>CM066325.1:5466300-10266300 GCA_033807775.1 Saussurea involucrata | reverse complement strand
CATTTTAGTACAAAAACTTGTTGTTCCATGTTTACCGCGACATTATGACGGGCCTGAGTGGAATAAAACCAAAATAGGTGGAAAAAAACAAAGATGAGAGACAATATTGATAAATTACTAAACTACCCATGTCATATTAAAACCCTAAACCCTTTCACAATTCTTTCACTTTGCCTACTTCACTCTTGCTCGTCTAGTTCAGTTCCGTCCGGTCCACATACCAAACACGTTATTAGGGAACAATATTAGTGACCAAGATGCTAGTAACTTTTGATTACAGGTGATGGAATTCCAAAAGGGTAGGCTACAAAACTTATACTGGAAAAGAGACGGGTGTGCTTCGTGTTCAGACAAAAGCAACTTTGTGTGCCTCAACAATCAGGACTGCGCGATGAGGACTAATTCCTGCAAGAATAGAGGGGGAAACGTTGATTGTAGCGTTGGAATACAACTCGCGTTTTCTGGAACCGATAAGCATGAATCCGTTTTCAACTCATGGTACGAGGTCAAAAATCTTCGTCAGTACTCGTTGTTTGGCCTCTACCAAAACCTCAAGGATTCTCTTACTAGCCAATACAATAGTTTCTTTTAACCAGTTTTTATGTTGCTGCATACGGATCGGTTTTCTCTTTCTGTTGTGTGAAATTTGTTTACCCTCTTTGTAAATTATCGTACCCGAACAGATGATTTGTTTATTTGACTTGTTTTGCATTCTTGTGAGCTCGAGCGTTTTAGAGTAGTTATGATTTACGCTATAAGATGAGTTAGGAGGTATGGAGTGTATTTTCGTATAAAGCCACCTTGGATCTATGATTGCCACAAAGTGGGGTCAAGCCCCCTTCGGATCATAGGGGTAGCAACTCTAAGGGGCTGTTTGTTTACCTCTTAATGGTTCCATTAAGAGGCAACCTTTGAATCGCTAAGAGATAAATCCTGTTTGGCAAAAAAAAAATATCTGACTCTTAATGGTTCAAAAACCCTCTGAATGATTTAGCATCCTAGGCCTCACTTAACCATTCATCGCCCTGATAAATCATTCTAAACAATTACCAAACAACCATATTTCATTTTGCACTATATCATAAAAGTCTCTTAATCATTCTGACCACTTAATCATTCTGTACTAAACCATTCAGCAACTGCCAAACAGCCCCTAAATCTAAACTCATAAGTCTGAGTTTACAAGGTAAAAGACGTATTTACAGTAACCATTTCTTACAAACAGAAGGTAAAAGATCTATATATTAGGGTTGAGTTATTGTGAGAAGTTGAGGTTAACGTGAGAAGCGTGAGAAGTGATTATCAACCGTTTGATGAGAAATGGATGCACGTTAAGATGAGATCACCGGATAAGATGCACCGGATAAAATGATCAACAGTTCAAATCCATTTTTCACGCTTCTCACATTAACCTCAACTTCTCACACGATCATTATATTGATTGTGTAAACTATTATTTTACAAAAGCCGATCTAAAAGTTTAAATATGAATTAGCAAAAAGAAATAATACTATAAAAAATCAAGCGAACGGCATAATAATAAAATAAAACACAATTTAATCGCAGAGATTTGTGGATGAACGTGGACATAACTTGCAATTAATACCATCCATTATCACCCTCATTTTTTTATGCTTCTTGATGCCAAAAAAACCTTTCTCAAATAAAATATTATCAATTTTTGGATTATTTGTGAACCATTTTATAACGGTTTTTTGAAACAAAGGTTTCTAAAATTAACCCAGATCAAATCAATTTATTTATTCCCTAAGAATTTCAAAATATATTTTTAATACAACTATTTATTAAATAACATAATATAAAAAAGAGAAATTATATGAAATGCCCTAACTTCACCACCTCTTTCATCCATTTGCCCTTTCTCTCTCTCAATTAACCAAAATACCCTGAAAATCCGTGGGCTAACCCGTGGCCCACGGACTACCTTCGAAAAAATCTGTGGGTGTGTGTGTCTGAATCCGTGGGTCAAATCCGTGGGAGAGAGATAGGGAATCCGTGGGATAAGCATTTTGAAACAAATCCGTGGGTTACGGGTTAGCCCACGGATTTTCAGGGTATTTTGGTTAATTAAGAGAGAGAAAAGGCAAATGGATGAAAGGGACGATGAACTTAAGGCATTTCAATAAATGACTCTATAAAAAATTCCCACACAAACAATATAAATTAACAAAAAATGCAATTGGTTAGAGAAATGACGCTTCACCCCCTCATTTTTCTAATATATTCAAAATTTTAAATTATTTTAAATCTCACTTGCCTTCTACACATCCATCCCCATCACATCACATATACGCAACCGTTGACCTTTCCATTAAAATTTAAACCCTCAACCTCCCCTACAACCCACAAAAATGGCCAACCAAAACCACACTTTCTCCACCTCCATTTTCAAATTTCCCTGAACAAAACATGAACACCACGGCGGCGCCGGTGACTGACTCCGGCGGATTTCTTCGGTCACAAAACATCGGTGGTTTTGGGTACGGTATCGGAATCTCATTCGGCATACTTCTGCTCATCATAACCATCACCTTGGCTTCTTACTATTGTACAAGAAGTATACAACCGTCGCCACCGCCATCAGATCTCCGGCGGCGGAGGAACAGCGGCGGAAGACAACCCGACTCGGCCCAATGCATGGTGGACATGGGTCTCGATGAAGCAACGCTATCGAGCTATCCGGTTGTGGCTTATTCAGATGTGAAGATCAAACGAAAAGACTCGTGTTGTTCGATTTGTTTGGGAGATTATAAAGGGAGAGATTTGCTTAGACAGCTTCCGGATTGCGGTCATCTTTTTCACGTCAAGTGTGTTGACCCGTGGCTGCGGTTAAATCCGACGTGTCCGAATTGTCGAACGTCTCCGATCCCGACACCACTCTCGACTCCGTTGGCTGAAGTCGTCCCACTCACAATGACACACAATTGATCGGTTTGGTATTCGATCAATCATATTAATCTGACTATGTTATCATTACGACGGTCAGATTAATAAACTTGTACAGTATTTTTTTATATAACTTCTTGTTTTTTCTTTTACATTTCAAATTGAGAATAATTATTCAAATTCAAAAGCAATTCATTTATTTTGATTTGTCACATATTGATAAGTAATTATCATGTAAAGTTTTTGTGTTAATTATATCTTTTATATGTATATTTTGTGATCTTCAACCAAAAAGTTTTCTTTAATGTTAGGTCTAAAAAGGGTTTTTTTCTTCTGAAATTTCTTTTTTGTTAAATTACCAAAAAGCCCTGGAGTAGAATGGTAATATTCGTAATCATCCGAGTCAACTAAAGAATATGTATAGTTCTTTTCTTCCATTTGGGAAGAACCCGGTTCTTGCTTGCCCAATTCTTCAATCAAATAAAAAAAAATACCAAGGTTATAATTGGAATTAAGAATTTATTCGGTTTGTTTACATGGTTAAAAGTTCACTTCTCATTATTTACAAGTTTGGGATCATGACGACTCTTGTCGTAGCTACGTTTGATTCTTTGTCAATTTCTGCTATTCAATAAAAAAGCAATTGTTGTTGGATATAGTGTTCAGAGTCATTAACTATTGATAATATTTTTAATAATAGCAGGGTCCTTTTGGGTTGCCCTTAAGACCCAAAATAAACAATCAGAAGAATTAAAGGAAGTTAAAGCAATTAGTTCAATTGATGATAAGCTGCAATATAATTAATTAGATTAATTATATAAAGTGCAGGGAGTGATTGGTTAAAATAGTTTTAACAAGCTTATCGATTCAAGGGGGCTAAGTGTAAAATAGAGGGTTATAAATAAACTGCTAGGGGTTAAACCCTAATGAGTTTTTTTCTATCTCTCTTGGAGCCGTCGATCTCCCTTCTCCCTCTCCCAAAATCGTAAACCCTAATTTAGGGTTTAGTGATTAAGCATCTTCCTGTGGGAGTGCTTATATTTCTAATTTATGCTTATTTTTAAAAGTGCTTATTTGCTTATGTGGTGAGGAGAAGGAGTTTTTAAAAAAGTGTTTGGATTAACTTATTGTGGTGTGGAAACATGATAAGCAAATAAGGCTATCCACAGCGCATAGATAAAAGCCCTCAAGCCCTCAATGCCACATCAGCGCCACATTAGCTTTTCTCCTCAAGACCCCCAACGCATAACTAAAAGCCCTCTTGCCACCTCATTTTTTTTAATTCTTTTATTTATACATTTAATTATTTAACAAAATAAAAATATTTATATATTTTTTAATAAATAAAAATAAAAATTCATGTCATTCATTAAAAATAAAAATTACAAAATAAATTTAAAAATCTACTCGTTGTCATTGTTGGGAACTTGGATATGCCAAATATGTTAGACCAAATTCGACCGAAGGTTATTATGAGTGTCCCGGTTTTTGACTTCTAGAACATTTGCCGCGCCTTGTTCCTCACTGATTTGGGTTTCGATATCATCCGTGGAAAGGTCGTTTTCATCGCCAACACAAATAGCATGATATTCGTCTTCGAGTATCATATTGTGTAATATGACACAAACGTACATAATGTTTCTCAATCTTGAGAGTTCCCATCCGCGTGCCGGGTTATGAAGTATATGCCAACGTTGTTTAAGCACGCCAAAAGCTCGTTCAACATCTTTACGTGCCGATTCTTGCGCGGACTTGAACTTTTGTCGTTTAAGGTCCTGTGGGCACGTAAATGATTTTACGAAAGTAGCCCATTCCGGATATATCCCATCCGCTAGATAATATCCGTGCTCGTAGGTGGCTCCATTCACCTCAAAAGGGCAGTATGGTGCTTTTCCATCATATACATCGTTCAAGATGGGCGACTGATTGAGAACATTGATGTCGTTGTTGGAACCGGCAACACCAAAGTATGCGTGCCAGATCCATAGATCTTGAGAGGCCACTGCTTCTAGCATGATTGTCGGGTGCTCATGATCACCTCTCATGAATTGACCTCGCCATGCATTCGGCCAATTTGCCCACGTCCAATGAGTACAGTCTATGCTGCCGAGCATGCCGGGAAATCCGTGTTTAGCTTCATGCGCGGCGTACAACTTCTGAATATCAATAAAAGTAGGGTTGCGTAAATATTTGTGACCATACAGTTCAATAATACTTGTGCAGAAATTGTACAGACAATCTCGTGACGTTGTCTCTCCCATACGGATGTACTCGTCAAGTGCGTCAGCAGTTACTCCATACGCCAATTGCCGAATAGCGGAAATACATTTTTGTATCGGAGAAAAACCTTGTTTGCGTCTACCGTCCACCCGAAGTCTAAAATACGGATACTCTCCTGCTAAATCTTCAACTATTCGTTCGAATAGTTGCCTGCTCATCCTGAACCGCCGCCTAAACATATCCGGTGTATAAACCGGGTTGTTGCCAAAGTAGTCCCGCATAAGCCGCTCGTTTGCAGCTAGTCGACCTCTTTCTATGTTCGCGGCCCTCTCTCTTGTTGACGATGAGGCGGTGCTACCATAAATCCATTGTGCAGTCTGTCGAAAAACTTCCCTTTGTAGATTCAACAACTCGTCGGTGTCTACGGATGACGATGATGCGGTCGGTGAACCGGGTTGTGGCGAATCCATATTGTTTAAAATATAGAGAATGGAATAGAATGAGAGAGATTGAGAGAGTTTGGTGTGATTAAATTTGAGAGGTTTGGATTAATATATATAGTGTGATTAAATTGAAAAAAATAAATAAAAAATAGCCGTTGAAAGAGCCGTTTAGTTTTTAATATTTTCAAAATTAAAAAAAAAATTAAATACAACAATGTTCTTCGGGTTCCTCGGGTTTTCAAACCCGCACCCCGAGCCCGAGACCCAAGCCCGCAACCCCCGCAGCGCAGCCCGCAGGAGCCCGCAGCCGAGCCCGAGGCGTTGCGGATGGCCTAAGGAGTTTTTTAGTGTTTGACAAACTTTTGCTTATTTATGTAAAATGACCAAAAAGGACATAACCCTAACAAAAACCATGAAAAGGGTTTTAGCATCATCATAGTCTGTATGAACCATATTCTGGATTCATCATCATCATCATGTGTGATTGCACTACTACTTCTCTCGCTCCTTACTCTTGCATCACATTTTCTCCATCTTCAATTCGTACAATCTCCTTTTTGGGTTCATTTCATTGGCGCAGAAACAAACCCCCAAAATTTTCTTTAAAAATTAGCCAAAATTCATACTCTTCAAGCTCAAAATCAACATCGTGAGAGAGGGAGAGGGAAGTCTGGAATGGCCGGCGGTGGTTTCGATTAGGGTTCAAGTCGCCGGCGGCGACTTGCTGTAGGTGGTGGAGGCGATTAGGGAAGAAATCGATAGAGTGAGTGTGCAGGTGAGAGAGATCGACAGAGGGGAGATGGAGAATGCAGATGGCGGCTGCCGGCGAGAAATGGTGGCGGATGGACTGGTTGCCGGTGTGGTGACCGGCGGTGGTTGTGGTTGTCGCCAGTGATGGAGGCTGTGATGGAGGCAACTGATGTGTTTGTAGGGTTTGTTAAGAAATGAGGGTAAAAAGGTAATTTTGATAGACAAGAAAATAAGCAGAAGCAAATAAGTAGCTCTGGACTGACTTCTCAAAAACAACTTATCAGTGGTGAGGAAAAGTCATAAGCTGTTTTAATTTTTTTGCCATCCAAACACTCCAAAGAGCTTATCAGTGGTGAGGAAAAGCTATAAGCAAATAAGTCAAAAATATAAGCACTCCCAAACACCCCCTAATCATCTTCCTGTTGTTGGTATTTTGGTGTTCTTAAGTGTGAGCCACTAGAGGGATTCATACTATTGGTCCTTGACATCCAAGAAGCGAGATCAAAGGTTTGATTCATCATTGTGGTTTTCGACAATCGCAATAAACAAGTAAGTGTTCTTGATTCAATCTTTTGTAGTTAATTATCTAGAACGCATGTATTCATATAGGTTGATAATTTGTATAACCATTGATGATAAAATTAAAATATGCTTCTGTTGCCTATATCATGTGGTTGTATGTTTACTCAAAACCTTACAGTGGTATCAGAGCCATTGTTCTTAGATATTATCTCAAAAGTGTTTCAATTTGATTTGCAAAACTGTTTATGTTGGATTAGGGTTTTCGAAATTTAGGGTTTTGAGGCTACAAAATCGATTTCAATTTTTTGTGGCCATTGGATTGCTTAATCCCTAAGTTAGGGTTTCATGGTCATAACCTCAAAACATAATTTTTGGAAACTAATTTTTACTTGCATAAAAAGTTTGTATTATTAGCGATTAAGTTTTATCGAAATCCCTAAAGGGTATAGGGTAGTCGTTTTTTATGCAATGTTATACCCTAATTGATTTTGGCTAGTTTCCTAACTTGCCTAAAACACAACAATAAACAATTTTGGCAAATATTGAATAGATAATATTACATATTATCTTATCTTATATAAATATATTTAGGTTGAATAAGATTGTAAGATAAACATTAACATTATTTATATAGTGAATATAAATTGTATATCAAATATTTACATTACTTATTAACATGTGTCCTCACATGTTTAATTGGAATTAATTATGGAAACAATTATATTAATTATTAAATGTGCCCTCACATGGTTAATTGGAATTAATTAGATAATCATAATTTTAAATTGTTTAAAATTCCATTCAATCTTATCTTATATAAATATATTTAAGTTGAATAATATTGTAAGATAAACATTAACATTATTTATATATAGTGAATATAAATTGTATGTCAAATATTTACATTAATTATTAGCATGTGTCCTCACATGTTTAATTGGAATTAATTATGGAAACGATTATATTAATTATTAAATGTGCCCTCACATGGTTAATCAGAATTAATTAGATAATCATAATTTTAAATTGTTTAAAATTCCATCCGATTGATTTATATGAAAACGATTATATTAATTATTAAATGTGCCCTCACATGATTAATTAGAATTAATTAGATAATCATAATTTTAAATTGTTTAAAATTCCATTCAATTTATTTATATATATATTAGACCTTAATTATATATATAAAATTAAATTATACATTGATAGACAAACCGAGACTAGGCGTACTCAATATAAGCACTCTAAGGGGGTTTAAAGAGGTTACCTATAATATGGTTGTCGAATGAGTCAATGGTTTTTAAAACGCCCTGCGTTACCATGCTCACCGCCTCTTGTGTGGACTAGTGGAATTACTGAAAAGGTTTGATAGGTCAATGTGACAAGTTAAAAGTATTAACTATGAAGTATAAAAACAAAATCTAGTTTTAGATATACTAAGAAATGTGAAAGTCTTATGCTACCCATGAAAAGAACACACATATTCTTATAGTTTGTTAACGGAGCGTGTGCGGTTTGCCGGCACGTTAATCTGAAACTATAGTCGAAAATGATGTGGCACTCGTGATTCTCAAGCGTACTTGAGCCGAGGGGTCCATGTGTTCTTGCATGGTCGATTCACCATCTAGTTTGTGATCATCGGCATCCCAGTCACAAATAGAAGATAAACATAGTCGAGATTAACATGCCATTGACATAAGTCGGTGAATCTCAAAAGAACTAGGAGTTTCATAGTGAATGAAATTAACAAATAGCATTTGTGTACCTAAATAACTTTGTGATGTGATTACGGCATCCCTTTTCACATCATAGAGTAAAATATGGATCCTAGCCTTGTTAAATAATTTTGGATAATTGTTTTTAAAGGTTAAATTTCAAACTAACTAAAATAAAACTATATCTACAGATGGCTGAAAATATTCCTCCTCCTCCTCCTACTCACTCAACATCCAACCTTACGTTACTCTCTATCCTAAGTAAAGATAAGCTGACTGGACCAAATTACTTGGATTGGATTCGTGCCTTGAGAATTGCCTTGAGGTACGAAGACAAAGAGTATTTGCTCGACGAGGATCTTCCTATACTTAATGATGATGCAAGCCCTGAAGCAGTAACTGAATACAATAAGCAATTCGCGGAATCCACAAAAGTCGCGTGTCTCATGTTGGCGTCCATGTCCCCGGAACTTCAAAAGAGTTTCGAGAACATGGGGGCGTTTGAACTAAATGAGCAGCTTCGTGAAATGTTTCAGGAGCAAGCGAGGCAAGAAAGGTTCCAAGTCGTAAAATTGCTTATGGAATGTAAGCAACAGGACGGTGCCCCTGTATGTGCGCATGTGCAAAAGATGAAAGCGTACATTGACAGGTTAGGCAATCTAGGTGTCGATTTCCCAAGAGAGCTTGCCATTGACATGGTGCTAAACTCTCTTAGTGGGGCATATAAACAGTTCATAGTGAACTTCAATATGAACAATATGGACAAGACCTGGATGGAACTTCATGGCATGTTGAGATCTGCTGAAGCAAGTATGGGTAAGACCCAAATTGCTCACTCAACTGCTCCCGTCCTGGCCATTAGGGAAGGTGGCTGTAAGAAGAAGAAAGTTTCTCATCCCAAAGGGAAGGGAAAGGCTAAAGTTGTTCCTCGCAACAAAGGCCTTAAGAGAAAAACTGATTCTTCTGACATACCACCCATAAGCGACCCTAAAGAGGCCATATGCTTTTACTGTCAAGAAAGGGGCCATTGGAAGAGAAGTTGCCCAAAATATCTGGAGGACTTGAAAATGAACAAGGTCAAAGGGTGTGGCACCTCAGGTGTTTTTACAATTGAACTCCATAGTACTTCGATTTCTAACTCTTGGGTCCTTGATACGGGATGTGGTACTCACATTTGCTCTAATTTCCAGGGACTAAAGGGAAGTAGAACGTTGAAGCATGGGGAGCTGAATCTGATCATGGGAAACAGGATGACTGCCGCTGTTACCAAGATTGGAGATTTTGAGCTCATACTTAGTAGTGGTTTTGCAATAAAGTTATTAGATTGTTACTACTCGCCAGAAATGGCTCGAAACATTATTTCTTTTCATGCATTGTACAAGGATGGTTTTGAATTTCAATTTGATAATAATAATGGTTGCATTTGGTTTATAAACATGGTTGTTTTTATTTTAAAGCCTCTCCTTGTAATGGTGTGTATGAAAGTGTGATTTGTGTTGGTAGAAATAATAATAACTTAACTCTAAATGTTGGTTCCTTCAATAGTGAATTGGATAAATCGTTGTTATGGCATCATCGTCTTGGCCACATAAACAAGAAACGCATCGCCAAGCTCCAATCGGATGGGATCTTGGAACCATTTGGCTTAAAGTTGGATGGAGAATGCGAGTCTTGCTTACTTGGCAAGATGACAAAAGCACCTTCCAAAGGAAAAATGGAAAGGGGTAAGGATCTGTTGGACTTAATCCACACAGATGTATGTGGACTGTTCAGATCTGCCACGAGAAACGGTGAGAGATACTTTGTTACCTTTACTGACGATTTCAGTAGATATGGATTTATCTATTTGATGAAAAACAAGCCGGACACCTTTGAAGTGTTCAAAGGATTCAAAAACGAAGTAGAAAACCAACTGGGCAAGAAGATCAAGATGCTCCGGTCCGACAGGGGTGGAGAATACTTGAGTCATGAATTCTACGACTATCTAAGGGATTGTGGAATAGTTCCGCAATTATCTCCTCCCAGAACACCACAACTCAATGGTGTTGCTGAGAGAAGAAATCGAATGCTACTTGATATGGTTCGGTCCATGATGAGTCGTGTTACACTTCCAATATCGTTCTGGGGCTATGCCTTAGAAACTGCAGCTCATATCTTAAACCTCGTTCCAACTAAGAAGGCTGCAAAGACACCTCTGAAGTGTGGACTGGGACTCGTCCCTCGTTAGCACATATAAAGGTCTGGGGTTGTGAAGTCTTCGTTCGGCGCGAAACTAACGACAAGCTAGAACCTAGAGAAGAGAAGTGTCGGTTCATTGGTTATCCCTACAAATCCTTTGGATATATATTTTACAAACCTTCTGAGAACAAAGTGTTTGTAGCTAGAAGGGGAGTCTTCCAAGAAAGGGAGCTCATTTCCAAAGAGGATAGTGGGAGCAGTATTGATCTTGAAGAAATTCAAGAAACAACCAATGATGAACCTATAGTTGACACTAGCCCTCAACATGAGGTTGAACCATCTGTTGAGGAAACTGACATGCCTCCACCACCTCTTCGCAGAACTAGTAGAGATAGTAGAGCTAATCAATCTCCTGATTTTTATTATGGTTTTCATATTACAAAGGAAGGAGATACACTAGTCAATGATAAAACATTTGATAGTGCGGATGAGCCATCCAACTACAAGGAAGCGATGGCAGGCCCTGAGGCTGCCAAGTGGAAAGAGGCCATGGAGAGCGATATTCAATCTATGTACGATAACCAAGTTTGGAAATTGGTTGATCATGCACCAGGTCGCAAGACAGTTGGGTGTAAGTGGATCTTCAAAAAGAAGACCGACATGGATGGGAATGTGCACACATTCAAGGCTAGACTGGTTGCGAAAGGTTACACTCAAACTCAAGGGATTGATTATGATGAAACCTTCTCACCAGTAGCAAAGATTAAGTCTATCAGGATATTACTTGCCATAGCTGCATTTCATGACTATGAAATATGGCAAATGGATGTAAAAACCGCTTTCCTCAATGGGAAACTTGATGAGGATGTGTATATGGCACAACCTGAAGGTTTTGTACATACCGAGTATCCAGATAAGGTGTGTAAGCTTGAAAGATCCATTTATGGACTTAAACAAGCGTCTCGTAGCTGGAATCTTTGTTTTCATGAAAAGGTCAAGGAGTTTGGATTTTCTCGAAGCGAAGATGAGTCCTGCGTACATGTTAAGGCTAGTGGGAGTAATGTTGTATTTCTAGTCTTGTATGTTGGTGACATACTACTCATAGGAAACGATATTCCGATGTTGCAAGATGTAAAGGTCTGGCTCGGAAAATGTTTCGCTATGAAAGATTTGGGAAATGCAGCATACATACTTGGAATAAGAATTTATCGAGATAGAACCAAGCGTTTAATTGGACTTAGTCAAAGTACATAATTGGATAAGATATTGAAGAAATTCAATATGAGTGAATCCAAGAAAGGGTATTTGCCCATGCAACATGGCATAAGATTGAGTAAAGATCAATGTCCCAGCACTAGTAAAGAACTGGACAGAATGAGTCGAATTTCATATGCATCTGCTATAGGATCGATCATGTATGCCATAACATGTACTAGACCTGATGTCTCATTTGCTTTAAGGGTGGTGAGTAGAGTGCCGACTGAAGAGAATCCGACGGATTCTTTCACGAAAGCGTTAACTCGACCCAAACATGAGTATGATACTGAAGCCATAGGTGTTAGAATTATCAATATACCTTGAATGTTTTAGTCGTTAGTTTGATGTATTGAAAACGTAATAAATTGTATTTGATTTGGAGATTATTATATGGAGATTATAATATATGTTGGATTGCGTCCATTTACATTTAATTTATTATCGTGTTTTCGTTTTGCATGTTTAGAACCAACTTCCTGAGTATTAATTTACTTAAACCTCCACAGTCAGTCATACTCCTGGAAGTAAGTAGTGATTCAAGACTGTCATGGAGTGTTAGAAGCATAGAGAATGGAACTAACACTCATGAGTACCTAATAGTGATTTGGGTATTGGAACAACCCGCACTCAAAAGTTTACTTCATGGATTAAGTTAGAGTAATTTTGAGATGATAATATTTTATGTTCTTCAAACGGAGATACATAGAGTTTTGCTCTATGATTCTGTTATGCTTTGGTGTGCTCCAACGCTGACCGTAACTGGCAGCTATACAGGGTATGTCCATGTATAATATGATGAGTAGAAATGAACTGTGTAGTCAAAGTTTATTTGTTCCTTCTGCCTAAACAGGAGAAGCGATATCCATGGGCCCCTCGATGATTTGGTGTTGACATTAAGTGTTTGGCCAAACCCTGACTAGAATTGATGTGTTCAATTGAGTAGTCTGATGAATTCAACACATATCGGAAATCGGGAAACATAATCTTGATCCATGAGATAGACATTTATCCATGTCTCAGGTTCATATGATATCTTGTAGAACAAAGGAACATTAAATCACTTATCTTAGGACCGAATCTTTATCAGAGTTCGGCAGCTGCATTGGATGGCCTGCTCTCTGCTGATTATTGAAAGTGTTAAAACCAAATAGAGTTAATAACTTGTCCAAGTGGGAGACTGTTGGATATAGTGTCCAGAGTCATTAACTATTGGTAATATTTCTAATAATAGCAGGGTCCTTTTGGATTGCCCTTAAGACCCAAAATAAACAATCAGAAGAATTAAAGGGAGTTAAAGCAATTAGTTCAATTGATGATAAGCTGCAATATAATTAATTAGATTAATTATATAAAGTGCAGAGACTGATTGGTTAAAATAGTTTTAACAAGCTTATCGGTTCAAGGGGGCTAAGTGTAAAATAGAGGGTTATAAATAAACTGCTAGGGGTTAAACCCTAATGAGTTTTTTTCTATCTCTCTTGGAGCCGTCGATCTCCCTTCTCCCTCTCCCAAAATCGTAAACCCTAATTTAGGGTTTAGTGATTAAGCATCTTCCTGTTGTTGGTATTTTGGTGTTCTTAAGTGTGAGCCACTAGAGGGATTCATACTATTGGTCCTTGACATCCAAGAAGCGAGATCAAAGGTTTGATTCATCATTGTGGTTTTCGACAATCGCAATAAACAAGTAAGTGTTCTTGATTCAATCTTTTGTAGTTAATTATCTAGAACGCATGTATTCATATAGGTTGATAGTTTGTATAACCATTGATGATAAAATTAAAATATGCTTCCGTTGCCTATATCATGTGGTTGTATGTTTACTCAAAACCTAACAATTGTAACAGTATTAAATGTTTTGATATAAGACTAATAAGTTATAGCCTACAATATATATATAAATATATATATATATATATATATTGATAGCCATAATCCAGCTTCAAATTTGATAATTCATTTTTCCATGTATCTGAACTAGCTATGCCATGGGACACATTTTGTTTTATTTTTATATTTTTGGAACTTCATTTTAAAAAGTTTCATTTGATGTCTACAAGTCTAAGAGAAAAGATCACAAACAAAAAAGTCTAATATTTTTTTTAAAAACATTTTTTACAAAGTTATGATAATTGATAAGTTAACTTTTCTATTCATAAAGTTATAAGGAGCCGTTTATAAAACGCTTATCCGGATAAGTGATTACCAAGTCACATTAGTTTACCGGATGAATATGGCAATGACCAAGAATCTTACCCGGTAAGAGCGGAAGCAAGGATCGAGAGTCGAAAGCAGTGACTGAGAGTCTTACCCGGTAAGTGAGTGCGACGACTCTTACCACGATAAGCAGCTAAGTTGTTGCATACGATGCCATTTTGGTGGACTAAAATCTTACCCGAAAAGTAAGTGATAGTTTTGAATTTACCGGTAAGTACTTACCCGAGTAAGTGATTAGATAAACAGCTCATTTCTAAGTTGTATCAAAGACATAATATGTTTTCTTAATTGTATTATAGACATGGTATAGCATATCAGATCCACCTAAATACATTGTATTTCAGATTGCGAACAACCACCACTAGAAAGCCTAAAAAAACCATGTGGCAGAAATCATATTAACTCCAAATACTGAGGACCAAATAGCAAATAAACTTTTTAAGCTACCGTACAACGGTACCAGAAATATCATCTCTACTGATGACATTATCGCCTTTTGTTCATCTCAGATTGAAGAATCCAATGGAAGGAATTCGAAGCAAGATCTTCGTCGTGCTACTTTACTCTCTCTTCATCATCGTACCTTCCATCTACGCTACAGATTTCAAATACTGCAGTGAGTTTTTTGCTTCCATTTTCAGTTTTGTGCAATTTAAGCATCTCAAATTTTGCAATGTTTTGATGTTAGAGTTTATCGAATCTCTTGCTGATTTCGATCTAATCATACAATGTGTTTAGTTTTTGTTGCTTTTAGTTTTTGGTTTTGTTCCGAGAGTGTTGGATGGGAAATTTGCACATACTTGATCTTCGATTTTGGGAAGTAGTCATCTGATTTTGTATATTAAACCTAGGTTTTATCAATTATCGAATCGATATGGATTTAGTTGCTAATTTAACACCAGAAATGTGTCGTATCCTTAGCAGTTGTTTGGATGGATCAGCAAACCATGTCCTAAATCCTAATACAGTAGTACTTTTGTGGTTCATCCATTGATGCATCACTGCTAATGCATCGACCGTTGATGACTTATTCACAAGTTTAGATTAACTTAATTTGGAGGTTATAAGGAAATCCTGTGACATCAAAGCATACCTCCTTCATGTGGAATGGGTGGAGTATGTAGTTTGAAGCCTAGTTTGAATTTTATCTTGTTTTTGTATTATAACCAAGTAAATTGTGATGTTAACTGGAAAGTGATGTTGATCATCTTTTTTATTATTTTATAAAAGTTAAAGAAATGGCTTCAAATTTAGATCTTAGACTTAGAGTTTCTGAAACTGACTTCTAGAAGTAGATATGCGTCTTTGGTTTTATTGAAAGTAGATGGGTCATCTGTTCAAAGAAATTAAAAAACAATGAAGTAAAAAAATAAAGAGGTTACAAGCTCATTTGTTTAATGCTTAAAGATTCGTCACTAGGTGCATCATAATACTACTAACTAGTTCTGAATTTTGATGAAATGCTGGTCTTAATCATGTGACAAATTGACTCAGGAATTTTAATAACAATCAACAATTACAGGCTGTATATTTTCAGGCATGACCAGAGTGATAAAAGTCTCAATCCTGCAATTTTCGTTTATGTTTCATGTAGAAAGGACTAGCAATATTCTTGAATCTTGATGTATGTTTCATGTGTGTATGCATATATATATAGGTTCCGGTTCAAATAAGAAGATTAAATATTGTGAGAAGGTAAGAAAGGAAGGTTCACATGTGAATAATTGAAAAATCTATTATACGTTAATCGATACTACGGATTATTCATATGGGTTCACATATGCATCTTCAGATGGATTTTTCAATGATTCACATATGAGCTTTCCCTTCTAACCTTCTCACGATATTTAATGTTCTTATTGAACCTCCCACTATATATGTATGTGTACATATATACATATATATGGATTCGTCTTTTTGTATTTTAGGTTGAGGGTTTATCCAGTTGAGCTCATTTTTGTCAGCAAAATTATAAATGGGGTTTCAGAATATTAAAGCTTTACTGTTAATACATATGCAGATAAGAAGAAAGAGTATGCTATCAAGGTCAGTGGAGTAGTGATCACTCCTGACCCAATAACCAGAGGCACCGAGACCTCCTTCACTATTTCTGCAAATACAGGTAGTTTTTGTTGTTAATTAAGCGTGAGAAGTGGTTATCAACCGTTGCATATTAGGATGAGATGCACCGGATCAATTCCCTTCTAAGGCGCAATTCATGGGAGGGCATTTGATTAAAACTGATCAACAGTACAGATCTACTTCTCACACTTCTCACGTTAGGCCTGGTACCGGCACATTTACATTTGATTTTGTTATTCAGATAAGCCGATATCTGGAGGGAAAGTGGTGATTGATGTTGCTTACTTTGGATGGGGTGTGTATAGTGAGACAGGCGACCTCTGCGCTAAAACGTCTTGCCCTGTTCCTGCTGGTGACTTTTCAATCTCTCACTCCCAATTCTTACCTGCATTCGCTCCCCCTGTAAGTATTTCTTAAATAATGACAAAATAAAAGAATCTTATCGACTTGAGAAGCTGAACTGTGGTATGAATGAATACAAATAACAGGGTTCATACACACTTTCGTTGAAGATGCAAGACGGTAACAAAAACGAGCTTACATGCATCAAATTTGATTTCAGCATTGGCTTCTTCGACTCTGAGGGAGTGGTTGACAGTTGAGTTCGTGTTCCATGTCTCATGTGTCTTGTATTCGTGGTCGTCAACGACTTGCTATGTGTCGGTTCTGGTTACGTCTCATGTTAAATGGTACGAGTGTAACGTGTCGATGATGACTCCTATGTCTATAATGATTGTGTATAATTTTCAAGTAAATAAAATTGGATCATTGTAACATTAGCCTCAGGCGCCAGTTAGCTATAAATGGTTCCTCAGGGATGGATTCCTTGTGGGGCCGGTCAGGGTTGTTGGTAATCAACTCTTTTGCTCAAATTTCCCCAAATGAATTGTTCTTAATTTGATTATGTTTTTAATTCTTAAAAATCATAAATCAAACTGAATCAATTCTTTTGTAAGCTTTTGACCACATTGTCTGACTCAATCAGAAGTGGTCATATTCGATTTGATTCATAGTTTGACGGGTTTGACATACATCTCGATCGAAATACCAAAAGGGTATAACTTTTAAACCACTTGGGTTGTGGTGTTGGTTACGTCATAGGGGATGTAGTGGAATCTAATCTTCCCTGCTGTCAAAACCCTTGTAGCCATGGAGGTTACTCCAGACACATTCATGGTCATCCAAAAGTTCAGTCGATAAGTTGGCTCGGATACCCACAATTACTCAAAAAAAATTGTTTTTTAACAAATCAGAAGACAAAAATGCCATAAAAGATTACCTGGGATTTTCCCCGTACGAAAGCGAAGAATCTTTCCACATGCACAATCACCACAATTTGAAGCAAAATGCCAACTTTCCAGCCAACTATTAACATATCTCCATACCCATTGATCAAGAACCCTAGAAATACCAATTGCCCTCAATTTGGGAATTGGAATCCAAAAGTTGCTTCTTGTAAAAAACAGTTGGGATCATATGGGCATTACCCACAACTCTAAAGTTGAAGAACATATTGGCAGCTCAAAAAGTTATGCCTTTTTTCGAGCTATAAACTAACGTACAACTTTTAATGCATAAAGTTTCGAACTTAAATGATTTACCAACAAATTGTAGGGAATACAGCCATGAGCCATGAGCCACACCTTTCTGGACCGAAAAGTTGAAGAATGTCTTGAGAACTCAAAAGAATAACGACCTTTTCGGACTACATGCTTAATGTGTGATTGTTAATGCATGAGGTACAAGTCATTATAGCATGAAAAAGAACCAACCATTGAAACAAGAAAGTTGAGAAATGAAAAGGGTAGGTCTTTTCTTTAAATGTACAAGTCATTACACCAAAAAAGATTTCCACCAAATTAAAGATCAGAAGTTAGACATATAGACAGTTTGGCTTTTACAAGTCAACACATAAAGTCAAAGACTTTAAACCCCATTTACATATATCCCTAAAAACATTCAAGAAAATTATATGATTTTTTTACTCTTAAAACAGTAAAGAACAAGAACATTAGAAAACAAAGTTTAAGACTTTAGCCCTACAACTCACATTTCCTCTATGTAGTTGCCGGTGCTGACGTGGCAGTCACCGGAGCACTATCCACGGTGGCCGGTGGTGGTGACCAAGTGTAGTGAAATTCGATTTGCAGCCTGTGATGAAGTGGAGTGGAAGAAGAAACCAAACCTTTCTTGATATCTGCTTGCAGTTCCCTTATAGGAATGGCAGCCAAGAAGTTCTTGATATACTCCTTACAAGACTCTTTTCCATCGCAAATAACTTCGTTTTCCGCTGTCGGTTTTTCCACGGAGCCCTCAGAATCGCTACGGTGTTCACCTGCCGGATTCAGCTCACCGGAAGTCAACGCCGGCAGTTTGGAAATGGCCGAATTTTGATCAAATTTCAAGATATAAGCTTGATTACACCCTTCAAATAGCCGTTCTCCTAAGGTGTCGATGATGTAGTATGCGTGTGAGTCAACTTTCAACACGAAGAAGTGGTCGTTCCAGCTCACTATGTAAACTTGAGGTTCGCCATTTCTACAAACCTCCGATTCATGACTAATCTCGTCCCACATGTTGTCGAACGACATTGCTCCATGCAAAAAGTCAAAACTACCCTCGTCAGCTTCATCCGGATGGAAAAACCCGACAAAGGATTTTCCCGGGATTACGGAGAGAGGGCGTAGCTTGGCTTCGAGGACGGTTTCGAGATCAAAATGCTTGTCGGGAAATCGAACCATGTAAAGTTCGTTATCGCAGAGGCTCCGCCACTCTGACGATCCTTCTCTGATGAGAGAATCGAATTGCGACTTAATTGGCATGAGATCGCGATTGTTTTGGAACCAATCAGCAATCACCGCCACAAGGGCGGTACAAGCACTCTCTCCTGCTGCCTGTTCACTCCGTTGATCGATGGAAGCAAAGAAGACATGTGTCTGAAGCTTCATACAGCCATCACGGCTGATTATATCCCTCGGTTCCCAATTCCCGACAGTAAAACTGTCGTCCCCGAATTCAGACACCGAACGTCTGTTCACACACGAGTCTTCATCGGACTTATGCCACTGCGTAAGTTAGCCAACGTCTTATATTAGCGATGAAAAGCAGAGTACAATAGTTCAAAAATTCAATGACTCGTAGGGTGCGTTTGGTCAGGACAACTGTTAAGCGTTTGGTAAGGCAGAACCGGACAGAACAGATAACATGACCAATTTACCCCTAATAAGTTGTTTATATATTTTATATATTTTGATTAATTATGTAATGTATTAAATATTTTTATAACAAAATATATTATTAGAAAGTTTTTTCTTCAAGACGATTAAAGTTACACCAAAATAAAAAAATTATGTAGTTTCCAATTTTTATTTTCTAACCTTTTCTATATTTTTTTTTACTATTAATAATTAATAACTTACATAAATTAATCAAAACATAGAAACCATATAAAATAATATTTTGAGGATAGTAAAGTGAAAGTTTAAAAAATATAAAATACAATAAATAAAATTTAAAGAATGAATAAAATATAAAAAAGAAGACATATTTGATGTTTTAGAAGAGAATTAGATTTTATTTTAAGGTTATATTGATAAAACATAAATCCGTTCCACCTTGTTCAATGGGGTGGGGGTGGAACAAGCATGTTCCACTTTGTTGCTGTCTTTTCCACGTAAAAGTCTTGTCAAACATGGAACAGTGATGCCCGTTCTATTCTATCTTGTCCAGTGTACCAAAGGCACCCGTAAAGAGATTATGTTTGAAGTTAAAAACGGAATAAAGATTTTACCCCAAGAAGAGATTCATCGGAGCTGAGTTGGCGGCGGTCAAAGTCAATGTCATCTCCGCCTTCTTCACCGTAATCTTTCTTTAACAACGGCTCACCCTTAGCTTTCGGTGATCTGAAATTCAGTTTCCTCTTCTTCCATGGTAAGATGCTACGTCTGTGAGTGTGAATGACGCACGTTTCAGAAACAGACGCAGTCGAATCCTCTTCTGGCGAGCAATCGGCGTCTGATTTGTGGTTACGATAGTAAACATCGTCTTCAAAAAGAGACCCTCCGGTCCAATTTGCGTATGCCAATGTGCCATAGCTGAATGACTTCCGAATACCTTCTCCAGATTCATCGAGATTGGAAACGTCCCCGTCATCACTCCCGGTTTCATGATCATCCACATGAGCGGCTTTCTTACCTCTTCTAATCGACACGTACTCC
This sequence comes from Saussurea involucrata, assembly GCA_033807775.1. Classification (NCBI taxonomy): domain Eukaryota; kingdom Viridiplantae; phylum Streptophyta; class Magnoliopsida; order Asterales; family Asteraceae; genus Saussurea; species Saussurea involucrata. Next base: position 10,245,792 of record CM066325.1, on the reverse strand, counting down.
TTGAAGATGTTAACTTTTCTTAACCCTGCTTTAAGTGTGGAATGGTCTTCTGATGAAGTTTCCGATGTTTGACTTTGACTCTGTGTCGACTCGGCTCTCATCTCCTTCAAGCTAAGTGATATCTGCATGACCATATGCCTCAAAGATTGAGAATGCACATATAATAGATTAAGGGGCTGTTTACTTACAGCTTAATGAGCTTAATGGTATGGGCGGCTTATTCGCCGAGCCATACATGAGTGTTTCGTTATGGCTTAATTGTTAAGCCATTAAGCTAAAAGGGCTGTATGGAATAAGCCATGACCCCTCACTTTTCCCCGTTAAGCCACCCCAAACAAATTAGTACTAGAAATGCCTAGAATTAATCCAACCCTCTCCCTTGGTTCTGTTTTCATATACTTGCTTCTATCTATACTATCGTTGGTCACTGATATCTCAAAATTCAGTATATATGTCTCTTCCTTTTTCTAGTTGTATTGCTATTGATTACACATATCTATTGAGACTAAGGGGTTGTCTATGTGGATTAATTTGTTTGTATAGATCGAAAATGTTTTTGTTTGGGAAGGGTTTTCTCTTGGATGAAAGAAAAGTGTTATTTAATTGGGAGGGACAGATTTGGAAAAAACTTGGTTTTCTGCATAAAGCTCCTCCTTTAGAAGCTTACTGAATAAACCACTTTCTATATTATTAAGTCGCTACCAAACAGTCATGCATAGCTGAATGATGTTATGGTACATACATGGAGAGAGGGTCGAGGTTCGGTGGATCCAGATGAAATGATGAGGGGAATGTTGAGCTCAAATTCTTTTTCTTGCAGAAAAGAAGCAAATTCAGCAAGATTCAAGCATGCTTTTCCGATCGAAGGAGCCTTGTTCTTCACCCCTGTGTTTGACCCCTGTATTAAACCAACATCATTCAATCTCTGAATTTGCTATAACAATATAATTAGATTGAAATATAATCAAAAGACACAAATATAGATATAGATATGATACATATGTATATACATTGATACATACATGCCCAAAATATATACATATAGTCATATAGACACATACATACATGGTTCAAACGATTATGCGAGAAGTGTGATATCATATATGATACACAAGTTTAACCATATATGATTAAACACACCCACAAGCCGTGTAATCATATATGATATCACACTTCTCGCGTTCTAGCATAATGTTTAACTTCTAGCATGGTTGAAATTGCATCCGATGACATGAAAAGAAGATTCAAAACGATAATAATTTAACCTAAAGGAATCAATTAAAAGTAATTAATTTAAAAAGAGATTAAAGAACTCACATTCTTGACAGTAAACCCAATCTCCCAAGGAAGAAATTCATTTTCTTTATACCCAGAAAGGGTACAAACGGTATGGAATTCTTCATCCCAGCATACGACACCGTTTGGCTCCACAAGTTTCCCATCCCTTGTGGAATCCCTCTTCACTGTTCTTCTAAATGAACCCAAACTGATCTTGGGTCCTTTCCATTTGATTTCCACAAAAACCCCATGATTATCCTTCTCTGCACCCTCCATCTTCTTCACCACCAATTTCGCCTGCAATTTCCGCGATAGAAGCGGCGGCCATGGCCGCCATTTCATCATCTTGACCACCATTTAGAGAATTAAGGCGGTGGGTTTTGAAAGAAGGATTGAATGTGGGTTGATGTAGGTGGAGATGTGGGATTTGCGTAACAAGAACAACGGTGGAAGAATTTAAGAGAGGAGATGATGAATATGCCGTTGTTTTCCGCGTGGGTATATACATACAGAATATAGATACAGCACTACAAAGGAAAGTTAGAGAGAGAGAGAGAGTTTTTATGGATTATCATTTAAGAAAGAGTAAATGATATGATTGGTCCCTCTGGTTTACTCAAACTTACACATTGATCCCTAAAATTATAGAAAAGGCTCTTCTCCCCTTCTATGTCATCCATATTGGCTATCGCTGTCATTTTTTTCTATCTTCGTCTTCCTTCATTTATCTATTTCTCCCCCCCCCCAATCCACATCGAGCAATCTTCGATAATTAAACCCCTAAACTGACGAAATCAAGCAAGATCCACAAAAACATATTTCAGTCTTGGCTATTTCATCGGTTAAAGACATACACAATAAACCAAATAAGACTCGCAATAGTCAATCCCCTCAAAAAGAACAAAAAGCAACAACTTTGATCTCATTTTTTGTAGGTTGTCTTATTCCCCCATCAACCATGTCTCAAAATTACGAAGTTATCATCAACAATAACCATAAAGCTTGAGTAAAATTACTATCTCATCATACTTGATAGGAAACAAAAAGTACAAATTAAAACATGTGGTGTTGGTGGCCATTTATCAACGAGATAAAGAAAAATAGCATTAGAACGTCATATAAAACCTTACACCAACACAACAAGATATGGCAGGGAGTTCTATCAAATGTTTGATGGCCACAACTAGGGTTACACATACATACGTATTACAGTCATTTACGAACAATACAACCCACTATCTGACGTCATAAAAACAGGCTTGAACAACCAATCTTGGAAAAATGGGCACCATCAAGCCAAATCAAAAGTTAATGAATGGGTCAAGCTTGCTCAACAATCTTGTGCATTTTTTGTTTTCACGTCTTATCTTAAGTAGGAAAAAATTATTTCACATGACTTAAGATTTTATTTAAATTTTGTTTTGTATTATAAAAATGTTTTTTTTGCCCTATTAGCTCATAAACAAACCCATCTTGTTTATGACATCATTTGACAAAAAAAGTAGCTTTTTAAAACGCTACTTGAAGCAGTTTTTCAGTAGTTTTCTGTAAATATATACTCAAAAATGACAAATTATACTCAAATTTGCTACATTGGACTTGCGAAAAAAGAAATGACTAAAACGAACCGACCCATTTTTATATTCGAGTATTTAACATTTGGGCTTTGGAAATTGAAACTTGCGTTTTTGGACAAAAAAGTTAATGTATATGTGTCAACGTGACATCCCAATATATTATCATAAAAACGGTTCGAAAGTTGCAACTGAAAAACCCGTCACCTATCCTTTTCCTCCGACGTCCGCCGCCCTCCGCCACAATTCCTCTCAGTCGTCGGTCTACGCCATACAGTGATAATAAGCTGCAAACATGGAGAGTAGACGTTCAAATCTGAAAAAATCAATTTCAGCGAACAATGACCCACATTCCCTTTTCTAAGGTTTTCTACAGGGACATGGTAAAACCATAAGAATTTCAATTTTCGATCATACCCACCAATCTTCGCCCTAATTTCCCTTTAATAATCCGGATTTTTTTGATTCTGGGTTTTGTGATTTTTCTCTTGTTCTTCGTGGAAATAATCAGGGTCTTGGAAGATTTTGTGGGTAAAGCTTATTTCTTTATGATCTATTGGTTTATGTGATCTTCGTATGGATTCGGAGGAGTTTTTACAGGAACAAAAGGGTTCATAATTCGTATTTGGGATTGGCTTGAAAAAGGGGTTCACGATTCTTCGATTTTGGGGTTTTGCACACCAAGTGTTTGTTTAAATGTCTAATCACAACATCCTTTCATGAAAAGGAGAACCGGGTTGAAATGAGGACTGCTATCCGTCAAGACTTGATAGTATGCATTTCTCTACTTTTTGGTTGTGGAAACTAGGATATAATCTAGATTAGATGGGAAATGCAGGTGTAGGAGCAACTTGTTTAAATGGTTTCAATTCAATATATCGTGCATTATGCGCCCCTCAATCACGATCACCAAACAAGATCCATCCCGGAAACGGAGAAGCCGCCAAACAACCGGCTCCGGAAGAAAACCATCCTAAAGACCCTCCACCAATTCAAAATACACATCCACAAACGGTAAATATAGCGAAAGAAGAGACTCAACATGAAGTTAAAAAAGAAGTCAAGTTTGAGACGAAGCCATCGAGAAAGGTTTCAATAGTGAAGCAACAAAGCAAACACACACAATCCATTAAAAAACCGCAACAAATGAAGAGAATGTTAAGTGCAGGGATTCAATCCGGTGGTGTGTTGAAAACCAAAAGTGGGAATTTGAAAGATTTTTATAGTTTGGGTAAGAAACTAGGAAATGGTCAGTTTGGTACAACGTTTCTTTGCATCGAGAAAGCAACTGGTAAAGAGTTTGCTTGCAAATCCATTGCAAAGAGGAAGTTATTAACGGATGATGAAGTGGAAGAAGTCAGGAGAGAAATCGATATTATGCATCATTTGGCAGGACACCCAAATGTAGTTTTAATCAAAGGGGCTTATGAGGATGCTGTTTCGGTTTATATGGTTATGGAATTGTGTGCTGGAGGTGAGCTTTTTGATCGAATCGTTAACAAAGGTTATTATTCAGAACGAAAAGCAGCTGATCTTGCTAAGACTATTGTCGGTGTGATTGAGTCATGTCATGCTCTTGGTGTGATGCATAGGGACCTTAAACCCGAGAACTTTTTATTTGTCGATGAGAATGAAGATTCACTTATGAAAACCATAGATTTTGGGTTATCAACTTTCTTTAAACCAGGTACCTTTTTAAAATCATATATTTATCTTGAACTATAAATGCTTCTATGAATTTATCTTTTATCATTTTTATCTACTATGTAGGACAAGTGTTTACGGATGTGGTTGGAAGCCCGTATTATGTTGCACCGGAAGTTTTGCTTAAAAAATATGGTCCCGAAGCCGATATTTGGAGTTCTGGTGTGATCATTTACATTCTTCTTTGTGGGGTACCTCCATTTTGGGCAGGTAATGTTGAATTTTCAAATCTTTTTTAATAAAGATTACAACTTTATAAATATATGTTATTATGTAAAATCAACAAATTTATTTATCAACCGAATGTAGATCTGAACAAAATAATGCCAATCGATTATATCCTTGGCGATAGAATCGTTATAAGAAAGGGGCAGAAGCAGACTTGTTCACTTTCTCTTTTCTTTGTCTACAGATGCTGAGGAAGATATATTCGAAGTGGTTTTGCATGGTAAACTTGACTTTAGTGTAGATCCATGGCCTAATATCTCCGAAAGTGCTAAAGATCTTATCAGAAAAATGCTTGTTAGAGACCCAAAAAAGCGGATAACCGCTCATGAAGTTCTTTGTAAGTTTCTCTTCTCCATTTTGCACTTGGATAACATTAGTAGAATTAAACTCTTCACTGATTTAATTTTATCATTGTTGTAGGCCACCCTTGGATTAGCGTTGATGGTGTTGCACCAGACAAGCCACTCGATTCTGCAATCTTTGCTCGATTAACTCGGTTTTCTGCCATGAACAAACTTAAGAAAATGGCTCTTAGGGTAAGCTGGATTCAAGGCTGGCATGGTGTTTTGAGTTCCCAAAAGAACTTGTTTCCTTTTAAATGGCTCTTGATTTTTGTTTTGTGGGTGCAGGTCATTGCGGCAAAACTTTCAGAAGAAGAGATTTCTGGGTTAAAACAAATGTTTAAGATGATAGATACAGACAACAGTGGGTACATTACTTTTGAAGAACTCAAGGATGGACTGAGTAGTCTCGGTGCTAATCTTGAAGAATCGGAAATTCATGATCTAATGCAAGCTGTAAGTATCATCTTATATATTCTCATGTTCCGTGTGTGTATATATATATATATATACAATGCAGTAGTTTCATGTTCGTTAATCGATTTTTACCACCAAAACTATAGGCGGATATCGACAACAATGGTGCCATCGACTATGAAGAATTTGTAGCTGCAACCTTGCATTTTAACAAAGTGGATAAGGAAGATAGTTTATATGCTGCCTTTTCATATTTTGACAAAGATGGCAGTGGTTATATAACGGTGAATGAAATCCAGCAATCCTGCAAGGAATTGGGAATAGACGATGCACAAGTAGAAGAAATCATCAAAGAAGCTGATCAGAACAATGTAAGTTAAGTTTTCACGAGCATCCATCTCTCACTCGCTCGTTAAGAGCCTCGAGTTGTTTATCGTACCTAAAACATGCATGAAAAACTAAGTTTGGTAATTGAAAGCCCATAATGTCCAAACTATTGAACTAGGATGGATGATGGATATTATACATAGGGTTAGGTTCAGAGGAAAACCATAAAAACAAAATGCGAGGAACACCCTAGTAGTCGTTCATATAACGGTATGAACAGGCGCATAAAAGTAATTTATCCGGTATGCAAACGTGCATAGAAACCAGGAAATATCTTCGATTACTTGTATGCACACACACGTGTATACTCTATACCTTACATATCAATCCTCATCTAGTCTTGTGTTGCGTCCCTAAGAATGTTCTTTCCTTAGTTGATAAATGATCTTATACTTCATCTCATGGTTGCAGGATGGGCGTATCGATTACAATGAGTTTGTTGCAATGATGCAAAGAGGAAGTGCCACTGTCGGAAAGAGGCAACTGAAGAACAGTCTTGATGGTGGACTCGGGAAGGCATTGTCGGTTTTTTGATACGAAAGTTGTCTTCTTTAATCATATTAGGTCTTTTATCCATGATCTCACAAAGTATCCAGCCATTTTTTGAATTCAAGAATGTATCATCATACTGTCTTCTTAAAAACAACTTCTCATGCTTAAAATCTCTTAATCACAAGTTAACAAGCACAATTTACAACTTAATAAAGCCTACATTTTTTCCTAAGTTTGTTTAGCATAGTGTGTTTCAATCAAGGTGCCTTTTTCCAGCTTTCAAGAGATGCAATTCCTGCTCTGAATCTGGTGATTAATATATTAATATAACTAGTGTCTGCCCCGTGCGTTGCGCGGTATCGAGTAATATTTTAAGAAATTACTTGATCGCATTAAGATAAAAGGTAATTCATCGGTTAATACTAATGAGATACGATTTAAAACGAAAAATGCATTTTCATAAGTGGTTCATTTTCATCTACTGATTACCATTTGTTGTTACGAATAAATTGAGATTTATTGGTAATAATTTTGTTGTTATATTGTTTAAAACTCATACGACACACCAAACAACCATATGACTATTGTTGTTACGAATGGGTTGAAGATTTTTTTTTCCAAAAAGGGTTTGACTAAACTTAGTGAACTCTATGAGTTTCCACAAACATGTATCTCTCTCTTGTTGTCAATATATATTAACATGTTTCATAAAAATGTTAATCTTCTTATCAGTGTGAGATTATCAAACTCATTTCAAATTTATATACAACTTTCCTTCATCATTTTTTGTAGTTCATTTCATTCTTCAATCTAGCATTCCCTCATCAATGTGGAATGACTAAAATAATACCACAATGCAAGATTTGACGATAAAAAATCTTACTATATCACTTCAAATACCCTTTGTTATTTCTTTTATACATATAAATAAAAAAAGATAGAAAATGTAAAGATTTTTCAATTCAATTTATATATATATATATAGAGAGAGAGAGAGAGAGGAATAATAAATTGTAAACCTCTAAATGTGTGTAAACTTTGTAAATTTTGGATTTCATAGGTTTTCTTGATGAAATTGTTTCATATATTTGTGTTTTTTATGTAGTTTCATATATATATTTTTTCATTCCTATGAAACTATTTCATATATTTTCTCAGTTTGATGAAACTTTTTCGTTTTTACATAAAAAACACAAATATATGAAACAATTTCATCAAGAAATGAATGATATGAAATCATTTCATCCAAAAAAAACAATTTAATCATGAAAACCTATGAAATTCAAAGTTTACACGAAAAAAATATGTTATATAAATATTTATGTTATCTTTTGTAAAATATCTATTGACTAAAATAAATATGACTAAAATAATACCACAATGCAATATTTAAGAATAAAAAATCTTACAATGTCACTTAAAATACCTTTGGTTATTTCTTTTATACATATAAAATAAATATGACTAAAATAATACCACAATGCAAGATTTAAGAATAAAAAATCTTACAATGTCACTTCAAATACCCTTGGTTATTTCTTTTGTACATATAAATAAAGAAAGATAGAAAATGTAAGATTTTTCAATTTATATATATATATATAGAGGAAAGTTCAAATGAAAACTCAAATTCAATTGTAAACATGGGGACGAATCTTGGCCCTTCCATCTATATTGATCCAATGACTCATATTAAATAGAGTTTTTAATTGAAATTATTAATTAAGGTGATTAGGGGTAAAAAAGAAAGATAATTAAAACCCACGCCTACCATGTTTGACTTTTTATTTTCTTTTTTAATTAAATTTTTTTACCCCCCTTAAAGTTTAAAATAAATTAACTGAAAAAATACTAACATTTTAATCAAACAAATTACATAAAAAAACGAGAATTTCGTGCTTTTCGATATGACATCCATCTCGATATAGTTTTTTTTGTTTTAACCGTTTTTACGTGAAATATCATATACGTGTTATATTCGGTATGAATATTTATGTATGTTCAAGTGCGTACAACATCTCGACACCGTAAGTTCGTAACTCGACATCACCTTCTACAACACTTTCTACAGCGTCCTAAGGTATCGTGTTCTTCATTACCATAACCCAACACCTATCGAGATGAATCGGGAACCTATCGAGTTTCGATTGTGAACCGATTAACAAAAGAGAGCGCGTCACGTCTCCACACCTTCATGAGTCACTCATGTATTATTCTTCATGAATGATGTATCATTCAGTATGAATAATACATCCTTCAGGGTGAATAATGCATTATTCATGAATTCATGTATTATTCATCCTGAATACTGTATTATTCATCCTGAATATTATATTATTCATCCTGAATATTGTATTATTCATCATGAATAGTGAATGAACGTTCACATTTGTTATTCATACTGCATGTGGGCACCTGAAGATGTGCATACATATTCATAAAGAATAAAACCAAGTTTCGGTTGTGAATCGGAAAACAAAGAGAGTGCGTCATGTGTTCAACCTTCACGAGTCATTCATATATTATTCAACATGAATAATGTGTTATTCAGGGTGAATAATGTGTTATTCAGGTTGAATAATGTGTTATTCAGGGTGAATAATGTGTTATTCAGGGTGAATAATGTGTTATTCAGGATGAATAATGTGTTATTCAGGATGAATAATACACGATTCATGTTTAATAATACATGAATCAGGAATTCGTGTATTATTCATCCTGAATGTTGTATTATTTATTTTGAATATTATGTTATTCGTCATGAATAGTGAATGAACGTTCTCCTTTGTTATTCATACTGAATATGGACAGCGGGAAACGTGCATACATATTCAGACTGAATATAACACATACATATCATTTCACGTAGAAACGGTTACAATGAAGAAAAAACTATATCGAGATGGATGTCATATCGAAGAGCACGAAATTCTCGTTTTTTTTGATGTAATTTGTTTGATTAAAATATTAATAATTTTTAAGATAATTTATTTTAAACTTTAAGGGGGTAAACGTTTTTTAATTAAAAAAGAAAATAAAAAGTCAAAGATGGTAGACGTTGATTCAAATTTCCAGATTTGCCCCTAATCACTTCTCAATTGGTTTAATTAAGTTTTAACCATTGATTAGTTTTCCAAATCTTGATCAATGGTTATGACTTGTCCTCGTGTTTACAATTGAATTTGAGTTTTCATTTGAACCCACCCCTATATATATAGGGAAATTAATTAAAATACCCTAAGTCAAACCAAGTGTTACCAAAATACCTAAAATCTCTCCCAGTTTGCAAAAATACCCCTTTTTTCCGCGATGGGAGCCCGCGATCGTTGGCCAGGGACCATTACTGACACTTTTTTAAACTTGCAGGGATCATTTTTGAAAAATGGAATCCCGCGATCGCGGGCTCATCCCGCGATGGGGTACTTTTTGTGACTTTTCAATTGCAAGGGACCATTTTTGAAAAATTCCAGGGACCATTTATGAAAAATTGAATCGCGATCGCGTAGAATCCCACTGTTCACCCCCGCTTTCTTTCAATTTGATGAATTTAAAATAAAATGTTACACTTTCAACCCCTATACTTATTTACTAAATTTACTTTATACCTTTTACTTTCATTATTTTAATTTTACATTTAACACATATAATCGTTTATTAACTAAAATACGTTAAAAAATACGTTTTAATTTTAACAAATTACACCATTATAATCGTCTCTTCGATACGTTCGAAATGAGCTTAATCTTGAATTTTTTTGGATTTATATATTTTAATATATATCATATACAGTTATACACTACATAAAAAAAATATTTTTTATATTTAAAATTCATACTCTTATAGTTAATTATTTAATTTATGGTACATCTCTTATTTATTTTTTTCAATTTTGTTTTACACTCCTATCGCATTAACATAATAATCATATATTAACTAATTCATTAAATCGTTTTAAATTATTATTATTTGAATGTGTTTATAGATATCGTGAATGGCAATAGGAGAAGGTTTCACGAGAAGAATATTAAATGGGGTTTTGACAAGTTGGTATCACTGGACTCATTTAAGAATTGTGAAAATGGGTATTTGGCGAATGATGATTCATGTGTGTTTGGAGCTGAAGTATTTGCAGTTACAGAGTATTGCAAATCATCTTCCCAACCGAAACGGATACAGTGCATGTAAACAAAGAAATCTATTACTGGAAGGCGTCCTGGAGTCCTGTGATCAAGTTAACCTTTTCCTTGATCACGTCCTCCATTCCCATGTAGTCCGATTCGAGTTCTTCTAGTTCCTCTTCAGCTTCCTTAATCTCTCGTTGCAGCTGCCGAACGTGAGCCCTAGTCATGGTCAGTTCTCGTTTCTTCTCCGCTAGATACTCCATTTTCCCCTGCCGAATCCCCCTGTTATGGTTCCACATACCCTTTACCTTTTCGATACCGGCGTTCGCCTCATCAATGGCTTTTTGCACTGCGGGAGTAATTCGTTGACTTTGTCGAAGACCCGTCGGCATAAAATCATACATTGGTGGGGTTCTCATGCCATTATCGAAGTAGTAATTGTCGGATGCCATCTCCCAGTCTGCTTCCTCCTCAGGCGTGAATGGAAAATCGGCTGCAGTTCGCCCACAGTTTGTCCACTCCTCGTCTGTTTCCGGTACCTTCCAGGTACTCCGGCGAGCTCCGTCGTTCAGTGGTTGGTAGGCTCCCGAACGTGAAGTTCCAGCCACATTCGCCGACCTGTTCCCCCTTGATCTTGAACCTCCATCCATTGTGTTAAAAAAAGCGAGAGTGTGTTTGTATAAAAGATAGATAGGAAGTTGTGAATTACTACTTCATCATGCCATCTACTTATAGCCGTGAAAATGTATGTTCTTCATCAGATATGGTCAAAGATTTCGTCTGAAAAAGTTGCCTGCATGATTCGTCTGAATAGTTCACTGCAAGATTCGTTTGAAAAGAGCCTGTAAGATTCCACTGAAAAAGTAACTGCAATATTCGTCTGCTTTTGAATAAAGGTCTTTCATTAGACAGAAAATTAGCCTTTAAGTAGTCAAACATAGCTAATTAATGAGAATTTAGATCAGATTTATATGGTACTATCAAATGCAAGTTTATATAATATAGATATTGTTCTACATTACATGATACCAATTTTTGCATCATATGAATCACTTCCAGACAACAAGAACCAATACCCCAATAATCAAGAAATAAATGCTTGTTCATCCAATAATCTATGTATTAGGATTATCGCAAGTTTCATAAACCTACTTACTAGGTGTTGGAAATATGGGTTTTACTAAACTTTGGACGCATTTAAATTTATATATATGTGTTATATATAACTAACTTTTAGTAGGTTTATGTTCTCCTATATGAGAGCTTCGAAATGATATATAATGCGTCTAAAATGGAGTATGTGTGAAAGAGATATCGATACTCAAAGTTGAGTAAATGGATGAAATTAGCAAAAACCAAATGAAGTAAACGGTAACTGTATCACAATACTTTAACAAAATAAGTTAATACTAAAAATAACAATTATTTAATGTTACATAAACAACCTAACTACTTAGACAATGTGCATAAATTGACTCCGCCATATGTCGGCGGAAATCCATTGCCTCATCGTCGGTTTCGTTAGGGGGTACCCATATCTCCTCGTTATTTATCAACTTTTGGACATTACGACATACCCATACACCGCAATCCGCATATAACCCGGTCTGCTGGGGTACTTGGCCGGCCATCTTTGTGCGAAAGATACTTGACATTTCGCGACGTCTATGATCCCCTATCAATGAAAAGAACGTATATAGTTTTGCTTTAAACGATTGCATCTGCTCTGTCAATTGTTGTTTGCAGAGACCGTCCTTTTCGCTGTCATATAGGGTCATGACCATAGTGTCAAGTTCAAACACTCCAAGCAGCCAATGTCTGGGATGCAAGCATATGGGGATGTACACCTGAAATATTACAATATATGTCATATATGTTATTAAATAAAATAACAGTAAAACGATTTACATACCCTATCGAGGAGAGTCCAAGAGGTCCCTTCCGAGCCATTGCATATTTCGACCACGGAGGCGGGACCTTGATGGTCCATCAGTATACACTGAAAGAACATAGTGTGCATGATGGTCCACCTCGTGTCTACGCCACGATGTTTTTGCAACAGGCTAACCCAAGAATCGACGTGCTATGCATAAAAAATAGATGGTTAGACATGTAATATAAATATATTTGATTATATATGACTATAATTTAACTTCATACTAACCGTATCGTCTAAGTCAGAGTTCACAGGGTCATCCGCAAGCAATGTTTCAAAAAACGAGGGGTTGATTTCTAAGCCCCCGTAAGGGGTGAATGTCAAGTTGGGGAGGCGACCAGTCCGGCACATCCTCATTATTTCTGATGCCGGGTGAGGCTCCGGTGAAGGCACCTTTCCCTTTTTCTTTCCTCCCTTCTTTCCCCCCGCTTTCTTTGCTTGTTTTTTAGCGGCCGGTGGTGTCGTAGATCCTTGTTGGCCAAACGGGTAACGAAACCATTGTGAAATTGATCGCGACCGCTTTAGAGGGAGCGGGGTCACCTGTGGTGGTGGATCTACAACATCCATCGAGTCATCGTCAGGCTCCGAGAAGTGCTCCGAGAAGTGATCCTGATAATAGGAGACCCCGTCTGAAAATTACGTTACTCAATGTTTTAAGTACAATTTAGGAAATGTTCACAATTAAACCAAAACTACCAAAATAACTTACAGTATGCATTTTCGGCCTGTAATAGTCATCGGCCGAACCGCCAAAGATGTTTGTGATTGCTGTGGTGGCGAACGACGACATGTGTTGTGCCCCCGACATCCCGGCCTGCGTGACATTGATCATTAAAATAGTTACAAAATTAGGATTATCGATATATAACTATAATGGTTACTCAGTGTCACTAACACTCTCCGGGATAGTCGAATATGATGTGGTGGCGAACGGCGGCGGCATCTGCGAGGTGTATGCCCCCGACATCCCGGCCTGCGTGACATTGATCATTAAAATAGTTACAAAATTAGGAACAAACATATAACTATAATGGTTACTCAGTGTCACTTACACTCTCCGGGATAGTAGAATAGGATGTGGTGGCGAACGGCGTTTCCGACATCCCGGCCTGCGTGACATTGATCATTATAAGAGTTACAAACTTAGGAACAAACATATAACTATAATGGTTACTCAATGTCACTTACATTTTCAGGGAATGACGGATGGGATGTGGTGGCAAACGTCGCCTGTGCCCCCTGTCCGAACGGAGCGGGGATCGGTGTCGTACTCGACAGCTAAAACAAATTTAGAACGTAATATTAATATACAAACTAAATAAACGTGGCCAACAAATTAAGTTAAACACTAACATTGACAGCGCTAAACTGTCTGTAGACTTCCTCCAGATAGTGTACACGTGTCTCTAGCGGCCCGTGGACGTAGTCCCACAGGACTTCATGTGAGCCACGTTGTGGGTCGTAGGAAGGGCCGCCTGATATGGATTGTAGGAGGAGGAAGGGGGCGCCTGGTAGGAGGAGGAACGGGGCGCCTGGTAGGAGGAGGAACGGGCCGGCTGGTAGGAGGAGGAAGGGGGCGGCTGGTATCCACCGGAAGGGGGCCTGTCGTCGTCTTCCTTATCTTCGGAAGTAGGGGGACGTCGAGCCCTTTCCGCCTCTGCGTCAATAAAGGCCACGCTGTCTCTGTACCAATCTGTGCCCATCTCGTCGACAGTAGGCACAAGGCGATCGGCGGGCAAGAGTGGCTGCTAAATATATGATAAAACATAAAAGAAATTAATAAGCGGGACTAACGTATGCAAATTGTAAACATAGTAAAAGAACTTACATTTCTAGACGCTTTGAAGAACTCAATCCAAAGCGACCTACTTAGGGTAACACGCTTGTCCCAACGGGTTCCCCTAAGTACTCGATCGTCGCGCTTGACGAAATATCGGATTGATGCGGGAAACATCTCCAAGATCCATATCTGGAATTAGACAAGAAGAGCAAGTACGTAAAAAGAAAAGCCAAACAGTTTGTATGTATTATTAACAATTGTTATACTACGTATCTAACCTTGAAGGCGTATGTAAAACCACAAAGATTCATCTTTGCATGTCGATCGGCGCGTCTGCCTATGGCTCGGTGCATATTAGAGTAGCAATGTGTCCAGATATGGCTACCCCACGGGTAGCTGTTAAATAGCTCAAGGTCCTCGACGGCCCTAAGGACCGTCGATGAAGCATGCTGGCTATACTCACGGCCCAGGAAGCCCATATCCACGATCACCACCAAGCATACACGGACAACATCGTCGTCGGTTAGGGCACTAAGGCCCTCTTTCATCTTTTCCCGGGCTGCCTTCAGCTTCAAACGAGATGCTGAAATGCCGAAAACCCTAGGAACGAAGGAGCAGTCTTCTAAGGGAGGAAGGGGGGAGCCTCTCCAAAACGTAGTCCTGTAATTAGACAGAACTCCCGACGCCCAAAATGCAATTGAGAGCCGAAGAAATCAAAATGCATCTCCTCCGGCTCAGCGTTGGCGTCCTCGACCTCCAACTGTAGAAACATGTGTACTAGCGTAGGGTCGCCACCAGAGTAAGACACGTCCATCCATGGCCCGAACGGTGTCCCTCTATAGATGGTCTCAAGGGTATCTGCGCGATCACCTAATCCCCTAAACAGCGCTCCTAATTCCTCGATGTATGAAACTTTGCACCTTACCGTCAAGTCGATGTTAAAGAAATCCTTCTACATAGTCATTCACAGATGTTATAGTTAGTGTTATATATAGATGCTGCAGTTTATTTTATTTTATATAGATGTTGCGGTTTATTTTATTTCAACGTATAATAGTGTTATATAAAGATAAAGTGCGGTTTATTTTATTTCAACGTATAATAGTGTTATATATAGATAAAGTGCGGTTTATTTTATTTCAACGTATAATACTGTTATATATAGATAAAGTGCGGTTTATTTTATTTCAACGTATAATACTGTTATATAAAGATAAAGTGCGGTTTATTTTATTTCAACATATAATAGTGTTATATATAGATAAAGTGCGGTTTATTTTATTTCAACGTATAATAGTGTTATATATAGATAAAGTGCGGTTTATTTTATTTCAACGTATAATAGTGTTATATATAGATAAAGTGCGGTTTATTTTATTTCAACGTATAATAGTGTTATATATAGATAAAGTGCGGTTTATTTTATTTCAACGTATAATAGTGTTATATATAGATAAAGTGTGGTTTATTTTATTTCAACGTATAATAGTGTTATATATAGATAAAGTGCGGTTTATTTTATTTCAACGTATCATATTGTTATATATAGATAAAGTGCGGTTGTATTTTATTTCAACGTATAATAGTGTTATATAAAGATAAAGTGCGGTTTATTTTATTTCAACGTATAATAGTGTTATATATAGATAAAGTGCGGTTTATTTTATTTCAACGTATAATAGTGTTATATATAGATAAAGTGCGGTGGTATTTTATTTCAACGTATAATAGTGTTATATATAGATAAAGTGCGGTTTATTTTATTTCAACGTATCATATTGTTATATATAGATAAAGTGCGGTTTAGGGACCCTAGTTGTCATTCTTAAAAGTTTAGGACCTAATTGGCATTCTTAAAAGTTTAGGGACCTAAGTTGTCATTCTTAAAACCGTAGGGATCTAAGTTGTCATTCTTAACATTTTTTTTTATAAAAAACACATATTTAACAATTTTTTTATAAAATGTGTTTTTTATAAAAAATTGTTAAGAGTGTGTTTTTATAAAAAAATTGTTATAGTTTTATGGTTTTATGTTTGAATGTGATATTTGTATGTTATAATGTGTATGTTGTTATAGTGTGTTTTTTCATATAAAAATTGTTAAAAATGTGTGTTTTTTTTTTATAAAAACACACCCTTAACAATTTTTTTATAAAAAAACTTGTTTTTATAAAAAATTGTTAAGGGTGTGTTTTTATAAAAAAATTGTTAAGAGTGTTTTTATAAAAAAAACATTGTTAACAATTTTTTTTATAAAAACACACTCTTAACAATTTTTTTAATAAAAAAACTCTTAACAATTTTTATATGAAAAAACACACTATAACAACATACACATTATAACATACAAATATCACATTCAAACATAAAACCATAAAACTATAACAATTTTTTTATAAAAACACACTCTTAACAATTTTTTATAAAAAAAAACACATTTTTAACATTTTTTTTATAAAAACTGTTTTTATAAAAAAAATTAACAATTTTTTTATAAAAAAAAAACATTATAAAAACCATAAAACTATAACAATTTTTTATAAAAACACACTATTAAACATTTTTTATAAAAAAACTGTTTTTATAAAAAATTGTTAAGGGTGTGTTTTTATAAAAAAATTGTTAAGGGTGTGTTTTTATAAAAAAAAACACATTGTTAACAATTTTTTTATAAAAACACACTCTTAACAATTTTTTTATAAAAAAACACTCTTAACAATTTTTATATGAAAAAACACACTATAACAACATACACATTATAACATACAAATATCACATTCAAACATAAAACCATACATATCATGTTAAACATTGAACATATTCAAACATAAGTTATAAACACTATAACAACCTACAAATCATATATCTTAACTTAAAATAACATACAAAAAATAACAAATAACATAAGGAAAACATACCAAAGAGGTAATACGAGACATCTTCACAAAACCCGAACGCGTATTCCACACGAGAAAATTGAGAGTGTGGGAAAAAATTGAGAGAGTTTGATTAAAAATTGAGAGAGTGATTAAAAAAATTGAGAGTGGAGAGTGGTCGTGTCTTGGTCCCCCCCCCCCCTTATATAGTGCGGCCGAAAAAACAATGGGATTAGGGTTTAGGTTCGTCAAAGGGATTTAGGGTTAACCCTGTGCCGACACGTGGCACAGGAGCTCGCGATCGCGGGAGGTCAACGAAAGTCAATCGCGGGCAGGGACCAAAAATGCACACGCGGGTATTCTTGAGGGGGGAAAGCTGTACCGTGGGAATTCTTGAGGGACCAACGCGGGCAAAGTGGGCAAACTTTGGTGACACGTGTAGCCCACGATCGCGGGGGTCAATGAGTCAATCGCGGGCAGGGACCAAAACTGCACACGCGTGCATTCTTGAGGGGGGAAAGCTGGACCGCGGGCATTCTTGAGGGACCAACGCGGGCATTCTTGGTGACACGTGGCCTGGAGCCCGCGATCGCGGGCTCTATCGCGGATTTTTTGGGTACTTTTGTAAACTGAGAGAGATTTTGGGTATTTTGGTAACACTTGGTTTGACTTAGGGTATTTTAATTAATTTCCCATATATATATATTATATAAATATTTATGTTATCTTTTGTAAAATATCTATTAAGGTGTTAGTCAAAAGACAAATCTTATGGTTTTTAGGTCGTACCTTATTGATTGTTTAATTGTGTTTGTAAACAAACTTTATTTTAACAATCATTAATCTCTTTTGTATATTCAATGACACATTCTCCTATTATATACACTCTCATTTTCTAATATATCACAATTCACTATTTGAAAATACCAAAATCTTATAGCTTCATGTCATGTCATATTATATCTTTATTTTATATAAATATGTTCAGTGCCGGCCCTGAGGCATGGCGAATGGGGCGACCGCCCTGGGCATCACCTAAGCCTAGTTATGTGTGAGTAAGGTCATCCTCAACGCATTAATAAAAGCCCTCAAGCCCTCAACGCCACATCAGCGCCACATCAGCTAAGCCCTCAAGCCCTAAGGCCTTCCGCAGCGCAAGCCCTCAAGCCCTCAACGCCACATCAGCGCCACATCAGCTAAGCCATCAAGCCCTAAACACCCCCAGCGCATAACTAAAAGCCCTCAAGCCCTCAATGCCACATCAGCGCCACCTTATTTTTTTAATTCTTTTATTTATACATTTAATTATTTAACAAAATAAAAATATTTATATATTTTTGAATAAATAAAAATAAGATAAATAATAAAAATAAAAATTCATATCATTCATTAAAAAATTAAAAATTACAAAATAAATTTAAAAAGCTACTCGTCATCATTGTTGGGAACTTGGATACGCCAAATATGTTCGACCAAATCCGACCGAATGTTATTATGAGTGGCTCGGTTTTTGAATTCTCGAACATTTGTCGCGCGTTGTTCCTCACTGATTTGTGTTTCGTTATCATCCGTGAAAAAGCCGTTTTCATCGCCACCACAAATAGCATGGTATTCGTCTTCGAGTATCATATTGTGTAATATGACACAAGCGTACATAATGTTTCCCAATCTTGAGAGTTCTCATCCGCGTGCCGGGTTATGAAGTATATGCCAACGTTGTTTAAGCACGCCAAAAGCTCGTTCAACATCTTTACGTGCCGATTCTTGCGCGGACTTGAATTTTTGTCGTTTAGGGTCCCGTGGGCACGTAAATGATTTTACGAAAGTAGCCCATTCCGGATATATCCCATCCGCTAGATAATATCCGTGCTCGTAGGTGGCTCCATTCACCTCAAAAGGGCAGTCGGGTGCTTTTCCATCATATACATCGTTGAAGATGGGCGACTGATTGAGAACATTGATGTCGTTGTTGGAACCGGCAACACCAAAGTATGCGTGCCAGATCCATAGATCTTGAGAGTGTAAAGCCCATGTCCTGGTATGGTTCGTTAATTTATTTTTCTCTTCTGCTCAGTTATTATAACTGCCTGTATTTTGTAATATTTACGTTTAGCGAGAGTAGCACCGTTAGCCTTCTTTGTTAATTCGTAAATTAGTTGGGTTAAGGTAAGACGTTGGATTGTTGAGGGTCCATTCATGGACTTAGACAAAGGTTGGGCATGGGTTCGGCCCATGCAATTAGGGGACCGAGACCCCCTCTTATTCTTCTCGTTTCTTGCTTTGCACACAAGAGAATACCAAACAAGAAACCCTAACTACATCTTTTTGGTTGCCGCCGTGAAACCCCCCCACCACCACACCAGCGCCGCTGCTGGTGTTGGCCGGAGAGAGAGAGAACAGCGCGAGAGAGAGAGGTAGAGAGAGAGAGAGAGCAGCGCGAGAGAGAGAGGTAGAGAAAGAGAGAGAGCAGCGCGAGAGAGGGTGGTAGAGAGAGGTCGCCGGAGCCGCTGCCTTTCGCCGCTGCTGTCGCCGGAGACCACCGCCGCCACTGCTGTTCATCGGAGGTTTCGGGAGAGAGAGGAGCAGGTGCGGGTGCGTGGTATTGGAGCGAGGTAAATCGTTTTCCTTCGTCTCGTTTCCTTTTCTTTTCGTTTTTCTTCCGGCAAAACAACCACCGCGACACCGTCGTCGCCGCCGCCGTGCCCCGCTGCCGGAGGTGGCAGTGGGTGGTGCCTGTGGCGGAACCCTAAAACCACCTCTGACCGTAACCTTAAACCGCCATAGCGGAACCCGAATCGTATAAACCGAACGCGTAAACCGTTTTAAAAAGTTATCATTTTATGTGGAAAACGTCCTTTTCTGCCACTGTTTTTCGTTAGCTATAACTCCTTACTCGTAACTCGGATTGGAGTGAAACCAGTGCCAAAAGTTCCCTTTCCGAGTCTAGTAACTTTTCTGTGTTTTGTACAAAATCCAGTTCGGAACGTAGCATAGGCCAAATAGTCGTTTTATACCGATAGCTGTTGTTTTTCACTGTTCCGCGAACCATTCTTATAAAATCCGTATTTAAATGTAGAAAAATCATTAGGAGGTGTATAATATGTCCTTGGAACCCTAACTCAGAGTACTTTATAGTTATGTATTTTAATCGAGGATTTTCTGGGTTTAAAGAGGTCGGATCAGGTCCCGAACAGACCTGTTTGGTTAGACCGAAAAGCCGTTTTAGTGACGGATTAAGTGTGCGTCGTATTTTAGGGTCCGGGTCTCGTGTTAATACATTTTAACGTTCGTCTAGGTGTCGGGAAGTGATCTTGGATTTGTGGAGCTTGAATTATTAATTGTGAGCTAGGCGCGCTTACGAGGTGAGTTCTCTCACTATAACTAATGTCGGTTATTTTTACATTACGTTGTGTGTATGTGTGGTAGTTCTATTTGCTTGTGGTGTGGGGTTAAATCGTGGGGTGTCTAGTCGGACCTTTATTGTGTGGCTACGCGGGTGGCGTAGGAGTTCGGTGGGGGCCAAGGATTACATACGCGGGTGGCGTAGTGACTTGGTGGGGCCAAAGGTTGTATACGCGGGTGGTGTATGAACCCGGGGGTGCCGGGTTGCGAAGGTTGTATACGCGGGTGGCGTATGAACCCGGGGGTGCCGGGTTGCGTTTGCACGGTTGTCGTGTGGTCGGTGGGACCGACGTATGCCTATTAGGTGGGTTGGTGTGAGTATGCACGTCTATGATTTGTTCGTAGACTTGTATGCTGTTTATGTGCAATTATCTGTTTATGGTGGTGTGGAAATAACTGTGTTACTTATGGTGTTGAATTCACTAAGCTTCGTGCTTACCCTTTCCCAATAAACTGTGGTTTCAGGTACGGGCGGCTCCAAGGCGTGACGAGTACACACTGGCGCGCAAGGAGAGCTGGTTGCTTTATGGTTTTAATAATTAAACGTTTATTCCGCTGGTTTTTATTATGAAGATATTAATTATGAGTTTACAAACGAAACGTTGGGATCATTTAATGAGTTGTTATGAATGAAATGTTTATTTAAAAATTTAAATTTTCTTGTAATTTTTGGGACGTTACAGAGAGGCCACTGCTTCTAGCATGATTGTCGGGTGCTCATGATCACCTCTCATGAATTGACCTCGCCATGCATTCGGACAATTTGCCCACGCCCAATGAGTACAGTCTATGCTGTCGAGCATGCCGGGAAATCCGTGTTTAGCTTCATGTGCGGCGTACAACTTCTGAATATCAATAAAAGTAGGCTTGCGTAAATATTTTTGACCATACAGTTCAATAATACCTGTGCAGAATTTGTACAGACAATTTCGTGACGTTGTCTCTCCCATACGGATGTACTCGTCAAGTGCGTCAGCAGTTACTCCATACGCCAATTGCCGAATAGCGGAAATACACTTTTGTATCGGAGAAAAACCTTGTTTGCGTCTGCCGTCCACCCGAAGTAGTCCCGCATAAGCCGCTCGTTTGCAGCTACTCGGCCTCTTTCTATGTTCGCGGCCCTCTCTCTTGTTGACGACGAGGCGGTGCTACCATAAATCCATTGTGCAGTATGTCGAAAAACTTCTCTTTGTAGATTCAACAACTCGTCGGTGTCTACGGATGATGATGATGCGGTCGATGAACCGGGTTGTGGCGAATCCATATTGTTTAAAATATAGAGAATGAAAGAGTTTGAGAGATTGTTGGTGTGAAAAAATAAGAGGTTGAGGGTTAATATATATAGTGTGATTAAATTGAGAAAAAAATAAAAAAAAGTAGCCGTTTTAAAATAGCCGTTTGAATTAAAAAAAATAAAAAAAATATGCTCCGGGTTCCTCGGGTTTTCAAACCCGCACCCCAAGCCCGCAGCTCCCGCAGCGCTACCCGCAGGAGCCCGCAGCCGAGACCGAGCTCGAGCCCGAGGCGGTGCGGGTGGCCTAAAGACCCGCAGCGCTACCCTCAAGCCCTCTTGCCACCTCATTTTTTTTAATTCTTTTATTTATACATTTAATTATTTAACAAAATAAAAATATTTATATATTTTTTAATAAATAAAAATAAGATAAATAATAAAAATAAAAATTCATATCATTCATTAAAAATAAAAATTACAAAATAAATTTAAAAATCTACTCGTCGTCATTGTTGGGAACTTGGATACGCCAAATATGTTCGACCAAATCCGACCGAAGGTTATTATGAGTGGCATGGTTTTGAACTTCTCGAACATTTGCCGCGCGTTGTTCCTCACTGATTTGGATTTCGTTATCATCCGTGAAAAGGCCGTTTTCATCGCCACCACAAATAGCATGGTATTCGTCTTCGAGTATCATATTGTGTAATATGACACAAGCGTACATAATGTTTCCCAATCTTGTCGGTTTCCATCCGCGTGCCGGGTTATGAAGTATATGCCAACGTTGTTTAAGCACGCCAAAAGCTCGTTCAACATCTTTACGTGCTGATTCTTGCGCGGACTTGAATTTTTGTCGTTTAGGGTCTCGTGGGCACGTAAATGATTTTAAGAAAGTAGCCCATTCCGGATATATCCCATCCGCTAGATAATATCCGTGCTCGTAGGTGGCTCCATTCACCTCAAAAGGGCAGTCGGGTGCTTTTCCATCATATACATCGTTGAAGATGGGCGACTGATTGAGAACATTGATGTCGTTGTTGGAACCGGCAACACCAAAGTATGCGTGCCAGATCCATAGATCTTGAGAGGCCACTGCTTCTAGCATGATTGTCGGGTGCTCATGATCACCTCTCATGAATTGACCTCGCCATGCATTCGGACAATTTGCCCACGCCCAATGAGTACAGTCTATGCTGCCGAGCATGCCGGGAAATCCGTGTTTAGCTTCATGCGCGGCGTACAACTTCTGAATATCAATAAAAGTAGGGTTGCGTAAATATTTTTGACCATACAGTTCAATAATACATGTGCAAAATTTGTACAGACAATCTCGTGACGTTGTCTCTCCCATACGGATGTACTCGTCAAGTGCGTCAGCAGTTACTCCATACGCCAATTGCCGAATAGCGGAAATACACTTTTGTATCGGAGAAAAACCTTGTTTGCGTCTGCCGTCCACCCGAAGTAGTCCCGCATAAGCCGCTCGTTTGCAGCTACTCGACCTTTTTCTATGTTCGCGGCCCTCTCTCTTGTTGACGACGAGGCGGTGCTACCATAAATCCATTGTGCAGTATGTCGAAAAACTTCTCTTTGTAGATTCAACAACTCGTCGGTGTCTACGGATGATGATGATGCGGTCGGTGAACCGGGTTGTGGCGAATCCATATTGTTTAAAATATAGAGAATGGAAGAGAATGAGAGAGTTTGAGAGATTTTGGTGTAAAAAATAAGAGGTTTGGATTAATATATATAGTGTGATTAAATTGAAAAAAAAAAATAAAAAAAAAATAAAATTACCGTTGGATTTATTTATTTTCAAAATTTTTAAAAAATAAAATAAAAAACAAACAAATTCTTTCGGGTTTCTCGGGTTTGAAAGCCCGCACGCCGAGCCCGAGCATGAAGCCCGCATGCCCCCCACCGCTGCCCGCCCGAGCCCGCACGAGCCCGAGCTCAAGCCCGAAGGGCGTTGCGGATGGCCTAAGTGATGGTATTTTGGTAACAATATAGGTCCACGTGTCGTCTCATCTTATTTTGATATATGGATGTGATTAATAAAATATAACATATTTAATTGATTGATAGCTTATCACGACATCACTAGCTATAACATACATTTAATATTTTGATTATTTAGAACTTGAAAATAACAAACTCTTTAATTATTTACTTTTTTTCCTCTAATAAGATAAATAGTAGAAGAGTTTATGTTTACTTTTTTACCTTAACATAAAAGTTAAAAGGTAAAAAATAATATAAAAGTATTACTTAAATATATTATAAAGTAATATTCTTTTATTTTCATTTTATCAAGATAATGATTATAGGTTTTTAGTTTTTTTTTTCCAAATAAATATAACAATTTTTGTATTATTGTTTTTTATCTTTTGTTTTCATTTATTCTTAAAGTTATAATTAAATTGTTATATATTCGTCACTAACATAATTCGAGATAGATTGAACGAATTATTATTTTCAATATTATTGAAAATAAGTTTTTAGCTAACGTTTACTATGATAAATATTGTGTTTTTCCTTTAAAAGTTGCACGAAATCGTTTTAGATTATGTATGTTTATGTTTTATTGTTCAGGGTTTTCATCTAAGTCCCATGTATCATTTTTTTAAACCATTTTTTATATTACGGGGGCAATTTTTAGCTCTTCCGTCCTGGGCATGAAAAATATCAGGACCGGTCCTGAATATGTTTATTGATGTTTGTATAATCAAACTTTATTCCAACAATCATCAACCTCTTTTTAATTTTGCATGACACATTCTAATTTTATATATTTTCATCTTCTAATATATGACTCTTGTCACCAACTTAGGATAACCAAAACTCAACCACAATTCAATATTTGAAAATACTCAAATCTTACCATTGTTCCTTTAATATATATATATATATATAGATGATTTTTTATGATCAATTTTCCCAATTAACTTTTATACAATTTTTTTTACAAAATGAGGGTTACTCAAAATAAGACAACCTTATGAGTATGAGTTGATACAAAAATATCTCATCGTCGTTCCTTATACAACCTTAATTATTCCAATCTTTCAATTAGTCACCAATGTGGAACAACCTAATCTCAACCATAATCCATCAATTGAGAATATTTCATCATCAAAATGTCACCTCAAATACCCTTGGTTGTTCCAAAGTAATACAACTTTATGAGAATTGACACAATGTCATCACATCCATATTTCTTATACACACATCTTTATTCCAATGTTTCGACTTCTCACCATTGTGGGATAGCTACAACTAAACCACGATCTAGTATTTGATAATACTCAACTCTCATGGTGCTAACTTGTAGGTTCCCAGATTCACGTTGTATCATATTAATGGTAGTAAAATAGACAGCGGAAGCATATTAAATAAATCCATTAAAATGAGTGATTGTGTAAACGATAAGTGAACTATGAGAATCAAATATTGAACAGTAAAATGATAACAAGATCAGATATAAAAGCTGCTCATATATTGATAATGAATCACACCAAGAACAAGTTAAAGTGTGTTCGGAAATCTCATAGGACAACAATATCGTACGGAGGTAGTGCTCGGGATTGCTGCAGTATGTGCTTAAACAATTGTGGAAAAACTACACTTCCCAAAGCTTACAAAATGTTTGTCCCACTACCTCACTATTTATAGCCCTCAAAAAGTATAAACAGTGTATTATCGTACCCTGGAATGACACGTGGAAAGTGTGTCTCCTATTTTAGGGCATACGTGGAAAGTGTGGACACTTGTCTAACACTTGGGCTTTCCTTCGAGGCTTAGGCTGACAGAGGTATTCACTTCACCAGAGCTCTGTCGAAAGAGCTCTGTTGGTCTTTCTGATGACTACTTGTTCCTCTGTTGAATTTGTTCTTCTGTTGGATCCGACAGAGCTCTGTTGAGCTCTGTTGGTCTCTTGATGAACTTCTTTCATGTCTTCTGTCTGATCTCTGTTGGTCTTCTATCTTGAATTATTTTCAATACTTTTACATAGTGGATACTTGAGGCTAACAATCTCCCCCTAAGTATTGAAAATAAAAATTTACATTTGACAGAGATTTAAACAAAAGAACAGAGAACTTTTACCTCTGTCGAAACCTTGCACTAATCTTTTGGGATATTACAAGAAGATTAAAAGATCAGTACATTTTAAGCATAGTTGTCTCCCCTAAGAATTCTGTCGAATCTTCTGATTAGAGTTCGGAAATCCAGCATCAGATCAATCTGGTCGATGAAGAGTTTCTGCTGTTTTTCAGGACACTTGTTTCTTGGGAGATCTTGGATTATGTTCTTGATGTATACCAGCGATTCACTTGAGTACTTGTGGGCTTCATTTGCTCTGATGGCCTTCTTTATGCCCTTCTGTTTGCAGATAAAGACTGGAGGATCTTCTACTACAGTTCCAGTTCTGTGATGACCATAACCCTCAAGGTTTTCGTTAGGAGGTGCAATCGCTAGTTTCCCCACTTCAAACTCTATGCCAAGTTGATAATCAATCTGTATTCTGAGATTGATGTGTTCTTGCATAGCAAATCTGACTTCTGGTAGCGCGGTTCTGGCCGGTGCGTATCTTTCTGAGAAGTTCAAGCAATATGCGTGGAGTAAGATCAGGTCATATGGATTCAGAAGGACGAGATCATTGTCATTGAAGATTTCATTTCTGCCTTCTGTTGATTCCACAGTATACTCATGGTATGTGACCCTGTCGTGTTGAAACTTCTTGTGCTTGATGTCCAGAATTCTGCGGATACCGAAGTTTATATTGATGGCTCTGTTCTGATTTGACTTGGTTTGGATGAACTTTAGCCTTGCATCAGAGATGGTGTTTATCCTGATTGGGTTGAGGTATGGGTTGATGGGTACGACATTTACAGGGATGATGTCTCTGTCAGCATAGAGAAATGCAAATACCGTTTCTAAGGCAGGTTTTTCGGTGTGAAAGGTAGAGGTTTCTGGGTTCTGTTCTGTTACGGTTGGGTTTGGGTCATTGTGGGTCTCTGCCATAAGGGTGTCGATGTGAGCAGATTCGGCTTGACTTATTTGTTCTTCAGCAAAGGATTGGTCTGTCCTTTCTGGTTCTTTTGTTGGAGAAGTGGGAGGGGTGTCTAGGCAGATGATCTCTGGTGGTTCTTGCGATGACTCTTCTGTCGCTTTGATGACTCTGTTCTTGAACATGTAGTCGAATGCCACTTCAGTCATATCTGTCATCCCCTTTTCTTCTTCTGTAGTCTCTGCCTCAGTTGCTTCTGTGACTTTCCCTTTACCCTTGGCTTCTTTTTCAACCTCTTTCTCCTTCTCTACCTCTTTCTCCTTTTCTACCTCTTTCTTCTCCTTCTCCTTCTCCTTCTCCTTCTCCTTCTCCTTCTCCTTCTCCCCCTTTTGTTGTTCTGAGGACTCACCCAATTGATTGTCGGATTGACCTTCTTGAGCGTCTTCAAAGTCATCATCATCGTCAGAGGATTCAATTCGAGCTTTTGGTGAGGACTGAACAACAAACTTCAGACCAGTTTTCTGTCTCTTGCTTGCGGGTTCGTCTGTGGGTGCTTCTTCTGCAGATCTTTTTGATGTAGAGGCAGTCTGTAAGATGATATTAATAAAGTTTGAGGCTGCCTGTTTCATCACATCTTCTACCTCTGTTGCAGCGGCTCTGATTTCTTCTACTTGAGCCTCGAAGTTGACTTTGTGAGTATCAAGAGACGCTTTCACATGTTGCTCTGTTGCCTTAGCCTTCATTACGAATTTTGATGAGATCGTCATCATCCGACTTAGAACAAATTTTCTGAAGTCTCCCATTTGCCCAACTGTCATGGGTAGGTCATTTGGGTTAGGGCTGGAGATGTTGAATGGAGTAGCAGATGAAGTGGTTTCTTCTTTTATGGATTCCTTAACAGAGTTGGTAATTAGCTCTGTCAAGGTTTTGATATTAGATTCTGAAAGAATAACCGTGGGGATGGGAAGGGTTCTGTTCATCTGCGCTGTGTGGTTCTCTGTTATAAGTCGCTTTAGGTTTGTAAATTATGTCGAAGTCTTTGTAACTTCCTCTGCTCTGACTGATCGTAGGTCGGCTATCTCTGTCGTCAGCTTTGCAATCTCTTCTCCTCTGACCCTTTCAGACTCTGTTCTGAGTGTTGCAGCTTCGTCATACCTTCGAGTTAGATCAGCATGCTTGTTTGAGATGTTCAGCAGTTCTTCCCTAAGAGAAGCATTTTCCTTGCGGATCAGCTCCTTCTTTTGTTCATTGATAAGTTTATACTCGTTCAAAGAGTTGTTGATACTGTCACAGAAGCTTTCGAACTCTGCTCTTGTGACAGTGTCAACGGGGGTCTCCTTGGTTCCAACATATGGTTCCAATTCTGCCTCGAGTTCAGAGGTGCCTCTGTCAAGAGTTGTGTTAATGTTGGCTCTTGGAGGACTTCCACCTGATCCTTGATGTTCCCTTTGAGGGGAAACAACTACAGGTGTTCTGACCAAAGTTTCCTCTTCCAGCTCAGGTTCTGAAGAAGGAAATCTGGTGTGATGGGAAGCATTTGGATCAAGCAATGTCTTCCCTTGTTCTACTATGGTCTCCCATTGTCCCTGAGTCGGACAGATGCTACGTGAGATTACAAAGATCTCTGGTCTAATTTGTGTAGTCTCTAAATGAGCCACAGAGGCATCATCGTGTGGAGGTGACCTATTGATGTTCTGGGGCGAATGAACATCACTACCAAAGATAGTTTCCCCGGCTTTGTGTGTATCAGAGGTATGAAGAAGTGCCTCTGATGGTATAGGCTGGTTGGGGTTCGAGGTGTGCACCTCTGTTTCAATAATCCCTTGGTCTTGATCACCAGGATTAGATTGTGTGGAAGCACTGGGATGTGGGCTAGGATTTCCCTCAGATGTGTCATCTTGGACATCTTCTTCTATCCTCACATTTTCCTCGGCACCTAAGGCTGTGAAACACTCGGGTTCCTCTCTGTTATCCTCTTTCTCACCAGTATCAGAGGAAAGAACTTCTACCTCTGGTGACTCCTGTACTTCCTTATGAACAGTCTCCATAGTGGATGCTATGTTCCCTACTTCCTCCTCCATCACTCTAGAGGAAGACCCCACTTCGGGTACTCTTACCTCTGGTCTGTTTCCTTCCACTCCTATTTCCTCACTCGTACTCTCCTCAGATGGCTCAGAGCCTAAGTATGCTGGGGTTCTCACCTCAGGTTCTTGAGGTTGAGCAGCATGTCTATAGTTTTGGATAGAAATGTGGTCTGGGCTTATCAGAGCGAGCATTGTACCTGGAACGCGTCGAATGAGGGGATATTCTCCTGAAGTGGTGGGATTGAATCTGGTCATGACCCAGTTCCTGAACGTATTGCCTTGTTGAGTCAATTCCAGACTCTGAAATGCTCTTCTGATTACCAACCCGATAAACCTTGGAAACTTGATGTTCTTCAGAAATTTATGTTGCCCAACTTCTCCTCCTTTGGCAATGGCAGAGGTTTTGAGATTAACAGTAGTGAGAAGGTCGGTGTAGAGAATGCTGGCATAGTCAAGGTTTCTTTGAAAGAACAATCCATACATTATCTGTAGGATTTCTATGCTGGCTTGATCTTGACTACCAGATTTTCCTGTGAGGGTTCGGTTCAGTGTGGAGAACATGAAATTCCACACTGGTGGTAGATTCTGTCTTTTGAATGCTCCGATGCGGGTGATATCTTTGTTGTAGCCTAGAAATCGTACAAACTCCAGAAGGACAGCAGTATTGGCTTCTCGAAAGCTTCTATGTCAAGCTGTCGCTTGCTCTTCATTCCGAGGATTCTCCGCAGGGTAGTTGCTCTGATTCTGATCGTTCCTGAACCTCCATCTCGACCAGAATCCACATTGCCAATGATTCCGTTTAGCTCTTCTACGTGTTGGCAAGTAGTCCACCACTGCTTGATGTAGAGCTCAGGAATGTTGTCGTCGAAGTCTGTTAGGGCTCTGAAGATTTCTGAGTTTCTGAAGAACTCCAGAAATATGTGGTATGTGGGTAGATAGAGAGCAGGGTTTGGATCTAATCGATGGTTGCTTTCAGCAAACTCGTATGGGAGAATAACAATTTGGTCGACGGGACCAATACGGCTTGAATCTGGTGAGTGTTGAGGGTTTGCCATTTTTGCAGGTTTGGGTTTTGAAGGTTTGAATGAAGAGGAAAGTTGAACAGGGTTTAAATAAAAGAGGGAAAGGTGAAAGGTTTAGGAAGTTTAGAAAAGAAGTGGGTCAAGGTTTTGGATATTTATAGTCCGAGCTTGTGGTTGAGTAATCGCCGTAGATACTGTAGGCACTCGAGTGTCAGAAGGTGGAGTGGCCTGAAATGTGTATCGTGGGGACAGCTAGTGGTTTAGCTTTCAATTGGAGGTTGCCACGTGGATTTGTTCTGACCACTTTTGTGCAAGTAAACCGTCGCGGTTAGAGATGTGTGGGTTACAAGTGGTTGACGTTTAGAAATAACCCGCACCTCTGATGACGTTACTTTTGATTACGTGTTCTGATGACGTGGCAGAACAGACTAACAGAGCTCTGATAGAGCTGTGTTAAGTTGCTTCTTTTGATTGACCCAAGATGTTTTACCTTTACCTTTGTAGTATTTAAAATTCTGTTCTGATGAGAAAAGAACAGAGCTTAGACAAACAACAGAGTTCTGGTGAAAGACAACAGAGGTTCTGGTGTGAGGTCAGAGTTCTGTCAGATTCTTGATATTTTCAAGATTTTCATCAGAACAGGATTTCCTCCTTAAAAAATTTATCAATGAAGATCAAAAAGCAGTCAGTTTAGATTTTGACACCGAGTACTGACTTGCTCCCCCTAAAACTATGCACATTTTGATATCAAAGCTCCCCCTAAAACTATGCACATTTTTTTTATTTATAAAAGCACTTTTGTACGACCAAAAAAAAAGTGCGCGACAGAATTCTTGTGTACAACAGAACTCTGTTGAACTATCCTACCCAACTTTTTGACAGAGCTCTGGTAGGAACATCAGAGCCTCTGTTGATTTTAAACAGAGTTAGGAGGACAAGTTCAGCATACCCAGTTTGCTGATTAGGAAGTTAAATCTCCTTTCATTAAGGGCTTTTGTAAACAAATCAGCAAGCTGGATGTCTGTTGAAACAAAGTACATTTCAATAGTCCCTTTTTCAACATGATCCTTTATGAAGTGATACCTTATGTCGATGTGCTTAGTCTTTGAGTGCTGAACTGGATTTGCAGTTATGGCAATGGCACTCTTGGAGTCACATAGAATTGGAATCTTACCATACTCCAGACCATAATCTTTGAGTTGAGTTTTCATCCAGATTACTTGAGAGCAACAGCTAGCAGCAGCAACATATTCTGCTTCTGCTGTAGAAGTTGAGACACAGTTCTGTTTCTTGGATGTCCAACTTACCAACTTATCTCCAAGCAGTTGGCAGCTACCAGAAGTAATCTTTCTGTCATTCTTGCATCCTCCATAGTCTGAATCTGTGTATGCTACAAGCTCGAAACCAGAGTTAAGAGGATACCAGAGACCCAAAAATTGAGTCCCTTTCAGATATTTAAAAATACGTTTGACAGCAGTTAAATGAGTTTCTGTTGGATTAGCCTGAAATCTGGCACAGAGACAGGTTGCAAACATTATATCAGGTCTACTGGCGGTTAAGTACAAAAGTGACCCTATCATGCCTCTGTAGTGCTTGACATCTGTTGGTTCACTCTTAAGATCAAGTTTAACTCTAGTGGCAATAGGAGTTTTCATTGGTTTTGAATCATTGAGCTTATATTTTTTCAACATGTCAGAGATGTATTTGGACTGACTTATGAAAGTCCCTCTGTCAGATTGTTTGACTTGTAAACCAAGGAAGAATGAAAGTTCTCCCACCATGCTCATTTTAAATTCACTTTTCATTAAACTCTCAAACTTGTCACAGTACTCTTGCCGAGTAGACCCGAAAATAATATCATCAACATATATTTGTACCAGAAGTATATCATTCTTATACCTTCTAAAGAATAGAGTTTTATCGACAGTACCTTTTTCGAAGTGATTGATCAACAGAAATTTGGACAGAGTTTCATACCAGGCCCTGGGAGCTTGCTTAAGGCCGTAGAGAGCTTTGTCTAACTTGTAAACGTGGTCTGGAAACTCTGAACATTCAAAACCAGGTGGTTGCTGGACATAAACTTCTTCTTGCAGTTTGCCATTTAGAAAGGCAGACTTGACGTCCATTTGATAGACCTTAAAACCTTTATGAGCAGCATAGGCTAGGAAGATTCTTATGGCTTCTAGCCTAGCCACAGGTGCAAAGGTTTCGTCATAGTCAATTCCTTCTTCCTGTCTGTATCCCTTTGCAACCAGACGGGCTTTGTTTCTGATGATAATCCCATCTTCATCCTTTTTGTTTCTAAACACCCATTTGGTTCCAATGGCTGTTTTTCCTTTTGGGAGTGGAACCAAGGACCAGACTTTATTTCTCTCAAATTCCAGAAGCTCTTCTTGCATAGCTTCGATCCAATTTGGGTCCTCTAGGGCTTCAGAAATCTTCTTCGGCTCAATCATGCTTAGAAAATTTACAAAGAAAGCTTATTGATTGTGGTTGATCTTGTCTTCACACCATCTTCAGCAGCACCAATGATAAGATGATGAGGATGATCCTTTGTCCATCGCGTCATGGGAGCATGGACAACAGGCGGGGTTTGTGCTTCTGATGGGAAAAGACGAACTTCAGCATCAGAGCTCTGTTGAATGGGACCAGGGCTCTGTGGCACACAACTTTGGAGAGTGGCCTCATTGCTCTGAGAGTCATTAACAGGGCTCTGCGAGGGTGAGCTTTCAAACAAGGAGTCTCTGCCAATATTAGTTAGCAAAGGTGATGATGGTTCTTGAACAGGTTCTCTTTCGCTCTGTTGTGGTTCCTCATTTCTTTGAATTACTCCTGTAGACAGAGAAGTAGATGGTGAAAAATTTGAGGGCCCAGTAAGAGTTGTACCTGTCAGATTTTGTTCTGTTGAGTTCTGAGCTTGATCTCCTCTGTTGACGTTATCAGAGGAATCATCATCATTGAAAAAATCGTTGAACATGAGATTTATATCTTCTTCTCTTGTCTTTGAAGAGCTTGTCGTCACCTTCTCTGTATATGTCCCCTCTGTTGATTTTTGATCAGAGAATCTTGATGTTCTTTCATCAAAGGACACATTTACACTTTCTTGAATGACCCGAGATCTGAAGTTGTAGACTCTGTTGGCTTTAGAGGTTAAGGAATAACCAATAAAGATTCCTTCGTCTGCTTTCTTATCAAACTTTCCAAGATGATCTCTGTCATTCAATATGTAACACTTGCTGCCAAAAACATGAAAGAATTTCACGTTTGGTCTTCTTTTGTTGATGAGTTCATAGGGAGTCTTCTTAAATCTTTTCACTATTACAACTTTGTTTTGGGTAAAACATGCTGTTGAGACTGCTTCTGCCCAGAAGTTTATTGGAAGAACAGAGCCAGCCAACATGGTTCTGGCGGCTTCTACTAGAGTTCTGTTTTTTCTCTCCACAACTCCATTCTGTTGTGGAGTTCTTGCTGCTGAGAAGTTTTGGGAAATACCTTCCTCTGTTAGGTAGGCATCAATTTTGGCGTTCTTGAATTCTGTTCCGTTATCACTTCTCAACTTTTGTACCTTTAGATCTAACAGAACCTGTATCATTTTCAACAAACTTATCAGAATTTCTGGGACATCAGATTTTACTCTGATGAACTCTATCCAGGTATATCGAGAATATTCATCAATTAAAACAAGGATATACTTCTTGCCCGATAGACTTTGCACAGAGATCCACATGAAGCATATGCAAGGGTCTGGGACAACTATGATCACTCTTTGTTCTGTGTGAAGATCTTTTCATCTTTCCAAGTTCACAAGCAGAACAGAGATGGTCTTTGTCAAATTTCAGAGAAGGTAGTCCTTTTACCAATTTCAGTTTCACGAGTTTGTCAAGGTTTTGAAAGTTCAAATGGGCAAATCTTTTATGCCAGAGCCAGGCATCTTCATTTTTCAAAGACACTAAACAAAGTTTCTCTGTTGTAGAGTTTTGGTTTGGTTTAAAGTTCATTTTATAAAGATTGCCTTTTCTGTCAGCTCTTAAGAGTTCTTGACCGGACTCGGAAAGTAGTAAGGAACAGTACTTCTTCCTAAAATTGACATCAAATCCGTGATCACAGAGTTGACTTATACTGAGAAGATTATGATTTAATCCTTCAACATAAGCAACTTCAGAGACTGAAACACCACCATTTACTAATGTACCATAACCTTTAATCTGTCCGCCATTGTCTCCTCCGAAGGTTACTGCACTTCCAATTTTGTTTTTAAAAGAAGTTAACAGCTCCTTATTCCCCGTCATGTGCCTGGAGCATCCAGAATCCAAGTACCAGATCTGCACATGAGGTTTCTGCAAGACAGATTAATTTCTTTTAGGTACCCATTGCATAATGGGTCCTTTCCTGTTAGGCTTAGGTGGATTATCAGACTTTCCTTGGGATTGTTTATACTGGGATGATGTGCCAGAGGTTTTCCTTTGTGTATTCTGAACAGTCTTGACATTTTTCTTTTGAACCGACTTATTCAGAACACAGTGGGGACCATTCAGATGGTTTTGCAATTTAAGTAACAGCTGAATGCAGTTGCAGTTTATGGAGCATAACTGATGCACATTGTTTTTATTCAAAAACTGTTTGAATGGAGCTTGATTCTGAAAGATTTTAGGACCATATGTCTTTGCATACAATCTGTCCTGACTTTGTTTCTTAGAAACAGACTCTGTTGATGTGAGGTTCTTTGAATTTGACTCTTTTGACCAGACAGAATTTCCTCTTTGATTTACACCAGAATTTGGAATAGATCTGTTGTTTGCTATCCATTTTCCCTTCTGTTCTGGTGTGAACTTTACAGGTTTGAAAGCAAGAGGAGTATTTTGGTTTACTGAAACGCTTTTGTTTTTCTCTCTTTTCTCCACTTCTACTGCATTAGAAGCAAGAATCTTAAAACCTTTGTTGTCAAATTCAGTTACCGGTATAAACCTTGATTGTTTCTTGAAGAAAGAAACATCATTTTTTAGATCCGTAGATTATGTCGGTATCTGCTTTAACTTGTGTAAAATTTTCTTTTGACCGCAAAAGATCTGTTCATCTACCTCGGAGTCAGAGTCACGGTCAGAGGCTAGAAAGTCTCTGGTGGCTCTGTTGGAGGTATTAGTTTCTATAGGTACATCAGAGACCTTTGACTTAACAGTTCTGAACCTTCTCAACTTGGGTTTTAAGGAATCTGAAACAACATTTTCTTTGATAACTTTCAACAAATCCTCCTCAAAAGATGTTCTAATAGATTCAGAGGTAGGAGAGAAGGCTGGGGCTTCTGGATTCAGCTTGCTCTGTGGTATTTCAACAGAGGGGTCTGTCGCAGAAGTAACAGACTTCTGTCCTAAAAATGAGTTGAAGTTAAAAATCTCTTTTGTGCCCAAGTTCTTAACAGAGTTAGGAAGTATGATTCTAGCTCTTCCTTGATCAAGAATAAACTCTGAGGATGGTTTTAAAACCTTCTTTTGATCGGAGGAGTCATAGCTGACGTTCCTATAGTTAAGATGTTTTGGTTTTGAGAAAGCATCTGAGATTTTGGTTCTTTTGAAAACAGCATTACCAGATATCACATCCTCTTGGATTTTCCCAATACAAAAGACAGAGGACAGAGATGTCTTCTTTCTTTTGTCATAGGGAGCAAGGTCAGAGAAACCAAGACCTTGCGTATCCATCTGTGAATTTATCTTGATATGCACATCTTGTGCATCTTGGTACTTTTTGATTTGAATTTCTTTTCCCTGTAGGGATTGATGAAGTATTTCCCTTTCTCTTTGAAAATAATCAGTTAGAGCAACAGAGTTAAGTCTCTCTGTTTCAGACTGTTTCAACTTTTCAGACTTCTGTTTCAAATCATTTTCATAAACTTTGATCTTTTCAGAAAACAGACTTTCCTTCTTCTTTTGTAAGATTTCTAACTCAGATTTTTCTTTGAAGATTTCTTCCTTTTCTTGTTCCAAGAGAGTCTTTTCTCTCTTGTAAAAAGATAGGTCCTTCTGAGCTAGTTTTCTCAGCTCCTTTTCTTCAGAAAGTTTTTGTTTAAGAAGTTGAAATTCCTCATTTAGCATAGAAACATGCATTTCTAATTCTGAGTCAGATTTGGATTCAGATGAGCATACCGTGGCACTGGGTCTGGTGGTCTCCAGCGCTCTGTCGTTAGACTCTGTCGTGGTGAGAGCAAATGCATGAGCTAGATCTTCTTCTTCTGTTGTTCCCTTCGTTATTTCTGGTTCTCCAGTCATCCAGTCAACAGCTTCTAAACTTTCATCATCCACAGCAACTCCACAGAAGTTGGCTTGTTCTGGTTCATCATCAGAGGATGAATCAGAAACCCAATTTTCCATTTCAGCAACATAACTTCTTTATCTGTAATTGTACTTGTATTTGTTTTTGTAGTAGTCCTGGTCTTTTACCAGTTTGCCTCTACAATTAACAGAGAAGTGTCCAGGTTTGCCGCATCTGAAGCAGCGTCCATCATTTTGATTGATGGGTTGGGCAGCATCGGCCTTCTGTTGTGCTGGTGGATTTTCTCTTCTTTGTGGAGGTTTCCCTATTTCTGTGGCAACTCTGTTGGAACTTTGCTCTGGTGCTGTATATCCTCTTCTGTCTTCCCTTCCTTCTCTCTCATATCTGCCTCTTCTGTCGAACTTATTGCCAAATCTCTTGTTAAATTGCTGAGTTATTAAAGTAAGAGATTGGGCAAAGGCTTGAATGTCATCATCCTCTGATGAGCTCTCATCTGTTTCACTTTCTGCAATCAAACTTTTCTTTCCTTTCTTCTTATCAGACTTTTCTTTCTTTTTCTCTTTGCTTGAACTCTCTCTGTTGGACCTTTCAGATGTGGTTTTCTTAGAATCAGAAACTAAGGCGATTGGACCAGCACTGATGGATTTGCCTTTTTGCTTGACAACCTCCTTTTCTTGTGCGGCCAAAGTGCCATACACATCCGTTAAAGACCATACGTCTAAGTCCTGGTTAGCTTGTAAAGACATGGACAGATTTAACCATTCATCATTCAAACTTTTCAAAAACAGAACATTGTTATCTTCCTTCGACCTAACAACCCCACATTTTTTGCATTTATTGATCAATACATTAAATCTGTTGTAGGTTTGCTGTAAGGTTTCCTCAGGAAGTGCCTTGAAATCGTTGTATTCATTTATACATTGGGTCCTTCTGTTCTTTTGGGTTTTGATACCACCCTCAAGTTGGTTAAGAAGTTGATCCCAGATTTCCTTAGCAGTAACACATGAATCTAGTTCTTGAAATATTTCATTTGGAATGGCCATAATCAGTAGTCTATCTGCTTTAAAATCATTTTCCATTTTTAGATTTTCCTCATCAGTAAAACCTGTGGTTTTAATTTCATAATGAGCTGGAATCTCAGCAGTAGTTCCTGTTGTGGGTACACGAGGAACAAAAACCATGGGTTGGAATGGTCCATCCGTGACAGATCGCATGAGGTCTTTATCCATACCATCGAAAAAATTAACCATCCTGATTTTCCACTAAGGATATTCATCTCTCAAAAGAGTAGGAGGTTTTGTTAAAGAGCCAGCAGTATAGATAGCATTTATACCGTTGTTAGCCATTTTTGAAAGAAAAACAGAGTACAGTTTGTTGCAAAACGATTTTCGGCTAGAAACAGAGTTTCAAACAGTAACCAATGGAACAGTAACTTTTGAGAAGATTTTAAGCTAAACTAGAAAGCTTTAAACACAGTTATATGAGCTATGAAGACTTGTCTGGACTAGAAAGCAGTAAAAACAGAGTATACAATGAAGCTTTTAAGGACACGTAGACACAATCAACAACAGTGAATCAACCTTGGTAGATTGGATCGTTTGGCTTAAGAAAACCAAAGAAGCTCTGATACCAATTGTAGGTTCCCAAATTCACGTTGTATCATATTAATGGTAGTAAAATAGACAGCGGAAGCATATTAAATAAAGCCATTAAAATGAGTGATTGTGTAAACGATAAGTGAACTATGAGAATCAAATATTGAACAGTAAAATGATAACAAGATCAGATATAAAAGCTGCTCATATATTGATAATGAATCACACCAAGAACAAGTTAAAGTGTGTTCGGAAATCTCATAGGACAACAATACCGTACGGAGGTAGTGCTCGGGATTGCTGCAGTATGTGCTTAAACAATTGTGGAAAAACTACACTTCCCAAAGCTTACAAAATGTTTGTCCCACTACCTCACTATTTATAGCCCTCAAAAAGTATAGACAGTGTACTATCGTACCCTGGAATGACACGTGGAAAGTGTGTCTCCTATTTTAGGGCATACGTGGAAAGTATGGACACTTGTCTAACACTTGGGCTTTCCTTCGAGGCTTAGGCTGACAGAGGTCTTCACTTCACCAGAGCTCTGTCGAAAGAGCTCTGTTGGTCTTTCTGATGACTACTTGTTCCTCTG
Source organism: Saussurea involucrata (assembly GCA_033807775.1). Lineage (NCBI taxonomy): Eukaryota > Viridiplantae > Streptophyta > Magnoliopsida > Asterales > Asteraceae > Saussurea > Saussurea involucrata. The sequence goes on along the minus strand of CM066325.1, from coordinate 10,207,454 downwards.
TTGAATTTGTTCTTCTGTTGGATCCGACAGAGCTCTGTTGAGCTCTGTTGGTCTTCTTGATGAACTTCTTTCACGTCTTCTGTCTGATCTCTGTTGGTCTTCTATCTTGAATTATTTTCAATACTTTTACATAGTGGATACTTGAGGCTAACATAACTCGTTATCTTTTGGGTTTTCCTTTTTATCAATTTAAAGATATGAAATGTTTAACTATTACATGAAATATTTTGTCATGTAAATAAAAAATAACTACTTACCAAAAAATGGATCAAATTTTGTGTGAACCTTCAAGCCATATCTTATCATTTATATAGCCACTCACACTCTCAACTTTTCACTTTTGTCATTAATGTGGGACAATGAAGAATGAACCACTCATCGTTTGATGAATATTTCATTCTCACGATGTCACCTCATTACTCTTGGGTTTTCCTTTTATATATATAAAGATTTAAGGATATGAAATGTTTAACTATTACATGAAATGTTTTGTCATGTAAATAAAAAATAACTACTTACCCAAAAATGGATGAAATTTTGTATGAACCTTCAAGCCATATCTTATCCTTTATATAGCCACTCACACTTCCAACTTTTCACTTTTGTCACCAATGTAGGACAGTGAAGAATCAACCACAATTCACCATTTGATGAATACTTGATTCTCATTATACCACCTAATTACTCTTGGATTTTCCTTTTATATATATATAAAGATTGAACTTAAAGTTTAACCCAATCTATTTTTATTTTGAATTATATTAATTATAACTTATTAAGAAAATGCATGTGCTATTGTTTGCAAGGTGACAAATTATCCTATGAATTCCATAATTATCAATTTGTCCTGGTGCTAGTTGGTTGGAAAAGGGTCATTTTATGGTATTTTAGGTTGTAATTTCATATATAAAAAAACACCCTCAAATTTTATAAATCATGGACCCCTTATTCCATTTTCCATTTTTGAACTTTGAGAATATTTGTCATTTACATTATCATTTTGGAAAATTGAAAACAAGTCATTTGCATTTGATAGCTTTCTTTTTGTTTGATTGTGAGGAAAAAAGTAGGCATAGGAATGGTTTCGATCCGTTGGGAACTCGGTCCACCCACTCCGGTCAGAGATGTAGGATGGGGATTGAGGTTCCCGACTTCCCGCCCCATTCCCATGACTAGAAAAAGGGCCGATTGTTGGCAATCTTGACTGGTTTTACACGGGACCTAGTCTCTAGAAAGCACATGTGAGCAGGCACTTCAGAGCTGTTTATGCAACTAAGGGGCCGTTTACCTAATCAATTACCCGGGTAAGTGCTTATCGGTAAAATTCAAGACTATCACTTACTTCCCGGGTAAGATTTCAGTCCATCAAAATGGCATCGTATGCAACAATTTAGCCGGTATGGTCTAACCGTGGTAAGAGCCGTCACACTCACTTACCGGGTAAGACTCTTGGTTCTTGCTTTCGACTCTCGGTCCTTGCTTCCACTTTTACCGGATAAGATTCTTAGTTCTTGCCATATTCATCCGGTAAGCTAACGTGACTTGATAAGCACTTACCCAGGTAAGTGTTTTGTAAACGACCCCTAACTCTAACAAAGTGATTTAAACTCATATTTTGTAAGATTCGAACTTGAACATGTTGTGTATTTCAGTAAAAGTGGTTTCGTTAATTTAATAATTGAGCCATATTGAAGATGTTGAATTTAACATATTTGTGAGTTGATTTTTTATTTTTCAAATCCTAATTGGCAAAATGATTTTTTAAAATCTTTTATTACGAAAATTGAGTATTTGAATAAGAAAAACAACGGTTAGGATTGAATTTCTGAACATCAGGGACCGTCGATAAGGGTGGCATTACGGTGCACGTTATGACAGCTAATCATGGTAGTTGGGGTAACACGTAGATGCGTGGGACCAATCACATTGGTTGGTCGTGCCACGTTGGCAGTATGACAATGTCCACCTGTCTTCCCCGATTTCCGGCTCCACGTTCTCCTCTACAGTTTCTTTGTTTTCTTATGATATTCATCAATTCTATCATTGCTGATTGCCCACCCCCAATATTTACCATTTTGCCCTTGTAGTCTTTTACCTTTTTTTGAGTCGATATCGGCAACTCCATGCGCCATTGTATAAAAAACACTATTTTTGATAAATTATCTTCTAAAATTAAGATAAATTAGGATAGATAAATAGTGTTTTAATTCTTTTTCTCATCAAAAATATGTATTAAAAATAATGTTTAATAAAGAGAAATAAGATTTCATTTTGAATATTTTAATAATATAAGTAATATTAGAATTATAAATTAGATAGATGTTAGAGTTTGATGTAATTTTTGTAATGATTTTGACTTTCGATACTATATTTTAGAAGGAAAAAAAATAGCATAAATGTTGGTTGTATCTAATTACAATCAAGATCAAATGTAAAAGAGCATCTCCAACAAAATTTTCAAAATCAAGAAAATAGAGATTTTGAGCATATTTTTGCTCCAACGTATTCTCCAAAAGTCTCTTTAAAATGTATAAGGCGAATGATTATATGAGAAGCGTGAAAAATAGATATGAATTCTTTATCATTTTTAATCTCAAGTCTACCTATGAATCGTGTTTGATATGAGGATTGATAGAGTGCATATCGGTTGTAATTTTCAAAATAGAGAACTGGTTGGAGTTCATGTATTTTTTTTAGATTTTTTTTAGTTTTCCATTTCGACTCTTTTTAAGAAATCTGTTAAATATACTCATTTGATATTTTTCATATTTTCAGTCCTAATACTGATTTTTTTCGCCCTGTCCCAAAACCGAATCGATAGATACAACTCAGTAAAAAATTCGATACAAACGAAATATTTTAAATAAATGACATTCATAATGAATAGCTTCTAAATATATTGGAAAATTTGAAATCCAATAAAATCAAAGGGATATAAAGAAAATAATTGTTCCGTTTGTGGCTCGATTTCCCTTTGTGGCTCTAAATCCCGGCGTGGCTCTAAACCCCTTGTGGCTTCTTTAGTCTTTGTTTCTAGGCATGAGCAGCATTTAGGAAAACACAACCAAGTAGAGTGGATCATACCCACTTTCGTCAAGGAGAAAAAACTTCAAAGTGGCACCTTCCCACTTTTTCTCTTACCTTCAGGCTTTGCTTATGCAAGAATGTCAAGGAATCAGTTTTTGATTGCCTTTAGTTGGAACGGTTGGAAACTTATCCTTGCGGTGGAAAGACGAGCTTACGAAGCGGCTTATCTGAGTCACTTCCGTTTTTATCTTGTCTTTAACTTTATGTTGTATTTAAGTCCTTTCATTTCTGGTGTATTTCTTTGTTATGTAACGTTCCCTACTTTAATGATAGGATTGTTCCGTTCGGATGACGGTTAGCCGTTGCTCGTCTCGTGACGCAGTCATTTTCCTTCAAAAAAAAAAAAAAAAAAAGAATTAGCATTCCCAATGAGAAAATGGGATTAGTGGCAAAGTTGTGAATTGAGATGACATTTTACCCCCATACCCCCCACCATTTTCATCCATGAACCCTTCCCACCCCCTCCTCCTGCACTCTCTACCCAACACCCTCACTTTCATACCATTTCAGTTTCAACGCAAACTCTGATTCTTCATTTCTTCTCAAATCCACCCGAATTCAACCCTCAAGAATTCCATTCAACTTCATAGAAGAGGTACACCCCGTCCTAATTCTAATTCTTGCTCATTTTTATACAAAATCTGCTCCAATTTCATCACGTTTGACAGTTTCGACTTGTGGGTCAACTGTATTTGCTACTCGATTTTGTTGGATCTTTGTTGTTTCTTCGCTCTTACAACGTTTTGCTAGTATTATTACTTGAAAGAATAGTTTTTCTTCGTGATGTTGTTGTTCTTCATTTTGTCTAGGGAGAAAACGACAACACTCGCCAACGAAATTTCTCCAATCCGAGATTTACATTGTTTTCAAAACCCTAAAAACTGAAAGTTCGATCTCCACGCTACTTACACTCTTCTAATTTCGTGGTTTTAACTAAAAACCACAAGATCATGTGATTAAACATCATACAAGCCATTATACAACTGTTTCTTGGTCCAAATTTGATCGGATTCATGTTATAATTCATTGATTGCGATTCTAACTGGCGGTTGATTTCTGTTTTCCGACGAATTCTTGATAGGTATGGAGTCTGGTAATGAGGTTTCCTTAGAAGATGAAAGTGGTGCCATTGATGCGGAAAAAGAGCAAGAAAAGGTAGATAGCGAACAACCACTTCCAAACAAAGTTGAATCTTCTGGGAATGTTAATGACACCAGACGGAAAAGTTCAAGCAAGATTGCTACTAATGAGGCTACTTCAAAGAACAATAAAGTACCCAAAAATAGCCCTAGTTCTAGTACATCGGCTCGCAAGCCAAGGCCGAGTCTATCTCAGAGTTCATCTTTTTCGGCTAAAACACTAAACCCGGATTCCATGAAGACTAGCATTGATGGGCGCCCGGTTAAACCACAAGTTGGATCAAAAGGTGAAGCCACTTTAACCAATGGATCAAAAGGTGAAGCTTCTAGGAGAGCTTCTGGTGGAGTGAAGCCAACGGAATCGAGTGTGAAGAGTGGTGGCATGGCTACCCGTAGAGCCACTTTAGATTCGGTGCCAAGTGGGAGCAAGTCAAGGGTAAATTCTCCTATTATCGGATACCCTTTTCAATATTTCATCTATTTTGGTGCATTCTTAATGAATATTGTTGTTTGTTTGTTTTAGCCTATAAAATCGAATGGAAGTGAAGACTGCCCTCCTTCTGAAGACTCGATGTAAGTTGTAGAATACAATATTGGTGGTTTAAGTTATGGCATATTTGATCAAGAAATGCAAATCAATTATTATGGCTGTTTAGGAATGCAATTATCATAGACATGTGGTGACCATTTTAAAATTAATGTGATATTTACCCTTGTAAGCTATGCAACGTTTTAAACCCATTCATATGTGAATAAAGATTAGGGGTGCCTAATGAATAGTACCCTTGTAAGCTATGCAACGTTTTAAACCCCTTCATATGTGAATAGAGATTAGGGGTGCATAATGAATAGTATTATCTGTTAATGAATGCAAGTTTTAGAGTCATCTAGTAACCATTCTAAGATTTTATCCCATTTTTACCATTGTAAGCTAGGCAACATTTAATTTTCCTTCCTAGAGACAAAAAGATATATCAAGGGTAATTAAGGAAATGTAATGTTTGGTTGCTCCTAGTTATTTATTTAAGGTTTTGGCACACTGGTTTGCCGATGCAGTTACAGCAGTCATTTGATAACCATTTAAAGATTTATTACGATTTTACCCTTGTAGATTAGGCAAATATTGTAACGAATACCTTTTCGATTGATTTTTGAGGTTGTTTTGCAATTGCAGATCAACTGATCAACAGTCAAAACCTGTCAAAACCGCACTGCCAGTTAGAGAGGATGATGACTCTCGTTCCACTACCTCATCGTATATTCCTCTACTTAGTTGTTGCTTTTCTTTCATTGTTTGACTTTCTATTCTGGATTTCAAGAAATTGACTTTTCTGTGGAATTTTCATTTTTACAATGGCACACCAAGTGGGCAGCGCAGGAACAGTGCCTCCGGCTTTTCTTTCAGGTTGGAAGAACGTGCTGAAAAGCGAAGAGAGGTATATACCGTGTTTTTTCAGTTACTTTCTTAACAAAAAAATGGTAAAATCGACCATGTTCGATGTTTGTGCACTAGTTTTATTCGAAGTTAGAGGAAAAGAGTCATGCAAAGGAAGTGGAGAAGACTAATTTGCAAGAAAAGTCAAAGGTTTTGGATCTTGAACTTTTTGCTCGATGAAATTCTTGTCAATCGATGGTTTTAACGTAGTGGGGGTACAAATGCAGGAAAGCCAAGAAGCGGAGATCAAGAAACTGAGGAAGAGCTTGTCGTTTAAAGCTGCACCGATGCCAAATTTTTACAAAAACCCCCCTCCGAAAGTGGAACTGAAGAAGGTATGATACTAAACTATCCATGTCAAATTAAAACTCTAGAACCTTCAGGATGGTGTATTTCTTTTCGGAAAGCAATATATTTGACCTTAAAAAGTAAAAAACATGCTGCTGGAAAATGCTCATATAGGTTAAGAAACTTGAAATTGATAGCAAAGTCTTGAGCTTCTCTGTATATTTCTTCTTGGAAAGCAATATATTTGAGCTCAAAAGTCTTAATAGCACCACTGGAAATTGTTGTGTATAGGTTAAGCAACTTGATATTGATAGCAAAGTCTTGAGCTTTCTAGCTTAAATATGGTATCTATTTCGATATTTGAGTTTTTGCTTTTATTTACCAATTTGCCCTTGACCGAGGCTGACACACATCTGTGTTCGTGCACACTAGAAGAAAGAAGGGGCTAGGTTTAGGCCTTAAGGGTATGTTTTGACAACCATAAGCCAGCTTATATTATGAGCTTATTGAAAAAGCTCTGTTGGGTAAGCCATAAACTAACTTAAATGCCAACTCTTTGAAAAGCTACTTCTGGTAGTATTAAGGTGGAGGTTCTTTTTCCGCTTATTTCCAACTATACCCCTTGTATTTTACATAAATGACCAAAAGCTCTATCATTTTAGGGATTTTTACGTATCTATGCGTATTTAACTCGTCTTCTTGTTTTATCTTTTATGCTTTGTATCTGTATCTATAGATACCACCCACACGTCCGAAATCTCCAAAGCTGGGTAGAAATAAGAGCTCTGTGGCTGGTGTAAGCCGGTCCCTGGAAGGAGCCACGATTAGTCCGAGGCCACGAGTTAAGGAGCAGGCTACATCATCAAGTAAGGCCAACCTTGAAAAAGACACCAAGAAGCCAATCAAAACTCCACCTTCCAAAACTGAAATCAAAGCTGAAGAAAAGGATGAAGGTGGTTGTAATGGGAAATTTGTGGAGATTGGAGTCCCATCTGTAAATCCTATTGAAGGTGAAGATTGGGTAGAAGTGAATGCTGAAAAGAATGCAGAGGAAGCGGGCAATCAGGATACGACAGCTGGAGATGTGGTGGTGGTGGTAGGAGGTTAGAATTGTGTTTGAAGAGGTGTAGTAAATAGGTTTTTGGTGTGAATGAAGGTTTTATGAGTTGTGAATAGAGTGAGTGGTGAAAGATTGTTTCTGTACAAGGGGAAGTTTACATCATCATGTATGAATGAATCTTTTGTTTTGTTTGTTGGAATCCAAATCTGCAAAAGTAGCAGCAGCTTCTTTCTTGTTATACTCCTACAGCCATCAAAATTCTAACTTTTGCTTCTCTTGCAAAATGGAAGTTTTCTTTTTTTCCTTTATGGGTGTCTAGGAGAGTGTACCTCTGACTAATCACAGGGATGGTTTTGTAGGACTTGAGGAACCCTAACGATCTCAACCCTTATTGGTTAGCTTTATAAGGTTTGCTAGCGGGATGTAGGTTCTTTTCTTTTTCTTGATCGAATTTGATTGGTATATACTCCATCCCGTATGTAGTTGGTGGTTTATTAAAAAAAGACTCCGTCTATCTTCAAGTATTACTTAAAGAGACGAAAACAATAATGAATTGTTAAACTGTTGTAAACCATAAGGATGAAAACAATAATTTCTAAAACACAGACAAAATAACAATTTTCAAAGTAGGAACGAAAAAAGTAGTATACGTAAAATTAAACAAATCGATGGTTTAAATTTTTTGACTCTTTTTTAAAGAAAACCATAAGAGAAGGGGAAAAGGAGGATTAATTATTGTCCAATAACTAGCCCTGCCATTAAATATTTTTCCCTTTTAATATAAACCTAATTTTTTTTTATCATCTCAATTAAATATAATATTATTTATGTCCACGTTTTAAAATCTCGTTTTTTTCTTCTTTAAATAATCAACTTAAAATAAGTAATTGATTTTATTAAATTACGTATGCCTAGCATTTTCCCTTCATCCCAAAGCATATATTTTTTAAAACTATTTTGTAAACTTAAATTATGATTTATCTAAATGTAGTTTTAGTTTTAGTTTTGGTTCTTTTATTTTCCAAAAAATATTTAATTAATTCACAAAATTAAGAAGTTATGTAATAAGATCAGTAAATTATAAAAATGTCAAAAAAGAGTCATACAAATGTTAAGTTGATATCATTTATATTTTTATATCAAAATCGTTATAATTTTTTTTGAAGTATATAATATTTATATACGGCAAATGAAACAAATAAACTCACACCCCTCTTCATTTTTGGTGAGGTTTGAACTCATGACCTTCTACAAGGCAAGGATTCCAATACCGCTAGGCTAAAGGCCCTTTGGTAAAATCGTTATAAATTTCTCGGTGTTTTCTAAATTATGTTTTAAATACTCAACTTCATTTTTTTATATTTTGATCATCACATAAATGTAAGATCCCACATTGGTTGGGAGAGAAACAAATGTTGCCTTATAAGAGGAACTTGATACCTCTTCTATCAGATTTCATATAAAATAAAAGATGGCATTTCTTATTTTTAAAGCATTTGAAAATAATAATAATGAACCTTGTTGTCCACCGACACTAAACGCCCCCAATTATTTAAATAAAAAGGGGTTTTTAGAAAATTAAAATATTTGGTCACTTTCTTTATGTCAATCGCTCTCTTTGTTTGTCTTTATTATTTGTCTTTGGGTGTGATAAAAAAAAAACTGAAAATTGATCGAAATAGTTAATATTCATTTAGAATTTATCTCAATGCCTTATATTCGCATAAACTCGTTTTCAGATTAAGAAAAAAAAATCTTTACATAAATTTAAGTAACGAGTTACATGCACCTACGGATCAACATTTGTATAACTCAATTGCGTTAGGATCCCTATTTTTTATTTTTCATTTCAATCTGGAAATACGCTTACGTAAATGCATAAGATATCTACGTAATCTCTCTGACTAAATAAAGGAACATGGGAGGTGTTTGGTTGGGGGTATTGAGGGGTAAGAAATGAGAATGATAATGAAAACTGTTGTTTGGTTTGATATAATATAATGGATTAATGGTTTCATTACCCGAGTCCCAAACCCATTAATTACCATTCCAGACTAAATTGAGAGGAATGAAAATCTTATTCCCGCTCAGTCATCTTTTCTCATTTCTCTCTTCATTTCTTGATGTTGAATGGAAAATATTTTTTGTTTTCATGTTGAACGTTATATATTTGTATTAAAAATATTATATAAAACATTTTTTATTAATTATATTGGTTTAACCAAACAGAATCAATGGAATGTTCATTCCTATTTTCATTTTCCTGCATTTTCATTTTCACTTTCATTTTCATTCCTTAAACAGACGAATCGCGCTCTTAGTTTAAAACTTGACTAAAATTTAAATTTGGTAAAGGGAGATTGGCTATTTAGATAGTTTATCCGGTATGGATTATAAAAGTTATTAATTAAAAATAATGAAATGATACCATGATTTATAAGGTTGGAAATAAAAAAGGGAAATTAATTAAAATACCCCAAGTCAAACAAACTGTTACCAAAATACCCTAAAATTTTTTAACTTTGCAAAAATGCCCAAAATACCCGCGATGGGGTCCCGCGATCGCGGGATACGCTGACGTGGCACGTATTTTGGGGCCAAATGCCCCGCGAAGCCCCTCAACTTTGGCCGCGGTGCACTTTTGGTCCCTGCCCGCGATCGCAGCCCGCGATGGCCCAAAAAATTACACTTTTGGTCCCTGAAAATTTACACTTTCAGCCCCTATACTTAGACGAATTTTGCATGCTTTTACTGTTTTTTTCCACAATTATTGCAATTTAAAGACCGATTTGTGGTTGAAATTCATTTGCATGTTTCAATCAATGTTAAATCAATGTTTTGGAATACCAGTTTGTGGATGAAATGAGAGATTGGTTTTCTGATATGTTGGTTGTTTCATTGATAAATAGACGTAAAATTCAAGCCATAATCCCCACACAACGATTTCATTGTTGGAATATTTCTTACTGCAATATTTTGTGTTTGAGATACTACTGAAAAAATGAGTTCATCTGTTGCAAAAGCTAAGCTATATTTCTGTTTTGATGGTGAATGGGTGCAAGATAACAATGAGTGGAATTTTGCTTATAAATCTAAGCATGGTGTAAAAGTGTCAGTAAACTACACTTATCAGAAGTTTGTTGCATACGCCATGCAAAAATATGGAATCAACTCTTTTGATATTTGCAAGTTAGTATTTAAAAATGGCGATGGGTCATTTGTGGATTTATCCAACGATGGGGATATCTCTACTTTTCTGCACCTTGCAGTCGATTCAGAAAGACCCCATTACTCTTTGTGTATCCCGGCGTATCCGACGGTGACGACGACGGTGACGAGGAGGGTGATTCTCAACAAATAGAGCATCCTGATTCTCAACAAATAGAGCAGCCTGATTCTCAACAACAACAACCACCACAACCACACGAATGGCGTACTGCTGGAGTTGCTGATGACGAAACCCACGTTTTCAGAACGGGTAATTCTGAAATAGACAGATCAGACACCGATAATGATGATCACGAAGAATATACCCCTAGTAGAAAATCATGTAGTCAGATAAATGACTTTTTTGATATGCCCCCTATTCTTCCAGACTTCCATACCCAGACACAAAGCTACGAACCTACACCTTATATTCGCAGTGAAAGTTTAACAGCAGGTCAGATATTCGATTCGAAGGATCTCTTAGCAAGTCAGATCGGACTCAAGTTCTTGGAAGAGGGTTTCCAAAGTCGCGTGCGGGCATCTGACAAAAGCAAATACGTAGTTGAATGTGCTAGAGAAAAGTGTGAGTGGAGGTTGTACGCGATTCACACGGGTCCCAAAGGAGGGGCGATAATGATTAGAAAGTTGCACGACGTACACAATTGTACGAGGACGCAACTTAATCCCCACCACAAACAAGCCGGCAAAAAGACTTTGGGTGCGATCCTGAAAAACAAATTTCTTGAAGTTAGCAGGTCATTGCGTCCAAAGGACATCGTCCACGACGTTCACCGGCAGTTCGGCGTCACGATTGATTACCACCAAGCGTGGCGTGCGCGCTGCCATGCACTGTTTATGGTGAGAGGCACGTTCGAGGAGTCGTATGAACGACTCCCGACATATTTATATAATTTGCAGCTGCAGAACCCTGGTACTGTCACGCAACTACGGACCGATTCACGTGGACGGTTTGAGATGTGCTTCGTGGCCCTTGGACCCGCGGTACGTATTTTAACACGTCATATGTTTACACATTATAAACTATAACATTTACACATTATAAACTATAACATTTTAACCTATGTTTTTGCAGATCCGCACATTTCTGGAAAATCTACGTCGTGTCCTGATAATAGACGCAACCCATTTAAAGGGCCGTTACTTGGGTATGATGTTCCTGGCGGTTGCCATGGACGGGGATAACTCCATCGTTCCAGTAGCTTTCGGCGTAGGCAAGTCCGAAACCGGGGACGAGTGGACTTGGTTTCTGTCCATGTTGAGACAAGCTATCGAAGACCCGCAAGGGTTGGTGTTTATGTCTGACAGGGCTCCTTCCATAAGTGCCGCAATCTCTGCCATGTACCCAAACGCCCCTCACGCCATATGCTGTCAACATTTGGAGATGAACGCCAAATCCAAGGACAAACGTATTACCACCTACAAGGATGTCTATTGGGCGGCATGCAGAGCATATACGGATCGGGAGTTTAACAAGTACATGAATATGCTACGATACAGTGTCAAGGAAGCAGCCAAAGTCTTTGACGATGCTGGACCGGAGAGGTGGTCCGCGGCCCATTTTCCTGGACAACGGTATGACATTCTGACCTCGAATAGTGCAGAGTCTGTGAATGCACTCTCCCGTTTTGCGCGCAGATGTCCGATTGTTAATCTTATGGACTACTTTCGGGCCTTTCAACAAGAGTGGTACCAAATTCGACGCCTAAAAGGAGCTAAGATACAAAATGCACTCACACCAACGGCGGAGAATATCGTTCAGTACAGGGCGCGTCGTGCGGCGACATGGCCGGTAAGAGCAATCGGGTATGGGAAGTACGAGGTGCATGATGACTATATTAACGCGATTGTGAATATGGAAGACCACCTTTGTTCGTGTCGCGAATGGGATAAATCTGGGTTACCGTGCGGCCATGCCATCGCTGCAGCAACATATATGGGTCGTACAGATTGCAGCGACTTGGCTGTACCTTTCTTCACGTCCGAATATTACCGAAAAACATACGTGGAGGTAATAAACCCAGCTGGACCCCCTGCAGCATGGGTGTATCCACCCGACCCGCTTCCACCATGCTATCCACCTTTAATGGATAAGAACAGGGCCGGGAGACCGAGAAAGAACGACCGACGTCCATCACGTGGTGAAAGTTCGATACAACGAAGATGTACTCGGTGCCAATGCATAGGACACACTCGTGGAGAGTGTCCAAATCCCGCCCCTTCAACCGTGCCAAGGAGACATTCTGTCAGTCACACCCTGGGCCCGTCACAGCTTGCACCATATGGAACAAACCCATATGATACTGTTGATCTAAACACTGATTTGTAAATGATATATATACACACATACATATGCTTCTAAATGAACATTGATAACACAGCTAGTTTGTAAATGATATATATATTCGTATTATATATTTACACACATAAAGAAAATAGGAGACCTTCAATTTTTCTTAGTATTTTCTTGACCTTGTTCTTGCATCCATGACAGTGAATGTTAACTCTGAGTACACATGTCTGTTTATATATTCATATTAGATACGTTTTAATTTTAACAAATTACACCATTATAGTTAATTATTTAATTTATGGTACATCTCATATTTTTTTTCAATTTTGTTTTACACTCCTATCGCATTAACATAATAATCATATATTAACTAATTCATTAAATCGTTTTAAATTATTATTATTTGAATGTGTTTATAGATATCGTGAATGGCAATAGGAGAAGGTAGAATTGTTTATAAATGGGGTTTTGACAAGTTGGTATCACTGGACTCATTTAAGAATTGTGAAAATGGGTATTTGGCGAATGATGATTCATGTGTGTTTAAAACACTTCAGCTCCAAACACACATGAATCATCATTCGTCAAATACCCATTTTCACAATTCTTAAATGAGTCCAGTGATACCAACTTGTCAAAACCCCATTTCATATTATATATATACACACACATACATATGCTTCTAAATGAACATTGATAACACAGCTAGTTTGTATTCCATCCAACAAGCTCTTCATCTTCAATCTTTCTGACCCTTCTTCAACGGCTTCTGCTTTTGCAACCACGTATGGCCATTGTGTACCACAACCCGCACACACTTTAGCAAATGAGTTGAGGGTTGTCATATATTCTACAAGAGAAGTAGGCCCACGAATGAGGTAACCTCTGACTTGACCTTGCATGATGTATCCAACCTAACCGTGGTTCAGCGGCTTAAAAACTACTTTTCAGAGAAATTAACAACAACAAAAAATACAAAACAACAACACAGTAAAAAAAAATACAAATAACAACACAGTAAAAAAATACAAAACAAAAAAAAATATAACCACCACCTACTTAAAAATTGATTTAGTTTCATCAATCCAAGCTTGCTTCTCGTTTACCTTCGCTTGAATAATTGCGACGTCTTGCAGAATATGGTGAATTGCTTCTTGTTCTCGACGAACACGAGCCTCCCGAGCTTTTATATCCCCTTTCATCCTTTTGATCTCCCTGTCTTCCTCTTCGATCTTTCTCAAATGGACTGCCTTCCTGTCCATAATTTTTTTCCACTCTTCTGTTAGTTCATCTATCTCCTTTTCCTTTTTTGCTATGGCGACCTCGATTTGAGGTGGCATTTTTTCAGGAGTAGACTTAGGGTTTGATGACGATGCCATTTGTGGATGAAATGAGAGAAGAGAGAAATCAATTCAAAGAAAGAAAGCAAGAGAGAAATCAAGAAAGAAAAAGCAAGAGGAAGTGTGAATTGTGAATTGCATACTACTGATATTTATGGATGAAATCTCAAACATGCAAATGAATTTCAACCACAAATCGGTCTTCAAAGTACAATAATTGTGGAAAAAAACAGTAAAAGCATGCAAGATTCGTCTAAGTACAGGGGCTGAAAGTGTAAATTTTCAGGGACCAAAAGTGAAAGTTTTGGTCCATCGCGGGCTGCGATCGCGGGCAGGGACCAAAAGTGCACCGCGGCCAAAGTTGAGGGGCTTCGCGGGGCATTTGTACCCAAAGTACGTGCCACGTCAGCCCTAGCACGCGATCGCGGGATCCATCGCGGGTATTTTGGGTATTTTTGCAAAATGATTATTTTTTAGGTATTTCGGTAACAGTTGGTCAAACTTTGGGTATTTTAATTAATTTTCCAATAAAAAATATTTGATCGATCTTTATTTTGTTATTTAATTTTTATTTATTTGACCCAATTATAATCTTATTTTATTCATTTTATCCTCTTTGAATTTTGCTTTATTTACTTGTGAAAAAACTGTTTCATAAATATAAGTATTTCAATTGATTTCAGATAGTAAGATCCAAAGAAGGCCATGAACATAAGCCATTTGAACTATCATATTTGATCTTCCATTTTATGTAGCAACAATTACATGTGATTATCAATCCCGATGTGTGTGTATGTGTGTTCGTGTGTGTATATATATATATATATATATATAGAACGGTGACCTTTTAGAACTCTCTATTTGGTGAGATCCCTGAGAACATGAACATCATGTGTCATTTCATATGATTTCTTTCCATCTATGGTGATTAACATATATTTGTTTTATATGTATTTGGTTCATAATTTGAAACTTTTTGGTGTGTTTGTGAGACAAAAAAATACATGTAAAAAAGTTTTACATTGTGAATTGAATACCCGAATATATATAAAACAAACACATTGTGAAACAAATATTGTTCGGTTCAAACGAAAACATGGTCAAAGTAAGAAAGCACGATATCACATGTGATTTTTTAGTCAATCATATTCATATGTGATTATATTATATCAAAGAGTTGGTCAAAGTAAGAAAGCACGATATCACATGTGATTTTTTAGTCAATCATATTCATATGTGATTATATATCAAAGAGTCGGACGATCTAGGTCACAGACCAAGTCGTGCACACATCTCCTGGTTTAACCTTACGATTTGACTGTAAAATCACATGTAATATAAGTACTTTCGTGTGTTTTTTACTTAAACTATGTTTTCATCTAAACCCCTATCTCTTTATATATATATATATATATATGTGTGTGTTTGTGTGTGTGTGAGAGAGAGAGAGATTTAATTTTGCAATAGGAAAAGTGAAGGTATTAATTAGAGACACATGTAGCATGAGGTGATAAAAGTCATGAAGTTAGCTTACAAGTGAAGGTGTGTTGATTTCCATGTATAAAAGAAAAAGAGCCAACATGTCACGCCCATCACAATCCACAATTAAATAAATACAATCATTACGCCTACTTATCTAATTACGTTTTATTACAGCTAATTATCTCATTACGATCATTCATTATCAGATAATTACTTTCAAAATACACCTCGAGAAAAGATGGTTAGAAACAAATAAATAAATACAACAAAAATCATTTATAGTAATTACAGTATTTATAATAATATATTTAGAAAGGAACAAAAAAAAGAGCAAACTTTGTTCATGTTAGGGGAAATGCAATCTGCACCGTCCACTTCCCTTTTATCTGTGTGGTATTTGGACAGAATCTTCCTAATGAAAACTGCAATCAAAAAATAATATTTATTTATTATTTCATGGTAAATAAATAATGCAAAGAATATATATTATATTTAAATAGAAAAAGCATCTTTAAATAAAATAAACACACACAAACCTTTCTCTGCATCTCTGTATTTGA
Organism: Saussurea involucrata; assembly: GCA_033807775.1. Lineage (NCBI taxonomy): Eukaryota > Viridiplantae > Streptophyta > Magnoliopsida > Asterales > Asteraceae > Saussurea > Saussurea involucrata. Next base: position 10,191,545 of record CM066325.1, on the reverse strand, counting down.
TTTCTTTTCCCCATTTTTGTCTTCTGTAATTTTCACCAAAATAAAAATAAAAATAAATAAATAAAAGCCATCAACAACTATGTCCAAGTGCTCCAGCAATTGTACATCCCACTTCCATTAATTTCCCTGCATTTAAAAACAACAGAATTTAGAGGATTATTAACAATTTGTACCTTATGCATGCATAGTTGTACTACTACAAGATGCTTCCTTTGCTTATGTTTCTTTTTAAAATACAAGTCTCAATGCACAATGAACAAGTCTTGATGAATATACTACAAGTGTGGTGGAGAGTTGGGATATACCGCTGGGATCTGGGTGTATTTTAGTGATTGTAAATGTACAACATTAATGCATCAAGTACAATAAACTACTGCATAAAAAGGGTCCTACTTTGACTTTTCATAGTCAAACGTACCTCTCCTTTGCTTTGAGACAAGCTTACGCGCCGCCGTCGGTGCAACGTTGCTGGATGGAGCCTCCGCCGTGTCCTCCACCGGAAAAAGAACCCCATCAATACCCTGCACCGATATCCTCCCGTCGGTATAAATATCCGGGTCAAACAAATACGCCGACTGCTCGCCTTGACCGAACTTCACCGACCCATCAGCCTCCTCAGCCACCACCTTATGCGGCAGCCGGAGAGTATCATACCGGACCTTCCCAAACCGCCGTACCGAGTTATACATACTTTCTTCCGTCTGGTATTCCGGTATCAAATGGTAGTACATTATCTGCTCCGGCGCACCGGGGTCACTGAGTTGGTCGGTTGTCAGTTTAGCCATGGCTTCATCGTTCGGAGCCAACACCGTTAATACATAACCCTCCGACACTAATTTCCCCATCTCCGTCGCTAACGACGTTAGATTCACCAAAATATCTGCCAATTCGTTGTAGCCGCCGTAATGGAGGAGGGTTTGGATGAAATCTTTCACCTGGCTCTCGCCGTCGAAGTGGTGGCGGGCACCACCGGGACCGGGGGCGGGTGCCGGAGCAAGAGATGGACCCGGAGCCATTGCGTCGTATACGGGAAGTGCCGGTGGAGCACCGGCAGGTACCGGACCAGCCGGTTTCTTTAAACGGTGGGTCCTCGGATCCACAACTGGAGCTCCTTCGGGTAAAACCGCGGATATAGAACTTAAACTCCTTCTCCGATTGAAGGCTTCTTGTACCGATCGGGGCACCAACAATCTCTCAATCCCATGGATCAACCCGTCGGGTCGGATGACATCGTCGGGCCGAACAACTCTAGCTAAACCACCGACCACTTTCTCGCCGGAATTCCCACGGGTCAACGGCAAATGGTTGTCTGATTCATCAACACAGAGTGTCTTATGACGAGCAACATCTTTTCCGGGCCATTGATTTGACCCGACCCGAGACGGAATGATATGGTAAAGCAGTAGATTCTGCAGAGACTTCAAATTCCGTGGCTCAAGTAAGAAGCGTTTGAACTCAGGATCCATTTGTCTCTCAAGAGCTTCATTGTTTGGTGCGAAAATGGTGATATTGTGATTAGAAACCGCTTGCTCAAGCGTCTGTAGAAGAAGTGCTTTCTCGACGAGCTCCGATAGCTCTGTGTAGTGCGAATCGAGAAGTGCTACGAGAACGGAGTTGGAATTAACCTGAGTGGAGCTTGGCAATGCGTTTACATTAATGGCTGCCGGAAAAACCAGGAAGAAGATGATGAGATTTAATGCACCATAGATCTGAGAATCCATGGCGCTTAACCGAGAAAAAAAGATCAAGATTGCAGATTCGCAGAAGCAATTAACACTTTCTCTCTTCTCTCTCTAGATGAGGTAAAATGTGTGTTGAAATTCTATAAAGTTTTGAGTTTCTCTGACTAGAATTGTGTTTCTCTCTCTAGGGTTTGGGTGGAATGAAAAGGAAGATGGGATTAAAACTAGGAGAGAAGAGAAGACAGGTGGTGGTGGGATGAGAGATGAAAGTGAAACGGCAAGCGGTGGTGTCGTTTTATGAGTTAAGTAGGGGAAAGCACAGGCTGGCTTGGGGGCCACACGGTGGACAAAAGGACTTGTTTGCGGTACTTATACGGCTTCCTGGCGTTGGCTCACAACGGCTTGGCTTGGATTAGCCGCACTCATTCTCTCATCTCACCTCCTCCACTATCATTTGAGGACAAAAAAAAATGTAAGAGAATCCCCAACATTTTTCTTAAAATTTCTTCAAAATAAAGAAATAAAAGTCAAAATCTCCAAAAACAATTACATCTATCTTCAACAGATTCTTTATTTTAGAGAATTCAACATTAAATATATTATTAAAATATTCAAAACATTATTATCTCTAACAAATTTTTAGAAGAAAAATAATAAAATATTATTTCTCTCACTTGATAATGATTTTTGAGGTAATCTCCATATTTGGAAAAAATGACATTCTCTCTCCTATTTTTTCCAAAATATGGATGGTTTTGAGAAAACTGTTGGAGCATATTTTAGGACTAAAATCCTCATATTTTCCAAAATAAGAAAATTAAATTAAAATTTTAACTATTGGATTTTTATATTTTATTGTAAAGGCATTTCATAGCTTTTTTCCCCAAAGAGTTACAACCCTGTTGCCCTAAATCCATAAATTAATTTATCATTTTAATATATAATTAATTATAATACGTAAAATATAATATCTAAAATATATTAATAATAAACTACCATATATAATAAGGGCATCTTTAAGAAAACCATAATTTTAATAGTTTTAAATATTTTATATTTCAACAGTCATGTTATATTGTAGGGAATTTAATTAAAATACCCAAAGTTTAACTTTGACTTAACAAAATATTCATTTTCTCGTTCATTTTACTAAAATACCCATTTTTTCGCGATTGGTTTCACGATCGCGGACCAGGGTATAAAATGAAAATGTTGATACCGCTATTAATCCCGCGACGCACACAAAATCCTGCGACACAACTCAAATTTGTGATTTTTATTGAATTTCACTTTCAACCCCTATACCAGGGACCATTTTTGAAAATCTCTCCCGCAACTCAAATTTGTGATTTGTAATTGATATTTACACTTTCAACCCCTATACTTATTTACTTACTTTACTTTATACCTTTTACATTCATAATTTTAATTTTACATTTAACACATATAATCGTTTATTAACTAAAATACGTTAAAAAATACGTTTTAATTTTAACAAGTTACACCATTATAATCGTCTCTTCGATACGTTCGAAATGAGCCCAATATTGAATATTTTTTGATTTATTTATTTTAATATATATCATATATACTACATAAAAATATTTTTTATAATTAAAAATCATATTTTTATAATTAATTATTTAATTTATGGTACTCTTATAGTTAAAATACGTTTTATTTATTTTATTATCGATAGTTCAAGTGTAAGTATTAAAAATTGGCGGAGGCTTTGTGATGGACAGACATCGATCCTTTTGTGCATACTCTGTAACTGCAAATACTTCAGTTCCAAACACACATAAATCATCATTCGCCAAATACCTATTTTCACAATTCTTAAATGAGTCCAGTGATACCAACTTGGCAAAACCCCATTTCACCTTGTCCTATTGTCATTCACGATATCTATAAACACATACAAATAATAATAATTTTAAACGATTTAATGAACTAGTTAATATATGATTATTATGTTAATGCGATAGGAGTGTAAAACAAAATTGAAAAAAAAAATGTACCATAAATTAAATAATTAACTATAAGGGTATGAATTGTAAATATTAAAAATATTTTTATGTAGTATATATGATATATAATAAAATAAATAAATCCAAAAATATTCAATATTGGGCTCATTTCGAACGTATCGAAGAGACGATTATAATTGTGTAACTTGTTAAAATTAAAACGTATTTTTTAACGTATTTTAGTTAATAAACGATTATATGTGTTAAATGTAAAATTAAAATTATGAAAGTAAAATGTATAAAGTAAAGTAAGTAAATAAGTATAGGGGTTGAAAGTGTAAATTGCAAATTCAATTCACAATTTAGTGTGTCGCGGGTTGTAATTTTTCAAAAAACACCCTATCCCGCGATCGCGAGACAAATCGCGGAAAAATGGGTATTTTGACAAATTCATGAGAGAAATGGATATTTTGGTAAGTCAAAGTCAAACTTTGGGTATTTTAATTAAATTCCCTATATTGTATGATAAAACAAGTGAAAAAATCAAAAAAAATCAAATTTTTATAAATATCTAAAACTCATTATTTAAGAAAGATAAATAATAGTTTAATTTTTACCAATAACAAACATTAAAATAAATGTTTAGGAAAAAAAGATATTTCTTTAATTTAGTAATTATTTTAATATTATAATTAATGTGTGAGTCTCTAAAATATAATAGTTATTGAAATTATAGATATTTTTTTAAATATTTGACTATTAATACTCTATTTTAATATATATAAAATTATGGGAAATTAATTAAAATACCCTAAGTCAAACCAAGTGTTACCAAAATACCCAAAATCTCTCCCACTTTGCAAAAATATCCCTTTTTCCGCGATAGGAGCCCGCGATCGCGGGCCAGGGACCATTTCTGACACCTTTTTAAACTTGCAGGGACCATTTTTGAAAAATGGAATCCCGCGATCGCGGGCTCATCCCGCGATGGGGTACTTTTTGTGACTTTTCAATTGCAAGGGACCATTTTTGAAAAATTCCAGGGACCATTTATGAAAAATTGAGCCGCGATCGCGTAGAATCCCACTGTTCACCCCCGCTTTCTTTCAATTTGATGAATTTAAAATAAAATGTTACACTTTCAACCCCTATACTTATTTACTAAATTTACTTTATACCTTTTACTTTCATTATTTTAATTTTACATTTAACACATATAATCGTTTATTAACTAAAATACGTTAAAAAAAATACGTTTTAATTTTAACAAATTACACCATTATAATCGTCTCTTCGATACGTTCGAAATGAGCCCAATCTTTAATTTTTTTGGATTTATATATTTTAATATATATCATATACAGTTATACACTACATAAAAAAATTATATTTAAAATTCATACTCTTATAGTTAATTATTTAATTTATGGTACATCTCTTATTTTTTTTTCAATTTTGTTTTACACTCCTATCGCATTAACATAATAATCATATATTAACTAATTCATTAAATCGTTTTAAATTATTATTATTTGAATGTGTTTATAGATTTCGTCTGAAAAAGTTGTCTGCATGATTCCACTGAAAAAGTAACTGCAATATTCGTCTGCTCTTGAATAAAGGTCTTTCATTAGGCAGAAAATTAGTCTTTAAGTAGTCAAACATAGTTAATTAATGAGAATTTAGATCAGATTTATATGGTACTATCAAATGCAAGTTTCTATAATATAGATATTGTTCTACATTACATGATACCAATTTTTGCATCATATGAATCACTTCCAGACAACAAGAACCAATACCCCAATAATCAAGAAATAAATGTTTGTTCATCCAATAATCTCTGTATTAGGATTATCGCAAGTTTCATAAACCTACTTACTAGGTGTTGGAAATATGGGTTTTACTAAACTTTGGACGCATTTAAATTTATATATATGTGTTATATATAACTAACTTTTAGTAGGTTTATGTTCTTCTATATGAGCTCTTCAAAATGATATATAATGCGTCCAAAATAGAGTATGTGTGAAAGAGATATCGATACTCAAAGTTGAGTAAATGGATGAAATTAGCAAAAACCAAATGAAGTAAACAGTAAGTCAATCACAATACTTTAACAAAATAAGTTAATACTAAAAATAAAAATTATTTAATGTTACATAAACAACCTAACTTTGATTTATTTGACAATGGGCATAAATGGACTCCGCCATATGTATGCGAAATGCCTTGGCCTCGGCCTCGGTCTGGTCAGGGTGTACAAATACCACATCGTTATTTATCAAGATGCTGGCATTACGACATACCCAGACACCGCAATCCGCATTCATCCCGGCCTGCTGGGGTGTATTCTTGGCGAACTTATGGCGAAAGAGCTCTGACCTATCGCGACGCCTTGTGTCCTTGACCCGACAAAAGAAGTCAAATATCACATCTTTAAACCTTCTCATCTGGTCTTTGTAACATCCCAGACCAACCGTACCAGATATTGTCCGCTTTGTCCGCACACCTGGACTCACGGTTTTAAAACGCGTCTGATAGAGGAGGTATCAAGTCCCTTATAAGGCAACCTTTGTTCCCCTCCCCAACCAATGTGGGATCTTACAATCCACCCCCCTTGGGAGCCCAGCGTCCTCGCTGGCACACCAGTCCGGTTCCCGGCTCTGATACCATCTGTAACATCCCAGACCAACCGTACCAGATATTGTCCGCTTTGTCCGCACACCTGGACTCACGGTTTTAAAACGCGTCTGATAGAGGAGGTATCAAGTCCCTTATAAGGCAACCTTTGTTCCCCTCCCCAACCAATGTGGGATCTTACAATAAAGTAATTATGTATCCAACACCTCAGTACCATCGAGGCCTCGGTCCCACCGAATTGTAATGTAACACATTTATACCAAGCATTCAAACCAATCAAATATTACACACCACAAACAACTAGTTCACACCACAAAGACAGTAGTACATACAAACTATTATGACATGCATACAACCCCTAACTACACAGTGAGAGAACTCACCTCGAATGCGCGCCCAGCTTAATAACACAATTCAAGCTTCACAATTACGGTCACTTCCCAGCACCTAAACGCATGTTAAAACGTGTCAATACGAGACCCGGACCCTATGACACGACACACGCTTAAACCGTCACTAAAACTATTTTCCGTTCTCGCCAAACAGGTCTGTTCGGGACCTGTTTCGACCCCTTTAAACCCAGAAAATTCCCAATATTATTTCATGACCAGAAAGTACTCTGAGTTAGGGTTCCAAGGACATATTATACGCCTCCTAACGATTTTTCTACAATTAATTACGGATTTTATAAGATCAGCCCGCAGAACAGCGAAAAACAGCACTTATCAGTATAAAACGACGATTTGGCCTAAGCTACGTTCCGAACTGGATTTTGCACAAAACACAGAAAAGTTTCTAGACTCAAAAATGGAACTTTTGACACCAGTTTCACCCCAAACCGAGTTACGAGCAGAAAGTTATGGTTTTCGCAAGATCAAGGCAGATTCCAGAAATTTTCACATGAAATGACGAAACACCGAACTTGCGACCACTTTTTCACCCAGCTAGAGACCGAACCAGTTTTCCGCTAAAACACGGAAAACGAGCCCGACCCCGAACTAGAACCGTGGGCGCCAGTTTCGGCTCAAACGGAGTTACGACGGAAAAGTTATGACTACACGAAAACTGGACAGCACACTAGAATTTTCATAAACTGATAGCTTTATAAAACGGTTCGCGTTTGGCTCAACGGTTCGGGTTGCAATTAGGGATGGACAACCCACGCACCACCCACACACACACACTGCCGACCACCCACGGCCACCGTAGCGGCGGCGTGCGGCGGTGGTAGTTTCACCGGAGGAAGCGAAAAGGAAAGGAAACGAAACACAACAAAACGAAACGAAACGGACGACTTACCTAGCAACGGTTGCTCCTCTCTCCCTCGACTTCTCCGACGAACTGAGCTGGTGGCGGAGGCCTCCGGCGACAGCAGCGCCTCCGGCGAGTTCCCTCCCTCTCGCCTTCTCTCTCTCTCTCTCTCTCTCTCTCTCTCGCGATCACTCTCTCTCTCGGTCTCTTCTCGTTTTTCTTCTCCGGCCGTCAATCCATAAGGAAAACAAATATCCCGTAGGGTTTTCTCCTTGGTACCCACGACACAATCCCTAAACAAACAAGGAATATGGAGTTGGGTTGCATGGGCCGAACTTCCACACAAGTTTGGCCCTTATACATACTTAGCCCCTCAACTATATCTTTCTAGCAACTAACCAATGTTGATGACATATTTTGACTATAAGATCCAATTCGTCTAGCCCCGCTAACGGAATCCACGATAAATAAAACTTAAAAGAAAAGAATTAATAAAACGAAATTACATACCGGGACACGGGCTTTACAGTCTTCCAATTGGTCTCTGAAGAGATTGGCACTATCGTTGTCATATATGGTCATGGTCATAGCGTCAAGCTCAAACACTCCAAGCAGCCAATGTTTGGGATGAATGCATATTGGGATGTACACCTGAAATATTACAATATTAGACAACTTAGTTAGCAACAAAACAACTTAAATAAAATAAGAGTAAAACGATTTACATACCACATCGAGGAGAGCCCAAGAAACCCCTTTCACGCCGTTGCATGAGTTGGCCACGGAGGCGGGACCTTGATGGGGGAGCACCAGGTAGGCAAAGAAAATACTATACATTATGGTCCACCTGGTGTCTGTTCCACGATGTCTTTGCAACAGCGAGACCCAACAATCGATGTGCTATACATAAAAAATAGATGGTTAGACATGTAATATAAACATATTTGATTATATGACTATAGTTAAACTTCATACTAACCACATCCTGTAACTCAGACTCCAAAGGGTCATCCGCCAGCAATACTTGGAAAAAGCGGGGGGTGATTTCCAGGCTCAAGTAAGGGACGAATATCATGGGGGAGAGGTGACCAGTCCGACACATCCTCAATATTTCCGATGCCGGTTGAGGCTCCGGTGAAGGGACCTTTCCCTTTTTCTTTCCTCCCTTCTTTCCCCCCGCTTTCTTTGCTTGTTTTTTAGCGGCCGGTGGTGTCGTAGATCCTTGTTGGCCAAACGGGTGACGAAACCATTGTGAAATTGATCGCGGCCGCTTTTGAGGGAGCGGGGTCACCTGTGGTGGTGGATCTACAACATCCATCGAGTCATCGTCAGGCTCCGAGAAGTGCTCCGAGAAGTGATCCTGGATAATACGAGACCCCGTCTGAAAATTACGTTACTCAATGTTTTAAGTACAATTTAGGAAATGTTCACAATTAAACCAAAACTACCAAAATAACTTACAGTATGCATTTCCGGCCTGTAATAGTCATCGGTCGAACCGCCAAAGATGTTTGTGATTGTTGTGGTAGCGAACGACGGCATGTGCTGTGCCCCCGACATCCCGGCCTGCGTGACATTGATCATTAAAATAGTTACAAAATTAGGATTATCGATATATAACTATAATGGTTACTCAGTGTCACTAACACTCTCCGGGATAGTCGAATATGATGTGGTGGCGAACGGCGGCGGCATCTGCGAGGTGTATGCCCCCGACATCCCGGCCTGCGTGACATTGATCATTAAAATAGTTACAAAATTAGGAACAAACATATAACTATAATGGTTACTCGGTGTCACTTACACTCTCCGGGATAGTAGAATAGGATGTGGTGGCGAACGGCGTTTGGGACATCCCGGCCCCCGACATCCCGGCCTGCGTGACATTGATCATTATAAGAGTTACAAACTTAGAACAAACATATAACTATAATGGTTACTCAATGTGTAAGACCCCAAAAACAGGGTCAATTTAAACTTTGAAATTTACCATAAGTTATGATCAAAGACTTTCAAACTTATATAACCTGAGGATCAATTGTAAGGTTTCTATATACAAACGTCATTACTTAAATAACTTATTAATCTAATCATGACATAACAATCATATTAATCCAGTTATCTAAACAACCGTCCCAAAAGCATCAAACATCTCTAGATCCTCCGGTATCTCTAAGTCTGAATCTTTCCAAAAGTTCTCGTCTCTCATTCCCGCTATTTCCCGGAGCTTGTACCTGGTAAGAAGATTCAACTTGAAACATTAGGCTTTCGCCTAGTGAGGATACTCAAATCAAAATAAAATTTAATAATTAAAACATGAACAGATAACTCAAACCTGTTCTCACCCATCTTACCGTATGACAACTCCTTTTCAAATCGGGGAATCTACCTCACTCCCAATTTCCTACGACTAACTCATTTAATCGCAACAACAAATTAAGAGTTAACTCTGAATCGTTCCAGATTCATAATCAATAATCACACACAAGAAATTACAAGTCAAAACCTGCCTATTTCTTAATCAGGAAGTAGAGATTACAAATTACTTTATGCCTATCTCTAGTCTTCCTCTCATCACAGGGAAATCTCCGATCTTCCCAAATCGAAATGGGAATTATTAAGCAAACTCTACTTATTCCACATTCCACCTCGGAATCAATGGTCCCCATGGGATTATAATATCGCGATACTCAAATCGAGACTCATGATTCAAGGTTCACCCAATTACTAAAATTACATCCCTTTGGTCTATGGCGAGTAATCGGTTCCCATCATGCCGTACCCAAGTGCCCTCGGTGACCGGATGCCTATTTTAGTAAAAGCACATAATCACATAATATACTATATGTAATAATCGTTACTACTATATGCATCCAGCATATAGTATATCATTTCTCCAAACATATTCTATATACATATAAAATATCAAGAATATTAATATCTCTTAATTATCTCCTCTTTAACTTAGCATAGAAGTTAATATCTCAATCAAGCTTCAAATCATATTTAGAGTTCATAACCACATAATAATTTCATGTAGTAGATAATCAAACTTAGCATGCAAGATTAATAATAAATACTAGTTCACCAATTTCATACATAACTCACCTTGGAATTTTAACATGGTAACCAACATAACATATCTTTTAATCGCCCTCTTGGCTTATCTCTAATTTAATCAAATCCACATAATACATATTCATGCATACATATAAAGCATCTAATTCAAGATTAATTACTGAATTTTAAAGATAGTTGAATAAACTCACCTGATGCGTTATTACTCCTTTTAATCCTTTTTAACACGTAAGGCTCCTTTCTTCACTACCACAGCTTACTGTATTATTTAATTGTATAAACTGATATTAATCCTCAAAGCAGAACCCTCTATAACTGAAAATCCTTAATTTCTAAAAATCACGTCACAAGTCGCAATGAACTGAAATCGCAGTCCACTATTGCGATTTCATATCCAAATCGCAGTGAACTGAAGTCGCAGTCCTCTATTGCGATTTCAATTCCAAATCGCAGTCAACGGTTGCGATTTCATCCTCAGATCGCAACTCGCCATTGCGATTTCACCCCAAGTCGCAGTGAACTGTTGCGACTACAGTACCAAGTCGCAACTGCCCATTGCGATTTCGACCCAAGTCGCAACCAACTGTTGCGATTCCAAAGCCAAGTCGCAACTGCCCATTGCGATTTCACTCCGAATCGCAACCAACTGTTGCGATTCCAAAGCCGAATCGCAATGGTCTGCTGCGACTCCAACTCCAAGTCGCAATTGCCTATTGCGACTTCGATGATGTTCATCCAAGTCTCAGTCCACTAAGTTCATCTAAAACCCAGATTTTTATACTTTTAATCCATGTTTGTTTATGCCAATTTGCAGATATGTTTAAGGGTATAAACTATACCTACTCATGTATTCAAAATTTCCCAAAACATCTACATATCATAACCACCCATTTCTACACTTATCTAACAACTTTAAACATAAAAGTTAAGAATAGTTTACCTTATGATTGCTTAATTACTTCAAAACTCAACTGAAATCTTTTGTTTCTCCTTGTTTCTTCTTCTTCTTGATTTCCTTTCTCTCTCTCGTCTTTTCTTTCCCAAAACCGTAACACACAAAATGGCCACACTCACACTTAACCAATTAGTCTATCATGACTAAGAGGTTGACACCTCCTTCTTAATTAACATGAGTCACCAAAATTTACTAATTAAACCCCCATCTTTAAGAGAATGACACTACAACCCTCAACTTTAAAGAAAAGACATAACACATTTTATACATAATAAAACACTTTATAAACTCATAAGTTTAATATTTTCTAAAGAAATCTTTAAACTTCCAACATTTGTATTTTAACCCTAATTGAATTATAATACTCTATATAATTCAAGGTTACTCCAAATACCAAGACATTCTATTATTAAAATAATAATAACAAAATTTAGGATGTTACAATACTCCCCAACTTGAAAATGATTTCGTCCTCGAAATCAAAGCTAGGTAAACAAATGAGGATACCTACTCCTCATACTCTCTTCTGACTCTAAAGTTACATTAGTACCTCTATGGTGTTTCCACTGTACTTTCAACATAGCTACCTCTTTACCACTACGTAACTTTCTAACCGATCTTTCTAAAATCGCTTCTGGTTCCTCTACACAACGACTCTTTTCATCTATTCTCACATCTGTGAGTGGAATCACATCTTCTTCTTCGGCCAAACACTTCCGAAGATAACATACATGAAAAGTATTATGAACTCCTTCCAACTCTGGTGGAAGATCTAACTTGTAAGCTTGTAACCCAATTCTCTCAACAATGGTGAAAGGTCCTAGAAAACGAGGACTCAACTTCCCACGTTTTCCAAACCTTATCACACCTTTCCATGGGGATACCTTGAGCATCACACGCTCCCCAACTTGAAATTCCTTGGGTCTCCGCTTCGGGTCAGCATAACTTTTCTGTCTATCTTGGGCTGCTTTCATATGCTGCCGAATCTCTTTTACTTTATCCGCTGTTTGCTGTACTAACTCTGGACCAGCAAACTGTTTCTCCCCGGCTTCAAGCCAACATACCGGAGTTCTACACTTACGACCATACAACGCTTCAAAGGGTGCTCTCCCGATGCTCGAATGATAACTATTGTTATACGCGAATTCTACTAACGGTAGATGCGTATCCCAGTTACCACCAAAATCTAAAACACAACACCTGAGCATATCCTCCAAAGTTTGAATAGTCCGCTCACTCTGTCCATCGGTCTGTGGATGAAAAGCGGTACTCAAATTAACTTTAGTACCCAATTCTTCTTGCAATGATCGCCAAAATCTCGAGGTAAACCGACTATCACGATCTGACACTATCGACACCGGTATACCATGCCTTGACACCACTTCATCAATATACAACTTTGCCAATTTCTCAATTGGAGATGCCTCTTTCATTGCTAGAAAATGAGCACTCTTAGTTAATCTATCCACGATTACCCATATTGTGTCGTTACCTTTTTGCGTCTTTGGTAACTTCGTCACAAAGTCCATGGTAATCTTCTCCCACTTCCATTCCGGAATTTCCAAGGATTGGAAACTTCCGTACGGTTTCTGATGTTCAGCTTTCACCAACGAACATGTTGTACACATTTCTACCTTTCGAGCCACATCTACTTTCATTACTGGCCACCAATAATGCAATTTCAAATCTCGATACATCTTTGTACTCCCAGGATGTATGGAATACTTAGATTTATGAGAATCTTCGAGAATCAACTCTCGATTTCCTCCAATTTTAGGCACCCAAACTCTTCCTTGAAATAATTTAATCCCCCGACCATCTTCAGTCAACTGAAGATGTTGCTTACCCATTACTTCTGCTTTCATATTTTCCTCCCGTAAAGCAACCACTTGTGCTTCTTTAATCTTTTCCATCAAACTTGACGTTACATCAATTCTAGCGTTTACCGATTTCAAACACCCACCATACTCTTTTCTACTTAAGGCATCAGCCACGACATTTGCTTTACCAGGATGGTAATGCAATTCACAATCGTAATCCTTAAGCAATTCTAACCATCTTCGCTGCCTCATGTTTAATTCTTTCTGATCGAAAACATGTTGCAAACTCTTGTGATCAGTATAAAGAGTACACTTCGTTCCATACAAATAGTGTCGCCACAACTTCAAAGCGAACACCACTGCTGCTAACTCTAAATCATGGGTAGGATAATTCTTTTCATGCTCTTTAAGCTGTCTTGAGGCATAGGCAATCACTTTGCCCCTTTGCATTAGCACACATCCTAAACCCATCTTTGAAGCATCACTATACACAACAAAATCCTCTGTCCCTTCTGGTAGGGCAAGAATAGGTGCTTCACACAGTTTTTGACGTAAAATTCTGAAAGCTGTTCCCTGTTTCTCCGTCCAAACAAACTTCTCATTCTTTCTGGTTAACAACGTCAAAGCAGATGCAATCTTAGAAAAATCTTTTATGAATCTTCTATAATAACCTGCTAATCCCAGAAAGCTTCTTATCTCAGACGCACTTCTAGGTGTCTCCCAATTCGTCATCGCTTCAATCTTTGAAGGATCTACTTTAACTCCTTCAGAAGTAATCACATGACCTAGGAACTGCACCTCCTTCAACCAAAATTCACACTTTGAAAACTTTGCGTATAACTTCTCTTTTCTTAAAACTTCTAAGACTTCACGAAGATGCTGCTCATGATCTTCTTCAGTCTTTGAATAAATAAGTATGTCGTCAATAAATACAATGACAAACTTATCTAAAAATGGTCGACACACTCTGTTCATCAAATCCATAAATATCGCAGGAGCATTTGTCAACCCAAATGGCATTACAAGGAACTCATAATGTCCATATCTTGTTCTAAACGCTGTTTTTGAAACGTCTTCATCTCTTACCCGCACTTGATGGTATCCAGATCTTAAATCTATCTTTGAAAAGTATCCCGCACCTTGGAGTTGATCAAATAGATCATCAATCCTCGGAAGCGGATACTTGTTCTTAATAGTTACCTTATTCAACTCTCGGTAATCAATACACATTCTCATGGTACCATCTTTCTTCTTAACAAATAAAACTGGAGCTCCCCACGGTGAAGAACTCGGTCTTACGAAACCCTTATCTAATAACTCCTGAAGTTGAGTCATCATCTCTTTCATCTCAGCAGGTGCTAAACGATAAGGTGCTCGTGCAATCGGTGCCGATCCAGGAATAATATCGATTCGAAACTCCACCTGTCTTTCAACTGGCAAACCTGGAAGGTCATCCGGGAATACATCCGGAAACTCACGCACCACGTTGATATCTTGAATATTTTTCTTTTCTAACTTTGTATCAATAACATAGGCTAGATAAGACCAACACCCTTTAGATAAACATTTCCGTGCCTTCATCACTGAAATCAACGGAATTTCTCCTTCCTGTTTTTCCCCGAACACAAATACACTATCTTTCTCGCCCATTGGAATTCGAATCAGCTTCTTTGCACACATAATTTCTGCCTGGTTGTTGCTCAACCAGTCCATTCCTACCACAATATCAAAACTCCCAATTTCCATTAACAACAAGTTAATAGGAAATTCTGTTCCCTCTATCATAATCTTACAATCGGTCAGGCTCTCATTGACCAAAGATTGATCTCCACTAGCTATTTCAACTACTAAGGCATCTCTTAGAGTAGTAACAGGCATAGCTAGTTTATGTTGAAACATCTTGGATACAAAAGAGAAATTTGCGCCACTATCAAACAACACACGTGCAGGAATAGAGTTTATAAGAAATGTACCCGAGACCACGTCCTTTGACCCCTTCGCTTCATCAGCAGTCATTTGGAATGCACGACCGGTTGGTTTGGGAATATCCAGCTTTCTCCCCTGATCTCCTCCTCTTTTCAACTTCGGACAATCTTTTCGAAAATGTCCCGGTTGCTGACATTCAAAACAAACCGACCCAGGCACTGTACAATTTGACGCCAAATGTCCCATCTTCCCACACTTGAAACATTGATTTCCGACCACTCGACATTGGCCAAAATGTTTACTTCTGCATTTTGAGCACCAACTCGGTTCCCTACGAGAATCATTACGAATATTCTTTTCGAATAACCTTAATTTCTGAGAAGGTTCGGAACGACCCTCCCATTTTCTCTTTTCTCCAACCTGTGCTTTCTCCTCCTTATCCTTCACATACATTTCTTCTATGACCTTAGTTTCCTCAATCGTCTCCCTCAAAGTAGCAGATTTTGAACTGCGAACTCTTGTCATCATATCTGTTGGTAGACCTTTCAGGTAATACTTAATCTTTTCTTTCTCTGTTGAAGCCACGTGCCCCACAAGATTTAGCTTCTCCATAAAGACCTCGGTATATTTTCTCACCGACATATTACCCTTCTTAATATTCCGAAACTCTTCTTCAATTCGGTCTATCTCGTGCTCGTTACAATATTCTTCTAAAATCTTTGCTTTAAACTGACTCCAAGTTACTGAATTCAAAGCTGCTTCCGTCACAGTTGATGACAACACATTCCACCACTGTAACGCTTTTCCACGTAACATTTGCGACCCAAATCTCACCTTAGATCTCTCATCTGTACATTCACAGGCACGAAAAGCCTGCTCGATTTCTCTTATCCAGTTCATACAAACCACAGGATTATCATCTCCCTTGAATTCTGGTGGTTTACAACTTAGAAACGTCTTGTAGGAACAGTTTCTGTCAACCCTCCTATCTGCCTCCACTCCTGGATTTACAGTTGGATTTATCACATTAGTATCGGTCACTGTTCTCCTTGGCTCCACATTTCGATCATTAATCAATTTCGTAAACATCTCTGCCTGTCTCCCCATCACAGTATTCATCATCTCTGCTTGCCTCTCCATTGAAGCATTCATCAGTCGAGTCACATTATCCATTATTCGCCCCTCCATACCAGAATCTGACGACGTTTGATCAACATTTCTAGTACCCCCTGGATGTACTCGACTTCGCATTCCTCCCAAGGAAAGAAAATTTGATGGCGTATCAGGAACTCCGCCCACTCCAGTTTGTCTCTCTCCAGCATCGTCTAACCAATTCCTATTCATCGAAGAATTTGGAGACCTCGGGGGCGTATTCACCATCGTTCTGATGGAGCATAAAAGAATACTCATCAGTTAATGGTTCATACAACTAAACACACAATACATACTTTACCACTAATCAGTCACTGTAACAATTCAGAAACAAGTATGCTTGTGTAATAATATATTCATAATAACAGTAGCTAATTGAAATTGCGAACATATCATACATGAGAATTCTCATTACCATTGTTACAGTACTAACTTCGCGTATTTCTGTCGACTCTAAGATTACCCATTCTTAGTACTTCTACCCAAAACTCACGGATCATAACTTAACTCATCTCATCTTAAGTCTAGATATCTCAAATTCATACCTAGTTCGCTTAAACTAAAGCTCTGATACCATAATGTAAGACCCCAAAAACAGGGTCAATTTAAACTTTGAAATTTACCATAAGTTATGATCAAAGACTTTCAAACTTATATAACCTGAGGATCAATTGTAAGGTTTCTATATACAAACGTCATTACTTAAATAACTTATTAATCTAATCATGACATAACAATCAGATTAATCCAGTTATCTAAACAACCGTCCCAAAAGCATCAAACATCTCTAGATCCTCCGGTATCTCTAAGTCTGAATCTTTCCAAAAGTTCTCGTCTCTCATTCCCGCTATTTTCCGGAGCTTGTACCTGGTAAGAAGATTCAACTTGAAACATTAGGCTTTCGCCTAGTGAGGATACTCAAATCAAAATAAAATTTAATAATTAAAACATGAACATATAACTCAAACCTGTTCTCACCCATCTTACCGTTTGACAACTCCTTTTCAAATCGGGGAATCTACCCCACTCCCAATTTCCTACGACTAACTCATTTAATCGCAACAACAAATTAAGAGTTAACTCTGAATCGTTCCAGATTCATAATCAATAATCACACACAAGAAATTACAAGTCAAAACCTGCCTATTTCTTAATCAGTAAGTAGAGATTGCAAATTACTTTATGCCTATCTCTAGTCTTCCTCTCATCACAGGGAAATCTCCGATCTTCCCAAATCGAAATGGGAATTATTAAGCAAACTCTACTTATTCCACATTCCACCTCAGAATCAATGGTCCCCATGGGATTATAATATCGCGATACTCAAATCGAGACTCATGATTCAAGGTTCACCCAATTACTAAAATTACATCCCTTTGGTCTATGGCGAGTAATCGGTTCCCATCATGCCGTACCCAAGTGCCCTCGGTGACCGGATTCCTATTTTAGTAAAAGCACATAATCACATAATATACTATATGTAATAATCGTTACTACTATATGCATCCAGCATATAGTATATCATTTCTCCAAACATATTCTATATACATATAAAATATCAAGAATATTAATATCTCTTAATTATCTCCTCTTTAACTTAGCATAGAAGTTAATATCTCAATCAAGCTTCAAATCATATTTAGAGTTCATAACCACATAATAATTTCATGTAGTAGATAATCAAACTTAGCATGCAAGATTAATAATAAATACTAGTTCACCAATTTCATACATAACTCACCTTGGAATTTTAACATGGTAACCAACATAACATATCTTTTAATCGCCCTCTTGGCTTATCTCTAATTTAATCAAATCCACATAATACATATTCATGCATACATATAAAGCATCTAATTCAAGATTAATTACTGAATTTTAAAGATAGTTGAATAAACTCACCTGATGCGTTATTACTCCTTTTAATCCTTTTTAACACGTAAGGCTCCTTTCTTCACTACCACAGCTTACTGTATTATTTAATTGTATAAACTGATATTAATCCTCAAAGCAGAACCCTCTATAACTGAAAATCCTTAATTTCTAAAAATCACGTCACAAGTCGCAATGAACTGAAATCGCAGTCCACTATTGCGATTTCATATCCAAATCGCAGTGAACTGAAGTCGCAGTCCTCTATTGCGATTTCAATTCCAAATCGCAGTCAACGGTTGCGATTTCATCCTCAGATCGCAACTCGCCATTGCGATTTCACCCCAAGTCGCAGTGAACTGTTGCGACTACAGTACCAAGTCGCAACTGCCCATTGCGATTTCGACCCAAGTCGCAACCAACTGTTGCGATTCCAAAGCCAAGTCGCAACTGCCCATTGCGATTTCACTCCGAATCGCAACCAACTGTTGCGATTCCAAAGCCGAATCGCAATGGTCTGCTGCGACTCCAACTCCAAGTCGCAATTGCCTATTGCGACTTCGATGATGTTCATCCAAGTCTCAGTCCACTAAGTTCATCTAAAACCCAGATTTTTATACTTTTAATCCATGTTTGTTTATGCCAATTTGCAGATATGTTTAAGGGTATAAACTATACCTACTCATGTATTCAAAATTTCCCAAAACATCTACATATCATAACCACCCATTTCTACACTTATCTAACAACTTTAAACATAAAAGTTAAGAATAGTTTACCTTATGATTGCTTAATTACTTCAAAACTCAACTGAAATCTTTTGTTTCTCCTTGTTTCTTCTTCTTCTTGATTTCCTTTCTCTCTCTCGTCTTTTCTTTCCCAAAACCGTAACACACAAAATGGCCACACTCACACTTAACCAATTAGTCTATCATGACTAAGAGGTTGACACCTCCTTCTTAATTAACATGAGTCACCAAAATTTACTAATTAAACCCCCATCTTTAAGAGAATTACACTACAACCCTCAACTTTAAAGAAAAGACATAACACATTTTATACATAATAAAACACTTTATAAACTCATAAGTTTAATATTTTCTAAAGAAATCTTTAAACTTCCAACATTTGTATTTTAACCCTAATTGAATTATAATACTCTATATAATTCAAGGTTACTCCAAATACCAAGACATTCTATTATTAAAATAATAATAACAAAATTTAGGATGTTACACAATGTCACTTACATTTTCAGGGAATGACGGATGGGATGTGGTGGCAAACGTCGCATGTGCCCCCTGTCCGAACGGAGCGGGGATCGGTGTCGTACTCGACAGCTAAAACAAATTTAGAACATAATATTAATATACAAACTAAATAAACGTGGCCAACAAATTAAGTTAAACACTAACATTGACAGTGCTAGACTGTCTGTAGACTTCCTCCAGATAGTGTACACGTGTCTCTAGCGGCCCGTGGACGTAGTCCCACAGGACTTCATGTGAGCCACGCTGTGGCTCGTAGGAAGGGGCCGCCTGATATGGATTATAGGAGGAGGAAGGGGGCGCCTGGTAGGAGGAGGAAGGGGGCGCCTGGTAGGAGGAGGAACGGGCCGACTGGTAGGAGGAGGAAGGGGGCGGCTGGTATCCACCGGAAGGGGGCCTGTCGTCGTCTTCCTCATCTTCGGAAGTAGGGGGACGTCGATCCCTTTCCGCCTCTGCGTCAATAAAGGCCTCGCTGTCTCTGTACCAATCTGTGCCCATCTCGTCGACAGTAGGCACAAGGCGATCGGCGGGCAAGAGTGGCTGCTAAATATATGATAAAACATAAAAGAAATTAATAAGCGGGACTAACGTATGCAAATTGTAAACATAGTAAAAGAACTTACATTTCTAGACGCTTTGAAGAACTCAATCCAAAGCGACATACTTAGGGTAACACGCTTGTCCCAACGGGTTCCCCTAAGTACTCGATCGTCGCGCTTGACGAAATATCGGATTGATGCGGGAAACACCTCCAAGATCCATATCTGGAATTAGACAAGAAGAGCAAGTACGTAAAAAGAAAAGCCAAACAGTTTGTATGTATTATTAACAATTGTTATACTACGTATCTAACCTTGAAGGCGTATGTAAAACCACAAAGATTCATCTTTGCATGTCGATCGGCGCGTCTGCCTATGGCTCGGTGCAGATTAGAGTAGCAATGTGTCCAGATATGGCTACCCCACGGGTAGCTGTTAAACAACTCAAGGTCCTCGACGGCCCTAAGGACCGTCGATGAAGCATGCTGGCTATACTCACGGCCCAGGAAGCCCATATCCACGATCACCACCAAGCATACACGGACAACATCGTCGTCGGTTAGGGCACTAAGGCCCTCTTTCATCTTTTCCCGGGCTGCCTTCAGCTTCAAACGAGATGCTGAAATGCCGAAAACCCTAGGAACGAAGGAGCAGTCTTCTAAGGGAGGAAGGGGGAGCCTCTCCAAAACGTAGTCCTGTAATTAGACAGAACTCCCGATGCCCAAAATGCAATTGAGAGCCGAAGAAATCAAAATGCATCTCCTCCGGCTCAGCGTTGGCGTCCTCGACCTCCAACTGTAGAAACATGTGTACTAGCGTAGGGTCGCCACCAGAGTAAGACACATCCATCCATGGCCCGAACGGTGTCCCTCTATAGATGGTCTCAAGGGTATCTGCGCGATCACCTAATCCCCTAAACAGCGCTCCTAATTCCTCGATGTATGAAACTTTGCACCTTACCGTCAAGTCGATGTTAAATAAATCCTTCTACATAGTCATTTACAGATGTTATAGTTAGTGTTATATATAGATGCTGCAGTTTATTTTATTTTATATAGATGTTGCGGTTTATTTTATTTCAACGTATAATAGTGTTATATATAGATAAAGTGTGGTTGTATTTTATTTCAACGTATAATAGTGTTATATATAGATAAAGTGCGGTTTATTTTATTTCAACGTATAATAGTGTTATATATAGATAAAATGCGGTTGTATTTTATTTCAACGTATAATAGTGTTATATATAGATAAAGTGCGGTTTATTTTATTTCAACGTATAATAGTGTTATATATAGATAAAGTGCGGTTTATTTTATTTCAACGTATAATAGTGTTATATATAGATAAAGTGCGGTTTATTTTATTTCAACGTATCATATTGTTATATATAGATAAAGTGCGGTTGTATTTTATTTCAACGTATAATAGTGTTATATATAGATAAAGTGCGGTTTATTTTATTTCAACGTATAATAGTGTTATATATAGATAAAGTGCGGTTTATTTTATTTCAACGTATAATAGTGTTATATATAGATAAAGTGCGGTTTATTTTATTTCAACGTATCATATTGTTATATATAGATAAAGTGCGGTTGTATTTTATTTCAACGTATAATAGTGTTATATATAGATAAAGTGCGGTTGAATTTTATTTCAACGTATAATAGTGTTATATATAGATAAAGTGCGGTTTATTTTATTTCAACGTATAATAGTGTTATATATAGATAAAGTGCGGTTTATTTTATTTTATTTCAACGTATCATATTGTTATATAGAGATAAAGTGCGGTTTAGGGACCCTAGTTGTCATTCTTAAAAGTTTAGGACATAATTGGCATTCTTAAAAGTTTAGGGATCTAAGTTGTCATTCTTAAAACCGTAGGGACCTAAGTTGTCATTCTTAACATTTTTTTATAAAAAACACATATTTAACAATTTTTTTATAAAATGTGTTTTTTTATAAAAAATTGTTAAGAGTGTGTTTTTATAAAAAAATTGTTATAGTTTTATGGTTTTATGTTTGAATGTGATATTTGTATGTTATAATGTGTATGTTGTTATAGTGTGTTTTTTCATATAAAAATTGTTAAAAATGTGTTTTTTTTATAAAAACACACCCTTAACAATTTTTTATAAAAACACACTCTTAACAATTTTTTTATAAAAAAACTTGTTTTTATAAAAAAATTGTTAAGGGTGTGTTTTTATAAAAAAATTGTTAAGAGTGTGTTTTTATAAAAAAAAACATTGTTAACAATTTTTTTTATAAAAACACACTTTTAACATTTTTTTTATAAAAAAACTCTTAACAATTTTTATATGAAAAAACACACTATAACAACATACATATTATAACATACAAATATCACATTCAAACATAAAACCATAAAACTATAACAATTTTTTTATAAAAACACACTCTTAACAATTTTTTATAAAAAAAAACACATTTTTAACATTTTTTTTATAAAAACTGTTTTTATAAAAAAAAATTAACATTTTTTTTATAAAAAACACATTATAAAAACCATAAAACTATAACAACTTTTTATAAAAACACACTATTAAACATTTTTTTATAAAAACTGTTTTTATAAAAAATTGTTAAGGGTGTGTTTTTATAAAAAAATTGTTAAGAGTGTGTTTTTATAAAAAAAAACACATAGTTAACAATTTTTTATAAAAACACACTCTTAACAAATTTTTTATAAAAAAACACTCTTAACAATTTTTATATGAAAAAACACACTATAACAACATACACATTATAACATACAAATATCACATTCAAACATAAAACCATACATATCATGTTAAACATAGAACATATTCAAACATAAGTTATAAACACTATAACAACCTACAAATCATATATCTTAACTTAAAATAACATACAAAAAATAACAAATAACATAAGGAAAACATACCAAAGAGGTAATACGAGACATCTTCACAAAACCCGAACGCGTATTCCACACGACAAAATTGAGAGAGTGGGAGAAAATTGAGAGAGTTTGATTAAAAATTGAGAGAGTGATTAAAAAAATTGAGAGTGGTCGTGTCTTGGTCCCCCCCCCCCTTATATAGTGCGGCCGAAGAAACAATTAGGGTTTAGGGTTCGTCAAAAGGATATTAGGGTTAACCCTGTGCCGACACGTGGCACAGGAGCCCGCGATCGCGGGAGGTCAAAGAAAGTCAATCGCGGACAGGGACCAAAAATGCACACGCGGGCATTCTTGAGGGGGGAAAGCTGTACCGCGGGTATTCTTAAGGGACCAACACGGGCAAAGTGGGCAAACTTTGGTGACACGTGTAGCCCGCGATCGCGGGGGTCAATGAGTCAAACGCGGGCAGGGACCAAAACTGCACACACGGGCATTCTTGAGGGGGGAAAGCTGGACCGCGGGCATTCTTGAGGGACCAACGCGGGCAAAGTGGGTAAACATTGGTGACACGTGGCCTGGAGCCCGCGATCGCGGGCTCCATCGCGGATTTTTAGGGCATTTTTGCAAAATGGGAGAGATTTTGGGTATTTCAGTAAAAGATGGTCAAACTTAGAGTATTTTAATTAATTTCTCTAAAATTATCGTACGGTTGAAAATACTCTAAGCTTTGAATACAATCCATGACTAAAAATATTGAATAGTCCAAACCATACTATTTTCACATCTTACTGCTATACAAACAAAGAGTCCCTATCTATACCCTCTTTAATATAATATGCAATGTACATAAACGTATAATTGTATTATAATTTAAAAATCCTAAATTTTTTAAAGCATTTTATTGTATTATTTTAGTCATAACCTTATTCTATATTCAAATGTAAAACTTTAAGATATAAACTTGAATTTTTAGATATTATGTATTAATAAGCAATATTTTAATACTTGTGAACTGATATTTAGAGTTTTAGCAAATATTTTATAATATACAGAAGTGCATCAACACAATACGTCGTCATGCATCTCAATTTTAAAACCGATAACCCGAACACCCTGTCCTAATCCATGTTTTGTTTTATGTCTTTATCTCCATTTATTGTATTTTATGGGTTTGTATGATTTTGGGAAAGTGAGGGGTCTTTAATTGGTTATCAGTTTCGCTCAATATTCTATTGTATTAGCGAGATTTTTTTTTTGAAACAGTGGCATAGACGATTCATTGCCACCAAAACCAACCAAATCGAAGCAAGAAATCACCAAAAAACAGAGTAAACTCGAAACTAACAGCAGAAACAAAAAATAAAAAGGTTGTTTGCGAGCTGCAAACCTCCTACAGCCGATCTCACCACAGAGGTCTTAATCCAAACAACACCTTAATCTCCTGTAATGTTGTCTCGATCGATGACACTCCACAACAACTCAGGATTAACTTTTTTTTTATTATAAAACCCATCGTTTATCAAATAAAATACTCATTGTTCATATAACTTATAAAATTAAAAAAATAATTATAATTTAGATACTAATTTTTTGAAATGAGGCAAAGATATTTAGTTCATCAACTAGTTTTATTTAATTCAAAATATTGTTCTACTATATATTATCATGATTTATGACCTTGCATTTTAATACTGTAACAAATAGTATCCAACATTAATAAATTATTTTAAATAGTTTTATATTAATATTTAAAATATAATAAATATCATAGATTATTGTGAATATTAAACTAAAACTAAATTATTTTCAACAACTTCAAATATAGTTAACTACACATAATTTTAATATATATTCCTTTTTAATACTCAACATATTAATCAGTTTAAAACAAAAAATTTAAAATTTAAAAAGTTTGGGAAACGGCTGGGCTTGAGCCAATTTATGTGAGTCGACTCGAGGCGTACATAATTGCGTTAGCTGTAAGGCGAGCTGTTCCTGTCATTAGATTTATTGATTCTATTTTCTTTGTATGCCAAGCCAAGCTACCACTTACTTTACACCATGAGAAGCGCGTGTATCAAAAAATTTATAAAAACCACCCTTCATGTTTCGATAAGTGACATATATCACCTATTTATGACACTCACAAACATTATATTCTAATGATATTTTATTTGACGGAGACCCAATCCATCAAATAGTAAACTTGTATTAGAGCATCCACAACAAGGATTTCATAACAATTTCATTTGGATTGCAAATGTGACACGTAGGATTGATAAATTAGAAATTGTAGTGGTTGTGAGTATGATTGCAAAATTAGAAATTTGTTTTGGTAATTTACAAATGTCAAATCAGTACTTTTTGCTGATGTGGCAGTGAATAGTATATGAAATTGTAGGGAATAATTTCTAAATTAGAAATTGCTTTATGTCAAAACATGTTTTTTGATGTTTTGTAGAGAATGTTTATGAAAAAATGTATGAATAATTTTATTTGTTAATAATTTTTTTTTGAAAGACAAATATTAAAAAATGCAAAATATAATTTATATTAAAGTACAATAAAATAAATTACATAATAAAAAAATACAAACTTAACACATAAAAATACATCATTGTTCTTTTAGAAGTTCTTCAAGTTGATGTTTGTACAATCTCCGTTGTGGTTCGCTCATTCGTCAATTCGATGATATAAACGATGATGTTAATTTTACTATAACTACGTCTCAAATCTCTCGTACCATACTTCCCGAGTACGAAAACTATCTCCAAAATCACATACAAGTACGTAATCGGTCAACGAATCATCATTTACAATCAGATTTGATTGAAGAGATTTGACAAAGATTTAGAGAAGAAGAAAATGACGATTAATGTAATATTTTTACTTTGTATTTTAATTTAATGTTTTATAAATTAAATATTTTATTTAATTAATTAATTTTATTTTATTTTATTATAGTTATTTAATTAATAAAATATTTCATATTAAATTATAGTAAATAGTATTTAATTGTAGTTTTGTTGTTATTTGATTAAAATATAGTTTTTTATGATGAGGTGTCACATTTGTAATTGGGTGAAATTTCATTGTTGTGGGGTATAATTTCAAGATAATTGCAAAGCTGATGTGGCGCGGATGTGACCCATTTGCAATTGGGATGAAATTTCATTGTTGTGGACGCTCTTACCTTTTATAATCGTGAAATTAATTAAAATGGACCAAGTTGGAAATTAAGTTACAAAAATACCTCTTCTATCTCTCACTTTACAAAAATACTCATTTCTCCCGCGATTTTACCCTCGATCGCGGACTGAAATTAAAAATCCCCAAGAATTCTCAATTCATCCTTGATCGCGGACCCAATTTCATAAAATCATGTCCTTCGCGGATGAAATTAATTGTGTGCATCGCGGATGAAAATTAATATGTGTGCATCGCGGATGAAAATTTGTGGTTGTAGTTAAATTAATTATGGCAAAATTTGTGGCTGTGATTTGGGTGCCATAAATATGTGTGCATCGCGGATGAAATAGGTTTTGAAACAGGTCTCAGCCATAAATTTAGGGAAATTAATTGTGTGCATCGCGGATGAAATTAATTGTGTGCATCATTGTGTGCATCGCGGATGAAATTAATTGTGTGCATCGCGGATGAAAATTTGTGGCTGTAATTTGCCTGGGTCCATGATCGAGAGTCAAATCGCGAAAACTCGGGGTATTTTTGTAAACCGGGAGAGAGATGGGGTATTTTTGTAACACAATTTCAAACTTGGTCCATTTAATTAATTTTCCTTTATCATAACCATGGTTTTAAATAATTTGTTATAACTTTATTATAGTGTCAAGGTTTTGCTTCGTCACTACGTCAACTCTTGTGACTCCACTCTAAGCGTTGGTTTTCGTTGTAACGCGCTATGATGTGCAATGGCGAATTGTGTTTCATAAGTAATTATTTTTTTCTCCATTTTTTAAGAAAATAAACCACACATGGCTAATTTGAACTAAACTATCAAAGATTGATGAATAGGGAATTTGAAATCAAGAGAAAATGTGATCAAAGCCCGTTCAAATATATCGATTATTTTATTAATATAGTTAACATTAGAGTTGATAAAATAAAGCAAAATGCGTAAGAAAAAAAAAGCCCATTGAAGCATGGCGTGCCAGAAGTATAAATTTGTGTTGCGTTGCAACGATATGGCAGACCGTTTGTTTGTTTGTTTTTTATTCTCTTGCAAAATACTATTGACCAAACAAGGATTTCATGCAACACGAGTTCAAGGTCCTCTCTATGTGAAATTTACATATATGATGATTAACTAGTTTTGAGGCAATGGTCATCATTTATGTTTTGTTTCTTTTCTTTATTGTTATCTTGTTGATGGAAATGTATAAATGGTCTTTAAGTGGGTAGTTTGTTTTTATTTTTTCCATAATTTTTTACCCTTTATGTTTTTTTCGCTTTTAATATATAACATACTTTTACATGGTCATATATAATAATAATAATAATAATAATAATAATAATAATAATAATAATAGAAAACATGCATCAAACGCTCTTACATAATGTATCAAACATTGATACATAATAAACTTATAAAATAAGGCAAAGTACTAAAATGACTTAAGTTAGGTTGATTTGGTATTAAAAAAAGAAAAGATCCATATCAATAAACATTATTATTTTTTGTTTATTTTTTTTTGAACGGTGAAAACTTTTATTACCAACCAACCACATCCAAATACATCAAACCACCATTTTAGCCACACAATACAAGGAAACCATAGGCCAGTGAAACAACAACAGGAAACAAGTCACTTGTTTGCGAGGGGTAAACATTGCCAAGGTATCCGCCATCACGACCGCACCATCCAGTATCTGCAGCTTAACTAGACAGTCGCTTCCACCCAACACTGCAATCATTCAGCGGCATAGGTTGTCCCCGAACAGCCACGACAATAGCATCCGCTGTCCGGCTTAATTTGTGCAGCCCACTCCTTCACGACCCATCCAGATGTATCAATCCCCTGCAAAACGTCTTCGTTTACATCGATCCCGGTCTTAACATCCAGCTGGTCCAGTCCGCGATCAAACCTGCATCTCTACGCTTAATCCAGTCGAAGACTTTTAACTGCATAGTGAAGAATAGTAACTTGTTTAGTAAGTAAAATATGAATAAAATAGGAGAACAAAAATAAAATTTTGTTTTAATTAATTGAGAAAAAAACAAACTTTTGACATTAAATAGAAATTAAACCAAACTTCATTACATTTAATCACATTTTGTCCTCGTAAAATAAACTAGTTATAGGAGTTAAATATAATTTATTTTTAGAAAGTTTGACATTTTATATGTATCATAAAACTCTAAATTATAACATAACTATTAAATATAGCTTAATGATATTGAATTTTGATGTTAAGCAAGTAGAAATTTTTAAATTTTAAAAAGGACAAATAAAATCTTTCGGAAATTAAAAATATTAATAAAATAGAGTATTGAGAATATCTTATTTCAACTTCCAAACCACCTAAATGATTTTGCAATTATTAATACTTCAAATTAAAAAAGGGTTAGGCTAAATGCACCCTAAATTTTGCTAAATGCACCCTAATCATTGAAATATGATTACTTTTTTTTGTTTTTTTTTGTTTTTTGTATTTTTGTTGTCTTTTCTTTTTCTATTTTATTTATTTATTTATATTATATATTTTGATTTATTTGTATTATATAGTTTAAAAATGTTTTTTTTCTTTTACTTTTCGGTTTTATTTAAAAATAAATAAATATTTAAAAATATAAATATTACTAATTTTTATAATTATATAATCTATAAAAATAAAACATAAACATTACGATTTAACATATAAATGAACGGTTATAATGGTATAATTTATAAAAAAAGTAAAACATATTTGTTTGATGTATTCTAGTTTATGTATGTTGATATGACTAATTATAATGATATAAAATGTAATTTAAAAATAAAAAACAATTTTATTTTTAATTATCATGTTGTACGTTATAGGTTTTAAAGCTTTTAAACTTGTACACGATGTATTAAGATTTGTACTTCTTAAAAATTCAAGAATAAACGTAAATAAAGTTATTTTTAAAGGAGTATATTAGATAAATATAGATAAGAACGTAAAATGTACAAAAAAAGAATAACTATATATATATTTCTATATTTCTAATATATATATATATTACTTATATATATATATAGAGAGAGAGAGAGAGGTGGGTTCAAACGAGGACGTCACCTATTTAAGAAAACACGAGGAGCATTCTCAACCACTAATGTCAAATTCGTAGCTTTCCACCCGTGCGGCACATTCAATGTTAATTTTTAATTTGAAATTTACATATGATTTACTATTGTTTCAGATAACAATCTTATAGATCACATATGATTTAATATTGTTTTCTAATCACATATGATTTGATAGGTGTTCCTAAGGCCTTCGGTAGCGGGGCTCGGGATGGGTGAGGTGGCAGCGGGGAAGGAGCGGGGTTGGGCTACGGCTCGGGATGGCATGCGGGACGGGATGGTTTTCGGGGATGGGATTCCGATCCATCCCGAGGATTATTATAAAAAAAAAATTTATTCAATTTTTAGCCGTTGAACGGCTCTATTTTTCTCACCTATATATTTAACCCTCAACCTCTTATTTCTCACACCTCTCAAACTCTCTCAAATTCTCTCAACCTCTTATTTTACACACCTCTCAAACTCTCTCAAATTCTCTCAACCTCTTATTTTACACACCTCTCTCATCATGAATCCAAACAGAACACCTACATCCCGTCGTAACCGACCGAATACACCACAATCGCAAGAAGATCAAGAGCTTGGTTTCCAAACGTTTACACAACAAGGTTATCATCCGCAATTTTCGCAACAAATTCCGCCACAATGGTCGCAACAAAATCCGCCACAATATCCGCAACAATTTCACCAACAAATTCCTTACTAATTTACACGTCCCGGGTTGATTGAACAAGGTTTTACTCCGGCCAACTTCAATCTCGACGACGACATTGTTCCGGAAACCCAACCTTCTACCCCGAACACACCACAATTTTTATTATTTATCTTATTTTTATTTATTAAAAAATATATAAATATTTTTATTTTGTTAAATAATTAAATGTATAAATAAAAGAATTAAAATAAATGAGGTGGCAAAAGGGTTTGAGGGAATGGGGTACGGGTGTTTAGGGATCGTGAGGGATGGAGTGAGGGATGGAAGAAAAGCTGATGTGGCGCTGATGTGGAGTGGAATCTTTGAAAGATAGAAGGGATGGGGTACTGATGGCCTAACAAACATTTCATCAAAACTATAAGGGTATGAATTATAAATATTAAAAATATTTTTATGTAGTATATATAATATATAATTAAATAATTAAATAAAAAAATATTCAATATTAGGCTCATTTCGAAGGTATCAAAGAGACGATTACAATGGTGAAACTTTATCATTTTTCATTTTATACCTTTATCATATTAACATAAATAATCGTATATAAACTAAAATATATTAAAAATACATTTTTATTACAAATTATATCATTGTATTCGTCTCGTCAATATCTTCGAAATGAGCCTAATATTGAATATTTTTTGATTTAATCATATTCGAAAAAATAATTTTGTTTTATGTTCATATTTATTCGCTTTTAGATCGCATATCAGATGTATAAAATTAAAGGTCAATATGGTTAATTGGTCAAAAAACTTGAAAAAGAACGAATATTTTTCAAGTTTTTTGACCAATTAACCATATTGACCTTTAATTTTATACATCTGATATGCGATCAAAAAGCGAATAAATATGAACATAAAACAAAATTATTTTTTCGAATTCTCGGCTTTAAATCGCAATGTTTATGTTTTATTTTTATAATTATATAATTATAAAAAATTAGTAATATTTATATTTTTAAATATTTATTTATTTTTAAATAAAATCAAAAAGTAAAAAAAAACATTTTTAAACTATATAATACAAATAAATAAAAATATATAATACAAATAAATAAATAAAATAGAAAAAAGAAAAAACAACAAAAAAGACAAAAAAAACACAAAAAAACAAAAAAAACAAAATCATTGTTTTAATCATTTGGGTGCAAATAGCAAATCAAGGGTGCAATTAGCAGTGCCCATAGCAAATTTAAGGGTGCAAATAGCCTCACCCTAAAAAAAATGAGGTAAAATCAATGGGCACCCATTCTGAGTACCAGCGACCGACACATGATTTTATATATACATATATATTAATTTTTAGGGAAATTAATTAAAATACCCCAAGTTTGACCATCTCTTACCAAAATACCTCAAATCTCTCCTAGTTTACAAAAATACCCAAAAAATCCGCGATGGGCCCCGCGATCGCGGGCCCAGGCCCACGTGGCAAACTGTTTCGGTCAAAAGCCCCGCGAAGCCACCCAACTTTGCCCGTGTTGGCAAGTTTAGCCCCTGCCCGCGATCGCAGCCCGCGATAGGGCAAAAAAAGTTTACTTTTTTGGTCCCTGTTTTTTGTGTCTTTGTTCAGTAAAAAAAAATACAAACTGTTCAAAAGAAATTTTAGCAAAACCGAGCTGCGTGAGCACGAGATTTTGGAGCTGCATTCGTGTCCGCAGATCGCGCACAAGTTCGACGATTTTAGCTTACGAAATCGTCAATCGGCACCCCCCCTGCGCGCGGGTAGGTGTTGGAGTAAAACCATGCAATGAGCTTGTCAACTCCTCACACTTCTTTCCTTATAAACCAAATAAAGTTCCTTCCTCCTTCCTATGTGGGACACCTTCCCACACCCAAATTGGTTTTTGCTAATTTCATGGTTTTTACTCAACTTTGAGTATCGATATCTCATTCACACATACTCCGTTTTCGACGCATTATATATCGTTTTAAAGCTCTCATATAGGAGAACATAAACCCACTAAGAGTTAATTATATATACCACACATATATATATATATATAAGTATATATATATATTTAAATGTGTCTAAAGTTCCCTAAAAACCATTTAATATAAGAACTTTAGACACATTTAAATATATGTGTATTTAATTAGCTTTCTTTATTCTAGGGATACAATTTAAAGTTCTTATTTATATATATATATATATATATATATATATATATATATATATAGAGGTGGGTTCAAACGAGAATGATACCTATTTAAGAGAATAAAGGGATAGATCTCAACCACTCAATGGATCAAATCAAGGGCTATAATCACTGATGGCAAAATCTGTAATTTATTGAGATGAAACCCAATTTTCCGCCATGGGCAAAAGATTTTAGGGGTATACTGGGAACAAATAAAAAACTTTCAATCAGTTATGGTACGCAGGCGAAAAAACAGGGATAAATATATCCCTAATTGTTGACTAAATCACTTCAAAAAAAATATCGATTACACAAGAACAATGTTTGGAAGCTATAAGTCTAAACATTTGCATCATTCAAAGTTAGATTACACAAGAACAATGTTTGGAATCTCAACAATGGATGCAACAGGTATGATTTACTACTCTATCTTCCAAACATTTGCTCGAATTTGGTTTATTGAACATAAACCCTAGGGTTTCTGGTAACAATGGTGTTCTGATTTTCATTGAAGGACTATGAAACACCATTTAAAACCCACTTGACATTGATTATTTTGAGTTTAGTGAAAACAACGATTGAACCTTATCAAAAGTTATAAAAATATCACTGATGTATGTTTGGTTCACGATTGTGTTTGATGCTATAATAAATTGTAAAAACATAACTAGCATGTTCATATATCTCTAATCATCTTTGATTCACAATTCTCCTGATCATTCCTTATTGTATGATTATGGGGAACTAATCAATGGTGATGTTGGTGAAATAAAAATGTATGTTTTGGGGTTTATGAATGTGTTTAATGAAGTCATTATTTGATATAACATAAGTGGCATGATCATATATTTTCTAATCATATGTGATTAAAATTTGTTATAATATGCATATGGTGTGATCAGAATGTAATATGGGTTCATGTGTGATTTGATTAACAATTTGATTAGGGTTGGGATTCATGTTGTTGGCGTTTATGTGGTCCTTGAATAACAAAATGTTACTAATCATACCTTATTGTATGATTAGTGAAACTAATCAAATTTGATATTGGTATCATAAACATGTTTTGTGGTTTGGGTGTGAGTTGAACGGCGTTCTTATTTGATACCAAAAAGATGCCATGTTCATATTATTTATATCATTTGTGATTCATGACTGTTGAAATATGCATATGGTGTTCACAAAATGAAGTTGGAGTTCATGGGGTTCCTATTCATAGTATTTAAAACCATGCATGATTTACAACATTTGTGATATACAAATGGATTTGATACACAATGTGATTGTTGTTAGGGTTATTTGCATTAGTATTTATATGTTCATTATTTGACTATATTATGGTTTTAAGCAATCAATCATTTGTGATTCATGTAAACTATGTATAAACACTAATTCATCAAATATGAGCAGAACCTTCAACTATTCAACTAATAAGCGAAAACCAACACGAGAAAAGGATAAGTCATCACAGATACCAAAAGGAGCTTGCACCAATCACGATAGCATTGGAAAACAAAAGGTAAAAAGAAGTAAGTCGTTGATAGTGGTAAATCAAGCAAAGCAGGAAACAAAGGGTGAAAGGAGAAACAGACGAACAAAGTGACAACGAAGAAATAACTTGTCAAGCAATCAACTAGAATACGTTTGAGGACAACATCAAACCCCATGTTTAATGTTGTAAGATCAACGTCAATTGCGCAACAACAATGCAACATAAATGGGGTTCAGAAGAAATAGTACAAGATGCATCGAAAACCAAGAGTGCACGTCTTCATTAGACCATCATTGAAAAAGTTCTTGAACAATTTACGTTTGGGATATTATTTTCGTCTTAGGAAGACTTAGCATTTTAATGCTGGTAAATAATAGCTTATTTACTATGTTATGGGTTAATGATGTGGTTTGTTTAAAATGAATGGATGATTTTTTTGACAAATATTGCTATGATTATGTGATGCATATTAGATTTCAACATCATGTCCAATTTATTCATACTATAATCATAATGAACTCAATAATTGATCTCAAAACAGGGTTTACTTATCCTCTTAATTTGTACATTGCCCAAAAAGTGGTATAAATCACTGTTGATTTATGAATATGATAAGTTTTGTGTTGGATATGTGAATCACTGTTGATTTTAAATATGTTTAATATGTTGAGTTTTGTGTTGGATATGTGAATCACTGTTGATTTTAAATATGTTTAATATGTTGAGTTTTGTGCAAACCCTTATGAAGAGTAAAATCACCTATGATCACCTATGATCATACGATGGGTGTTGTAGTTAAGCATTCTGGTTAATTCATTTAGATTATAATCACATGTTATATATAATTTCCTATGATCATATGATGGGTATTGTAGTAAAATCACCTATGATCACCTATGATAGGTTTTGTAAAATCACCTATGATCATATGATGGGTATTGTAGTTAAGCATTCGGCTTAATTCATTTAGATTATAATCACAGGTTTTATAAAATCACCTATGATCATATGATGGGTATTGTAGTAAAATCACCTATGATAACCTATGATAGGTTTTGTAAAATCACTAATGATCATATGATGGGTATTGTAGTTAAGCATTCTGCTTAATTCATTTACATTATAATCACAGGTGTTTTACTTCATGCAGAGTAATAATTACATTATGTCCAATTCCAATATAGTATAATTACATATGGTTTTGTCATGGATTGTATAATATAACATTATGTTTATTTACTAAGTGTTGTAATCACATATGATTTAGGCATGAAATCACAAATGATCATGTAATGGGTATTATAACTATAGATTATGTCACATTCTTTAACATTTTTATCACAACTGATGTGATGAACCAAAAATAAGAACACCTGTCCAATTAGATTATAGTAAAAACACATATGATTTTGTTATAGATATTGAACTATATTAACATCACATATGATTATATTGAATTGGACTATATTAACATCACATATGATTTATTTATATGATGTAATGTTAACATAGTTATGCATTTGAAGAAGTCTACAAATAATAAATCATGGGAACCAGTGAATAAGTGATATTCACGTTTGCAAGAAGCAAACCAATCACAACAACAATCACAGACCACATGAACAATTACATAAACAAAACAAAGCTACAGATACAATTTCCAGCAACGTCGAAACAGAACAGAAAGTAAGCATAGTCGATGCGGTACTTCAGACCCGAACGGAACCGAGCTGATGTGCCGAGACCTGCAGTCTCGATCAAAATCCACAGCAGTCTCGATCAAAATCCACAACAGCCTACGAAGTCGTCAATGCGGCCAGCCGTAAGACCCAGTCAATTTTACACTTTCGTTCGCGCCAAAGCTTAATCCAAACAGCCGCTACTCCAAAAGCACCTGCAGTGCTTAATCCAACCAGCCCTTGATCCAAACAGCACCTACAATGCTTAATCCAAGCAGCCTCCAGTCCAAACATCCCTACTACGACTGAAGCAACAACTATGGAGTTGAACCCACTCAGAAAATCTGATGATTTGAACTAAAATGATTACTGAACATGAATGTACCAAACATAATCACGTGTGATCTTATTAATACTATATGAACCACCATTTCAAAATCTGGAAGATATGAAATATGATCAAAACTTCAATCAAGACCAGATATTATGCATATTATTCGAAAACAGAGGTGTGACTAAGATTAAAAAAAATCACCTGTTGTTATTTTGTAATTGACAAAACTCTGGAACTCTAATGATGCTTACCAATCTGGAGAAAATTATCAATCTTGAACAAACTATTTTCACTGGAATATACAAATAAAAACAAAACATTTGATACTAATACTTACCAATCTAGACAAAATTATCTTTGATGTTAACATCATTTGAGGGGACGAAATCCAGCACAAAGAGGGATTGTGCGCTACCAATGGATACCATCGGTTCAATCACAACCTCCATCGTCGGACGGTAGAACTATGAAATGTTTTTCTTCGAAGATATCTCCGATTTTCAACGTGTGTTTAATACTCTCATAGCGATTTGTACCAAATTCGGGAAATGGTTGCATATTTGGAGACGGTTCATTTCAATTTGGATTGGGATGATATTGTAAAATCCCTTAATTTTAGGGATGAAGAAAACTATCCTAAAATAATCAGGAATGAAGAAGACGTAAATACCCTTTTATAAAGACTTCGTAATTAAAAAAATAATTATTAAGTTCTTAATTATGATTGGTCCATAATTGTTCCTTTATTCTTTTAAATTGATGTTATTCTCGCATGATCCTCCCTCTATATATATATATATGTGTGTGTGTTTTCAATTATCTATCAGCTAGATTATTGTACATATGCTTACGATTGGTGCCTGATACCGAAGCATTATGGATTCTAGAAGCTTGTAACTTGCTCTCAATTATATTTAAAATTATTTTAACCAAGGCCTCGATTGCCATAATGCGTCTCAATGAGAATCCCTGAGCACCCTTTATTACTGTTGAATCTCTTTTGGCTTTTGGCACAATGTCCCTTGGTGTAATGTTTTTCATATATGATACCTATCTCAGTTGTATTGAAGAAGATTTCTGTATTTATGCTCCAAGTTGATTATTGGAAGATTACACTGCATGGAGATAAGCTCACTTCCAGGAAAGTTGGCCAATGATTCCACAACTCAGGTAAGCTTCATATGAATACATCCACTACATCTTTAATTATTTTGTTGTGATAGTTGGTGTTATGTATTCACATGTGATATTTATGTATACTTCTAACCAACATAGTTATTAGATTATGTAGCTGATAAATTTTGTATTTTTTTAACGATGATAAAATCATATTTTGTTGTACAGGTGTCGGTGGAGTGGTCATTCGGTCCTAGGATCAAAAACATTTCTGAAACACCACCTCTAACAGAGCAGGTAATATCATTTCATTTAAATTGGTGGTTTGGAATTGGAAATTTAAATGTGTATCCCTAGAATAAAGAAAGCTAATTAAATACGCATATATTTAAATGTGTCTAAAGTTCTTATATTTAATGGTTTTTAGAGAACTTTAGACACATTTAATATATATATATATATATATATATATATATATATATATATATATATATATATATGTGGTATATATAATTAACTCTTAGTGGGTTTATGTTCTCCTATATGAGAGCTTTAAAACGATATATAATGCGTCGAAAACGGAGTATGTGTGAATGAGATATCGATACTCAAAGTTGAGTAAAAACCATGAAATTAGCAAAAACCAATTTGGGTGTGGGAAGGTGTCCCACATAGGAAGGAGGAAGGAACTTTATTTGGTTTATAAGGAAAGAAGTGTGAGGAGTTGACAAGCTCATTGCATGGTTTTACTCCAACACCTACCCGCGCGCAGGGGGGTGCCGATTGACGATTTCGTAAGCTAAAATCGTCGAACTTGTGCGCGACCTGCGGACACGAATGCAGCTCCAAAATCTCGTGCTCATGCAGCTCGGTTTTGCTAAAATTTCTTTTGAACAGTTTGTATTTTTTTTTACTGAACAAAGACACAAAAAACAGGGACCAAAAAAGTAAATTTTTTTTGCCCTATCGCGGGCAGGGGCTAAACTTGCCAACACGGGCAAAGTTGGGGGGCTTCGCGGGGCCCATCGCGGATTTTTTGGGTATTTTTGTAAACTGTGAGAGATTTGGGGTATTTTGGTAACACGAAGTTGGACTTAGGGTATTTTAATTAATTTCCCTAATTTTTATCAAGGCTTTCTTTCAAATTATCTTCAAATTTTGGATTATTAGTAAAGCCAAAGAGAAACATGACAAGACGGGATAGAACAGAACAAGTCGGGACATGACAAAACAGTTGTTCAACGTTTAGTAGACTAAACTGGACAGAATAGAACATATAACATTAGATAAAATATAATAAATAAATTTAAAGAATGTGCAAAATATAAAATAAAACGTGTATTTGATGTTTTAGAAGAGAATTAGATTTTATTTTGAGGTTATATTGATAAAACATAAGTCTGTTACACTTTGTCTGAGCTTGTTCCATGGGATGAGGGTGGAACAGGCCTGTTCCAGCTTGTTCCACTATGTTTCTGTCTGTTCCACATAAAAGTCATGTCAAACATGGAACAGTGATCTCTGTTCTATTCTATTTTGTCTTGTTCAGTGTACCAAACGCACCTAAATTATCTTCAAATTTTGGATTATTAGTAAAGCGAAAGAGAAACGTGTTGTTAATTGTTTTTACTTCTTTTCCAATTTCCAACAAAATTTGTTGCCATTAGTTACCTTTTATAAAAAAAATTATAAAAAATTGTCGAGGAATTAAAATAAATTGACATTGTTTTATTATAAATAATGATAACATATTTAAAATGAAGAAAACTATATTTACAACCCTTCTATAAAATCTTGGACATCACGAAACCAATGATTTAAAATCAAGAACACAACTTGCACAAAAATTTAATTTAAAATCAAACAATGTTTTAAAATACGAGATTTGACGGTAAAAGCATCTCTAACATCTTCTCTAAAATACAAGAAAATGAAGATTTTGTTCTCTATTTGTCTCCAACGGCTTCTCTATCTTGTTATCTAAAATAGAGAAAAAAATAAAAAAAACTTCAAGTTAGAGAATTCTCTAAAACTTGATGGTAGGTGAGAGAAATTATTATTTTATTGATTTTCACCAATAAGATTAAGGGGATGTTTACCTAATTTTTACGACAAAATTTAGCACGTGGTTGATTTTTTTAGACGTGCTTAATTTTTAAAGTGTGAGGACTTTATGTATTTATTTATTTATGACAACAACCTTTTAAGATGTGACTTTTAGGTTTATAATAACAACAAAGTATAATAATGCCAAAGTATTTATAACGATTAAAACCTTGTTTCTGTGATCCCAAATCAAGTACAATAATGCCCATTTGACCGCCATCTAGATCGCACCACCTTTACTACTTTGCTCACCGGGTCTTGTTCTTATAGTATCTCCTGAATTGATTCAGCCCCTTGTAAGTTCTTTCCCCACCACCTTCCCGTACACCTCCACACCCCCTTAACCTCTAGGCATGCTACGAGAGCATATCCAAAGATTCCACCGTATCTCCAAACCTCGGACATAGCGTCGTATCCAAGTCAACTCCCATTCTATCCAAGTTTTTTTTGGAAAGGGTATCACAGGCACAGCCTGGACTAATCCTTGTCAATTTTTGAAACTTAAAGATGTCTTATCAATGTTGAGGACGCCTGAGATCGAACCCTGAGTAGATGAGATATTCCACCACATCACCCAGGGCGATCAACCACTGCGCTACAACCTGATTGACTTCTATCCAAGTTTATTCTACAAGGAATTCTTTCCAAATGGACCCTCCATATAAAAATACATACTTTCTTCGGAATGATCGGTGTCCACTTCGTTTGGATGATGTTTCCGCTTGCTTGATCCTCTAGCCCTTCTTGAAGCTCTCCCATTTTCTTCACATTATACTCCTTGGATTCATCAAGGAGCCATTCCATCGTATCTTTTTGATCGTGTGTCGGTGCCCAACCATCGAGTCGGGAAGTGAGGTCCTCTAGTTCCCCTAATTCCCTACCTCTTGGTTGCCTTCTCCATTTCCATCTCCATCTCCATCTCCATTCCCCGTCAATCCACTCCCCTCTTTCCGCAATTGTAGTGTTTTTCTCCATCTCCAATCGATATAATCTTGGATATTTTTCTTGAAGTGTCTCGTAGCCGCACCATCTCTCCGACCATACTCACGTCTTCTTTCCGTCGCCAACTTTTCTACCGAAAGAGCATGTAAATCCTAGCCCTTTGTTGTCCAGCAGAGCGCCTATCCGTATGATGTTTGACCATGTATTACCTGCACCATCAAAGCCAATTGGTTTGTCCCATAGTCCCCCCCCTCCCCATATAAACTTTTGATAACATGGACCCAAAGGGAGTCCGTTTCGACAAGGAAACGCCACCACCATTTCCCCACAAGACCACAATTGATCGTATCCAAACTCCCAATATTAAGACCCCCTTTTTGAGCTTTTTTAAGGTGTTTGCCCACTTGACCCATACCAAGGATTTAGTTGCACTATTCTCACTCCCCTCTCTCCAAAAAATTGACATCTCACTCTCTCACACTCCTTTACCACTCCACTCGGGGCTTGTTAATTGTTTTTACTTATTTTCCAATTTCCAACAAAGTTTGTTGCCATTAGTTACCTTTTATAAAAAAATTATTAGAAAAAAATTGTTGAGGAATTAAAATAAATTGACATTATTATATTATAAATGATGATAACATATTTAAAATGAAGAAAACTATATTTATAACTCTCGTTCTTACAATCCTTCTATAAAATCGTGGACATCACGAAACCAATGATTTAAAATCAAGAACACAACTTGCACAAAAATTTAATTTAAAATCAAGCAATGTTTTAAAAATACGAGATTTGACGGTAAGAGTATCTCCAACAGCTTCTCTAAAATACAAGAAAATGAAGATTTTGTTCTCTATTTGTCTCCAACAACCTCTTTATCTTGTTCTCTAAAATAGAGAAAACAAGAAAAAACTCCAAGTTTAGAGAATTCTCTAAAACTTGATGGTAGGTGAGAGAAATTATTATTTTATTGATTTCCACCAATATGATTAAGGGGGTGTTTACCAAATTTTCTATTAAGTCTTGTAGGGTGCGTTTGGTGCGCAGACATGATAGGACAGGACAATGAGGGACATAACAGAACAGGATATGACAGAACAACCGTTTCACGTTTGGTAAGACAGAACTGGATAGAACATAACATATAACATTGACCAATTTACCTTTGTTAAATTTAAAGAATGAATAAAACATGAAATAGAAGGTTTATTTGATGTTTTAGAAGAGAATTAGATTTTATTTTGAAGTTATATTGGTAGAACATAAGTTTGTTCCTCTTGTTCCATGGGGTGGGGTGGAACATGCCTGTTCCAGTCTGTTCCACATAAAGGTTCTGCCAAACGTGGGACAGTGGACCATGTTCTGTTCTGTCCTGTGTACCAAACGCACCCGTATGGATAAATTGTCTTTCTGGATAAATGTGTTGTTGTTTACTTTTTTTTTATCTGAATCAACGATCTGAATAACATAAATGACCAATCTACCCCTCAAACAAACATGTCGTGTTATTTCTTGTTTCTTAATGCTTACCATCTTTGAACATGTTTGAACAAATTTTATTTACATCTGTTCAATTAACATCAACCCAGAAAAATGTTTGTTAATCAAACCAAAAATTTATTGTTCATCAACCTATTTGAAAATTAAAACATAATAAGTTGCAGGTTGAGAACAAAACATAATAATCTGGAAGCTAATAATCAAAGCTGTTGTAATGGAAATCATCCAACGAAAATCAAAGAAGACAAAATCGATCTAGATGACGATGGAAGATATCATCACCGGAAAGAAGAGCAAGAAATCGATCTGGGAAAATCGATCTAAGAAATCCAACTCAGAAAACCGATCTGAGAAATCCATCTCGGAAAATCCATGGAAATGAAATCGATGTAAGAAATCATCCATGGAAATGAAATCGATTTGGGAAATCCATCACGAAAAATCGATCTGGGAAATCCATCACGAAAAATCGATTTGGGAAATTCAATGTACATGAAATCGATGGTGCAAAGGTTTTGAGCAAAATCAGGGAGGACAATGAAGGGAAAGCAATCGAATCTAAAAGATGGTGCAAAGGTGATGGTGCAAGATGGATCTGAGAAAGCTTCACTGTAAAGAAGATGAGGAAAATCGATATGAGAAAACCTGATTTTTGTTCAAAACCTGTTTTTTTCTGTCGATGGAGAAG
The DNA here is from genome assembly GCA_033807775.1 of Saussurea involucrata. Lineage (NCBI taxonomy): Eukaryota > Viridiplantae > Streptophyta > Magnoliopsida > Asterales > Asteraceae > Saussurea > Saussurea involucrata. Next base: position 10,149,494 of record CM066325.1, on the reverse strand, counting down.
AAGAGTCGATGTCTCCGTCGGAGAAGAAGATCAGTCGTCGTCGGAGAAGAAGAACAAAAGTAGCGTCGATGAAGATTGAAGAAAGATCTCTGTATTGGAGCCATTAGGGTAGAAGGGAACAAAGGCAAGAAGAGGGGCGTGTGTTTTTAATTAAAGGGTAGGGGTGGTAATTTTGTTGGTTGAACGTGGACAAGTGCACATTATAGCTTGTGCGAAAAAACTGGCTTTTTTTTCCATGAAGCTGCAAGTAAACAACCCAAAATGTCTGTACGAATAAGCTCATTTAGTCATTAAGCCCAATAAGCCAAAAGTAAACTATCATCATTTTATATATTTAAAAAAAAGTGAAGTGGGATAATAAAGTTTATAACAATGTTGAAATCTCTAACATAGAGAATCTATTGGAGTGAAATATAATTTGATTCATAAATTTTGACTTTTGGTTCTATATTTTAGAGAAATTATAAAGAATCTGTTGGAGATTCTCTAAGAAACAACCACCACATAGTTTTCCAAGGTAACTTTAATCTTGTGTTTTGGAATGAAAATGAAGAAAACTAAGGAAATGAAAAAGAAAAAAAAATTAATGTTCTTGAATAAAAATAAAAATATGTCATTTTAACAGATGCATCCATTAAAATATATCTTAAAAAATAAAAGAGAAGATTGTTTTGTAATTTCAATAATCTTTTTTAAGGAACGTATTGAGACGAAACTTATCATAAATTTCTTTCGATTCTTTTTTCCTCTCCTATAAAGTTTTGAGAACACTGAGTTTTTTATTTTTATCTTTTCCCTCTCTTCCTTTTCTTTCCTAAAGAAGTACCGAGAACACAAAGTTTTCCCCCTTTTCCTCCTTTTCTTTTCCTTCATAAAAAACGTTTCCAGAACACTAAGGGGCCGTTTACCTAATCACTTACTCAGGTAAGTGCTTATCGGTAAAATTCAACAGTATCACTTACTTTCTGGGTAAGATTTTAGTCCACCAAAATGGCATCGTATGCAACAATTTAGCCGATAAGCCTTAACCGTGGTAAGAGTCGTCGCACTCACTTACCGAGTTACCGGGCAAGACTCTCGGTCCTTGCATTCGACTCTCGGTCATTGCTTCCGCTCTTACCGGTTTAGATTCTTGGTCCTTGCCATATATTCATCCGGTGATCTAATGCGGTTTGGTAAGCACTTACCCGAATAAGCGTTTTGTAAACGGCCCATAAATATTGTATTTTTAGAATGATATTTAAAATCTCCATACCTGTCAACAACCAAGATTTATCTATTCAAGTTGAAATTCAACTAAAATGCATAAGGATTTGTCTATAAAATACTCCATTACCCTTTTTGGAGAGAGAGAGAGAGGGGGACCAAATATATTGCATCCCAACATCAAGAAAGATGAAATAAATGTACACTAGTTTCTTTGAGAAAAGTCATACACCCATATGTATATGGACAAAAAGACATTTATTATTTAACATAATAAAGTTTAAACTTTTCTCATATAATATAATAATATTTTATTTTATACATATTTTACCTACTAAGGCCATGAGTACCCGTACCCTTTGAACCCTTGCCACCTCAGCGCCACATCAGCTTTTCTCTCTTACCCAATCCTTACCCAAAAGTGGAGTACCAGTACCCAATGAACCCAATACTACCCTAAACCATTTAATATATAAAGGATATAGGGAGAGAGATGTGCGGGTTCACCGGGTTCCCAAACCCGCTCCCCCTACCCGCAACCCCCCGTACCGGAGCCCTCTCCTACCCGCTCCCCTTACCCGCTACCGCTACGCATGACCTAAATGGTGACTTGATGACGAATAACTTAATCATCGATGGCGGCAATAACGTGAGAAACCCCGAAATTAAACCACAGTGTTAAATTAGATTACCCTAGTTCAAATTACTTGTTGACTCATGCCAATCAGTGGGGTTAATTGATAGATAATTCACACTGATATTTATTTGAAAACTTATGACCATGAAGATTCACCTATGATAACTCCAAATTATTCGCCATCTTTCAAAGGATTAGCCGGTACGTTTAAATTGATCCGAAAACCCACGTTTACCCCCCCCCCCCCCCCCCCAAAAAAAATTATTTGCCGTTGTTGTTAGGAAAACAAGTCAAAAATGGATCAAAACCCAAAGATGGTGTGCACTGCATGGGCTTAATCTTTCTAATGGGCTAACTTTTTGTTTGGGTTACTATTTTCGTCAGTGGGCCGAGAATGAGCCCAAGTCTAGTTCCAATTTTAATTGATCGATATGGCTATGACCCTATTACAGGTTTTATAAGTTTGTTTAATTACGTAATTAATTTCAGTAATTACCTAACAAATCCAGTATTTTTAATTTCCGAAAAATTATTAGGGAGTCGTTACTAAACGTTTACCGGATAAGTGTTTACCGATTTACCTTACCGGCTAAGAAAAACAAAGACCAAAACCTTACCAATAAGCAAGGTCGTTAAAGTTTATAGTTTAGGGCTTAGGGTTTAGCCGTCGAATTTCTAATGCCCTGTGCATAAAATTTCTTTTGTTCAATTGTTTGATGACCTTATTCATGTGGCATCTCTTTAATTAAAATAGTCGCTTAGTTGATACCCACAGCTTGGGCTTGAGCCTATTGTTTATAGCCCATCTGATTTAAAAACAAAGCTAATAACACATAAACTTGATTGCCTGACCCTTAGGTGCGTTTGGTTCGCAGGATTCCAACAGAATTTGAATGATTAATTCCATTGACCAAATTCCGTCTGGGGCGTTTGATTACCTATGGAATGCAATTGAATTTCACACATTCCATCATTGATGGATTTGGTCATTCCATCTCAAATGAGAAGGAATTCAATTCCATTCCACCCAATTTTCTTAAAAAGACAAAACTATCCCCATCTTTCCACCACCGGCCACCACCGTTCTGAACCACCATTGACCATCGACCACCACCGTTATGAACCATCGACGACCACCACCGTCGACCATCACCGTAGTGAGCCACCGTCGACCGCCACTGATCTCAGCCACCGTCGACCACTACCGACCTGAACCACCGTCGAGCACCACCGACCTGAACCATTGCTGACCACCACCGTTTTAAGCCGCCGCTGACCACCACCGACCTGAACCGCATCGACCACCACCGTTATGAACCACCGCCGACCACCACCATTGTGAGCCACCGTCGACCGCCACCGATCTCAGTCACCGTCGACCACCACCGACCTGAACCACCGTCGACCACCACCGGCCTGAACCACCGCCGACCACCACCGACCTGAACCACCGTCGACCATCACCGTTCTGATCCACCACCACCAACCATCACCGATGGATCAAGTTTTCAAAAACGGTATTTTGGTCATTAACTAATATTTAATTCCAATTCCAAAGCTACATTATGTGAACCAAACAGACAAAATCCAATTTCTTTAGCAGATTCCATTCCGATGTATGTCAACCAAACAGGTGGTCAAACCTGATAACATTTTATTCCAATTCATTCAAAGTCAAATTCCTTTGACATATTCCATTCTATCAAAAAACATTATGCGAACCAAACGCACCCTTAGGCTTATGATGTCTTATGCGTTCGCACGAGCTGCACGTGGTCAGGGTCGGCCCTGCGGTAGGATGCATAACAAGTACCAAGATTCTTACCTGATAAGTGAGAAAAAAGACTTATCTGGTAAGCAATTACCGAGTTTAAGACGCTTACCAACAATCCATTTTGATGGTTGAAAATGTTACATGATAAGGTAAATAAGGATCTTTTTTTCTTCTTCTTCTTCTTCGGTAAGCACTTACACGATAACCATTTGGTAAATGCCTAAGTGTGATCGATTCCTATTTTGTTTTCATTAGACGATAAAAATAAAATAGGAATATGACTATAACCTTATTCTTAAAACCCATGATGTAAGTAACATCAAAGTAAAAAGGATCCAAAACCACAATTTTACTATCAAATCACTCAAGTCATCCTTAAAACCCTTACTTTGATGTCACAAAATTAAACAATAACTCATGGGCAATTTTTTCTATAAAATCATCATAGAACCACATACCAAATTGATATGATACTCAATTAACTCAGTTTCAACTAATCTATCTCCATGACAACTCAATAATACGACTGTATTGTTCATACCCATAACAAGATTAGCAAATAACAAAACGAGTTAATAACGTACGAGGCTATTTAGTTTAATGGCATTCTCCGCATACATGTTTTGCAAATTTAAATGTAAACTTTATTCGTTTATGCGATCGATTTTTTATGATGACAAATTTGTTAGCCGATGATTTATTTTTAGTACAACAAAATTATTAACGTGTGATTTTGTAATAACGGTTTTTTAATTTTTCTATTTTTGACCACCTTTAAACGACGTAACATGGTTTATTTTTGTACCGACTGTTTTTCAAATATGGCTATATATTATAACATAAATATATTGAAATGACCATTTTTACCACAAAATTTAGCACGTGGTTGATTTTTTAGATGTGCTTAATTTTTAAAGCGTGTCACTTTATTATGTATTTATTTATTTATTTATGACAACAACCTTTTAAGATGTGACTTAGTTTTATAATAACAACAAATTATAATGACCAAAGTATTTATACACGATTAAAAGAAAATTTGGACTATAAATTTTATTAAGAAAGAAGTACAAAAAAGTCATGGAGGGAGATTTTTGAGGAATAAAAAACACCTTAAGGCGAGAGATGGAAATTTCATCCGTTGGGGCAGGTATCCACGGGTATCCAACCCTAACGGAGCGGAAATTCCCCGATTTACAAGGTAACAGGGTGGAGATTTATTTTCATGCCTAAAACGAGGTTGGGATGGGGTTTGGGATGACATTATTGGTCCTTAATCCGACTCCGATTAGTTTTTTTAAATTTATTTAGCATATGTATAAAGTGTGTGTGTATATAACGATAACACCTCTATTTTTGGTTCTCATTTGATTATCGTTCTATACATATGCTAAATAAATTCGCAAGGCATTCGAACAAATATCGCTGAAGCTCCTTCGCACGACAGCAGTTCGAACCGCACGATGACACATCTTTTCGCACGATTTACGCACGACATACGTCTTTTACACACGACTAAGTCTATTTTACATTTACTTGTAATCTGTTGTACACAAATCACTTGTTACAAAAGGACTTTCGCCCATGTTCTCAACCTGCAAATTATTATGTTTTAATTTTCAAATAGTTTGATGAACAATAAATTTTTGATTTGGTTAACAAAAAGTTTTCTGGGTTGATGTTAATTGAAATGTAAAAGAAGGTAAGCAACAAGAAATAACACCACGTGTTTGTTTGAGGGGTAGATTGGTCATTTATATTATTCAGATGGTTGATTCAGATAAAAAAGTAAACAATAACACATTTTTACCTGGACAGACACATTTATTTGGAAAGACAGATTTATCCATACAGGACTTAATAGAAAATTTGGTAAACAACCCCTAAGTTATCATCATTTTATATAATTTTTTTTTTAAAAGTGCACTGAGATAATAAAGTTTATAATATTTTAATAATATAATAATGTTGAAATCTCTAAAATAAAGAATCTATTGGAGTAAAATATAATTTGATTCATAGATTTTGACTTTTGATTATATATTTTAGAGAAATTATAGATAATCCATTAGAGATGCTCTAAGAAACAACCACCCCATAGTTTTCCAAGGTAACTTTAATCTTGTGTTTTGGAATCAAAATGAAGAAAAATAGGGAAATGAAAAGAAAAAAATTTAATGTTTCTTGAATAAAAATAAAAATAAAAGATGCCATTTTAACAAATACATCCTTTAAAATATATCTTAAAAAATAAAAGAGAAGATTGTTTTGTAATTTCAATAATCTTTTTTTAAGGAACGTATTGAGACGGAACTTATCATAAATTTCTTTCGATTCTTTTTTCCTCTCCTATAAAGTTTTGAGAACACTAAGTTTTTTATTATTATTTTTTCCCTTCTCTTCCTTTTCTTTCCTAAAGAAGTACCGAGAACACAAAGTTTTTCCCACTTTTCCTCCTTTTCTTTTCCTTCGTAAAAATGTTTCCAGAACACTAAGGGGTCGTTTACCTAATCACTTACCCGAGTAAGTGCTTATCGGTAAAATTCAACAGTATCACTTACTTCCAGGGTAAGATTTTAGTCCACCAAAATGGCATCGTATGCAACAATTTAGCCGATAAGCATTAACCGTGCTAAGAGTCGTCGCACTCACTTACCGGGTAAGACTCTCGGTCCTTGCTTCCGCTCTTACCAGGTAAGATTTTTGGTCCTTGTCATATATTCATCCGGTAAGCTATTGTGACTTGATAAACACTTACCCAAGTAAGCGATTTGTAAACGGCTCCTAAATATTGTATTTTTAGAATAATATTTAAAATCTCCATACCTGTCAACAACCAAGATTTATCTATTCAAGTTGAAATTCAACTAGAATGCATAAGGATTTGTGTATAAAATACTCCATTTCCCTTTTTGGAGAGAGAGGGGGGGGGGGGGGGGGACCAAATATATTGCATGCCAACATCAAGAAAGTTGAAATAAATGTACACTACTTTCTTTGAGAAAAGTCATACATCCATATGTACATGGACAAAAGACATTTATTATTTAACATAATAAAGTTTAAACTTTTCTCAAATAATATAATAATATTTTATTTTATACATATTTTATCTACTAAACGGTGACTTGACAACCAATAACTTGGCTCAAATCATCATTGGCAACAATAACGTGAGAAAACCCGAAATTACGAAACCACAATGTTAAATTAGATTACCCTAGTTCAAATTACTTGTTGACTCATGCCAATCAGTGGGGTTAATTGATAGATGATAATTCACACTGATATTTATTTGAAAACTTTTTGGAATCTTGGAGAAAAAAGACCCCTCCAAAATAATTCACACCAAAGGTTGCATGTAAACCAATTGGGTGGTGGCGTGCTGGTAAATCTAAGAGAAATGTAACGGAAATCTCATCTTTCTCTGGGTTTGAATCCAGACGTTGCCAAAAGGCCTTATGACCATAAAGATTCACCTATGATAACTCCAAATTATTCGCCATCATTCAGAGGATTAGCCGGTGCGTTTAAATTGATCCAAAAACCCACATTTACCCCCCCCCCCCCCTTTCCTCCTTTTCTTTTCCTTCATAAAAAACGTTTCCAGAACACTAAGGGGCCGTTTACCTAATCACTTACCCGGGTAAGTGTTTATCGGTAAAATTCAACAGCATCACTTACTTCCCGGGAAAGATTTTAGTCCACCAAAATGGCATCGTATGCAATAATTTAACCGGTTAACTCATGGATTAAATATTTCTAATGGGCTAATTTTTTGTTTGGATTGGTATTTTTGTGAGTGGGCCGAGAATGAGCCCAAGTCTGTTTCCATTTTAAGTGATCGATATCGCAATGACGCTATTACAAGTTTTAGAAGTTTGTTTAATTACGTAATTATTTCAGTAATTACCTAACTAATCCAGTATTTTTTTTTCAATTCAGTTACCTAATATTTATTCTACTATTAATTATTTAATTAAGTTAATTGATATTTTTGGCTTTGATAAAAATTCCAGAAAATGATCAAAGGTTCCTCGAAATAGATAAAATGGCGACCTTCAAGGTTTTAGGCAAGAATTGTAATTTCCGAAAAATTATTAGGGAATCGTTACAAAACACTTACCGGGTAAGTGCTTACCGATCTCATTTACCTTTCCGACTGAGAAAAACAAAGACCAAAAACCTTAGTACCTTACTAATAAGCAAGGTCGTTAGAGGTTATGGTTTATGGCTTAGGGTTTAGTCGTGGAATTTTCTAATGCCCTGTGCATAAATTTTCTTTTGTTCAATTGTTTGATGACCTTATTCATGTGGCATCTCTTTAATTAAACTAGTCGCTTAGTTGATACCCGCAACTTGGGCTTGAGCCCGTTGTTTATAGCCAATCTGATTTAAAAGTAAAGCTAATAACACATAAACTTGATTCCCTGACGCTTGGGCTTATGATGTCCTGTACGGTCGCACGAGCTGCACGTGGCCAGGGTCGGCCCTGCGATAGGAGGCATAACAAGTACCAAGATTCTTACCTGATAAGTGAGAAAAAAGACTTATCTGGTAAGCAATTACCGAGATTAAGATGCTTACCAACAATCCATTTTGATGGTCGAAAATGTTACATGGTAAGGTAAATGAGGGTCTTTTTTTTTCTCCGATAAACACTTACACGGTAAGCATTTGCTAAATGCCTAAGTGTGATCGATTCCTATTTTGTTTTCATTAGACGATAAAAACAAAATAGGAATATGACTATAACCTTATTCTTAAAACCCCTGATGTAATGTCAAGTAAAAAGAATCCAAGACCACAATTTTACTATCAAATCACTCAAGTCATCCTTAGAGCATCTCCAACAGCTTCTCTATAATTTTCTAAAATAGAGAATGAAAACTAAAAATCTCTAAAAAGAATTTATTTCAAGTCCAACATCTTCTATATTTTAGAGAACCAATTATGACTTATATTATTAAAATATTCAATATATTTCTCTCTCATCATTAAAATAATATTTCTCTCTCCTCTTTTTGGTAGGAAATCATTAAAATACTATTTCTCTCTTCTCTTTTTGGTGGAAATCATTAAAATGATATTTATTTCTCATCCTTTTAGAGATATAGAGAATTCTTTATATTGAGAGTTTTTCCAATTGTTCTCTATTTTAGAGAATGAGATAGAGAAGCTGTTGGAGAACTTTAGAGAAAAAAAATTATTTTTCCCTATTTTAAAGAAGCCGTTGGAAATGCTCTTGAAACCTTTACTTTGATATCACAAAATTAAACAAATGTTTTTCAAATATGGCTATATATTATAATTAGAGTAAATTACGGATTTGGTCCCTGTGGTTTGGTGGTTTTTACGAAAATGGTCCCTAAACTTCATTTATTACGGATTAGGACTCGACGTATGACATTTTATAACGAGTTGGTCCTTCCCTCTAACTGCCGTCCAAGACCTCCGTTAAACTGAAGGGCATTTTCGTCCTTCTTCCTTTTTTTGTCTTTACATGAGGGACTAATTCCGCAATGACACAAACCCTAGGGACCAAATCCGTAATTAAGTTTGAAAAATAAAAATTATTAAATTTTTTACACTTTTAGTTTATTAAATTAATAAAGTCATTATTAAAAAAACCCTACTTGGATATTAAAAAATCCACCTCATCAATAATTCAAAATACAAAAAAAAAACATTAAAGAAAAATCCAATTCATCTTCTTCAAAGTCAAAACCAAACAAAGCCCTACCCTTTCCTAATATGCTCCCGCCGCCGCCTCACGATCCTTCCATTTCTCCTCCTTCAATCCTCCTTTGCAAACCTAGATTCTATATTACATTACATATCTTCGATTCCATTTCTTCCACCAAATTTGTTGCATTCATATTCAAAATGGGTTTTGTTCTATGGCTAGTTCTTCTTCGACACCATCCAAACACAGGTGGGTCTCCATCTCCGGCGCCCCTAACCAAGTGGGTCTCCATCTCTCACCTATAGGGAACCATAAGTGTTTTGTTCTCTCAGCTCATGGTTTGCCCCAGATTTAAGAAAAGAAGATGAAGCTCCAAGTTTTAGATCTGGTCTCAACAAAGATGAAGAATGAAGAGACCTGGTAACAGATTCAAATCAGATCTCGTTCTAGATCTGGTCTCAACTCACGGTTTCAGATCTGGACTAAAAAAAACGAAAAGTCATTTTTTTGTTGCGTTCCAAAGCATAATCGAGCTACAGATCCAAAGCAAAGTCAAACCATCTTCGTCTAAATCTCCTTATCGATGATTTTGGAATTAGTGTTTTTTGTTCAGAATTAGGTTTAAGGTTGCTGTTGATTTTGGTTTAGATTTAGGTTTAGGGTTTTTGTTGGTTTGATTTAGATTTATAGTTTTGATATATTATTTTTACATTTTTGATATTCTTGTATGACTATTTTTTGAATGAATTAACACAAGTTTATTGTTTACATATCTGGATTTTGGATAGATGTTCTTGATATTTAAATGTAATTTACCTTTTTAATAAATTTGGTAAAATAATATCCATACATGTGGGTTGGTGTGTATATAGGTAATATATAATAATTAATAAATATTAATGTATAATACTTTATTAATTTAATAAACTAAAAGAATAAAAAAGTTAATAATTTTTATTGTTCAAACTTAATTACGGATTTGGTCCCTGGGGTTTGTGTCATTACGGAATTAGTCCCTCATGTAAAGACAAAAAAAGAAAGAAGGACGAAAATGCCCTTCAGTTTAACGGAGGTGTTGGACGGCAGTTAGAGGGAGGGACCAACTCGTTATAAAATGACATACGTCGAGTCCTAATCCGTAATAAATGAAGTTTAGGGACCATTTTCGTAAAAACCACCAAACCACAGGGACCAAATCCGTAATTTACTCTTATAATTATAACCATTTTTACGACAAAATTTAGCACGTGGTTGCTTTTTTTAGATGTGCTTAATTTTTAAAGCGTGACCACTTTATATATTTATTTATTTATGACAACAACCTTTTAAGATGTGACTTTAGTTTTATAATAACAAGAAATTATAATGACCAAAGTATTTATATACGATTAAAAGAAAATTTGGACTATAAGTTTTATTAAGAAATAAGTACAAAACAGGCATGGAGGGAGATTTTTGAGGAATAAAAAACACCTTAAGGCGAGAGATGGAAATTTCATCCGTTGGGGCGGGTATCCACGGGTATCCGACCCTAACGGAGCGGAAATTCCCCGATTTACAAGGTAACAGGGTGTAGATTTATTTTCATGCCTGAAACGAGGTTTGGGTGGGGTCTGGGATGACATTATTTGTCCTTAATTAGACTTCGATTAGTTTTTAAATTTATTTAACATATGTATATAGTGTGTGTATATATATACTTTTATTATTAAATGATATATATATATATATACATCTTATTATTAAATGATAAATATATTTCAATATTGATAATTAATGTAGTAGCCATTTCTATACACACACATCTCTTCATTTCCGTCCATATACATATACATATATACGGTGGCGGATCCAAAAAAAACTTCTTGGGGGGGCTAAAGGTAGATTAAAATCCCACAAAGTCGTTCGATGTGTATTTTTAGCTTAAATCCACCGTTTGTATGTATTTCTAAAAAAATTATTTATCGATTTTAAGGGATTTTAAAGTTTTTTTTTGTCGATTTCAAATTTCAAGGGCCTTTTTCGGATTTTTGGGTTGATTTCGATGCACTTTTTTTATTGGTAGGGTCCTGACAAAAATTACTAGAGGAACTAAGCTAGAAACTTTATAAGAAATACTTTTAACCAAAAAAAATCCCTTTTTCTTGTTCTAAATGGGGGGCCATCCCCTAACTATACACATATATCCGCCCCCTGCATATACATTAGAGATGACTAAAAAACGGTCCGGGACCAGATTGATCCTAAATCGGTCTCGGTCTCAAATAGTGATCTCGTAATGGGTCCCAGTCCCGACCCAAATACAAAGACTCAGTTAAGCTTTATAAGACCCGAATATGAGAACCAGTTTTGGTCTAGGGCCGGGCCAAAACCAATCCCACTTACTTTCTTTTATTTAAAAAAAATGATTTTTAACTTACAAAAAATATTTTTTGAAGGATTTGGTCAATCATATACACTAACAAATACGTTTTTACTATAGTTGGGTCTATCAAATGCACTAAAAAAATAATTACGTTAAAAAGCACATTTTATTATAGTTGAGTCAATCAAATACACTAATAAATACGTTTTTATTTCACACAATACTCAAAAATAAATTTTATATAAAAAATCGGGCCGGTCCCATAAACGGTCCTAGGCCGGAGTTTTTTTTTGATGAAAATCGTAACCGGTTAATAACCGACAGACCCAAACCGGTCCCAAACGGCCCCAGGCCGAGCCAGGCCCATTTGGGCTTTGGCCATCCCCAACTGTAACACCCGTAATTTTCGGATAAGTACAATTTCGAATCAGCGTGGAACCGATCTTTTAAGAAAAATATGAAAAATAGGATTTTGGGTTAAATCTTAGATTATATGGTCTTGATGGATGGGGAATTCGAATACGAGTCCAACGGTTCTTTCCGGAGCGAAAACTGAGCTATAACGAATAAGTTACGGCCGAAACAGTATCTGACCCAAAAGAAGCCCGCGGCCCGAGCGGCCTGGTGCGTGACCTTAGGCCGGGGCCCAAGCCGCGTAACGCTCTGGAGTCCGCATATCTAAAGTATTAAGTTGCGATTTTCAGCCTCAATCTTCATTCCTTCATAACTTTTGCATCCCAACTCCGATTTGAGTGATTCAAGTTGCCATGGTTTCGTTTTTGAGAGATCTTCAAGGATCTAGAAAGAGTTTTGAAGTGTATTGGATGATCCAGGAGTATTTGGTGGTGGTTGAGGTAAGCTTCTCACTTTTCTCCATCTAAGAAGTTAGGGTTTTGGTATTTTTGGTGGTTTTGAGTGTAATATGTTGGGGGAAATGATTTTAAGTGTTTGAGGATAAATATTTATGGTTGAAAATTGTGGACCTAGGTTTTTGGAAGATTTGGAGCTTGAGGATTCGTGTTTCTTCAAAGGAGCTTAGGTTGGGGAAAATCTAGATTTAGCCTAAATCTAGCAAGGTGAGTTCAAGTTGATTTGTGAAAACGTTGTACATGCCAAAATGTTATTTTCCAAATACTTATGTGATTACATGAAAATTATCGATTGTTGAGTTAATTGTTGGGTTTTGACTTTTGAAGTATTTAACTTGGTAAATGTGGTAAAATGTCCATATTTGGGATTTTTGGTAAACTTGATAGTAAATCATAAATGATAACGTATTGATGATTTATTGCATAGATGGAGATCATTTGGTGAAAATGCACTTCTAGTGCTTATTTTGAAATATGCATAGTTTACGTTATGATACGTTTTGAAAATACGAACATGTAGGATTTTGAGCTTTGAATAAATGAAACATGTATGAAAGTATTTAAATGTTTTGTCCTATAGATGGAGATTTGTATAAATGCCATTTTAACGCGTGTTTTGGAAATATGCATAAGTTATGTTATGGGACGATTTGAAAGTGTAAACGATATGAGTTCCTTTGGAAAATGGGATGTCCCACCCAATGTTGTGTTTTGGGTTATTCATGAATTTAAAACGGGTATTCGCATAAACGTGTGTTGTTTACGTTTAATTCATTTGATGACTTTTACTAATGGTCATTTGATTTATGGAGCCCATAGCTCGGTTTTGACTCCGTTGGGTCTTGGGGACATTTGTCCGATTTTGATAGCTCGTTGTTGGGCGTTTGGTTATGATTTGCATATAATGCATCTTATTTGAGAATTACATGTTTTGAATGCGTTAGTTCATTCGTTTGGGGTCATGTAATGTTTTATTTGTAAGGCAATGGATCCATAGGCACTTGAGTTTTTATGCCAATGATGGGACGTTAGTTTTCCACATTGCGGCACTGTTAGGCATCGACGGTATGGTATAAGTCCTACGTACGATTATGTTGAATTGAGTATTATGCCAATGATGGGACGTTAGTTTTCCACATTGCGGCACCGTTAGGCATCGACGGTATGGTATAAGTCTTACGTGTGATTACGTTCTTGGATGTCGGCATTTTACGGGTGTGTGTTGTAAGTAGCCACACTCGGCATCCAATACTTGAAGCTCAATAACATTGATAAGTGACCTAACTTTGTGTGCCCGTCACAACCGATGGAACCGGGTCTCCCCCGTCACCGAAAGGTGTTGTTTTGGGTATTTATCTTTATCCATGTTTTCGGTGATGTTTTATATTTGTACGGATTGTTTCCATGATTTATGAGTTGAGTATTATGTCAGCAACCGTATTTTGAAGGTTTCGCATAATATAGATTTATTCACGTTTGAGTGAGTTGGGATTGGAATTCATTTTGGAAAACGCCTTGTACATGTTGGGAACTTTCTCATAGAGTTTGGGTGCGTTGGAAAATGAGTCGTTTACATCCTTCTCATAAACTCTTTTGGAAATTATAATCTATGTCGCAAACTTTCGTTTAAAGAATTATTTAAATCATGCTATAAACTCTTGAACTCACTAGGCGTTAGCCTAACCCTTTTTATTTGTCGGCATGTGCAACAGGTCCAGGTTGGGAGTAGTTCTAGTGACACATGTGAAAGGTCGTGTGCTAGTAAAGTGCTCGAGAGGTGAATAGCTTAAGTGAAGTCTTCCGCATTCATCTTTGGGATTAGTGTTTGGGCAAAATTTCACCAGTCTCGACCACGACCAAGGTAAGGAAAACACTTATTCCCTTTTTCCGTAACGAAGGTAAAATCATAGTACTTTCTCTCATGATTAAAGATAAAATCGAAAATCTTTTACCTCACGACACTCGACCTCGACGTCGCCTAGTTCACACGACCGTCGCATAAAACCATGCTACCTCGACCGACTAACGCGCTATACGACTGTTATGTTTGTTCAGTGTTTAATGCAGGAGTCAATACCATTATTGGACAACGGCTATAACCAACGAAGTCAGTTAAGAACATCTAATCCCGCATTAAAGACGACGACCGTTACGGCAGTTATCAAAGTCCTTAATAATCCAATTAAAGTGCCCGAAGACTATAAATATCAAGGGGAATCATCATTTCAAGGGGGGGGGGGGGGACACAGATACAACATAGAATACATACACAAGCACTCGAACTCCGAAGAACACTTGAAGCACAGAAATCGCTCGCAGAAGAATCGCTCTCGACGCATGACAATCACACACGACGCACACTGTTTTACATTAGAAAACACTTGTTACTTTACATTTTCGAAGTCTTTCCTTCATTTGTATTGTAATCTATGTACGATCGACACCAGAAACACAAGGACATCGCCCCTGATTGGCGACCATAGTGCAGCGACGACTTCCACTGTCGTCCGCGGGTTTTTTCCTCGTTGAGGTTTTTCCCGCGTCACCAAAATATCTGTCTCATTTATATTTCTGTCTTAAACGCACGCTTTTTTCGAACAATTCCTTTCTTTAGTTGTTAAAATCCACATCGACCTTAAGTTGTACTTTGGTGCGATTTTTGGCATTAACAGTTTGGCGCCATCCGTGGGACCTCATCTAGAGAAAATCTTCGACGAACGTGCGTCTTACTAACGGTTTCTTGGAGTTTCCTTTGTTCTCTGTTTCAGAAAAATGACAGCCCCTGGAAATCGGCAGCATGTCATTGCCCAGATGTACCAGGAGCTTGAAGTCGCTCGAAATCAAATCAACGCCATGGCAGAGCAGAGTCGCAGAGCAGCTGAGGAGATCGCACGGTTAAGGAATTCCTCTGGACCACATAATGGTCCTAGGCCATTCGTTCAGAATCCAGGCCAAGGATCGTTCGGTCAGACTGGTCCTAGGCCATTCGCGCATAATCCAGTTCCAGGATCAGGTCCGTTCGCTCAGAATCAGCATCCAGGTCCGTTCATGCAGAACCAGCAGCCGGGACCGTTCAACCCAAATCCCCAGTTCGGGACGGTTCCTCCTCAGCATATAAGGCCACCACCCATGCAGAATGGATCGCAGCCATTTCCGAATGGATCGCAGCCGTTTCAGAATGGGTCGCAGCCATTTCAGAATGGGTCGCAACCATATTTTGTTCCTTTCAACGGGGACGCCAATGGATCGTCGCATGGCAATGGCACCAGTTCAGGAGTCAATCAGCAAGCAGGGGCAAATCTCGATCCTAATGACCCCGTCGCCCAGCGATTGAAAATGTTAGAAGATCAGAACGAGTGCGTCCTATCTTTGCTCACCAAGCTACCTGGGGCAGCCGTGCCCGTCGATGTCGAGCCTCGATCAGGGTTTCAGGCGTTGCCCTTCATCGATGAGATCGCGACCATCGAGGTCCCGAAGAAGTACAACGTCCCTGCCTTCACGCCCAAGTATTCGGGAGTGACTGATCCGATAGAACACGTCGCGCAATACAAGCAGCTCATGTGGACGATCTCGATCCCACATATGTATCAGGAGGTTTGTACGTGCAAGAGCTTCGGTGCAACTCTCACTGTTCCTGCTCTCCAATGGTTGATCAATCTCAAACCCAAGTCCATCGGGTCGTTCGCTGAATTGGTCAACCAATTCTCTCAGCAGTTCGCCAGCGGTCGCAAGATGGAGAAGCGGACCAGTGACCTGTATTATGTCGTGCAGAAGACCAATGAGTCTATTCGAAGTTATTTCAATAGATTCAATGCAGAGATGATCAGTATTCGCAATTGCGAAGTCAAGACCGCAATCGAAGCTTATAAGCGTGGTCTGGACGACAGTTCGGGGTTGTATACTATATGAGGGTAGAGGACGACACTGCCTTTCATTGCAAGCATACCGACGACAAGAGGTCGTTAGGTGTGAAGAAGCTAGAGTTCAAGACGAAAGAAATTTCCAAAATAGAGCCCGCGCGCCAGATCTCGAACGTCCGATTCAAGACAAAAGCTGAGGCCAAGACCGCGACCAAAGGGTCCACTAAGGATTTGGTCGAAGCTCTGAAGACCGCCCAGGCGACCATCCGGTGGCCCAAGAAGTCCGATCAGGCCGACGCTAAGAAAGATAAATCTAAGTGGTGCGACTTTCATGTCGACCATGGTCATGCGACAGATGATTGCATAGCTCTCAAAAAGGAACTAGCATATCACGTCCCGAAGGGCAATCTAAAAAATATCATCGATGACGTCGTTACTTCATCTAGCGACCATCGACCGTCAACCCCCGAGCATGCAAAGGTCGTCAGTTGCATCACCGGTGGTTCGGACGTGTGTGGTCTGACATATTCCGCAGCCAAGCGTCACGCCAGTCAAGCACCCGACGATCGGCCTATCCCGCGTTCATCGAGGCCAAAAGGAGATTTGGAGTTGGAAGCTATGAAGATTGTGTTCGATCAAGACGACCTCGGTGACTCATATCAGAAGCACCATGACGGGTTGATCATTCAACTTACGATTGGTAATTGTTTAACCCGACGAGTCTTGATCGATGGGGGCAGCTCAGCGAACGTCATTTTTCTTGACACCATCAAGGCCATGGGGATCGATCGCTCGGAAATCACCCGACGTTCGACAACTTTGGTCGGTTTCAATGGAGAAGCGACCAACACCTATGGAGATATCATCTTGCCAGTCTACGCCGGAGGGATCAACAAGCAGACCAAGTTCAGCGTCATCGATTGCGCGTCAGCCTATAACATCATTCTAGGTCGACCATGGATCCATGAAATGAAAGCCGTTCCCTCGACGTATCATCAGACCCTGAAGTTCCCTACGCCGTGGGGAGCCCAAGAAATCAAAAGTGAGCCGAAAGTCGCCCGTGACTGCTATAAGACCACTCTGAAGCCGCGAAAGTTAGCCGTTTAGCAGTCACGACCTGACCGTAAGGTCTCGACAGGTTCATCCTTTTATTTCTAACCTTAAAGATAAACTCATGCCTTTCTTACAGGAATAAAACGGCTATCTTGCCCTGTCGCGCGAAAACACGGTCGACGCAGACATAGATGATATTTCCCAAGATCTATGTGTCGATTCGTCATTTAAAACCTATTTTCTCATGAAAGGAATAGGATAATAAATGACGGGGGGCAAATACCCCATCCAAATTAAAAAAAAAAGGAAAATCTGAGAAGGTACGTGTTTGGGTAAAAAATCACACCCTCGACCGACCTGGGAAGCACCCTCGACATAACCCATGAACATTGATTACCCCCGACCGACAAGGATAATACTCGTTATTATCATATCCCCGACATACGTTAAAAGACATCTTGCGTCAATAGTCATCTTACATCTTGTGATCGCACGTCATACATCGCTAGTCACACGTCACTAGTCTTATGTCGCCAGTTACGACTCGGTCTTATGTCGACAGTCTTCTGTAATCGATGTTAAATCGCTCAGGTCCTACGACAACGTCGTCCTGACATCCTGGTCTTACGACCTGGTCTTACGATTATACTAACCGTTAAAACAGTCAAACATCCGTTTCTTCTGTTTATCAATGCAGGTCTTGACCACGACCAGAAAAGGTAAGACACTTGTTATGAACCATATCTTGTATTAAGATAAGGTCCCGACGAAGACCCAGAAAACCTCCGTCGTCCCTCCTAAAAGGTAAGTCAAGAGTTCCTCGCGACACTCGACCTCGACGTCGCCCGCTCCGCACGACCGCCGCATAAAGACCATATGACCTCAACCAAGCTAACACATAATATAACTGTTATGTTTGTTAAGTGTTTAATGCAGGAGTCAACGTCATTAATGGACAACGGTCAATAACGGACGAGTCATCAAAGTGCATTAATGACCCGACAGTGGTTACGAAAACCACTCATCAATGACATTAAAGCTCCCCGGCGGTTACAAGACCAAACCATCAAAGCCTTTAATGAAATAATTGAAGCTCCCGAAGGCTATAAATATCAAGTTCAATCATCATTTCAAGAGGACCGGATATCGATCACCGAGCAGAGATCATCTGGAGAACAATCCATTACAGACTTCCGAGCTCAGAGAATCTAACACTCAAGCTCAAGAACTACGCTGCGAACTCAAGAACACTCGAAGAGCAGCTCAAGTTATCATTCTCGACGCACGACATCAGCCTTCGACCAACAGTTTACACTTTGTATTCACACACGACAAACACTTGTTTTACATTTCAAACACTTGTACTTTACATTTAGAAGCATTTTCTTCACTTGTATTGTAATCATCGTACAACCGACGCCAGTACCAAGGACATCGCCCCTGATTGGCGACCATAGTGCAGCGACGACACCCCCTGTCGTCCACAGGTTTTTTCCTCGCTTTGAGGTTTTTCCTGCGTCATCAAATCCCTTGTCTTCTTTATTTTTATCCTCATCGCACGTCTCGTCGAAAGATCCTTTCTTTAGTTGTTTAAGTCCACATCGACCTTAAGTTGTTCCTTTGGTGCGATTTTTGGCATTAACAGTTTGGCGCCATCCGTGGGACTTCATCTAGAGAAAATCCTCGACGAACGTGCACTCTACTAACGGTTTCTTGGAGTTTCCTTTGTTATCTATCGCAGGTGAATGGCGAACTATCAAGATCCCAATGTTCAACTCCAATCGGAATTGAATGCGGCTCGAAGCCTGGTTCAAGCCCTGAAAAAAGAAAAAAACGCTCTGTCAAAGTATCGCATGTATCGCATCATCCAAAGGACTCGGGGGCTCGGTACACCCTTTGCAAGCTGAAAAAACACCACATTCGATTTCAAAAGTCCTCGGAAAAAGGCGCTCATCGATTCCATGGTACGGTAACTGTGACGTCCCACTTAGAACAACTCTATATATATATACTCTAAGTATATTTTCCTCGTTTAATTATTTTTGACCTAATATATGATCGTTGATTCAAGCATCGAAAGATCATTGGTCAAAACCAACGACCACCCCCGATTTTACATTGCAGGTTCGCAAGATCATAAGAACATAGGTCTTACGATTTACATCGTGAGAGACCAAAGTCTCTACGACTTAAAAAAGCACAGGTCGTATGATTTATAGTCGTCAATAAGAGACGACTCACATTTTTTCATGATCGCCAGTGATGGCAAACTCAGGTTGCAAATAAGAGACGACCCACATTTTTTGTGATCGCCGGTCACGAAAAACACAGGTAAAAATTCTTGGTCGCCCATAGAAGCGACTCGCATAATCGCTAGTCATGACACATGCCAAAGTCTATTGTCGTCAATAAAGACAACTTGTACATTGAATCTCATAATCACCAGTCATGGTAAGATGCATGTCGCCAATAAGAAATCCGAAATAATTGGTCGTGCGACATCCGAAATTATCTGCGACAATGGATCCTAATTCATAAGCAACAGGACTCGACAGTTCTGAGAAGACCGCGACATCGAGCTGACGACCTCGGCACCCAGGGGCAAGCGGTCTAGCGACACTTCAGCAAGAACGTCGAAGCTAAAGTCTTTCAAGAAGGCTACTACGTTCCCCGTCGAATGTTCCAAAGCACTCAAAAGCTCAATGCAGGTAAACTCTCCACCAAGTGGGAATATCCTTATCGTATCTTAGAAGTCGTAGGTAAAAGTGGCTATCGGCTACAAACCCTCAACGATCAAGATATCCTACGTATATGGAATGCAACGCATCTAAAAAGCCAACGACCAACCTCTGATATTTCTTTATTACAGGATCGCACGACATAAGTTACTAAGTCTATCGTACGACTTCAGTAAAATCGCACGGTATAAACAATCAGTTTTATTAGACGACTCGATTGTATAACTGCAGGAACACATGATTCAAGTTCATCGTATGATAAAATCACACGATCGTAAGGTCTTACGACCCCACAATCTAAGTTCTTTAACTTAGAAAAATTTCATGTTCAGAATGAATGCTTTGATCGCACGCGCTTACGTTTGCTTATACGATTCGAAAATATGAAAGTTTTGTGACTTACGTTCTAATCGTTGTATTACAATGGATGCCCAAGTCGCATGACTTCTTGTTCATTCTTGCACTTAATGAATTTCTTCAGTTGATATTACATCTGTCCATGACATTTAATGCTCAGGTTCAATAGAAAGGTAAAATTCTTACCGATTATCGCTAAAGCAAAACTTACACAACGTAACATAGGTCTATAACGACCGCGACGGCTGTGAACCCCAGACCACGACGGCTGTGAACGCCAAACCATACCGGCTGTGAACGCCAGATCACAGGACCACGTCGACTGGGAACGCCAACCCAGCGACATGGACCCCTGTCTCCTCGATAGGAAAACGTTCCCTGAAAGACGGGAGCAAATATTTCCCCAGCTGAGGAAACAACGTCATCCCGTCTAGGACACCAACAACGTCGTCCCGTCTAGGACACCATCGGCCGATGACCCGTCCCCCTTGTCGGCAGACGCTGGGGACAACACCTTGGACACTAGCTTCGTCACTGTCGCCGGAAGCGCCGAACTTGCTGGTGTCGCGTCCATCGCGCCAGAACGGCTGGATGAAGCCCTCGCCTCCTTAGGCGTGACAACTCTCGACGAAACGTTAGCCCGCGAAGACGGTTCCTTCAGGACTACCGTCCTTGTCTTCTTCAAAATTCCCGACCCTGCTGTCGGGGCATTCTTTCTCCTTTCCCGGCCTCGAAGGGCAAGCCCAACTTGCGTCGCCTTCTTTGGCTGACCAAGTCAGTTTTCCTCTGATGATCTTAGCAAAAGTAACACGTCTCTGTAGCAACGCATTTTACTTTAGTTCAAGATCTGAAATTCCACTGGCTTTGAAATTCAGATCTCGGGGGGCTAACTGTTTGGGTAAAAAATACACCCTCGACCGACCTGGGAAGCACCCTCGACATAACTCATGGACATTGATTACCCCCGACCGACAAGGATAATACCCGTTATTATCATATCCCCGACATACGTTAAAAGACATCTTGCGTCAATAGTCATCTTACATCTTGTGATCGCACGTCATACATCGCTAGTCACACGTCACTAGTCTTATGTCGCCAGTTACGACTCGGTCTTATGTCGACAGTCTCCTTTCATCGATGTTAAATCTCCCAGGTCCTACGACAACGTCGTTTTGACATCCTGGTCTTACGACCTGGTCTTACGATTATACTAACCGTTAAAACAGTCAAACATCCGTTTCTTCTTTTTATCAATGCAGGTCTTGACCACGACCAGAAAAGGTAAGACACTTGTTATGAACCATATCTTGTATTAAGATAAGGCCCCGACGAAGACCCAGAAAACCTCCGTCGTCCCTCCTGAAAGGTAAGTCGAGAGTTCCTCGCGACACTCGACACTCGACCTCGATGTCGCCCGCTCCGCACGACCGCCGCATAAAGACCATATGACCTCAACCAAGCTAACACATAATTAAACTGTTATGTTTGTTAAGTGTTTAATGCAGGAGTCAACGTCATTAATGGACAACGGTCAATAACGGACGAGTCATCAAAGCACATTAATGACCCGACAGTGGTTACGAAAACCACTCATCAATGACATTAAAGCTCCCCGGCGGTTACAAGACCAAACCATCAAAGCCTTTAATGAGATAATTGAAGCTCCCGAAGGCTATAAATATCAAGTTCAATCATCATTTCAAGAGGACTGGATATCGATCACCGAGCAGAGATCATCTGGAGAACAATCCACTACAGACTTCCGAGCTCAGAGAATCTAACACTCAAGCTCAAGAACTACGCTGCGAACTCAAAAACACTCGAAGAGCAGCTCAAGTTATCATTCTCGACGCACGACATCAGCCTTCGACCAACAGTTTACACTTTGTATTCACACACGACAAACACTTGTTTTACATTTCAAACACTTGTACTTTACATTTCGAAGCATTTCCTTCACTTGTATTGTAATCATCGTACAACCGACGCCAGTACCAAGGACATCGCCCCTGATTGGCGACCATAGTGCAGCGCACCCCCTGTCGTCCACAGGTTTTTTCCTCGCTTTGAGGTTTTTCCTGCGTCATCAAATCCCTTGTCTTCTTTATTTTTATCCTCATCGCACGTCTCGTCGAAAGATCCTTTCTTTAGTTGTTTAAGTCCACATCGACCTTAAGTTGTTCCTTTGGTGCGATTTTTGGCATTAATAGTACGTTCCCTAATTTCTTTTCTCTCCCTTCATACGATTTCTCATCGCGAACGGTTACTGACTTAAGCATCGGAGGGTCGTTGGTTAGCCAACGGCCAACCTCTAACATCGTTTTTTCGCAGAATCGCACGACATTAATCTTACGACTTTAGTTTCGCAAGGTCGCACGACAAAAACGATCAGGTCTATGACTTGATCATTCTTCTACAGGGACACACGATTCAAGTTCATCGCACGACTTAGTCGTACGATCGCAAAGTCTAGCGATCTCATGATCTAAGTTTCTCGACTTAGAAAAATTTCATACTCTGAATGTATGCTCCAGTCGCGTGTGCTTATGTTTATATACACGATTTAAAAGTCTTATGGCTTACGTTCCAGTTATTGTGTTGCAATAATGCTTAAGTCGTGTGATTTCTTGGTTATTCTTTACTTAGTGAATCTTACAATTAACGTTGTATTTATTCATGAAATATACAATGTATGAATTCAAAAGAAGCCTACGTTTCATTCAGCGAATAAACTGTCTATTTACAATAAAAAGGAAAGTGGTTCGACCACTAATAGTCAACAAAAGCAAGGAAAGATTAAAAGTTTCTTAAGGCTTAGGAGAATCGCCCGCCTCCTTCGCGCGACTAACGGCCTTTAGCTCGTGCAAAGCGTCATAAAGCTGAATGGCCAACTCGTCGGCACACGCCAAGTCCAACTTCTCCCTGTCCAAAGCCGCCCTCTCCCTTTCTAGCGCCGCATCTTCTCTTTCAAGAGCAGACGTCACCAGATCTTCGACTCTCGACATCCCGGCGTATAATGCCAGGGAAGACTGGAATGTCTATAAAATGTATGAAGTTCATTAGAAAATATTCGACAAAAATTGCAAAATAAACAAGTCATGAAAGATTGACACTCACTGTGAACGCCAGACCGGCAACCTGAGATCCCGTCTCTCTGGCCGGAACTCTGTGAAAACACTCCCTGAAAGACGGGAGCAAATATTTCCCCAAATGAGGAAACAACGTCGTCCCGTCTAGGACACCACCCGCCATAAAGTCAGACGGCAATGTAAAGTTAACCGTCGTGACTTCGGCCGATGACCCCCCGCCCTTGTCGGCAGACGTTGGGGTCAACACTTTGGACACCGGTTTCGTCACTGTCGCCGGAGGCGCCGAAATTGCCGGTGTCGCGTCCATCGCGCAATAATGGGTGGATGACGCCCTCGCCTCCTTAGGCGTGGCAACTTTCGACGAATCGTCAGCCCTCGAAAACGGTTCCCTCAGGACTACCGTCCTTGTCTTCTTTGAGATTCCCGACCCAGCTGTCGGGGCATCCTTTCTTCTTTCCCTGCCTCGAAGGGTAAGCGCAACTTGCGTCGCCTTTTTTCCGGATACCGACTTCTTCAGAGTCGGCACTACTGAAGAAACGCACAAAGTGTCAGACAGACAAAATAAACGGTGAAAATAAAAACTACGGTACACTTACCAGTCGCCTCTTCCTGCTCATCCTCCCCTTCTTCATCTTCTTCTTCAGGGTCTCCCGTATACACCACCACGTCCTCGTCCGCGGCCGCCGGTTGCCACACGATGAAAGATCGATCATCAATGCTATGACTCAGGAATCTGTCGATCTTGGCTTGGGAATCTTCGTTCGGCTTCACGGCGTCGAACTGGATCTCTGAAGACGACAAAAGAAGAATAATAAATAAAGAGCATAAAAAATAAGCTAAACAATGGTGTATACTAAAAACAAAGAACATACCCGTCATATTCCAATCAGGACGAATCCAGTCGCTGTTGAAATCAAGCGAATCAATACGTACGAATACGTACCTAGACTTCCACCCACGATCGTTGACCCCGGTTTTCAAAACCAGGGTGCGGCCTCCCTTGTACTTGGAATAAGGGCTATAACGCCAGTTCTTGTCTCTCTTGACTTGATAAGCCAACAAGAAATCATTCATGATCATAGGCGACTCCCACTTTGCGGACAATCGCTCAATAACTAGGAAAACTCGCCAGAGTTGGGGCATTAACTGCCCTGGCGACAGACCAAAATCTCGCATGAAAGTCTTGGATAAGGCCGAATACGGCCATTCAAACCCTATTTTGAAGGGATACTCGTATATTACAAAGTATCCTTCAGGACAACTCCCAGGACGTGTACTCCATGGACATATCAGCTCTATCCCCGCAGGGATTTTTGCTAAACACCTAAAAGTATTTAAGTCTTCCTGACTCATGATAGAACTCTCCGGTTCGGTCGACATTGTTTATCAGAGAAAAGAGAAGAGAAATGAAGACGAAGGTGGGAAGGTAACGCCTTATATAGGCACTCTAAGCCTCGAATCACTATAATCTCTCGTAAATTTGGAAGGAATTCGAAGAAGAGCGGCAAGCGAATCACGAAATTTCTCTCGAAAAAACTTTCCGAAAACTTAAAAATGAAATATCCACCGAAGTTTTCTATTCATGCAAAAGATCGCGTCAGGTTGAGTCCAACGATGATCGCCACGTGTCCCCAACAGATCAAAATACTCGACAGATCAACGACACCTGGCACGAACAGCTGGCAAGCACCATCGTGCGTCAATATGACGTCACGACCCCGTTTTTCAACTTCCCATTTCAGTTAGAATCAAACCGATTCAATTCCAAAGCAACTGAATAGTTCTTACACGTGTCACGATCCCGAGCACCCGACAAGCAAAATTTAAAATTCGAATTTGCCATCCTACTTTCAAATTTTGGGGGCAAACTGTTTGGGCAAAATTTCACCAGTCTCGACCACGACCAAGGTAAGGAAAACACTTATTCCCTTTTTCCGTAACGAAGGTAAAATCATAGTACTTTCTCTCATGATTAAAGATAAAATCGAAAATCTTTTACCTCACGGCACTCGACCTCGACGTCGCCTAGTTGACACGACCGTCGCATAAAACCATGCGACCTCGACCGACTAACGCGCTATACGACTGTTATGTTTGTTCAGTGTTTAATGCAGGAGTCAACACCATTAATGGACAACGACTATAACCGACGAAGTCAGTTAAGAACATCTAATCCCGCATTAAAGACGACGACCGTTACAGCAGTTATCAAAGTCCTTAATAATCCAATTAAAGTGCCCGAAGACTATAAATATCAAGGGGAATCATCATTTCAAGGGGGGGAACACAGATACAACATAGAATACAGGCACAAGCACTCGAACTCCGAAGAACACTTGAAGCACAGAAATCGCTCGCAGAAGAATCGCTCTCGACGCACGACAATCACACACGACGCACACCGTTTTACATTAGAAAACACTTGTTACTTTACATTTTCGAAGTCTTTCCTTCATTTGTATTGTAATCTCTGTACGATCGACACCAGAAACACAAGGACATCGCCCCTGATTGGCGACCATAGTGCAACGACGACTTCCACTGTCGTCCACGGGTTTTTTCCTCGTTGAGGTTTTCCCGCGTTACCAAAATCTCTGTCTCATTTATATTTCTGTCTTAAACGCACGCTTTTATCGAACGATTCCTTTCTTTAGTTGTTAAAATCCACATCGACCTTAAGTTGTACTTTGGTGCGATTTTTGGCATTAACAATTAGCAACTTGTACTTGTGTTAAGTAACACCCGGTGTGAATTTAGTCTTTGTAATAAGACTTGAGTTATAATTGTTTATGGGTAAATCATAAATTTTAATTTGAGGTAATTTCCGTATTGTCTTATAAGGAGAAATTCTATTCTTTTGGGATGTGTTATCGAAAATTTTAATTAGTTACTCTTTCCAAATTTGAGGGTGTTACAAGTTGGTATCAGAGCTTAAGTTTGAGAGAATTAGGTGTTGATTTTTGGATACCTAGACTCAAACTAGCGTTCTTTTAAGTGAAGGAAAGTGAAATTTCACCTTTAGGCACTTTAAGATAGGATACTTTGAGGTCGATGGAGTCGCTAGAAACGAGAATCACGTCGAGGGTAGCAAGGATAATCATGTACGGTACGTTCATAATTGCACATGGCCAGTGTTATGGTGAACCTACTAGTTACATGTGCCTACTTGTAAAGCCCGTGTCCCGATAGACATTTTATTTAATTATTTATAATGTTTTTCAGCGGAATTATTTCAAGTTAATTTAATTACGTTATTATCTTCTCTTAACGAATATACTTAACGAGGTTAAGCGTCAAGGACCTAAAACGTTTTATTTCGTGGGGATGATTGGTCATTTGTTAAATCCTAAGTTTCGTTGGGGAAAAACCTTAGTTGTAATCATTTTTGTCAATAAGGGGCTAAATTATAAAATCTTAAATTAATGGGGTTTAATAATAAAATGTTTTTAAAACCCAGGGACCATTATTGCAATTCATCTAAACCCATGCATGGGGTTCGGCCCAAGAGGTGCAGCCTTTCCCCACCTCGTTTCCTTGTTTGTGTATCACGCTATGATAAGAAAAGAAGAAATAGAAAACCCTATTGTTTCTTTTTCTTTTCTCCCTTGCGCCGTGAACCACCAACACCACCGAACCACCTCTTCCCTTCTTGTTCTCTTCTCACGTAAACCACACAGCCCTAACATCCTTCTTCTTCTACCTTGTTCGCTGCTGGTTTTCGCCGGAGAGAGAGAGGGCTCGCCGGAGAGAGAGAGGGAAAGCGAGCGAGAGACAAGAGAATCAGAGCACGGCTTGAGTGAATCAAACGCATTTCGGTGTGTTTGATCTCAAGTTTGCGGCTATAAAAATTTTCTTTAAAGTTTTTGGGGAATAAAAAGAAGGAAAAATCCGTTTGAGAAACGGTGATCGGAGGCGCAGTGTGTACAGTCAGCCGGAGCCAAAGGGGAATGGTACAGTACTTAGTGTTTTATTGCTTTCTAGATCATAGAGTATGCATGCTAGATTGCCTGTTGTGGACACTATGATGTATGTTGTACTGCTTGCTATTAGGAATTTATGCTAATTATGATAGGTTACTAAGTGGATGCCCTCTAGGTTGTATGCAGTAAGAGATTTATAGCCTTAGAATATTTGATTTAGTTCTATTGCGCAGCTCTTGTTTGAGTCCAACCGTTCTAGGATAGAATCTTGTATTCGAATGTCTATTTATTTCGCACTGCATATAATCGGGTATTCGCGAGGTCACTCGTTATAATTAGTAGGGATTCGGTAGTAGCAAGGGTAGTGGGATAAGAGGAAGTTCCTAGAGAGCTGGGAAGGGTGTTTATGTATGAGTATGTGTGCTAGATTGCTTTCTAGAACATAGGAGTATGTATGCTAAATTGCTTGGTGCTTATTACACTATATTGCATGTTTGTTGCTTGCTAATAGGAGGTTATACTAGCCTTGATAGGTTGTTAGGTGAATGCACTATAGGTCGTATGCGGTAGGAACCGAATAGCCTTAGAATATCGGATTTAGTTCTATTGCGCAGCTCTTGTTTGAGTCCAACCGTTGTAGGATAGAATCTTACATTCGAATGTCTATCTGGTTTGCACTGTGTGCGGCTGTGCATTCGCGAGGCGACTCGTCATGACTAGTAGAAATTTCGTTGTAGCAAGGGTAGTGTTTGGGGGTGGAATTCCTAGGGAGCTAGGAAGAGTGTGTACATATGCTGATGCGGGCATATGGGTATAGTTATCGGCAAGGAGCTACTTGAATACTCGGGATGGGACTCGGAGCGGACAGTGATAGGTGTAGATGGTAGTAGTAGAGCTCCTACTACCGGAAGCACAAGATCAATGTTCGAGTCGGGGAAAGTCGCGAGGAATCCAAGGAGTCGAGCGTGAGCGTGGTAGGGTGAGTTATTATGTGCTAATAACTCGTTGTAATATATACCCAGAATAGCCGTCACGAGGAGAGACAACTATAGTAGATCCACTGGTACAGGTGTGTACTTGATGTGCTTTGATGGGATGATCGTTGGGGTAGTGACGAAGGTTGTAAATTAGTAGTCGTTGGAATAAAAGGACGATTCTAGTATTAATCACTTGGAGTGGCGATGAGGATGATTGTGCTAGAATCATAGGCTTATAGAGCCGACTTTGATTTGAGGAAAAATCGCAGGGATTATTTGGCGTAATTTCCCAACTTGCCTAAGAGGTTTAAATGTCCGGATGACGTTAGTGGATCGGAGAGATTTGGAGGAGTAGGAGTCGAGGCGTAGAGTGCCGACTGAGTCATGCACAAAGTTTGATTTTGAAATAGATTGCATTAACAAATTCTTGTGTTTCAAATCATTTTTATGGATGGTGTTTTGAAATTTTGGGAAGTGTTTAGCACACGCACAAGATTTTGAAATATGGTTTTGTTGGTGCAAGTGTACCACATCTCTATATATTTATATATATTTATTTTGATGATTACAAACACACCGTATTATTGTTTATCTAACAATTTAATCCAAGTGTGCAGTTGTTGAAGAACACGAAGATTTAAACTGAAGGGTTCAAGACGGAAGTGTTTACGTCGTCATCATTGTTTATAACTAATAATGATAAACACCCTAAAATAATATACCACTTGGATATTTCTAAAAAAAAAAACCATAATTGATTTTAACTAAATAAGTTTTTGTTTTAAGAAGATCCAGCAAGATTTGGTTGCAGTCCTGGAAGGTGTCTTTTCTGACGCCGGTATACCGTGGAGAATACCCGGTATACCGCGGGTACACATTTGGCGGTATACCGCGGGTGTTCAGCCGGTATACCGCGGCAGGTTCCGTGTGCTTCTCTGATTGGTTGATAATACTTTTTCTGACGGCGGTATACCGCGAGTCCCAGCCGGTATACCGCGGGTACGTAATTCCAGAAGTCAACTTTGCATATAGCCGTTGGTGTGTCAGTTACTTTTTCTGACGGCGGTATACCGCGTGCATTTGGCGGTATACCGCGGATGCACAATGCCGTTGGAGCTTCCTGATATATATACATGCATGCTGGAGAAGAGAACAAGCAGACCAGACCACACAGCAACAACAAACAGCAACTCTCAGCTCTCTCATCTATTTATAATATATATTTTATAAAACATTTTTTATAAAATATCCAAGTGTGAGATATTATACAAGAGTGATTACCCATTGTGAGTTATACTCCTCTTGTAAGTATTTGAATAACGGGTGTGTGATCCTGTATATCTCGATAAGCTAAAGCTTGAGAGCCGTTTACTTTGCTCTGTATTTGGTTTGTGTTCTACCGTAAAGAATACATTTATTGGATCGTGTCGAGAAGTGTCTCGGCTGCTGGTTTATCACAGTTGGTGGTAAATCAGTAAATCTCCGTGTCAAGTATCTCTTACCTTTATCTCTTTATTTATTCCGCTGTGCTTTATTATATTTGTTTATATAAACTGCTTTGCATTTATATTTATTTATATAATTTCTGTGTATTTGTTTATATTTACACTCTTCTTTATTATTTGTATACTCTGATTTATTTTTACTGTTTCAGTACTGTATTTATTTATAAAAGAATTTTTGAAAGTAAAAGATTTTAAATACAACCTTACCCCCCCTAGGTTGTCTAACATTTGGTATCAGAGCAGGGCTTTCAAAAATTATCTGTTTAAATTTTTAAAGTTATTTCTTTAATTCTTTTAAATGACTCAACAAACTAATTTTGTGTTTTCAAAACCTCCTTTGATAGATACTGAAAAGTTTGGCATTTGGGCCGAGCTATTTGAATGTCACGTTCGTGGCAAAAGTCAAAAAATTTGGGATATTATAGAAGATGGGAATTTTAGACCAACCAAAGTTGAAAATGATCTTATTGTTGATAAACCCATAAAAGATTGGACTCCCGCTGAAGAATCTCATTATTGTTTAAATTTTGAAGCTAAAAATATATTATATGCTGCTTTAACCTCTGATGAAATAGAAAGAGTTTATACTTATAAAACTGCTAATCTAATCTGGCAAAGCTTGAGCGACACTCATCGTGGAAATACTCAAGTTAAAAGCTCTAAAATAAATATTCTTGTTCATGATTATGAATTATTTGAAATGTCAAAAGATGAGTCAATCGACTCAATGTTTAAACGTTTTAACCTCATTATGACTACTTTGAAGGGATTAGGTCGTACTTATCCTAATGAGGATTATGTAAGGAAAATTCTTCGAGCACTTCCTTCGGAGTGGATGGCAAAAATCACATCCTTGGAAGACTCCCGAGATCTCGCAACTATGAAGCTCGATGATCTCATCGGCAATCTTAAAGTGCACGAAATTGCACTAAGAAGAAATCAAGTCCGGGAGCAAGTCAAAAAGAAATCCATAGCTTTAAAAGTCATTGCCTCAAAAGAAGAGGAAAAGGAAGAGGAGGAAGAAGCTAGCTCATCCGATGACGAACCCGAAAATCTTGACGATTTAGTCAAGTTGGTAAGAAAACTTTCTAAACTTTTATCTAACAGAAAGTTTGCCAAAAATGATAGGTTTCAAGAAAATGGAGACTACCGTCGTGGTGGTAAAAACCAAAGTCGCAACGTCCATAAAAGTGAAGACAAATATGACGATTCTAGCGACGATGAAAAAGCCAATAAAAAGAAAGGCTTTTGCTATGTGTGTGGTGACAAGGATCACTATGCAAGTGTGTGTCCGAATCGAGCAAAACAAATCAACACACCAAAAGCTTTAATTGGAGGCGCGTTGAGCGCAAGCATAAATGAGGCCAAAAATTTTTGTTTCATGGCCGACCATGACAATGAGGTATCTTCATCATATTCTCCTAAAAATAATTGTGATAGTAATTATAGTGATAATTATTATAGTGACAATGAAAATAATCTTGACGAATTATATAAATCATTTCATGATATGGCTGCTCTCGCAAATAAATATAAAGATGAAATTTCTAATTTAAAAGAAACCGTATCTGTATATAAAAAGGAAATAGATGACGGTAAACAAAAATCTGCTCATGATTTAGATATTATCACTAAATTAGAAAATAAATTAAGTGAAAAAGATGTTTGTAAATCTTGTGTTATTTTAAATGATAAAATTGCATGCTTAAGTGAAAATAAAAATAAAAGTGTTGCATGTACAAAATGCGAGTCTCTTGAAAATGAAGTTGCATGTTTAAATGCTAAATGTAAATCGCATGAGAAAAATGACTTATTAGCAAATGCTTTTAATAGTAGCAATGATAAAGTGCTTAAAATGCTAAATATGCCTAATCGTATAAATTGTCGTAAAGGCATTGGTTCCGATACATGTGTTGATAAATGTTCGTGTAAACCCATTAAAAGATTTTTTGCATCTCCTAAAGTTGAAACGAGAAAACCCTATGTGCAAAAACCCCCATATATGTCAAAAATGAAAAATGTGAATTATGGGAGGAAACCGTATGCTCGTATGTATAATAGTAATTTTTCTAGACCTAATGCGAATATAAATGCTTCATTTTATGTGTATGATAAATACAATCGCAAAATTAAAATGGTTAGAAAATGGATTCCGAAAGGAATGTTTAATGTTGATAATCCGGGTGGAATGCGTTTATGGTTTTAAACCATTTTTATGGTTTTGTATGTTTGTCGTGTTTGTTTTATGTCGACAACATATTTTTTTGCAGTTTATGTTTTATACTAACTGTTAAAAGGACCCATAAGAAAAGGGTACCACGAAATATTTTCTTTGCCTTTTGTACGTGTTTCCTGACGAGGATATAATACATGTTTCCTGACGAGGATATAATACGTGTTTCCTGACGAGGTTATAATACGTGTTTCCTGACGAGGTTATAATACGTGGTTACCTGCCGAGGTTATAATACGTGGTTACCTGCCGAGGTTATAATACGTGGTTACCTGCCGAGGTTATAATACGTGGTTACCTGCCGAGGTTATAATACGTGGTTACCTGCCGAGGTTATAATACGTGGTTACCTGCCGAGGTTATAATACGTGGTTACCTGACGAGGTCATAATACGTGGTGTTTTTTTAATCACATAAAATTAACCGAAAATTGAAGCCTTAAGATCCGTTTTGGTGCAAGTGTTTCGTATTGGTTTGTATATCTTATGTCTCTATTGCTTTTTGCATTTTATTTTATCCCTCAAATTTTATAAAATCAAATTGATATCGTTATTAATTTGAGGGGGAGCGTTTTAGCTCTTTACCCATGAGTTTATGCTACCTCAATTATATGCATATTTTGAGGGGGAGCATCTCTCGAGGGGAAGCATACCGTCTTTCTTGACCCTTTTTGCTTCGACAAACGGGGGAGAGAAACCGCATATGCTCTTGCTTAGCGGTTGTGTTTGTCATCATCAAAAAGGGGGAGATTGTTGGTGCAAGTGTACCACATCTCTATATATTTATATATATTTATTTTGATGATTACAAACACACCGTATTATTGTTTATCTAACAATTTAATCCAAGTGTGCAGTTGTTGAAGAACACGAAGATTTAAACTGAAGGGTTCAAGACGGAAGTGTTTACGTCGTCATCATTGTTTATAACTAATAATGATAAACACCCTAAAATAATATACCACTTGGATATTTCTAAAAAAAAAAAACCATAATTGATTTTAACTAAATAAGTTTTTGTTTTAAGAAGATCCAGCAAGATTTGGTTGCAGTCCTGGAAGGTGTCTTTTCTGACGCCGGTATACCGTGGAGAATACCCGGTATACCGCGGGTACACATTTGGCGGTATACCGCGGGTGTTCAGCCGGTATACCGCGGCAGGTTCCGTGTGCTTCTCTGATTGGTTGATAATACTTTTTCTGACGGCGGTATACCGCGAGTCCCAGCCGGTATACCGCGGGTACGTAATTCCAGAAGTCAACTTTGCATATAGCCGTTGGTGTGTCAGTTACTTTTTCTGACGGCGGTATACCGCGTGCATTTGGCGGTATACCGCGGATGCACAATGCCGTTGGAGCTTCCTGATATATATACATGCATGCTGGAGAAGAGAACAAGCAGACCAGACCACACAGCAACAACAAACAGCAACTCTCAGCTCTCTCATCTATTTATAATATATATTTTATAAAACATTTTTTATAAAATATCCAAGTGTGAGATATTATACAAGAGTGATTACCCATTGTGAGTTATACTCCTCTTGTAAGTATTTGAATAACGGATGTGTGATCCTGTATATCTCGATAAGCTAAAGCTTGAGAGCCGTTTACTTTGCTCTGTATTTGGTTTGTGTTCTACCGTAAAGAATACATTTATTGGATCGTGTCGAGAAGTGTCTCGGCTGCTGGTTTATCACAGTTGGTGGTAAATCAGTAAATCTCCGTGTCAAGTATCTCTTACCTTTATCTCTTTATTTATTCCGCTGTGCTTTATTATATTTGTTTATATAAACTGCTTTGCATTTATATTTATTTATATAATTTCTGTGTATTTGTTTATATTTACACTCTTCTTTATTATTTGTATACTCTGATTTATTTTTACTGTTTCAGTACTGTATTTATTTATAAAAGAATTTTTGAAAGTAAAAGATTTTAAATACAACCTTACCCCCCCTAGGTTGTCTAACAGGTTTTGAAAATGTATGAAATCGTTTTATTACGGGGGTGCAAACTTTGTTAGAATTTGTCTCATTTCTTTATTTTTCCAACGGTTCTTACGGGTAAGATGATATCCGTGTTTTGTGGTGTTTAAAATGTTGGGCAAGTGACTACGGCTTGTGACTTTAACATTGGAACTCCTCCACATATGTTAGAGTTGAGACGGAAAGTTACATTCCATGATGTCTGTATAAAGCTATTTGAGTGAGTTGGTTAAGATAAGTTCTGTTTTACGGCATGTTGAGTCGTGTGGGTTTAATTTCACGTGGTGCATATCTTATTTGTTTATGTGACCATTTGGGGAAATCTTGGAAATCAATTTAAAGAACCCCACCTTTTGAGATTTTATGAGGTTTTAGTCGATATTTTCAAATGGTGGAAACGGATTGGTTTTTATCTTAAGTTTGAAACTTACACGAGACAGTTGTGTTTTAACAAAATTATATTTGTAAACCGTTTTATCGTTTTGTGTGACTAGCCGACGTGCGTAAGATTGGTTAGTGAACCCTGTGCCACGACATTTTATGTTGAAAAAGAGGAATTTTGGGGTCAAACGTCGTGGGACTGATTTTGAAACTATGTGCACGCTTTTGACGCACCCGGTGTAAGGTCGAGCGGTTACTTTAAATACATGTCATGAGTCAATTCATACTAGAACCGTGACGGTTCATCTTCAAAGAAATTATTTATTTCGCTTACGTTTTGTGAGTAAATTAAGCTGCAATGAGATGATTTTCAACATGATTTTCATATGTGGACGAGCGTGTCCATTTTTGCGTAACTACCGACCTGGTAATAGTAGTTTTATTGCTTGCGGTCTTTTTGAAATGAAAAGTCTAGACGTTGAAAACATTTTTGTAAATGATTTTGTAAACCATTTGGGAAATGCGCTTTTAAGTGTTATGTGTCATTTTGAGAATTTTAAGGGTGTGAGTCCTTTGGGAAAACTCTTTTGTTTAAACCGTGTTGAGTTTGGGACTAATGTTGATTTTAGAGTATTGCTTGCTTAGACTTTATTTAAGCGCGTTTTTGACCGACTTATGGGTCTAGCAAGCGTGGAGCATTTTGCTCGATTTTGACTTGGAATTAGTCATGGGCTAATTGCCCAGTTTTAATGACTCGAGGTGGAGTCTTGTTGATGAATTGTTTTGTCGCACCGTTTGGCATTCATTGCACGTCGAGTATCTACATGTTGGGTGAGTGAGTCAATCCGGGATAGGCACTTGTGGGTAGGCTGTTTTGCTGTGGATCCTTAGGCACGTTAGTCAGTCGCTGGTAGTGGTCGGTTGGGTATCTCGGGGTGAGGCCCTGGTGTTCAGGTGTTATAGCCTAGGCTTTCTAGTAGGTGCTAGGAGGATATAGTTGTGGGCACTTACCTGGGAGGTAATTCCGATGTGAGGGGCCCTGAGGCGTTACCTGAGAGGTAGGCGTCAGGGTGTATCCTCGGTTCAGATAAATTAGCTTTGTAGAGCGAGTGTGGGGGATACGTCGACGGTGGGAGGTTGGGTATTCCACGCGTGTTTGTAATGTAGGCCGGGTAGTATCGGTTAAGGGAATGACCTACGTGTGTGTTAGTTGACTTGATTGTGGGGGATATCCATTTGTGTTAGTGTCTAGGATAATACCACGCTTATGTGATTTATTATAATCGGTTGGACCGATGTTCGGCGGGTGGCCGATGTTTGTTATTGTAATCGGTTGGACCGATGTTCGGCGGGTGGCCGATGTTTGTTATTGTAATCGGTTGGACCGATGTTCGGCGGGTGGCCGATGTTTGTTATTGTAATCGGTTGGACCGATGTTCGGCGAGTGGCCGATGTTTGTTATTGTAATCGGTTGGACCGATGTTCGGCGGGTGGCCGATGTTTGTTATTGTAATCGGTTGGACCGATGTTCGGCGGGTGGCCGATGTTTGTTATTGTAATCGATTGGACAGATGTTCGGCAGGAGGTCGATGTTTTGTTAATATAAGTTATTGAAAATCTTTGGAGTCTATTAGAGTTCGTGGAAGTTAATCGACAGTTAAGGGTAGGAATGATCGTAGTCGAGTATCCTGTAGGGCATACTGTGAGCAGCTTTAGAATGGTTAGAGCTTGAGATTTGACTCGGGATACATGGAATGTCTAAGGTTGGGGAACAACCGAAGTCGCTTGGCTAGGAATGATTCCAGTTGCTGGGGTGTTCTTCTGATCGTAATTTCAGTGTCCTTGAAGGAGTTTTGTGGTAAGAAGGGGAATAGAGAAATTTAGGTTTCAGTTAGTGGAAGTCCAGTGGCAACACCGAAGGGGTTCCAAGTGGATTTGGGAACCCGAGGCTGAGATGCGGGAGAATTATCTAGAGCTATTCACGGGCATAGACTTCGAGGACGAAGTCTAATTCAAGTGGGGGAGAGTTGTAAAGCCCGTGTCCCGATAGACATTTTATTTAATTATTTATAATGTTTTTCAGCGGAATTATTTCAAGTTAATTTAATTACGTTATTATCTTCTCTTAACGAATATACTTAACGAGGTTAAGCGTCAAGGACCTAAAACGTTTTATTTCGTGGGGATGATTGGTCATTTGTTAAATCCTAAGTTTCGTTGGGGAAAAACCTTAGTTGTAATCATTTTTGTCAAAAAGGGGCTAAATTATAAAATCTTAAATTAATGGGGTTTAATAATAAAATGTTTTTAAAACCCAGGGACCATTATTGCAATTCACCTAAACCCATGCATGGGGTTCGGCCCAAGAGGTGCAGCCTTTCCCCCCTCGTTTCCTTGTTTGTGTATCACGCTATGATAAGAAAAGAAGAAATAGAAAACCCTATTGTTTCTTTTTCTTTTCTCCCTTGCGTCGTGAACCACCAACACCACCGAACCACCTCTTCCCTTCTTGTTCTCTTCTCACGTAAACCACACAGCCCTAACATCCTTCTTCTTCTACCTTGTTCGCTGCTGGTTTTCGCCGGAGAGAGAGAGGGCTCGCCGGAGAGAGAGAGGGAGAGCGAGCGAGAGACAAGAGAAGCCGGAGTCGTGTGTCACGGTTGTGTCGTCGCGAGGTAAGATTTCTTTTCGTCTTGTTTCCTTCTTGCGTTGTTGCCGAAACCACCACCGCCGGTGGTGGCTGCCGCCGCCGCCGACCACAACTGCCGGAGGCGGCAGTGGGTAGTGTTTGGTGTTGTCCAGCCTTCGTACGTCCGTGATATCTAAACCATAACCCAATCGCGAAAACATCTAAACCGTTTTAAAAATCACTTTCTGTCCCTATTTTACGTCGGCCATAACTTTTTCTCCGTAGCTCGGTTTGAGGTGAAATTGGTGCCCACGGTTCACGTTCTGGGTCGGGCACATTTTCCGTGTTTTAGCGGAAATCTGGTTCGGCCTCTAGCTAGGTGAAAAAGTGGTCGTTTTTACAGCAGTTCGTCATTTTATGTAAAAAACTGCAGTTTCTGTCCCTGTCTTGCGTTGGCCGTAACTCTTTACTCGTAACTCGGATTGGGGTGAAACCGGTGCCAATAGGCATGGGAATGGGGCGGGTATGGGGCGGGGACCTCAATCCCCATCCCCGTCCCCGATCATTATATTCATCCCCATTCCCGTCCCCGTCCCCGCCGGGGAATATCATCATATCCCCATCCCCATCCCCACCGGAGAACGGGGATCCCCAACGGGGATTTTTTCCCCGATTGGAATTTTTTTTAATACAAAAAATATTATAAAATACATAATATATATATATATATATATATATATATTATACATATATATTATTATATATTTAAAAAATATTTAAATATATTTAAATATATATTTTCAGATTATATATATTATACATACATATATATATATATATATATATATATATATATATATATATATATATATATATTATACATATTATAAAATACGGGTACCCGGCGGGGCGGGGAGTGAGATGCCCGTCCCCGTCCCCATCCCCGGTTTTAGAAAAATGGGGATCCCCGTCCCCGTCCCCGATACCCGGTTTTGCGGGGAATCCCCGTCCCCGACCGGGGCGGGTGGACCGGGTTACCCGACGGGTCGGGCGTGATTCCCATGCCTAGGTGCCAAAAGTTCCCTTTCCGAGTCTAGTAACTTTTCTGTGTTTTGTGCAAAATCCAGTTCGGAACGTAGCATAGGCCAAATCGTCGTTTTATACTGATAAGTGCTGTTTTTCGCTGTTCTACGGGCTGATCTTATAAAATCCGTAATTAAATGTAGAAAAATCGTTAGGAGGTGTATAATATGTCCTTGAAACCCTATCTCAGAGTACTTTCTAATCATGAAATAATATTGGGAAATTTCTGGGTTTAAAGGGGTCAAAACAGGTCCCGAACAGACCTGTTTGGCGAGAACGGAAAATAGTTTTAGTGACGGTTTAAGCGTGTGTCGTGTCATAGGGTCCGGGTCTCGTATTGACACGTTTTAACATGCGTTTAGGTGCTGGGAAGTGACCGTAATTGTGAAGCTTGAATTGTGTTGTTAAGCTAGGCGCGCATTCGAGGTGAGTTCTCTCACTATAACTAATGACGGTTATTTTTACATTACGTTGTGTATGTATGTGGTAGTTCTATTTGCTTTTGATGCGGGGTTAAATAGTGGGGTGTCTAGTCGGACCTTTATTGTTGTGACTACGCGGGTGGCGTAGGAGTTCGGCGGGGTCGAGGGTCACATACGCGGGTGGCGTAGTAATTCGGTGGGACCGAAGGTTGTATACGCGGGTGGCGTATGAACCCGGGGGTGCCGGGTTGCGTTTACACGATGGTCGTGTGGTCGGTGGGACCGACGTATGCCTATTAGGTGGGTTGGTGTGAGTATGCACGTCTATGATTTGTTCGTAGACTTGTATGCTGTTTATGTGCAATTATCTGTTTATGGTGGTGTGGAAATAACTGTGTTACTTATGGTGTTGAATTCACTAAGCTTCGTGCTTACCCTTTCCCAATAGATTGTGGTTTCAGGTACGGGCGGCTCCAAGGCGTGACGAGTACACACTGGCGCGCGAGGAGAGCTGGTTGCTTTACGGTTTTTAATAATTAAACGTTTAATTCCGCTGGTTTTTATTATGAAGATATTAATTATGAGTTTGCAAACGAAACGTTGGGATCATTTAATGAGTTGTTATAAATGAAATGTTTATTTAAAAATTTAAATTTGCTTGTAATTTTTGGGACGCTACACTACTTGAACTACTTTGATGTGATGACCGTTGGGGTAGTGAAGAAGTTTCTAAGCGAGTAGTCATCGGATGAGATTGACGATTTTAGCATCAATCACTTGGGGTGACAACAAGCGTGATAATTACATTAAGTGGACCATTTCGGGTCGAAGTTGATGGTTGGATTAGAACCATATGCTTATTGGATCGACCTTAATACGAGGAGAAATCGTAAGGATTAATCGATGGAACTTTCAATTTGTTTTAAGATGTCTGATCATCCGGATGACGATAGTGTGACCGGAGGAACTTGGAGGAGTGTGGGTTGAGACGTTGAGTGCCGACTAAATTCACGCACACAATTTATTTTTAAAATAAATTGCATCAGTTATTTCTTGTGTTTCAAATCCTTATGAGGATTGCGTTACAAAATCTCGGAAAACGTTTAGCACACACAAGACTTTAAATCATGGTTTTGAACATGCATGAAATTATTTTATTGCGGGAGTTGCAAACTACGTCGGGACTTGCAAACTTCGTCGGGACTTGCTTTATTTTATTATTGTCCAACGTTACTTTCGGATACAGTGATATCCATATTTTAAAGATGTTTAAGATGTTGGAAAAGTAACTACGGCTTATGACTTTAACATTGGATCTCCTCTACGTATGTTAAGGTTTGGACGAAAAGTTATCTTTCATTATGTCTATGTAAAGCTATTTTGGAGAATTTATTTAATGCGAGTTTGTTGAACAATGTTGTTTATATAGTATTACAACAACATTTTTTTTTGGAATTTTGGAGTTTTAGTCATGATTTTGCTTATTGCAATTCGATTCTTGGAAGCGAAAGGTCTGGTATCATTTTGTTGACTTGAGGTCATTAAGCCCATTGAATTTCATGGAGTTTTGTTTTACGACGTTTCGTGTGAGAATTTATGAGTTATGTTGGGCATTTTGTCCCACTCGGGTTTTGTTGAGAAATATTATTTTATGCCATAAGACGACCAAAAGGGATGAGTTTTGAAATTTTGGTGTCGCATGATTTCTCTTTCAAAGATTTGTGTTAGCACGGTTTGTTGCAACTTGTTCAGTGTATGGATTGATTTATACGTGACGTAAGGAATGCATGAAAGAACATCTTGATAGCATTTCATAACAATTTGCTTATTGCGCTTTCGGTTAATTGATTATTTTATCATCATTTCATGCAAATGCATTATATCGACCTAGGGGTATACATAGCTTGGTAACCATTACTTCTCGATATTTTTTATAAATGGATCGTGAATGAAAATGTTTTATTAACTCATTGCATAAATGAAGGCCATTGGTCAAAGTATGTTTTAGTGTTGTGGGGATCATGCATGGTTTACAATACGGTATATTTTGAAAACACGAATATGTGAGTCGTTGACATTTGGTCAATTTTGGTTTGATGAACGTTTTGGAAAATTGTAAACCTTTTTGGTTATAGAGAAAATTGGTATTTTGAGTATTTCAACGAGTAAACTTTTAAGCATTGACGTTTTAACGTTTTATATTACGAGTGTGAAACTCTTGATGTAAATGCTCCGTGACGAGGATTTTGAAAAAAAAAATTATTTTCCTAACCTAGAGTGCGTGGAATTACTTATGTTTTTGAACATTGATGCGCACTGTTGGTGCAATTCGAGATTTGAAGTCGGTTTGAACCTTTTTCGGTGTCAACCATTTACTAGCACTTATTTTCTCCTAAGTTTTGGGAAAACACATTGATGTGTGCGAGCCTTGTCAAAAATGTTTTACTCATGTGTCATTATATGACCAAATGAGAAAATTTTGAAATTGATTTAAAGAATTTCATCTTTTAAAATTTCGTATGAACCATCTGATGCATGCTATTTCATTTCAAGAAAAACTACTAGGAAGTGTTACAAGCTTGCATGCATACTCCAATTTGAGATTCCCTCGTGATGTATTAGTAGATATCTTCAAATGATGAAAACGTATTAATTTTGTCTTTAAACTTGGAACTGACACAAGTCATTTTATGTTTTGACCAAAGTGTACTCATGAATCGTTTCATCGTTTTTGTGAAATAAACCGACACGCGCAAACTTTGTTGGTGAACCTTGTTCCATGCTATTTTATGGTTAAAAGGGAATTTTTGGAGTCGGATGTCGTTCAAACTTCTTTTGAAGTACGCACAAACCTTTGTTGCACACTATTTAAGATATGCAGTTACTTTACGTGCATGACATGAATCAATCCATACTAGGACCGTAGCGGTTTATGTTAAAGAAGTTGTTTATTACGCTTTTGCGTTTTGGTTAATAATCTAAACTACGATGATATAGTTTTCAATATGATTTTCATATGTGGGATGAGTGTGTCCATTTTGCGCAACTACCGAACTGATAGTAGTAGTGTTTATGCGTACAATTAACTTGATATGAAAATATTTGTGTTGAAAATTTCTATAAAATGTTTTTGATTTGCATATTTGTTAAATAATTCACTTGAGAACCTTGAACTCGTTAGGACCTTGGAAAGGTTAAGTAACCCCGGTTAAGAGTAAGTGTGAGTAGGACTTCGATTATGAAAAGTTGGGTGTTTCGACGCGTGATGGTGCTATAGGCCGGATGGTATCGATGGCATAGTCGGTGTATTTGTTGTAACTGAAGGGTTAGATTCGCAGTATCTTATTTTTGAGGTTGGTTGTAACTGTTATTGTTGGCAACTTGTTTTGGGTCTTAGTTAATTTTCGCATAAAGGACGTGTAGGACCTTATGGACACCATATTGATAACCTTGGTTTTGTGGGAATGCTCGGCGAATGGAACTCATGTGTAGAGTACTGCAGTGGTTTGAATCTTGGTGGTATAATTAGGTGTCAACTTTGGATTTTGAGGCCATGAACCGTCAATGTATTTGGAAGTGTTGTAGTCCAATCTTAAGGGACAATCGTATCGCTTGCAGTGTTTTTAAGAAGTTCGAATTGTGATAAGTGAATTAGTAGGACGACTTTCCTTGATGGGTAAAAGAATTTGCAGATTGGGTGATCGGTAATGGGATGTGTTTTTGGAGTTGCATAAATCGTTGGGTCAGGGACGACCACATGTTTTGGGGTCTATTAGTGCTTGTTAGGTTCAAATGTCAATTCAGCATCGGGACGGTTCAATTTGAAGATTTTGTTGGTTTTGGTGGTAATCAAACCTCGGGTTGGTTGGGGAAGAAACTTTAAAGCATGTAGACCTGGGCTGAGTGGAAGTCGAGATCGGATGATGAGTAAGTATGGATCACCTAAGGTTGGGAGATGACCGGAGTCATTCAGTTAGAGGCTACCTTAATAAAATTAAGCATTCACTCGGGCTTAAGTGTATTGGGTCTAATTGGTCATTGATCGTGAGTAGCGCCATGAAGTTGTCATAGTAGTTCTGGCAAGAAGGGATTCAGAATTGGAAACTGAGGCAACATGGAAAGGGTTGAGTTCGATAACCCTTGGGTGTTTGGGGGCTAGATTTCGAGGACGAAATCATCCTAAGGTTGGGAGGATTGTAACACCCGTAATTTTCGGATAAGTACAATTTTGAATCAGTGTGGAACCGATCTTTTAAGAAAAATATGAAAAATTGGATTTTGGGTTAAATCTTAGATTTTATGGTCTTGTTGGATGGGGAATTCGAATACGAGTCAACGGTTCTTTCCGAAGCGAAAACGGAGCTATAACGAAGAAGTTACGACCGAAATAGTATCTGACCCAAAAGAAGACCGCGGGCCGCGCGGCCTGGTGCGTGACCTTAGGCCGCGGCCCAAGCCGCGTAACGCTCTGGAGTCCGCATATCTAAAGTATTAAGTCGCGATTTTCAGCCTCAATCTTCATTGCTTCATAACTTTTGCATCCCAACTCCGATTTGAGTGATTCAAGTTGCCATGGTTTCGTTTTTGAGAGCTCTTCAAGTATCTAGAAAGAGATTTGAAGTATATTGGATGATCCAGGAGTATTTGGTGGTGGTTGAGGTAAACTTCTCACTTTTCTCCATCTAAGAAGTTAGGGTGCGTTTGGTTCGCAGAATGATTTCTGAAGGAATGGAATATGTCAAAGGAATTGGAATCTGGAAGGAATTGGAATGGAATGTTATCAGGTTTGACCAAGTGTTTGGTTGACAGGAAATGGAATGTAATCTGTCATTTGAATTGAAATCTGTCTGTTTGGTTTACAAAGGAAGTGAAATGGAATATGAAAATTGACTAAAATACCCTTTGTTTGATATAACTTTTTCTAGGTTTTTAAAATTACAAATAATAATAAAAATAACATTTGATTATGAAAAAAAGGTAAATTGTTGTTTCCATAAATTTCTTTTTAATTTTAGAAATGAATTAATAATAAATTTGCTTTTAATTTTACTTTTGGTAACTTTCAACCACAATATGTTTTAACCTTTTTTCTTCCTTATCCCCTAACCCTTCGGCTTCCCCCCTCCACGACTCCACCTCCACCTCCACCCCATTTTTGACCTGGTTCCACCCCTTTTTGACCTGATTCTAACCGGGCAACACCATTTTCGGCGGCCATAGACTACCCATCTTCCTCCCTGGTTCCACAATCACTTGAAAATCGAGAACCCATCGACTCAACAGCATGTCTCCATGAAGTCGATGAACTCTGATGAGAGATCCTGAAGCAAAATCGACCCATGGAGAAGTGTAGCAACGGGTGTCGATTGAAGCAGGTGAGAATGGAGAAGTGTAGCAGTGGGTGTCGATTGAAGCAACCAGATGAAGAAATCGAACTTGAGAAGTGTAGCAGTGGGTGTCGATTGAAGCAACCAAACGAAGAAATCGAACTTGATTGAAGCAACCAGGGTGTCGATTGAAGCAGGTTAGAATGGTAGCAGCGGGTTCTATTTTTTTATGAGGGTATTTTTGTCTTTTTCAAAAAATTGGATGGAATGGAATTCAATTCCATCACTTTTAGTATGGAATGGTGAATTCCTGATTTGGGGGGAATTCATGGAATTCAATTCAATTCCATGAAGAACCAAACATCATAATGGAATTGACCATTCCAATTCCGCCCAATTCCGTCGGAATCCGCCGAACCAAACGCACCCTTAGGGTTTTGGTATTTTTGGGTGTAATATGTTGGGGAAAATGATTTTAAGTGTTTGGGGATAAATATTTATGGTTGGAAATTGTGGACCTAGGTTTTTGGAAGATTTGGAGCTTGAGGATTCGTGTTTCTTCAAAGGAGCTTAGGTTGGGGAAAATCTAGATTTAGCCTAAATCTAGCAAGGTG
Organism: Saussurea involucrata; assembly: GCA_033807775.1. Classification (NCBI taxonomy): domain Eukaryota; kingdom Viridiplantae; phylum Streptophyta; class Magnoliopsida; order Asterales; family Asteraceae; genus Saussurea; species Saussurea involucrata. The sequence goes on along the minus strand of CM066325.1, from coordinate 10,104,780 downwards.
AGTTCAAGTTGATTTGTGAAAACGTTGTACATGCCAAAATGTTATTTTCCAAGTACTTATGTGATTACATGAAAATTATCGATTGTTGAGTTAATTGTTGGGTTTTGACTTTTGAAGTATTTAACTTGGTAAATGTGGTAAAATGCCCATATTTGGGATTTTTGGGAAACTTGATAGTAAATCATAAATGATAACGTATTGATGATTTATTGCATAGATGGAGATCATTTGGTGAAAATGCACTTCTAGTGCTTATTTGGAAATATGCATAGTTTATGTTATGATACGTTTTGAAAATACGAACGTGTAGGATTTTGAGCTTTGAATAAATGAAACATGCATGAAAGTATTTAAATGTTTTGTCCTATAGATGGAGATTTGTATAAATGCCCTTTTAACGCGTGTTTTGGAAATATGCATAAGTTATGTTATGGGACGATTTGAAAGTGTAAACGATATGAGTTCCTTTGGAAAATGGGATGTCCCACCCAATGTTGTGTTTTGGGTTATTCATGAATTTAAAATGGGTGTTCGCATAAACGTGTGTTGTTTACGTTTAATTCATTTTATGACTTTTACTAATGGTCATTTGATTTATGGAGCCCATGGCTCGGTTTTGACTCCGTTGGGTCTTGGGGACATTTGTCCGATTTTGATAGCTCGTTGTTGGGCGTTTGGTTATGATTTGCATATAATGCATCTTATTTGAGAATTACATGTTTTGAATGCGTTAGTTCATTCGTTTGGGGTCATGTAATGTTTTATTTGTAAGGCAATGGATCCATAGGCACTTGAGTTTTTATGCCAATGATGGGACGTTAGTTTTCCACATTGCGGCACCGTTAGGCATCGACGGTATGGTATAAGTCCTACGTGCGATTATGTTGAATTGAGTATTATGCCAATGATGGGACGTTAGTTTTCCACATTGCGGCACCGTTAGGCATCGACGGTATGGTATAAGTCCTACGTGCGATTACGTTCTTGGATGTCGGCATTTTACGGGTGTGTGTTGTAAGTAGTGTTAAGTGCATTTTATGCACCTAACTTTGTATATAATAGTTGCATTTTCGTTCTATTTTTAGTGTTTAGTTTAGCCTTTTCATGCATTATTATTTATTTCTTCGTACTTTCTTTAATCACGGTTGGAAATTCTCTTGGGAATGGTTTTTATGCTTTTGGTATATGATTTGTGCAGATTATGCGTGATTTGAAAGGCGAGATAGGCGGAGGCATGCTCATGAAGAAGAAGGAAACAAAAGATGAAGTGTGCTTGAGCAAGGAAGCGAAGAGCGGAGGAAAGAAGACGGTTGGACGCGAAGAGAACACTTGAATCGATGCCGAAAAGTTTCTGCGGTGCTTTCACGGGCGCGAAGGAATCTCCCCGGCCGTGAAAGTCATTTGGGCTTTTAATTTTCTGGACTTTTAATTTTTTGGACTCTTAATTTTCTGAGCCTTTTTCTTTTGGGCTTCTTGGGCCTGTCTTTAAACTCTCTTAGGCCTTTGTTCCAAGTATATTAGGTGTTTTCCTTTTAGAATTAGTCACTCTCTCTCAATTACAATCACACGACATTCTTATCAGTTTTTCCTTGGTGGTTTTCAACTTTTGGACGAGTTCCTTGAAGAAATTGGGGGAAGAAGATGAATTTTCTGCAAGCCTAGGCCATTGGAACCGATTTGCTACCGGTTTTCATACTATTATCTTCTTCCCTTTTCTTCTTAACTTACTTTGTTGTTGAATTCTAGTTTTATTTGGTTAAATGTTATGGTTTGTTTATGAATTCATCTTTGTTCTTAATTGAAGTATTAGATTTAACTTTCCTTCATCTCTCTTGTGTTTATTGTATTTTCTCTACTCTCTTGTATCTCTATTCCTTCTCTTTCTACCATAATTTTTACTCTTAGTTTAAAATTCTGCACTTTGTTAAATTTCTGCACTTAGTTTTAGGTTAATTAATTTTCTGCACATGTTTATTTAATAGTTTAATGTTCATCTTTCAATTGTTAGTGTTTAATTGTTGTTAGATTGAGTCTAATGTAGATTCTTTGTTAGTCTAGGTTTAATTTTGGTTTTAATTTTGTTAGAGTCTAATTAAGTAATTTGTGTTGGTCTCGTTTAAAGAGTTCGTTTAATTGGGTAATCATCGCCTTAGGATTGAAGTTTTGGGATTGATCAATTGTTCTTAAAACGGATGTTGAGTTTTAATCCATTTCGATTGTAACGAAAGTTGAATTGATTTAATTGGGTTTTAATAAATCATCTAGTTAATTCGATAGGTTTTTGATAAAAACGAAAGTTTAGTCTTCACTTGAGTCGAATTGATCAATGACAACGGTCCTAACATGTGAATAGTTAGGGACGTTGATTGGGAAATACATTCGTTTTAAATCTTAATGTTTCTTTCCAATGTATATGTGTTGCGAGAGTAAATACATATCTTGGTTAGAAAAGCTTTCTCACCTCGAGAGAGGGTTGAAGTAGCTTTGAAAAAAAATGAATTCCCACCATTACCAAGATCCGAGGTTGATATTACCCAATGTTCATAATTTTAGTCGTCTTTTATCTTACTTAGTTTTAGTCTTAATTGCTTCTTATTGTTTCTCTTTCCCTTAATCTCTTTTATTTTAAGTTCATTTAGGTAAAAATCAAATCAATTTATCTGATTCGCATAACTAGCCATGATTATTAAGTAGTTAGTGTTTAGACCGTCACCTCCCTGTGATCGACCCGTATGCTACACTTCCCGTACGCTTGCGGTATAAATATAAAACACATCAAGTAGCCACACTCGGCATCCAATACTTGAAGCTCAATAACATTGATAAGTGACCTAACTTTGTGTGCCCGTCACAACCGATGGAACCGGGTCTCCCCCGTCACCGAAAGGTGTTGTTTTGGGTATTTATCTTTATCGATGTTTTCGGTGATGTTTTATATTTGTACGGATTGTTTCCATGATTTATGAGTTGAGTATTATGTCAGCAACCGTATTTTGAAGGTTTCGCATAATATAGATTTATTCACGTTTGAGTAAGTTGGGATTGGAATTCATTTTGGAAAACGCTTTGTACATGTTGGGAACTTTCTCATAGAGTTTGGATGCGTTGGAAAATGAGTCGTTTACATCCTTCTCATAAACTCTTTTTGAAATTATAATCTATGTCGCAAACTTTCGTTTAAAGAATTATTTAAATCATGCTATAAACTCTTGAACTCACTAGACGTTAGTCTAACCCTTTTTATTTGTCGGCATGTGCAACAGGTCCAGGTTGGGAGTAGTTCTAGTGACACATGTGAAAGGTCGTGTGCTAGTAAAGTGCTCGAGAGGTGAATAGCTTAAGTGAAGTCTTCCGCATTCATCTTTGAAATTAGCAACTTGTACTTGTGTTAAGTAACACCCGGTGTGAATTTAGTCTTTGTAATAAGACTTGAGTTATAATTGTTTAAGGGTAAATCATATATTTTAATTTGAGGTAATTTCCGTATTGTCTTATAAGGAGAAATTCTATTCTTTTGGCATGTGTTATTGAAAATTTTAATTAGTTGCTCTTTCCAAATTTGAGGGTGTTACACCAACATACATATACAGGCTTCGGTTCCAGTAAGAAAAAAATTATGGTAAGAAGCGTAAGAAGTGATTTGGACTATTGGATGTCAAGTCTTTTTTCAAATTTTAACTTCAATGGTTAATTTTAGTATCAAGTTATTGTAAAGCCTTTCATCAAGTCATTTATTTGACCATTAGAGATGCTCTAAGAAGCACAATTTATAGATAAAGTGTGTTTAAAAGTGATTAAGGGTCCAAATCTTTTCTTACGCTTGTTACTTTTTTTTCCTCACATGAATATTTTATTTAAATATATATATATATATATATAGGGGAGAGATCATTTGAAAACCACATTTAAGATGAAAACTTTACAAACTGAAACCAACCAATCACAGATTTTCTTGGTTTTTTTCGATTTTTTTTAATTATATGGGCAATTTTGACATTTTGTATACATGGTATTAAATAAGGAAATTATCTATTTTCAGTTTTTTTGAATTTGATGATATCCTAACCTTTTATTTAAGGAAACTATACTTTTTTTAATTAGGAGAGACAAAGTAATCATGAAATTCAATCATGGATCTTGAAATGGCAAAAGAAAATAGAGGATACGTGCATGAGGTATTGAAGAATTTGGATATGGAGGTTTTTTTAAATTAAATCTTCTTGTTTTTTTATTTTGTTAAACAATCTTCTTACTTTTTGTATCCAATAGTGATGAGCAAAAATAGTCCGTGTTGTAAGTTCTTCAACAAATTGGAGTGTCAAATGAGAAGCTTCAGAATACGATTGAAGTTTGGAACAAGGTATAACTTCTTCATCTCCGTTTTCATTTTTGTTCATCTCCGTTTTTCTTCGTTTTCATCTCCGTTCTTTTCCGTTTTCATCTTCGTTCACTTCCGTTTCATCGCTGTACTACTCCGTTCATCGCCGGATCTAATCCGTTTCATCTTCGTTCATCTCCGTTCATCGCCGGATCTAATTCGTTTCATCTCCGTTCATCGCCGGATCTAATTCGTTTCATCTCCGTACAACAGCTGCAAAATGAATAGTATAGTTATTAGCAACGGGCTTCATTACATACGGTTTGATTGCTAGTCTTTTTCATCAACATAAAGATTAATTAATAGTTTCACCTAGGCTGTTTCAACAAATTAAAGTTTAATTGACAACAATATTGTTTAGCTGTTTCATCGAGTAAAAGATTCATCAATGACCAGTTTCATTGCTATTGGGTTTCATCAACATAAAGATTACTTAACTGTTTCATTGCTATGGGGTTTCATCAACATATTTCATTAACAGTTTCACGATAATATGAAACCATTGTTGGTATCAAACATACATAAGTTTAAAAGAATGAAAAGGTGGAAAAATTAGTTTCCTTTGTTAATCTTCCATATGTTTAATTAGTTTCCTTTGTTAATCTGGTTGGAAAAATTACCCATTTACCCTTTTTATTATTTCGGTTAATTAAATTCATTTTTTAAAATTCATTATTACCATATTTACATTAATCTAATCTAAGTCATTGATTATCTTAATCTATGGTGATAAGGTTCATAGTTTGCAACTTAATAGTGGTTTGCAAATGAAACCACATATATATAGGACGGTAATCAAATGAGAACCAAAAAAAGATTGTTAACCGTGAAAACCGATCCAAACCGTTTATTGCTTTTAATCTATGGATATTAAACACAATGGCAATTTTAAAATAATTTACAACTTCATGATTTATTATGTATTTAAATTAAAATTAGAAGGGCATTGATGGGCTTTTAAATCCAATAAACAGAGCTTCAATTATTCGTTGGCCCCTTCTTCGTCATCCCCACTTCAATTCATCATCAGAGTTTGATTTTCCTTCATCTTTAACCTCAAGCTTTCCTTCTCATCCTCACAAGAACTACATGTTGTACTCCAACACACACACAAAACCATCAAATCTAGCGTCTTTTTGAAGAACTCACATCTTCGATTAGGGATTTTTTCTAACACTTTTCCTTAATTTCACTGTTTTTGTGGCAATCCGATCGACCCACTTGATGTCGATGGCTATACCGTTTGCATCGAAAGAAGATACCACCAACACCAACATCGATGTGACCCCTTGGATGTCGACCATGAGCCATCAAATCCTCCATCGTTGTTGTGCTCCTCACTGTTTGAATCGGCTTACCAAAATAATCATCGGATAGAGGATTTTTAGCCACAACCGATCGCTAAAAACACGGTTATAAATGGCTTCACTGTAACACTCCGAAAATTTCATTGTGTTTAATAGTATATAAATTGTATTTTGGTACAATTTATTTTTTTGAGAAAATTAACTTGGAGGGTTGATTTGTTCTTATTTGAAAGTTTGGGGTATATGGTGGAAAATGGGTTATGACTCATTAATTAAAATGAGGTGTCACATGGAGATTAATCAGTATTTGAATACTGATTTCCTTGGTTATTTGTTTAACAAAAAGAAAATTAATTTAGAATAGAGAAATATAGAGAGAACGAGACAGAGAGATAGATATCGAGAAGGAGAAGAAGAAAGTAAGCTTTTGATTCGAAATTGAGGTAAGAAACTTGAATCCTTTTACTGATTCTTGTAAGGAAGTTAATTAATTGCATAATTATTTGTTTAGAACTGTTTTGGGAAGATTTAATTGAAGTTGTGAAGATATCAATCAGAGCTCAGTTTCATTAAGGTGAGTTATTCAACTTTCTTTAAAATTAAGCAATGAGAATGTTAATAGAGGTGTTGTATTTGTTATTGAACCACTTAGAATGCTTAATGGTTAAGAAAAATCGAGACTGGCTTAACAGATGAAAGTGACGATGAACAGTAAACTTTTCGCAACAGTAGGTTGCGCAAAGTGGGGGTTTTCGCAATAGAGGGTTGCGAAAAGTAAGGTTTTCGCAACAGTGGGTTGCGAATAGTGGACTTTTCGCAGCTTTGGCTTGCGAAAAGTGTAGCTTTTCGCTACAGTAGCTTGCGAATTTTGTGAACTTTCAGTAGTAGTTTGAGGCTTTTATGTGGAATGCAATCTGATATGTATATGTTATTTGTTATATGTTTATAACTCTGTTGTTGATGTAAAAACCATGTTATGTTAAATTGTAAGGACTTATTTATGAGTCCGGAGCTGTGGTTAATTATTGAGATGTTGATCCCCGATGCTAAATGGCAAAGTGGGGATAATCGTTGAAATTAATATTCTGTACATAGAGATATAGAATATATGTTGAATTATATAGCCTTAGTATACAATAGAAAGAATGATGATACACAATTATTGTGTGACGTTGGCTAGAAATATACATCTGGTCTAGTGGGCATAAAGTACGGTATAATGAGAACCGTTTACTAGCCAGGGACTGTTGGGATGTATTTCTAGTTGTTGGAGTGAATCTTGAATCATCTGTGAGGGTCTCTGGTGGTTGTTGATCGCGATAAAATCTCATTTGGGGGGACCAGTGATTCAAGGTGGGGAGGAAGTGAAATGAGGAATAGCAGACTTAGAGTTGTGATTCCCATTTCAAATGAAAGATGAGATATCTTCATTGTTGAGAAATTGTAATCTTAATTCAGAAAGAAGCAGGTTTGGAAACTGTAATTTCTGGGAGTTAGAGTTATTTATAAGTCCGGTGGGATTTATAGTAATTCTTGTTGGTAGTATGATGACTAGATGAATTAGTCATAAGTAAGGGAATAGGTGGATTCCAATGGTTGATAAGAGCTTGGTATGGTGAGATGGCTGATAACAGGTTTGATATACCTGTTAATATTTAGTTGTTAAATTTTAATTTAATTTGGATAATCTCAAGGCGAAAGCCTAATGTTTCAAATTAAGCTGTCTTACCAGGTACAGGCTCTGGGAAATAGTTGGGAAGTGAGACTTCAATTGAAGAAAATCAGACTTGGCGATAACGAAGGATCAGGATATTCTTTTGATGACTTTTGGGACAAGCCTTAGATAATCTAGTTGATCTTATTGTGATGTATAATTAGATTGATCAGATTATTTAAATTAATCTACCTTGTGTATATATAGAAACTTACTTATGATCCTTGGTTTATAAAAGTCTGATATTTTGATGATCATAACGCGTGTATTTTGAGGTTTAAATTGGCCCTGAATTTTAGGGTGTTACATTCACTCTCGTCGGATTGATGTCAGATTCACGTTACGCATCTCCATGTAACACCCTAAAAACAGGGCCAATTTAAACCTTGAATAATACACAAGTTATGACCATAAAACTTCAAACTTTGATAACCTGAGGATCAATTGTAAAGGTTTTATATACAACGCATCTAACTCAAATAACCTATTAATCTAATCATACATCATAATCAGATTAACTAAGTTATCTAGCCTTTGTCCCAAAAAACATCAAAAGAATAGCTAGATCCTCCGTCATCTCTAAGTTTGAATCTTTCCAAAAGTTCTCATCACACATCCCTGCTTACTTCCCGGAGCTTGTACCTGGTAAGAAAATTCAACTTGAAACATTAGGCTTTAGCCTAGTGAGAACATTCGTTTCAATAATAACATTTGTAAAAATCAATGTAAACAAGTTACAACAAAACTGATTATTCCTTTTCCTACCGTACAACAACTCCTTTCACTACTGGAAATCTACCCCACTTCCATAATTATGACTAATTCATCTAGCCATAATATTACTACCAAGAGTTTACCGTGAACAATTCCATATTCAAGGTTAATACTCTTACTCAAGAAATTACAAGTCAAAACCTGCCTATTTCTTAATCCGGAAGTAGAGATTACAAATTACTTTATGCCTATCTCTAATCTCCCTTTCACAATTTGGGAAATCTCTGATCTTCCCTATAAAAATGGAAATCTCCGATCTTCCATTCGAAATGGGAATTACAAATCAAAATTTGCCTATTCCACATTTCACGTCCTCCCCGCCTCAGAATCAATGGCCCCAATGAGATTTAATATATCGCGATTCACAACCGGGGCCCCCGATGATTCAAGGTACACTCATTCCTAGAAATTACATCATATAGTCAATGGCTAGTAATCGGTTCCCATTAGACCGTACTAAGTTGCCCCCGATGACTTGATGACAACTTCTAGCTAAAACAAACATAGTGCCTATGGATCCATTACACAATTTTATCCACTCCCATGACTATGACTGACAACAATTCCATCAGCATATCATACCCCAGAGCCACACTACGAATCTTCACAGATTCTAGATCAATGCTCTCCACCAATAAATCGCGATTACACACGCCCATTTATCAGTAAGGAAGCAGAGATTACAAGCACTTATGTCAACCTCACTCTCTTCCTTAGAAATCAGGAATAACGATTAATACCATACGCCTATTCCATGATTTCCCACACACATTGGAATAACGATTAAACGAGTAATACCACACGCCTATTCCATGTGATTACCAAACTTTCGTGCCTATGGATCCATTACACTTAACACATTCCTGCCTAGCATCATACTAGCGCAGTCTATAAACCTAACATACTACTATTTAAAAGTACATATGTTCAAGTAACATAAGATATATGTCAATTCTTAAATCGCACCTTCCCACGATTAACGAAACTATACTTTCCAATTTCTAGAATAGTACAGATAATACAAAGTCTCTGGATACCTTAACTATTATATTCTTAAGTTCATATCCAAGATCTATTACCAAAATCTGTAAACTGACTCTTTTTATCCAACTCCCGGTATCCCCAACTCCCGGTAGTCAACACATGTACCGGGACTTCCAACTTTCGGTACTTTTGATCATATCGGGACTGCATCGGGACAAATCAGTTCCGGGACATTTCAGTACCGGGCTTTCATGTACCGGGGCTACGTAAAGTTTATTTCAACAAGTCCACAAATCGACTTAACTTGTGAAATCAGTTCAATCTATGTATTCCATTCAGTCCTCAATCAATTTATACAGCTATATTAAGGTTAGTATAACTTAAAAACACTGATTTGTACAACGAACCGAATGAACTCACCTTTTAAAGAAGTTATACCCACTTTGCACAATCTGATTCCAATCTAATCTGCTGCTGATGATTCTGGGAATCAGTCCTACACACAGATTCGTTTACCATCATATAACTACAACAGATTTTATCAGCAACCAAGATCCATTCCTTACCAATTTTGAAGACCAAACCCTTGTTTTCCTTCTTTCTCCCTTTTCTCCTTCTCTGGCTTCTCTCTAAACCGACTCAGACCAAAATGAGATATTATTCTCAATCTTTCAGCCTCTTATCCATACACACTTCCAATATTTACCACACACACACTCCAAGTTCTATTATTTCCAAAAGTAGCATCCTACTTTAATCTCTTGTATTTTAACCCCATTGAATTATAAAATTTCCATATAATTCATGATTTAACCCAAAATACAAATAAATCCCAATTCTCATTTAAAATACTATTATTGAAAATTCAGGATGTTACAATACTCCCCAACTTGAAAATGATTTCGTCCTCGAAATCAAGATCAGGTAAACGGATGGGGATACCTATCCTTCATATTCTCTTCCGACTCTAAAGTCACATTAACACCTCGATGGTGTTTCCACTGTACTTTCAACATAGCTACTTCCTTGCCATTTCATAACTTTTTAATTGACTTATCAAATTTTCTTCTGGTTTCTCCACACAACAACTCTTCTTATCTACTCTTACTTTAGTAAAAGAAATCACATCCTCCCAACATGAAATATTTTGTACATCTCTTCCTTTTAAGTCTTACATACTTAATCACAATTAAAAGTCCAGAAAGAATAAGGATTCATCTTTTCATATTTTCTGAACCTTACCTCTTTTATTAGTATCCGCTCCCCAACTTGGATTTGCAAACCTCCTTAGAGTAACTGTTCATCATCAAATCTTTACCCGACTATTTCTTGGTCTACCATACCGTCATTAACCGTAACTCGATTTTCGGGTCTCAAAATAACATTACCACCCACTGCTTGAAAATCTACACTCACCTTAAATTGAGCATACTCACCACTTTTGAATACTTCGATAAATACGACAAACCTTTGTTACATCCATGACTCACACGTTTCTTCAGTACAAAGTGCTACCATTTCCTCACACCACTATCGCACTACGCGACCATATTGCAACCAAACACTAATGTGTTGTATATCAAGGGTGATAATTCCATTGAACCTGTAGTATAACTACCTTCTTAGGTCCGACCTTTTTATCATTTCTTCCCACGATAGCATGGAGTACTACCCTCCAAACATTACTTGTCTCTTTCTCCCAACTTTTCCACATACCGATAACATTTTCTCATTACTATACATAACCAAACAGTTGTACCAAAATTCTAACTTAAGGCAATCAACTAAGTTATCTGGGAACGACATACCGTCCCAAGTTACTACACATTCTTTAATCTGCAACTAATACTTTCTCGGACAATTCTTTCACACATAAGAAGCAACTCATATTCCTTAAGGATTTTGCATCTTTTACATCACATTTTGACTAACATATCCAACATCTTCGTTAACTTCCAATGATTCAAAAACATAAACTTACTTAGCGAGTCACACAACCAAAATCGCTTTGGATAAACACCCACTACCTTTCCGCCATTCTATTCCGATATTAGCCATATCACTACGCCATCTCGCAAACCACATGCTCCAACAACTTTATTGATAACTAATACTCTTTATCTGGAATCCCCGAAAAGACTTCCATTTGAAGCTTTTTCCTTCTAGCCTCACATTACACATTAGTTGACACATTTATACCGACAATTTATCCCACTACTCGTCCGTACATTCTCCACCTATAACATCTCACAGCAGACCAGGTCTCTCATGATCATTCATACATAATTCAACTTACCTTCATGTTCTTCCGCCTATTTAACTGAGTCTATTTCGCTACTTTATCCCTCCCCAACTTCAGTTGGACCACAACTCACGAGTTTCTAATTAACTCGTACCTACTCGTTACTTGCTAACTCTTTGTGATTCCAAACCTTTACATAAACAGGACATACTCCTTCACAGATCAACACAATCTATGTACTCCTTTAGTTCGTGTCAATTACTTCAGTCCTTACTAACCACCCACTTCGTAAATAAAAAACTTATTTAAAACCACAGTATTTCAATATTCTAACACCTTTACAAGGTGGTCCTTTAACTTTTAATCTTCTGATTCCAGGCTTAATATTCATACATGACCTCAGAAATAATCAATGTATTCATATCATGTAAACTTCAATTATAATACGATTCATATGATTCCAACCCCAAGCCTACGTCGAGCTTATTTAAACCAGGCGAATGCTCCCAATACTCAACCAAGTCCAAAACCGAGCCATCTGCTCAAAGGACCTAATGATTATTTATCAACCTTTACTCATGCAATTAAATACATCTAACTCACATCATGCAACACACGCTCCGAGGCGTGATAATCTCACAACCCCTTCATTGTTACCTTCCCAATGAAGTCAAATCATATATGTATCTATATGTACACGTATATGCAACTCTTTTATACTCAACAATGTATATCACTCACCAAGGTTCCTTAGTCCCAAAGGTACTAAGAATACAAGATCATCAAACGGTCCTCACACATAAGACCAATACTTAAAACGACACTCATTTAAATAAAATGCAATTAAGCACATATCACATCATAATTATTGTACAACCACAATAACTCTAAAAGCGTATTTTGACCACATAGCTTTCTCTTATGCAATAATTTAATCAAAATTTCTTTCACTCGCGATTTATTCGCCAATCACTCAAATTTCCCAAAAATGGGTGTTTCACAAGATATAGACCATTCTGTAACATCCTCAGTCTACCGTACACAATAAAGTCCGCTTTGCGCATACCCTCTGCATAACAGCATGCCGGTACCGCTCACGGTTTTGTTCCTACCCGCACAGGCATATACGGGACGCACCCAGACCGCACCTAGTGACAGGCAAAAGGCCTCATACACCCTACACAACTGCCGACTTCAAAGTCAATAGTCGACCTGTCGATACTTCCTTAACCTATTCTTTAACAAGGGTCCTTAACTGAACCTAATCCTTCCAACATATCATAATCTAATTCACATCCCATCGTTTTCATCTCCAATTTATTCGTGCAACGTTAATACCACAAGATCACCATAAATTCTTATTTGACATCAAGGATGTTTCCTTTCTGTCTCACCACACCATTCCATCTCCTTGACGACTTCTAGTCCTTCCTTCGGACACAATCATCCCTCGGCAACTGTTTTTCTAATCATCGAACAATGGGTACAGACCTTCATACATCCGACACTAAAGTCCACTTTCGACTCCCCCACTGATCACCTCTCATCTTGAACACAAATTTTAAAACTACGAACATTCTCCCATGATTTATCCAACACCTCTTCACTCTCGAAGTTCTTTCTTAGCTTATAATGTAATACTCTATGACCAAGTGAGTTCATAGCCTTCATGCATGACAACTTAATAAATGAATCATTTTGCACATTTTCTCATTTTAAAGAACAACACAAGGAACAACTTGGGTACCAATGACCCCAACATTCTCATAACTCCAATGTACTGCACAACGATCTCGAGAATCGTTTACATACAACTCCCCGTAACACTTAATCTTTCTCAACCAAACGATATTGTTACGATAGTAATAAAAATGAAAATCTTTTCATGCGACAAAAGTTTGAAAGAAAATTACCGACACGAAGTAAGCTAGTCGGTTATCACATTCATTTATATGATATCATCAAGTTAATACTCTTGTTGGTTATAAAAAGTTTTGCTGGCCAACGCTTTCTTGACCTTTTTGCTACCATTCAACTTTTCATGTAAAATACGAAGTATTTTGCAAATTGCTAAACTCAAAATTCCATTGTGCGCCGTAAATGGAATTGCCTTTTTCTTTAAATATACACTTGCACATGCTGACTCAACCTCGACTAAAATTGTTGTCTATGCATTTGTTTTGAAATCATAAAAACTCATGTAACACACACTAGGATACCATACATAAAACTCTATTTACAAATGAAGGCTACTTACTCAAACAAGGTCAATCGTTTTACTCACGCGACTTATCATTGACACTCTACTTCCGACCAGTGGTCGCCCTCTCGGCTTTGTAACACTTACTATACATGCATTCCATGGCCCACTTACTCAACCATTTCATACTATTAAAGTTTGCCTCGGCGGACTTTCATGAGTCCCGCCAGTTCCAGGTTGTCTTTCCAACCCCAAATCATTTACTGATCTGATCTCCATAGAATTGAAGGACCTTGGTGGCGTATCCACCATCGTTCTACTAAAACACAAAGAGATAACCATAAGAAATGGTTATACGAGTATAGACATACAAAACGTACTTTACCGATCATTAGTCACTGTAACAATTTAGAAACAAGTATACTCGGGTAACAATACATTCATAATAACAGTAGCTAATTGAAATTGTGAACATATCATACAGGAGAATCCTCGTTACCATCGTCACAGTACTAATTTCACGTATTTCCGTTAACTCTTGAGACTATCCCGTCTTATTGTTTCTACCCATTTCTCACGAATCATAACTTAATTCATCACATCTTAAGTCTAAGTATCTCCTCAGCATACTTAGTTCGCTTAAACTATTGCTCTGATACCATATTGTAACGCCCTAAAAACAGGGCCAATTTAAACCTTGAATAATACACAAGTTATGATCATAAAACTTCAAACTTTGATAACCTGAGGATCAATTGTAAAGGTTTTATATACAACGCATCTAACTCAAATAACCTATTAATCTAATCATACATCATAATCAGATTAACTAAGTTATCTAGCCTTTGTCCCAAAAACATCAAAAGAATAGCTAGATCCTCCGTCATCTCTAAGTTTGAATCTTTCCAAAAGTTCTCATCACACATCCCTGCTTACTTCCCGGAGCTTGTACCTGGTAAGAAAATTCAACTTGAAACATTAGGCTTTCGCCTAGTGAGAACATTCGTTTCAATGTAAACAAGTTACAACAAACCTGATTATTCCTTTTCTTACCGTACAACAACTTCTTTCACTACTGGGAATCTACCCCACTTACATAATTATGACTAATTCATCTAGCCATAATATTACTACCAAGAGTTTACCGTGAACAATTCCATATTCAAGGTTAATACTCTTACTCAAGAAATTACAAGTCAAAACCTGCCTATTTCTTAATCCGGAAGTAGAGATTACAAATTACTTTATGTCTATCTCTAATCTCCCTTTCACAATTTGGGAAATCTCTGATCTTCCCTATAAAAATGGAAATCTCCGATCTTCCATTCGAAATGGGAATTACAAATCAAAATCTGCCTATTCCACATTTCACGTCCTCCCACCTCAGAATCAATGGCCCTAATGGGATTTAATATATCGTGATTCACAACCGGGGCCCCCGATGATTCAAGGTACACTCATTCCTAGAAATTACATCATATAGTCAATGGCTAGTAATCGGTTCCCATTAGACCGTACTAAGTTGCCCCCGATGACTTGATGACAACTTCTAGCTAAAACAAACATAGTGCCTATGGATCCATTACACAATTTTATCCACTCCCATGACTATGACTGACAACAATTCCATCAGCATATCATACCCCAGAGCCACACTACGAATCTTCACAGATTCTAGATCAATGCTCTCCACCAATAAATCGCGATTACACACGCCCATTTATCAGTAAGGAAGCAGAGATTACAAGCACTTATGTCAACCTCACTCTCTTCCTTAGAAATCAGGAATAACGATTAATACCACACGCCTATTCCATGATTTCCCACACACACTGGAATAACGATTAAACGAGTAATACCACACGCCTATTCCATGTGATTACCAAACTTTAGTGCCTATGGATCCATTACACTTAACACATTCCTGCCTAGCATCATACTAGCGCAGTCTATAAACCTAACATACTACTATTTAAAAGTACATATGTTCAAGTAACATAAGATATATGTCAATTCTTAAATCGCACCTTCCCACGATTAACGAAACTATACTTTCCAATTTCTAGAATAGTACAGATAATACAAAGTCTCTGGATACCTTAACTATTATATTCTTAAGTTCATATCCAAGATCTATTACCAAAATCTGTAAACTGACTCTTTTTATCCAACTCTCGGTATCCCCAACTCCCGTTATCCCCAACTCCCGGTATCCCCAACTCCCGGTATCCCCAACTCCCGGTAGTCAACACATGTACCGGGACTTCCAACTTTCGGTACTTTTGATCATATCGGGACTGCACCGGGACAAATCAGTTCCGGGACATTTCAGTACCGGACTTTCATGTACCAGGGCTACGTACAGTTTATTTCAACAAGTCCACAAATCGACTTAACTTGTGAAATCAGTTCAATCTATGTATTCCATTCAGTCCTCAATCAATTTATACAACTATATTAAGGTTAGTATAACTTAAAAACACTTATTTGTACAACGAATCGAATGAACTCACCTTTTAAAGAAGTTATACCCACTTTGCACAATCTGATTCCAATCCAATCTGCTGCTGATGATTCTGGGAATCAGTCCTACACACAGATTCGTTTACCATCATATAACTACAACAGATTTTATCAGCAACCAAGATCCATTCCTTACCAATTTTGAAGACCAAACCCTTGTTTTCCTTCTTTCTCCCTTTTCTCCTTCTCTGGCTTCTCTCTAAACCGACTCGGACCAAAATGAGATATTATTCTCAATCTTTCAGCCTCTTATCCATACACACTTCTAATATTTACCACACACACCTCCAAGTTCTATTATTTCCAAAAGTAGCATCCTACTTTAATCTTTTATATTTTAACCCCATTGAATTATAAAATTTCCATATAATTCATGATTTAACCCAAAATACAAATAAATCCCAATTCTCATTTAAAATACTATTATTGAAAATTCAGGATGTTACACTCCACAAAAAGTGCTGTCACCGTATGATTTGATTTCTGCTTCCTAGGGTTTTGGATCGTTCAATGCGTCAAACACAAGCTATATGTTCATCGAATTCATCTATTCAAATTTTACTCTATTTGAATTTTGAGAAACCATATTTGGGGGGTTTTATTTCTTAAAAATGTATTTGATTCTTGGGGTGAAAGAACATATAGCTTTTGGTTTCATATGGTGAAATAACATATAGCGTTTGGTTTCATATAGTGAAATAACATATAATGTTTGGTTTCATGTGGTGAAATAACGTAAAGTGGTTAGTTTCATGTGGTGAAATAACGTGTAATGTTTCGTTTCATGTGGTGAAATAACGTGTAATGTTTCGTTTCATGTGGTGAAATAACATATATATGAAATATGATATTTATGAAAATTTTGCTTTTATTTCATGAGGTGAAATAGTATATGTTTCATACGGTGAATCCCAGTTACCAAAATGACGATCATGCCCTTTTCATGTGGTGAAACTATTTTAATTAAACCCATAGGATCAAAACAAAATTACGACTTGGATCGGTTCTCACGGTTTTCAATTTTTTTTGGTTCTCACATGATTTAACCCATATATATATATATATATAGGGGTGGGTTCAAATAAAAACTCAAATTCAATTGTAAACGTGAGGACAAACCACAACCGTTGATTAATAATCCGGTGAAGAGATCAGTGGCAAAAAAACGCGGTGGCAAATTTGTAAATAAGTTGAAAACTCTGTCCATGGCTTAATGAATATTTAGCGCGCAGGGGTAAAATTGGAAAAACAATTATTCAGTCTGGATAAAAGATAATTATTCAGACTGAATAAAGATAATTATTTTCGTCAGATTAGAATCAGCGACTCCTTTGTTGACTTTTTATTTTCTTTTTTAATTAAAAAAACTTTTACCTCCTTAAATTTTAAAATAAATTATCTCAAAAACTACTAACATTTTAATCAAGCAAATTACATCAAAAAAACGAGAATTTCGTGCTCTTCGATATGACATCCATCATGATATAGTTTTTTTCCGTTTTAACCGTTTTTTACGTAAAATCGTGTATATGTGTTATATTCAGAGTGAATAATACAACATTCGGGATGAATAATATCTACATTTATTCGGACTGAGTATATAGAATTATTCAGACTGAATATATGGAATTATTCAGTCTGAATAATTTACCTTTATTCAGTTTGAATAATTATATTCGTTTGAATATCTACCTTTATTCAGTCTGAATAATTCTATATATTCAGACTGAATAAAGATAGATATTTTAAACGAATAAATGTTTAAGTTTTGTTCTTTTTTCATATCTACCTTTATTCAGTCTGAATATTTCTATACATTCAGACTGAATAAAGGTAGATATTCAAAACGAATAAATGTTTAAATTTTGTTCTTTTTTCATATCTACCTTTATTCAGTCTGAATAATTCTATATATTCAGTCTGAATAAATGTAGATATTATTCATCCAGAATGTTATATTATTCATTCTGAATATAACACATGTACACGATTTCACGTAAAAAACGGTTAAAACGAAAAAAAACTATATCAAGACATGAATAAGTTTTATTCTTTTTTAATATCTACCTTTATTCAGTCTGAATAATTTTATATACTCAATCCGAATAAATGTAGATATTATTCATCCCGAATGTTGTATTATTCACTCTGAATATAACACATATACACGATTTCACGTAAAAAACGGTTAAAACGAAAAAAATATATCATGATGGATGTCATATCGAAGAGCACGAAATTCTCGTTTTTTTGATGTAATTTGTTTGATTAAAATGTTAGTAATTTTTGAGATAATTTATTTTAAAATTTAAGGGGGTAAAAGTTTTTTAATTTAAAAAGAAAATAAAAAGTCAACAAAGGAGGCGCTGATTCTAATCTTGACGAAAATACCCCTAAAGCTGAATTTTAGGAATGACTTAAATATGATTGCGATCAATGGACGAGATTTGTCCTCACATTTACAATTGAATTTGAGTTTTCATTTGAACTTTCCTATATATATATACCATGCGTGATGATGTGTTAAACTTGCCACAAGTTTTTAAGGATAAACACATAAATGAAGTCAGATTTCTCATGATTATTTTTCAACATAAAACAGCCAAGTTGATTAATATTATATTTTAATTTTTATTATAATCAACTTTATTAAATAATGATGTTGGATCTCTAGAAATACTTTCAAAAGTCAAAGATGCAAAAAATAACACCACTCGTTCTAGAAATACTATCTAATAAATTGTACCATATTTATTTTAAACAAAAAAATTATCCATTTGGTAATATGATTTTTTAACCATTGTATAAAACTGATTGTTATAGTCTTTAAATATAAAACTGTTGTTGTATTTTATCATAAACACCTCCTAAAAATTGTTTAAGTAGATTACTTTGATGTAATATTATAATTTTCTCAATACTATACAAAATCGACAATAATAAAAGGTAAAACAAAATATTAAAATTAAGATATATCATAGTTAAGTATTAAGTAAACAAAGGTCTTAAGTCATACATTTGAAAATACAAAGGTCTTAAAACGTGATATTTCTGTCATGCTACATCTCATTTTCTTTATAACCTTTTCATATATTAATAGAAAAGACATCAAATTTGTAAAAACAACCCAATTCTAAAGAGATGTTAATTTAGAAATCTCAAATATTTTAAAAACTCAACCCCTCCATGAACCATTTTTTTATTGAATAAAGTGATAAAACAATTGGTTCCTCCTAGTTCCTAAAATATTTAATTTTTAAAAAATAACCTACCCTTATAAAATAGGTGATAATGAATATATTATTAATTTATAATAAAAGACAAATAAATTCCTAACTTGATGGCGTGACGTAAATCGGAAAACAAAAATCCTCTTTTTTGATATAGAAACAAATCCTTCGTTTGAAAATTGAAATTCAATGAATCTGAAGGGCAATGAAGGTAATATGTACACGAAAAAAGGGAGTTTCTTTTCCCTGCGTGCAGTGCTGACTCGTACCGTACAAATCACATGTGCACGGCACGGCATTGATGTCGTTTCACGATCATCAATCCACCCTTTGTGAAGCGCTTCTCCAGAAACCCGTTCCGTAGAACTTGTCCCACATTTCATCCTCTAATTCAATCACGTCGCTATCGGCCGCCATCATAAATCTCTCCGTCGGCGAATCAATCAACACCTCCCTCACGTCGTACCTGATCGTCTCATGGATCAGTAATTCCGCCCCGTCGTAGCTGCTCCCACGGTGACTACTACTTACATCGCCATCACGGAACAACAATCCTTTCTTCAAAAGCCTACGGCGTCGTTTCTTCCTTAACGCCTTCCGGCACAGCCCAGCCGGAACTCCATACACCGCCAGAACCAATAAGTTCACCAAAGCGAACGGACAGCAACAGCAGACCGCTGCACACTCAGCCGTCGTTCCACCAGCGACCTCCGCGAACCTATTGTTACCGGAATATTGTACTTCTAATAACGGCTGTGGTCGTTCCACCGTATACTGATGGATCACAATTTTTTGAATCGTCATAAGAATCCAGATTCAACCTCGCGAGAATCTCCGATCTCTTTTTTCTTCTTTATGCAAACAGCGATCGAATCTGGATCTCAGAATTGATGAAAGGATAATACGAATCCGATCTCCTAAATCGCCGGAAAATGATACGTAGCTGCCAAATTGAAGGGTTCGTTTGCGAGATTTTCTGTCGTCTTTTTCCTCCGAGTCTCTGCTACTGTGAAACCTCAAGGAAAGAAGGGTACGAATGTAATAATGGAGTAGTCGTGAGGGTTTTATTAATATGTTGAGTAAATTACGGTTTTAGTCCCTGTCGTTCGTTAAAAATACAGATCCATCCCTATGGCTTCAATATTTTGGTTTTCGTTCCTATGGTCTCAACTCATTGCTATTTTAGTTCATAAGACCATCCTCTATAACGGATTTTTTAAAGGAGACCTAGGAAAAAAAGATGAAATTATGGTTGTTATATTTCTCGTTCCTCGCCCTCAGCTAGGAGTTGCCCGCCTCACCGGTCAAATAGACGGGAAAACGATCTCCAAGTCACGGTTTCCCCTGTTTTTAGTCTATTCAGGTGCTTGCTGGCGATTGTTCCCCCTAGCTCTCCCTTAACAACTAAAAACCTTACCGTCCGCTAGTTGACTTGTATCATTTTTTCGTAAAAAAATTAGTTTTAAACGTCCCATGAGTACCTTTTTTTTATTAGGTAATGGATATATAAAAGATTATGGGATAAAATTTCTTATAATTTATATAGACAAAAACACAATAAATTTTAAATTACAAGTAATGATTTGTTAAAAATAAGAATGTAAGGGGCCATTTACCTAATCACTTACTCGGGTAAGTGCTTACCGGTAAAAATCAACACGGTCACTTACTTTCCGGGTAAACTTTTAGTCCACCAAAATGGCATCGTATGCAACAATTTAGCCGGTAAGCGCTAACTGTGGTAAGAGTCGTCGCAGTCACTTACCGGGTAAAACTCTCGGTCCTTGTTTTCGCTCTTACCGGGTAAGGTTCTTAGTCCTTGCCATATTCATCCGATAAGCTAATGTGACTTGCTAAACACTTACCCAGATAAACGTTTTGTAAACGGCCCATAAGTTGTGATTTTGAAAATATAGAGAGAAAAGTAGCAATTGTTATCAAACTACAGGGACTAAAAGCGTAATCGAGTCTAATATTGTCGTCAAGTCCAAAAAGGATGCTAGAAGAAAACTACAGAAACCGTCTCGGTCGCTTTTTGTCCATATCCTCTTTTTATTTTATCCTTTTTATGTTTTTGTGTTATCACATACAAATTTTAATCGGATATACCTAGAATCCGATCGGATCAGAACTGAAAAATCTTAAAAAATTGGATCGATCTTAGGGGCCGTTTACCTAATCACTTACCCGGGTAAGTGCTTACAGGTAAAATTCAACACTATCACTTACTTCTCTGGTAAGATTTTAGTCCACCAAAATGACATCGTATGCAACAATTTAGCCGGTAAGCACTAACCGTGGTAAGAGCCGTCGCACTCACTTATCGGGTAAGACTCTCGGTCCCTGCTTTCGACTCTCGGTCCTTGCTTCCGCTCTTACCGGGTAAGATTCTTAGTCCTTGTCATACTCATCCGGTAAGGTAATGTGACTTGGTAAGCACTTACCCGGGTAAGCGTTTTGTAAACGGCCCCTTAGTCGGTTAAATTTTGGTTTAGATACGATTCGGCAAGGTAATGTAAATATGAACTTATTAGGGTTTTTTTATTTGCTTTCAAATATAAAAAATCGACTAAAAATGATATGACTGTGATTATGAACCTAGATCCAAATTTGTTTATATATATATATATATATATATATATATATATATATTCAGAACTAAGCGTTAAGAAAATATATAATCAAAAAACAAACGGATTAAAAGGTGCTGAAGTCTGATTTCAATTTTGATTTTTAAGAGGTGGTGCTGAAGTCTGAAATATGAATCAATAAGACTGTAACTGTTTGTTTTTGTAAATTGACAAACGTCTGAACAAATGTCTGAATATGTATACGGGGTTTTTTACCAAATGCTTACCCGGGTAAGCGCTAATCAGTTAAATTTAACACTATCACTTACTTACCGGGTAAGATTTTAGTCTGCCAAATCGCTTTCGTATGCAACAATTCACCCGGTAAGTGCTAACCGTGGTAAGAGTCGTCGACCTCACTTATCGGGTAAGACTCTCGGTCATTTCATTCGCCTTTACCGGGTAAGATTTTTGGTCCTTTCCCTTTCAATCCGGTAGGTAAAGTGACTTGGTAAGCGCTTACCGGGGTAAGTGTTTGGTAAACGGCCCCTAAATGTCTATTTTATCCCTAAAAACTCGACTTAAAATACGTCACTTGAAATGAGCATAAATGATCAAAGGACAAAATGAAAAAAAAGAAGAATGTTGGTAGATTTGCGAGGTTGTGGAGTTTTGATCATATATCACACACTGAAACCATGATTTAAGCGATTAAAGACGTTCTAGAAAGCCAACACACATAACTACAATCTTATTGTTTTGCGTTTTTGTAAATTTAGGGTACATATGGGCTAAAACTGACGTTGAAATCAAAAGAATGGTGTTGGACGTAAATAAGAGGTAATTAAGTGGCTAGGTTATCACTTAATTTATTAAGAGACTCTGAAAAGAAAAAAAAAAGAAATAGTCTGAATTGTCTTATGTCTGACCGAATCGGACATAAGTGGCAAATAAGAGCTTTTCTTGAGAAAACAAACACCACCTTGTACATTTCTTAATGTATACCTATCTATAGATTTAAACCCCACACATATGGACATCAAAACTTACCTTTTTATTGTTTTCAATATATAATTTACTAACTATAAATAAGCGTGCATATAACACCACCCTTTACCACCCCTATTTCACAAGATTTTTCAATAACAAAATAGCCTATTGGTTCATGGTTGTGTAAATACCTAATTCAATTATAATAAATAGTGTATAAGGATATAATCACAGTATTTTAGCAGTCCATAATATATATATATATATATATATAGGGTTGAGTTCACGTGAGACCAACCTGTTTTCGTGAGACCACAAAATTAACACTAAACCTTCACAGTGATTCATTGTGAAGGTAAGAAAAAAGCGAACCTTCACAGCAAAAACACTGTGAAGGTTTACCATCACAATACCTTCACAGTCTTTTGATGTGAAGGTTTAGTGTTAATTTTTTGGTCTCACGGAAATAGCTTGGTCTCACATGATCTCAAGTATATATATATATATATATACTCAATAACCCTTGATCATGAAGTTACTATAAAGGCTTTCGGTAGCATCATTCGACGTTCAAACAATTAGGTTATTCACAAAACAAGATGGTCTCACGGAAACCGAACCCCATATATATATATAAAAATATAACACAACAGGTGAAAAATAACTATGAAAACAAATAATATTCTACATTTATTTTTAATGTAATTTATTTAATCTGAAAGGTAGGTAGGCAGAACATATAACCTTAAAAGAACCAATCATTGCGACCATTCTTTGTCGTGCCTTCCATCCATGTCTGATGCACATGAAGCCAAGTCAGCCCTTCTGTAGGTTTGACTCCCTAATACCAACAAAACTAAATCACATCAACAAAGTTTGAACCATTGACCTCCAGATAAACTGGAATTTACCAGTAACCCGGATACTGCTAAACGACCCTTTGGTATAAGAATGCTTTGTTTTCAAATAAACCTTACCTTTGAGCTAACTACAACCGTGGTCAAGCAACCCTGCTGCTCTGCACCTACATTTCCACAATGGTACAACTTCTATCAAATGCTTTTCTCATAAGATTGATAACTGTTTTCAGATTTACTTCACAAGTGAATGATAACTGTTTTATGGTTTACTTCACAAGTGAATGGTAACTGTTTTCAGATTTACTTCACAAGTGAATGATGGATAACTCACCAGTTTGCTCCCACTTCTGGAACTTCACAAGCCATGTGTCTGAATCAATCTGTGAAGGGAAAACTTGATCAACCCAAACTCGATATTGTTCCTCTTTTTTATCGCCACAACAATCTTTCAATTTATCGATGCAAACATGAAGAGATTGCTGAACACCCGAGGGACGAACAAACACACCAGAAGGAGACTGCATAAACAGAAAGATAATGGTTAAAAACCCGCAAATGAATACCATACAGATTGTAAGAGATTGTATATAAAAAAGTAGTGAAGAAGAAGAGTGAACATACGCAAACAGATTTCAGATTGCTCAAATAAACCTCGTGATTTGCAACTTCTGCACGTCTCCACCTCTCGAAAAACAAGAAAAACTTCACTACTTCGTACACAGGGTCAAAATGGTCCAACTTAGCATCCGATAGATCTGTTACATCTCTGGATGATATATTTGGACCCAGTTTAAAATGACCAATAGCTTCTATGATCCCCGCTGCACACCTTTCATTCGCATGAATAATCTTAGGGTTATTTTTGGCATTTTCAGCATGCCACTGCAACAACTCTTCCTGTGCATTCTTGACCATAACGCCATGCACGTCTGGAATGGTGAATAGCTCGGCATCATTCCCAGAATCTCCACATGCAAGGGTATTTTTTGGTAATTTTCCCTTTTCCTTTAATTTTTTATGCAGATAAGCCAGAGCTTGTCCTTTCCCAGCACCTTTTGGCAATATATCCAAGTCCATCCCACCACTGTAAATTATTTTGATATCTAGCTGACAATCAACAAAACTCGTTAACCAACAAATTCCTCGTAAATTATTTGAAGGAAATTTTTGATTCTCACCCCTCGTTTGGCTAGACGTTCAGAAAGAGTCTTCATTACTTCCTGTGCATTTTCTTTCTTAACATAGAAGCTAGCTTTGTGTTGACGTTGCTCCGTTTCAGACTGCATTACCATAAACACAATGAACACCAAAATAAATTTAAACCCAGGTTATAACTTAGGGGCTGTTTGGCAATCAATGAATGGTTTGGTGTATAATGCAAAATGAAATATAGTTGTTTGGTAATTGTCCATAATGAAATTAAGGCACTGAATGGTTAAGGAAGGCCCAAGATACAAAATCATTCAGAGGGTTTTAGAACCATTAAGAGGCAGACTTTGATTTTGCCAAACAAGATTCACCTCTTAACGATTCAGAGGTTGCCTCTTAATGGAACTATTAAGAGGTAAACAAACAGTCCCTAATGGAAATAAACATTTATCACGCCGATAGTGTAAATTGCATAGAAATCAACAATCACATGAGGCTATTTATGAATCATACCTGCATAGTGAGTTCAGAAAACTTGCTTGTTTCTTCTGAGACAATCTGTTTATCCCATTTCTGATTCAAAAACTCAACCCAACCTTCATCTTGGACCATATCGTTACCATATGTTATCTCAGTTCCAACAGACATTATGGTTATGTCTGGGGTTAGCATGGGCTTCTCTCTCCTCAACTGCTTGTATAAAGTAGGTGATCTTCCCGTTGAGAAAACTAGCAGCGAATCTTGACGATATTTAGCCTCCCATAGCGCATTAAACCTTAGTAGAGAAAAGTTTCCAGGATCATGATGATCAACCTGCAAAACATTTCTTTTAATACATCTCACACATTCTCTGACTGGGTAAGTGTCTCTTACCCAACAAGCAGGTCAGAGGCGGACCCATAAATTTTTTCTAAATGGTGGCATCATTTGACTATAAAAAACAAAGTTATGGAGATTTTTTACATACCATAGTATGGTCAAGATCTGAAACGATCATGAGACGTGGAGGACTCTCAAACCGATCCATGATTCCCCTTGTCACTAAACCCTGTAGACCAGTAAGTCACCAGTATCATTAACTTGAAGACCTGTAAACTGTATTCTTCTTGGCATTTTTACAAGAATTGTAGTTTCTTTTTGAGCAACATGCCAAGTCAATAAGGGGCTGTTTGTTTAAAAATAAAAAACTCTTAATACCTCTGTAGTCTGAATCGGCCAGACGTTTTTGCATTCAGACCCTCTTAAGTCTGAAATTAGAAGAGGTAACCTAATGTCTTATAACCTCTTAAAGCACCACCTCTTATTAATCAGAAGTAAAATAAGACTTCGGACTTCAGACCTCTTAAAAAACAATCGCCACCTAACTCTTCATTGAAGTGCAATAAGAAAGCATACTTTCCTATTCACATGAGTCCTGAGTTTTGCATCTAATAGTGATTGAGATTAATTCCATCAACAGAGCCAGATAATTGTGAATGGTGAGAGAAATTTACAGCTTGTATTTCGAATTTGGGGATCCAATCTGAATGATAAGATGAATTTTAGGTATTTACATGAAAAAAACAAATCGATGGCGCGTAAATTAAACCAACATTTAAGAAGATAACAAGTAATCAATCGTGATTAATAATTTAATACATGATGACATTAAACCTAAAATTTATTCGATTGAATTGCGGATTGCACCAGTCATCAAAATCAAACCCAGAGAAATCTCATAGTTTCTTCGATCTCACAAACAATTCATTTAGGGAAAACTCGCCGACTACCAGAATTGAAAATTAAGCCCGGAATCAAAGATGAGAACAATTGAGATGAAATCGATCATCAATACGTTTTCAGCATCAAGAAATCAAAATGCAAAATGTATGTATCGGTTTGAGAGATTTCTTACCAGTGGAAACTCGGGATGAGACAACGAATGAATCGAAACCCAAAATAGTGAAATCGATTGGTAAATTCTTGACCGTTAAATTTTGGCATCCTGAAAACAAGTTTTTTGCTTTTTTTTTCCTTTTCTTTTTTTTCTTTCTTTCCTTTCCTGTATTATTTCAATATTAATAATATAGATATAAAAGCATATGAAGTATATAAAATACTAATAAAATTTGTTTATTTATGTGATATATTTTTTTTTGTGTGAAAAGCAAGTCAATTTTATTACCAAAACCAAACCATACAAAACAGGATCGACTAGTCACAATACACGCGAAACAAACCGAAAACCACACCCCACGTCGGTTTGCAAGAAATAAACCAACGTGGTCGTGAGAACGACACAGACAACTTGATTAAGCACTGACAGCAGCTGGGTGACCCATCCACTGCCCCCAAACAGATGCAGGTGCGCTAAAGGACCCCCCCGGGCAGCAGCTTAATGAGACCCAACAGCAGCAGCTTATTGGGACTGCTTAACCCACACAGTTGCACTGCAAACAGCGACCATTCACCAGCCAACCTCTTCTTTTCAGCGTCCAGGATCGACTGCAGCGACTGACCCGATTCAGCCCTCGCAGAAGCAATTTAACACTACATTCAGCGTCCCTGCGGCTGTCCCGAATCAGCATAAAGCCCATCTGCACAGCTTGCTAACCACTTCCAGCACCTTATCCGGAGCAGTACCGAGACCGATCCTTATTGGACCTGTCCACTACCAGATCTTCCCCTGCTGTTATGGTTAGACAGTACTTGTAACAGACTGTAGCTTTTTCGCCCGACGCTCAAATCTCGACCCGCACTTCTGTTGATTACGTTGCCGCTTTTGGATCCGTTAGCCACTCCATCCACCCGAGTTTCCGCCCTCTGTATCTGTTCGAAAACCACTCGTAGCAATGGCGCTGCATTTCGAAGAATCGGTCCTTCAGTTTGCTTTTATCGGCTTTGAACACCATACAAGAAGCACCACATAGTTTATTTCTGTGATAATGAAATTGATTTGAACAATTTCATTAAGGAGCCTCTTACCACATGTTTAGGCCATCCTCAACGCATTGATAAAAGCCCTCAAGCCCTCAACGCCACATCAGCTAAGCCCTCAAGCTCTAAAGACCCCAGCGCTACCCTCAAGCCCTCTTGCCACCTCATTTTTTTAATTCTTTTATTTATACATTTAATTATTTAACAAAATAAAAATATTTATATATTTTTTAATAAATAAAAATAAGATAAATAATAAAAATAAAAATTCATATCATTCATTAAAAAATTAAAAATTACTAAATACAAAACACTACCAATTATGATATTTTTTAATTTGCTCTTTTCTCGCTACCGTAACCATCAAAGCGGGGCCCGAAAGGTGATCATGCGGGGTTATGAAAAACTCGAAGTCTTTATCAAATCGTTTTGCTCGTTCGATTTCTCGTTCGTGTTCCAACTTATCTCGTTCGAGTTCGAGTTTTTTCATTTTGTACTCCATTGTATCATCAATCTTCTCGTTGAACGTCGTCAACAACTGAGTAACACTTTCGTTCGTATTCGACCCGCTCGTATTACTCATTGATGTTTTTTTTGCCTTGTTTCTCCCGATGGGTCGTTGAAGTTGCTCGATGAAGTTGTCGTCATCGTCATCATTGGAAGGGTTGGTACGTTTTGAACCCCGCGATGAAGTTGTCGTCATCGTTGGAACGGCTCCTCATTTTGGACAATTTTTTAGGACTTCCCAAGCTTGTTGGTTAGAGAAAGCAAATCCTTGTTGTCGTTGGTACCGTTCGTGTGCCGTTCGTGAAATGTCGGCATCACTCATTCCGCTTGATCTATTATTGACCAAGTTGTTGTAGAAGCCGCAAAAAAGAGCAATTTTTTTATTGAGGTCGTTGAACTTGGTGTTGAGTTGATGAGTTGTTCTATAATTTCCGCGACCCATCGAACTAAAGAACACTTCCCCGATTCGGGTCCAAAAACTATCTACATTTATGTAAATTCAAGTATAAGAATATTAACAATAATAATAATAATAATAATATTAATAATAACAATAATAATAATAATAACAATAAAAATATTACCATGGGTTTGTGCGTTACCGATAACGGGGTCCTCCGAAACGTCAACCCACGCCGACACTAACGCGAGTTCCTCATCTTTAGTCCACATCTGTTTGGGGGCTCTATTTTCATATTGTTTGTTTTTCCTTTTCTCGATGGTTGAGGGTTTGATGGTTGTGTGTAGATGGATTGTGGTGTGTGCGGGCTAGAATGTTGGGTTTCCGGAACAATGTCGTCGGCGAGATTGATGAAGGGTGAAGGAGGATTGAAGTTGGCCGGAGTAAAACCTTGTTCAATCAAACCGGGACGTGTAAGTTGGTAAGGAATTTGTTGCAGATGGCCTAATGAGTTGTAAAATTGTTGCGGATATTGTGGCGGATTTTGTTGCGACCATTGTGGCGGATATTGTTGCGACCATTGCGGACGATAACCTTGTTGTGTAAACGCTTGGAAACCAAGCTCCGGGTCTTCTTGCGGTTGCGGTGTATCCGGTCGGTTACGACGGGATGTAGGTGTTTTGTTTGGATTCATGATGAAATTTGAGAGAGTTTGAGAGAGTTTGAGAGATTGTTGGTGTGAAAAAATAAGAGGTTGAGGGTTAATATATATAGTGTGATTAAATTGAAAAAAAAAATTAATTTTTTTTTTTATAAAAGTAGCCGTTGGTAGTTATTTATTTTCAAGATTTAAAAAAAAATAAAAAATATAAAAGGAGCCGTTGGAGAGCTCTCGGGTTTCTCGGGTTTGAAAGCCCGCACGCCGAGCCCGAGCATGAAGCCCGCATGCCCCCCACCGCTGCCCGCCCGAGCCCGCACGAGCCCGAGCTCGAGCCCGAAGGGCGCTGCGGATGGCCTTATTTGGACTGCAAAAACTGACACGAACTCGATACGAAATAAATGGGCTTGGGTAATATATTTTACCATGTTTAAGTAAACGGGTTGATATGACACGACACGACACGAAAACTAAATAGGTAAGGTCAGAGTAAAAAATTTCAACTCGAAAATGACAATAACCCGTTTATATATATAGGGGAGGTTTCTTTTAGAAACCAGTACATTTGTAAAAAACTATGCAAACCACTTCTCCACCAATCATTTTAATAAATTTAATTAAAACTAATTATTATTCAATTTCTAACCGGAGGGGTATAGCTGTCATTTTACATATTAATTTTTTATAAATATTTCTAGAATCGTTGTTAATTAGGTAATTTCCTAATTTCCTAATTAGAATCGTCTTCTTCTTCTGGCAGGGACGAAATGGGTAGATGGAGACAAAACCCAGAAAAAAGAAAATTGCTGATTCAACATCGATTAAAACCCAGAAAAAGAAAATGAATCCATGGAATCATGAAGACAAAACCCAGAAAAAGAATCATGAATCAAAACCCAAAAATCATGAACACAAAAATAATGAAGACAAAACCCAAAAAATCATGAATCTTGAATCATAAACCCAGAAATCTTGAATCCATAAACCCAGAAATCTTGAATCTTGAATCATAAACCCAAAAAACCATGAATCTTGAATCTTGAATCATAAACCCATAAATCTTTGAATCAAAAACCCAGAAATCTTGAATCTTGAATCATGGTGGTGGTGCCTGTGGTGGACAGCGGCGGCGGTGGTGGTGACTATGGTGGTCAGCGGCGGTGGTGACTATGGTGGTCAGCGGCGGTGGTGGTGGTGATTGTGGTGGACAGCGACGGTGGTGGTGCCTGTTCCCAGCGGCGGCGGCGGCGGTGGATTTGGTGGACAGCGGCGGTGGTTCCTGTGGTGGACACCGGCGTTGGTGGTGGTGCCTGTGGTCGGCGGCGACGGCGGCGGCGGATTTGTTTCTTGCTGTTGGATTGAACTCGATGAGAGGAGAGAGAGAAGAGGTAGTGAAGATGGGGTTGTGTTCTTGCTGAATGTGGATCGAGAGGAAGAAGGGGGTGGGGGGATCTTTGTATTTTGACTAGAATACCCCTAAGACCCTATTTTCTTTTTGGAATTAATTGTTTAAAGATCATTAATTACGAATTTTGCCACTGATCTAATCTTGAACGTCCATTAATTTTGATCTGATTAATGGATGGTATCTAGATAGGTTCTATAGTTTCTAAGAATGAGGTGGTTTGCAAAAAATACCACCCCTATATATATATAGGGGCTCCATAAAATGCAAACCTTGCATTTGTTGCACCCCTTACAAACCACAGTCTGCATATGTGCAGACTGGTTCTGCATATATGCATATAAATACTTGCAAGAATATACATATAATTGACATACATTCATAGAGGAGGGTTCAAACGAGGAGCGTAACAATTTAAGAAAACGCGAGGAGCACCGTCCATGTACAAAATCACATGTGATTCACAACACAAACCGCGGGATAAACCGCGCGCTTTGCAAACCGCGGGACAAACCGCGCGCTTTGCATTTTTTAATCACATATGATTTTGTTGTGAATCACATGTGATTTTGTACATGGGCGGTGCTCCTCGCGTTTCTCGTAAATTGTTACGCTCCTCGTTTGAACCTTTCTCTACATTCATATGAGACAATGCATATATGCAGAACCAGTCTGCACATATGCAGACTGTGGTTTGTAAGGGGTGCAACAAATACATGGTTTGTATTTGATTTGTACCCTATATACCCTATATATATATGGTACAAACAAATACAAACCATGTATTTGTTGCACCCATTACAAACCAATTTGCATATATGCATAATCTCAGATTCATATATGCATTATCCCATATGAATGTATGTCCATTATATGTATATTCTTGCACGTATGCATATGCACATTGTTCATATGCACACTGTGGTTTGTATGGTGTGCAACAAATGCAAGGTTTGCATTTTACGGAGCCTCTCTCTCTCTCTATATATACACGTTTGATTTGATCTAAGGGCTATAACATAGTTTGCATGGTTTGTCATCTTTTTATGGTTTGTAGAATATCCATCCACTATATATATATATAGACTTAAGATAATGTGAGACCAGACTATTTTCGCGAGACCAAAAAATTAACACTAAACCTTCACAGCAAAAGACTGTGAAGGTACTGTGATGGTAAACCTTCACAATGTTTTGTTGTGAAAGTTTGCTATTTTTTTTTACCTTCACAATGAATCACTATGAACGTTTAGTGTTAATTTATTGGTCTCACAGTCTCACGAAAACAGGTTGTTCTCACTTTCTGCCGCCGCTCTATTCTCCCGGTTACCAGCAGCGGCGGCGATCGTTGCTTCCTCTTCTCGCCGCCGACTTCTTCCATCTTCTTCCACTAGTCATCTTTCGTCCATCTTCCCGCAACCCTCTCTGCTTTTTCTCTCTCTCTCCTGATTTTTTGGGGATGCTTATGGGAGACGCATTCTGATTTTGACAAATATACCCTTAAAAGGGTGTTTTGTTTATTAAAATAATTACAAAATGGCAAGTATTTACATTTTATGCCACCAGATGAATCTTGACTGTTGATGATCTAATTGGATGGTTATTAGTTAGGTTGCATAGTTTCCACAAATGTAGTGGTTTGCAAAAAATACCACCCCTATATATATATATATATAAAGTTTTCTTTTTTATGCTTTGGATTTTTAATGTTTTTTATTTGGTTAAAACTTATAAGTTGGAACTATAAAATTTAGTTTTCTAATGCTTTCATTTGAATTTTGCATTTGTAATTTTTTGTGAATTTTCGATATCTAATTTTTAGTTTTATAAATGTTAAACGGGTTAGGCGGGTCGGGTTAGGGTTGAAATTTTCTGACCCGTTTATTAAATGGGTCGGGTTAGGGTTATGCACTCTCAACCCGTTTAACTTTGAACCCGACACGTGTGCCAGGTGTATGTTTATTAGGTAAACGGTTAACCGTTAAACGTTTACCGTGTGTCATTTATTTTCCGGATAAGGATTACAAATACCTAATAAAAGGTATAACATGTATCAAGAATTTTACATGGTAAATACTTACCAGGTAAAAAATGTTTACCAGATCCGTTTCAATGACCGACAATGTTACCCAATAAGATAGATGATGGTGATGATCTGGCTAGTAGCAATTATGAAATGATCTCCAACGAATGGTCCTAGTTATAATGGGTTAAAAGCTTGTTTCATTAACCTATATTTCATTTTCATTTTCGACAATTAGACCGGCTGAACCAAAACCGTTTTATATTTGGTTTTAAAATTGGCTCAACGGGGAGTTTAGGGTTAGAGAGAGATTAGGGTTAGAGAGAAAGCCAGCCGCCGGCGCCGCCGGCTAACGGTCTGCCGCCCCGCTGCCGTCTGCCTGCCGCTGCCTCCAACGTCCGCACTGCCGCCGTTGCTGTCGCCGCTAGACCTGCTGCCGCCGCTGCTGTCGCCGCTAGACCTGCTCCCGCCGCTGCTGCCTGCTGCCGTTGGGACTCTCTCTCTCCTTGTCTCTCTCAGATTTTAAATTTAAACCCACCGCCGGTAAGTCTCCGTCAGCAACGTGCTTCGATTTATAGAAGTTTCAACTTCTAAATCCCCCTGTGGCTTTGAATCCCTCTGTGGCTCTCATATCTGAGAAGAAGTCGTCCGGCTCCACTCCGACGACCATAATTACGTTTATCGGTGATACAATGGAATATCTCCTGACCATCGCCACCAAACTCCACGACTTTTACAACGAAGCCTATGGTGAAATTGTCAAAGCCTCTGGAGAGTATTTGGTAATGTTAATGGTAGCAAAAATGTGGAAATACCGTAAACGTTGGAAATTCCGATACCCCTACAATCTCAGTAAGAAAATTAATTTTATCTCGGTTACTTGGCATGATCAGCAAATAGGAAAAATCAAGAAAGTAAAGTGGACTATACCCACTTTCAAAAAGGAGGAAATCGTCAAAGAAAGGTGGCACCTTCCCACTGTTTCTCCTTACCTTCCGGCTGTGATTGTGCAAAAAAGAAGAGGAATCAATTCATTGATCGCCTCCAGTTGGAACTGCAGGGGCCTTGCCTTTCCTCGGGAAGTTCAGGTTCGTCGGGAGATTTTCTCGATCCATGCGGTGGATAGACAAGCTAACGAAGCGGCTCACTTGACTACGAGAGACTTTCGTTTTTTATCTTATCCAAATGTTTCGGTGTATTTCAGTCTTTCATTTCGCTTTGTATTAATGTTTTCTGTAACGGTCAAAAGTTTAATGATAGGATTGTTCTCCCGATCGGGTGATGGCTTGGCCGAAGCACGATCGTGACGCAATCAATTCTTTTCAAAAAAAAATTTGGCTCAAAGGGTTGACTTAACTTTGAAAAATATATTTTATTGCTCAAATCAACACAATTGACTTCTTCCCCACGTCAATCAAACCACGTTGACCTTTTCCAAGAGTAAAACCACAATTTGATTTGTACCGTGTATATATGTATAAAAAAATGTTTTAAACCTATAAAAATAAAGAAAAACCAAGATTTCACTGGGGGATGGGACCCCACCTTTTACAAGGTGGATCCGCCCCTGCTTGAAGTCCATACATAAATAAACCAAACGAACCCAGTATACCCCGACTTTTTTAACGAAGTACAACAGTTGACAAGATTAACATCAATCTATTGATTTTTTTTCTGTTACAACCCGAATGGCCTAAAAATAGCAAGTAAACTTCTCCTTTTATGCTACAATGCATTCATTCTGCTAGATTGTGCTTTCACAACTTCATAGCAGAGGTTCAGAGTTGTTCTTCTTCTTCTTCTTCCCTTTTGCTTTGGTATCAAGTCAAAATATGTGTTCTAATTCATGGTATTAATTCAGCCAACTTTCATCCTACGCAACGATAGGTACGCTAAAAGACGGTAGCCGAAAACCATGATCGCCAATGCCGTAGCTTCCTTTAAACCGCTATCTAATCTTATTCCATCGATCACGGGACTAATTGTTTCGTACTGAACTTTCAGAAGAAGTCTGTATGTGTGATAGTTGAACGACAAGTAGCGTAACCATGATATGAATATCGGAACATCCTGCAATTTCATTGATTGTTTACGTCAATTACAAATGAATGATTGAGAATTCGAGATTAAATGCCAAGATCCGAAAGTCCCCTTCTTTTACAAACCTAGTAATTCGTACAAACTTACACACCGGTTTTCATGTGTTGTTTCATATATGCGGTGTTTATACAACATTTTTTTAATCATATGTGAAACGCTCAAGACTTTTTTTCCACACACAAAACAGTCCTACATGTTTCACATATGAAACAACACCGTATAAACACTACATTTTCAGACAAACTTGAAACAACATATGAAACTGTTTGTAAGTTTGTACGGTTTACTGGCTTTGTAAATAATTATATATATATATATATGTGGTCGGGTTCAGGTGAAAACGTAAAAAAATGAAAAACTAAGAAACACCTCGATAACTATCCATTTGTACGGTATGCACATAAGCACATTTGTATACAAGTAAATTGTAAGAGGTTTTTCCGGTATGCATACGTGCATAGAAACCAGGAAACATCTTCAATTATTTGTATGCACATGTGTATACCGTACAGATGAATGGTTATTAAGATGTTTTCTTAAATTTTTATTTTTTTAGGGTTTTGCGCCGAACCTCACACACTCTCTCTATTCTTTTTTTTCTGTTACCTTCACGAAATACCCACCGGCCAACATAAAGGCCATTACAGTTACAGAAGCCAAAGTTGTCGCTCTCTTCAAGTCCGTAAGTGTAGCACCAATGGCGAGTCCAAGTCCCTGTCATCAGTTTTATAGGACATCAAATATGTCTAAATGTCATAGTTATAGACTGTTTTCTATGACCAAACAACT
The DNA here is from genome assembly GCA_033807775.1 of Saussurea involucrata. NCBI lineage: Eukaryota > Viridiplantae > Streptophyta > Magnoliopsida > Asterales > Asteraceae > Saussurea > Saussurea involucrata. Next base: position 10,069,061 of record CM066325.1, on the reverse strand, counting down.
ATTACAAAAAGGTGATAAGACATTTTTTTACGTCCTAACACGTTTTTCAAAACATTTTTGAAATAAAAAGTATACGTTTACAAGACACTTCTCAAAAATATCCTAGAATTTGTTACATAAAACCAAATATTAATACAATTGTAATACCGATATAATATAGTCTTATAAAGTCGTCTATCAGGATATTTAGCAATAACATACCTGAGCTGCTACGATACAGAGGAAGACGATGATCATGGTTAGGAAAAATGAGTCAACGGTTTGTCGGAGGCCTGCCATGAAATAAACGACAACCAGGAAGAGCATTGGAAGAAATAGATCGAGTGGAAGATCGCTCGTAGTCCTCGCCATAAAATACGCACTCAATCGATACATATCCGCAGCCCTTTCCTTGTTCAACATAGCTCTTTCTTGAGGAAATGTGAAGATGGCCGTAAAAACCGGGAAAAATGCCCAAAACACAGCAATGAAGAACAACAATCCTGCCTGCAAACACGATTGTTTGGTTCTATAAGTTCAAGTCCTATAAACCAGTATGTTAAAAGATATATTTAACGTCTTATAAAGCCGATTTTGTCAGGTTCTGTACCTGATCATCGAGATCTTTGGGGCTATGAACACTTGATTGCCACCACAAAAGTCCCAAGATGACTGCTGTTACGAGAACTTGTGTGATTCTCAACCAGCTAAAATAATCGTGTTGCCTTTCTTTAAGCCCTCTCCGAAACAATATCGAATATTGCTCTCGCCAGCTCGCACCCCATTCTCGTTTCATAGTCCGCACGCTCGATTTGATATCTTCATCGAGGGGTGTCTGAATCATCAGCTCCTTTTTTGTTTCTTCAGTTACTCTCGTCTCGTAGGCCTCCACTAAATACTGCAAAATGACCAGATAAATTTAAGTTATATAAAGCAGTCTATTAGAACATTGATGGTATATATCTTACTTACATCATGCACAACTTCTGGTGTAGGTATTCCATTTTTTGTTTCCCTTTGAGAATTTCCGAGTTGTACCCGGTCCGCCAATTCCGAAGGGATGGAAACTTCATTCATGTTTCCGTTTGCAAGGTCGAGTAAGAATTCGGCTGGGTTCATGGCGATCATGGGAGAACATCCGATGGATGAAAAATATACCATAGCTTCTGACGCTTTTCCGAAGTAAAGCAAGCTTCCTTTCCCGAGTAGGATCAATTTGTCGAACTTGTGGAAAAGTCTGCTCGATGGCTGGTGAATCGTGGTAACCACCGTTTTCTCTGTCTGTAATCAATACAATGGAGACCAGGTTTTTCAGCTAATCTGCCAAACAAGTGTAGCTTATAGATAAGCATATTATATACCTCGGCTATGTCTTGTAAAAGTTTGATGATCCTTAGAGCAGTTGTCGAATCCAAACCGGAGGTGGGTTCGTCAAGGAACAAGACGGAAGGATTGATTATTATCTCGTTTCCGATGCAAACACGCTTCCTTTCGCCACCCGAAACTCCCCGAACAAAGGAACCGCCTATCATTGTATCTTGACACCTGTTTAAAGCCCGCAAAAGTTGGTCAGGGGTCGTTTACCGATACAAATTAGGTAAGCACTAACCAGGTAAGAGTGCAGTTTGCGTCAGGACTAATCACTGTCCGAGTCAGCATTAAGCGCTTCTTATCGGGTAAAAACTGACGGTGGTTAGAAATTTTCATTTACCTCTCTAAGCCAAGTTCGCGGATGACATCTGCTGCTTGTTTTTCTTTCTCTTGTTTCGTTAACGTTTTCGGCAGTCGTAGAAGAGCTGCGTACGTTAACGTTTCCTTCACCGTTAGATGAGGAAACAACACATCATCTTGAGTCACAAATCCAATCCTGCACACACACATCAATTTTTTGTTACGTCAATGTTAAAATTGATTTTAAGAACGTTAAATATGTCTAAATGTCCTTATAACCTGCTTTTTAGAAACTTGGAGTATGGCTGGTCGTTATATGTGATCGATCCCCCTGTCGTAGGAACGGGTAGACGGCCTCCGAGCAAACTCAAGAGCGTCGTCTTTCCGCTTCCAGAAGGTCCCATTAACGCCAAAACTTCTCCTGGATTCACTGCACCACTGATTCCATTCAGAATATCTTTTTCTTGTGTAGAGTACGTTGTCATTCCTTTGATGATTATCTTGTATGTCACTTCTGTAAACTGCATATGATCATATCAAAGTATCCATCATCATCATGATTCATAGTTTCTTTTGCATTAAATATGTCTAAATATCTTAATAGACTGTTGTTTTATAGGACTAACGATTGTGCATTCCATGTAAAGATGTTACAATTCGATGTTATAACGTCATATTTAGACATTGTAACAAGCTTTTTAGGATACTTTAGTGTCCTAAAACTCTTTTTAGAACACCAATCGTTCTATAAAACTTATTGGAACATAGACTCAAGTTTAGGGCAAAAACCAAAAAAAATGGAAAACCGAGAAACACCTTTGTAACAGTTCATTTGTCCGGTCTGTACACGTGCATAAAAGTAATTGAAGTTGTTTTTTGGTTTTTATGCACGTGTGCATTATGCACATGTACAGTGTCTAGATGAACGGTTACCAATGTGTTCCTCTGTTTTTCATTTTTTTTACAATTTCCCCTTGAACCTGAATCTGACCCTATATATATATATATATATATATAATAGTAGATGAAATCAATCTGTTTATAAATACGGATTCGATATCGGCTACTTGTTCTTATAAAAACATGAATCCCTTGATCATGTATACCTTTAGATATATCGGCAAGGTGGGTTCCGTTTGAAACTTATTACGCGTCCCAGCTTCGATGTCTTCCGCTGTAAGAAGCATATTATTAACGTCACATATTTGTATTATACCAGAAGGCTAAATTGAATCCATCATGATTTTGTTATTAAATGTTCAAAAGTAATTAAGTTTAGTTTTGTGTTCTCATCTTCTGTCTCCATTGATGTTGCAAGTTATGAAAAGTAAGATGAACAAGAGAAACGAGAAAAAGGGTCGAATATTTGATCCAAAAACGGCGATCAAGAAAGTCTTTTTGATGCATAGTACAATAACCGAAAACAAGATTAGTCGTGTTGATTTTGTAAATACCCGGGAATAATCTCTTCTAAATTACCGAGCTTTAAGCTAACTCGAATTCACTGTGAACTAGGAATTTGGATGGAAATGAAGAATTTATGTATTCAACGGTGACCATCCGGATTACAACTTCAACGTATAAATAACGAGTCCAAAAGGAAATTGGCGCCCTGATTCTAAGCTTTGAATCGGCGTATTGTGGGCCTGAAACGATAACTCAAAGTAAAATTTATGCGTGTTTAAGTACAAACACCCCCACTTGACGGTCATGAGAACACTAAGGGGCTGTTAGGTTGGTTTTTTATTAAGTGGATAAAATTGTTTGTGTAGATTAATCCGTTTGTATCGATTGAGAAGACAAAGACACACCCATTCATTAGCAGATAAGCAATGGGCCTAATGGCCCACTTTCTACATTGTGGGGCCCATTTACGCTGACACCAAAGAAGACTTTGGGCCTGTCCTAATAGTTAGCTGGTTGGTTGCAGTTGTACAACCTGTGATATGAATAAATTCATTTGAATTTTATTGTTATTTTCAAGATATATAGTAATAAAATTAAATATGTTACAAAAATTGCGAAAAATATATGTGGAAAATTAGAAAACAAAAAGTATGATCATGGGAGTTGGACAAATGGAAAGCTGCTATCAACTACATTTTCTTGCAAATAGCTTTAAACACAAACCCTACCTTCTAAAGGCTAATGTGACCATTTTGCCCTTTGGTGTCTTGGTTACTTGTACTTTATGCAATAAAAGTTATACGAAATATATCGTTACGCTGCAAATAAGTGGATCAAAGCGGAAAAAAGATCGGATTACTTTCTACACACGTACGTAACGATTTTCTAGACATGAAAATCTTTTCGGATTTATCAGTTGTAGATACTTACGAATATCATCGTCGCTGAAAGGTCTTGAATCCGCAATCTCATCGGGAGGCATGGTGAATCCGGTGAACGAGAAAGAAAACCCTAAGCTAGCACTGGAAGCTCGACTTAAGGCAGCGCCACTACCAACATCATCGAGCTCGAATTTCAACTGGGCGCTTCTCGTCTTTCTGATGTGTGTGTTTTTGCCGCCACTGCCGCCACTCCGGCTGGGTGATGCAACCACCATTTGTCTGCTGGACTTTCTCGAATGCGTGCCACTGCCCTCCGCCGGGGAAGATTCACTTGGCATCTGGGATTTCATCTCTGCAAGCTGATCTGATTGTGTTCTCCATAACCCTAGATTCGAATTCGGTTTCTCCATCAATCTTTTCCCTATATATCAAATGACATTCAAAACACACCAACAACTGATCAAAACCCTAAATTAAACCAATAATAACTAAGGGAATTAATGGAAACAATATATATATATATAAAGAATTGTCTACTGGTTTCCAAATCATCGATCACCAATAGCTTGTGCATACTGGTAAATTATGTTGTTCTTTTTTTTATGCACGTGTGCATGTTACAAATTATCTGTAAGCACAAGTGCATACCGTCCAGATGAAGGGCTACCAGGGTGTTCTTCAGTTTTTTTTTCTTCCTTTTTTTTAGGTTTCTCCGGACCTGACCCTATATATATCTTGAATCTTTCGCTATAAAAACTCAAAAGATTACATATCTGAGTCTTACCCATTTCACGGATTGATTGTAGAAAATAAGAAACAAAAAGGAACCATTCTTCAAGCTTATGTTAACAAGCACTTAATTCGACATGCATGGATATACACACACACACACACACACATATATATATATATATATGAAGGTTTGCAGGTTTTTACTTACCAAAGGAAGAAGGAACGAAATCTTGTTGTATCGAGAGAGGAGACCAAAGAGAAGTTTGATCAATCGACTTACTTTACTAGCTCCAACATGAATCCCCTTTTATATGTAAAAAGAAACCCAATTATAGCAACTCTAGATGTGAAATGACGAAAATGCCCTTGATCTTGATTATTAATTAAAGAAGCCAAGAAATATTAATTAGTCATCTCTATGATTTTGAAAACCACTGAACAAGATATATACCAATAATGGTTACTTATGTATGTGTATACATACATCAAAATTCAACGTCAAATTACTAATTAGTTGTATATTTCTCATGATCACGGTTGCCGTACACGTGTTGAGAGACGAAATAATTAATTGGTCGATTTCGGTTTATGTTTGGCTTTGTTTGACGAACTCGTTTTTATTTTTATTGATTGGTTTTTAGGTCAATGAGTCGGTTTTTCGAACTTTTAGCAATAAAATTGGTGGGATTGGGATAGATGGAGCTATGGAGGTGGAAAGGTACATGAGCCATGGATGGATCTCTAAGTATTGTGAGGCCTTCATCCAATCTTAAGTTACCCTTTTCTTAGGGTACCAAAAATCTTTTGGAATTTTTCTTTAAATCATTGCACATCATCATCATCATCATCATCATCATTTATTTTATGATATGTATATGTATTTATGTATATATATATATATACATGTACAAATACACATGTATACATACATACATACATGATATTATCAAATATAAATGTATACATACATGTATATATAATACACAATCTATATAGTCCAACTATTTGGGAGATTTTCTCAACATGCAATAAATATATGTGTGCAATAGAAGCCAAATTTGGCATGGTGATGTTTGTAGGTGGCCTCAAAGGTGGCATTGTAGTATTTAACCGTTTCTTCCGGTCGATAGCGGTCATCTCACGCTAACTTATTAAAAATAAATAAAATAAATAATGATGTGCTGGATGTTAATTAGTGGGACAAAAAGAGATACATAGTTTTTTAGAGGAAATACTCCAGGCAATATCATAAAAACAGAAAACGAAATACAAGAGTTAAGGCAAACGCCACAAATCGACCCAAACAACAAAACAAAAAAGCTTGGACACTAGATTGTACCAAGCATTCAAGCAACTAACAACCAAAATAAATATAAACCAACAGATCTAAACAAGTAACAAAATAGGATGTGAGCAACACGCGGCCAAAAAAAACACCAAAAACCATCTGACCTCAAAACACAACGCTTCCCCTCACGATCCAGAGATACGGAGTTTGAATACATAAGATTTGTATCTCATATCATGATATTTGAACTAGTATTGGCACTATGTTGGTTGACAGACATTCTCGTAAGGTTTTTCTCAAAAACAAAATTAGGTTTTTAAAACCGAGGGTGGATTCTGATTGAGGATCAGAATAAACGAAGTAAATGCTTAAGTATTTTTTATTTCAAAAACTTTGAAAAGAAACTATGTGGAACAGCAGAATCACATTAATTATATTACCTTAGGTACTATAAAATCAATCTTTCACACATTGTTTTTTACTTATTAATGAAGATATATTTCATATATAGATCGCTACTTCTATTAAATGTTTGAAGAAAACAGAAAAATTAAAAAGGTAACCGTTTAAAGTGACGTGTGCAAAGCTTTACCTCAAGGCCACGTGAAATACTACTCTTTTCAACTTTTTTTCCACCTACCCTTGAGAAAACGATATATTTTTCATTTATTTCTTTAGAGAGAGAGAAAAAAAAACTAAAATGAAAACTCAAATTCAATTGTGAACGTTAGGACGAATCTTGGCGCTTCCATCTCTATTGATCCAATGACTCATATTAAATAAATGAAATTATTAATTAAGGTGATTAGAGGTAAAAATAGAAGATAATTTAAACTCACACGTACCATATTTTACTTTTTATTTTCTTTTTTAATCAAAAACTTTTACCCCCGCTTAAAGTTTAATATAAATTATCTTAAAAATTACTAATATTTTAATCAAACAAATTACATCAAAAAAACGAGAATTCCGTGCTCTTCGATATGACATCCAACTCGATATGGGTTTTTTTGTTTTAACCGTTTTTACGTAAAATGTCATATATGTGTTATATTCATTATGAATATTTATGTATTCAAGTGTTTATAACATCTCGACACCGTAAGTCCGTAACTCGACATCACCTTCTACAACATTTTCTTCAACGTCCTAAGGCATCGTGTTCTTTATTATCGTAACCCAACACCCATCGAGATGAATCGGGAACTTATCGAGTTTCGATTGTGAACCGATGAACGAAATAGAGTGTGTCACGTCTCCACACATTCACGGGTCACTCATGTATTATTCTTCATGAATAATGTATTATTCATCATGAATAATGTATTATTCATCATGAATAGTGAATGAACGTTCACCTTTGTTATTCATACTGAATGTGGACACCTGGAGATGTGCATACATGTTCATAAAGAATAAAACCAAGTTGCGGATGTGATTCGGAAAACAAAAGAGAGTGCGTCATGTGTTCACACCTTTACGAGTCATTCATATATTATTCATCATGAATAATGTATCATTCAGGATGAATAATACAACATTCAAGATGAATAATACATGATTCATGTTTAATAATACATGAATCGGGAATTCGTGTATTATTCATCCTGAATGTTGTATTATTCATTTTGAATACCGTGTTATTCGTCATGAATAGTAAATGAACGTTCCCCTTTGTTATTCATATTGAATATGGACAGCAGAAAACGTGCATACATATTCATACTGAATATAACACATACATAGCATTTCACGTAAAACGGTTAAAATGAAGAAAAAACTATATCGAGATGGATGTCATATCGAAAAACACGAAATTCTAGTTTTTTTTATGTAATTTGTTTGATTAAAATATTAGTAATTTTTAAGATAATTTATTTTAAACTTTAAGGGGGTAAAAGTTTTTTAATTAAAAAAGAAAATAAAAGGTCAAAGATGGTAGGCGGTGATTCAAATTTCCATATTTGTCTCTAATCACTTCTCAATTGATTTCATTAAGTTTTAACCATTGATTAGTTTTCCAAATCTTGATCAATGGTTGTGACTTGTCCTCATGTTCACAATTGAAAATGAGTTTTCATTTGAACTCACCCGTATATATATATAGGGAGAGGTTCAATTGAGAAGTGCTAAATATATGAGAATTAAGAAGTGATCTTAGACATTCATTCGGTCAAGATCGGAGCCTTTGACCGAGAAGCAGCGGATAATTCCTCGCGTGGTATGCACGTGATTTGCACAAGATAGAGGGATAGTTTCGTAAAAAATACGCGGGACGAGTTCATATATGAATATGTGTGATTCACATATGAACTATACGCTCATATATGAACCTTTGCAATTCACATATGAACTCTTTTTAACTAATTCATATATGAACATTTGTGATTCATATTTGAACCTTTGTCAGTTAATTAGTTCATATGAGAATTAGTTAAAAAAAGTTCATATATGAATCAGAAAGGTTCATATATGAATCAGTTAATTGGTTCAACCTATTTATATATGAACCTACAGTTAATTAGTTTCATATATGAAACACAAAGGTTCATATATGAATCACAAGGTTCATATATGAATTAGTTAAAAGGAGTTCATATGTGAATTGCGTGGGTTCATATATGAACAGATAGTTCATATGTGAATCACACAGGTTCGTATATGAACCCGTCCCGTGTTTTTGTAAAAGTTACGAAATTGTCCTTCTATTTTTGGAACAGTCGCAACTTTTGACCAGTCAAAGTCGCAACGTTTGACCAATTAAAACTGATCTTGACTGAATAAATGGCCAAAATTACTTCTCTACTTCTCATATATTTAGCACTTCTCATTTAAATATGTGGCTATATATAGGAAGGTTTAAACGGCAATGCTAATTATTTATAAAAATATGAGAAAAACAAATCATGTGTAAAATGACATATGATTTTATATTAACGATAAAAGATTGGATAGGAACGACCTAAGTCGCAAGGCAAATTCACGTGAATCATATATGATTTTATACGTGAATCATGTATGATTTTGTACATTAACGGTCGTTCTCGTATTTTTTTTAAATAGTTAGCGTTTTTATTTGAACCTATACACACACACACACACAGATATATATATATATATATATATATATATATATATATATATATATATATATAGGGCCCGTTTCCGTTACAAACCAAATAGATTGTACAAACTCTGCAAACCCATCTCCACCAATCACGTAATTTCTTTTTTTGTTTTTATTTTTTATATCCATAAGGGTATTTTAAGGCTTTTAGCATATTTTTAAATATTATTTTTTCAAATATGTTATTTTACTCTTTGTAACTGTTAGATGAAAAAGTAAATTCATCGGAGACTGGTCTTCGACGACGGCGACTGGAAATTATGAAGACAAAATCATCTATTCATCTGAAAATCATGAATACAGATAAAAGCATAACACCCAAAAAATCATGAACCAAAAAAAATCAAGAACAAGATAGATTCATGAACCCAAAAAATCAAGAACTAGATAGATTCATGAAGCCACATTATAGATTTACGAACCCAAAAAATCATGAACCAAAAAATCAAGAACCGTCGTCTTCTTCAAGGCCAGCTTTACAAAATTAAAATTACTGTTCATCACGTTCTTCCTGTACGATCGTACTCACTGGTGGCCATCCAACCACTTGTTCCATGCGATATTCATATTCATATGCATAAATCAGCCGATGTATTCACTCGCGATTTTAGTTTCAATAACAGTACGTCGATTTCTACAAACTTAATCGAAGAGATTGAAACTTACTTTTCCGATGGAGGTTTTATGGCATCAGAGCATTCTGGATCTGATTAATCACCATCGGAATCTTCATCGCCACTTCATTTTAGCGCAAATGTATCCGAGAATCGTCGTTTTGTTCCCAAATTTCTGCCTCGTGATTCGCTTGGTAAACCTAAGGTAAGTTCTGTTTCGTTGAGACTCAGGCCGTAATCGACGGCGGTGGTTAACTCCGACGTGATTTTGGACGTCCCCGACGACATTTTTCATGGGGGAAGGGGAGGAATGAAGATGGCGGCTTGGTGAGGGAGAATGAAAGAAAGGTAACCCTAAAACTCATCAAGAACCGTAGGAGAGAGAGAGGGAGGGTTGATTTTCATATACCCAAAATACCCTCAAGCGTCTCTCAATTATTTAAAATAAAATTAAAATATTCACTTAATTACAATTATGCCACCACTTGTTTCTTAACCGTAAACAGGGGCTGAGCCACCTTGGAGCCAGAAGTGGCAGTGGCTCCCCCTCATACTCCAAGTTTCATGTATTTTCAATTTTTTACTATAAGTTTAGTGTATTTTCATGTATTTTCAAATGGTTTTCTTATTGAATACACATTTTTTAGTATAAATTTCATGTATTTCAAATAGTTTTCTTATTACATGGTTATCTACACACATCTTGTATTTGTTTGTATAAATATAAATATATATATAGTTATGTTGGTTGGGTCACCCATGCTTTTCAACTCTTTTTTACAACTATTTTCAATTAAAAACGTACGTGTGTATATATATATATATATATATATATATATATGTGTGTGTGTGTGTGTGTGTGGCAAAAGATCGTGTGAGAAGTTGAGGTTAACGTGTGAATCATGAGAAGTGGATTTGAACACTATTAATCAAATGCACTCCCATTAATTGCGGCTTAGAAGGGAATTGATCTGGTGCATCTCGGTGCATCCATTTCTCACCCGGCTGTTGATAACCACTTCTCAAGCTACTCACATTAACCTCAACTTCTCACCGGAGCCCATTCATATATATATATATATACATATATTTAAAAGGGTTTTCTCGGCCTTAAAATTGTGAATTTTCTTAGATATTTCTAGACACTCCCTAGATAAATTTTCTGGCTCCACACCTGACCGTAGATCAAATGTGTTAATGGTTTAGATTGGGTTTGCAGAGTTTGTACAATCCATTTGGTTTGTAAATGATATTCACCCTATATATATATATATATATATAAGGTTGGGTTTTTGTGAGAAGTTGAAGTTAACCTTAGGGATGAGGTTGGGACTCGACTGGTATCGAACCAGTTGGTGATGAATTTTTTTGGGACTAAAAAAAGAATGACCGAAAACCGAACCGTATGTATCAGTTCGGTTTCGGAAAGGGAAAATCGATACTAGGGCACTTAGGACCGAAAATATGAAAATGTATCAAATGTGTATCAAAATCAATCTCAAACAATCAAAAGTTCAACTAGATAGATTTTCATATCTTTGATTTTTTTATGGTGTATGTAGTGGCAAATTTTTTGATGGTTATAAAAAAATTTGGAGAAGATATGGATACTTATAGAGAAGATTTTGTTAGTTTAGAAGATGCTATATATCTTGATTGGGAAAAGATAAGATTAGTTTAGAGATGATATGCATAGTTTAGTAATTTAAAAAGTCAACGTCGTCCCTTAATATTCCGGTTCGGGTTCGGTTTATTTTTTCCAGGAAAATACCAGTACCAAATCCTGAATACCGAATTTGTCGAAATCTTGGAACGGATAATCGGATCGATTGCATGGTACCGGTTCGAGTTCCGTCTGGTACCGGTTCGATCCTTGTTTGGTTAAAAAAAATAGTCCTCAAGACTCTTCCCCATATATATATATATATATATATATGGGTTTATGTGAGAAATATCTATTTATGTGAGAATTGTAAATTAACCTTCATATGTGAATTTCATATGAAAGATACCACCATTTATATTATATGAAAGCTACCACCATTTATATTATATGAAAGCTACCACCTTCACTAGGGGTGCGATAACCTGAAAAATAGACCGATTAACTTAATCTAATCTAATTTGATGATTGGGTTATAAAATATACAAACCACTAATATCCGATTTTTTTGGTTTGATATTGTAATATAATTAATCATCTTTTTAAACACCCATAACGCATTCAAAGTGATATGTAATGACTTGGATTACAAATTTAAGGAGGGTTGCATGGGTTATAATATTCTAAACCTTTCTATATATATATATATATATATATATATATATATAGACACATACACATATATCATTTGATAACCTCATATATTGTGATAACTGTGAGTATTTTTCACATATTTTTTTTATCTATGGGTATAATTTAATATATTGATTAGAGAGAGAATGAATAATAATTGAGATCGTATGAAATTAAGAGTTTATGGCGATGAAAATAGATAAATGAATATTTGTGAAATGCAGATGAATAAACCTTATGTTCTCATGTTTTTAACAAAAAATTGAAAATTTCATTCTCACAAAAACGCAATATATATATACCGAAAGATTTAATAGTAAAATTTTAGACAACAAAAGATATATAAAACTTTTTGTGTAAATACAAGAAGGAATATGAAAGTCAAAGTCGAACAACTAATAAGAAATATCCATCGACAGTGATAAATAAGAAGAAACGTCTTTGAAACCAATACTGTCAACCTTTGGTAATAATTAACGAATTAAAACTTTATACTAAAACGATAAATGGGTGACGCGCCATCTTCGTTATAGGGTGCGTCATACTGACTTAGTAGATACATCGAATTAAACTGGAACAAACTCAGAATAGGACCATACGTTTAGAAATGGACAAAAAACAAAGAATTTGATTCATACCAAGTTAAAAAATAATGAACCGATAATAAAAGAGAACAAAGTATTTATTTATAACATCTCGAATGTATTATATGTACAACAAAAGCACCATATATCTATACTATCTTATAAAGCATATAGACTAAAAGTCTTAAAGTCTTAAATCTTTTTCTTTTAATTTTATTCCTTTTCTTACTATATTTAAGCAATAAAACTGAAAATTAATTATTGTAGTTATCTTTTCCTATCTTTCTAACAACTTAAACTTAAATCTTTTTTTATTTAAAAAATTAATTAAATTCATTTTCTTCCTTTATTTAAGCCTGAAAAATATATAATTATTTTGAAAAAAAATATGATTATTCATTTTAGAGAAAAATATATTAAAATTAAAAATCCAACAAACATATTATTAAATCATTTATGAAACTTGAAAATTTCGAAAAACGATTTATGAAACATAAAAATCTTGAAGTTTTTGAAAATATAATTTATAAAACTCAACCAAGCAGTTTATGAACATGAAAAAAATCGAAAAAACGGTTTATAGAAGTTAAAAAAATTCATACAATACAGTATAATTTAATAAAAATAATTAATGTGATTACATGAATATAAAAACAATTAATTACTATCACAAGATATATTTTTAAAAGTCTTAAAGTCTTAAATCTTTTTTTATTTAAAAAAATAATTATATTCCTTTTCTTCCTTTATTTAAGCATGCTGATTCTGCTTTTTCTATTATTATTTTTAATAAAACTGAAAATTAATTGTTGTAGTTATCTTTTCTTATCTCTCTAACAACTTAAACTCAAATCTTTTTTATTTAAAAAATTAATTAAATTTCTTTTCTTCCTTTATTTAAGCCTGAAAAAATATATAATTATTTTGAAAAAAAAATAAGATTATTTATGTTAGAGAAAAATATATTAAAATAAAAAATCCAACAAACAGATTATTAAATCATTTATGAAACTTGAAAATTTCGAAAAACGATTTATGAAACATAAAAATCTTGAAGTTTTTGAAAAAATAATTTATAAAACTCAAACAAACAGTTTATGAACATGAAAAAAAATCGAAAAAACGGTTTATAGAAGTTAAAAAATTCATATAATACACTATAATTTAATAAAAACAATTAATGCGATTACATGAATATAAAAACAATTAATTACAATCACATGATATATTTTCAAAAGTCTTAAAGTCTTAAATCTTTTTTTATTTAAAAAATTAATTATATTCCTTTTCTTCCTATATTTAAGCAATAAAACTAAAAATTAATTATTGTAGTTATCTTTTCCTATCTCTCTAACAACTTAAACTCAAATCTTTTTTTATTTAAAAAATTAATTAAATTCTTTTTCTTCCTTTAATTAAGCCTGAAAAATATATAATTATTTTGAAAAAAATATGATTATTCATTTTAGAGAAAATATATTAAAATTAAAAATCCAACAAACAGATTATTAAATCATTTATGAAACTTGAAAATTTCGAAAAACGATTTATGAAACATAAAAATCTTGAAGTTTTTAAAAAAATAATTTATAAAACTCAAACAAACAGTTTATGAACATGAAAAAAATCGAAAAAAACGGTTTATAGAAGTTAAAAAAATTCATATAATACACTATAATTTAATAAAAACAATTAATGCGATTACATGAATATAAAAACAATTAATTACGATCACATGATATATTTTCAAAAGTCTTAAAGTCTTAAATCTTTTTTTATTTAAAAAATTAATTAAATTCCTTTTCTTCCTTTATTTAAGCCTGCTAATTCTGCTTTTCTTTTATTATTTTTAATAAAACTGAAAATTAATTGTTATCTCTAAAATCTCTTAATATTATACCCCTCTCTCTCACACGGATCATTTCAATACTTATCTCTAAACTTAATGTTATACTCGTCTCTCTCACACGGATCATTTCCCCCAATCTCTCTGAACTCTAAACTTATCTCTAATCTCAAACTCCCCAGATTCACTCAGTTAATGCTTATCTCAAACTATGGTTCAGATTAAATCGTTCATCCTCTACCCATATATACATGCATCGGATTCCAGTTCTAATTACAGTTACAGGCCTCTCTATTCCTCAAGGTGTGGGTATTGAATTTATTTGCAGTTGTTGATATTTTTTTAATTTATTTGCTCAGGTAAGATTTCTAATGCTACCTTGCTGTTTTTGGTTTTAATGATTTGTTTAATCAGAATTATGGTTGGGATTTTTTGTCGGAACCCTTACAATTTGACCGGGGTTTGTAATCGGAGCTCATGCCCCCTTGCCAATAGTCGTTACGCTACCATCTGTGATCATGATGGTACTGTCTTTAACATAGTTGTAGACTTTTATTGTGTTTTTTTGGTTCTTATCATGTATTTGCTTTGGAACTGAATCTTTAAAATTTGTTGAAAATGTTTTCGTAGCGTGGTTATCATTTGTGTACTTTTATCCATTATTTGGTCTTATATTATTCATTACTTTCTTTGCGGCAGGAGTCATCTACTTGTATATGAAAACTATAGAGAGGGCTCATATGCCAAACAAGTTGTGGGAAAGAGTGAAATTGCCTCGCAATTATGAGAAGGCACTAGAAATTATTGACAAAAATCTGGTATAAAACTTATTTTAGCTCATTTAAACATATGCGAGTATGTTCATAATGTAATTTGGAGAAGTTAAAATTCCAAGTTGTAATGGGTTTTGCAAATTGAATTGACAGATGTACTGGCCAAAGTTTCAGTGTGATATCAAGTGGGAGGACTTGATGATTAGAGAATAGATTGGGTGAGATATAAGCTGCATCTGGTTTCTTATATTGACATTAAATTCCAGGTCTATCTTTTTGAAATATTTGACGTTTTCCAAACAATATTGGTGAGTGAATTTTGGAGTTATAGAATTGATTGGTGAGTGTTGTCATAAAAACAATATTGATGGGTTGCTATTGAATAAACTACATCATTACAACATATAATTTAGTAAGACAATGAGAGATACCTTCAAACTTTTATAACGGAAGCACCTCGTGGTCTTCTGCAAGCTACTGCATATCCCCAACTGCATTAAATGCCTTACTTTGAAACCATGATGTAATTAGAGATCCTTCCTGTTTCCTAAATTGGTATTGATGCTCTCTTATAATGGCTACAACATAAAGTGAATGAGTTATGATTTTTGTGAAGTCATAAATAAACTTTAGTAAAATTGACTTGGTTTCTCTTTAAAAGAAAATAGACAAGAATCATGACAAAACTAGGCAAAAGCATAATTGAGGTCAAAACAAATTTTGTTGCATTTTTTCGTGTAAACAGCAAATTACCCGCCAAAATGACAGTAAGAAACCGGTAAATGATTCAGGTCATTCAAAGTAGTTCAAAATTAGCTAAAAGAATCCTCTAGAGGCTATTGGAATGTGTGTGTGTGTGTGTGTGTGTGTGTGTGTGTGTGTGTGTGTGTTTTCCTGACAATAGGAGTTACTTTTGCTTTTTCTGTTTTGCATTTATTAGTGATGTTAAAAACCAAACCAACCAACTCAAGTCTCAGGGTAGGATTTAGTACTGGTATTAAACTTGTAACAATATTCTTAGTAAGTTTGAATTTGGAAAAAAAGTGTTTTGAATATTGAGGATAATCGTCGATGTTGTAGGACCCTAGGTTTGACCTTTTCAAGGAAAAAGTTCTTAAGCAGGGAACACCACGACCTCAAAAGTCACTTGGGAGGGGGATGGCAAGAGTATAATTCAATTCACTCTCTTAAAAAACATATCCATAGATTTAATTACAATCACCTTAAACATAAAATCAAGTTTACTTTGATGTTCGAACGAGTTAACTGCAACAAATCACCCTACATGCATATTACTAAAAGTGTTCTGACTATTAGGCAAACTCTAAGATACTTCTCCGTCATAACAAAATAGGGTGCTTGTTATAATATAACTCATACATTTCAAATAGAAGCATGCCATGTAAACCAAAATCAATGCCACAATATCTTTGTAATCTAATTTACGTGTGTAAATAGCCAAATCTAATTCCGAAAAGGAGTCCACTCCAAAAATCTAGAAAGAATTTAGGGAGTTTATTTCAGCAACTAGAATAGGAAGAAGTATGGTACACATTCGACATTATTACTTACTCCAATCGATTTCATTTCGATGTCACATAATATTGTAAAATTAAAACTAAAACAAGACAGTCAATCAACTTATCAATAAAAGAGGTTGCGATTTTCTAAGAAACAAACCTTGAAAAACGTCGAGAGGAAGACGAAATTTGGGGATTTGACGTCGATTTGACGAACGATGGTGAACGGGGTGATACAGAAGCAGAGAGCTTGGTGGTGATCTTGGGAGATAGAGAATGAAGATGAGAGCAGAGTACGCCATGAAAGAAAACCCTAGGTCAAAAAATGAAGTAGTGGATCGATTCCTATTTCTCAAATCGACGATTGATTACTTTAAACGGTTATCGGGTTCGGGTAATAGGCTCATTTATAGTTTACCCAACATATGGCCCATTTTTAAGTTTATATATAATTCAGTGTGTTTGGACTTTGGATAGGACAATTGTTAGACGAAATTGGATTAGGGGTTAGACCATCTTCAATGAACTCTCTATTTTACTCTCTATATCCTCTCCAATAAACTCTCTATTTTACTCTCTAAAATAGAGAAGTGAATAGTAACTCTATATATATAAAGAGTTACTATTCACTACTCTCTATTTTTTTCTAACTTCTGAAATTACAAATGACCCTTCTATTTTTTAGATTCTTGTATTTTTATTTTATTTGTTGTCTAATACCAATTTTAATAAAATTGTATTTAGATTTATCTTTTAAGTTTTAAATTAATTTAAATTTATCCAACTAAATATGAATTATAACGTTGTTAAAATGATATGATAAAGTTAATAAATATAAGGGTATTGCGAAAATAAAAAATATAAGGATGCAATTTATAAAGTTAATAAATATAAGAGTATTATTGAAAATATATGTAATCAAAATAAAAGAGAATATACTTAGAATATTCTCTTTTAAAGAGTAAAATAGAGTAATACATTGGAGAAGATTTAACACATCCTCTATTTTACTCTTTATAATAAAGAGTAAAATACAGAAATACATTGGAGATGCCCTTAGGCAGTGCTGATGGTTTGGTGCACAATGATTAACAAACTATTATGATATACCAAAAAGTTCAAACCAAATGGAGTTTACACATCAATTGTGGTTTAGCGAGAAATTTTGAGTGATGGTTGTATATGATTAAAGCATGATTGTAATTTCTATTTTGTTTAAACAAAAATTTAGACTTTTTGGATAAGAAATTGTATTAAGTTTTCATTTTTTTAATCTACGATATATCCCGTCGCATTGTGAAAAACTTTTAATACAATATATGAACCACCAAATATTTTGCAAAATTTTATGTTTAAAACTTAAATGTATCTTGATAGAACTTTAACATCCCCGTCGCATTGCGCGGGTACTCAACTAGTATGCAATAAATAGAAGAAAAAATCAAAGACATTCTCATTACCAAATATATTGATAGTCAAAATGTAGTTAGAGAAAGTCATTGGCATCACTTTCCAATTGATTGATTTATGATATTTAATTTATGAAGCTTTAGTATTTTTGATAATAAGAAATTAGTTTTTTAAAGAATATCATGGGTACTAAGTGGTCCTTGATGAAATTAAATTTGTGTAGAATGGATGAAGGGTAGACACTTGGATGGTAGTGGGAAGTTCAATTATTTTTGAAAGTTCAACAAATATTTTAAAATAGAGATTTTAAATGTTTTTATCTGAATATATTCTATAAGACTTTTTTTTTAATTTAAAGATTCTTCTTTTGTTCTATATTATTTGTCTTCTCATTTTTATTTTATGGTTTTGTGTGCTTTTACGAAAGTGGAGAGTTTTACAAAGTGTATATATTAATATTTATGTATTTACACGTGTTTATAGTTATTTTTATCGAGTTCAAATGCAGAGTTTTAATAGGTCGTATATATGCAATAATGGGTTGTAAACTTGAATGTTAAGAGGATTTAAAACATGAGCCAACGGTTTTATTATATACTCTGCATATGAATATACTCATGATTGAAGTTTTGAAAACCCTTTTAAAAAATCAACAAATATATATATATATATATATATATATATATATATATATATATATATATATATATATATATATATATATTTGATATAGGTATCAAATTTAAAAGAATAAATTATTTATTTTTTAATATAATCTATTTAATTGAAATTTTAATTACATTTAAGATAATTTAGATTTGAAACAAAAATAAGGGGCCGTTTACCCAAATATTTACCCGGTAACCGCTTACTGGTAAGAGTCCACACTCTAGCTAACATAATCGGGGAAGATTCTTGTTCATCAAAACGGCATCGTGTGCAACAAATTTTCAGGTAAACGTTAATCGGGTGTAATGACCTCCCCTTAAATGTAATTTTAAGGAAGTTTAGGGACGTAAGTGCAATTTCACTTGTTTTCAAGGACCTTATGCTAAATAAATGGGTTAATAGAGGGTAAACCATCTATGCACCCTCATTCTTGCATTTCATATTTGGAGAAAATTCAGAGAGACTCGATGGAGGCTTGAAGGATAGGAACTCTTGGTGTCTTATTGAAGGGATTGAAGAAAATTAGTGAAAGGGAACCATCTTCTTTAGGAGCATCTCCAACAACTTCTCTTTAAAATAGAGAAACAGGAGGTTTTGATCTTTATTTGGCTCCAACAGATCATCTATCTTGTTCTCTAAAATAGAAAAAACAAGAAGAAAAAACTCAAACTTTAGTGAATTCTCTAAAACTTGATGGAAGGTGAAAGAAATTAATTTTGTATTCATTTCCACTAATAAGGTTAAACTATCATTATTTTTATAATTAAAAAAAAATGCATTGGGATTATAAGCTTATGTGATACTTTAATAAAATAATTAATGATGAAAACTCTAAAATAGAGAATCTATTTGAGATTTCGACTTTTATTTTTTTATTTTAAAAAAATTATAAAGAACCTGTTGGAGATGCTTTAAGGTAACTACACTCTCTCAGGTTTATGCCTCCATTGATGGAGTTTTGGATTCAAAATATGGGTTTCTATCTTTCTCTAAGTTATTTTATTGAAAATCTTAGTAGATTCTTGATTTGAATTGGTTTTGTTAGTCATGTTCATCTAGAAAACCCCACCATTGTTCTTGGTTCTATCAATGATGCAAGGGGTTGAGTTATTGGAGTAAAATCTTTTTTAAATGGATTTTGGTTGGATTAAATTATGTTTTGATGTTAGATTAATGGTTAAAATGGTTTAGGACATTGATCCTCTTAGTTTTGGAACATAAAATTGATTTGAGAAAGGTTGGACAAAAGAGACTTTTGAGGTTTTTGCTGAAAATGTCGTATATATAGTTTAAGTTATTGATATATGTTTTATATTGTTTTGGTTATATGTTTGTCAATTTTATTAGAATGAAGAGATTTTATGTTAAATCAAATTTACAACAATAATAGAGGAGGTATATGACATAAATTATCTCTCGACTATCACTTGATATGTCTTTTTAACCTTTTTCGTGTTAAAATTATCTATACCAGTCCCTGAAGGATTGTAGCAAAATATAAAGTCAAGAACGAAACATATAAGAGAGCACAAGAACAATCATATAGAATATATACAACCATTATAGAATGGCATTGGTCCCATCCTCATAATTAACTAGCCTTGACGTTGAAACAAGTACGTTAGTGATGTAAATTTTTAGGCATGAGAGATTATGGGACCATTACAATAACCTTCTCATTCCTGGTACATCTTGTGGGGTTAGACTTGTGTTTACAAAGTCCATATAGGTTGTGCAATTAGAAACCTTCGGGGGTGTTTGCCTGTTTGGTTTGATGGAATGCTTTTGTAGGATTCAGATTTCGTGGAAGGATTTGGATTTGGAAATATTTAGAATCTTTGGTGTGTTTGGCATGTAGGATTTGGAATGTAATTGAATTTCATTTTTTTAAATAGTTTATAAAAACAAATCATAAATAATTATAAAAACAATTAAATTACCTTTTTATTAATTGATTATGTAACACCCTCAAATTTGGAATGAGCAACTAACTTTAATTTCAATAGATTAAACAAAAAGATGATAAAATTACTTCTACATATCCTCCTTGAAAATACCTCAAACTTTAAACATCACAAATCAAACAGCTAACAACTCCAGGCGGGTGTTACTTAACCCAAATAAAAGTTGTTAATCCCAAAAGTGCGGAAAACTCCGCTAAGCATCTCACTTCACGTGCACTCTACTAGCACTCATCACTTCGCAGTGTAGCTAAAGTTATTCCCAACCTGAGCCTGTTGCACATGCCGGCAAATAAAAAGGTTAGGCTAACGCCTAGTGAGTTCAAGAGTTTACATCATGAGCAAATCATTTGATAAATCAACAACTTCAACTCAATAAATGATTTTCTAAAAGGGTTTGTATAGAAGACATCGACAACCCATTTTCCAAACGCACACAATTTCTGAGAGGAAAGCTTTCAATGAAAATCGTTTCTCTGCAAAGAACTCAAATCCAAAATTCACATCAAGAGTTAATTAATAATAATTTCTCAAATAATCGCCACTGCGAATAAAACTCTAATAGTTAAAACATCCAATAAGGATGTGACATAAATCCGTCCATCAATCATGGAAAACAATCCATATGCATATAATATACCCTCAACAATGCGAATAAATAAAATACCCAAAATCAACACCCTTCGGTGACGGGGGAGACCCGATCTCATCAAATGTGGCAAACACATAAATTAAACCACTATTAAATAAATGCAAGTAAGCTTCTTGGATGTGGAAAACAGATGACATCAACCATACTAGGTCTTTAGTCAATCCTCGGTGTAACACCTCGAAAATTGGTATAACGAATAAACCACTGACTATTTTTGCATGATTCGATATTTACCAAACTACATGGAGTTTAGGACTTAAATAAAATCAGATTTGGGTTGGAAGAGTGAGCCACTTGGGCTCGGTACATATTGGGCGATAGTGCCCGGCGAGAATGCCCAAGGCACTATCGCATGTGTCATACTCGCACGAAATGTACCGAGAGTCCAGGGGGTAGCGGGCGTGAGTGCCCCGGCGATAGTGACCATGTCACTATCGCGATGTCACTATCGCCGAGGGTCATCTGAGTATAAATGAAGGGTTACGGGTTTCTTCCCTTTTTCCTCATTTCCACTTGAAACAATTCGTTTTTCTCTCCCAAAGACCGAACCCAAAACCCCAAAGTCGGATCTTGAAGCTTTCTTGGTACATTTTACTACATTGAAGAGTGATTCTTCATCTCCTAGCTAAGAATTGGAAATCAAGGGTTGAAGCTCTTCATCTTGCTTTCTTGTTTGGAAATTCCAAGTTTTCTAGGGTTTTACCCAACCCTCACCTAAACCTTTCCCTTTCTTTGGATGAAATGAAGATTGAGGCTCACTTTGGTAACACTAGAAGTGTTTGGTTGGTGGATTCACTTAATGATTGAGGTAATCTTCTCTTTTCTTCATTTTGGAAATTAGGGTTTCGATCTATTGGTGATTTTGGTTGTAATATGTTGGGGGGAATGATTCTAAGTATTTGGGGATAAATATTTATGGTTGGAAACTTGTGGATCTAGGTTTTGGAGATTTTGACTTGAAGATGCAAGTTGCTTCAACGGAGCATACGTTTGGGAAAAACCTAGATTTAGCCTAAATCTAGCAAGGTGAGTTCAAGTTAATTTGCGAAAACTTTGTACATGCCAAAATGTTATTTTTCCAAGTAATTGTGTGTTTTACCTGAAAATTATCAATGTTGAGTTATTTGGTGGATTTTACCTTTTGAGGTATTAATAGTGGTAAATATTGTACAACACTACTTTTGGATATTTTGGAAAAATGTGATAGATAAATCCTATATGAAAATGGATTATTGATTTATGTGATAAATGGAGTCTATTTGTTATGAAAATGCATTTTGTGGATATTTGGAAATATGCATATAGTACATCATGAGATGTTTTGAAAATGTAAAGGTGTGAGTCCTTGTGGAAAGGAGGGTTTTCCTAATCCAAGGTTTTATTTCGGGTTTTCATGGATTTGAAGTATTTACTGGCAACTGGTGTGTGTTGTTATATTTAATGTCATTTTATGACTTTCATGAACTATCTTTTGAGTTAGTTGAGCTTGTGGCTTGGTATTGGATTTTATCAAGTTTTGAGGACATTTGTCCGGTTTGATAGCTCAAAGTTGAGTTTTGATCATGATTTATGTTATTGGGGAATTGCATGTTTGAATGCATTATGTTTATTTATTTGAGGTCGGGTAAAGTTTTAGACCTTGTTAGCTATGGATCCATAGGCATTTGAGTTTCCCCTTAGTTTTGCGGGCAAGAGATCGGGATTGATTGAGCTCAGTTTACGAGACGTTAGTTTCTTTAGTAGCACGGAATAGGCATCGGGATCCATGATAAGTAAGGCGTGGACCTAGATGGTCGGACGTCGTCTCATGGGCAGTAAGGTGTAATTCCATATGTGTTGTGGTGGATTTGGAGTAACCCAATGTATAGACCTGGAGTGGTTGAAGTTAGGGGCTCCCTAGTCTCGCGGGCAATAGATCTGGAGTGATTGAGCTCAGTTTACGAGAGTAATCCACGTGGGTATTTATTGCATAGTAGGTGACCCACTTGCGTGTTCCGTCACGTGCAATGTATACAGGCCTCCCCCGTCACCGAAAGGTGTTGTTTTGGGTATTTGTGTTTATCCATGTTTTCGGTGACGTATCATTTGTATATGAATTGTTTTCCACGTTATGTGAGTTATGGGTTATGCTTTATCCATGTTTGGGAATAATAACGATTTATTTATGAACTTAATCGTTTTGGAAATCAAAAGCTATTTCACCTTTCACGTTGGTTTTGGGGACGAGTCCATCTTGAGAAATCATTTTATATTAAAGTATTCAGCACAGGATTTGTGTGAGTTGGAAAATGGGTGATTTGCATCTAAAGTAAACTCTTTTGAAACCATGACTAAAAACTACACTCCTCTCGATTTATGAATTTATATAGTCATGATAAAATGCTTGAACTCACTAGGCGTTAGCCTAACCCTTTTTATTTGTCGGCATGTGCAACAGGCTCAGGTTGGGAGTAGCTTTAGCTACACTGTGAAGTGGCGAGTGATAGTAGAGTGCACGAGAGATGATTTTGATTAAGTGAATATTCCACATTTATTTGGGACTAGCAACTTGTGTTATGTTAAGTAACGCCCGTCTTAAGTCATTAGCTGTGGAAAATATAATGTTTAAATTCCGATGTATTTTGAGGAATGAAGTGTAGAAATGATTTTATCTACTTTTGGGTTATTTTATCGAAAATTTTGTTTTGTTGCTCGTTCCGAATTTGAGGGTGTTACACTCGGCATCAATCATACTAGATCTTTAGCCCATCTTAGACATCAACCATACTAGGTCTATAGTCCATCTTAAGCATCAACCATACTAGGTCTTTAGCCTCTCTTAGACATCAACCATACTAGGTCTTTAGTCCATCTTAGGCATCAACCATACTAGGTCTTTAGCCTCTCTTAGACATCAACCATACTAGGTCTTTAGTCCCTCTTCGGCATCAACCATACTAGGTCTTTAGCCCCTCTTAGACATCAACCATACTAGGTCTTTAGTCCAAACTACCAAGTTCAATCCTGTTGGATCTTTACCTTGGAAACCCACCATCCGAAACAAGCTTACTCGACTTAAATATATATATATATATATACATGACCCCAAAAGAATAACCAATGCATTCAAATCATGTAAACATCAAATATAATGCAATTCATGCAATTCAAATCCCAAGCCCACGTCGAGCTTATTAAAACCGGGCGAATGCCCTCAAGACTCAACAGAGTCCAAAACCGAGCCCTCTGCTCAAAAGATCTAATGATCGTCTATCAACATCAATTCATGCAAATTAAATGCATCTAACTCACATCATGCAACACACACTTCGAGGCATGATAATCTCACAGCCCCTTCATTGCCACCTTTCCAATGAAGTCAAATCATATATGCATCTACATGTACACGTATATGTAACTCTTTAATAACTCAACAATGCATATGACTCACCAAGGTTCATTAGTCCCAAAGGTACTAAGAATACAAAATCATCAAATGGTCTTAACACACAAGACCAACACTTAAACCGGCACGTGTTCAAATAAAATGCAATTAAGCATATAACACACCCAAGACTCCACCTCGAGTCACCAAAACCGGCAAATACTCAAAAGACTCATTTGAGTAATAATCAAGCCTTTAAAGGCCAAAATATTCGTTTAGTTAAATACATGTCACTCACACGGTTACGTAAACCAAAATACATCGTTACTCAAACTTTTTACTCTTTTAATTCCTCAATTGGCCATCGGCCCCAAAATGAAAGGTTGATAACTCTCAAAACATTCATATGGTCGGATTGACCAAAATCCCCAACTCACACGTTCACACTTTAAAGTGTAACACGTCATAGTTATCGCATAATCACAAAAACACTAAAAGTGTATTTTGACCAAATTCTCTTCACTTATGCAATAATTTAACAAAACCTCTTTTACTCGTGATTTATTCCTCAATCACTCAAAATCCCCAAATGTGGGTGTTTTACAAGATATGTAAAATTCAACACTTTGATTAAATCAAAACCCACCAAATAACTCAACAAGAGATAATTTCACATAAAGCACACAAATACTTTAAAATACACATTTTGGCATGTACAACGTTTTCACAAATCAACTTGAAATCACCTTGCTAGATTAGGCTAAATCTAGATTTTTCCCAAACGTATGCTCCTTTGAAGAAGTCCGAATCTTCAAGTCCAAATCTTCCAAAAACCTAAATCCAAGTTTCCAACCATAAACATTTATCCCCAAACACTTAGAATCATTTCCTCCAACATATTACCCCCAAAATCATCAATAGATCGAAACCCTAATTTTCAAAATGAAGAGAAGAGAAGATTACCTCCACCATCAAGTGAATCCACCAACCAAACACTTCTATTGTTACCAAAGTGAGCCTCAATCTTCATTTCATCCAAAGAAAGGAAAAGGTTTAGGTGAGGGTTGGGTAAAACCCTAGAAAGTGTAGAAATCTCACCAAAACGAAAGTGAGAAGGAGGGTTCTAACCTCCATCCATAATTCCTTGTTAAGAACTGAGAGAGAAGCTTTGGTTTGCAAGATTTATGGCTTCAAGAGCTCCAAAAACGATTTAGAGGGCTAGGGTTCGGTTTGGGAGAGTTTAGAGAGTGGGAGGTGGAATAGAAATGAAAGAAGGCTGAAAGTCGTGGGTTTAAAACCCTCTGGAGCCCGACGGCGATAGTGACACTGTCACTATCGTCGGGCATACTCGCCCGCTACCTAAAATACTGGCGGTACACTTTCAGCGATAGTGACACTGCGAAAGTGACCATGTCACTATCGCGAGTGTCATACTCGCTGGCCTCTCCCCACCTCTCGGTACATACTGGGCAATAGTGACACTGCGAAAGTGACCATGTCACTATCGCGAGTGTCATACTCGCTGGCCTTGTATCGAGCCCAAACTTGGCCATATTTCCCGAGAGATCCAATTAGCATTACGTGCCCCACCTTCCGATGCAACACCTTGTCCTTTTAATAATTCTAAATAAATTCTTTTACAGATTGAGTTAGGATTTTCGGGGTGTTACGGATTATTATAAAACAATCTTTAAATGAAATCCCGGTTTTCAAATCCAAACAATCTTTCAAATAAAACACGGGATTGAATGAAATTGAATTCCAAATCCGTCTAAAACTTATCCAACCCTACAAACCAAACGGGACCTTAGGGTTTCCAAAAGCTTGTGGGATTAGGCTCGTGTTTGCAACTCCACTCCACTAATCGAGCAAGTGACCTTGATCTTGAGTGTAATTTGAACTTATATTTGTATGTACTTGACATATAGCTACAACATCCCTATTTTATATTACATAATTATATTACTTAAATCCCACCATTACCATTGTCTAGAGCAACTTACTCGAACCGATACTTTAAACCCTCGAAAAAGCCACAAACATCTTTCCAACTTACCACTCCATGCTCAAGATATATTGAACTTACCTTATCAAACTATCTATCGTTATGAAATTCCCATAACAACCTATCACCGATGGTGGTAAAAATAGGTCGTAAGTTGTAACTCGTAACCTTGATTCAACATTCAAGGACTTAAAATACTAATTCAACAATCACAAGGACCATTATCAACTTCATTCAAACCAAGATTACCAAACTAGACACAAGATTTTGAGTAGGATTCTCTATATACAAGTGGAGTGTGAGTTGTCACAAATGGAGAGGGAGTGGGCTAAAATGGACACAAGGTGTCACAAAGGAGACAAAGTAGCCCCTAAAAGGACAAATTGTTGGGTGTACTTCCCTAATTTAATGCCTTATCTTGTGTTCAAACCTTTTCTTTTTCTGTATTGGGAGAATTATTTTTATCTTTAAAGTAAACAAATATTCTTTTCAACTTTGGTATTTTATAAATTATTTACTCTCATCATTTAAAATATATAATTTGCACATAAGGTTGTTATTTCAATAAAGTTGATAACTAATTTATTTATTTATTTTTATGTTTTTCATTTGTATATGTATAAAATAAATGATTGAATTCATATATTAGAATACAATTCGATTTTTGTCATGTTAACATGGATTTAGATTTAAATGATCAAATTTATGATGCATTTAATTTTCTTAGAGGATTTTTGTGGTCAAGTATTAACATGAACAACTTGATAATTATGAAAGTGCCATGAGAATGAATTATTCTCCTTTGTATGTATTCAAATGGACTATCATACTCATCAAGTCTTCGTGTTTTATATATATATATATATAGAGAGAGAGAGAGATTTAGTATCATGTGAGACCAAATTATTTTCGTGAGACCCATAAAATCACATTTTTATAATTGAAAATTCACAGCAAAATACTGTAAAGACAACCTTCACAGTGTTTTTGATGTGAAAGTTTAGGTGGCGTTTATTTTTTAAGTGGTGCTGAAGTCTGATTTTACTTATGATTTTTAAGTGGTGATGCTGAAGTCTGAAATCTGAAAGAAAAAGATTGTTTGTTTTTTTAAACTGAAAACGTCTAAATATGAATAATTGTCTATTTTACCCTTCAGAAATAAATATGGAAATTAAAATTTTGCTAGTCTTCTCCACACATCTTTTCTACCAAATACCATCCCCATTTGCACTTTCAGGTCCCTTTCTCTCCAACATTTGAAAGTGTGTGTGGCTGTGATGACCTTTAAAAGTTATATAAACAACAATCAAAGAATGGGGGTTCCAAAAAAAAATCACGAGACTCACAAAACCTCACAAATGTTTTTCTTATATAAATATATAATCAACAACAAATTTTTTTCTTATATAATAAACAAAATTTCTATGAGATAATGGAA
Source organism: Saussurea involucrata (assembly GCA_033807775.1). NCBI lineage: Eukaryota > Viridiplantae > Streptophyta > Magnoliopsida > Asterales > Asteraceae > Saussurea > Saussurea involucrata. Next base: position 10,040,844 of record CM066325.1, on the reverse strand, counting down.
CTTTTAGGGAGTCCATCACACGTATAGGCAGAAGGCAACCCAATGAGCACCTGTACTTTTGCTTTCATTATCATCAGATTAGATTAGAGAAACTCCATGAGTTGACGACGGTGACGAGGAGGCGTCAACGGGCGGTTGGAGTCCATAGAAACAAAAACCCAGATGGATATATATATATATATATATATATGAAATTGTGTGAAACCCAACTGGGTTTTAGGCTTTCGGTACAGAGAGATTGATGGAGAAGACGATAGAGAAAGAAAGAGAGTGGGTGTGGGTGGAGTCTTTGACCCGTTTTCTTCTACATCCATGAGAGTGGCTGTGATAAGAAAATAAGTGGGAAAAAGTGAGTAGGTTACCACTTTTTGTTACAGATAGGTTTAAGTGATAAGTGGGTCTGAATAGAGAGAAAAAACAAACAGTCTTATTTTAAAAAGATTTGACCGAAAAAGTGATAAGTGGTAATAAGTTCTGAAAACTAAAAAACAAACAACCCCTTAGATTTTTTTTAACTTCACAGTGTTTTGATATTAAGTTTCAAGTGTAAAAAGATGGACTCACAAATCTTACAAAAACATGTTGGTGTCACGTAAACCCAACCCAACCCAACCCTATATATATATATATATATATAAGGCAGGGGTATAAATGAGAACACCCTAATTTTACGAAAGTGCAAGAACACTTGTGGACCTCCAATTTATTTAATATCATAAAATTTGGAAAAAATAAAAAATAAATTAGTATTCATAAACAATTTCATGTTATCTTATATTTGTCTTTATCCCTTAAATATTGTTATTATCATCAAAGATTTTTTATGTCAATACGTATGTTGTCGATAATTATGCGATATTTATCCAATTTTACAGTGATAATAATGTGATAATCTTTTGATGATCAAAGACTTCTTATTATGTGAAAACAATATGATTTTGTTGTGACAATGATATGTTTTTGTTGTGGTATAATGTGATAATGCGTTGATAAATCAAAGACTTCTTATGATGTGATTTTTTATGATATTGATGTGATTTTGTTGTAACTTTGTTGTGATAATGATGTTATAAAGTTGTGATAATTGAAACACAATCATCCTTCCGACGGTTCATTATGTGATTTTGCTATAATAATGTTGTGATACATTGTGATCACTAAATATATTATTTGTACAAATTCGTGAATACCAAATTCGAGTAAAAAACACCATCAATTTTTGGCACAAAATCAAGAGCAAAATTGAAAGAGAGTATTTAGAAGGCTATTCAAATTCATGAATACCAAAAACGTAAATATATCATATATATATATATATATATATATATACACACTAGCTCCATTCAAAAAGGATGAAAAATAACTACATGACAATCATGACAAATTAATAGCAGTTACAACCGTTTTTAGCTAAGATCATGGGTTAACAATAATTGCACAATAAATCCAGATCTCTGGTTACACGAGACCAGAAGTAGCCAATCAAAGCCTCTGGTCATTGACAGGTACCTCATTCGTGCAACCATAGATAATCCCAACCAAATGCATGACCAACTGGTATACCAATCAGAGCCTCTCGTCCGACCAACAAGAGTCTCTGGTCCATGTTTTCCAGAACTAAGTCTGAAAACATACCACTTGATCTTAAACTTAAAACAGATAAGTTTTCCTTCATTCTGAACATGTTTTTCCTCTACCCCTTGGACTCCGCAAGGGGCGCGACCCCCTTGACCCCCGTCATTTTGTCGTGTCCGGGATCAAACTCGTGTTGTATACAAGTGTGCACTCCGCACCGCCTAACTTGTATTAGGTCACATCTTGAGACCCATTAACACTCGTGTTAATTTCAGTTACACTTAAATAACCGGTAACACTAAAATCATCAACAATATTTTCTTAAAGGTGTCGTTTGAACCTCTTGTATATATATATATATATACACACACGTTAAAATAGATCGATCAACATATGGTTATCATTTTTATTAGAGTAAATTATGCTTTTCGTCCCCGTGGTTTGTTAAAAATTGTGGTTTTAATCCCTATGGTTTCAAAATTTTGGTTTTAGTCTTTATGATTTGTGATTCATTTCTATTTTCGTCCTTGAGGCGAAAACAGTCAAACACTGCTTTCAAGTATGAAGGACTAAAATAAAAATTTACTGTAAATCATAGGGATGAAAAAAAACAATTAAATTTAAGTCATAAAAACGAAAAAGGTAATGAATTATAAACCATAAGGATGAAAATTGTAATATCAAAACCATAAGAACGAAATTAAAAAATTTCAACAAACCACAGGGGCTAAAAACGTAATATACAAAAAAAATGTCAACATCATAATCATGCCCTCTTTTAAATTATAGGTGCGTGAAATTAGTCCACCAACCTTACAAGTAGGGGTGTAAATGAGACGAAACAGCTCGCGAGCTACTCGAGATCGACTCGGTCAACACTCGACTCGAATGTGCTCGACTCGAACTCAAGCTCGACTCGACATACTAACGAGTCGAGTTACCTGATACTCGACTCGATAAGCTCGTGAGATACTCGAATTAATTTTATATATAATAAAGCCTATATTATTACTTATTATATTTATTAATTATAAATAATAGAAAAATTAAAATTAAATAAATTAACAAATATAAAAAATTAACAACTTAATATTAAGGAAAGAAAATATACAGTGTATTGGAGGTCTTAAAAGTTTCTTAGTCTAGCGATGTGGGAGGCTTGGAGCATCTCTTTCAGTTTTTTCTGTCCCACATCGATGGTTTATCAAAAACTCGGTCAACACTCGACTCGAGATCGACTCGGTCAAAGCTCGGTCAACACTCGACTCGAATGTGCTCGACTCGAACTCGAGCTCGACTCGACATACTAACGAGTCGAGTCGAGTTACCTGATACTCGAGCTCGACTCGCATCATTTACACCCCTACTTACAAGTGTATGGAAACGATAAAACCACCGATATCATAAGCATATATGAATGATAAAAATCTAACATTCATAATGTGAAGTCAAAATTAAAAAATTTAACAATAATTCTCGATGTGAAAACACAGAGACAAAGGGTTGAGCTTTGAATAGAAAAAAGAGGGAAAATTAATTAAAATACCCAAAGTTTGACTTTCACTTACCAAAATACTCACTTTCTAAACCATTTTACCAAAATACTCATTTTTTCGCGATGGGGTTCGCGATCGCGGACCAGGGGGTATTTTGAAAATTTGTCTCCCAAACAAAAACCCATCTCTTGAAACCCTCTCTTGAAACAATCTCCAAGCTTGAAACAGTTGATGGCTACTTCAATGTGGTCGATTAGAGAAAGATTTGAAGATTTGGATCCAGATGAAATATATGGTGCGTATTTGTTTTTTTTTTTTGTATTCCAGACTTACAATGGGGATGGATTAATGATTTTTTGTTTGAATCCATCACAGGTTTGTACCATGAATACTTTTCTTTCAAGGTTCATCATGCTGGGGTTTTCACTAGGAGTCCAGGGAGGCAATACGTGAATGGGAAAGAAACCTTCATCGATTTGATAGACCCTTATGAGTTATCAATCCATGAAGTGAACTCAATGATGCAAAAACTAGGGTATCCAGGTACTTACATGATGTTTTACCATTTTTTGGTCCCAAACAGTGACCTAGACTTTGGGCTACATGCCTTTGGCAGTGATCAAGATGTCATTCATTTACTAAAATATGTTCCACAATGTAAAATCCTTAATGTTTATGTTGAACATGGGATTACCAACTTGAAAACCTATTTTTTGTCACCTGAACCTAAAAAAGTGATCATTGAGGAGTTACCTGATGAAATTCACCACCTTATAATAGACTAAGAAAGAAATCTGATGAAATGTAGGAAGAAATTATGTTTAGAATGACATAAGAAAAAAGATGAAGTTAAGGATGCTACTGTGGATAGAATTGATATGAACAATTCTGGGGATAAGAAAGAAGATGAACTTAAGGATGCTACTGTGGATGGGATTGATATGAAGATGCCCTCGTGTGTGTAGCACGTGGGGGGAGGGTAACGGCAGAAGGCAAACGGTGTTAGGGTCGTGGACTGAAACCATTGCAAAGTGTCATACGTCAGGGTTAAAAGTGAGAAAATAAACTTTAGGGACCAAGTCCGTTGAAAAGTGTAAACGTTAAGGACCAAAATTGAACGTTACTCTTTAATGAATGATAGTTAACAACCGTTTAGTAGCAAGGACCAAAACACTGCGAAAATGTAAAACCTAGGACCTATTTTGAAATAAAAAGTTAAAGGGACTAAATCCAACGTAAAACTTAAATCCAACAGCTTCCCCAAAATTTCTCTAAAATGAAGAATCAAAAGTCAAAATCCTTAAAAAAATTACATTGATCTCCAACAGATTCCCCATTTTAGAGAAAAAAACAATGATTATAATATTAAAATATTGTATTTCTCTATTAAAATATTATTTTTCAAATATTTCTATTGGTGCTCTCACTAAGTAATCATTTTTGGGGTTAACTTCGTATTTGGAGAAAAACTTCCTCTCTCTCCTACTTTCTCCATTTTGAATATAGTTTTGGGGAAGCTGTTGGAGCAAGAAAACAACCCAAAATACCCATATTCTCTGTTTTCTTCAAAATAGGGAAGGTGTTGGAGATGCTCTTAATTTACTCTTTTAAGATTATATGATTAGTAAATTACAGTTTTGGTTCCTATGGTTTACACCAATATTCAAAAGTTGTTCCAAGACTTCAATAATTACAATTATCACATCTATTATTTATAGTTTTCTTTGAAAATGGTCTCTGTTCATTAACCTCGTTAAGCATGTACGTATTTATGTCTTTTATCCTTTTTGTGTTTACTCAAAGGACTAAAATTACAGTTTACCTTATATATATGTTTTATTTTATTATTAGATTTAGATTTAGATTTAGATTTTATTTTTGATAACAATCTCTTTAACTATATCCGTAGTAAGATCATCTCAATTTAAAAGTTTGGAGAGTATTCGGTTCTTTTTTTTATAGGTTATTTCCTGATCTCATCCCTGTACATAGAGAAAAGATCAAAAAAGAACAGTGAAAAAAGAACCGGATAACAACAAAAAAATGGATGAAAAAATATAGATAATAAAGTGATTGTTCGTGGTGCAGTATGTTTCGTTCGAATTTTGTTATATTTCGCTAATTTCCCATTCAAAAAACGGTGTGTGATATTTATTTATTAATTTAAAGAGGGTTATAACCATCTTTTTAATCATATACGTGGATATTCTTAATCTAACGGTTTAGATGATTTTTCGGTTCTTTTTTTTTCTTTCAAAGTTCACTTCTGATATCATCATCATACTTACTTAAAAAAAAAGGATACCACAAAAAATGAATGAAAAAATATATGAAAGTGAATGTCAAATTATAGATAACAAGTGGTCATTTTTTGGTATAATTTGTTTATCACGAATTTTTGTTATATTTCACTAATTTCTGATTTAAAAGTTGTTATAACTTATAACCATATCGGTTGGATCATTTAGATCTAATTAACCGAAATCGATGTGAGTACAAGAAGATCAAAAAGACGGTGCCGGCCGGTTGAAGGCAGAGGTGCACGTGACAATGACACTACATAATATGGACAAAAGTACGCTGTTTCTATGATTTCATTTGGGATAATTCTATCCCTACCCCTGCCACATTTTCGTATACCACCTCCCTCACACATTTATTTTTTTAATTTTTTTATTTAAAACTTACATTTTACCTCTTTATACTTACTTAATTAATTTACTTTATACCTTTTAGTTTTTTATTTTTCATTTTACACTTTTATTATATTAACACATATAATCGTATATTAACTAAAATACGTTAAAAAAGACTTTTTAATTTAAACAAATTACGTCATTATAATCGTCTCGTCGATACCTTCGAAATGAGCCTAATATTGAATTTTTTTGATTTAATTATATTATTATGCGTCATACGTTTACGTTATTTTTTTATATTGTTATTCGTCGATACCTTCTTATTTTTTTATTTAATTATATTATTTCGAAATGAGCTCAATATTAACTAAAATACGTTAAAAAATACTTTTTATTCCAACAAATTCCAACTTTGATTACTCATTTAAATCAATATATTCACGAGTACGAGTACGCTCTATATATTCTTTATACATATCTAATCTACGTCTGTATGGGTCGATCCATGTACTTGCATCTAGAAATCGACAACGTGTCCAATGCTGTGTGAGTGTGTGCATTGGGTATTCTCCGTTTAATACCACTTTTATGTAATGATTACCATTAACATGCACTATTGCAATTGACACATGTTGGGATGGTGACGACGGTTGTGTCCTGAATGGTAAGTATGTCACACTACCTGCCATATTGAGAACATGTAGTATGACATTGAACCTTGAAGCAGCTAGAATTCCAATTTCAGGCATAGCGATCCAATACATAGATAGTGCAAAGACGCATTTCTCGAAAAAATTCAACGCATCATAAATTCTTTGACACTCGTCTCTGCCAATCACAAAAGAGTAATATTCTTGATACTCAGTTAGTTCATCAATTAACTCTCTGCGGATGTTGTCCCATTGGTCTTCATGACCACCCAGACAAGTAGATATGGCTCGAAATCCACAATTTCCATCGCCCAATACATCTTGTATTTGTGTGATGTATGGATGAAATAAACTCGGGATTTGATCAAGATATGGATTTGGGTGGTGGGTTGTCGTGGGAAGTAGGAGCTATGTCTCGCTGATTCTTGATGAGCAAAACCTTGAGAGTTGATAAATGTCGGCGTGTTAGAACAACTGCGTCTACGGGGTCTTCATGAATCTTTTTCTGTAGAGCTTGATTCTTTTGAGAAGGACGTCCACGAGTGGTTCTATGAGCCGATGGTTCATCAAACAACAGTTTTGATGGCATTATTATATTTTTTAACCTTTTTAGCAAGGTTTTACGACCAGAAATTGATTGTTTATTAAAATTTTCTCTAAACATCTGTACTTCGTCGTCACATTGAATATCATCATCTTGTGCGGAAGCACATGGCGAGAAATCAAGTTTTTTCCAAAATACGTCGATCGCATCAAGTGGAATGTGTACGCCTTGGCATGTATATAGTGATTGTTCATGCGCACATGGTAATCCATGACTTGTTCGCATTATACAACCACAATTTTCAGAAAATACGTTAGTCTCGAAAGACCGCAAATATTCTTTGTAAATCATATCAAGTGCATAAAATGAAACTAAGCCCCACAAATTTTGAAAGTGTGATTTTTGAAATCGATGTTTCCTATTATTTTTACTCGTTTCAAAACTTGCTTTGATCGACGTGTCTTGTGACTGAATTACTTGATGAATATGAGATAAAAAAAATCTAAGTCTGCTTGTGAGGTCTCCAAATATTTTTTTAATTTGGAATGTTGGCTTTCAACTCTATTTGTTGTGTGATTTCCAAAATGTAAAAATTGATCAACCCAAGCAGACACAAACATATCCTTATATGGCATCAACCATACCTTATTCAGATAATTGAGCAACGTTTCTTGAAGTTGTACCAAATTGTATGTGTACAGTTCTTGATTTGGAGATTCAAGTAACTGCATCCATGCATGATAAAAAGAATTCCACGATTGTGTATCGTGTATCTGCGGTTTACAATGTTTCGGAATATTGGTATAGATGTGCCATATACAAAGCAATCTTTTGGCATCCGGAAATACCACTTTGCATGCATTAATCAAAGTCAACTCTTTGTCTGTGACTATGACACCGGGGTAAAGGTTATCGTATATTTTGGACTTTAGACATTCTAACGCCCAAATATAATTTGATATCTTTTCTTGATGCATGAAAACAAATGCTATGCAAAATGTCTTGTTGGTTGATGTTACATCAACTATCTCAAGAAGAGGCATGTCGAACCTGGATCATAAACAAAATAACTTTTCTTTATTACAAATCAAATTATTTATCGAGATATATATATATATAAAGAGTTTTTTTAAAAACTGATTTTTTTTGTATATATAACAATTGTACACAATATTCAAATATTATTTTGTATATATAACAATTTTATTTTCATGCTAAAAAGTATTAAGATTTCGTTCTAAGATATTTTTATGTAGTATATATAATATATACATATATACTATAAGAGTATGAATTATAAATTTGTATAAATTTTAACTTAATGAGTTAGAACGGTAAGAGATGTATCATAAAATATGTATAAACCGACCCAACCCGCCAACCCGTGATGTCGCATTTATAAACAAAAATACTTTAATTTAAACAAATTACGTCATTATAATCGTCTCGTCGATACCTTCGAAATGAGCCTAATAAAATAATATAACAATTTTATTTTCATGCTAAAATATATTAAGATTTCGTTATAAATATTTATGTAATATATGATATATAATAAAATAATTAAATCAAAAAATATTCAATCTTGGGTTCATTTGGAACGTATCGAAGAAACGATTATAATGGTGTAATTTGTTAAAATTAAAACGTATTTTTTAACGTATTTTAGCTAATATACGATTTTATGTATTAATATAATAAATGTATAAAATGAAAATTATAAAAGTAAAAATTATAAAGTAAATTTATTTAATTAGTATAGGAGAGTAAAATGTAAACATCAAAATTATATTGTGTATGTGAGAGGGATCTGGGAGACAAAAGTTGCAGGAGGTAGGAAAGTTGCAGGGGATAGCAACAGTATCACCCTTTATTTGCTGTTTTCCAATAGACACGTGTACGACCAACACTGGGTTGCGGCTGGCAAAAACGCACCTCGACGGCACACCCTCAACACGTGTACGGTATGTGGAGGGTCGTACAGGAACCGCCCATGTCCCCACGCAATATCCTCCCTCCAATAAACTATTCCTAAATTATTTTTGCTGATTAAAAATAATTTATTCATCGTAATAATATGGTATTTAATTTAATAATAAATGCGTTTTATTATTGGGCACATTTTAATATTTAATTGGAAAGAAAAACCAAAATTTAATCAGATTTTTCCACGTAAGTGGTTCAAGGACATCTTCAATGGATCACACTATATTTTACATCAAATGTTTAAAATAATTTAAATTTTAATGTTAATAATAAATATTCTTCAATGGGTAACACCATCTTTTAAAAATGATATAAAAAGTAGTGTAAATGAATGGTGTTACACCAAATATAGTGTAATACTATTCATTACACTAAATTTAGTGTGAAAAATAGAGACCCTATTGGATATGTAAATAATGTCATTTACACCAAATTTAATGTTTAGTGTAAGATTTAATAACCCAATTAGAGATGGTCTAAACAAGACAATGTTTAGTGTAAGATTTAATAACCCAATTTAATGTTTAGTGTAAGATTTAATAACCCAATTTGGGTTGTTTACCAAATTTTCTATTAAGTCCTTTATGGATAAATTTGTCTGTCCGGTTAAATTTGTCTTTCTGGTTAAAATTGGATCATTGTTTACTTTCTCAACTGAATCAATAGTCTGAACGATTGAAATGACTATTTTACCCTTGAATATGAATTATAACATCAATTCAATTATAACATCAATTCATCAAACTGGGAGAAAACGATGGAAGAGAAATTGAGAAAAAAAAAGAGAAACAAACAAAGAAGAAATAAGCAAACATCAATTCATTCAAAAGATATTCAACCCCAAATGGAGAGAAATAAAAATAATAATTCAGTAGATGTCCCAATCAAATGAATTCATAGCATAACCAGGTCATGTATATGTTCAAAAAAATAGAAGAAATAAGCAAACATCAAACTTGGAAAAAACTAGATCTTAACCCTTGATTGGAGAATATGAAATCTGCAAGCCTGAAAGTTTGAAACAGGGAGATCCAACGGAGCAAACCAGGGAGATGGTCTCTAGTCACGATGGTTAGCAGGAAGATGGTCGTCGATCTCAGGAGGTGCAAGGACGGAGGAGAGGAGAGCAGATCGCCGGAGAAGAAGAGATGCGACGGGGAGAGGAGAGCAGGTCGCCGGAGAAGAAGAGATGTGACGGGGAGAGGAGAGCAGGTCGCCGGAGAAGAAGAGATGCGATGGGGAGAGAAGCAGCGATTGGGACAAAGAGGGAGGAGTGTCTTCTTCTAAAGCTAGGGTTTGTGAAGTTTCCTGGAGCGTGCTTTTTTTTTCAAAGGGGTAGGAAGGTCAACATTTTAACTTAATGGGGACAACACCCCTTTTCTTGCTGTGCGAATAAGTCGATTTCTGTATCAATAAGTTGCAAGTAAACACCAATACATGGCTGTGCGAATAAGCCAAAACAACCATTAAGCTGATTAAGTCAAAAGTAAACACCCCCTGAATCTATTTGGTCAAATATGTTTTATTTTAGATATTAATGAAAAGAATAATTTTTAACTTAAATAAAAATATTTAAATTTATTCTGAACATTAAAATAAAAGTCTGAATCTATTTGGTCAAATATGTTTTATTTTAGATATTAATGAAAAGATTAATTTTTAACTTAAATAAAAATATTTAAATTTATCCTGAAAGATTTTTGAAAATTGAAAATTGAGTTTTGTCCTCTATATTATTCAAACAAATTCCTTATTTTGTTTTTTAAAATAAAGAAACATATATAGATAAAACTTTAAATATACAGAACCTAAAACTTTCACTAGACAAGAGGGAAATAAGTTTTTTTTATGGGAAATTAATTAAAATACCCTAAGTTTGACCATGTTTTACTGAAATACCCAAAATTTCTCTCACTTTGTAAAAATACCCTAAAAATCCGCAATTGGAGCCTGCGATCGCGGGCCAGGGACCTTTCTGACACTTTTTTAAACTTGCATGGACCATTTTTGAAAAATGGAATCCCGCGATCGCGGGCTCATCCCGCGATGGGGTTATTTTTGTGACTTTTCAATTGCAAGGGACCATTTTTGAAAAATTCCAGGGACCATTTATGAAAATTTTGATATTTTTGGCACTGTTCACCCCATTTCGTCAATTTTTAAGAATTTAAAATGAAATATTACACTTTCAACCCCTATACTTATTTACTAAATTTACTTTATACCTTTTACTTTCATTATTTTAATTTTACATTTAACACATATAATCGTTTATTAACTAAAATACGTTAAAAAATACGTTTTAATTTTAACAAATTACACCATTATAATCGTCTCTTCGATACGTTCGAAATGAGCTCAATCTTGATATTTTTTGGATTTATATATTTTAATATATATCATATACAGTTATACACTACATAAAAAAAATATTTTTTATATTTAAAATTCATACTCTTATAGTTAATTATTTAATTTATTGTACATCTCTTATTTTTTTTCAATTTTGTTTTACACTCCTATCGCATTAACATAATATTCATATATTAACTAATTCATTAAATCGTTTTAAATTATTATTATTTGAATGTGTTTATAGATTTCGTCTGAAAAAGTTGTCTGCATGATTCCACTGAAAAAGTAACTGTAATATTCGTCTGCTCTTGAATAAAGGTCTTTCATTAGGCAGAAAATTAGTCTTTAAGTAGTCAAACATAGCTAATTAATGAGAATTTAGATCAGATTTATATGGTACTATCAAATGCAAGTTTCTATAATATAGATATTGTTCTACATTACATGATACCAATTTTTGCATCATATGAATCACTTCCAGACAACAAGAACCAATACCCCAATAATCAAGAAATAAATGCTTGTTCATCCAATAATCTATGTATTAGGATTATCGCAAGTTTCATAAACCTACTTACTAGGTGTTGGAAATATGGGTTTTACTAAACTTTGGACGCATTTAAATTTATATATATGTGTTATATATAACTAACTTTTAGTAGGTTTATGTTCTTCTATATGAGATCTTCGAAATGATATATAATGCGTCCAAAATAGAGTATGTGTGAAAGAGATATCGATACTCAAAGTTGAGTAAATGGATGAAATTAGCAAAAACCAAATGAAGTAAACAGTAAGTCAATCACAATACTTTAACAAAATAAGTTAATACTAAAAATAACAATTATTTAATGTTACATAAACAACCTAACGTGGCCCTATTAGACAATGCGCATAAATTGACTCCGCCATATGTCGGCGGAAATTCATTGCCTCATCGTCGGTTTCGTTAGGGGGTACCCATATCTCCTCGTTATTTATCAACTTTTGGACATTACGGCATACCCATACACCGCAATCCGCATATAACCCGGTCTGCTGGGGTACTTGGCCGACCATCTTTGTGCGAAAGATACTTGACACTTCGCGACGTCTATGATCCCCGATCAATGAAAAGAACGTATATAGTTTTGTTTTAAACGATTGCATCTGCTCTGTCAATTGTTGTTTGCAGAGACCGTCCTTTTCGCTGTCATATAGGGTCATGACCATAGTGTCTAGTTCAAACACTCCAAGCAGCCAATGTCTGGGATGCAAGCATATGGGGATGTACACCTGAAATATTACAATATATGTCATATATGTTATTAAATAAAATAACAGTAAAACGATTTGCATACCCTATCGAGGAGAGTCCAAGAGGTCCCTTCCGAGCCATTGCATATTTCGATCACGGAGGCGGGACCTTGATGGTCCATCAGTATACACTGAAAGAACATAGTGTGCATGATGGTCCACCTCGTGTCTACGCCACGATGTTTTTGCAACAGGCTAACCCAAGAATCGACGTGCTATGCATAAAAAATAGATGGTTAGACATGTAATATAAATATATTTGATTATATATGACTATAATTTAACTTCATACTAACCGTATCGTCTAAGTCAGAGTTCACAGGGTCATCCGCAAGCAATGTTTCAAAAAACGAGGGGTTGATTTCTAAGCCCCCGTAAGGGGTGAATGTCAAGTTGGGGAGGCGACCAGTCCGGCACATCCTCAATATTTCTGATGCCGGTTGAGGCTCCGGTGAAGGCACCTTTCCCTTTTTCTTTCCTCCCTTCTTTCCCCCCGCTTTCTTTGCTTGTTTTTTAGCGGGCGGTGGTGTCGTAGATCCTTGTTGGCCAAACGGGTGACGAAACCATTGTGAAATTTTATGCGACCGCTTTTGAGGGAGCGGGGTCACCTGTGGTGGTGGATCTAAAACATCCATCGAGTCATCGTCAGGCTCCGAGAAGTGCTCCGAGAAGTGATCCTGGATAATAGGAGACCCCGTCTGAAAATTATGTTACTCAATGTTTTAAGTACAACTTAGGAAATGTTCACAATTAAACCAAAACTACCAAAATAACTTACAGTATGCATTTCCGGCCTGTAATAGTCATCGGCCGAACCGCCAAAGATGTTTGTGATTGATGTGGTGGCGAACGACGGCGGCATCTGCGAGGTGTATGCCCCCGACATCCCGGCCTGCGTGACATTGATCATTAAAATAGTTACAAAATCAGGATTATCGATATATAACTATAATGGTTACTCAGTGTCACTAACACTCTCCGGGATAGTAGAATATGATGTGGTGGCAAACGGCGGCGGCATCTGCGAGGTGTATGCCCCCGACATCCCGGCCTGCGTGACATTGATCATTAAAATAGTTACAAAATTAGGAACAAACATATAACTATAATGGTTACTCAGTGTCACTTACACTCTCCGGGATAGTAGAATAGGATGTGGTGGCGAACGGCGTTTCCGACATCCCGGCCCCCGACATCCCGGCCGGCGTGACATTGATCATTATAAGAGTTACAAACTTAGGAACAAACATATAACTATAATGGTTACTCAATGTCACTTACATTTTCAGGGAATGACGGATAGGATGTGTTGGCAAACGTCGCTTGTGCCCCCTGTCCGAACGGAGCGGGGATCTGTGTCGTACTCGACAGCTAAAACAAATTTAGAACGTAATATTAATATACAAACTAAATAAACGTGGCCAACAAATTAAGTTAAACACTAACATTGACAGCGCTAAACTGTCTGTAGAATCCCTCCAGAAGCTGTACACGTGACTCTAGCAGCCCGTGGACGTAGTCCCACAGGTGCTCATGAGAGCCACGTTGTGGCTCGTAGGAAGGGGCCGCCTCATATGGATTGTAAGAGAAGGAATGGGGCGGCTGGTAGGAGGAGGAACGGGCCGGCTGGTAGGAGGAGGAAGGGGGCGGCTGGTATCCACCGGAAGGGGGCATGTCGTCGTCTTCCTCATCTTCGGAAGTAGGGGGACGTCGAGCCCTTTCCGCCTCTGCGTCAATAAAGGCCACGCTGTCTCTGTACCAATCTGTGCCCATCTCGTCGACAGTAGGCACAAGGCGATCGAAAGGCAAGAGTGGCTGCTAAATATATGATAAAACATAAAAGAAATTAATAAGCGGGACTAACATATGCAAATTGTAAACATAGTAAAAGAACTTACATTTCTAGACGCATTGAAGAACTGAAACCAAAGCGACCTACTTAGGGTAACACGCTTGTCCCAACGGGTTCCCCTAAGTACTCGATCGTCGCGCTTGACGAAATATCGGATTGATGCGGGAAACATCTCCAAGATCCATATCTGGAATTAGACAAGAAGAGCAAGTACGTAAAAAGAAAAGCCAAACAGTTTGTATGTATTATTAACAATTGTTATACTACGTATCTAACCTTGAAGGCGTATGTAAAACCACAAAGATTCATCTTTGCATGTCGATCAACGCGTCTGGCTATGGCTCGGTGCAGAATAGAGTAGCAATGTGTCCAGATATGGCTACCCCACGGGTAGCTGTTAAACAGCTCAAGGTCCTCGACGGCCCTAAGGACCGTCTCAGAAGCATACTGGCTATACTCACGGCCCAGGAAGCCCATATCCACGATCACCACCAAGCATACACGGACAGCATCGTCGTCGGTTAGGGCACTAAGGCCCTCTTTCATCATGTCCCGGGCTGCCTTCAGCTTCAAACGAGATGCTGAAATGCCCCAAACCCTAGGAACGAATGAGCAGTCTTCTAAGGGAGGAAGGGGGGGAGCCTCTCCAAAACGTAGTCCTGTAATTAGACAGAACTCACGACGCCCAAAATGCAATTGAGAGCCGAAGAAATCAAAATGCATCTCCTCCGGCTCAGCGTTGGCGCCCTCGACCTCCAACTGTAGAAACATGTGTACTAGCGTAGGGTCGCCACCAGAGTAAGACACATTCATCCATGGCCCGAACGGTGTCTCTCTATAGATGGTCTCAAGGGTATCCGCGCGATCACCTAATCCCCTAAAGAGCGCTCCTAATTCCTCGATGTAGGAAACATTGCACCTTACCGTCAAGTCGATGTTAAAGAAATCCTTCTACATAGTCATTCACATATGTTATAGTTAGTGTTATATATAGATGTTGCAGTTTATTTTATTTTATATAGATGTTGCGGTTTATTTTATTTCAACGTATCATATTGTTATATATAGATAAAGTGCGGTGGTATTTTATTTCAACGTATAATAGTGTTATATATAGATAAAGTGCGGTTTATTTTATTTCAACGTATCATATTGTTATATATAGATAAAGTGCGGTGATATTTTATTTCAACGTATAATAGTGTTATATATAGATAAAGTGCAGTGGTATTTTATTTCAACGTATAATAGTGTTATATATAGATAAAGTGCGGTTTATTTTATTTCAACGTATAATAATGTTATATATAGATAAAGTGCGGTGGTATTTTATTTCAACGTATAATAGTGTTATATATAGATAAAGTGCGGTTTATTTTATTTCAACGTATAATAGTGTTATATATAGATAAAGTGCGGTGGTATTTTATTTCAACGTATAATAGTGTTATATATAGATAAAGTGCGGTTTATTTTATTTCAACGTATAATAGTGTTATATATAGATAAAGTGCGGTGGTATTTTATTTCAACGTATAATAGTGTTATATATAGATAAAGTGCGGTTTATTTTATTTCAACGTATAATAGTGTTATATATAGATAAAGTGCGGTGGTATTTTATTTCAACGTATAATAGTGTTATATATAGATAAAGTGCGGTTTATTTTATTTCAACGTATAATAGTGTTATATATAGATAAAGTGCAGTGGTATTTTATTTCAACGTATAATAGTGTTATATATAGATAAAGTGCGGTTTATTTTATTTCAACGTATAATAGTGTTATATATAGATAAAGTGTGGTGGTATTTTATTTCAACGTATAATAGTGTTATATATAGATAAAGTGCGGTTTATTTTATTTCAACGTATAATAGTGTTATATATAGATAAAAAAATTGTTAAGAATATGTTTTTATAAAAAATTGTTAAGGGTGTGTTTTTATAAAAAAATTGTTAAGGGTGTGTTTTTATAAAAAAATTGTTAAGGGTGTGTTTTTATAAAAAAAAACACATTTTTAACAATTTTTTTATAAAAAAACACTCTTAACAATTTTTATATGAAAAAACACACTATAACAACATACACATTATAACATACAAATATCACATTCAAACATAAAACTATAAAACTATAACAATTTTTTTTATAAAAACACACTCTTAACAATTTTTTATAAAAAAACACATTTTTAACAATTTTTTATAAAAACTGTTTTTGTAAAAAAAAATTAACAATTTTTTTATAAAAAAACACATTATAAAAACCATATAAAAACAATTTTTTTGGACAACCTAAGGGGGGGTAAGGTTGTATTTAAAATCTTTTACTTTCAAAAATTCTTTTACAAATAAATACAGTACAGAAACAGTATAAATAAAACAGAGTATACAAATAATAACGAAGAGTGTAAATATAAACAAATACACAGAGATTATATAAATAAATATAAATGCAAAGCAGTTTATATAAACAAATATAATAAAGCACAGCGGAATAAATAAAGAGATAAGGGATAGAGATACTTGACACAGAGATTTACTGATTTACCACCAACTGTGATAAACCAGCAGCCGAGACACTTCTCGACACGATCCAATAAATGTATTCTTTACGGTAGAAATACAAACCAAGTACAAAGGTATTTGTAATAGTTTCTCAAGCCTCTGCTATGAGATAAACAGGATCACACACCCGTTATTCAAAAAACTTACAAGAGGAGTATAACTCACAATGGGTAATCACTCTTGTATAATATCTCACACTTGGATATTTTATAAAAAATGTTTTATAAAATATATATTATAAATAGATGAGAGAGCTGAGAGGTGGTTGCAGCTTGTTGTTACTGTTCTTGTGTTCTGAGGTCTGCTATTCTTCATCACCAACAGCTTCTTTATATATCAGCATCTCCAACGGCATTGTGCATCCGCGGTATACCGCCAAAAGCATGCGGTATACCGCCGTCAGAAAAGGTGACTGACACACCAACGGCTACATGCAAAGTTGACAGGAATTACGTACCCGCGGTATACCGGCTGGGTCTCGCGGTATACCGCCGTCAGGAAAAGGTTCTTTCAACCAATCAGAAATGCACACGACCTGCCGCGGTATACCGGCTGAACACCCGCGGTATACCGGCAAAAGTGTACCCGCGGTATACCGGCTGTATCGCCGCGGTATACCGCCGTCAGAAAAGACAGCTTCCAGGACTGCAACCAAATCTGCTGGATCTTCTTAAAACCTTATTAAAATTAATTGTTGGGTTTTTAGAAATATCCAAGTGGTATATTATTTTAGGGTGTTTATCATTATTAGTTATAAACAATAATGACGACGTAAACACTTCCGTCTTGATCCCTTCAGATTAAATCTTCGTGTTCTTCAACAACTGCACACTTGGATTAAATTGTTAGATAAACAATAATACGGTGTGTTTGTAATCATCAAAATAAATATATATAAATATATAGAGATGTGGTACACTTGCACCAACAATCTCCCCCTTTTTGATGATGACAAACACAACCGCTAAGCATGAGCATATGCGGTTTCTCTCCCCCGTTTGTCGAAGCAAAAAGGGTTAAGAAAGACGGTATGCTCCCCCTCGAGAGATGCTCCCCCTCAAAATATGCATATAATTGAGGTAGCATAAACTCATGGGTAAAGAGCTAAAACGCTCCCCCTCAAATTAATAACGATATCAATTTGATTTTATAAAATTTGAGGGATAAAATAAAATGCAAAAAGCAATAGAGACATAAGATATACAAACCAATACGAAACACTTGCACCAAAACGGATCTTAAGGCTTCAATTTTCGGTTAATTTTATGTGAGCAAAAAACACCACGTATTATGACCTCGTCAGGTAACCACGTATTATAACCTCGGCAGGTAACCACGTATTATAACCTCGGCAGGTAACCACGTATTATAACCTCGGCAGGTAACCACGTATTATAACCTCGGCAGGTAACCATGTATTATAACCTCGGCAGGTAACCACGTATTATAACCTCGGCAGGTAACCACGTATTATAACCTCGGCAGGTAACACCTACAAAAGGCAAAGAAAATATTTCGTGGTACCCTTTTCTTATGGGTCCTTTTAACAGTTAGTATAAAACATAAACTGCAAAAAAATATGTTGTCGACATAAAACAAACACGACAAACATACAAAACCATAAAAATGGTTTAAAACCATAAACGCATTCCACCCGGATTATCAACATTAAACATTCCTTTCGGAATCCATTTTCTAACCATTTTAATTTTACGATCGTATTCATCATAGACGTAAAAAGAAGTATGCGGATTAACATTTTTCTTAGGATTCGCAAACTTATTATTATACATAAACGCATGTGATTTTCTCGACATATAATTCACATAATTCATTTTAGGAACATACGGAGGTTTTTGCGTTTTATTTTTAACAACAAATTTAGGTTTTTCAAAAACCTTTTTAATTGGCATACAATCACATTTTTCAATACACGTATTTGAACCAATGCCTTTTCGGCAATTTATACGATTTGATATATTAAGCATTTTAAGCACTTTATCATTGCTACTATTAAAAGCATTTGCTAATAAGTCATTTTTCTCATGCGATTTACATTTAGCATTTAAACATGCAATTTCATTTTCAAGAATCTCGCATTTTGTACATGTAATATCTTCATGTGTCTTTTTATTTAAGCATGCAATTTTATCATTTAAAATAACACAAGATTTACAAATATCTTTTTCACTTAATTTATTTTCTAATTTAGTGATAATATCTAAATCATGAGCAGATTTTTGTTTACCGTCATCTATTTCCTTTTTATATGTGGATACGGTTTCTTTTAAATTAGAGATTTCATCTTTATACTTATTTGCAAGAGCGGCCATATCATGAAATGATTTATATAATTCGTCAAGATTATTTTCATCGTCACTATAATAATTATCACAATTATTTTTAGAGGAATATGATGAAGATACCTCATTATCATGGTCGGCCATGAAACAAAAATTTTTGGTCTCATTTATGCTTGCGCTCAACGCGCCTCCAACCAAAGCTTTTGGTGTGTTGATTTGTTTTGCTCGATTCGGACACACACTTGCATAGTGATCCTTGTCACCACACACATAGCAAAAGCCTTTCTTTTTATTGGCTTTTTCATCGTCGCTAGATTCGTCATAATTGTCTTCACTTTTGTGGACGTTGCGACTTTGGTTTTTACCACCACGACGGTAGTCTTCATTTTCTTGAAACCTATCAATATTGGCAAACTTTTTGTTAGATAGAAGTTTAGAAAGTTTTCTTACCAACTTGACTAAATCGTCAAGATTTTCGGGTTCATCATCGGATGAACTTGCATCTTCCTCCTCTTCCTTTTCTTTTGAGGCAACGACCTTGAGAGCGATGGATTTCTTTTTGACTTGCTCTCGGACTTGATTTCTTTTTAGTGCGATTTCGTGCACTTTAAGATTGCCGATGAGATCATCGAGCTTCATAGTTGCGAGATCTCGGGAGTCTTCCAAGGATGTGATTTTTGCCATCCACTCCGAAGGAAGTGCTCGAAGAATTTTCCTTACATAATCCTCATTAGGATAAGTACGACCTAATCCCTTCAAAGTAGTCATAATGAGGTTAAAACGTTTAAACATTGAGTCGATTGACTCATCTTTTGACATTTCAAATAATTCATAATCATGAACTAAAATGTTTATTTTAGAACTTTTAACTTGAGTATTTCCACGATGAGTGTCACTCAAGCTTTGCCAGATTTGATTAGCAGTTTTACAGGTATATACTCTTTCTATTTCATCGGAAGTTAAAGCAGCATATAATATATTTTTAGCCTCAAAATTTAAACAAAAAAGAGATTCTTCAGCGGGAGTCCAGTCCTTAACAGGTTTATCAACAATAACATTATTTTTTATAATAGTAGGGTTAAAATTCCCATTTTCTATAATATCCCAAATTTTTGACTTTTGCCACGAACGTGACATTCAAATAGCTCGGCCCAAATGCCAAACTTTTCAGTATCTATCAAAGGAGTTTTAGAGAACACAAAATTAGTTTGTTGAGCCATTTAAAAAAAATTAAAGAAATGACTTTAAAAATTTAAACAGAAAAATTTTGAAAGCCCCGCTCTGATACCAAATGTTGGACAACCTAAGGGGGGGTAAGGTTGTATTTAAAATCTTTTACTTTCAAAAATTCTTTTACAAATAAATACAGTACAGAAACAGTATAAATAAAACAGAGTATACAAATAATAACGAAGAGTGTAAATATAAACAAATACACAGAGATTATATAAATAAATATAAATGCAAAGCAGTTTATATAAACAAATATAATAAAGCACAGCGGAATAAATAAAGAGATAAGGGATAGAGATACTTGACACAGAGATTTACTGATTTACCACCAACTGTGATAAACCAGCAGCCGAGACACTTCTCGACACGATCCAATAAATGTATTCTTTACGGTAGAAATACAAACCAAGTACAAAGGTATTTGTAATAGTTTCTCAAGCCTCTGCTATGAGATAAACAGGATCACACACCCGTTATTCAAAAAACTTACAAGAGGAGTATAACTCACAATGGGTAATCACTCTTGTATAATATCTCACACTTGGATATTTTATAAAAAATGTTTTATAAAATATATATTATAAATAGATGAGAGAGCTGAGAGGTGGTTGCAGCTTGTTGTTACTGTTCTTGTGTTCTGAGGTCTGCTATTCTTCATCACCAACAGCTTCTTTATATATCAGCATCTCCAACGGCATTGTGCATCCGCGGTATACCGCCAAAAGCATGCGGTATACCGCCGTCAGAAAAGGTGACTGACACACCAACGGCTACATGCAAAGTTGACAGGAATTACGTACCCGCGGTATACCGGCTGGGTCTCGCGGTATACCGCCGTCAGGAAAAGGTTCTTTCAACCAATCAGAAATGCACACGACCTGCCGCGGTATACCGGCTGAACACCCGCGGTATACCGGCAAAAGTGTACCCGCGGTATACCGGCTGTATCGCCGCGGTATACCGCCGTCAGAAAAGACAGCTTCCAGGACTGCAACCAAATCTGCTGGATCTTCTTAAAACCTTATTAAAATTAATTGTTGGGTTTTTAGAAATATCCAAGTGGTATATTATTTTAGGGTGTTTATCATTATTAGTTATAAACAATAATGACGACGTAAACACTTCCGTCTTGATCCCTTCAGATTAAATCTTCGTGTTCTTCAACAACTGCACACTTGGATTAAATTGTTAGATAAACAATAATACGGTGTGTTTGTAATCATCAAAATAAATATATATAAATATATAGAGATGTGGTACACTTGCACCAACAAATTTTTTATAAAAACACACTGTTTTTATAAAAAATTGTTAAGGGTGTGTTTTTATAAAAAATTGTTAAGAGTGTGTTTTTATAAAAAAAAAAAACATTGTTAACAATTTTTTTATAAAAACTCACTGTTGGTGCAAGTGTACCCAGCTTTAATATTGTGATATATTTTTGGTACACATAAAATCACATCTCCATATTTATTTTGATGATTACAAAACACACCGCATTCTTTGTTATCTAATATTTTATCTGAGTGTGCAGCATTTAAATAATCTCGATAATTTTATCTGAAGAAACCAAGACTGAAGACTTTCGTCGTTTTATTTTTAAAATGATAAATCACCCTAAAATAATATACCACTTGGATATTTCTAAAAACCCAATTTTAATTAATTAAGGTTTATTGAGAAGATCCAGCAGATTGGTTGCGTCTTGGAGAAGTTACCTATTTCTGACGCCGGCATACCGCGAAGGTTCAGGCGGTATACCGCGGCGGCTTACTGCACCTCTGATTGATTGAAAGGCTTTTTGTCTGGGCGGTATACCGCGGTGTTTAGCCGGTATACCGCGGGTACAGTCTGCACGGTATACCGCGGTGTTTAGCCGGTATACCGCGGGTACAAGTTTACGTTGTTTTTGCAGGGTTGACCTTCTCTCTGACAAGTACTTTTTCCTCTGCACGGTATACCGCGAGAGTTAGCCGGTATACCGCGAAAGCCTCAGGCCATGTTGCTCATCCAGTATAAATACATGCAAGCACCAGCCTTCAATGCTACCAATTTCACAATAACTCTCCCTGCATTTGATAAAGACTCTGCAGCATCTTCTCTTGATATTTAAACTGTTAAAATTATAAAACACGTTTTTGAGTAAGAAATCTTGAGTTGATAGCAGATTAAAATCTCTCGATTAGTTGAATCAGCAACACAACTCAAGTGATCAAACTCTCTAAAAATATCCAAGTGATAAACCTTATTCAAGAGTGATTATTCATATTAAAATTATACCCTCTTGTAAGTGTTTGAATAGAGTGAGTGATCCACATAAATCTCTCAAAGTAGAGTGATTCGCGTTTGTTGTACTAAGGTTTGTGTTCTACCGTAAAGAACACGTTTTCGTATTGGATCTCCGAGAAGTGTTATTTTCTCGAGGTGGACTAGCCAACTTTGTGTTTGGTGAACCACTTTAAAAATATCGTTGTCAAGTATTTTCTTTCCCTTATCTATTTACATTTCCGCTGTGCTTTTAAATTATATCTGTTTATATAAATTGCTTTGCATTTATATTTATTTATATAATATCTGTGTATCTGTTTGTATTTACACTCTTCTGTATTATTCCGTACTTACTCCGTATTTATTTATAAAAAGAATTTTTGAAAGTAAAAGTTTTAAATACAACCTTACCCCCCCTAGGTTGTCCAACAATTGGTATCAGAGCAGGTCTTTCAAAAATATTCTGCATAAATTTCTTTTATTCTTTTAAATGGCTCAACAAACTAATTTTGTGTTTTCAAAACCCCCTTTGATAGATACTGAAAAGTTTGGCATTTGGGCCGAGCTATTTGAATGTCACGTGCGTGGCAAAAATCAAAAGATTTGGGATATTATAGAAAATGGGAATTTTAATCCTACTATTGTAAAAGATGATCTTATTATTGATAAACCTTTAAAAGAATGGACTCCCGCTGAAGAATCTCATGTCTGTTTAAACTTTGAAGCTAAGAATATATTATATGCTGCTTTAACTACTGATGAAATTGAAAGAGTGTATACATATAAAACTGCTAATCAAATCTGGGAAAGTTTAAACAACACTCATCGTGGAAACACACAAGTTAAAAGTTCTAAAATAAACATTTTAGTTCATGATTATGAATTATTTGAAATGTCAAAAGATGAGTCAATCGACTCAATGTTTAAACGTTTTAACCTCATTATGACTACTTTGAAAGGATTAGGTCGCACTTATCCTAATGAAGATTACGTAAGGAAAATCCTCCGAGCACTTCCTTCGGAGTGGATGGCAAAGATTACATCATTAGAAGACTCCCGTGATCTCTCCCTAATGAAGCTCGACGATCTCGTCGGCAATCTTAAAGTGCACGAAATTGCACTTAAAAGAAACAAAGATCGGGAGCAAGTCAAAAAGAAGTCGATCGCTCTTAATGTCTCAACTCCGAATGACAAAAAGAAAAAGGAGGAAGCTAGCACTTCAAAAGATCAATCTGATAAACTCAACGAAGTCGCTATGTTGGTAAGAAACTTCTCTAAATTTTTTACTAACAATAAATTTTCTAAAAATAGCAGATTTCAAAGAAACGGTAACTACCGTCGTAGCGGTGAAAACCAGAGTCGCAACTTCCATAAAAGAGAAGATAAAGTGAAGAAAAATGACGACTCAAGTGACGACGAAAAAGCCAAACCAAAGAGAGGTTATTGTTACTCATGTGGTGATAAAGACCACTATGCCAACGAATGTCCTAAAAAGAACAAATTTCAAAATAAAAGGGATAAAGCCTTCGTTGGAGGCTCGTGGAGTGGAAGCGAAGAAGAAGACGAATATCAAGCAATTTGTCTTATGGCCGAAAGCGACGACGAGGTAAAATCTTGTTACTCAGATTACGCTAGTGATTATGAAAATGAAGATGAAAATAATCTTGACGAATTATATGAATCATTCCATGACATGGCCGCTCTTGCAAATAGGTATCAAGATGAAATCTCAAAATTAAAAGAAACCGTATCTGCATGTGAAAAGAAAATTAATGACGGTAAACAAAAATCTTCAAATGATATGGATATAATTGCTAAAATAAAAACTAAATTAGGTGAAAAGGATTTTTGTAAATCTTGTGATATTCTAAATAAAGAAATTGCATGCTTAAATAAAAAGTCACATGAAAATATTATTTGTACAAAATGTGATATTCTTGAAAATGAAATTGCATGTTTAAAGGCTAAATGTGCTTCATATGAAAAAGATAACATGTTAGCTAAAGCCTTTGAAAGTAGTAATGAAAAAGTTCTTAACATGCTTAATATGTCGAACCGTATAAATTGTAGAAAAGGTATAGGTTCAAATACATGTGTTGAAAAATGTAATTGCATGCCTATTAAAAGATGTTATGAACCACCTAAGTTTAATACACGAAAGCCGTATATGCAAAAACCTCCGTATGTACCTAAAATGCATAATGTAAATTATAATACGAGAAAACCGTATGCTCGCATGTATAACGATAAGTATTCTAAACCTAAAAATAATGCGAATATAAATGCTTGCTTTTATGTGTATGATAAATACAATCGCAAAATTAAAATGATAAATAAATGGATTCCAAAAGGAATGTTTAGTAATGATAATCCCGGTGGTATGCGTTTATGGTTTTAAATGTGTTATATATATATACATACGTACTACATATATATATATTCTTTTTGATCTATTATATATATATTTTGCTTAACTTTATATATATGTTGGTTGTTATCTTGAAACTAATTTACAAGGACCCACGAGAAATGGGGACCATAAAAATTACATCTTCATCATTATAGATAAACCTTGATATGGACTGGATACTCGATAGTGGTTGCACACGTCACATGACCGGAAACATCAATCTCTTTTCATCATATAAGTCATGTGATGGTGGACAGGTAATTTTTTGAGGAAACTCCAAAGGAAATATAATTGGGAGAGGGTTTTATTTTGAAATTGGTTGTGTGTAAGATTGGTTAAAGGAAACCTTGAATTTCGTAAAAGCCGAATGCTGCCAGACAAACTTACTGTCGCGGTATACCGTGACCCTAAGGCGGTATACCGTTTTCTGTTCACCACCACCACGTGTCACTCTGTGATTATCCGACAGAAACTGTTCCAGCTGACCCCGGTATACCGCGTTCCCTAGGCGGTATGCCGCACCGCTGTTTCTACACTATCACGCGTGTTTAAAGAAGTCAAGTCTTTTCAACTCTTTTTCTGACTCGGTATACCACGGCCCCCTAGGCGGTATACCGCGCGCCTTCGACGGATTTAAATCCATAGCAGGTAAGGTTCTTTTCCTTTCTTTTTATCCTTGAGCACTATCTCTCTCTCTCCCTCCTCTTGCCGCCGACCGCCGCCTACGACGTCCGCCGTCAACAACCGAAGTTTTTTTTTCTCGGCCACCGGAACTCCAACCTTTCAACAACAGTTTTTTTCTCTCCTTCCTTCAAATGGCTCCAAAAAGGGCTCGTACCTCTCGGGGAGCTTCTAGCTCTCAAAACCCATCTGACCCTCCTCAAAACCGTCGTGATTTTAGACGACATATTTTTGAATCCCGACCTTGTAACCCAGGTCGATCTGTCGATTTAGTGGGTCTAGAACATCTTGGTACCTTTGAAGCTTTCTCTTCTATTGACTGGGAACCTTTTCTTTCTTTTCAAGGAGATGTACCTTTTTCAAGTATGGTCGATTTTTATGCTGGGTATGACTTTAACGAGACCACCCATCGTGTCTCTCTTCAAATTTTCAACCACTCTTTTGACTGGAGTTTAGAAGATTTTTCTCGTGTACTGGGTCTAACCCATTCCAATATAAATGTGTTTTCAAATAATACTGCCTTTACTTCCCTGCTTACCCAGGTTCAAGAAACTCAGGAAACCATTCTCCAATCTATTTTAGCTCCTGCTTTTCGAAATAATTTTCCCTCAATTTTAACTGATCAACATCTTCCGGAAAATCTTCGTTTTTGGAATAAAATTATCCTTTTTAACGTTTTGGGACGCGCTGGAAATTTTGACAGATTGGGTGCACTTCAGTGCTATATCCTTTACTGTCTCCGGCATGGCATCCGTATTAATGCCACCTACATTATTGCTCACCGTATGGTGATTTCCGAGTCTGGTCACCAGTCTCTTCCGTTTGGTTACTTAATTCGAAACCTTTTTACAAACCTTCAAATTCCTATCATTGGTAGGATGTTAGCTCCTACTCCTTCTCTCAATGCACTGACTGTTAGTCGAATGAGTGCTCCACCGGGACGGGCTCTTCATCGCCCTCAAGATCCGGCTCCCGAGGAAGACGATCCATACGCAATCCCGGCGGGTGCAATCTCAAATCGTCAAATATACTCCGCGATCATTGACTTGCGCCGGAGTTACGATGCCGATCAACGTGTGGTGCAAGACCGCTTGGAAGACATTGACGAGCAGTTGTGGACTTTATCTAATCAACTGAACGAAATTGAATTTATAGATAGCGATTAATTTTTATGTCTTCTTAAAACTTTATTTAATTAACATTATTATTGCTCTGTTCTAATGTTTATTCTCCTGCTTCGTTATTCTTATTGAATTTTTTTTTAAGAGAGCTTTTTTATCTAACCCTTGAGAAAATGCTAATTCTCAAATACTTCATATTTTAAGGGGGAGCATCTTTCAAGGGGGAGCATAGCGTCTTTCCTAACCCTTTTTGCTTCGACAAAAGGGGGAGAGAAACCGAGTATGCTCTCGTGTTTAGCGTTGTGTTTGTCATCATCAAAAAGGGGGAGATTGTTGGTGCAAGTGTACCCAGCTTTAATATTGTGATATATTTTTGGTACACATAAAATCACATCTCCATATTTATTTTGATGATTACAAAACACACCGCATTCTTTGTTATCTAATATTTTATCTGAGTGTGCAGCATTTAAATAATCTCGATAATTTTATCTGAAGAAACCAAGACTGAAGACTTTCGTCGTTTTATTTTTAAAATGATAAATCACCCTAAAATAATATACCACTTGGATATTTCTAAAAACCCAATTTTAATTAATTAAGGTTTATTGAGAAGATCCAGCAGATTGGTTGCGTCTTGGAGAAGTTACCTATTTCTGACGCCGGCATACCGCGAAGGTTCAGGCGGTATACCGCGGCGGCTTACTGCACCTCTGATTGATTGAAAGGCTTTTTGTCTGGGCGGTATACCGCGGTGTTTAGCCGGTATACCGCGGGTACAGTCTGCACGGTATACCGCGGTGTTTAGCCGGTATACCGCGGGTACAAGTTTACGTTGTTTTTGCAGGGTTGACCTTCTCTCTGACAAGTACTTTTTCCTCTGCACGGTATACCGCGAGAGTTAGCCGGTATACCGCGAAAGCCTCAGGCCATGTTGCTCATCCAGTATAAATACATGCAAGCACCAGCCTTCAATGCTACCAATTTCACAATAACTCTCCCTGCATTTGATAAAGACTCTGCAGCATCTTCTCTTGATATTTAAACTGTTAAAATTATAAAACACGTTTTTGAGTAAGAAATCTTGAGTTGATAGCAGATTAAAATCTCTCGATTAGTTGAATCAGCAACACAACTCAAGTGATCAAACTCTCTAAAAATATCCAAGTGATAAACCTTATTCAAGAGTGATTATTCATATTAAAATTATACCCTCTTGTAAGTGTTTGAATAGAGTGAGTGATCCACATAAATCTCTCAAAGTAGAGTGATTCGCGTTTGTTGTACTAAGGTTTGTGTTCTACCGTAAAGAACACGTTTTCGTATTGGATCTCCGAGAAGTGTTATTTTCTCGAGGTGGACTAGCCAACTTTGTGTTTGGTGAACCACTTTAAAAATATCGTTGTCAAGTATTTTCTTTCCCTTATCTATTTACATTTCCGCTGTGCTTTTAAATTATATCTGTTTATATAAATTGCTTTGCATTTATATTTATTTATATAATATCTGTGTATCTGTTTGTATTTACACTCTTCTGTATTATTCCGTACTTACTCCGTATTTATTTATAAAAAGAATTTTTGAAAGTAAAAGTTTTAAATACAACCTTACCCCCCCCCCCCTAGGTTGTCCAACACTCACTCTTAACAATTTTTTTATAAAATAACACTCTTAACAATTTTTTTATGAAAAAATACACTATAACAACATACACATTATAACATACAAATATCACATTCAAACATAAAACCATACATATCATGTTAAACATACAACATATTCAAACATAAGTTATAAACACTATAACAACCTACAAATCATATATCTTAACTTAAAATAACATACAAAAAATAACAAATAACATAAGGAAAACATACCACAGAGGTAATACGAGACATCTTCACAAAACCCGAACACGTATTCCACACGACAAAATTGAGAGAGTGGGAGAAAATTGAGAGAGTTTGATTAAAAATTGAGAGAGTTATTAAAAAAATGAGAGTGGCCGGTTTTTGGTCCCCACCCCCTTATATAGTGCGGCCGAAGTAACATTTAGGGTTTAGGGTTCGTCAAAGTGATTTTAGGGTTAACCCTGTGCCGACACGTGGCACAGGAGCCTGCGATCGCGGGGGTCAAAGAAAGTCAAACGCGGGCAGGGACCAAAAATGCACACGCGGACATTCTTGAGGGGGGAAAGCTGGACCGCGGGTATTCTTGAGGGACCAACGCGGGCAAAGTGGGCAAACTTTGGTGACACGTGTAGCCCGCGATCGCGGGGGTTAATGAGTCAAACGCGGGCAGGGACCAAAACTGCACACGCGGGCATTCTTGAGGGGGGAAAGCTGGACCGCGGGCATTCTTGAGGGACCAACGCGGGCAAAGTGGGCAAACTTTGGTGACACGTGGCCTGGAGCCCGCGATCGCGGGCTCCATCGCGAATTTTTGGGGTATTTTTGTAACATGGGAGAGATTTTGGGTATTTTAGTAAAACGTGGTTTGACTTAGGGTATTTTAATTAATTTCCCTTTTTTTATTCATTCCACCAATAAAATTCATTAATATTATCTTATATATATTTTTAAAATTGTATTGGGATCATAAAATTATAAAAAAATAAAAAAAACAAAAAAAAACTAGAATGATAACTTTCAAACTTTTATAGATCAAAATTTTAAAACATGTATAAATTCCGATATAAGAGACATGTGTTTTCTAAGTTGTTTTGTTTTTATATTGTAACATCTCAAAAATGGGACAACAAAATTTCCAAGGAAACAATAAATGTGGCATATAAATTTCCAAATACAAGTTTTCCCAAAAAGAGGAAACTTAAATATGCCAGTTAATAAAGAGGTGTAACAATTGGGTACGAGGATAACAACTTCTTAATCTAATCCATTAAAATAAGATTACAATTGGGTGTCACCTACACCACCAAAATAATCTTCAATAGACGGCGTTTCAAAATGCTTCCCAAGCTCTATCTACCAAGACTAGTCAAACTTTCTTAGTGACCACGCACGCTACTAGAACTTGAGATACATGCCAACACCAAAACAAGTGTTAGGGCAAAGAGCCTAGTGAGCATGAACATAACGTGGACATTTACAATATAATTAATTAAACCCATTTGTAAGCCAAGTACGGCATTTTAGGTGGAATCAACGAGGGATACCCATATCTATTGAGAGCGACGGGAACACAAAAGCATGTCACTCTAACAACGTTTTCGCTTAACACTTCATGACTGGTAGTTCAAGTGTTCTAATTACCACTTAACAAGTTTCACCTCAAGTGTCGGTTGTCCTTATTGTCTACTATTGCGAATAATACCTCAAGGCTCGACACACTTAGTACACCTTCAAGGTAACACCTCAAGCGTTGGAGATCTTAGTGTCTACCCCAAAGGTAATACCTCATGACTCAACCCTCCTAGTGTCTACTTGGGAAGTTTCATCCAAACATATGCTTCAAATAAACATATCCAACTAATCCATATTTAAATGATCTTTCATTCATAACATCTTGGGAATCGTCACATACCCTCATAGACTCACGTGATTAGCATTCGTATACAAAAATCTCAATTTAGGTCAATATTCCCAACAAAAAACATTCTTATATAAATACCAAGCCAATGAACCACATTCCATATAAATCTTTCTATAGGTATACTATAGGCATGAGATAATGTTCATCATATCCCCAATGTAGTTTATTTATTCTAACAATGCCCAAAATGCTCAACATTTCATCCAAATAGGTGGATATGACCAAATCTCCAAGAGAGAAGCAATTAACTCAAATAAAACATGAAATGAAGTTAAGTAAACATATTTAGGTGTATATCTAGTTTTACAAAGTGTTTTAGAACTCACTTGCCAGCTTTTTAGAAGAAAAAAACTAGAAAATAGATGAAAACCCTAAAAAGCCAATTCAAACTCAAATTGGAGGTTAAGGGTTGAAGGTTGACTTGCTACTTGAGTCTTTAGGCTAAAAGGTGGAATAAATGCTTGATAATCCTTCTTGATCTTTGTCTTCAATGCAATCCAATCGAAGTTAATGAGGGGAGAGGAAATGGAAAAATGGAGTTTTAACGCTGGTATCTTGTGGCTAAACCTGCATCAACCCGCCCGCCCCACCTGCACTGAAATTTTTGTGATTGTAACTTTTTTTTCTTAATTACCTTCAATCCCAAAATAATTTAACTTCCAAATGCAACATTTGATACAATAAGGTAAATATAAATAAGAAAGTAGAAATGAACATTCCATGCCATCAAAATCTCACCTTATTGTCAAGGTATGTTCAAATTCCTTATTTGTGGCGTTCATTGGATTTTGAAGATTCATTCCCTAATTTTTTTTGAACCAAACGGGGAAATGAATTTTGGTCAAAGAAATTCACCATTCCAATTCCATCAGATTTCTTCAGAATCAGCGAACCAAACTCCACGTTAATGTTTCTTTAATGAATTAGATATTTAGTTTTAATTTTGTCAGAATGTGTGTCATTCGTTGTCGTTAATGGTGTCAGCTAAGGATTTCCTAATAATCCAAAACCAAATAACACAAAGCAGTTTAATTTGAACCTTATTCTGTTCGGATGGATTATTCCACTTTGAATTATTTTTTTAATACCCCTAGATGTATCTCCTATCGCGTGACTTCCTGGATCCGTAGGGGCAAATTTTTCATAAAATCAAAGAAAATTATTAGGTTTTTTATGACATTTTGATATGTAATAGAAAACATGGTTTTTGGATCCAAGACGGGTTCACATGTTTTTAGAATACATCAAGACAAACTTTTACTTCAAACAATGACTCTTTTTTCCTGTGAAACTAGAAAGATATATTATACAAACATAAGGTACACGATTCATGGAAAAAATATGGGTTTTGGTTGAATACGTATTCATGTGCTATATTGAAAAACACTAAAAAAGCCAAAGAACATTCTAATTTATTTAAATTCAAATTGACATTGACCCAAAAAGGTTAAATGATTCATTAGACCACACATATTTAACAATTTTTTTATAAAAACACCCCCTTAACAATTTTTTATAAAAACATGTTTTTTTATAAAAGAATTGTTAAGAGTGTGTTTTTATAAAAAAATGTTAAGGGTGTGTTTTTATAAAAAAAAATACATTTTTAACAATTTTTATATGAAAAAACACACTATAACAACATACACATTATAACATACAAATATCACATTCAAACATAAAACCATAAAACTATAACAATTTTTTTATAAAAACACTCTTAACAATTTTTTATAAAAAAACACATTTTTAACAATTTTTTTATAAAAACACACTCTTAACAATTTTTTATAAAAAAACACATTTTATAAAAAAATTGTTAAATATGTGTTTGTTATAAAAAAATGTTAAGAATGACAACTTAGGTCCCTACGGTTTTAAGAATGACAACTTAGGTCCCTAAACTTTTAAGAATGCCAATTAGGTCCTAAACTTTTAAGAATGACAACTAGGGTCCCTAAACCGCACTTTATCTCTATATAACAATATGATACGTTGAAATAAAATAAACCGCACTTTATCTATATATAACACTATTATACGTTGAAATAAAATAAACCGCACTTTATCTATATATAACACTATTATACGTTGAAATAAAATAAACCGCACTTTATCTATGTATAACACTATTATACGTTGAAATAAAATACAACCGCACTTTATCTTTATATAACACTATTATACGTTGAAATAAAATAAACCGCACTTTATCTATATATAACACTATTATACGTTGAAATAAAATAAACCACACTTTATCTATGTATAACACTATTATACGTTGAAATAAAATACAACCGCACTTTATCTTTATATAACACTATTATACGTTGAAATAAAATAAACCGCACTTTATCTATGTATAACACTATTATACGTTGAAATAAAATACAACCGCACTTTATCTTTATATAACACTATTATACGTTGAAATAAAATACAACCGCACTTTATCTATATATAACACTATTATACGTTGAAATAAAATACCACCGCACTTTATCTATATATAACAATATGATACGTTGAAATAAAATAAACCGCAACATCTATATAAAATAAAATAAACTGCAGCATCTATATATAACACTAACTATAACATTTGTGAATGACTATGTAGAAGGATTTCTTTAACATCGACTTGACGGTAAGGTGCAAAGTTTCATACATCGAGGAATTAGGAGCGCTGTTTAGGGGATTAGGTGATCGCGCGGATACCCTTGAGACCATCTATAGAGGGACACCGTTCGGGCCATGGATGGATGTGTCTTACTCTGGTGGCGACCCTACGCTAGTACACATGTTTCTACAGTTGGAGGTCGAGGACGCCAACGCTGAGCCGGAGGAGATGCATTTTGATTTCTTCGGCTCTCAATTGCATTTTGGGCGTCGGGAGTTCTGTCTAATTACAGGACTACGTTTTGGAGAGGCTCCCCCCTTCCTCCCTTAGAAGACTGCTCCTTCGTTCCTAGGGTTTTCGGCATTTCAGCATCTCGTTTGAAGCTGAAGGCAGCCCGGGAAAAGATGAAAGAGGGCCTTAGTGCCCTAACCGACGACGATGCTGTCCGTGTATGCTTGGTGGTGATCGTGGATATGGGCTTCCTGGGCCGTGAGTATAGCCAGCATGCTTCATCGACGGTCCTTAGGGCCGTCGAGGACCTTGAGCTGTTTAACAGCTACCCGTGGGGTAGCCATATCTGGACACATTGCTACTCTAATCTGCACCGAGCCATATGCAGACGCGCCGATCGACATGAATGTAATGTCCATTGAGGCTTTGGATGATTAGCTTATGGGTAAGGTGTCTAGTACAGCGGAGATAAATTGCGAGGAGTTAACGAGGAGCGAGAACTGGTTCGGGAGTTAGGAGAAATAGATTCTTTCGAGAATCCTGATTCGTCGTGAGGCGACTGGGCAATTGCATGTCGATTATCGATGTCGAATCAGTGGCCGTTTGTTGGATAGTTGTCGGGAGGTTGGTATTGGAGAAGTAGCTATAGTGTGGCTATCTTGTTGAGTTTTCTTACAAAGAGGCAAGAAGTTGTTTGGAGAAAGGTAGGTATCCGACGTGACGTTTGACCGCTTTGTGTGGGTGTACAATAGTAAGAGATCGTGACTGCTTAAGTGATTTTCTTATGGGGTATGATGATCCATTTAAGAACGAGACATTAGGGTAATCGAAACAGGTGTACCTTGAGTAATTGACCTTGTCAAGTGGTTCATTTAGACCCGGGAAGGGCAAAGTCGATTAACGTTTTGGCTTTGTTTGGTTTGGTGTTATGGGTGTCGTGAAGTAAGTAGTATCCTTTGTGTGTGTAAGGAAATCATGATAGCCTGATTGCAAAGTAGTCGTGTGGTGCGATAGTAGCATGAGGAAGTGGTAGCACTCGGAATCAAAGGAACGTGTAGGTCATAGATGTAATGTTGAATTGCTGTAATGTTGGAATAGTCAAAGGTAATGAGCATGCCTGGTTTAAGTGTGTGGTTTTGCGGGCGGTATACGTTAATACTAGGTTGAGATCAAGAGATTAAGTTGCGGTTGGTAACGAGAAGACAGGAGAACCCTTGTCCTTTTCGATCCCATTGGATTTGGGTGAGTTTTCATGCTTCACTCGATTGTCGAGCAGGATAATGTACCCGTTAAGTTGTAGTGCTTCGTCGTGAAGTTTAGGCAAGAGCGTTGGAGTATTTCGTGGATGTAATGAATTAGAATGAGCGGGTCGGCGGTGTTGGAAAGTTAGGAACTCTTGGTAGTTCTTGGTGTTAAGTACCTCATGAGAACTTGGCTAAAGGTCTTGACTGATAAGTATGGAGAAGTTGTTCTGTTAGGCTGTAGCGGTGTGCGATGGAAAGTTGTGTAAACATGAGAGAAGATGTTGACAGTATAAAAGATCAAGTATTGACAGACTCGCGGTAAGACGATGTCATGAGACGTTGATTGGGCGGACTATAGTTGAAGAACTGTTCTTTTTAAGGCATAAGATAAGGGATTGTGGTTATGTCTTGGTTAATGAGTTGAGAAAGCTAAGTTCATGCGACCGGTCTAAAAGTTGGTGCTTGTGGGCGAGTCATTCTTTTGAGGGATCTTTAATGTATCAGGTTAGGATGGGAACAGGTGGTCGAATGTGGTGCTCTAGTTGAGAGACCGTGGGTTTAGATGCGGTATCGTCGAGGAGAATGTTTCACACGAGCGTGTTGATCAGTGTCCGATTAAGGGAGATAGTTAGAATGAGCTTGGTCACTCCTCCGTGTGAGAGGGCAAGTGAACGTTGGAGGCAGTTCCTAGTTAGTGGAACCATTCAGTGGATTTGAGCGAAGGACATGATTGTGTATAGAATGGAATTATGGCTTAGCGAATGTGGGGAGTTTGGATCGTTGATTTGTAACTGTTAAGGCACGTGTGATCGGTGATTTGAGGAAACGCAATTGTGCCAGGTGAACGCTATTTTGGTAGGAGGGCGTTCTTCCTTTGATGAATGTTATGTGGTGGTGAGAAGGCGGTAACGTTATGAGAATGGTAGTGTGTAATGTCGACGAAAGGAGTGATAAGCCTCCGTTTAGAAATTCGGGTTATTGCGGTGTTAACTCGAGTAGAGTCGTATTCTATTAAAGAGAGTATTTTGGATGAGTAGTATGTTTGAACGAAGAGATTACAAGTGTGTGGCTGGGCGTGCTGCAGACCCGAGAGTGTAGTGGTTGGCCTAGGGACGATGTCAAAGAATAATGTACGTTGTCGATGCTGATCGGGAGTGGATGGATAGGTGAATGGAACTAAGATGATTGGATTAGAAGGTTCGAGCATTGTCAATCTCAAGTCGGGAGAACAGTTGGATGGGAAAATATTCCCATGGTTTGGAGTAGTGTGTTTCAATAGGAGATTGAATTGGACTACATTCTAATGGAGTAGTGGCAGTTTTCGAAAGAACTGGGAATTATTGATTTGTTTAGAGGCACTCGGTGAAAATCTAGAGTGCTTTTGGTATGTCTTAACCCATGTTTGGGGAATGTTGGTTGGGAAGAAGTTTGGTGTAGCTTCGCAGTCAGTGTGAGCAATTGAGGCCGGATGGTTGAGAATTGGACAGACAAAGAAGTTAGTTTGGTAGGGATGTAGTGGTAACTTCCTAAAAAAAATTTGAGGCAACATGGGAACCCGAGATCGATATGAGGGCAAGGTACCCGCACCTTTTCAGTGATGAGATTCCGGGGACGGAATCCTGTTAAGGGGGAGGTGATGTAACAGCCCATATTTCGTCTCTTGTGGTATTTAGTGCAGAAATAAGAATTCTGGGGCTCTTTTGTAAAAACCTGAAAGTTATGTGGCTGGAGTGTGATAGAGAGAAGTTTATTAAGACAAAACCCTTCAAAAACCCTATTTCCATTTCTTGTTTTCGGCTGGAACTTCTCTAGAGAAGAAAGGAGCTCAAGTTCCACCATTGAAGGTTTGGAGAAGGTGGATCAGCTAGAGATTGAAGAAGTTGCTGCTAAGGTATAACTCCACCCACCTTTCTTTAAGTTTTGTGTCTAGAATGGGGTTTAGATGCATGTTCTTGATCCCAATCTCTTCTCATTTTTGTATTTTGAGATGAAATCTTGTGGAAGGGTGTGTTGGATGAATCCCTTGAGGAGTTTGAGAACTCTTGGTGATAGTTCACCTTTTCAAGGGAGGTTTATAAGTTTTGTTCATCCATTTTGGGTGTTGATTCTAAAATATTGTTTTAGGAGAGCTGAATCTGATTTGGGGAAGTTTGGGGATGAGAAATCTTTGAGTTTTGGGAAGAAATCTCGTGCAGGAAAATCTGTCCAGGGGTCCGCGCCGATGGCGGCGCCGATGGACTGGCGCCAGCATCGGCGCCAGTTGCTGTTTCTTGTTTTTCCGTTTTTGCTTCGTTGGTCGTTTGGGCTTGGGTTCGAGGCTTGGTTTAGGGGATTGTCTTAGGACATTATGGAAAGTGTTTTAGAGCATGATTGGGGAGTCTAATACCTCATTTGTTAACCCCAATTCAGGTGACCGTTTGGTGTTTAAGCGAGCTCCCAAGTAGTGAGTCGTTTAGCCGAGCATCAGGTGAGTTCCCTTATGCATTATTTCTATCTTTTAAAATGAAATGCGAAGAATTGGTATGTCTGAAAATGAGTTACTTGTTTATCATGAATCTTATGTTTTCTTATGCATGAAAAGTGTTAGTTTGTAATGTGGAAGGAGGATATTCCTCGAGTAAGTTTAAAGCATGTTCTAAGTGTTTATGTTTGTGATAGAGTCGGGTTACACAGTGGAGGACCCCGAGTTGCCGTCCCTGGCTTTGTAAGGTGATGAGTTGCCGTCCCTGGCTTTGTAAGGTGATGAGTTGCCGTCCCTGGCTTTGTAAGGTGATGAGTTGCCGTCCCTGGCTTTGTAAGGTGATGAGTTGCCGTGCCTGGCTTTGTAAGGTGTTATTGGTCCGTACCACTGTGTATACCCTTGTTTGAGCTCAAACTTGTCAAGTGTTATGTGTATGGAAAAGTGTTTTGTTTTTAATGTTTTGCAGTTACACTTTTAAGGAGGGAATTCACTAGACCTCATGGTCTAACCCTCGCTTTCAAAACTTAAAAACCATTTTCAGGAAAGGGTGACTTAGGTGCTTGTAGCAAGGGAAAGGAGAAGGCTTGAGACGGAGGTGCGAGATTAGAGACCGTCAAGTTCCAGTTTTGTTTAGTTAGCATCTCGGTTGTATTTGCTTGAGGACCTTAATCAATGTAATTGATATTGGAGTTTATGATGTATTTGGGACCCTTATGGGCTTTTGGCTAATGTTTTATGTTAAGCAGGCTTTGGGTTGTTACAAATGGTATCAGAGCCATAGTTTAAGGGATTTAGGTGACCGGATGGGCCTAAACTTAAACTTTGAGGATAGGGACACAACCGAGATATAGGAAGTCATTAGGAATGACCGTAAATATAGGATATCTCGACAATGGTAATGAGAACCCTCATGTAAGGTAAATTCAAGTAGCATATGGCCAATGCTATTATGGATCTACAGGTGCATGGGTGTGACCAATCGCTATTGTCGGGATGAGTGGTGAGGGTGGTGGTATGTAGAGGGTTCTAACCTTGTGTTTGATAGCAAATAGTTGATGTGTCATGGAAGAGATTCCTTATGATGGGATGTCTGCAACTTCTAGAGGAAGTGTTGTCTAGAAGTAAATTTTCTAGGATTCAAATTAATTAATGGTGGTATGGGGGGGGGGGGAACGACTCCTAGTGTTAGTGGGTCCCCACCCTTAGGATCGTGGGTCGGTCAGTTGAGTTAGGAGTGAGAATTATGCGGACATCCTGAAACCTTTAATTCGAGATCAAGTTAGGGAACCTAGTCTTGGATTCCCTAGTCAAGCGGTTTAGTGGCAAGATTAATGATTGCAAAAGATCAGTGTTGTTTTGTGGTATGCATGTAAGAGTGGTCGATCAGGTAGGTTATGAAGCACTTGTGCTACAAGTTGTAGCATAAGTAAGGAAGCGGTTGTTGGTTATAGTATGGTACCAGTAAAGAGTTAAAGTGAGTGCAACGGTTGACTTAGTTAGGGTGAATAGCCTTCCTTCGTATATTGAATTCCATGCATTTTTGTTGTTAAACGCATTATACGAGATTCCTTCGTGA
Source organism: Saussurea involucrata (assembly GCA_033807775.1). NCBI lineage: Eukaryota > Viridiplantae > Streptophyta > Magnoliopsida > Asterales > Asteraceae > Saussurea > Saussurea involucrata. The sequence continues at coordinate 10,002,176 of CM066325.1, read as the reverse complement.
TAAAAAGCATGTACGTGTATGATATGTTTTCTTGTTTTGGGAAATGAGTGACGCGTACGAGCGTGTTTTCTTTAAAGTAAAAGACAAACTTGTTTTCATCATACGATAAAGCTTTGAACTTAGTGATTTACGAATTATTTCACGTTTTTCTTGTGGAGAGAATCTTCGTTACGAAAATATGAAAGAACACCATTATTGCAAGGTTTGTTTTACAAACAAAATGAGTACTGACTCGTTATTTTCATGTAAACGAGTGTTGGAGTTGACAGACCCACTTTGGGTAAGTAATTTCGTTCGAAAATTTTCCGGCCATACGCGAAAGGGTTTCATTGGAGACAATCGTAGTGTCAGCACCGATTTGGATGGACGGGGTTACGAATTATCGTAAGAGTGCCTGTGAGTGATCTTTGCGATCGTTGTGTTTTACTATTCATTTTGAGTAATGTTGTTTCATGCATACTCAAACTCGCTTTATACTTTTGCATCTATCGTGTTTCTTAAAAGCGTGCAAAATGATTTCAATCGTTGTGTCATTATGCATGAAGGCTATGAACTCGCTAGGTCGGGGGGGAGGATGTTACGATTTAAGCCAAGGAAAGGGCTTTGGGAGTTAAATTGCTAGTTGTATAAGATGTGGTCAAGTTATGACCATAGTGTTCCGTTAGAGTAAGTGGGTTAGTCTTGGGTAGTGAAGCTGGAATGTTGGTATGAGTGTAGTTTGAACTATTGTCGGGATATGTGAGAATAGTTTTAATCGCAGTAAAGTTGAAATGGCCAAAGTGTTTCTGTTGGTGGAATAGTAATCAGTAGCGTTACGTTACCTAATGTAATGTTTTCGGTTTCGAGTTGGAGTACTGAGATGGTTTGATAATTAGATCTTGCTAAGAAATATCTTGTGTTTAGTCTCTCGAGGGAGAACGGTGGGGTATAAGTTGGTTATAAGGCGTAGGACGAAGTGGGTTATGTTAGGAATCCTAGATGGTCAGGAAAGAATGAAATCATCATGTAGTCCATTAATGTGGAGGTTTTGTCAGGAGATTGAAACGTGAGAGTGAACCCGTTGGGTGTGGGTGGATGAGGTCGTTGAATTGTGTAAATGGTATGGAATAGGAATACCTAGTGAAGGCATTGGGAGAACGGGAGATCACCGGTGTGAATGTAATGTCCATTGAGGCTTTGGATGATTAGCTTATGGGTAAGGTGTCTAGTACAGCGGAGATAAATTGCGAGGAGTTAACGAGGAGCGAGAACTGGTTCGGGAGTTAGGAGAAATAGATTCTTTCGAGAATCCTGATTCTTCGTGAGGCGACTGGGCAATTGCATGTCGATTATCGATGTCGAATCAGTGGCCGTTTGTTGGATAGTTGTCGGGAGGTTGGTATTGGAGAAGTAGCTATAGTGTGGCTATCTTGTTGAGTTTTCTTACAAAGAGGCAAGAAGTTGTTTGGAGAAAGGTAGGTATCCGACGTGACGTTTGACCGCTTTGTGTGGGTGTACAAAAGTAAGAGATCGTGACTGCTTAAGTGATTTTCTTATGGGGTATGATGATCCATTTAAGAACGAGACATTAGGGTAATCGAAACAGGTGTACCTTGAGTAATTGACCTTGTCAAGTGGTTCATTTAGACCCGGGAAGGGCAAAGTCGATTAACGTTTTGGCTTTGTTTGGTTTGGTGTTATGGGTGTCGTGAAGTAAGTAGTATCCTTTGTGTGTGTAAGGAAATCATGATAGCCTGATTGCAAAGTAGTCGTGTGGTGCGATAGTAGCATGAGGAAGTGGTAGCACTCGGAATCAAAGGAACGTGTAGGTCATAGATGTAATGTTGAATTGCTGTAATGTTGGAATAGTCAAAGGTAATGAGCATGCCTGGTTTAAGTGTGTGGTTTTGCGGGCGGTATACGTTAATACTAGGTTGAGATCAAGAGATTAAGTTGCGGTTGGTAACGAGAAGACAGGAGAACCCTTGTCCTTTTCGATCCCATTGGATTTGGGTGAGTTTTCATGCTTCACTCGATTGTCGAGCAGGATAATGTACCCGTTAAGTTGTAGTGCTTCGTCGTGAAGTTTAGGCAAGAGCGTTGGAGTATTTCGTGGATGTAATGAATTAGAATGAGCGGGTCGGCGGTGTTGGAAAGTTAGGAACTCTTGGTAGTTCTTGGTGTTAAGTACCTCATGAGAACTTGGCTAAAGGTCTTGACTGATAAGTATGGAGAAGTTGTTCTGTTAGGCTGTAGCGGTGTGCGATGGAAAGTTGTGTAAACATGAGAGAAGATGTTGACAGTATAAAAGATCAAGTATTGACAGACTCGCGGTAAGACGATGTCATGAGACGTTGATTGGGCGGACTATAGTTGAAGAACTGTTCTTTTTAAGGCATAAGATAAGGGATTGTGGTTATGTCTTGGTTAATGAGTTGAGAAAGCTAAGTTCATGCGACCGGTCTAAAAGTTGGTGCTTGTGGGCGAGTCATTCTTTTGAGGGATCTTTAATGTATCAGGTTAGGATGGGAACAGGTGGTCGAATGTGGTGCTCTAGTTGAGAGACCGTGGGTTTAGATGCGATATCGTCGAGGAGAATGTTTCACACGAGCGTGTTGGTCAGTGTCCGATTAAGGGAGATAGTTAGAATGAGCTTGGTCACTCCTCCGTGTGAGAGGGCAAGTGAACGTTGGAGGCAGTTCCTAGTTAGTGGAACCATTCAGTGGATTTGAGCGAAGGACATGATTGTGTATAGAATGGAATTATGGCTTAGCGAATGTGGGGAGTTTGGATCGTTGATTTGTAACTGTTAAGGCACGTGTGATCGGTGATTTGAGGAAACGCAATTGTGCCAGGTGAACGCTATTTTGGTAGGAGGGCGTTCTTCCTTTGATGAATGTTATGTGGTGGTGAGAAGGCGGTAACGTTATGAGAATGGTAGTGTGTAATGTCGACGAAAGGAGTGATAAGCCTCCGTTTAGAAATTCGGGTTATTGCGGTGTTAACTCGAGTAGAGTCGTATTCTATTAAAGAGAGTATTTTGGATGAGTAGTATGTTTGAACGAAGAGATTACAAGTGTGTGGCTGGGCGTGCTGCAGACCCGAGAGTGTAGTGGTTGGCCTAGGGACGATGTCAAAGAATACTGTACGTTGTCGATGCTGATCGGGAGTGGGTGGATAGGTGAATGGAACTAAGATGATTGGATTAGAAGGTTCGAGCATTGTCAATCTCAAGTCGGGAGAACAGTTGGATGGGAAAATATTCCCATGGTTTGGAGTAGTGTGTTTCAATAGGAGATTGAATTGGACTACATTGTAATGGAGTAGTGGCAGTTTTCGAAAGAACTGGGAATTATTGATTTGTTTAGAGGCACTCGGTGAAAATCTAGAGTGCTTTTGGTATGTCTTAACCCATGTTTGGGGAATGTTGGTTGGGAAGAAGTTTGGTGTAGCTTCGCAGTCAGTGTGAGCAATTGAGGCCGGATGGTTGAGAATTGGACAGACAAAGAAGTTAGTTTGGTAGGGATGTAGTGGTAACTTCCTAAGAAAATTTTGAGGCAACATGGGAACCCGAGATCGATATGAGGGCAAGGTACCCGCACCTTTTCAGTGATGAGATTCCGGGGACGGAATCCTGTTAAGGGGGAGGTGATGTAACAGCCCATATTTCGTCTCTTGTGGTATTTAGTGCAGAAATAAGAATTCTGGGGCTCTTTTGTAAAAACCTGAAAGTTATGTGGCTGGAGTGTGATAGAGAGAAGTTTATTAAGACAAAACCCTTCAAAAACCCTATTTCCATTTCTTGTTTTCGGCTGGAACTTCTCTAGAGAAGAAAGGAGCTCAAGTTCCACCATTGAAGGTTTGGAGAAGGTGGATCAGCTAGAGATTGAAGAAGTTGCTGCTAAGGTATAACTCCACCCACCTTTCTTTAAGTTTTGTGTCTAGAATGGGGTTTAGATGCATGTTCTTGATCCCAATCTCTTCTCATTTTTGTATTTTGAGATGAAATCTTGTGGAAGGGTGTGTTGGATGAATCCCTTGAGGAGTTTGAGAACTCTTGGTGATAGTTCACCTTTTCAAGGGAGGTTTATAAGTTTTGTTCATCCATTTTGGGTGTTGATTCTAAAATATTGTTTTAGGAGAGCTGAATCTGATTTGGGGAAGTTTGGGGATGAGAAATCTTTGAGTTTTGGGAAGAAATCTCGTGCAGGAAAATCTGTCCAGGGGTCCGCGCCGATGGACTGGCGCCAGCATCGGCGCCAGTTGCTGTTTCTTGTTTTTCCGTTTTTGCTTCGTTGGTCGTTTGGGCTTGGGTTCGAGGCTTGGTTTAGGGGATTGTCTTAGGACATTATGGAAAGTGTTTTAGAGCATGATTGGGGAGTCTAATACCTCATTTGTTAACCCCAATTCAGGTGACCGTTTGGTGTTTAAGCGAGCTCCCAAGTAGTGAGTCGTTTAGCCGAGCATCAGGTGAGTTCCCTTATGCATTATTTCTATCTTTTAAAATGAAATGCGAAGAATTGGTATGTCTGAAAATGAGTTACTTGTTTATCATGAATCTTATGTTTTCTTATGCATGAAAAGTGTTAGTTTGTAATGTGGAAGGAGGATATTCCTCGAGTAAGTTTAAAGCATGTTCTAAGTGTTTATGTTTGTGATAGAGTCGGGTTACACAGTGGAGGACCCCCGAGTTGCCGTCCCTGGCTTTGTAAGGTGATGAGTTGCCGTCCCTGGCTTTGTAAGGTGATGAGTTGTCGTCCCTGGCTTTGTAAGGTGATGAGTTGCCGTCCCTGGCTTTGTAAGGTGATGAGTTGCCGTGCCTGGCTTTGTAAGGTGTTATTGGTCCGTACCACTGTGTATACCCTTGTTTGAGCTCAAACTTGTCAAGTGTTATGTGTATGGAAAAGTGTTTTGTTTTTAATGTTTTGCAGTTACACTTTTAAGGAGGGAATTCACTAGACCTCATGGTCTAACCCTCGCTTTCAAAACTTAAAAACCATTTTCAGGAAAGGGTGACTTAGGTGCTTGTAGCAAGGGAAAGGAGAAGGCTTGAGACGGAGGTGCGAGATTAGAGACCGTCAAGTTCCAGTTTTGTTTAGTTAGCATCTCGGTTGTATTTGCTTGAGGACCTTAATCAATGTAATTGATATTGGAGTTTATGATGTATTTGGGACCCTTATGGGCTTTTGGCTAATGTTTTATGTTAAGCAGGCTTTGGGTTGTTACAAATGGTATCAGAGCCATGGTTTAAGGGATTTAGGTGACCGGATGGGCCTAAGGTGTTACACACACCCCCCTGGTTCTTCCACACCACAATTCTTCTTTTCCATCCTTACTTTAGTAAACGAGATCACATCGTTTCAATATGAAATATTTTGTACATCTCTTCCCTTTTAAGTCTTACATACTTAATCACAATTAAAAGCCCAGGAAAAACCAGAATTCATCTTTTCATATTATTTTCTTTTTAATCAATCACCTTTCATTCTATCTCTACACATCTCCATCCACCTATTTAAGGTTGCCTCAGCGGCTTTCATGAGTCCTACCAGTTCCAGGTTGTCTTCCCAACCTCCACCATTTACTGATCTTATCTCCAAAGAATTGAAGAACCTTGGTGGCATACTCACCATCGTTCTATTTTAACACAAAGAGATTGCCATAAAGTGGTTATACTAGTATAAACATGCAAAACGTACTTTACCGATCATTAGTCACTGTGACAATTTAGAAACAAGTATGCTCGTGTAACTCATGTTCATAATAACAGTAGCTAATTGAAATTGCGAACATACTTTACATGAGAATTCTCGTTGCTATTGCTACAGTACTAAATTCATGTATTTCCGTCGACTCTAAGACTATCCCGTCTTAGTACTTCTACCCAAATCTCGCAAGTCATAACTTAATTCATCACAGCTTAAGTCTAAGTATCTCCTCAGCATACTTAGTTCACTTAAACTAATGCTCTGATACCAACTTGTGACACCCCAAAATAGGGTCAACAAAAACTTCCATAAAACGGAAGAGTGATATATAATGCCATTGCACGAGCTCATAAAAGAGGGGGATTACACCTGCCGGTTTACAACAAAGTGTAATATCTACAACTAATTGACAACCGACTAATCTAATCCCTACTATAGAAATAAGATTTACAAAAAGTGTCATCGTTAGGCTAACTTTGATCTTCTATCTTTAGCATCTCAAATGTATCCCCGAGCTCACATATCCCCAACTATGCCTTCTTAGGGATGGCACCACTAGAACCTGTGACACACACATCAGACACAGAACAAGTGTTAGGCATGGAATGCCTAGTGAGTTAAACATATAGTAAAACATGCAGTTATGTCATATAAGAGATATTAATTTGGTCATTCACAAATCGGACTCTATGGGAAGACCCCAAACATCAACTCAAGTTACATCATATTTGAAGATATACCTTAGCGTCTACCTCCAAGGTAACGCCTCAAGGCCCGGCACATCGGGACTACCTATATGGTATTAATCCCGAAAGCGTGGATCGATACACAAACCTCCAAGGTAAGTGCCCAAGATTATATCTTCCTAATGCCTACTTAGAGACTCCTCCAATTTGTGAATACCAACAAACAACTACTCCAAGCAGTTCATAAATCCAATCATTAACTTCATCAAAAGACAGTCCAACTATCTCATTAAGCACATGATTTCTACATACAAGAAATCCTCCACTTATCCACATACATATAAGTGATATCATGAGTTCATCATTTAGCATGGCAACACATACTAAATTAGCATATTAAGTCACTTCTATTATAATCATAATTTCTTCATTAAGACATAGCTTAATCCATTAAGCTCCAAACCCTAATATTTAGGTTTGACCAATTTCACATGATCACCATCATAAAAGATACAATTCCAAATAGAATAAAATACCACATCACCTTTATCTTACCATTGAGCCCCTTAAATTTCCTCTTTAGAGAAATAAGAGTTTATTGGCTCAAAGTATACTTCAAGGCAAACTTGTTAGAAATAAATGAAATGATAGAGTAATTATGTAACAAGTATACTTTTAAATCAAAGTTACTCACCTTAAAGCTCCAAATATGGAAACCCTAGAAATGGAAACCCTTGATCTTGACCCCTTCTAGCTAGTAGTACTTGAAGTTGAGATTGATCACCTAATACCCACCATAAATGTTCATAAACACTCTCCAACAACTAACAATTAATGGAAGGGAGTAGTAATAACGAAACCCTACCTTTTTGGAAGAAGAAGTCGACTGCCAAAGTGTTCTAATTTCATCAAATGAGCTAGAAATCTGTAACTCTCATTTTATACCAAAACAGGTCGGTGCGATTGTGACATGGCGATAGTGACACTGTCACTATCGCCGGGGCACTCTCGCTCAACTCCCCCAAACTCTCGGTACCAAACCCGCGATTGTGACCATGCGATAGTGACACTGTCACTATCGCCTAAGGCATACTCGCCTGAAACCCAAATGCCTGTAAGATCGAACTTGCGGTACAAAATCGGCGATTGTGACACCCGCGATAGTGACACGGGCACTCTCGCCGGTCACTATCGCCCAGAGGGCACCAAGCCTCATTTGATCCCCTTTTCAGCCCTTGAAATAGATTCTAACGAGGTACTATCTATGCTATATCAATAAAATACTTGAACATGCAAAACAATCACATAAACTACTCATAACGAAAATCGGGGTGTTACAATTATACCTCCAAGGTAACGCCTCAAGGCCCGGCACATCGGGACTACCTATATGGTATTAATCCCGAAAGCGTGGATCGATACACAAACCTCCAAGGTAAGTGCCCAAGATTATATCTTCCTAATGCCTACTTAGAGACTCCTCCAATTTGTGAATACCAACAAACAACTACTCCAAGCAGTTCATAAATCCAATCATTAACTTCATCAAAAGACAGTCCAACTATCTCATTAAGCACATGATTTCTACATACAAGAAATCCTCCACTTATCCACATACATATAAGTGATATCATGAGTTCATCATTTAGCATGGCAACACATACTAAATTAGCATATTAAGTCACTTCTATTATAATCATAATTTCTTCATTAAGACATAGCTTAATCCATTAAGCTCCAAACCCTAATATTTAGGTTTGACCAATTTCACATGATCACCATCATAAAAGATACAATTCCAAATAGAATAAAATACCACATCACCTTTATCTTACCATTGAGCCCCTTAAATTTCCTCTTTAGAGAAATAAGAGTTTATTGGCTCAAAGTATACTTCAAGGCAAACTTGTTAGAAATAAATGAAATGATAGAGTAATTATGTAACAAGTATACTTTTAAATCAAAGTTACTCACCTTAAAGCTCCAAATATGGAAACCCTAGAAATGGAAACCCTTGATCTTGACCCCTTCTAGCTAGTAGTACTTGAAGTTGAGATTGATCACCTAATACCCACCATAAATGTTCATAAACACTCTCCAACAACTAACAATTAATGGAAGGGAGTAGTAATAACGAAACCCTACCTTTTTGGAAGAAGAAGTCGACTGCCAAAGTGTTCTAATTTCATCAAATGAGCTAGAAATCCGTAACTCTCATTTTATACCAAAACAGGTCGGTGCGATTGTGACATGGCGATAGTGACACTGTCACTATCGCCGAGGCACTCTCGCTCAACTCCCCGAAACTCTCGGTACCAAACCCGCGATTGTGACCATGCGATAGTGACACTGTCACTATCGCCTAAGGCATACTCGCCTGAAACCCAAATGCCTGTAAGATCGAACTTGCGGTACAAAATCGGCGATTGTGACACCCGCGATAGTGACACGGGCACTCTCGCCGGTCACTATCGCCCAGAGGGCACCAAGCCTCATTTGATCCCCTTTTCAGCCCTTGAAATAGATTCTAACGAGGTACTATCTATGCTATATCAATAAAATACTTGAACATGCAAAACAATCACATAAACTACTCATAACGAAAATCGGGGTGTTACAATTCTCCCCAACTTGAACAAAATTTCGTCCTCGAAATTTAAAATTGTACGGATATCGACGTCTTATGTCCTATTCCGGTTCCCATTGCACTATTAATAAAGCCATCTCTTTACCACTTCGTAATCTCTTAACTGACCTTTCGAAATTGCCTCTGGTTTTTCGAAAGGTCGGTTAAGAGATTACGAAGTGGTAAAGAGATGGCTTTATTAATAGTGCAATGGGAACCGGAACAGGACATAAGACGTCGATATCCGTACAATCTTAAATTTCGAGGACGAAATTTTGTTCAAGTTGGGGAGAATTGTAACACCCCGATTTTCGTTATGAGTAGTTTATGTGATTGTTTTGCATGTTCAAGTATTTTATTGATATAGCATAGATAGTACCTCGTTAGAATCTATTTCAAGGGCTGAAAAGGGGATCAAATGAGGCTTGGTGCCCTCTGGGCGATAGTGACCGGCGAGAGTGCCCGTGTCACTATCGCGGGTGTCACAATCGCCGATTTTGTACCGCAAGTTCGATCTTACAGGCATTTGGGTTTCAGGCGAGTATGCCTTAGGCGATAGTGACAGTGTCACTATCGCATGGTCACAATCGCGGGTTTGGTACCGAGAGTTTGGGGGAGTTGAGCGAGAGTGCCCCGGCGATAGTGACAGTGTCACTATCGCCATGTCACAATCGCACCGACCTGTTTTGGTATAAAATGAGAGTTACGGATTTCTAGCTCATTTGATGAAATTAGAACACTTTGGCAGTCGACTTCTTCTTCCAAAAAGGTAGGGTTTCGTTATTACTACTCCCTTCCATTAATTGTTAGTTGTTGGAGAGTGTTTATGAACATTTATGGTGGGTATTAGGTGATCAATCTCAACTTCAAGTACTACTAGCTAGAAGGGGTCAAGATCAAGGGTTTCCATTTCTAGGGTTTCCATATTTGGAGCTTTAAGGTGAGTAACTTTGATTTAAAAGTATACTTGTTACATAATTACTCTATCATTTCATTTATTTCTAACAAGTTTGCCTTGAAGTATACTTTGAGCCAATAAACTCTTATTTCTCTAAAGAGGAAATTTAAGGGGCTCAATGGTAAGATAAAGGTGATGTGGTATTTTATTCTATTTGGAATTGTATCTTTTATGATGGCGATCATGTGAAATTGGTCAAACCTAAATATTAGGGTTTGGAGCTTAATGGATTAAGCTATGTCTTAATGAAGAAATTATGATTATAATAGAAGTGACTTAATATGCTAATTTAGTATGTGTTGCCATGCTAAATGATGAACTCATGATATCACTTATATGTATGTGGATAAGTGGAGGATTTCTTGTATGTAGAAATCATGTGCTTAATGAGATAGTTGGACTGTCTTTTGATGAAGTTAATGATTGGATTTATGAACTGCTTGGAGTAGTTGTTTGTTGGTATTCACAAATTGGAGGAGTCTCTAAGTAGGCATTAGGAAGATATAATCTTGGGCACTTACCTTGGAGGTTTGTGTATCGATCCACGCTTTCGGGATTAATACCATATAGGTAGTCCTGATGTGTCGGGCCTTGAGGCGTTACCTTGGAGGTAGACGCTAAGGTATATCTTCAAATATGATGTAACTTGAGTTGATGTTTGGGGTCTTCCCATAGAGTCCGATTTGTGAATGACCAAATTAATATCTCTTATATGACATAACTGCATGTTTTACTATATGTTTAACTCACTAGGCATTCCATGCCTAACACTTGTTCTGTGTCTGATGTGTGTGTCACAGGTTCTAGTGGTGCCATCCCTAAGAAGGCATAGTTGGGGATATGTGAGCTCGGGGATACATTTGAGATGCTAAAGATAGAAGATCAAAGTTAGCCTAACGATAACACTTTTTGTAAATCTTATTTCTATAGTAGGGATTAGATTAGTCGGTTGTCAATTAGTTGTAGATATTACACTTTGTTGTAAACCGGCAGGTGTAATCCCCCTCTTTTATGAGCTCGTGCAATGGCATTATATATCACTCTTCCGTTTTATGGAAGTTTTTGTTGACCCTATTTTGGGGTGTCACAGTCGGGGGCACAGCACATGCCGTCGTTCGCCACCACAGCAATCACAAACATCTTTGGCGGTTCGGCCGATGACTATTACAGGCCGGAAATGCATACTGTAAGTTATTTTGGTAGTTTTGGTTTAATTGTGAACATTTCCTAAATTGTACTTAAAACATTGAGTAACGTAATTTTCAGACGGGGTCTCCTATTATCCAGGATCACTTCTCGGAGCACTTCTCGGAGCCTGACGATGACTCGATGGATGTTGTAGATCCACCACCACAGGTGACCCCGCTCCCTCAAAAGCGGTCGCGATCAATTTCACAATGGTTTCGTCACCCGTTTGGCCAACAAGGATCTACGACACCACCGGCCGCTAAAAAACAAGCAAAGAAAGCGGGGGGAAAGAAGGGAGGAAAGAAAAAGGGAAAGGTCCCTTCACCGGAGCCTCAACCGGCATCGGAAATATTGAGGATGTGTCGGACTGGTCACCTCTCCCCCATGATATTCGTCCCTTACTTGAGCCTGGAAATCACCCCCCGCTTTTTCCAAGTATTGCTGGCGGATGACCCTTTGGAGTCTGAGTTACAGGATGTGGTTAGTATGAAGTTTAACTATAGTCATATAATCAAATATGTTTATATTACATGTCTAACCATCTATTTTTTATGTATAGCACATCGATTGTTGGGTCTCGCTGTTGCAAAGACATCGTGGAACAGACACCAGGTGGACCATAATGTATAGTATTTTCTTTGCCTACCTGGTGCTCCCCCATCAAGGTCCCGCCTCCGTGGCCAACTCATGCAACGGCGTGGAAGGGGTTTCTTGGGCTCTCCTCGATATGGTATGTAAATCGTTTTACTCTTATTTTATTTAAGTTGTTTTGTTGCTAACTAAGTTGTCTAATATTGTAATATTTCAGGTGTACATCCCAATATGCATTCATCCCAAACATTGGCTGCTTGGAGTGTTTGAGCTTGACGCTATGACCATGACCATATATGACAGCGATAGTGCCAATCTCTTCAGAGACCAATTGGAAGACCAGATGAGAAGGTTTAAAGATGTGCTATTTGACTTCTTTTGTCGGGTCAAGGACACGAGGCGTCGCGATAGGTCAGAGCTCTTTCGCCATAAGTTCGCCAAGAATACACCCCAGCAGGCCGGGATGAATGTGGATTGCGGTGTCTGGGTATGTCGTAATGCCAACATCTTGATAAATAACGATGTGGTATTTGTACACCCTGACCAGACCGAGGCCGAGGCCAAGGCATTTCGCATACATATGGCGGAGTCCATTTATGCCCATTGTCAAATAAATCAAAGTTAGGTTGTTTATGTAACATTAAATAATTGTTATTTTTAGTATTAACTTATTTTGTTAAAGTATTGTGATTGACTTACTGTTTACTTCATTTGGTTTTTGCTAATTTCATCCATTTACTCAACTTTGAGTATCGATATCTCTTTCACACATACTCTATTTTGGACGCATTATATATCATTTCGAAGATCTCATATAGAAGAACATAAACCTACTAAAAGTTAGTTATATATAACACATATATATAAATTTAAATGCGTCCAAAGTTTAGTAAAACCCATATTTCCAACACCTAGTAAGTAGGTTTATGAAACTTGCGATAATCCTAATACAGAGATTATTGGATGAACAAGCATTTATTTCTTGATTATTGGGGTATTGGTTCTTGTTGTCTGGAAGTGATTCATATGATGCAAAAATTGGTATCATGTAATGTAGAACAATATCTATATTATAGAAACTTGCATTTGATAGTACCATATAAATCTGATCTAAATTCTCATTAATTAGCTATGTTTGACTACTTAAAGACTAATTTTCTGCCTAATGAAAGACCTTTATTCAAGAGCAGACGAATATTGCAGTTACTTTTTCAGTGGAATCATGCAGGCAACTTTTTCAGACGAAATCTATAAACACATTCAAATAATAATAATTTAAAACGATTTAATGAATTAGTTAATATATGATTATTATGTTAATGCGATAGGAGTGTAAAACATAATTGAAAAAAAAATAAGAGATGTACAATAAATTAAATAATTAACTATAAGAGTATGAATTTTAAATATAAAAAATATTTTTTTATGTAGTGTATAACTGTATATGATATATATTAAAATATATAAATCCAAAAAAATTCAAGATTGGGCTCATTTCGAACATATCGAAGAGACGATTATAATGGTGTAATTTGTTAAAATTAAAACGTATTTTTTAACGTATTTTAGTTAATAAACGATTATATGTGTTAAATGTAAAATTAAAATAATAAAAGTAAAAGGTATAAAGTAAATTTAGTAAATAAGTATAGGGGTTAAAAGTGTAACATTTCATTTTAAATTCGAAAAATGGACGAAATGGGGTGAACAGTGCCAAAATATCAAAATTTTCATAAATGGTCCCTGGAATTTTTCAAAAATTGTCCCTTGCAATTGAAAAGTCACAAAAATAACCCCATCGCGGAATGAGCCCGCGATCGCGGGATTCCATTTTTCAAAAATGGTCCCTGCAAGTTTAAAAAAGTGTCAGAAAAGGTCCCTGGCCCGCGATCGCGGGCTCCCATCGCGGATTTTTGGGGTATTTTTGCAAAGTGGGAGAGATTTTGGGTATTTCAGTAAAAGATGGTTTGACTTAGGGTATTTTAATTAATTTCCCTTATATAAATCATATTTAGTATTTTTTTTTATTATAAATTATTATAATATGTAAATATAAATTACAAACTAGTTGGTGATGTGGCAGTGAGAAAACACTCTTGAAAGAAGTTTGGGTTTTCATTGACGTGTGAGATGTTATTGCAAAACTGATATGACACTTTATTAAAAAAAAATTGATCTTTCATTGATGCGGATGGTCTAAGAGCATATCCAACAGCTTCTCTAAAATAGAGAAAAACAACTTTTTTTTCTCTAAAGTGCTCCAACATCTTCTCTATCTCATTCTCTAAAATAAAAACCTATCTGGTTGCGCAAGAAAAGAAGAAAACTAGATACAAATATTGACTATCTTCATCGTGTTTTATAATTCTGAAGAAAAGAAATTACGAGGTGAAAATCCAGTTGCTTTGTCATTAACTCGCAAAAATAACATCACATTATTAAACTAAATAGATTTCTTATGGAATCATTGTTTGAGTTTGATTTAAAATGTTCAATTTTTATGTATTAAAATTATAATTAGCATTTATCTTTTACAACTTGTATTTATAATAGTTATTGTATACTTTGAATATAACAAGTGATTTATTTTCAAAAGGAAAATGCTTTTATGATTTCATGTCGACATTAGAGCATCTCTAACAGCTTTTCTAGAATTTCTCCAAAATGAAGAATCAAAAGTCAAAATCTATAAAAAAAATTACACATATCCCCATTAATTATATTTCATTATGAAATATATGAGGGTATATTGGTAAAAGTAACATCTTTCCTTTTCTTTCTCTCCTACTCAAGAACATCTACTCAAGAACATGAAAAATTATTTTTTCCTTTCCTTCAATCTCAAGAACACAAATACAAATATTGTTTCCTCTCATTTCCTTTCCTTTGTTTTCTTTCTCTTCCCTTTCTCTTCTTTTCTTTCCTTCTAAAACTCGAGAACGCAGTGTAAATATTGTTTTTCAAATATTTCTATTGGTGTTCCCATTTAGTAATCATCTTTGAGGTTATCTCTATATTTTGAGAAAAATCCTTTCTCTCTCCTACTTTCTTCATTTTAGAGATAGTTTTGGAGAAGCTGTTGGAGCAAAAATATAGCCCAAAATCCTCATATTTTTCATTTTCTTCAAAATGAAGAAGCTGTTGAAGATACTTTTAAGATTCACTTTTGTTTGTTAAAAAAAATAAAAATAAAAATAAAACAGCTAAGAGAGAACGAAATAAGTGAACAATATTACTTTATACCTGTTGTCAACCTCAATACAAATTGAATTTTTTGCATGTCAACATCTTGTAAACTATTAGAGTAGACAAAAATCACCCCAACAAATTTGATTGTCCAAATCTTCTGAAAAGGAAATCGCAAGGAAGTTGCACATTTTCCAATTTAGGCATAAAATACGAAAGCTATAAAATTCCGTTTGGTAAATACCTGTTGTTGGTTGATAAGCCAGTTGGTGGTGATGACTGATAATTGATAAACTAATAATGTTCGACAAAAGTCAGTTAACAAAATAATAATAATAATAATAAATAAAACCGTTGAAAAGGTTAAAAGAAGTGATAAAAAGTTATTGATGGATATATGATGTATAGCAAATGCAGCTCATACAAGTGTGTTCCAACTGCGTTACGATACGTAGTAGCGATTATAATACGTTATGTACGCATTTAAAAAAAAAGTGATATTCACACTCTCGATTGATAGTCAACAACGAAAAGACTTTTTTCATCGATATGAGATGGCATAAAGTGAAGTCGAATGTCGTTATCACATTACCTGGAAATCAAGACATCTATCTATACACGAAAGAAATAGGTAGTAGTTGATAGCTTTTAAGCATAAACCAGATAAAACCAAACAAACCCAGTAAATCCCATACATAAGTAAGGTATAAGAATAAGCTTTCAAGAATCAACTTGCAAAAACAACACCAAATGCACTTTCAAAGTGTTGATTCCAATACGCGCTTTTAAACATAAACCACACCAAACGAAATAGAGTCGGTAAATCCCACATAGAGGGAGGGTTTGTAGATAAGCTTTTAAGCATCAACTCGCTAAAACAACACCAAATGCATAGTGAAAATATCAATTCTAAGACCCAACTCCCTGTTGCGTTGCTTGGCGAGTCGACTCGGTTCCCAGGGTGAATTGCAGTTTGACAAGAATGGTTAAATCATGGTCTAACTTGTGTTTTCGAATATGTGAACATGAATATATGGAGAGAGATTGAAAACTTAACTGCAATTTGGCGAAACTGAAACTTGAGTTTCGTGTTGATAGCCCGAAAATTGAAAGAATGACCTAACAGCTATCAGAACCGCGGTGCCCGATATATCTTTACAAGGATAAGACTCGCTAATTGTTCGAATTCTTTAAAAGAAAAAACTATGAATGATCAAGAATTACCGTTTTACCTTAACCGAATGCTTTTGGTGTGCTTCCCAAACTCACCCTCTTTCATCATTGCCACAAATTCACTGTAATCTATCCTCCCATCCTGAAAGAAAACAAAGTTTGTATCAGAATCGGGTTTGCCAAATTTAGAAAGGATATGAATGCGAGATTAAAGATGTTACATTATCCTTATCGATGTCACGCATAACTTCATCGAGGTGTATATCGCCCAAACCAAATTGCTCACATGCCAGTTGGAGCTCATCTGCAGTGATGTATCCACTGCCATCTTTGTCAAAATAAGAGAAAGCAGCATACATATGATCCTCCTTATGGATTTTATTTATATGGAGCATCGCTGCAACAAACTCCCCGTAGTCTATGGTACCACTGTTATCAATGTCGGCCTGAAACATTTAAGGAGTGAATACGGGTGATCAAAATGACAGAAAATGGATGTAAGAAAACAAATGGTCGTGAAATGGAGTTCGGGTATTGTAACAACTAGTCTCATATGGATAGAAAATGGGATTTGTGAGCTCCTTACAAGTCTCAAGTTGTGGGCTACCAATAACTTCAACCATGATTTTAAGTTGGATTTGAAGTTATTGGGTCAGCTTGTTGTTTTGGGCTTGGGGTGTTACAGGTATAATGCCACAAAGGAAATGGTGTAGCCATTTCGCTAAGGGTGCGTTTGGTACACTGGAAAGAAAAGAGATCACTATTCCACGTTTGGGACTTTTATGTGGAACAGATTTATGTTTTACCAATAAAACCTCAAAATAAAGCTTAATTCCCTTTTAAAACATCAAATATGCCTTCCTCTTGACATTTTATTCATTATTTAAATTTTATTTATTGTATTTTATGCCCTTTAAACTTTTACTTGGCTGTCCTAAAAATAAGATTTTTATAGACGGTTTCAATATTTTGATTAGTTTATGTAATTTATTAAATATTAATAATAATAAAAATAATATAGAAAAGGAATAAAATAAAATTTGGAAACTACATAAGCTTTTTATTTTGGTGTCATTTTAATCGTATTGACGAAAACTTTCTAATGATAAATTTTGTTATATTAACTATTATAATTTAATAAATTACATAATTAATCAAAATATATAAACAACTCATTAGGTGTAAATTGGTCATTTTATCTGATGTCCTGCCTGTTCTATCCTGTCCGGATACCAAATGCACCCTAAACGACTGGATGAGTCGGGAAGATGTACACCTGACCTCTACAGTAAAGGGTACTTCAAATCATGTACACTACTTGGAAGAAATGAAATTATAGACATAATTTACCGCTTCCATCAGGCGAACAATTTCTGAATCCTTCAAATTGGCGCCCACTTTTTCCAACCCTTTCTTTAGTTCCTCTAATGTGATCTGGCCACTACCATCAGCATCTATCATCTTGAACATTTCTTTAAGTCCCGCAATTTCCTCTTCAGATAGGTTCTCGGCAATAACCTGAAAATCAAACAAAAAGGTGTTCAATCATAATGTGAAAACAACTATTATTATAACCCACCATCATCTATGGTTAAAAGGAAACCTAAAGAGAAAATAGTTACAAACTTACTCTTATGGCTATCTTCTTAATTTTATTCATGGCAGAGAATTGCTTCAGACGAGAAAGAACAGCTGAATCAAGAGGCTTATCTGGAGCCACACCATTATCCTGAACCCAAGGGTGGCCTACAAGAGAAAACAATGGTAAGAAAAGAATTTAGAGATGGGTAAAAAGGTAAATTCGATACGAATTAAATCAACCATCTTTGAGAATTATCTAAAACTAGGAGAATGCTTCTGCTAAAACATGGTAGCAATACGATAAAATGGGTAAGGATTTATACTCACGAAGAACTTCAGGTGCGGTCAGCCTCCTTTTGGGATCTCGCACAAGCATTCTTCTTACCAGATCTTTTGCACTTTCAGATATGCTAGGCCATGGTTCAGATGCAAAGTCAAGATCACCTTTCAACACCTGCTCAAATATTCCTTGTTCCGTTTCTGATTCACATCACAATTCAACAACAAAAAAGTAAATGCAACTTTAAAATAGTATCATCATGGGGAGCTACAAAGCAGAAAAATGATAAAGTTCTCACCATCCCAGAACGGCGGGACCCCACTTAGTAAAATATATATGATAACACCAGCACTCCAAATATCACATTCTTGGCTGTAAAATTTCCGCAACACCTCTGGGGCCACGTAATAAGGGCTTCCGACCATATCAGTGAACATCTCACCTGAACGGATACAGTTAACAGACATGACTTGCTATAATCAAATAATCAATCCAAATGAAAGGCATGGATAAGTAAACTCCTGTAATGTTGAAGGTAAGAAACACAAGGAAACCATTGAAGTCTGGACAAGCATACTGCAACCCAGAAAAAAATTGAAGGAAAGCTACATTAGCACGCTTAAGTTTTATTGTGAAAGTGGTTTGATCAAAAACCAGTTGTCAGATAGCACTTTGCTTCGATTTTCATTTCAGAAGGAAGATGGGCGGCCCAAAGGAAATATGGGCCCAAATTTTTTAGCATATACTATATACTAGTAGTTAAAAAATTTGTAAATAAAAAAGACAAAAAAGTTTAGTATATATAATAGGACCAAAAAGAATTTAGCATTATATTAAGGGCTCAAACATGTATTAATTAATTACATTAGACAAGAAAATTTGTAAAAAGTTGATTGGTCTTTCATTTTATAGTTTTGCTTATTGTTTCTTTAAGTTTTTTTAAATAGTACTAATATCTAAAAACTATTTTTGTATGGAATCATTGATATATATTCCATTACTCATCGTCCACATACTCTTTTGATTATTCCATACGCATGAATTTTATTATTTTGTTAGAATATAGTAGATTTCTTGTTACTAACTAAGAAAACTCGTACATTTTGAAGCAGTTACCAACTATATGAGACGGCCCAGCTTATATCTATATTTAGGATTTCAAAACTACTTTTTTCATACATTATTGACTCCTTATTACTTCATATTGAATACATGAATCTTAAATACTCTCATATCTTTAAAACAAGAATATCTCAAACTATAACCAAGTGCTTTTGATTCTAAGATTGATGGTTCTTAAAAAGTTTGTTTCAACCCTAAAAGTTTAAAATGATGATGAAAAACATTAACATCAGAGAAAATGTGGAATATCAACAATTTATGTTGATTTATTCAAAGTGTTACTCCGAATGATCGTGACCTCAAATGATTTCAATCTATATATTAAAGGTATATCCATGGTTTATAAAAACGCCTGAGGCGTACGCCTTGAGGCGCGCCTCAATACGAGGCGGCCAAAAAAAGCCCCAAAACGTACGCCCCTCTCACTGGAGGTTGAACGTACGCCTCTGTCATTGATTGATCTTGCGCTAGAAATACCGGGAAAACGGTTTTATAGGAACTATTAGTATTTCTTGCATTCAATGTTATTTTTTATGGTATAAACAATATATGTAGTTATTGATTTTTACATGTAGCCCAGGGCCTATAAAATGTCAGGAACGGGCCTGATGAAGAACCAGAGGAAGCATCACATATTAGGCTTATAGCAATCACTTATGAAAAATCATGTCCACCTTCAAGGTCACTAATTATAACCAGATTATCCTATTCTTGTCTGACTTAAAATTAATCCACCCAAAATTTTACTGACTATATGTAGATTTCTGCTCTTTTCTAGGGGGGGTGTTACTTGTTACAGTCACCTATAATCAACATTGTTACACAATTCTACATATTTCTTGAAATCACACAGTCGAATAAAATAAGGGAATACCTGGCTTAAAGAACATAGAAAGCCCAAAGTCAATAGTTTTAAGGGGAGCCTCTTCTTGCTCATTAATAAATAGGAAATTTTCGGGCTTCAAATCTCTATGCATAACCCCTAAAGAATGGCATGATTCCACAACCCCAACTATTATCCTAGCAAGCTCAGCAGCCTTCTTTTCTGTGTAATGTCCTCTTTGTATAATCCTGTCAAATAGCTCCCCACCTGCACAAAGCTCCATAATAACATGAACAGCCACAGCATCCTCATACGCACCCACAATTGATATTACATTAGGATGCCCTGCCAAATGATGCATTATCTGTATCTCCCTCCTAACATCCTCTACATCCTCCTTCGTTGTCAACTTCCTTTTGGCTATTGATTTACAAGCAAATTCCTTTCCTGTTTCCTTCTCTATACATAAAAACGTTGTCCCAAATTGACCTTGCCCTAATTTCTTACCCACGCTATAAACATCCTTCAAATTGCCTGTTTTCCTCTGCAACACCGAATTAGCTTGAACTCCTGCACTAGCCACACGTTTAAAATTATTATTGGCTGGCTTTGGCTTTTCCTGACCCTTAGCCTCCGGCGCCTTGGCTTTTTCAGCCGGTTTAGCCGCCTCCTGCCCTGACATTTTAACAGTATCCGGCGGTGTGTTTTGCACGGCGCGTGGTTTTTCAGATCCCTTAGAACTCGAATCATCTGGTTTATTATCATTGGCGTTGTTGTTATTATTCGTGTTGTTTTTGTTCTGTGTGGATGAATCGGGAGGCGGAAGAGCGTTCTCCGCTGGCCGGTTTTTCCAGACCGCAGCTGTAACCGATTGTAAGAAGCCAGTACGCTGGGGTCCGACACAATTATTTCCCATTCAAAATTTGCACCGATTCCGAAACCCTAACCCTCTCAGATTTAAACGTCCAGATCGCATTTGCTGTTGTCGTCGAATCGATGGATTCCGACAATGTCGCAACACAGTTGCAGCTGTTTGATCCGATCATACACGTTAAACACGATATTGTTGTTGAACTAACGCAACTCCTGATCAAACCAGGGGGATTTCGTTTTCGAAGGCAAAATTCTCATGAAATGATTTAGCATTTACTTCCAGGAGAGAAATTTGAAACTTCCTAATTTTAACATGGAATTGGTGAAACTTGTATAGTAATTATGTGACAATTGAACGTTAGTGCCAATCAGAAACCCTAATTCCCTGAAGAAAATTGGAAATTGGTAGATTATTAGGGAAATGTGAATCGAGAGAATTGGAATTTGGAGGGAGAGAAAACGGGGGGAAATGAGACACAGCTCGGGATAGTGGACGAGTTAACTCTTTGAATTATTTTTTATTTTTATCATTATAAATAAATAACTGGAAAAATATCCAAAAAATAAAAATAAGCCAAATTTCCCTTGTTTTATGCGAAATTATTATTTCATTCTTCCTAAAATAAATATTTATAATAAATCAATATTGATTAAATAAAATATTCAAAATTATGTTTTTTAATCTGTCTAAATTAGAATTCTAATCTTAAAAAGAAATATTTTGGATAAAACATTGTATATTAATGATATATTTTTACACTTGTATCAATTATTACATGTATATATCAAATTAAGAGTAAATTACCTGTTTGGTCCCTGTGGTTTACACTTTCTACCCATAGTAGTCCCAAAAACAAAATAATTATGCAAAAGGGAACTCTGGTACGCATTTTCGCACCCTTTTGGTCCCTGCCTCTGACAAAACGTTATCTCATCCCGTTAAGTGGCTCACGTGCCCCTCACATGAGGGGCAATTTAGTCTTTTTGTGTTTTCCCTCCTTTTTAAACGACACAGGGACCAAATTCACACTTCAATTTCTTTCTTCTTCATCTCTCTCAGTTTACTCATACGAAGAACACCATGGTTCGATGTCGATGTGGTGCACTGGGAATCGTTACGACTTCGTGGACATCAACAAATGTTGGGCGACGTTTCTACTGTTGCTCACGAATGGTAAGATTGTTCAAATTTCAGGTTTCCATGGTTTGCCCTAATTTTAGCTCACGAATGCTCGATTTTGATAGGGAAGAAGCTGTGGATTCATAGCTTGGTATGAAGGGCCTCTATCTGCTCGAGCTACATCAATTATATGTGGGTTATTGAGGTCTAAGAACAACGTCGAAGAAAAGTTACTAGCAGCTCAAAAAGAGAATAGAAGACTAAAGTTGATGTTGTGTATCAGTTGGTTTGCAATTGCCATGTATTTCTGTTTTGGTTGATTGTAATCAGTGTGTTTTAATTCTGGGTAGTAATGGCATCATGTGTTCAATCTTTTGTAACCAACAAATTTATGTAAGATTTGTTGTGGTTTAATGATATGAACTTATTTTGGAACCAAAAACCAATTCTTGTTTTACTTCTATTTTTTGTATCATGTTGTAACCAACAGAATTATGGCATACACCATTCCATTCAAACAGAGCAATTAATTGTACCAAATGAACCAATGGTTACATAAACTACAAACATAGCAATTACCACAATAAAACCATTCCATTATACCAAATTATACCAAACAGAGCAATCCAGTTGGTTACATACACTACAAATATTGTACCAAAAGAAACCATTACTTGGTACCAAAAGATTGTACCAAAAGTAACCAAGGATTAACCAAAACTAACTAAAAAGACTGTACCAAAACAGATTACACCAAATGTTTGTACCAAATCAAAGTTTTACCAAAACCAAACTACCAAATCATCCAACCTTGTCAACCTGTTTGTCCTTTGCATGTACGAGAGTTATGTCCAAGTTGAAGGCATTTGAGGCACCTCACAGTTTTGCCAACTCTCTTAAGCTTCTTTCCATCCTCAGTGATTTCTTCAATTGTCTTCCTCCTCTTTTTCTTTGGTCTTCCTAATTGGGTGTGATGTGTTGGTGGAGTCAACTTGGTTGGACAAAGTGACTTTGCCACGTGTTCCTACCTTGAATTGGTTCAACCTTGAAAGAGTACATGTCCCTCCATGCTTCCAATTTATATGTAGGATGAGCCCAGTGTTCAGGAATGCCTACATCTTCTCCAATATTTCCCATCTCCCATATGGTAGCCACTGCATGTTTGCATGGGATTGCAGTAAGTTCCCAACGCCTGCAAGAACATGTCTTTTCTTCCACATCTACCACACACTGGTCCATCCATGGACCATTAACTTGATATTTGCATCCTCCATTCCAAACTACAGTGTAGTTCAATGCTTCTTTCTTCACTGCTTCCATTATCCTAGTTGTTGTTGGTGTGAGAGGTCCACTAGCCTTGGCAATCACTTGCTGCACTGTCACTATTCTCTCATCAAGTAAACTCTTATATACTCTAATGCTGAGTATATAGGCTTCTCTCTAGCATCCAACAATTGCTTGTTGAAAACCTCACAGATGTCGTTCAACAAAACATCTGTGTGACTTCTTCCTGTAAGCACATGAAATGATTATTAGTTTGCATACAAAAATCCTACTGTAAACACATGAAAGAGACAAGTTACCTGTGAAATGAGCCATGCTCCAGTGATGTGGTGGTATGTTCTTAAGCCACTCATAACATGCTGAATTAAGCTTCCTAAGGTTGGCCATCTCACTTTCAAACTGTTGAATAGTACATGCGGTTGCACACCTCCATAACAAGTCTTTGTACTGTTTGCCTTTCCAAGATTTCCTCGTATTCTCATGTAAATGTTTTACACAGAACTTGTGTTCAGCACAGGGAAATACCTTTGACATGGCTGGTAATATTCCATGTGTTTCAATCAAGTAGCACCATGCAATGATTAGAATACCATACTTTATATGCTTCGTATTTGGTTTTGAAAAAGATGATGACTGAAGATGATGATGGTGATAGTTGCAAAGAAATGACGGTTGTAAGAAAAGAAATTGAAGCGTCAACTTGGTCCTGTGTCCTTTAAAGAGAGAGAAAAGATAAAAAGACTAAATTGCCCCTCATGTGAGGGGCACGTGAGTCACTTAACGGGATAAGATAATGTTTTGTTAGAGGGAGGGACCAAAAGGGTGCGAAAATGCGTACCAGAGGTCCCTTTTGCGTAATTATTTTGTTTTTGGGACCACTATGGGTAGAAAGTGTAAACTACAGGGACCAAACAGGTAATTTACTCTAAAATTAATAAACCATGACATAGATATGCTTATTTTTATATAAACAAAAACATTATTGATTTTTAAGTTGTCCTTCAACGTATGAACATCAAGAGTACCCGCCGCACGTCTCAAACCCACCTTTATCCCAACAACCCCATGATGAACAGAGAGGAACCCGATGAGGGAAGTGGACCCCCGCCCGCCTCGATGCGGAGTCGCAACTCTTCCTGTAGAAACCTCCAGTCATGAAGGTATAGAGGCAAGGGAGTTAAATTTCAAATTTGTTGTGACAACGGATTTATGTTGCCATCTTAGACACCCTTATGCACTGGTCACCCAACCAATCGTCATGAAGGAAAACTTGGATGTCTTATTTTGGTTCCTGAATTCAAACCCAATACCTTATTTTATGGATTTCCGCATCCTTACGACAATGGGGCGTCAATTGGATAAATTAAGGTAGCATTTGGTACGCAGACTAGATGGGACGGGACAGGACTGGAGGAGATGATTTTAATCTAGGTTTAGCTATTTGATGTTGGAAAAAAATTGAGTATTTTAGTAATCTTATGTTTTAGTCCCATTTTGTTCCACCTATTTTGGTGGAACAAAAAATCTTAAGTTTTGTCCCATGAAAACTGATTTTTGTCCCATGGCATACCAAACATGGGACTATTTTTTTTGTCCCGTCCCGTCCCACCCAGTCTGTGTACCAAACGCACCGTAAGTGATCAAAATACCAGTAGTATGTTAAAATAACTAGTTGTGCAAGTAAACATAGCAATCCTTAATAGGTTAAGATATGATATGTGGTCATTTTAACCGAATAAAATGCGATATGACATGAAATTGTGCAAGGGAAACAACCCTTGTGTTACTGCGTCAACATATTTATGGGTCAGAATATATTGGTAACAACATCCACTCTTACCAAGTAAGCACTTCTTACCGGTAAAGGTGGTCAATAAGCTATCACGGCTAGCTCACTTTTGTTGTAGAGCTCACTGATTTTAGAATTTAGAGTAGTGATTGCAACTTACAACCCAAAATCAGAATTTGGCTCCAATCCATTACCCAACAACTTTCATTAGCCATAAATTGGAAAAAGAAAATGTTTCCAACAATACTTCTTGAAGAATAAAGAATCCCATGCAGGAATCATACTAAAATTTGTATTGTAGTAGTTATGCAATCCAAGGAATATACAGAAGCAAATGACCAAGTTACATTTACGCATCGCCCAAATTCCGGCAAATCTTACAAGCTGATGATGATGATCTACGACTACATCCGAATCCACAAAATAACAAATAACACCCGATGGTGTAATAAGAACAGATCCCAGAAAGATATTCGACTATGAATTTGAAACCGATTAACAAAAATCTAAAAGAATGCGCAGGTTGAAGAGTCGATATAAACAGAGACGGATACGGAGAGTTTTGACTTCAATTTTTCAAACTTGTGTGCTTGAAAGGCACCTCCATTGCCCCAATTGAGGTCCCCTTTCTAACAGCATCAGCAGGCCTGCATTGTTTGCCACTGCACTAAAAATGTGCCTGCAAAAAAGAAGAATAAAAAGATAAAACGTTCAGGAATCAAATGGGTGAAAAACTTGGAGTTATGCCAGTCTTTATCGGCTTATGGCTACATTCGTCCAATTCTGTTTTCTATTTCATAAAAACAACTAAGAAACAATTAAGATTGCATGATGTGCATAAACTATCCAACAATCAGCCATAGTTTCTCCAGAGTTTGATATTTGAGATGTTGGATGTAACTATTTTGAGAACTTAGGAGCCAACCCATTCATGTTGTATTCATGATGAATGTCATGATAGATATTCATAATGAAAATACATGATAAAAATGCATGACATTCAGGGTTATTCAAGATAAATAATACAT
This sequence comes from Saussurea involucrata, assembly GCA_033807775.1. Taxonomy (NCBI): domain Eukaryota; kingdom Viridiplantae; phylum Streptophyta; class Magnoliopsida; order Asterales; family Asteraceae; genus Saussurea; species Saussurea involucrata. The sequence goes on along the minus strand of CM066325.1, from coordinate 9,976,181 downwards.
GAAATAGTCGGCTTCTAGGCCCTCAATATATTGATGATTCTCAACTGAACTTTCCCCTACGCTTGCAAACTCCTAATCATTAATCAAATTCCTTTTGAAACTAAAATTGTTTGACATGGGACCCACAATCAAATCTCCATTCTCGATTCCTGTTTCATGGGGCCCATTTCAATCCCCTCGTCGTACGAGACAAAATGAGAATATTGAATGTCAAATCACCCAAACGAATAGCACATTAACGTTTTCATTATGCGGGTAACATGAAGAGAATGAACGAGTGATTATGGATCCCATATACCTCATCGAAATTAAAAATGGGACCCCCAAAATAGATGATGAAGCATGGTGAGAAATCATATAACGAATGTCATCCAAGTTTGAAGCTCAAAATCCATCATCAGCTCCAATTTTGTTTGTGTGGAACTTGTTTAAGTTGTGTTTTGATGTTGTAACTATATTTTTAATTAATGCATATAATATGTTAAGTTATGTAAGCATACACATATATTATATATATAATTCTAATAATTATTATATGACCCGCTATTTTTTGACCGCTATACCACCGCGATAACCGCTATTTCAAATCTCAATCCCAACAGCTATTTTGTATTTTGACCGCTGTAACAACATAGGAAAGAAGATGATGTATACTTACTGGTTTCGTTGTGCACTCTTCCAGTAACCAAATGTTACGATCCACTGCCAACGAACAAAATATGACAAGATAAGAAGCAAGTTCACAACAAGTTGATGCTAAAATAGAAAGCGAATAAAGCTGTTCAGTGTTTAAATAAGTTTGGTTCCAATCAATTACCTTGAACACCGAGAAGAAGGAAGAGCCCACACGACCAGAGCGTTTCTTTACAGACATCTTGCTTGCAGGTCCCATATCTTTGCACAAATGTTGAGCAATCTCTTTCAGCAATACCAATTGAGCCTTATCTGTGCGCATAGAAATAAGTGCCTGCCTCATGGATTCCCGATCTGCCTCAAGTGCATGAAGCCTCGCATATAGCTTCTTGACTTCTGGATCTTCAATACCAGTAACCGACGATGACTCTTTAGAACTCATAAAATCATCATAAGTACCAATATTAGCCTTTGGATCATTATTCCCATTATGTATCGAATCAATAGTATAAATCCTGTCACTCATCTCATCTCCAAATTCCGAAACTGTATCCACTTTCTTGAAACTAGAGAAATCATCCGTCTGCAAGAACTCCATCTTCCTAACTCGAGGAGAATCCGATACCAAATCTTCTTTAACAGTTGCAAAGAACGATCCAACACTATCACTAGAAAATCTCCTCGAGTGTTTCTTCATTGGAGAATGACCAACTATCACCTTTTCAAGAACAGGTTGACTATGCCTCGGACTTCTCTCCAATTGATTGATTCTTTCCTCTATATCCTTCAAAGAACGCGGGGTTTCCCCAAATGCATACTTCTCTATATCAACTGTTTCATTGTCATTCTCTTGATACGCATGATTTTCGTTCAAATTGCATTTGAGAGGAGGGTAATCGTAAGATGGGAAATCAAATTGGCTCTCTAAGTTTGTGGCAATGCTATTATCGCGTGTAATGAAGCTTTTCTCTCCATCTGCTTCAGATTCCGTGAGACCAAAGCTAATCATCCTATGTTTATACGCTTGCACCTCGCAAGTCAAAGATTGAATAGATTGTTCTCTCCTATAAAGCAACTCCTCTAATGCCATAAGCTCTTGTTGATCATGAGCCATTTTTTCTTCAGAAAATCGCTTGAATTGTCGGGCTTCCATCTCAATTTCAGCCTTTTCGCGCTGTAACTTCAAGATCATAGACATTGCTTCGTTGGCAGCTGAAGCAGAAGCGTACCTTTCTTCTTCCAAATCGGCAATCAGATCCTGAATCGTGCTTTGTTGGCTGCTAACCATCTCCCGCAAAACAGCACATTCGTTTTCGATTTCTACACGAGCCACTTTGGGGATTAGAAGACCCGGTATGAAGAATTTATCTTCGTCTCCATCGTATTCATCGACCTTTCGTTTCACAGAACGTAGCCATGTCCCGGAATAAGATCCGTTTGTTGATTCACAACCGCACTCACAACATTTCACCAAACTGGTCGAAGGATGCATGCTTTCTGAATCCATATTTGGACCGAACGTACATAAAATCCGTCAAAACACGAACAAAAGCAAAGCTAGGTTTTAAGCTAGAGATTTCAATCCACCAAAATACACAGAAACCACACCCCCTTGAAGATTAAACCGTTTATGATCTGACTTTTCCCTCTTCTTAATCCCCTAGAAAACCATCAACCCGCTAAAATCAAACCAAACACCAATTGGACCCTGCATTAGCCCGTATTTCAATGATTCCACGGCACAAATTACGAATACAGTTACAATCAATATGAACAATTTCTTCACAAACATATAACCTATAAGATTACCGCAATTACGATTACAAATTTTACAATTCGAGACATTTTTTGAACAAATTGTTGACATTATCAATCAATATGAACAATTTCTTCACAGATATGTAATCCAAATGATCACTGCAATTACGATTACAGATTTTAGAATTAGAGACATTTTTTGAACAAATTGTTGACATTATCAATCAAATTCAAGAGTAAGTGAATGAATTTACCGTGGAAAACAAGGGCCCATCAGCTGATGATGACGATGTTATTGACAACGTCGATTAGATGTGAAATTTTCCCAAGAAAGTTAAGTACAACAATAAAGAGGGGAAGTGGGGGAGGGGAATTCTTGAGGGAATTGTGCAAAGGGAGGGAAAAGAGGAAATTTTGGGGGTTGAGAGACGAACAAATTTGAAACCCTAGATTTATATTTTTCTGTTATCAAAATTCGAGTTTCTCGCCAAACAAAACTAAATAATAGTACATACTTGAATTACATAAACTAAAAAAAAATTATCCGTGCATCTCCTATTGGTGTATCTCATCGTAAATTGTATTCATTTCTAATCCTACGGTTGATAACCTCAACTTCTCATTCGAACTCAAGTCTATATAGTGTCAAATTCATAAATTTTGGAGATAAGGGTCGAGATTTAAATAATATAAGAAATAAACTTCTAATTTAAGGTCAAACTTTATATGTTAGGGGTCAAAAGAGATATATTTAATTAAAAAAATGAAAATTTTAATATTTAAAAAACAAAATTTTGAAACTTATGGGTGTCAGTCAAGTGACCCTCATTTCCATGTAGTCCATCAGCCCTTGCATATATGTATATACATGATATACACTTGATTTAATGTAAGAAGTGGTTATCAAATATAATAGGATGAGGTGTATCGAGAGAGAAATAAGCCTAAATTTTGTAATTGTTATCCTTTAAAATAAAATATTTTGAATAATATTTTTTAAATATAATGATTTTAATTTGTTTTTCTCTAAAATATAAATGAATGTTTAAGGGTAGGTATGTTTGTAAGTAGCTTAATAAGTTTAATAGGAATTATAACTTATTTTATCAGCTATATATAGTTGTTTGATAATAACTTAACGATATAAAAACGACTTATTTGGTAACTTTTAGGAGGGTTTTATGCCGTAAGTTTATTTTCAAACATGTCACTCTCAACTAAAAAAATGTTTCTTCCACCCATAAAATTCTCTCTAAAATAAAAACATTCTTAATTTATACAGATAAACTAATTAATCCACAACAACGATTTTATCTATTCATAACTTAATACAGTTAATTTTTATTTGAATTATTTAGTGTATTAATTTTGATCCAACATGATTGCACGTCTCCTAGTAGGAATTTCAAAGAAGGAAGGGTTCAAAAATGTACTGCTTTGACTTTGTATAACTGATTTATTGTGAACTAAATTTCTAAAATTATTTAATAATTAAAATATTATTAAAGAAGACAAAAAAGATATTTTTTATTAATTCCAACATAAATGGCTATAATAATAATAAAAAGACTCAGCATTTCCTACAGTTTTCTTCACAATAAAAACTAAAATTCAAAATTTCTAAAAAAATTACATTTCTTCATTAACTAATAAGGTATTCGACTACCAAAAATGACGTATTTAAAATATATTCAATTATAGCATTATATAATATAATTAAAATATGTCATCATATTAAAATAAGTAGATAATGAGTTTTCCAATTAATAAATGTTTGATAGACAATCCTAGCATTTCATATAATATTTCAAGTATATCATGTTAAAGTCATTAATTACTGTAACCATTTATTAGCTCTATAAAAAATTATGTTATATTAATCATTGAATAATTGTAATAACAACAATATACATATAATTAACCTGACTAATAATAGTTGAAAATAGTTAACAGTAATTAATAGTAATAGTTAATAGTTAATAGTTAATAGTAATTAATACAATGAAAGACATAAGTGGGAAGAGATGGAAAAAAAATCTTCTAGAATTTATTGAATCCAAACAACGTTTCAATAATATAGCCTTTTAATTATATATATATTTTTAATGAGGGTTTTTTTAATAAATTACGTTAGTTTACGGTTATCAGGGACTAAGGGGCTGTTTATAAAACGTTTATTCGGGTAAGTGTTTACTAAGTCACGTTAGTTTACCGGATAGATATGGCAAAGACCAAGAATTTTACTTAATAAGAGCGAAAGCAAGAATCGAGAGTCGAAAGCAAGGACCGAAAGTCTTACCTGGTAAGTGAGTGCGACGACTCTTACCACGGTTAGCGCTTACCGGCTAAATTGTTGCATACGATGTCATTTTGGTGGACTAAAATCTTACCGGGAAATTAAGCGATAGTGTTGAATTTTACCGGTAAACATATTGACCCGGATAAGTGATTAGGTAAACGGCTCCTAAATCTATATTGTTTTAAGCATTTAAATTTAATTAACTAAAATATGTAAATAACAATGATTTTATTTTAATACTTATCATGATGTTTTCTTAGTACTAGGTTTTCAGAAAATATGTTCTATTCAAGACATGTTCAAATACGAATATAGTATTAAAGAGAACGTTCATGTTTGCTCATAAATGACCATGGATAATCATTAATATGTATGTACACACGTGAATATATATTATGTGTGTGTATTCAAATATAAATATACATTATGTATTAATGTATAAGGGTCGGCTTCTAGCACCTAAGGGTGCTCAAATTTCTGACTAACTCAACCCAACCCGAGGCAAAAAACACTCAAACCAAGCCAATCCGACGTATAATCTGTAACACCCTAAAATTTAAACAATAAATATAGGGGATTTTCGGAAAATGGGTAAATTTAAACTTAAAAATATAAGCCAACTAAAACCCTTAAGTGCGATGGAGTAGTTTGGACAATGCTTAAACATAGGAGTTTTGAGACATAATACATAACAACCTAATAATTTAGAATTATAGTAAACTAGATTAATCCGGGTGTCGCTATATCTCCAAAAAGTCTCTCATCTCGATCCCAAAAGCCCGACCTTCCCAAGCTCCTAAGCATGGTCGGCAACACGACGATCTAGACGCCTCTAGGTGGAACCTGTAATCCACAAACATGCAACATCAAGTGTTAGACAAAAGTCTAGTGAGATTTCGTGAAATGCGCATTTATAAGATTGTGACAAATAAACATAAAATAATGTTACCAGCTCCGTGTGATCTCAAATTACCACAGATCAACTCGTTAAGCATTCCCACCTGGACATGATTATATAATCGATAAGCATTTCTTTAACAACAAAATACGGGGGAGACCCGTTACCATCGGGGTGACAAGAACACGAGAATGGAGTCACCCACGACGTTATCGGATAGCACCTCAAGTCCCGGTCCTAGTTCTCATGCCATATAGACATCGCAACCTCAAACCATCTTGTACCATGCATTTAGTGCCTACTCCGTCGAGTTACACCTCAAGGACTTATGGGACCACATTGCATATTCGAACTAGACGAGTTACACCTCAAGGACCCCAACGTCCCCCATTGCCTACTCGCTAGTGATCCAATACGGCCAACAATGAAATGAACAAGTAGTCCATAAAGGTCTAAATCCTCGTGCACAAGAAGATAGCCACCAATAAATTACGTACCATGGTAGTGAAAACGTATAAATCGTCTTATACAAATTATGGCATAACGACCATCTCTACACAGTAAATATTTAGCATGTGATACTCACCCTCATGTAGATTCCAAACATTTACATCCTTGCATGTATATATATACTCATTTTGATAAGTAAAGTTTTCACATACATCTATATATATTTGTACATACGTCCATATATATGAGGACATATATATATATATATATATATATATATATATATATATATATATATATATATATATATGTATATGCATATATATACTCACATTTATATATAACGTTTACACATATATCTATATATATATATATATGTACATACATCCATATGTATGAGGACATATATATATATGTGTGTGTGTGTGTGTATGTATGTATGTATACGTATATATACAAGTCATATTGACACAAAAGATGAATGTACATATGTATAAAATATGTATTAACCAAACCCAAACAAACAAGGAAAACCCTAGTCTTTCAAACAAAGCAATAAACTCATGGGAGATCCTTCATCTAGATAACAAGAAACTTAATACTTAGTTAGGGGTGGAGAAATGCTCACCAAGTAGGGTTTGTAGAGAGAAAACCCCAATCTCTTAGAAGAACCTTAAATGACACAATAAATTGAAATCAGTAACCTCATAATAACCATTAATATACTTAGATTTAACAAATTACTTACCTAGGGTTTTGAAAGAGGAACCCTAATAAATGAGGAAACCCGTTTGTTGGAGTAGAGAACACTTGAACTTGAGATCTTCTTAAACACTTGTAGATAGCAAGCTAGAACCCTAGATGTAAACATATTGACCACAACTAATCATTAATATGGGAGAGAAATTAATGGGGTGAGAGGAGTGTGTGAAAATCGGCCAAGGAGGAAGAAACGTCGGTCAACAAACTGGAAAGAAAATGAGGCTGCCCAAAAACTGACGCTGCAATCTAATTAATACCCAGATCTAGCCGGCGATATTGACACCGCGAGAGTGCCCCCGGCATACTTGTCGGGCACTCTCGCCCGCCGTGTACCGAGACCAAAACGAAAGCTGCAGTGAGGGGGTGGCGAATGTGACACATAGCGAGAGTGTCCATGGCACTTCCGTCGTGGCACTCTCGCCGTCCAGGTACCGAGAGCAAGATGATGGTCGGTTGCAGTTCACGAGGAGGAAAGAATTTAGACTAAATGTTGCTGCGGTGGTCTGACATTGTAACACCTCGAAATTTCGTTATATTATGTTTTAATATAAATGAAGTTGTTTTGTAATTGAGTTGTAAGTTTGTACTATCCTTGCAAGTTTATAACTCATGATGGGGTTAAAGCATGAGAAATCAAAGTTGGAGCTAATCTTGATATTATGAAAATTTAGAAGGTGTGTTTGGTCATTTAATGATAGTGTGTATGGATAAAGGGGCTGAGATTTAGAAATATATCATTCCTTTTTAGCTGAGTCGGTTTAGAGAAATCAGAGAAAGAGAATAGAGAGAAATAAGAGAGAAAGAAGAGAAGAGGAAAACCAAGCTTTGGTCTTCAAAATTTGGTAAGAAATTCACCATGGATTCAGACAAAACTTGTTGTAAATGCTTAGTTGTGAACAAATGTAACACCCTAAAAACAGGGCCAATTTAAACCTTGAATAATACACAAGTTATGATCATAAAACTTCAAACTTTGATAACCTGAGGATCAATTGTAAAGGTTTTATATACAACGCATCTAACTCAAATAACCTATTAATCTAATCATACATCATAATCAGATTAACTAAGTTATCTAGCTTTTGTCCCAAAAACATCAAAAGAATAGCTAGATCCTCCGTCATCTCTAAGTTTGAATCTTTCCAAAAGTTCTCATCACACATCCCTGCTTACTTCCTGGAGCTTGTACCTGGTAAGAAAATTCAACTTGAAACATTAGGTTTTCGCCTAGTGAGAACATTCGTTTCAATAATAACATTTGCAAAATCAATGTAAACAAGTTACAACAAACCCGATTACTCCTTTTGTTACCGTATAACAACTCCTTTCACTACGGGGAATCTACCCACTTCCATAATTATGACTAATTCATCTAGCCATAATATTGCTACAAAGAGTTTACCATGAATAATCCCATATTCAAGGTTAATACTCTTATTCAATAAATTATAAGTCAAAACCTGCCTATTTCTTAATCCGGAAGTAGAGATTACAAATTACTTTATGCCTATCTCTAATCTTCCTTTCACAATTTGGGAAATCTCTGATCTTCCCTATAAACATGGAAATCTCCGATCTTCCATTCGAAATGGGAATTACAAATCAAAATCTGCCTATTCCACATTTCACGTCCTCCCCACCTCAGAATCAATGACCCCAATGGGATTTAATACATCGCGATACACAACCGGGGCCCCCGATGATTCAAGGTACACTCATCACTAGAAATTACATCCCTTTGGTCAATGGCTAGTAATCGGTTCCCATTAGACCGCACTAAGGTGCCCCCGATGACCGGATGCCTATTTCTAGCAACCACAACATAATACATAAGCATCATAACTCTTTCTATCGTATGTGCTTAACATACAATATATTACAGCTCATATCATATTCTCAAATCTAAGAATACTAGATAACCTATCGTATCTTCATCCTCAAATGCCCCTCCTTCGGCGACTTAGCACGGGGGTTCCGCTAACATCTAGAATCTACATCCAGACATCAGAACCTAACATTCTCAATTTCACAAAAGGTGTCCGGACAACAGGGGTTTTCCGGACAACTAAACCTTTCCGGATACTTTTCTAATCCGGACGTCATCCGGATACTAAAATCATCCGGATACCATCCGGTAACTATATTCATCCGGATTCTTACAATAAAATAATATATTACCCGGTTTCTATTGCGTCCGGAAACATTCATCGTCAGAGGTATCCGGATACGACGATTTATCCGGAAAACTCTGTTCTGCAGCCTAAAATTCGATCCATTTTCATGTCTGTTCGATTCAGCTCATTCCAAACCATCCCATACAATTCATAACCAATTTATACAGCTATTTCAAGGTTTAATTTAACATGAAGACATTGATTTAAGCAAGGAACAAGTGGACTCACCTTTTTGAAGTAAACCCACTTTAATCTCAAATTGTTGCTCCAATCTGCTTGTGAATGATTCTGGAAATCAACCCAATACACAGATTCGTTTATAACTCTATAGCTACAACAATCTTCATCAAAACACAGATTAAATCCTCACCAAAATTGATGACCAAAACCCTTGTTTCCTTCCTTTTATCTCTTTTCTCCTTTTTCTCTCTTTCTCTTCTTCTCTCTTGACCGACCCAAAACAAATACCCCAACAAAATCTGATTTTCAGCTATCTTATCTATACACACTTTCCAAATGTCACCAAACACACCTCCAAGTTTCAACTTTCCAACAATGACACTTAACTTTGACCACCAAGATTTTAACCCCATTTTGAATTATAAAACGAAACATGATCCAAAGTTAAAACTAAAATACAACCAAATCCCAATTCTCATTTAAATAATAATATTGAAAATTTAGGATGTTACAACAAACCTATTTGTTGTTTAGGTTTCAGAATCATTGACAGCAGATTGGAACATCAGATTGTGCATAAAGTGGGTTTATCTTCTTTAAAGGTGAGTTCATCCTATTTTGATGTTATAAACTATAAAATTGGATGATTTTGGTATTGTTTTAGTACCTGTATGTTTTACAACTGTTAGAATGATATGGGTCAAACTAAGAATGATATTATTGGGACTGATTGATGGTAAAACTGAAGAACAGCCGTAGTTTCCGGATAAAAAGAGGTATCCGGAAACCCCTGTGCGAAGGTATCCGGACTAGAAAGATATCCGGTAAGTATTGTTTATTTAGTAGTTTCCGGATGAACTAGATACCGGATGGTATCCGAATTACATTGGTTTCCGGATGTTGTCCGGATTGATTATATTGTCCGGAAAGTTATGTTATCTGGATTAATTATGTATCCGGTAAGTTTGAGATATCCGAATAGTTTTGTGGTGTCTGGAAACTCCAGTTGTTCGGTCACTTTTGATGTTCTGGATTCTTTTGAGTATCCGGTAACTTGGGAGTTTTGATAACTCTTGGACAGGGTATGATGGAGAAATTGAAACACAGTCTTAGTAGCTTGAACATACTTACGTTTGAATGTTAGTGTGTTAGGCTAAAGGGTTTGGTTTAGGTTAATACTATACTTGTATATAGTATGTGTAATGGATCCATAGGCACGGTTATGTATTGTAACGAGGAATAGGCATAAAGCAATTTGTAATTCCCGTTGGCCTGAAATGAGGAATAGGCATAAAGCAATTTGTAATTCTCATTTCGTAAAGGTGTTATGAAATGAGAAATAGGCATAAAGGAAATTGTAATTTCTATTTCATAGTATAGAAATCGAGGAATAGGCATAAAGTAAATTGTAATTCCTGGTTTCTAGGGGAAGACCAGAGATAGGCATAAAGTAACTTGTAATCTCTACTTCCGGGCCAAGAAATAGGCATAAAGCAAACTTGTAATTTTTTGGATAAGAGCATCAATCTAGAATCTGTAATGATTCGTAGTAGGCTCTGGTTTGTGATAATATGACTTACTGAAGGTTAGTCATATTCATGGGATTGGGTATGTTCCCGTCTTTGAGGTGAGTAAGTGTACGGTAAGAATGTTGGAGAACAGGTTTGTTTATATGAATTGAATATTTTCAAACTGTTAACGTTAATTTGAATTTGGTTGTTCTCACTAGGCGTAAGCCTAATATTTCAAATTAAATTTTCTTACCAGGTACAGGCTCAGGGAAGTAAATGGGATGTGGGCCGAGAGCTTTTGAAGTATCCAACTTAAGAGATAAGTGGAGGAGTTAGCTAATGCATTGAGTCTTTTTGATGGATTGCTTAGATAGCTTAGTTAATCTAATTGTAGTGGACATGATTAGATTAATAAGTTATTGAGAGAATTCCACGTTTGGAATTACGAAACCTCATAGTTAATTCTCTTTTTATATAAAAGTTTGGATGTTATTTTATCATAACTTGTTACGAATTGAGGTTCAAATTGGCCCTGATTTTTAGGGTGTTATAATATGGTATCAGAGCCTTAGTTTAAGTGAACTAGGTATGCTAGTGAGATACCTAGACTTAAGCTGAGATGAATTAAGTTATGTTATGTCTGAAATGGGTAGAAGTACTAAGACGGGATAGTCTTAGAGTCAACGGAAATACATGAAATTAGTACTGTAACAATGGTAACGAGGATTCTCATGTAAAGTATGTTCACAATTCCAATTAGCTACTGTTATTATGAATATGCTGTTACATAAGCATACTTATTTCTACATTGTTACAGTGATTAATGATCGGTAAAGTACGTTCGTATGTCTAAATATGTGTAACCATTTCTTATGGTTATTCCTTTGTGTTATATAAGAACTGTGGTGAATACGCCACCGAGGTCCTCTAATTCTTCGGAGGACAAAGCAGTAAATGATTGGGGGTTGGAGGGACAACCTGGAACGGGCGGAACTCATGAGAGCCTGCCGAGGTTACATTTTACGGGAGGAGCGGATAGTCAGGTACACAAAACAAGTACCAGTACCGCTAACCAGGAAACGCCTGAATCTACGGTGGAGTCTCGTATGATGGAGAGTATGGCAAGAATGGTGAATACAGCAATGGAAAAACAAGCCGAAATGTTTATGAAAGCACTGAACGATCGAAGTACGGAGCTACGTCGATCGGAAACTGATACTGGGGTTATACATCCAATTCGTAACCTGGGGATAGAGACAGAAAGGAGGGTGGAAAGAGTCTGCTCATATAAAACATTTTTAAGCTGTAAACCACCCGAGTTTATCGGAGCGGATAATCCAGTGACATGTATGAATTGGCTAAGGGAAATGGAACAAGCTTTCAGGGCTTGTGATTGTGATGAGAAGTCAAAGGTCAGATTTGCGTCCCAAATGTTAAAAGGTAATGCCCTGACTTGGTGGAATGTAGTGACGGCTACAATTTCGGCTCCAGTCTTGACTGCTATGACTTGGTAGTCATTCAAGAAAAAGATTCTGGAAGAATACTGTAATGAAAATGAGATGGATAGGATTGAAGAAGAGTTTCAGACTCTTAAGAAAGGTACTTCTACTGTGAGGAAGTATACGAAATCTTTCATGGAGAAGCTGAACTTAGTGGGGAATGTGGCTCCGACTGAGAAAGACAAAGTTAAAGCTTATTTGAAGGGTTTGCCAGCAGATATGATGTCAAGGGTGAGGAGTTCAAAAGCTTTAACGTTGAGAGAGACGATTGAAGAAGCAAAAGTTATAGAGGAAGTGTATGCTAAAGATAAAGAAGAAAAGACACACGTGGGAGAGAAACGGAAGTGGGAAGGCCGGTCGGAGTCTTCTCAGAAATTCAAATCTTTTGGAAAGAACATTCGTTATGAGTCTCGTCGGGAACCAAGTTGGTGTTCAAAATACAGAAGTAAACATTTTGGTCAGTGTCGGATAGTCGGGAATGAGTGCTTCAAATGCGGGAAGCCTGGGCATATAGCGGCAAGCTGTCCTATTCAAGGATCGATCTGTTTTGAGTGTAAACAGCCCGGACACATCCGAAGAGATTGTCCGAAGTTAGAGAAGGGCGGAGATCAAGGAAAGAAACCAGATGTTCCTAAACCAACAGGCCGAGCATTTCATATGACGGCAGAAGAGGCGAAGGAGTCCAAAGATGTCGTTTCGGGTACATTCCTCGTAAATTCTATTCCCGCGCGTATTTTATTTGACTGTGGTGCAAATTTGTCGTTTGTGTCCAAGTTGTTCTATCACAAGTTAGCTATGCTTGTCACTACCTTGGAAGATGCCTTGGTAGTCGAGATAGCTAATGGAGGTCAAGTCTTAGTTCGCGAAATACTTGAGGGTTGTTTTATTTCGGTAAGAGAAACAAAATTTCCGATCGACTTGTTGTTGATGGAAATTGGGGGATTCGATGTGATTGTGGGTATGGACTGGCTGACAGTCAACCAAGCAGAAATACTTTGTGCAAAGAAATTAATCTGGATTCCGATGACTAATAAGGATGATGTACTCATCTTTGGGGGAAAACGAAAAGGGGAAATTCCGTTAATTTCTGTTGCTAAAGCGCGTAAGTATTCCCTGATGATCTTCCCGGTCTACCGTCTGAACGACAAGTAGAGTTTCGTATTGATCTTATCCCTGGATCGGCACCAATAGCGCATGCACCGTATCGCTTAGAGCCGGACGAAATTAAAGAGATGATGTCCCAACTGCAAGACCTGTTAGACAAGGGTTTTATTAGACCAAGTTCTTCACCTTGGGGAGCTCCGGTATTGTTTGTTAAGAAGAAGGATGGCACCATGAGAATGTGCATAGACTATCGTGAGCTGAATAAGGTGACGATTAAGAACAAGTATCCGATTCCAAGGATTGATGATTTGTTTGATCAACTCCAAGGTGCATGATGCTTTTCTAAGATTGATTTGAGGTCGGGGTACCATCAAGTTCGAGTAAGAGATGAAGACATGTAACGTCCCAAAAATTACAAGGAATTTAAAATTTTTAATTAAACATTTCGTATATAAAACCCATTAAATAATCCCAACATATTAGTTGCAAAATCATAAATATTGTTCATGTAACCAGAAACCAGCAGAAATAATGTTAATAAATAAAACTAATAATAGCCAGCTCATCCCGCGCGCCAGTGTGTACCCGTCACGCCTTAGAGCCACTTGTACTTGAAACCACAGTTTATTGGGAAAGGGTAATCACGAAGCTTAGTGAATTCAAACACCATAAATAACACAATTATTCCACATTACCCCTAAAACAAATAGTGACACACAAACGATCATACAGGTCTACGAACAAATCATAAACATGCATATCCACACTCACCCACCTAAGAGGCACAAGTCGGTCCCACCGACCACATGATAACATCTCCGGCCCCGCCGAATCCCCGGTCCCACCGAGTCTCTACGCCACCCGCGTATAAAATCTCCGGCCCCGTCGGATCCTCGGTCCCACCGAGTCTTTACGCCACCCGCGTATAAAATCTCCGGCCCCGCCGGATCCTCGGTCCCACCGAGTTAACATGACAACATAGTATCAACTAGACACCCCACTATCTAGTTCCACAACACAATCACATAAAGCTACCACACACGTACTACAACAATGATAAAACAACCGTTATTAGATATAGTGAGAGAACTCACCTCGTAAGCGCGCCTAGCTCATATACAATAAATCAAGCTCCACAAATCCAAGATCACTTCCCGACACCTAGACGAACGTTAAAATGCATTAACACGAGACCCGGACCCTAAAATACGACGCACACTTAATCCGTCACTAAAACGACTGTTCGGTCTAACCAAGCAGGTCTGTTCGGGACCTGTTCCGACCTCTTTAAACCTAGAAAATCCTCAATTAAAATACATAACTAGAAAGTACTCTGAGTTAGGGTTCCAAGGACATATTATACACCTCCTAACGATTTTTCTACAATTAAATACGGATTTTATAAGAATGGTTCGCAGAACAGTGAAAAACAGCAGCTATCGGTATAAAACGACGATTTGGCCTATGCTACGTTCCGAACTGGATTTTGCACAAAACACAGAAAAGTTACTAGACTCGGAAAGGGAACTTTTGGCACCGGTTTCACACCAATCCGAGTTACGAGTAAAGAGTTACGGCTAACGCAAGACAGGGACAGAAACTGCAGTTTTTTTTACATAAAATGACGAACTGCTGTAAAAACGACCACTTTTTCACCTAGATAGAGGCCGAACCAGATTTCCGCTAAAACACGGAAAATGTGCCCGACCCAGAACTTGAACCGTGGGCACCAGTTTCGCCTCAAACCGAGCTACGGAGAAAAAGTTATGGCCGACGCAAAATAGGGACAGAAAGTGATTTTTAAAACGGTTTAGATGTTTTCGCGATTGGGTTACGGTTTAGATATCACGGACGTACGAAGGCTGGACAACACCAATCACTACCCACTGCCGCCTCCGGCAGTTGTGGTCGGCGGCGGCGGCAGCCACCACCGGCGGTGGCGGTTTCGGCAACAACGCAAGAAGGAAACAAGACGAAAAGAAATCTTACCTCGCGACGACACAACCGTGACACACGACTCCGGCTTCTCTTGTCTCTCGCTCGCTCTCCCTCTCTCTCTCCGGCGAGCCCTCTCTCTCTCCGGCGACTCTTTCTCTCTCACTCCGGCCGACGACAACGCAAGGGGAATGGGGGAAGAGAACGTAGGGTTTTTCTGTTTGGTAATCTTATTCTTTCTTCCTTTCTTCTTGGTCACGGCAACAAGCAACATCAACAAAAGAAAGGGTTTGTTTATCTCCTTTTTTTTTCTTTTGGTTTCACTTATTTGCCCCACGCCACAAACACCCACCAACAAAATACATATGGATTACGGTTTACAAAAGCATGGGCCGAAACTATGTATGTTTTGGCCCTTGACACAAATGGCCCCTCAACTAAAAACCTTCTCGCAACTAATCGAAATTTCGACATTTTTAACGATTGGGTCCGATTCGTCTAACCCCGTTAACGGAAACCACATTAAATAAATCTTAAAAAAAAGATTTAATACAAATAAATTACATACCGGGATACGGGCTTTACAACTCTCCCCCACTTGGATTAGACTTCGTCTTCGAAGTCTCTGCCTACGAATAGTTCCGGATAGTTCTCCCTCATCTCAATCCTCAGGTTCCTAAGTCCACTTGAAATCCCTTCTAAAACTTCTCGAATACTTTTCTAACTAACGCACTGCTTCTAGGACACTGGGATATAATCAACAGAACACCCCAACAATTGGAATCATTCCTAGCCAAGCGACTTCGGTTGTCCTCCAACCTTAGATATTCCATACATCCCGAGTCAAATCTCAAGCTCTAACCACTCTAAAGTTGCCCACCAGTTTACCCAATTGGATACTCGGATCCGATCATTCCTACCATTAACCATCGATTATCTCCTACGAGTTCTAATAGACTCCCAAAACTTACCTTACACGCATCATCAAACCAGAAAATTTATAATCACCCACGAAGGTCATTCCACCATAACCATTCATCACAATTAAGCATCTCAGGGTTACTACTACCATCACCATAATTATATTAAAATCGGCTACAAATCTCCGATTACACTAAAGGTGTTTGGCTTTAAGCCCAAAAGTCGACACCTAAATACACTACTTACTTCAAAAGATTACTGCGCATTTATTCTCTTAAATACAAAGGGCACCAATCCCTTAGCCGACACAATTCGGTCTACACTAACAACACGTGTGGAATACCCAAACTTCCACCGTCTACTTATCCTCCACGCTCGCTCTAGGAAACCTAGTTACACTGTATCAAGATACGCCTTAACGCCTACCTCCCAGGTACGTCTCAAGGCCCGGCACATCGGAACTACCTCTCAGGTAAGTGCCCAAGACTATATCCTCTCAGTGCCTACTGGAAAGTCAAGGTCATAACACATGAATACCGGGGTCCCACCCCGAAATACTCAACCGACCATTACCAACGACTGACTGACATGACCAAGGATCCAATGCAAAACAGTCTACCAACAACATGCCTATCCCGGAATGACTCACTCACCCAACATGTAAATACTCAACGTGCAATAAGTGCAAAACTGTGCAACAAAACAACCCATCAACAAAACTCCACATCGAGCCATTAAAAACCGTGCAATTGACCCATGACTATCTCAAAGTCAAAACCGAGCAAAATGCTCCACGCTTGCTAGACCCATAAGTCGGTCAAAAACGCGTTTAAATAAAGTTTAAGCAAGCAATACTCTTAAATAACATTAGTCCCAAACTCGACACGAGTTAAACAAAAGAGTTTTCCAAAAGAACTCACACCCTTAAAATTCTCAAAATGACACATAACACTTATAAACGCACTTCCCATATGGTTTACGAAATCATTTACAAAATATTTTCAACGTCAAGATTTTTCATTTCAAAAAGACCGTAAGCAATAAAACTACTATTACCAGGTTGGTAGTTACGCAAAAATGGACACACTCGTCCCACATATGAAAATCATGTTGAAAATCATTTCATTGCAGCTTAGTTTACTCACAAAACGTAAAGCGAAATAAATAATTTCTTTGAAAATGAACCTTCACGGTCCTAGTATGCATTGACTCATGACATGTATTTAAAGTAACCACTCGACCTTACACCGGGTGCGACAAAAGCGTGCACATAATTTCAAAATCAGTTCCACGACATTTGACCCCAAAATTTCTCTTTTTTTTTCAACATAAAATGTCGTGGCACAGGGTTCACAAACAAATCTTACGCACGTCGGCTAGTCATACAAAACGATGAAACGGTTTACAAATATACTTTTGTTAAAACACAACTGTTTCGTGTAAGTTTCAAACTTAAAAATAAAAACCAATCTGTTTTCATCATTTGAAAATATCGACTAAAACCTCATAAAATCTCAAAAGATGGGGTTCTTTAAATTGATTTCCAAGATTTCCCCAAATGGTCACATAAACAAATAAGATATGCACCTCGTGAAATTAAACTCACACGACTCAACACGCCGTAAAACAAAACTTATTTTAACGAAATCATTCGAAAAGCTTTATACAGACATCGTGGAATGTAACTTTCCGTCTCAACTCTAACATATGTGGAGGAGTTCCATTATTAAAGTCACAAGCCGTAGTCACTTGCCCAACATTTTAAACACCACAAAACACGTATATCATCTTACCCGAAAGAACCGTTGGAAAAAAAAATAACGAAAGGAGACAAATTCTAACAAGGTTTGCACTCCCGTGATAAAACGATTTCATACACTTTCAAAACCATATTTCAAAATCTTGTGTGTGTGCTGAACATTTCCCAAAATTCCAAAACACCATCCATAAAATGATTTGAAACACAAGAATTTGCTAATGCAATCTATTTCAAAATCAAACTTTGTGCATGACTTAGTCGGCATTCTACGCCTCGACTCCTACTCCTCCAAATCTCTCAGGTCCACTAACGTCATCCGGACATTTAAACCTCTTAGGCAAGTTGGGAAATTACGTCAAATAATCCCTACGATTTTTTCCTCACATCAAAGTCGGCTCTATAAGCCTATGATTCTAGCACAATCATCCATCTTGGCCCGAAACAAACATCATCCTCATCGTCACTCCAAGTGACTAATACTAGAATCGTCCTTTTATTCCAACGACTGCTAATTATAACCTTCGACACTACCCCAACGATCATCCCATCAAAGCAAAACAAGTACACACCTGTACTAGTAGGTTTACTATAGTCGTTCCTCCTTGTGATGGCTACTCTGGGTAGATATTACAACGGGTTATTAGCACATAATAATTCACACTAACAACGCTCACGCTCAACTCCTTGGATTCCTTGTGACTTTTCCCGACTCGAGCATTGATCCTGTGTTTCCGATAGTAGGAGCTCTACTACTACCTTCCACACCTATCATCACTCGTTCCGAGTTCCATCCGATGGGTCCAAGTAGTTTCTCGCCGATAACTATACCCATATGCCCACACCAGCATATGTACACACTCTTCCTAGCTCCCTAGGAATTCCACCCCAAACACTACCCTAGCTACAACGAAATTCCCACTAGTCGTGACGAGTCGCCTCGCGAATGCACAGTCGTACACAGTGTAAAACCAGATAGACATTCGAATATAAGATTCTATCCTACAACGGTTGGACTCAAACAAGAGCTGCGCAATAGAACTAAATCCGACATTCTAGGGCTATTCGGTTTCTACCGCATACAACCTATTGTGCATTCACTTAACAACCTATCAAGGCTAACATAAACTTCTATTTGTAAGCAACAAACATGCCGTACAGTGTAATAAGCATCAAGCAATCTAGCATACCTACTCATATGTAAACATTCTTCCCAGCTCACTAGGAATTTCATCTCATCCCACTACCCTTGCTACAACGGAATCCCTGTTAGCCATAACGAGTTGCCTCGCGAATACCCAGTCGCATGCAGCGTGAATCAAATAGACATTCGAATACAAGATTCTATCCTAGAACGGTTGGACTCAAACAAGAGCTGCGCAATAGAACTAAATCAAATATTCTAAGGCTATATGATTCTTACTGCATACAACCTATAGGGCCTTCACTTAACAACCTATTATAACTAGCATTGATTCCTACTAGCAAGCAGTCATCATACAGCATAGTGTCAACAACAGGCAATCTAGCATGCATACTCTATGATCTAGAAAGCAATGAAACACTAAGCATTGTACCTTTCCCTTTGGCTCCGGCTGACTGTACACACTGCGCCCTCGATCACCGTTCCTCAAACGGGTTTTTACTTTTTCTTTTATTTCCAAAAACTTTAAAGAAAATTTTTATAGCCGCAAACTTGAGATCAAACACACCGAAATGCGTTTGATTCACTCAAGCCGTGCTCTGATACCAAGTTGTAACGTCCCAAAAATTACAAGGAATTTAAAATTTTTAATTAAACATTTCGTATATAAAACCCATTAAATAATCCCAACATATTAGTTGCAAAATCATAAATATTGTTCATGTAACCAGAAACCAGCAGAAATAATGTTAATAAATAAAACTAATAATAGCCAGCTCATCCCGCGCGCCAGTGTGTACCCGTCACGCCTTAGAGCCACTTGTACCTGAAACCACAGTTTATTGGGAAAGGGTAATCACGAAGCTTAGTGAATTCAAACACCATAAATAACACAGTTATTCCACATTACCCCTAAAACAAATAGTGACACACAAACGATCATACAGGTCTACGAACAAATCATAAACATGCATATCCACACTCACCCACCTAAGAGGCACAAGTCGGTCCCACCGACCACATGATAACATCTCCGGCCCCGCCGAATCCCCGGTCCCACCGAGTCTCTACGCCACCCGCGTATAAAATCTCCGGCCCCGTCGGATCCTCGGTCCCACCGAGTCTTTACGCCACCCGCGTATAAAATCTCCGGCCCCGCCGGATCCTCGGTCCCACCGAGTTAACATGACAACATAGTATCAACTAGACACCCCACTATCTAGTTCCACAACACAATCACATAAAGCTACCACACACGTACTACAGCAATGATAAAACAACCGTTATTAGATATAGTGAGAGAACTCACCTCGTAAGCGCGCCTAGCTCACATACAATAAATCAAGCTCCACAAATCCAAGATCACTTCCCGACACCTAGACGAACGTTAAAATGCATTAACACGAGACCCGGACCCTAAAATACGACGCACACTTAATCCGTCACTAAAACGACTGTTCGGTCTAACCAAGCAGGTCTGTTCGGGACCTGTTCCGACCTCTTTAAACCTAGAAAATCCTCAATTAAAATACATAACTAGAAAGTACTCTGAGTTAGGGTTCCAAGGACATATTATACACCTCCTAACGATTTTTCTACAATTAAATACGGATTTTATAAGAATGGTTCGCAGAACAGTGAAAAACAGCAGCTATCGGTATAAAACGACGATTTGGCCTATGCTACGTTCCGAACTGGATTTTGCACAAAACACAGAAACGTTACTAGACTCGGAAAGGGAACTTTTGGCACCGGTTTCACCCCAATCCGAGTTACGAGTAAAGAGTTACGGCTAACGCAAGACAGGGACAGAAACTGCAGTTTTTTTTACATAAAATGACGAACTGCTGTAAAAACGACCACTTTTTCACCTAGATAGAGGCCGAACCAGATTTCCACTAAAACACGGAAAATGTGCCCGACCCAGAACTTGAACCGTGGGCACCAGTTTCGCCTCAAACCGAGCTACGGAGAAAAAGTTATGGCCGACGCAAAATAGGGACAGAAAGTGATTTTTAAAACGGTTTAGATGTTTTCGCGATTGGGTTACGGTTTAGATATCACGGACGTACGAAGGCTGGACAACACCAATCACTACCCACTGCCGCCTCCGGCAGTTGTGGTCGGCGGCGGCGGCAGCCACCACCGGCGGTGGCGGTTTCGGCAACAACGCAAGAAGGAAACAAGACGAAAAGAAATCTTACCTCGCGACGACACAACCGTGACACACGACTCCGGCTTCTCTTGTCTCTCGCTCGCTCTCCCTCTCTCTCTCCGGCGAGCCCTCTCTCTCTCCGGCGACTCTTTCTCTCTCACTCCGGCCGACGACAACGCAAGGGGAATGGGGGAAGAGAACGTAGGGTTTTTCTGTTTGGTAATCTTATTCTTTCTTCCTTTCTTCTTGGTCACGGCAACAAGCAACATCAACAAAAGAAAGGGTTTGTTTATCTCCTTTTTTTTCTTTTGGTTTCACTTATTTGCCCCACGCCACAAACACCCACCAACAAAATACATATGGATTACGGTTTACAAAAGCATGAGCCGAAACTATGTATGTTTTGGCCCTTGACACAAATGGCCCCTCAACTAAAAACCTTCTCGCAACTAATCGAAATTTCGACATTTTTAACGATTGGTTCCGATTCGTCTAACCCCGTTAACGAAAACCACATTAAATAAATCTTAAAAAAAAGATTTAATACAAATAAATTACATACCGGGATACGGGCTTTACAAGACATTCCCAATACAGCATTCAGAACGAGGTACGGGCATTATGAATTCCTTGTAATGCCATTCGGATTGACAAATGCTCTAGCCGTGTTCATGGATCTGATGAACAGAGTATGTCGACCATTTTTAGATAAGTCTGTCATTGTATTCATTGATGACATACTTGTCGATTCAAATAATGAAGATGATCACGAATGCCACATTCGGGAAGTCTTAGAAGTTCTGAGGAAAGAGAAAATGTACGAGAATTTTCAAAGTGTGAATTCTGGTTAAAAGAGGTACAATTTCTAGGGCACGTGATAACTTCGGAGGGAGTCAAAGTAGATCCAGCAAAGATAGAAGCAATGACTAATTGGGAGACACTGAATAGTGCGTCTGAAATAAGAAGTTTCTTGGGTCTAGCAGGTTACTATCGGAGATTTATTAAAGACTTCTCAAAGATTGTTTCTGCTTTGACCGTGTTGACTCGGAAAAATGTAAAGTTCGTTTGGACTGAGAAACAAGAGTCAGCTTTCAGAACTTTACGTCAGAAGTTGTGTGAAGCTCCTATTCTTGCATTGTCGGAAGGAACGGAGGATTTGGTCGTGTATAGCGACGCATCAAAGATGGGGTTGGGATGTGTATTGATGCAACGAGGCAAAGTGATTGCTTACGCATCAAGACAACTTAAAGAGCACGAGAAGAATTATCCTACTCATGATTTGGAATTAGCAGCGGTTGTATTTGCATTGAAGTTGTGGCGACATTACTTGTATGGAACAAAGTGTACTCTCTTCACTGATCATAAGAGTTTACAACATGTCTTTGATCAGAAAGAATTGAACATGAGACAAATGCGTTGGTTATAATTACTTAAAGACTATGATTGTGAATTTCATTACCATCCCGGTAAGGCAAATGTTGTAGCCAATGCTTTAAGTAGGAAAAAATACAGTGGGTGCTTGAAAACGACTAATGCTAGAATTGACGTGACGTCAAGTTTGATTGAAAGAATAAGGGAAGCACAAGCGGAAGCTTTATTGGAAGAAATTCTGAAAGAAGAAGTGATGAGCAAGCAACATCTTCAGCTGACTTAAGATAGTCGTGGAATTAAACTGTTCCAAGGTTGTGTTTGGGTGCCTAAAGCTGGAGGAAATCGAGAGTAATTCTCGAAGATGCCCATAAATCTAAGTATTCCATACATCCTGGGAGTACTAAGATGTATCGAGATTTGAAATTGCATTATTGGTGGCCAGCTATGAAAGTGGATGTGGCCCGAATAGTAGAGAAATGTAGGACATGTTCACTGGTGAAAGCGGAACATCAAAAACCTTACGGAAGTTTTCAATCTTTGGAGATTCCAGAATGGAAGTGGGAGAAGATTACCATGGATTTCGTAATGAAGTTACCAAAGACGCAAAAAGGTAACGACACTATATGGGTGATCGTGGATCGACTGACTAAGAGTGCTCATTTTCTGGCTATGAAAGAAGCGTCACCAATAGATAAATTGGCGAAGTTGTATATTGATGAAGTGGTGTCAAGGCATGGTATACCGGTGTCTATAGTGTCAGATCGTGATAGTCGGTTTACCTCGAGGTTTTGGCAATCACTACAAGGAGAATTGGGTACGAAAGTTAATTTGAGCACTGCTTACCATCCACAAACGGATGGGCAAAGTGAAAGAACCATTCAAACTTTGGAAGATATGTTAAGGTCGTGTGTGTTAGATTTTGGAGGTAACTTGTAACACCCTCAAATTTGGAAAGAGCAACTAATTAGATTTTGGAGGTAACTTGTCACTAGAACTACTCCCAACCTGAGACCTGTTGCACATGCCGACAAATAAAAAGGGTTAGGCTAATGCCTAGTGAGTTCAAGAGTTTATAGCATGAATTAAACAATTCTTTGAAAGAAAGTTTGTAATAAAGGTTTTGATTTCCAAAGGAGTTTACAAAGGATATAAATGACTCATTTTCAACGCACCCCAAAATCCATGAGTAATATTCCCCAAAAGGTATAAAGCGTTTTCCCAAAAATGAATACAATCCAAAACTCATTCAATACGTGAATAAACCTTTAATAGGCAAAACTTTCAAATACGGTTGACAACAAATTACTCAACCCATAAATCATGAAAAACCACCCATTTAATTATAACCCTCCAATGAAAACATAATACGAAGCAATACTCACGCAACCGTAAAAATGTAAAGGAGTTCCAAATACCGTAAATACGGCAGTGACCTGCTTTATTTAAACCCCAACATACATGTGGGAAATTCAATATTGAAATCATCCAAAAGCAGTCAAAGTATAAGACCAACAATAATAATAAAACAGGGACAACATAAGGTCCCAAATAGGTTGGTCATTGACGGGGGAGACCCGCAGCATTAATAGTTCTAACCAAGGAGTCGAGGTCCTTAGTGTCTTTAGCATAAATGCGACACCCTGGGATACCGTAGTGCCTTCAGCATAAATGCGACACTTTGAGATACCTTAGTGCCTTCAGCATAAATGCGACACTTTGAGATACCTTAGTGCCTTCAGCATGAATGCGACACCTTTTGATACGTTGGTGCCTTCAGCATAAATGTGACACCTAGCAGACCATCAAATAAATCCTGACTCACGTGCCTATGGATTCCATGCAACACAGTCTATAACAACATGCTAATCCCGGAATGACTCACTCACCCAAGCATGTAAATATCCAAACGTGCAATAAATACAAAATGGTGCAATAAAAGCAACCCATAACAAGACTCCACATTGAATCCTTTAAACCGGGCAATTGTCCCAAGACTATCTCAAGTCAAAACCGAGCAAAATGCTCAAACATATTAGTCCCATAAATAACGGTCATCAAATAACATAGAAATGCATTTAAACATCCATCGGGTAAACAAGTACCATAAGATTATTATCAATCCAGAACTCAACACGGTTTAAACAAAAAAGGGTTTTCTCAAAAGGACTCACACCCTTATAATTCTCAATATGGTTATCGACACTAAAACGTGCATTCTCCCAAATGGTTTATAAAATCATTTATACACATATGATTAAACCATCAAATAGACTCCATTTTGAGTAATAAATCTTTTAAGGATATAATTATGATTTCTAAACATCAAATATCCCAAAATCCCAAATATGGGTGTTTTACACATTTATGAAGATAAATACTACAAAGAGGTTAAATTACCCAAACAACTCAACAATTGATATTTTCAAGTAAAACACACACTCATTTGGAAAATACTATTTTTGGCATGTACAAAGTTTTCACAAATCAACTTGAACTCACCTTTGCTAGATTAAGCTAAATCTAGAGTTTCTCCAACGTAAGCTCCTTTGATGAAGTTTGCATTTTCAAGCCAAAACTTCCAAAACCTAGATTTATGAATTTCCAACCATAAATAACCAAGTCTAACCATAAAGAATCATCATCCATCCATAATATACCAAAATACTCACTTATCCAAAACCCTAACTTCAAAATGAAGAGAAAAGGAGATTACCTCAACCATCAAGTGAATCCACCAACCAAACACTTCTAGTGTTACCAAAGTAAACCTCAATCTTCATTTTATCCAAAGGAAGGTAAAGGTTTAGGTGAGGGTTGGGTAAAACCCTAAAAAGTGTAGAAATCCCATTAAAATGGAAATAAGATGGAGGATTCCAACCTCCAACTAGAAATCTTGCTAAGATATAGGAGAGAGGCTTTGATTCACAAGATTTGTGGCTTCAATGGTTCCAAAATCGGTTTAAAGGGTTAGGGTTTGGTTTGGGAGAGTTTAGAGAGAAGTGGGTTGAATAATAAATGAAAGGGAGTTGAAATCGTGGGTTTAAAAGGCTCTGGAGCCCGACGGCGAGAGTGACACGGCGAGAGTGACCATGTCACTCTCGCGAGTGTCATACTCGTTGAACCTCAAAAAAAACCCTTGGTACAAAACCAGCGAGAGTGACACGGCGAGAGTGACACAAGTGTCACTTTCGCTGGTCACTTTAGCCGAGATTGTACCGAAAGTTGTTTTGGCCATAACTTCTTCGTTTTAGCTCCGTTTTTGCTCCGGAAAGGCCCGTTGGACTCGTATTTGAATTCTCCATCCAACAAGACTATCAAATCTAGGATTTAACTCCAAATCCCATTTTCCATAATTTTCTTAAAAGATCGATTCCTCACTAAATCGAAGTTGTACTTATCCGAAATTATGGGTGTTACAATCCTCCCAACCTTAGGATGATTTCGTCCTCGAAATCTAGTCCTCACGCAACCAATGGCCACCGCGCCCAGCACTCTCCAAATTCCCTTGGTTTCAACCCAGTTCAAATTTATTTCCCACAGCATTGCCCACAGCGGCTTCTTGGTGTTACTCACAACGATCACAACGAATCCCCGCTTAGGCATAAAACACTTGCATCCAAATGAAGACCTAATTTACTAGAATGGCCTTCGACTACCAGACTTAAGTTGTCTCCCAACCTTAAATGATCCATACTATCCCAACGACAGATTCGACTTCCCATTCATACCACATCCACATGTTTTTAAATTTTCTCTCCAACCCAAGTCAACATTGAATCACTACCAACATCAACTAAAACTTCGAAATCCCAAAATAATCCTGCTACTGAACTAGCATTCACTCTCAGCAGATTCCATCGATTCAACACCAACGGTCATTATTGACTCGTCAAGTACACAATCCCAAAGGTGTGTCTAATTATCAACCATACAATCGACATATTTTCTTACCACACAAGGAAAGCCATTTTCCTAAATCCTCTTATCACGTATGAGCATCTTAAGGTTACTATTATCAATACCATTGTTCTTTTAAAATCGGCTACAAACCCCCGATTACATTAAAGGTGCTTGGCCCCAAACCCCAAAAGTTGACACCTAAATACATCACCTACCTCAAATAGGTTACCGCACATTTATTCTCTTAATTACAAAGGGCATCATCCTTTAACCGATACCATTCGGTCTACGGTATTATCACACGTGGAATATCCAATCTTCCGCTGCCGAAGTGCTACATGCACTTACCCTTAACTGGGTTACATACCCTTTCCAAGGTCCTAACGAGTTCAAGATTTTCAAGTGCGTTATTCAATAAATAGGCCAATTAATCAAAACCATTCACAAAATATTTTCAACACTAAGATTTTCACATCAAATAAACCGTACACACAAAACTACTAATATCGGGTTGGTAGTTACGCAAAACTGGGCACGCTCGTCCCACATATGAAAATCATGTTGAAATTCGTTTCATTGCAGTTCAGTTTACCCACAAAACGCAAAAGCGTAGTAAACAATTTCTTTTAGACGAAACACCACAGTTCTAGTATGAATTGACTCATGACATGCATGTAAAGTGACTGCTCGACCTTAAACGGGGTGCGACACCAGGTGTGCACGTATTTCAAAAGAGGTCTAAACAACATTGACTCCAACATTTCCTCGTCAACCATAAAACGACATGAGGCAAGGTTTACCAACAAAATTTTGCGCGCGCCAGTTTATTACACAAAACGATGGAGCGGTTTACCAACATTCTTAGTCAAAACACAAAATGTCTTGTGCAAATTCCCTAGTTAATACAAAAACTCATACGTATCTATCACTTGAAAATATCGACTAAAACATCATACAACTTCACATTGGGGTAGGCATGCAAGCTTGTAACACTTCCATTAGAAAATTTCTTGAAACGAAATAACATGCATCAAATGGTTCGCGACCAAATTTTAAAAGATGAAACTCTTTGAATCACTTTCCCAAAATTTCTCATCCGGTCTTATAATGACATTTGAGTAAAACGCTTTCTGGCAAAACTTCCGAGTAAATAAGTGTTAATAATTTGTTGACACCAAAAAGGGTTCAAACGTATTTTCAAATCTCAAATTGCACCAACGGTGCGCATCAATGTTCAAACATAAGAATTCCACGCACCATAGTTTTATACAAACCATTTTTCTAAAATCTTTATCACGAAGCATTTTCCTCAAAGTTTCGTACTTGAAACATAACACGTCAAAACGTAAATGCTTAAAAATGTATTTGTCAAAATACTTAAAATACACCTTTCCTCCAATCCAAAAAGGTTTCCAATTTTCCAAAATGCTTGGTAAAATCAAATTTGACCAATGTCAATGGCTCATACATTTGTGTTTTCAAAATGTAAAATAAGGCAACCCATGCATGATTTCCACAACACCAAAACACCCTTTGACCGAATGGTCATCATTTGCATAAAGAGTCAATAAGATAATTATACTCATGATTCGTTCAACAAAGTGATGAGAAACACTGGTTACCAAGCTATGCATACCCCTAAGTCGTTATAACACGTTTTATAATAAAAAATGATAATAAACATTTAACTGACCCAAAAGCGCACCAAACAATTTATTATAAAATGCCACCAAAATGTTCTTTCATACTTCACTTAAGCCACGTATAATTCAATCCATACACCGAACTAATTGCAACGTAATACTTGATCACACAAACTCTTGAAAGAAAAGTTACGCGACACTAGAGTTCCAAAACTCATCTTTTCTTAGTCGCCTTGTGGCGTAAAATTAACTTTACTCAACAAAACTCGAGTGAGACCAAATGCCCAACTTAACTCGCAAAATTTTCACATAAGCAAATAGAGTATGCACATTGTAAAATTGTACCCACACGACACAAAACGTCGTACAATAAAACTCCATGAAATTCCACGAACTCAATAAAGTTAAATTGCATTAAGCAAAATCATGGCTAAAATGCCAAAATCCAAAATCCAAAATCCCTTCTATGGTAATACCACATAAACAACATTGTTTTACAATTCACGTTAAACAAATTCTCCAAAATAACTTTACATAGACGTAATGGAAGATAACTTTCCGTCCAAACTCTAACATATGTGGAGGAGATCCAATGTTAAAGTTATAAGCCGTAGTCACTTGCCCAACATCTTAAACGTCATAAAATTTGGATATCACTGTATCATAAAGTAATGTTGAACAATAATAAAATGGAACAAGTTCCGACGGGCTCACAGCTCCCGTAATAAAATACTTTCGTGCAGGTTCAAAACCCATGATTTAAAATCTTGTGTGTGTGCTAAACATTTCCCAAAATTGTAACACAATCCATATATGGATTTGAAACACAAGAAATAATTAATGCAATTTATTTTCAAAAATAAATTTCGTGCATAATTTAGTCGGCACTCAACGTCTCAACTCACGCTCCTCCATAATCCTCCGGTCCACCAATTTCACCCGGATATTCAAACCTCTTAAGGCTAAGTCGTAAATTACATCGATTAACCTTACGGTTTTTCCTCAATTCAAAGTCGGCTCAATAAGCCTATGGTTCTAGTCCAACCATCAATCTTGACCCGAAACGGTCTACTTAAAGCAAATACCATACTTATCGTCACTCAAAGTGACTAATACTAGAATCGTCCATCTATTCCAACGACTACTAGCTCAGAACCTCTTTCACTACCCCAACGATCATCACATTAAAGTAATTCAAGTATGCACATGTACTAATAGGTTCGCCATGACACTGGCCAGGTGTCACTATGAACACACCGTACATGATTATCCTTGCTACTCTCGACGTGATTCTCGTTTCTAACAGTTCCATCAACTTCAAAACATCCTATCTTAAAGTGCCTAGTGGTGAATTTCATTCTCATTTACTTAAACAAACACTAGTTTGAGTCTAGGTATCCAAAATCAACACCTAAATCTCTCAAACTTATGCTCTGATACCAACTTGTAACACCCTCAAATTTGGAAAGAGCAACTAATTAAATTTTTTTATAATTACATCCGAAACAATAGGTGAAATACCTCAACATACAAACTATAATTGTCTCCAAACAAAATATAGTAAAACAAGTCTTATAACCAAGACTAAACTCACTTCGGATGTCACTAAACCCGAACACAAGTGCTATTCCCAAGGGTTGATGCGGAAAATATCACTACGACAATCCACCTCTCGAGCACACTTCTAGCACACAATCTTTCACACGTGTCACTAGAACTACTCCCAACCTGAGACCTGTTGCACATGCCGACAAATAAAAAGGGTTAGGCTAATGCCTAGTGAGTTCAAGAGTTTATAGCATGAATTAAACAATTCTTTGAAAGAAAGTTTGTAATAAAGGTTTTGATTTCCAAAGGAGTTTACAAAGGATATAAATGACTCATTTTCAACGCACCCCAAAATCCATGAGTAATATTCCCCAAAAGGTATAAAGCGTTTTCCCAAAAATGAATACAATCCAAAACTCATTCAATACGTGAATAAACCTTTAATAGGCAAAACTTTCAAATACGGTTGACAACAAATTACTCAACCCATAAATCATGAAAAACCATCCATTTAATTATAACCCTCCAATGAAAACATAATACGAAGCAATACTCACGCAACCGTAAAATGTAAAGGAGTTCCAAATACCGTAAATACGGCAGTGACCTGCTTTATTTAAACCCCAACATACATGTGGGAAATTCAATATTGAAATCATCCAAAAGCAGTCAAGGTATAAGACCAACAATAATAATAAAACAGGGACAACATAAGGTCCCAAATAGGTTGGTCATTGACGGGGGAGACCCGCAGCATTAATAGTTCTAACCAAGGAGTCGAGGTCCTTAGTGTCTTTAGCATAAATGCGACACCCTGGGATACCGTAGTGCCTTCAGCATAAATGCGACACTTTGAGATACCTTAGTGCCTTCAGCATAAATGCGACACTTTGAGATACCTTAGTGCCTTCAGCATGAATGCGACACCTTGTGATACGTTGGTGCCTTCAGCATAAATGCGACACCTAGCAGACCATCAAATAAATCCTGACTCGCGTGCCTATGGATTCCATGCAACACAGTCTATAACAACATGCTAATCCCGGAATGACTCACTCACCCAAGCATGTAAATATCCAAACGTGCAATAAATACAAAATGGTGCAATAAAAGCAACCCGTAACAAGACTCCACATTGAATCCTTTAAACCGGGCAATTGTCCCAAGACTATCTCAAGTCAAAACCGAGCAAAATGCTCAAACATATTAGTCCCATAAATAACGGTCATCAAATAACATAGAAATGCATTTAAACATCCATCGGGTAAACAAGTACCATAAGATTATTATCAATCCCGAACTCAACACGGTTTAAACAAAAGGGTTTTCCCAAAAGGACTCACACCCTTATAATTCTCAATATGGTTATCGACACTAAAACGTGCATTCTCCCAAATGGTTTATAAAATCATTTATACACATATGATTAAACCATCAAATAGACTCCATTTTGAGTAATAAATCTTTTAAGGATATAATTATGATTTCTAAACATCAAATATCCCAAAATCCCAAATATGGGTGTTTTACACATTTATGAAGATAAATACTACAAAGAGGTTAAATTACCCAAACAACTCAACAATTGATATTTTCAAGTAAAACACACACTCATTTGGAAAATACTATTTTTGGCATGTACAAAGTTTTCAAAAATCAACTTGAACTCACCTTTGCTAGATTAAGCTAAATCTAGAGTTTCTACAACGTAAGCTCCTTTGATGAAGTTTGCATTTTCAAGCCAAAACTTCCAAAACCTAGATTTATGAATTTCCAACCATAAATAACCAAGTCTAACCATAAAGAATCATCATCCATCCATAATATACCAAAATACTCACTTATCCAAAACCCTAACTTCAAAATGAAGAGAAAAGGAGATTACCTCAACCATCAAGTGAATCCACCAACCAAACACTTCTAGTGTTACCAAAGTAAGCCTCACTCTTCATTTTATCCAAAGGAAGGTAAAGGTTTAGGTGAAGGTTGGGTAAAACCCTAAAAAGTGTAGAAATCCCATTAAAATGGAAATAAGATGGATGATTCCAACCTCCAACTAGAAATCTTGCTAAGATATAGGAGAGAGGCTTTGATTCACAAGATTTGTGGCTTCAATGGTTCCAAAATCGGTTTAAAGGGTTAGGGTTTGGTTTGGGAGAGTTTAGAGAGAAGTGGGTTGAATAATAAATGAAAGGGAGTTGAAATCATGGGTTTAAAAGGCTCTGGAGCCCGACGGCGAGAGTGACACGGCGAGAGTGACCATGTCACTCTCGCGAGTGTCATACTCGCTGAACCTAAAAAAAAACCCTCGGTACAAAACCAGCGAGAGTGACACGGCGAGAGTGACACAAGTGTCACTTTCGCTGGTCACTTTAGCCGAGATTGTACCGAAAGTTGTTTTGGCCATAACTTCTTCGTTTTAGCTCCGGAAAGGCCCGTTGTACTCGTATTTGAATTCTCCATCCAACAAGACTATCAAATCTAGGATTTAACTCCAAATCCTATTTTCCATAATTTTCTTAAAAGATCGATTCCTCACTAAATCGAAGTTGTACTTATCCCAAATTACGGGTGTTACATAACTGGGATACGCATCTACCGTTAGTAGAATTTGCGTATAACAATAGTTACCACTCCAGTATTGGAAGAACAACTTTTGAAGCTTTGTATGGTCGAAAATGTAGAAATCCGGTGTGTTGGTTAGAAGCTGGAGAAAAGCAGTTTGCTGGTCCGGAACTTGTACAACAAACAGCTGATAAGGTGAAAGAAATTCGGAAGCATATGAAAGCGGCTCAAGATCGGCAAAAGAGTTATGCTGATCCGAAAAGAAGACCAAAAGAATTCCAAGTTGGGGAGCGTGTAATGCTTAAGGTATCCCCATGGAAAGGTGTGATAAGGTTTGGTAAACGTGGAAAGTTGAGTCCCCGTTTTCTAGGGCCTTTCACCATAACTAAGATAGTGGGATTACAAGCATATCAGTTGGATCTTCCATTGGAATTGGAAGGGATCCATAATACTTTCCATATTTGCTATCTTCGGAAATGTTTAGCCGAAGAGAATGATGTGATTCCACTCACTGATGTAAGAGTAGATGAAAAAAGCCGTTGTGTAGAAGAACCGGAGGCGATTTTGGAAAGATCGGTTAGGAAGTTACGTAATGGAAAGGAAGTGATTATGTTAAAGGTATAATGGAAACATCATCGAGGTGCTAACGTGATGTTAGAGTCGAAAGAGGATATGAAGACTAGATATCCTCACTTGTTTACCTAGCTTTGATTTCGGGGACGAAATCATTTTCATGTTGGGGAGTATTGTAACACCTCGAAATTTCGTTATATTATGTTTTAATATAAATGAAGTTGTTTTGTAATTGAGTTGTAAGTTTGTACTATCCTTGCAAGTTTATAACTCATGATGGGGTTAAAGCATGAGAAATCAAAGTTGGAGCTAATCTTGATATTATGAAATTTTAGAAGGTGTGTTTGGTCATTTAGTGATAGTGTGTATGGATAAAGGGGCTGAGATTTAGAAATATATCATTCCTTTTTAGCTGAGTTGGTTTAGAGAAATCAGAGAAAGAGAATAGAGAGAAATAAGAGAGAAAGAAGAGAAGAGGAAAACCAAGCTTTGGTCTTCAAAATTTGGTAAGAAATTCACCATGGATTCAGACAAAACTTGTTGTAAATGCTTAGTTGTGAACAAACCTATTTGTTGTTTAGGTTTCAGAATCATTGACAGCAGATTGGAACATCAGATTGTGCATAAAGTGGGTTTATCTTCTTTAAAGGTGAGTTCATCCTATTTTGATGTTATAAACTATAAAATTGGATGATTTTGGTATTGTTTTAGTATCTGTATGTTTTACAACTGTTAGAATGATATGGGTCGAACTAAGAATGATATTATTGGGACTGATTGATGGTAAAACTGAAGAACAGCCGTAGTTTCCGGATAAAAAGAGGTATACGGAAACCCCTATGCGAAGGTATCCGGACGAGAAAGATATCCGGTAAGTATTGTTTATTTAGTAGTTTCCGGATGAACTAGATACCGGATGGTATCCGGATTACCTTGGTTTCCGGATGTTGTCCGGATTGATTATATTGTCCGGAAAGTTATGTTATCCGGATTAATTATGTATCCGGTAAGTTTGAGATATCCGAATAGTTTTGTGGTGTCCGGAAACTCCAGTTGTTCGGTCACTTTTGATGTTCTGGATTCTTTTGAGTATCCGGTAACTTGGGAGTTTTGATAACTCTTGGACAGGGTATGATGGAGAAATTGAAACACAGTCTTAGTAGCTTGAACATACTTACGTTTGAATGTTAGTGTGTTAGGCTAAAGGGTTTGGTTTAGGTTAATACTATACTTAAATATAGTATGTGTAATGGATCCATAGGCACGGTTATGTATTGTAACGAGGAATAGGCATAAAGCAATTTGTAATTCCCGTTGGCCTAAAATGAGGAATAGGCATAAAGCAATTTGTAATTCTCATTTCGTAAAGGTGTTATGAAATGAGAAATAGGCATAAAGAAAATTGTAATTTCTATTTCATAGTATAGAAATCGAGGAATAGGCATAAAGTAAATTGTAATTCCTGGTTTCTAGGTGAAGACCAGAGATAGGCATAAAGTAACTTGTAATCTCTACTTCCGGGCCAAGAAATTGGCATAAAGCAAACTTGTAATTTCTTGGATAAGAGCATCAATCTAGAATCTGTAATGATTCGTAGTAGGCTATGGTTTGTGATAATATGACTTACTGAAGGTTAGTCATATTCATGGGGTTGGGTATGTTCCCGTCTTTGAGGTGAGTAAGTGTACGGTAAGAATGTTGGAGAACAGGTTTGTTTATATGAATTGAATATTTTCAAACTGTTAACGTTAATTTGAATTTGGTTGTTCTCACTAGGCGTAAGCCTAATCTTTCAAATTAAATTTTCTTACCAGGTACAGGCTCAGGGAAGTAAATGGGATGTGGGCCGAGAGCTTTTGAAGTATCCAACTTAAGAGATAAGCGGAGGAGTTAGCTAATGCATTGACGCTTTTTGATGGATTGCTTAGATAACTTAGTTAATCTAATTGTAGTGGACATGATTAGATTAATAAGTTATTGAGAGAATTCCACGTTTGTAATTACGAAACCTCATAGTTAATTCTCTTTTTATATAAAAGTTTGGATGTTATTTTATCATAACTTGTTACGAATTGAGGTTCAAATTGGCCCTGATTTTTAGGGTGTTACACACATGCTCCCAAACCCTCCAATATTTAATTAAAGATGGTTGATGTCATGCATACGTGGAAGGACATACACATGCATGTATACATGCATGCACACACACACACACACACATCTTTACACACACTTTTACACACACACATATACAATGCTTGCTACTAGGAGAGAGGTCGGAGAGTTGCTAGGGACTCGAATTAAGACTATTATTTAGAACGGGATTTTACCCGGAAATTTGGGGTGTTACATAATCGATATTATTTTTGACTAACCCGTATATATTGGGTTAAAAACGAGTTAGGCCCAAAAAAAACCCGACCCAACCCGATAACCCGTGAAAGAAAAGCGCTCCAAAATTTTTCGTGTTGGTAACAAACCTGTTGTGTTTAGCAACAAACCTGATTGTGTTAAACTGTTAATGAACTAGAGCAATGAGCTATATATATATATATATAGGGGAGGTATCCGTTGCAAACCAGTCAGTTTGTGCAAACTATACAAACCACTATATTAGGAAACAATAGATGTATTTATGGATAATCATTATGATTCATTAATTAAGACTGAGATATATATGGAAGATGATAAGATTCATTCATTATGATCATGACTTTAGATTATGAAACATAATAAAATCAGATATTTATTAGACTTGATCAACGGCTAAGATAAGTTTGTATAGTTTGCACAAACTGACTGGTTTGCAACGGATATATATATATATATATATATATATATATATATAAATATATATATATTTCTTGCAGGGAAACTTGTATAACCCATTGTTTTAGTGGTCCATTGCCTAATTTCATCACACATGTGGGCATCTTCTGTTTTGCATCTTACTGTCATCACATATGTGTGCATCTTCTGTTTAGCATCTTACTGTTTTAGACATGATAACTTAGTTAAATGGTGAAATGATGAATAAAAGTTCAAACCCGACCCAGCCACCCCAATAGTTTGGGTTGGGGTTGGGTTGCACTTTTGATTGAGTTGGGTTGGATTGAGATTTTTCAAATTGCAATGATTGGGTTGGGTTGTTAAAGTGACTTCAACCCGGTCAACCCAACCTGTGAGCACCTTAACAAGCTTAATGATGATCACAACTTATTCAGTGATATATACACGATTGTTTGGTCAATTGTGGATGCATAGCAAAGGGGTAAGGGGCACAGCCCCCGAACAACCCCCAATAATCACCTACTAAGAGCATCTCCAACAGTTTCTTCAAAATGAAGAAAATAGAGATTTTAGGTAATTTTTTGCTACAACAACTTACCAAAACAATCATTAAAATAGGGAAATATGAGAGATAGTGTAATTTTCTTCAAATTTGGACATATCCCCAAAAAATGATTACCAAGAAATAAATTATATCCCAAATAGAAACTTTTAAATGAAATATTAGGGTGAGAGAAATAATATTTTATTAAATACATATAATATTTTAATAATATAATCCATGATTTATCTCAAAAATTAAGAAACTGTTGAAGATGGATGTAATTTTTTTAAGAATTTTGACATTTGAATCTCTATTTTAGATAATTTTTTAAGAATCTGTTGAAGATGATCTAACATAAGTTTTAGGTTTATTTTTTTAACCATAAAATATTACTAGGCTTCGAATAAATTAAAGGAAGGCCTCAAATCTAATTCATGTCATATAATTTACAACTTTTACTTCAATGATCAATTTAACTCTAATTTCCTTGAAAATTATTTTATTTATCTTATTTTATTTGCTATAATGACAATGATTTGATTTAAGGGTTGTTACTAATTTGTCTTTTATTTTTTATTTCTTATTTTTTGCCCTTTTGCTATTTGATTTATTTATAAATGTACCTAAGTTATTGATCTTATGACACTAAGAGGTTATTTGATTGGTTTTTCATTAAGTCCTGTATGGATATAGATGTCTGTCTGGATTTATTAGTCTGTATAGATTGTGATATCTTGCTGTTTGTTTGTTGTGCTAAGCAAACGGTCTGAATGTCAAAAATGACTATTTTACCCTCATTTTATATTAAGTAGTGATTAACAACAAATCTATAATTAAAGCATAAGTTTGGCTCAAAGAAGGGTTGTCCTACAGGAGAAACACAATGGTGATCCAAATCGTCAAATCCTTATGGGGTGTTTGGGAGTGCTTATATTTTTAACTTATGCTTATTTGCTTATGTGGTGAGGAAAAACAGTTTTTAAAAAGTGTTTGTTAAAAATTGAGGGTAAAAATGTAATTTGGATAGATAAGGAAATAAGGAGAAGTAAATAAATAGGTATGATTGACTTATCAAAAACAACTTATTTGTGGTGAGGAGAAGCAAATAAACACTTTTGATTTTTTTTCTATCCAAACACTTCAAACTGCTTATTTACGGTGAGGAGAAGCTATAAGCAAATAAGTCAAAAATATAAGCACTCCCAAACACCCACCTCCACATCCTTTAAACCCCCAAATCTCCATCTCTCAATTTTTTTCTTTTCACCCCTTAAAATATCTTTTTACAGACTATTTATTTACGGCCTGCTCAATTTCTTTACAATAGGGTTGGAATTTCTTGTCCAAATTTGTTCCAATCAAAATTATCTCTAAATCATCCACATCTGCTGCTGTTCCTACTGTGCGTGTTCTTGGTGTTTTAGTGTGTGTGTGTGAGAGAGAGAGAGAGAGAGAGATGGGGGTATGTGGATCGAAGGCAAAAGGATGCGTGCATGTTGGATTAGGTCATAAGAAACGGGGAGATGTTGCAGATGGAGAAACAACGCCAAAATTACAAGCAAGAACACATGGAAGGAGATGAAGAAGACGACTCGGTAGGAAATCGAAGATAGATGCTCGTCGACGGCAGCTCCAAATCGCAGAGGAAGAAGGTAGGGTTTTCAAAGAGGATGGAGCGTGTACTGACAAGGGAGCCGACCGTTTTTTTTTTCTTTTTGGGCTGAGCGAGATATTAATGGGAAGGGTATTGAGGAAAAAAATATGTCCTCTCCAAATCTGAGCGAATAAGTCATGGTGTCTATTACATTAAGCCACTACCAAACACTCAGATTGAGCTGACCGAATAAGCTGAAGATACCATTCAGCTCATTAAGCCGGTACCAAACAGGCCCTAACTATTGATATGTAATGTGTTCATTTGCTTTTAGTTTAACCAAAATAGTAAAATATATACATAAGAGTATATGTATTGGTTTATCTGAAATAGTAGAAAAAATAATCGAAACCCGAACCAAATAAGTTACACTTATTTGATTAAACTAAACCGTTTAAGCCGAAAACATAATAAACCTAAATCGTATTGGTTCGAATGAGTTATTTGATTTTAATTTTTTTTGACATAGAAAAAATAACTTATTCAGTAAGGTTGCAGGGAAAAAAAAAAAAACTTCATTTCTAAAAAACAACCAAGCAATATACATTACATATGGTTTTGTATACAAAAAAACAAAAACGCGCCAGGTAGGGGTCGAACCTACGACTTTCTGCTTAGGAAACAGACGCTCTATCCACTGAGCTACAGGCGCCTTGTTTGATTAAGCATTGAAACGATTTTATATAATAGAAATTGAATAATTCAATTTGTTCCCTTTTCCGATAAAAAGGCGGCAAATGATGAGTGAATTCATGAAATTGAAGATCTAAGAAATTTGAGGTCATGGAGGATTCGATTACGCAATTTCGCGACGGCATAGCTCGATTCTGCAACCACCTTGAATCCCGTTCCGCCGCTCTCCTCCAGTCCGTCAACCGCCGCCCCATCCCTTTCGGTAAATCTCGATGCAATTGCTCGCTTTTGTATACGATAATTGCTACTTTAGATCTAAATGTTTTGATGATGTGAATAGGTTCCGCTTCGTTGTCGTTCGTGCAATGTCTGAATCGTCGTGTATCTACTGCCACCAGTGATCTCAACCTCCTCGAGTCGATGACCTTCGATACGGTGTCGTTTGAGGAGTTGCTTGGTCACTGCAATGAGGTTTACAAGAAGAATCAGAATGATATTGTGGAGCTCGAGGATCGACTTTCCGCCTTTGGATATGTTCCTGGTAATAATTTAATTTGATTTCATAGTGGTGCAAATTTTGTTGTTTCTGGAAGAACGACATGAGTTTATTTCAGTTTATGTGAATTCTAACAATTTTAATACTAGTTTTTTTCTTTTATCTATAGTGCTAATACTTAACTGTAGGGTGACTACAATTTTAGCCTTAAATGTTTACTTAAGCATGGGGAGAGATCAAATGCATTTGCAAACCATCAATTTCATTGGTTAAGTTAATGAAATTGGCTCGTGAAGTTGTTTAATTTGATGAAATTGTTTCATAAAAAAAATTTCTTGATGAAATTGTTTCATATATTTGTGTTTTTTATTAGTTTTATGTATTTTCTCAGTTTGATGAAACATTTTCAGTTTTACATAAAAAACACAAGTATATGAAACAATTTCATTAAGAAAAGAATGAAATGAAATAGTTTCATCGAATTAAACAATTTCATTAACATATCCAATGAAATTGATGGTTTCCATGGTTTGCAAAATAAGGGTTGCAAATGAAACTACCCCACTTAAGCATTTATATATGTTTCTTTATTTATGGTTGGTGAAGTTATTAATCTAGCACTACTTATGTAGAGGTGGAGATTGATGAATCGGAAGAGGACTGGCATGATTCACAACCGAATACTAGTTTGGATTTGAAGAACTCAATGGATGATGACTCTTTGTATCCTTTTTGTTTGAAATTTCTACCCTGCACATAGGTTGGTGCCAAAGGAGGTGAATAAATTATGAAATCGATTTAAATTAAGAAAAGGATCATGTCAATCGGTTGTGATTCTTTGCTTTGGGGGTCTTCTCTTTACATATGTAGATCTCGTTTTGATGTTAACTGTTTTTATTTAAATGTCTTGATGATTAAGATATTGCATTGAAGAAACCCCGACT
This sequence comes from Saussurea involucrata, assembly GCA_033807775.1. Lineage (NCBI taxonomy): Eukaryota > Viridiplantae > Streptophyta > Magnoliopsida > Asterales > Asteraceae > Saussurea > Saussurea involucrata. The sequence goes on along the minus strand of CM066325.1, from coordinate 9,936,341 downwards.
TGCTTTCTTGAAATTCATTTGCTGGTGCAAGTCATGACTGCCATAATGGTTCAAGTGTGTGATATCGTTACGATTCTTAACCGTAGTTAGATTTGATGATACATTGAGCTTGCAGAATCTTGGGATTTCTGATGCTTCTCTTGCCACTATTGTATCTGAAGGTTAGCTGATGCAATACCAAGATCAGTGATTCCTTTCATATTTTTAGGACTATTTTAAAGAATGGTGATTAAAAGGCTTTTACTTGATTGACACAACTTATTATACATTTGATAAGGGCATGTTCTGCTGTAGCATGTTTGCTTAATCTGCTGTTTTCCAGTTATAACAATTTGCACATTCAAATGTGAGTATACTTCTGTATCTTAATCTCCAACTGCAGGCAACAATAAGTTTGAGTTAGATGGACTATATGAACCAGCCACAGATATCTCAGAACTAGAAAGTAAATAACTGTGTGCAGCTTTTTTTTTTTCTTTTTTCTTCTTCTTCTTTCTCCTCTTATTTCTAACATGAGCGACACCGTTTTGTCATGTGAATAGAGGATGAACCAAATGAGTTGAAAGCATTTGAAGATCCCCAATCTTTAATAGACGTACCTAAAGATGTTTACGAAAGTCTCCCTTCATATATGAGAAGTTTAGCTTCTTGGGAGGTAAATATCTGTTTCAAACTTGGATGCAATTCATTGTTCACTTATGGCTGGCACATTCTGATATGCACAATTCACTGAGATTATAAATAAGATACTGATTCCTCTCTAGCATTTCAAGTACTAATTCTGCACTTTTACAGGATATGATTGCTGCTGTTGAGAAAATGAACTCGAGCCTCAAACGGAAAACCAGGAATGGCAACTTCTTCACCCAAGATGAAGTTTCATTACTGGAATTAGGTCAGCATAAACACACACTTTCTTGTTCAAACTCTCTGGTGTCAACTACAGATTAGACTAGTAAACCTATCCCAATTGTCATAACTTACAAAAGAAAATAATCACATCATCCTAAAACCACTAACAGTCCTTGTGAGCAAGGTTTTAAAAAGCGGAATCGTGCCTCAAGGCGTTTTCCGTCGATGAGGCGAGGCGTAAGCCTCGAGGCAGTCCAAGGCGTAAGCCCGAGACAGAAATATATACACTACACAAAATATATATACACACACATCAATCTGCATTCCACTGCTTCTGCTAAGAGAATATATGCAATATATACACACACTTGACACTTGAGTACTAGTCACAATATATATATATATAAATATATATATGTATATATATCATACTAAATTAGCAAAAGAATTTACATATACTTTTTACAATCACGGAATAATGACGTACATGTACTAACAAAGAAAAAAATTATTGATCTATTATATATATATATGTATGTGTACTTACATATAAAATGCTCACAGCTCATAAAGAAAAAAATATTAAATATCAATAAAGTGTGAGTAGAAGTGTCAAGTGTGACCGTGAGACTAAATAAAAGAAGTTTAGATACATATACATGATACTTTTGTGAACCGAAGAGAATTGAAGAAGAAAATGCAAATAAAATGGGAGAAAACTGGAACTCATGAAGGACAATAGACCAATAGCAAATAGGGCTTATGAGAACTAAAGAAGAACAAGGTTTTCAAAAAAGAAATAGAGAAGGTTTTAGTCATTTTTTAAACCATCTAGCCTCCGTATTGAGGCGTACGCCTCTCTACCACCTCAATCACCGCCTCAAACGACTGAAGCGTACGCCTTGTCTGGGGATTGAGAGGTGCCGCCTCAGGTGCGATTTTGGACCGCCTCGCCTCAAGGCTTACACCTCACACACTTTTTTAAAACCATGCCTGTGAGAATATGTGGAACCAATGTTCTAAAAAACGCGCCATGGCGCCAAGGTGTGGTCTTGCCGCCACGTTATACCCCTTGGCGTCGAGATAAGGCGTGGAACTCGTTACGGCGCACCATGACACGCCATGGCGCGTTATGCCGCCATGGTCTGCCATGGCGTGTTATGGAGTTACAAATTTGTGTACTTTTGATTTTTCGAATCTATGTACTTTGAAATTCGATTCGAATTTGTCCATTTGTATCGATTATAATTTCTTTTGTTTATCGTTGTATATGAATTTAAATTGTTAATAACTTAAATCATTATTGTTCAAGACACATATACATATATATTATATACATATTTGTCGCCTTAAGTCACGCCTTGGAAATCACCATGGCCTCGTCGTAACTCGTAAGGCTTGAGGCTTGACCTCGCTGCCACGCCATGCCTCACGCCATTTAGATTACTCTCCAAAAGCATTAAAATTAAGAATTTGAATTGATGCTGTTTGTGAATGTAGGCTCTAAAACCAGATCATATTTGCTGTTACTCGTGAAGATGAACCGATTAGTCGTGGAGACCATTGATGGCTTGATTTCGTATAGAGTACTGTAGGCAAAGGGACCCTAAGCTAAGCTTGTGATCAGACCAAATATACAACTACCCTTTTTTGTTGTTGTTGGAGTCTTAAAATTAGTCATTGGGTTTGATTTTATTGTAGGAAAATTACAAGTTTGGACAGTTGGGTTTGTGAGTGAGAGAATTATAAACAATCTGAGTCTTGTTTGATGCTTCTTTTGTTTAGTTGTTGTTGGTGATGGTGAGCTTAAATTGAGTTCTTGTTAAGTGTTTTAAGTAATGGTTTATGATTTTATTGATTTTAAGATTTTTTATTTGATTTGTTACTTTGAACTTGGAACATTACAAATGATACAAGGGAAGCTTATTGTGGTGCAAGAGGGCTGATTCTGTTTTTTTAGGGTGCGCAGATAGGATAGATTCAACGTTTGGTAGATAGAACTGGACAGAACAGAACCGATAAACATTAGATAAAATACAATAAATAAAATTTAAAGAATGAGTAAAATATAAAATAGACCGTGTATTTGATGTTTTAGAATAGAATTAAATTTATTTTGAAATTATATTGATAAAACATAAGTCTGTTCCACCTTGTTCCATGGGTAGGGGTGGAACAGTCCTGTTCCACTCTGTTCCTGTCTGTTCCACATAAAAGTCCTGCCAAACATGGGACAGTGATCCCTGTTCTGTTCTGTCCTGTGTACCAAACGCGGATAGTGAATAAGAGATCTCCAATGACAACACCAAATTCTTAAAAACAGTGTAAAATTTTGGTATAAAAAATAAGTCTATTCCAATGGGTAAAATAATTCCAAATCAAACGCCAGAATGTACAATTCTAGGTATATTTCTTTTTAGCTTTTTCCATTAGTGTAAAATTTGATGTAAATGAGTAAATGGGTAGTGTTACACCAAATTTGGTGTGTCCATTGGAGTGGTTCTGTATTAAATTTGGTATTTGGTGTAAGATTTGATGGTGCATTGTCCATTGGAGTGGTTCTTATGCCGTTGAATTTTCTTCAACATGACTACATTTTAAGATATGAATGAAGATCAAACGAGAAGACGGTTAACTTACAAGAAGTGCGAGAAAAGTCAAATCACATGTGATACACACATCATGAAATGACGTATGAATGGTGAAAATTCGTGTGTAATGGTTGGTCAAGCGGCATGTCTTTGCATATAGTCCGTCTAAGACCGAAGCCTTTGCAACCTAGGGCGGTATGGAGCATCTCTAATGGCTATGTTATAATATTTTTTTTAAAAATAGTTATGTGAAGTCAAAATTTCAAAAAAATGGTACATCCAACTCCAAACAACTATTATATTTTAGTAACTATAATATTAAAATATTCAATACATTTAATATAAAATGTTATTTTTTTCATAAACATTTTTTTAATATTGGTGAGAAAGAATTAAGATATTATTTTTCTCTCCTAAATAGAGATCTGGAGATTTATACAAGTTTGGAGATCTCTACATTTTCTCTTTTCTCTTTTAGTATATGTTTAATATAGTTATTGGAGCAAACAAGTTATCAAATATTTTAAAATAGTTATCGAAGATGCTCTAATATTAACCATATTGGGTGTACCTAAGACGACCCAGGTTGAGTCCCAAACCATTCTTGTTTAGTTGGTAATTGCTATTCCCTTTTGGTCATTCCATCCCAAAATTGTTACAATCCATATAAATTAATAAAATCATAATTAAAGATAATTTTAAGATTTAGTACATCATAACCATCTTAAAAGTAGGCATTTAGATGACGTTTATTTTTAAGAGACGATGAAGTTTGAAGTTCGATATCCCTTATAACTTTTAAGAGATGGTGCTTAAGTTAGGAATCTGAATAAATATATAGCCTGGCATCTGAATATAAATATATATATATATATATATATATATACATATCCCTAAAAAATTCAACTTAAATATATCAATTGAAGTGACCATCAATGATCAAAAGACGGAACGAAAAAAAGAAACAAAAGAAGAATGCCGACAGATTTGAGAGATTGTGGAGTTTAAATCATATCTCACACTACAAAGCCATAATTTAAGAGATTAAAGATGTTGTGGAAAAACGAATACACAACAAATCTTCAATCTTCGTGTTAGGTGTTTTTGCAAATTCGAATGCATGTGGACCAAAAATGAGGTTGAATCGAAAGAATTGTGCTAGGCGGAAATAAAAGAAGATTTAAGAGATAAACTTAACCATATTTTTGTACAAACCATATTAAAAGATAAGAGGCTTTGGAAAAAAACGGTCTGAATTACAAAATGTCGGAAAATGAAAAAACAAACAAAGGATTCTAAAAACGAACTTATAAAAAGAAAGTATACATGCACTTGTTTTGAAACTAACTTACATAGATATATATATATATATATATATATATATATATATATATATATATATATATATATATATAAGCACTTGTTAAACTTCTAGCACCACTTCTATGTGACATAAATTTGCATGCATTACACATATACAAAGATAGATGTGCCAAAGGCCCAAAGAGATCATCAACCAGATAAATAGTAGAAATGTATGCAAGCAACTTTTTACACAAAGCAGAATCCCATCAAGTCAAGTTCAAGTCAACAGTTTTACAAGGGGTCAAAGAAAAAGGACAAACCTATATAACTCATAAGCCAAAATCCTGTTTATGTACTGCACTGCATTAGAGATTTAGAGTTAACCCAACACAAAACTGCCAATGGACCCACAGGTGAAAAAGAAGCAAAAACTTAAAAGAGTAAAAAATGAACACCAGCAGCAGCAGCAGCCTACAATTAATAGAAGATAACCAAAACCTTTAACTGCCTTCCTTCAAATACTTTACATTTGTTTTGTTTTTTCTGTCACCAACCATTACCAACATGCTATGCAATTCTGTTCTAGTTGTATATCTTAACCGGTTTCTCATATGTGTGACGATTCTGCAAGTTTTATGTAAACAACATGAATTAGTAGTAAATAGTAATAGTCAGCAAAACAACCCAGGGTTGTGTTTGGTACTCAGACGGGACTGAACTAGACGACAAGAATGAGGTTTGGGGGTTTTAATTCGACAGGGGTAGTTTAGTGTAATTTACCAATCTAATCCATCTCCATAGACCATGATTTTTGTTAGGGTCAATCCTGTCCAGGGTACCAAACGTGCCGTAGAAACCAAAATAAAATTTACCTGGTTAGCTGTGAATGGCCTTTTAGGACTGGTATCTGGGTGTTCCAATCCAAGGTACTGCTCCCAAGCGCTATAAACATCTTTTCTCTAAAAAATAAAATAATATAAATCCATAGATAGATCAGTGGAAGTCAATTAAGTAATAAGATCAATAAGCAAGTACAAAGGACAATGAACCTGAAAACGGCTAGACACGATGTCAGAGTCATCAAGATACTCAGGTCGTCCAAGAGAAGATAAAAATGCAAACTTCCACTGATCACCCACAAAAAAAATATTTTAATCAACAAAAATATATAGAAAAAAAGTTGAATATCACTAACTGAGGATGCAGTGACCATGAAGAGAAATTGGTACAAGGACGGGACTGGACTGCAGAGGCAGGCAGGTGAAGAATTGTGGAAAGTTTTACTATTTCAATTTGACTAGGGATAGTTTCGTAATTTATCAAACTTGTCCCATCTCCCTATTGTTGTTCCACCTATTAAAAAAATGCATTTTTGTCCCACTTATGTCCAGTCCCAGTCTAATTGTCGCACCAAAAGTTGCACAACAAGTTTTTGTTCGTCCTATCCCGCGTACTGGAAATTTAACTACACTTGTGTGCATCATGATGATGTAACCCGGATTGACAGCCGGCTGAATGATTGAATTAGAATGAAATAGGGTTTCTGGCTTTCGAGAGGCCAGATTCTCTCCCAAGGCTCTCGCCCAAAACAAACTTGACAAAACCTGATCGAAGATCCTAATGACCCAAAACACCCCCTATTTATACTAAGCCACTAAGCACAACTCTTGCATTACTACTTATACTAGTGCATTATGCACTTGTACCACAACCTACCATATTTGACCATTTGACCCACTACCTAAGGTATAACAATACTCCCCCCCAAAACTTCCACCTTGTCCTCAAGGTGGAAAAAGATCAAATTGGACCTCAATCCAACAATTGATATCAATGATTGTTGGTTGTAATGACAGTGGTGGCAGCAACGGTGGTAATATCGACGGCGGTCGTAGCGGTGGCGGCCACGGTGGTGGCAGTTTCCAATAGCCATAGGCCAACCATTCTCCCCCTTTTGCTGAGAAAGAGACAGAGTTTGACAAGGAGAAAAAGGCTCGTATTATTTTGAGGATTAAAAAGAGCTTCCCTCTGTATATGTCGTTAAAGGCAGTTTTGGAAACCACACAGTACCCAGCTTTGAAGTAAGAAAGATGATCGGTCTGATCCACCGGGTTATGGCTTGTCTGGAAGATTGTATAGTTTCCCATCTTACGATCAACAAAAATCTCCCACGATCCGTGTTTCAAGATCCTCTCCACCAGATTTTCATGTCTCATTTTAAATCCCAGCCTTGCTTTTATACTATATTTGGGCCGAATTGATAAAACTTGGTTGAACTTGGGCCACATAGAATAACTTTCATTGGGCTTTGTCGACTTATTTGTTTTCTTCTTCTCCAACTGGGCTTTCCCGATCGAGGCCTGGTTATTGTCCTTGGTTTCGCTTGGCGGTGGAAGAGAAGGTGACAAACGAAACTCCAGCGAGGTTGACACCGGTAATGGCAGAAAAGAGAACGACGATGGCAGTGATGGCTTCGGCGGCATCGGTGATGGCTTTGGCGGCACCGATGATGGCGGATAGGATGGTGACAAAGGCGGCAACGGCTCTAATGGGCTGTTAACAAACCCCACTCTTCCTATGTCTCGATCTTTTTCTTTTATATTTTCGACCTCCTTCCCTCTCTCAGTATTTTCCCTTTCCTCCTCCTCCAAACATTTCTCTATATTGTCCCTCTCCATGGTCACACCCTGTTTTAGGGTTAAAAAACTGTTCACCAGATGAACACCTGATATCGAGCAAAATTGACGAAGGACCATCGACTTCAGATCCTCCCAGCGTCTAAAAGGTACCCTATGATGTTCCCATCGACCCCATCGCAAGGCAATTCCTTCAAAGGCACTAATGGCCGCTTCAATTCGCTCCTCTTCCCTGAGCAGATTTGATATAAAATATTTTTCTGTTGCAAGGATCCACCCCCTTGGGTCTGTTCCGTTGAAAATTGGTATTTCCAATTTCCTTCCCTTAACTGCTAGAAAACGATCGGAATCACTCGTACTGTCGAATTTCTTCCTGACCGGTCCAGATCCCGGCGATCCTTCATCTACTGACGAATTGTTCTTAGTTGCGACCACATCTTGGCTTAACTTGTCAAGCTGTTGAAGGATTTTCTCTAATGTCTTCTCCATCACCTGTTGATTCTTCTCAATCGAACCGACAGTAATTTCCAATTCGTCCATCCTTGAATTCGTGCTCCTCGTCGTCATGATTGGATCGGACTCGCTCTGATACCAATTTGATGTAACCCGGATTGACAGCCGGCTGAATGATTGAATTAGAATGAAATAGGGTTTCTGGCTTTCGAGAGGCCAGATTCTCTCCCAAGGCTCTCGCCCAAAACAAACTTGACAAAACCTGATCGAAGATCCTAATGACCCAAAACACCCCCTATTTATACTAAGCCACTAAGCACAACTCTTGCATTACTACTTATACTAGTGCATTATGCACTTGTACCACAACCTACCATATTTGACCATTTGACCCACTACCTAAGGTATAACACATGAGTATCTATTAATTATTATAAGAGGGTACCTTAGCAAATTCATCATCAGGAACCTGCAATTTCTTTTGAATACGAACTTTCACATCTCCCAAAGTTTCATCTTCACGAATTATCAGAAAGAAGGGATCTCCAAAGTTTTGCACGTGCTACAAAACCATTAAAGAGTTAATGAGATATGCGATGCTATGGTCCAAACAGCTGTTTATCCATATTTACATACCATCTGGCTCTGCGCGTTCTCTTTGGTGAAATGGTAAACATGAATCAAGCGATCTAGGGGTCCAAGGTTTTTCTCTTCTTCTGGAATCTGAGATAAAAAAAAATTATATATGAAGCAACAAAAAAACAAATATCGTATCAGTGTTGATTTCTAGATAGTTTGATGTGAAAAAACAGCATGTATTGTGGGTAAAAGCAAAAGAAAGAATGGTATCAGAACTCACTTCCTCTGCACGCAATGTCCAGTATTGATCATTTATATTCTCAATTTTCTCGGTCAGCGGAAAAATCTGCAAGCAAAGGAGAAATTGAAAAAAAAACTTAATAAATAGACGGAATAGAATGTAACATACTATTCCACATAACTTTAATAAAATTGAACTCATGTTTAACATTGAACAGAATTAAAAAGACATCCCGTTATTGCAGGATTACCACACTGTTAGAAATAACCTTGGGATCTGTTAGAAATGGTAATAGAAAAATAAAACACCAAGAAAGTAAAGGCAATGCAATACCTTGTAAATCTTATGGTAGAATACTTCAAGCAGTCTCAGTTCAGCATTTGGATGTGACAATTCCACCTGTTTGAATGTGCAATTTAACACATCATAAATAATAATATAACACAATTTTCCGCAAAAAAGGCAATTTAATTACAGGAAAGGTTTTCTTCCATGAACCATGACTTTTGCAGTTACAGAATAAAATTAAGATTTTAAATACAGAAAAAAAAAATCATTTAAAGTGAAAAAATCAAGATTTTAAATAAGACTGAAAAAAAGTCTTTTGCACTAAAAAAAAAATCTTTTGCAGTGGAAAAATAAAATAAGAAATTTAATGAAGATGCAAAAAAAAGTATGCATTTTTCTTGCATCCTTGACAGGAGTTGGTGATAGATATGCACATAAAAATGTAAAATTAGTATTTGGGTTCACGATATGCCTCATTGTCGATATTATTCAATCTAAGATGCCTTTTTAATATTAGGTCGAGTTTTAAGATAACTTAAGTGCAATTCCATGTAACTATTATTGAAAGCATACCTTCGACTTTAATTCATCGAGAACATCTCCAACAGTGCTCTGCTTAGGCAACCTGATATTGTGAACTACAGGCTGCAACAAAATATACAACATAATATCAGACCCAACAAATATATCCATATAATATTCAGCAAAATTAAGACACTTTTATTCCCCCCCCCCCCCCCTTAATGAAGAAAAGAAAATTATACGAGTTTTAGAAACATACCTCTTCCTTGGTAGCATGATGATAAACAACCTTCAGAGTTTTTAGACCTTGCAACTGTGGCAGAGGGATGTCCAACACTTCATAGTACAAAATATCAGAAATCTGTGCGCAAAAATGAAAGAATCTGTTAATAAAAAATGACCACATAAAAAAGAATCAATTTAAAGAGACCCAAATTACAAAAAAAAAACCTGATTGTAGTGAATTAGCATATCTAGCAGATGATCTGCAACTCGATATTTAATGGGATGGGGCTTGGGTTGTTGAGAATAGCAGTTGTGAGGAGTAAGCCTGATTTTCGATGGATCATCCAGATTAAGCTTCTGGGCCACTCTCTCCACCACGTCATCATAAGTATGCAACTTTGACCTGTGGACACATGAAAGAGAATTGATCAACAGCCAACAAACAGCACCGCGCTCATTCTAGAGCAATCTGGTAATGAAAAAAATGAACTCACAATTCCAAAGAGAAATCGTCCTCTTTCGGTCTATCCAGAGATCGAAATTGAACCGTCTGCAAAGAAAATAACTATATTAAAAAGGCAGGGAGATGCAAGAAGATGCAAAATTTTATCGTAAGCCAAGAATGCAAAATTAATGCAATCAATCGTTAAGATTTATTTTTTGAAATTTATATTTAAACAAAATAGGAATTACACTCGTTTTTAATCACACATGTATATAAATTGCTAAATATGCAACTCTTAATGCATGAGTGATTTGTACATAATGCTTCATATATGTTGTACCCTTGAAATTTAACCTAAACCAAAGCTTTGGACACCTTTTATAGGCATGGAGTTCACTCCACGTCTCCACCTATGTGGGACAAGCTTTCATGTTTTTCGTTAATGCATTACTCATTTGTACTTATTTGCTTCATGGATGTTTTACTCTAGAATCCACACGCTTAACTCTATCTGTGGAAGCAAATAAAAAGACGTTTCTAGTAAAATCAAACCGTACCTGACGATTTTTAACATATTCCAAAAAAGAAGGTACATCAGGATATCGGTATTTCTCTACAGCAAGAGTCTGACGGAGTTTCTGGAAGCAAATTATGTCTCCATCCTCAATCTGAAATGAAGGAAAGAAATTTCGTCATATTTAAGTGCCACTTCACCTATAGTTCTAATAAACATCTGCAAGTCAAAATCTTGAGACTCATACCTGGCTAGATCTGAACGAGGCATTCCTCTCGAGCCGCTCACACATGACAGATGGATCAAATTTTATTTCCTGACGGAAGACGAGAATTCAAAATCACATATGAAAGTATACAAAATATTGAATCTGCATATAGCAAAGTATGAGGAAACAGACCTCGTAAAGTTCAATTTCTTCATCAGGACTGAATCCAGCCATCTCATTCAACTTTGGTATAATTTCAACTGGCTTGCCAAAACTCTTCACAAAAGACCTACCAACAAAGCTGAAATACAAGAAAAGTTGCAATTACTCAAGAAACCATTATCACATATTGCCAGAAAATATGTGTTCTTATTCTTATCAGCACCCGTTACTTAAGAGTTCTAGTCCTACAACAGCATTCCTTGAGCCTTCAAAATATACAACAGCATTCCTTGAGAGAGGATCAAACGAGAATGCTAACTATTTATTTAAGAGAATACAAAAACGGCCAAATCACGTGCAAAATCACATGTGATTTTGATACACTCTAAGATGAAAACAAAATGAATGATACTGCAACCGAATGATTAATGGTTTCCAGCAATTCGAGAAGTTGGGAGATCCCTAGGCTCACGCCAAATTCAGTGTTTACAAATCAGATGCCCTTTCCCCCTTCCCCTCTCACCTATTTAACAAACTCTAAAAGCTACTTTACCCTTTGTAATAGAATACTCGCTATTCCAAAAATGCCCCATCGCTATTTCATCCTTATTAAAACCACCACCCATCCTACCCCTTTACTCTAAATAGGCAACGTAACTAATAGCATGCTTCCAGGGTATATCAGATTTTACATTAACGGTCAAAAAAAGGTGTGAGTGCGACTTTGGCCAAAGTCGCATGAATCACATATGATTTTGTACGTGATGTTAGTGTAAAATCACATGTGATTCGACCATTTTCTTATTTTCTTAAATAGGTACCGTTCTCGTTTGAACCCGACTCTCTCTCTCTCTCTCTCTGTCTATATATATATTGGCATCCTGATGATCATGTTCGAGAAAAGTGTTATACAAAATATTTTCTAAAGTATCCAACTTCACAGTGATTATTATAGAATACACGCTTCCCAGAAAAACAGGGAAACATCAAGTAATATCTAAACGTACCGGAGTTCTTCCTTCTCGGGATCATAAAGCTTGAAGAAAAGAAGTATATCATCTTTGGTTTTGTCAGGTGGGGGAACAGGCTTCAAATCCTGAAACAAGACACAATTCTAGTAAAACTACTGGGCTGAAGGAAAGAAAAATGTACAGCTTCTCAAAGATCTAATAGCAACCAGATATTCATGAAGTCACACAGGCAATATTACCACTCCAATCTCTATCTCCAAGAACAATTTCAGTTCAGCATTGTGATTTTTATTCGAAACCTCTCTTAATTGTCCTACCTGCAAAAATCCAAATGGTTACAATCATAAACAGTAACACAATTAATGAATCCTCCTACATGTGCATAACGATCATCTATTATGTGCATGCAACCCTCCAATTTTTTTAAAGTTTATACCAAATATCAATTAATACAAAAAATGCAAATGTGCTCATTGAAAGCAACGATATAGAGAGCATTATCAAGAAGTGGGAGTATACAGATTGTGTTTCCTCCTGTGGTGTCAAAGGCCGATTGGGACGGTATGTATGGTTCTGCCTCTTCGCCCATATCCAGAAACGCTGGAATTGAACAGGTACGCCAAATTCTTTGGCCACCTCCTCCTGCAGCCCAAAAAGAATTATCAGAATAGTTGAAGATTTAACACAACTTGAAAAGTAAAATCGACAATAATTGTATAAAACTAAAATTGACGATAATTGTATTAAACATAATGCATAAGCAGCCAGAAAAGAAAACAGAATAGTACCTTGAAAAGGTTGAATGGCATCTGTTTCTGAATACGGAAACTATGAACTTTGTCATGATCAACAAGATCAAAATATGTATCTTTCCCTATCTGTTCTAATAGATCAACATCACGAGCAACCTAGGCATGTCAAAATACATTAGTAACAACTTCCCCAAAACGTACAAAAGTGATCGGTAATTTGAATTTTTTTCTAATACTATCAACAACCTTTATAATAGTGTAGAGATGAGCCTGTGCTTTGTATCTTCTCTTGTCTTCCTTCTCTTCTTGCTCTTTCTTCAACCTTATCTGAAAAATAAATAAATGCAAGCCTCTAACTTTATACTACACATGCCAAATAAATCTAAAATCATCAGTATGTTTACTTACCCTAAGGTGTTCTGCAATATCTTTCTCGTCCATGTCACAAATTATCTTTTCCTTGTCACTCTCACGAATATAGACAAGCATGTATGCATTCGAGTATTTTGTAAATTTAAACGGAGCGTTATTGTAGCCAGGATTTGTCTGGGGCAGCTGTTGAGAAAGGTGTTAAGACAGAGATGATAAGTATGTTGTTGTTTCCCTAAATACGAAGATAACTTGTTGGAGGCAGATACATATTGGACAAAGTAATTCACTACCTCCTCCTCGCCACCATATTGCTCTTCTAATGCCCTCTTCAAATCTTCTTTCGTAACCCTTTCGTCGTCGAACTTGAACCTAATTGGAAGCAAAATAACCAAACAATATAAACAGAGAGAAAACATAGCTGCATAAACTGTCCAAGAGCCAAATGCATGAGAAATCTCTCTGGAACATAAGCATATACCAAATCCATTAAAGCAACCATGTCAACCATGCTAATTAACCCTTCCATTTAAGCAATTTTCCTTGTCCGGAAAAATATATTAAAAATGAATCTCATTATTAGAAGACATATGAACTTTTAGAGACCATATCCTAACCCTGATCTTCAGAAAGTGAATTGAAACAATGCAATATACCCTCCTCTTTATCACAATATAGAATTCCTTAGGTAGTTAGGTGACTCAGAAACAAAGACATATACAGGGGAATTTATTGGCAAGTGCTTTATAATTTGGGGCATTCCTGTGGCATAACTGTGAAGAGTCCAAAAACCTAGGTTGACCAAACAACCAACAAGAGACACTCATAATGTAACCTGGTAGTAAAAAATACACCTCACTCTTTGCTTCTTCTAAATTTTTTATTCATAGTGAACCCACCCAATGGAAGGTAAGCTTTTATTATCAATGGACAATGTACAAATTTTAATGTACAAAACTTCCCTGCATTTTCTTAAAGGTTAGGCATGGACGTTACCAAGCATGATTAGCATTTAAAACTATGCCCACTGCTTTCATAAAAGCATTTTGTTTTACATTCTAAGGAGGTAGCATTTAGGAGGAAAGGAGAAGTAACTAATTAATTAACAATAATATATAATCAGAATGAAGCAATAGACACAGGAATAGAAAAGAATACATATGAGGAAAGAAGAATCAGTAATCGGCTACTACCTAATTTAAAATCAATATACAGTCAGAGAGAAACGATGTTGATGAGATAAAAGAACAGAAGTTGGAGCTCTTATAAACAAAAAGAAAGTAGATAAAAGTGATTCATAAATAAAACTTACCATTGATCTGACAGGGTTGGCCTGATGAATGCATAATAGTGTCCACCATGCACGCCACCACTATGAACCAAGACACTGTAACCAAGAAAGATAACAAGCTGATGAATGCATAATAGTGAATGCATAATAGCCTCATTCACTCCAGTAAAATAAAACATGGTCCTGAACATACAAGCAGAGAACTGAAAGATTGAAAGTCGAGAAGATGGGTCTTCTGCACCCCCCAACCAAAAGGTATACACACGCAATAAAATCTCCCAAAATAATATAATATATGTTTAATATTGAGCCAGTAAGTTGATAAACCCTCAGAAAAAAAATGGACAGATGAGTATGAAAAAACATGCCAAAGATTAAAAAAAAGAGTAAATTACGGATTTGGTTCCTTTATCTTCATTTATTACAAAAAAAAAAACCTCCACGTATGCAGTTTCTTATGGATTTGGTCCTTCATACTAACGGCCGTCCAACTTACCTGTTAACTATGAGGGTAAATTAGTCTTTTTAGCATTTTTTTTACTTTATTTGACATTTTTCAGACCACAGGGACCAATTATGTAGTTTACCATAACTAAGATTTTTCTTTATTTTAAGATTTTTAATTACCTTGTCATTTATATACATATATATACCGTACCAGATCTTGACATCTGGACAGGCATACCCGCTGGCCATCGGCCACCTCCCACCGGTACCCCAGAACTCCGGCGTCCAACCGTCTCATCCGGCATCCAACCGACTCCTCTGGTGTCCAACCGTCTCCTCCGGGTTTGGGAATCCCAAGTCTGCACAACAGTTGCCTTTCTTCTTCCCATAGCCTTTGCTCTCTGATCCACATCCAATGGAGTCGAATCACAGAGATCAATAGAAACTGCTATGTGTTTTCATCTTCCGGTTTCTGCATCTCAAAGCTCCATTCAAGACTGATTCCACCTTCCGGTTCCTGCATCTCAAGGCTCCATTCAAGATTGATTCCCTTCTGCTTTGTTTCCCATCTGATCCATTAAAAAGTGTTTCTGCTTCAAAACTGATTCCCTTCTGCTATGCTTCCCTTCAAGGTTTATATAGGTTTTAATTTTTTAGGTTTGATTTAGAATTTGATTAATGTAGGGTTTGCATTATAGTTCTTGATGATGATTCTTTGATTTTAATTTTTATAGTTCTTGATGGTTTTTAATGGGTATAATTTATGTTTTTGAATTAGAGATTTTGTTCATCAGGTTCTTGGTGGTTGAAGTAGGAAGAAAATGGTGAGAAGACTGAAAGGCCCTTGAGTTTAAAGGAATTAACAGACAGACGTTAGTGTGAAGGACCAAATCCATAAGAAACTGCATACATGAAGGTTTCTTTTGTAATAAATAAAAGATAAAGAACCAACTCCGTAAAAATCGACATACCTTAGGGACCAAATTCGTAATGTACTCTATTAAAATAAGGAACTTAAATCCAAATTAAAATGTAAAGTAATCAGTAATATAAATCCACACAGCAAACCCAATGTGAGCCCTACTGTCATTCAAGCTTTGAACATTTTGGGTTTAAAACTAATATGTCACTGAGCACAAAATCTGTATGGGTGATCGATGCATCATGAATTCATGAACATAGAGTAGAGCAAATAAATAAAAACAACTAGGAAACCCTAATATATCTAGACAATTTGATGTCTTTTCGTAATGTACTCTATTAAAATAATGAACTTAAATCCAAATTAAAATGTAAAGTAATCAGTAATATAAATCCACACAGCAAACCCAATGTGAGCCCTACTGTCATTCAAGCTTTGAACATTTTGGGTTTAAAACTAATATGTCACTGAGCACAAAATCTGTATGGGTGATAGATGCATCATGAATTCATGAACAGAGAGTAGAGCAAATAAATAAAAACAACTAGGAAACCCTAATATATCTAGACAATTTGATGTCTTTTTATGCCAAAAAAAGAACTAATTTGATACCTGTGAAGGGTGTAAAGGTTGCGAACACTCTTATCTGCATCAGGAGATAGATACTTGCCATTCTCTCTATCAAGATCAAGCTCTAGGGGAAATTCATAACGATCATTTATCTGCATAACGAATAACGAGCCATTAGCTCTGGGAAAGAAAGAAGAGCAAGGGAAGGAATCACAATACCTCTTAAACAATGCATTACACCCCAAAAGATAATCCACCATATAACAAATTTTGACACTGTATTTTCCTCCATTGTTTCTATCAACATTATATCCATCATACATGAACAACTAAATCATGCAATCAATCAAAATAACGTTTTTAATTTCCATACAGATATAAGCATGGAAGATGGAAGCACTCACAAGTCATGACCACAATACAAATTACAACGACCCCCCCCCCCCCCCACCCCACCACCACCACCACTAAAAGAAAAACCACCAATTAACATCACCCTGAAAGATGAAAATAGCAAGTGCACATTGATGTATATAAACACCAATAATAATAGACAATATCAAAATACTATGACACTCAGAAAAGCTGAAACGAAAGATACTTACTTTTACCATTGTATCCCTCATGAAATCATATTCAAAACGCTTTAGCTGCAGTTGAAGAACTGGTGGAAAATCAATAAACAATACGCCCTTCCTAGCATCCTACATAGGAATGCATAAAAACCAAGCATAAAGAGTTAGTCAAAATTAGCAATAAGCAAGATTGACTAAACGTAACAAGAATTTTATCAAAAATCAGGGAGGGGCTCCTTGGATCATAATTACATAAACCAAAAGAATCTCTAGATTCACTCTCAAAATAATAATAAAGGGCAAGTAACTTCCAAAGGATGCACAAGCCGAATAAGATGCACAAAAAATCAAAATCAATACTGCATTAACAAGGACTTTGCAAGCACAAGAAAAGATCGATAGATCTTCGATTATCAGCATCTGTCTGTGAGTGTGCATCATATTTTTCACACCCCTAAAACAGATAAACTAATAATAAAGGTATGAATATATGACACCTAAAGCTTCAATCTCCAACCACAATCATCATATTATTATGCATTGCTAATCCAAACTATGGATTTCAGTTGCAAGATCTTATTAAAGACAATGGGATCTTCAATGGCACATAGATTGATTTAGCCAAAACATAATTACAACGGTAGATGGTAAGCCTTAAAAAAACATGAAATTTGTAACATTGCAATTTACAAACATGACTGGACAGCTAACCTGCAAACCATGTTCTTCCGCATGATATTTATTGTCACCCTCGAGTCGTTCAACTTCAACATATTTGTCAAAAGAAGCATAAACATCTTGACAGCCTTTCACATCAAGTTGAAGATCTGAAATCAACATTATGACGCCATTAATCAAAGCAGACTCGAATCTATACGCAACTCTTCCAATACTTTCAACATAAATAATACCATAAAATGATTCTTTTCTAGTCGATTTGAAGTCCACGTTGATGCATTCAATGTAATTCATATGGTGTCCTTCAAATAACTTCTGTATTGTACCTTCCACAACTGTTCCCTGAACACATAACAAATCAAAAGTTCAGAACAAACATGAACAGAAAAGACTCAGACCATCAAACAGAAAACTTTACCTTCATTTTGTCTTCTAGTTTTTCACATAAGACCCTATTAAGTTCTTGGACATCATGTTGCATGAAAGAATCATAAGTATCCCATCCAAAAGATTTCGTCAATTCTTTTGTCGCCACACTAGTTTCATTGTATTGAAGCTTATAGAATAAGCTCTGAAGAGCCAGCGGAATACTCCCTGACGGCATGTCATTTTCTGTTGTCGGCATATGATACACAGCCTGATATTAAATTCCAAATGAGATGGTTCCTTCCGAAGACAGAATTCATATGAGCACAGACGACAAATACCTTTCTAAAGTAAGGAATATGGTACAATGTTTGAAGGAGAGAGTTCATGTAACATGTTGCTCCTTGGTTCTTAAGTCCAACATAACCAGACTCCTTTTTTGAGTCATACGCCCAATAATCAATTACTTTGCGTACAGCAACATCAGCTTCGATAATACAAGTGTCATTCACAAGGTAACCTTTACTGGGGTCATATAGCTCACCAAGAGGCATAAAAGAAGTGAACCCCCAATCGCTTTCCCTTCCATGAAATTGGTGCTGAGTGTCTGCAGAATTGGGATAATTATGGCTAAAGCAAGAATTAGTAGATATATGAATCTTTATCTACTAGAATAAAACGAGATCCCTTCCCTCCTATACAAACTTGTTCATTATACAAAACTTTTGATTAAACTCGGTATAACTTATGCTCTTATAACCTTTTCTTTGAACTGTTCTTATTAAAAAGAGGTCAGCAGAGTCGCCTGTCAGTACAAAGCAAATGACAAGCCTGTCCCATGTCACATTCAAGATCATATGAGTTATTGATTCCCTGGTTAAACGTCTAAAGACAAATAAGGATCTATATAAAGCATGCCCAAATAAGTCAGGTTAGTAATACATCCTTGATCTTATTAGCTGCCAAAAGTGGTGTCCTGTGTTCCAAGATTTATGTGTCTCTTCCCTCGAAGAAAAGCATAAATAAATAAAAATTGTTCACGATAAAAATTGACGAAATAAATGCATGGCGGTAACTGTCAAAGTGTTCCATTTGTAGCCATAATTAGAAATCTCTTGTGAAATATCAGAATGATGGCTAACATAAAATAGAACTCAAGTACACTTTGGCAAGGATAAGATACTTGCAACATCTATCCGGTCACTAACATACTCCAATTAGCTTCAGTTACTTGACCAACTAGAATGTACACCCATGTAAATTATAATCAATATCCTGCTTAAGTAGAGTTAGCAACTAAATTGGAAGCACATGTTGAATCCAAAACAATTGCTCTGAACTCGTATGCCTAAAACTTGCAATTAAATATTAGCGGCTGTTTGTTTACCTCTAAATAGTTCCATTAAGAGGCAACATCTGAATCGCTAAGAGGTGAATCTTGGTTGGCAACAAATAAAAGTATGCCTCTTAATGGTTCTAAAACCCTCAAAATGATTTTGTATCTTGGGCCTCCCTTAACCATTCAGTGCCCTAATTTCATTCTTAACATCCAAACAACCATATTTCAATTTGCACTATATCATAAGAGCCTCTTAATCATTCTGACCACTTAATCATTTTGCACCAAACCATGCAGCAACTGCCAAACAGCCCCTTAGGTTTTAATGAGAAAACAAAATTTTGTTGGGCTTCAGCTCATGGATAAATTTTAATCTTGGTAAATCCAAGTGATACCGAAAACAAATTTATGATACATTAACACAAAGATGATCCATAAGTTTTTTAAAGAGCAGAATGTGACTACAGCTATGAGGTGTCCTCTAACAAGCGTAAGTTTTATCCAAGCATAAATTCTCAGTAACTGAAAACTTAAGCATAACATACCTTTTCTTACTGTGAATTTATTGTGCATCTGATTGACAACAGCCAGGCTGAATTGTGCATATCTACTCCAACCATATGGCAAGGTAGCGGAATCAGCCACGTCTAGATACATGGACAAATGCTCCACATTGTTTCCCTTTGGAAAAATAAGCACACGCCTGCCAAAAAAATAATCAGTTATGAAAGTAGCAAACAACAAAGAATATCACAGATCTATGGTAACTCAAAAACAAAACAAAAAACAGAAGATAATTATTTACCATTGATATCCTCCAACAGTGAAAATATCAGAATAAAGCTTTTTGCTGTTCTGGCGTGAGAAATTCTCGATTGCCCATGTAAACCTAGATGCTTGAGTTTCATCAACTGGTTGATTCTCTGCAGTGCTAACAACTTCTGCTTGACTCACATCTGATAAATCCAAATTACAAAAAACTTAAAAAGCTAATAATGGACACATCACACACTTGACCACTACAAGAGATCATCAAGAAACATCTGTGCAGAGGGTTCTATATACACATGCAGACACTAACACAGTTCCTTGTCACAAGCGATGTTAGTTTATTAAAGGAACCTTCACCATAGTTAATAACCCTTCAAATACACAAAATGAAGCACAAACCTTCCATAGGCTGAGGGCCTTCAACAGGTGGAGTACCATCTAAAGCAATAGGACCTTCCACTAGCTCCGTGTGCGGCACAAGCATCTCTTCATCTTCTTGCTGTTTTTAAAGAATAAAGGATTAAGCAAAAAACACATACATTCAAACAACAAATATACAGACAATCAATCAAGTGATCAACTATCGAACTCTGATCAAAAGTAAAACCCTAATTTATCCCCCCTACAATCAAAATAACCTTAAATTAACACTTCAAATCGTCAATTAAAACTAAACCAACACACTCCCCACACTAATCACAAAACCCTAGCACGATCACAAGTCGCAAAACCTTTAAACATAACAAAAACCACATCCGCAAAACAACAACAACAACAACTGACGCGTTAGCACGTATATGATTGCATCAACTAGAACTTGACACATATACAGACAGAGATAGATGCGTACATCCAACGGTTGTTGAGTCATCATGGTCATAGTTTCTGACGAGAGGAAAGCCGTCCGATCAGAAGTCGCCGCCGTTGATACCTATGGAGAGAAAGCGAGTGTTGGAGATGATTAGCGACGGCAATGGGGATTGATAGGCCCTGAAACTGTGTGCAGGAAGGAGCAAGGCGCTCTCGCTTCTTCTCTTCTGAGCATCGAAGAAGGGGTATAGGGGTTGTGTTTGGAGTTTCTGCAAAATACGAGGGTAATTTATGAAAAATAAGAGAAGGGAGGAATGGAACGCGTACCGTCTAGTCGGTTGTATTTGTTTAATATCATCTATAACAAAATCTTCAAAAGATTTAAGATATAAAATTTCAAATTCAAATTATTATAAACAAATAATATGATTTTCTAAAATTTCTTTAAAATAAGAAATTAAAAGTTATTAGAAATTAAAAGTTATTTAAAAAAAACTACATTTATCGCTAACAATTTTTTTATTTTAGGAAAACAAACATTGGTTATTATATTAAAATATTTCATTTATTTATTAAAATATTATTATTCTCTTTAAATATTTATTTTTAAAAATGTCTATTGGTGCTCTAAAATCATTTTTGAAGTTATCTTCATATTTGGAAAAAAACTTCATCTATCTCCTACTTTCTCCATTTTAAAGATAGTTTTGAAGAATCTATTGGAGCATAGTTTTTTTTTAAGACAAAGGAAGGAGACCGTTACCGGGTTTCGGCATTGCCATCACCCGGATGGGACTCGTTCATTTCATTAAAAGTAGCAATACAATTGGTGTCGTTACAATAATTAAGGAAGGTGGGCATGTTATCAAAGTAAATTAAGCGATCGATCGTACAAGCGTGCCTAGCTAATAAATGAGCCGACCCATTAGCAAGACGGTTGATCCAATGAACCGAAATGTGGTCTTTCGAGTTAAGGAAGAGTCTAATTTCCTTGATGACGTCGCCGAACTCCGAATTGTCAACATACGAGTCATAGATGGCGTCAACTACACTCTTGGCATCGGTTTCGATAATAACATGAGAATCGTTGCGACTAGAAATCCATTGTAAGGCTTCACGGATAGCAAGAGCTTCACTTTCTCTTGTGGACGGGACGAAAGAACAAGGAGAGGCGAAGGCCGAAATAAAGGCTCCCGAGTTATCGCGAAGGATGGCACCGAAACCCGCTTTAAAATTGGAGGCAAAAACCGCGGCGTCCACGTTACATTTAATGAATCCAACACGCAGCGGTTGCCATGCGGGCGGGGTTTCGGAGTGAAAGGGAGGGAGCGAAGAGGAATTGGGCGAAGCCTTCCAATCCGTAAGCATAACTTTTGCTCGGCAAACTACCAAAGAAGATTCGTGAGGGCCATCGTTCCAAAGGACATCGTTTCTTCTAACCCAAATGCTCCATAAAATCATGAGAAAGAATTCACGGGATTGGCCATCGTTGTCGCGGAAAAAATTAAAGGCCAATTCATGAAAGGAATTAGCCAAAAGGAGTAAATCCTCGACGATGTTCCCTAGACCCGCCTCGTGCCAAATTTGTCTAGTCGAAGGGCACCCGACCAAAGCATGCCAAACATTTTCCAAGTCTTTGTTACAAATAGAACAACAAGCCACGGTATTAATTCCTTTCGATTGGAGGGCGGTGCGGGTTGGTAAAACATTTCTAATAGCTCTCCAAGCGAAAAATTTCACTTTAAAAGGGATGTTGGCGTTCCAAAGCGCATTCCAATCGCCGCTCAAAAAGAGATGAGAATTCGGGGCAATATGTTCCAAGATTGAGCGATAGCAAGATTTGACGGAGTAGATCCCGTCATGCGATCCATGCCAAATGAGCGTGTCCTCCCGATTAGGACTTGGAGGAGGAAGTTTGGAGATTTTTATATAATCCCCTTGGGAAAAAATATCTTTGATAAACGCGAAGTTCCAACCTTGGGAATGAGGGTCAATGAGGTCATGGACGGTCAAGTTGGGACGCCTAACGTCCATCGGAGTATTAATCATGAACCCCGAGTCGTCCTTTAGCCAAGGGTCTTTCCAAACACTAATAGAGAACTCGTTACCAATCTTCCAACGGAGGCCCGATTTGAGGGCGAGTTGCGATTGCCAAATACTTCTCCAAATAAAGCTAGGAGCGTTTCCCAAGTGGGCCGTCATGAAATTGTCGCGAGGATAATATTTGGCTTTAATGAGACGCCCAACAAGAGAAGACGGGTTTTTAATAAGTCTCCAACCTTGTTTTCCGAGCATAGCGAGATTGAAGGCGGTGAAATCGCGAAACCCAAGGCCCCCAAACTTTTTTGGGGTGCAAAGCTTATCCCATGAAAACCAATTGATGGATCGGTTGCCGTCGGGTTTATGGCCCCACCAAAATGAGTTGATCATTTTTTCGAGGTTTTGGATGACCGAACTTGGAAGAAGAAACACGTTCATATAATAGACCGGAATTGCTTGGGCGACGGCTTTAATAAGCGTGGATTTTCCGGCGGAGGAAACGGGTTTTTTGCGCCATGATTGAAGTTTTATCCAAAGTCTATCGCGGATATGCCGGAAAATAAAGTTTTTAGAGCGACCCACAAGTGAGGGGAGACCCAAATAACGACCCGTATTAATTGGGGTGTGGATCCCAAGGATGTGAGAAAAGGCATGCATAAGCTCGGGGGCCAAGTTGCTACTTCACATAATGCCTGATTTCGTATAATTGATGGCTTGACACGATGCTTCCTCATAAGTTGTGAGCATATCTTTGAGGTGTCGAATTTCGTCAACCGAGGCCCAACAAAAGAAGAAAGCATCATCCGCGAAAAAAAGGTGAGAGATAGCCGGGGCCCCTTTGGCTGCTTTACTTCCATGGATTCGGCCAACCGAGTCCTCATGGTTCAAGAAGGACGAAAGGTCTTCCATGCAAATAATGAAGAGGTACGGGGAGATGGGGTCCCCTTGACGAATACCTCTTTTCGGAAAAATAGGCCCGACCATCTCATTGTTGACTTTAATGAAATACTTGACGGATTCGACGGTCATCATTATCATGTTGACCCAATGGGGAGGAAAACCCAACGCGAGAAGCATGTGTCGCAAAAAATTCCAATTCAAGCGGTCGTAGGCTTTGCTAATGTCAATTTTAAGAGCCACGTCTCCCATCTTCTTTCTTTTATTGCGATGCATGGAATGGAGCATTTCAAAGGCAATAATGATGTTGTCCGTGATCAACCGATCTTTGACAAAAGCCGTTTGGTTTTCTGAGATGATGGAAGGGAGTAACAGTTTGATTCGGTTAGCTAACACTTTGGTGACCACTTTCATGATGACGTTACAAAGAGCAATGGGTCTATAATCTTTTAGCGATGACGGATCGTTAACTTTGGGGATAAGCGTGATGAAAGTGTCGTTAATACCCGTGGGTAACGACCCTTTGGAGAGCCAAAGCTTTCCGGCATTAAAAATCTCGTCACCCAAAATATCCCTTTTTTTTTGGAAAAAACGCGGATTAAAACCGTCCGGGCCCGGCGATTTATCCGGGTGCATTTGAAAAAGAGCCGTTTTGAATTCATCCTTTTTAAAGGGGGCCTCAAGCTAAGAGATATCCCGAGCCGTTAAGCGATTATTAACAAACTTGGTGATACGATCTGGGCATCCGGATCCTATCGAGAATGTGCGGTTAAAATGGTCGGTAACGAGATTATGAATTCCGTTAGGGTCCTCAATCCAAGTACCTTCATCGTTTTTTAACTTGACGATCCGATTTCTTTTGCGACGCCCATTCGCATAGGCATGAAAGAATTTAGTGTTCTGGTCCCCTTATAGCTCAAAATACTCATTTTTCCCAAAACGAATAAGCGGTTGGAGATGCTCTCAATGTAACTCCAACAATAAATATGTTTTATTAATAAAATTAAGATATTTTCAATATATTTCTATAATTTCTTTTTAAAAGATTACTAAAAGTTAAAATCTTTAAAACTAATTGTATTCAACTCTAATATATGAGAGTATCTCTAATAGATTATTTACGATAAAAAAGTTAAAGATTGTTGTTTCAATAAATTTTTCAAAATTGAAAAAGTAGGAGTTAGAGCATCTCCGACGACAATCTGGAAATAAAAAAAATAGTGATTTTAGCAATTTTCTGCTTCAACAGTTATGCTATATTGTATACTAAAATATAGAAAAGATGAGATAGCAGACAAAAATATTCAAATTTAGAGAAATCTTTAAAACTCACTTTTAAGATGGAGAAATAATATTTATTAATATATTGATTATTTTAATAATATAATTTTAGAATCTCTAAAATAGAATAGTTGTAACAGCTGAAAGTAATTTTTTAGATATTTTAACTTATATACTCTATTTTACAAAAAATATATATAACATAGTTGTTGGAGATGCTATAGGAATTTTCTAAATTTGAACTCTAAAAAATGATTGCTTGGGAAAGAGATATATTTTTATTTATTTTTACCAATAAGAATCCAAAAAAAATGTTTTTGGAGATAGTAATAATATTTTATGAACTGTATAAATATATTCTAATACTATATTTAATTACGAATGATCGTGTGAGAATGTAAGAAAGGATATGGATTCTTGATCAATTTTGATCTCACCCCCACCTCATAAACCTCGTACCTCTAAACTTGTAGTTTTTTTTACTAAATAACAATATAGATAATTTGTTGAAACAAACGTATACCTCTATTTTCTCTATTTTATAAAATATGTTGGAGATGCAGATTCTCCAAATGTAGAACTTTGATCTTCAATGGTTATTAGAGACTAGTTGGGTACCCGCGCAATGCGGCGGGATGCAATATTCATATAATTGTAAACAAAAATGTAAAGTATAAACATGTTTTTATAAAATAAAACACATAGTGGATTCCATTTCATGTACAAATTAAAAACAAGTAAAAAGCATTACAAAATTGTTTTACATATGAAACAAATCACTATGTCTCTCGACCATATACAAATTTAGTTGCATTTTGGTTTCATAAGCCTGGAACAAAAAAAAAATAGTATTAAATATGTAAAGATGAACTTTAACTTCTATTTTCAAATCTTAAACATAATACATTGAAACCAAAATAATTACGAAGAAAGAAATTGTTGTAAGTAGAGAAAAAACAAAAGGCAATCATGGTCGATTAAATAATAATTTAGACCAAATATTATGACACAAATACTCAATCTAAAATAAAGAAATTAAAGAGCTTCTTGACTGCACATATAAAGCATTTACAATGTAATTCAAGTCTAATGAGATAAAGACATTTGCAATGCAAATCAACGTTGATGAGATAAAAGCTTTTTCAACTTAAAATTTTTACAATCATAAAAACACTGAATTATACTAATTTCAAATCAAATCATACATTCACAAATGACGTAATTGAGTAATTGTTTTAAATCTCTTGAGTTGATGAAATTTCTTGTATGGTTCAAATCATAAGCCTCCTAGAAGTTTACTGAATAAGCTGTTTTCTGTAAGATTAAGCCCCTACCAATCAATCCGGAGTGAATAAGATATGAGTCCCATTAAGCTCATTGAGATGCTAATAAACATGCTCTAAGCACTAAATGGATTAAGTTGTCTGTATGGATCAAGCTAAATTGTTGTTTGTTTGTTAAGCTAAATAAACAGTTTGAATAAGCCACACATGCCATTAAACCCGTTAACCTTATATCAAACGAACCCATGTTGCATCTGAATTTGACCACAACATTAACCAATACTTGATAGATAGCAGAAATAACACAACTAAGGGGCTGTTTATTTACAGCTTAATAAGCTTAGTGATGTGGGCGACTTATTCGCTCAGGTATACATGACTGTTTCTTTACAGCATAATCGTTAAGCTAAAATGGCTATATGGAATAAGCCAGAGCCACTCACTTGTCCCTATTAAGCCGCCCCAAACAAATTAATGCCTCTCTCAAACCCATTTGTTCTTCTTTCCCTCAGATAGACATATTTATCCATACAACGCTTAATATAAATGAATTACCAAACAAAAGATTTATGAAAGTCTTATTTAGCACAAGAAAACAATCAAATAACATAAATCATAAGCACAAATGTCATGTTGATGATTTAGAAATCTAACCTCGGTATCGTACAGAAGAATCTTTGACATGAACGTTGAACTTCGTCTCGCACCTACCAGACAAAATAGTATATATTTTAGAATTGTTACAAAAATCTGGCAACAAGAAGATATATCTAATGAGTAATTTGCATCTAATGGTTTGAACACTGATAATCCATTCTTTACATACAGGTTTAGATTTACATTTGCTTTCTGTAGAGATGCATAATGAATGTGTTTACCTCCTTTGAAGAGCTTGAGCTTTTGAACTTTTAACAACGATGAGAGGTTCTAAACCACTGTCAGGAGAGTAACCGCGCACTTTCACCAATCCAGGATCATTAACATACTTAATTTCGGGTATTGTCACAGATGTTTCGGCAATGTTAGTCGCAAGTATTACCTAACAATAACAACACACCAAATCAACTTCAGGGAAGAAATCATACAAAATGCATTGTACTACATTACGTTTCTGATAAGAAACCTACCTTTCTGAATTCAGGTAGAGCAGGTGTGAAAACTTTCAGTTGCTTATCTGATGGAAGAGAAGAAAACAATGGCAAGATTAGTAGTTTCTGACAGGCTTCAGGTAGTTTCTTAAGATTCTCACGCACAAGACCCTCAATAGATTCAATCTCTTCTTGACCAGACAAGAATACAAGTATATCACCAGGTCCCTCCAAATGTATCTAAAAACACAATAAAGTTGTCAAGACTTATAAAATAGTAAGTATCAACACAAAATTGAACAGATAGTAGACCCTAACAGTCTTACATTGTCTTAAAATTAGAACTGTTTGATAAAAGGGAAAGGGCTGGAGTAAGGGCTTCATTAAGAATAAGATGGAAAAGGAATACGAAGTGGGAAAAGGGGGCCTTATAAACTAAATAACAATCATAGCAGTACAAACAATAAAGATGCAAAATTATATGTGAACACTTCAGTAAAAAAAAGTTGTTCTAGTAGTTTTAAATCTCTTGAGTTGATGAAATTTCTTATACATGGATTCATAACTCCTCAGCCCACATATTTGCAACTTAGTTGTGATGACAATGCAAAGGATCCACCGACAATATCACCAGCAGATCATTGCTACGATGATAAAAAAATATATTATTGCAATAGGTACTATAATTGTGTGGGATAAATGAATAAAGATATCTTGATGACCAAATCTATACATATAATAAATAAGTAACTAGCATGCCACGTGTCGTCTTCTGGTGAGCCGACTTCAGTATTTTTCCGCCTAAACATGTATCTGGACGCAATTTACATTATAAGTTCAACTAGCACACTCACATTCACTCCTCCTTAATTCAATTTTTTTAATTTATACGTTACATTTACTACCCTTATAATTAGGTATGTAGTTTACTTTTACTTTTTTATTTTTCATTTTAGACTCTTATCATATAAACATAAATAATGTATATGAACTAAAATGCATTAAAAACATTTCTATTTTTTATAAATTGTACCATTGTAATCGCTTCGTCAATACTTTCGAAATGAGCCCAATATTGAATATTTTTGGATTTAATTATATTATTAAATATCATAAATATATACAAATTAATGTGTCGTGATTAGTATGAGATTTGTTGAAATTAGTATGGAATTTGATACAAATAATCACTAAATTGTCATGATTTTCTTTTTGCAATTTCATATCAATTTTTACTTCAAAGCCTTCGACGAATTACAGTTCTATCAAATTTCATTCTGTCAACGAAACACGCTTAAAATTATCATAAGAGATTTAATTACTTGAAAAAAAGATATCACTTATCAACTGACTTTTGGATTATGAGTTCGAACCTTTTTCAAAAATATAAATATGCAATTATTGTGTATTCGTGCGATAAATTCATTTAGTAACGACATTTATAATAGGTATCAAACTTAGTAGACATATTTTTATCTTCAAGATAATATTCTCTATTTGTGGAATTTGTTTTTTTTATCAATTATTGTATGTGTCATAAAATTATTCAACAACTATTAAACATCAAATAATTAACTTAAAACACAATTTTGATCGTCGCGCAACGGGCGAGCGAAAGACTAGTTGAGAATAAAGAAGAGTTAAGAACAATATGAAAAGAAATATGTAGGGTAGCTAGAGGTTAATTTCCTTTTCTAAGAAAAACTATGTACCACCTACTCTACGCATGAACGGTTCCAAAAGACAATGAGAAAGTGGAGAAAGATTCAATCATTTGTACTTCAAAAGGAAAATTTAGGTTACTATGAGCTATAAGGTAAAATTCACGGTCTCTAACGCATAGGTCCTCGACCAATAAAACATCTTGCAATAGAAGTCTATTACTAATTCCATTCAAATTTGCCTATTTGATTTAAGTACTTCAATGTAATTTAACAATACTCATTATGAGATATATCAATATACATCAATGCTACAGACATAAATATACCTTATCATATTTTTGTCTAATTAAACTATAAAAACATACCTGTTAAATTCACGGGTGTTACACTTTTCATTTGAGCCAAGAAAGCATCTAGAAACCAAACAACTTCACCATCATCATATCATCTGACATGGTACAGTGGAATGCTAGAGAGCTTGAAAGTCATATTCAAATCAAGTACTAAGGAGCCTAATTGAGTGGACTAAATCTATCAACAATAAAAACCATCAAAATGTTTGAGTGCCATCCACTAAGAGAAATGAAAGCATATAATATTCCCAGCTGAGGCCCTTGTATAAAACTTGGCCATTTTCTAGAATAGATCCAACGGTAAAAATACAGAAGAAGAAGCATAAACACAATAGCAGTAATAACAATAAGTTGAGCTACAAATTGAAAAACGTTTTCCTTCGGACCGTTTACCCAAACACTTACCTGGTAGGTGCTTACCAATAAGATTCAACACTATTACTTACCTTACCGGGTAAGTTTTAGTATACCAAAACTGGATCGTATAAAAATTTACCTGATAAGCGCTAACTCAGTAAGCGTCCTCGCCCTCATTTACCGGATAAGACTCTCGGTTTTTGTCATTGCTCTTACCAGGTAAGATTCTTAATGCAAACAACACAAAATTTTGAAATACAAGAACACCAAATTAGACAGATATTTGGTTCCACGTTTTTATCAGATGGTTGCTCCATCTAAAAAGAACCGGTAAAGACAAATTAACAGATTTAAAAAGGTAAGTACAAAACAGGCATATCTTCGACAAGCAAGGGAAAAAAACATTGAAAACTTACTTTTTAAGTTTTTATGGTCTTCACAAAAGGCAGTTTGGTTCAAGTAGAAGTGAACAAACACAGTTAAGTACAACAAGTACATAAACCCTTCCCAACCACTGAATCTCCCATTATTCAAGTCCAAAAACTTGATAAAAGAGTATGCAAAAAACCAGTCAAAATGCTTTTCTAAAAATACGATCCATAGTTTTATTTAAAAAGGTACTATGTAAAAGTTTCCCACAAAATACAGTGTCATTGTAATATAATAATATATACAGTCTTCCATATCAATAAAAAAACGGTAAAGAGAACAAATAAGTTTCATAGGAAAATTGGTTTCTTACTGACTTACTGTAATTAACACACGGTTCCTGTTCATGCAACACATTCATAAGCAAGCTGTAAACATTATTCACAAGCATTATTCACTTTTGAAGTTTGAATTGCATTATGCAAGTAACTGTACAACATATACAATTATACATATATATATATATATATATATATATATATATTATTTATTCACAAGAGAAAATGAACAACGAAGATATTGAAAGAAACAAGTAATTTATAAGTTCTTGTGCTTTTCTTTAGATGAGTATTGAAAATGCTTACAATTTGATTGATAAATCACGTGCAAGGACATCTGCAAGGACAACATAATAAGAGACAATGTTGGATCAACTAACATAGAGCTAAATACTTGATAGAACAGAGAACCAAGGCAGTGAAAAAGGTGTTGCAATTATAGAGCTTAAACAGGAAATAGCTAAATAATTGATGGAACAGAGAACCAAGATAGTGAAAAAGGTGCTGCAATTATTTGACCGACTTCAGCAGATGGTTGATTTTGTAGCTGCTCTCATATTGCAACAGATGAACATAAAAAACAAATGCAACAAAAACCTAAAACTAAAATATCACAATATTACCTTTCAAAAAAGAAGATATCTCAATATTTTAGCTAATAACAGGAGATACGATTACGTTGAGAAGGAAAAAGGAAACCAAATAGAATTTTGCTTGCGGTATAATTTTATGAGGCCAAAACCAAATTCAAACTGAAAATATAGATTCAAACAAAACCAACAAAAACCTTACCCGAGTGTATTCAACTGAGACAAATTTGGAGATAGAAGAGGAAAATTGAGGGCGAGGAGAAACCGAGAGGTCGGAGGGTTTAGGAGTTGGAGCGATGACCAAGCATTTAAAAGATTTAGAGAAGATCGAGAGGTTGGGTTGAAATCACTCCAGGAGTTCCTCCATAGAAGAATGTGGTCTTGGTTTACTACAATCATATTCCCACTTCTTCGTGTGTCCACTCAACAAACATGAGTAATTTGATTTGGGAGAAGAAGCAAAAACACAACAGAATAATCTGAAAAGTAACAGTTACCGGATTCGGTGAAGGAGAAGAAGAAAATCGGCGACTTGAGCGTGAATCTCTTGGGAGAGAGTTAGACGGCCGACGTTTAGGGTTTGCATTTTGAAATTTGAGTTCAAATTGAATAATCTGAAAGCTGTGTAAAGAAAGAGGAGGGCTTGGGAAGAGGAAGAGACGGGATAGACGCTTATGTATTAGTTACTTGTACAATATGCTTTTAGAAGGTTGTTTTTAAGACTTTAAGACTATATGCATAAAAATGTTGTACTTTGTGTTTAAAAGGTTGATTTTAAGACTTTAAGACTTTTAGGTTAAATGCTTTATAAGATAATATAGATAAATGATATTTTATTATATATATAAAATAGTTTAATAATATAATTAATGTTGTAATATTTAAAATAAATAATTCATGAAGATGTTTTTTAAGAGATTTGGAGTTTTGATTCTTTATTTTGAATAATATATTGGAACTTATAATATTATTTAACCTATTAAAATATTAAGAAATTTAATTCCTCTATAAACTTAAAAATTTAAAATTTAAAATAATATTTTCGACATATTTATAAAATGATAATTTCTAAATAAATGAAAGTTTCAAGCTGTTTTTTATGTAAAAAATAAATACCAGCAAAGTTTTTTTATAAATGATATTTTCCAACAAACTTTTTAATGTATGTAAATTACAACATAATATAAGTTTGCACTAATTACTTCCGACTTAAAAAGTAATCTGTTTTTAAAAAAATAATGATATATTCTTTCTGCTACAATATATACAAGAAATATAGAAGTTCGTACGTTTTTTCCGCTGATTAAAGTACATACTTATTTTTGAATAACATTAAATTTTAAAGAATTTTTAGGGGACACTAATGACACCTCTATACATTGCTAATGACACCTCTATATAGTGAATTCCTTCTCACAAACATCAACATCAAAGCTCACTTTTTACATTTTCAATGCATGATATGACCCGATTATGACATCAAATGGGGTGCCAATAACATTGCCCTTTTTTTATCTTATCTATTTCAAATAAACACTTAAAAGTTAGTTGGGAACATTGAATTTTAGAGAATTCTTCAACATTATTTTTATCTTATCCATTTCAAATAAACACTTAAAAAGTTAGTTAGGGAGGAAAAAAAATCTCTCAAAAATTCATTTCTCTCTTTTAGATAATTTGTTGGATATCTTTTAAATTTATCAATGACATCTCCAAAAATCTCTAGAATAGAATTACATTTAACTCCATCCATTAGTCCATTTAGAGGATTACATATTGATTATATCTTTAAAATATTTCATAAATTTAATAAAATAATATTTATTCATCCTAAATATCTAATTTTGGTTTTCTTATTAGTGGAATGTAATATATATATATATATATTAACAACCCAATTAAAAATAAAGCATGCAATTCATAAATTTTAGGGTGTTACAGCTGTAATTGTTGTACAGTGAAGTTAATTGATTAGTTGGCTTGCTACCAACTAATTTGGCCATGGGAATGAGGAGAGGAACACGATGCACGAGTCTTGCTTGGTATTTAATCTTTGTGGTATACGTGTGTTTTATAAAAGAAAAAAGATTTCTAAACTGACAGGGACTATCTCACTAGACCTTTTGGTCTAACCCTCATTTTCCTTTCAAAAATATGTATTCCAGGTCAAGGATCTTTTGTTAGCAAAGGGAAGAATAAAGCATAGGAGGCGGTTGATAGCTGACGAAGACTAGGATATGTTTACGTTTTTGTATTGTATAGTTTCGAGACATTGGGACCGAATGTGAATTATTATGTATTTTGTTATGAAAGTAACGACGTTATGTATGACATGTTAAATGATGTATATTATGTATGTTATGGGATACCGGGTCGTTACAGATGGTATCAGAGCCCTAGTTTAAGAGATTTAGGTATTTGTATCTGTACCTAGACTTAAACTGCATGTGAAATAGGATGTCCCTATTATTTTAGAACTTTGGGGTGTTAAGTATAAAAAGGTATAAGGAACATCATGTAAGGTAATTTCAGATTACACATGGCCAGTGTAATTATGATCTTACAGGTACATGTTTGAACTGGAATACCTTGTTATCTGGGGTATGTGATTATGTATATATTAATCTTGTTTGAATCTACAGAATGGCAAGTGGTACTAGACAAACGAATTGGGGAGGAGGAAATCCTAATAGAACAAATCCAACAGTTGGGACAAGGGGACGAGGGGGAGAAAGAGGTAGGGGCATAACTGGAGGCAGAGTTCAGGGGCGAGGTACCGAATTTGTTACACGAAATGATTTGACGGCGGAAATGGGAAGACTTCAAGCCAATATACAAGCTATGTTCGATAGAACTCGTCACACTGAAACTGGAATACCAGATCCTAGTCTGGAAGACGAAATGCCCATTACACATACTGTCATATCGGTGCCAAGGAAGTGTGACTATAAAATGTTTTTAAATTGCAAACCCCCGACATATTCAGGAGAAAGAGATCCAGTGAAGGCCATGAGGTGGCTGAAAGAGATAGAAGCTGTCTTCAGGACCAGCAAGTGTGCAGAAGAAGATAAAGTGCTATACGGAACCGCGATGTTGAAGGCAGATGCTCTATTTTGGTGGGGGGATCATATTACCTCTAGAGGATCTGATGTGTACTCAACTTTTACTTGGGACGAATTCACAACAACTTTCAAAGAACAGTTTTGTCCTCAAGCAGCAGTTAGACAGCTGGAAGAGGAATTCATGAACCTACATCAGAGAAGTTTATCGGTTAGGGATTACACTGCTCGCTTTCTGGAGAAGTCTCGCTTTGCGGAGTACTATGTTTCCACGGAGGCGCTGAAGATGGAAAAGTTTATTTTCGGGTTCAATTCAGAAACTAGAAAGCTAGTGATTGCAAAAGGACCCGATACCTTCTCAGCCGCAGTAAATGCAGCGGAAAATGTGGAACGGGATAATAGGAGAGACGCTAGTGATAGAAGTTTTGGAAAAAGGAAATTGGAGGAAATGACGTACGATTTGGAGGAATACGAATCTCCGAGACTTGATAGTTATCTATCTTTCAGACCAGTTGAAAGACCATGTCCAAAATGCAATCGTGTTCACCAAGGAAACTGTTATGTGGATTCTCGAAGATGTTACAAGTGTGGGAAGACTGGTCACATTGCTAAAGACTGTCACGTAACTCGATTCTGTTTCGTTTGCAATTCTCCTGATCATATTCAGTTAGATTGTTCATGATGGAAAGTACAGCAGGGTAGTATGACGGTGAGACCAACGGGTGTTAGTTCGGGAGAGGTACAAGGGTCTGAGGTACTGAAAGCAAAAGGTCGTGTCTTCCAAATGACAGCACAATAAGCAGAGGAAATTTCGGATGAGATTACAGGTATATTTCTAACAAACTCTATACGTGCTAAAGTGTTATCTAACTTCGGTGCAACATGATCATTGGTATTTCCGTTCTTTTGTTGTTTATCTGTGTTGGAGATATAGATGAGTATGGGGTGTCTATTCAGTTAGTGATAAGTGTTCATACCTTTTTGCCTAACCGAATTCCGGGACGGAATTCTTTTAAGGGGGAGATAATGTAATACCCCGGGTAAGTTCGTTAGTTAAAATCCCTTTTCGTTAAGTTTAGTTAACTTTAAAGTTGAATATTAGGGTAAGTTTGGGTAAATTATAAGTTTAGGGGTGTTTGGGGCATTGTTGAGAAGTTCAAGGTCTAAAAATGAAAAACTAGGTTTGATATACCCTTTAGAACTTCAGATATTTTCATAACTCAGTAATTCAGAAATTATCAGCTGAAGGTGTGTGTGTGTTTTGGGAAGAAAAGAAGAAAAAGAAGAAAAGCTAGGTTAAGGCTTCAATTGGTGTACTTAGAAGTGATTCAAGGTATGTTTCCTTTACATTTTATGTTGGTAATTGCTATTAGATAGTTCCTATCGGAGTAGAATCATAGATTTCATGATTTGGATTGATTCAACCGAATTCTGGGTAGAAAATGCATAAACAGATAGTGGTTTCCGGATAGAAGGAATGTGTCCGGATACTTTTGTTGGTAGTGTCCGGGTAGCTTTGTTGATGGTGTCCGGACGAGTCAAGTATCCGGGTAAGTTCCTTTTGTTATACGTTTCCGGATGGAATGGGATACCGGATGGTATCCGGGTTGCTTTGTTGTCCGGAATGTCTGTTATCCGGATTAAATGTGTTGTCCGGATAGTTCAGGTTGTTCGGATTACTTTGTTGTCCGGGTTGTTTTGGGCTGTCCGGGAACTATAGCTGTTAGGTCGTTTTGATGGCGAGAGTTAGGTAGATTTATCTAGAGTTCATAAGCCTGTTGGTATGTTTAATGTGTTCAATTGGTAAGGGGATATTTGTATTTAATCTGTTTCAGATTCTGTGGATTTGGATTGAAAGACTGAATCTTTTGGAGAAAGGCTTGGAAGTGTTTTTGGATAAGCGATCGCGGTGAGTTTTACTTTAAAACGTTTTCAACTGGAATGCATATATATGTGGTTTGAGAATGTGATAAATGGTGTGATTATGTGTGTTTATGTTGAAATATAATATATTGAGATATTGTATTTACCTAAGAATTATACTATATAAGAATACGACTGGCCGGGCTTAGGACCGGTGTGTTGGCTGTAATATTCGTACAGTGTTGTTGGCTGTAATTGTTGTACAGTGAAGTTAATTGATTAGTTGGCTTGCTACCAACTAATTTAGCCATGGGAATGAGGAGAGGAACACGATGCACGAGTCTTGCTTGGTATTTAATCTTTGTGGTATACGTGTGTTTTATAAAAGAAAAAGGATTTCTAAACTGACAGGGACTATCTCAATTCTGGGCTAATTTAAACCTCAATTTAAAACAAGTTATGATAAAATAACCTTCGAACTTTCATATAGGAAGTGCATTAACCATAAGGAGTATATTTACAAATACTGAATTCTTTAAATAACCTATTAATCTAATCATGTCACTATAATCAGATTAACTAAGTTATCTAAGCAATCCATCAAAAACTCCTTTCGTTAAATGACTTCACCGCTATTCCAAAACGCTCGTCCCACAATCCCTTTACTTGCCCTAGCTAGTACCTGGTAAGAAAACATTATTTTGAAACGATTAGGCCAACTCCTAGTGAGAACATTCGTTTCCGTAATAACATTTGCAAAAACAATGTAAATAAGTTATAACAAACCTGATTACCCTTTTTCTTACCATACGTGTAACCCTATTCCGTTAACACGATTTTACCCAATTCCATGAATATGACTGACCATAATTCCATCATCATATCATGTCTCGGAGCCACACTACGAATCTTCACTGATTCTAGAGTAATGCTCTTATTCCAGAAATTGCAATGTACACTTGCCCATTTCAACATTCCAGAAATTGCAACGTACACTTGCTCATTTCCACATATCTTTTAGAAACGGGAATTATGTTTATTCCACGATTTCTCACACACATCAGAATAAAGATTAATATCCATTTATTCTACGTGTACATAACCACTTTCTCACACACGTCAGAATAATGACTAATATTCATCTATTCCACGTGTACATAACCATTTGTACTACACACATCAGAATAATGACTAACTTCATCTATTCCACGTGCACATAACCATTAGTACTACACACATCATTGGAATAACGATTATTACCACACGCCTATTCCATGTGATTACCAAACACTAGTGCCTATGGATCCATTACACTTTACTAACGTATATGCATAACAACATATTACAGCTCATATCATATTCTCAAATCTAAGAATACTAAATAACCTATCGTATCTTCATCCTCAAATGCCCCCCCTTCGGCGACTTAGCACGGGGGTTCCGCTACCCGGTTAGCGGATGGGGTCAAGGGGCAACGCCCTTGCGGGGTCTGGGGGCAGTGCCCCTAGATTTTTTTATAGAAAACTTAACCAGACAAAAACATCCAGACATCAGAACCTAACCTTTCTCAATTTCTCAAAAGTGTCCGGACAACAGGGGTTTCCGGATAACTTCGACTATCCGGACAACTAAACTTTTCCGGATAACACAACTTTCCGGATACTGATCTAATCCGGACAATACCTGGGTACTAAAACAATCCGGATACCGTCCGGTAACTATATTCATCCGGAAAACTAAATAACTCGAAACTTACCCGGATAACTTTGTCGCGTCCGAAAACATTCATCACAGAGGTGTCCGGATACGTGGTTTCGTCCGGGCAACTCGACCTGTAGCCCTTTAATTCGATTCCAACCTATGTCTGTTCTATTCAGCTCATTCCAACCATCCCATACAGTCCATAAACAATTTATACATCTATTTCAAGGTTTAATTTAACATATAAACACTGATTTATGCAAACCACAAATGAACTCACCTAATATTTGCAAAACCCACTTTCTGCACAAATCTGCTACTCCAAATCTGTTGTTACTGATTCTGTAAATTAACCCAAAACATAGATTCGTTTATAATCTATCAACAACAACAATTTTACCAGAAAATATGACCAATTACCTTACCAATTTGATGAACAACCCTTGCTTTTCTTCCTTTCTTTCTCCTTTCTTTCTTTTCTCCTTCTATCTGCTTCTTGCCGACTCACAACAGGGAAAATGAGATAATATCTCATTCCCTTAACCCTTTATCCATACACACTTCCAAAATTTGACCAAATACCCCTTCTAGTTCGGATATTCCCAAAAGTAACACCAAACTTTAATCTCTTGTATTTTAACCCTAATGAATTATAAAACTTCCATATAATTCCAGGTTTAAACCAAAACACAAATACATCCCAATTCTCATTAAAATATTATTTAAGGAAAATTTAGGATGTTACAATTGAGTTGTGATGTTCTGGGAGGAGATAATTGCGAAACTATTCCACAATCCCTTAGATAGTCGTAGAATTCATGACTCAAGTATTCTCCACCCCTGTCGGATCGGAGCATCTTGATCTTCTTGCCCAGTTGATTTTCTACTTCGTTTTTGAATCCTTTGAACACTTCAAAGGTGTCCGATTTGTTTTTCATCATATATATAAATCCATATCTACTGAAATCGTCAGTAAAGGTAACAAAGTATCTTTCACCGTTTCTCGAGGGCAAATCTGAATGGTCCACATACATCTGTGTGGATTAAGTCCAACAGATCCTTACCCCTTTCCATTTTTCCTTTGAAAGGTGTTTTCGTCATCTTGCCAAGTAAACAAGACTCGCATTCTTCATCAGACTTTAAGTCAAATGGTTCCAAGACCCCGTCCGATTGGAGCTTGGCGATGCGTTTCTTGTTTATGTGGCCAAGACGATGATGCCATAACGATGATTTATCTAATTCACTATTGGAGGAACCAACATTTAGAGTTAAGTTATTATTATTTCTACCAACACAAATCACGTTTTCATACACACCATTAGAAGGAGAGGCTTTAAAATAAAAACAACCATGTTTATAAACCAAAATGCAACCATCATTATTATCAAATTGAAATTCAAAACCATCCTTGTACAATACATGAAAAGAAATAATGTTTCGAGCCATTTCTGGCGAGTAGCAACAATCTAATAACTTTATTGAAAAACCACTACTAAGCACGAGCTCAAAATCTCCAATCTTGGTAACAGCGGCAGTCATCCTGTTTCTCATGATCAGATTCAACTTCCCATGCTTCAACGTCCTACTTCCCTTTAGTCCCTGAAAATTAGAGCAAATGTGAGTACCACATCCCGTATCAAGGACCCAAGAGTTAGAAATCGAAGTACTATGGAGTTCAATTGTAAAAATACCTGAGGTGCCACACCCTTTGACCTTGTTCATTTTCAAGTCCTCCAGATATTTTGGGCAACTTCTCTTCCAATGGCCTTTTCCTTGACAGTAAAAGCATATGGCCTCTTTAGGGTCACTTATGGGTGATATGTCAGAAGAATCAGTTTTTCTCTTAAGGCCTTGGTTGCGTGGAACAACTTTAGCCTTTCCCTTCCCTTTGGGATGAGAAACTTTCTTCTTCTTATAGCCACTTTCCCTAATGGCCAGGACGGGAGCAGTTGAGTGAGCATTTTGGGTCTTACCCATACTTGCTTCAGCAGATCTCAACATGCCATGGAGCTCCATCAAGGTCTTGTCCATATTGTTCATATTGAAGTTCACTATGAACTGTTTATATGCCCCACTAAGAGAGTTTAGTACCATGTCAATGGCAAGCTCTCTTGGGAAATCGACACCTAGATTGCCTAACCTGTCAATGTACGCTTTCATCTTTTGCACATGCGCACATACAGGGGCACCGTCCTGTTGCTTACATTCCATAAGCGATTTTACGACTTGGAACCTTTCTTGCCTCGCTTGCTCCTGAAACATTTCACGAAGCTGCTCATTTAGTTCAAACGCCCCCATGTTCTCGAAACTCTTTTGAAGTTCCGGGGACATGGACGCCAACATGAGACACGCGACTTTTGTGGATTCCGCGTATTGCTTGTTGTATTCAATTACTGCTTCAAGGCTTGCATCATCATTAAGTATAGGAAGATCCTCGTCGAGCAAATACTCTTTGTCTTCGTACCTCAAGGCAATTCTCAAGGCACGAATCCAATCCAAGTAGTTTGGCCCAGTTAGCTTATCTTTACTTAGGATAGAGAGTAACGTAAGGTTGGATGTTGAGTTAGAAGGAGGAGGAGGAGGATTATTTTCAGCCATCTGTAGATATAGATTTTTCGTTAGTTTGATATTTAACCCTTAAAATAATTTTCCAAAAAATATTTAACAAGGCTAGGATCCATATTTTATCTTATGATGTGAAAAGGGATGCCGTAATCACATCACAAGGTTATTTTAGGTAAACAAATGCTATTTGTTAATTTCATTCACTATGAAACTCCTAGGTCTTTTGAGATTCATTAACTTATGTCAATGGCATGTTAATCTCGATTATGCTTATCTTCTTTTTGTGACTGGGATGCCGAGGATCACAAACAAGACAGTGAATCGACCATGGAAAAACACATGGACCCCTCGGCTCAAGTACGCTTGAGAATCACGAGCGCCACATCATTTTCAACTATAGTTTCACATTAACGTGCCGGCAAACCGCACACACTCCGTTAACAAACTATAAGATTATGTGTGTTCTTCATCATGGGTAGCATACGACTTTCACATTTCTTAGTATATCTAAAATGGGATTTTCGTTTTATGCTTCATAGTTAATACTTTTAACTTGTCACATTGACCTATCAAAACTTTTCGGTAATTCCACTAGTCCACACAAGAGGCGGTGAGTTTGGTAACGCATGGCGTTTTAAAAACCCTTGACTCATTTGGCAACCATTTTATAGGTAACCTCCTTAAACCCCTTTTGAGTGTTTATAGTGAGTACGTCTAGTCTCGGTTTGACTATCAATGTATTATTTAATTATATATATATAATTGAGGTCTAATATATATATAAAAATTGAATGGAATTTTAAACAATTTAAAATTATGATTATCTTGATTAATTCTAATTAACCATGTGAGCACATATTTAATAATTAATATAATTGTTTCCATGTTTGATTCCAATTAAACATGTGAGAACACATGCTAATAATTAATGTGAATATTTGACATATAAATTATATTCACTATATAAATAATGTCAATGTTTATCTTACAATATTTATTCAAACTTGAATATATTTGTTTATTGTAAGAAGGTATTTAAGATTATCTTATTTAATTCAAGATTATCCATTCGATATTTGCCATAGCTTATTATTGATGTGTTTTCTTAGGCAAGTTAGGAAACTAGCCATTCACAATTAGGATTATCTATTCAATTTAAGATTATCCATTCAATATTTTCCAAAGCTTATAATTGATGTGTTTTTCTTAGGCAAGTTAGAAAACTAGCCATACACAATTATGGTATAACATGCATAAAAAACGACTACTACGCCATACACAATTATGGTATAACATGCATAAAAAACGTCTACTACCCTATACCCTTTAGGGATACCGATAAACTTTAATCGCTAAAAATAGAAACTTTTTCATGCAAGCAAGAATTTTTTTCAATTTCCAAAATTATAGCTTTAGAGGTTATGACCATAAAACCCTAATTTAGGGATTAAGCAATCTAATGGTCACAAACTTACTGCACTATGTCGAAAATAAAACAGGGGCCTTCTGAACCTCAAACGATTAATCCAACCGTCCAGAAGGTAAAACAGAATGTCGTGAAACTACTGTCCAAAAAACGCGACGATCCGACGGTCCAAACTCCGGGAATAGATAAAACGGCTCGTTGCGTTTTCTAGAAATTTCAATACGAATTTTATGCTATTGAGCTAAAATCTAAGAACTTTGGCTCTGATACCACTGAAAGGTTTTGTTAAACCGTACTACCACATGATATAGGCAACGGAAGCATATTTAAAATTGAATCATCCATGGCAATACTAACAAACAACTTATAAAGATGCATACGTTCTAGATGATTAACTACAATAGAAAGAATCAAGAACACTTACTTGTTTCTTGTGATTGTCGAAAACACAAAGATGAATTAAACCTTGTTCTTGCTTCTTGAATGTCAAGGATCAATAGTGTGAATCCCTCTAGTGGCTCACACTTAAGGACACCAAACCAACAATCAAGATTGAAGCTTTAACCCTAAACCCTTGGAAGGGTTTACGATTTTGGGAGGGAGGAGAGGGGAGGCTACGGCCTTGTGAGAGAGAGAGATCACACCAAAAAAATCATCCTAGGGTTTGATCCCTAACATCTTATTTATAACCTCTCTATTTACAAGTAGCCCCCTTGAACAGATAAGCTTGATAAAAACTATTTTAACAAGTTATCATTTAGTCCCTATAATTAATCTAATTAATTATATTGTAGCTTGTAATTAATTTATCATCAAATGACAAATTAATAATCTAACTACATTAATTCCCTTTCATTCTTCTGATTGTTTATTTGGGTGTTAAGGGCAACCCAAAAGGACACTCTATTATTAGAAATATTACCAATAGTTAATGACTCTGGACACTATATCCAACATCGACTATCACGGTCAGACACGATGGATCGCGGCACCCCGTGCCTAGACACTATCTCATTAATGTACAATCGGGCTAACTTCTCCAATGAAT
Source organism: Saussurea involucrata (assembly GCA_033807775.1). Lineage (NCBI taxonomy): Eukaryota > Viridiplantae > Streptophyta > Magnoliopsida > Asterales > Asteraceae > Saussurea > Saussurea involucrata. The sequence continues at coordinate 9,893,537 of CM066325.1, read as the reverse complement.
CCGACTCCTTAATAGGTAAGAAATGCGCGGATTTGATGAGAATATCCACGATTACCCAAATCGCATCATTACCCTTCGGTGTTCTTGGTAACTTCGTAACGAAATCCATGGTGATATTATCCCATTTCCACACTGGAATTTCCGTAGACTGAAGTTCCCCGTACGGACGCTGATGTTCTGCCTTGACCTTCAAACATGTCACACATCGCTCCACCAGATGAGCGATATCTTTCTTCATCCCTGGCCACCAGTAAGACTGTCTCAAGTCTCGATACATCTTATTCGTTCCCGGGTGCATAGAATACCGCGACTTATGCGCTTCTTCTAAAATGCTTACTCTTAAGTTACCCAACTTTGGGAACCCACACCCGGTCCTTCATACACTTCAACCCACCACTGTTGACTCCGAACAGTGATGTAACCCCGACGACTCTTTCGCTCCTCACGTTCTCTTCTAGTAATGCTTCCTCTTTAAACCTTTTGATTTCCTCTAGGAGATTCGAGGTTGCCTCGACTCTGAAAGCCACAACTTTGGTCTGTTCTCCCCGCTCTTTCCGACTCAACGCGTCGGCCACCACATTAGCTTTACCCGGGTGGTAAAGAATCTCGCAGTCATAATCATTCAACAGTTCCATCCATCTCCTCTGCCTCATATTCAATTCCTTCTGATCAAACATATGCTCAGACTTTTGCGATCAGTGAAAATCTGACACTTTACCCCATATAAGTAATGTCGCCAAATCTTTAAAGCGAACACAACCGCTGCTAACTCCATGTCAAGGGTAGGGTAGTTCTTCTCGTGATCTTTCAACTGTCGGGAAGCGTAGGCAATCACCTTCCCATTGTGCATCAACACACACCCCAACCCAAGCTTAGAAGCGTCACTGTATATCACAAAACCCTCCGTTCCATCAGGTAACGACAAAACCGGAGCACTGTTTAAGCTATCCTTCAACTTCTCAAATACCGATTCTTGTGCTTCAGTCCAGCTGAACTTGACGTTTTTCCTCGTCAAAGAGGTCAGTGGTGAAGCTATTCTAGAGAAATCTTGAATAAACTTCCGGTAATAACCCGCTAAACCGAGAAAGCTTCTCACCTCCGATGGAGTTCTTGGCACCTTCCAATCTTTGATGGCTTCAATCTTAGCGGGATCTACCTTGATGTCGTCCGCCGACACCACATGTCCTAAAAACTGCACCTCTCGCAACCAAAACTCGCATTTTGAAAACTTCGCATACAACTTCTCACGCTTTAGCAAAACCAGTGCTGCTCGAAGGTGTCTCTCGTGATCCTCTCGGGTACGAGAATAAATTAAGATGTCGTCAATGAAGACGATCACACATTTATCCAACAACGAGCCACACACTATGTTCATCAGATCCATGAACACCGCTGGCGCATTAGTCAACCCGAAGGGCATGGCTAAGAACTCATAATGCCCATACCTTGTACGGAAAGCCGTCTTCGGCACATCCTCTTCTCTTACCTTCAATTGATGATAACCCGATCTCAAGTCTATCTTCGAGAAATAACTCGCACCTTGCAACTGGTCGAAGAGATCATCGATTCTCGGAAATGGGTACTTGTTCTTCACGGTCACCTTGTTGAGCTTAGACCTGGCAAACGGGTCGGGTCGTGTCGGGTTCGTGTCGGGTTCACGGGTTAAACGGGTTGGGAGTGTCAAACCCGAACACGACACGTTTAATAAACAGGTCAGAATATCGCAACCTGAACACGACCTGATTTAACCCGCCTAACCCGACACGACACGATTAACCCGTTTAACCTCTTAACCCATTAAACCCGCAAACCCGTTAACCCGATTAACCCGTTTCGTAAGAAGGAATTTTTGTTCAATATATATAGGGCTGTAAACGAACCGAACGAACACGAACAAGGACTTGTTCATGTTCGTTAGAAAAAAGATATGTTCATGATCATTTACGTTCGCACAAACACAAAAAAATCGCAAAATAAACTTAAAGGTACACCAAATTTAAAAGGGTGCTCCAATCAAATTTTTAACTCAGTTCAAGCCAACCGGCAAGTAAACCAGCTCAAGCCAATTGTTTCACTCAAACAAAGGAGGATGGCAATTCAAAATGTGGAAGGGATGAGGGGTATTTATAGTTGAGAGTAAGGGTTGTGGTTTGAAATTTGGGCGATGTGGGATGAAATCTGATGAGAAAAATGGGTTGGTTCACTTGAGGTATCCCACATCGGAAGTTTTATAGCAAAATTAATCTTGAAACCATGTATATAAGTGAAGCCAAACTAGTTCCACTGATTTGTTTTATTTTTCCATAAACCATCTACTTTTAATTATAATTATAATTATAATAATAATAATTAAATTATTAAATTATAATTATTTTTTCTTAAACATATATTTAATTTTTAACTTATATATATAAACGAGTTACTCGGGTCATTTTCGAGTTGAAATGGTTGACCCTAACCTTACCCGTTTAATTTTCGCGTCGTGTCGTGTCAACCCGTTTACTTAAACGGGTTGAAATGTATTACCCAAACCCGTTTAATTCGTGTCGGGTTCGTATCGAGTTAGCGTGTCGTGTCATTTTTTGCCAGGTCTAGTTGAGCTCACAGTAATCTATACACATCCGCATAGACCCGTCCTTCTTCTTAACAAAAAGTAGCGGCGCTCCCCAAGGCGATGAGCTCGGATGAATAAAACCCTTGTCGAGCAATTCCTGCAACTGAGTCATCATCTCCTTCATCTCGGCCGGTGCCAACTGATAGGGCGCACGCGCAATCGGTGCCGCTCCAGGCATCAATTCAATTCTGAACTCTACTTGACGATCTGGAAGTAGACTCGTCAAATCATCCGGAAACACCTCCGGATACTCATTCACTATCGGTACGTCCTCTACACTCTTCTTCTCTTTCTTAGCATCTAGCACATAAGCTAAGTACCCCAAACATCCCTTCCCCAAACATCGTCTAGCTTTCATCATCGATATCAAACACGACTTCCTACTCCGTTGATCCCCATAAATTATCACTTCTTTCTTATCGGGTAAGGCGATCCGAATTAACTTCTTTTTACATACTATACTAGCATTATTCTCCGCTAACCAGTCCATTCATAGGACTACATCAAACTCCCCCATTCTCATCGGGTACAACCTCAAAGGAAACAAGTGGCCATCTACGTCTATGCTACATCCCTCATAGACCTCATTCACCCAGACTCGACTATCAACCGCTACTTCTACTTCAAACCCAAAGTTCAATCTCTTGGGTTTCACTTGCAATTTTTGAATAAAATTGGGCGACACAAACGAACGATTGGCCCCCGAATCAAATAACACTTTAGCAAAAGTCGAGTCTATAGGAAGGGTACCTGTTACCACATCAGGCGTATTCACTGCCTCTTCAGCAGACATGTGGAAAGCCCTCGCCCTCGCGCGATCCGGCTCCACCCTCCTTTCTCCACTCTTTCCTCCACTACCACCGCCTTCACCCCCAGCATAGTCCTTCTTCAACTGTGGGCAGTCCCACTTGACATGGTCTGGCGATCCACACTGAAAACACGATTTTGAACTGCGACAATCCCGAGCCATATGCCCTGATTTTCTGCACTTGTAACATCCGTCTTTATCCGCCAAACACTCCCCTTTGTGCATTCAGTTGCACTTACCAAAAGGCTTCTCCCCCGATCTAAGCCCCACCCGCAGCTCGGTTCTGGGCGCACTTGACCTTTTTCCGTCCTTGTTAGGTCCTTCCCACTTTCTCTTGTCCCCGACTCTCTCAGCTATCTGTCTGTTCTTATCCTTTTCAGTGAGTTCTGCTGTATCTACCGCTGCTTGGAAAGTAGTTAGACCTTTCACCTGCACCAACTCCCTTATACTGCTCTTCAGCCCATAAATGTACCTCTCAATCTGCCTTTCTTCAGTAGGCACGTACAACTCAGCAAATCGGACCTTTTCGATAAACTTAGACGTGTATTCTTGAACTGTCATTGATCCTTGCTCTAACCCCAGAAATTCCTCCTCCAACTTCTTAACTGCTGCTAACGGACAAAACTGCGCTCGGAACCTCTTAACAAAAGACTCCCACGACATACTCTTCGCTACTTCTGATCCCCTACCTCCGGTCTCAACATCCCACCAATAGATGGCCTCAGACTTCATCATTGACATTGCAAAAAAGTACTTTATCTTCCTCGGCGCATTTGCTAGTATCGAATGCTAACTCCATTTTGCGAACCCATTTCAAAGCTAGAACGGGGTTGCGCTCTCCGTTGAACGTTGGAGGTTTGCACGAAGCGAAGGTTTTGAACGAGCACTGTTGGGTCATCACAGATTTGAAGTTGACTCAATTAAACCCACTTAGATACTTAGAATATTTTTGGATCCTTTTGTGTAACTTGTACTCTTATATCAATTGTTCGGTGAAGTCGTAGATCAACTGAAACAAAGTGCGAAGACTATCTCATTGCGGAAGTGAGAAAATCGGCAGCAACTTTATAAAAGTTACATCACCACCGATATGCTTGTGCTATCGATGGACACGCATCACCGAATTGAAGAAATTCGGTGAGACGCTCAAGAAGACTTCCACCGATATGTGTTCAGAAATCGATGGGAGTTCAAGAAGACTTCCACCGATATGTGTTCAGAAATCGGTGGGAGTTCAAGAAGACTGCACCGAAATATTATACACTTCGGTGAAACTCTCTCTTTTCTAAAGAAGTGAGATTTCGAATTGGTGCAGTTTCCAATACAGGAGGTCGGTAGCCTTATTCTCTAAAGACAAAAGAGAAGATCATTTATTACGAGACAATATCCTATTTTTAGATAAAAGTGGCATTTTGTCATTTTATCTATTCTCACTTAAGGTCTTTTTCTGGTACGACTGTCCTCCTGGTTCCTTGGATAAGTTAAAAAGGAGATATCAGCTTTTCAGAAGTCAACCTCTACAATGAATGGAAGAGTGACAAGTGTGTAAAGCCCGTATCCCGGTATGTAATTTATTAGTATTAATTCTTTTCTTTTAAAGTTTGAGTTTTTGCGGTTTTCGTTAATGGGGTTAGTCGAGTTGGGTCGAATCGTTAAAGTATCGGAATTTTTGGTTAGTTGCGTGAGGTTTGTAAATTGAGGGGCTATTTGTGTCAAAGGCCAAAACCCCTCATGGGTTTCGGCCCATGCAGTAAAATACCGAGGTCCATGTGTTTTGGGTGTGTATTGGTATTGTGAGGAGGATGCTTAGCTAAAGAAACAAAAAAAAACCCTACGACCGTTCTTGTTATCGTCGGCCGGAAAGAGAGACAATCGGAGAGAGAGAGAGAGAGAAAGAGAGAAGCCGAGAGGGAGTAGAGCCTGCTGCCGGCGACGAAGTGGGAGGAGGAAGGAGGCGATTGCCGGTGGGTTCGGTCGGTTTAGAGGGCGAGAAAGCGTTGCATCGAGGTAACCGTTGTCGTTTCGTTGTTTTTCATTGATTTGTTCGTCGCAAGGTTATCGCAAACCACCACCACCGCCGTGGCAGCCATGGCCACCGGCGGTGTGGCCACCACCGCACGCCACCGCTGTGACGGCTGTGGTTGTGTGTGCGGGTGGGCTCGCGTAGAGCGATCGAGAGAAAGGGACGGTGGTGTGTGTGTGTGTGATCGCCGCCGACCACCACCGCCGCCGGAGGCGGCAAGGGGGGGGGGGCGGTGGTGCACGGCTGTTGTCCATCTTGGTATGATCTGTTTCCAGTAGGTTTTAGGCTTCCCGGGGCTGTTTGGATTAAGCATTGACTTAATGGGATTATAACCTTTAGTTATCATTTTAGGTGAAAACGTTGTCTGCCACTGTTTTGCGACGGACATAATTTTTCCGTCGTAACTCCGTTTGAGCCGAAACTGGCGCCCACGGTTCAAGTTCGGGGTCGGGCACGTTTTCCGTGTTTTAGCGGAAAACTGGTTCGGTCTCTAACTGGGCGAAAAAGTGGTCGCAAGTTCGGTGATTCGTCATTTCATGTGAAAATTTCTGGAATCTGCCTTGATCTTGCGAAAGCCTTAACTTTTCACTCGTAACTCGTTTTGACGTGAAATTGGTGCCCAAAGTTCCCAATTTGAGTTGGGGAGGTTTTTCGTGTTTTGCCGAAAGTCTGATTAAGCCCGTAGCTAGGCTGTTTTGGGCTGTTGGCGCGGCTGGTCCGAAAACGGACAGTTTTTGTGGTCGTTCGTATTTAATTCGTAATAAATTGTAGAAAAATCGTTAGGAGGCGTATAATATGTCCTTGAAATCCTATCTCAGAGTACTTTCTAATCATGAAATAATATTGGGAATTTTCTGGGTTTAAAGGGGTCGAAACAGGTCCCGAACAGACCTGTTTGGCGAGAACGGAAAATAGTTTTAGTGACGGTTTAAGCGTGTGTCGTGTCGTAGGGTCCGGGTCTCGTATTGACACGTTTTAACATGCGTTTAGGTGCTGGGAAGTGACCGTAATTGTGAAGCTTGAATTGTATTGTTAAGCTAGGCGCGCATTCGAGGTGAGTTCTCTCACTATATCTAATAACGGTTGTTTTATCATTGCTGTAGTACGTGTGTGGTAGCTTTATGTGATTGTGTTGTGGAACTAGATAGTGGGGTGTCTAGTTGATACTATGTTGTCATGTTAACTCGGTGGGACCGAGGATCCGGCGGGGCCGGAGATTTTATACGCGGGTGGCGTAGAGACTCGGTGGGACCGGGGATTCGGCGGGGCCGGAGATGTTATCATGTGGTCGGTGGGACCGACTTGTGCCTTTCAGGTGGGTGGGTGTGGATATACATGTTTATGATTTGTTCGTAGACCTGTATGATCGTTTATGTGTCACTATCTGTCATAGGGGTAGTGTGGAATAACTGTGTTATTTATGGTGTTTGAATTCACTAAGCTTCGTGCTTACCCTTTCCCAATAAATTGTGGTTTCAGGTACGAGTGGCTCTAAGGCGTGACGGGTACACACTGGCGCGCGGGATGAGCTGGCTATTATTAGTTCTATTTATTAACATTATTTCCGCTGGTTTCTGGTTACATGAACAATATTTATGATTTTGCAACTGATATGTTGGGATTATTTAATGGGTTTTATATACGAAATGTTTAATTAAAAAATTAAATTCCTTGTAATTTTTGGGACGTTACAACTTGGTATCAGAGCACGGCTTGAGTGAATCAAACGCATTTCGGTGTGTTTGATCTCAAGTTTGCGGCTATAAAATTTTCTTTAAAGTTTTTGGGAAATAAAAAGAAGGAAAAATCCGTTTGAGGAACGGTGATCGAGGGCGCAGTGTGTACAGTCAGCCGGAGCCAAAGGGGAAAGGTACATTACTTAGTGTTGTATTGCTTTCTAGATCATAGGGTATGCATGCTAGATTGCCTGTTGTTGACACTATGCTGTATGATGATTGCTTGTTAGTAGGAATCAATGCTAGTCATAGTAGGTTGTTAAATGGAGGCCCTATAGGTTGTATGCAGTAAGAATCATATAGCCTTAGAATATTTGATTTAGTTCTATTGCGCAGCTCTTGTTTGAGTCCAACCGTTCTAGGATAGAATTTTGTATTCGAATGTCTATTTGATTCACGCTGCATGCGACTGGGTATTCGTGAGGCAACTCGTTATGGCTACTAGGGATTCCGTGGTAGCAAGGGTAGTGGGATGAGATAAAATTCCTAGTGAGCTGGGAAGAGTGTTTATATATGAGTATGTATGCTAGATTGCTTTCTAGAGCATAGGAGTATGTGTGCTGGATTGCTTGGTGCTTATTACACTGTACTGCATGTTTGTTGTTTGCTAATAGGAGTTCATGCTAGCCCTGATAAGTTGTTAAGTGAATGCACTATAGGTTGTATGCGGTAGGAACCAAATAGCCTTAGAATGTCGGATTTAGTTCTATTGCGCAGCTCTTGTTTGAGTCCAACCGTTGTAGGATAGAATCTTATATTCGAATGTCTATCTGGTTTTACACTGTGTGCGACTGTGCATTCGCGAGGCGACTCGTCATGACTAGTGGGGATTTCATCATAGCAAGGGTAGTGGAGTTGGGTGGAATTCCTAGGGAGCTAGGAAGAGTGTGTACATATGCCGGTGCGGGCATATGTGTGTAGTTATCGGCGAGAAACTACTTGGACCCGTCGGATGGAACTCGGAACGGGTGATGATAGGTGTGGAAGGTAGTAGTAGAGCTCCTACTATCGGAAACACAGGATCAATGCTCGAGTCGGGGAAAGTCACGAGGAATCCAAGGAGTTGAGCGTGAGCGTTGTTAGTGTGAATTATTATGTGCTAATAACTCGTTTTAATATCTACCCAGAATAGCCATCACAAGGAGGAACGACTATAGTAAACCTACAAGTACAGGTGTGTACTTGTTTGCTTTGATGGGATGATCGTTGGGGTAGTGTCGAAGGTTATAATTTAGTAGTCGTTGGAATAAAATGACGATTCTAGTAATAGTCACTTGGAGTGACGATGAGGATGATGTTGTTTCGGGCCAAGATGGATGATTGTGCTAGAATCATAGGCTTATAGAGCCGACTTTGATTTGAGGAAAAATCGTAGGGATTATTTGACGTAATTTCCCATCTTGCCTAAGAGGTTTAAATGTCCGGATGACGTTAGTGGATCGGAGAGATTTGGAGGAGTAGGAGTCGAGGCGTAGAATGCCGACTGAGTCATGCACAAAGTTTGATTTTGAAATAGATTGCATTAACAAATTCTTGTGTTTCAAATCATTTTATGGATGGTGTTTTGGAATTTTGAGAAATGTTCAGCACACACATAAGATTTTGAAATATGGTTTTGAAAGTGTATGAAATCGTTTTATCACGGGAGTGCAAACTTTGTTAGAATTTGTCTCATTTCATTATTTTTCCAACGGTTCTTTCGGATAAGATGATATCCGTGTTTTGTGGTGTTTAAAATGTTGGGCAAGTGACTACGGCTTGTGACTTTAACATTGGAACTCCTCCACATATGTTAGAGTTGAGACGGAAAGTTACATTCCATGACGTCTGTATAAACTATTTGAGTGATTTGGTTAAAATAAGTTTTGTTTTACGGCATGTTGAGTCGTGTGGGTTTAATTTCACGAGGTGCATATCTTATTTGCTTATGTGACCATTTGGGGAAATCTTGGAAATCAATTTAAAGAACCCCACCTTTTGAGATTTTATGAGATTTTAGTCGATATTTTCAAAGGATGGAAGCGGATTGGTTTTTATCTTTAAGTTTGAAACTTATACGAGACAGTTGTGTTTTAACAAAAATATATTTGTAAACCGTTTCATCGTTTTGTATGACTAGCCGACGCGCGTAAGCTTTGATTAGTGAACCCTGTGCCACGACATTTTTGTTGAAAAAAAAGAGGAATTTTGGGGTCAAATATCGTGGAACTGATTTTGAAATTATGTGCACACTTTTGTTGCACCCGGTGTAAGGTCGAACGGTTACTTTAAATACACGTCATGAGTCAATTCATACTAGAATCGTGACGGTTCATTTTCAAAGAAATATTTATTTCGCTTTACGTTTTGTGAGTAAACTAAGCTGCAATGAAATGATTTTCGACGTGATTTTCATTTGTGGGACGAGCGTGTCCATTTTTGCGTAACTACCGACCTGGTAATAGTAGTTTTATTGCTTACAGTCTTTTTGAAATGAAAAATCTTGACGTTGAAACATTTTGTAAATGATTTTGTAAACCATTTGGGAAACACGCTTTTAAGTGTTATGTGTCATTTTGAGAATTTTGAGGGTGTGAGTCCTTTTGGAAAACTCTTTTGTTTAACCCGTGTTGAGTTTGGGACTAATGTTGATTTTAGATTATTGCTTGCTTAAACTTTATTTAAACGCGTTTTTGACCGACTTATGGGTCTAGCAAGCGTGGAGCATTTTGCTCGGTTTTGACTTTGAGATAGTCATGGGTCAATTGCACGGTTTTAATGGCTCGATGTGAAGTCTTGTTGATGGGTTGTTTTGTTGCACAGTTTTGCATTTATTGCACGTTGAATATTTACATGTTTGGGTGAGTGAGTCATTCCGGGATAGGCATGTTGTTGGTAGACTATTTGCATTGGATCCTTGGTCATGTCAGTCAGTCGTTGGTAATGATCGGTTGAGTATTTCGGGGTGGGACCCCGGTATTCTTGTGTTATGACCTTGACTTTCCAGTAGGCACTGGGAGGATATAGTCTTGGACACTTACCTGAGAGGTAGTTCCGATGTGCCAGGCCTTGAGACGTACCTGGGAGGTAGGCGTTAAGGCATATCTTGATACGGTGTAACTAGGCTTCGTAGAGCGAGTGTGAAGGATAAGTAGACGGTGGAAGGTTGGGTATTCCACGCGTGTTGGTAACGTAGGCCGAATAGTGCCGGTTAAGGGAATGATGCCCTTTGTAATTAAGAGAATAAATGCGCAGTAACTTTTTGAAGTAAGTAGTATGTTTAAGTGTCGACTGTTGGGCTTGAGGCCAAACACCTTTAGTGTAATCGGAGATTTGTAGCCGATTTTTACAATAATTACGGTGATGGTAGTAGTAACACTGAGATGCCTACTTGTGATGAATGGTTGTGGTGGAATGACCTTCGTGGGTGATTATAAATTTACTGGTTTGATGATGCGTGTAAGGTAAGTTTTGGGAGCCTTTTAGAACTCGTGGAAGTTAATCGACAATTATTGGTAAGTATGATCGAATCCGAGTATCCAGTTGGGTATATTGGTAGGCAACTTTAGAATGGTTAGTGCTTGAGATTTGACTCGGGATGTATGGAATATCTAAGGTTGGGGGACAACCGAAGTCGCTTGGCTGGGAATGATTCCAATTTTTGGGGTGTTCTGCCGATCATGATCCCAGTGTCCTTGAAGGAGTTTTGTGGTAAGGAAAAGTATTCGAGAAATGTTTAGGCGATGTAAGAAATTTTAGATTCCAGTTAGTGAAGGTCCAGTGGAAACACCGAAAGGGTTCCGAGTGAACTTAGGAACCCGAGGTTGAGATGCGGTAAAACTAGCCAGAGCTGTTTGCGGACGTAGACTTCGAGGACGAAGTCTAATCCAAGTGGGGGAGAGTTGTAAAGCCCGTATCCCGGTATGTAATTTATTAGTATTAATACTTTTCTTTTAAAGTTTGAGTTTTTGCGGTTTTCGTTAATGGGGTTAGTCGAGTTGGGTCGAATCGTTAAAGTATCGGAATTTTTGGTTAGTTGCGTGAGGTTTGTAAATTGAGGGGCTATTTGTGTCAAAGGCCAAAACCCCTCATGGGTTTCGGCCCATGCAGTAAAATACCGAGGTCCATGTGTTTTGGGTGTGTATTGGTATTGTGAGGAGGATGCTTAGCTAAAGAAACAAAAAAAAAACCCTACGGCCGTTCTTGTTATCGTCGGCCGGAAAGAGAGACAATCGGAGAGAGAGAGAGAGAGAAAGAGAGAAGCCGAGAGGGAGTAGAGCCTGCTGCCGGCGACGAAGTGGGAGGAGGAAGGAGGCGATTGCCGGTGGGTTCGGTCGGTTTAGAGGGCGAGAAAGCGTTGCATCGAGGTAACCGTTGTCGTTTCGTTGTTTTTCATTGATTTGTTCGTCGCAAGGTTATCGCAAACCACCACCACCGCCGCGGCAGCCATGGCCACCGACGGTGTGGCCACCACCGCACGCCACCGCTGTGACGGCTGTGGTTGTGTGTGCGGGTGGGCTCGCGTAGAGCGATCGAGAGAAAGGGACGGTGGTGTGTGTGTGTGTGATCGCCGCCGACCACCACCGCCGCCGGAGGCGGCAAGGGGGGGGGGTGGTGCACGGCTGTTGTCCATCTTGGTATGATCTGTTTCCAGTAGGTTTTAGGCTTCCCGGGGCTGTTTGGATTAAGCATTGACTTAATGGGATTATAACCTTTAGTTATCATTTTAGGTGAAAACGTTGTCTGCCACTGTTTTGAGACGGCCATAATTTTTCCGTCGTAACTCCGTTTGAGCCGAAACTGGCGCCCACGGTTCAAGTTCGGGGTCGGGCACGTTTTCCGTGTTTTAGCGGAAAACTGGTTCGGTCTCTAGCTGGGCGAAAAAGTGGTCGCAAGTTCGGTGATTCGTCATTTCATGTGAAAATTTCTGGAATCTGCCTTGATCTTGCGAAAGCCTTAACTTTTCACTCGTAACTCGTTTTGACGTGAAATTGGTGCCCAAAGTTCCCAATTTGAGTTGGGGAGGTTTTTCGTGTTTTGCCGAAAGTCTGATTAAGCCCGTAGCTAGGCTGTTTTGGGCTGTTGGCGCGGCTGGTCCGAAAACGGACAGTTTTTGTGGTCGTTCGTATTTAATTCGTAATAAATTGTAGAAAAATCGTTAGGAGGCGTATAATATGTCCTTGAAATCCTATCTCAGAGTACTTTCTAATCATGAAATAATATTGGGAATTTTCTGGGTTTAAAGGGGTCGAAACAGGTCCCGAACAGACCTGTTTGGCGAGAACGGAAAATAGTTTTAGTGACGGTTTAAGCGTGTGTCGTGTCGTAGGGTCCGGGTCTCGTATTGACACGTTTTAACATGCGCTTAGGTGCTGGGAAGTGACCGTAATTGTGAAGCTTGAATTGTATTGTTAAGCTAGGCGCGCATTCGAGGTGAGTTCTCTCACTATATCTAATAACGGTTGTTTTATCATTGCTGTAGTACGTGTGTGGTAGCTTTATGTGATTGTGTTGTGGAACTAGATAGTGGGGTGTCTAGTTGATACTATGTTGTCATGTTAACTCGGTGGGACCGAGGATCCGGCGGGGCCGGAGATTGTTATCATGTGGTCGGTGGGACCGACTTGTGCCTTTTAGGTGGGTGGTTGTGGATATACATGTTTATGATTTGTTCGTAGACCGGTATGATCGTTTATGTGTCACTATCTGTTTTAGGGGTAGTGTGAAATAACTGTATTATTTATGGTGTTTGAATTCACTAAGCTTCGTGCTTACCCTTCCCCAATAGTTTGTGGTTTCAGGTACGGGCGGCTCCAAGGCGTGACGAGTACACACTGGCGCGCGAGAGAGCTGGTTGTTTTTATGGTTTTAATAATTAAACGTTTATTCCGCTGGTTTATTTTATAAAGATATTAATTATGTGTTTACAAACGAAATGTTGGGATCAATTAATGAGTTGTTATAAATGAATTGTTTATTTAAAAATTTAAATTTGCTTGAAATTTTTGGGATCAGCCGTGGACAGGAGAGATGCTGGGTATATTAGTAAACCTTGGCCTTACCAGACACAACGCGTTTTGGGGCCACAAGCATGCGGGTTCCTTGGGAACTCTGTGGTTAAGCGTGCTTGGGTGGGAGTAGTACCAGGATGGGTGACCTCCTGGGAAGTCCTTGCGAAGTCCTTGCCAGGTCGCCAAGAACAAAGCCGTGAGCCAGTGGGGCAAAGCGGACAATATTGTGTCGTGGTAAGCGGGGTGTTACAAATGGTATCAGAGCCACTCCTGTGCCGTTCGGGATGGTGGGGCAAACCTCATCGAGGACGATGAGTCCCTAAGGGGGGGGTGTGTGTAACACCTTAGGCATATCCCACATCGGCCGTGGACAGGAGAGATGCTGGGTATATTAGTAAACCTTGGCCTTACCAGACACAACGCGTTTTGGGGCCACAAGCATGCGGGTTCCTTGGGAACTCTGTGGTTAAGCGTGCTTGGGTGGGAGTAGTACCAGGATGGGTGACATCCTTGGAAGTCCTTGCGAAGTCCTTGCCAGGTCGCCAAGAACAAAGCCGTGAGCCAGTGGGGCAAAGCGGACAATATTGTGTCGTGGTAAGCGGGGTGTTACAAAGTGTCCCAAGCATTAAATGATGCATGGACTATAAATAGAGGTGAAGACTCTCCATGCAAACCACGGCTTCTGAAGATAACTAAGTGCAAGCTCCTTCCTTACTGAAACTGCATCTTGTGTCTAAGTGTCCAATTTGTTCTAAGTGTTTTTCAGTTTATTTTGTGTTAGATTGTTAGAATAGTTTAACTGTTCTTTTCCGCAACAATATTTTGTTTTCTATGTGTAATTCTTATTGAAAGATTTTCAATATATTGAATTAAAACTTGTGAAAAATCTGAGTATTGTATTCAACCCCCCCTTCTACAATACTTGTTGAGCCATTTTGGGACCAACAAGTGGTATCAGAGCAGAAAGTTTAATTCATAAACTTGATCCGCAATGACTGCCTCATCTTCATCCCCAACTGTTGAAAACACTAGTCAAAATAATTTTGCAGAAAATGGTTCCATTTCAAAACCTCCCAAGTTTAATCCTAACAACTTTTCTCTATGGAAAAGCCGTATGATGCTATTCATGGAAGGAGTGGATACTAGATATCCAACCATTCTCAAGGAGGGACCTATCATCCCGAGAGTTTGGGCTCGCTATGAAAAGCAGAGGCCTGGTAAGGAACCAATTGATAAGTCAAGTGACTGATGATTCTGAACCTTCCGACATAGAGAAAGCAAAGACTACTGGTCATTACATTCTCAAAAACCCAAAGGAATATACTGATGAGGAAAAACGATTGGTGTCTCTGGATTCTCGGCTTAGAGCAATCATTGCTCTCTCACTTCCTGATGAAGTTTATCACTCTCTTGTTAATTTCGGTACTGCTAAAGAGATGTGGACTACATTGTGTGTACTTTATGAGGGTATAGAGGAAGTGAAGAAAAGCAAAAAGATTGGCCTCATTCGAAAATATGAGCTCTTTGCCTATGAAAAGGGAGAATCTCTTCCAAGCTTTTATAACCAATTCAACTCTCTTTTAAATGATTTAAAGTTACTAGGTAGAGTTTATGATAATGAGGAAGTTCTATGCAAGTTTATGGACTGTCTTCCTGACTTTTGGGAAAACATTTGCACTTGCATTAAAACTACCAAGGATTTGGAATACATGACTTTAACTGTTTTGTATGGAACTCTGTTCAACTTTGAACAAACCAAGCTTCATAGGAAAACCATCTTCTAAGAGATAAAAAGCTCTTCAATAGCTCTTATTTGTGAAAGTTCCAAGAAAAGTCAAAATGTTCCTTGTATCACATATCCCTCATCAGACTCTGACACCGAAAATCAGAACAACCCTTCTCACCAAACAGAGGCATATCTGAGTGATGCCGATGATGAAGGTGATGAAATTTCGGTAGACCGAATGTCTGATGAAATGGCTATGATGGCTGGTTTTAAAAATAAATCTCGAAATTTCAACAAACCCAGAAGTTTCAGAAAACCATCATTTACAAAAATGTCTTCTTCTGACAAGACAAATGAAGAATGTTTCAATTGTGGTAAGAAAGGACACTTTGCAGCTGAGTGCAGAAGCAAACGTGTGTCAAAAGTCAATTCTACGTCCTCTGACAAATATCCTTCCAAATTTGAGAAATCCAAAGATAAATCCTTCAAATCCTATTTCAAGAAAGATTCTCAATCCTCCTCACTCTCACATCAGAAACGTGCTGAAAAGTACAAAGCTAAGTACAAGAAGGAAAAAGAAAGAAATGAAGGATCTCAAAGAAAAGAAAAAGGATTGATGGAAGAGGCTCATGATTGGGAAGAAGAAGAAACCTCTGAAAGTGATTCTCCAAATATGTGCTTTATGGCCATATCAGAAGAGGTGGAAGAAGAAAAGGCCAAGTCTCCAATGGCATTAGTTTCAACTGAATACTCATCATCCTACTCTCAGGTACATCCCTTTAATGACATGACTGATATTGAAAAGATAAATGCTTATGAATCTTTAACTCAAGACTTTTACACTGTCAAAGATAGCAAGAAAAGAAAATCTGCTCAAGTTAAAATTCTCACATCTCAACTTGAATCTTGCATGTCTAAACTTGAAAAGTTTGAGGAAATCAAAACTGAGCTTGAAAATCTAAAAGTCATAAATCATGTAAATGAAAAGGAGAAAAATAAACTGTTCAAGAAGTTAAAGAAAGAACAGGAAGTTGTCAGAAAATGGACAAACTCTTCAAGGAATCTTGAACAAATCTTTCAAGATCAAATCGGTGGTGATAACAAGTTTGGGTTAGGATATGAAAAATCCATGCTTGAAAAATCTTCCCATGCACTTGTTCCCATCACCGATACATGGGATGATGACTCTGAGTCAAACTCTTGTGATTCCATTTCTTTAAATTCTGTTGATCTTAGTGAAGCCTTAAAATATGGAATGTTTATAAAAGCCAAAGAATCTTCATCAGATCAAACCCATAAAGTGCAAGAATTGAAGGATGCTGTTAAACCCATTCATGATGTGTTCAAAGATTTAACCATTGATAACAACTCTTCAAATCTTTCAAAATCACAAGTGTTCAAAGAAAAACACACCACCGAAAAATCCATCACCGATTTTGTCCAAAAGGGAAAGACCAAAGTTTTCTCAAGAAAGACCCCTGACCATGCTTCAACCTCAAGAACCGAACTTTTTAGAGGTCCTCGCAATCCCCTTTTCGGTCCAAAGATTAAGATTGATATAATTGGAAAGGGAAAAGGAAAGGAACAAAAACCCAAAAGAACTTTCATCTACCGAAAATGTTATAATTGTGGTGACACCTTTCATCTTGCTAAGGACTCTCCAAAGGAAAGAATTGACAGATCTAAACCCAAGGTCTCTCACATTTCTAACCCAAAAGGACCCATTACCAAATGGGTACCTAAGAACTGACTTGATGTTGTCTGCAGGTTTTTGAGCACCAACAAGTTTGGTATTTAGATAGTGGGTGCTCACGTCACATGACTGGAAACAAACATCTTCTTGTAAACTATGTGTCAGAAAAGGGTCATTCTGTAACCTTTGGGGACAACTCCAGAGGTCACACTAAAGGGTATGGAACTCTCACAAATGGAACCCTTACCTTCAATAAAGTGGCATTTGTTGAAGGTCTCATGCATAATCTCCTAAGTATTAGCCAACTGTGTGATCTTGGATACAAAGTTATCTTTGAACTGCGTATCTGTACTGTTGTTGACAAGAATATGAAGGCTGTTCTCTCTGGAAGAAGGTTAGATAATGTGTATATCATTGATATGAGTCAAAACAACTCTTCAAATGTCTGCTTTGTGTCTGACGATACAGTCAAAAGAAACTGGCTGTGGCATAAACGTTTGTCTCATCTTAACTTCAAAACCCTTCATAAAATATCAAACAAAGAGCTGGTGACTGGCATGCCTAAGTTGAACCTTGTCAAAGAAAAGCTGTGTGATGCATGTGAAAAGGGAAGCTCACCAAATCTTCTTTCAAAACTAAGCAATGCTCTTCCATCAATCTTCCACTTCAGATGCTGCATATGGATCTATGTGGACCAGTAAGTACTCCCAGTCTAGGAGGAAGAATGTACATTCTTGTTATTGTTGATGAATTCTCTAGATATACTTGGGTGTCTTTTCTCAGGTACAAAAGTGATGCAACTGAAGAAATCATCAACTTTGTCAAAAAGAATGAAATTCTGAATGGCCAGCTTGTCAGATCAGTAAGAAGTGACAATGGCACTGAATTCAGAAACAGTGGTTTAGAAGACTTCTTCAATGAGAAAGGAATCTCTCAAAACTTCTCTGCTGCCAGAACTCCACAACAAAATGGTGTTGTGGAAAGAAGAAGCAGAACTCTATGTGAAGCAGCAAGGTCTATGCTGAGTGAAGCAAAACTGCCAACCTATTTTTGGGCCGAAGCTGTCAACACTGCCTGTTTCACTCAAAACAGGTCGGTGATAACAAAAAGACATGAGAAAACCCCGTATGAAGTCTTTCATGGAAGAAAGCCAAACATTGGTTTCCTTCATGTCTTTGGCTGTGTGTGCTTTATCCTAAATGACAGGGAAAATCTTGGGAAATTTGATCCTAAGGCAGATGAAGGAATCTTTGTGGGATATTCCTTGACCTCCAAAGCCTACCGAGTTTACAATCTTCGGAGAGAATGCATTGATGAATCTATCCATGTAAAGTGTGATGATTCAAGATCATCTTCTATGACAAATGATGATGAAGAACTACATAGATGGATATCATCATGCATTGGGGAATCTCCCATTTCAACCTCCACCGATCCACCTTGTATTCCAAATATTCCCTCTGTTCCAAACAATCAAGTTGGGTCATCATCCTTATCACCTGAAACCCCCTCAGCCGAAATTGCCTCCACCGAACCCTATCCATCATCCACCGAAATTAACCCCATCACCGAATCTCTTCCTGCCGATAATCCCTCTGACGACCCACCTTCATCACATCCTGCCAACACTCCAGCCTCGAACTTTCCTTCCACTTCAATTATTCCTCCACCGATGCCCCCTGCTCTTAAATGGACCAAAGATCATCCCATTGATCAAATTATCGGTGATCAGCAAGCTGGTGTTCAAACAAGGAGAGGCACCAGTAACATATGTCTCTATGTGAATTTTCTATCTCTTGTTGAACCTAAAAAGATTGAAGAAGCCCTAAGTGACCTATGTTGGGTTTCGGCCATGCAAGAAGAACTCTCCCAATTTCAAAGAAACAAAGTCTGGAGACTTGTGCCTAGACCTTCAAGGAAAACAATCATCGGCACAAAATGGGTCTTCAGAAACAAAATGGATGAAGATGGTACTGTCATTAGAAACAAAGCCAGACTCGTAGCTCAAGGCTACCGACAGGAAGAGGGTATTGACTATGATGAAACATTTGCTCCAGTTGCCAGACTTGAAGCTATCAGGATCTTTCTTGCTCATGCTGCTCACAAGAACTTCAGGGTATTTCAAATGGATGTGAAAAGTGCTTTTCTGAATGGAGAACTAGCTGAGGAAGTCTATGTGAAGCAACCTCCAGGCTTTGAAGATTCCACACATCCAGACTATGTGTACCGACTTGACAAAGCTCTGTATGGGCTCAAGCAGGCTCCTCGAGCCTGGTATGACACTCTTGCCATCTTTCTACTCAAGAATGGCTATACTAGAGGTACAATTGATAACACTCTCTTCCACAAGCAAACTTCAGGTAATCTCATTCTTGTTCAAATCTATGTGGACGACATTATTTTCGGTGCCATCGATGAGTCTCTGTGTGATGACTTTGCCTCTCTCATGAAAAGTGAATATGAGATGAGCATGATGGGGGAGCTAACATTTTTCTTAGGTCTTCAAGTGAAACAAATTTCAGAAGGAATTGTCATAAACCAAAGCAAGTACATTAAAGACCTTCTGAAGAAATTTGGCTTTGAAAACTCCTCCCCCCATGAAAACTCCCATGGCACCACCTTTGAAACTTGATGCCGATTTAAATGGTGAATCTGTGGATGTTACCCATTATAGGGGCATGATTGGTTCTTTGCTTTATTTAACTGCTAGCAGACTAGATATCATGTTTGCTACTTGTCTTTGTGCCCGTTATCAAGCAAATCCAAAGAAATCTCATTTGGATGTTGTGAAACGGATTTTCAGGTATCTAAAGGGTACCATGCATCTGGGTCTTTGGTATCCCAAAGACTCAGGTTTTGAACTCATGGGGTATTCAGATTCTGACTTTGCAGGTTCTAAAATTGATAGAAAAAGCACAACAGGCAGTTGTCAACTTCTTGGTGGGAAATTGGTGAGCTGGTCCAGCAAAAAGCAAAATTCAGTCTCAACATCCACTGCCGAGGCTGAATATGTTGCTGCTGGAAGTTGCTGCGCACAGATTCTATGGATGAAAAACCAGTTGAGAGACTACAATCAGTTCTACTCCAAGATACCCATCCTATGTGATAATTCAAGTGCAATTGCAATTGCAAACAATCATGTTCTTCTCTCAAGGTCCAAACACATCGATATCCGATATCATTTCATCAGGGACCATATCTCCAAAGGTGACATTGAGCTGCATTTTATTCCAACTGATCTTCAGCTTGCAGATTTGTTTACTAAACCTCTGGATGAGGCCAGATTCACCTTTCTCATCGGTGAACTTGGCATGTTGTATTTAGAATAGGTTCAAGAAAAAAAACCGGTCTGATAATTCTCGGTGGCAACAAGATCCTCTTTCGGCATGAATATCCTAAGTGAGCTTTTCGGTGATCCATCTCTCGGTGGATCGCCTCGGTGCGCATATCTGCCCTCTTCGGTGTCTCAATGCCTCGGTGGATCTCTTCGGTGAGCAAATCCTCACCGATTCCATCTCGGCATACCTTTCACCACCGATGTCCACCGATAATCTCTTCATATTCCTCACCGATGTCCACCGAATTTCAATCCTATCCACACGTCACCCCCATAACCCTAGCCTGTCAGATCCTTTCACCTCCCCGTTTCGTGAAACGGATTCCTGACCACGATTCCCAAAGTGGTCATGATTGCCCTTTCTATTTTATTGCATTTTATTTTACTTTACCTTATTTTATTTTATTTAAACCGTTCCCCCCATTTTTTCGAAAACCCTATATATACTCGACCCTTCACTTTCATTTTTCCTTTATGATTCCTTCATCTTCTTCTCCGTTCTCTCTCTATAACCTGCCACCTAATCCTCTTCTTCGAGCTCTCTCTCGATCATCAATGGCGTCCTCAAAGAACACCCCCCTACGTGTTTTGCTGATCTCAAGTTTAACCCATGCAATCACGTTGCTAGATTTGAACCCGACCCCTCCCATCCTGAATTCAATCACGTAATCAAGTTCTTCACTCGCTCTTCCCTTCTTCATGCCTTCACATGTAATCCCAAAATGAGCAAAATGCTCATTGGGAAATTCTGGCTTACCTGTGTGTATGACACCTCCAATGATGCGATCCATGCATCCATCCTTTCTGAAGACGAGAGTGATCACGACCTCACTTTTGGGGTCGACGACGTTCGCACTGCCCTTAAAATCGATGCTTTCGATTCCTATAACGAATGGCATTCAGATACCGTTCTCGAAGATGTCCTTAGTGCAATAGGTTACGTGGTCGATGACAACTCCAAAAGCTCCAAAGGTCCTGGAACTCTTCTTCGGAGTCACATGGGTGGTGTATGGAACTTCTTCTTTGCCCATGTGATCCACTGCCTCTCCCGAAAGACGAGCGGCCATGATCAATCCCCTTCATACATCACCAAACTTGCCCATGCCCTAATCTTTCAACGCCGAGTTGATTTCGCCCAGTACTTCTTCACCGAATTGGTGGAAGTGATCACCCATCCAAAGAAGTGCTACATTGCCTACCCCCGATTCATCTCTATGATCATCCATCACAAACTTGGAAAAGCTCTGGACGAAGACCGCAAGTCCCAAACTCCTAGATTCACTTATGACTGGTCTCCACCGATCGTCGGCAGCAAAACTCTCAACGTCGGTGTTCTCGACACCGATCGTCCTTTACGCCGAGGTATGATCACTTTACCCATCTCTCCAGATCTTCAATGGGGTGATTCTGAAATTACAGGGTTTCAACACCCCGATATCCCCGAGGTCCTTCCTGCTGTTGTGACCTCTTCCCCCCGTCCCAGAGTAAAATCGGTCGGTGCGAAGAAGAGATCGACCGCCGACACCTCCGCCGCTGCTTCCAGGACCATGACACCGATAACCCCATAGGTGGCTTCCGCGGTCCACAAACCTTCTAAGCGGAGGCACTCTTCGTCCCCCCCGAAAAATCGTCTAAAAAGATCTCGGGGAACTGTCCGTGAGCCATCCCCTTCCAAATCATTTTTGTTCACCACCGACCATTTGGTTATCCCTAAGGCATCCCTAAATTTACCTCCTCCAACTCGTTCTTTGAGTGAACACGCAGACTCTCCCACCGAAAGTCTAGACTCTCCCTCCGAAAGTCTGGACCTTGCACTGCACGACCTTTCACCCGGTCATTTCTTGATCGATGATGATTCACAACCCGTTCAGGGTTCCCCCCATTAGATCCCCCCCATGACTTCTTTGCAGGTCTCTTTGACGACACTGGTTCTCCCCGAACCTCCCCGTCGGTCGGAGCGATCCTCATTGAGTCCTCATCCCCCTCACCGAAAAAGTCACCTTTGAACCAAACTTCTCCCCGAAGTTCTCCCCGGGTTTGAACTCCCCAAAGATCGCCTACGCCACATCGATCACCCTCCCCGGGTCAGGAATCACCCCGACGATCTCCCACTCCGCCACCGAGACCACTATTCCCCGATGAAATGTTATATCCCAGCAACATTCCCATTTCGGCGGAGGATCCCCATCGCATCCGCTACATAGTTCCTGGGGATGTCGGGGGTGAAACCACTGTTCAAGCGCCCTCTTTGATTGAAGACTTACAAGAAAGTGGTCGACAATGTCGGCTTGTCGGCACCCAATTTGAATCTTTCAAACAGGCTAGTCTTGCAATGATCGTCATGACGGGTTCCCGAATGTCCACTATCGAGTCTCGCCTGCCGCAGATTCTTTCAGATGCTATTACCGATGCTCTACGGCCCTTTACCACCGACATCTCCTCTTTGGTTTCCAAGGTGGAATCTTTGTCACAATCTCATGGGGATCTTGCCTTCTCCTTTGGTGCTTTCAAGGCAGCCTCCACCGTCAAAGATTCTGAACTTCAGAGGATGCTTCAAGAAGCTAAGTCTCATCAAGACTTCAGCCAGGCCACTGCCAACTCTCTTCGTGACATTCATGCCACACTTCAAGAATTCGGCCAACTGGAGATGGATCTCGGTGACTTCACCATGGTTTCTGAAGAGGTACCGAAACAACTTTCTTTTCTTCATGAGAAATTTGACTACATTTTCAGACAGATGGGTATGAAGATTCTGGCTGGTGCTGAGGGGGAGAAAAAGACAACCCAACCCAAGTTGCCATCTCTTAAACAGTCGGTCATCCCCAAACCTCCATCTTCTACCGATGACATTCCTGAAACCATCGAAACTCACGCTGAAACCGCCGATACTGAGGGGGAGCAAATCTCTAAAGAAAAAGAGTTGGAGTTGGAAGACAAAGCAACAACTGAGGGGGAGCAACCTTCTGCGGCCGAAACAGACAAGGGAAAGAAAAGTCTTACTGCCGAACAATTGGCCGAACAAGAAAGAATAGAGAAAAAAAAGATGAAGTATGGGACTTGTTGGTGCAAGTGTACCACATCTCTATATATTTTATATATTTATTTTGATGATTACAAACACACCGTATTATTGTTTTTCTAACAATTTTATCCAAGTGTGCAGTTAATTGGACAACATGAAGATTTTATCTGAAGAGTCCAAGACTGGTGTTTACGTCATCATATATCTCATAATAATAAACACCCTAAAATAATATACCACTTGGATATTTCAAAAACCTAACCCAACACTATTTTTAAATTAAACTAAATCCTTGATTTAAATTAATTTAAGAATGTTGACTCTTTTGGAATAAGGGAAAAAGAATTCAGTTGCCTTTTTAAGCTATGGTCGCTCCTGACACTGAGACACCTTTTTTCAGGCGGTATACCGCGTGGTGCTCGGCGGTATACCGCGGCTCTGCTACACGTGTTGCAGGTTGCTTTTGCAGGTTGACTTCTTTATGTCAGCACCTTTTTCTGGGCGGTATACCGCGCCCATATAGGCGGTATACCGCGGCACCCTCTCGACCGTTGCTGCTCCAAGTATATATACATGCAGCTTCTCAACTCCATGAAATAAATAATTAAAAAATCTATCTCTTGGAGAAACTACCAGCTACACCCATCACTTATTCAATATATTTTTTGAGTGATCAAACCCTCAAAAATCCAAGTGTTATACTTATACAAGAGTGATCAATATTGTGAGATATATTCTCTTGTAAGTATTTGAATAGTGTGAGTGATTCACGTTCTCGAGCAAAAGCAAGAGATTTTATTATCATTGTATCAAGGTTTGTGTTCTACCATAAAGAACACTTTTAGTGAATCAGTGTGTCGAGAAGTGTCTCGGCAAGTGGACTAGCCAGCCAGTTGGTGGTGAACCACTTTAAATCTCGGTGTCGGTATCAATATTCTCTACCCTTATCTCTTTATATTCCCGTTGCGCACTTAATTTTATTTATATATTTGTTGTGCATGCAATATTTGTTGTTGATTTTGATAAGAGAATTTTTATTTGTGAAATATTTTTAAATACAACCTTTACCCCCCCTAAGGTTGTCCTAACAATTGGTATCAGAGCGGGTTGCAAGTTTCTTTAAAAATATTTGTGTTTTTTTAAAAAAAAAAACTTGTTCTTATATTTTAAATGGCAACCTCTGAGGGAATTATTTCTACAAAGATTCCGCAAATTGACACCGAAAATTTTGGTCTTTGGGCAAATCTTTTTGAATGCTACGTTCGTGGCAAAAGTCGAAAAATTTGGGACATTATTAAAAATGGAGATTATAAACCCACCAAAACCAAAGATGGAGTAATTAGTGAAAAACCAGTAGCGGAATGGTCCGCCGCTGAGGATGCTTGGGTTTGCTTAAATTTTGAAGCTAAAAATATTCTTTTTTCGGCACTTACTAAAGATGAGATTGAACGTGTTTATTCTTGTGAAACTGCTCACGATATTTGGGAAAATCTAAATAATACTCATAGAGGAAATTCTCAAGTCAAAAGCTCAAAAATAAATATTCTTGTACATGATTATGAAATGTTTGAGATGTTAAAAGATGAGTCAATCGACTCAATGTTTAAACGTTTTAACCTTATCATGGTGAGCTTGAAAGGTCTTGGTAGAACATATCCTAACGAAGATTACGTGCGAAAAATTCTTCGAGCGCTCCCTCCGGAGTGGATGCCGAAAATCACATCCTTGGAAGACTCCCGTGACCTCTCAATGATGAAATTAGATGATCTCATTGGAAATCTCAAAGTGCATGAAATTGCACTAAAAAGGAACAAAGATCGGGAGCATGATAAAAAGAAATCTTTGGCGCTTAAAGCTTCAACTTCAAGTGACGAGAAGGAGAAGAAGAAAAAGAAGGAGAAAGCTAGCTCCTCAAAGGATCAACCCGAACATCTTGACGATGTAGCCATGTTGGTAAGAAATTTTTCTAAATTTTTAGCTAACAAAAAGTTTTCAAGAAATGATAGGTTTCAAAGAAAAGGAGATTATCGCCGTGGTGGAGAAAACCGAAGCCGAAAGTTCCATAAACGGAACGACAAAATAAATAAAAATGGCGAATCAAGTGATGATGAAGAAGCCAAGAAAAAGAAGGGCTTTTGCTACTCATGTGGAGACAAGGATCACTATGCCAACGAGTGTCCAAAAAGAAATAAACCTAAAATCAAGAAGGAGAAAGCCTTCGTTGGAGGCGCGTGGAGCGCAAGTGAAGATGAAAATGAGTATGAAGCCATTTGTCTCATGGCGGAAAGCGACGATGAGGTAAACTCGTGTTACTCAAATTACTCTAGCGATGATGAATGTAATGATGATGATGATCTTGATATGTTAAATGATGCCTTTCAAAAAATGGTTATGCTTACAAATAATTATAAAGATGAGAACGCAAAATTAAAGGAAGAATTATTATTAAGTAAAAAGGAAATTCATGATAGCAAACAAAAAATTGCATGCGATAATGAAAAAATCATAAATTTAGAAAATAAATTAAGTGAAAAATATGTTTGCAATTCTTGTGACATTTTAAATAAAGAAATTGCATGCCTTGAGAAAAGAATAGTTGAAAATGATTTATGTGCTAACTGTGATATGCTTAAAAAGGAAAATGCATGTTTAAAAGAAAAATGTGATAAACATGAAAAAGATAATTTGTTAGCACATGCCTTTCAAAGTAGCAATGAGAAAGTGCTTAAAATGTTAAATATGTCAAATAGCACTAATTGTAGAAAAGGCGTTGGCTCCGATACGTGTAAAGATAAGTGCTTATGTATGCCTATCAAAAGATATTTTGAACCACCTAAAAATGTTGAAATGAGAAAACCGTATGTGCAAAAATCCTCATATATGTCCAACATAAATAATGTGAATTATAAGTCTAGGAAATCTTATGCATGCATGTATAATAGTAAATTTTCTAGACCAAAAAATAGTGTGAATATGCATGCTCCTTTTTACGTCTTTGATAAATATGAACGTAAAATTAAAATGGTACCAAAGTGGATTCCTAAAGGCTCCTTTAGTGTTGATAATCCCGGTGGCATGCGTTTATGGTTTTAAATTTTTTTTTGTATATATATATTATATACATATATATATATATATTCTGTGTTTGAAAATTATGAATCAACTCCGAATAGGCTCACCTATTTGGATACGGTGTCTAGGAAAGATAAAGGCGAATTCTTCGAATTCTAATGAGGTCGGTTTTTAAAGTGCCTTCGCGCTTACCACCCTCACCGTCTTTCCTGGTCGCTTCCAAGTAGAGCTACCGAAAAGGGTTGAGTAAATAATTTTCTTGTCTGTATATTTTTTGTGAAAATATATTTATTATTATATGTGGTTTTCTATGCTTTCTAGACTAACTTCCAAAGGACCCATAAGATGTGGGGACCATAAAAATTGTACTTTAAATGTTGTAGATAAATCTTGATATGGATTGGATTCTTGATAGTGGATGCACACGTCACATGACCGGAAACCATAATCTTTTTTCATCATATGAGTCATGTGATGGTGGACTAGTAATTTTTGGAGGAAACTCCAAAGGAAAGGTAATTGGGAAAGGTACAATTTCTTGCAACAATGTTACATTTTTAGATGTTACGCATGTTGATAATTTGAAATTTAACTTGCTAAGTGTTCGTCAACTGTGCAAAAATGGTATAATTGTTGTTTTTGAAGAAGACTCTTGCAAAATTCTGAAAAATGGTAAAGTTCTTTTGAATGGGGTTATAAAAGGAAATCTTTATGTTTGTAAAACTGATGTAAATAAAAATGTTTGTTTATCTTCCGTATATGATAATTCGACTTTGTGGCATAGACGTTTAGGTCACGCTAACCTTAGATTAATTCAAAATTTGAAAAATAAGGAGCTTGTGAGTGACCTTCCAAAATTAAAATTTGATAATCATTTTTGTGATGCATGTCGTGTCGGCAAACAAACTCATGTTTCTCATAAATCAAAAAATGTGATTTCAACTAAAAGAGTTTTAGAACTTTTACACATGGATCTTTTTGGCCCTATGGCCATTCAAAGTATTGGAGGAAATTATTACACTCTAGTAATTGTAGATGATTTTTCCCGATATACGTGGACTTTGTTTTTAAAACATAAAAATGAAGCTTTTGAAAAATTTAAGATTTTGGGAAAACGAATTCAAAACCAACAAGGTTGCACGATTGTTTCGATTCGTACGGACCATGGACGCGAATTCGATAATGAAACTCAATTTGGTGCGTTTTGCGACAAATATGGTATAACGCACAATTTTTCTGCTCCTCGCACTCCTCAATCTAATGGGGTTGTGGAGAGGAAAAATAGAACCCTACAAGAAATGAGTAGGACTATGCTCAATGAACATCAAGTTCCCCAAAAGTTTTGGTGTGATGCCGTAGCTACCGCGACCTATGTCCTCAATCGTGTGCTAATTAGGAGTATCCTAAATAAGACCCCTTATGAGATCCTACGTGGTAGAAAGCCTTCCTTAGCCCATCTTAAGGTATTTGGTTGTAAATGTTTTATTTTAGATACCAAATCTTATTTGACCAAATTTGACCCAAAAGCCTATGAGGGAGTATTCCTTGGTTATTCTTGGAATAGCAAAGCCTATAGAGTCCTTAATAAAGAGACCATGGTTGTTGAAGAATCCCTAAATGTAAGCTTTGATGAAAGTCCTCCTAAACCTAGTGCACCCTTAGTAAATGATGATGGTTGTGAAGGAGATGCACTAGCCCAACACCTTAGAACCTTGGACTTAGGTACCCAATCTCTTACAAACAATGTAGAATCTAGTGATGCCCCTCCATGTTATGTTCCACAAGGAGTAGATGATCCTAACCTTAGAACATCTAGAGGCCATCCCGTAGATCAAATCATAGGTGACCTAAACCAAAGAACAACTAGATCACAAATCCATACCCTTTGTGCCTTTCACGCCTTTATCTCAGCCATAGAACCTAAAAACATAGAAGAAGCTTTAGGTGATGAGGATTGGATAATGGCCATGCAAGAAGAGTTAAACCAATTTACTAGGAATGATGTGTGGGACTTAGTTCCTTGCCCTAGCGGTCAAACCATTATTGGCACACAATGGGTCTTTCGTAACAAGGTAGATGAAAACGGTGAAGTCACCCGAAACAAGGCACGTTTAGTTGCCAAGGGGTACAATCAACAAGAAGGTATCGATTATGATGAAACCTTTGCACCAGTTGCAAGGTTAGAGTCTATTCGAATGCTTCTCGCTTTTGCAAATGCTAAAATTTTTAAATTATATCAAATGGATGTCAAAAGTGCTTTCCTAAATGGTTTTATAAATGAGGAGGTATATGTTTCCCAACCTCCCGGCTTTGAAAATTTTGAAAATCCGACGCATGTTTATAAATTAAAAAAGGCGCTTTATGGTTTAAAGCAAGCTCCGCGTGCGTGGTATGATAGATTAAAATCCTTTTTAATTACAAGTGGTTATATTATGGGTAAAATAGATAATACTTTGTTTGTCAAATATGCTCAAAATAATATTGTGGTTGTGCAAGTGTATGTTGATGATATTATCTTTGGTTCTACAAATGAAAAACTTTGTAATGAATTTGCTACAAAAATGACTAATGAATTTGAAATGAGCATGATGGGAGAATTAAAATTCTTCTTAGGATGGCAAATAAAACAAAGTGAAAATGGTACCTTTATAAGTCAATCAAAATACTGTAAAGACATGTTGAAAAAGTTTAATTTTGAAAATGTCAAACCTGTTGAAACTCCGATGACCACCAATCTAAAATTATCTAGTGACGAAGAGGGAACCGATTTTAATGAAAAGATTTATCGTGGCATGATTGGTAGCTTATTGTATTTAACTGCTAGTAGACCTGATATCATGTATAGTGTGTGTTTATGTGCTCGCTTTCAATCTTCGCCTAAACAATCTCACTATGAAGCCGTCAAGCGTATCTTTAGATATCTTAGAGGGACTACGAATCTTGGACTATGGTATCCAAAACAACCCGAGCTAGAAGTAACATGCTTCACCGATTCCGATCTTGGTGGCTCGATGGTTGATCGAAAAAGCACTAGTGGAGTATGTGCCTTTATAGGTCTCTCGCTTGTGTCTTGGTTTTCCAAGAAACAACATTCCGTAGCCTTATCCACTACCGAAGCGGAATATGTAGCCGCCGCGAGAGCGTGTGCTCAAGTTCTATGGATGAAGCACATACTTACCGACTTTGAGGTACGTCAATCCAAAATTCCAATTATGTGTGATAACTCAAGTGCCATAAACCTAAGTAAAAATCCCGTTTTGCATTCACGTACCAAACATATTGAGTTGCGACATCATTTTCTACGAGATAATGTTCAAAAAGGCCACATTGTGCTTGAAAAAGTTGATTCCGAAGACAATTTGGCCGATATTTTTACTAAAGCCCTAAACAAAAAATCGTTCTTTAAATTAAGACTTGGTTTAGGCATGCTTGAGTATAACCCATGAGATAATGCTACTCTCAATTATATGCATATTTTGAGGGGGAGCATCTCTCGAGGGGGAGCATAGCGTCTTTCTTAACCCTTTTTGCTTCGACAAAAGGGGGAGAGAAACCGAGTATGCTCTCGTGTTTAGCGGTTGTGTTTGTCATCATCAAAAAGGGGGAGATTGTTGGTGCAAGTGTACCACATCTCTATATATTTTATATATTTATTTTGATGATTACAAACACACCGTATTATTGTTTTTCTAACAATTTTATCCAAGTGTGCAGTTAATTGGACAACATGAAGATTTTATCTGAAGAGTCCAAGACTGGTGTTTACGTCATCATATATCTCATAATAATAAACACCCTAAAATAATATACCACTTGGATATTTCAAAAACCTAACCCAACACTATTTTTAAATTAAACTAAATCCTTGATTTAAATTAATTTAAGAATGTTGACTCTTTTGGAATAAGGGAAAAAGAATTCAGTTGCCTTTTTAAGCTATGGTCGCTCCTGACACTGAGACACCTTTTTTCAGGCGGTATACCGCGTGGTGCTCGGCGGTATACCGCGGCTCTGCTACACGTGTTGCAGGTTGCTTTTGCAGGTTGACTTCTTTATGTCAGCACCTTTTTCTGGGCGGTATACCGCGCCCATATAGGCGGTATACCGCGGCACCCTCTCGACCGTTGCTGCTCCAAGTATATATACATGCAGCTTCTCAACTCCATGAAATAAATAATTAAAAAATCTATCTCTTGGAGAAACTACCAGCTACACCCATCACTTATTCAATATATTTTTTGAGTGATCAAACCCTCAAAAATCCAAGTGTTATACTTATACAAGAGTGATCAATATTGTGAGATATATTCTCTTGTAAGTATTTGAATAGTGTGAGTGATTCACGTTCTCGAGCAAAAGCAAGAGATTTTATTATCATTGTATCAAGGTTTGTGTTCTACCATAAAGAACACTTTTAGTGAATCAGTGTGTCGAGAAGTGTCTCGGCAAGTGGACTAGCCAGCCAGTTGGTGGTGAACCACTTTAAATCTCGGTGTCGGTATCAATATTCTCTACCCTTATCTCTTTATATTCCCGTTGCGCACTTAATTTTATTTATATATTTGTTGTGCATGCAATATTTGTTGTTGATTTTGATAAGAGAATTTTTATTTGTGAAATATTTTTAAATACAACCTTTACCCCCCCTAAGGTTGTCCTAACAGGACTCGTCCCACCGATGCAGACAAACTCAAACTTAAACCTCCTTCATCACATCTGCAGGAACCCAATCTCGGTCTGACTCCTCAAGAAATTGAGGAAGCCAGATTAGCCCAAAAAGCCCTTGATGATACCAAGGCCCTCTCTTTAAAAGTTGCAGAGGAAGAAGCCAAGAAAGCCAAATCCACCGATGCCGTGTCGGCACAGAAATCGGTGCTGAGTGAATTTGAACAAGAGAGAAATGAAGAAGTTAGCTGGTACAAGAAGAAGATGCACCACCGATCCGACAGAACCCCGATCTCAGGTGTCAAGATCGCAATCTCCAGAGCCAACCCAAAAGACATCAGGCTTATCATTGATCGGGAAGATGGCTCCTTGAAAAGTGTGAAAAACTACCAAAACAAAACCTACGGTCTCCCCGAATGGTACGAGATCTCTCGACACTTGGCCAAAAATCCAAACCCAAAGAAGGACATCTTTGTCAAATACATTGATGGTCTAATGGCAAAGATGAAGGAGATCAAAAAAAGTATAACATCGTGCTGACCACCGATGAAAGATCGAAACTGCAATCCTTGAAGGAAGAAGTGCGCCTTCCCAAAGTTCAGAATCCCCCCTACACTGTCTTCAAGGATATGGCAAAGGAAGGAAAGATACCGAATGTAAGTAACTTAAGTCTTTCACTTCCCACTTCGGCATCATATCCCACGACAACTTTGGGCCTGTCACCGATTCCAGGACTGTATTTCAACGATGGTTTCGGCAAACGAGCCTTCTTCAGATTCTCTCAAATCCCCGTTGCCGATACCATGTTTCTTGAAGGCCTCCACAACTTGTTCCCTCACATCCCCGACGCTCAACCCTACTACCGAATCCTAATGGATGAGATCAAGCGCCGACAATCGTCAAAGAAGTAGGATTTCATTTTACCTATCGGTAGTTTTGATAATCTTTTGCTTCCTTTCCTTACCGATGTATGAGAATGACTTATGCAATTCAAGTGCTTCTCTTGTTTATATTTTGCTGTACATTCCTTTTATTTCCTTGCTTTATATATACTGTATAGATATACTCAAAAAAGGTCTATGTGAAAAGAACCCAAAAGAGTAAAAAGGGTCAAAATGCACTTATTTTCATTTGCTCTTTAATATTCTAAGGATAGAGATCAAATTCAAATAGGGGGTGATTGTTGGGTCATCACAGATTTGAAGTTGACTCAATTAAACCCACTTAGATACTTAGAATATTTTTGGATCCTTTTGTGTAACTTGTACTCTTATATCAATTGTTCGGTGAAGTCGAAGATCAACCGAAACCAAGTGCGAAGACTATCTCATTGCGGAAGTGAGAAAATCGGCAGCAACTTTCTACAAGTTACATCACCACCGATATGCTTGTACTATCGGTGGACATGCATCACCGAATTGAAGAAATTCGGTGAGAAGCTCAAGAAGACTTCCACCGATATGTGTTCAGAAATCGATGGGAGTTCAAGAAGACTTCCACCGATATGTGTTCAGAAATCGGTGGGAGTTCAAGAAGATTGCACCGAAATATTATACACTTCGGTGAAACTCTCTCTTTTCTAAAGAAGTGAGATTTCGAATTGGTGCAGTTTCCAATACAGGAGGTCGGTAGCCTTATTCTCTAAAGACAAAAGAGAAGATCATTTATTATAAGACAATATCCTATTGTCAGATAAAAGTGGCATTTTGTCATTTTATCTATTCTCACTTAAGGTCTTTTTCTGGTACGACTGTCCTCCTGGTTCCTTGGATAAGTTAAAAAGGAGATACCAGCTTTTCAGAAGTCAACCTCTACAATGAATGGAAGAGTGACAAGTGTCCCAAGCATTAAATGATGCATGGACTATAAATAGAGGTGAAGACTCTCCATGCAAACCACGACTTCTGAAGATAACTAAGTGCAAGCTCCTTCCTTACTGAAATTGCATCTTGTGTCTAAGTGTCCAATTTATTCTAAGTGTTTTTCAGTTTACTTTGTGTTAGATTGTTAGAATAGTTTAACTGTTCTTTTCCGCAACAATCTTTTGTTTTCTATGTGTAATTCTTATTGAAAGATTTTCAATATATTGAATTAAAACTTGTGAAAAATATGAGTATTGTATTCAAACCCCCCTTCTACAATACTTGTTGATCCATTTTGGGACCAACAAACACCCTTTCACTGCTTTCGGTTCAGAAACAACCATCGGGATTGTCACCAAGTTGTTTCCTATTTCAGTCTGCGGTGCACTACCTTCCTCAGTCTTTTTCCCTGTACTGCTCTTGGTTCCTTCCCTAGACGTAGTCTTGTTCTGGTTATCTAACACTGCTTGAAGAGTATTTTGTAGTTTAACCATTTCTTTTGTGAACTTATCCTCAGTCACGAAAGCCGGTGCGGTTTCAGGTTTACGCCCTTTCTTAGTTTTTGTTTTCTTTACAGGCGCCGAACTTTCCTGTTCGGATATCGCTTGAATTTCTGGTTCCTCAACACTCCTTGCCTTGCGCTTAGCCGACGCTTTCTTTTTCTTACCTTTGCCTTTGGTGGTTGTTGCTCCCACTTCAGTAACAGTCTTTCTCGGTATCGTTCCGCTGCCCCTCCCACGGCCTCTACCTCTCCCACGAGTGGCTGTCGCTCTTGAAGGTTCTACAGGTCCATCCCCTGCTAATTCCTCGATTCGCACCACCTCTTCATGTGGCGTGGTGCTCTTGGTCTGTGCTTCCTCCACGATCAGAATCGACCTACTTCTCAAAGTTCTTGCAGACATTCTGATACACAACAACAAGACTCATTTAGTACTACATCAACGGAATAACAAGGCGATTTGAGGACATACATGTACCTGTAAGTTCACAATTACACTGGCCATGTGTAACCCCAAACTTACCTCACATGACCGTCCTCGGTACCTTATTAGTCCCATTTCTATAATAGTGCTCTCCTAACGCATTCCTGTTTCTCAGTTGTGACTTCTACTCCCAAAGTTTAAGTCTAGTCCCTTCTGGTCACCTAAATCCCTTAAACTACGGCTCTGATACCAATTGTAACAACCCAATAAAAAACAAAGCATGCAATTCATAAAAAAACTGAAACATCCCAAAAACGGGTCCTAAAAAATTTCTTATATGAATCTCCAAAATTTAGGTTGGCGGAAACAACCTATTACACAACTGAGAAATACTAATGCTATAATTAATAGTGTTTCTGTCTCTACTGTCTCTATCCTCTATCTGACCAGCTCACTTGCACGAGCCTTTCAACACATGCTTACCTGAAAAGGGTTTAATTTGGAAAAAAATGCGAGGGTTAGACCATAAGGTCTAGTGAGTCCCTCCTGACAGTTCTCAAGATCATTTAAAAAAAACTTTTCAGAGCTTTCACATAAACATAAAACTTTAAATAATAAACTTTCACATAACTGATCATTTAAAATCTTTCACGGATAAATCCGCTCCCGTAAATGGCACCCCGAAGTCACTCAAGAATGACAACGAGTCAGTATCACGCTGCCTTGTTGGGTCTCACTTCCCATGGCATAAACGGAACCTCCCCCCCGACGTGAGTACTGGCGGAACCTCCCCCCGACTTAGCCAATTTACGTCTACACAATGTATGCATACATCTCATATAAAACTTTAAACAACTTTCGTGCAATTATAGCATAAGAGTAAAACATGGCATTTCTCATCATGTAACCACTTTAGAAAACACTTTAAAAAGGCACGTATTTTAGTTAGAAAACTCACCTGATACGCTTATTTCCCTTTTCTACTCTGTTCTGTACTCCCAAACGATCTACCTGAGTGAAAGGATAAAACATATAAGCTGACTACCAACTACCCGGATACAACCTTTACCGGAAACCACTACTTTCCGGACAAGACCTGACTTCCCGGACGTTTCTACTTTCCGGTGACTCTACAGTCCGGATACTCTATTGTCCGGATAATACGACATTCCGGATAACACTAATGTCCGGACGACTCTTCTTTCCGGATACATTCCACTTACCGGGAAAATATACTTTCCGGACACTTTTGCTTACCGAATTCCTATGTCTATCGGACACTCACCCGGAAACCTTCACAACTTGAAGCTTTCCGGACGCGGCTGGAGACGAGTTCAGAACCCGAAATCCCCAAGTACGCTCCACAAACGAATCAATAAGGCAATAAACAACCACATAAACGTGCTATAACCATTTCCCCACAAAACTTACTAATTAAACTCAACTTAAAGGTGTTTAAATCTCCTTTAAGAGCCTTAAATGACTTTAGCAAGGAAACTTACAATTACCCCAACAATCATCAGACAACTTAGATGGGATTGCAGATTAGGAATTACCTGGAGGATTCCTTGCAGAAAACGAATTCTATCACACCCTTCTTTCTGATTTTGCTTATTGTTGTGTCTCTTCTTCTATGCACCAAAACCTCCAAAACTCCTTTCTCCTTCTCTCAATTAAACAGCCGCCAACAACAAGAATGGACAGTCCTCCTTGGGTTTTGTGCCCCAATGATTAGGTTTAAAACACTCTATCCCTTATTTACAAAGTGACCCCTCAACTTCCAGCATTAATGAAATTTTTCCCAAAACTTGAAACTCTCACAATTTGGTCACGGTTACTACATATATATATATATATATATATATATATATATATATATATATATATATATATATTCTCTTTCGTAATGGTCATTTTTGGGATACTATTTAAATTTGTATAATTTCACACTCACTTTATTATTTTCTTCATTTTAAAGAAAGACCTTGGAATATTTTGAAAGAAATAACTTATCTAAAATATCTTTTAAAGATAGTATGTTAGAGCATCTCCAACAACTTCCCCATTTTGAAGAATATGGTGATTTTGGGTTGTATTTGTGCTCCAACAACTTCCCCATTTTGAAGAATATGGTGATTTTGGGTTGTATTTGTGCTCCAACAACTTCTCCAGGACCATCTCCAATATGGAGAAAGTATGAGAAAGAATGAGATTTTCTCCAAATATGAAAAAAAACCCCCTAAAAATGATTACCAAATGAAAGCATCAATAAAATTCTTTTAAGATATTTAGAGAGATAAATAATATTTTAATAGATGAATGAAATATTTTAATATTATAATCAAAGTTTTTTTTCTCCAAAGTGAGGAATCTGTTGGAGATGCAAATAATTTTTTTGGAGATTTTAACTTTTAGTTTTCCATTTTGAGGAATTTGTTGGATATGCCGTTAGAGATGCTCTCACATGCTTTCGGGCGTGTCACAATGTTGGATGTGAGGGTGGGACAAGGTAACAATTGCCAACTGGCCATTTTAAACTAGGACAGTCGTATTTTCTCTCGATTAACCCTATCAATTTTTCTTTTTGTGTTTCTCAGATAGTTACATTCTCAAAATTTGTCATTCTTATTTAAAATTGACATATATAATATATAGGCATTATATATATAGTGATAACAATTTGTAAACTTCTAAATGTGTGTAAACTTTGGATTACATAGGTTTTCTTGATGAAATAGTTTCATGAAATTGTTTATTTTGGTGAAAGTGTTTCATATCATTAATTTCTTGATGAAATTGTTTCATATATTTGTAGAGAACCTCTCTCTCTCTCTCTCTATATATATATATATATATATATATCGAGTAGAGAACCGTTAGATTTCTCGAGGTTGCCGGCGGCGCAGAAGAAATCAGCGGTTTCCGGCGGCATCGGCGGTGGTGGTGGATTTGATCGGAAATAGAAAAAGTGAAAAACACACACACAGAAGAAAAACTCATGAAATAACAGGCTGCGGAAGCGATAAGTGCAGTGAGATGGTGCTGCAAGAATGGGTGATACCGTATTTGGTATCGATTTCGGTTAATAGGACGATGAGGGAAACAGAAGGCTCAAAAGTTGTTGATGATTTTCCGAGAGCAGCGATAGAGGGATCCGCCAGTGGTTCAGGGCAGCGGTTGGGAGGGCGGTGAAGATCGGAAAACGTTAAGCAAATCGACATCAAGGAGGAAGATGGGAAGGGCTTAGAGTTTTTGGTGCAAGAACACGAAATCAATGAACCCTAAATGATGAAGATGATTGGTATCAGTAAACCCTAAAAAATGATGATGAAGAAGAATGTTTAATTAGGAAATAATTAAACAAATAAAAAAATTGATTTTACTTATCTACCCTTCCAATATTTTGAAAAAAAATGAAAAATGAAAAATATCAAAACAAGATGGACGGTGATGATGATGGTTACCTCAAATAACCGAAAAACTAAAGAACACATTTATAGGCATAGGATGAGATAATCCAAGGGTTATTATCTCAATGGCAATTTTGTAGATAAATACAAGTTGAGGGTATATTACATATCAGCTTAAGGTGCATAAAGGGGTAAAATTGGAAAGTCAAATGTGTCTGCCTGCTGTCGACTACCTCTTCTACAAAAGCAACTCATCCCTCTTCATCTTCATCTGAAATTCAATGGTTTGCTTTAAATTCTTCAACTCCATCTCCCAAAGTAATCAAAAAGATCAATCTTTCCCAAATTCACCCAAGTGAAATTGAACAAAACACCACAGACACTGTTTACACAAGACGATTTCCTTGTTTTTCTCTGCTTAAAAAAATGGCGTCGGCCGCCATGTTTTCATCCCTACGCCGGAGCAGGTCGCCGACGTTAGAAGCCTTCTTGGCGTCGGTGGATCTACAAAACGACGTCGGTCTATTATTAAACACCCTAACCGCCGTCTCAGCGAACTTAATCTCTTCGTTTTCCAGCCAAACCCTACCCTTTCAGGAGAAGAATTCTAAATCTCTT
The DNA here is from genome assembly GCA_033807775.1 of Saussurea involucrata. Lineage (NCBI taxonomy): Eukaryota > Viridiplantae > Streptophyta > Magnoliopsida > Asterales > Asteraceae > Saussurea > Saussurea involucrata. The sequence goes on along the minus strand of CM066325.1, from coordinate 9,856,038 downwards.
CTTCGTTTTGTACCTTCTGCTTTACAGGTCCAAATGTCTTCTTCATTAAATTGTTTAGGGAAACCCAGATTCGATATATGCACAAATGCATATATATATATATATATATATATATATATGCACAAGTGCATATATATGCACAAGTACATGCTGCTATGCTTTAAGGAGTTGTACCTTCTGCTTTACAGGTCCAAAATTCTTCTTCATTAAATTGTTTAGGGAAACCCAGATTCGATATATGCACACATGCATATATATATATGCACAAGTGCATATATATGCACACAAGTGCATGCTATGCACTGTGCATATATATGCATTTGTGCATATATATAAATTCAACTAAAATCACCAAAAATGGAAAAGATGAAGAAGAAGAAGAAGAAGAAGAAGTTGTCGTTATCAATTTTACACCATTGCTGCTTCATTCTCTCCCTCTTCTCCATTTTCACCTCTTCCAGATCCACTCCTGTACATAACCACACAGAAGCCCTCACTAAATCTCTCCTATACTTCGAAGCTCAACGCTCCAGCCGCCTTCTGTACAATCAACGTGTCACCTGGCCTTTAACATCAGAAAAAAGGAACTTCGACGGTGGCAAGAGGCTCCGGTTGGGAATATATGTGATGGTTGTAGTGGTGAAGTCGGTGGAAGGGGTGAGGGATTCAAGGGATCAGGATCGAGTGACATGAGAAAAGATATAGAAATAGTGCTCAAATTCCGTTATTACCCTTTTCATTAACTTTAATTATTTTAATTGATGATTATTAATATCCTTTGGATTGTGTTGAATCAATGTCTGTAAGGGCGTTCTTTAGTTTTCTGATTATTTGAGGTTTTCCCCTGAACCTAACCCTATATTAAATGATTCCATATCCGATATGTAGAGATGGATCTATCCCTATCACCAGGCCTAAGACCCCGTTATGTGGGGAATTCTAATCCCCGACCGGTTACTTACCGAGAACTGTCAAATTACCATCCCTACCTATATGAAATAAGCCATTTATACATATTAAAAGAATTTATTGTTTGTTTTGTATTTTAAATAAATATTCTCGATGACAAAATCTGTAATTTTGTATTTTATATAAATTAAGCGTTAAATAAAAATCGATTCGAGTAAAAGTTTTGAATTGTAAAAAATTTCTTATTTATGAAGCACCTAAATAAAAGAGAAAACTTCATTTGTCGTCCTGTGGTTTTACTAAATTATTGATTTTGGTCCCTTTAATAAAAATTTGTCATCACCGTTTGTATTTTTTCCCAATTTTGATCCACGATCGTTAAGAAAAATTGTTAAGTCAGGAGTAGCTTGTATTTATCATACATTTTATGCAATGCCCATGTAAAAACTAAAAAATATTTATTGCATATTAAAATACAAAAATCAAAACCTATCCGGTATCCACCCTAAATTTTGGAGGCCCTGTTCTAAATCCCACAAAATATGGATCCAAAAAGTGCCCATGTGACCCCACTTTCTCGCCCCCAACTTCAAAGTTTATCGACGGATAAGAATGGAGTTAGAGGTAATTTTTACAAACAATTAAAGGTTTTAATTACTTTTTTTAGTAGATAATCGATTGATTGTACTGATGTAGCGATGATATATATGGGTTAACGTTGTCTCTTACTAGTTGTGTATCTATGTAAATTATGATGCGACTAACTATAAAAAGTTATTGCAAACTAAAATGAACAATATCTAACTAAAAAAGAAAATCTAAAATTCATTATGAACGAAATAGAAATTACAATCACCAGTAATATACACTTTTGCAACATAAATAGCTACAAATGCTAAACTATTTTGATTTTTTGAAAAACACATACCTGTAAAGAAAATCCACATTATGAAAATTTTACAATCATACAATAGTTTCATTAAGAGGTAAACCTTTGATTTAGTCAGAGGTAATTGTTGTACGATAAATTTATTAAAACATCTGAATCATCCCAGCTATTGTATCTTCCTTGCTTTAAGCCTGTCCATATAATTCAGATGAACGTTATTCCAATCCTACCCTCCCCATCATCGTCTCCTCCATATCACCTGTTCCTACAAACCCAACACGGGAACTTCAACATATATGTTCATGTAGAACGAATCCGATCCTTATTTTGATTGATGTTTATGTAGAGATAGACGATAAATATTTATGTGACAATTCAACACATGTGATAAAATGTCTCAGTGAAAACTGATTGATAAATTTCTTAATAATTTTAAAACGGCGGAATTTTATAAAATTAGCAAGAAGCTAGAAAAAGAAACAATTACATAGAAAGAATTGCAAGAGAAGGATTTGCAAGTCAACCAACCCAATTAATAGACAATTTGCTATTTCCATGGTTAACCCAAAAGTAAGCACGGGTTATAATGTTCTCCAAGATCATCGTCTTTTGGTCTCGGATTGCCAAAAAGAATACCATTACGAAAAACCCATATAGACCACAAAATTATAAGCATAACGGTCTCGAAACACCAAAAAACTTTTTTCTTAATTAATTACAACAAGTTTATAAAATGACATGTTTTGTTCAATGGGTTTTTGTTGCTTTGGCTTTGATCAAGATGGTAAACTGAGATGAGATGTTCAATATGGGATTGGATTTCTCTATCTTATGTTGCTTTAATCCTTCTTTGCAAACACAAAAGCTGGTTGATTATCTAAACACAAATGCTAGTCCATTATCTTTATGAACATGGTCATGGTATATATATATATATGAAATGAAAAAAATTTATTTGATAATATTGCAAGGTAGTTCATTAATTATTAACATTTAGCAATTACTATAAGAAAACTGGGTATTAGTGAAGGATTGATCACAACCCTAATCAGTGGTGGATTCAGAGATTTTTGTGGTTGAGGGTACAGTTAGGGGTGTCGAAAAATTCCGAAACCGAGTAATTTATCTGAACAGAACTGGTTTCGGGTTACTCGTTTTCGTCTTACACGATTCGTTAAATCGAATAAAGAGAACTTATTACGTGCAATTTTCGATTAATTTTTACCATTTCGGTTAAACTGAGACATTATATGGTTATTTATATATTTTTTCTATTTCGTTTGAACTTTAAACAAATGAATACATTACATAGTAGGGTTGGGTTCCGGTGAGACCAAGGGTTTTTCGTGAGACCTATAAGACCAGCTCATGTCCGTTGATCAAATTTACCGGCCGATGATCTGATGACTGAAATCCTACTATAATTTTGAATGTGCAGGGGTATTTTTGGCAATCTGTTTATTTTTATTTTTTGCAAAAGATAGAAAAGGATCCCTCCCATTCCACCGCCATTGTATTCCAGCTCCATGAACTCCGCCTTCTTCCTACGATGAACTCCACCTGCATTCGACGAACTCCGATTGTCTTGGCCGATTAAACATCTTCATTTGCCGTCTGTCTTCTTTGATTGAACATTTCCAACTGAATATCAACAATCTCCTATCGGTTTCAATTCAACAATTGCCATTGATTTCGCCTAATTTCTTTACGGGACTGCTCTGCTTTAATACAAGTAAGAAAACTTATACATAACATAAAGTGGTTTTCTTTGAGTAATTTCCCTTCTTTCTTTGCCTTAATACATGTAAAAAACATTATAGATGCTTTGTAAGAATGTCTGCTTTGATCTAGGGTTTATGTATTTTTTCTTTCAAGTGAAAGAACGTCTAACGAAATAACGAGAACACAATGATGTTTTCAACGATGAACAATGTAATTAAGATCATTGGTGTCTTTTGATTAATTGGTTTCATTGAGAAGGTTAATTAACTGGATGCAAAAATTCAAAGTTTTACAATGAATGTTTTTTACATTTTTTGATTTTGGGGAAAAGAATGTCTAATGAAGATGATTGGTAGAGCATCTTGAATGAGGCTTACGACGATGAAGAATGTAATAAAGGCAAGTAGTTTATTTTAATTGTTTGATTTCATTGTGAAGGTTCATAATTGCATATGCCTGTATTTTTCAAGTAATATCTTAACAATAAAGCTTTGGCACACATTTGAGCCCCTCTCAGTAGCATTTAACAATTAAACAAGTAACCACCTTATTAAGGATGAATTGGTCATAACTCATAACATGGTTGAATTGAATCTAATTGAAGTTGGTGGTTAAGAAATAAGCAGGAGGAGGTGGACCATATGGACAACCAACATAACCATCGCAGTTGTTTCATGGTACCCATAACCTACATTATTTGTTGTGTACCATGGTACTTGTTGTTACTAGAATCATATTACGATTATGCATATCCAGGTGCTTGTCAGGTGCTTGTTGCCCTACACCAGTCTAGAAACAAGGTGACCACTTTGCGGATGATAGCCACCATAGACTTGTTGCATTGGTCCACTTGATGCATATGAGTAAGGTTTTTGAGTTGGTGCAACATTTAGAGCATATGATAAGGGGTCGTAATAGATAATATCTCCCGACTGACTTGCATGGGTTGTCCATAAGGTTGAACATATGGACCCTATTGTAGACTATTTATGGGTGTCTTACTGTATTGATCGTGCTGCCCCTAGCTAGGATTGGTACCTCGTGGACAAGATGAAGCTATAGGACCACCATTTGGTCCATATGGATGTTGGGCAGGTCCTCGTTAGCTTCACCATGGTCATGACAATAACCCAGAAGTGCAGTCAAGTGCAGTCAGTAGATAAGAAGTTCGTTGATGTAGATAATTATAATTTGCTTGGGATGGGAGTGAACATAACACTTTGTTTGAATTTTGTAGATAGGAGTTAGGTTCATCGATAATTAATCTATCGTTTTCTATTCAGTCATCGTAACAACATGTCAAATGACGTTTGTGATAGTCAAGTTTGTAATAAATGTTAGAATACATAATCCATTAAAAATCTAACTTTCACATCAACTCTGTTGTGAAGGTTCATATAATTGTTGTGTTACTAGTCTATTTAAAACATAACCTTCACATTATCTCCACTGTGAAGGTTCATAATATTGTTGTATTACTAACTTACATAACCATTAAAAATTGAACCTTCATATTACCTATGTTGTGAATGTTCATACGATTGTTGTATTACTAGCTTACATAATCCATTTAAATCTAAATCTAAACCTTAACATTTATTTTGATGTGAATATTCATATAATTGTTGTGTTACTAGTTTACATAATCCCTTTAAAATCGAACATTTCCATCAACTCTACAACGAAGGTTCATATAATTGTTGTGTGAACCTTCACATTAAATATGGTGCTAAGGTCCATAAAGTTTTTTTTATCATTGGCTTACATAATCCATTTAAAATTGAACCTTCACATTAAAATTGAACCTCCATATAAATGTTGTGTGAACGTTCACATTAACTTTTATAATTTTTTTTTGTTACCGGCTTACATAATCCATTTAAAATTGAACCTTCACATTATAATATTTGTGAAGGTTCATATAATTGTTATGCTAGTAGTTTAAATAAACGATTTAAAAATGAACCTTCACATTAGCTCTGTTGTGAAGATTCTTAAAATTGTTGTTACTAGCTTATGTAATCCATTTATAAGTGAACCTTTACATGAACTTTGTTGTGAAGGTTCATATATTTGTTGTGTTACAAACTTACATGATCCATTTAAAACTAAACATTCACTTTTTAACTTTACTGTGAAGTCAAAAGTTGTTGGTGCTTCTTTGCATCTGTTGGTTAGATATGTGCAGGGCATGATGAGCGGTTGGTACGAATCTTTGTTGATTCATCATTAAGGCCAAAGTATTTGTTAGGGGAAATGGTTTGTCACCTCTTCTTGATATCATATGGTGTTGTTTAGAAGGTGAAAGCTCATGAGATTAAAATACTTCAACATCATTGAGGTTTGTTCAATGGCTGATTATTCCTCAGTAGTTAATAATCAATTTGAAGATGGGAACTGAGTGGAAAGTTGAAGCTGAAGGGTTATGGCACTTCAACAATGAACAATGAATGCTAAAGATTGTCAAAAATATTTATGGAAATTTGGTGTTCTAGTTAAACTCTACTTTACAGCATATTATTTTATAGAACTTTTTTTTGTTGTTTTGGTATTTTTAGTTGCTTATATTTATGTTGATGATACTTAAAAAAGAAAAGAAATACATTTTCATTTTATCGGCTTACATAATCTATATAAACCTGAATCTTCACATTAAGTTTGTTGTGAATGTTCATTCAATTGACCTTAAGGTAATAACAATTTCAATTGCAATTTTGTATACGAAATTTAGTTTCATCGATGTTACAATTGTAACCGGGTTACACAAGTTATTTAAAAAGGTAACTGGAAACAAGCTATCAAAACAAACGACTTAACCTTTGCATTAACTTTGTTATAAAGGTAGAATCAATTGATGTGGAGTTAAGAACAATTGATACAAGATTGAAAACACCACAAACGTCAAACCAATATACTAAAACTTCACAGAAGGAACTCCAAAAGCAATGAACCTTCACAAGTTACTTTCTATGAAGGTTTTCAAGTTGTATGAAAATGAATTGTTGTATCACTAATTTTATTAATCAAAGTAATGAATATGTTTGACATATTTATGCGATTAAAGTGTTAAAATCTTGCTTTTGTTTGTCAACACAACCTTCACACTAAGTTCTTCTGTTTGTCAACACGACCTTCACACTAAGTGTTTTGTGCATGTTATTGAACTTTGTGAAGGTAAAAAACAATTTCATACACGTAACTTAGGATCACTGTCTTGTAATTATTTAGAAAGCAATATGCTCCCAAAAATAAAACAGTGAACTAAAGATTTTCACACTAATTTTTTGTTGTGAATGTCCATCCATTAAATGTGAAGGTAAACGACAATTTCAAACAATTAAGTTGTTGACAAGCATCAAACCATCCTACAAAACTTTAACATAAAACACCTCAAAGTAATGTGCTAGAACTTCACACAGTACCTATTCTGAAGGTTTATTCAGTTGTGGGTCTATATGAACTTTGACTACAAATTGTGCATTTAAAACATACATCGAAATCAAAATATAACATGAAGCTTTTGTACATATATCAAAAGGTTTATTTGATAATTGGAGAATAAAAAAAATGTTCAACAATGAAATCTTGCGTCAATTTCTCAATACTCTTGTTCAAGTCCAATTTCTTTCTTCATCGAAGAAGTTCTGTCCATTCTTCGAGTTCTTCCGGTATTCTTTGTATCCTTCAACTTGATGTTTTCTTATCTCCACTAGTAATCGTCCCCTATAAAGATTATGACAAGAACCTGTTTTATTACATACCAATACACAAAAAGTTCAGAGGAACTTAAGAGCAAACTACAATGACAACTCACAGTACTTGATAAAGTTGAATCTTCACAACAACTTTCGTTGTGAAGGTTCATTTGTTTTAAGTGAAAATATAATCAATTTATATGTGACACTATCGTAACTTAATTAAAGTATAAAAGGTAAATAATTCGCCCCAAATGAAATTTAGTGAATCTTCACAATAACTTTATTGTGAAGGCTTGTTCATTTGATAAGAGGGTAAGAGTTATTTGACAAAAAATTGGAAAAAGTTCAATGGTTTAATACCTTTTGATCCTTCAGAATCCTGGCTTGACTCCGAGTCCGCTTGATTTCGACTTTCTTCCTTATGTTAGTTGATTTCGAGATTCTTGATCCCTCGGAATCTTGTTGTGACATTGTTTGCTGTGAAGATTTGTAATATGGGAAGAAGGAGTTGGAGCTTTTATTGTAGACAAACGAAGTCGTTAAAACCACTAGGAAAGAATATCCGGATGAAGACTTGTTGCACTTAAATGCCCTAATTCATAGTAATTTAGGAGAATAATAAGTTGTAATTGTTTTTATCATTATATGTCCAAAGACTTTCAGGTTACAATGAAACTTCATGTTACTTGATTAACCAGAACCTTCACAACAAGGTTGTTGTGAACGCTCATTGGTTTTAAGTGAAAGTAGAATCATTTTACTTGTGAAATTACTGTAAAATAACAGTTAAGTTCGTCCCGAATGAAATCAAGTCAACCTTCACAATAAGTTTACCGTGAAGGTTTGTTCATTTGATAAATAAAAGTATTTGGCACGAAATTTGGGAAAGCTCTATGGTTTAATACCTTTTGATCCCTCAACATCTTGGCTTGATTTTGACTCATCTTGGACCTCTTCATCATTATCACTGTGAAGGTAACCTTCACATCAAGCTCACTGTGAAGGTAACCTTCACAGCAAGCTCACTGTGAACGTTCACTTGTTTTGTTCGAAGGTCAAAAGTCATCAAACTCATGCCAACCATATAATGGCAGAATTATAACTCAATTAACAGAGAATCCACCTATATAATACATTGAGCATGTTAAACTTCAATGAAAAAAAAGCAAATGAACCTTCACAGCAAGCTCACCGTGAAGGTAACCTTCACAGCAAGCTCACTGTGAAGGCTCACTTGTTTTGTTCGAAGGTCAAAAGTAATCAAACTCATCCCAATCATATAATGGCAGAATTATAACTCAATTAACAGATAATCCACCTATATAACACTTTGAGCATGTTAAACTTCAATGAAAAAAAAACAAATGAACCTTCACAACAAGCTCATTATGAAGGTAACCTTCACAGCAAGCTCACTGTGAAGGTTCACTTGTTTTGTTCGAAGGTCAAAAGTCATCAAACTCGTCCCAACCATATAATGGCAGAATTATAACTCAATTAACAGAGAATCCACCTATATAACACTTTGAGCATGTTAAACTTCAATGGAAAAAAAGCAAATGATCCACAGAGCAACAGGGAATCCCACATTCTCCATACACACCATTCACAACAGCAACAAGATGAGCACAACCAAGGACAACAAGTTCCCATGTTTATGCAGTAATCAAAAGACCCCCATACCACCTATTAGAATGACTCTTAGTTCTGCTTTTAAAAGGTACCCTCTATTGCAAACTCGTTGGAACAAAATTTTGGTACATGTAGAAGCATCATAAATATTTGTGTGTTTTTTTCTAGTCCGCCATCATAAAGGTTATTGAAGTCTATAAAGTATACCTTTCATTGTCTCACCAAGATCAACTAAAACATAAATTGAACATTTATGAAGATAGTGGAATAACAACATTATGCTAAATAAGAGAATTTGTGGTATGTGGGTCTAGCTAATCAAACAATATAAGATAAGTTAAACTTGGAAGGATTACAGTTTGCGGCCTAATTTCTGAGTAATTCAAAGTATCCCCCACTTGATGACTGTTAACAGAGGACAGAGGTTTGCAAATTATGATAATCAAATGGATTGTTCTATTTATATCGTGGTTTGAAGTTGTGAGTTTGGCCGGGATAAACCCGTTTACCTACCGGTAAGAGTCAACACATATACTTCCTTTACCGGGTAAGCTTTTAGTCCAAATCAACATTCTAAAACCCTAGTTTTGCTTTTAAAAAACAAAATGTATAAAATTCTAAAACCCTAGTTTTGATTTTAGGAAACCCTAGTTTTGATACCACATAAATCGTGAACCAATTGAACCACAAATCATGAACCATCGAAATCGCAAACTACTTAATCTATAAACTACAGAAATCGTAAACCTATACAACCACATAAATCGTAAACCTATACAACCACAGAAATCGAAATCGTGAACCACATAAATCGAAATCGTGAACCATAGAAAATGAAATCGTGAACAACAGAAATCGTGATCGAAATCGCAAACTACTTAATCTATAAACTACATAAATCGTAAACCTATACAACCACATAAATCGTAAACCTATACAACCACAGAAATCGAAATCGTGAACCACATAAATCGAAATCACGAACCACAGAAAATGAAATCGTGAACAATCAAGAAATAAAGAACCTTGATGACGTATCTGTGGAAGAAGTTGCGTTGAGAAGAAGAAGTTGTGTAGAGACGATGGTGAGATTGAAGAGTTGTGTGGAATGGATGAAGTTGTGTCGAAGAAACCTGAAACCCCTTTCTTTGCGTGAGAATGGTGGAGACGAACTTGTGTTTCTGGCTAACAAATTCGATTTGTGTGTTTTTTTACTATTATTAATGCCACCAAACTTCGAGATTATTACAAAATTGCCACCGTGTAAAAAATAACCATTGATCACTTTGTTGATCTAATCCTACGGTCAATAATTGGTCTTATGGGTCTCACCAAATTTATTTGGTCTCACATGATCCCAACTCTTACGTAGTAATACAAAATTTGACTAATTCATGATAAGTTAGATGGCTAAAGAAAGGAAATAAGGTATTTATTTAATATTTGATTTTTTATTTGTAGAAGCCTTAACTTTAGGGACTTGTGCCCCCTACCCATTGCCTATAAATCCGTCGTTGACCCAAATTCTTCACTAATCCGTCGCTAATTAGATAGAGATTGAGTTTGTGATCAATTATTTGCTAATCCCTTATTAATTAGTGAGAGATTAACGATGAATTAATAACAAATCTAATTTCTCGTTAATCCTTCGCTAATTAGCGACGAATCGGTGAGGGATCGAGTTTGTGGTGAATCTATATCACATTTAGGGGCCGTTTACCTAATCACTTACTCAGGTAAGTGCTTACCGGTAAAATTCAACACTATCACTTAATTTTCGGGTAGAATTTTAGTTCACCAAAATGGCATCGTATGCAATAATTTAGCAGGTAAGCGCTAACCGTGGTAAGAGCCGTCGCACTCACTTACCGTGTAAGACTCTCGGTCCTTGCTTTCGACTCTCGGTCCTTGCTTCCGCTCTTACCGGGTAAGATTCTAAGTACTTGTCATATTCATCCGGTAAGCTAATGTGACTTGGTAAGCACTTACCCGGGTAAGCATTTTGTAAAGGGCCTCTTAATTTATATATATTTTTAACTGTTTGAAACATGCTTCCATGCTTTCTGTTTTATTTTAAGCAAGAATTGTCAACCGGAGTCATTGTTTTTTTTCACAAAGTAATTTCTTGCAATTTATCAAAACCATATAAGGCCATCTGTATCGGTCTCGGGCTCGGGCTCGGGTAGGTTGAGGGCTTGGGAGGGTTCCAATACGGGGGGGCGGGCTTGGCATGCGGGTTCCCAAACCCGTTGATCCCGAATGATTTGTTTGTTTTTTTATTTTAATTTTTAATTTTTTTTGAAAATAAATAAACTCCAACGGCTAGCAACGGCTATATTTATATTTATTTATTTTTTAATTTTTTTTTTCAATTTAATCACACTATATATATTAATCCAAACCTCTTATTTTTTCACACCAAAATCTCTCAAATTCTCTCAAACTCTCTCAAACTCTCTGAAATTTCATCATGAATCCAAACAAAACACCTACATCCCGTCGTAACCGACCGGATACACCGCAACCGCAAGAAGACCCGGAGCTTGGTTTCCAAGCGTTTTCACAACAAGATTATCATCCGCAATTTTCGCAACAATTTCCGCCACAATTTTCGCAACAATTTTTCCAACAATTTCCCCAACAATTTCCTTACCAATTTACACGTCCCGGTTTGATTCAACAAGGTTTTACTCCGGCCAACTACAATCTTCCTTCACCCGCAATCGATCTCGACGACGACATTGTTCCGGAAACCCAACATTCTAGCCCGCACACACCACAATTCATCTCCACACAACAATCTATCCCGGAACCATCAAACCCGACACCAACGAGAAAAGGAAAAAACAAAAAAATATGAAAATAGAGCCGCCAAACAGATGTGGAGTAAAGACGAGGAACTCGCGTTAGTGTCGGCGTGGGTTGACGTTTCGGAGGACCCCGTTGTCGGTAACGCACAAACCGGTGGTAATATTTTAATTGTTATTATTATTATTATTGTTATTATTATTATTATTATTATTATTATTATTATTATTATTATTATTATTAATATTATTATTATTCTTGTTAATATTCTTATACTTGAATTTACATAAATGTAGAAAATTTTTGGACCCGAATCGGGCAAGTGTTCTTTAGTTTTATGGGTCGCGGAAATTATCGAACTATTCATCAACTCAACACCAAGTTCAACGACCTCAATAAAAAAATAAATTCTTTTGGCGGCATCTACAACAACTTGGTCACTAATAGATCAAGCGGAATGAGTGAGGCCGACATTTCACGAACGGCACACGAACGGTACCGAGCACAACTTGGGGTTGCTTTCACTCACGAACAAGCTTGGGAAGTCCTCAAAAAATGTCCAAAATGGGGAGCCGTTCCAACGATGACGACAACTTCATCGCGGGGTTCAAAACGTACCAAACCTTCCGATGATGACGATGAAGACGTCAACGAGGTCGAGCAACTTCAACGACCCATCGGGAGAAACAAGGCAAAAAAAACATCAACGAGTAATACGAGCGGTCGAATACGAACGAAAGTGTTACTCAGTTGTTGACGACGTTCAACGAGAAGATTGAGGATACAATGGAGTACAAAATGAAAAAACTCGAACTCGAACGAGATAGGTTGGAACTCGAACGAGAAATCGAACGAGAAAAACGATATCAACAAGACTTCGAGTTTTTCATATCCTCACATGATCACCTTTCGGAAGACGTTTTGAGGGCTACTTTAGCGAGAAAAGAGAAAATTAGAAAATATCATAATTTTTAGTGTTTTGTATTTTGTAATTTTTAATTTTTTAATGAATGATATGAATTTTTATTTTTATTATTTATCTTATTTTTATTTATTAAAAAATATATAAATATTTTTATTTTGTTAAATAATTAAATGTATAAATAAAAGAATTAAAAAAAATGAGGTGGCAAGAGGGCTTGAGGGTTCCGGTACTCCACTTTAGGGTAAGGAGAGGGTAAGAAGAAAAGCTGATGTGGCGCTGAGGTGACTTGAGGGATTGATGGTTCCGGAAGGTCTAAGGCCATCCGTACCCCAAGCGGGATGGGGCTCGGGATGGCCAGCGGGATCAGCGGGATGGGCTACGGCCCATGCGGGGTTGGCGGGGCGGGATTGATTCCGGGGATGGGATCCCGGATCATCCCGAAGAGTTTAAAAAAAAATTAATTAAATTTTTAAAAATCAAGCCGTTCAACGGCTCTTTGTAAAAAAAAAATCTCAATTTAATCTCACTATATATTTAACCCTCAACCTCTTATTTCTCACACCTCTCAACCTCTTATTTTTCACACCTCTCAAATTCTCTCAACCTCTTATTTCTCACACCTCTCAAACTCTCTCAACCTCTTATTTTTCACACCTCTCTCATCATGAATTCAAACAGAACACCTACATCCCGTCGTAACCGACCGAATACACCACAATCGCAAAAAGATCAAGAGCTTGGTTTCCAAGCGTTTACACAACAAGGTTATCATCCGCAATTTTCGCAACAAATTCCGCCACAATGGTCGCAACAAAATCCGCCACAATATCCGCAACAATTTCCCCAACAATTTCACCAACAATTTCACCAACAATTTCCTTACCAATTTACACGTCCCGGGTTGATTGAACAAGGTTTTACTCCGGCCAACTTCAATCTCGACGACGACATTGTTCCGGAAACCCAACCTTCTACCCCGAACACACCACAATCTATCCCGACACAACAATCTAACCCGGAACCATCAAATCCGAGACCAACGAAAGCCGCCAAACAAACGTGGAGTAAAGCCGAGGAACTCGCGTTAGTGTCGGCGTGGGTTGACGTTTCGGAGGACCCCGTGGTCGATAACGCACAAAGCGGTGGTAATTATTTTTATTGTTATTATTATTATTATTATTATTATTATTATTATTATTCTTATACTTAATTTTATATAAATGTAGGAAGTTTTTGGGGCCGAATCGGGCATGTGTTCTTTATTCGCATGGGTCGTGAACCAGGTTATAGATCAACCCATCAACTCAATAGCAAGTTCAACGACCTCAATAAAAGAGTTAATTCGTTTGGCGGCATCTACAACAACTTGCTCAATAATAGATCAAGCGGGATGAGTGAGGCCGATATATCCCGAACGGCACACGAATGGTATCTAGCATGCCATAAAGTTGCTTTCACTCACGAACAAGCTTGGGACGTCCTAAAAATGTCCAAAATGGGGAGCCGTTCCAACGATGACGACAACTTCATCGCGGGGTTCAAAACGTACCCAACCTTCCGATGATGACGATGACGAGCAAATTCAACGACCCATCGGGAGAAACAAGGCAAAAAAATCATCAACTAGTAATACGTCCGGGGCGAATACAGACGAAAGTGTTACTCAGTTGTTGACGACGTTCAACGACAAGATTGATGATACAATGGAATACAAAATGAAAAAACTCGATCTCGAAATCGAACGCTCAAAACTCGAACGACATAGGTTGGAACAAGAACTCGAAATCGAACGCTCAAAACGATTTGAGAAAGACTTCGAGTTTTTCATGACCCCGCATGATCACTTTACGGGAAACGCTTTGAGGGTTACTTTAGCGAGAAAAGAGCAAATTCAAAAAAATTCATAATTGGTAGTGTTTTGTATTTTGTAATTTTTATTTTTAATGAATGGTATGAATTTTTATTTTTATTATTTATCTTATTTTTATTTATTAAAAAATATATAAATATTTTTATTTTGTTAAATAATTAAATGTATAAATAAAAGAATTAAAATAAATGAGGTGGCAAAAGAGTTTGAGGGAATGGGGTACGGGTGTTTAGGGATTGTTAGGGATTGAGTGAGGGATGAGAGAAAAGCTGATGTGGCGCTGATGTGGAGCTGGAATATTTGAAAGATTCCTCCGTTGGTACGGATGGCCTAATGCATGTGAGAACTGTCCACGTAAGCTTACAATAATGCCACGTGTATTGCTGTTTGCCACGTACGCCGATTAGTTTATCCTATATGATAGAATTCAGTCTTTTCTGTCACGTTAATTTGGAAGCATGCAATCAAGCACCACAACAGGAGAGACTAGTGAGAACGGAGATGGGCGGAAGACGACGGAGCAACCGCCGTTGCAGAACCCATTGATGACGGAGGAGAGGAGAAAGAAGAGGCTGACGGTGATGGTAGCAGTGGACGAGAGTGATGTCAGCTTATACGCTCTGAAATGGACCCTTGAAAACCTCTTCGACAAACATGCCGCCGCTGCATCTCCGGCTCCGGCCACCGGTGAAGAAATTCCGGTGGTGGAACCGGATCCGGAACAGGGGATGATCACTGTCGTTCATGTCATGCAACCTTTCGAGCGCCGTGCTATCCCTGTTGAGACTTGTTCGTACTTTCAAACTCTACCCCTTTGGTTTTTCATTTTTATTAAAATACCCCCTTCATCTATTGAAAATTACAATTATTGTCAGGTACATGTTGTTTTTTCCAAAACATTGGATTGAGTCATAATTCATTAAAAAAGAAATCAAATTGACGATTATTTTTTATTATTTGTTGTAACGTGCATTTAATTTTTTATATTTCATATGCATCTCTACCAGTAGTAGCCTATGGCGTGTAGCTCAGTTGGCAAAGGGTGAGGTGACTTTGCCCAAATACATAACAGGTCTTGGGTTCAATCCCAGACCCCACTAGTCTTAGCCGCTGAGTGAGCCAAAAAATGCCCCTCACATTGGTGTCTTTGGAGGTAGGTTCCGTATGGAACCAGTTAGGGTTGCCGGTAATCAAAAAAATCTGTACCAGTAGTAACTTGCACATCTTATAACTATTGATAACATAAATCTCAAGTTATATTGTAATTTTTTGAAAGAAGTCATATCAGAATCAGCTGAGAGGCTAAGAATTCATTTATCAGGTAATAGTCAACACTTTCCCTTCACTTAATTATGTCGTAAGAAACGACATCGTATGTAATTTTTATCTGATAAACGCTTACTAGGTAAGATCATCGGTCCTGCTATTATTATGCAATCTGTCACCTTAATCCGATATTCACTTAACACTTATCGTATAAGCTTTTCATTAGTAAAGACCCATATAAGATAAACTTCGTTACATTTTGATCCATTTTATTGCGTAAGAAACGACATCGTATGTAATATTTTTATCTTATGAACGCTCGGTCGTACTATTATTTTGCAATCTTTGTCACCTTAATTCGACTAGGTAAAGTGAACGGCTAAACACTTGTCGGATAAGCGTTTAATTAGTAAAAGACCAAGATAAGATAAACTGAATTCGTTACATTTTGATCCATTTTGTAAAGGTTGTGCTAATGTATTTTTCTTGTCATGTAGCAATGTATACGGCCTCCTCGACGGTAGAATCAATAAGAAAGGCGCAACGGGAAAACGCGGCGGTACTTCTCTCTCGCGCATTTGAAGTTTGCAAAGAAATGAAGGTAATATATTGGCAGCCATTTTACATAAAGTTTACAAGAATTAATTCTTGGTTTGTAAATCAATGAAAAATGTGTTTTAGTTTTTGGGTCGTCAGTCGTTTATGCATGTGTAGATCAAAGCTGAAACCCTAATTTTGGAAGGGAACCCTAAAGAGATGATTTGTCAAGCCGTGGAACAAATGCATTTTGATCTTCTCGTCGTCGGTAGTCGTGGACTCGGCACAATTACGAGGTAACTCACGTTTAATCAACGGCCCAACTGTAACATCCCAGGCCAACCGTACCAGATATTGTCCACACACCCGGACTCACGGTTTTAAAACACTTCTGATAAGGGAGGTATCAAGTCCCTTATAAGACAACTTTTGTTCCCCTCCCCAACCAATGTGGGATCTTACACCGACGTTGTTTTAAAAGTAAAACAATGTTTTACTTTTGAATGATGGTTTAATCTATACAGGGATTTCTATCTTTTGGATGATGGTTTAATCTCTATGCAGGGCTTTCTTGGGGAGCATAAGTGACTTTTGTGCACACCATGCACAATGCCCTATACTCATAGTAAAGCCTCCTCACAAGTAATCTTGCCCTCTCCTCGACTCGAGATCGATCTTGATGGTATGTCCGATGTATGTTTTCGCCTTGTGGTTGAAGTGATTCGAATCATTTTGGTCGAGTCAAGGTGCACCCTTTGTGAAACTATCTAATATACGTTTTATAATAGACCCCGAAGGCCTCTACAAACTAATAATAAAAGGAAACAAATCCCAACCCTTACGAGTTTTACGTTGTGGAAATTGAAAATGGTGTTTGATGGAGTTTTAGGGGCTGTTTGGCAGTCCATGAATGATTTGGTGTAGAATGATTAAGTGGTCAGAATGATTAAGAGGCTTTTATGATATAGTGCAAAATGAAATATGGTTGTTTGGTAATTGTTTAGAATGAAATTAGGGTGTTGAATGGTTAAGGAAGGCCCAATATGCTATATCATTCGTATGGTTTTAGAACCATTAAAAGACAGATTTTTTTTCTCAAACAAGATTCACCTCTGAACGAGTAGCGTGTTTTTGTTTTTTAATTGGGAATTAAAAGGTTTTGAAAAAAGTGACTTTCTACATAAAACTCACCTTAAAGTCTTATGAAATAAACCGAGTCTTATCAAACTCATTAAACTGCTAATATAGAGACCCTAAAATTATAATTATGATGTACATTTTGTTGGTCGGGGGATGCGTTTTTGGGCTTGAGGGATGTAGGGATGAGCATCGAGGACCGTTTTCCCGAACCGAACCAGTACCATATATTCAGTCCGGTATTCGGTTTCAAACATTCCTCAAAATCGGTATTCGGTATTTCAGTATTCGGTACCGGGATTTTCCCGAAAAAACCGAAACCGAACCAAAATTTTTAGAAGCAAAGTTTTTTTTAAAATTTTAATTATGCATACCATCTCCTAAATAAAGTTTATCTTGATTATCGTTAATATTAATTATTATTGTTTCTAGTTGTATATATAGAGATTGAACAGTTGATAACGAACAAAATGGAAAACCGAAAATCGTAAAAAAATACCGAAGATTGTTGAACTTTTGTTTGGTTTTGAACTTTTTGATTGTTTGTGACTGGTTTTGAAACACATTTGAAATATTATGAAGGCATTTTGGTTTGCGATTGGTTTTGATACACTTTGATACATTTTAAAATTTTCGGTCATAAGTGGTCCTAGTACCGATTTTCCCGTCCCGAAACCGAACCGGTACCGTACCGGTACACACGGTTCGGTTTTCGGTACCAATTTTTAGTCCCAAAAAAGTTCGGTACCAACTGGTTCGGTTCCGGTCCGATCCCGATCTCATCCCTAGAGGGATGTATTCAAGTTGACGTATATAGTTTGTTGGTTCAGTAATAGACATAAAATCTAATCAGTATCCAATAATTTTATTGTAGCAAATATTTAATAGTCTTGCTTATTGCAAATAAAAGTGTAAGAAATTGAGTTATCGTGTGAAACGTGAAAACTGGATCTGAACCGTTGATTATATTATTTTTAATCTCAAGCTTATTCAATATTCATGAATCGGGTTTGATATGCGGATTGTTTCGGTCCATCATCTCATCAGTGGTGGATCCAAGATTTTTGGCTTTTTGCACAGTGAGGACACCTTTAAGGTAGATTAGGCCCATAAAGTCGTCTGGTGTGTTTTTAGCTTATTTTCGAGGGAATTTTAAAGTTTTTTTTTGTTTGATTTCTATGGATTTTTAAGTTTTTTTTTGCCTATTTCGAAAGAAAGTTTTTTTCAGGTTTATTTTGTTAATTTAGAGATTTTTTAGTTGATTTCAATGTGTGTTTTTTATTTGTAGTAGGAGCACAGGTGGGAAATTAATGGGGAAATTATAATAATTTTTTAAAAGAAATGTTTTAACCTAAATAATAATAATGAGGGATGGGCCATGGGTCCCTCAGGGATGGATCCAGGAAAATTTTCATACGTGACACCATATTTTTTCATACGGTTTTTATCGAAGTGTTTTTCATCTTTTTACCAACGTTCAATATCGTCCGATGTGTTTTTAGCCAAATTTCGGCGTTCCGAGAGATTTTTAACGTTTTTTGCTTGATTTCGTTGGGTCTTTAAGTTTTTTTATCGATTTCGAGAGTTTTTTCGGTATTTTTTGTTGATTTCAAGAGATTTTTCGGTTTTTTTGGTTGAATGGATATAAGATTTGGGCCTTTTTTTATCAGTTTAGGTACACCCATTGTAGTTTCCAAAATAATACGGTAGCACCTCCTAAATCGATACAGTGACATCTTCACTAAAACGAATTTTTTTACCCTTCGTCGGAAAATTGTTACGGTGACACGTGCCACCACGTGCCCCTCATGGGGTCCGTCCCTGGGGTCCCTCACCTTTTACATGAGTATTGGTCTTTGATCTCATCCTAATATACATCAAACGGTTAGTAAAAGAATTATTGAAATAAATTCAAACAGAAGAAAAAAATTCTGTTGATAGATGAATCCCAATTTAATTTTCACGTTAACTCAATTTTCATTGAAACCCACCGAGTTATTTGATGTTTGTTAAATAGTTCATGTCAAAAGAATCGATCTCCTAAACGGAACGAGTTCCTAAAAAGCCGACTTCGGTAAGAAACTTTATTTGCAACCGAAAAAAAGGGATAATTTACAAGAACGGACAATTTAGACAATTATACAAGGAATGGGTTTCCATGTGAATGAACTTTTGGCGAGAACGCGAGAACAAAATTATCATTTATCTTCGTATATTTATATATACAGTGGTTGAAAGTACTTCTCACACTTCTAATAAAAAATGACACAATTTATGGGAGGGTATTTTATTAAAAGTGATGTACGGTTTAAAAGTACTTCTCACACTTCTCATAAAAAAATGACACTTCTCACATGATCTCATGTCTATACACACACACACGTACATATAGGTTCCAGTGAGAATGAAAGTTATGGTGAGAAGGGTAAAGAGAGATCTCCATCCTTGGATGCAAATTAGGATGCAACACTGATGCGTACTAAATCAATCCCCGTAACAAGCACGATTCAGAGGTGGACTTGAGATTAAAAGTGACCAATGATTCAGGTTCCCCTATTTCCTTCTCAATATCAAATGAGAATAAGTCCAAACTATAGAAAAATGTGGTTTCTTATAAGTCACTTCTAACAATAATTGAAAAACGAACGACTCGGAAGATAAAAAACTTGTCAATTTTGGAAAGATTTATGTCGATATAAATATAGCCACGAAATAAAAAGCTTAGATATAAAGGAGTTGCCTTTTGATCAATATGAATTGTACCAAAAGCTATCTTTTTTAATCTTTATTTTGAATCATTGTTTTGATATTACACGTTTTATGTTTTTTAGGCTTTGTCTACATCTTTTGGATTAATAAAATAATCAAAATCATATACAGACATAGACAGAGCTAGAGGGAGGATCAAACAAGAACGATGCCAAAATCAAAATAAGAGAACACGAGAACGCTTGAATCACATATGATTTTACATCAAAATCACATTACGAGATACGATTAATGCAAAGGTGTATGTGGAACTGCAACCATATGATTTTTTTAGATTTTTTCTTGAACCTCTCTCTCTCTCTATATATATATATACCAAACTTGCAAATGTATATCGAAAATTAACAAAATTATTGTTTCTTTATCAAGTTTCTTTCGATAATTACTTTACGATATATATACTTTTAATTGGTTTCTGAATGAACATATTTTTGGCGATATATATTAATTAAAATATACAATTTATTAGCACAACTAAATTTTTGTAAAAATCTTATGAATATTCGATTAAAACATAAATAAAAGGAAAATAAAATAAAGATGGTAAAGAAAAATGAAAAAAATGGTGTATCATAAATTTATTAAAAGCTTAGATGATATAAAGGGACATTGGACCATACGTCCTTTACATCGTTGATAGAAAAGATTACCTGAAAATTATAACGACAGATTTACATAATTTATAAAGTAAAAAAAAATATTTTTTGAATTTAAGATGAAATATATAGTTAATTGTCTATAAAATAAAAAATATCTGACTAGGACCTGTCTTGCAAGTATATATATACATATATATATATATACATATATATATATATATATATATATGGGTACAAATCAAATACAAACCATGTATTTGTTGCACCCCTTACAAATCACAGTCTGCATATGTGCAGACTGGTTCTGCATATATGCATTGTCTCATATGAATGTATGTCCATTATATGTATATTCTTGCACGTATTCATATGCATATATGCAGAACCAGTCTGCATATATATATATAGTACAAATAAATCGAAATGATTGAAGTTTTTCTATTTGGAATCGTGTTAGGTCTAATTCCTATTATATACTTTTTTTTGGATTATTCGTAACTGCTTAGAGCATCTCCATCAACATTGCTAAAATAGAAAAAAATGAGTTTTTGTTTGTTATTCTTCTCCAACAACATTGCTATCTTGTTTGATAAAATAGAGATTCATGGAAAAATATATAAAAATGGAGAACTCTCTATAATTCTCTAAATAGGAGTAAGAAATTACTATTTTTTTCAACCCACCAATAACATAAATCTTTTTATCATTTTATATTAATTTTTTCTTTTAAAGTGTATTGGAAATATAAACTAAAGAATATCATATTAATATAATTTGTGTTAAATCTCTAAAATAGCAAAGCTGTTGGAGATGAATGTAACCATTTTTAGATATTTTAACATTTGATTCTCTGTTTTAGAAAAACTATAAAAAAAAACCCGTTGAAGATGCTCTTACAATACATACATGAAGATTAGTTGGACCTTTGATTCATTAACATCTCTTTTGTATTATATATTTTACATTTTATATGTATACATTCTTTAAAAGGAATAATAAGAAAATATAGAAGTTACAAATATAAATTATCAGAAATTTTCTAAATTATATAAAATTAAATGAATTTAATATTTATGTAGGTATTTTAAATTAAAACCTTAAAAACGTTAGAAAACTGTAAGAATCGATATAAAAATATTGTTTTTTACAAGATTTTTTCCAATCAAAATGTATGATTTGAGGTATTAATGTACATGTGTTCGTGTTCACATAACAAAAAATAAACACAAGGAACAAAATCATAGAATTGAATTTGTTTGAGTAAAAAAACAAAAATTCGATAAAAGAATGAAAATCTCTCTCGTTTAACGGAATCGTTTAACGACCGTTAAAGATATAGACTGAACCCGAAGTTTTTTGCAAACCATGATGACCATCTTTTAATTTCAAAACTACAAGGACAGAAAGTGTTATTTTGACAAACCACAAGGACCAAACTTGTAGTTTATTATAAATATCATGATTGAACAGGTAACTAATTTCTATATATAGGCATAGTTACCCCTTACCTTATTTGAACACTGAATTGAAACAAAGGTGTTTGTTTTAGATTTCCAGAGAGAGATAGAGAGAATGATGGAGACGGCGAATGCAATGGAGGAGACGACGGCGAAGAAAGATATGAAGACGGTGAACGGAGCGGAGGAGACGACGGCGGAGGAAGAGCAGAAGTCAACAATGAAGATATGGATAGCTGTAGACGAGAGCGATGGGAGTTTCTATGCCCTCGAATGGGCTCTTGAACACCTCTTCCATCTCCCCCACCACTCCGCCACCACCACCGCCGATAAGGATCCTCCTTTTTCAGTCACGGTGGTTCACGTCCAACCTCCCTTTCAACCAACTTACACCGCCATGCCAGTTGGTCCTAGTAAGTACAATTGCCGTTGTTTGTTGCTTGTCTTATTTTAAATTTAAATATATCATTTATAAAATATATATATATTTTTTGGAAAGGGTATCTCAGGCACAGCCCGGACTAATCTCTGTCAATTTTGAAACTTAAAGATATCTTATCAATGTTGAGGACGTCTAGGATCGAACCCTGGGTAGATGGGATATTCCACCACATCACCCAGGGCGATCAACCACCGCGCTACAACCTGATTGACTAAAATATATTTTTACTATACCTAAAAGATAAAAAGTTGATTACCAGCAATCCCAACCGGAGGAGTTCAAGCCCGCCTCTCGTAGGATTCGAACATGAACCTGTTGTCTATTTGAACAGAATCGTTCGGCCATTTTGACAACCGAGTTACGCGTACCATATTATAAAATCTTTAACTTGGGTTCTTAAAATCTTTTATCAAATTTACGTATACCTTATTATTGTACGTGTACAACTTCTAAAAGCTTGATATCTGGAGTATATAAAACCAAATGATAAACATATTCAAATACGATATAAATATAGAGTTCCATTAATACGTAAGAATACTTCATAAAACTGATAACCAACTGAATATATTATTCTTTTAAAATTATACACAACCATAAAATAAAATCTAGAGGTACACACAATGAATGGATCACAAATTAAGATTGAGGGTTTGAGTTCTCGGCTTCAGAATCGAGAATTAAGATGTCTTCTGTTGCATTATACGTGTACAATTCTAATGTAATTATTTATTTTTACAATTAATTTTTTTATTGACAGTTTTATTTGCATCGCCCGGGATGAAGGAATCGGTCCTAAAAGCAGAGGAAGAAAGCGGCGCCAAAGTTCTTGCCCGTGCTACAGAATTGTGCGACAAACATAAGGTTGCTAATAGTTAACATCAATTCAGGATCGTTTATCATGACTTTTGAATTAAGAGACTCTATATGACCATTAAATCGGAAGACCAAATGGTCGATCATTAAATGGGTACGAGCCCCTAAAAGCATAATCGATCTGATTAAAAGGCAAAAAAAAACATAACATCTAAACGAATAAAAGATTCTTTTATTTTGTCAAGAGGCAAAATAAATATAGCATCTAACCGAATAAGAGACACTTTTATTTAGTCAGAGACATTAAGATGAAAGTATATATTTAATAAAAAATAATTCTTCATTTTGAAATTACAATATTTATCATATTAAAAGTTTAATATTTAAATTTCTTATTAACAAAAATACAATAAAAAAATTTCTTTCTTGCAATAATTATTTTATTATCTTAACAGGTAAATGCAGAGTATTTGGTATTAAAGGGAAAACCAAAGGAAATATTAGTGGAAGCTGTGGAGCAAATGGATGTTGATCTTCTAGTTGTTGGAAGCAGAGGTCTTGGTCAAATCAAAAGGTATCCTAAAAATCCTATTTATTTAGATAAATTTAAAAAATATTACAAATATCTTTTAGTAAAATATAAAACTGAATTTTTTTTTGAATCAAAATCAATATTATCAATATCGCGTAATAAACATACTCGATTAACCATGTAGGGCCGTGCTCGGAAGCATTAGCGATTATTGTGCACATCATGCGAAATGTCCGGTTCTAATTGTTCGTCCCCCAAAGGTATCGACGAACTAATTGTCGTTGTTCGTTCCCAAGGTGTTGTATAATCATAAGGAAGTTATGGCAAGAGCAGGACTCGAAGCCATATGTTTGGTATTTGTTATATGTTGTAATTTTATGTCGTATACCACTTATAGTGTCGTGGTAGTAAATATGTGTAATCATGTTTATGTTGTCGAATTATGTATCTTATGTTGCTGAGTCACGTTCAAAACTTTTAACTGTAAGTTACTTTGTATTGTTCGTCTTTCATGTGTAATAATGTTTGGTATATTGTTTTCATAATTAATATATTATTCAGATATCATATACAATTGTATATCTTGTTTTTACGTGTAAGTTACCGTGCATTATTCGTATATTACTTTGCATTGTTCATCTATACCATTGTACATCATAAAACATCTTTGATCCGGTGTGCAAATAAAATACTTATATTCATGTTAAACGCTCAAATAAAATTTATTTAAACTAAACATGAAATGTATATAATGCCAACTGAACTGTCTCAGTAGAAAGGGATGAAATTTTTGTAACAAGTTATTGGATTAAAATCCAATATAACGAGTTACCTTCCCAATAATGACCAAGAGACCAGTATAATGAGAGGCTATGAGTTAACGCAACCCTTTTTCCACAACATAAAGTATATTTATCATTTGGAAAAAATACGATAGCACGTGTCCATCCGCAAGACAAAACAATTTTCAATCTTCCTAAACTGAACCATTTTGTTTCAAAAGCAAATCATGCCAACCAATTTGGCCTGATGTTTTGGCCTATGGGTGCTAAAAAACCCAACCACCTTGCCAATGCAACCGAAATCATCCGATGCCTAATCAATTAGTAGAATCTTCAAAAGCCTGATGTTTTGGCCTATGGGTGCTAAAAAACCCAACCACCTTGCCAATGCAACCGAAATCATCCGATGCCTAATCAATTAGTAGAATCTTCAAAAGCCTGATGTTTTGGCCTATGGGTGCTAAAAAACCCAACCACCCGGCCAATGCAACCGAAATCATCTGATGCCTAATAGAGTTGTAAAATCTTCAAAAAACAGGTATTGGGTTGACATTAGGATAGAATTATTTAAACCCGATACCCCTTCATACAACATATACACATCTTCCGCTAGACCTGTCTTGTCAGCTCTTCTAATAGTATCACAATTCCACTCGTAATTCCAACTCCTATTTCCTATTTGAATGAATCTTCAGCTTTTTCGTTGGTGCTAGTCGAGCATTTTCTTTGTCCCCCACATAGCATAAAAAGTCATTGCACTAATGCTATTATGTCACAAACCGACCATCCCAACCCACACCGGTTGGCATGAAAAATTTCAAGAAACTTATTTTCTTCCAAGAAATGGATTCAAAATTGAAGGAGTGAATTTTTAACAATTTAAGATTTTTCAAACCACGCTAGTTGGATTGGGGCGTTCAAACTCCTTGAAACCAGCCAATCCAACCCACGTGCAACCCTATTTTGCCCATCTACCAATATTTTGTATCCCAAAACTATGCATATACACGATTAAGGGGCCGTTTGGCAGTTGCTGAATGGTTTGGTGCAGAATGGTTAAGTGGTCAGAATGATTAAGAGGCTTTTATGATATAGTGCAAAATGAAACATGGTTGTTTGGTAATTGTTTAGAATGAAATCATGGTGCTGAATGGTTAAGGGAGGCCCAATATGCTATAAATCATTCAGGGGGTTTTAGAGCCATTAAGAGGCAAACTTTTTTTTGCCAAACAAGATTCACCTCTGAACGATTCAGAGGTTGCCTCTTAATGAAACTATTAATAGGTAAACAAACAGCCCCTAAGTATTAACCTCCTAATTCTTCTATAAAAAACCCGAACCAAGAAAAAGTGAAAAACACACATTATAAATAGGCCAACCCGGGATCACATAAAACTTCAGCAGCAACCATATACAAACCACTTTACGTACACGAAAAGTGCGGTTTTCGACAAGCAGCACTGCCAGAGTACTGGTGACCACACGGAACGCCCTAATCATGAACATGCCAACTTTACATTTTTTTCCGTTCAAGTATCACTGTATATGATAGTCTAGATGAAAACTAAAGATCTGAAAGAAGGTACAGTTAGAAAGGTCACTAGACATAGAAACAGATACCCACAAGCATGGCGCCTCCTTGAGCTGCATAAGCGGATGGTATCAGCTCGTCAAGAAACAACCTTTCCAAGTCATCCCTGCACAATGCCGACAAAATTTCTCCATAGGCGGTTTGCACATTCATACAATACAAGTTTTTCTTTATTTTTGGTAACTGTGGATGTCTGGGTGAGCTTGCACTCTCATCAACTAATCCCATTAGGGTATGCATTTGGTACACGGACAGGACAGGACAAGACTACACGGGTGAGAGTGATGTAGGCCAGTGAAAGGTTATAGGATTTTAACTTGACACGGGTAGTTTAGTAATTTACCAATTTTATCCCATTTCCCTTATTTTTGTTCCATTTATATGAGAAGGAACCTCAAGGCGTGGCCTAGATTTGCGAGTTGAGCTGGCCCTTAAAAGTTTTTACAAACAAGCTTTCAGATATATTACCTGTTGGCTCATGAGTATTTCGACAGCCACATTCAGATCTCCATCTGCAGCTGCTATGGCGACTTCCACCTGTGTCTGAATAACAACCACAAACCGACTTTCAAGAAACAGGGCGAGGGGAGGTGCAGAAGATTTTACATCATAAATCTTGTATATCTTTATAAGAATCATCGTTTTTACCTTATCAAAACCCATTGCTACAAGCTTTTGAATCTCTTCATTGGATGCAACCCTGACCTGCATTTATATAAAGTTACACAAGATATATATAAATATATATATATATAAGTTGGTTCTAACCGACAGAACCAACAAAACCGACAACAAACAGCAAAATCAGAACCAAAATAGATTCGATTTTTTCACTCTGAGATCAAAAAGATAGGATATAACCTGACCGACAGGGGCACCCATAGCTGCAGCTGCTGTGTTATCTATCCCTGGCTGCCTAAAGTAAAAACAGTTCGTGTTACATAGGTTATATCTTTTTTTAAGCAAAAATATTTTCTAGGCCCGTTAGCCCGTAGGCAAGCCTGGACCGTTTATACAGCGGGTATGGGCAACTTTTCAAGCCTGCAAAAAGGGCTTGGGTTTGCTATATTAGGCCCGTTGGACAAAAAATAGGTTGGGCCCGACCCGTGTACGAGCCAAGTCCGCAAATAATCACCTCTTTGTAGTACCTTCCATCGTTTCTCTGCTGTCCTGCACCTATGGGTTCCTGAGTTGAAGGGCGGACAGGGGATTCCAAGAGTCTAGCCTGGAGGCTCGAATCAGAACTGTTGTTGGAGACCGTTTCCATTTGGGGTGCACCAAGTGTCCTTCCACGTCCAGGGAACCTGCTATTTTCTTCTGTTGACTGCATATAATAAGAAACGTAAAATGTACAAGTAATGTCAGATCAGTCTTTAGGTAAACTGGCTGATGCTGACCGAGTCAGCGATGCTGACCGAATCAGCAACAGCAGTAGATAAACAGAGTGCCAAACATAATTGATTGCAAAGTGGGCAGATGCAGCCTTACTATAACATTCAATTAATTGCATACCTGGTAAGGAACCTCTCTTCGTGGCATCCATGAAGACAAGTTTGACAACATATTCCCAAAAAGCGGTTCACTGACAATTTTATAAATATATATATATATATATATATATATATATAATCAGAGAAAAAATATTGCAAATAAGGGAATAAAATAGTTTGTTAGGGGACAAACTACCTGGATGCTGTATTACGAGTTGAATATGTAGGGATGTATCCAGAAGGATCCCCACCCGTGCACATTATATATTTTGGTCTACGCACACAAGTTGACTGCAAAAGAACACAAAATGGAATATAATCATCAGAAAAATTGTTAAGATATAAGAGATGGTGACAGATGTATATTAAGGTTAAACGTTAATGGGTGGTTCCTTATATGTTGATAGTCTCGATGCATGCATATTGATAGTCTCGATGCATGCATGTTGATGTTAATGACGTTATGATAAATTCAATACTTTAACCATGTATTGCTTATCATCCCTTTTAATGAGTGTTTGCTTATAGGTCCATAATGTGTTTAATGAAGAAATAACTAATACAACTATACAAGGAATTACGTGAGCCGAATATAGCATGAATATGCAATGCATGAGCGTTATGTCAGGTCTTTGTGAGTGTTTATGTGAGACATTTATGAACAAAAGATGAATGAGTGAATTTGATATCTATATGTGTTCTATCATATTGCACGTATATGGCATGGGATGCATTTATTATTTTTTTTATAAATTTTACTTGGCATTTGAGCAAATATTGTGGTAGTGTTTGTTGTTGAAAGCCTCAAACTCACTTGACGCAAGTCTAAGTTTTATATTTATATATATATATATATATACATACACACAAACAACACACAATACGTACACAAAATATACGCAGGAAATATATATACTCGGTTAGACACACAACACACAGTATATATTTATAGAAAATCTTTATTATAGAATGGGTTATATTTTTCCTCGCTATACAAATAAATTAGGATCATAATGACATCAATGTACCGGCATCTCGTGTTAGTTAACTTCTCTCGCTCTATTTCAAGGTTAGATATGTTATCTTCTATTTTGTTGGATGCAATTGTTATATGAATCTTGAAGGAACCATCCATGAACTGCGTTAAATTGAATTCATAAAAAATATATACAATTGAAGCTCAAAATGAACGATACTTACAAGCCAAGAAGAGGATTCTATGCCTGAATAGAAAGAACTCCCTGGTATTATGAAGTTGAATAACCCGTAAGTGTCTGAAAAATAAAAAAGTGTGTTGTAAGAGGCTAAGACCAAAGAGAGATGGAAGAACACTTGTGAGGGGTGTAAACGAGTCGAGTAGCCGGTTGTTTGAGCTTGGCTCGAAAAAATAATATCAGGCTTGAGCTCGATTAACTTTTTCAAAGACGGGCTCGAGCTCGAAGCTCGTTTATAAGCTTGAATTCGAGATCGATTAACTCGTTTAATTAGTCAAACTCGAAGCTCGTTTATAAGCTCGACTCGAGCTCGACAATTATTAGGCTCGAGCTCGAGTAGGCAGTAGCTCATTAAAAGCTCGACTTGTTTACACCCCCTACTTGTGTCCATGAAGGGAAAGGAATCCTACATGCAAAACCAGATAAAATCCCACATAAGTGTCCAAGCAATGAAATATTTGTCATAAGAAGCTGGAACACCACCAATAATATCCATGGATACCTGAAACATGTTGCAAGTAATCACAACAAGCAAAAGTCTTAAATAACGCAGAAAATGAAGAAAAAGAAAAAAAAGAACTTAAGTAATACCAGAGGAAAGTACTTACAACTTAGCAGGCACATTAAAAAGTCCAAACACACTGCAAAAAGAAGAAATAGATCGATTAGCAACATAGAAGCAAATTAAGAATGAGACATCGAAAATTTTCACAAAATATCAATTTGGAGTTTGGTACTGCAGAAACTAACCTTCTAGATTGGACTCCACTTAGACTCGTCTCTATAACAATCATAGAGAATAGAACGCCAGAGAAGCCAATCGCACACTCGTCCATGAAATGGTAATACGAGTGAACAGGGTTATAGGCAGCTATTAATGTAATTAAAAGGTGAAAAATTGCGCTGGTTGTAGCCAAAAGAACAATCATGTACAACAAACGGATTGAGCCCATAACTCTTTCCAGCTCTGAGCCTAATGGAACCAAGGCCAACATATTGAATACGAGATGAAGTATTGAACCATGAAAGAATATAGATGTGAAAACCCTGTAAACTGCAAAAGAAATAGAAACCAAAACAAAGAGAAAAGAGATTAATCAACCACAAATCATAGCAAGTGGTGACCATTTAGTGTAGAAATGAATACATACCTTGAAACTTTGAAATAACAACAGAGGGCCAGAAACAAACTTCTGCAAACGAGTCGTAGCCAATAAAAAGACAAACCAAGTAAATGACCCCACAAACTGCAACCACCACAGAAGTAAGAAAGGGTATACCTTCCCACCATTGCTTAAATCTTGTAGGCAACCCTGCCTGTTTAGACCAGAACTTACTTCAGTACCAAAGAGAACACCGAAACAAATACTAATAGAAGCGAAAAATGGAAATTTGCATGGAACAATAAGGAAAAAAAAGATTATAATAATGAGAATCTGTATACTGTTATGGGTCAAAAACGACGTATCAATCGAGGAACTTCCAATATCAACGAACGATTTGTGTTTTAAGAGGGAAAGATGTTGATTCCGCAATGAAAAGGCAAATATGTTCTTTCTGATTCAATATTTCTTTATTGCATTTCGATTAAAACTAAAAGAGTAGGTAGGAACATTGAATGTAACATTAAAGCTCAAAAATTGTGTCATAACTTGTGTCTTTCGTTATTGTCGTCTATATCCATACCTCCAAAACTATTTCCCAGTTCCACCCAATTTTGGGTTAGGGTTAGTTTAGCATCTCTACACCCTGTATTCTTTCAATTGAGTTCGATGGTGGATACTTCTCCATCCTGCTAGGTTAGTCTTGATTGTATTCTCAGAAAAGTTGACCCTTGTATATTTATTTTCATCCTACTTTTTTACATGGTTTTACAGATAAGAAAAAACTATGAAAGCCCTAAAAAGTAAAAACCTATGCATCTTCATTCATTTTTCTCTGATTAAAATATTTAAACATATCTAAGAGGATTCTGCTACTATAGCACATGACTGCCTGCACGATCACAGCTGCCTTTCTATTACGATTATCCGTTTTCCCTTTAAGCTAGAGATTAAATCCAAGCTTTAAACTAATCAATGCGAAATCAATACCAATCGGTAAATCACACAACCAGACAAGGTTACAAAATTTTCTCGCCGACTTGATTAGACCTAATAATCAAATTAAAGAACAGACCAAGAACTAAAAAAATACCACCCAATTTCCCTACACATTATCTTAGCACTTGAGACTTGATCTTATGACCACTTCGAAAAACCTACTACAAGTTCCCAGTTTTAAAATTCTCATCCAATTAACAAGAAAAACGTTCGCACCGACTAGATTCCCTTGCGATTCTTTCTGAAAAAAGGAATGAAACACGAACACACACACACGCAAAGAGAGTATAATCGAAATATTCTTACTTGATATCAACTGAAGCAACAAGGAAGAAGCGAGTAGAAGGTGTTAGATGTTTTACCTCAGATACAATGTTTGATCTCATCGTTCAGACGTTCACTGGAAATTGCTTCGAAGGAATCGGAAGAGTATTTTGAACGTTGATTATTGGTTTCCACTCACCGGCTGTTGTCGACGTCCGTCGCGGTTTGATCCCGGTGCGATATAGAGCGGATCTTTCCAGATAAACATTTGGGCTTATAGACAACACGGCCCATTACAATTTAGATATTATTGGACAGAAGTTTAGTAGCAGTTCAATGCAGTGCAATATATCTTGATTTTAATGGTCTAATTTATTTTAATGCGTGGTTTAAGAAAACAGTCATGTTTTTTTATAAATTTGCTTAAAGAATGATTTTTTTTAAGGAGTTTATGATTTGAGTATTTGAAAGTGATTAGAGATAAGGATTAATTAATAACAGTCCACGATTTAAGGGTTTGAAGGTTGTTAAAGATAAGTATCAATCAAGTAAGTAACATTAAAAATGGTACTTAAAGCTTCATTAATCGTTTTTAAGAGATTTTAAGTAATTAACATTAAATGGCGGTACATGAAACTTTAGGCCTTAAGGGTTGTATTTAAGATTTTTTTCATAAATACTTTATAATATATTATAAATATAAATTAATAATTAACTTTACGGTATTTGGTAAATATTTTATCTTTTCTGAGGAAAAGTATAAAGTTTAAACTTTATCTTAAATTTATATTTGAGAATTTGATTTTAAGAAGTTTTTCTATAAATTTTAGAGTAAATTACGGATTTGGTCCCCGTGGTTTGGTGGTTTTTATGGTTTTTGCTTTTGTGCTTCATTAATTACGGAAATGGTCCCAGTGGTTTGTACTTTCAGTTTTTTTTGGTCCCTAGACTTCTATACCCCTAACGGTCGTTTATTTACTTTGTTAACTCTAAGGACATTTCCGTCTTTGTATATTTCTTTCTTTTTAGAATTAAGAGTAAATTACATAAATCGTCCCTGTGGTATGGTCATATTTTGGATATGGTCCCTAAAACGCATTAATTACACTGAGCGTCCCTGTGGTTCGACTAACCGCACGCAGATGGTCCCTCCCTCTAACGGAATCTGTTAACCCAGTTAACTCAAGGGGTATTTTGGTCTTTTTACTCTCTCTTTTGTCCTTTTTCTAAGAAGAAATAAAAAATAGATAAAAAATAAGAGTAAACTACAATTTTGGTCCCTGGTGTATACCAAAATCACCGAAAGTGGTCCCATATCTTCAATAAGTGCAAGAATAGTCCCTGGTCTCCTTATTTTGCTCTGAAAGTGGTCCAAAGCTCTAACGTCGTCTAACAAATGGTCGTTTAAGGCCTCATGTGCTTCTCACGTGATGGGAAATTTGGTCATTTTACTATTTCCCTCTCATTTAAACCAACGGCTTTACTTTCTTCTTTGGTCTTCTTCTTCGTTTTCCTTCTTCGATTTCTTTCTGCCTTTCTCTCCTCCACAGTATCGACAATGGTGGTTTGTGATTGTGGTGTACCAGCGATGATAAAGACTTCATGGACAACTAAAAACCCTGGCCGTAGGTTTTATGGGTGCGCACGGAAGTCTGCCAAATGCGATTTCTTTGCTTGGTACGATCAACAGTTGTGTCAACGAGCTATGGAGGTAATCCATGGTTTGCTAAGATCAAAGAACAGTGTTGAAGCTTCCCTCAACGCAAAAGAAAAGGAAACCGAGATTTTGAAGCTTTTATTGGTTCTCAGTTGGGTTTTCTTTATTTTTGTACCTTTTTAGTTGACCTAATCCAATGTAGGTGGTTGTAAGCCTTGTAATGGTTGTAATGCTTGTAATGGTTCAAAAGTTTCAATGAAAACTTATTTCTTTCATAAACCCTGTTGTTTTCTTGAATGTTTGCAACTCATTAAAGACAACACACAGAATATACATTCATACAAGTTACCCTGTTTCATTGCCCATTTAAAACCAAATACATCACCAAAACACAGAATATGCATTCATACAAGTTATGCCTAATATAATACCAAAATACATTCATTTTCTGTTAATTTACCAAACACACAGAAAATGTTTACCTAACCAAAGCTATTGTTTCATCCAACTTACCAAACACAGTACCAAAATACATACATTACCAAAATACATTACCACTTCGCATCTATCCACCTTTGCATGTCCTTGAGTTATGCCCTTCCTTCCTGCACTTTGCACAAGTCACAATCCTCCCATTCCTGCTTAATTTGGTTGTTTTCCCATCTCTAGTGCTCTCTTCATGTTGACCCCTCTTTCTTTTCTTCTTGGGCCTCCCAATTTGTTTATGATAGCTTGGTGCAGTAAGTGTTGTTGGGCAATCACACTTGTCCCAATATGCTTTGCCATTGATGGGTTCAATCTTGAATCTGTACATGTCTTTCCATGTGTCAAGCCAAAGACTTTCATCAACCCATTTCTCAGGCAAATCAACATTTGCTCCATTTAAAGCCATGTTTCAATTAGTTGATACAGCATGCTTACAAGGGATGCCAGTCAGTTCCCACCTCCTACATGTACAAGTCTTTGCCCTCACATCAACTACCACTTGATCATTTCAAGGACCACAAACCTCATACCTGTCTCCACCATTCCAATATACTTTGTATTTAGTTGCTTCATTCTTGTTCTTTTTCAGTGCTTTGCTTGCTGTTGGAGTGAGTGGTCCTTGAGTCTTATCAATGACTTTCAACACATGCACTATCCTCTTCATTAAGTAATGCCTAATATACTCCAAACATGAAATTATTGGCTTATCCCTACCCTCAATAAGCTGCCTGTTGAAGACTTCACACATATTGTTGAGAAGTACATCAGAATGACACCTACCTGAATTGCACAAAATAATATTGAAAGTTAAAGTAACCTGTGAAATGAGACAGTTTGTTGAGGTAACTAAAGGTAACACAGACTGAGTGAAAGTAAGTTCAACTAACCTGTGAAATGGGACCTAGACCATGATTGAGGTGAGATGAGCTTCAACCAATCATAACAAGCTTGATTGAACATTCTAAGTTGTTCCATTGCATGTTCAAATTGGGGAACAGTTGTTGCAGTTGCACATTGCCAAAGATGGTCCTTGTATGCTTTCCCCTTCTAAGTAAGCTTCATGTTGTCATGTATATGTCTAAGGCAGAATCTATATTTTGCACATGGAAAAACCTTTGCAATGGCTGGAAGTAGTCCCTGTCATAAACATCAATTAGTATACACATCAATTGGAAAACTAACCTTTTGTCTATCTGTTATGAATGTGAAGTTTGATCTTGTACACAGATTAAGATCCTCTCCAAGATACTCTAAGAACCAGGTCCATGATGCCATTGTCTCAGCTTCTACAATCCCATATGCTAGTGGGTATATGCCACCGTTTGAGTCAATACCCACAGCTGTCAACACCTGTCCTGGAAAAGGACCCTTCAAAAAAGTACCATCAAGACCTAATATCTCTCTCTTCCCAGCCTTAAACCTCTGTTTCAATGGCCCCAAACAAACATAGATCCGTCTGAACTTCCTTGTACTCACACTTGGGAACGGTTCATCCTTAACATCTAACATCGTTGAACTGTGGTAACACTCCCCTGCATATGGCCCTCACCCTTATGAGATCATTTTTCACCAACACTAAATCTCTTCTACTTTCAACAGAATGGTCCTTAATCTTCTGAATGACCTCTGTTTTGCTGCCAAATGTTTGCCCCAAATAAAATAAGCTGTTTTTGTCATGTTTTTGTTCAACTTGGGCCCAACATATCCTTCATCTCCACTTGAAAATTGATCATCATTAAGCACTAGTGCCCAATCAAACATATCATCATCTGCTTCAATATCCTCAACTGTTTTATCAACTCCTCCAATCCACTCTACATTGCCATCAACAAAGTCATCCATGTCAATATCATAGTCTTCTATCCTATTATCATCATCAACATAATCCTCATCTACACTATCATCATCTCCTTCACTATCAGCTTGTATGCCACTGCCCATATCAGGTTGCATGTCACTGCCCTTTGCCATCTCAGGTTGTGACAAACAATCCATGACAAAATATGGATCAAATTCATCAAATACTTCAAATGGATCAACCCCTTTCCCTTGTCAATTGTATCTCCCTTCTCAACCCCCTTTCCCTTGTCAATTGCATCTCC
This sequence comes from Saussurea involucrata, assembly GCA_033807775.1. Lineage (NCBI taxonomy): Eukaryota > Viridiplantae > Streptophyta > Magnoliopsida > Asterales > Asteraceae > Saussurea > Saussurea involucrata. The sequence continues at coordinate 9,820,342 of CM066325.1, read as the reverse complement.
CTTCTCAACCCCCTTTCCCTTGTCAATTCCATTCACCTTAGGTTCATTAAACAATAAGTTAAGGTCAAATGGCATATCCAAATCATTCACTTGTTCATACAACATGTCACTCACATCAAGTGGCCTATCCATATCAACCTGTTTATTTAAGTCAAAGCCTCTGTTTTTATCCACAACTCTCTCTTTATCTATATTAGATGCCTCGCCTTTATTGTCAATCCACTCAAGAAACAGTTTTTTCTTGCATGTCTTTTTAACAAGTTTTTTCTTTCATACATATTGATTTCCAGGTTCATCAAGTTCCTGTATCTCCATTTTTCTAGCATGTGGTGGTGAGTTGTATGTATCAACTAGTGTTTTCCAATGCTCTACAAATACATCTACAAATTTTACCTTAGGAACAAATTTCATAAGCCTCATCACATCACTATCATTCCCTAAGGCTTCTAACCCAAAATCCATGTCACTTCCTGGAGTCAAGAAATGGTAATACATTTTCTCATCTGCTTGGTACCCTAACTCTAACATCATAGCATCAATCTCATGGACTGATAACAAATCAGTGTCAATCAAGTCCACAAATGAAGTCTTACCATGGATGTATCTTCTACCAGGGGACTTTGTGAAAACACCTCCATGGTTTATCCTCATTGTTATTAGAGTAGGATAGTGATCGGTAGAAGGAACAAAAATCGATCAGAAAGTAGTTTACAACTTAAATGTTTGACTTAAATAAACAGGTCTATCATTAACATAGGTAAAAAACTCAAAGGAAGGATTTTATGAAAAACAGAGACATACCATAAACCAGTTCGGGATAAAGGTCATCCCCTTGCTCCTTTCTGATCACCCACGTATGAGAAGACATGGAAGTAACGTTGCATTAACAAGATGAAGGTCAGATTGAAGGTCAGATTGAAGCTCAGTGTGTGTTAATGGAGATATGTGTTAAGGACCAAAATGGAGGGTTTCTTGAAACAAGTATAGGTAAACGAAAGGGCGTTTAAATGAGAGGGAAATAGTGAAATGACCAAATTGCCAATCACGTGAGAAGCACATGAGGCCTTAAACGGCCATTTGTTAGACGGCGTTAGAGCTTTGGACCACTTTCAGAGCAAAATAAGGAGACCAGGGACTATTCTTGCACTTATTGAAGATATGGGACCACTCTCGGTGATTTTGGTATACACCAGGGACCAAAATTGTAGTTTACTCAAAAAATAAAGAAAATATGGACCCCACCCTTACCCCCTACCCCTTCCCTCCTCCCCCCTCTCTTCTTCACCATTCTTTATCATTTCATCATTTCATCGGTAAGAATATGATGGTGATTTGTAGGATAACGACGAATTAGGATTGGTACTGCTAACACTTTCAAAAGGAAAAAGTGTTTCAAAGGCAAAAACTACTGCTAAGAGTTCTTTTTCAGTTGTTGTGTAGTTGATTTGTGCTTCATTCAAAGTCTTACTTGCGTAATAAATTGAATGAAACACTTTTTCCTTTCTTTGACATAAGACAGCTCCTACAACCCAATCACTGGCATCACACATGATTTCAAAAGGTTTGGTCCAATCTGGGGCCATAACTACTGGAGCAGTTACCAAAGCTTTCTTTAAAGTGATGAATGCATTTCTGCATTCTTGATTAAAATCAAATTTGTGGTCATTTTGCAGAAGTAAACATAAAGGTTTTGAAATTTTTGAAAAGTCTTTGATAAACCTTCTGTAAAATCCTGCATGACCAAGAAAGCTTCTGATTCCTTTAACAGTGGTTGGTTCAGGTAGTTTTTCAATAACTTCTAGTTTGGCTTTGTCTACCTCAACCCCCCTTTTTGAAATCAAGTGTCCAAGAACTATCCCTTCTTTGACCATAAAGTGACACTTTTCCCAATTGAGGACTAAATCAGTTTTCTCACACCTTTCAAGACTCTTTTTCAAATTTTCCAAACAATTATCAAAAGATGAGCCATATACAGAAAAATCATCCATAAATATTTCAATGGATTCTTCAAGCATGTCAGAAAATATGGACATCATACATCTTTGAAAAGTTGTCGGAGCATTACAGAGTCCAAAGGGCATTCTCCTAAAGGCAAAAGTACCATAAGGACAAGTGAAGGTGGTCTTTTCTTGGTCCTCAGGTAAAATGGCTATTTGGTTGTATCCGGAATATCCATCCAAGAAGCAATAATATTCTTTTCCGGCTAACCTGTCTAACATTTGGTCAACAAATGGTAGTGGAAAATGGTCCTTTTGTGTGGCTGTGTTAAGTTTACGGTAGTCCATGCAAATTCTCCATCCTGAAACTACTCTAGTTGGGATGAGTTCATTTTTTTCATTGGCTACTACTGTAAAACCTCCCTTCTTAGGGACACATTGGACAGGGCTAACCCAAGAGCTACTGGCTATAGGAAAAATGATTCCTGCATCTAACCATTTTAGCACTTCTTTTTTTACTACTTCTTTCATGACAGGGTTTAGCCTTCTTTGTGGTTCGATGGATGTGAAGTTCTTTTCTTCTAAGATGATCTTATGTTGACAGATAGAGGGACTAATTCCTCTAAGGTCAGCAATGGTCCATCCTATGGCTTTTGAGTGTAACTTCAACAGATCCACTAACTTCTTTTCCTGATGCAGTTCTAAAGTGGATGAAATGATGACAGGCAGTTTGTTTTCATCTTTTAGAAAAGCATACTTCAAATGGGGTGGGAGTTGTTTCAACTCCAGGTCAGGTGATGAAATGACTGATGGTGTGAAAGTCTTTTGTTCACTAGGTTCCAAAGATTCAAACTTAGCAACAGTCTCAACTATATTCTCCTCATCATCATTATCATATTCCTCATCATCCTCTTCTTCCAACCTACAAATTTCTCTAACTCCTTCTTCATTACACATGTTTTCAATCACACTTAGGCCAGAACATTCTTCCATATCATCAGGGTATTTCATGGAATTGAAGACATTGAATGTGACCTTTTGGTCTTGAAGTCTCATGGTCAACTCTCCCTTCTGGACATCTATCAGGGTTCTTCCAGTGGCTAAGAAAGGTCTTCCTAAGAGAATAGGAATATCTTGGTCAGCCTCAAAATCTAAGATGATAAAGTCAGCAGGAAAGATGAATTTGTCAACCTGAACTAAGACATCTTCAATTTTACCCTTAGGATAGGCAATGGTTTTATCAGCTAAGATGAGTGTGACGGTGGTTGGTCTAGCTTCTCCTATACCTAAGCTTTTGAAAATAGACAAAGGCATAAGATTGACACTTGCTCCCAAATCACATAAGGCTTTTCCAACTTCTTTCCCACCTATGGAACAAGGAATGGTAAAACGCCCTGGATCTTTGAGTTTAGGTGGAATTTTGTTGGTCAAGAGAGCACTACACCCTTCAGTCATGGCCACAGTTTCATATTCAGTCAACTTCTTTTTCTTGCTTAAAATGTCTTTAAGAAATTTGGCATAACTAGGCATCTGCTCGATTGCTTCAACAAGTGGTATGTTGATATGCAATTGTTTAAACACATCCAAAAATTTCTTGAATTGCAATTCTTCCTTATTATTCTTTAACCTTTGGGGAAAAGGAACATAAGGAGGAATTGGTTCAATAACGGCTTTCTTTGTTTGTGTTGAGCTTTTAGGGTGGACTTCCTCCACCCTCAAATTTGTATCATTAATACCTTTTGTTATGTTTTCTTTGACAACATCTTTGGGGTTGTTGACTTCAAATTCTACTGTGTTTTCCTTTGGGATTGGGGTTTTTGGCTCTAAGTCCTTAGGATGTGGATCTTCTAAGATGGTGGGCAATGCTGTAGCATTAGACTTTGACTTGGGCTTCTTTTCTATTACAGCTTGGGTTTTCTCTAAGTCTTTCCCACTCCTAAGTGTCACAGCTTTCACATGCTCTTTTCCTGGGAATCTTGGGATTTCTGTGTTACTTGGTAAAGTCCCGTTAGGTAGGGGTGCTCAAATTTCCGACCAACCCGACCAACCCGGCCAACCCAACCCAACCCGAGGCAAAAAAAACTGAACCGCACGAACCCGATGTGGCATCGATAATTTTTTTGAGTAAACCGCATGTATTGGGTTGATAACGGGTTAGGCCCAAAAATTTCCGGCCCAACCCGCCAACCCGTGAGAAAAGGGGTCCAAAAATTTCAGCACCATCTATGCTTCCATCCAGGTGCTGTTTGGCAGCAGCAAGGTGCTGTTTGGCAGCATTAAGCTGTCGTTTGGCAGCAAGGTGCTGTTTGGCAGCACTATACTGCTGTTTGGCAGCATTAAGTTGATGTTTGGCAGCATTAAGCTGCAGTTTGGCAGCAATAAGGTGCTGTTTGACAGATTAAGCTGCTGTTTGGTGCAGCAATAAGGTGCTGTTTGGCCGATTAAGCTGTTGTTTGCCTTTCGATAACTTAGTTGATGGTGAAATGACGAATAAAAGTTTCAACCCGACCAACCCGACCAACCCAACCCAACCCGAACGGTTTGGGTTGGGTTGGGTTGCACTTCTAATTGGGTTGGGTTGGGTTGAGAATTTTCAAACCGCAATGATTGGGTTGGGTTGTTAAAGTGCCGTCAAACCGGCCAACCCAACCCGTGAGCACCCCTACCGCTGGGTCTGTTGTTTTGACTAAGAGCAAGTTGACTAACTTGTGTCTCAAGATTCCTTAAGGCAGCATTGATTTGGTTGTTCACAGCATTGCTTTGAGCAATGAAACTTTTCAGCATTGCTTCCAAGGAAGGTTCAGCTTGTGAAGAGGATTTGTTTTGAAAAGAGGGTTTGTTGTTTTGGAAATTCTGATTCTGATGGTTTTGATTGTTTTGGTAGTTTTGAGAAATGCTGGCATGATGCTGGTTTTGAAAATTGGAGTTTCCTTGTTGCTTATGCTCAGGTTGATTTAAAATTGGGCTGGTCCATGAAAAATTTGGGTGTTGTTTCCAACTAGCATTGTAATTGTTAGAGTAAGGACCATTTCTATTATGAACATAGTTAACTGATTCAGAATTTTCAGGACAGTGTTCATAGGAATGGTCTCCACTGCAACAAACACATTGCACAGAAAGAACAGCTGGAGTGGGTTTAGTGGCAGTCGGCTGTGTTCCCTGACCGGTAGTTATGTTTTTAAGCATATTGGTCATAGAAGCAAGTTAAGCTGTCAATGCGGTGTAAGCATCTAAATCATGCATTCCAGCAGTCTTCTTTGTAGTTGGTGCCCTTGGATCTGCCCAATGCCCATTGTTTGTGGAAATCTTTTCAAGAATTTCATACCCGGTATTATAGGTGTTGGAAGTAAAGGCCCCTCCTGATGTCGCATCGAGCATTTGTTTTGCATTGGAATCAAGTCCAGTGTAAAACGTCTCGAGTTGAATACAGTAGGGAATGCCATGGTGAGGGCATTTCCTTAATAATTCCTTAAACCTTTCCCATGCGTCGGGAATTGCTTCATCGTCCATTTGTTTGAACATACAAATTTCATTTCGGGACTTAGCATTCCGGGTAGGTGGAAAATATTTTCTCAAAAACTTTTCAGCCATGTCAGCCCATGATGGTATAGAACCTGGTGTCAATGAATTAAACCAAATCTTTGCCCGATCCCTTAACGAAAAAGGAAACAGTGTGAGTCTTAGAGCATCAGAAGATACTCCAGGAATCAGAAAAACATCGGTGATCTCTTTAAAAGATTTTAAATGTGAGTGTGGATCTTCCGATGGGAATCCGGCAAATTGACCATTGGCTTGCAACATGTGAAACATAATGGGTTTTGGTTCAAAATGCGTCGTATCCATATGAGGCTTTACAATTCCTGAATTTAATTGCTCAAAGTTAGGAATTGCATAGTCCATAATTCTCCCATTTTTTGAGTTTGCAAGATCAATGATATTTAATGGTTCATTTTGGTCATTGTTACCATGATATTCTTCACCATCATCTTCTTCATTATTAATGTGGTGCTCTTGAAAATTTTGATTTTGTGGATTTCCAAAACGTGGCGGATTACCAAAAATTGGTGGGTTACCAAAAATTGGTGGAATTCCAAAATCGGGTGGTCTCATGTGGTTTCCTAAAGGTGGTGGTCGTACTTCTACCCCAGGTGGTCGTGGTTCTACCCCAGGTGGTCGTGGTTCTACAACGAATGGTCGTAGGTGTCTACGCTCAAATCCGGGTGGTGCATCCATGTCGGGAGGATCCATAGAACTTGAAGCTCTTTGTAACCTCCGTCTAAGATGAAAGGTTCTTTCTATGTCAGGATCTAACTCAAAAAGTTCCCCACGTTGGATTCGTGGCATATACCACACAAAGTATGATTCGGACGGTGTTAGAAAAACTAAATCTTTTAAAATACTTTTTAAAAAAAACTTTTAGCGTGCCAATCCCCGGCAACGGCGCCAAAAACTTGATGGTTATTTTAATACACCGATAGACGTGTAATAATTAAACCTCAACGCAAGTATACATCGAGATCTAACGTCGTCTTTCAAGTAATAAATTGGTAAAATACCAGATATCGTTCCCACAGAGATTGGAGTAAAAGCGTAATAAAAGTCTAATAAAAGAGATGATTTCCAATGATCAGTTCGAAGACAATATTTGTTTGTTTGGAGTTGGACTATCGCAGATTATATTGAACAAATAATAAAGAAAGCAAGCAAGGGTGCAAGACGTGGGGTGAAGCTTTATTATAAATTCCAGCAGACCAATGCTATGTTAATGCTACAGCATTGGTTCCTCAATAATTAAATTCACCATCTATTTGTTAGGATGTCCTTCCGGAACTTCAACATTATATTATTAATCTAGCTTTCAACAACCCATTCCTGGTGATGTATTAGGACTATTAATAATAAAATGATGTCTTTCAAATATATGGATAAACAAATTACTTTGTTAAAAATCACTCTTCCAAGTTGATCCCATATCTGTTAAGTTGACGTGTCTGAGTGGTCCATTCCTGATACGCACTCTACACTTTTACCATCATCACGATGACCAACTTATCGGGCAAAATCAACCTAGAAAAGACAGAGACGACAAATTCCTTTGTCAGTAGCTCTTCCAAGTCTTACTTTCTTTGTCATTCGGATTGACGTGCATATCAATGGCTCATTCCTGATGCCTTGGCACTTTAACACTTTCAAAGTGATCAAAACGTCACGAAGTAAACTTATCTTTATAAAACTTAACATGAAATGGTGAACATCATTATTGAGAAATAATGTCCACTATTCTTTATAATTAAAACTCCACCCTTTAATCTCACACCCAAGCTTATAAAAGTTAGCTACTCATACTTGTATTAAAATTGCAATAAATATAAATGACTGAATTTAAAGACGTAATGTAAATAACGTAAACGTAAATGACAATAATGTAAATTGCAAGAATTAAAACACTTAAAGAAGTGCAGCAATGTTGCTGCCGATGCTGCAGCAACTCATGTATATGACTAAGAACAACAAGATAAAGATGAACAAGATGAAGATAACTTGCATATATTTAAAGAAAGCAATTAGATGGTTTCCAATTCAGTTTCTAAGCTGATCGAACACACTTAAAACATCACAAGACACCTCCTATTTATACAAAAAGAGTCATGGCCTAAGCCATACCAACTCACAACAACTAACACTATTTATGTACCATGCATACTATTCCTAGGAGATGTCTTGTGTACTACTACCATTACAACACATAAACTATTTTATGAAGAACCCAAAGCATTGAACTTCATCTTGCATGTTGTTGTCTTCCCAAAAATTCCGCATTTCCAGCCTTGTTCTTCATCTCGTCGCCATCAGTCTTGGATGTTGCAGCATCGAAATAGCATTGCCTGCAGTTTTCTTTATTTTTAGCCATTCTACTTAGTAAAACAAGTAAAATCCATCAATTAGCTTCATGATTAATAAAGATACAAATAAGAGAATAAAATGACACAAAAGTTGGGATAAAACAAAATATTATATATAAAAATATAAGAAAGAGACACAATATGCATTAAATAAATAATGCATATCAACGTTATTTTGCATAATTCTCCCAATGACAATGTTTATGCCCGAGGCTACTCTCCCAGCATGGGTCGTTTGTTACATCCCGGCCACCATGTCGTTTCTGAACATCCTACCATCTCCGAAATCTTTTCCCTTTATTGTCCCATACCTCTTGTTTGAAAACACAATGTCGGTGACCAAATTCAACGCGATGATATCAGAGCTTTTCCAACTAGGGAGTGCGTACGAGTGGGTGGTGACCAATAAATCTGGGCGGTCTTCGGAAGGTGATCTGGCAGTGTTGATTGAGAAAGAGGAAAAAGAAGAGGGTGAGTTGGAAGAAGTGGTGAAAGTGAAAGAGAAGAAGAAGAAGAAGAAGAAGAATAAGCATAATAGGATATATATAAAGGAATTGATGCGGGCTTTTCTTCTGTTAACAGCTTCAGCTAGAAGTCTTTTATCTGCTCAGGGGATCCATTTCTACTTCTTGCTGTTTCAAGGGTTGTCGTTTTTGTTGGTCGGGTTTGATTTAATCGGTGAGCAGATTGCTAGTTGATTTGAGTAGATATTGTTGAACCCATAATTGGAACTGTAATGAAATGATCAAGAATGGTGAAGAAGAGAGGGGGAGGGAAGGGGTAGGGGTAAGGGTGGGGTCCACATTTTCTTTATTTATTTATCTATTTTTTATTTCTTATTAGGAAAAAGGACAAAAGAGAGAGTGAAAAGACCAAAATACCCCTTGAGTTAACTGGGTTAACAGATTCCGTTAGAGGGAGGGACCATCTGCGTGCGGTTAGTCGAACCACATGGACGCTCAGTGTAATTAATGCGTTTTAGGGACCATATCCAAAATATGACCATACCAAACGGACGATTTATGTAATTTACTCTAGAATTAACTTTTAATGAGTTTTATTAGTTTATTTTTTCTTATTTTTAATTCACCATTTAGAAAATGACATGTGTCAATGATTTTTAAAAAAACATTTACCTTTCTCTTTCATCATTTCCCCGCCATCTATTTCTTTCTTCTCCACAGCAACCAAGAAAAACCATTTATATAAAGAAAAGTCATTTATATAAACTTAGCATACATCTCTTTATATATATACAGTTATACACACGTATACAATATATATATATACACACAAAGATGTATACCACCTTCACTCGGAGATATATATATATATATATATATATAAGCTAGTTATAATGTTAACCATAAAAAAAGTGTTAACTTTGTTAACCCCTTTCCACCAATGAGAGCTCACCATTTAAGTTGGTTGATTTCAACCTATTAATTAATGTTCGAGGGTATTCTTGGTATTTTATAAATGGGTTTTTTTATAGTTTTTTTATTGGAGTTACAAATTTTAATAATTAATGGGGAGTTATGAATTTGAATTAGAAATTCTTAAATTTTATTAAAATAGCTAGGTGATTTGAATTTGCTTTGGTTCGTCAAAGTTCGTTGCTTTGAAGATGAATTCCCTTGTGACAAGCCCACATTCATCTCGATTTGTTGAATTATTCTACTGTTCGTTCATCTGATGGATTATGCGTTGAAACACAACTCAGCTCGCATGATGAAGATGTGACGGAAAACGGTAGTATCAGCACCGATGAAACATCCAAACCGAATGAAAAAAACCTTGAACGGATAGTATTTTTGATAGATTAGTTGTTAGTTGGAGTAGATTTGATATTTATCGATAATAATGGGAGTTACAAAATTGATATAAATTTTCTTTACTTTTTTTATCAAAATATCTAGGTGTTTTGAGTTTGCTCTCGTTCATCAAAGTTCGTTGCATCGAAGATGGATTCGTCGTGATCAATGCCACTTTCATCTCGATTTCTTGAACTATTCTTCTAATTCCGCAAGGTTGGACTTTGACGATGGAGGAGCCGGTGTGAATAATGGTTCGACATTCAGAAATACGTCGTCGGGATTAGTCGATGAAACACAACTCAACACCAATGACGAAGCGGCGACGCAAAACGATAGTACCAACACCGTTGAAATATCCGAACCGAATAAAAAAGTCTTGATCGGTCGGTATTTTTGATGGATTAGTTGTTAGTTGGAGTAGATTTGATATTTATCGATTGTGCATATTTACGAACATTAAGAACGTAGTATTCACCTACCGTATTACTTTATATTGTTGTGTGATTGTAATTAGTACAATTTGTTCGTAGTTGATCATAAACAAACATGAGTATTTGTTGTTAACCTCGCCTTTTGTGTTAACTTTGTTAACTCCAATCAACCAATAGGAAGCCATTTTACATAGTGGTTTCAAATGTTTATCCAACCATTAAATAGGGGCATTAATGGAAATCAATGTATTTGTTTTATGACATTCATTTATTGAGGGAGTTACAAACATCAAAATTTCCTTGATTTTTGTTATATTATTAAATCTCAAATATTTTGTAAGTTTTTAGTATCAAATTAGTGTATGAATTCATATTGTTGCATCATGAACATGAGTGATCAAGGTGTTTTTAGTATCCGATTAGTGTATGAATTCATATTGTTGCATCATAGTATAATGAAATATTATGAACATGGAAGATGCGAAGAATACCAGTGTTCATAAAGGTTCATGTAAGTATGTATGAACATGGAAGATGCGAAGGATAACAGTGTTCATAAAGGTTCGTGCAAGTATGTATGAACATGGAAGATGTGAAGGATAACAGTGTTCATAAAGGTTCGTGTAAGTATGTATGAACATGGAAGATGCGAAGGATAACAGTGTTAAAAAAGGTTCGTGTAAGTATGTATGAACATGGATGAACCCAACCTTATATATGAACCAAAGTGAACATCACAAAATAATGTCCTCATTAATGCAAAATAATAAGTTGAATCAAATTCCTAAATTGCCCCGTTCATTTGTGTTCAAGGTAAGTATTTATTTCATGGCCCAATGTCCTCATTAATGAATATATGGTTTTAAACTCAACCATCAAAAAGAAAATCAATGGCTAAGATTGAAGTTAACAAAGTTAGCACAAAATGTGAGGTTAACAAATGAACCTCACTATATATATATATATATATATATATAGAGAGAGAGAGAGAGAGAGAGGAATAATAAAATGTAAACCATTAAATGTGTGTAAACTATGTAAACCAATCCTAGCCCTTGATTCTTGATTTTGATTATTATGTCATTAAGGGTAAAATAGTTTTTCACACATTTGTTGTATTTTCGGAAATTTCATTAATAAGGATAAGTATCCTTTATTTTAGGAAGTGATTGATTTTAATCATTATTTTTAATTTTTTTTCAAAATTCCAGGTTTCATCTTCTTCTTCTACATTAAACGGTTATCAAAACCATCTTCATCATCATAACCGTAAATTTCTAGAATTTTGTTCAAAAGTTCTTCTTGATCTTAGTTTATGTATTGTCGTCATCGTGTCTTATGTTTCTGAAGAAGGAAAAAACCAAGAACAAAGCATACATGATGACATGATGGTTGATGATGTTCTTCATCTGTAACACCTCGAATTTCCATATATATAATATGAATGAGGACTAATTGTATTTTAGTCTAAGTTTTGGACTTTTCGTAAAAATACATAACTCAAAGGGATTGAAAATTCAAGTGACCAAAGTTGAAGCTAATTATGAAAATTTGGAACTTGAGGGTTTGTTTGGTCATTTCTGAAAGTTGAGATACTTAAGGCAAGGGTTAGCTGGAATAGAGAAAATATCTCTCATTTGGATTCCAGAGAAGTCGGTTCAGAGAAGAAGAAGAAGAGAGCAAATTCTAAACATCAAATTGGTAAGAAATTAAACCATGGTTTCCAATTAAACTTCTTATAGATGGATGTTTATGAGCCAACTTATCTTCTGGATAGGTTTTTGGAATCGTTGGAATCAGATTGAATTTAGATTGTGCAGAAGGAAGTGGGTCTAAGAACTTCCAGGTGAGTTCATCCCCTCTTTTGTTTAAATCAATGTTTTCTTTCAAATTAAGGAGTAGGATACAAGTATTAACTGTATTGGGACTGAATGGATGTGTGTAAAATAAGCTGGGTGGAACAAACATTGGTCTGGATTGAAGTTTTAGTGTGCAGGTCGAAGTTATCGGACAATTTGATAAGTGTCCGGTAGTTCCTTATCAGTGGTGTCCGGTAGTGAAGATATCCGGTAAGTATCTAAGTTTCTGAATAAAATAGATACCGGATGGTATCCGGATTACGTTGGTTTCCGGATGTCATCAAGATTGAATATGTTTCCGGTAACATCCGGATAGGCTTAGTATCCGGTAAATTATGATGTCCGGTAAGTGGTGACGTCCGGATAGTTGTGGTGTCCGAAAACTTCTGTTGTTCGGTCACTATTGATGTTCCGGATACTTATGAGTTTCAAGTAACTAGAAGTTTTGATAACTTTTGGCAGGATATGTTTGATAAATTGAAATACAATCCTAGCAGCTTGAACATACCTATATTTAGATGTTAGAGTGTTAGGCTTGGAGGTTTGATTTAGTTTGATACTATGCTTGTGTTTAGTAAGTGTAATGGATCCATAGGCACTGGTAGTAATTGTAACGTGGAATAGGCATAAAGTAACTTGTAATTCCCGTTGACCTAAAATGAGAAATAGGCATAAAGTAACTTGTAATTCCCATTTCGTGAGGTGATGAGAAATGAGGAATAGGCATAAAGTAAATTGTAATTCCCATTTCGTATTGTGAGTAGAAATCTTGGAATAGGCATAAAGCAAACTGTAATTCCTGATTTGTGTGGGAAGGTCAGAAATAGGCATAAAGTAAATTGTAATCTCTACTTCCACTCCAAGAAATAGGCATAAAGTAAATTGTAATTTCTTGGACATGAACGATGATCTAGAATCTGTAATGATTCGTAGTAGGCTCTTGAATGTGATGATATGACTTTCTGAATGTTAGTCATACTCATGGAATCGGGTATGTTCCCGTCATGGTAAGATGTGTAGACGTACGGTAAGAATGATGGCAAACCAGGTTTGTTTATACGCTTTGATTATTTGAGTTTCCAAAGCTGTCTGCTAAAGTTTTAATTTGAAAATGGATGTTCTCACTAGGCGTAAGCCTAATCGTTTCAAATTAAACTTTCTTACCAGGTAAGAGCTCGGGGAAGTAGAGGGAAGAGGGACGAGTGTTTTTGGTATTCAACTTTTGGTGTTAAGTGGATAAGTTAGCTTATGCAAGGGTGTTTTTGATGAATGGCCTAGACAACCAATTTAATCTAATCGTAGTTGTCAGAATTAGATTAATAGGTTGTTTTGATAATTCGAAAATGTGTATATGAACCCTCATAGTTAATTCTCCGCTTATGTATAAAGGTTTGGATGAAATTATGATTAACTCTGATAAAATTTAAGGTTTAAATTTGCCCTGGTTTTTAGGGCGTTACATCATCTCCATTAAACGGTTTTCAAAATTCATCTTCATCCCCAGAACTGTTTTTCAATTCCAGATTTTCGTACCAATTTATTGTTGCAGGCGATTCTGACGAAGAAGGCGGTGACGATTCAATGGATGATATTGATGCAATAGATGGTATGGTACTGATGCACTTGACGTTACACCACTTAAGAGACAAATTTGTAAAGCAACAAAACTTTCAAGAATTGCGTATGATATGAAACTGTTAAGTTTTCACATGTATTATGATTGTTAGATTACTGTTTTCATAGGTTTTTTGTCCTGCTTTCATAGGTTTTTGTCTTCGTTTTCATAGGTTTTTTGTCTTTGTTTTCATAGGTTTTTTGCCTTCGTTTTATGTATTTAGTTTGATTATTGTTTTCATAGGTTTTTTGTCTTCGTTTTATGTATTTAGTTTGATTACGGTTTCATAGAATAATGGGTTGATTTGGGATTCTTGTGGCCGTGGAATATGGAATGGATTGACGTGGATCCCTAATTTCATGGTTTTGTTAATTGTTTCCAAATAGAGATCGCATGCCTATTTCCGTTTTTGCCCTTATCATAAATCAAGTTGGACAATTTTGCCACCGATTTCATAGAATATTACAATCCTGCCACCGCTAGGATCTGGATCATTGATTGAAATAATCAATGGTCAAGATTAGGTTTCATAGTTTATACCAATTCATGGTTTACAATTTAGTGAGTCTCTCTCTCTCTCTCTATATATATATATATACGTATACAATATATATATATATATGGTAGGTTGACGATGGTGGTGGTGGGTTCACGGTAATAGTGGTGGTGGGTTGACGATGGTTGTGGTGGGTTCACGGTAATGGTGGTGGTGGGTTGATGATGGTGGTGGTGGGTTGACAGTAATGGTGGTGATGGGTTGACAATGGTGGTGGTGGGTTCACAATGGTGGGTCGGTGGTGTGTTCATGGTGTATACATATGTTGTATGTGTGTGTATATATATGAAGAAAGAAAGAGAAGAAATAGTATGTATATATATCTTGTATTAGTGTGTGTATATATATATATAATACTATTAAATATAAATATAATATAATAATAAAATATAGAAAAGACAAAACATAAAAAAGACAAAAAAGTAATTAAAAATAATGTTAAAATGGTTAAATAGTTAAAAGACGAAAATGCCCTTGGAGTTAACAAAGTAAATAAACGGCCGTCAAGGGTGTAGAAGTTTAGGGACCAAAAAAACCGAAAGTGCAAATCACTGGGACCATTTCCGTAATTAGTGAAGCACATGGACGAAAATCATAAAAACCACCAAACCGCGAGGACCAAATCCGTAATTTACTCTAAATTTTATTTCTAGTAACGTTTGGTATAGATTATATCGGGCATTAACTGAATTGGTACAATTAAAATAGGACATGACAAATTTAATAATATTTTTATGAAATTAAAATTATGAACTATGTAATATAGGGTGAATATCACTTGCAAACTAGATTGTACAAACTTTGCAAACTCAATCTAAGTCGTTAAAGCATTTAATCTACGGTTAAGAAAAAAATGATGGCATCTATGTAATTAAGTGAACATTTTAATTGTATTTTATACAATTGAGAGACATTTGATGGTACATTGGGTATAAGAAAATAAGCCCACTCCCTCTCTCTTACGATTCCAAGCTCTAGGGTTTCCATATCCTTTCCTTTCGTTCTTCCTTACTGCCGCCATCTTCAATCCTCCCCTCCCCCATGAAGATGACCAACAAAATCGACCCCTGTCCTTCTCTTTGATCGAGCCATCGAACGATTTCATCCTCTCGAAGTGTTTATTTTGATGATTGTTTCATGAATATGACCAACAAAATCGACCCCTGTCCTTCTCTTTGATCGAGCCATCAAACGCTTTCATCATCTTGAAGTGTTTGTTTTGATGATTGTTTGTTTTCTTCCAGAAGTCGTGCTTCGATAGCTTCTGAGAGATTCATCGGTAGAAAACAAGCTTTCCTAGGGTTACAGGCACCGGAGAACTGGAAGTGCTTAAAAACATTAACCACGTCGGCAGAAGCTTTGTGCAGCACCGACACAAATTTCGATTTCGATTTTGATTTTTTATTTCGATTTCGATCTTGATTTTAGATTTCGACTTCAATTTCTGTTTTGATTTGCTTTTGAGAAACTGCTTTTGCGTATGAGAAAGCTTGATGTGTTTATTGAGATCGATTTCTGAATGTGATTTTATTTTTTAAATACTAAACTTTGAATGACGCTGACGATGTGTACTCGAAATTTCTTTTACGAAGACGTCGTCGTCCGTGAAGAAAGAATGTAGGTTTCTGATTCATGATTTTGGGTTATTCTTCATGATTCTGAGGTTCTGATTCATGATTTTGGGTTATTCTTCTTGATTTGGGGTTCTGATTCATGCTTCTGGGTTCTTCTTCATGATTATGGGTTCGTCTTCATGATGATTATGGGAATCATTATTCATGTTTCTGGTTTTCTTTAGTTTCATGATTCTCGATTTTTTGATTATAGGTTTATAATTGATGATTTTGGTTTTATGAGTTAGGTATTTTGGTTTCACGATTGTTTGGATTATCAACTACAAAAAGAAATAATATATTTAACAAAATAAAATAATATGCTAAAATCCATAAAATACCCTCTACAAATTAAATGTACATGAAAAAAAGAAAAAAAGAAATTATGTGATTGATGGAGATGGGTTTGCAGAGTTTGTACAATCTGATTGGTTTGCAACGGAAACGGGTCCTATATATGTATATTATAATTTATAACATATATGTTATAATTTATATTAATATACATATTATATACAAATGGTCATATTATAAATTATTATATCATTTCATTATACATTATATGTATTATAATTTAAAGAGTGAATTACACCGGTGGTCCTGTGGTTTACTCAGATTTTGGATTTGATCCCTAAAGAACACTATCTACGGTGGTGGTCCCTAACTTTTTAATTGGCTTTCACCCAAGGTCCCTCTTATCTAACGACGTTAACTCATATATGTTGTCATCCAGTCCCTTATTTAAATCAAGGGGCAAATCAGGCATCTAATTAAATTAAAATTTTAACCTATTATAAAACAAATCAACCTTTATCTTCAAAGTGACCACTTCTTCTCCAAACAATTGATCACGCACTGGGATGACAAGGACACCAATCCATTCCAGTTTATGGGTTTTTGTGTTCGTTCAAAACCAGAGAAATCTAAATCGAAACTAGAGAAATTGAGTTATGAGATCATGGTAGGTATCTGATTTGAGTTTATTTTTCGATTGGTTTTTTGTTTATGATTTGGGGAACAGAGTTGCAGGTTTCTCTCCAAACATACATATATATATATAGAGAGAGATATACATATATATATATATATACATACATAGAGAGAGAGAGAGAGAGAGAGAGAGAGAGATGGACTCCACGAAGGCATGAACTATAGATCTGGATTCTTCTCCGGCCTCACCCATCTGAAATCGTTTCCTAATTGATTTTTTTCTTCATTGTAACATAAAAACCCATAACCCACGAAGATAATCAGATCCATGGTTCCAGTTCTATGGAGATATGGGGTTTTCATTTTTGAGTTCGAGGGAGCTAAAAACCCATCGATTTGCAAGTTTCTTGTCGCAATTTACTGTTTTGCCTATTAGTAATTATAACTTAGAATTAGTAACTTGATTTTCTCAGGCTTGGCCAATGTTTTTGAATATAACACTGTGTATCTTGCTCAGTAATATGATATCATGTCGCTTTCATATCTTCGTTTTAACCATGGGGTTTTTAGATCATCGTTTGATAGATATATGGTTTTGATGGAGGGGTTTTTCAGATCTGGGGTGGTAAGGAGGAATCTGCTTCTTCAAAGGAATAGTTTCCTCTGGTGTCGTGTTCCAAATAATGAAAACGGTGGCAGAAAACGCGACGGACCTTGATAAGCGGGTTTACACCCCCCTAAATCTACCTCAAGTGTACGGGTCGAATCAAGTAACAGTACTTATAAAGTACGAGTATCGAACCAAAGGAACCAGGTGTCAAGTACCACAATAACTGTATAGATTATTAACTAGACTAATGCAAATTGGTTTGGTTTGTTGTGTATTACAATATGAATTAAAACTTAATTAATTCAGATAGGAGAAAGAGTTGGAGGGTTGGATTCCTCAGGTAAACAATCACTTAACTCACATATTTGACACGATTGACATAACTTCACGATGACAAGCATAATCACATTCCATCACTATACTCTATCAAGCTATAGTAAATATCATTCAACACTTTGTATCATCATTCGATCATAACAAAAGTAATTGAACAATCAGTAATTAAAAGCCACAAGGAATGGGTTATTATATCACTATCTCAAATTCAACCAAGACATGAAAGATTTATCAAACCTAAAAACTTTTCTCAAAGATTAAAGATTCATAAAATCAAATAACAGTTGATCGGACTATTACAAGCATTAAGAACAATCTTACATGCGCCATCCATCTATATCATATCAATCATACCTACTGTAAAGCTAAACGATTATCCAACCATGATTCAAACCAACCCCCCAACATGAACGGATTAGTTCATATTGGGGGTTTCAAAACTCTGAAATGTAAAGATAGAAATGAAAGTAAACATGTTTTGTACTAAGAAATGAAATCTAAGAACTCCCTGAAAAAGCCTAAGCCGCCGATGAACGTACTCGATTCTCCCTTCGATCCTTGTTAATGGATGTTTCTCGCCTTCTATTCGCCTTCAAAATTCGTTCCTTAGCTCCCAAAATCGCCCAGAAAGAGTCCCAAGCCGTGATAGACTGATAACCCTAAAAAAATGAGAAAATAGGGCTTTAAAACGTAACTGACAGCGTGGCGCTAGTTCTGGTGCTACTTGGGTCGCGCCATAAGTCGCGCCATCTTCTGGACATCAAAGGTTTCAAAGACTCGCGCGCACCACGACGCTAGCTGGGTCGCGCCTCAGGGTGCGCCACTCTCTGGAATCTTCTCTTCATTTTCCGCGCGCACCACGGCGCTATCTGGCTCGCGCCAAAGGTCGCGCCAGCTTCTGATTCGCACCGGACTGTTGTAAACTTGCTCCGATTGATCCAAAACTCTTCCATCATCGGTCATTTATGAAAAACCTGTACTTTCTCATTAAAATCATTAAATTCTACTATTTTACTTGGAAACTTACAACAAACAGACCGATTTCGGGATCAAAATAATGTCGTAAAACGACATTATCAACAACCCCAAACCGAGCGTTGCTTGTCCCCAAGCAAAACAGCGACACAAATAAGTATTCAACTACTAACCAAACAATCGCAATTTCGACTTGTCGAGAATATCATTAGTGATCTCTAGTCAACTCAACAATCACCACGATTTACTTGTGAGATGGACACCACCCAGCAGACCTAGATATGGGATTCTAAACAGCACAACCTTGGGAAAGGGAGTTATCAGGGACCACACCACACTTGAGTGTACCTAGAATAAACACACACATAAAGAGGATTTCGCCTTGACCCTACCTAACGATTTTTTCTCTTCACTCGAGCCCTAGGTTTCACACATGTTGTCAGGCTTTCAGAAGTTGGGTACAAGAATTCACATAGCATGCATGAACAACATTTAAACAAGAACGCACAGTTGTATACAAATGGATCTCAGAAGGAATCCACTATCAAGACTAGGACATAGAAATGTTGCTTCGCCACTCTTTTAGAAACTCACCATGTTGAACTTAGATCTTTGAATGGGCCATGGTTGCTGCTTTCGAATGGAGGTCAATGGCTTTACAATCCTCAGAAGTAGGTTTGCTGATAATTGGGTGACCCTCCCGTTTTCTTTCGCTCATACTTCTCAACTTTTTATTTGAACTCCCTAAACTGACCCCTCAGTTTTATATATATATATATTTTTTTTGGCAAACCCTTTTATGACTGATTGACTGGGTTTGCGGTTTTTTTTAGGGGGTACAACGGTTTTCTTTTGGGTACTTGGAGTTATGAACAACAGTGGGATTAGCAGCAACCAAAAACTTGATGATTTCACACATGGTTTGTTCACAAAGATAGGCGAAAGCTTCACTCCTATTCCTATGAATGTCTTTGATAACGGATGCAAGTTATAGCGAGATCAACTACAACAATGACCAAAAGACTAAATGAGAAGTGTATCGAGTAGTGTGTAGTCTCTCAGAATCGAAATCAACAGATGTATGGCTCAACAACTCACGGGTGGTCTCCACTAATGTCTGTGTGTGTGCATTCACCTAGATCCAACCTCGTGCTATATTATCCTTTTTAACTCCTCCCCTCAAAATTAGTGTCTTCGAACTCTCACACTAAATCATGCTAAACTGGTCGCCCATTCCTCACTATAAACAGGGTGATTGTTCAATCCACTGAGATCAACAAATGATAGACTCGACAAACCACCCCAAACCAGACACACACATTGTCCTCAATGGAACCAATTAACAGCACACATGTAACATCCTGAATTTTCAATAATAGTAATTTAATGAGAATTGGGATCTAATTGTTTTTTGGTTTAAAACTTGAATTATGTAGTATTTATATAATCCAATGGGGTTAAAATGCTAGTGATCAAAGTTAAGTGTTACTATTGGAAATTTTGGAACTAGGGGATGTTTTTGGATATTCTTGAAAGTGTTTGGATAAAGAGCTGAGATAAATAAAATATCTCATTTTTGGTTCTTGTTGGAGTCGGCAGAAAGAAAGAGGCAGAGAGATAGAAGGAGAGAAAAGAAGAAAGGAAGAGTTTGGCTTTAAAATTGGTAAGGAATTGAACTTGATTTCTGATAAAAGTTGTTCTGGATGTTGGATTATAAACGAACCTGTTTATTGAATAGGGTTTCAAAATCAGTAACAACAGATTGGAGTCAAAATCGTGCAGAAAAGTGGGTTTTGCAAAATAAGGTGAGTTCATTTGTTGTTTGCTTAAATCAGTGTTTTCATGTTAAATTGAACCTTGAAATAGCTGTATAAATTGGTTATGAACTGTATGGAATGGTCTGGAATGAGCTGAATAGAACAGATATGTATCTAGATCGAATTATAAGCTGCAGGTCGAAAGAATCCGGATAAGATGAAGTATCTGGAAACCGTGATGATGAATGTATCCGGATGCAGCAAGATACCGGGTAAGTTCGAATTGCCTTAGTTTTCCGAATGAATATAGTTACCGGGTAGTATCCGGATTGAGCTAGTTCCCGGGTGTTGTCCGGATTAGATGATTGTCCGAAAAATGTAGTTGTCCGGATTATGCATGCATCCGGTAAAGTATTGTTATTCGGAAAGTCCATTTATCCGGATTAGTTTAAGTTGTCCGAAAAACCCTGTTGTCCGGACACTTTTGAGAAGTTAGAGAATTGCAGGTTCTGTTAATCATGGAAAGGGAGAGTTTTAGGAATTGAAACATAACTTGTATAGCTTGGACATACGTACAACTGAATAGTAGTATGTTAGGCTTATAGACTGTGCTAGTTGGATACTAGGCAGGGGTGTAGTAAGTGTAGTGGACCATAGGCACTAGTGTTTGGTAATCACATGGAATAGGCGTGTGGTAATAGTCATTATTCTGATGTGTGTAGTACTAATGGTTATGTGCACGTGGAATAGATGAAGTTAGTCATTATTCTGATGTGTGTAGTACTAATGGTTATGTGCACGTGGAATAGATGAAGTTAGTCATTATTCTGATGTGTGTAGTACTAATGGTTATGTGCACGTGGAATAGATGAAGTTAGTCATTATTCTGATGTGTGTGAGAAAGTGGTTATGTACACGTAGAATAAATGGATATTAATCTTTATTCTGATGTGTGTGAGAAATCGTGGAATAAACGTAATTCCCGTTTCTAAAAGATATGTGGAAATGAGCAAGTGTATGTTGCAATTTCTGGAATGTTGAAATGGGCAAGTGTACATTGCAATTTCTGGAATAAGAGCATTACTCTAGAATCAGTGAAGATTCGTAGTGTGGCTCTGAGACATGATATGATGATGGAATTATGGTCAGTCATATTCATGGAATTGGGTAAAATCGTGTTAACGGAATAGGGTTACACGTATGGTAAGAAAAAGGGTAATCAGGTTTGTTATAACTTGTTTATATTGATTTGCAAATATTATTATGGAAACGAATGTTCTCACTAGGCGTTGGCCTAATCGTTTCAAATGATGTTTTCTTACCAGGTACCGGCTCGGGAAAATAAGGGTTGTGGGACGAGCGTTTTGGAATATCAAGGAAGTCAATTAACAGAAGGAGATTTCGAGGGATTGCTTAGATAACTTAGTTAATCTGATTATAGTGACATAATTAGATTAATAAGTTATTTGTAGGATCCTATATCTGTAAATATACTCTTGATGATTAATTCACTTGCTATTTATGTAAGTTTGAAGTTTATATTATCATAGCTTGTGGAAATTTGAGGTTCAAGTTAGCCCAGAATTTTGGGGTGTGACTAATGATCGGTAAAGTACGTTTTGCATGTCTATACTCGTTTAACCATTTCTTATGGCTATCTCTTTGTGTTATAATAGAACGATGGTGGGTACGCCACCAAGGTCCTTCAATTCTTTGGAGATTAGATCAGTAAATGATTGGGGGTTGGAAAGACAACCTGGAACTGGCGGGACTCATGAAAGTCCGCTGAGGCAAACGTTAATAGTATGAAATGGTTGAGTAAGTGGGCCATGGAATGCATGTATGGTAAGTGTTACAAATCCGAGAGGGCAGCCACTGATCGGAAGTAGAGTGTTATTGATAAGTCGCGTGAGTAAAACGATTGACCTTGTTTGAGCGAGTAGCCTTCAATTGCGAATAGAGTTTCATGTATGGTGTCCTAGTGTGTGTTACATGAGTTTTTATGGTTTCAAAACAAATGCATAGACAACAATTTTAGTTGAGGTTCAGTCAGCATGTGCAAGTGTGTATTTAAAGAAAAAGGCAATTCCATTTACGGCGTACAATGAAATTTTGAGTTTAGCAAATTGCAAAATACTTCGTATTTTACATGAAAAGTTGAATGGTAGCAAAAAAGGTCAAGAAAGCGTTGGCCAGCAAAAAAAAAATTATAACCAAAACGAGCACTAACTTGATGATATTATATAAACGAATGTGAGAACCGACTAGCTTACTTCGTGTCGGTAACTTTCTTTTAAACTTTTGTCGCATGAAAAGATTTTCATTTTTATTACTGTCGTAACAATATCGTTTAGTTAAGAAAGATTAAGTGTTATGGAAAGTTGTATGCAAACGATTCTCGGGATCGTTGTGCAGTACATTGGAGTTATGAGAATGTTGGGGTCATCAGTACCCAAGTTGTTCCTTGTGTTGTTCTTTAAAATGAGAAATGGTGCGAAATGATTCATTTATCAAGTTGTCATACATGAAGGCTATGAACTCACTAGGTCATAGAGTATTACGCTATAAGCTAAGAAAGAACTCCGAGAGTGAAGAGGTGTTGGATAAATCATTGGAGAATGTTCGTAGTTTTGGAATTTGTGTTTAAGATGAAAGGTGATCAGTGGGAGAGACGAAAGTGGACTTTAGTGTCGGATGTACGAGGGTCTGTACCTATTGTTCAATAACTAGAAAAGTAGTTGCCAAGGGACGATTGTGTCCGGAGAAAGGACTAGAAGTCGTCAAGGTGATGGAATAGTGTGGTGAGACAGAAAGGAAACATCCTTGACGTCAAATAAGAAATTATAGTGATCTTGTGATATTAACGTTGCACGAATAAATTGGAGATGAAGACGATGGGGTGTGAATTAGATTATGATATGTTGGAAGGATTAGGTTCAGTTAGGGACCCTTGTTGAAGAATAAGTTAAGGAAATATCGACAGGTAGACTATTGACTTTGAAGTCGGCAGTGGTGTAAAGTGCATGAGGCCTTTTGCCTGTCACAGGGTGCGGTCTGGGTGCGTCCCGCGTATGCCCGTGCTTGCAGGAACAAAACCGTGAGCGGTACCGACATGCTGTTATGCAGAGGGTATGCGCAAAGCGGACATTATCGTGTACTTTGAACTGGGGGTGTTACAGAATGGTAAATAGTTTGTGAAACACCCACTTTTGGGGAATTTGAGTGTTTGGCGAATAAATCGCGAGTGAAAGAAATTTTGATTAATTTATTGCATAAGAGAAAGCTTTGTGGTCAAAATACGTTTTTAGAGTTATTGTGGTTGTACAATAATTATGATGTGATATGTGCTTATATGCATTTTATTTAATGAGTGTCGTTTTAAGTATTGGTCTTATGTGTGAGGACCGTCTGTTAATCTTGTATTCTTAGTACCTTTGGGACTAATGAACCTTGGTAAGTGATATACATTGTTGAGTATAAAAGAGTTGCATATACGTGTACATATAGATACATATATGGATTGACTTCATTGGGAAGGTAGCAATGAAGGGGTTATGAGATTATCACGCCTAGGAGCTTGTGTTGCATGATGTGAGTTAGATGTATTTAATTGCATGAGTAGATGTTGATAAATAATCAATGGATCCTTTGAGCAGATGGCTCGGTTTTGGACTCGGTTGAGTATTGGGAGCATTCGCCTGGTTTAAATAAGCTCGACGTAGGCTTGGGGTTGGAATTATATGAATTGTATTGTAATTAAAGTTTACATGATATGAATACATTGGTTATTTCTGAGATCATGTATGAATATTTAAGCCTGGAATCAGAAGATTAAAAGTTAAAAGGGCCACCGTGTAGGGGTGTTAAGATAGTGAAGGGCTGTTGGTTTAGATAAGCGTTTTTCTTACAGTGTGGATGGTTTATAAAGGATGAAGTATTAGGCACGAACGAAGGGAGTACATAGATTGTGTTGATCTGTGAAGGAGTATGTCCGGTTTATGTAAAGGTTTGGAATCACGAAGAGCTAGCAGGAAACAAGTAAGTTGAAATTAATTAGAAACCACGAGTTGTGGTTCAACTGAAGTTGGGGAGGGATAAAGTAGCGAAATAGACTCAGTTAATCATGCGGGAGAACATGAATGTACGTTTGAATTGTGTACAAATGAACATGAGAGACCTGGTCTGCTGTGAGATGTTATGGGTGGAGAATGTACGAACGAGTAGTGGCATCAAGTGCCAAGATAAGTGTGTAAACTAGTATATAATGTGAAGTTAGAAAGAGGAAGCATCCGATGGAAGTCTTTTCGGGGATTTCAGATAAAGAGTACGATTTTGTCAATAAAATTGTTGGAGTATGTGGTTTAAAAGATGGTGTAGTAATATGCCTAATATCGGTATAGAATGACGGAAAAGTAGTGGGGTGTTTATCCAAAGCGATGTTAGTTGTGTGAGTCGCTAGGTAAGTTTATGTTTTTGAATCATTGGAAGTTAACGAAGATGATGGATATGTTAGTCAAAATGTGATGTAAAAGATGCAAAATCCTTAAGGAGGATGAGTTGCTTCTTATGTGTGAAAGAAATGTCCGAGGAAGTATTAGTTGCAGATTAAAGAATGTGTAGTAACTTGGGACGGTATGTTGTTTCAAGATAACTTAGTTGATTGCCTTAAGTTAGAATTTTGGTACAACTGTTTAGTTATGTTTAGTAATGAGAAAATGTTATCAGTATGGGGAGAAAGTTGGGAGAAAGAGACAAGTAATGATTGCAGGGTAGTACTCCATGCTAACGTGGGAAGAAATGATAAAAAGGTCGGACCTAAGAATGTAGTTATACTACAGGTTCAATGGAATTATCACCCTTGATATACAACACCTTAGTGTTTGGTTGCAATATGGTCACATAGTGCGATAGTGGTGTGAGGAAATGGTAGCACTTTGTACTAAAGAAACGTGTGAGTCATGGATGTAACAAAGGTTTGTCGTATTTATCGAAGTATTCAAAAGTGGTGAGTATGCTCAATTTAAGGTGAGTGTAGATTTTCAAGCAGTAGATGGTAATGTTCTTTTGAGACCCGGAGATCGAGTTACGGTTAATGTCGGTATGGTAGACCAAGAAATAGTCGGGTAAAGATTTGATGATGAACAGTGACTCTAAGGAGGTTTGCAAATCCAAGTTGGGGAGCGGATGCTAATGAAGGAGTTAAGGTTCAGAAAGTATGAAAGGATGAATTCTTGTTCTTTCTGGACTTTTAATTGTGGTTAAGTATGTAAGATTTAAAGGGAAGAGATGTACAAAATATTTCATGTTGGTATGAAGTGATTTCTTTTACTAAAGTAAGAGTGGATGAGAAGAATTGTGGTGTGGAAGAACCATAGGCAATTTTTAAAGATCGGTTAGAAAGCTACGTATTGGTAAGGAAGTAGCTATGTTGAAAGTACAGTGGGAACACCATCGAGGTGCTAATGTGACTTTAGAGTCGGAAGAGAATATGAAGGATAGGTATCCCCATCTGTTTTCCTGATCTTGATTTCGAGGACGAAATCATTTTCAAGTTGGGGAGTATTGTAACATCCTGAATTTTCAATAATAGTAATTTAATGAGAATTGGGATCTAATTGTTTTTTGGTTTAAAACTTGAATTATGTAGTATTTATATAATCCAATGGGGTTAAAATGCTAGTGATCAAAGTTAAGTGTTACTATTGGAAATTTTGGAACTAGGGGGTGTTTTGGATATTCTTGAAAGTGTTTGGATAAAGAGCTGAGATAAATAAAATATCTCATTTTTGGTTCTTGTTGGAGTCGGCAGAAAGAAAGAGGCAGAGAGATAGAAGGAGAGAAAAGAAGAAAGGAAGAGTTTGGCTTTAAAATTGGTAAGGAATTGAACTTGATTTCTGATAAAAGTTGTTTTGGATGTTGGATTATAAACGAATCTGTTTATTGAATAGGGTTTCAAAATCAGTAACAACAGATTGGAATCAAAATCGTGCAGAAAAGTGGGTTTTGCAAAATAAGGTGAGTTCATTTGTTGTTTGCTTAAATCAGTGTTTTCATGTTAAATTGAACCTTGAAATAGCTGTATAAATTGGTTATGAACTGTATGGAATGGTCTGGAATGAGCTGAATAGAACAGATATGTATCTAGATCGAATTATAAGCTGCAGGTCGAAAGAATCCGGATAAGATGAAGTATCCGGAAACCGTGATGATGAATGTGTCCGGATGCAGCAAGATACTGGGTAAGTTCGAATTGCCTTAGTTTTCCGAATGAATATAGTTACCTGATAGTATCCGGATTGAGCTAGTTCTCGGGTGTTGTCCGGATTAGATGATTGTCCGGAAAATGTAGTTGTCCGGATTATGCATGCATCCGGTAAAGTATTGTTATTCGGAAAGTCCATTTATCCGGAAAACCCTGTTGTCCGAACACTTTTGAGAAGTTAGAGAATTGCAGGTTCTGTTAATCATGGAAAGGGAGAGTTTTAGGAATTGAAACATAACTTGTATAGCTTGGACATACGTACAACTGAATAGTAGTATGTTAGGCTTATAGACTGTGCTAGTTGGATACTAGGCAGGGGTGTAGTAAGTGTAGTGGACCATAGGCACTAGTGTTTGGTAATCACATGGAATAGGCGTGTGGTAATAGTCATTATTCTGATGTGTGTAGTACTAATGGTTATGTGCACGTGGAATAGATAAAGTTAGTCATTATTCTGATGTGTGTAGTACTAATGGTTATGTGCACGTGGAATAGATGAAGTTAGTCATTATTCTGATGTGTGTAGTACTAATGGTTATGTGCACGTGGAATAGATGAAGTTAGTCATTATTCTGATGTGTGTGAGAAAGTGGTTATGTACACGTAGAATAAATGGATATTAATCTTTATTCTGATGTGTGTGAGAAATCGTGGAATAAACGTAATTCCCGTTTCTAAAAGATATGTGGAAATGAGCAAGTATACGTTGCAATTTCTGGAATGTTGAAATGGGCAAGTGTACATTGCAATTTCTGGAATAAGAGCATTACTCTAGAATCAGTGAAGATTCGTAGTGTGGCTCCGAGACATGATATGATGATGGAATTATGGTCAGTCATATTCATGGAATTGGGTAAAATCGTGTTAACGGAATAGGGTTACACGTATGGTAAGAAAAGGGTAATCAGGTTTGTTATAACTTGTTTACATTGATTTGCAAATATTATTATGGAAACGAATGTTCTCACTAGGCGTTGGCCTAATCGTTTCAAATGATGTTTTCTTACCAGGTACCGGCTCGGGAAAATAAGGGTTGTGGGACGAGCGTTTTGGAATATCAAGGAAGTCAATTAACAGAAGGAGATTTTGAGGGATTGCTTAGATAACTTAGTTAATCTGATTATAGTGACATAATTAGATTAATAAGTTATTTGTAGGATCCTATATCTGTAAATGTACTCTTGATGATTAATTCACTTGCTATTTATGTAAGTTTGAAGTTTATATTATCATAGCTTGTGGAAATTTGAGGTTCAAGTTAGCCCAGAATTTTGGGGTGTTACAACACAAGATAAACACGAGAATTGAGAAGCGGTACAGATAAAAATAATTACGCCACCCCAAACCTAATCTCTAGATTAGGTTTGTTTTCTCGCAAGGAATCGTACAACGATAAAGTTCAAGTGAAAACAGGGACCCCAAACCTTGGTGAAACCGAGGTTTGGGAAGAGGTGTTGTGTAGATACCTTTCAGGATGCATGCGCGGACCACTGTTCACTCGTTTTTGCCCTTTCTTCTGCTGCCTTGCTCTTGGTCATAACAGGATTGCTTTCAGAGATCAAAAACTAAACACAAACACACAAAACAACAAACAAAAGCAAAAACACACAATATAAGAAATTGCTAAAATAAAAAAATAAAATTAACCCTATGGTGGGTTGCCTCCCACCCAGCGCCTTGGTTTCGGTCGTGGCTCGACCTTCCGTCTGATCATTCCTTAGGCTTTTCATGATTGCCCGGCTCCTCTTCAACTTGACCTCGTACGTTCTCGAACATTTTGAACACCGCTTTCTCACCGCCAACCCTCAGGGTCATTTCGCCTTCTTCCATGTCGATCATCGCTCTACTCGTGGCCAGGAAGGATATTTCCAATATCAGCGGGACCTCTATATCTTCATCAATATCCAGCACCACGAAGTCCACCGGAAAGTAGAACTTGCCAACCTTGATGAGCACATCTTCTACCACTCCATATGGGTACACTATAGATCTATCCGCGAGCTTAAGGGTCATGTATGTTGGCTTCACCTCTCCCAAGCCAAGTTTCCTGAAAACAGATAATGGCATCAAGTTAATACTTGCTCCTAAATCACATAACACTTTATCAAAATTAAGATTCCCCATTTGAATAGGGATTGAAAAACTCCCTGGATCCTTAAGCTTCGGGGGAAGCTTGTTTTGAATGATCGCACTGCACTCTTCAGTAAGTGCAATGGTAGCTTGGTGTTCGACTGCCCTCTTCTTGGATAAGATCTCCTTCATGAACTTGAGATATGTCGGCAATTGGGCCAGTGTCTCTGCGAAGGGAATGTTGATGTGTAGCTTCTTGAAGATGTCAAGGAACTTCTTGAATTGTTCCTCATCTTTATGTGCCTTTGCTCGACTCGGAAATGGTAGCGGTGGCACATACGGGTTGATTGGTGGTTGCTTCTTCTTCTTTTCTCCATCCTCCGGTTTTTCCTTCGCCATAACTTCTTCACCGGCTTCCTTCCCATCCACTTCTATGATCTCGACATCTTGCATTTTGAGCTCGGTTTTTTTTATGACGTTTCTCGTGTAGGCTTATTGATCAGCTCATTGCCACTTCTCAGATAAATTGCCTTGCACTCCTCTCTTGGTATTCGTTCAATCTGCCAAGGAATTGACCTTGAGTCCGTGATTGTAGTGCTTCAGCTATTTGTCCGACTTGTCTTTCTAACATCTTGATTGAGGCGGTATTCTGGTCAGTTGTCGCCTTCACATTACCCACTGTACTTGCCAACCCTTCAACCGCACCTTCCATCTTTGACATGAATTTCATCATCATGTCTTCTAACCCCGGCTTCTTTTCTGAAGATTGCCCCTCATCATATTTCCTCTGATTATAACCTGGGGGACGATAAACATTCTGAATATTCGGTTGAATAGTAGCTCCTCTCAATTGATTAGTCAACGCATTCAATTGTGCCTTTATAGCCTTTAACTCTTCTGTTTCCTGCACGCTTGCGACTTTTCTAACAGCGGATCTTGGAGTGGAATAACTATGTTCTGCCAAATTCTCTATCAACTCGACCGCTTCCTCATAGGACTTGTTCATTAAGGCTCCACCTGCAGCAGCTGTGAGGTCATTCTTAAACTGAGGATTTAATCCCACATAGAATGTTTGGATAATCATCCACTCTTGTAACCCATGATGTGGACACTTCTTGAGCATCGCTTTGTATCTTTCCCATGCCTCGTACAAAGACTCTTGATCCCATTGCGAGAAATGCGTGATGTCGGATAACAGTTGGGCTGTTCGCCCCGGTGGGAAGAACTTGTTGAGAAAGGCTGTAACCATGTCGTTCCAAGTTCGAATTGACCCCGGTGGTATATTCTCTTCCCAAGTAGTGGCTCGATCCCTCAATGAAAACGGGAACAACCGGATCTTGATCGAATCTTGATCAGCCCCATTCACCTTAAAAGTATTGCATATTTTTTCGAAAGCGCGCAGGTGTGCATGGGGGTCTTCAGTTGCTGCACCTCCAAACATGTTCGATTGCACCAATTGGATGGTACCAAGCTTGATTTCAAAATTATTCGCAGCTATTGGAGGTGCATATGGTCCTCGTTGTGCAGCTCCCATGTTTGGGTTGGCGAAATTCCTCATTGGTACCCTTTGTGGTGGCGGCGGTGGATGATTGACATTGTTATTGACGCCATGATTAACATTATTGTTGACGTTGTGATTGAGACCATGATTGGCATTGTTGTTCGCATTTCCATTTGGAGGTGGTTGACCATTGTTCAATGGAGGACCATTGTTGATAAAAATCCCCTCTTCCCAATCATTTTCAATGTGGATGTTGATGTCAGCCATTCTGTTTAGTGCTTGTCGTCTCAGGTCTCTGGCAGTTCGTTCTATCTCCGGGTCAATCGGTACTAATTCCCGAAGTAGTCTCCTTCTTGGCATAAACCAAGAGGTAACATGAAACAGAGAATATAGAATCTCAAAACCCAAAAATATATGAACTTTCAACGCAGATTATAATAAAATAAAAACAGGGTGTCTAATGTAATAACTTCTACAGCTGGTAGTGATATTCACACAAAACAGGTTCCCCGGCAACGACGCCAAAAACTCTTCCATCATCGGTCATTTATGAAAAACCTGTACTTTCTCATTAAAACCATTAAATTCTACTATTTTACTTGGAAACTTACAACAAACAGACCGATTTCGGGATCAAAATAATGTCGTAAAACGACATTATCATACCTCGTTTGTAAATGGCAGTCTGTTGTGCCTGCCATTGACGATGATTTGTTCATCAAACTTTTGTTACAGCCGGTGACGGTGAACAACTGTAAAACGTTTGTGCTTCATTCATAGCATATTTCTTGGGTGATTCCGACAGATTGGTGACGGTAATAAACAAGAACTTCCCGGAATTGGGTTTAAAAAAGGAGGATTATATGGAAGTAGGCTGGATTCAATCGGTGCTTTAGTGGGCCAACTTCGATTACAACACGACGGCGGTGGAAATCCTCCTCGACCGCCAGTCTGACAATGTGAACTTTTTGACTCCATCAAATCATCAGAGCATTTTGGTGATCAATTTTTTGGAGTTGAAGTCGTCATTTGAAGATAAGGCTGATTTGTTTTATAATAGGTAAAATATTTATTTAATTAAATGACTTATTTGCCCTTGATTTAAATAAGGGGTTAGATATACTTAACGCCGTTAAATATAGGAGGACTACCATTGAAAGTAGATTGAAAAGTTAAGGACCACCACCATAGATAGCTTACTTTAGGGACCAAATCCAAAATTTGGACAAACCACAGGGACCACCGGTGTAATTCACTCTAATTTAAATTTTGGATAAATAACTAGTATATATATTATATTTGTTTTATATACAATATCATATATATAATAACATATGATCTTACTATTGAATTTAAAAGTATATATTATAACATATTTGTTTTAGGCCAAACTTATTCATTTGAGATTTATCATATGAGAACTTCATAATTCGTGAGATCTATGAGATTCATCGGAAGCTAATAATTTAAGACCATTGATGAAATAATTAATATTTTTTAGGGAAAAGCTTAAGAAAATCTGAATTAGGGGCGTACACAATGTGTTCATAAGTGATGGGTCAGATTTAATTTTGTGATTGTAGTTGATGTTCACAAAGCTATACTAGATCTCGTAGATTTTCAATGTATTCACACCGTGTCCGTAAATTATAATAAGAGTAAACTATGATTTTCGTCCATATGGTTTGATGTTTATAACGATTTTCGTCCCTATGGTTTAAAAACTGCTTTTTTCGTCCCCGTGGTTTGCATTTCATTCCACTTTTCCTCCTTCATCCTAACAGAGTAAAAAAAGCTCAAGTTAAATTTGGAGTAATATGGTCTTTTTACCTTTTTTCTATACTTAATTGCATTATGCATTATTGAGTAAAACAAAAACCTAACCCACCCTACTCTAACACACAAATCCTTACAGACCCAACCCCAAACCCATCTTCTACCTCAACCACCCCTGCACCATTTTTTCTTCCTTCCTCCCGTTCTTCAAATGTGAACATCCAACACAACCAAACCCAAATTCAAGAAATGCTCATTTTGTTTACATAGGCGTGACACTATAAATTGGCAGTTTCCTTCATTTGACAGTTTCATCAAGCCCGCCATTCCCCCTGTCTTTTTTCCATCGGCCTTCGCATGTCCTTCCACCCACTGAACACGAATCTTCTCTCAGAGATAAACATTAAAAAACACTCACTGTTGTAATCGTTTCAACCATCTTTTCAAAGGTTTGACCTTTCTCTTTTTACAGTTAATTTGACTGAAATTTGATTCATATATCTTGACCAATCATGGGGATTGTTTAGATGTGGTTTGTTTCTTATTTTATCATATGGGTTTGAGTTATTTATCAAAATTATGAATTGGGTTTGATAGAATCCATGGTTTTTGCTGGGAAAATTGGGATTTTAAAAAAGGGGGAGTGTGAGTTTCCAACTCTTTACTGCTTTATACTTTTTGTTTTGTAGGCATCAAAGAATCAACTTAACTCATTCAACTCATGGGAATCAAATTCTATCAAAGTTTTTGGCAGTACAAGAGGTTTTAAAATAGGGTTTTGCTTGGTTTCTTGTTTCAACATATGTGGTTGTGGTTCATTTATTTGGGGGAAAGTTGGGATTCTTTATGCAAAGCTTGGAACTTTTCTTTATTTGGTGTTGAAGAAAAATGGTGCAGGGGTGGTTGAGGAACAAGATGGGTTTGGGGTGGGTTTGTGAGGGTTTGTGTGTTAGAGTAGGTTGGGTTAGGTTTGGTTTTTGTTTTACTCAATAATATATAATGCAATTAAATATAGAAAAAATGTAAAAAGACTATATTTCCCTAAATTTAACTGAGTTTTTTTAACTCTGTTAGGATGAAGGACGAAAAGTGAAATGAAATGCAAACCACAGGGACGAAAAAGGAAGTTTTTAAACCATAGGGACGAAAATCGTTATAAACACCAAACCACAGGGACGAAAATCGTAGTTTACTCTTATAATAATATTTCTAAGAGTAAACTACACTTTTGGTCCTTGTGGTTTAGTGTTTATAACACATTTGGTCCCTACAGTTTAAAAATTACACTTTAGCCACTACAGTTTGCTATTTGGTCCGGATTTGGCCCCTCGTCGTTAAGTCCGTTAAACAACTCAGTTAAGTTCAGGGGTATTTCCGTCTTTTTCTTTTATAGGGAGAAGTGATACAATTCTTTTAAAACTATAGGGACCACATTGTAAATTTTTCTAATTTATATTAATATTATCTATATAGGGTGCGTTTCTTTTGCAAACCAAACAATTTGTACAAACTTTGCAAACCACTATATTAGGCAACAACAGATATATTTATGGTAATTATTATCATTCATTAATAATGATTGTGATATATATGGAAGATGATTAAGTTCATTAATTATGATCATTTTTTTAGATTAGGAAACATAATAAAATCATATATTTATTAGACTTGATGAACGGCTAAGATTGGTTTGTATAGTTTGTACGAATTGCTTGGTTATGCGCATGCCAGGGAACGACCCACCACCACCTTCTCCGGTGACCCATCTCCGGTGACATACATACGACATATATACATACCTTCTCTTGTTTTCATCTTAATGATAAATTATTTTCAACCCCAACTACTTCTTTATTAACCCCAACTCCGGTGACCCGTCTCTGGTGACCCACCACCTTTCCCTTTCTTAACCCCAACTACTTCTTTATTCATATACCTACCCCATTTCTATCTATAAATACCTACTGAATCACCATTCATAACAAGAAAATAAACCTTCAAACTACAACCATGGCAGCAACCGGCGATATCTTTGTGCTACCATTCCTTGGCCAAGGTCACCTCTTCCCAGGTATGGAGCTCTTCAAGAATCTCTCTTCTCATAATTACAATGTTACCCTCATCATCCCTTCTCACCTTTCTTCATCTATACCCTCCACCTTTCGTGAACATCTTAATCAAAAATGTTTAGTGGGTTTTAAAGATTAAGGTTGTTTCTTTTCATAAATTCACTTCAGAGATTCTAGTTAATGATTTTGGATCACACAACACCTCTCAGAATCAACTTTGGTCGAGAAAACAACGAGTTATCTGATCTGAAAGTTCTCGCCGGAGTGGTCGCCGGAAAAGCGAAATTTTCGCTGGATTTTGTTGTTTAAATCATCACAAATCTATTAATGGTGATGTTTCAATCAGTTTGCAATGCTTTAGATCAAACTACAACATAAAATCATAAGATTTTGGGTTGTTGAGAGCTTCGCCAGAAAAATCGTATTCGCCGGAGCTTGGTGACGGTGATGAGGGATGGGCGACGGGAGGAGCTGACGAGTGGAATGTGTGTGTATATATATGTATTATGTATATATAATATAATATATAAAATATAAATAATTTTATTTTATTGTAACAGAAAAAGACAAAAAAGTGTAAAAAGACTAAAACACCCCTTACTTAACTGAGTTTTTTAATGGAGTTAACGACGAGGGACCAAATCCGTACCAAATAGCAAACTGTAGTGGCTAAAGTGTAATTTTTAAACTGTAGGGACCAAATATGTTATAAACACTAAACCATAGGGACCAAAAGTGTAGTTTACTCTATTTCTAATTTACAGATACACGAATTCCATTCCTAAAAAGGAGAAATTTGCACTATTTAGTGAAATAAGTTATTTTATAATCAATTTAAAACCTTTTGCTAGAGGTTGTAACAATTCAAACGATCCCACTACATTAGGATCCTTTCGATGTTGCATAAATGTCATTACTTTACATTCAACTAGCACTAAAAAGACTACTCATAGTAGAAGTAGTAGAATTGCTCCAACTATTTGGGTTGAAACATTTTCGATTTTCTATTCACTCATGATCCTTCAAAACTTATAATTGACAATAAATTATTTAAGAGGGTGTAAACATGTTAATCATATAAAGATAAGGGTTGTGTTTGCAAATTTTCTTAACCGCCTTGTGCCAGTGTTGTGTGTTTTAGAGACTGAGGGGGTGTTTGGGATTGCTTATTTTTTTGACTTATTTGCTTATTGCTTTTCCTTACCGAAAATAAGTTATTTTTAATGTTTGGATTGAAAAAAAGAAAAATGCTTATGACTTTTCCCCACCACAAATAAGTTGTGTTTGATAAGTTAGGGTCTGTTTGTTTTTGGCTTAATGAGCTTAATGGCCTATATGGCTTATTCGGTCAGCCATACAGGGATGTTTGGTAGTGGCTTAATGAAAAAATAAATGACTTACCGATTAAGTTATTAAAGGTTCCCTTTATGTGGTCAGCCATCACTATTCCAATTTTACCCCCCATTAAACTAAAAAGATAATTTCTATCAAAACCCTACCCCACTCTTCACATTTAGCGCCTCCCACACCCAAGAGAAACCTGCAGCGATTCTCCAGCCGGCAACCTCTTCCAGCCGGCGTCTTCTCCGACGACGTTCTTCTCCAGCCGTCCTTCTTCTCCAGCCTCCCACTCTACAATCACCAAACCTTATAAACCAATCATAAAAATCCAACTTTTTTAACTGATCAGATCGAATCATACTTTCATAATTTATGACGATTTTATCCAAAAACAACATAAATACCTAGGGTTAGGGTTTGGTTTGCTCCGTGTTATGATCGTATTGTGTTTCTTTACCGATCTTCAATTTTCCCAATTTTTTTGTTGATTTTCATTTCCATGGGGTTTTGTGGTGCAGGGGCTTGGCGCACAGATAGGTAACCTGGTGCTTTTTTTAAATTATAAAAGTAATGTTTAATCTTCTGTCAGTATTTAGTTGTGTGTATATCCAATTTGAATGATGAAGAAGATTGCCTTAAATGTATCTGATTATTGGAATAGGAACTAGTTTGCCTCCGTAATCTGAATATGATTTTGTAGAGGT
This sequence comes from Saussurea involucrata, assembly GCA_033807775.1. NCBI lineage: Eukaryota > Viridiplantae > Streptophyta > Magnoliopsida > Asterales > Asteraceae > Saussurea > Saussurea involucrata. The sequence continues at coordinate 9,784,280 of CM066325.1, read as the reverse complement.
TAGTTTGTTGGGATTATCTTATTGAATTCATATTTGATGAAGTTTTTTTATATTAAAAATTGTTTAATTGATAATATTTATTGTTAAGAATAAACCTTTCAACACATTTACCAAACAGTCATGTTAATCGGTGCCTAATACACAATGGGGGTAAAATAGTCATTTATGACATTCAACTCGTTTGTTCAGCATAAGAAACAAACAACAAGATATCAAAATTCAGACAGACAGATAAATCCAGACAGACATCTATATCCATACAGGACTTAATGAAAAACCAACCAAACAGCCCTTTAATCTATTTTAACTTATTTGAAAGTGCTTATAACTTATTTGTCTAAATTACATTTTTACCCTTAACTATTTTTTATCATGACATAAGTTAATAAACACTTTTTAAAAATAAGCATTATCGGGGTGTTTGGGATTGCTTATTTAAAACAACTTAGGCTTATTTTTTAAAGTGCTTATCAACTTATGTTATGATAAAAAGAAGTTGAGGGTAAAAATGTAATTTAAAGAAATAAGTTATAAGCACTTTCAAATAAGTTAAAATGAATTAGCTTATCAAAAACATCTTATTTGTGGTGGAGAAAAGTCATAAGTGTTTTTTTTTCAATCCAAACACTTAAAATAACTTATTTGGTGTAAGGAAAAACAATAAGCAAATAAGTTGTTTTAAGAGGGTGTTTGGGAGTGTGTTTTAAAAGGGCTTATTGACTTATTGGCTTCTCAAGAAGCCAATAAGTTAAAAAGGGTGTTTGGGAAATGCAAAAGTGCTTTTGAAACAGCTTTTGGATTTGCCTACAAACGTGATTTTTCATAAGTCACATAATCCTGACTTTTGGATTAGAAAATGACTTTTGGATAGTAAAATTACAGAAATGCCCCTCATCCTAATGGATTAGTTTTTTTTCTCAATTGACTTTGGATTAGTTTTTTTTTTCTCAATTGACTTTTTGATAGCAAAATCGTATTTTTAGACTATTTTTTTTAACAAATATTTTTTTTGTATAGATATTTTAAAAATAAGGAAAAATGGTTAAATAACAAGGCATGTCCTTTTTGGTCATTTTACATGTATAAACTAAGTCAAACACTTTTAAAAAAATAACTTATTAACTTATTGACTTTTATAATCTCAAAAGCTAATCCAAACACTTTTTTAAAAACTCATTTTTCAAAAGCAATAAGTCAATAAGCACTTTTGGCCAAAAGCACTTTTAGACTAAAAAAGCACTCCCAAACACCCTCTAAATAAGCAATCCCAAACACCACCTGAAACGACCGAAATCAACAAACCCTACGAAATGGAGCAAGTTAGGGATCAAAACGCCGGCGCCGACGACGATGACGACACTCCGATGCTGAGTTCTCATGCGCTAGAAGCTCTCAGGGAGTTTCTATCTGAACGGAACAGCTCACTCGTTGCAGACGACGATGGAACGACGGTGGCGGAGGAAGAGAAAGGAGTGGCGTTAGTTACGGAGGACTGGAGGCTAAGCCAGTTCTGGTACGATCGGGAAACCGCTGAGACGGTTGCGAGAGAAGTTCACGCACTGTATACATCCATGGATTCTCCCCCTTCTGTTGCTTGCATTGCTTGCCCCACTCTGTACGTTTATCTAAAGGTAGCTTCACTTGCTCATACGAAATGTTTGTTTTATACCTATTACACCATATGTAATAGTGCAAGGAGATTTTGATGCTGTGTATTAGGGGTGAAATCAATTATAATTGGTACGCCAAAAAATATACCATGTACCAACTTAATTGGTACCAAAAAATTTCGGTTGGTACATGCTGGTAAGGTTAAGGTTTTGTACCAACATCTCCAAACTTGATATTACAATTAAATGATTTAGTACAAATTGATGATACAAACCAGCTGATTGTCCAAACAGCTTGTTGTTTAGCGTTGCTTTTGTGAAGAGAAGAGATTTAGGGAGTTATGGTTTCATATAATCGTATTAGCGTAGTTGCATTGAGAAGATAAGGAATAGAAATATGAAGTCAAAGGTTTTGAGTTTAATGAGTTGTAAGTCAATATCCAACGAGGCCCGTTAAAAAACAATCATACATTAAATCGTTAATGAATATATATTTTATTTCATTTCCTATTTAATAAATAATTAAAAATAATATATATATATATATATAAGTCGGTACGGTACGGTATTACCGTGGTACACGATTTTCAATACCCCGTACCAACCAACTTAATTGGTACCAATTTAGTTGGTACCATTTAAATTGGTACGGTTGGTATTGAATTAGTTGGTTTGTCATGGTACAAATTTGACACCCCTACTGTGTATTCACATTCATTTGAATCGGGAGGATTCGATTTCCATAGTTTACCTCCATGTATTGATACTGAATTTTCTAAAAGAATTCTACCTGTTAGAGGTACTCTGGAGCTGCTCAGGAAATTGTGTTTTGAGTTCAAAACATGGTTGAAAAATCATGTGCAATGAAGTTTCAAACAAGAAATGATTAGAAGTAAAATGACATCAGTTGTTAACCTAGGTCTTAGAAAGGATATGTCCTTAAAAAATGGTAGGATATGGTGTTTGTTGTAGGCCAGTGTTATTGCTAGGGTTTCGAACGTATGGTCGCAAAATTGTGATGGAAATCACCTTTGTCTACTGTTATTGGTAACTTTTTTTTTTATGTATAAAAGAACTTTAACCTTGCTGTCAATCAGGTTGTAGCGCAGTGGTTGATCGCCCTGGGTGATGTGGTGGAATATCCCATCTACCCAGGGTTCGATCCCAGGCGTCGTCAACATTGATAAGACATCTTTAAGTTTCAAAATTGCCAGGGATTAGTCCGGACTGTCCCTTTACAAAAACTTTAACCTTGCTGTTTTTCACCTGGTTTTCAGAAAATGCACCATACTTTGCCTGTGCAACTTCTTGAATACGACAATCGGTTTAAGCAATATGGAAATGAGTTCACTTTCTATGACTACAATCAACCCTTGGAGCTCCCATCATCAATGAAGCATTCATTCCGTATCATCATTGTTGATCCGCCTTATCTGGTAATTTTTACTTGATACCACCTGCCATTTACACATTTCTCGTAATCTTTTTTCAGAGTTGCAACGTGAGCACAATTTCATTTGATTCTCCATTTCTCGTATCACTTGGAGATGGTGAGATCCATAGTTTCATTCTTAAATTTTACCTTGTCAAATTTTGCTGGTATTTGTGATGGACAGAGCAAGGAGTGCCTGGAAAAAGTTTCAGAAACGATATCTTTTCTTAAGCAACCTGGAGAATCGTATTTGCTTTTACTCACAGGTTGGGCTATTCTCATTCTTCTATTTACTTGCTCTTTTTTGCACTTATTTTTCTTTATGTTTATGTGTGTTTAAACTAACCTAGTAACATCGAAATAATAGCTAGATATTTAGCAAAACAGTATACACACTACGATACATCTATCTATGCTTACCAGGAGAGAGGTGCTTACCGGTAAGAAGGGATGTTGTTTACCAACACACTCTGACCCTGACCTGAATGTTGAACCAATAAGAAAAGGGGTTAACTTTCTGAATCGGTCAATGCTTTAGTCAGCACTTGCCCCAATACATGGTAAACAACCATTTTTAGTCTGACGATTGCCCAAACCAAACCTCTTACTCGGTTAGCGCTGACAATCCAGTTGGTAATACGCTTGGCTCATATAGTCAAACAAGATAGCTCGAGCTCTGTAAGCTCTTCGATGAGCCATAGTTTATTTACATTTACCTAACAACTATATTTCTTTCAGAACTAAATCATACATAGGGTTAAAATGGTAACTTGTCATGCAGAACAGTTACCAAACAACCATATTTCATTTTGCACTATATCATACAAAGCCTCTTAAGCATTCTGACCACTTAACCATTCAGCATCAAACCATTTAGCAACTGCCAAACAGCCCCCTAATGAATTCCTTGCGTATATATGTACAGGTGCGGTACAGCAGGATAGAGCAGCCGAACTGCTAGGGCTGCGTCCATGTGGATTTCGGCCACAGCACTCGAGCAAGCTTGGAAACGAGTTTCGCCTCTTTACGAATTATGACCCTGGGTTGAGATTAGGAGGATGGGAGCAAGAGCAGTAGTAACACCTTCATCTTTTTCTACATAGTTAATGTTCAAGCAGATCTTGCTGCTTATTTGTGACCAAAGAGTTAACTTTAAGGGTGGTTAGTTTTTTTAGCCATAGGGTTTAATTTGCTCCGACTTTCGGTCATGGGTGTATGTCTGTAGCTTCTTAATCAAATCAAAAAGAGGAAGTAAAAAAGATGACATATTGGCAGCTTAATGAGATTTACAGCTTATTTGGTTAGCTATACATCTGTTTGGTAGTGACTTAATGACATAAAAAGTGGCTTATTCAATATGTTTTGGGATTTTTTTTTGGTTTAAAAAAGAGTGGTGTTGGGATTTATGTACTTGGAGGGAGGCTCAATTAGAACCTTATACTCATTGAGAATATGTCATGTGGATTTTTTACAACATTCATCATGAATAAAAACACTCATATTCATCACGTTTTTTTGGTGGGGTAGGCTATTTGCACCAAAAAAAAAGGCTAATGGCACCAAACAATGATTATTTTTTTTTGTATTTTGTCTTTTTGTTGTCTTTTATTTTTTTTATTTTATTTATTTGTATTATATATTTTTATTTAATTGTATTATATAGTTTAAAAAGGTTTTTTTTCTCTTACTTTTTGGTTTTATTTAAAAATAAATAAAAATTTATAAATATAAATATTACTAATTTTTTATAATTATATAATTATAAAAATAAAACATAAACATTGCGATTTAACATATAAATATAACATAAAATAATCTATATTACATTCGATTATTCTAAAATAACATTATCCGTAGTACAATTAACACGTAAAAGTTGCTGGTACTTCTGTATTCGATCTGAATACGGGGTAGCCCATCCTGCAGCACACGGATAACCGTAGTGGAAAAAATGTTGAGTTATAGTAGGGAACGGGTATCCTTCTGCCATATCTAATTTCACATAATGGTTACCATTAACGTACCCAATTGTAAAAGCAACATGTTGATACTACGCTGGTGGAGTGGACCTAAGCGGCAAGTACGTCATACAACCTGTCATATTTATAACGTGTAATATCACATTATACTTTGAAGCAATCAAGACACCTATTATTTCATGCATTGTCATCCAGTGTTCAACCGGTGCACCTCGATCTGATTGAAAGAAGTTTAAAGTGTTGTAAACAATATTCCAATATTGACCTCCAAAAGCGTTCCAGTATTCTGTCTTGTGTGTATCTAACTCTTCCATCAAGTTAGACCGAATTGTGGGCCATGCATCTTCATGAAGACCCAGACAGACAGCTATTGCTCGGAATCCACAATTTCCATCACCTCTCACATCATGTACATGCGTAATGTAAGGGTGAAACATCTTTGGAAATTGATTAATGTATGGATGTACATTATAGTTTTTGCCCATGAAAGAACCGTGTCTCGGTGGTTCCTGGTAACTCATTTTTTCCAAGTCAACAAATGTTGACGCGTTCGAACTACTACGTCTAAGGGGTCTTTCACTTGTAAAAGACGGGTCAACATGAGTTGCAACAGACAGATCAACATGAGTTGCAAATGAGGGATCAACATGAGTTTTTCTGAAAAGCTTATCCTTCAACGAGGGCCGTCCACGAGTAGTCTTTTTAACAACAGGTTCACGAACCCATGTTTTTGATGCACTGGCTATCTCTTTTATCTTCCTCAGAAAACTGAACTTACCAGATCTCGATTGCTTGTTAAATTCCTCAGTAAACATTTGGACTTCAGCTTCACAACCTGCGTCATCATCTTGTAAAGATTGGCATGGTGATAAATCAAACGTCGTCCAAAATACATCAATTGAATCAATTGGGATATGATGACCTTTGTTCAAGTATTGCATTTGTTCGTGCGCACATGGCAACCCATAACTTGTACGTAGTAGACAACTATAATTTTCAGAAAATAAGGCAACAGATTGAGCTCGCTCATACTCTTGGAATATTATGTCTAATGCATAATGTGAAACGAAACCACACAATTGTTGGAAGTGTGGTATGCGATGACGATGTTTCGTGACACTTTTGCTCACTTGAATACTTGCTTTAATTTCTGTATCTTGTGACTGAATGATTTGATTGATCTTGCTCATAAATGTCGGTAGACTTGATTGCGCTGAATCCAAGTAAGTTTTCAACTTGGAATGTTGAAACAGATACAAACATTTCTTTATATTTCAACCACGTGTCATTCAGATAAGCAAGAACACCTGAAAATTAGAACAATTTAACCTTTTTTAGTAATTGTTAAACTTACATATAACATTTTACTTATAATAATATATTAAGGTGTACCTGGATAGCTTCGTAATACTGCTTCAAGTTGTGAGAAATTAAACATGTAAGTTTCATCCGTTACCGAGTCAACTAATGTCACCCATGCATTGTAAAAGGAACCCCAGTCATGATTTGATGTTATTACTGGTTTACAATTTCTCATAATACTTTGGTAGATGTGCCATCTACAAAGTAATATTTTAGCATCAGGAAATACAATATTGCATGCTTTCACCAGTGCCAACTCTCTGTCTGTGACGATCACACGTGGATAAAGACATCCCTCCATCAACGACTGTAGACAATTCAATGCCCAAGTATAACTGGATTCCTTTTCCCTGTGCATAAAGACAAATGCTACACAGAATGCCTTCTTCCTGTAAAAACGACATCACAACTTGCATTGAAGTTCTACCTGCATAATACAAATAAATAAAAATATATAATACAAATAAATAAAATAGAAAAAGTAAAGACAACAAAAAGAAAAAAACAAAAAAAAAACAAAAAAATAATCATTGGAGTTCTACCTGCATTCTTCTGAAGTCGAATTTTCTGGCATTGATTGTGTATAGTTTTTTTTGTAGACACATTATCTGGACATTGCTGCTTTATTGTTGATAAAATATTTTTAGGCTTCACATTGTTTGTTGACAAATCTTCCACCAATCGAGCTTCATTTTCAGACAATCGTCTTGCATATGCATGTCCCTCCAAATGTAATGCAAAATCATGATTATGTACATCACATATCATAGCTAAAGTCCAACAATCATTACCCAAATGATTCCCTACCAAGTGAAATGGACAATTTGTTTTTCTTGTGCCAGTATGTTTACTAGAGGTTTTGTTACTCCTGTGCTTACCACTACAATCACATTGAAATTCTACTTTATAATCGTTGCTTCTTTTAATAACAATAATGAAACCAAGTGAATATCCCATATTACGTACCCAACCAATTAGATCTTTACGAGAATTAAACACCTGATATTTACTTTTTTTGTTACAAACTACTAACTTTACCAGATAATTTAACAAGATAAAATGAAACATACAGATACCATATCAGTAGAAAATGCGGATGGTTGAGGGATTTCACAAGCTTCAGTTGATTAGTTTGAATTAACATTATCATCCTACACAAACACATAAAAAATATGAAACGGGATAACATAATATATATATATATATATATAAAGTAGTGGATGAAATACCTCATTATTTGAATTATGATACCATTGAAAATCTTCACCCCAATTCGCCATTTTAAGTGTTTTAAACCGATAAATTGAAATAGGGAGGGTGTTTGGTGGGTGGTTTACGGCCGAGAGGTGGAGAAGGAAGAAAGGTTTTTGGTGTTTTTTTTGAAGGAATGGATAGCATGTATGTATAGAGAAGTTTTTAGGGCAAAAATGTAATGAGATGCAGAGACTAAAATCAAGAAAACTACAAACACCCGTGATACATAGCTTACATAGCTAGGTCTTTTCCCATAATAATTTACCCCCTTTATAGGCCCTAGGCCTTTTCGACAAAAAATGTGATTTTGATTTGATATTTACACTTTCAACCCCTATACCTATTTACTTATTCTACTTTATACCTTTTACTTTTATAATTTAAATTTTACATTTAACACATATAATCGTTTATTAACTAAAATACGTTAAAAAATACGTTTTAATTTTAACAAGTTACATCATTATAATCGTCTCTTCGATACGTTCGAAATGAGCCCAATATTGAATTTTTTTGATTTATATATTTTAATATATATCATATACACTACATAAAAATATTTTTTATATTTAAAATTCATATTCTTATAGTTAATTATTTAATTTATGGTACTCTTATAGTTAATGCGATCTTATAGTTAATGCGATATAAGTGTAAAACAAAATTGAGAATACGTTAAAAAATGAATTTTAAATATAAAAAATATTTCTTATGTAGTGTATATGATATATATTAAAATATATAAATCAAAAAAATTCAATATTAGGCTCATTTCGACCGTATCGAAGAGACGATTATAATGGTGTAACTTGTTAAAATTAAAACGTATTTTTTAACGTATTTTAGTTAATAAACGATTATATGTGTTAAATGTAAAATTTAAATTATGAAAGTAAAAGGTATAAAGTAAAGTAAGTAAATAAGTATAGGAGTTGAAAGTATAAATATCAAATCAAAATCACAATTTTTGTCGAAAAGGCCTAGGGCCTATAAAGGGGGTAAATTATTATGGGAAAAGACCTAGCTATGTCTAATCTTATTATAAAAAATAAATAAAATGTTATAATTTATAAAAAGAATATTAATATATATATATAAATATATATATATATAAAAAACAAAAAAGAATAACATATATATATATTTCTATATTTCTAATATATATATATATATATATAACAAAAAAATTACAATATATATATATATAAGTAATATATATATTATATATATAAAAACAAAATATAAATATATATAAACAAAAAAAAGTGAAATGAAAGATGATGGATGATTCTTTAAAAATGATTGGCACAAAAAAATGGCCTTCAACACCCTTTTTTTGGTGCAAATAGCATCCCCGGTGGTGGTTCTCTGGTTCTCGATGAAGAGAGAGGCCCTATGAATTTAAAACTGTTAAATATCAGTCACTACTTTTCTATTTATTTTTTAATTATTATTTTGGTCTTAAGATTGAATTAAAGGGGGTGTGCTATTTGCACCAAAAAAGTCAACACGATTACATGGTTTTCCTAAATTGTTATTTTTTTTATTTAAATATATATACATAGTTTTCATAAACTATAATTTTTTAGATTTAAATATATATACATAGTTTTCATAAACTATTATTTTTTTGATTATACATATATATATTATATTTATATATATATATATATTATTTATTTGTTATATATATATATTAGAAATACAGAAATATATATATATATATATATATAAATATATTAGAAATATAGAAATATATATATATTATTTTAAATTTTATATATAAAAAATATATAAATCCAAAAAAATTCAAGATTGAGCTCATTTTAAACGTATCGAAGAGACGATTATAATGGTGTAACTTGTTAAAATTAAAACGTAATTTTTTAACGTATTATAGTTAATAAATGATTATATGTATTAAATGTAAAATTAAAATTATGAAAGTTAAGGGTATAAAGTATATTTATTAAAAATGTAAATATAAATTAAAAATCTTAATTTGATGGAATCTTGGTCGTACGAAAATCTACAAAATCTCATATTTTGGATATGTCACCAACATTATTGCATACTTTCAAATGCTCCATCATGATACTTCTTCTCTATTTCATACTTGCCATCATTTCAAGATTACTATCTATAAAACAACATTTACCCCATTGGTAAATGCATCTCTTATCGAAACGAGAGGCCCATGTTCCAGACCTCTACTATGCATTATTTATTCCTTCAAAAAAAAGATTACTATCTATAAGACACTGTCATCATCAAGGTTGCTATCTATAAGACACTGCCATCATCAACGTTGCTATCTATAATTCTATATATCTCCATCATCATACTTTCAACATTGCTATCTATATATCTCAGGTAAGATCCGATCACATATATATTTTATATTTGCTTGTTTTATATTTGCATTCTCCAAAAATAGCTCCTAGCACAAGATCCAAATATGTCTTACTTCCTAATAGCTAGCTGATAAACATCACTTTCATGTCACTATGCATGTTGTAATATTTTAATTTATCGGTTTAAAACATTTAAAAATGGCAAATTGGGGTGAAGATTTTTTTCAATGGTATCCTAATTCAAATAATGAGGTATTTCATCCACTACTTTATATATATATATATATACATATATATATATATATTATGTTATCTCGTTTCATATTTTTATGTGTTTGTGTAGGATGATAATGTTAATTCAAACAAATCAACTGAAGCTTGTGAAATCCCTCAACCATCTGCATTTTCTACTGATATGGTATCTTTATGTTTTATTTTATCTTGTTAAATTATATGGTAAAGTTAGTAGTTTGTAACAAAAAAAGTCAATTTCGGGTGTTTAATTCTCGTGAAGATCTAATTGGTTGGGTACGCAATATGGGATATTCACTTGGTTTCGTTATTGTTATTAAAAGAAGCAACGATTATAAAGTAGAATTTCATTGTGATTGTAGTGGTAAGTACAGGAGTAACAAAACCTCTAGTAAACATACTGGCACAAGAATTTTTTTTTGTCCATTTCACTTGGTAGGGAATCATTTGGGTAATGATTGTTGGACTTTAGCTATGATATGTGATGCACATAATCATGATTTTGCATTACATTTGGAGGGACATGCATATGCAAGACGATTGTCTGAAAATGAAGCTCGATTGGTGGAAGATTTGTCAACAAACAATGTGAAGGCTAAAAATATTTTATCAACAATAAAGCATCAATATCCAGATAATGTGTCTACAAAAAAAACTATACACAATCAATGCCAGAAAATTCGTCGTCAGAAGAATGCAGGTAGAACTCCAATGATTTTTTTTTGTTTTTTTGTTTTTTTGTCTTTTTGTCTTTTTGTTGTCTTTACTTTTTCTATTTTATTTATATGTATTATATATTTTTATTTATTTGTATTATGCAGGTAGAACTTCAATGCAAGTTGTGATGTCGTCTTTACAGGAAGAAGGCTACGTTTTTTATTATCGTGCAAACAACTCGACTAATCAGTTGGAAGATTTATTCTTTGCTCATCCAAGATCACTGGAGATATGGCGTGTATTTCCACACGTGTTGTTAATGGATGCCACCTATAAAACGACCATGTTTGAGATGCCTCTCCTTGAAATTGTTGGTGTAACTTCAACTAATAAGACTTTCTGTGTAGCATTTGTCTTTATGCACAGGGAAAAGGAATCCAATTATACTTGGGCATTGAATTGTCTACAGTCATTGATGGAGGGATGTCTTTATCCACGTGTGATCGTCACAGACAGAGAGTTGGCACTGGTGAAAGCATGCAGTATTGTATTTCCTGATGCTAAAAGATTACTTTGTAGATGGCACATCTACCAAAGTATTTCGAGAAATTGTAAACCAGTAATAACATCAAATCGTGACTGAGTTCCTTTTACAATGCATGGGTGACATTACTTGAGTCGGTAACGGATGAAACTTACATGTTTAATTTCTCACAACTTGAAGCAGTATTACGAAGCTATCCAGGTACACCTTAATATATTATTATAAGTAAAATGTTATATGTAAGTTTAACAATCACTAAAAAAAGTTAAATTGTTCTAATTTTCAGGTGTTCTTGCTTATCTGAATGACACATGGTTGATATATAAAGAAATGTTTGTATCTGTTTGGACTGATAAATTTCTCCACTTTGGAAATCAGACAACTAACAGAGTGGAGAGTCAACATTCCAAGTTGAAAAGTTATTTGGATTCAGCGAAATCAAGTCTTGAGACATTTATGAGCAAGATCAATCAAATCATTCAGTCACAAGATACATAAATTAAAGCAAGTATTCAAGAGAGCAAAATCTGGAATACGTACATAAATCACCCCCTAAATCTAACCGCAAGTGTACGGTGTCGAAATCAAGTAATATGTACGGAAGTACGAGTATCGAATCCACAGGAACTAGGAACTAAGTATCACAATTACTATAAACTCTATTAACTGAACTATCGAAATTGGAGTGGTTGGTTTATAAACTAATTAATGGCAAACTAAATAAATCACAAACGAGACAGAAACAACTTAAAGAACTTCAGATAGAGAAAACAGTTGAGGGTTGGAAATCCTAAGGTTTTCACACATAAACATCTGACTCAAACAATTACCGGTCGTTCTCTTTAATGAATACCCAATCTTTAGATCACTGTTGTTCTCTCTCAAGCAACAACGGGTTTTATTTTAAAAGCATGGTTCTTTCTCAAGCAACCACGGTTTTTATCTTGAAAACACAAGTTTTATCTCTCGATCTCAACCTATGTAATTCAAAACACATTAAGCGTAAGATTTTAATGGGACTAAGGCTTACTCGGAATATCTCTATCTCCTTTCTCACCTTAGGCATGCAATTTCTAGTTCTAGTTAACAATATCGAACTCAATTGAAATCAACAAAACAATTGTAAGCTAGCTAAACTCACAAAAGCATTAGAAACGAAATCACATGCTTCATTAATTAAGGAAAACTGATAAAAGTTCAAATCATCTGTTCATATGCTATAAACCACATTCATTCCAACCCCCAACATCTAAAGATTAGTTCATGATGTTGGGGGACAAAAACGCAAGAAAAGGGGATGAAAAATTGTATGTAAACATGATTAACGTGAACGTGAAAGATGTAGTGATAAACTCCCTTCTCCCGGCTCTAATCCGCATCGCGTCGTGAATTCCTCCTCGTTTGATCCTCTCTCGTCGCTCCAAAAGCTCCGAAAAAGCTCCGAAAAAGCTCTCAAAATCGCCCCAAGTCGTCTACCGTTCGTCGTCTGAAGGCTGTGCGAAGAGTACCTAAAATCTGGAAAAAACGCCAAACTTATTGGCTGAAACAGGGGGTCCCGCGACCTGTCCCGTGACTTGCAAGTCGCGGGGTAGGTCGCCCGGTTTTTCTAAGGGTGTTTGGGTCAGCTTCGGGTCCTGGTTCGGGCGTGGGTCTTGGGCTTGGATCTCGGGCTTCCGTTAGGCTTCGTTTTGGCTCTTTTTGGGCTCTTTTTAGCTTCTTTTCTCGATGATTACTGCCTTTTAAATAACCTGCACATTTCACTAAATAAAGCGTAAAATTCCGCTTCCCTAAATACAAGCCAATCTCATTGGTTTTAGGACCGAAAATAACGCCAAAAAGTGGCGTTATCAACAACCCCAAACCGAGCGTTGCTTGTCCCCAAGCAAATTAGCGATAAAAATAGAATAAAAGCACACTTCAGTGAAATATAATAACTGCACAACTCCCAATCGGTACCATGTAATGCACTGGTGATTTCCCATACCCGTGAATGCCTATCTCACTCTCGCCTCATTCTTATTTCGTTTGATCTATGACCTTCCTTTGTAAGTTGAACTCATGACTGTTCCGATCACATCAAGGTCGTACTAGGTCCAAACATACTAGGGAAAACATTTCGCCTCGACCCTACCTCACAGGATTCTCTCATTTCTCTCGAACCTAGGTTATCGCACATGTTGTCATGTATAGGGAGGTTATGTACAAGAATACTCAAAAGTTACATGACAACTCTAATGAAAGACGCACAACTGTCCAAAAAATCGATCTCAGAAGGGAATCAAGTAGCAAGACAGGGAATATTGGTAAAGGTGGTCGTATACCCTAATCACGTTTTTCAGAAGATCATCCATGTCTTCACAAGGGTTGTAATGGGGTTAGGGTTATGGCTAAGAAACGAAGGGTAAAAAGGAACAAAGATCCTTGGTGTGTCAAACTTTAGTAATTCTGAACTTCCTAGCTTTATGCTCTATCATTTGGCCCTCTTTGTCACTACTGGAGTCGCTTTGACTCTCTTATTCTCTGCTATAGATAATATCTAAACTAACGGTTTTTTTTATTTTTTTTATTTTTAAATTGGGACTTTATTGGTCCTCTTTATTTGCTTGGGGCTGCATTGGCCTTCTTTTCTATTTATTCTCATGACTGGCCTCTATCCGTTTCTTTTCCGCTCTATCTTCTCTATTCATTACCGCCTCTGTTTGACACACTTTCGGATAAGGTTGGCTAAGGCTTTTGGCTCGGGTTTAAAGGTGGGTCTGGAATGAAAAAGGTGAGTGTTTGGCTTCAAAAAGGGTTATGGATACACACAAATGGGTGAAAAGGTACGATAGCTAAACACGGGTTAAACATACACACAATGCCTGGAATCATCTCTTAAGGTCCACACGATTTGGTCTACTATACCCTTACCTAATATCCCGATGGTTGTCTTTGCTACTCAATGCAATAATATAGCGAGATCACTCTATATTCACGACAAGGAACTCGAAAAAGTGTATATGAATCAAGTGTATGAATCCCTCGAACTGAATAACGTCTTTTAGGCTCAAATCTCACTAATGGGTGGTCTCCACTAATGTCCCTAGTCATGTCTTTTCCCAGTCCTTCCCTAATGGTCACGTTACTATCACAAGATTCTTCCCACACTGGTCGGTCTCAATCATTCAAAACAAAATTTTTAGCTAAAGTGATCTAGGTACTCAGAAGTGCAGGAAATCTACGTGCATAACGTGGGCCCGATTAGGCAACCCCAAACCTTACCCACACATTGTCTCCAATGTGCACGTGTCGGCGTAGGCGATACTAAGACAAGTATCGTTGTGCGGTTATTACAGGTATCAGATAGGTAAGGCATAACATTTAAACACAAGCATCAAAGGACAATCTCATTAAAAAAAACTGGCCACCCCAAACCTAGGTCGTGGCCTAGGTTTGTCAACAAAGCCAACCCCAAACCTCGGTGAAACCGAGGTTTGCACAGGGATAAAAGTGAGTGTGTAGATGTTTAAAAAGTGAGGCACCCCAAACCTAAGTGAAACTTAGGTTTGTTGCATCTCGTTTAACTAATAAGAAACATAAAACATCCTACACCACTCGTTAACACGCAGAGTTGGAACATACCTGTTTGCCCGGACGGAGGAGATGCTCTTGAAAAATTTGAGCTACCAGTTGAGAGACATCGGGGAAGACAGAAAACACACACAGAAAACAAGGAAATCAAAGCAAAAGACGAAAGAAAGCAAGGAACGAAACACACAAAGCAAGAAAAGAAAGCAAAGCACGAAAACAGAAACAGGGGAGCCACGCGGTTTCCCACGCGGTTTGAAAGCCGCAGGATAAACCGCGTAAGCTTCTGTTTGAAAAACCATCCAGAGACCCCCGCGACTTGTGGCGCGGTATGTAAACCGCGGGACAAACCGCGTATGTCTCCGACCTTTTTCAATTTTCAGAATTTTTTTTGAAAATAAAAACACTCTAAAATGCAAATGATAAAAGAAAATGCAAACCTTGGTGGGTAGCCTCCCACCCAGCGCCGTGGTTTCGGTCGTGGCTCGACCTTCCTTCCGATCACTCCTTAGGCCTTTCGTGCTTACCCGTCTCCTCTTCACTTCCACCTATTTTGCTCTCGAACATTTTGAACACCGCCTTCTCATCACCAACCCTTAGAGTCGTCTCGCCTTCTTCCATGTCTATCAACGCTCTACTTGTGGCCAAGAAGGATCTTCCCAGTATCAGCGGGACTTCTTCGTCTTCATCTATGTCGATCACCACGAAGTCCACCGGAAAGTAGAACTTGCCAACCTTGATCAAGACGTCCTCTACAACTCCATACGGGTATACTATGGATCTATCTACGAGCTTGAGCGTCATGTACGTCGGCTGCACTTGTCCCAATCCCAGTTTCCTGAAAACAGATAAAAACATTAGATTAATACTAGCTCCTAAATCACACAACACTTTATCAAAATTAAACTTCCCAATTTGAATAGGGATTGAAAAACTCCCTGGATCTTTAAGCTTCGGGGGAAGCTTGTTCTGGATGATCGCGCTACACTCTTCAGTAAGTGCAACGGTGGACTGGTGATCGATCGCCCTCTTCTTGGATAGAATCTCCTTCATGAACTTGAGGTAGGTTGTCATTTGTGCCTGTGCCTCTGCGAAGGGAATGTTGATGTGTAGCTTCTTGAAGACATCGAGGAACTTATTGAACTGTTCCTCCTCTTTATGCGCCCTCACCCGATTCGGAAATGGTAGCGGTGGTACAAATGGATTGGCTACCGGCTTTGATGGAGGTGTCACCTCTTTTTCCTTCGGCTTCTCTCGATCAATCATATCCTCGTCGGATTCTAGCTCAGTCACTTCTATGATCTCGACCTCTTTTTCTTTAGGATCGGTCTCCCTTGATGACGGTTCGCGTGTAGGCTCTCCATTCAGCTCCTTGCCACTTCTCAGATAGATGGCATTACATTCTTCCCTCGGTTTCCTTTCAGCTTGACTCGGAAAGGTTCCGGGAGGTCGGTTTTGTAGGGCTTCAGAGATTTGCCCCACTTGCCTCTCGAGGATCTTAATGGAGGCGGTGTTTTGTTCAGTGGCCGCCTTGACCGTGCTGACCGTGCTCGCTAACTCTCCCACCATGCTGTCCATCTTGTTCATGAACTTCATCATCATGTCTTCTAGCCCCGGTTTCTTCTCCCCAGATTGTCCTTCATTGAAAATCCTTTGGTTGAAACCTGGAGGACGGTAAACATTGTTAGTATTAAAAGAATTGGAAGAGTTAGAGTTATTACCTTGTGGTGGTTGACCGGGTTGACTCCATGAAAAATTCGGATGCTTCTTCCACCCCTCATTGTAGGTATTCGAGAACGGGTCGTTCCTCGGCTGGTTGTTCCGGTTTTGTAAGAACTGAACTTGCTCGGGTTCTTGCGGACTACCTCCTTTCATATGGTTCGTGATCGCAGCTAGTTGAGCTTTTATTTCCTTCAGCTCATCCGATTCTTGAACACTCGCTACCCGTCTGATAGAAGATCGTGGCGTGGCGTAGCTATGCTCGGCTAAATTCTCGATCAAGTCGACACCTTCTTCATACGTTTTGTTCATTAAAGCTCCACCCGCGGCAGCAGTGATTTCGTTCTTGAACTGCGGGTGAAGACCTCCAAAGAAGGTTTGGATAATGACCCAGCCGTGTAATCCATGATGCGGGCACTTCTTCAACATATCTTTATACCTTTCCCACGCCTCATATAGTGTCTCTTGGTCCCATTGCGCGAAGTGGGTGATGTCAGCCATCAGTTGAGCGGTTCTTCCCGGTGGGAAGAATTTCTAGAGGAATGCGGCTTTCAGGTCGGCCCATGTGGTGATAAGATCCGATGGTAGGCCTTCTATCCAAATTTCAGCTCTACCCTTTAAGGAAAAGCTGAATAGCCTCTGTTTTATCGCGTTCTCCTCCATCCCATTAATCTTGAACGTGTTGCAGATCCGTTCAAATGCACGAAGATGTGCATGGGGGTCTTCAGTTGGTGTTCCCCCGAACTGATTTTGTTGCACCATCACGATGGTGCTCGGCTTGATCTCGAAGTAATTCGCCGCAGTAGTGGGTGCTTGGACTCCTATGCGTGCGGCTGCCACGTTCGGGTCGGCAAACGACCGCATAGGACGTCTTTCGGGAGGTGGTGGTGGATTGTTACGTGGTCTCTCGTTGGCAGGTCTCTCGTCACCCATCCTCAATTGCCTTTGGGCTCTGGATGCTTTACGTATCTGGCGGGCGGTTCTTTCGATCTCCGAATCAAGTGGTTCGATTCCGTCCCCTCGGGTTTTCCTTGGCATAAACCAATTAGTACCTGAAAAAGAAGGTAACCGAAATTAGCAATCCAAAAACTGAAAGTGATAAAAAAAATGTTCAATGTAATAGCGCTTATAGCTGGTAGTGCTATCAGTTGCAACTAGTTCCCCGGCAACGACGCCAAAAACTTGATAGGAGGGTATCACCCCCCTAAATCTAACCGCAAGTGTACGGTGTCGAAATCAAGTAATACGTACGGAAGTACGAGTATCGAATCCACATGAACTAGGAACTAAGTATCACAATTACTATAAACTCTATTAACTGAATTATCGAAATTGGAGTGGTTGGTTTATAAACTAATTAATGGCAAACTAAATAAATCACAAACGAGACAGAAACAACTTAAAGAACTTCAGATAGAGAAAACAGTTGAGGGTTGGAAATCCTAAGGTTTTCACACATAAACATCTGACTCAAACAATTACCAGCCGTTCTCTTTAATGAATACCCAATCTTTAGATCAACGTTGTTCTCTCTCAAGCAACCACGGTTTTTATCTTGAAAACACAAGTTTTATCTCTCGATCTCAACCTATGTAATTCAAAACACATTAAGCGCAAGATTTTAATGGGACTAAGGCTTACTCGGAATATCTCTATCTCCTTTCTCACCTTAGGCATGCAATTTCTAGTTCTAGTTAACAATTAATTCTCTCGAACTCAATTGAAATCAACAAAACAATTGTAAGCTAGCTAAACTCACAAAAGCATTAGAAACGAAATCACATGCTTCATTAATTAAGGAAAACTGATAAAAGTTCAAATCATCTGTTCATATGCTATAAACCACATTCATTCCAACCCCCAACATCTAAAGATTAGTTCATGATGTTGGGGGACAAAAACGCAAGAAAAGGGGATGAAAACTGTATGTAAACATGATTAACGTGAACGTGAAAGATGTAGTGATAAACTCCCTTCTCCCGGCTCTAATCCGCGTCGCGTCGTGAATTCCTCCTCGTTTGATCCTTTCTCGTCGCTCCAAAAGCTCCGAAAAAGCTCTCAAAATCGCCCCAAGTCGTCTGTCGTTCGTCGTCTGAAGGCTGTACGAAGAATACCTAAAATCTGGAAAAAACTCCAAACTTATTGGCTGAAACAGGGGGTCCCGCGACCTGTCCCGCGACTTGCAAGTCGCGGGTAGGTCGCCCGGTTTTTCTAAGGGTGTTTGGGTCAGCTTCGGGTCCTGGTTCGGGCGCGGGTCTTGGGCTTGGATCTTGGGCTTCTGTTGGGATTCGTTTTGGCTCTTTTTGGGCTCTTTTTAGCTTCTTTTCTCGATGATTACTGCCTTTTAAATAACCTGCACATTTCACTAAATAAAGCGTAAAATTCCGCTTCTTTGCTTAAATACAAGCCAATCTCATTGGTTTTAGCCTTTTAGGACCGAAAATAACGCCAAAAAGTGGCGTTATCAACCGTTTAGATCTGCCACGAGAAACGGTGAGAGATACTTTGTTACCTTTACTGACGATTTCAGTAGATATAGATTTATCTATTTGATGAAAAACAAGTCGGACACCTTTGAAGTGTTCAAAGGATTCAAAAACGAAGTAGAAAACCAACTGGGCAAGAAGATCAAGATGCTCCGGTCCAACAGGGGTGGAGAATACTTGAGTCATGAATTCTACGACTATCTAAGGGATTGTGGAATAGTTTCGCAATTATCTCCTCCCAGAACACCACAACTCAATGGTGTTGCTGAGAGAAGAAATCGAACGCTACTTGATATGGTTCGGTCCATGATGAGTCGAGCTACACTTCCAATATCGTTATGGGGCTATGCCTTAGAAACTGCAGCTCATATCTTAAACCTCGTTCCAACTAAGAAGGTTGCAAAGACACCCTCTGAAATGTGGACTGGGACTCGTCCCTCGTTAGCACATATAAAGGTCTGGGGTTGTGAAGTCTTCGTTCGGCGCGAAACTAACGACAAGCTAGAACCTAGAGCAGAGAAGTGTCGGTTCATTGGTTATCCCTACAAATCCTTTGGATATATATTTTACAAACCTTCTGAGAACAAAGTGTTTGTAGCTAGAAGGGGAGTCTTCCAAGAAAGGGAGCTCATTTCCAAAGAGGATAGTGGGAGCAGTATTGATCTTGAAGAAACTCAAGAAACAACCAATGATGAACCTATAGTTGACACTAGCCCTCAACATGAGGTTGAATCACCTGTTGAGGAAACTGACATACCTCCACCACCTCTTCGCAGAACTAGTAGAGATAGTAGAGCTAATCAATCTCCTGATTTTTATTATGGTTTTCATATTACAAAGGAAGGAGATACACTAGTCAATGATAAAACATTTGATAGTGCGGATGAGCCATCCAACTACAAGGAAGCGATGGCAGGCCCTGAGGCTGCCAAGTGGAAAGAGGCCATGGAGAGCGAGATTCAATCTATGTACGATAACCAAGTTTGGAAATTGGTTGATCATGCACCAGGTCGCAAGACAGTTGGGTGTAAGTGGATCTTCAAAAAGAAGACCGACATGGATGGGAATGTGTTGATCCAAACCCTCAGTGATTTGATAATGACCCTCTCTTATATACTTAGTGAAAATTGTAAGTAAACAATATGTATCAGAGTTTCACTATCGCTGATAAGTACTAAGATCTTCCAGTACCACTGATAGGAACTCTCGCTCTTTTAAATTAAACATTCAGCGAACACTGTTCATCATTAATGCTCTGAGTTTGTTCAGTCATTATGATGATCGCTGATAAGTTAGTTGTTTACTTATGATCCCTGAAGACAAGTTTCACGTCAACATAGGTTCTACGCTGAAGTCGAAGATCAAGCTCAAGAACCAGCGACAAGTCTCCTAATGAACTGATGCGGATCAGCGAAGACTCAGATTTGTCCACTCAACGTGAAGTATCAAGTACAAGACTTCAGCTATCGCTGAACTTTATCATTCGCTGAATAGAAAATGATAATCGCTGAATCAACGAAAGCTGATCATGAAGTCCTCCGTACAAAGTACTTTTGTCTTAACCCCCCTTGCACGACTCCGTACGAAATGTCAGAAAAGAACCTCCGATTGTCTGAAATCGTACAACCACTCTGATACTACACTGTTCATCCATGCGGCTACTAAGGTTGTCAACCAAGGTCAATGACATACAACCAACCAGCTGATGACACGTGTAAAGTGTATACTGACTTGCATTAAATGCATGCAGTATATAAAGAGATGAACCCACTTCTTTTGAAGTAACTTGCTAACTCTGGACAAGTTCAATCTCTTATCTCAAGATAGGTTATTATTAGTAATTTTCTTATCTCTCTTAGTGCAAGAAACCTTAGTGTTCCAACTTGTTTAGATTTAGGTTTATCCTTAATCTTGTTTCCGCAACAAGCTGTAAATTGTTAATGATTTATCAATAAACAATTTAGAAAAGTAAAATCTGTGTGTTTGTATTCAACCCCCCCCCCCCCCCTTCTACAAACTTGTATAGGCCTTCGGGACCAACAGAATGTGCACACATTCAAGGCTAGACTGGTTGCGAAAGGTTACACTCAAACTCAAGGGATTGATTATGATGAAACCTTCTCACCAGTAGCAAAGATTAAGTCTATCAGGCTATTACTTGCCATAGTTGCATTTCATGACTATGAAATATGGCAAATGGATGTAAAAAACCGCTTTCCTCAATGGAAAACTTGATGAGGATGTGTATATGGCACAACCTGAAGGTTTTGTACATACCGAGTATCCAGATAAGGTGTGTAAGCTTGAAAGATCCATTTATGGACTTAAACAAGCGTCTCGTAGCTGGAATCTTTGTTTTCATGAAAAGGTCAAGGAGTTTGGATTTTCTCGAAGCGAAGATGAGTCATGCGTATATGTTAAGGCTAGTGGGAGTAATGTTGTATTTCTAGTCTTGTATGTTGATGACATACTACTCATAGGAAACAATATTCCGATGTTGCAAGATGTAAAGGTCTGGCTCGGGAAATGTTTCGCTATGAAAGATTTGGGAAATGCAGCATACATACTTGGAATAAGAATTTATCGAGATAGAACCAAGCGTTTAATTGGACTTAGCCAAAGTACATACTTGGATAAGATATTGAAGAAATTCAATATGAGTGAATCCAAGAAAGGGTATTTGCCCATGCAACATGGCATAAGATTGAGTAAAGATCAATGTCCCAGCACTAGTAAAGAACTGGACAGAATGAGTCGAATTCCATATGCATCTGCTATAGGATCGATCATGTATGCCATGGCATGTACTAGACCTGATGTCTCATTTGTTTTGAGCATGGTGAGTAGATATCAAGGGAACCCAGGAGAAAGTCATTGGACGGCTGTAAAGAACATTCTTAAGTATCTTCGGAGAACTAAAGATGTGTTCTTAGTCTATGGTGGAAAAGATGAATTACGAGTAACATACTTAAGCCATAGATGTTAGAATTATCAATATACCTTGAATGTTTTAGTTGTTAGTTTGATGCATTAAAAACGTAATAAATTGTATTTGATTTGGAGATTATTTTATGGAGATTATAATATATGTTGGATTGCGTACATTTACATTTAATTTATTATCGTGTTTTGTTTTGCATGTTTAGAACCAACTTCCTGAGTATTAATTTACTTAAACCTCCACAGTCAGCCATACTCCTGGAAGTAAGTAGTGATTCAAGACTGTCATGGAGTGTTAGAAGCATAGAGAATGCAACTAACGCTCATGAGTACTTAATGGTGATTTAGGTATTGGAACAACCCGCACTCAAAAGTTTACTTCATGGATTAAGTCAGAGTAATTTTGAGATGATAGTTTTTTATGTTCTTCAAACGGAGATACATAGAGTTTTGCTCTAGGATTCTGTTATGCTTTGGTGTGCTCCAACGCTGACCGTAACTGGCAGCTATACAGGGTATGTCCATGTATAATATGATGAGTAGAAATGAACTGTGTAGTCAAAGTTTATTTGTTCCTTCTGCCTAAACAGGAGAAGCGATATCCATGGGGCCCTCGATGATTTGGTGTTGACATTAAGTGTTTGGCCAAACCCTGACTAGAATTGATGTGTTCAATTGAGTAGTCTGATGAATTCAACACATATCGGAAATCGGGAAACATAATCTTGATCCATGAGATAGACATTTATCCATGTCTCAGGTTCTTATGATATCTTGTAGAACAAAGGAACATTAAATCACTTATCTTAGGACCGAATCTTTATCAGAGTTCGGCAGCTGCATTGGATGGCTTGCTCTCTGCTGATTATTGAAAGTGTTAAAACCAAATAGAGTTAATAACTTGTCCAAGTGGGAGACTGTTGGATATAGTGTCCAGAGTCATTAACTATTGGTAATATTTCTAATAATAGCAGGGTCCTTTTGGGTTGCCCTTAAGACCCAAAATAAACAATCAGAAGAATAAAATGGAGTTAAAGCAATTAGTTCAATTGATGATAAGCTGCAATATAATTAATTAGATTAATTATATAAAGTGCAAGGACTAATTGGTTAAAATAGTTTTAACAAGCTTATCGGTTCAAGGGGGCTAAGTGTAAAATAGAGGGTTATAAATAAACTGCTAGGGGTTAAACCCTAATGAGTTTTTTCAATCTCTTGGAGCCGTCGATCTCCCTTCTCCCTCTCCCAAAATCGTAAACCCTAATTTAGGGTTTAGTGATTAAGCATCTTCTTGTTGTTGGTATTTTGGTGTTCTTAAGTGTGAGCCACTAGAGGGATTCATACTATTGGTCCTTGACATCCAAGAAGCGAGATCAAAGGTTTGATTCATCATTGTGGTTTCGACAATCGCAATAAACAAGTAAGTGTTCTTGATTCAATCTTTTGTAGTTAATTATCTAGAACGCATGCATTCATATAGGTTGATAGTTTGTATAACCATTGATAATAAAAATTAAAATATGTTTCGTTGCCTATATCATGTGGTTGTATGTTTACTCAAAACCTTACAGTCTCTCGGTCATTGTTTTGCCTCTTACCCAGTAAGATTCCTGGTCCTTATCACGCTCAATTGGTAAGGTAAGTGATATCGGTAAGCGCTTACCCCAATAAGCGTTTACTAAACGACCCCAAAGCCTAAAGAGCGTGTAATATTCTACATGGGCAATGAGGAAACTGGATCACATTTTTTCTGATCCAAACCCCCCAACAACTTCCTTTAAAACAAGAGGATTTCTCTCTAGAAATCAAGCATCATACACCATTATCCATGGGGTTTGTAAGTGTTTATTATATAACATTGTATTCATGTATTGTATCAAAAGCTTGCAAAGAATTTCTAGCCTCCACTTATAGGAGGTATGATGGCTAACTCATCTTTATTCTTCACGACCGCGGACTCCGTCGTGTATTCCTCGTTCAACGCCAGCACGATGCATCCACGCAACTCTTTCAACCCTGGAAACTTCCCAATAACTTTATCCAAGCAATCACCAGCCGTGCTACCAGATGAAACTTCTAATTTCACATCACTCGTCCCGCTTACATCTCTAGCCCGAGCAAAGAACAGTATCTTTATCTCGAAATGCTCTTTTTCACTTTCGATTTCTTGACTCGCCTTTTCAACCTCCCCCTCTCTCTCCATTGCTGGCCTGCACATACAAACAAACCGAAAACACGTGTTGAAATCATTCAAATAAGTCCAATTCTAGCATAAACATGAATCATGCCAATGGGGATTATGCATTAAAAAAGATGGACAAAAGGGTCATTAGAAACCTCATAAAAAATAACGAGTATATATGAGTATTTGGTGTATATGAATGTTATATATAAAAGCTTAGAAGCAACTCATCTGTTTGCAAATTCAGGTTTTCTGGTCAAGTTTGATCATTTTCCAAGAAAAGAGTCGACTTGACTTAGGAAGTTTGATCAACTACTTTCTCGAATAAAAATTTGACCCAAACATCTTGAGTTTTCAAACCCTAATTATAGTTTTCATCGGGCAAAATGGTTGGCAATCTTTAGCTTGATTTGGGGTTTATTGCAACAACGAATTGAACTAGAAAGATAAATTCAAACTGAAATCCAATCACAAATAGAGATTGAAGACTAATCATATTCATGATATAATGAAAAGGAACACCCAAGGCCAAGCTAGGAATTTAAGATAGAGGGTTGGTTGTACGGGTGTCATCGTACCAGCAATAATGCACCGGATCCCATAAGAACTCAACAATTACATTCTTGTAAAATAAAACAATGATAAATATGTACACAAATCCACAGTAAAAAATATGGCTTAAAACACAGCAATCCACAGATGTTTTGTTCATTGAGGAATCATATCAAACACTTGGTGTGCATAACAAAAAACTGAATCTTGCTCCGCCTAACAAGAACCTAAGTCGCACCACAAATGTCAAAACAAGAACCAAATCGCACCACAAACATCCAAAGATGAATCTATGAACTTGGTCATCAAATTGTATAAAATATTAAAACTATAACCTAAAAGATTAGCAGTGGATTTCTCCCAAAAACACAAACAACAACTAACAACACCAATGATCTTACCTGTTATGAGGAACCAAATTAAATAGCAAGATCGAATTCAAACGTTGGTGATGAAAGAAAAGCGTAATTGGATGAATCAATGTGCAAACTGAGGGAATAAAAAAGAAATTATTAGTTGGGGTTTCAAAAGATTCCAAGATTGAAGAAGACCTTGATCAACAATGTTTGACATCGAAGTGGATATCGTTGGATTGGCATAACGAATCTGGATCCAAATTAACCGACCCAAATACATACATAATAATAAAAGATAAAGCAAAAAAAGGGTTCCATTGCCGGGAATCGAACCCGGGTCTCCTGGGTGAAAGCCAGATATCCTAACCGCTGGACGACAATGGAATTCTTGTTGCTTTAGAACTGATTTGAATGAAATCACCATTTTTATCTCAAAAATGAAGCGAAAAAATTCCATTGGCGGGAATCGAACCCGGGTCTCCTGGGTGAAAGCCAGATATCCTAACCGCTGGACGACAATGGAACGATGTTGAAAGCAATAAACAAAACGCCTTTGAAGGTTAATTTAAAAACTCTTTCAATTTAATTATTCTTGTGTCGTAATTTTTGATAACGTGGAAAAAAAATGTCATATAAATGGCCAAATGGATAAAGAATAGAAAAACAATTCACTAAATAGACATTACATTTTGATACATTCTAACTAGGTTCAGCTTGGACCAAATCGGGCTATGTCCAGGTTGATCCTGACAAATTGTGAATGCAAAAAATCAGTCATGATAAACTCAGTTGCTACAACTGTTGTATACACCTAAGATTGAACTTTGAGTAGATAGGATATTCCAACACACCCCCACAGGCCACAGCCTCAACCTCTACGCCACAACTCTTGTGGTACATTTGTGCCAAAGAAAGGGACACCGATTACTAAAAATCTTCCGACTTTTATCGTCATTTTACTACTTTTATACAAAAAAACAAAATAGAAGTCTAAGATCTGGAACAAAGTTTTTTTTTTTTGAAAGGGTGTTCTAGGCTATGTCTAGACTAATCCATTGGTAAATTATGACTGTAAGACATCAGCCCTGAGATTAAACCTCAGTGGCCACAAGTTGTGTATGCCCGGATTCGAATCGAACCCTGAGCAGATGGGTTATTCCGCCACATCCCCCAAGGCCTTAACCCGTACGCCACAACAATTGTGGTTAAAAATCTGGAACAAAGTTGATAAACTCCAAGTAGCGATTCAATAAGAATATGTTGTCGTGATTAGGCCTTATATCGCTCGGCTAAGTATGATTAAAAAAAACAAAAACTGTTTTAAATATGTTACAAATTACCAAGCAAATTTAAACTTCCAGTTCCAAAATAACAAATATATAAAGACAAGTCACAAGTCAAAGAAAGTGAAGAATGAAATAAATGCTGTCAATTTACACAAGAATAAGAATAATAATATTTGGCAATGAGCACAAATGTGTACTCCCCAATAAAACCTCACACTCAAAGGCAACAACAAAACAAGATAGTCTTTTGGCATATAATACGAATGAATATTAATTCAACCTTAAGCCCGAAGTAATATTTAATTAGGGAAGTCTGATTCCGATTGGTGTATGTTTACGTTCAACCATGAGGGAAAAGACGCTAAGCACCCTTGCCGCTTTTCCATGGCTTGAGTACCCCAACAACAACAACTGCGATAATTATGAGTAAAAATATGATAGCGATGCACATCCACTTCCTTGAGTTCTTTTGTAGACTCTTCGCCTTGTAAAGGGCCTTGTTCCCATCCTGCACGTGGTCTACTGCACTCGACACCTATTCATATACCATTCACAAACCGGTTAAAAAAAGGAACAATGGGGGCAAAACGGTCTTTTACCATTAGAGATGGTCTTTGGCTCAGCGGTATCTGAGTTGCTAGTAGAGCCCAGCCTCCCAGAAGGTCAAGGGCCCAAACATCACTAACGTTGTGTTCTCTAATCCGGAGAGAAAAGAAATGGATGGTAAAGAAAGGGAGGAAAAAAAAAAGAAGGAAAGGAAAGGAAAGAAAATATTTTTTCGTGTTCTTAGGAGAGAAAGGAAAGGAAAGATGTCATTTTTACTAATATACCCTTAAAAAAAAATATTTTATAAGGAAATATAGGATAGTTTTGTAATTTTAATATGTTCAGTAATTTTTTTAAATGCTTTTAATTTCTTTCCTTCCCCTTCCTCCCACATTTGGAATGGAAAGAAAGTTTTGGAAGGAAACTTGTCATTATTTTCCTTGCGTTTCATTTCCTTTCTCTCCTAAAAAAGTTTTGAGAACACGAGTTTTTTTTTTACTTTCCACCCATTTCCCTCCCTTTCCTTTCCTTCCTAAAATGAGTTTCGAGAACACAACGTAAAGCTGATAACGTGTGTGAGTATTTACCTTGTATAAATTATTATACACTTAAAAAAGTACATTATTCAAGTTGAAGAAGGTAAGTCATAGTCTGACTTTTTGAGGTCACACACATCGTTTTCAACTTTAATATTAAAATTATTTCTTTTGAAAATTTTAAAGAACCTACTAGACCAGAGTTGGCAAAAAGGGTATAAATAGAATAAAATTGGTGATAAATTACTTGTAAACTCCTCGATATTAGTTACGCATTTCAACAGTGTTGGGTTTGACCTCAAGAAGTCAAAAGGGTACTTCTGTTTTTTGAAGACATCCACACATAACGAACGTTTTTGGCATAAATTTCGGTACAAAGTTGAGTTTCCTGGAGTAACACAGCGCAACAAGTTGTAGAAATGATTTTCCAATTACCTGTGTCTCTATATTGTCTAGCATATCTCCTTGAGCATCCACCAATACAGCCATATCCATAAATATCTGCACGAGAAATAGTAATTGGGGTCGCAACTTCACACGATAGTAAGGTTGGGTTCCGGTGAGAAGTGCCAAATTTGGTGAGAAGTGGTTATCAACCGTTGGATGAGAAATGGACGAACATTATGATTAGATGCACCGAGATAAGATGCACGGAGATGCACCGGATCAATTCCCTTTTAAGCCACAGTTCATGGGAGGGTATTTGATTAAAAGTGATCACGGTTTAAAAGTACTTCTCCCACCTCTCACCAAAAATGGCACTTCTCACACAATCCCATGCCTATATATATAGTAATAAACTTAAACCACAATAACCAGTATCAACTAATCAAATATAACTTATACGGCATTGTTCCACTAAGGGCGTGTTTGGGATTGCTTATATTTTTTACTTACTTGCTTATTGTTTTTCCTCACCGTAAATAAGTTATTTTTAGTGTTTGGATTGGAAAAAAAAAGTGCTTATGACTTTTCCTCACCACAAATAAGTTGTTTTTGATAAATTAATTCATTCTAACTTATTTGAAACTGCTTATAACTTATTTGTCAAAATTACATTTTTACTCCCAACTCCTTTTTAGCTCGACATAATTTAATAAGCACTTTTAAAAATAAGCATAAGTTGTTTTAAATAAGCAATCCCAAACACCCTCTAAGTATCAAATTTTCATCAGTATAAAAAGAATTATGTAACATTTGTAAAACAACCAGATTATTAAGGTAGTTGAAATGAAGTCAAATGTCTTAAAGTACCCTTATATATAAAACTCTACATCTAAGGGGCTGTTTACCAAATTTTCAATTAAGTTCTGTATGGATATATTTGTCTGTCTAGATAAATTTATTTGTCCGGATAAAAATATGGTGTTGTTTACTTTTTTTCTGAATGAATTGTCTTAAGGATTGAAATGACCGTTTTACCCTTCCACTTATTTAGTTGAAATTTTACCTATAACATCAATTCATCATCATCCAAAAAGATAAATTCCAAAACCAATATATCAATTTATACAAACAGTGGTGATATTGCTTAAGACAAAGAAAAAGAGACAGTGATGAAATCGAAAAGAAAAAGAAAGAAAAGGAGATTAACGAAATCAAAGAGAAGAGGAGAGTGGCACCAATTGTTCTATGAAATCAAAAAGAGATAAACGAAATAAACCAGCAGACCACCAGGACCTGCAACTCATTAAGCTGCAGAACTCAAACCAACAGACCACCACGACCTGCAACTAAACTCATCGAGTAAATCCCCCTTTGCAGGCAGTGACCAGAGCACAGGGGAGCGAGAGGTATGGAGAGGAGGGTCTCCGTCGAGAATGGGATTCGATGAAGAAAGGGGGCCGACGATCTACAAATGGAGAACAAGGATTATTTTCGGAGATGTGGTATCTTTCTTCAAAGGGCAATTGTTGAAGGAGAGTATCGCCGGAGAAGGTACGTCGCCGGAGCAAGGACCTTGAAGTAGATTATGGCCAAGGAAAAAGAGGATCGGTGGAGGGGAAAGCCGTATGGGAGAAACACAAAAGGGAGAACTATGAAGGTTAGGGTTTGAAGGCAAGGCGTGCTCTTTCTAATTTAAGGGTAAAAATGTCAATATTTTGGCTTAATGGGGACAACATAACCCTGGGTACTGTGCGAATAAGCCAACATCTTTGTGATTAAGTCGCAAGTAAACACTCTTAAATGGCTGTGCGAATAAGCTATTTCAGCTATTAAGTTGATTAAGTCGCAAGTAAACACCCCCTAAATGATCTATAGCCTCTCCATCATCTTAGCCAGAATTCTTTTATATTTGGTTTCCTCATCTGCCCTCATCAAGGCACCTTTGCTCTTTGGGAGGTGAAAGAGTGGTAAAGTAAACCTTTTGGACAATATTGATGCAAATAAGCGATTGAGCATAAAAATTCTACCAAAAAAATGTTGCTATCATGTAGAAAGAAACGGGTATCACTTGGTAGGCTAAAATTACCTATTTACCCGTTGTCATCATTACGAAGAATGCACAGAGAAGAACATATCTCTGGTCATATTACTAAATCATGGAATAGAGCAAGATGATACCAGAAATGATCCATCAAGGGAAATTAGCTAAACTCAAAATTTCTTATCGATTGCCTCATGGTTATTGAATAAAATATTTAATCAACATTCTAGTATTATAATATATGCAATTGTACATTCTCACCTGTTGCAACTCAAGAAGCTTCCTTTCTACTTCTCTTACTGCATCATGGCGTTCTTGGATCTCTGCAAGGGTGTCAAGTACCTAAACCAATACCAGAAATTACAAATAAGACATGATCCAACACAAACGCACAAAGAACCCGCCGCTTCCCAAGGGCAACCCCTATGGTGTGTGTGTGTATATATATATAGGGTCAGGTTCAGGGAAAACCTCAAAAAAATGGAAAAGTGAGGAGCACATTGATAACCCTTCATCTGGACGATATGCACATACAAGTAATTTGTAACATGCACATGTGCATAAAAACCAAAAAAAAAAAACTTAATTTACTTGTACGCACAAGTGCATGCCGTCCAGATGAAGGCTACCAGGGTGTTCCTCGATTCTATTTTTTTGAGGTTTTCCCCTGAACCTCTCTCTCGCTCTCGTGTCTCTCTCTCTCTCGCTCTCTCTCTATATATATATATAAACTTTTGTAGTTGAATTTATCCGTGTATTCATTGAACAGACAACTGTGAAGGAAGACCCGAGAAGAAACTAACCTGTCCTCGCCCCTGTTCCCGGATTGCTTTCTGAAAAATCTGTTCGCTGTCTCCTGTCTCTATCAGTCGATCAATTGTCTGTATGAAGCAAGGAACAATTCAAATATGTGCTTCTGTATGCTATAATCAAGATGGGTCGAGAATATAAAAAAGCTCGCACCTCTTCGTCGGCCCTGGTTCCCGTCACTGAATATAGTCAAAGAAAACAAAACATAAGTCGTAAGAAACGGGATTGTTAAAAACATCAAGTTTCAGACAATTGTTTTGATGTTTAAGTTGAGTCTAAAACCTGTGTAGACACGCCTCTCGACCACCTCACGATGCTCTTGATGGATGCTTTCTCTTAGAGCCTAAAGACATCCATTAAAGCAGGAAAATTAAGAAAATCCATACAGAAAATAAAAAGTAAAAGAAGCAAAACTATATAGATACCTGAAATTCAGACATCTTGTCCTTAAACTTCTTCTTCAAGGAACTGCAAAAGAAGATCACCATGAAACAAAGACAAAGTTGAGTATTCAGACAATGCCTTTCATTCAGCAAAACTCAGATAGAGGCTAGCAAACGTAATAAGTTACAGTGTAGTTGCTGTTCTTGATCGGTCCACTCCCGTCCCTTTTCCACATCCGGGCTTCTGTCTGTTGGCCAAGTTCTACTCGACAATAAGACGTAAGAATTAGAGGCTAAATAACTACAGACGAGATAAGTTCACAATAAGCTGTTTATGATCTAACCTCCTTATCAAGTTCCTCGATTTTTGATTTAATAAACCGAGCAATCTTTCCAACTTCATCCACATCTTTCTCCATACGCTGCTTGATTGCTGCAAATCAACATACATTTAATTATAAATTTTATATCAATAATTGAAAAGGTTTTAACTTTTAGTTTCATTAACAAGAGAAAGAATTGAAGATTACATTTCATAGCAGCAGCCTTGGTTACAGCCCTCGATTCCTCATGAGCATCCTGTGTAGAACTTCGTTAACATAATTACCGTGATAACATTTGCTGAAACAAAGATAGCTCGAAAAATACTTTTTGTTCAATAATTACTGTGATAACTAGCATCCAAATATTTACAACTTTGTATCTTAAAGATCAGGGCAAAAGGAGACCTGTAGTTTTTTTAATAGTTTATTCAGCTTCTCATATTGTTTCTCAATGTCTTGAACCTATCAAAAGAAAAAAAGAACAATAAGCTTTATAAGTTAAGCTGATGATATTAGATATATAGAATGAAAAGGCAGACAGTAGACAAGTCACCTTCTTGAAAAAATTGTCCAATCCCGAATCTCCAGAATTCACATTTTGTTGTGTTCCCATTTCAAGATCTCCACCGCCATAATCTTGACCCCGATGGTTCTCAAATGAATCCTACAAAATATCATTCGATAAATAGATTGTAATAATCGAAACACAATAATTAGTTTGCACAAATAAAATACAGAAGATGAAAAAAGGACAAAGAAAAAGAAAAAATACATATTCAGAATTTAGCTTGAATCTTGAGCTAATACAAACTACAGTCTCATACTCCTTTTCTCCCAATTTTGGGAATGCATTTTGGCTTGTTAAGATCAAATTCCAAAACCCTAGTACTCAGAATTTGTAAGGATACATCCAACTTTTGAAACAATAACTATTGCAACCACTGATGCCCTTTTCACAATTCAGGAAACAATTGAATGTCAAAGAAACTTCTTTAAATTCGAAAATTGATTTCATTTCATTTGATTTCTAATGAAGATTCAGTAACAACATGAAGAGATACAAGAAGTACCCTAAAATTGGAAACTTAAAAATTGAAGAAGGTACATATCAATTATAAACTAATTAGCTAAATACAAGTTCTATATCCAAAGTCAAAGGATCATAATAGTAGAAAACAAAGAAAGTAAACTCAAAGATCCATTTTAATTCTTATGCCTATTACCAAAAAGCGACTCCTTAACTTGAAAAATACTTTTTTTTTCTTTCATTTTTTGTTCCTTTCGATGAGGCTAAACTCATAAGTTAAAAACTTAAAATCGGTTAAACTTCAATAGAACTAATTGATTACACAGTTGAGACTACTCAAACGCATACATGAATTCATAGTTTTCAGTTGATTACAAGGTTCAACACCATCATTTGGCACCAATTAAGATCAAATCCAACATAAGATCTAAAACACTAATCTAAAACTTGGTAAAAGCATCGAGAATCTCTATAGCAGTGAAGAATGCAGCTTTTTTTGGTCAAAATTCGAATTTCTCGTTACAAATAAATGAAAACTGGATAGATTTATTTAGGGAAACTTACAGATAAGAGATCGTTCATGGTGAGTTGAAGCTAGATCTTCTGAAGATGAGGGTTTTTGGTGTGTATGTTTTAGTTTTGGGGGATTCAAATTGGGTTTAGGTTTTGGGTTTGGGTTTATTGAAGGAGAAGAGAGAGAGAGAGAGAGAGAGAGATACACCTGAATGGAAGCAAGCAACAACAAGGTAGAGAGAGAGTGTCGAAACAGCAGGGTTGAAGAGAGAGAAGAATTTGGTGACAGATTGTGTTGTGAATACAGGCTTTCATATCGATTAATACTCTTTTTTTTAATATTTTTTTTATTGTGTTTTGAATTGGAAATATATGTATATTAGATTAGATTTTTCCGTTATATGTATGATTATAAAAGATTTAATACGGTTTTTTATTTAATGAAGATAGATTTAGGAAAAAAATCTAAATAAATGAAAACTAGAAAATGTATCATCAAGCATTAATTAATTTTAACGATTTATTTTGAATAAAAAACATAATTGATTTTTTTTAATAAAAAAAAGACTAAGGGGTTGTTTGGCAGTTGCAGAATGATTAAGTGGTAAGAGTGGTTAAGAGACTTTTATGATATAGTGTAAAATTAAATATGGTTGTTTGATATTTGTTTAGAATGAAATCAGTGTGCTGAATGGTTAAGAGTGGTCTAAGATGGTAAATCATTCAGAGAATTTTGGAATCATTAAGAGGCCAAACAAGATTCACCTCTAAATGATTCAGAGGTTGCCTCTCTTAATGGAACTATTAAGAGGTAAACAAACAACCCCTAAATATAAATAACATTTGAGCGAAATAAATTACACTAAAAAATGATCATATTTTTCTTATTAATTTAACATCTATATTTGAACGTTTTCGATGGGTAACATCCGATTTGTTGATGTTTGCATCGTGTCCATCCCGTCTTTGAGCGCTGTCTTCGTCCCTGTTCGCTTCGTGTTGTGTTTGTTTTCTTTTTGTCTCTTCGTGCTTTGGCCTTTGTTCCTTGGGTTGCTTTTGCGAGGGTTTTTGGTTGGTTTTCTATTTTTTGCATAATTTCTTCAACGAGACCTCTTATACATTAGTGTTTTTTGGTTTTATTAAATTTGCCTTCTTTAAAAAAAACATCATTTATATTGATATATCTTTTCATCCGATTTTTTCATGGTTTTTCAGTTATTCATTTATTTACCGTTTTCCCTTTCTTGTATATACTTATGTTTCTTCCTCCAACTCTTCCATATATGTTATTTTCTTTCCAATCACATTAAATATTTTAATTGTGTGTTTTAATGATATTAAAAACCCACATTATATATATATATATATATATATATATATATATATATATATATAGTTGGTTCAATATATAATTAGGGGAAAATATATTAAGATATTTTTCAGAAAAAATAATTTAAACTTATACATTATAATTAATATTTTAAATACTTTTGTAATAAGTATTAATAAAGAAAACGCATATCTATACTACCTTATAAAGCATTTAGACCAACTATCTTAAAGTCTTAAAGTCTTAATCTTTTTTTTAATTAATCCACTCTCACTTAAATTTACGGTTCCCTCCATCCCAATCTTTTTTTTATTTATTAATCCACTCTCACTTAAATTTACGGTTCCATCCATCCCAAACTGACTGTTGGTTCACTTCCTCCCAATTGTGTCATCCAATGTGACTCTTGATCATCCCAAGACCCTCACCGCCATCTCTTACATATCACCTCTCCTTCCACCTTCAATTTCTCACCTCCAACTGAGTCATCCAATGAATATTTCTACTTCATTGTTTGTGAGTTCTTGCAGAAGAAACAGTGGTGATTCGGGTTTGTTTCAGCAGATTTTGTTGTTTTTAAGTAAAACAGGTATGTTGTACTTCTAAACCCTCTTTCAATTTGGATTGAATCTTGTTTTTTGGGCTTGATTTCATCTGGGTTTCTGCCATAAATGAAATATTGATATTGGGTTTTTGTGTTCTTGGTTTAATTTTTGTGTTCTTGGTTTAATTTCAACTGGGTTTCTGCCATAAATGAAAACCCCATTCACAATTTTGATTTGGGTTTGGGTTCACAGATACCGACTTCCGTTTCAATTCGGTTGTTCATTCTCGGTTAGGGTTCTCATCCAACGTCAGGTTCGTTTAAGGTATGCTTGTCGATTTCCCTCCCAACTTAGTGGTTCATTCTCGATTCAAAGAGTCTAGAACCCTAAAACCTCTTTTCTACCGTGAAGTTTAGAGGTTGTGTTCGGAGAAAAACAACATACGAGATGAAGAACGGCAGAAAATATTATGGTAATAGCCACTCACGGATGTTTGCAATCTTGGTTGCATTTTGATTACCCTTTTCCGTAACAACGTTTATACGTCTAATTCGGCTTTGAAATTGATTTTGGTTTCGGTTTTGAAATCGGTTTTGTTTTTTTTTGGTTTTGTTAACAGGATCGCCCTGGACGATTTGATTTTGATTGTGGCTATTGTTGATTGTTTACTGATCAGGTAACCCTCTGATTCAATCTATTTTAGATAAAAGTTTGACCTAATTTTAAATGCCATTTTTGAAAGCATCTTTCAGTTTCTCCATTTGTGATTTCGTGTTCGACTTTCTCCATTTCAGATAAAAGCTTGACCTAATTTTGAAGCATCCTCATGGGGAAAATGCAGTTTTAGGTTAGTATGAAGACGGATTTGGTATACTAGGGGTCTTACATCCTTCCAGATATATTAATAGAGGTAATGCTAAAATCCTTCCAGATTTATCAACCTCTATTTTGCATTACCTTGGCAGATTCGACTTCTGTTACTATTGTGGCTACGTGATTTAGCTCCTTCATACCCTCCTCAAGAACTTCTGTTACTATTGTGGCTGCGTGATTTAGGCAATATTTCAAGAACTGGCGTTTTATATTTCTTATTTTGATATGGTGATGCATTGCCATTATACCCTCCTCTGATTATGCGAATATATGAAGGGGCAACAATATTTTGAGTTATTCTTTATTTTTGTTTTTATTTTTTGTTGTGTTTTATATATGCTACATAAGAACGCTGTCAACTTAGATATATATTCAAGGATCTTGAGGCTTGACAGGGAATCAACTAATAAAAGCATTCTATATTTTAGTTTGCTCTTTTAACTAAATGAAAACGTTTCACCCTTTACGCTTTGTGTCAATTCATAATCTTCTCACTTTGCAGATTGTTTGTCTACGTTGGACTTGTATTTATTTAAGGGTTGTTTACCAAACATATACCACGTAAGCGCTTACTGACAAGGACATTACACTCACTTACCTTATCGTATAACATTATTGGCCATCGAATTTGATTTTCGGTAAGTGTCTTAAACTCGATAAGCTCTTAACTGGTAAGGTGTAGTGTTTGTAAACTTACTATGATAATAGTTTTCTCAGAATGATGTCTTTTGAATATTTAATTGATATATTGTGCTGAAACATGACTTATTGCAGCTATATCGAAGGATTATGATTTTCACAGCAACAACCACAGTTCTTGACAATGCATCACAGGTATGAAAAATAATCAACTATATGCCTATGCAGGTCTCTCTCTCTCTCTCCCTATATATATATATATATATATATATCTTAATTCGTTGGTTTTAGGATGCTGTTGATCCAAACCCTCAGTGATTTGATAATGACCCTATCTTAAATACTTAGTGAAAATTGTAAGTAAACAATATGTATCAGAGTTTCACTATCGCTGATAAGTACTAAGATCTTACAGTACTGCTGATAGGAACTCTCGCACTTTTAGATTAAACATTCAGCGAACACTGTTCACCATATCGCTGAGTCTGTTCAGTCCGTATGGTGATCGCTGATAAGTTAGTTGTTTACTTATGATCCCTGAAGACAAGTTTCACGTCAACAAAGGTTCTACGCTGAAGTCGAAGATCAAGCTCAAGAACCAGCGACAAGTCTCCTAATGAACTGATGCGGATCAGCGAAGACTCAGATTTGTCCACTCAACGTGAAGTATCAAGTACAAGACTTCAGCTATCGCTGAACTTTATCATCTGCTGAATAGTAAATGATAATCGCTGAATCAACGAAAGCTGATCATGAAGTCCTCCGTACAAAGTACTTTTGTCTTAACCTCCCTTGCACGCCACCGTACGAAATGTCAGAAAAGAACCTCCGAAAATCTGAAATCGTACAACCACTCTGATACTACACTGTTCATTCATGCGGCTACTAAGGTTGTCAACAAAGGTCAATGACATGCAACCAATCCGTTGATGACACGTGTAAAGTATATACAGAATTGCATTAAATGCATGCAGTATATAAAGAGATGAACTCACTTCATTTGAAGTAACTTGCTAACTCTGGACAAGTTCAAATCTCTCAAGATAGGATTTTATTAGTAATCTCCTTATCTTTCTTAGTGCAAGAAAACCTTAGTGTTCCAACTTGTTTAGATTTAGGTTTATCCTTAATCTTGTTTCCGCAACAAGCTGTAAATTGTTAATGATTTATCAATAAACAATTTAGAAAAGTAAAATAGTGTGTTTGTATTCAACCCCCCCCCCCCATTCTACAAACTTGTTTAAGCCTTTCGGGACCAACAAGTGGTATCAGAGCGGATTTGTTTAATCTCATAAACAAGATCTAATCTAAGATATTTCTCTTCCTTGCTATTATCTGAAAATGGCCAACTCAAACACAAACACTCACTATATCGACAATGGTTCTCTTGCAAAACCCCCTAGATTTTCCAGAGACAACTTCAACTTATGGAAAAATAGGATGACACTCTTCTTAGAAGGTGTAGACCCTACTATACCTTACTATCTTGAAAACGGTCCACACATCCCTGTAACGATTGATCCTACCGTTCCAGCCACTGCAACTAGAGCTGATATTCCAGAAAGGCTGATTCCAAAGGAAATCCATCATTGGACCGATGAAGACAAGAAGAAAGTGGCTATAGATACAAAAGCCAGATCCATACTATCCATGGCCCTTCCTGACGAAGTCTACCATTCCGTCATGAACCTAAAATCCTCAAAAGCCATGTGGGACACAATATGTGTTCAGTATGAAGGAACGTCTGAAGTCCAGGATTCAAGAAAGATCAACCTGGTAAGACAATACGAAAGTTTCATCTCTGGTAAGAATGAAACTCTCTCTGAAGTACATCAACATTTTAACTGCTTAATTATAGATCTTAAAACGGTTGGTAAGGAATATTCTAACTTTGAAGTTCTGACAAAGTTTTTAGAATGTTTACCTGAAAGCTGGGACAATTATTCCATGTGTCTCAAGCTGTCAAAAGATCTAAGATCAATGACACTCGCTACCTTATATGGCACATTGCTGAATCATGAGCAATCTAGCCATCTTAAGAAGAATCTTGTAAAAGATTCCAAAAGCACCCCTGTTGCTTTAATCTCAGAGGAACCTTCTACTCAGCGACCCGTGGTCACTATCACTGAGTTAGAAAGTAACTCTGAAAGATCATCAGATTCTGATTCTTCAGATGATGAATCCTTGGCTCTCCTAACTAAAAAGTTCAGGAGATTCGCCAAGAAGAAAATGTTTAGAAAGAACAAAACTCTTTCTATAGCTGACAAGCCTAAGTCATCAGCTTTTGTTGATAAGGCTACTGCTACTTGTTTTAACTGCGAAAAGACAGGTCATTTCGCTAACGAGTGCAGGTCAAAGAAAATCATGAGACCTTCAGCCTTTACAAAGAAATCCTTTGTTCCAAGGAATAAAGACGACAAATACTTAAAGCTGAAGGAGAAGTATGCAAAGCTGAAAAGCTTTAAGAAGAAGGGAAAAGGCCTAATGGCTGACTATGATTGGGCTGCTTCTGATGAAGAAGCCTCATCATCTGATTCTGAAGATGATGAAGCAAATCAATGTCTCATGGCCAAGATTGAAGAAGAGGAAGAAAGTTCAGACATTCCCTCCACTTCAACATCTGCCATTCAGGTATCACCTTCCTTCTTTACCAATATTGTAAATATTGATGAAGCTGATAGTCTCCGTAAAATCGAACTACTGACTAGAAGCTTATACGAAGCCATGAACGGCAAAGCTGTGGTTGAAAACCAAAATCTTGATCTCGCTGAAAAGCTTAAAAATTGCCACCTTCAAATAGAAAAGCTTTCTAAATTTGAAGAAGATTTTAAAGATCAAGTCCATTTAAATCAGCTAGTCAAAATTGAACGAGCGGAAGCTATCGCTGCATTAAAAGCTGAACAAGCTACTGTTGAAGGATGGTGTAATTCTTCAACAAAGATCACTGAGATAATTAAGGCTCAGATTCCTCTGAGTGATAAACGTGGTCTGGGTTATAAAAATGATACTCCAATACCAACCACTGAACGTTCAATGCTTAAATTTGGAACGTTCGTATCCTCAGTAGCTGACACTTCTTCATCTCAGTACTCCTCGTCGATTACACCAATCCCTGAGGAAACTCCTACCTCCTCAAAAGGTAAGGAGAAAATGGTTTATTCAAAACCTACCTCTGTCTCTAAAGATAAAGGTAAAGGAATTGTAATTTATCAAAATCCTCAGAAGGGTACTTTAGTACCTAAGCTGAATGCTTCCAAAGCCTTAGTGATTCATTCATCTGGTTCTAGAAATCAGACCTCTGGATCAGTTCAGCGACCTACTCCTAGACTCAGAGTAGATGTCCTTGGTAAGAAATCTGAAGAACTGAATGTTCGTCCTATTTCAAAAACCAATAGTGTACTTGGTGCTGGCACTTCTAATTCCAAATTAAAAGCTCAGCACACAAGTGGTCCTAGAACTAATTTTAGTTATAGGAAATGTTATCACTATGGACTTACCGATCATATTGCAAGTAAGTGTCCCACAGCCACCAAAGCTGATAAGATAGCTAAGGTGAAGATAGCACCAAAGAAGACCAAACCAGTTGCAAGTCAGGTCAAGGTGACTCCTACCGCTGAGGTCAAGAAATTGACCAAAGTGAAGAAAGACAAAGCTGAATCTTCAAATGCTGCGAAGACTGCTGAACCCATTCCAACCACTTCCACTGACAAACGCGTATACATGGTGAAGTGGGTACCCAAGCAAAACTAATCTTCCTTTGTATTGCAGGTTAAGAAGGGTATCTGGTATCTCGATAGCGGATGCTCTAGACACATGACTGGAAAGAAAAGCCTGCTCGCTGAATACAAGGAAGAGAAGGGTCCCTCTGTGACTTTCGGTGGAAATGGAAAAGGACACACCCGAGGGTATGGTGTACTTTCAAATGGTACAACATCCTTCAGAAGAGTCGCATATGTTGAAGGGCTGAAGCATAATCTTCTGAGCATCAGTCAGCTTTGCGACATGGATAACAAAGTGATTTTCACCAAGGAATCCTGCTTTGTCTCTGACAAAAAGGAGAAGATAGCTCTCAGCGGTTATCGTTTGGAAAATGTTTACGTTATAAACATGGACTCAACAACCACTGAGAACTCCTGTTTCTTCTCAAAGGCATCTTCTGATGTCAACTGGCTATGGCACAAGAGGCTTTCACATCTCAACTTCAAGACACTGAATACTCTTTCATCCAAAGAGTTAGTCACTGGTCTACCTCAACATTCATACGCCAAAGAATCCTTATGTTCAGCGTGTGAAAAAGGGAAGCAGACCAAGGCAAGCTTTAAGTCAAAGCAAGTTTCCTCAGTGTCATCTCCTCTTCAACTACTCCATATGGATTTGTTTGGCCCCGTTAACAAACAATCCATCGCTGGAAAGAAATATACGCTGGTCATAGTTGATGAATTCTCTCGTTATACATGGGTAATGTTTCTCCGTTCTAAGAGTGACACCCCTGAAGAACTCATCACCTTTGTTCGGAAGATGGAAACTCTGAACAATATGACTGTTCGCTCAATAAGGAGTGATCATGGAACTGAATTCAAAAACAGTTCTCTTGATTCCTTCCTTGAGAGCAAGGGTATTTCTCATAACTTTTCGTCAGTGAGAACACCACAACAAAACGGAGTCGCTGAAAGAAGAAATAGAACAATTATTGAAGCTGCACGTTCAATGCTCAACGATTCTCACCTGCCTACTCAGTTTTGGGCAGAAGCTGTCAACGCGGCTTGTTT
Organism: Saussurea involucrata; assembly: GCA_033807775.1. Taxonomy (NCBI): domain Eukaryota; kingdom Viridiplantae; phylum Streptophyta; class Magnoliopsida; order Asterales; family Asteraceae; genus Saussurea; species Saussurea involucrata. Next base: position 9,743,026 of record CM066325.1, on the reverse strand, counting down.
TACGCAAAACAGGTCGCTGATAGTCAAAAGATTCAAAAAGACAGCCTATGAACTTTTTCATGAGAGAAAGCCTTCAATCAGCTTTCTTCACATCTTTGGTTGTCAGTGTTTCATACTGAACAACAGAGATGCCCTTGGAAAGTTTGATCCTAAGGCTGATGATGGAATCTTTCTTGGATACTCCTCAGTTTCCAAAGCCTTCAGAGTCTTCAACCGAAGAAGACAAACTGTAGAAGAAACTATTCACGTCACGTTTGACGAATCCCATTCAGCGAACTCTAAACCGAACGCTGATACAGAAGAACTGAATCAATGGATGTTTTCTCATCTTGGTGATTCAGAAGATGTTCCCACTACTCATACTCATACAACTGAAAATGATGGTCCTACTATCATTCCCAATATGCAGAATAGTGAAGCTGAAACATCTTGGGTCTCAGCTGTTCCTATAAATACTATACCCGCAGTTGATCCAAATGTCTCAGAAATTCCATCTATTTCTCAGCAATCAGTGAATGAAGTGACAAATGCAAGCATTCCTCTCTTAGCTGATTATCCAGAAGTAGCTGAAGCCTCATCTTCAGTTTCTCCAGTTCAGACTGAGTCAGCGACGCATGCTCCGGCTCAGCGATGGACTGTAAATCACCCAATCGATCAAATTCTTGGTGATCCCAACGCTGGTATTCAGACTCGTAGAAGTGCATGTAATATTTGTTTATTTGTTAACTTTATTTCTCTAACTGAACCAAAGAAAATAGATGATGCCCTCAGAGATCCAAACTGGGTCAGCGCTATGCAAGAAGAGCTGACTGAATTCGAAAGAAACAAAGTTTGGAAACTTGTTCGGAGACCAACTGACAAAACAGTGATAGGCACTAAGTGGGTCTATCGAAACAAGTTGGACGAACATGGTACTGTAACTCGCAACAAAGCTCGTCTTGTTGCTCAAGGATACAGACAAGAGGAAGGTATAGATTATGACGAAACCTTTGCTCCTGTAGCAAGACTTGAATCTATTCGTCTTTTCTTAGCATATGATGTACACAAAAACTTCACTGTACATCAAATGGATGTTAAGTCAGCGTTTCTAAATGGAAAGCTGAATGAAGAAGTTTATGTGGAACAACCTCCAGGATTCTCAGATCCTAAGCGTCCAGGTTATGTTTATAAGCTGGATAAGGCACTTTATGGCTTGAAGCAAGCTCCTCGTGCATGGTATGACACTCTTTCTACGTATCTCCACCTTGAAAAATTTGAGAGAGGTAAGATTGACAAAACTTTGTTTTTTAGAAAAATAAAAGGTCATATCATTTTAGTTCAAATATATGTTGATGACATTATATTTGGTTCTACTAACCCTGAGCTTTGTACTCGTTTCGCTGATAGAATGAAAGATGAGTATAAAATGAGTATGATGGGTGAACTAACATATTTCCTTGGTCTTCAGATTAAGCAAACTGAAAAAGGAACTTTCATAAATCAGGGAAAGTATGTTAAAGATATGCTGAAAAAATTCGACTTAACTGAAAGTTCAGCTAAGAAAACCCCTATGGCACCACCGCTGATACTTGATAAGGACACAAAGGGTGTTCCTGTCAATGTCACGCTGTACCGTGGGATGATCGGCTCACTACTGTATCTTACAGCTAGCCGACCCGATATTATGTTTGCAACATGTCTGTGCGCACGATATCAAGCTGAACCTAAGATATCTCATATGAAAGCTGTAAAGCGAATCTTTCGATATCTTAAGGGTACAGCGAATCTAGGTCTTTGGTATCCCAAAGATTCAGGATTCGATCTAACCGCCTATTCAGACAGTGATTTTGCAGGTTGCAAAATGGATAGGAAAAGCACCACAGGAGGATGTCAGCTCCTGGGTGGAAAGCTGGTAAGTTGGACAAGTAAGAAGCAAAACTCGGTGTCCACTTCCACAGCTGAAGCTGAGTATGTAGCCGCTGGAAGCTGCTGTTCTCAAGTCTTGTGGATGAGAAATCAACTACTAGACTATGATCTTCAGCTCTCCAAAATTCCAATCTATTGCGACAGCACAAGTGCCATCGCTATAGCAAACAATCTAGTGCTACACTCAAAGACAAAACACATAGAAATCAGATATCATTTTATCAGAGATCATGTGATGAATGGTGATATAGAACTTCATTTTATCCCAACTGATTATCAGTTAGCTGATTTGTTTACCAAACCTCTTGATGAGACAAGATTCAACTTTCTCATCAGCGAGCTTGGAATGCTGAACTTTGAAGGATAAATCTTCAGCGGTTCACATTTAATCAGGATAAAATAAACTTGTACAATCCATTTCATCATCTTCTCTCTGAATAAATTGGGTTAAACTGATATCAAGGTATGTTTTCTCTGACAAAACGCATGAAAATGCAAGATTTCAAATTCTTTCATCGCTGAATAATATTTTGAAATTTCTTAAAACCCTCACTGATATTTCTATTCAGTGCTTCATATTTTCCAAAGAGTCCCTGAGTTTTTCTTTCAAAACCTCAGAGACAACGAAAGAATGTGAAAGGACAGTTGTGACGTCATTGCAACGGATAACACCAGGCACGTTTCCTTTTCTGACACACGTTTGCACGTTTCGTTGTCTATCCAATCAAATGCAAACACGTGTCCGTGTCATGATGAAAAACTTTCCCGCTCAAGTTTTTCTCTCTCTACTCTCTTCCTATATAAACTCTCTCAAAGTTTATATTTGTCTTTTATGCGAGTCAATCTTTCTCCGCAAGAAAAGAACACTGTTGCATTTTGTGCTCTCAATCTTCAAGAACTGTTCATCATCTTCTTCATCAAACTCAAGGTTAATATGTTCTTATCTTTTATCAAATGCAAATAACTTGTTTTCGATCTTATCATTGTTTTACACAAGATCAGACAAAAGAACTCAAAAATAAAATCATTTTCTTTCATGGTTTTATAAACACAACCATTTCATGGTTGTTCTTCAAGTTTTAAATCTAAAATCTTAAACTTGTTCTTCTTTCGTATCCATTTTTTTTAAAAACTGGAATACAAGGCTTATAGGTGTTATATTCGTTTTTTTTTAAAAACAAGAAAAACCCTAATCTTCATTAAGACTTTTTTGTCTGAATGAAATGGACAAAATTCGAGAAATCTTAATGGAAATTTTCTTTCCACATTAAGATATTTCTTATTTGTTAACATCTTTGGTTGAACTGATAATACAGTGAAATGGCAACTTCAAAGCTGAATGTTACCGCTGAGTCCATCTCCACTGATTCTGAGGAACTGGAAATCACCAAAGCTCCTCAGGTTAAGTTTGAGCTGGATCAACTAGACTGGACAAAGGCAAACAACCTTTCAGCGCTTCTCGAGTTTCCTCCTCGGAAGCAGGTATCCCATCTAGACGACGCTGTAAATTTTTTGAAGAATAGCCCCATCTACACAGCACTGACAATCACACCTCCTGCCAGTCAGCGTCTATTATCCCAATTCTGGTACTCTGCCAGACACACCAACCTACCCTCAGCCAAAGATCCATCTAAAACCATCGACTGCATACTCAGCGATACTGAGTATGGCACCATCAAGATAACCCCAGCAATAATCCGCAAAGCTCTGAAATTCCCTAACGCTACCTCAGAAAATCCTTTCATTCCATTTCCTGACCACAAGAAGCACGCTGACAGGGAAGAAATCATTGCTTTCCTTGATGCGATGGGTTACATCTGGGAGACTGGAAGAGACAAGCTACCTGAGAAGAAGCTGACGCTGATAAAGAAATCCAAGATGCCCAGCGAGATGAACTTCATCTTCGCTCACCTGATCAGCTGCATGACAGCGAAATCCGGATCCTCTGATCAAGCCGCTCAACCTCAGCAGGCCATGGGTTACGCACTGCTGAAAGGTCTCAACATTGACTGGGCCTCCATCATCTATGAAGACCTCATTCAACGTGTTGATTCTGCCGCTAACCGACCAGCATGGGTTCCTTACCCGCGATTCATCAGCGCCATCTTTCAATATGGCCTGAAGGACAGCTATCCTGAAGAGGGTGATCTGAAACTCTCTCAGATTGGCCCTAAAGTTCTCGACTTCAAGCCTGTCGCCAACGAGGTACGTCTCTCTACTCTTCTCACTCTTCTAAATTCTCCGCTTTCTGTGGCTCCTTCAGCGACAATACCCATCGCTGATACCCCGGCCACAAAATCCATTCCTTCTAAGAAAAGGAAACAATCTCTTACCCCTCTTGATTCCAAAAGGATCAAGAAAACCAAGGAGCAACCCCAGCAATTGCATGCTGAAGACTCCTCAGCTCATTCTGAAGAGCTGAAGGAAAGTTTCGTGGTACGCTCTGCCACACCAATTCAAGCCATCCCTTCTAAACCTACTTCAGCGTCCTTAAACGCTGAGGTTAGAACTTTGGAATCTACCCAACCTTCGTCAGTCTCTCAAAAGACTGATGAAGTACTTCTCAGCGAATCCAACGCTGAACTTGAAACCCAACCCCAATTCTTATCCTTCGCTCCTCCCTCTACTTCTTTGGACACTCCTCCAGTCAAAACTGGAGATGCCATCATTCAAGAAGCCGTTGAAGCTTCTCAGCGAATGACGAAGAAAGGACCTGCAGAGATCTCCATCCCTCACGGAACTTTTGAGGGAGATATGGAACACTATGGAGGGACTCGAAACTTTGATGAGTTCGTCAACGCTCCTGCAGGTACAGATCCCACCTTAAACACTGTAACTAAACCTGAAACTTCTGAGCTTTCCTTTGTTCACAAGTACTTATATGTTACAGGTCCTTTTTTGGGAGACATCAACCAGTCTCTGAAGTCTATGGAGATGAAACTTGCGGATCTCACCACCGGTCTATCAAATAACTCTACAGCTGTAACAAACGCTGGAGAGAATCTGACGAAGCTGACTACTGTGGTGGACAAGAAGGCCTCCTCTGATGACATCAAAGACCTTGATAAAACTCTCGCCGACTTTGCCAAAGTGCTCTCCGACATCTACACTGACTACACCAACCTCAAATCATCAGTTTCCACCATTTCCAGCGAGGTTACAACGCTGAAGAAATCGGTTGGTACACTCGAAGGTGATATGTCAGTGGTCAAGACCGACTTGGGCTCAGTGAAGACCGACCTTGGTTCTGTCAAGACAATGATCGAGACGCTGGTGAACAAGGCAAATAATCCAGCTCCTGCTCCGGCCCCTGCACCTGTTTTGGATTCATTCACCGCAGAGGATCGCCAAGAGCTGAAGAAAATCACGCCTGCTATATCTGGCCTAGAAGACAGAATAGCTAAGCTTGAAGGTTGTGTGAAAGTCTCTGGCCTAGAAGACAGAGACAACACCAATGCTGAATCTACCCATTCCTCCCCGCCCATCATGAGAAAGAGGGGGAGAAGAGCGCTGAACAGGAGAAGAGCGCTGAAGATCAAAATAAGAGCGCTGAAGACCTTTCCCATGATGAATCTATCAGGGGAGAGGGTAATGAAGATCGGATTACTGGACCTCAGGGAGATGAAAACCCTGAGGGAACCGAGAACCTCGCCTCTGTATCTGAGGGGGAGAAACTCGAAGAAGATGCTGAGGAATCTGAAGCAGAAGAAGACGAAGACTTCGACATCCCTGAAGCTGAACCATCCTCCTCTCCAAGGAACGATGATGATGATGATGAAGATGACGATGATTTCTTTGTTGTCAAACCTGCTCCTCGAACCAAAGCTCTTAAAGGTATTTCAATAAAAGAACCTTCAGGGGAGAAGACAAAGACAAAGCACTCAGCCTCTGGCGCTGGGAAAAGCAAAGACAAAGGCATCGCTGAAGATGATAATCTGGCGATCCTACTTGCAAAGCCGATTTGTCAGGTACACTAAACTTATTTTTCCTTCCCTGATCATCTCTGAAAAATCAGTTATCCATTCCACAAACACCATACACATCCACATTTTTTTCTATCTTTTCTACCCAAGTTCTTCTACCCAGTTCTTATTTGTAAGATCGCTGCGTTTCAGCTAGTCCTCTCCCCTGTTTGAGGATATCGCTGAAAGATCTGTTGCGACTTCACCAATAATTCCAGCTACCGCTGAAGACATAATCCCAGTCTTAGATTTAATCTCTGAGACTGATGAACCAGAAGAACAACCTCTCTCGCACAGAAACAGACCTTCCTCAGTTCCTCAAAGGCTGAGTGAAGAAGATCAAAAGAGGAGAGAAGAAATGATAAAGCGATTCGAGGATCAGCGAATCATCCTAAGGCGCGATCAACTACCTTCAGTTCCTCCTAAGTTCAGAATTTCAAAAGCTGAATACCAGGATCATCTCAGAGCTGAACGCCTCATCGCTGAAAGGAAGGAAGCTGAAGATAAAGACAGAGAATACGCCATCAAGCTCACTCAAGAATCTGTCAAAGACCCCAAGCTGAAGCGTATTCCCATTCAAATCCAACGAAAGCTTTGGGAACAAGCCCAGAAGATCGTGGAAAAGAAAGCTGAAGTTTCTCAGACCACCCTGATCTGGTGTAAAGAGAAAATCCACTTCAGATATCGTCCAGCGAAGATCAACAAGGTATTCATCTCTGGAAGAACCTCCATCGGAGTACCTATTGTTGACATCAAACTGTTCAGAGAAGATGACTCATCTGAAACCTTTCGTGCTGACACTGTAAAAAGGTATGGTCTCTCTGAATGGCTGGAGATGAGGTTAGCTATCCAACCATCAAAATCTAAGTACAAGGATCATTTCGAAAAGCTGATAAACAGACAGATCGATTTGATATCTTCTTGTGTGGATATTCCTCCTGTTCCTGATCTAAAGCCGAAAAGAAAAAAGGACTCTCCAAGGAAGAAACGTCAAGATTCAAACTCAGGTCCTGTCATACGAAATGAAACTGGAATTGGTTTCTCTCGCGCTGAAGTACTTGGTCCTGATCCTGATCTATCTGCCCTTGACGTCTCTTTGCCACCATGTGAACTTTTCGTCCCTGGTAAAGTCATCAGTAATCCTTATGGAATATTCTTTCTTGACTACGACGGACGTAAATGCTTTCAACGGATCGCTGAGCTTCCAATCACTCCAATCGAACAGCTCAAAGATCTCATCTACTGGTGCGACTTCAGAAAAGACATTCAGGCACGACACCTAAAACCCTTAATTTTTGAAGCTGCTCTGAAGCTAAAGAATAAAGGAGAAAAGGTTCCTGACTGGATGATTCCAACTGAAAAGACAACCCTTGATGAACTTCTCATTAAGGAAGAACCCTTTGAAGGCTGACAACAATCACCACTTTCTCTATTGTATCAGTCATCCTTCAGTACTTGTAATTTATTTCGCTTGTACTTGTAATCTTTCTTATTCATATTGTAACCTGATTCAAAGATTTAAAGAAAGATTTCAGCGAATGTACTTTACTCCATCAGTACTGAAAAGATCCCAGAAAACAGTAAAAGGGACAAATATTTTATGAGTTCTTTTTATCCTTATGTTTTCATTAAATAGCAATTTTCTCTGTTGCTATGTCATAATCAAATAGGGGGAGATTGTTGATCCAAACCCTCAGTGATTTGATAATGACCCTATCTTAAATACTTAGTGAAAATTGTAAGTAAACAATATGTATCAGAGTTTCACTATCGCTGATAAGTACTAAGATCTTACAGTACTGCTGATAGGAACTCTCGCACTTTTAGATTAAACATTCAGCGAACACTGTTCACCATATCGCTGAGTCTGTTCAGTCCGTATGGTGATCGCTGATAAGTTAGTTGTTTACTTATGATCCCTGAAGACAAGTTTCACGTCAACAAAGGTTCTACGCTGAAGTCGAAGATCAAGCTCAAGAACCAGCGACAAGTCTCCTAATGAACTGATGCGGATCAGCGAAGACTCAGATTTGTCCACTCAACGTGAAGTATCAAGTACAAGACTTCAGCTATCGCTGAACTTTATCATCTGCTGAATAGTAAATGATAATCGCTGAATCAACGAAAGCTGATCATGAAGTCCTCCGTACAAAGTACTTTTGTCTTAACCTCCCTTGCACGCCACCGTACGAAATGTCAGAAAAGAACCTCCGAAAATCTGAAATCGTACAACCACTCTGATACTACACTGTTCATTCATGCGGCTACTAAGGTTGTCAACAAAGGTCAATGACATGCAACCAATCCGCTGATGACACGTGTAAAGTATATACAGAATTGCATTAAATGCATGCAGTATATAAAGAGATGAACTCACTTCATTTGAAGTAACTTGCTAACTCTGGACAAGTTCAAATCTCTCAAGATAGGATTTTATTAGTAATCTCCTTATCTTTCTTAGTGCAAGAAAACCTTAGTGTTCCAACTTGTTTAGATTTAGGTTTATCCTTAATCTTGTTTCTGCAACAAGCTGTAAATTGTTAATGATTTATCAATAAACAATTTAGAAAAGTAAAATAGTGTGTTTGTATTCAACCCCCCCCTTCTACAAACTTGTTTAAGCCTTTCGGGACCAACAGATGCTGGCAATGAAAATTGAAAAACAAGATAACATGTGCATTATCTATTTCCCATTAAAATTCTTCAAGAGACATTAGTTGTGGGTATTTTGCTATCATCATGCAAGAAATAGAATTTCTAGAAGTGGATGGTGAAATTTTTTAAGGTTCTTGTCATCTCAGTTCTCTCCATTTGGATGTCCACTCACACCTCATTATTAATATTCAATCCAACATTGATTTCAAAGGAATTGTTTCTATGGTTTTACTAACATGTATTTGTAATGTGGAATTTTAATGAAACATGTATTAGATGTATTTATGTTTCGATAGGGATGATGGCAAATCTGGAAGCAATGGCCAATGGATGGAATTCTGTGTTTTGTATGTTGTACTCATCAAGTTCTAACATGGAGACTGTTACTAAGCAAAATTTCTTGGAGTTGGATGATGAATCTACCAAATTGATGAGGGAGCACTCAAGCCTGCACAATTGCCTCATTTTTGTGAAAAAGTATCTTCAGCATGGTGAAAAAACCAACAATTTAACCTAATTTATACAAAGTACTTAATCCATGTTTAACTTATAACAATCATTATGTCCCTAACTTTTATACTTAAATAATTGATATCTTTTGCCTTGCTCGTGGTTGGTTTAAGATGAAAAAGAATATAATCTATCTTATGGTTAAACGAAGTTGATACCATTTGATACCTTCGGATAAATTACCTAAAAGGAGTTTTCACGATTCATATCATTTGCTATTAAAGTCGGTTCAAAATAGCCTCTTGCTAATAACATTTATTTACAAAATATGTTTTTGTAATCAAAGTTTCTTCATTCAAATTGCAGGTTTATAAGGGAACTTGGCTAAAGTTTGTTTGGACCTGGATCGTATTCTGCCTGATACCATCATGTTTCTTTGATTCCTGTTTCGTACTAAAATCAAATGTAAGTTTCTCTCCTTGTTATATGGTATCTATATACGCTTATTTTATTTTTTATGTTAAAGTTTCTCCTCTTTCGTTTATATGTTGGGGTTATGTGAAATGCTATGGATCTTTATACTTTATTCTTCCCTTCTGCAACTGCACGATGACTAACAGGTTTCACAATTATTATTTCTTGATTTCAGAAAAGATGAAGTAACAGTTTTTTTTTCCAGATTATTCAAAATTATTATTTCTGGATTTCGGAAAGGATGAACGAACAGGTTGTGGTGGGATGAATAATTCAGGTAAAGTGAAATATGTGGTCCTATTTGAACTCAACACACGAATGAAGGAAGGAAATGAGATTATTGTTAATTGTTATTGCAAAGGGTGGTTGGTGATTGTTGAATACCATGTGTGTTCTTTAGTTACCTACTTACCTATAATTTGCACGCATTTTGTGTGTTTTTTGAGAATTGGAAATAAGATTGCATTGTTAAGAGGTTCTTATGGTATATTGCAAAATAAAATATGGTTGTTTGGTAATTGTTAAGAATGAAATTAGTGCTCCGATGGTTAAGGGAGACCCAAGATATAAAATCATTCAGAGCGTTTTAGAACCATTAATAGGGACATTTTTTTTGCCAAAAAAGATTCACCTCTTAACGATTCAGAGGTAAACAAACAGCCCCTAAGTTTTAACAATTAAGTTGTAAACAAACAGCTCCTAAGGTCTAACAATTAAGAGGTAAACAACAGCCCTTAAGCTCTAACAATTAAGAGGTAAACAAACAGCCCCTAAGCTACAATAATTAAGAGATAAACAAACATCCCCTAAGTTCTAACAATTAAGAGGTAAACAAACATACCAAAAATATGTGGCTCAGAGACTTTTAGCAAAATTAAAATAAGGGGTTTGTGGAAAGCCCAATAAGGTTGAAGGAAGAAGATGAGAGAATCTGGGTTTTGTTTTTCTTTAAAATAAGGGGCTTCTGTGTTGGGTTTTGCCCCTCTTTATTTGGGTTTTGTATTGCGGTTTCATAGAGAATTCAACTTTACAGTTTCTTCAAGGGGTTTTACAATCTCAGGTATACTCTTACATCAGTTTCTTTGGTTGTTTGGTAATTCCAGGAAGCTTTAATATTTTATTGTAAAAAAAGCTTTGTTAAAAACCAGTTAAGAGGTCAGAATGGTTAAGAGGTTCTTATGGTACATTGCAAAATGAAATATGGTTGTTTGGTAATTGTTAAGAATGAAATTAGTGCTCCAATGATTAAGGACACCCAAGATACAAAATCATTCAGAGCGTTTTAGAACCATTAAGAGTGACATTTTTTTGAACCCAAAAAAGATTCACCTCTTAACCATTCAGAGGTAAGCAAAGAGCCATATTTCATACAATTAAGAGGTAAACAAACAGCCCCTAAGTTCTGTAAAATAATGTGGTTTCCTTGTTTTTCCAGCTTCCTTTGCTTCTGTTTGTGTTCTTTCCTTCTGTTTGTTTCCTTCTGTTTTGGTTGTCTTTGCAACTGCTTGTTGCTTCTGTGTTGGGGTGCCTTTTTGGCCCCTGTTTGTTTGGTGTTTGTTTAGTTTGGCTTCTTTTTAATATATTGCTTTTTAAAAAAAGTTAGCTTCTTAGCCTTAATGTTTTAGCTCTGTTAACAATATCCTTGTTTTTCCAGCTTCCTTTGCTTCTGTTTGTGCCTTTTTTAGCCCCTGTTTATAAGGATTTTTACTAAATTTTATTGGTTAATAGTTAATTAATTGATTTTTATTAGATTTATTGTTTTAGCTCAACTTTTATAATAGTTTATATATTAATCAAAATAGTTGTTTATAATTATCAAAACAAATTATAATAGCCATTGTTTGTATATTGTGGGAAAACAATGTAGTCTTTTTGTATAAATAATATATTTCAGTTTTGATATTTTGTATCTAAAAGAAAAAAGAGTTAACTGCTAAAAGAAAATCATTTAGATCGTATTTTAGACAGCAAGGGTGGGACAAAATGAAAATTTTAGGCAATTTTTAATTTCATTAGAGAAAATAAGAGAGCGTAAATCTCTCCAAATTTGGAAAACAATCTAAAAATAACTATCATGAAAGATAAATGTTATTTTCTAATATTTTCAGTGAACGTTTTGAATTCTACGGCTTCAACCCAGATTGCATTTGACCCAGAAATGCTGGAAGCACACTACATAAGAATTATTCTGAGTTAAAAATATGTGATAAGTCAAGTTGATTAAAATTGTGTTTTTTTGTGAAAACATTTGGAACATGTATTTGTTAACTTTTGTGGTATTTTGTATTGGTTCTAATGATATTTTGAAATGTATGTGACAATTTAGTGAAGGTTTTGTGAATGAATGTTTTCTAAATGTTTTGAACATGTATGTTACCATTCTTTGAATGTTTTGTGAATGAGTGTTTTCTAAATGTTCAAAATATGTATGTGACCATTTAGTGAAATTTTTGTGAATGTTTTAAGGTATATATAGAGAAAGGTTCAAACGAGAACGCTAACTATTTATGAGAATACGAGAACGGCCGCGTATGTACAAAATCACATGTGATTCACGTACAAAATCACCACATGTGATTCACACCTTATCGCACGACTTGCTCCAATGTACAAAATCACATGTGATCGCGCGGCTTGCCACGCGACCTGTAAGTCGCGGCCTAGGCCGCACGTGTCCAGACATTTAATGTTTAAAAACTTAAATGTATCTTGATAGAACTTTTACTTCCCCGCCGCATTGCGCGGGTATTCAACTAGTTAATTTACTAAAAATGATAAGAATGTACATTATTTTAAGAAAGACAAACAGAAGTCACATTTGTTCCATGACAAATGGAGTAAACGGATATTTAAACACAAAATATTAGAATTCAACCACAAAGGTTGTGGTGTAGTGGTTAAGGCCCTGAGGGATGTGGTGCAAATATCCATTTGTCCAGAGTTCGAATTCAAGCGTACACAATAATTGTGGTCACTGAGGTTTAATCAGGGTGAATGTCTTACGGTCATAATTTGCCAATAATTAGTCTAGACATAGTTTATAGGACACCTTCCAAAAAGAAAAATATTAGAATTCATGACACATTTTAAGACGGTGAACAGATGTTTGTGGTCGGTTTTTCATATTAGAGTCCTATCGACACTTTTTTTAAACGATGAATAAAAATATTGGTAATTTTTATTTTGAACGTGAAAGAAAATAGAAAGAAAAAAAAAGAAATTTAAATTATTTTAAAAAATTATTTAAATTATAAAACTATCAGACCTCTTTAATAAGTTATAGAGTTAAATACGAATTTGGTCCCTGTGGTTTACAAATATTAACGGCTAAGGCCCCTTAAAGATTTTTTTAACGATGAATGTCCCTTAACTTTCTATTTCATAACATGTAGAGTCCCTGTGGTTTACAAATATTAACGGCTAAGGTCCCCGTGGTTTACAAATATTAACGGCTAAGGTCCCTTAAAGTTAACTAACTTTGTAAACCACAGGGACTCTACATGTTATGAAATGGAAAGTTAAGGGACGTTCATCGTTAAAAAAATCTTTAAGGGACCTTAGCCGTTAATATTTGTAAACCACAGGGACCAAATTCGTATTTAACTCTAAGTTATATATTTTTAAATGGTTATTTATAAATTTGACATATTTCCTTTTATTTCTCTCATTTTTTAGAATATGAAAAATTATTTTATTTCTCAGACATAATTAAAAATTTATTTTTATTCTCTTTCTTTTCTTTTTTTTTTATATATTTGATAACACAATCGTGAGTCATGTATGAATTAATTTTTCTGATTTTTTTGTGTGTTTGAAAGTTTTTTTATTGAGAAAATGTGCTTTTTAATTAGTTCTTGTTAGGAGTGTAAACGAGCTCGAGTTTTTAACGAGTTACTCGAGGTCGGTTATCTTGAGCTCGAGCCTAATAGTTGTCGAGCTCGAGTCGAGCTCGAACACAAAATAGAGCTCGTTTAACTTAACGAGTCGAGCTCCATAACATCAATGTTCGACTCGACTCGTTCGAAAGCTCGATTAAGCTTTACGAGTCGAGTCGAGTCATTCGAGCATACACTTTTTCGAGCCTACCATATTTATATGTTTACAAATTATATAATCAAAATATAAAAGATTATCGATCTTGAATACATAAACGAGTTAATCGATCTCGAATTCGAGTTCATAAACGAGCATCGAGCTCGAGCCCGACTTTGAAAATTTAATCGAGCTCGAGTCTGGTATTATTTTTTCGAGTTCGGCTCAAATAACCCACTACTCGACTCGACTCGTTTACACCCCTAGTTCTTGTATAGAGGTCAATCTAAAAGTTTATTGAATAAACTATTTTTTATACCATTAAGTCACTGTCAAATAATTATTAGTTAAATAAATTATAAATACTATTAAGCTACTTACAAATATATTGTTAACCACAAGGGTTGTGACATACTGATTAAGGCACAGGGAGATGCACGTGATTTTTTTTTTGAGATTTTTAAAATGTCTTAAAGCGGCGAAAAGTCTTGCGAAATTTCCATGATGGAACCGTGAAATATCCTATCTATCCAGGGTTCGAATCCAAACATAAACAACAGTTCAGTGTATTGAGGTTTAACCAAGACTGATTTGTCAAAAAAAAAACAAATATACCGTAAGTCACGTATAAGTTGTGGGCATGTTCTTGCACGGAATGCTTCTTTAGTCGGTCCCACCAACACTAATGTCATCCCACGAAATTACATAATTACCCATCCTCCAATTTGGCTCATTTGTCACCAAATAATGTACCTATATTCCAAATTAACATGTCGGAACTAGTAACTTAGAGCATCTTCAACAACTTCTTTAAAATTGAGAAAATGAGGATTTTGGGCAATTATTTTGCTCCAACAGCTTTCCCAAAACTATCTTTAAAATGGAAAAAGTTGGAGAGAGAAAGTTTTTTTTTTCCAAATATGTCCAGATCACTCCAAAAATGATTACCAAGTGAGAAGACCAATAGAAAACTTTGAAAATAAATATGTGGAGAGAGAAATAATATTTTAATAGATGAATGAAATATTTTAATATTTTAATTAAGGTTGGATTCTCCAAAATGAGGAAGCTATTGAAGATGAATGTATTTTTTTAGAAATTTTGGCTTTTGGTTCTTCATTTTGAAGAAATTATGGAAAGCTGTTGGAGATGCTCTTATATTTTATATATTATAATTCAAAAATTTATAACAAAAAATCACTATCTTGTAAATATTTGAATACTTGATGCAACAATATTTATTTTACTAATTTAATGAGGTTCATTTTTCAAAAAAAAACCTCAAAATATTATGATTGGAGAATAAAAGCAGTCAAACATAGAGATAGGATTGGGAAATTGACGAAAATAGCCATTTCTAATTGGTGTAGTGAGAAAATAGCCATTTTCTCTCCCACTTTACCCAAATATCCATGGCTCCGCAAGTGCGGACCACTGTTGAGCAATGCGGACCACCTGAATTGAATTTACAATTTACACTTTCAACCCCTATACTTATTTACTTACTTTACTTTATAACTTTTAGTTTCATAATTTAATTTTACATTTAACACATATAATCGTTTATTAACTAAAATACGTTAAAAATGCGTTTTAATTTTAACAAGTTAGACTATTGTAATCGTCTATTCGATACGCTCGAAATGAGCACAATATTGAATTTTTTTGATTTATATATTTTAATATATATCATATACACTACATATAAAATATTTTTTATATTTAAAATTCATTTTTAACGTATTTTCAATTTTGTTTTACACTCCTTTTGCATTAACATAATAATCATATATGATATATATTAAAATATTTTTTATTAAAATTATTTTTTTTTAAAATTATTTTTTAAAACTTATTTTTTATGTAGTGCATATGATATATATTAAAATATATAAATCAAAAAAATTCAATATTGGGCTCATTTCGAACGTATCGAAGAGACGATTACAATGGTGTAACTTGTTAAAATTAAAACGTATTTTTTAACGTATTTTAGTTAATAAACGATTATATGTGTTAAATGTAAAATTAAAATTATGAAAGTAAAAAGTATAAAGTAAAGTAAGTAAATAAGTATAAGGGTTGAAATTGTAAATTTCATATATGGCCCGCTACATATGATTTTAATTTGATATTTACACTTTTAACCCCTATACTTATTTACTTACTTTACTTTATACCTTTTAATTTCATAATTTTAATTTTACATTTAACACATATATCGTTTATTAACTAAAATACGTTAAAAATACGTTTTAATTTTAACAAGTTACACCATTATAATCGTCTATTCGATACGTTCGAAATGAGCCCAATATTGAATTTTTTTGATTTATATATTTTAATATATATCATATACACTACATAAAAAATAAGTTTTTATGAAATAATTTTAATAAAAAATATTTTAATATATATCATATATGATTATTATGTTAATGCGATAAGAGTGTAAAACAAAATTGAAAATATGTTAAAAAATGAATTTTAAATATAAAAAAATATTTTATATGTAGTGTATATGATATATACTAAAATATATAAATCAAAAAAATTCAATATTGGACTCATTTCGAGCGTATCGAAGAGACAATTATAATGGTGTAACTTGTTAAAATTAAAACGTATTTTTAACGTGTTTCAGTTAATAAACGATTATATGTGTTAAATGTAAAATTAAATTATGAAACTAAAATGTATAAAATAAAGTAAGTAAATAAGTATAGGGGTTGAAAGTGTAAATTGGAAATTCAATTCACAATTTGAGGAAGAGGTCCGCATTGCTCAACAGTGGTCCGCACTTACGGAGCCAGGTCCGCACTTGCGGAGCCATGGCTATTTGGGTAGAATAGGAGAGAAAATGACTATTTTCTCACTACACCCATTAGAAATGGCTATTTTCGTCAATTTCCCGATAGGATTGCTTAAAAACCTTACAAAACCAACGAATAATCCAACCGAAAACAACCCGATGTCTAATCAAGTTGTAAAATTTCCAAATCGTAGGGTATGGGTCATTTATGTACCTTTTTTGCACTTTTATTGTTTATGAGCTTTGTATTCTTGTTATATATTCTAGCAATACAAATTCCCACCGTGGCATCCGAGTCGGTGTTTAGCACGAGCGGTCGTGTACTCAACCCATACAGAACAGATTTGTCAACTTCCATAGTTGAGACTTTGGTTTGCACTCAAGATTGAGTGGGAAAGTCGAGAAAACCGATTGTAAATGACATTAATGATAAAGGACACCAAAGCCCAAACTCATGTCATTCCTTAATTTATTATAACCCGAACACTAGACTTTATTGAAGATAGGGAAGCTTAAAAACACGACCAACCCAATAAATAACCTAACCCGAAGCAACACAATGTCTAATCAAGTTGTAAAATCTTCAAACCGTAAGATACGGGTCACTTGAACGAACCACAATCACGGTGGTTTTCAACCTCTCTTTTCCCGTAGGACCCCAAGACACTACCTATGACATTTAATAAGTAAATGTCGTCATCAAAACCTAAACATACACTCAAATTCAAACTCTTAATTTATGGGAAAAGTTTAATAAAACTCAACGGATTTTAGTGTTTTGAGTGATTAAGTCTTTGGACAATTTTTTGAAACAAATAAGTCCTTGAACATTTCAGAACTTGTTAAATAAATCATTGGACTTTTGGAAACCTGTTAAATACATCCTTAAAATTGTAATAAGGATGTATTTAACAGGTTTCCAAAAGTCCAATGATTAATTTAACAAATTTTGGAATGTCCAAGGACTTGTTTGTTCCAAAAAACTGTCCAAGGACTTAATCACTCCAAACACTAAAGTCCATTGTTTTTTTAGACTTTTCCCTTTATTTATAGCCTAAACATTAAGCTTTATTAGTAACATACTAGAAGTCTACTCCGCGATATATCTCGATTTTAATGTTTTAATTTATGTTAGTGTGTGGTTTTGTATAAACGGTCATGTTTTTTTTTTATAAATTTGTTTAAAGAATAACGTTTTTAAGGAATTCAGGATCTGAGGATTTGAAAGTGGTTAGAGATAACGATTAATTAATAAGAGTTCACGATTTAAGTATTTGAAAGTTGTTAGAGATAAGTATTAATCAAGTAATTAACATTAAATGAGGTACATAAAGCTTCAATAATTATTTTTAAGAGATTAAATAACGGTACATGAAGATTTAAAGATTATTTTTAAATGTTTTTTTAGTATAGATTATTTGGTTCCTATGCGGGTTTAGTTTGTTGCATTTAAAGTCAAGCTAATTATTTGACTTTGGGACCAAAACGGAATTCCTTAGTCACGAAGTATTCATACCCCTTTCCTGACTCCCAAGCAATAACGTTGGCTCGTTACATCGCCCATTTTCCATTCCCAATTAAACCCCGCGTGGATTCCGTATCTGTTTCGAGTCAACAGCTGTTCATATAAATGGCTATAAATAATATTTGATCCAACATCCTTTACTCCTCATTAAGATTCATATAAACGGTGGAAACCCCAACAGATTGGTTATTGAGGTAAGTTTGTATAAGCGTCTTCTTTTTGGGGATTCTTTTCTAGTTTTGCTCACTTGATTGATTCTTGATGTTGGTTGTTACTTACTTGTTTCTTCGGTGACCTGTGATTTCGGGTTTCTTATGTATATTTTCCAGTTTTTTTTTTATTGATCGCCAACTGTTTGATAAAATGCGTCCCATGTGGGTTACTTTACTTCACCCGATTTCTTGCTTCAAGTCAATTTCGGTGGGAAACCCTTGTTCGTTTTAGATTCAAACTTGATGTCAGTTTTTTCTTTTCCAAGTTGGGTAGTATCTATTCTATTCGAATTATGAAGTTCTAACTAACCAAATTCTCTCAAAAAGCTGTAATCTTTATCATCTTTGAAGTTAAGGGCATCTCCAATGTAATTCTATATTTTACTCTCTCTATTATAGAGTAAAGAATAAAGGATGTGTCATGCCTTTTTCAATGTATTACTCTATTTTCTATTCCAAACGAGAGTATTCCAAGTATTTACTTTTTTCTACTCTAGAAAAAAATAGAGATTATGAATAGTGTTTGTCTGTATATTTAGAGAGTTACTATTCATTTCTCTATTATACCTAGTAAAATAGAGGGTTCATTGGAGATGTCTTAAGGAGATGTTTTAGAGAGTAAAATAGAGATAGAGATTAAAATAGAACGTTCATTGGAGATGGTCTAAATGGAGGATAATATATCAAACAACTTTGAGAGGAAAAAAAACTTGAATCTATTTGACATGTTCAATATTCAAAAGCCAAAGTGTAGCTCAAGCGCAGTGAACCCCTGTCTAGTTTTGTTATGGTCGTTGTTTTTTTTATAAAGATCATTACATTGAATAGTCATTGCTGGTGAATTTGGTGATCTTGATGCTTTTGGTTACAATTGTTTGATATATAGTCATATTGCATATGCTGTTTCACTGTTTCACTGTTTATCTTATTGGTTTTGAAATCATCCACATTTCTCTCTGCAGATAACTTGGATATAAGGTTAAGTACTGAAATGGATCAGACATCTGAGCATGTTGTCAAGGAAGAGGTTCATCTGAAAACCGAGTGCAAGATGAAAGGGACAGACGAAGGAAAAAGAGAGAAGGTTGCTGAAGAGGTAGATTTGAAGATTAAATCGGTTGAGAAAGATAAGCCAAAACATAAGGAAGATAAAAAGATATCTAATGAAGGCAAGAAAAAGGAAGAAAAAGTCAAAGATAGGGAGGCTGGTGAGCAAGACGAGAACTCGGAGTCTGAGAAAAATGGGAAGAAGAAGAAAGAGAAGAAAGAGAAGAAGAAAAAGGAATCAGAGGAGCAAGATGAGAATGCCGACGTGAAAGATAAAAAGAAGAAAGACAAGAAGGATGGTGCTGGAGATTCGAAGGAAGGGGTAAAAAAGTCAGAAAAGAAGAAGAAAGACAAGAAGGATGGTGCCGGAGATTCGGAGGAAGGGGTAAAAGAGTCAGAAAAGAAGAAGAAAGACAAGAAGGATGGTGCCGGAGATTCGGAGGAAGGGGTAAAAGAGTCAGAAAAGAAGAAGAAAGACAAGAAGGATGGTGCCGGAGATTCGGAGGAAGGGGTAAAAGAGTCAGAAAAGAAGAGGAAAGATAAGTGTGCCAAATCCGATGATAAAAAGCAAGACGGGGAGGATAAGAAGAAAAAAGAAAAGAAGAAGAAAGAAAACGAAGACGATGAAGAAGGAACCACAAAGAAAGACAAGAAAGATAAGAAGGAAAAGGAAAAGGAAGTTAAGGATAAAGTGGTAGAAGAAGATGGTAAAAAATGTGATGCTGAAGTTGCATCAAGGGAGATTGAAATAGATGAAAATGCTACAGAAGTGAAGGGGGAGAAAATTGGTAAAAAGGACAAGAAAGATAAAGGAGATAAAAAGAAACCCGATGCAAAATACAAGGATCTTGACAAGCTAAAACTTAAACTTGACAAGATGAATACTAAAATCGAAGCTCTACTAGAGAAAAAAGTAGAAATAATGAGGCTGATAAAGGAAAAGGAGGAAAGCCATGGACTTGTTAAGGAGTCCTCAGAGACCAATGCAGCTGCAACAGAAGCGGTGTAGAGCTTCTTCATGTACATGTTTGTTCACCTTTTCCGTTTTCCTCCCTTTATCGTTTTCTGTTATATACATGTTTTAATGTATACAAGTTTTTTCATCGCGATAAATAAAATCATCACGGTTATATATCTTTAGTGGTTGAACTTATAGCAACTTTGCGCCCTTGAAATAATCATAATCTCATCACTCAACAAGATTTTCGTGTTAAAAATTACGACCAAATGAAGCCATAGATTACATTTATATGGTTTTGGTGGGTGCGGTTGTTAGGCCAAACCCAAACGGGTATAACGGGTCATAGTGTGGATCTCCGACATTCATTGGTAGCTGATCAACGGACTTGAACCAGGTACGGGCAAGCTTTCCTGTGAAACCATAGTCACCAAACAGAACATCTATGACACCTTGCCCTTCTGTTCCTGGAAGCCAAGCAGCCACAAGGGCATCTATTGTGTCAACGAAGGGCTGCACCACTACTGGCCGACCAGTGATTAAGACCACCACACATTTTACTGAGCTGCATACGTCTTTGATAGTGCTTAAGCCTGGCTCTGGAATTGTAAGATTTGAGCTGTCTCCAAAAGTTTCTGCATATGGGGGCTCTCCTACCACAATTATAGCGTAGTCGAATATGTTGGATTTGAGAAAATCTTTGTTGGGATTCTCGTTGTAGACTACTTGAGTGTTTGGATCCACGGTATTTTTCACAGCAGAGAGGATTGTAGTACCTGTAAAACAGAGGTTTAGTTCAAGGAATATTCATGAATGAAAATGTTTGATATTCATGATGAATAATGTTCATGAATATTTGTGTATATTCATCATGAAGAGTTGGTTCTCATGATTCTCAAAATATTATGGTTCCTAAATTAACTTTTCTTGTACTCATATCTCTCTCTCTCTTTCACATTTGAGAACCGTGAGAACCAACTATTCATAATGAATATTCATGAATGAAAATGCATGATATTCATGAATATATGTGTATATTCATGAGGAATAGTTGGTTCTCACGATTCTCAAAATATTTATGGTTCCTAGATTAACTTTCCTTGAACTCATCTCTCCTTTTCACATTCGAGAATCGTGAGAACCAACTATCCATAATGAATAGACTATTTATAATGAATATTCATGATGAATTATATTCTTGAATACTTATGTATATTCATAATGAATAGTTGATTTTCACGATTAAAAGAAAATTAATAATTCCTAAATGAACTTTCCCTGTACCCATATGTCTCTCTTCCACATTTTCCTTCTTTAACTTTAAATTAATGATTTAAACAAGTTTAGCACTTTAGATGATTTTCATATCCTTACCAGCAGTGACATTGCCTGAAAGTCCTTGCCACTCAATTGTCCACCCACCACATTGATAACCAATATTATTAGCATGGGATCCCGCAACTAGTATCTTTGATGTCTTCTTAGGAAGCGGTAGTAATGGCTGCATATAAGGTTTACCATTCTTCAATAACACAAGTGTTTTCCTCACTGCTTCCCTTGCTAAATCTCTATGTTCCTGTTGTCATTAGAGTTTATAATTCAAATTTCAAACCACAAAAAAGATGTTCTCAACCATGGTCAAACCCGAAACAAGTTTGACTTAGCTACCTGGCATCCCAAGTACTTGGCCATACTGTAATCGGCCAATGGGGTTTCAAACAGACCCATGGTAAACTTCACCCTTAGAATCCGCTGAACTGCATCATCAACTCGGCTCATGGGTATGAACTTATTTTTGACCAGGTGAGTCAACCCATCGATAAACTCCGTGTAGTTTAATGGGACCATAAACTGCAGTATACCATCAATAATATTAATATATTACGAATATTATAAACAGGAATAAGAAAAGGCAGGAGAAAACAAACCATGTCAATGCCAGCATTCATTCCAGCTAATATCGAGTAGGTGTAATTAGCATGTGCAGGAGTGGTGATCCTGTCGATACCCTGCCAATCTGATATCACAAATCCCTGAAATAGAACGGTTAAAAATTCATTTTAGTTGCTAAGTATTGTTAATTTCTTGCAAGAAAGGTCTGATTTCAATAAGACGAGTGAATTTACTTTGAAATTGAGCTTGTTTTTGAGGTAGTCAGTAACAAGATTACGGTTAGCGTGCATTTTAACCCCGTTCCAGCTAGAATAGGAGGTCATAATAGTAGCCACACCCTTGATGATTGAATCATTGTATGCTGGCATATGTATGCTGAAGAATTTTTTACTGTTTGTTACTGTGTTGCCTTCATTTGTGCCTAGGTGAGTTCCTCCATCTCCCAGGTAGTGCTTAGCACAGGCTGCAACCTTTTGTCTGTGCAAACAAAGGTGCAATTAATGTCATGGCTCAGAATACATATTTCCGATCTCATTAAGCTCTATGATTAGTAACTATTTGTGTACCTGTTCAATGCAGCGGGATGCAAGATTGTATTGTAAAAAGGTAATGGAAAATTGATCTCATTAAAAAAGAAAATCTGAAAGTTATGTTTTTAATAAAATACAGAAGTGGTGGTTGAACATGTCTTTGCTAATTCAGTAATTTGGAGACCCGGTTAAAAAAACCCTAAAAAATTATCGGTATAATTAGTGTCAAATTAGAGCGTTTGCGGATTTCTCATGAATGTAAGACCATCCACTACAAGGATTTCTAATGGGTTTTTAATCGCCACGTAGGATTTCTAATTAAGAAATTGTGGTGGTTATGAGTATGATTTTTAATAGGAACTTGGTTTTTGGTAATTGCTAATGTCACACCAGTACTTTTCGCTGATGTGGCAGTGAATAATATACTACAAAATTGTGGGGTATAATTTCTTAATAAGAAATTGCTTTATATCACATCATGTTTTTTTGATGTTGTGTGGAAGGTAATTTATAGATCAATTCTAAAGCTAGCGTGACACTTTAGAAATTGTGCTAGATGATCTGATTTCTAATTTCTAGTAAGTGGAACCCTTGGTCCCTGCCAATTAAGATCTAGACCAAACACAAATAGACAACCTGCCTACACTAAAAAGTCAAAAACTATCCATTAGTTAGATCTCTTTAATGAAGAACAATTAAAAAATCCCAATAATCATGCCATGTAATTTTGTTAGAAACCCGTTATCATATTTTATTTTATCGAAAATCAAATATAAACCCGTATTTCGCGATTCAAGAATATGATAAATACATGGTATTACTTACTGTCCTTGGATAAAAGGAGCACCCTTTTCTGAACCAGAAGGGATTTCTCCTTGTAAACCTGGTATGATCTCAGTCATTAGTCTAACGATTTTGGGATCTTCACTGTAGCTTTCGAAACAACGACCCCATCTGGGATCTCTACAGACCTGTTTAAGTGGAAATTATAACGAGTTTAGAGATAATAAATTAAACCGCAATTTTGGCAGTAGTAATGCATGAATTTGTCTACTTACTGCAATACAAGGTGCAAACGCATACTGTATGCCAGTGGCTCTAACTTCAAGTGCTGTAGCAGCCCCGATCTTCTTAACTAGAACAGGATCCCTATTCATATGTGAATATAATAGATACAATCATTCGCCAATCTGGTTGATTTGGTATGGGTTTTTCTGAATGATATAAGATGGGAAAAGTTTAAATGAGAATCATAAATATTTTGAGAACTTGGGAACCAACTATTTCATGTATTATTCACAATGAATAACCCTAAATATTCATGAATATCATGCGTATTCATCGTGAATAAAACCTGAATAGTTGGTTCCCAGGTTCTCAAAATATTTACGGTTCTCATTCAAACCTGCCCGATATAAGATAAGATTTACATGTTCTTGCCTGGTAACTCCAAGACCAACATTATGAGGAAATATTGTAGCTTTATAAACATTATTATGGCCATGGACAGCATCAATCCCATAAATCAACGGTATCCCTAAACGTGTTGATAACGAACCCTTCTGGAAATCATTAACCATATCAACCCATGTCTCAGGAGTTGCCTCTTTAGATGGAACACTCCCTCCTCCACTCAACACACTTCCTGAAATCATAACGTAATCCAAAATGATGATATTTGATGATAAAAAACAAATCTACATTATAATTAAGGTATTTGAATGATTTATATACCTATTAGATACTTCTTTATAACCTCATTCGATGCCACTGATCTTTCAATCTGAGTCATTTGGCCAATCTTTTCCTCAAGTGTCATCCTCTTCATTAAGTCATTTATTCGAACACCTAGCGGTTGTTTCGGGTCTTTGTATGGCATATACTCTGCTTCAGCCATTGAAGCCCAGCACCACATGACCATCATCAAGAAAACCCAAATTTTCTTCATATTCATGAGAGTAAGCTTTGCAGCAATGGAGCTCCAATGAGAACACTTCTACAGTTATAGGAAAACAGAATGTCAATCAGGTCAAAGCAGACAAAAGAGTTGGTGGGTATCCAAGATTCATAATTATTTTTCCTAGAAAAACATAAACAAAAGACATTTTTAGCATTTTGTTCACAGGATATATCAATAAAGTTCAAACTTTTAGTTGAATTCTGAAGTGGGTTCTAGATGACTGAATTGTTATAGAAGAGATATATATATATATATACACACACACACATAAATGTATATATATAGAGAGAGGGAGTTCAGGGGAAACCCAAAAAATTAAAAACCACTGAACACCCTGATAACCATTCATTTGAACGATATGCACATGTGCATACAAGTAATTGAACGTGCATACAAGTAATTGAACTCGTCTTTTAGTTCTTATGCATGTGTACATGTTACATGTGCATACCAGACAAATTGCTTACAAATTACTTGTATGTCCACGTACATACCGTCCAGATGAATGGTTACGAGGTTGTTACCCAACTTTTCATTTTTTTTGCAGTTCCCTGAACCTGACCCTAAATATAAAATATCTATATATACACACACACAAGTAGATAAGTTAACAAGTTGCAGGCAGACATTTATGACATAAGCTATAGAAACCAAGAAACAGAGGAAATCCCAGGTGGTGGCTCTGGTTCTGGTTCTGGTTCTGGTTCCTAAATGGTTGCAGCCCTTGCATTTGAAAGGTCCAAGGGCTCCACCCACACCCTATCCTGGTGCACCAAGCCTTGGGATACAAAAGAGACCGTTTTGATTACTCGATCACCCAACATTATGGTAAAATGGTTCAAGCCTATCGCCTAGCCTGGTGCACCAAGGCTCGAAGGGTGGCTCAAGCCTATGACAAATGCAAGATTCGAACCATATTTGAGTTCATTGTTTAGCTACCAGATTTACAATGGAGTTTGTTTGGCAGAGAAACGTGCAAATTTGCAGAGGAACTTGTAAATACTTGCAGCGATTAAGAGAGAGAGAGAGAGAGAGGCAAATCTTGTTTTGGAGAAGGATGGATATTTGTAGGAGACTTATTTCATAATATAGAAGTTTTATTATGTTTTAACTAAATACTTATTGATTTTGTCAAAACTCAAAAGACGTGTAAACCATAACGACAAACTTGATTGGTTGGCATATATTCCATAACTTCAGTTCACTAGAGCATCTCCATTGCTATTTGAAGATGGCTTGAAAATGACTTGAAGAAGACTTGAAGATAGCTTGACCATTGGAGACAAATACTTGAACATGACTTTACTTATCAAAGACTTGATGTTCCTCAAGTCTTTGAAAAAATGAATTTAAGAGGCAAAAGATAGAGAAAGTATATGTTGGTGGGACCAACATATTTTTTATATATTTTTATTTTTTTCAAGTTGTCTTTACCATTGTGGATGCCCTTACACTTTTTGAGGGTTTTTTCCCATCCTATTCCTAATTCTAGTGGCATCTCATAGTTTTTATTTAGGGAAATTAATTAAAATACCCTAAGTCCAACTTCGTGTTACCAAAAGCCCACGTGGCAAATGTGTCTAAAGTTCTTATATTTAATGGTTTTTCTAGGATGTGTGAATTAAAGGAATAAAGAAAGCTAATTAAATACACATATATTTAAATGTGTCTAAAGTTCTTATATTTAATGGTTTTTAGGGAACTTTAGACACATTTAAATATATATATATATATGTGGTATATATAATTAACTCTTAGTGGGTTTATGTTCTCCTATATGAGAGCTTCGAAACGATATATAATGCGTCGAAAACGGAGTATGTGTGAATGAAATATCGATGCTCAAAGTTGAGTAAAAACCCTGAAATTAGCAAAAACCAATTTGGGTGTGGGAAGGTGTCCCACATAGGAAGGAGAAGTGAACTTTATTTGGTTTATAAGGAAAGAAGTGTGAGGAGTTGACAAGCTCCTTGCATGGTTTTACTCCAACACCTACCCGCGCGCAGGGGGGGGTGCCGATTGACGATTTCGTAAGCTAAAATCGTCGAACATATGCGGACACGAATGCAGCTCCAAAATCTTGTGCTCACGCAGCTCGGTTTTGCTAAAATTTCTTTTGAACAGTTTGTATTTTTTTTTACTGAACAAAGTTGGGGGGCTTTTGGCCGAAACAGTTTGCCACGCGGGCCTGGGACCCATCGCGGGTTTTTTGGGTATTTTTGTAAACTGTGAGAGATTTTGGGTATTTTTGTAAACTCCTCTCTCCTACTTTAAAAAAATACCCATTTTCCCCGCGATATGACCTTCGATCGCGGACCCAGATAAATATACCCTCTATTTCAAATTAATTATAAGTTTGGTTATTGTGGCTGCCATTTTGAAAAACGTCCATCTTCGTCGTGGTATGTAAGGCTTGAGGTTTGACCTTGCCGTCACACCATGTCTCACGCTATTTTAAACTTTAACCATGGTTGATATGTGGAATATACTTGTAGAAATAGGTACGAGTTCGAGTCTGACAATTGCAACGGGAGAAATATAATTCTTTTTGGGGTTCGGTTACTTGTGGGTGCCGGTATTTCAAGCCAACCATCTATTAGGTTGTTGTGTATCAGTGTATCCGATTTGTTATAAAAGCCGGTGTCACGTAAATCGAATCCAAGACACCCCATAGCCACAACCGCTGAGTGAGTCAGGTATGCCCCTACAGTATGGATAGGCAGCCGATTGTGGGCCGGTTTGGGTTGCCGGTATCAACCTTTTGTACAAAAAATTGCATAATTCTCGGTTATATTTTAAATAAAAAGTCACATAATCCAATATTTCAGACTTAGAGCACCTCCAATGGTAATTGAAAATAGTTTGAAAATGACTTGAAGATGAGTTGACCATTGGAGACAAAGACTTGAACATGACTTTAATTGAAATAGTACGTAATGTTTTATCTTAAATTAATCAAAAATATAACGTACAAACTCAATTGCATTTGTTACAAGCACCATATAAAAACTTTTATATCGAACACATTACATATCTCACTGATTTACACGAAGAAATGCTTGTCCAGTTAAAACGATTGAACCTAAAGCACGCGATCCGACAACGATGGCAGTCTTCGGAAGAAGTTCACTACCGGGGACGGCATCCGATCCCTGAAGATCGGATGCCGCATATAATAAAACCCGAACGTCATTGCCACCATCTTTGACGGTACAAGGTACAATATGATTGCAACCACCAGACACAACCCCACAAAGATCCCAGTCGCATGTGGGTCCCGCCACGTCATCAACGCCTGCACTCGTTCCCCTTGTGTCGCAATGTCCCCTAGCACGCTCTGCACTCGTGCCCCCAGCATACGCAACTTGTCGTATCTCGCCCGCACCACTTCGTTCGATCTCGTACACGGCACCGCGTCGAACTCCTCATCGAGCTCGTTACCATCAATCGTCTCCGCCAACGAGAGCTTCGGGTCGAAGTGCGGTGGCACGGACCGGGACCGGAAACGGTAGTTCCACACCCCGACCACGAACACGTAAAACGCCAGGGTGGGGACGATTAGGTCCGGGAACCACACCAGCATTATGAGGAGTACGTGAACCAAAACAGTAGCGGTTGGGTTCTTCCACGAACGAGTGTCGTCGAACCATTTGACAGTGTCAATGACCCCGGATAACACGTTGATTATCCGTAACCAATTGGCGCGCACTTTCCTCATGCTAAACGCGTGCGAATCTGCATCTAACATGTAGGTCACGACTTCACGACGAAGTGGTGGTTCAGACCGTGCCAAATGAGCCGCGATGACCTTAACCGCTGTCGTTCTAAGCACCTCTTGTTGCACCACACCAATCGGCTTGATATGGTGCATTATAGGCAGCAATGGTTGCACGTATATGTTCAAAAAATCGAGTCGTGGTGCCATACGCACAAACCGCACCGCCACCTCTAGTTCACCCATTTTCTTCAATCCGGCACCATTAAGTAACATTAGCGGATACACGTTCTTGTACACCTTCCCCATCTCTAAATTCGATATACGTATACGCACTTTTCCCATACGAAAATCCAACCTCGTGGATTCTTTTTGGCCGTCGGATCAAAACATTTCCCAGCTATCGAAAACTCCGATTGTTAAAACTGTGGACGGATCATAAACGCTCCACGTGTATTGCTCGTTCCATTTCGGATCTAGGTTATCGGATATTGCCCGTGTCCGAACCCATTTGTTACCGTATTTTGCCACAGCATAAGCATCGGTTGACCCTTTTCCGTCGATCGATTTCATCGGTAGCAAATTCTTGCATCCAACGATCCCTAACTCAACCGTGCCGATTGGGGGTTTCCAAAGTTGTTTTGCGGTGGGTCGATAGTCGCTACAAACGTGTGCAGCTTCGTCCATCACATGGTATCCGCCATCAAAAAACACTTTTAGTTGGACTCGGCCACGATAAACTCGCTTTTCTTCGTTTGGATCTTCGAAAGTTAACCATTTCGACACCACCACTCGATCGTCTACACGTCGCTCTATCGAGGCTAACGGTACACTAGCAACACCAACGACAGTGTGTTCTTTTGCCCCCCGTTGTTCGACCAGAAACAACAACAACGGGTGGTCAGTGAATGGCTCAGCCGCTACAAACATCAGGTCTTCATTCCAAGACGAAGATCCGTTACGAGTGGCGGCGATGGATTTCGTTTTTTGTACTTGAAACCCGAATTGGGCTTTGATTTGGAACGTAGACGAGAGGGAAACGTCTTGAGCTTCGATGATCGTCGCACGTAAATACCACAACTTCGGAGACTGATAAATTTTGGATCGGGATCCAGGGTTACCCGCAGTATCGGTTTTCCATGCTTCTGGAAACGACTCATCAGCCTGGGTCCCAATCCATGTGGCCAGCATGAGATCCCCTTTATGGGCCCCACCTCCTTCTAGCCTGTACCACTGCGGGGCCAACGGGCTATCAGGTGGGTCCCGTAAGGGGATCTCCGTCGCGTCAAAGCATATCCCGCCTAGAAAATTATGCCCCGCCACATCTGACATCGAGCTCGACACCAGTGGATCCCACACGGAGACTTCGAGAATAGCCGTCAAGTCATGTGCGTCTCGTCGAAAAGCGAATGTCTGGTCCCACTCAAAGTACATGGTTTTCCGAGCGGGTTTTGAGATGACCTGGCAACCGGAAACCACGATCTTGGTCACCGGGTTACCGGGTGTGGGTAGTGATCGAGCTTTAACCACCCTAACGAAAAGGTAGTGCATTTTCTCCACGAGATCAAACGAGGACCGTTCGATCGGAAACCGATCAGATACATCGGTCGTGAAGCTGCTAATCGATGAAGCTCGAGGAATCGGCTGTGGACCAATCGGGATTGAACCACCAAGTTTGATTTCCGGCATAGATCTCGATGTCATTAGTTGACCATAATCAAATCTTTCTTGCTTCATTGGTGTACTTAATTGCACTGGATCAAAACCTCCTTCATCTGAAAACTCACCATCATGACCGGAACCTTCCTCCGGCGGTGCCATCTCCGGCACCGGCGCCGGTTCTTCATTAGGTTTTTCTTTCTCCGTTGACGGCGGAGCTTCTGAATCAGCTGCAGACGCATCGTTAGGTGCTTCCTCCGACGACTTTGACTCAGCCTTGACCTCCTCAGACGGCGGAGGAGACGGTGGCGCCGGTGCCGGCGGTGGCGGAGCAACTTCATCAGCAAAGTAGATTTTTAAACCGATTTCGCCTTGAATCCAACTAAACAAATGCTTCTTTTCCAAAGGATAATAAATCAAAGCCTCTTCTCCTTTCTTCACAAATTGACGTGAATTCAACCGGACTCTGCCGAGAAAATTGTTTCGGGTCGTCGGACCAAGATTCCGATCATGATTAACATCAACTTCAAGCATGTCTCCGAACACATCCGACGGTTTTCCGACGTTAAACTCGAGGGTCTCATTCCAAACCGGGTTCAAATCCCTAGCCACCACTCGGGTCTTCCGCCGTTGGCCGTAGAAATCGAGAATTACATACGGACTAGACGTCCCGTGGCCGTCTTTCGGGACAAGGTTTCGGGCGTCGATTACTTCTACGATTAGCTTCCGAATGGACGCCATTGATGAAGGGTTGAAGAATGAAGAAACAGAGCAATGTTTTGCAAAAATGGTGGGTTAAAATCACATTGAAAATATTATGGAAATTGGGGTTGTTGTGTGGAAGACGATTAGAAAAGGGGGTGCTTACCTTCATGTGCAAGCACAATTTCTACTTTCTTGTTATTAATGGAGGGAAATTATCTTCTTTTTGCTTTTTCAAATTCCAGCTTTACTGGCTTTTCTTTACTTACAGACCTACACTTAATATATTAATCAAATCGTAATTAATTTTGATAATGTTTATGTTTATTTCAAAATAAAATCCTAATTTTAAAATGGCCGACTAAATTTCTAAAACTATTTTTAGTTAATATTTAAGTAGGGTGCGTTTTTTTGCAAACCAAACCATATGTACAAATTATACAAACCAATCTTAGTCGTTTATCAACTCTAATAAATATCTGATTTTATTATGTTTTCTAATCTAAAGTCATGATCATAATCATAATTAATGAATCTTATCATCTTCCATATATATCTCAATATAATTAATGAATCATAATGACTATCCATAAATATATCTATTGTTTCATAATACAGGAGTTTCTATAGTTTGTACAAATGGCTTTGTTTGCAAATGAAACGCACTATATTTAAGTATTTAAATGTAAAGTTTTATAAAATAATATATATTAATTAAAAGTCAAGTTGTTATTTAGTTAATTAAAATAGGTAATAATTATTTATGTCTAAAATTATATCTTATATCCATTGTTGACACTTACGCTGTGTTCTCGAAACTCTTTTTCCAAAGAAAAAGAAAGGTAGGAAAATAGG
This sequence comes from Saussurea involucrata, assembly GCA_033807775.1. NCBI lineage: Eukaryota > Viridiplantae > Streptophyta > Magnoliopsida > Asterales > Asteraceae > Saussurea > Saussurea involucrata. Next base: position 9,711,680 of record CM066325.1, on the reverse strand, counting down.
AGGAAAGTAAAAAAACCCCGTGTTCTAATTTTTTTTAGTAGAGAACAAAAAGAAAACAAAAGAAAAATAATTATAAGTTTTCTTTAAAAAATTTCCTTCTAAATATGGGAGAAAGGGAAAGAAAGAAAATTACAACGGTTTAAAAAATTATTAAAATTACAAAACTATTCAGGGGTGTTTGGGAGTGCTTATATTTTTGATTTATTTGCTTATAGCTTCTTCCCACCGCAAATAAGCAGTTTGGAGTGTTTGGATAGAAAAAATCAAAAGTGCTTATTTGCTTCTCCTCACCACAAATAAGTTGTTTTTGATAAGTCAATCCATACCTACTTATTTACTTCTCCTTATCTCCTTATCTATCCAAATTACCTTTTTACCCTCAATTTTTTACAAACACTTTTTAAAAACTACTTTTCCTCACCACATAAGCAAATAAGCATAAGTTAAAAATATAAGCTTTCCCAAACACCCCCTCAATCTTTCATTATAAAAGATATATTTTTAAGGATATATTAGTAAAAGTTATATTTTTTCTTTATTTTCTCTGTTGTTCAAAAGCACAATGTTTTTCCTACCTTTTTGGTTCCCTTCTGAAAACACAAATGCAAATTTTAATTTTCTTTAGTTTTTTCCATCCATTTTTTCTCTCTCCGGATTAGAGAACACAACTTTATTTTAAAACAAGATGAAGTTATTAGAGCATCCCCGGTCATGAACCTCTGAAGAGGTTCGTAACTCTGCCACATCAGCTTTCTCTCTCTGCCACATCAGCTTTCTCTCTCTGCCACATCAGTTTTCTCTTTCTTACTCATTTTATAAACCTTTCACTCTCAATCATCAATCATGGACCGGATCATGATTTATATAATAAAATATATAATAATAAAATTATAATGGTTAAAATTTAGTTGTTAGGCCATCAGTACCCCATGGAGAGAATCTTTCAAATATTCCACTCCACATCAGCGCCACATCAGCTTTTCTCTCATCCCTCACTCAATCCCTAACAATCCCTAAACACTCGTACCCCATTCCCTAACCCACTCCCTCTCATTTCTCACCTGGGACCCACCTCTCCTCCTCACATTTTCTTCGGGATGAAACGGGATGGGGATCCCGCATCCCATCCCTTCCCGCCGATCCCGCAGATGCCGTAGCCCACCCCGCTCCATCCCGCCCTCTATCCCGCTGGGCTACGGATGGCCTTATAGTTAAAAGCAACAATACTTAAAATATACTTATAATAATTAAAAGACAATAATAAAAATTACAATGATAAAGTCATAATAATTAAAAATTACAATACTAGAAAACATTTTAATAATTCTACATTAATGATGTTGGTAAGTTTTTTTATAGGTAAAAATTGGTAATTAATTGGTGTAGTTGGAAGTTGTATTAAATTTAAGTAGATAAAAAATTAACAATTAATTAATTTGACAGAATTTTTTTTTAAAATAAATTTATTAGTAGTTAAATTTAGATACAAACCATTGATATTCAACCATTTTATAAATTTAGATACAAACCATTGATTTCAATTTTCAAAAACTAAAAGTATTTAATTAATGGCTTTTATCTATAATGGGTCTCACAAATTGAGATGCAAACCGGTCCTCAATTGAGAACCCTTCTCTTCCACGTGGATGGGAAGTGGTTCTTCCCAATGGTGCTCTAATTCATAAATCGGTCCCTTGTCCATGTGTGGGGTTTAAGAACCCACTACTGGGGATGCTCTTAGTAAACAAAAACAAATGGATTATTGTATTAAATTCAATAAAAGTGCTTAAAAATCTTGTATTGTAAAAAAAAGATAAAAACTTATTTAGTTATGATTTAAATATTATCAATATTTCATGGAATATATTTTAAACAGGGAAGTATGAAGTAATATATTTGTAACTTAGATGTTTAGGGTTTAGTTTTGAGAATTACCCATATCCTATATATATATATATATTATATGAGGTGGATTATTAACAACCCCTTCAAATCATGTAACCTATTCAATTCTTTTATTCATCACTTATTTTATTTTCAGTTTGTTTAATTATAAAAGTGAAAACAAAATGAATAATAGATAAAGAGATTGCATAGGTTGCATGATCTAGAACGGTTGCATTTGAACGCCCCTGAGCCCCTCTGTATAAGATAATTTTATTATCGACAATTACAATTCATACTCTTAAATATAGTTATTGATTACATTTTATACTAAACCTAAAGATGCTCACAACTTTGTTCGTTATATATTTTACACGTATACTTTCAATTATGCAAATATTCTATTTCTTTTTTGTTTGTTTTGGTAAAGTCGAAGTTTGGCCTTGTACTTCGAATCCTTGAAGTTCAAAATAAGTTAGACCGTCTATAAAAAAAGCAGTATATTTTAAAACGACTCTTTTATATTGTTCATACTTCTTTGCTTTATATCTAGGGATCAAGTTTTAAATAAATCAAAACTACTTTTTTTACATTGTTCATATTTTTCACACTAAGCAAACTTAGGAAGCATATATCACAATTTAACAATAATCACTAACATCTAAAAAATGTTTAACTATGAATTAAATATCTAAAGATGTTTTTCTCAACAAAATAAATAAGTAAATTGAATTGAAATAAAGTTTACAAATTTATTAAAATATACTAGTTTTAGAGTCTTTTCATTGAAATGCCCCAAGTTTGAGTCCCCACTTGCTAAAATGCTCAAACTCTCACAACTTTAACCAAAATATCCAAAAAAATCCACGAAATATCCCGTGATCACGGACTCCCTTAAAATTTTGTGATTCGCGGACCATATCATATCAATTTCATCCTCGATCGTGGACAAAGTTAGAGAGATCGCGGACATTACATCCTCGATCGCGGCTTAACTGCTCACTTACATCCTCGAACGTGGACAAATTTAGAGAGATTGCGTATATTTCAAGGGGACCAATCCAACTTTTTTTAGGAATCTTCGAGTAATTTCTCTTTATATTATCAGAAATAAGGTTTTAATATTAGTATTAAATTTAAGTAAATAATTATAGAGTAAATTATAAATTGTATTAAATTTAAGTAAATAATTATAGAGTAAATTATAAATTTCATCCCTATCATGATCTATGTTGACTATAAATGTCTAAAACCTAAAATTCATGGACAAGGTCAAAATTGAAGCCACAATGACCCAATCCATATGAAACTAAAGCTAGAAGAATCATAAGGCCGTTTATAAAATCCTTACCCAGGTAACGCTTATCAAGTCATACTACCTTACCAGATGAATATGGCAAGAACCAGGAGTCTTACACAGTAAGTGAGTGCGAACACTCTTACTATAATTAGCGCTTACAAAAAAATTGTTACATACAATAGCGTTAAGTAAGTGATGATGTTGAATTTTATAAGTAAGTGTTTATCGCTAAATAATTGGTTCCTTAGCTATGAATTAGGGTTTGGAGACCTTTTTTGTAATCAATATGAAACTATATTAACAAAATCAGTAGTTTACTCTAAATTATATTTTGATATTATAAATAATTAAAATATGTATTATAAATGACCACTTTGAAAAGAATCTTTAATTTTTATTTTCCTTCAAAAACAAAAAAGAAGAATAAAAATTTTGAAGTGGTAACCAAAAGGGATGTGACTCAGAAACCCATCTATCCTGGGTTTAAATCCAGGCGTTGGCAACTTGTGGCCACTGAAGAATCATCTCATGACTGTATATTTAGTAGTCAATGAGTGTCAGAGATTAGTTTAGACAAAACCTAAAATACTCTTTAAAAAAAATTGAAGTGGTGGTGGAGCAATGGTGAATCATGGAATCAGACCGACCGACCGGCAATAAAATCTAATGCTTTTGACAAAGATGGCGGCCTTTTGCGTCACCACTCACCGACCACGTTTTCCACCTCCCTTTTTGACTCTTTCCACATATTATGCAACAATTGCTCATTTCTTTGGATCTTTGTCGTAGATTATATAATACAACTTCATGTGTCCTTTTTCAAATTAATATATATCATCAACGAGGGTTGGATTTCAGTGAGAAGTATGAGAAGTGGTTATATACCGTTGGATAGGAAATGGACAAACATAAGGATGAGATGCACCAGATCAATCACCTTCTAAGGCGCAACTCATGGGAATACATTTGATTAAAAGTGATCAACGGTTCAAACCCACTTCTCACAAAAAATTGCACTTCTCATAGGGTAAATATGTTATAACATTCATAATAAATAGTATATTCATTTTCTCTATTAAATAACACGTGTTATGCTGTAGACGATTTCCGGATTCTTAATGAATTTTAGGTTATGTTACCATATAATTAACGAAGCTTCATTTCTAGTTCTCCGACTATATAGATATGAACACATATTCTGTTAGAAAATCACGGGGTTCAGGTATCGTGATGAATTAAACAAATCAATCTTGGATCGTATTTTCGATCATGGAAACTCACTTTTCAAAAGTAATAATTCGATCCTATAAAAAAAACATTGTGTTTATGCATAAAAAGCGAGCAAAATCACACGTAGATTCGTTTGTTTGTATGTAAATGAGAATGAAAATTGTTTTTATAGTGCGCGCCAATCAACATTAGTGAGAAAACACTCATTGGTTGGTGTTAGCGTCTTATTAACCGGTAAAAGTGTCTCACTGATCAGGATCGGTGTATAACCGACGAGTGAGTGCCACCAACGACACATCAATCGGTACCATGATAGGTTTTGGGGTGTTGCATGAGCCCTGCCATCCGGCGACATTCGATGACCGTGAACTCCGTACATTCTAACTCATGGTATCTTCATTCCTCCGGTGTTTATTCAATGTCAAATAATTTTATATATCTTTTCTATTTAAAAAAATACATTAGTAAAATATTTAATAAATATAGATTCTCTACCTTAAATATTTAGTTTTAATTTTTTTTACTGGCAGGTTCATAAAAAAATATTTTTTTTCTTCTAGTTAATCAATACTAAAGAGTTCTTTAAATTTAAAGAATTTTAAATTTCCTCTCATTCTCCGTCTAAGAGGCCGTTTACCTAATCACTTATCCGGGTAGGTGTTTACTGGTAAAATTCAACACTATCACTTACTTCCCGCGTAAGATTGTAGTCCACCAAAATGACATCGTATGCAACAATTTAGCCGGTAAGCGCTAACCGTGGTAAGAGACTAAGAGCCGTCACACTCACTTACCGGGTAAGATTCTTAGTCCTTGCCATATTCATCCGGTAAGCTAATGTGACTTGGTAAGCACTTACCTGGGTAAGCATTTTTAAAGTATCTTTTAAAGATAATCTAATTTTTTATATACATTATTAATTATTAGGGTTAGCCTATCAGTAAGCACTCCTACTCTTCACTGGAAATAGAATGATGAAGTGATGGGTAAGTTTAAGGTTAATACCTCTCGACCATTTCTCTTTCAGTTTTACCGGTTTATCAATACCTCTGCAACTGTAACGACCCGATTTCCCAAACATAGTTCAAATAGCATACATTGCATAACGTCGTTAAAACAAGAGATACATTATATAACAAATACGGTCCCCTAGTCTTTTACAAACATTCAGTACATCATTACAAACGTTTACATAGTAAATTACATCATTACTAACAACATGCTATATCTACTAAACACATCATAGTCTTCAACTACATAGTCCTCCAAAACCTATTCGCGGTTTAACCTTCTTATTTGCTCTTACTCGATCCACGACCTGGAATACATATTTTTAAAACAAATGAGGGTTAGACCTTGAGGTCTAGTGAGAAAATTCCCGTTAGTTAAAAACCATTTGCACAACATCATACACATAATTCACATAAGAATACTAATTAAGACTCATGCATCATGTATCTTTCCATCTCATTCTCTTGGCCATATTAATTAGTTGCGAGCCAATTAATTAATTTACACCGCTGTACTGAATACAGCCAACACCACTGTCCCTCTGTACAACCAACATACACCGGTCCTAAGCCCGACCAACTAGCACTCATGCAGTGTAATACTCATATAAACACCATATGCACATTATTACACTTATTCCACATATATGTATTCCAGTTGAAAACATTTTAAATAAAAACTCACTTGTTTGCTTATCCAAAACTCCTTCCACAAAGAACTCAGCTTTCACCTTCGATTCACAATATCTGAAATAATTAAACACAAATATCTCTTTACCAAATAGAACACACATGTCTTACTAAAGCTAAGTACTATAGATAACTCTAATCCTCAAATGTTACCCCCAAACCCGAACTTAAGTCGAGTCCATAATGCATTCAGTCCTCATTCATTCCCCATCCAATAATTAACAATACACAAGTTACTGGATACTTAAAAGCATCTAAACTCTCAAAATTGATCAAACAGCTAAACTATCCGGACAACACAAAACTATCCGGACAACACAACCAATCCGGACAACCCCAACTTTCCAGACAGCATGTTCAATCCGGACGTCATCCGGAAACCACAGTTATCCGGACTCCATCCGGTATCTTATATTATCCGGAAACTTAAAGAAAAGGGGTACTTACCGGATGCAAGAATCGTCCGGACACCAGCAATCAAAACTACCGGACACTACCAACGAAACTACCCAGATACCTTCATCCTATCCGGAAACCTCTGTCGGTTTGCATATTTTCAGCCCAGAAATCTACTGATTTTAACCCCAGTCCAGATTTGATAATTCTATTCCGACAGAAACTATCTACTAGCAATTACACACATAAAATGTAAAAGAAACATACCTGAAATCACTTCCAAGTGCACCAATTGACGCCTTAACCTAGTTTTCTTCCTTTCTTCTTTTCTTCCCAAACACACACACACAATGAGCTGATATTTTCTGATGTTTGCAAATGTCTGAATACCTAAGGGTAATATCTATTCCTATTTACCATTTAGACCTTAAGCTATCCATTAATGACCAAATCACCCCTAAACTTATAAATTAACCCAAACTTACCCTAAACATCAATTATAGAGTTAAATAAATTTAACGGAACTAGAATTTAACTAACGAACTTACCCGGGGTATTACATCATCTCCCCCTTAAAAGAATTCCTTCCCGGAATTCGATTAGGCAAAAAGGTGCGGGTACTTAGTTCTCATTTCTGATTCTGATTCCCAAGTAGCATCCTGACCCCTATGATGTCTCCACTGAACTTTCACTTGTCTGATTACTTTGTTCCGCAACACTTTAACTTTGTGGTCAACTATGGCTTCAGGTTCCTCCACGTAATTCATCTTTTCATCAACTTGTATATCTGGTAGAGAAACTGCCTGATCCGGCGTAACCAAACACTTTCGGAAATTCGATACATGAAACGCGTTATGAATCCTGCTTAACTCTGGTGGAAGATCTAACCTGTAGGCTACTTCGCCGATCCTTTCTATGATTACAAACGGTCCAATGTACCTCGGGCTCAGTTTACCCTGTTTCCCAAATCGGATGGCTCATTTCCAAGGCGAGACTTTTAACATCACGAAATCTCCAACTTGGAACTCTAACGGTTTTCGGCGTCGGTCGGCGTAGCTTTTCTGTCTGTCTTGAGCTACTCTCAAACGTTCCTGAATCTGAGAAATCTTATCCGCGGTCAACTGAACTATATCTAGCCATGCTAACTGTTTCTCTCCTACTTCATTCCAACACAGAGGCGTTCGACATTTTCTACCATACAGAACTTCAAACGGTGCCGCTTGTATGCTGGAATGGTAACTGTTGTTGTAGGCAAATTCTATCAGTGGCAAGTGCTTATCCCACGATCCTTCAAAATCAACAATGCAAGCCCGGAGCATGTCTTCTAAAGTTTGAATCGTCCGTTCACTCTGACCGTCAGTTTGAGGATGATACGCCGTACTTAGCTTTATCTGTGTACCCATTTCTTTTTGAAAGCTCCTCCAGAATCTTGAAGTAAAACGACTATCACGATCAGAAATAATCGAGATTGGAACCCCATGTCGAGTTACTATTTCGTTGATGTACAACTTGGCTAATCATTCCAACGAATCAATTTCTTTTATTGGCAGGAAGTGAGCAGACTTCGTCAATCTGTCAATGATCACCCAAATGGCATCAAATCCCTTCGGAGTTCTTGGTAACTTCGTGATGAAATCTGTAGTAATCTGATCCCATTTCCACATCGGTATTTCTAAACGCTGTAATTGCCCAAACGGCTTCTGATGTTCAATCTTCACCTTCTTACAAGTAGTACAACCTTCCACATACTGAGCAATACTCATTTTTATTCCCGACCACCAATAAAATTGTTTCAGGTCTTTATACATCTTATTCGTACCTGGGTGAATAGAAAAACGAGATTGATGAGCTTCTTGTAGTACCCGATCACGTAAACCACCCAAACGAGGCACCCAGATTCTGTTTCCTAAACACAACAACTCACGATCATCTTTTACAAGCAATGCTGATATACCCACTAACCGTTCTGGTTTCAAGTGTTCTTCTTGAAAAGCTTCTATTTGACACTTCTGCAATTCGTCAAAAATGTTAGGTAGTGTTGGGTCACCAAGGATTTGAAATTGACTCACCGATGTTTTCCCTAAAACTCCTACTTAGAATATTTTAGTTCAGTTCTTTGAATGACTTGTACAAGATATCAAATGTTCGGTGAAGTCGAAGATCAACCGAAACCAAGCTTGAAGACTCTCTACTTGTGGAAAATAGAAGACTCTCGGCAACTTTCAAACAAGTCATCACCACCGAAATCCCTTGACATTTCGGTGGCCTTCTCTCCACCGAAGTTATAGGACATCTTCGGTGGCCTTCTCCCACCGAAGTGCATGGACAGTTTCGGTGGCCCCATCCACCACCGATGACCCTTTCGGTGCTCCTCTCACCACCGAAATATACATGTAATTTCGGTGGTCCTCTCACCACCGAAACATGCTCGTAATTTCGGTGGACTAGTTACCACCGAAACTTGCTTGCAACTTCGGTGGACTAGTCTTCTTTCCACCGAAGACTTCTCAAATCTCGGTGGAAACCACTTCGGTGCTAAAGGCTCAAGACAGAAGATCATTTATTATGGGACAATATCCTCCAGCAGAGAAAAGTGACAGTTTGTCTTTTTATCCACCTTCAGTTAAGGTCCCTATTATCTGCTCAAGCTACTCTGTCTGCACCTAGTGAAAAGTGACAAGGACTTCACAGTTATCCTGAAGTCAACATTATCAGCATATGTGAAGATGACAAGTGTCCCAAGCATTTAATGCTTGGGCACTCCTTGGCACTATAAAAGGAGAAGTGCTCTTCATGCAATTCTCACGCTTTCAAGAAATTCTCTCAGTGCAAGAAACCTTCTTTTAAGCCTTAAAACTCAATAGCTTTGCTCTTAGTGTTCTTAGTTGTTTTGTTGTATACTTTGTGTAAGATTGTTAGAATAGTTTATCTGTTCTTTTCCGCAACAATCTTAAGTTTTCTGTGTGTAATTCTTTTGAAAGTTTTTCAAATATAAGAATTAAAATTGTGAAATTTTTGTGTATTGTATTCAACCCCCCTTCTACAATACTTGTTAAGCCATCTGGGACTAACAAGTGGTATCAGAGCAGAAAGTTTAATTCCATAAACTTGATCTGCGATGGCTGCCTCTTCTTCTTCTACTGTTGAAAACTCTTTTCAAAATAACTTCTCTGAAAATGGCTCTATTTCAAAACCTCCTAAGTTCAATCCCAACAACTTCTCTTTGTGGAAAAGCCGCATGATGCTATTCATGGAAGGAGTGGATACTAGATATCCAACCATTCTCAACGAGGGACCCATTATCCCCAGAGTTTGGGCTCGCTATGACACGCAGAGGCCAGGTAAAGAGACCTTTGAAAAGGAAATCTCAAGTGATTCTGATGAGGAAAAATCCAGTGCTACTGGTCGGTATATTCTCAAAAATCCTAAAAAGTATACTGATGAGGAGAAACGTTTAGTTACTCTTGACTCCAAGGTAAGAGCTATTATTGCTCTCTCTCTTCCTGATGAGGTCTACCACTCTTTGGTGAACTTTGAAACTGCCAAAGAAATGTGGACCACTCTATGTGTTCTGTACGAAGGTACAGAGGAAGTCAAGAAATGCAAAAAGATTGGTCTTATCAGAAAGTATGAACTATTTTCTTTTGAAAAAGGAGAATCTCTTCCTAGCTTCTATAACCGCTTCAACTCTCTTTTAAATGATCTTAAGTTGTTGGGCAGAGTCTATGATAATGAGGAAGTCTTGTGCAAGTTCATGGATTGTCTCCCAGATTTTTGGGAAAATATATGTACTTGCATCAAAACTACCAAGGACCTTGAGTTCATGCCCTTAACCGTTTTATATGGTACTCTTTTCAACTTTGAGCAAACCAAGCTTCAACGGAAATCTTTCATCAAGGAAATAAAGAGCTCCTCTATAGCTCTTGTTAGTGAAAGTTCCAAGAATTCTCAAAATCTTCCTAGAATCACCTATCCTTCATCTGACTCTGACAATGACAGCCAAACAAATGTAACCCACCAAACGGAAGCATATCTTAGTGATGCTGATGATGAAGGTGAGGATATCATGGTTGAACAGTTGTCGGATGAGATGGCAATGATGGCCGGTTCTAAACACAAGTTTCGTCCCTTCAACAAATCTCGAAGTCTTAGAAAAACTTCATCTTTCAAAACTTCTTCTGACAAGTCTAATGAGGAATGCTACAACTGTGGCAAGAAAGGACATTTTGCATCTGAGTGTAGAAGCAAGCGTATCTCCAAGTCCAAATTTACTTCTTCTGACAATCCATCTTCAAAAAGGGAAAAATCCAAACACATGCCTTTCAAATCAACCTTTCCCAAAAGAGAGTCCCCACCATCCTTCTTAAATCATCAGGAGCGTGCCGAGAAATACAAGGCCAAGTACAAGAAAGAGAAGGAAAGGAGTGAGGGTCTAGAGAGAAAAGGGAAGGGTCTCATGGCAGAAACCCACGATTGGGACGACGAAGACACCTCTGATAGTGATTCTCAGAATAGATGCTTCGTGGCCATCTCAGAAGAAATGGAAGTTTCCGAAAAGGCCACTTCACCTATGGCTCTAGTGGCAACTGGGTGCTCCACAGCCTACGCTCAGGTACATCCCTTCAATAATATGTCTGATATTGAAAAGATCAATGCCTATGAATCTTTAACTCAAGATTTTTATTCTGTTAAAGACAGTAAGAATAGAAAATCTGCTCAAGTGAAAGAGCTCAAAGCTGAACTTGAAATTTGCATGTCTAAGCTTAAAAGGTTTGAGGAAATAAAAAATGAGCTTGAGGACTTGAAAACAATAAATCATGTGATCTCAAAAGAAAAGAACTCTCTGTTTAAGAAACTAAAAAGGGAACAAGAAGTCATCAAAAAATGGTCAAGCTCTTCCAAAAATCTTGAACAAATCTTTCAAAGTCAAATCTGTAGTTCAAACAAGTTCGGTCTAGGATTTGGAAAAACTGATGTTTGTGAGTCCACTCTTGCTCTTGTTCCCCCCACCAATGCTTGTGATGATCTCTCTGATTCCAGCTCTTGTGATTCCATCTCTTTGAACTCGTTAGATCTGTGTGAAGCCTTAAAGTATGGCATATCCTTAAAGGCCAAAGACTCCTCATTGCAAGTTATTGAGAAGCAAGATTCAAATGACGTTTCCAAACCCATCCATGATCAGCTCAAATTTTCGGTCATGGATGAAGCCTCCTCCTCAAACTCTTCAAAAGCTAATCCTTCCAAAAGATCTAAACCCACCGATCTCATCCCCTTTGTGCCCACCGATCCCTCAATCTATGACCCTCCAATTCCTCTTCATGAAGTGTTGAAATCTATTCACAAAGATACCTACACCGAACCTAAGCCCTCAAAGATCCCCAAAAGAGAAACTTCTGTTCACTCAAAAAGGATCTCCTGTGCTGACAAAGGAAAATCGGTGGTCAACTGCATGGCAAGCTCCCATCCTAAAAGTTCTACCCCAAACATTCCCTCTAACAACACCTATGTACCTAGATCTGTGCTTTTAAGAAAATCAACTTCCAAAGATTTATCCAAAGGAATCCTTGGGTCCAAGCCTCCTGCTCTGTTCTCCTCTAACAAGGTTATAAGAACAAATGATAAAAGCCAAAACATGAAAAATGCTAAAAAGGTTTTTATCTATAGAAAATGCTATAACTGTGGTGACACTTTTCATATGGCCAAGGACTGTCCCAAGGATAGGATTGATAGATCCAAGCTTAAGGAATCATGCTCTTCTAACCCCAAAGGACCCATTACAAAATGGGTACCAAAGAACTAATATGTGTTTGCATGCAGGCTTTTGAGCACCATCAAATTTGGTATTTAGACAGCGGGTGCTCACGCCACATGACGGGAAACAAGTCTCTTCTCATCAACTATGTGCCGGGAAAAGGTCCATCTGTAACTTTTGGTGATAATTCTAAGGCTTACACCAAAGGATACAGGACTCTCTCTAACGGATCTGTAACCTTCAATAAAGTGGCTTTTGTGGACGGCCTCATGCATAACCTTCTCAGCATTAGCCAACTGTGTGATCTTGGATACAAAGTTATCTTTGAACTTTGTGTCTGCTCCGTGGTAGACAAACAATTCAATGTGGTATTATCGGGAAGACGGATGGAAAATGTCTACGTCATAGATATGGGACAATCCAATTCTTCTTCAAATGTCTGCTTTGTGTCAAATGATGCATCCAAAAGAAACTGGTTGTGGCACAAACGTCTCTCTCATCTAAACTTCAAGACCTTGCATAAAATCTCCAACAAAGAGCTGGTGACGGGCATGCCAAAGTTGAACTTTGTCAAAGAGAAGCTGTGTGATGCATGTGAAAAGGGAAAGCTCACCAAAACATCCTTCAAGACGAAGCAATGCTCTTCCATCACTCTTCCTCTTCAATTGCTGCACATGGATCTATGTGGACCAGTCAGCACTCCAAGTCTTGGAGGCAAAAGGTATATTCTTGTTATTGTTGATGAATTTACCAGATATACTTGGGTGTTCTTTCTCAGGTACAAAAGTGATGCTACTGAAGAAATCATCAACTTTGTAAAGAAAAATGAAGTTCTCAATGGCCAGCTTGTCCGCTCGGTAAGGAGTGACAATGGCACTGAATTCAGAAATAGTGCTCTTGAAGACTTCTTCACCGAGAAAGGGATCTCTCAGAACTTCTCTGCTGTTCGTACTCCTCAGCAAAATGGAGTGGTGGAAAGGAAAAACAGAACACTGTGTGAGGCCGCTAGATCCATGCTGAGCGAATCAAATCTTCCCACCTATTTTTGGGCCGAAGCTGTGAATACTGCCTGCTTCACTCAAAACAGGTCAGTAATATCCAAAAGACATGATAAAACCCCGTATGAAGTTTTTCATGGCAGAAAACCAAACATTGGCTTTCTTCATGTCTTTGGGTGTATCTGCTTTATTCTTAATGATCGTGAAAATCTTGGGAAGTTTGATCCCAAGGCAGATGAGGGAATATTTGTTGGGTACTCCTTATCCTCCAAAGCTTATAGGGTGTACAATCTCAGAAGAAAAAGCATTGATGAGTCCATTCATGTCAAGTTTGATGATCTCAGATGTTCATCACTTTCAAGTGATGAGGATGATTTACACAGATGGATCTCATCATGTATTGGTGATACCCCCTTAGTCTCTTCCACCGATATCTCCTCTATTCCCTCAAATCCATCCACCTCAAAAAACCCAGCTGGATCACTCTCTCCCACCGAAATTGATCAACCCATCTCTCACACCAATTTCCCTATTCCCACCGAAACTCCACACCGAAGCCCTTCTTCCATCCCTAATCCCACCGAAAATCACATGGCTTCCACTACCGAAAATCCCATCTTACACCAAACCTCTGATCCCACTACTCCATTTCACTCTACTCCTCATACCCCATCACCTTTACCCCCTGCTCTAAAATGGACCAAAGATCACCCCATAGATCAAATTATCGGTGATCAACAAGCAGGTGTCCAAACCCGCAGAGGAGTTGGAAATATTTGTCTCTATGTGAATTTCCTCTCTCTCTCTGAACCCAAGAAAGTGGATGAAGCTCTATCAGATCCTTGTTGGATCACTGCCATGCAAGAAGAACTTTCTCAGTTCCAGAGAAATAAAGTTTGGAGATTGGTTCCCAAACCCAGAAACAAGACAATCATTGGAACCAAGTGGGTATTCAGGAACAAAATGGATGAAGATGGTACTGTTATCAGGAACAAGGCCCGATTAGTAGCTCAAGGATACAGACAGGAAGAAGGCATTGACTATGATGAAACATTTGCCCCTGTTGCAAGACTTGAAGCTATAAGGATCTTTCTGGCTCATGCTGCCTACCGAAATTTTAGGGTCTTTCAAATGGATGTTAAAAGTGCCTTTCTCAACGGGGAACTTGCAGAGGAAGTCTATGTGAAACAACCTCCTGGCTTTGAAGACCCAGCTCATCCAAACTATGTGTACAGACTTGACAAAGCTTTGTATGGTCTCAAGCAAGCTCCACGTGCTTGGTATGACACTCTTGCCAACTTTCTTCTCAAGCATGGATATTCCAGAGGTAAAATTGACAATACTCTCTTCATCAAAGAAACCTCAGGTAATATCATTCTTGTTCAAATCTATGTTGATGACATCATCTTTGGTGCCACTGATGAATGCCTATGTGATGAGTTTGCTTCTCTCATGATGAGTGAATATGAGATGAGCATGATGGGAGAGCTTACATTTTTCTTGGGCCTTCAAGTCAAACAATCTTCAGAAGGAATTTTTATAAATCAAAGCAAATATATTCGGGACCTTCTGAAGAAATTTAACTTTCTAGATAGCTCTCCTATGAAAACTCCCATGGCACCTCCCTTGAAACTGTGTGCCGATCTAAAAGGTGAATCTGTGGATGTTACTCTTTACCGAGGTATGATAGGCTCTCTTCTTTACCTAACTGCTAGCAGACCGGATATTATGTTTGCTACCTGTCTATGTGCTCGTTATCAGGCCAATCCTAAAGTATCACATTTAAAGGCTGTAAAACGAATTTTTCGGTATCTTAAGGGCACACTGCATTTGGGTCTTTGGTATCCCAAAGACTCGAGTTTTGAACTAATTGGTTATTCAGATTCAGACTATGCAGGTTCCCAGATTGATAGAAAGAGTACTACAGGAAGCTGTCAGCTCCTTGGGGGAAAATTAGTAAGTTGGTCCAGCAAGAAACAAAACTCTGTATCAACCTCTACTGCTGAGGCTGAATATGTAGCTGCTGGGAGCTGCTGTGCTCAGATTCTATGGATGAGAAACCAACTAAGGGACTATAATCAATTCTTTTCGAAAGTCCCAATTCTGTGTGATAATTCCAGTGCTATAGCTATAGCAAATAATCCTGTTCTTCACTCTAGATCTAAGCACATCGATATCAGGTATCATTTCATCAGAGATCACATTTCCAAAGGTGACATTGAACTGCACTTCATTCCCACCGATTTGCAGCTTGCTGATATTTTCACCAAACCTCTTGATGAAACCAGGTTCAACTTTCTCATCAGTGAACTTGGGATGTGCAATTTCCAAGAATAAATATGTGTTCATGCTCCACCGATCTCACATCGGTGGACACCTTCTTATCCACTTCTCTCTCTCTCTCCACCGATCTCTCATCGGTGGACAAACCTATGTGTCAAATCATTTCTATCTCTTTTCCATCACCGCAGTCCCATTTCGGTGATAATCTCAAGTATCGGTGAAGCGTGCCTACCACCGAAGCACATTTCGGTGAAACTTTTCAAAATCGGTGAAACCTGTCCACCACCGAAGTCTCATTTCGGTGGTCATCTCATATCGGTGAAACTTTTCCACCACCGAAGTCGCATTTCGGTGGTACTATCCAAATCGGTGAAACCTTTCTATCACCGAAGTCCCATTTCGGTGGTACTATCCAAATCGGTGAAACCTTTCTACCACCGAAGCTGTCCATGAACACCGAAACCACCACCGAACTTCCACCGATCGTCTACCGAGCGAACACCGAATCCTCCACCGAAGCTTCACCGAGCCTACACCGATTCACACGGTTCCCAAAGCCCACTTGTGACCACTCAATTGCTTTTGCGTCAGACCCTTCGCCTATCCGCCGCTCCGTGTCCTGATTCCCAATAACCCTTTCACCTCAAGAGCCGCATGTCCCCTCTCCCCATACAAAATCATCATCACAGTGCCTTATCATTTCCCTATATATATACATACCTCCCTTCACTTCCTCCCCACTCCTTTCTCACAATTCAAACCTGCAACTCTCTCTTCTCTTCCAAACATATCTCTCTCATGGCATCCTCACGATATCCAATTCCTACACGTTTTGAAGACCTCCGCTTCAACCAATGCAATCACGTTGCCCGCCTTGAATCCGATCCCGCTCATCCCGAGTTCTCTACTATCGCTAAATTTCTGTCTCGCTCTCCTCTTCTTCATGCCTTCTCATGCAACCCCAGGATGAGCAAAATGCTCATTGGACAATTCTGGCTCTCCTCCGTGTACGATCCCTCCAATGAGGCCATTCACGCCTCCATCTTCACCAATGCCGAAGGTGATCACGACCTCACTTTTGGGGTCGATGATGTTCGTCTCGCTCTCAAGATCGACGCCTTTTCCGACTATGAAGACATGTATTTGGATACCATCCCTGAAGACATTGTTCTTACCACCGGTTATGTGCTCGACGACTCCTCCAAAAGCTCCAAAGGCTCCGGTACTCTTCTTCGCAGCAAAATGGGAGGCATTTGGAATTTCTTCTTCGCTCACGTTATCCATTGCCTCTCACGCAAAACAAGTGGGCATGACCAATCGCCCTCACACGTCAACAAACTCGCTCATGCCCTCATCTTCCAAAGGAAAGTTGACTTCGCCCAATATTTCTTCTCAGAGCTTGTCGAGGTCATCAAAACTCCCAAGAAGTTTTACGTTGCTTTTCCCCGCTTCATCTCCATGATCTTACAACACAAGCTTTCCAAAGCTTTGGAAACCGATCGCCGCTCTTCCTCGCCCCGGTTCTCGTATGAATGGTCATCTCCCGTTGTGGGCACCAAAACCCTCAACGTCAAGTCGCTCGCCACCGATCGCCCATTACGCCCAGGTATGATTTCCTTCGCTCTATCTCCCGAACTTCGTTGGGGTGATGCGGAAATTCCCGGGTTTCGCCACCTGGAAATTCCCGAGGTCACTCCAAATGTTGTGGTCCCTTCTCCCCGGTCCCGAGTGATGTCGGGTGGCACTCAAAAGAAACGACAAAAGGCCACCGACACCTCCGCTCCCGCTTCTCGAACCACGTCACCGAGAGATCCCTCGGAGACTTCCCCGGTTCACACCCCTTCTCACAAGCGGAGGCACTCACCTTCCCCTTCGGGATCTCTTCCAAAGAGGTCTCGGAAACCATCGGCCCAACCGACTCATCCAACCGTCGATTCTCCAAAATCGCCGGTTGTTGAACTTCATCCCTCCGGGCCATGGGTACCTGCTACACACCCCACCGTCTCCTATGTTGCCTCTCGAAAGGCCTCAGTTACATTTCAGGAGAACCCCCCACATACCTCCCCACTCGACTCTTTGGGTGGTGGAGATGACCTCGAGATCTCTCCGCTCGAGGGTTCTGACTTCACACTACACAGCTTTACACCCGATCAGTTTTCGATCGAAGACATTGCACAACCCTCTAAGGGTTCCCCCCCAATTGCACCCTTTGATTTTTTTGATTTTCTTTTAGCGGACACTGGTTCTCCCCAAACCATCCCGTCCACCGAAGAACATCACACCGAGTCTCCCTCGTCCTCACACCAATCACCCCCCCGATCACCTACTCCCCCCCGATCACCTACTCCCCCCCGAATGTTACAAACCGACGACTTGGTGCCTTACCTCCATATTCCCATTCCCGAACCTGACCCCCACCGACTACTCTTCCAGTTTCCCGAAATCGGTGGCCAAACTTCCCCGCACATCGACCGCACCTCTACCTTTCTTAAATCTACCATCACCTTAATCTCCCAAGCCAATTCCCGCATCTCTACCCTCGAGTCTCAGCTACCGCATCTTCTTCTTGATGCCATCACCGAAGCCCTACGCCCCATTCAAGAAAAAATATCTACCCTTTCTACCACAGTGGAGTCCCTCTCCAAACCTTCCACCGACTCACCCAGTCCTGAACGTTCCCAGTGGGAAATGGATCTCGGTGACTTTGCCTTGGTTCCCCATACCACCGAAACGAGTCTGGCCTTCCTACACTCCAAGTTTGATAAGGCCTTCTATGAGTTGGGTTTCAAGTTGCCAGCTGTTCCTGAGGGGGAGAAAACCACGGCTCCACTGAAACTTCCATCCATAAAGAAACTTTCCAGTAACCAGCCTCCACCGAAACCCTCCTCACCACCGAAACCCTCCTCACCACCGAAACCCTCTTCTCCACCGAAACCCTCTTCTCCACCGAAACATGTCTCACTCTCACCGACCCATACTGGCTCCACAGAAGCTCTTGACCTTAATGCATCAGTTGAGGGGGAGCAGTCCAACAATGCTCCCAAAGACAAAGGGAAAAGAATTCTTTCGGCCGAAGAATTGGCCAGAGAAGCAAAGAAGAAAAAGGATCTGGCAAGATATGGGGCTCGACCGAAGGACGCAGAAACTCTCAAACTCAAGCCTGCTTCTCAACCCATCACCACCGAACTTGGCCTCTCTGCTCAAGAAATTGAGGAAGCAAGAATAGCTCAAATCGACTTAGACAAATCCAGAGATCTGTCTCTCAAAGCTGCCGCAGAAGAAGCTTCAAAAGTCAAGTCCACCGATGCCATCCAAACACAGAAATCGGTGCTCAGTGCCTTGGAACAACAAAAGAATGAAGAAATTAATTGGTACAAAAATACCATGCACCACCGGAGCTATAGGTCACAAATTTCTTCAGTAAAGATTGCCACCTCCAAGGCAAATCCTCAAGACATCAGATTGATTATTAACTGGGAAGATGGTTCTATGAAGAGTGTAAAAGAAAGCCATCTCCAACTCTTCGGTCTCTCGGAATGGTATGAAATCACTCAACACCTCGTCAGGAGTCCAAATCCAAGGAAAGACATCTTTGTCAAATACATTGATGGTCTAATGAATAAGATGAAGGAGATCAAAAGAAAACATAACATCATCCTCTCCACCGAAGAAAGAGCCAAACTGCTGTCTCTGAAAGAGAAGATCATCCTCCCCAAAGTCAAAAATCCTCCTGACTCAGTCTTCAAGGAAATGGCAAGAGAAGGTAAAATCCCGAATGTAAGCAATCTTAACCTTACCATTCCCACCTCTGTTCCCTATCCTACCACAACCTTGAGCCTCTCACCAATACCAGGATTATTCTTTAACGACGGTCTCGGTCGTCGGGCATTCTTCAGATTTGCCCAGATGTCCATAGCCGATACCATATTTCTGGAAGGCATTCACAACCTCTTTCCGAACATCCCCGAAGCTCAACCGTTCTATAGAAACTTACTGGATGAAATCAAGCGCCGCAAAACCTCAAAGAAGTAAGTTATCTCCATTTAGTACTTGTAAAAGTTAGTTTCTCATTTTGTAAAATTGTACGAGAACTTATCTTAATACAAGTATCTCTATTTGAATTTTATTTCCGTACATACTTTATTTTTTCGTTACCTGTAAATACTGTACATAGTATACATACGCATACAAAAGAAAAAGATCAAAAAGAACAAAAAGAATGGTCTATGTGAAAAGAACCCAAAAGAGTAAAGAGGGTCAAAAACGCACTTACTTTTATTTACTCTTGAATATTCTAAGATAAGGAGCTCAAATTCAAATAGGGGGAGATTGTTGGGTCACCAAGGATTTGAAATTGACTCACCGATGTTTTCCCTAAAACTCCTACTTAGAATATTTTAGTTCAGTTCTTTGAATGACTTGTACAAGATATCAAATGTTCGGTGAAGTCGAAGATCAACCGAAACCAAGCTTGAAGACTCTCTACTTGTGGAAAATAGAAGACTCTCGGCAACTTTCAAACAAGTCATCACCACCGAAATCCCTTGACATTTCGGTGGCCTTCTCTCCACCGAAGTTATAGGACATCTTCGGTGGCCTTCTCCCACCGAAGTGCATGGACAGTTTCGGTGGCCCCATCCACCACCGATGACCCTTTCGGTGCTCCTCTCACCACCGAAATATACATGTAATTTCGGTGGTCCTCTCACCACCGAAATATACTTGTAATTTCGGTGGTCCTCTCACCACCGAAACATGCTCGTAATTTCGGTGGACTAGTTACCACCGAAACTTGCTTGCAACTTCGGTGGACTAGTCTTCTTTCCACCGAAGACTTCTCAAATCTCGGTGGAAACCACTTCGGTGCTAAAGGCTCAAGACAGAAGATCATTTATTATGGGACAATATCCTCCAGCAGAGAAAAGTGACAGTTTGTCTTTTTATCCACCTTCAGTTAAGGTCCCTATTATCTGCTCAAGCTACTCTGTCTGCACCTAGTGAAAAGTGACAAGGACTTCACAGTTCTCCTGAAGTCAACATTATCAGCATATGTGAAGATGACAAGTGTCCCAAGCATTTAATGCTTGGGCACTCCTTGGCACTATAAAAGGAGAAGTGCTCTTCATGCAATTCTCACGCTTTCAAGAAATTCTCTCAGTGCAAGAAACCTTCTTTTAAGCCTTAAAACTCAATAGCTTTGCTCTTAGTGTTCTTAGTTGTTTTGTTGTATACTTTGTGTAAGATTGTTAGAATAGTTTATCTGTTCTTTTCCGCAACAATCTTAAGTTTTCTGTGTGTAATTCTTTTGAAAGTTTTTCAAATATAAGAATTAAAATTGTGAAATTTTTGTGTATTGTATTCAACCCCCCCTTCTACAATACTTGTTAAGCCATCTGGGACTAACAGGTAGGAGTTCAGCTCGTAGTGAAATAGCTCTTATTGTTCCACCCCTTTCTTGACGACTTAGTGCATCAGCTACCACATTCGCCTTTCCCGGATGATAAAGGATTTCACAGTCGTAATCATTCACCAACTCTAGCCATCTTCTTTGCCTCATATTTAGTTCCTTCTGATCGAAAAGATGTTGGAGACTTTTATGATCAGTATAAATTTGACATTTAGAGCCGTAAAGGAAATGTCTCCAAATCTTCAACGCGAAAACAACTGTTGCCAGTTCCATGTCGTGTGTAGGATACTGTCTTTCATGATCTTTTAACTGACGAGAAGCATAAGCAATAACCTTTCCACGCTGCATTAGTAAACAACCCAATCCCAATTTGGAAGCATCACTGTAAACAACAAAATCATCGAAACCTTCCGGTAGTGACAAAATCGGCGCACTGCAAAGTTTCTCTTTCAATATCCTGAATGCTTCATCCTGTTCCGCTTTCCATTCAAACTTTAGATTCTTTCGAGTCAGCTTTGTCAAAGGCGTCGCGATACGAGAGAAGTCTTTTATAAACTTTCGATAGTAACCGGCTAAACCCAGAAAACTTCGTACTTCCGTTGGCGTCTTCGGCGGTTCCCATTTTTCAATTGCTTCTACCTTCGTCGGATCAACTTGAATACCTTTCTCAGAAACTACATGCCCCAGAAACTGAACTTCCCGTAGCCAGAATTCACACTTAGAGAACTTAGCGTATAACTGCTCCTTCTTTAACAATTCCAGAATTAACCGAAGATGTTGTGCGTGATCCTCTTTGGATCGGGAATAGATAAGTATATCATCGATAAATACAATAACAAATCTATCGAGATACGGCTTACATACCCGATTCATTAAATCCATAAAAGCAGCTGGAGCGTTCGTCAATCCAAAAGGCATCACTAAGAATTCATAGTGACCATACCGTGTACGAAAAGCAGTTTTCAGAACGTCTTCTTCTTTAACCTTCAGTTGATGGTAGCCAGATCTTAGATCAATCTTGGAGAAATAACAAGCTCCAACTAATTGATCGAAGAGGTCATCAATTCTGGGAAGCGGATATTTGTTCTTGATCGTGCGCTTATTCAGTTCCCGATAATCAATACACATCCTCATCGAACCATCCTTCTTTTTCACAAACAGAATCGGTGCTCCCCACGGCGAAGAACTGGGTCTGATGAAGCCTTTATCTGAAAGATCCTGCAATTGTGTCATCATCTCTTTCATCTCTGGAGGTGCCAAACGATACGGTGCACGGGCAACAGGAGCGGCTCCAAGAATCAGATCTATACCAAACTCTACTTGTCTAACGGACGGAAGGCTAGTCAAATCTTCTAGAAAAACTTCCGGAAATTCACGAACAACCGGAATATCTCCCAGCTTATTCTTTTCTAGCTTAATATCTATCACATAAGCTAAGTAACTTGAGCAGCCTTTATTGATACACTTACGAGCTTTCAACAAAGAGATAAGGCAAGACTGATGATTTCTACGGTCACCATAAATCACTACTGGTCCCTTCTCAGGTAAGACAACATTTATCAACTTCTTATCACAAACTATATTAGCCTGATTCTCGGCTAACCAATCCATTCCCACTACCACATCAAACTCGATCAAGGCTATAGGAAATAACTGAATAGGCACTCCACACCCATCTATGTTTATCACACAACTATCAAATACCTCACTAACCGGTACTTGATTATCATTAGCCGTATCTACCATTAACGCATGATCTAACACTTTAGGCTTTAAATGCATATAGGCAACAAAAGAAGGCGACACAAACGACCGGTTTGCACCGGAATCAAATAACACTTTAGCACGTGTAAAATTTATTAAGAATGTACCTGTAACCACATCGGGAGTCTCATCTGCTTCTTGCTCTGTCATCTGGAAGGCACGGCCCCTTGCTCTTGGTACTTCTGGCCTTGGTACTACCGGTCTAACACCCGTTGGTCTTGCTGACGTACCACCCGGTTGTATCCTCCCCAGTGGACAATCGGACTGGAGGTGATCAGGAGAATTGCACGAGTAACAAAATCTAACTACTCGACAGTCTTTAGCAATATGACCGATCTTTCCACACTTATAACAGTTTCTAGGATCCACTTAACAACTTCCTTGATGAAAACGGTGGCACTTTGGGCAAGGTCTTTCAACTGGTCGGAAAGATAGACGGTTATCAAATCGCTGAAACCTGGACTTCTTCGGATCATACTGCGGTCCTTCCCACTTTCTTTTCCCCACATTCTTATCACTAGTACTTCTCCATTTATCTTGTTCCACGGTTTCCGCGGCGTCTACTGCGGCGGAGAAAGTTTCTGGTCCTTTAGCAATCACAAAACTTCTGACTTCTGCATTCAATCCAAAGATAAACCTTTCAATCTTCATGGCCTCTGTAGCAACGTAGTATTCCGCAAAACGAGACTTTTCCAAGAAACGAGCGGTGTAGTCCCGAACTGACAAATTCCCTTGCTGTAAGTTCATAAACTCCCCTTCCAATTGTTTAACTGCGGCTTGAGGACAAAACTGTTTCCTAAAAGCTATCACGAATTCTTCCCAAGAGTAAGTAGAATATATATCAGATCCTCCCGAGGACATATGTGCTTCCCACGAGTATAGGGCATCGCCTTTCAACATTGCTGTTCCATAGAGTACTCTATCCTCTTCAGCGCATTTACTAGTCTTGAAGATAGCTTCTATTTCCTTCAGCCACTTCATAGCCTTCACTGGATCCCGATCTCCCGAGTAAGTTGGAGGCTTACAACTTAAGAACATTTTATAGTCACACTTTCTTAGTACTGGTGTGATTGTAGGTGTAATAGGCATCTTGTCTTCCTGACCAGGATCTGGTGTATCAGCTTCATTATGACGAGTTCGATCAAACATGGCTTGTATACTGGCCTGCAGTCTTCCCATTTCGGCTGTTAAATCGTCCCTAGTAACAAATTCATTACCTCGCAGCGGAGCTCCACTCCCAGTTCTACCCCCAATTCTGCCTCCACCTCTTTCTCCCCCTCTTCCCCTTCCTCCGGCTGTTGGGTTTGTTCTATTCGGATTTTCTCCTCCTTCCCGATTCGTTTGTCTAGTACCACTTGCCATTCTGTAGATTCAGACAAGGTTAATATACACATAAGCACATACCCCATATAACAAAGTATTCCAGTTCAAACATGTAACTGTAAGATCACAATTACACTGGCCAGGTGTAAAATGAAATTACCTTACATGATGTTCCTTCAACCTTTTTATATTTAACACCCCAAGGTTCTACAATAATAGGGACATCCTACTTCACATGCAGTTTAAGTCTAGGTACAAATACTAATACCTAAATCCCTTAAACTAGGGCTCTGATACCATCTGTAACAACCCGGTTTCCCAAACATAGTTCAAATAGCATACATTGCATAACGTCGTTAAAACAAGAGATACATTATATAACAAATACGGTCCCCTAGTCTTTTACAAACATTCAGTACATCATTACAAACGTTTACATAGTAAATTACATCATTACTAACAACATGCTATATCTACTAAAACACATCATAGTCTTCAACTACATAGTCCTCCAAAAGCTATTCGCGGTTTAACCTTCTTATTTGCTCTTACTCGATCCACGACCTTGAATACATATTTTTAAAACAAATGAGGGTTAGACCTTGAGGTCTAGTGAGAAAATCCCCGTTAGTTAAAAACCATTTGCACAACATCATACGCATAATTCACATAAGAATACCAATTAAGACTCATGCATCATGTATCTTTCCATCTCATTCTCTTGGCCATATTAATTGGTTGCGAGCCAATTAATTAATTTACACCGTTGTACTGAATACAGCCAACACCACTGTCCCTCTGTACAGCCAACACCACTGTCCCTCTGTACAGCCAACATACATCGGTCCTAAGCCCGGCCAACTAGCACTCATGCAGTGTAATACTCATATAAACACCATATGCACATTATTACACTTATTCCACATATATGTATTCCAGTTGAAAACATTTTAAATAAAAACTCACTTGTTTGCTTATCCAAAACTCCTTCCACAAAGAACTCAGCTTTCACCTTCGATTCACAGTATCTGAAATAATTAAACACAAATATCTCTTTACCAAATAGAACACACATGTCTTACTAAAGCTAAGTACTCTAGATAACTCTAATCCTCAAATGTTACCCCCAAACCCGAACTTAAGTCGAGTCCATAATGCATTCAGTCCTCATTCATTCCCCATCCAATAATTAACAATACACAGGCTACTGGATACTTAAAAGCATCTAAACTCTCAAAATTGATCAAACAGCTAAACTATCCGGACAACACAAAACTATCCGGACAACACAAACCTATCCGGACAACAGGGCTTTCCGGACAACACAACCAATCCGGACAACCCCAACTTTCCGGACAGCATGTTCAATCCGGACGTCATCCGGAAACCACAGTTATCCGGACTCCATCCAGTATCTTATATTATCCGGAAACTTAAAGAAAAGGGGTACTTACCGGATGCAAGAATCGTCCGGACACCAGCAATCAAAACTACCGGACACTACCAACGAAACTACCCAGATACCTTCATCCTATCCGGAAACCTCTGTCGGTTTGCATATTTTCAGCCCAGAAATCTACTGATTTTAACCCCAGTCCAGATTTGATAATTCTAATCCGACAGAAACTATCTACTAGCAATTACACACATAAAATGTAAAAGAAACATACCTGAAATCACTTCCAAGTGCACCAATTGATGCCTTAACCTAGCTTTCTTCCTTTCTTCTTTTCTTCCGAAACACACACACACAATGAGCTGATATTTTCTGATGTTTGCAAATATCTGAATACCTAAGGGTAATAACTATTCCTATTTACCATTTAGACCTTAAGCTATCCATTAATGACCAAATCACCCCTAAACTTATAAATTAACCCAAACTTACCCTAAACATCAATTATAGAGTTAAATAAATTTAACAGAACTAGAATTTAACTAACGAACTTACCCGGGGTATTACAGCAACTGCAAGTGCCTTAAGTGCAACTTGCAGATGGTTTTTTATAAAAGAAAAGGATGTTTTTCATATTTCAAGGGTGCCACAAGCCCTTGTAAACATGCACCAATATCTCCATGGGGCACCTCCACAAATGTAACTTGAGATCCTTTTAGAAAAATGCATCCTCTGCAAGTTGCGTCTTGGACACTTGCGGAAGGTGTGAATCTTCGTGAAAAGGCGAGAGATGAATGACTAGGAGGTAAAATTTGGTCGACCATAATGACTACTTTTATAATTTCCTTTGCTATTTCTAAAGTTTATGAGGGGTGTGGGCTCCAACAAAATCAGACCAAACCACAAGAGTTGTGGCGTAGTGGTTGAAGCCCTAGAGAATGTGATGGAATATCCATCTGCCCAGGGTTTGATTCTAGACATAAATAACTAACCTCTAGATTTATCATGACTAATTTCTTGCAGTCACAATTTGCATGTTAGCAACTTTTTTGCTATGCTAAAATAGAGAAAAGATGAAAGAGATTGAAAAAATCTCTAAATTTAGAGAAATCCCTATTTGGATGGTTTTCTCCTAAAACTAATCATTACCTCCAAAAAAACAAAAAAAAAATCTCTCAACTTTCCATGTATTGAATATTTTAATAAAATAATTAATACTAAAGTTGTTAAAATAGCATAACTTTTAGAGTTGGATGCAAACTATTTTAGAGATTCTGAATTTTTTTACTCTACGTTCAAAAAAAAAAAAACTTTATACTCTTAGTACCTTTAAAAAATAAATATCGGTCAACAAAAAAAAAATGAGTAAATTACACTTTTAGTCCCTGTGGTTTGTTAAAAAAATTTATTTTCATCCTTATGCTTTTAAAATTGCAATTTTCATCCCTATGATTTATAATTCATCACCGTTTTTGTCCTTATGGTTGAAATTCTATTGCTATTTTCATCCCTATGGTTTACAATACTTTTCTATTTTAGTCCTTCATACTTAAAAGTAGTGTTTCGGACTTAGGGACGAAAATAGAAATGAATTGCAAACCATAAGAACGAAAACCGCAATTTCAAAACCACGAGGACGAAATCTGCTATATTTAGCAAACCATAGAGACGAAAAACGTAATTTACTCAAAAAAAAAATAATGGAATTAATCCCAAACTGACACAAGTAGATGACTAAACCTTAACTTGGAAGATAACATAATAATGATTAACCTCATCTCAAGTTTGAAAATTAATTCCTTCCGATTTAGAACCGGGTCGGGTCAAATTCACATCGATTTTTAAAAAAATCTTGAACCACCTGAAAAAAATCTAAAAATTAGAGCAAAATCATCCAAATCAATCGAAAAAAGACCACCCGTTAAACCACCATGATTTCGATTGACCTGCGGTTTTTAGTTCCTAATTTAGTTCCATGAGAACCGTACCGAAACTGAACCATGGTCAATCCCACCTAGAGATGGATATTTGGGATCGGTTAGGGGGACCGGACCAGTTGGCTAACCGGCTTGCCCACCCAATAATCCCAATATATGAAACCACAAATTTCAGAAAAATCGTAAATGATACAAACCAAACTACAAAATAACGAAAAAGAAACAAAAATGTACGCAAATCAACAAAAAGAAACGATAACAAAACGAAAATCTAAAAAGCTTAATCACATACATCAAAGCCGATTGTCAAGAGCGATGACGATCCTCGAAAACCCATAAAGGTCCAAGATCGCTTAGAAAGATCGTAATTGAATCTAAACAACTAAAGATAACTTTTCCGAACATGCCTTCCATATAACTCTACGCACGTATTGAAAAGACAATTGTCAAGAATGAAGCCTGGTCCGAGATCCCTAGAGAAACCACAAAGGATCTTGGCTCAAACTTCATTCTAAACAACCCCATTTCATTCTTTCAAGATTCAAGAATCAAGAACCCCACCACCACTCAAATCTTTGATGTTATGAATATGATATTCTTATCATGATTCAAGAATCAAGAATCAATAAACATGCAAGCACTCAAAAAAATCTTTTGATTTTATGAAATGACATTTCTTGCATGATTCAAGAATCAAGAAACCTGTAAGCACTCAAATCCTTAGATGTTATGAATATGATGGTGTCATGATACATATATATAAAGTGAAGAAGTTTCATGAACAAATAACAGAAGATTTAAAATGAGGGAAGCACATGAAATGACAGGTCACTTTAGCACATAAAGAAATGAAAAGCTGGTAGATTTTGGAAGCAAGGG
The DNA here is from genome assembly GCA_033807775.1 of Saussurea involucrata. Classification (NCBI taxonomy): domain Eukaryota; kingdom Viridiplantae; phylum Streptophyta; class Magnoliopsida; order Asterales; family Asteraceae; genus Saussurea; species Saussurea involucrata. The sequence continues at coordinate 9,683,431 of CM066325.1, read as the reverse complement.
GCTTGTCTTGTTCTAGAGGAAATGCTTTATCAGAGGACAGACAATGGAGAGTGGTTAGCAAATTTCTGACATTTTGGACAGACAGAAAGGAAGAGTACAACTCATCTTGCACTATGTACAACTTCTCCTCTCTTTGTTTCTTTCTAAGTTTTCCTGAAATACCCTTCTGCAAGATGGAATTTTTTTCATCATCACATGAGTCCCAACCAAATAAAAGAGGTCTGGACCATCACAGCTTTTTATTATTATAGTTGAAAGCTGTGTTTCTGGGCATTGTTTTAAGCTTAGAATGGTAACATGAATAATTACTAATTTACTATTCACTCCCTGGTGGAAAAACTGCATATAAAAAGACACCCCTTCTATACCCTTGTGAACCCATAAGCATGGTGCCCAAAAGCACATGAAAGAGTAAAGGTTCCAGGGGGCATATTAGTAATTTTACCAATTTTAACATTCAGTTGAAACAGTCCTTTTCAGGGAAAAACTACACCCTTCCCTGATTCTTGCAGAGCCAGTTACAGTTAGTATGGTGTGTCTAGGGGTCACCCAAAACACACTTAAAAAAGATACCACTAGCATTAGAAAGCATTTTCTAAGAAGCCGACGTAAAGGGTGCTTTTGGTATATAGACAAGATTGTTGGACGTTTTCAGGCGAAAGTGAGGTAAGCAGGTGAAAGAATTGTGGAAGGTTTTAGGGTTTTAATGTGACAAGGGTACTTTAGTAATTTACCTATGTTATCCCATTTTTGTTCCGCCTATTTTGCTTCAGTCTGGTCCTGTCCCAATCTAATTGTCACGCCAAGCGTGGGACAACAAGTTTTTGTTCTGTTATGTTATAGGAAAAGCTTTGACCAAAAGTTTTTTTGGGGAAAGACCGTACAAAGAATCCCTTCGGTGGTCCTTGCGAAACCAACTAGATGTTTGAGAGGCCACAAAACCGAAAACACTTAAAAAGAATATATCATCAATATTTTCCAATAAGCCAACGTAAAGGGTATACTGGTAAATTTACCAACTTAATATTTGATCTTGTTCAAATAAAGATTATCTTGTTAACAAGTTGTTGAATTGAGTAACAAGAACCTAATGGAAGAAACAAAGATGTCTACTTGAGTCAACAACGATGAAATATGTACAGTTGACTTTACAGAAACGAAAGTCAACATATTACGTTAAATAAACCTAACCTGACGAAAGAATATTGCATGACCCTTCTAAGACTCGTTCTTTATGATCTTAACACTGCTGTAAAAACGCTTCAGATCCTTAATGGCCTTCTCCTCAATCTGAATCGAGCGAATGGAAGATGGTGTTTCGACCTCAGGCTTGAACCAGCGGTTCGAACCCACCGGATCAGATGGTGCACCCTGACCGCTGGTCGGTGAGAAACCAGCGGTTCTTGTTTTTGGGCTATGGGATAATGGTTGTTGTTTTTTCCCCTGGAGATGCAAAAGCAAAACATAAGAGGATTCTAGAAGTTTATATAACATGAAAACTTCTAGAATTTCATCTTTTACGGACGTATGAGATCTTCATAATTTTATGTAAGCGAAAACTTAACATATGTACTCCACCGGTTCTCTATGAAAAACTTGAATTAAGCAAAATTACAGTCATTTATTTTTCTACAATTATTACACATTTACACCTACTCTTTCTATAACTCAATCAAATGTCTTCACACGGGCTATTTAGCGAAAACATCAAATAATTGATTTTTTCCTCAAAAAATTTAGATGTACTGATATCAATTTTGGGAATATGACAGAACTAGCCATTCCTCTCTCGATAATCCGTCTCCTAGCCATTCCTCTCCCTGTTTTACCAAAAAAGTTGCTATCTCCGCAAGTGGAAACTCCTCAAATTGCAGAGGGGTCAAAAAGTAAAAAAGAAAAACAAGTTTCTGAACATGCTTCGCAAGTACAGGGACCAAATCTGCAAATTATTTTGAACATCTCCGCAACAATGCGCACCATTACTTGCGGATGTAGACAAAAGTTATAGATTTGGTTGCAGACCATGTTCAGAAACGTTTTTTTACTTTTTGACCCCTCTGCAAATTGAGGAGTTGCCACTTGCGAAGGTAGTGACTTTTTGGTAAAACGGGGAGAGGAATGGCTATTTCTGCCAATTTTTCCCATCAATTTTTTTTTACTACTATCTAGGACAGAGGTCAGGTCTACGTACATCTCACCCTCCTCTGACCCCACCTTCAGGTCAGATATACTGATCTCGTTTTAGTTTGGTTTATATCAATTACAAAATAAAAAGCTATCAAATGAAGTGGTTTTCTACACGGATTCTTGCCATGACAAAATACATAAGCTAACGAAAGCATAGACCTCACCTGTTGCAACTGGATGCCCCTGAGAGACGGACGTGAACCAAGAGGCGGGGTCCCTGAAGAAACCCACGGAGGGGTGGATCTTTCGACATCTGGCACTTGAGATGTGATCGAAGCCACGGGAATCGGCTTTGAGGGAAAAAACGAACTCAACATATATTCTTCACCACTACCGACATCAGGTAAAACCTCCAACGCATCTTTCTTCCTAGCCGCTGGCTTATTACCCACGGTCTTCCCCTGCTCATCCTGTATCTTGAGAAGAGAAGTGGGCCCCTTCAAAATAGTGGCCCCACCCCAAGCGGGTCCCTCACTTTTGGGTGTCGGGGGCGGAGGAGGGTCTTTCTTCGGGGTGTCATCAAGAGCACCATTTAAAAACATAGAAAGCCCGCCTTTTCTATTTTTCTTCTTAGATGATGCTGAACGCTTACTTTCCAGGATACATGAAACATCTTTCTTGAACCCAATGGGTGTCTCGTTAACAGACATGTTGACCGGTTTTCCATTGGCTTCTTCTATCACCTTTTCCTATTAAATTCACAACATTCATATATGAATACTCACAATATGCTTCATAGTTCCAACAGTCGTGAAAACAACACTTCTGGACAGGGTTCTAGAGTTTTAGCCAAGACGTATGATTCTAATTTGTGAGTCTTTCATCTCTCCAATTCCTTCAAAAAAACAAAATATACTCCCTCCGTCCCAAAATAAATGTCCACGATGAAAAGGGCACATGGTTTTAGAAATGTGTAATTATTACACCTTCCTAAATGACAATTTTATTGTTAATAATAAAGGGAATAATGAATTTCTCCATCTCGTAATTAAGGGTAGAATTGGAAATTTGGCACTTACGGTGTGTTTGGTATCAAGACAGGACAGTTGTTCAGCATTTGATAAGACAAATTGGACAGAGCAGAACATATAAAATGACCAACTTACCTACCCCTAATGAGTTGTTTATATATTTTGATTAATTTATGTAATTTATTAAAGTATAATAAAATAAATAACAAAATATATCATTAGAAAGTTTTTAAAAAGGATTAAAATGACACCAAAATAAAAAGTTTATTTAGTTTCCAATTTTTATTTTATACCTTATATGGCGAAGGATCGTGTGAGAAGTTGAGGTTAATGTGAGAAGTGGATTTGAACCATTGATCACTTTTAATCAAATGCCCTCCGATGAACTGCGCCTTAGAAGGGAATTGATCCGGTGCATCTCATCCTAATGTGCGTCCACTTCTCATCCAACGGTTGATAACCACTTCTCACCAGAACCAAACCCTACCTTATTACTCCCTCCGTCCCAAAATAAATGTCCACAATGAAAAATGCACACGGTTTTAGGAGTATGCAATTATTACACTTTTTAATTAACCAAAGTACAATTTTACCCTTAGTTATAGAGAGAGAAAATTTATCCATCACATAATTAAGGGTAGAATGGGAAAGTGAAAATTTACTTTTGAATGTGGACACTTATTTTGGGACGGAGGGAGTAATAAATTATATATATATATATATATATATATATATATATATTATTAGTAAATTAAATAAATTAACCAAACAATAGAAACTGTATAAAAATTAAATTTTGAGGACAGTAAATTGAAAGTTTATAGAGCATCATATATAATAAATAAATATTAAGAATGAATAAAATGTAAAGAGGGAGGCGTATTTGATATTTTAGAAGAGAATGAGGTTTTATTTTGAGGTTATATTGGTAAAATATAGGTTTGTTCTTCCACCTTGTTCCTTGGGGTGGGGGTGGAACACGCCTGTTCCACTCCGTTCCACATAAAAGTCCTGCTAAAGTGGAACAGTGATCCCTATTCTGTTATGTCTTGTCCAGTGTATCAAAACGCACCCTTACTTTTGAAAGTGGACACTAAGTTTGGTGCAGGATGATTAAGTGGTCAGAATGATTAAGAGGCTCTTATGATATAGTGTAAAATAAAATATTGTTATTTGGTAATTGTTTATAATGAAATTAGTGCGCTGAATGGTTAAGGGAGGCCCAAGTTACAAAACCCTTCAAAGGGTTTTAGAACCATTAAGATGCAGAGTTTTGTTTTGCCAAACAAGATTCACCTCTTAGCAATTCAGAGGTTGCCTCTTAATGGAACTATTAAGAGGTAAACAAACAGCCCCTAATATGACGAGATAAGTGTTCGAGTGCCACAAGACATACCTTCTGTTCAACTTCAAAAGGCGATAAACCCTTCACGGCATTCAATTTATCATCTTCACAACTACTAGACACCACGCCCCCTTGTGCCGACTTTTGTTTGTTTTTTCTCTCCTTCTGTTTCTTACTTCCCTCGGCCTTCTTATTCCCTTTTCCATCGGTCAACAATGAAGTTGACTTCAGTTGAATTCCGTCAATCGGAACACCAAGCTCAACCAGTGAACTCTCAAGAGCCACCCTGCTCCGAAACTTTGCCATCTGTTGATCATCAAGAAGATACCCTTTTGACAGTTTGACCTCCAACATCTCAATCTGCTGCAACTTTTTTCTTATAGCCCGGACTTGTTTAACGATTTCTTGATTTGCATCATCGTATGGTTGAAAACCCCCATCAAATTTCCGGTTTATATCGCTCTTTAAAGCTAGTTTTCCGCCATGGTTGTCACGTGTCCTAAAGATCTCGCTGTCGCTATCCTCCTCTCCAGTGTCGATTATAGCGGGAAAAGTAGCCGTTGCGGTTGGAAGCCGGCGGTGACTCCATGATTCAGATGATTTTGAATCCAACGATTTCTCGAGATTTCCTAAAATATCAAGCGAAGCGCTTGCAATTGCATGGGTCGAGACTGTAAGAATGTAGTCAAGATTTCGGATCACGATTTCCTGTAAAAGTTATTCAGATGAATAAATTCACATTCGCCAGCTTAAAATGATATAAAAAGGGTAACTTCAGAAGATCATATCATATCGAGAAAGAAAAAAGATAAAAAGCAAAATTATAAACAGAGAATCATATTCGTTAGCCCTATAGATCATCATATTCGTTAGCCACGATGATCATAATATTTTGAAAGAAAACAGTTATAAAGTTGATCAGAATGATGACTAATTTGGTCTTATTTTCTTTCTTATTTAGTTTTCTTCATGTAATAGAACCCATCCTTGAGAAAATGCAACTAGAAAAATGACCATAGTAACCTTGAGAGTCAGCTCAACCGGTAAATAAACCCTAGGGCTTGGGGCTCCTTGGTCACCGGTTCAAGTTTTCTCAAGGCCACTGGCATGGGCGGACCCACCTTAATGGGGTTGGGGGCAAAAGTTGCAGATATGGTCTCTATACTTGCAGACCATGTTTAGAAACTTTTTTTTTACTTTTTGACCCCTCCGCAAATTAAGAAGTTGCCACTTGCGGAGCTAGTGACTTTCTGGTAAAATGGGGAGAGGAGTGGCTATTTCTGCCAATTTCTATATCGCAAAACAATCATGATCAAATTATGGATTTGCCAAAGGAACAAATATATAAAAAGTAGGGATATCATTGGTTACCTCACAATGCTTCTTTAAATCATGTGCTTCTAACGAATCCGCAATTTCAAGAAGTTGTAACGCACTTCGTGGCTCCAATAAATTCTCGGCCGCCACTTTCTCACAAAGGCTTTTCAAAGTCGGTGTAGATTTGCTTTCAACGTTATTCGTTGACGAGGCTTCATGAGACCCGTTATCATTAAAAGCAAAATCTTCATCATCTAACAACTCTTCCCTCGGTTTTGGCTTCGAACTCTGCGAATTGTTTACAGTCTCGAGAGAATACGGAGGATGATACAAAGAACTAATCACCAATAAATGTGTCTCTCCAACCGAAACCGAAGTAGCTCGTTTTACACCGTGTAATCTAGTCACAACCGGGGGCACATCCTTTCTTTTCTTACCATCCCACATATAAACATCGCCGGAACCCGTAAGTCCGGCAGTCCAGTACTTTCCGGCAGAGATACTAACCAAAATTTTCCCACAAAGCGAATATAACTACACCAAACAGAAGGAAAAAAAAAGATGTTATAGCGATAAAGATGCAAAATTTTAAAGGTAAAATGCAACAAAATGCCATAAAGTTTGGTTTAGTTCCTAATTATTGCAATAAATACTCCCACCGTCTCCAAATAAATGTCCATGTTTCTATTTATGTTTGTCCCAAAAGGGTTGGGTTCCGGTGAGAAGTACCAAATTTGGTGAGAAGTGGTTATCAACCGTTAGGATGAGAAATGGACGAACATTAGCATGACATGCACCGGATCAATTCCTTTTTAAGTCGCAATTCATGGGAGGGTATTTGATTAAAAGTGATCAACGGTTTAAAATGCCACTTCTCACCAAAAATGCCACTTCGCCACTTCTCACCAAAAATGCCACTTCTCACACGATCCCATGCATGTCCCAAAATAAGTGTAATAGTTTAAAAGATAGACAACTAAATTCTCAAGTCTACCCTTAATTAGTGCACAAATATTTAGGAGTTGTGAAGAGAGATAAATTAATCAAGGGTATAGTTGTCATTTGTTTAACTAAAAACCGTAATAATTATGCATGTCTAAAACTGTATGCCATTTCTATTGTGGACGCTTATTTTGGAACGGAGGCAGTATTCTTTTTTTCTCAATCAACGTAACAAGGTTTCAAATTTTCCTATTTAATGTAACAAAGTTTAAAATTAATTTCAAAATGGGGGAAATAGTAAATTTTGAAACTTTGTTACAATGATTGAGAAAAAAAATCTTTGTTACATTAGATAGAAACTAAAGCAAACTACGTTGCATTTTAATGGAGTTTTCCCAATATTAATTATACCAAGAAATACCTGTTGACATCGGAGGTTGGGGTCAGAAGAAACCCAATAAAACAATGCACCATCATCGGTAAGAGCCGAGCTATGTATTTATGTTTCCACAAATTGTCTAAATAAGCTCATTCCTGCAAACTATAGTTTGGCATTTTCACAAGAACGATTGTTAGTTTGTCATAGAAAGCTATCTATAATATATTATAAAGCATTTGAGATAAAGTCTTAAAAACCATTTTTTATGCATCAAGTATTGTTTAGTGATGCATATTACTTAAAATTCAGGATTACAAGTAAATGGACAGTTTTTTTAAAGCTGCATGTTTAATTTCATATAACTAACTGATAAACATAATAAAAAACAAGATAAACATCTCATTTTAAATATAAAGAATCTAAAATATAATTAGGATGATCATTGAGTTTCAACGGAATACTTAATTATTATCTTTACGAAAAAACATTGCATTAATAAACCTAAAATAAATTAAATCGTTATATAAACTAAATTATAATACTAAAAATTGAATTAAACAAATCATACAAAAAACGAGAACTTTTAAATTGTTAATTTGATAATAATATCGATATACTTTTTTTTTAATTTTTATGGGGTCTTCAAATTTATATTTATTTAAACGTAAAAACATTATCGCTTTCTCAAAACGAAACAAAACCGTATCATAAAATCGATATACTTTCTAGTGATCTAAAAAAGAAGCCAATCATTCGTTTATTTTCTCTTTTTTGGTTCCTTTATTCGTTGTAATGCTTGATACATACCTCTCCATCGACACCTAAAACCACGGTATGATGCTTTGCAGCAGCCACGGCAACGAAAACTTTCCCTTTCAAGTATTCAACGACTCTCGGGGTGTAGTTTGAGGCTGAGTTGGAAGTGCCATAACCAAGCTGGCCTTCCTTGTTGCAGCCCCAAGTGAAAACCTCACCCGAATCAGAAACCACCGCAGTGTGCTTGTTTGCCGCAGCAACGACAACTATCTTCGACTTTATAGAACTCACCCTCCGTGGTGTTGCTTGAGTATCCACAGACGTGTAACCAAGTTGACCCTCTGCAAGTCAACTGGGAAAAACGTCAATAAACTCCGTCTACTTCTATCTTTATTGCAAAATAACGTTGTGTGATAGCACAATAGGCGAAGGATCGTGTGAGAAGTTGAGGTTAACGTGAGAAGTGGTACTGAACCGTTCATCACTTTTAATCAAATGCCCTCCCATGAATTGTGGCTTAGAAGGGAATTGATCCGGGGCATCTCGTCCTAATGTGCGTCCCTTTCTCATCCAACGGTTGATAACTACTTCTCACGTTAAATTCAACTTCTCACCGGAACCCAACTCTAGCACAATATTCATATTCATTGTCACGTAACTGTAATAAATACACAAATAACTGAAACCATCCAATGAGAATTTTGGTTTTACTACTCCCTCTCTCCCAAAATAAATGACAACGGTTCGGTTCCTTTTGGGGATGTCTGAATATCAATGCTAGTTTCCTTTTCAATACAAAGTTTTCCTTCTAGGCATCAAGTATTGCCTTTTTGACCATAAGTAATCATTCCAAAATATGGGAAAATGACAGAAATAGCCATTCCTCTCTCCACAATTCGTCTCCTAGCCATTCCTCTCCCTACTTTTCCAAAAAGTCACTACTACCTCCGCCAGGGGTGGCAAAAAGTGACCCAACCCGCCAACCCAACCCGAACCCAACCCAATAGTAGCAGGTTGGGTTGAGATTTTCAACCCATTTAAGTTAAATGGGTCAACCCACCTAACCCAATTATTAAATGGTGGCGGCCGAAGTTTCTCACCAGTTTTCTCGCCGGCGACACACTCAACGGTTCACGCCGGGCGCCGGCTTTTCCTCGCCGGCGACCACGCTCAACAGTTCACGTCGGCTTTTCCTTTCCAGTTTCCACGGAAGTAAGATTTTCAGCTTTTCATTGCAAACTAGATTGAAACACACAAGTATTTATGGTATTATATGCATTGTATTCCTTTTATTCTTAAGGCGTTAGAAATAAACTGATGGTTTCCTTTTACCCAGATATAACGAAGTCGGATTTGTAAGGGCATCTCTATTAATTTCTTCTAATTTTTCCAGAATCAGAAAATGAAATTGAAAACCACAAGGGTTGTGGCGTGGTGGTAAGGGCCTGGGGAGTTCATAGCGCTTGCCCGGGTTCGAGTCCCACACGCAGCACTTGTGGCCACTAGGGATTATCTCAGGGCTGCATTACTTCGCGGTCGGTGTGTTTGCCAGGGATGTACTGGGCCGAAGGCCCAGGAACCCTATCCAAAAAAAAAAAATGAAATTGAATAGTAATATGTTTATTGGTTTCTGTTTTTGCTTCCTGTTTCGTTTCTTCTGTTGGGCATCTTGGTGTTTGTTTTTGTTTTGGTATTTGGTTTTGGTAATTAATAAAAATCCATACTGCTACTTTGAATAGATTCTTCAACTTTGAGCATCTCTAATTCTCTATTATTACTTTAACAGCTTTCAATTTTTTTTCCAGAATCTCTATTAGATTCTTCTATAGTAATCTGTTTATTGTTTTACTTTTACAGGTACTTTATTCCATTTATAACTTTATTGTTTTGCAAAGAGTAAGTTTATGGTTTTGATTCCATTTTTAATTTTATTGTTTTCCTTAATGTAAGTACTTGTTATAATGTTTATGGTTTTGATTCCATTTCAGTGAATAACACGGTTGAAAATTCGGAAGGGGATGTTCTACAGTCCCCTCCACCAGTAGTAAGTTGGTTAACTTGTTTATATATTTCTTTTATCGTATTAAGTTGGTTAATTTATTTATTTATATAACACAAATGGAATCGCAACTTGAGGCGCTATGTGGAGCAATCATGACGGAGAAGATGGAAGATCAAGAGGAGAGTAATACCGAGAGTGAAGTTGGAGTCGGTGAAAGTGGAAGTCGAGTTACTTGGTGTTTAGAAACTTATTTCTTTGACTTTATGGTTGTGTTAATTAAACTTTGAACAATTTATGGTTGTGTTCTATTGAAACTTTGGACAATTTATTTGGTTTTGTGGTTGTGACTTGTGTATTTGTCATGGAATTAGGTTTTAGTTCTTTTTTATTTTACTTAAAGTTTTAAAATAAAATGGGTCAACCCAGGTTCAACCCATTTATTAAACAGGTTGGGTTGAAAAAATCATAAACATGTCAACCCGCTACCAACCCATTTAAGTACCAGGTTGGGTTGGGTTGGGTTGAAAATCTCAATCCATTTACTTAAACAGGTCGGGTTGGGTTGAGGTTTTCAACCCAATTAATAAATGGGTTGAACCCGAACCCAACCCAACCTGACCTATTTACACCCCTAACCTCCGCAAGTAACAACTTCTGAATTTGCGGAGGGGTCAAAAAGTTACAAAAAAATAGTTTTTGAACATGCTCTGCAAGTAAAGGGACCAGATATGTAAATTAATTTAAGCATCTACACAATTTGAGGACCATTACTTGCGGATGTAGACAAAAATTACAGATTTGGTCCCTGTACCTTCGGACCATGTTCAGAAACTTTTTTTTACTTTTTGACCCCTCGGCAAGTTGAGTTGCTACTTGCGGAAGTAGTGACTTTTTGGAATAGTGTGGAGAAGAATGGCTAGCAGACGAATTAGGAACTGCTATTTCTGCCAATTTCCCCCAAAATAATGATATCACGGATTTTGGTCCATATGATTTCCCTATACTGCATTTATTTATGTGCAGGTAGATGATGAAATAACCTCGGTTGGAACCCCAAGTGAAGACTTCTCCGCCCACTGTGGCTGCAACAGTATGATGTTTAGCGGCGGCAATCGCCTTAACTCGGCGAGCACCTAACCCCGATGTTACCTGCCTCGGTGTTATGACTGCAGCTTGTCCACTATAAAATGCAAAAAAGAAAGTATTGTAAATTATAAAGAAATATCACCACAAATTATATTCCATAGAAAGGTTCCAAATTGAACTGCATAACAACATTTAAAACATAATTTGTAGAGTTAAAAATAGCAAAAGTTTTTACCTGTGGATATCAAAGTCAGGATGCCCAAGGCGGCCACCCCTTCCAAATCCCCAAGTGTAAACTTCACCCCGAGAATTGACAGCCACACTATGGAACTTGGCCGATGAAATGGAGTTAAGAAATGATCCATGAAGTGACTCAACTCGGCATGGCAACTTCTGTATGTGTGCATTCCCGGTCCCTAGTTGATAATTCACGCCACTTCCCCAGCTGTACAGCTCTGTCACTACTGAATGCACACATAAGAGACCATTCAGCCATCAAATACATGTAGATTATATGCTGCATAATGCAGGACAGATTTGGAAAAGTATTTTTCTTTTTCGGAAAATAACAAAGAAAAACATAACAGGGATTCGAAGAATCATTCTTCAATACCTCAAGTAGGGGTGTAAACGAGCCGAGTCGAGTCGAGTCGAGTAGCAGGTTATTCGAGCTCAACTCGAAAAACTATATAAACATGCTAGGGTTTGGTTTTTGAGAGGCTTTTCATTAGTTTTAGCATAATTTTATAGTTAGGGACTCGTAAAATCAGTTGAAATTGATGAACCATTGGGTTACTAACGATTAGGGATGATCCTGGCATTTTAAATTATAAACGAATGCATTTATGGATTTATGTGATTACATCACTACGCTTATAAGAGTACCTGAATTATCGTGATTGCCATTAGCCTGTAGCACAGGCCCGGAGAGGAGATCTACTGGCGTACGTGACTTAGAGTCTTCTATGGCAATAGAAGCATCAGATTTAAGAAGCATGCTAGCCACAGCCAAATGACCAAAATGTAGAGCCCTGTGAAGGCTTGTCCATCCAGATTCTCCATCCTAAAATATAATACGAGATTTTCAACAAAAGATAAGTAATGAATACACATATACAATGTGTATGTAAGAGTGTGTGTGTGTGTGTGTGCGTCTATCTACATATGTTTATATATACCTCAACTTCTCACCGGAACCCGACCCTACAGGCATATATGTGTGTATGCCAACTTTAACTTACCTTCCCATAAAGAATTACTCCATAAAATGAAGATAAACATCACGGTTTTTGTTATATCTAAACAAAAGGAAGTTTAACACACCCTAGCATTAGGGTCCGCACCAGCTTCAAGTAACCTCTTAACAATAGGTGTGTGATTTCTCCATGTTGCAATATGAAGAGGCGTCACACCGAAACCGTTTCTTGAATTGATATTTCCTCCATTTTTCTTCAGAACGACCAACGCCGACTCCACATCAACCACAGACCCTTCTCGCACAACTTCCCACAAATCTTTAGAGGCCCCACTTTTTGATAACTTACGGATACGAGATTGGAGGTTCTTCCGCTCACCGTACATCGCTAGCCACGGATCTTTATCACACCACTAACAATATCTCTCCTAACACTATTATTAGCAATCGGAATCACCTGCGTATCCAGAAACTCAACTCCGATACTCCAAATGACTAGAGATTAGCCATCGCTACATAATGTGACTCTAGATCTTTTTCTTCTTTTGGAGGCTGAAATAACAATAAGAAACTATTTACGCCCAAGAAAGCATTCAACTACAATATTTTTTAACTTAGCATAATTATCCAATCTTGAAGAAACGCAATTCAGAAAATTTAAGGGCGGTAACCGTTATGTAATCATCAGCATCCCCATCTTTCACAAACTACCATCACACATTGTATAGAAATCGGCCACAAATTGCAGAACACCTATCAGCAAGATTCACATGTGAATTTTTTGTAATAAAATGATTCACATGTGAAGTTTTTGTAATAAAATGATTCACATGTGAAGTTTTTGTAATAAAATGTTGACCCCACATAACCAATCAAAGAAGACGGCAATCGGTTGTCAGGTAGAAAAGCTCGGATCTGACAGAAAATAGAAATAACAGGATTGATGAAAATCTATTGAAATTCTAGAATATTTTGAGCTAGCAAGAACTGCCAAGATTGACCACATTCGTAGATCGACCACAATGTTAGTTTGTTTTCGTGTTCAGATTGAATATTTTTCTTCTTTTACAACGTATACCATCCTCGTTCATGCAACCTCTTCACAGTTGGAAAATCGTTCAATCAAGAGGAATGGAAAGTAAACAATATAATTGATAGCAATTATGAACCAGGGACAAAAGATGTCCCCCAAAGCATATATTAAACAGAAGTGCAGGTTTTGCACTCAAGAGACATCATTGAAGAGGACTACTTAAAAGAGCAACCAAATAAAAAGATAAAACATATTGCCAAAAACAGCCAGTTCGTTGTAATGTTGATTGTGAGATATCTATCTATCTATATACACACACATAGGGAGGGGGAGGTTCAGGGAAAACCCTAGAAAAAATGAAAATAAATGAGGAACACCTTGGTAACCGTTCATCTGGACGGTGAACCTCCCCCCCCCCCTCTCTCTCTCTCTCTCTCTCTCTCTTTATATATATATATATATATGGGGTCAGGTTCAGGGGAAAACCTCAAAAAACGGAAAACTAAGGAACACTTTGGTAGCCCTCCATCTGGACGGTATGCACTTGTGCATACAGGTAATTTGTAACATGCACACGTGCATATATTTACAAATGCATGATGCACTGTGCATAAAACCAAAAAAACAACTTAACTTACTTGTAGGCACAAGTGCATACAGTGTAGATGGAGGGTTATTAGGGTGTTCTTCAGTTTTTCATTTTTTTGAGGTTTTCCCTTGAACCTCCCTCTATATATATGTATATGTATATATATGGAGGTTCAAACGAGAACAACCTCATTTTACGAAAATGCTAGACCACAATACAGGTGAGGGGACCTGGTGGTGTGCGGGCGGCTTGGCCCGCGACCTAGGTCCCGCCAATGGTCACTCGCGTCCCTGATTTAGTATCACATGTGATTGACTAAAGTAAAAGAATTTTCTCACGTTTTCGTAAAAGAATATAATAATATATATTATACGGTGACTTCTTGAACCACTGTACTTGACAATTTAGCAAACAAACCATTATTCTTGAGAAAATGCAGAAAAAAGAACACTATAGTTTTCATATACATTTCCATAATTTATCTAAAATCGCTTATTCCTGCAAAGTACAGCGTTCTTGGCATTTTGACAAGAATCATTGTTTATTTGCAACAAGAAGCCAAATATGATGGTTCAAGAAGTTAATCAGTCGTATAAAATCAAGTCTACCAAAGATTTGGTTACTATTAAGAACCCTGACTTTTGATAGTTGTTCCATTAACGACATTGATTTAACCAACGAGAAATTTTCTAACTAACATTGCTATTTCTGAACTAATGGGTTGGGTTCCGGTGAAAAGTGCCAAATTTGGTGAGAAGCATGAGAAGTGGTTATCAACCGTTGGATGAGAAATGGACGAACATTAGGATGAGATGCACCGGATCAATTCCCTTTTAAGCCGCAATTCATGGGAGGGTATTTGATTAAAAGTGATCAACGGTTTAAAAGTAGTTCTCACACTTCTCACCAAAAATGACACTTCTCACATAATCCCATGCCCTGAACTAACACATATACAATTAAATATGCAAGCATTTGGAACTCAAACACACGCTGTAAGGCCTTCGGTACCCGGCTCGGGATGAAGGCGGGATGGGGCTCGGGATGGTGCGGGATGGGCTACGGTTGATGCGGGGTTGGCGGGGCGGGATGGATTCCGGGGATGGGATCCCGATTCATCCCGAAGCTTTATTAAAAAAAATTATTTAATTTTTAAAAATAATGCCGTTGAACGGCTATTTTTAAACAAAAATATATAAATTTTTTTCTCAATTTAATCCCACTATATATTTAACCCTCAACCTCTTATTTCTCACACCTCTCAAACTCTCTAAAATTCTCTCAACCTCTTATTTTTCACACCTCTCAAACTCTCTCAAATTCTCTCAACCTCTTATTTCTCACACCTCTCAAACTCTCTCAAATTCTCTCAACCTCTTATTTCTCATACCTCTCAAACTCTCTAAAATTCTCTCAACCTCTTATTTTTCACACCTCTCAAACTCTCTCAAATTCTCTCAACCTCTTATTTTTCACACCTCTCAAACTCTCTCAAATTCTCTCAACCTCTTATTTTTCACACCTCTCTCATCATGAATTCAAACAGAACACCTACATCCCGTCGTAACCGACCGAATACACCACAATCGCAAGAAGATCAAGAGCTTGGTTTCCAAGCGTTTACACAACAAGGTTATCGTCCGCAATGGTCGCAACAAATTCCGCCACAATGGTCGCAACAAAATCCGCCACAATATCCGCAACAATTTCCTTACCAATTTACACGTCCCGGTTTGATTGAACAAGGTTTTACTCCGGCCAACTACAATCTTCCTTCACCCGCAATCAATCTCGACGACGACATTGTTCCGGAAACCCAACCTTCTACCCCGAACACACCACAATCTATCCCGACACAACAATCTAACCCGGAACCATCAAATCCGAGACCAACAAAAGCCGCCAAACAAACGTGGAGTAAAGCCGAGGAACTCGCGTTAGTGTCGGCGTGGGTTGACGTTTCGGAGGACCCCGTTATCGGTAACGCACAAAGCGGTGGTAATTATTTTTATTGTTGTTATTATTATTATTATTATTATTATTATTATTTTTATTATTATTATTATTATTATTATTCTTATACTTAATTTTACATAAATGTAGGAAGTTTTTGGGGCCGAATCGGACATGTGTTCTTTACTCGCTTGGGTCGTCAACCAGGTTATAGATCAACCCATCAACTCAATAGCAAGTTCAACGACCTCAATAAAAGAGTTAATTCGTTTGGCGGCATCTACAACAACTTGCTCAATAATAGATCAAGCGGGATGAGTGAGGCCGATATATCCCGAACGGCACACGAACGGTATCTAGCACGCCATAAAGTTGCTTTCACTCACGAACAAGCTTGGGACGTCCTAAAAAAAGTCCAAAATGGGGAGCCGTTCCAACGATGACGACAACTTCATCGCGGGGTTCAAAACGTACCCAACCTTCCGATGATGACGATGACGAGCAAATTCAACGACCCATCGGGAGAAACAAGGCAAAAAAAAACATCAACGAGTAATACGTCCGGGACGAATACGGACGAAAGTGTTACTCAGTTGTTGACGACGTTCGACGACAAGATTGATGATACAATGGAATACAAAATGAAAAAACTCGATCTCGAAATCGAACGCTCAAAACTCGAACGACATAGGTTGGAACAAGAACTCGAAATCGAACGCTCAAAACGATTTGAGAAAGACTTCGAGTTTTTCATGACCCCGCATGATCACCTTACGGGAAACGCTTTGAGGGTTACTTTAGCGAGAAAAGAGCAAATTCAAAAATTTCATAATTGGTAGTGTTTTGTATTTTGTAATTTTTATTTTTATTATTTATCTTATATTTATTTATTAAAAAATATATAAATATTTTTATTTTGTTAAATAATTAAATGTATAAATAAAAGAATTAAAATAAATGAGGTAAGGGATTGTTAGGGATTGAGTGAGGGATGGGAGAAAAGTTGATGTGGAGCTGGAATCTTTGAAAGATTCCTACTGGACTAAAGCTTTATGAATAAATGCAACAAATTCACATATTAATCACTGGCCTAAAGTTCTTACCTTTCGCCACAGAAAGAAAGAAAGAAATTGTTTCAACCTAAATTTGGAGTTAAAACCAAAAGCAGTTCGACCGCAAGCTTAGAAATTTAATCTTAAAAGGGTCTGAATGTGTGATTACAAATGAAGCATGATCAACCAGCCAAAAACAAAATCCAAAGACATAACTCAATTTCCCAAACCTAACAATAAGAATCTCTCACCAATAAGAAAATGACCCTAAACCAAACCCAAAAATTAAAGATTTCTAAATAAAATGTGAGCATCTAAGCAATGAAAAAAAGAAAGTAATAATGAATCTTATGAGAAATCAAACTTAATCACAGCAGCATTAATTTCTCCAAAGAATCAGATACCCATAAGTGTAAAAATCAATAAGAACCATCAGATTGAAAATTTGGGATCAAACTACCCAGCAGTAATCCAAGATTAATTTTTATGAATTAATATCAAAATAAATCAAGAATACAGAAAACCCCCCAACTTAATAAGAATGAGATAAGAGAGCATAATCACCTTAAAAAGATAGCCATAGCCAAGAACGAAGAAGAAGAAACGGAACTCGACTCCAAAACTCTGGGCTTCTCGTGGTCCTTTGCATTTTGGGTGAATTTTTATTATTAACACTAAGGCTATGTTTGCCAAACTAGCTAATAAGCTAGCTGGTAGCTGATGAAAAAATCACGTTTGGCAAAAATTAGCTTATAAGCATTTAAATGATAAAAAAAGACATATTAAAAAATAGTTAATAAATAATAATTAATATTAATGAGAGCATAATTGAAATATTTACAAAAAACTACTCATAAGCTACTCCAAGTAGCTTTTCAAAAAACTAGTTTATGGTCATCCAAACATGTACCAAAAAATAAGCTAGTTTTTTTTGCCAAACAATGCCTAAAATTTACACTATTTTTGAAATTTAGTGAAAAATATAGTGTGACCCATTGGAGATGCTCTTAGGTAAGAGATCTCCAACATTAATTTTTTTTACCGTTAAAATCTTTAGAAAAACTATATTTATTTCAGATAAATTATGAATTCACATTAATAATAATATTAAAATACCAAAGATGTTGTAGCTCAGTGGTTCGGTAACATCCTGGGGGTAAGTGGTGGAAGCCCTTACTACCCGGGTTCGAACCCCGTGGTGATCACGCGGAGGTATCCCCGAATCAAGGGGCTGTTCGTGGGCCTGCTGTTTGGGCCGAATCGTGGCCGGGTCGAAGGGGGATTAGTCTGGGCTAAGTCCAGGATACCCCCGAAATGCAATTGTCTTTCAAAAAAAAATATTAAAATATTTTATTTATTTATTTATTTATTATTTCTCTCTTTGCATGTTTATTTTAGGGTGATATTCATATTTGAAGAAAAAACTTTCTTTCTCCTACTTTTTCTAATTATTGAAACAAAATATTAGCTCAAAATCCTTATTTTTCTATTTTCTTCGTCTTGAAGAAGCTATTGAATATGCTCTAGGAATGATGATGATAATAAAAAATGTGTTTTGGGTTAATATTACATTATTCAACAAAAAAAAATCTCTCAAAATCAGCCAAAAAAAACTCAAAAATTCCCTCGAAACAGTGGAATTCAGCTAAAAAGACATCGGATGACTTTGCAGGTCTTTGATTTAAAGGTGCAGTCACTCGACAAAAATCCTGGGGCTGGAGCTCAAGTAGTCTATTAAATGTTGGAATGGTCAACACCCCATGTATTTATGAAACCACACAAAATTCATGATTGTAAATTGTATGCATGTTTCTAAACATTCTTGTACTGCTTCTTATAGAGTCGCAAAAGGTTAAATAGAATAATGATTTGCATTCTATGCATAAATAGTTGTACATTTTTACGGATTTACAGTGAGAGCAGAAGGTAGCAGTAATGTGACCAGAAAACAACATTTAATGTTTTTGCACACTTTGAACATGAGAAAAAATACACCGGTAATAAACCAATAAATGAATCACAAAACTGATCATAAAACACCGTCTGATCACCGATCTCTTAAATCCATCCCCCGGAGTTACGCTGTAATGCCAGAATCCTGCATACACGGAGATTCTTATCTATGTAAATTATACAAACTTCAATTAGAATTGGAAGGATTTTGAATTTTTCATATGTTTGGGTTGTAATGTTGTATGATTTGGAATAGAATCGAATTTCATTCTTTATAGATATTTTATAAAAATAATTAAATTACATTTTATTAGTTGATTATTGCAAAAACGAATACTTTTAACATATGTTATAACATCATTACAAACAATTCCTATCAAATCCCGTGAAATGTCAGCTACCCCGTGGGATTTCTAAATCCAATATTTGTGGGATTTCAATTCGAGACTTAGGGGCCGTTTACCTAATCACTTACCCGGGTAAGTGCTTACCGGTAAAATTCAACACTATCACTTACTTCTCTGGTAAGATTTTAGTCCACCAAAATGACATCGTATGCAACAATTTAGCCGGTAAGCGCTAACCGTGGTAAGAGCCGTCGCACTCACTTATCGGGTAAGACTCTCGGTCCCTGCTTTCGACTCTCGGTCCTTGCTTCCGCTCTTACCGGGTAAGATTCTTAGTCCTTGTCATACTCATCCGGTAAGGTAATGTGACTTGGTAAGCACTTACCCGGGTAAGCGTTTTGTAAACGGCCCCCTTAAGGGTGTGTTTGGTTCGGTTTTAAAGACAAACAAAAGTGAAATGTATGTACCTTTGTAGTTAAATTTGACACTGCCAAGTTCCACTTGTGTCTAGTTTTCGTTCCTGCAACTTGCCCAGCCTTTGCCACTTTACCAAAAGCTCCGTTTAGCCAAGCTGCTCCGGCTGTCACATACCTGAACAAATGCAACCATACAATATTACAAATTTTAAGCAGCAATATAACGATATTTTCATATTTCATTCGATAAAACCAATGATTCTTGTGAATTTTTCGTGTAGTTAATCTTGTAGGGTAGCATGATAATAGTTTCCATAGTAGGTACAAATAAATCTACGGCTGCCATCAAACTTACGACTTTTTTTTCTTTTCTGAATAGAGAAGAGAAAGCAATTATGGAAGAGAGAAACCAACGAGCACGCAGCCCAGTGGCAAGGTAACATCCTTGGGAGGGTCAGTGGATGGTATCCCTGACTACCCGGGTTCGAACCCCGTGGTGTGCGCTCTGCGGTATCCAGACTTCAGGACGGCCCATTTGGGCCGGGTCCTGGGCCAGTCGAAAGGCTGGTTGGGCCAGCCATAGGCTGGGCTGAGTCGACGGGGATTAGTCGGGTGGGAGCCCGGATACCTCGGGAACGTGTGTGTGTGTGTTCTACTGCCGTTCAAAAAAAATTATGGAAGAGAGAATCATGTGTATTATATCACATGTTTTTCCTACGTATAAAGATTACGGTGAGTTTGACTGACGGTAAACATTTGAGATAACTATTTACCCACTATGTACACAGGCGATCGAGTTAAACCTAAGGCTATGTTTGGCAAACTAGCTGATAGCTAAAAGGTAGTTGTTGACTAATATATAGATGGAGGTTCAGGGGAAAACCTCAAAAGAATGGAAAACTGAGGAACACCTGGTAGCCCTTCATCTGGACGGTATGCACTTGTGCATACAAGTAAATTAAGTTGTTTTTTGGGTTTTATGCACGTGTGCATGTTACAAATTACTTGTATGCACAAGTGCATACCGTCAAGATGAAGGGCTATCAAGGTGTTCCTCAGTTTTCCAATTTTTTGAGATTTTCCCCTGAACCTGACCCTAAACTAGTTATGTTTGGTAAAAACTAGTTGATAAGCCAGAAGACAGTAAAATAACCTAAAATGGCTCCCGAGCTTGTTGAAACACTACTTGAAATAGCTTTTCAAAAAGCTAGTTTATGGCCAACCAAACGGGCTTTTTTAATAAACTCAAAGACACGAAACATGGCCTATGAATATCCCATAAAATTAATATTTATTGATGATCCATGCCTCTATGTAAAAAAGCAGCAAACTAGCTCAAATCACTGCAAAAAATATGTAGCTTTTATTCAAGAAACGATCAAATTAGCTGGACATGTCTGTAATTGTATGCAGCAATTTGTAAATTTGTCTCATCGGGCAACAAGAAACAAGAAGCTGAGAATAAACATATGGCAATGAATAATTTATAAAACTCAAGTTATAAAAGGGAAATTCTTCTAACCTGCTTGATTTGACAGCTGATCCCGTATCGTTTAGTTTCCTCTCGGCTGCCATTAATGCTGCCATTGTCTTGTCGGAGACTAGAAGTTTTTGATCCACAGACTTGACCTTTTCGTTGACCACCGAGATTCCAACACTGAATTTCTCCGTAAGTCCTACTCTTTTATCTAAGGAAATCACTCTGGCAGATGCATTGGCTCTTAGTTGATGCTTTTTGTCAAATGCTTTAGCTTTATTCATAGCGTCTTGCCCAATAGACGAACCTTTAGCCAACACACTGGAAACCACGTCTTGTGCTTTACTTGTATACACTCTTCCACTACGAGAAGTACTGTTGGCCTGTTAACATGGAGAACAAAGTTCAAGTAACCTTAGAGAATCTGCAACAGATTTTCTATAATCTCTCTAAAATAGAGAACCAAAAGTTAAAAATCTTTAAACAAAGTTACACTCAACTCCAACTGATTCTCTATTTACGATTAAAAAAACATGATCACATTAATTAATGTAATCAGATATTAGCTCCATATAAATGTTGTGCTATATGGATTATTTGTGGAAGGGAAATCTAAAAGAACACGTTAGTAACTCTCTTACCTCAGCATTTGACGAATTTTGTGGAGCCTTGCCCACCACATTATCAACGGCATAGACTTCCTGCAAGAAGCGAATCACAAGATAAGATTCAATTACAAAAAGGTGAAAGTGTATACACACACATATATATAGGGTTGGGTTCACGTGAGACATACACACACATATATATAGGGTTGGGTTCACGTGAGACCAACCTGTTTTCGTGAGACCAAAAAATAATTTCACAGCTATTCATTGTGAAGGTACGAAAACAACGAACCTTCACAGCAAAAACTGGTCTCACGGGTCTCACGAAAATAGTCCGGTCTCACATGATCTCAAGTCTCTCTCTCTATATCTATATATATATATGTATATGTATATATATGTAATCAACAATATACATACCCGGAACTCAGGTTTGGGCACATAATTTTCAACTGGAGAAATTTTTACGACCTGATCAACCATGGTCGCTCCCTGTAAAATTATACACAGAATACACAACTTCATTTTTCCATCAGAAAGAAAGTTATAATCTGTTTTAATGAAACAATAAAGTGATAAATACCAATTTCATGCTCAAATTAACCAGCATGATAAATGCCCTTACCAATGTGCAGAGAAATAATATTTTATTAGATATATGTAATATTTTAATACTATAAGTAATCTCCAAAACAGAGAACCTATTGGAGTTGAATGCAATTTCTTTTTAAAGATTTTGGACTTTGGTTCTCCACTTTGGAAAACTTTTGAAGAATATGTCCAAGATGCTCTAATTACATCTCACCTCAAGCCCTACTTTTAGAATGGGATTTACTAGTTCAATTACCATTTTAACCCTCTTATGATTTAGTACCAATAGAAAGTGATGCATAATTCATGCTAACGAGTAACAACCGATAGGGCATGTATAAGCTTTTCGAGAATATCTAGTCTAAGATGAGTGAAGCAGTGAATTACCGATAGCAATAATGCAATTTCAAGAGCCTTTGGATCTTTAAACGTGACATATGCAGTCTTCTTTCTATCTGAATCACTACATTCACCAGAAAAAAAACGAATAACTTCCATTAATAAATAAAGACAAAAACCAGTACAATTAATTACACACCAGATAAGGAAAGTAACGAACCGGCAGATCTGAATGTGCTCGATGTCGCCAGAAAAGGAGAAAAACTCGTGAATTTCTCTCTCGCTGGCTAGATCTGAAAGTTGCGCTACTTGCACAGTTCTTGTCTGAAACAAATTCATCAAATCAACACAAAACGTGAAACATTCAGCAAGCAGATTGATTGGATTATAAACAGGCAAATGAACTAAAAAGGAGATAGAAAATCACCTGCATTTTGCATATAGTGTTGAAGAAACGATTTCTCTGTGCAAGTGAAACTAAATGCGGTGGATTGTGGAGTTAGAAGATTGAAGAAGAGGAACGTAATCACGCCATTAAAGTGTGATGATGATTAGAAATAGCATGCTTGGCCTTATATCTGGCCGTATCTTCCTTTAACCCAATCACGCCATTAAGGCGTGTGCCAGATGGTACCCGTACTCTTACTACTATTTTTTTAACTGGATATTCCCCAAATAACGGGAAAAGTTACTCAAATAGCCAAAGGGACAAAAGAGTTGACAAAATAGCCAAAACCTCTCTTGAATCATCGAAATAGCCAATGGGTTCGTACTCTGATCCGACCCAAAGAGTGCGGACCGCAATCAAACACGTGTCAATCTCTTATTATCCCTGGAAAATCGATTTTCCTTAAAAAAATAAATTTTTAACCCAGGTCCGCACTTTAAAAAAAATTAAAGAAGAACTGTCAGTGCGAGTGCAGACCTAGAAGTGCGGAGTGCGGAGTGCGGACCTATTGGCTATTTGTGCAAAACACAGAGAGAAATGGTTAGGAGGTCAATTTCCAATTTACCTTTGGCTATTTCAGTCAAATTCCCCCAAATAACTATTCCAGACATCTAAATTGGTCTTTTAGTTATTTCTCTTTCGGATTTACTGAAATGTCACTGTCTGCTAAATCTATGTCCGTGATTGTGGAACTAGTTAAAAGACAAAAATAAGAAATTAGGTCAATATCTCTTTTAAAAAGTTGCAGAGTTGGGCCTGAAAATGAATGGCTAGAAGACCAATTTGAGGGTGTAAAATGGCTATTTGAGTCAATTTCCCTTATTTATTTATTATTTAATCAGATTATGAAATAAATTGATTGCGTATAACATCTTGAAATTAAAGGGTGTGCTTAAATACATCCCAAGATATTACTAAAATATTACGTAGAATTGTGTGAAAATAAGAATTAAAGTGAGAAATTAAGAAGATATTTGAACCTATGATCATTTTTAATCTTAAATCCACCCATTAATTATATTTGATATAGGAATTGATTCGATGCATCTCGATATATCTTATCCTAATATGCATCTAACGATGGATATCTTTTTTTTACCCATTTTAACATAACTTTCATCCTCGTCAAAACTCATATTACTATATATAATTTTACCTACTAATTTTCTATTTTTATATTCTCAATTGTAAAAAGAAAAAAAAGGCGCATTTTACATCACCCTAAATTAAAAGCATCTTTCTTGATAGAATTATGGGTACGGATGGTAAGCATGATTGGTTTTTCGGCATCTTGTCGACAACAAGGGCATCTACAATTTTAAAGTTTTATGAAAGACTTGAAAAAAATAAAAAAAATAAAAAATATATGTTGGTCCCACCAATTTATATTTTATATCTCTCTCTCTCGCCTCTTACATTTATTATTTCAAAGACTTGAGGAACATCAAGCATTTGATGAGTAAAATCATTTTCAAGTTTTGTCTCCAATGGTCAAGTCATCTCAAAGTCTTCTTCAAGTATTTCTCAAATACCATTGGAGATGCTCTAACGGTTGAAGGTTAGTATGGTCATTTATGATTGAGTTTTTAGAATTTTATTTTAAGAGACAATCAAACAAAATTTAATACATAATGATTTTTATTATAAAAAAGTTTAAGGTCGACTACTTTTATACATTTTGTTTTTGTGTCATGGCAGGACCTACACACAGAGGAGGGGGTGCACGGACACCCGCTCGATTGTCCTGTCGTAGTGGACTTTTTTGCCGGTTGCATCTGTGCATCCGTTTAATTTTTAAGTATGCTCTCGTATATTTTTTAAACGTAACTTAAAACAAAAGTATGAGGTTGGTGAAATGGTTGAGGTGCTACTTATTTTTCCACAGGTCATGTGTTCATTGAGAGCGATGTGAGGGTGTGACAGGGAAGCGTTAGCCGTGAGTAAAGAAGTGAAGCGTCTTTTCGTAAACGGGTAAGCACTTACCCGAGCTAGTGATTAAGTAAACGCCCCCTAAATCTAAACCTACCACTAGTAAACACCATGTAAATCTTGTGAACACCCTAGTAAAAACTTCTTAAGGTTATTTACATTGTGTTCACAATATGCTTACCTTGTTTGCACATTTATTTGTGCGTGTGTATGTTATGGATAGTGGAAAGAGAGAAGGAAAGACGTATGTATGAAATTTCTTAAAAAATGCATTACCTTTTAGTTAATAAATAACGATAATTGTCTCCTTAATTCATTATTTATGAAGGAATTAGTATATGATTTATGATGGATCTTATATGGAATTCTCAAATAATTAAGCCATATCGAATAAGAACCCATATATATTTATAATTAACATATAATTATTTCACGTGATTCTCAATTGATTACGCTATTATATATATATATATATATATATATATATATAAATTTAATTGTTAGTATTAAATTTGTTATCAACTTCATAAGCCCAATAAAAGTTATTCCATTACATGTTAGAAGATCCTTTATTTTATTTTTGTTTCAAGCCATGCCTTGCTTTGGCAAGAATCTTTGAAACCCAAGCTTTTGCCATGACCAAAAGCAAAACCAAGAAACCAACACAATTAGAAAAGGAATAAGGCCACCATTTCTTTCATGTTATTGCTATAAAAGAGTATCATCATATGTCAAATTAATCATATTAAATCACCTTTCTATTACTTCGAATACATCCTTATACATTTTACAATGGATTCAAAGACCGGAAACACCCAACTGCAGGCATTATTTACCTATGATGAATTTGAACCTCTATGCACGTGGCAACGAGAGGATGGTCAAGACATACTCATGCTTCATCTACCAGGTATCTACGCACCATTCTTGTTGGAAAGTTAAACGATGAATTGAGCTTTACTGAATCATGTTTTATTTACGTTGTTCTATATGTGTTGTAGAATTCAAGAAGGATCAATTGAGAATTCAAATGAGCAATACTGGGATATTAAAGATCACCGGAGAAAATATCGTAGATGGCAAAAGACGAAGTCGCTTCCAGAAAGAAATTAAGGTCACAAAAGATTATGACTCGAATAACATTCATGCCAAATTCTCCCAGGGCTGGCTTCGTGTTACTTTCCCCAAGAAAGTGCCAACACCTTCAATGCCGGAACGCCCTTCTGTAGCTGTACCATCATCGTCTCAAGATGGTCAAAGCAATAACGTCAACACCGAAGGAAAAACCACTGACACTAATATAAAGGCACGAGTAGGCCATGTTATGAAATCTAAAGAGTTTACCCAGGTCATGGTGAATGTCGGTTTTGTTGTCATTGCAGCATTTAGTGTTTACGTTGCATATAAGTATTTGACTTCCTATGTACAAGTTGACGAAGATTGATTCTTTTATCAAATATCCTAATCTACATATTAAAATGTAATTGTTTATGTAAAAACTATATCACGTGGGAATAAGATGAAGAATATTTAAATTCACTACTTTTTATTGTATATTTTGTTTGATAACATGTACACTCTTTACAACAAAATCAAAGTGTATTTCCTGGAATTGTTTTATTTGATAAAAACAAAAGGAAATTTAATTTATGAAATGAAATTACATTTTTATTTCACTTTAAACACCGACTCAATTACGAATATTTATGATGGTTTGGTTTATATGATTTGGAATTGGATCCAATTCAATCATGTATTTGATTTCAAGGAAAATCCATCATTGAAACCGCGAATTTCAGTTAAATTCTCCAAACATAAGATTTGAAAATCTTACAAGATAACCGGTATTTTATAGGACATGGGGATTTTTATATTTACTATTTAAATTTATGGATGATCAAACAAAAAATTGAATATACTTGTTTGTGTCTCGTTATGGCTTTTACCTTTTCTTTCTATTTTTCCTCGACATCGACATCGAATATACACATTTACAGTTATTGAAGAAGAATAATGTTCAATTGCGAACATGTTTTCTATCACAAACCAAAGGTAAATTGTGAGTGCGACACATAGAGGGAATCCCATCTTTCCCGGGTCCAGGGGATACAATAGAAATCGAAACAGAAAACATATTCTGAAACACCCCAAAAACAGAGTCAATTTAAACCTTAAAATTTCCACAAGTTATGATAAAAAACTTTCAAACTTATATAACCTGAGGATCAAATGTAAGGTTTCTATATACAAACGACATTACTTAAATAACTTATTAATCTAATCATAACATAACAATCAGATTAATCCAGTTATCTAAACAACCGTCCCAAAAGCATCAAAGAATAACTAGATCCTCCGGTATCTCTAAGTCTGAATCTTTCCAAAAGTTCTCTTCTCTCATTCCCGCTACTTCCCGGAGCTTGTACCTGGTAAGAAGATTCAACTTGAAACATTAGGCTTTCGCCTAGTGAGAATACTCAAATCAAAATAAAATTTAATAATTAAAACATGAACAGATAACTCAAACCTGTTCTCACCCATCTTACCGTACGACAACTCCTTTCCAAATCGGGGAATCTACCCCACTCCCATTCCTACGACTAACTCATCTAATCGTAACAACAAATTAAGAGTTAACTATGAATCATCCCAGATTCACAGTCAATATTCACATACAAGAAATTACAAGTCAAAACATGCCTATTTCTTAATCAGGAAATAGAGATTACAAATTACTTTATGCCTATCTCTAATCTTCCTCTCATCACAGGGAAATCTCCGATCTTCCCTAAAACAATGGAAATCTCTGATCTTCCATAATCGAAATGGGAATTACAAATCAAAATCTGCCTATTCCACATTCCACCTCAGAATCAATGGTCCAAATGGGATTATAATATCGCGATACTCAATCGAGACTCATGATTCAAGGTACACCCAATTACTAAAATTACACCCCTTTGGTCTATGGCGAGTAATCGGTTCCCATCATACCGTACCCAAGTGTCCTCGGTGACCGGATGCCTATTTTAGTAAAAGCACATAACACATAATATAATATAATCGGTGCTACTATATGCGTCCAGCATACAATATATCATTTCTCCGAACATATTCTATATATACAAAAATAAAGAATATTAATAACTCCTCATCTCAAACTCTTAAGTATCCCTTCTTTGCCATCTAATTCGAGAGTTAACATTTCAGTTGTTAATCTACAATTTCGGACTCATAGCCTTTATAATTTAACTTAACATGGCTTCAAATCGTATTTAGAGTTCATAAACATGTAACAAATTTCATATAGCAAAAAATCATACTTTACATATAAGAATATTAATTAGTACCAGTCCATCAACTTCATAGCTATCTCCTCTTAGCAATTTTTAGCATAAGGATCAACATAACACAACTTTTAATCGCCCTCTTGGCTTATCTCTGACTTAAATCAATTCTATATAAACATATCCATGCATACATATAAAACATCTATTTCAATATTAATTACTGAATTTTAAAGAGAGTTGAATAAACTCACCTGATATGAAATCACACTTCTTTTAATCCTTTCAATCCTTTTTAAACTCGTAGGGACTCCTTTCTTCACTACTACAGTCTACTATAATATCCAATTTACATATATACTGATATTAATTTATAAAACAGAACCCTTCACAGCTAATAATCCTTAATCTCTTAAAATTACATCTCAAGTCGCAATGAACTGAAGTCGCAATCGCCTATTGCGATTCCAATTCCAAATCGCAACCAACTGTTGCGATCTCAACTCTAAATCGCAACTCACCATTGCGATTCCACCCCAAGTCGCAGTCCACTGTTGCGACTACAGTACCAAGTCGCAGTCAACTGTTGCGACTCCAACTCCAAGTCGCAACGGTCTACTGCGACTCCACTACCAAGTCGCAACTGCCCATTGCGACAATCATGAATGTCGCAACTCAAGGTTGCGACTTCGATGATATTCATCCAAGTCTCAGTCCACTAAGTTCATTCTAAACCCAGATTTTTTTTGTACTTTTAAGCTATGTTTATTTATGAAAACTTGCAGATATGTTTAATATCCCTATCTTAACATATCCATAAACTCAGATTCTCATATCATCGAGATTTACCAAAACCCAACTAAAATTTCCATAGAAAACTTCTTAACTAAAAGATGAAGAATTAAATGAGATAATTACCTTTTTGATTCTTCAAACCAATCCAGATTATAGCATTCCAAGCAATTCCCTTCTTCTTTCTCTTTTCTCGTTTTCTCTATCTCAATCTCTCTCGGTTCTCTTTTCTTTCCAAAACCGAAACACACACCCACAACTCACACACTTACAATTAGTCTATAATGACTATTAGTGTGACACCTACACACTATTAAGAGGTGAGTCATAAGTCTCTTACCAAATGAACCCTTAATTTTCAAAGAATTTTACAACAAACCCTCAATATTCAAATCCACTTCAAATAAAGACTTTAGACAAAATACAATTTAACCCCTAGTTAAAAATTGTAATTCCCAAAATAATACAACGAAAATTCGGGATGTTACAATACTCCCCACCTTGAAAATGATTTCGTCCTCGAAATCAAAGTCAGGTAAACAAATGAGGATACCTACCCCTCATACTCTCTTCGGACTCTAAAGTTACATTAGTACCTCTATGATGTTTCCACTGTACTTTCAACATAACTACCTATTTGCCACTACGTAGCTTTCTAACCGATCTTTCCAAAATTGCCTCTGGTTCTTCTACACATCGGCTATTTTCATCTATTCTCACATCAGTGAGTGGAATCACATCTTCCTCTTCGGCCAAACACTTCCGAAGATAACATACATGGAAAGTATTATGAACCCCTTCCAACTCTGGTGAGAGATCTAACTTGTAGGCTTGTAACCCAATTTTCTCAATAATGGTGAAAGGTCCTAGAAAACGAGGACTCAACTTCCCACGCTTTCCAAACCTTATCACTCCTTTCCATGGGGATACTTTAAGCATCACGCGCTCCCCAACTTGAAATTCCTTTGGTCTCCGCTTCGGGTCAGCATAACTTTTCTGTCTATCTTGGGCTGCTTTCATATGCTGCCGAATTTCTTTCACTTTATCCGCTGTTTGCTGTACCAATTCTGGACCAGCAAACTGTTTCTCTCCGGCTTCTAACCAACATACCGAAGTTCTACACTTTCGACCATACAACGCTTCGAAGGGTGCTCTTCCGATACTCGAATGATAACTATTGTTATACGCAAATTCTACTAACGGTAGATGCGTATCCCAGTTACCACCAAAATCTAACACACAACACCTGAGCATATCTTCCAAAGTTTGAATGGTCCGCTCACTCTGCCCATCTGTTTGTGGATGAAAAGTAGTACTCAAATTAACTTTAGTACCCAATTCTTCTTGCAGTGATCGCCAAAATCTCGAAGTAAATCGACTATCACGATCTGACACTATCGACACCGGTATACCATGCCTTGACACCACTTCATCAATATACAGCTTTGCCAATTTCTCTATTGGTGATGCCTCTTTCATTGCTAGAAAATGAGCACTCTTAGTTAATCTATCCACGATTACCCATATTGTGTCGTTACCTTTTTGCGTCTTTGGTAATTTCGTCACAAAATCCATGGTAATCTTCTCCCACTTCCATTCCGGAATTTCCAAGGATTGGAAACTTCCATAAGGTTTCTGATGTTCAGCTTTCACCAACGAACACGTTGAACACATTTCTACCTTTCGAGCCACATCTACATTCATCGTTGGCCACCAATAATGCAATTTCAAATCTCGATACATCTTTGTACTCCCAGGGTGAATGGAATACTTAGATCTATGAGCGTCCTCGAGAATCAACCCTCGATTTCCTCCAATTTTAGGCACCCAAATTCTTCCTTGAAATAACTTAATCCCACGACCATCTTCAGTCAACTGAAGATGTTGCTTGCTCATCACTTCGTCTTTCAGATTTTCCTTTCGTAAAGCCACCACTTGTGCTTCTTTTATCTTTTCCATCAAGCTTGACGTCACATCAATTCTAGCATTTATTGATTTCAAACATCCACCATATTCTTTTCTACTTAAGGCATCAGCTACGACATTTGCTTTACCAGGATGGTAATGCAATTCGCAATCATAATCCTTAAGTAATTCTAACCATCTTCGCTGCCTCATGTTTAACTCCTTCTGATAAAAAACATGTTGTAAACTCTTGTGATCAGTATAAAAAGTACACTTCGTTCCATACAAATAGTGTTGCCATAGCTTCAAAGCGAACACAACCGCTGCTAACTCTAAATCATGGGTAGGATAATTCTTTTCATGCTCTTTAAGCTGTCTTGAGGCATAGGCAATCACTTTGCCCCTCTGCATTAGCACACATCCTAAACCCATCTTTGAAGCATCACTATACACAACAAAATCTTATGTTCCTTCTGGTAGGGCAAGAATAGGTGCTTCACACAATTTTTGACGTAAAGTTCTGAAAGCTGTTTCCTGTTTCTCCGTCCAAACAAATTTCTCATTCTTTCTGGTTAATAAAGTCAAAGCAGACGCAATCTTTGAAAAATCCTTTATGAACCTTCTATAGTAACCTGCTAATCCCAATAAACTCCTTATTTCAGATGCACTTCTAGGTGTCTCCCAATTTGTCATTGCTTCAATTTTTGATGGATCTACTTTAACTCCCTCAGAAGTAATTACATGACCTAGGAACTACACCTCCTTCAACCAAAATTCACACTTCGAAAACTTTGCGTATAACTTCTCCTTTCTTAAAACTTCTAAGACTTCACGAAGATGTTGTTCATGATCTTCTTCGGTCTTTGAATAGATAAGTATGTCATCAATAAACACAATGACGAACTTATCTAAAAATGGTCGACACACTCTGTTCATCAAATCCATGAATACTGCAGGAGCATTCGTCAACCCAAATGGCATTACAAGGAACTCATAATGCCCATATCTTGTTCTAAACGCTGTTTTCGAAACATCTTCATCTCTTACTCGTACTTGATGGTATCCCGATCTTAAATCTATCTTTGAAAAGCATCCCGCACCTTGGAGTTGATCAAATAAATCATCAATCCTCGGAAGCGGATACTTGTTCTTAACGGTTACCTTATTTAACTCCCGATAATCAATACACATTCTCATGGTACCATCCTTCTTCTTAACAAATAAAACTGGGGCTCCCCAAGGCGAGGAACTCGGTCTTACGAAACCCTTATCTAATAACTCCTGAAGCTGAGTCGTCATCTCTTTCATCTCAGCAGGTGCTAAACGATAAGTTCATTCTAAACCCAAGGTTGCGACTTCGATGATATTCATCCAAGTCTCAGTCCACTAAGTTCATTCTAAACCCAGATTTTTTTTGTACTTTTAAGCTATGTTTATTTATGAAAACTTGCAGATATGTTTAATATCCCTATCTTAACATATCCATAAACTCAGATTCTCATATCATCGAGATTTACCAAAACCCAACTAAAATTTCCATAGAAAACTTTTTAACTAAAAGATGAAGAATTAAATGAGATAATTACCTTTTTGATTCTTCAAACCAATCCAGATTATAGCATTCCAAGCAATTACCTTCTTCTTTCTCTTTTCTCGTTTTCTCTATCTCAATCTCTCTCGGTTCTCTTTTCTTTCCAAAACCGAAACACACACCCACAACTCACACACTTACAATTAGTCTATAATGACTATTAGTGTGACACCTACACACTATTAAGAGGTGAGTCATAAGTCTCTTACCAAATGAACCCTTAATTTTCAAAGAATTTTACAACAAACCCTCAATATTCAAATCCACTTCAAATACAGACTTTAGACAAAATACAATTTAACCCCTAGTTAAAAATTGTAATTCCCAAAATAATACAACGAAAATTCGGGATGTTACATATTCGCAATCTCATCTTTACCGGGTTCGAGTCCAGACGCTGTCAAAACCTTTTGTGAACATGGAGGTTCACCTACAACGGTGTGACACCAGACCATTTGTGATTGCCCGGAGATTAACCGTTGTGCATAAATTAAGCTGGCCAAAAAACCTGTAATTACAAAAAAAAAATTACGATATTTATTAACATCGATCACAAACGTTATACCGTTTGTCCTAAGTTTGCGATGGAAGTCAACCTCGCAACCCTTGCCCAAAAATCCGAGCTTTAGAGACTCGTATGTTCCTCGACGTCAGTCAAACACCGCCACGACAGCGCAACCGCTAACCACCACACGATATGGCCGGCCAGGGGCGGATCTAAGTGGTTGGTAGGGGGGGGGGAAGGGCCCCATGAGAAAGAATTTTTTTTGAACTTTTTAGGGTAAAAAATCGAATTTTTTAGTTTTATACCTTAATGTCCCCCTAGTAATTTTTCCTTCGGGACCCCATAAAGCAAAAAAAGTGTCTCGAAATCAACTGGAAAACCAAAATTAACTTTCGAAATCAACTGAAAAGTCAAAATTAACTTTCGAAATCGACTAAAAAACCACAAAAGTCCATCGAAATCAACAAAAAAACTTAAAAATCCATTAAAATCAACTAAAAAACTTTAAAAAGCCCTCAAAACGTTAGATTTAGGCTAAAATACATCGGAAAAGTTTAAGAACATTTAAGTTACTGTCCCTAAGAAAAAATAATCCAGGATCCGCCGCTGTGGCCGGCGATCAATTATACAAACAGTGTGACGCATACTCGTTTGCATTAGCGTCCTAGACGAACAACAACAATCGCCCGAGAACCGTTTTTCCTTCCGAGTTGACTCACTGTCAATAATCACAAGTTGACAATTGTGCGCCGGTAACTCCAAACGCGACACTGCAACCACTACCATAGAAACTGAATCCGAAGGAAGAAATTCCATGAAAATGAAAGCCCTAGCTGAAGAAACCGAAAGAGTTGAGACTGAATCGGGGAAGACGGAATTAGCCTCAGCTGAGGAATCCCTAGGTGAGAAAACTGAGAAATTGGGCTCTACAACTCCGGTGAAGAAGAAAGTGAGGGTTGTGAAGAAGATCGTGAAGAAAAAGGTTATTAAAAAGGTACCAAAGCGTGTATCAGTTACATTCAATTGTAATGATTTAGAAAATGTTGCAAGCCCTAACACTAATGATAACGCTCCTATGGAAATTGAAAAACCTAATGGTGCAAGCCCTAACACTAATGATAACGCTCATATGGAAATTGAAAAACCTAATGTTGATAATGATAATTTAAGGGAAGTTGACAATTTGAAGGAGTTTGAGGTTATTGATAGGGAAAAGGGGGTTTGCTTGGTCGAAAGCAATGATTCTTGCAGGGATGAATGTGAGGGAAGTGGATTGCTAACTGCATCGCTGCTGGGTGATCAGAATCGAACTGAAATGCACGATAAGGAGCATGATATTAACACCATGGATGTAGAAGAACATGAAATTGAAGAGGGTGTGAAGGAGCAGGCTGAGAAGAGTTCAAAAATGGATGTTGGGGTAAGTAAAGACACAAAGGTAGATGAAAGTGAGAAGGAGCAGGCTGAGACTAGTGAATGTGTTCCTGTGAAAATTGAAGTTGGGTTAAGTAATGATATAAAGGGGGAAGATGGTATGAAAGAGCAAGTAGAGAAGAGAAAGCATATTGATTTGAAATTGAGCGACATTGTTGAGGATCATGAGGGAGTGAAGGAGGTGGTAGAGAATAGTGAAACTAATAGTTTAAGAGCAGAAGAAGGTGTAAGTGAGAGAAGGGTACCGAGTGTAGAAATGGTAGCATCAGGGTGGCGTATGAAGCAGAAGACAAAGATTTTCATCCATGGATTGGGCAAAGAAACAAAGGAGGAAGATATTAGAAAAGTTTTTGAAGAGGTCGGCGAGGTTGTTGAAGTGAAGATAATAACCAATCTCAAAACAGGCAAAAGCAGGGGGTTTGGCTTTATTAGATATGCTTCAGAAGGCCATGCTAAATCGGCTCTTGTGAAATACCACAATGTTGAGGTAGCTCTACTCTTTCGACTAATTTTGTTGTAGATTGTTTTCCCTTCTTCTACAATTAGCATCTGGTTTGAAGAATTTGAACGTCCGGAAATCTAAGGGGATATCTATAGTTGTACTTTTAACAATTCTCATAGAATATTCACAATCCAATGTAAAACACATTTATGTTTTGTTTTTTGGTTTCTGAAATACATTTATAGATCTGTGGAAAACCATGTCGCACAGCCGCTGTTGAAGGGAATGGTACAATCTTACTCAATAATATTGATAAGAAGTGGAACAATGAATATGTAAGCCATAGTTTGATTGTCAATCTTAGCAAGTTCTCAGGCTTAGCAAGATAGTTGAATGGAATTATTCTTTTTGGCAGGTCCTTGCATTGTTGCAGAAAATCGGCATCGAAAAAATAGACGAAGTCTCAGTTGTAGCTGACCCTGAGAACACTGAGCTCAATTGTGGTTTTGCCTTTCTTGAACTTCAAACAAAGAGGGATGCTCAAATAGCTTACTCTAAACTTCAAAACAAAAATGTTTTCGGGAAGCACTCAAAGATAAAAGTTGAATGGGCCGAGCTCTTAGCTGATCCAGTTGAAGAAGATATGCATCATGTGTGTCAATTATTTCTTTTTAGCCGTCTTCATTTATAATTTATCGTATTTGGGTTGTTAGGGTGGGTACACAGACAAGATAGAACAGGACATGACAGAGCAACTCTTCATGGTTTGGTAAGACATAACTGGACAAAAATAGATAACAAGACCAATTTACCCCTAATAAGTTGTTTATATATTTTGATTAATTATATAATTTATTAAATTATAATGAAATATATATTTTTTATAACAAAATATATTATTTAGAAAGTTTTCTTCAAGACGATTAAAGTGACACCAAAATAAAAAGTTCATGTAGTTTCCAATTTTTATTTTCTAACCTTTTCTATATTTTTTTACTATTAATATTTAATAATTTACATAAATTAATCAAAACATAGAAACTATATAGAAATAATATTTTGAGGACAGTAAAGTGGAAGTTTAAAGAGCATAAAATACAATAAATCAAATTTGAAAAATGAATCAAATAAAAAAGAAGAAGGCGTATTTGATATTTTAGAAGAGAATTAGATTTTATTTTGAGGTTATATTGGTAAAACATAAGTCTGTTCCAACATGTTCCATGGGGTGGCTGTTCCACTTTGTTCTGCATAAAAGTCCCGCCAAACGTGGGACAGTGGCCCCTATTCTGTCCTGTCTTGTTCGGTGTACCAAGCATACCCTTAAAGTTTTCATGGAAGTTGGTGTTGGAATAGCTCAAATTTATTCATTTAATCTTTATGTCTCCATCTTGTTTTGACAACCTTCACCACTAAGAATTCGAGTTTGGATTTAGTGTACCACATGAGAATTGTTTTATGTACTCAAGTTATATTGCCTTGTGTAGATCAAATCTGTTTATGCTGAACATATACCTTCCTCTTGGGATGAAGAGGAAGTGAAAGACTATTTCAGAATCTTTGGTGAAA
Source organism: Saussurea involucrata (assembly GCA_033807775.1). Taxonomy (NCBI): domain Eukaryota; kingdom Viridiplantae; phylum Streptophyta; class Magnoliopsida; order Asterales; family Asteraceae; genus Saussurea; species Saussurea involucrata. Next base: position 9,646,991 of record CM066325.1, on the reverse strand, counting down.
TCGAAAGCATTGCCCTTTCCAAAAATCTCCGTTCAACTAAGAGAAGCGACTTTGCATTTATCAATTACAAGACATGTGAAGCTGCTCTTTCATGTATAGAGACATTCACTTGCAAACAATTAACCAACGACGATGGCTCAAAGGTCTGTTATAGTACTGTGATCAAGTTAATCTCCGTAATGGTTTTGAGGTCATTCATTCACATACCTTGGATTTGTAGGCTCACGTGAAGGTTTCTCTTGCCAAGTCAATGCCAAAAGGCAAGCCAATCAAGACCATCTCAGACTCTGCTGCTACCGAGTCTTCCAAGGTTAAGCAAAAAGCAAACCAGGGTAGATGTATGTCCCCGTTTAATATATGGTATATATGGGTTCCGGTGAGAAGTTGAAGTTAACGTGAGAGGTGGTTATCAACCGTTGGACGAGAAATGGACGGACATTAGGATGAGATGCGCCGAGATAAGATGCACCGGATCAATTCCCTTCTAATGCGCAATTCATGGGAGGGCATTTTATTAAAAGTGATCAACGGTTCAGATCCACTTCTCACGCTTCTCACGTTAACCTCAACTTCTCACATGATCCTTTGCCTATCAATAGGTGACCTGTCCTGTGTCCTCTGTTCTTATATAATGTTATTGATACAATTTGTGTCTTCTGTTACTGTCAGAACAACACCATCAATTTGATTAAGGCACCACCTAGCCTTGTTGTCTTTTTACTATGCATAATTTTGTATATGACCAACTTATAAGATTTTTTTTTCTATGGACCTTTGTTAGTAATATAAAAGTTATTGCTAAAAACTGCAATTTCAGTAAGGACACTGCAATCAACTTGTTTTAGTATGTGCAATAATAGCAGGGTATGCTTTTTAAGTTTTAGTTTCCACAATCGTCTCTTATCTGTTTCCGTTATTGGCCTGGTGACACTACCCTTAGAGGCGTAGATCTTCTCTTTGAATGATTTTGTGGCTATAGAATAGCAAAATGCAGTGTAGACATCTGGAATTAGGCTGTCATATTAGAGATGATTGCTCTTTTTGTGTGTGTGTGTGTTGGGGAGGGGGGGAGGGTTCTCTTGTGAATGGTTAATAATAACTTACTAATTTGCAGACAGGTTAAACTAATAAGATATTCTGCCCCATTGTCATTGTAGCTGTCTACAAGCCACACAAACCTATAAACACGAGAGTGTCAAGTAGTAGTAGACATGAAGATGCTGGCAAAGGTGGAGGATCTTCAACTACGGCTGAACTTGTACAGCTTTTGAGGGAGCAGGCCTCATGGAAGTATGGTGGACCAGGTCCAAGTCCAACCATAGGTTGCTTACACTTCTTTTACTTTTTTTTTTCTGAAGTATATAATATATATACGCAAATCTCACACAACACTCATCTTTGGTAACCCGGGTCCCGTTGAGCCAACGACCTGGTCTTCTTTTACTTCTTTGCAACGCTAATAGCTCGATTCATGAGAACATGTATGACCGTGTTTTGTTCCACTTGTACTGGTGTATTTTATCCTTCCGTTTTCCCAGGCATGAGCACTGTTCATCATCAACACCCATCTGGAGGGAAGCAACCGTTTATAGAACTGGTAATGTTTTTTATTTTATTTATTTATATATATATTGATGTCAAAGATGATCATAGGGGAAAATCTCATTTGTGAAATCCCACACGATGGATAAGGCTTGTTGAAACCGTATGTGACACACAAGCCTTTAGGTCCAGCTAGTGTGCCCCTATGGTGTTATGTGGGAACAGGGATTCCACAGGCTGCATGGGATTTTAGAAATTAGAAAACCTCTAATATCAATCTTGGGAAAAGATCAAATGAGAACTATAAATATTCTGAGAACCATGCATATACAGTATATGGATTTCATCGAGTATATGCACCAATGCATATATAGTATATATTAATTGATGAATATACCAATTGACATAATACATATTTCAATAGTGTATATGCATCAATATATATATATATATATATATATATATAGGGTCAGATTCGGGGAAAACCCGGCAAAAAATAAAATAAAATTGAGGAACACCCTGGTAACCGTTCATCTGTATGATATGCACATGTCCATACAAGTAATTTGGACGGTTTGCACAAATTAGGGTCGTTTGCAAATGAAACCACGCCTTAGGGCCAGGTTCAGGGGAAAACCGCAAAAAAATGAAAAACTGACTAACACCCTAGTAGCCCTTCATCTAATGGTATGCACATGTGCATAAACGTCATTTGTAAGTAATTTTTCCGGTATGCACATGTGCATAACATGCAAAAACCATAAACATCTTCCATTACTTGTTTGCACATGCTATTAAGGTGTTCCTCAGTTTTTCAATTTTTTGGTGGTTTCCCCTGAACCTCACTCTAATATACATATACTAGTTCTCACGGTTCTCAAAATATTTGTGGTTCTCATTTGAACTTTCCCATAACAATCTTATCTATCATATTTCATAAATATCTCTATATCATACCTGATACTTGAAGCCGGAATTTACGTATGCAGGGAAGGGAATCATTATATCATCATCATCCCCGGACATACCACCAAACTCGTCTCGAAATTCCCAGTGCTGCACATCCCAGGTTTGTTGCTTGTCGCCTGATACACATTTTACTTTCATCAGCATAATATCACTCTGATTGCCGGTCATTATTTGTACAATCCGTATTTTTCAAAGTAAGTGTCAAACTGACAAGAAAATTATATGTTTCGATTTGGTGGACCCGCCACCTCTTTACAAACAGATCGATAACCAATTCTGTTGCCATGGCATCCTTCCCTCATTATGATCAGCAACGTGTTAATTACACATCCGGTATGTTATTTATTTATTAATAATTGGTTATGACCGTACGGTTGAGTTGGGTGGTAACGGGATAATGCTTTTGCTTCACAAATCACAGGATCATTCATTCGGGTTGAAGCTAATCCTAGGTATTTTCAGGTATACTTCAAGTTCTCCACTTTTACGTTCTCCGTCCCAAAGTAAACGTTTTCAATGAAAAAAGGCACATAGTATTAGATATGTGTAATTATCTCACTTTTTAATGAACATATGATGATATGACAGTTGTAATTTCACTAATTTGTACCCTTAATATTAGGAGTAACGAATTTTTTCATCTCATAATTAAGGATAGTATTGGGAAGTAGGCACTTTCTTTTGAAAGTCGAAACTTGTTTTAGGACAAACTAGGCTGTTTGGTTGGTTTTCCATTAGGATCTGGTCGGATTTCTCTAATGGACTTCATCCGAGTACTCTTTTCTTGACCTCCACTCGATCATTTCATGCTACTAAATTTGGTTGTGTTTTGCAGACAAGAGACAAAGTCACTTATCACGATGGAAGTAGTATCATATATCGGCAAATGCATTAGCTCTAAGGTGATTTTTTTTCTTCAATTACTTCATATCTAAATCACCAACAATCGTTCTTATATTTGGGGCAACGGCTTTTTCGACCCTTTATTCGGATTTTAGACCCCTTATGCTAATGTTTCCATTTTTATTATTCAAAGCAAGTTATTATTCAAAGTCTTTTTTTTTTCTAATTCCCCAAACTTTCGGGCATAACCGTCTCTTTTCACACATTTTCTTCTAGCCATGTGTCTTTATGGGAACATTTTCTTCACCCGTTCCTTATTCTTGAATGCACAGATTTACGGGACATGGCGGGTGCTAAGAAAACGTCACCTATGGAGGGTGTCGTGTTCATCTGGGAACAGAATTTTGATGTTCGAATGCCAAACAGATGATTTTACTGCATAGTTACCGAAAAAATTAGTTTTTCCGGTTAGAAACTACGTTTTCAGCCCTTTGTAAATCGCAGAAAAGAGCTCTCGAGACAATTTGTTCAACGCTACACATAAATCTTGCATGTTGCTGCGAGTAATGCGAAGCCAGACATAGTTTTTTTGGCTTTTGGGAGTGAATCATATGATCGAATTCGATGGTGGTCATGGGGTTAAGTATAGAAATCTCACTTTTGTAAAATGCCAGAAAAATGACGTGTAAGATTGTTGGTTATATGTTTTCTGTATTTTATTTAAGTTTGATGGCTTATGGTTTAGGCTCTTGTGGTCTTTGATTTCCTCTTAATCTTTTGACCGAATAAGAGGTGCTTATTCGATCAGAGGTGGAGGTGTTTGATGATAAAAAACAAGCGATTAATGGATGCTATCGTTGCTGACCCGATATATGGTCGATTTTGGGTCCAATGTCCTCTGAATCCATCGAGAATGGGTCATGATGCATCAAGAACCCGTTATATCGTAGTACACCGATGGGAAGTTCATGAGTATAAAATGTGAGAGGAAACTAGGGGTATTAAGGTCGGGGTCTTAACAAAGCGAGTCGAGCTCGGCTCGAAAAAATATTACCAAAATCGAGCCTGAATACCTTTTTCATAACAGGGTTCAAGTTGGAGCTCGAATATTTTTTCAATGTTTGAGCACGAGCTCCATAATCGTTTATGGGCTCGAACTCGAGATCAATTAGCTTGCTTATTTGCTCGACCTTAATAGTTTTTATACTTTGATTATATGAGTTATGAACATGTTTGACTCGAAAAAGTGCAGGCTCGCTCGACTTGAATTTTTTTATTGAGTTTTCGAACGTGTCAAGTTGAGTCGAACATTGTTGTTATGAAGCTTGACTCGTTAAGTTAAACGAGTTTTAGTCTGTGTTTGGGGTCGACTTAAGCTCGCCAATTATTAAGCGCGAACTCGAGCATCTCGTTAAAAACTCAATTTGTTAACGCCTTTTATATTAAGGGTGTGTTTGGTATCATGGTATGCACACATACATGGGGTAGACCGGACAGGTGAGAGTGACAAGCAGATAAAATAACTATAAAAAGTTTTGAGGTTTTAATTTGACATGTCTAATTTTTGATCTACTCATTTTAGTGGACAAAAAAACTGCATTCTTGTCCCTTTAGGTGCGATTGGTACACTGCACAGGACAGAACAGAACAGAGATCACTGCCCCATGTTTGACATGACTTTTATGTGAAACAGACAGGAACAGAGTGGAACAAGCTAGAACCGGTCTGTTCCACCCCTGCCCCATGGAACAAGCTAGAACAAGATGGAACAGACTTATGTTTTACCAATATAACCTCAAAATAAAATCTAATTCTCTTCTAAAACATCAAATACACATTCTATTTTATATTTTATTCATTCTTTAAATTCTATTTATTTGTATTTTATCGAACATTATCTATTCTGTTCTGTCCAGTTCTGTCTACCAAACGCTGAACAACTGTTCTGTTCTGTCTCGTTCTGTTCTGTTCTATCATGTCTGCATATCAAACGCACCCTTAGTCATCCTATCTTGTCCCAGTCTCTTTGTCGCACTGAACATGAAAAAACAGTTTTGTTCTCTTTAGTCCCCTTCTATTAACAATTTTCTTTCAAGAAGTTTTCTTAACGTTGTGTTATCGAAACCCATTTTGACGAAAGAAAACGAAGGAGAGGAGAAGGAAAGTAAACAAAACTCATGACCGAGAGAAAGGAAAGAAAACAGAAGAAAAATAATGATAGACTTATTCTCAAATATAGAAGGAAAAGGAACGAAAGCAAGGAAAATAAATTAAAACCCTTTAAAAAATTATTAAAAATATAAAATTACAAAACTACTCACCAATGAGAGAATATATTTATAAAAGTAACAATTTCCCTGTCTTTTCTATCATGTTCAATAATATAAGTCATTTTCATCTTTCTATAATTCTCTCTAGTATTCTCTTTTGGTTCTTAATATTCCCTCCATAGTTCTTAATAGTACCTATGGACTATGGTAAACCATCAATCCCCGATGGTCAACCACCAGTCCCCGCCAATAAACTGCCATTACCTGCTCTATCTTCTCGTATATCGCCATGATCCCCACTATTCCTCTATTCCTTCCAAATTCGAAAATACAATCAAAGTGTAGGAGACAGACGGAGGGGAAGTCCATAAGTATTAAATGCTGGTGGAGGACAAGAAGGGTATTAAAGCATTTCCATTAAAAAAAAATTATTTCATTTTCCACATCTTCTCATTTGGAAAATTATAATATTAATTATATTATTAAAATATTTAATATATTTATAAAATATTTTTTTAAACATTTAATTTTAAGAATTTTAGTTAATATATGATTATATGTGTTAATATAATGAAAGTGTAAAATGAAAATAGAAAACTAAAAAGTATAAAGTAAATTAATTAAATAAGTTCAAGGGTATGAAATATAACTTTAAAAACTAAAAATAAAAAAAATTAAGGGTGTAAGGAAAAGGAGGTGTGAAAACTTGAAGGATGGGGATAGAATAACCCTTTAACATTACATGAGAAACATACACAAAAAAGCATGAAAAAGATGGCATAAATGGAATTCAAGAGAGTGAAACATATTTAGGGTATTTTTGTTATTAAGGAAAAGTACCGATCATGGTTGGGTTCCAATGAGAAGTGCTAAATATCGTTCGAAGCGTGAGAAATGGTTATCAACTGTTGGATGAGAAATTGACGAACATCAGAATGAGATGCATCAGATCAATTCCCTTTTAAGCCGCAATTCATGAGAGAGTATTTGATTAAAAGTGATCTAATGGTTTAAAAGTATTTCTCACGCTTCTCACTAAAAATGACACTTCTCACATAATCTCATACCTTCATTAAAAATGATATAATTATTTTCCCTTCTCTTCTATTAAAAAACACAAAAAGAAATATATTTCTTTACTTTTCCTTTCTTTTAAAAAACACAAATAATTTTTTTTACTTCATTTCCTCTTTTTCCTTTCTAAATTCAAGAGCACCAACGATTAAAGCATCTCCAACAAGTTTACCAAAAATGTAGATTTTGACGATTTTTACTTTGGTGAATCTTTAAAATCTTTTATAAAATGAAGAAAATAAGCAAAAGTGTAAAATATTTCAAATTTGGAATATTCTCCAACAATATTATTTTAAAAAGAGAAATAATTTTTATTGTTTCTACTAATAATTTAAAAAAAAAAATATTAAAAAAATTAATAATGTAATTAATATTTTAGTTTTAAAAAAAAACCGTTGAAATTAAATATAATTCCTTTTATAAAATTTTACTTTTACTTTCACATTTTCTTTTTAAATCTATTAAAAATACTGTCAGTGTTATTATTTAGGGAAATTAATTATTTTACATTAAGTTCATAATTGACTTATAAATATACCCAATCTCTCTCTAATTTAACTAAAATACCAAAAAAAAAAACGTGAAATATTTGGTTTAGACATTTTTATATGTATTATCTAAATATTGTCTGTTTTATCGGTTGTATTTTAAAGACATGTTTTATTTATTTTTATGTTTCTAATTTTGAATTTACTTTGTTTAAACACAACCCGAACGAGTTGGGTTGTATCTTTGAGTTGGGTTGAGTTGAAATTTTTAAAAACCGTCAACATTAGTAGGTTGATGTGTCGATATGCCTTCAACCCGATCAACCCACGGCTAGTCAGATAAACTTTTGTTTGACGATTTAACCCTTTCCTCTTCCCCTGCCACCTCGATGTTGGTTGTTCTTCGAATCTAGTAAAAGACTTTAATGTCTTGAAACTGTCTTTCTGATTAGTTTCAGTTTTGGAATGCAATTATGTTTCTCAACAACTATTTTCCACCATTTCTTCAACATTCCATGAGCTAGGGTTTCAAAATATCACCCTCCTATCGCAAAATTCAGGTGATTTCTTGATTTTCTTTTCTTCTTAATTTGTTCTAGAGGACAATTTCTTAGGGTTTAACCGAAACCCTCATTTTTGATTTATGGAAATTAAGGATCTTTAGTTGTATAATTACTAATTGGGTTTAGATGGTTCGATTCGTGTTTTGAATAAAACATCAGAAAAACACACACACACACACAATATATATATATATATATATATATATAGGATTGGGTTCTGGTGAGAAGTTGAGGTTAAAGATTGAAGCTTGAGGAGTGGTTATCAATGAGAAATGGACGCCCATAAGGATGAGATGCACCAAGATACATCAGATCAATTCCCAAAGTACAATTTATGGGAGGGCACTCAATAGTTCAGATCAACTTCTCACGATTCTGACGCTAACCTCAACTTCTCACACGATTCTTTGCCTATATATATATATTATATAATATATATATATATATATATATGGGCTAAATCAAATGAGAACTAATTAGTTTGTGAGAACTGTAAGAACCAATCTAAGCCAATCATTTAATATATATTATTTGGTTCTCACAGTTCTCACATATATATATATATATATATAAGAACTATTAGTTCTTTTATATATATATATATATATATATATATATATATATATATATATGTGTGAGAACTGTGAGAACCAAATAATATATATTAAATGATTGGCTGAGATTGGTTCTTACAGTTCTCACAAACTAATTAGTTCTCATTTGAATGGCCCCCTATATATATATAATGAGAACGAGAGAGAACTCTAAAAAATAAAAGAACCGAAGAACTCATCCAAACCGTTAGATTGGGATGGTCCAACGGATGAGACTAAAATGGTGGTTATAACCACTTTAAAAAAACCATTTCCTGCTAATTTTTAAAATCGAAAATCAACGAAAACAACAAAAATTGGAGCGAAACAAACTACACCAAAAAATGATCACATTATTATCTTTAATTTGACATCCATTTTGATATACTTTTTCATCCGTTTTTTTTGTTTTCCGGTTCTTTTATTTTTCAGGGTTCTCCCTATATATATATATATATATATATATATATAGGGTTGGGTTCCGGTGAGAAGTTGAGGTTAATGTGAGAAACGTGAGAAGTGGTTGGTGAGAAATGGGCACACATTAAGATGAGATGCACCAGATACACCGGATCAATTCCCTTCTAAGCCGTAATTCATGGGAGGGCATTTGATTAAAAGTGATCAAGCACTTCTCACGTTAACCTCAACTTCTCACACGATCCTTCGTCTATATATGTGTGTGTGCGTGTTTGTTCTGTCTAACGGATTTTAAGTTTCGTTTAATGTGTTATTTGTTAGAAAATCGAAGTGTGCAGACTTGAAATCGTCAGAACCGTTTTATTATTTATCTATGAGCAACTAAACTCATGATTATTATACAACTCAATGAATTTACTTTGATGTAGAAATGGCACATCTATATAAAAGCAGACTCCAAAACTATGCTCAAAAGAAGAACATTGCTTTCCCAACGTATGCTTGTGAGACGCAAGGCCCACCCCATATCCGTCTCTTCAAAGCAAAGGTCACAATTGATGGGGTTACATACGAGGGACCTGAATTTTGCACCACGTTGAAAGATGCTGAACACGCAGCTGCTAAAGTTGCGTTCACGTCATTATCGCCAGATGGAACACAGGAGGTTTGATTCTTAAGCTATCTCTATTAATTTATATCGGTGTTACCTTGCTATGCTTAATGGACTGTTTGGTTTGGTTGGTTTTTCATTAAGTTCTGTATGGATAAAGTTGTCTGTGTGGATTAATCTGTCTGATAGATTGAGAAGATTTTTGTTTGAAGGTTTTTTCATAGATGGGAAGGAGTTTATATTTTAATTGGGTTGGACAAGTTTGGAAAAAACTTAGCTTTCTGCATAAAGCTCCCCTATAAGCTTACTGAATAAGCCACTTTCTATATCATTAAGCCACTAGCAAACAATCATGTATAGCTGACTGAATAATCTGTGAGTCCCATTAAGCTCATTAAGCTGCACACAAACAAACCCTAACTGTCTTTGTGTATGTTTTGATTCAGGATGATTGTTTGTACAAGAGTCTTTTGCAAGAATTGGCTCAGAAGAAGGGTCTTCTTCTTCCGATTTATGCCACAAATAGAGTGGGCCCACCCCACATGCCGAGCTTTGCCTCTACCGTTGCGATAGTGGATAAATGCTTTGTGGGGCAAGAGGCTCGAACGAAGAAGCAAGCAGAGATGAATGCTGCAAAAGTTGCTTATGCAGCTCTTACCGAAGGTAATGAATCTAACGATGCATATATTTAATTTTAATTATCGATTTTGTGTTATAATTGAATGCATATGCTATTTATTAAAGTGACACATGTGCTGTTTTAATTCCTAAGTTTCCACCAAACATGCGTCTTAATTGAAGACATTAGTTACATATATCGGTTGTGTAGTTTAATTGAAGACAATAGTTACACATATTGATTGGTAGGAGCGGAGCCAGGATTTTCGATCTTCAATGTGGGTGGCCTCTAAAATTTATGTAAATACATAAATAAACTAAATAAAAAACAAATATATAAAGACATATATTGATGGGCAAGAATGTTACCTGATAAGGTAAATGAGGGTGGTGATTCTTAATGGTAAGTGCTTACCCAATAAGTGTTTGGTAAACGGCCCCTAAAACAATTTTTGCAATTGCCTAAGACATGAATGTATAGCCGGTTTCATAGTTTATTTGGGCTTGTATTGCATCCTCAGGTGGACCAAGAGTGAACAACGCAGCTGTTTTTACCGACATTCAGATGGTCGGAACTTCTAGTTTTGGATCTTCCGGCTTGCAGACGGTTGTGGCCGACAAAAAAGAACCAACCCTGGTATCGAGCAATAGTAAGATGGGAACAACCGTTAGCGATCAAGCCAGTTGTTCAATTGCAAAGGAAACTGAGAAAGCAAAAGGTGATTTCTAATAACTCTTAATGTATATTTACTTAGAACCGGGATCGTAAATGGAGGTCCAAAAATCTACATACGGTTTTCAGATTCATCGGATTTATCTGTATTAGCATCCACCATAAGGTGCAACTCTGCATTGCTATAAACTAAGGGGTGGTTTACTAAACGCTTACCCGGTAAGTGCTTACCCGCCAAGTGCTTATCGGCTCACTTTACCTTATTGAATGAACATGACAATGATTGAGAATCTTACCCGATAAGAGCGATGACAAGGACCAAGAGCCTTACCTGGTAAGTGAGAGTGACGACTCTTACTGGGTAAGCGCTTACTGGATAAAAATGTTGCATACAATGCCGTTTTAATGGACTAAAATCTTACCCGCCAAGTTATGTGAAAGTGTTGGCTATTACCGATTTACCGGTAAGCACTTACCAGGTAAGCGTTGGGTAAACGGCCCCTAAACACCTATTGCCTTTTACTGGGTATGAGACACTTACCCGGTTAGAGATGATGGTTTATTACCAACAATCCTATTGTGCAATTTTGCTAACCGAGAACAGACCAACGGAATTTGAGTCGGAAAGGGGTAACCTTATCGGTTGATTCAATGCTCGACGACTATATTCTAGAAGCTTCTAATTTGAATTCCGTTAGAAGTACCAAGGGGCTGTTTGGTTGGTTTTCCATTAAGTCCTGTATGAATAAAGTTGTCTGTGTGGATTAATCTGTCTGTATAGATTGGAAAGGTTTTTGTTTGGGAGGGTGTTTTCATAGATGGAATGACCATGTTTTTTAATTGGGAGAGACTGATTTGGACAAAACTTGGCTTTCTGCATAAAGCTCACTCCTAAAAGCTTAATAAATAACTCACTTTCTATATCATTAAGCCACTACCAAACAGTCATGTATAGCTGACTGGATAAGCTATCAATCCCATTAAGCTCATTAAGCTGCTAACAAACAGGCCCTAACTCTGTTATCTATTTTAGGATATTTTGAATTAGAAAACTTACAAGTTGTTGTACTTCATGGTTTAAGGTCTCTGTTGGATGGCTACAATTCCAAATGAAGATACGGAGAAGCATACGGTGACTTTGCCGCCAGTCGTGATCCATCAATCGCAGACGAAAACCGCTCCAAATGTTGTTGATTCGGTGAAAGTAGATATCGGGCGTAAAAATTTCGTGTCTCAAGCTCATGAAGGTACATGTGTTTCCCAACACTTGTATTCATTCACTTTGTCATATAGTTCTTCCGTCCCCAAGATAATTGCCAACGTTTCTATTTTAGTTTGTCCCAAAAAGAGTGTCGGCTTTCAAAAGCAAGTGCCTACGTTTCGATTTTGCCTTTATTTGTGAGATGGAGAAAGTCATTGTTCTATCCATTATTAAGGGTAAAATTGTCATTTAGTTAATTAAAAAGATATAATTACATATTTCAAATAAAATAATGAGAAGTAGCAGTTACGCAACTCAAAAGCAAGTGTCTACTTTTCGTTTTTACCTTTATTTATGAGACGGAGAAATTCATTACTCTATCATAATTAAGGATAAAATTGTCATTTAGTTAATTAAAAAAATATAATAATTACACATTTCTAAATAAAATAATGAGGAAAAGTAGACATTACGCAGCTTGCATAATGTCTACGTGGAGGAGTGTGCGCCACATAGATAGCCACATAGACATTACGCAATTTGAGCAATGTTTAATTTTCTGAGTATAATATACGAAAGTGGATTATGCAAGCTGCGTAAGTGCTACTCGCGTAATCTTGGCTATTTTGGTCAATTTCTCTTTAATTTTACACATCAACCATAATGCATCTTGTGAGTGTTAAAGTTATGTGAATGCTAAACTGGACATGATGACGAATATGTGTCAATCGTATCTTATCTTCAGGGTCGGGGTCAAATTTTCCGGGCTCGAATGGAAAAATAAACGAACGAAATCAATCTTCTGTCATGGATTCGGGTGCCATAAATCCGGCTTCAACCAAGATCGTGATTCGACCACACATACCCGGCATGGCCTACGAGGGTCCAATCCAAGTGTCGGATGATGAATGGGTGGCGATGAAAGTGAATGTTGATGATGAAACTTGATTTTGGAATGCTTCTTTTGGTCACTAATAATGTACTTGATTAATGAAGGCCTTTAAATTCAATTTAGTTTTGTGCTGTTTTTTTTAGGTTTTTGAAATCTTTTTGAGGTCTCTTGAATGTTTAGAAATAACAGTTTTCGGGTGAAGTGGTTAACCGAGAGTTCATATGTTCGTATTATCGGGTTTCAGGGGCTGTTTGTTTACCTCTTAATGGTTCCATTAAGAGGCAACCTCTGAATCGCTAAGAGGTAAATCCTGTTTGGCAAAAAAAATGTCTACCTCTTAATGGTCAAAAACCCTCTGAATGATTTAGCATCCTGGACCTCCCTTAACCATTCAGCATCCTGATTTCATTCTAAACAATTACCAAACATCCATATTTTATTTTGCACTATATCATAAAAGTCTCTTAATCATTCTGACCACTTAAACATTCTGCACTAAACCATTCAGCAAACAACCCCTCAGTCTTTTAAAAGATGACATCTCGTACGTACCAAATCAATCGAGTGCGGAATAGGGTCTGGGGAGGGTAAAGATGTATGCCAAACTTAGCTCTACCTCAAGGAGTAAAGAAGGATTAGATTCCATGTGCTATGGTGGAGGTTCACCTATAACGACTGACTGACATTCGTGGTTGCCTGTGAATTAGTTGGTGCGCGTAAAAAGTTGTTTTGGTAAAGACTATTCTCTTTCCCTAGTTGCTATAAGGGTGTCATTTGGTACGTGGACATGACATAACAGAACACTCTTGTCCTACATTTGTTGTTGCATTTAGACCGGTGCATGACTAAACAGGACTCGACGGGAAAAAATGAGTTTTTTTATTCCACCAACATAGTACATGATTGGTAAATTAATAAAATATCTATGTCAAATTAAAACCCTAAACTTTGACGCACCTAACTCTTGTTCTTCTGGTCCTATCCAGTCCTATCTGCGGACCGAAAACGCCCTATATGACGATTAGAATCGTACGAGCTTCAAATTTTCTAACCCTTAACTGAAACGCAACGTCCGAAACCGAACCAAATCAAAACTAAAAACCAACTCAATTTCCATTCATAAAAAAACCCTGTGCACTAAAAAAATAGATATAATGAAACATAAGAACCAAAGCAAAAGAAGCCTAATTGCCATTCTAACCCATCGAACCAACCTGCGGTCACTTGAGCTCGGTGCGGATCTTCTTGGCGGCCGTAACCATGTTCGAAAGTGCGGGTTTAACCTCAGCGTACTTACGGGTCTTAAGTCCGCAATCAGGGTTCACCCACAAAATGTTCCTATTCAAAACCGCAAGCGTTTTGTTAATTCTCTCTGCAATTTCCTCCATGGATGGTATTCTTGGCGAGTGGATGTCGTACACACCAGGACCAATTCCGGCACCGTACTTGATTCCCTCACGGAACACCGACAGCAGCTTCTCGTCGGATCGTGAGTTCTCGATGGTGATCACGTCAGCGTCCATGTCGATGATGGAGTGGATGATGTCATTGAAGTTGGAGTAGCACATGTGGGTGTGGATCTGCATAAACCAATGCTCAACATCTAAACAGATTTTCCAAAATGGAGAAAATACAGATTTTTTAGTTTTTAAGCTATTTTTTTTACTAAAACAGATCCTCCAAAACTTGGATAAAAACCCTTAAATTTGGAGAATCCTCCAAAATTAAATGCCGATAAACGAAAAGTTTGAGAGTAAGCATTACACAACCTCCAAGATCATTTTTTGAAAAAGGAAAACGAGAAAAGATAATAGATCCTCCATTTTTATATCACATATCCTATTTTGACACCAAGAAATGAATTCTAGAAATAGAAAAGAATGTTCATAAATTCAAATGAAGTTGAAATTTGTAATAAGAGTCTTTGATTACCGCAAATCACTTTCATACCCACAATTAGATATTCTTTTCGTTTTCGCACTATTACGGATATGAAAATAATGGGAAAAATCGGATTCAGTTGTCAACTGTCCCTATCGGAAATAGGATTGACTACGGATTCGAGCCATAGCACAAATATTTCTGGGAGGGGATCATGTGAGAAGTTGAAGTTAACCTTGAGAAGCGTGAGGAGTGGATCTGAACCATTGATCAGTTTTAATCAAACGCCCTCCCATTAAATTGCGGCTTAGAAGAGAATTGATCTGGTGCATCTCAGTGCATCTTATCTCGGGGCATCTCATCCTAATATGCATCCATTTCTCATCCAACGTTGATAACCACTTCTCACGCTTCTCACATTAACCTCAACTTCTCATCGGAACCCAACCCATTAAATTTATTGAATATTTTAATAATATAATTAATATTGAAATCTCCAAAATGAACGAAACTATTGGACTTAGAATGTAAATTCTTTTTGGTGATTAAAACATTTTTTCTTGATTTTAGAGAAATTATAGAGAATCCCCGGATCCTTCGTCAACTCACAAAAACGGGTTGACTTAAATTTGCAAAAACAATACCTGGGTAGTGTCCTGGACGCCGACGTTGGTGATTCTGAAAGCGTGGACAGCCCAGTCCAAGTAGAAAGCATGCTCGGCTTTCCTGAGTGGCAAACCTTCTCGTAAAGCAGCCTCATCGATTTGGATGATCTTGATTCCAGCCTTCTCAAGATCCTCCACTTCATCTTTAATGGCCAAAGCAATCTGGTAGCAAGTTTTAAACCTGGAGATAAAAATTCCAACTTTTTAGCATCTCGTGCTAGGACACGATTGACGGAAAAAATAAACAAAAAAAGTCCGTTCAAGAAGGGTGCCCTTGGTACACAGACATGACAGGACATACGAGACTGAGGTAGACAGGTGAATTTACTTTGATAGGGTTAGTTTAGTAATTTACCAACCGACTTTTGTCAAAGTCTAATTGTCGCATCAAACGTGGGTTCTGTCCTGTATTGTCCTGTGTACCAAACGCACCCACACTGTCTTTTCGGTAGCTATACCTGGGTTGGTCGTTACGAACAAATGACCAGTTGAGAATGGTGACGGGCCCAGTGAGCATACCCTTCATTGGACGCTTGGTCATTTCTTGAGCCGTGGAGGACCAAAAGACGGTCATGCCCTTGGGACGGCTAACATCACCGTAAATGATTGGTGGCTTCACACATCGAGACCCATAAGACTGCACCCATCCATTGGCGGTGAAGGCGAAACCAGACAGTTGCTCGCCGAAGTACTCAACCATGTCGTTCCTCTGCAACATCACATTTCTATTTTAGCTTGTCCTAAAATAAGTGTCTACTTTCCAATTATACCCTTAATTACGAGAGGAAGAAATTCATTAGTTCTATTATTAAGGTTAAATTTGTCATTTAATTGATTAAAAGGGTAGTAATTATGCATTTCTATGGTATACCTCTGGCTCTCCATGGACTAGCACATCAATATCAAGTTCTTCTTGTAGCTTCACTACTTTACTTATTTCCTCCTTCATGGCTTTAATGTAATCCTCCTCTGTGATCCTATAAACACATGGTTTTGTGAGTACAAAAGGTTCTAAGCGCATCTCAATGGGTAATACAGAATCTTACATCATATATGTAGAACATGGTGTAAAACACTAAATCTTCTCCAATGACTAACACTAACTTTACATCAAAACGTAAGATTCTAAGTATATATATTTTTATCTTGAATTACATAAACACTCAATAATACCCTTCTATTTATTAACTTTACAAATCATACTCATATTTTTTTTTATAATAACATAAGGAATTTTATTATTAATTACTAACTAAATTATTTTACTATATAAAACAAACATTTCATTAAATAATAAAAGTTACAATATAAAACAATTCCAAGAAAAAAATACATACGCATTTGAACATCGGTTATTATACATATGTAAATAACGAGTAAAAACTCTTAAAAACAATATAAATTATATTTAAAATATAACATAAGTATCATGTAAAAACTCTAAAATTTCATCACTTTAAAAAAAATCATAAATCTCAAAATAAAGGGACCAAATTTGCAATTGCAAAAAATAGTGAAAAAACGGTGTAAATGAATAGTATTAAGTCAAATATGGTGTAAGAAATAATATGCCCATCCGATAGATTTGGTGTAAGAAATGAGTGTTTAGTGTAAGATTTGGTGACCCGTTATAAATGATCTTAGTACCCTTTTGTAACGACAAAATAGGTAATTTTGCTTTGCAAACCCAAATCAGTATCACCAATTCCTCTATAATGAACATTGAACAATGGTAAATGATAAATTTTAACTCAAGAAAGTTGTCCAAAAAAGAAAGGGCAAGTTGCATTAAAAAGGAACATAATTTGATCCTATGCCTATTTTGAGTAACGTATTTTCAAAACCTTTATTTTGGTACCTCAATTGTAAAATATCATACTTTTAAGTACCTGGTTTACCTATGACTTGAAAATGCCGACTAGGATCATGTTTTTATTGATGTGACATTGTTTGTTTATTGTATAAATAGCACATCAATAAAAACCTGAACCTAGTCGGCATTTGCAAGTCATTAGGTAAACCAAGTACTTAGAAGTTAAATATTTTACAATTGAGGTACCAAAATGAAGATTTTGAAAGTACTTTACCTAAAACAGGAATCAGATCAAAGTACATTACTTTTTCATGCAATTTGCCCAAAAAGAAAATATGATGAACAAACAGTGGTTTGGATATACTCACTTCTTAGCCTTGTACTCACGACGAACTCTCCTGATGTCGATGGTTTGAGGGAAAGAACCGATGGTGGTGGTGGGAAGTAGGGGAAGGTTGAGTTTCTTCTGTTGGGCATCCAATCGAGCACTAACGTTGGTGGCACGTCGGTGAGCGGAATCTTTCAAACCATCAGCCTGGGAAACCAAACAAGTTGGAGTGATATCAAGAACTTATTACAGATGAAGAAATTTGTATGAATTTGTGTTTACTGCTTACAGCCTTTTGGACGGCTTCATTCATTACTCGTGGGGAGGACCTTTTTGAAGCATGAGCAGCAGCGTTGGCCGAGAAGTATTCCTAAAAACAAACTCATAAAACCAGTCACACCATCCTGTCTTTATATCTATAAACAATACATATATACACAAGGAAAAGATCAACTAAGAAGTATAAATATTAAAATAACTTTGGGAACCTGTATATGCATTGATGCATAGGCACTATATGATGTTTTGTCGGTATATGCACCAATGCATATATAAACTTGAAAACATAGTAGATATACATGATGAATATACTCAGAATACATATTTTGATAGTGCATATGCCTATGTTGGTTCTCAAACTATTTATGGTTCTTTTAGAACCCCCCCTCCCCCCCCCCCCATTATATATATATATATATATAGGAAGGTTCAAACGAGGAGCGTACCTATTTACGAGAAACGCGAGGAGCGCCTTCCATGAACTGGATCACATGTGATCCACTACTCCCAAAAAAATCGGGTAGCGGGCGACCTGGTTCGCGAGTCGCGTGGAAGTCGCCCGGATCACATGTGATTTTAGGCGTGAATCACATGTGATCCACTACATGGGCGGAAGCCCCCCGATCAGGTGTGAATCACATGTGATTTTGTACGTGAATCACATGTGATTCAGTACATGGGCGGTGCTCCTCGCGTTTTCTTAAATTGTTACGCTCCTCGTTTGAACCCGCCTCTATATATATATATGTTACAAATTACTTGTATGCACATGTGTATACCATCTTGATGAACTGATACCAGGGTATTCCTCAGTTTTTCATTTTTTTACGGTTTTCCCGTGAACCTGACCCTATATATATACTGACCCTATATACACACACATACATACGTACCTCGTCTTTTTTACCAGCCAAGGCCTTAGCCAAAGCATTGACTTCAACAATCTTTTGAGCAGCGAATGCTAGCCAAGATTTGATTTCATCGTCCAGCTTCGTCTCATTTACAAGATCAACAGCAGTGTGGAGGAGCGAGCAGGAGGTTGACACGATAAGCTTGTCTACGCAAACCAGATCTTATATGAGTAACTGAATCTTAGAACCATCGTGTACCAATGTGAGATACGGGAGACCCCAAATCTTTTTAGGCCAATTATACATGTATATATGTTTTAAGCTTTAGCCCAAGCATTCTAAGAATATTAGAAGAATGATTCTATTTAAGTGAACTTCATATGGTACTTTGTCATTTTTGTTGTATATATTAGTTCAATTTTTAATATAATATATGGTATGAATTCTTATATTTTGTTTTATTTATTACTGGTTAGGTTGATCTATAATCTTGGTACATATGTAGCAGGGTCTCCAAAAGAGATTGGAAGGCCCGTTCATTGCAAACTATTTCCTTAAAAAATATTAGTCACAAATATCAAAGAAACGAAAGAAAACTACCTTTGCCCACAAGACCCTGAAGAGACTCAAGAATACTGAGAGATTCAGCAAGATCATTAGCCCAGATGTTCCTTCCATCAACAACTCCAGCAAAGAGGTATTTGCCTGATGGGAAGCTGCTCTTGATCAAATCGAGAGTCTTTTTACCGCGAACCAAATCAAAAGTGTAACCTGTCACTGCTGGCAACGATGTGAGGGTTTTGAATGCATCGGAAGTAATATCGGCAAAATAGGTTGCAACAAGAACGTTAAGACCCGAGCATGCTGAGTTTAGTTCAGAGTAAGCCTTGGTGAAAGCTTCCAATTGGTGGGATTCAAGATCCTTAACGAGGGTAGCCTCATCAAACTGGATCCATGGAGCACCCGCTTCCTTCAACTCCGTAACGACTTGCCTGCACGATTGGTTACATTATGATGCAAACCGTTCAGAGTCCCGCAACGGCTAGACTTGGACCATTTGGAACCGCCATTCTCTCCTCAAGGGATCTTTTGGAGAGTAATATAACGGGGTTCTACATATTTTTAGATTATAGGTAGTACAAACAACAGGAAATATTAAAGAGAGAGAGAGAGAGAGAGAGAAACATACTTGTAGACTGGGAGGATTTTTTCTAGAAGGGATAAAAGATTAAAGGTTTTCTCAACACCCTTTGCAGGTTTAGAAAGCAATAAGTAGCTGACAGGGCCAACCAAGACAGGGACAGTATCTACTCCAAGCTGCATAAGAGATGAATCAGTTTCAGAAAACCATAACTACCTTATTATTCAAGACAGATTTCAAGATCCCATTTGGGAAAATCAAAATTGTTAAGGAGTAGCTCAAGAACACAAGATCCCATTTCCCAAAAATCAAACTTGTTAAGGATAGCTCAAGAACACAACATCCCATTTGGGAAAATCAACTTTGTTATGGAATAGCTCAAGAACACAAGATCCCATTTGGGAAAATCAAAATTGTTAAAAAGTAGCTCAAGAACACAAGATCCCATTTGGGAAAATCAAAATTATTAAGAAGTAGCTCAAGAACACAAGATCCCATTTGGGAAAATCAAAATTGTTAAAAAGTAGCTCAAGAACACAAGATCCCATTTGGGAAATTCAAAATAATTAAGAAGTAGCTCAAGAACACAAGATCCCATTTGGGAAAATCAAAATTGATAAGGAATAGCTCAAGAACACATACAGCCTTGGCTTCTTTGAATTCAGATACAGCCTTGTGAGAAGCATAAGTGAATGCTACATCAGGGCCCAGCTCAGGGACAATGTAATGGCTGTGAATGACAACAATTAGAGTGGTTTAAAAATCGAAATTATGATCAGAAAACAAACAAGAGCCATGGGAAATCTGCAACTTACTAGTTGGTGTCGAACCATTTGGTCATTTCCATAGCAGGAACAGATTCATTTCCTCTGGCCATCGAGAAATAAGTGTCGAAACCAATCTCACCGCCCTTCCAGTTGTATCTTGCGGGGACAGCACCGAGCATGGCGGTGGTGTCAAGAACTTGATCGTAGTAAGAGAAAGTGTTGGAAGGGATGTATTTGATGCCAGCATCAGCCATCTGTTTCCAGATGTTTGATCTAACATCCGAAGCCACTTTCAGCAAATCATCAGCACTACTTTTACCATCCCAAAAAGATTCAAGAGCAAATTTCAGCTCTCTTTTTGGACCCATACGGGGATAACCAACGATGTGAGATGCCATTGTCCTGTCCAACAACAATTCAAACAATTTAACAAACCAAACCAAATCAAACGAGCCAATATACCCACTCGAAAGTAGGGTCAGGATGTAGGCAGAGCTTTCCTCAATCTCTAGGATCGAGAGGTTGTTTCCATGAAGACCCCCGACTTGTGCAGGAAACAATGTGCAAGCAGGAAATAAGATAGATAATGTAACAGATAATCGGGTAATACATGTAGAAATACATTTTAATGGTGTGTACTCGATCCAATGGTGTGCAAACAAACAATGTAATCAAGTAGAACATGTAATACAAGTAGAAACTAATGTACATAGCAACTTAAACATGTAAGTAAGAGCCAACTTCAACTTAAAACCCACTTCAACACATCGAATCCTAGCAAATTGCAGTTGGAAAAGCAAGAACTTTTTGCCAAAGTTAACCCGAAAATTGCATAAAAGTCCAAAGAATATACCGAGCAATACAGGGTATTAGGAAAAAAATATTATCCAAGTAAGTTGTACAAAAAAAAGGCATAATACAAGTGAGTGAAGATCATAAGTGTTCCTCAGCAATCAGCCAGTGGACATGCTATACAGCATTTTGTAAATCATTCATGGAATGTACAAGCTATAAAACAACTGATGATAAATGGAGATATGAGGTATCTTAAGAAAATTAGGGAAGTCACTCACAATCAATGATGACTCCAAAACCAACATCAACTTACGCTGTTAGTGGATATCCATTAATCAACACTACTGAATGCTTAAAAGGACTGTTTTCAAGATTTTGAGCAAAATGCCCTATGATATAGTGTGTGTGTGTGTGTATAGGTGAAGGATCGTGTGAGAATTTGAGTTAACATGAGAAGCATGAGAAGTGGATCTGAACCGTTGATCACTTTTAATCTCAAGCCCACCGATGAATCGCGCTTGATACCAGGATTGATCCGGTGCATCTCATCGCATCCAATGGTTGATAACCACTTCTGAGACTTCTCACATTAACTCATGGTTGGTATCTAGCCAAACAAATTATACCTAATGGATAAATGCATCTTGAAAAACTAAAGCAGATTGCAACTTCTCTCATTTACAGTGAAGCTCAATCTCACTGAGCCAAACAAAATCATTTGACAGAAAATCGATGTTGACAAACGACAAAAAGACACTAAAATAAATTCAAAATATAAAAACTCAGATTAAAACATGAATCGATCGCTCAGAAAACACTAAATTCACACAGAAATGCGATGACAGATGCTTACCTACAATTTCCGAGAGGGTTTCTACAGGATTCAAGCTTTATATCAAATGAAGTACAGAATTCAAACTAATCACTACCAAAAACACATAAAGCTTTACTAAAGAAGAAGAATGGATACATGGGGCGAGCGATTAAATAGAATTCAAAACTGAAACAGATTGGGAGAATCAATAGGAAAATGTGGTACCTGAATAAAGTTATGATCCGAATTAGAAGGAATCTAGAAGACGACTATTTCTTCTTCCCATAGAGATACGGAGATTTTGGAGAGGGTTAACAATGGAGGATGAAACTATTTATAGCAGTTTTCAGCTTTGGGGCGGGAAGGGTGGGATTGTGGCTGGAAGATCCCACCACCCTCTCTAACTACAAATTGTTCGTTTCAACACTAGTTTTTGACCAAAATGATTTCTACATAAAGAAAAAATTACTATAAATTTATATTTGAACAAAATAGAAATTAGAGTGAATTTTGGATAAGTATATATTATATATACTTTTATTATGAAAGTGTTGATGAGGTCGATCAACAAAATAAAATAGTAATTATATATATAAAAATATTATTAAAAAACTATAATATTTTTAATAAATATATATTAATATATATATAGATATGAATTACATAATATACTTTTATTTTTCTAATAATATTTATAGTTACATATATATAATATAATTATAATTTATTAATATATATATTAATAATATTGTTGTATATATAATTACATTTTTATTAGTTTTTAAAGGAAAAATGTAGAAATAATAATAAACCATAGGGACCACTTTCAAATATTTCTATAAACCACAGGAACCAAAATTAGAGTTTCAACATGTGCAAGACGCATGATGTCTTTAACTTTTCAAACTTAACGGTGTTAATGTTGAGGAACTCTAGTCACAATATATTGCATATCACAGGGACCATATCCATAATAAACATAGAATGAGGATCATAGTCAAAGAAAACACAAAACCACAAGGACCAAATCCACAATTTACTCTAGAAATTAGAATAAAGTATAATTTTCGTCTATGTGATTTAAACTATTTTCGTCCCGTTCTTTAAAAATTATTTTTTAACCTATGTGGTTTTCATTTCATTTCGTTTTCGTTCCTAAATCTAACAAAGTTAAAAAAAAAGTCCGTTGAGTTAGAATTGATATGGTATTTTAGCCTTTTCTTTTCTTTATTTTTATCAAATATTTATATTATTATATAAGCTATTAAAAATTTAGTAATTTGTACTAAAAGAAAGAGCAAAATGCATCAAAATATAAAAAAGTTTGATTTAGTTCCTTTTTAGTGTAACAAACTTTTTTTTTCTCAATCAATGTAATAAACTTTTAACTTTTCCTATTTTATACATATTTACCTGTTAAATAGGTTATAAGCCTATGTGGCATCAATTATCAACTTTTAATGACATGGAACTTTTTTTTTATAATTCCAAGTGAACACTTTTCTGTATTTCTTTTTGGAAAGGGTATCCCAGACACAGCCCGGACTAATCCCTGGCAATTTTGAAACTTAAAGATGTCTTATCAATGTTGAGGACGTCTGGAATCGAACCCTGGGTAGATGGGATATTCCACCACATCACCCAGGGCGATCAACCACTGCGCTACAACCTGATTGACACTTTTCTGTATTTCTTTTCTATGCCACATTTTCAACACCACGGTGCCCTCTTTCTATTTGGGTAAATGAAACAGGATTCACAACTATTTTTCTACCACTACTTAGTACCAACGACTTTTTATGGATAAAACCTTTCACTTCAAAACCAAAATTAAATCAAGTATAACCCAAATCCATGTAATCAGTTTTTTCATTATAATCAATGACGTGGCATCCAAGTCATAAAATGTTACCTGATGAATAGGTTGCAAGTAAAAAATATGTACAAAATAGGAAAAGTTAAAAGTTTGTTACATTGACTGAGAAAAAAAAAACTGTTACACTAAATAGGAACTAAACCAAACTTCGTTACATTTTGCCGTAAAAAAAAAGGTAAAAGGAATCCGGAAGAAAGTGGGAGTGGTGTACATTATGTTATATTTTTACTTGTATTTATAGAAGTTTAATAGCATGTATAATATTATAAATATTTAATAAAAAGAAAAAAGAAAAGCTAAAAAGATCATATTACCTTCTAACTTAATGAACTCTTCCAACTTCGTAGACTCTGGAATGAAAATCAAAATAAAATAAAATAAAAACCACGACTTAAAAAACAACTTATGCTTATTTTTAAAAGTGTTTATCAACTTATGTCGTGATAAAAAGAAGTTGGGGTAAAAATGTAATTTGGACAAATAAGTTATAATGGATTAGCTTATCAAAAACAAGTTATTTGTGGTAATTTTATACAAGTATTAGAAGAAATAGGGTCATTTTGTGGTAGGCCTCGTATCAAAAGGATCATTTTCGTTAATTATACCAAGGATTGATGTCTTTTTATTTTTAAAAACAAAGTTTCATTCAAAATATCTCCACGTTCTTTTTAATTAAGAATTTCATTTACAATTAAAGAATGTCATTTAGAAAAAAACCATTTTTTCCTTAAAAAGTGTAACAAACTTTTAAATCTTGTACATGTATTATTTATTACTTCCTTCATACCAACATAAAATGTTCACAACAACAAAAAAACATAATTTTTACCCTTTATAAGAAATTTTATCCATCTTATAATCAAGGTAAAAAAGAAAATTAGACATTAATTTTTTAAAGTTGAGGCTTAAATTGAAACAAATTAAAATAGTACTCTAGACATTTATTTTGTATGGAATGTTTCATCTATCAACATGCAATCTCTTAAAATGTTGTTTAATAAATGAAAACGTCTTTACGAGTGAAAAGAACACGATAATATGTTTCTATATGAAACACAAACAAAAACAAAACACGTAAAACAATAGCTTTAAAGGGTACAAATCAAATACAAACCATGTATTTGTTGCACCTCTTACAAACCAATGTGCATATATGCATTATCCCATATGAATGTATGTCCATTATATGTATATTCTTGCATGTATGCATATGTATATGCACATTGTTCACATATACAGACTATGGTTTGTAAGGTGTGCAACAAATGCAAGGTTTGCATTTTACAGAGCCTCTAGCTTTAAAATAAAACTCATTGAATAGATTTGGCTGATTTCAATTTTCACACGTATTGTTTTTCATGGTTTCTAACTTTTTGCAATATATACCAACTTCACGTTAAAACAACATATAATGCTAAAACTTTAATTGATCAAATTATAATTGTTCCACCCATGTAGGGGCCAAAAGTATTTGCAAATTAACTCTATAAATGTTGTAAATTTTGAATATAATTTATTAAAAGGTTTTACATAAATATACAAGATAGTATACATAACAAATGGTGATATCACACTTCACCATTTCATGTGCAAAGTTGCATATTTATTTCTAGCATCTGCCATGTAGTTGCCATGGCCTCTAAAGGTCTTTAAATCTCTACAAATACAGTAGTACACATTTGCAAACAAATAACATTGCAACAAGCTTTCCCATAAAAACGACCGAAAAAACAACTTCGGTAACAAATAAACCAAACCATCTATATATACAACGCATCGTAGAAGCTGGATACGTACTTGCCTCCTGTCTTCAACTTTCTGTTCTTCATCTTCAAAGATATATCCTACAAGTTGACTGGCGCGCTTCCCTGATTTTTGCGCAAATATGGAAAAATTAGTTTCACAAGCTTCTGGAAATTGTAAAATCCTATAGATGTCATAACATTAGTAAACCAAGATTAATGTTTGAACATAAGGGTGTATATGGCGCAAAGCCGCAAACTACATGGAACAAGACGGGACAAAAAAATAGTCATGTTTGGCATGACATGGACAAGAACGATGTGTTGTTTTGTTCTGCCTAGAAAGGTGGAACAACATTGGACAAAAACTCCAAATTACTATTTTACCCCCCTCAAATAACAAGAAATTACTACATATACACGTATATATTATATAAGTTTATAGGGGAGCCTTTAATTTGAGAACCTATAAAATTGTGATAACCTTAAGAATCAGTGCATCATGTGCTATTTTACATGATTTTTTATTTACGGCTTGAATTTAGTGTATCGATTAACATATATTTGTTTCATAATGTGTTTGTTTCACATATATATGTTTCACAATGTGAACATTTTTTATGTGTTTGTGAAACAAAAAAATTACTAAAAAGTTCCACATTGTGAACCGAATACATATGAAACAATCACGTTGTAAAACAAACATATGTTAATCAAAAGAAGAATCAAATATTTAAATGATAAACAAAGGATTGCAATCTTACCTTAAATAGAAGATCATAAGCAATATGTTCCCAAGGTAGTGATATGGACATGAGGCAGCATTTGAGAGGAACCAACCCTCCATCTGAATTCCGATTTGAAGCAGAAGCCGCATATGCGTTTTTTGCAGCCACCTGAGCCACAGATGCGGCTTTGCGAACCAATGCACCCAACTTATTTCCTCCTTGTGATGATGATGTATGAAGGTGTGAGTGAGGGCCCGATTCATCTAGGCTCCGATCTGAAATAAGTGTTGTTTAAGCATGTTGAGAACCGTAACATGTTGTAAGAACCATAAACCAACTATTCATACTTTATTCATGATGAATGTCGTGATCAAGGTACTAAATTGTCAAGCCTCAAGGCTTACGAGTTACGTCGAGGCCATGGCGTTTTACAAGGCATGCCCGAAGGCAGCATATGTATACATATATGTATGTTCATATAATATATACTTGTGTTAGTGTTTTGACTAATTTGATAGAACAATTTAAATTCATATAAAGTAGTAAAACTAAAAAGAAAACAATTTATATAAAATATATTGAACTTATAGAAAATGATATCTAGATTCAAGATTAAATCTTTAAGTCTCTACTCACTACTTTCTTCAAATAATTCTTGTTCGACTCTCCGTGTATGGGAACGAGAGTAAAGATTTACCTGTTTAGGGTTTTTAGTGTTTACGTTTCCTTTTAATGTTTATTTTGAAGTCTTAGTATCATTTATCCTCACATATTATATGCTTAAAAAAGTAAAAAGAAAAACCATGCCTTACAAAATAGCGCTTCGTAATGCGCCATAACGCATTACAACAGAAGCCTAGCCTCGACGCCATAACGAGTTATTTAGAACCATGTTTGTGATATCTATTCATAATGAAATTAATGATGAAATGCATGATATTTATGATGAATAATATGCATTCGGGTTATTCATCATGAATAATACATAATGGAAATATTTTAAAGGGTCATCTTTTAGCATATTATGCCATTGGGGTAAGTTCAATCGAGAATAATAAATATTTTAAGAACGAGGAACCAACTTTATATACTTTATTCATGATGAGTACCGTGATAGATATTCATGATGAAAACTATTCATAATGAAAATACATGATATTCATGAAGAATAATCAGGGTTATTCATCATGCATAATGCATAAAATAGTTGGTTCTCATGTTCTCAGAATATTTATAGTTCTCATATGAACTTTCCCCTATGTCGGTTACTCTTTAAATCATATACCTACAACGCCAGAAACCGCCACCTCAACTTCCCCGCGACCTCCAGGACCTTTCATGTATATCCTGTCTGTTTTGCCAGAAGAATGACCAAATGGCAGAAAGCTTTCAAATCCAGACTTCCCAGCTGTAAAAAGTAAAAAAAAAAAATAAGAGTTGTACATAGTTGATAATCGTTCAATCCCTATTTCACGGTCCTAGAAGTTGTTCAATGTAAGAATCTGTGTGCACTATCCATGGAGTGGAGTGACTATTCTGAATCTCCTCGACTCGACTGACTCACACTCCTCTCCTATCTTTTTAAGAGCTGTCATGGGCATTTTTCTTTCCAAATTTAGGTAAATCCAGACCAGATAAATATATTTACCATCATAAGCTTCACGAACCATTTGGTAGCTGACGAATCCCGAGAAAAGAGTAAGCTGTGATCACAAGTTACTAACCTGTTACAATTATTATAAGCAAATCCAAGTACACGTACTCACTCTAATTTAAAGCAATTTGAAGCTCTAAATTGGATTTATGAAGGCGGTGAAGTTCTTTCTAGTTTCTACCTTTTTGAACCAGGCACGTTCTTTTCCTTCTTTTGGATGGTAAAAAGTTGGAGCAATAGAAGAAAAAAACAAATATATTAGGTATGTTTCAAATCGTATCACATGAGAGAAGTTCCGTAAGGAACCCCAAATTGATTAGGATCCCGGGAACCACCCACAATGCACCATTTGTCCATCTTCAGGATGAATATTCATCATGAATCACACAATCATGATGAATATGGAGGTCTTATTCATCATGAATCACACATTCATGATGAATATGGAAGTGTTATTCAACGTGAATCACACATCGATGATGAATATGTTACAGCGTTCGTGATGAATAACTCGTCCATATTCCTGATTAATATGCCACGTGGCGATGTGGGCAGTTTCCCGGGTTCCTAATCAATATTGGGTTCCTAATGGAACCTGCCCGCCATATCACATGCTTTCTTTTCCTTCATAAATCCAATTTAGAGCTTCAAATTGCCCCCATATCACATGCTAATCCTTTTTCTTTTTTGACTCCTGCATCTGACTATTAGTTGTGTGAAGCTCAATACACATTAGAATGAAACCAAATTTATATTTTCACGCATTATCCAATTTATCGTATATCCACTAAATCATGAGTTAAACCCCTCTTTACTTGTAGTATTCTGAAATGCTATAAAAACCTTATTATTGGTTAGCTTCTATGAGAAAATGGTCCATTGTAATTATAAATCAGATCATGACGAAGTATTTGGTAACTATACAAGTATATGAAGAAAAGAAAAACAACACCAAACCTTCGTTTTATTAGTTTTTCCGGCATCCACATCATGTTTTGGACTGGATTTTTCACTAGAATCGTTATCTTGTAATGGATTTTCACTCGGAAATGCTGCCCCACCAACCGCATTTAGAAGTACACAGTAGCAGTGATCTGTATCGGTCAAAACCTGAAAACAAAAGAACTTGCAATGACATATTGTTCCAAAATAAGTGTCCACGTTTCAATTTTAGGGGTCGTTTACCAAACACTTAACGGTTAAGCGCTTACCGATAAGAGTCACCAGCCTCATTTACCTTATAGGGTAACATTCCCGGCCATCAAAACGAATTGTAGGTAAACGTCTTTTACCCGGTAAGTGCTTTCCGGATAAGTCTTCTCCCTCACTTACCGGGTAAGATTCTTAGTTTCCCAACTCCATAGGCTTTCCGTTTAATTAGTATTTCTAAATCCTTTCCTAGTTATCCTTTAAATGTTTAAATCATTTCCTGGTTATCCTTTCATTGCTTAAATCCTTTCCTAGTTGGGTTAGGATTAGGTTTCTTATTCCTAAGCCTATAAATAGGATCTTTGTAAGCATTACGAAATCAGTTTAAAATTCATCATTGATTAATAAATTTTATCTTTAGAGTTCCATCTCTAGATTTATAAGAGTTCTCTTATTTTCCGAGTTCTACACTTGTAACCTCGTTACCCTTTGAGGATTTAGACACTTGTCGATCCTTTCTACATCAGCTTACCAGGTCAGCATCATGGACCGATAAGAGGGGTTTGGTAAGTATCTTTGACCGGGTAAGAGGCGGTAAGTAGGTAGTAAACAGCCCCTTACTCCATGTTATCCATCATCATATGTCATATGCATATTACCCCAGTGGCGACCTTTCTTTTAGAAATAGAGGGTTCAACATTCAATGATTTCAATCCCCTTTTCCATATATGCCTAAATCTATATACATATATGCATATAGTGGTTACCATTCTAAGAGACCTCTTATAAGACACTAAAATGACCTTGTTTTTAGTTGCTCGTGGATAGAAGTCATACGTTGTGTTAATAAACTTACCACAGCGTCAAAGGTAGAATCGAAGTCATCAATTGCAAAACATATCTCTGGATATGCAGGTTTTGTCTCTACTTCCTGCAAATTGATATATAACACCGTTACATAATCATTGGAGAAATATAATCAAAGTTGAAAAAAATAACAAAAAACATGGAAGTGATAAGATCATTTGCCTTTCTCGAGTCCAAGTGAAAATTAACACGGCTTGGAGATGCATAGACGGTTTTCACGATCTGAATAGACGTTCACAAAACATGCATAAGAACATTTCCCAAATACAAAAAAAAATTAGGCTTATCAGTGGCCGGTAACAACTTCAAATTCCTACAAAAGTTACTACAGGATAAAAGTCAAAAAGCGTTTTTAATAGAAGATCCATGTACAATGATGATAACTCATAGTATTGTGATGAAACTTTAGATAGGAACCTGATATAAGGTAATTAGATATCCAAAGCTATAGATATAGATATTAGATAGCGGTAATGTTCACAGATGAAATAATGACTAGAAGTGTACTCACGCAATACAATGTGATATATCTCGATTTCATTCTTAGTTTTGGTCGATTTTATAATACGGTTTTGTGTGGTTTTGAGAAAGCAATAATGTTTTTGTGTTTGAATAAAATATGAACTTGAAGACCCCATAAAATTTTTAAAAAAGTAGATCAATATTATAATCAAATTAACAATTTAAAAGTTCCCGTTTTTTGTATAATTTGTTTAATTCAATTTTTTTATTATAATTTAATTTAGGTTTAATAACGATGTAATGTTTTTTCATAAAGATAATAATCAAGTATTCTCATAGAACTTAACAATTATCCTAATTAAATTTTAGATTCTCTATTATTAAAATGAGATGTTTGTTCTCTTTCTGATTATGCTTAGCAGTTAGTTATATGAATTTTAACATGCAGCTTTAAATAGTTGTACTCATGCACCGTTTACTTGTAATCTTGAATTTAAGTAATATGCATCAATAAACAATACTTTATGCATAAAAAATGGGTTATAAGACTCTGTCTCCAATGCTTTATAATATTAGTATAGATATACATGACAAGGTTAATGTTCATGGATAAAATAAAAATTGAATTTAATATGAAAAAGACAAAAAAAAGTAGAAAGAAATATTATGAACTTTTTTTCTTTTTTGGGTAACCATGGGTATCCGGGACAGCTTACTGGGCGACCACAAATGGCCTAGAGTCATTGCGGTCCATGGCCACACGGACTTTGGAACCGCCTGGATTCGAACACAAAAAAGATAAGATTTCCTATACATCCCCCCTGAGTCTTAACCCGCCACAACCCAAGTGGTTAATATGATGAATTAGAGGCAAATAGACGGATAAAAGAATGCATATTTAAGAATACTAGCAAACTACGTCTCATATTTGGCCAGAAAATTTACCTTGTATATAGGAGATAGTGGTGTTTGTTGGCTACTCTGATGATTCTGAAGAGATTGATGACTGAAAGAAAACACGTGCTTTAGAAAGAAATATATATAATATTGCAGAAAGAGCCCAAATAAAATTTATATTTTTCATGAAGAACCCACATGTTAAATTTTGGCTTGTACTATTTTATAAGTTGGTCTACCTAAGGACGGTAACATCCTTGGGGGGCTGTGGATGGTATCCCAGTCTACCCGGGTTTGATTCCAAGGGGAGGCAATTGAGGGCATGAGGAGTACCCAGTCCTTGGGTGGTCCAGTCTTTGACTGGGCTTACCCCCCCAGCCTGTGGTTGGGCCTTAGGTCCAGCGTAAGTTGGGCCGGGACAGCGGCGGATTAGTGGACTGCCCTCGGATGTCCGATACCGCCGGGGAGGCGTGCGTGCGTGTGTGCGTTGTGTTCGTGGTAGTTGATCGAAAGGGTCGATGCCGCTATGCCTTCCAAAAAAAAAACTATTTTATAAGTTGTTAGGGCTTCAGTTTTAACCTACTCCAACTAGCTTGGATAAAAGGTGTTTTTCTCTCTGTCATTTTTGTATGAATAAATTCACTGTAACATTCCAAAAACAAAATACACGCACATAGGTGATATATATATATGTATGTTGGGGGGGGGGATAAAGATTTGAAGAAAATGTCTAGATTGAAAAGATATTATTGAAAGTTATAATATAATTGCAAAAATCTAGTAGGAATCTTCATGAGGCAGCAAAAGTACGTTTAATTGGATTTCCCTTCATATTTTATTATGCAGTTTCTCTTTTTATTGGAGAAAATAAAAGAAAAAGATTGGTGATTTTTTTGTTTCCATCCCTTTCTTGATCCCCTTCTTCAAGACTCATCTACCTAATTTCTATTCAATCTTTCTTTTTGAAGTATATAATATTTTATTCATTTGTACTCCTCAAATTTCATATCGACATATTCCTTTTAATCTTTTAACTCCGAAACTTTACCATAAGCAAGCAAAAGGCAGCATTGAAATAAAAGTTAAGATACCTCCATTTGGTGGGAGTTTCTATCCATATAGTTCCACGGTAATTTAGATACTAATATATTTTTCATAGTTTAACATATTTGCCAATATTTCATCTATGACCATAAATTTTTTGTAGCAATTTTAAAGTTTAGCAATTTTGACAGTTCTACTACTATTATTTGTTGCTATTTCCTTTTGGAAACGGTTACTTTGATCTGTATTCTTCTTCTTGAAACAAGGTCATAGGTTATAACTTATAACCTAATGTGATCGATATAAAAAGTACCAACAACATAAAATGAAGTAGAGCATAGAAGAGTATAAATTTACCTGCAAATTGCTACCGTTACACTATACGAAGTGTGGGCAATTAAGTTCAAATATAACGACCGCCTCCAATCAACAATCATTGAGCTCTCTCCAACTAAATCATCCAACTATCAAAAATGAACACAAGATAAACATTACTCTAGTAATTTAACTTCAATCCACATCAAGAATAACTCTTTCAGTTGCTAACATCTAAGCATGATGTACATGAGGTTATTTCAAACAAATAGTATATTTTGCATCCCCATCAAAATCTACTATTAAAACCAAACCTAACAAAACGAACTAGAAATTTTTTCAACCGGTGGCACCATTTGATTATAAGAAACAAATATATGGATACTTTTCACAAAATCAACAGTGGTCAGTTCCTTGCTTTTCAAATGTGAGGTCCCGTGTTCAAGTCTTTTATTGCAAGATTTTTTAAAAACATAATAAATCAGAAATTAAAAGCTTAAAGCTAAGAAAATGACACTAACAAGTAACAAGACTCGAACTCGGGTCTGAGGTTGAAGAAATTTTTTGCAAACCAACTCTACCAAGGGAAACATGTGTCCTCATTGTAGTTTTAAAATATATATATAGTGGCACACAACAAATTGATACGGTGGCAATTTTCACAACCCTATAATTTTTTACATTACGACGGAGAAACGATACGGTGGCAGGTGGCACGTGCCACGGTATGCTCTAAGTTGGGTCCGTCCCTGAGGGAAGGTAAGATGTATGCAGATCTTATAGGTTGTTTCCGTGAAGACTTCGGCTTGTGAAAAGTGTGACAAAGAGAGAAAGTCAAGAATGATAAAGATTTGAAAAGCGGGTTAAGAGAAAGCAAAAACATACAAATAGAGGGGGAAAAGGAAAACATAACCAATTTAAGGAAACTACAAACCCTTACTATTAAAACCTACCATATCATCAACATAACCACAAGAACAGAGTCATTCATTAGCATGTTAAATGTGTGATTTTGAACGGGCCCCCAAAAATTTAGGGACTAATTTTATATAATTTAGGGTCTTTCATTAACGAATATAGAAACTATTGCCACCCTTAGTGCCACTATAATTTCTATTAGAACCCAAAAGTAATACGCTTTATCATCGTCTCTGTAATTGGTATATAGGTGAAGGATCGTGTGAGAAGTTGAGGTTAACGTGAGAAGTGGATCTGAACCGTTGATCACTTTTAATCTCATGCCCTCCCATGAATTGCGCTTTAGAAAGGAATTGATCTGGTGCATATCGGTGCATCTCATCCTAATGTGCATCCACTTCTCATCCAACGGTTGATAATCACTTCTCATCCAACGGTTGATAATCACTTCTCACACTTCTCACGTTAACCTCAACTTCTCACCGGAACCCAACCCTTGGTATACCGTATATATGTATCTTTGTTATCTCATTTTGCAGTGTGAATGTGTGATCAAAAGTTTTAGGTATAACAGGGCCTCCAAAAAGATTGGAACGTCCTTGCACAAGAATATATCGACTAGCTTTTAACAAACATCGAGCATTTACATAGGCATTTAGATAAAAATTCACAAGTAAACAACAAGGTATCATGGAGAAAAACTCAGGGCTCAAGATTTATGTTTACCTATAAAGTATAAAGGTACAAGTCCAACTAACTTGGAACATAATCTCATCAATTGCAAAGCTTGAACAAGTATCGTTGCTTTATTTACCTTCACAGCCCACCTGCGTACAAAGTAAGGGGCGTTTCCATCCAAATTATCATTGAAACCATGCTGATGCAAGCTCTGAAACCAAAAGGCATAGCATCATGGACAAAGTAAAGCGTTTCTATTCGCATTGACTGCATGAGATTGAGGTGATACCATTTTTTTAACAAAGAATAAGAGATCGTCATCCTGCTGGTCCTTTGACTCCCTCCCACCAATAAAATATAAATCCATAACGCCATGCCAAAACCTTTGATCCATTTCGACATCGGAAGCATCTTCTTCATCTACTATGGTTTTCCCTATTAAGTTTGAATGTTTCTTCACCATACTCAACAATTCATACCTTAAAAGATAAACATGATTTATCAGTAATGTGCAATGTCGGTATTTTAGATATCAAAATGAGAAATAACAAATGCAATCATTTTACTATGCGAATCTATAGAAATACTTTAGGGATGTTTTCCTTGAAGGAGCCAGTCAAGTTTATACTTTTTAATCCAACTGATATGAGATTTACATTGTAGTTCTTTTAACCGAAAAGGTTTTCAGCTTCATTTCTAACTTCAGTAAACTAATGTCGCTAGCATTTCTTTCACTATACCCAAAAGAAATCTTGTAAATTTTCAAGTGAAAAACTTATCCATCTAACTTTGGGACAGAGGATAATTTTGTGAAGAATAGTTACAACCTGTTAATTCTATAGAACAAAGCTAATTTAAAATGTTCATTAAGGGGATTTCAATTAGAAATAATCAACACTAACATCACATACTTTGATTTCGGACCTTGCAGCTGTGATCATAATGATCTTGGAGCCATTACACAAATATGAACAACTTGAGTTATCATAACTCGATTCCAAGTTGATATAAGCTCGGTTTAAAAATAAAAACACAGATAAGCACCAATCAAGATTCTAAAGGAATAACGAATGAATTGTTTGCTTACCGAGAAGGGGATTTCCCCCCATCACCGAGCATCTTTTGCTTTTGTTAGCCTGAACTGTCAACAAAGTTCAGAAATATAACGA
Organism: Saussurea involucrata; assembly: GCA_033807775.1. Classification (NCBI taxonomy): domain Eukaryota; kingdom Viridiplantae; phylum Streptophyta; class Magnoliopsida; order Asterales; family Asteraceae; genus Saussurea; species Saussurea involucrata. Next base: position 9,611,402 of record CM066325.1, on the reverse strand, counting down.
TCAATTCAATCTTGGTTTAATAAGAAAAAGCAGACATTGACAGAAATCAGGAGAAGAAAGTGTGAATGTAGAAATCGTTTTCTAACTGGGAAGGAAAACTTCAAAATCTTCAAATCCATATAGAAACCTAAACTTCCTCCCTGGACTCCATAAATATTGAGAAAAATTCCATCGAGTATTTGAAGAATGTAACTAGGGTTACAATTATCTATTCACTGATCAAGAACAACGAGTATTTCATATCACCAAAACCCCAGAAACAAAAACAAAAAGAATTAGGTATACCTTAATTTCGCACGGAATCAAAAACTTTAAACAAACTACGGTCTAATCAATGAGAATAACGAAATAATTTGGATCAAAAGCATGTACAGAAATAAGCAATGTGAGGACCAAAACAAATGATTACATCAATAACGTTTAGATCTGCAGGTAATAGACCAAATACACAAACCAATCCACAACCATACCAAGGTCGACAATGGAGGAAGCGACGCCGTTTGAACCAACAAGAGGGAGAGAGACGTTGAGAGGGTATTTTCGAGTGACAGAGGGTTTTGTGTTTGGTTCCGAGCGACGTTGCAGAGGGGATTGAAATCAGATCCTGTGGTGTTTTGTAGTTTGTACCAACGCAGATAACAAGCTTATTAAAAGATCATTGATTCAATCAGACTTCAACTTTGTAAAGACAAACCGGTTAATATGGTAAGAAAATATTAATTTTGGTCCTTAACGTTGAAAATTTCCTAACATGTATCGTCTTTAAATTTCATAAACTTAGGGCAGTTTACCAAATGCTTACTTGAGTAAGCGCTTATCGGGTAAAATCCATCATTATCGCTTACTTATCGAGTAATATTTTAGTTTACCAAAACGGTAACACATGCAATAATTTTTCTGGTAAACGCTAACCGTGGTAAGAGTCTTCACCATCACCTACCGGGTAAGACTCTCGGTCTTCGCCTTAGCTCTTACCGGGTAAGATTTTTGGTCCTTGTCATATTCATTCGGTAAGGTAACGTGACATGGTAAGCGCTTACCCGAGTAAGTGTTTGATAAACGACCCATTAGATTTGGTATTTTGGTCTTTTTTATGTTTGCTTAATTCGTGGATTTTGTACTTTCACTAAGGAATGTTAAATTTTTTCGTTAAATCCAGTTTAATGAAGGGGTATTTTAGTTGTTTTATCTCTTTTTACTAAGATTGGAAAGATATATTATAATAAATTTATTAATTGTAAAACGAAAAGAAAAAAAACAATAACACAAGACTCCGTCTCCTCCACCTTTCTTTCCACCTCACTGGTTTCTTCACACGACAACATTCATAGCATAACCAAACTCATAGTCATAATCATCATCGACACACACACAACCGTATAACAATTACACCACATCGACCCTCCAAGTGTGATGCCATATCCAAAGCGCATATTCAATATATCAAGTCCAAACATAAATTCAAGTCCTAATAAATTTCAATATAACCGTTGAAAATTGCAAGCATTAGGGACCAAGATCGAACTTACTCAAAACATTGGGACAACAACAATCGGCTTCCTCATACGACTTGTGTGCTCCTTGATTCGTTCTCACTCTCAACGACTCAGAGGTTGTGACATAGCTTTCATTGTCTGCTATTTTTCACCGCAACACAACTTCCACTCTCAGTTTTGTTCATGTGAGGTTTATGGTTTCGTATTTTGAATGTTCTTTCTAACCTTTGACTACTTGTATGATCGGTTATATTATATTTATTTTGTTTTATAAGTGTAGGGATTTACTCGTTCAAAATAAATGTCCAAGTACTAAATCACTCAACATATGAAAGTTTGTTGAATTTTTTCCCCGATTTTCCTCATGGGGAATAATCGATTTATGGGTCAGGAAAGATCAATTTGTTCGGTGTCGGTACATACAAGGATTAATTTGTTCAAAAGATGTCCAAATACTTAATCGTTCAAAATATGAAAGTCGGTTGGTTCCTTTTCATAATTTTTCCTAGTTAAAATAAAATTTGTTTTTCTACATATCGAACCATGCTACAATATTCATTTTCTTAACAGATAAAACACACACAGTTGGATCTATCTTTTATAAAGTACAGTAACTAGTATAAATCAAGGTTTTAAATGGCGTGAGGCGTGGCGTTGCGGCGAGGCCAAGCCTTAGGAGCCATGGCTTCGCCATGACGTTTTCAAGACGTGATTTATGGCGTCAAATTTCTAATTCATATATAATATTATATATAAAATATATTGTTTTGTAGTGTTATTCAATAAGTCAATAGTAATAAACAAGTTAATTAAGTTATATAATAAAAAAGACTTACAAATAAGACATTGAAAACGCAAAGAAAAATCAAATATCGCATTACGAAACCTGTGCATTAGGCCCTGACGTACGTGGCGTAAGACACAAGCCTTGGTGTCATGGCACGCCATGACGGCTGTTCGGCGAGTTTTTTAGAACATTGGTATAAATAACCATGGTGCTATGATTATGAACACGTTTTCTTATATGCTAATGTTTGGAGTTTATATAAAAGAGTAAACATAATTAAGTAATTAACAAGAGAGCTATCAACACTAATATTTTGGTATTGAAATGGTGGTGTCGGATAGGGGTGAGCATCGGTCGGGCCGGGTCGGGCCGAGAAACCACCAACCCGATCGGGTTTCGGGTGGACAAAACAAGCCCCGAAACCCGTCCTAAGTAAAGTTCGGGTTTCGGACTTCGGGTCTAGTCGGGTTTCGGGTTCATCGGGTTTCGGACTTAGATCTAAGCATAAAGTTCTGTTTGTTGAAAAATCCGTATAAAATCACTCATTGGTCTGATTGAGGTGTATAATATATCGATGGAAAGCTCTTTGTGTCTAGAACAACTTTCTAGTTTGCAACGAGATCTAATTGTGACTTTAAGGGGCTCGAAATAGTGTATTTCCAAAACTGGTCCTCTTAAAACGGGTTTTGCGCACTGTTTTTGTAAAATTCATATAAAATTGGTCATTGATTCAAATAAGGTGCATTTTATGCGATTAGATTCCTAAGAGATAGTAGTACGTTTTTAATTTAGATGTCAAATCTTAATTTGTTCTCTAAGTATGAGTAAATCGTCAAAACTTTTGAAGGACGGAAGCTGTTTTGTGCAGTAACTTGAACTGCAATTGTGCATGTATAGCTTTTTAATAAGTGATCAAATGATAAGTTGGTGGCGTAAGTAACTATGATATGAATATGGATTACCTCCAAATATGTGGCGTAAGTAGTAGCTTTTTAAAAATTTCGGGTTTCGGACGGGTTCGGGTTTGGAAAACCCAAACCCAAACCGAACCGTAAGTGAAGTTCGGGTTGATCGGGTCCGGGTAATTCGGGTGTCAGGTTGTCGGGTTTAGTGTTTTTGGGTTAGTTCGGGTTTTGGGTCGGTCGGGTTTTGCTCACCCCTAGTGTCGGATGATTTTCCAATGTGAGACATAGTTTCCGAATAATGCTTGGAGAATTATTATATTAAAGTAAAATTCATATGCTAGGGATTGTTTTTAGCAGTATAGTAAGGGTCTGTTTGTTAGCAACTTAATGAGCTTAATGGGACTCATAGTTTGTTCAGTTGGTGGTGGCTTAATAACATAGAAAGTGACTTATTCAGTAAGCTTTTAGCAGGGAGCTTTATGCAGAAAGCCAAGTTTTGTCCAAACCTGTCTCTCCCAATTAAAAAATATGCTCCTTTCATCTATGAAAAAACCCTTTCAAACAATTTTTTTTCCAATCTATACAAACAAATTAATTCACACCGACAACTTTATTCATACATGACTTAATGAAAAACCAACCAAACAGCCCCTAAGTTTAATGTGACTACCAAATCTATATGGAAGCTTATCAAATAAGGTACTTTTTATATCATTAGGCTACTATCAAACGATATAGCTAAGCAAATAATCTTTGAATCTTATTAAACTCGTTAAACTGCTAATAAAGAGACCCTTAATTTATCATTTTAAAACTTTTTATTATTTTAGTTTATAATTTTTAATATTATAATATACCATATAAACTTGTCCAATTATACCTTTGGTACAGGTGGGTATTCAAAATTCGTTTTCAAATAAACCATTTGAATCAAACAAAATTAAAGAATTCTTCACCCATTTGGGTTATGAACATAAGTTGATATGCACACCACCTGTTTGATAAAATGTCTCCTCATGTATCACACAAATATCAAAATTCTCTAATGGGGCAAACAATGTGGTATGTTTTTGTTCTTGTTTTACTATATCACCATCTTTGCTTTACTACCACATTGTTTGAGTCCATGCTAAAGGGTTGTTTACTACTAGCTGACCATCTTTTACTAGGTAAGAGGTTGTAAAAACCGATAAAGTTTACCAACACATTTTGACCTACAAATATACGGCTCTAGCTAACCAATAAGTAAAGGGTTTCTCTTTATAAATGGTCGTTTACTAAACGCTTATCCGGTTAGTGCTTACCGGGACACTTTACCTTATCGGATAAATATGACAATAATTGAGAATCTTACCCGATAAAAGCGCTAACAATGACCGGGAGTTGAGAGTAACGACTCTTACCCGATAAGCGCTTACCGTATAAAAATGTTTTATACGATGCCGTTTTAATGAACTAGAATCTTATCCGGTAAGTTAAGTTAACTCAAAAAAATATTTGAGCCCATAAGTCTTATCCGGGAGACTCTGTTTGGTCGACACCAGGATTCTGGCGTGGGAAGAGGTGTGACGTCAAGACCCAAGATCCAATCTTTTGACCATTAAATATTAGCTATTATCTCACTAAAGCCCAAAGAAGTTCCCTTACTTAGGTCCTCCTCCATTTTGATAACCAATGAGATATTAGGCTAATAAACCTACAAAAATTTCCAATACTTTCCGATGTGGGACACTTATTAGGACTAATACCCAACATAAAACGCATCCTCTCGATGTGGTGCCCGGGTTCCGTATGAGACCGATTAATATTGCCGATAATCAACCTTTTGCCCAAATTCTTCACAAAACCCATAGCACATGGTGTGTAGACATGTTAGCAAAAGTATTCATCCAGAATTTGGGGGTTTTATTTTACACCTTAAAAACAAGACTAATAAATATTACAATTTTATCAATAATCTTACAATATAACCGTATGTATTTTTAGTCCTAATACAAGAATGAACAGTGAATAACTGAATATAGCTTAACTAAACCATAGCCAACGGCGAACCAGACCGTCCAAAGCTACCACGAATCACTTGGGCTCGAACCGTCTTCTTTTTCACCGAACCCATCTCCTTATCAGACCTCCTACCCGTTTTACTCGCAAAAACTTTCACGTTTTTACGGACACCCGTAACTTCATCCTTGTCAGCACCTCCATTGACAAGAATCCTCGTAATTCCCACATAATTCAACGACTCCGCAATTTGCATTGCTGTCACACCCTTATTGGTTCTCGCTTTCACATCCGCACCTTTCTTTACCAACAATTCAAGCACGTCAGCATTTCCCGATTCAACCGCACAATGAAGACACGTGTACCCTTCTTCATCCTTTGCGTCAATATTCACACCCTTCTCAATCAAAGCCCGAACCATATCCGTATAACCCTTAAACGCGGCTCGGTGCAAAACCGTCCACCCGTGCTGGTCCGACCCGTTAATAGCGGCCCCACCTTCTAGAAGCTTAATAACGGTTCTCGATTCCCCTTTTCTTGCAGCCACACACAAGCCGTCACCGAGCCGAAGCGAGTCAAAGAGCTTTGTGTGTCCGTGCTCAGCCGCCACATCGTAAGCCGTTTTCCCAGATCTGTTTCTAATGTCTTTGTTAGCTCCTTTTTGTAATAGAAGCTTAACCATTTTATCATCCCCAAGGGCTGCCGCTATATGAAGTGGCGTCTCGTTGTCGGCGGAGTCTCCGATATCCGGCTGAGCTCCGCCGGTCAACAGAAGTCGAGCGCAGTCACGCCGCCGCTCCTCCACCGCCACGTGTAAAGCGGTTTTTCCGTCTTTTGTCATCGCGTTAACACGAGCTCCTTTGATTAAAAGGAGTTTTAAAACGTCCACGTGGCCAGATCCTGCAGCAAGGTGGATTGGGCCCCACGTGGACGACTCTGATCTCTCCGTGTTGGCTCGATGAGCTAGTAACAGCTCCACAATCAAGCTTTCACCCGAAGCCGCCGCGTCCTCAAGTGGAGTCGACCCTGACCAGCTCCGAGCCTCCACATCTGGCTCGAACTCAAGTAACACCTGGAGTAAGTCGGCTCGGCTTTGCGAGACCGCCAAGTGGAGCAACGTTTGACCTTCCGAGTCAACCGAATCAGCCGCTTTCCAAGCCGGATCACTTTTCTCCAAAACATCCCTTATTTCAGCCATCGAGCCGTTTTTCACAAGCCGAGCCATCACCATTGAGCCAACAAACATAACCCTAATACCGCTATCAACAAACACTTGTTTTTTTCGCGTCGTGAACCAATCTGTTGGCACCGAATCATACGTGGATGACGGGTTCTTAACCGCAGCTCCGGGGACCACCAAACTATGCAACAAGAACGAATCATCACAATACGGAACTGAGCTCGGGAGACTCGAGTTCTGAGGGAAGTCGTAAGTGATCTCCACAACAACGGTTGTTAACGGAGAAATAATCCCCGATTGTGGACGAATTGTGTAACGAGCTTTGTTCATTGGTTGTAGTCTGAAAGCTACGGGCATGGTGTACATAACGTTTCTCAAAGTCAGTTGACCGTAACACTTTTGACCTTGTTCGATCCGAATTGCAACCACATTAGATGGCTCTAAGCTTATCAACCTGTCCATGATCTATTACTGATACTGGTATTGGTACTGATACTATTACTGATTATTCGATGTCGAGATGATTGAATTGGTATTTTTGGTAGGAAAATGAAAACCCATAGGGAAAAAAGAGGATTTGAGGAGTAAAATTGGATTGGGGTATAAATAAATAAAAAAGGAAGGTTGCCGGCATATCATTAGGGACTTCCAAATTGTGGTGTTGATAACAATGTTGAATTGTTGTATTAGGCGTACTTGATCCCCTATGTCACTTTCATCAATGTGTTATACGTAGGGATGTCAATTTTGTACCGAGACAAACCAATCAATTCGTATCAACCGTATCAATTTAATTGGTACCAATCTAATTGGTTGGTATACCATACCAACTATCTAAATTTGGTTGGTACGTGTTATTAGAGATCGTGTACCACGGTAATACCGTACCGTACCGACTTATTTTTTTAATTATTTATTAACTAAAGTTTAATCAATAATACAACATATTTTGATTTATAAAATTTTAAATTATCTTGTTTTGCATTTTGCTAAATTGTAATACGAATTGATATATAAAACTTGATTCAATTAATTCACTTATCCTTAACAACTTTAATAACTCGCCTACACCTTCACTCTCCATGGTCCATTCTCACTCCTCAATTGTCGCATGTATTAGACTATTAGTGAATGTTTGTATTATATGAAGATTATTTGAATGTTTGTATAGGTAGAGGTAAATGGTACAACAAATATCAACATGCTATTAATGCTCGACGTGCTTATGTATCTAGATCTAGTTGGTAAATATGTCATTTTAATTAATTTATACTTCAAATTTTTGAGATGTCGGTACAAAACCGTACCAACATGTACCAACCGAAAAAAGTTGGTACCAATTTAGTTGGTACCAAGTATAACCGGTTGGTACATGGTATAAAATTTTGCGTACCAATTGCAATTGGTTGGTACACAGTAACCGTACCATGTTCACCCCTAGTTATATGCTTTTTTTCTCTTTTCTCATATTTTGAGTTTTATTTACCTTTGAAATAAAACTTACTATTTTGCTTACATAACATTAAAATTTGTTTATAAAATTCGAAAACTGACCGAATTAGTTATTCTGAACAACTTACATTGTGTTTATTTCATAGTTCTTTGTGAACTAAATATGATTATAGTTAGATTGACTTGTGAAATTTGCTTACATAACTTTAATTTTTGTTTATGAAAATGGGAAACTGACTAAATTAGTCATTTTAGACGAACGTTTTTAGCCAATTTTTTATCTTCCATCTGACCAAAATAGCCAATTTGTGGGATTGGATTGTGTAATTGATGCAGTGGTTTACGGGATTTACGCAGCGGCTGATGAAATGTCCTTTTTGCTTGCGAAATCACCCACTAGAATCATATTTTATTCATAGAAAGCGCATTCCGTAAGTTGTGACAGAGGTAGTTGTGAAATCTTGAATGCTTTGATTCAAACATGAAAAGGTTGGCTAAAAATGAAGATGGTCGTCTAAAATGACTAATTTGATCAATTTCCTTAAATTTTATTTATTTTGGTCTCGTTAAACGATATTTTAGACATTTGATCAACTGTTAAACTAGACAATTTTTTTCTTGTCAAGAAAGAAGTATTTTATAAAGAGAAGTGTCGTTTTAAAAATAAAGATCATTTACACCGTGTTTATTTTTTACTTCATTTTATTAAACAACTACTAAAATCGTTAACTTTTTTCAATAAATATATTAAAGATGGGATCAAAAGATAGGTTAAACCCAAGGTATATTGCTCAAATTATTGTTATGAATTTTGAGACAATTGTTTTATGTGTGGTATTGTTTCATAGCAGTCCAAAATGTTCATATGATATTACCAATAGAGGGACTAAATTTATTAACTTCTGGAAAGTAAAGGGTTCTCATTGCTCAATTTTTTTGTCACTTTGGAAATATGACATTATTGTTTTATATTGACAAAAAGACAAAATATTGTTGCATGGGGCGGACCTACCTTCACCTTCGGGGTTTCCGTGCACTCACTCATTTGATTACCGTAAGGGAAAAAAATATAGACCGTTTGACGGTACATCCACTTAAGGGCATCCACAATGGTAAAATGAAAACAAAGACTTGAAAGTAACAAAAAAATATAAAAGCTAATTTGGTCCCACCATAATGTACTCTCTCTTTCTCTTGCCTCTCACAAACAATTTTTCAAAGACTTGAGAAAGGCCAAGTGTTTGATCAGTAAAGTCATCTTCAAGTCATCACTCTAATGGTCAACTCTTCTTCAAGTTATTTTCAAATGACCATTGGAAAAGACCTTCAGGTGAGATGGTTTGTCTTGACCCAGTTAGTGCTTATAGTTTCAAAAGGTTTGGAGTTCAATTCCAACTCTTATCACTTGTGTATTTAGGTTTTTTTTAACAACTAGAGAAAGCCCATAACTTCTCTGCATAAATCATATTTAATAACACATTAAATACTATATTAATTTAATATAATGTTATTTGATTATTTACTTTCTCCAAAATTATAAAAAATTTATCTTTATATTTCGAATTTCTTTTTAGTTATTGGTTGATTATATTACTCGAAAGTTTATATGCATACTTAATTTTAATTTGCAAAACATCCAAAATTTATTCTCGAAATCAACCAAAAAATAAAAAAAAAATCTCTTGAAATCAATTAAAAAACCCCAAAAAATCATCTCGAATCGACATAAAAAAACAAAAAATTTAATAGAAATCAACAAAAAAACTTAAAAATCCCACGAAATCAACCAAAAGACTGGAAAAATATATCGAAATCAACTAAAAGCTTAAAAAGTCCCCAAAATACAGAATTCGGCTAAAACATACCGACAACAGTTTCTTAAACTTTTCGTTTGTGCACCCGCTCACCTAAATTCTTGGGTCTGCCACTGTGCATACTCATTAATTTATCTAAGTGGCATAAAAAGTGTCGATTGTATATTTATATAGTTATAGTTGCATTAACTATATCTATGTTCGTTAGAAACAGAGAACCATCAAGAGAACGTAGGTGTTTAGATTTATGATGAAATGGATGAATTGTTTATTATAAATGTTTGATTTGATGGTGAATGTTGAAAAGGAAATTTCGTCTATACTTATGATGATGAATATGAATATGTAACACGTTTTAGATGGTTTTCGGTTCTCTGTGAAAGTAGAGCATCTCTAACATATAACGAAAAATTTCTTTAAAATGGTGAATCAAAAGTCAAAATCTTAAAAAAAAATACGAAGATTTCCTATTTTGGAGAATCCAATATTGATTATAATGTTAAAATATTTTATTCATCCATTAAAACCATTGTTTCTCTGTCTAAATATTTATATTTTGGTAATCATTTTTTGGGATATTCTCCCATATTTGGAAGAAAAAACACATCTCTCATGTTTTCTCCATTTTGAAGATAATCTTGAGAAACTCTTGAAGGAAAACATTGATTCAATGTTTCAAAATTTTCTATTTTAAAGAAACCGTTAAAGTTTTTTTTTTATTGGAAGGGTGTCCCCCACTCGCTCTTGAATTTGAAGCTTTCAAGATTCCAACTCAATTCTTCCTTACCATCCCAACTTATCGACGCATCAACTCTGAGAATGGGGACTCATTAGACTCTAGGAGTTTTCCCTTAATCAGTCATTCACCCTTTTCGAACTCAAGAAGTTCTACCTCTAATCGACTTAATAACATTCCGAACAACACTTCTTCTAGAAGGTAAAAACATTACATCATACGCGATCTCTCACGATACATCAACCCCTTTGCTATCACTGCAAGACAAAAACTCACTACATACTACCACACCCACTAATCTTCTCAACAAGAGCAACTCAGCACACTCATGCATCTGTAAATTCGCAATTACATTGGTCAGATGTAATTTCAAATTTACCTTACATGACGGTCCTCACTTCCCTGAAGACATCCTATATCTCAGCTGTGTGTCCCTCTACTCCACAGTTTAAGTTTAGGCTCATCCGATCACCTAAATCCCTTAAACTATGGCTCTGATACCAACTGTAACAACTCAACTTAGCAAATAAAGCATAAACGACTTTAATATAAATATCTCGTCAAAACGGCCCCAAAAAGCTTTAACCAACCACTACACCATAAGGTTTGCGGAAACTGTAACGACCCGGTTCCCAAACATACAACAAATAACATATTTTACATAACATTGTTTCATAACAAAAGATACATCATATAACATGTACGGTCCCTTAGTCTTTACAACCATAATAAGTATTTCATTACAAACTTTTTGCTAATTAATTTACATTATAACTAAATAACAAAGTTATAACTGCAAAACACGTCATGATCTTCAAAAACATAAGTATTCCAAAAGCTAGTCACAGATTACCCTTGTCACTTGCTCTTACTTGATCCACAACCTGGAATACATATTTTTAAAACAAAATGAGGGTTAGACCTAGTGGTCTAAGTGAGAAAATCCCTGTCAGTTTAAAATCATTTGCACAAACACCATATACAAAACACAAATATGAATACCAATTATGACTCATGCATTGTGTACTTTCCTGTCTCATTCCCATGGCCATATTAGTTGGTTGCGAGCCAACTAATCATTTTACTCCGCTGCACTAATATACAGCAAACTCCGATGTCCCTCCGTACAGCCAAACTCCACCGGTCCTAAGCCCGGCCAACGTGCACTCGTGTAGTGTAATGCTCGTATAAATATAATATTCACCTCAATATATCATACTTCATACATATGCACATAATTACACTACTTATCACATTCCCAAACCACATATATGTATTCCAGTTTGAAAACATTTTTAAAGTAAAACTCACTTGTTTGCTTATCAAAACGCTTCCAAGCTTTTCTCAAAACAATTCAGCTTTCACCCCAAATTCACAGAATCTGAAACAATTAGATACAATTATCTCTTTACCAAATGGAACACATAAGACTTACTAGGGCTAAGAACTCTAGATAAATCTATCTAACTCTTATCCTCAAATGTTTCCCCCAAACCCGAACTTAAGTCGAGCCCACAGTATTTCCAGTCCTCATTCATACCCTATCCAAGAGTCGACAACACAAAGTTACCGGATACTAAAAAGTACCTGGAATCTCAAAAGTAACCGGACAACTCAAGTTTCCGGACACCATGAACTATCCGGACAACATACTTTCCGGATACACATAACTTACCAGATGTATGACTCTTTCCGGACAACATACTTATTCCGGATGCCATCCGGAAACCAAAGTAATCCGGATACCATCCGGTATCAAATTTCATCCAGAAACTATATAAAAGAGAAACTTACCGGATATTTGACTCGTCCGGATACCTTAGCACCAGGGTTTCCGGATACTCTAACTACCGAACACTATCAAAGAGGAACTATCGGACACTATCAAAAACGTTCGGAAACCTCTGTCTGTTCTAAAAAATCCCACCCAGATATCGATTGAAATTAACACCAGTCATGAAATTGATAATTCTAATCCGATAGAAACCTACTACTAACAATTACAAACATAAAACATAAAAGAAACATACCTCAATTTGTCTCCTATTGAAATCCCTTCAAGCCCTAACCATATGACTCTGTCTTCTTCTTCTTGTCTCAAACACACACACACACACACACACACTATATGATTTTTTCTGCTTTATGAAAATATCTGGATGCTTAAGGGATAATATTGGACTTAATTTACAATCTTGGGCTTAAACTATTCAATAATGACCAAAACACCCCTAAACTTATAAATTAACCCAAACTTACCCTAAACATCCAAATTTTAAAGTTAACTAAATTTAACGGAAATGAGTTTAACTAACGAACTTACCCGGGTTATTACATCATCTCCCCGTTAAAAGAATTTCGTCCCGGAATTCGGTTAAGCAAAGAGGTACGGGTACTTAGTTCTCATTCCTGATTCTAATTCCCAAGTAGCATCCTGCCCTTTATGGTGTCGCCACTGCACTTTTACTTGTTTGATCTCCTTACCATTCCGCAAAACTTTAACTTTACTGTCAACAATGGCTTCAGGTTCCTCCACATAATTCAGCCTTTCATCAACCTGTATATCTGGTAGAGAAACTGCCTGATCTGGCGTAACCAAACACTTTCGAAAATTTGATACGTGAAAAGCGTTGTGGATACTGCTTAACTCAGACGGAAGATCTAACCTGTAGGCTACTTCACCGATTCTTTCTGTAATTGCAAACGGTCCAATGTACCTTGGGCTCAGTTTACCTTGTTTCCCAAATCGAATGACTCCTTTCCAAGGTGAGACTTTTAACATTACAAAATCTCCAACTTGGAATTCTAACGGTTTTCGGCGTCGGTCAGCGTAGCTTTTCTGTCTGTCTTGAGCCACTTTCAATCGTTCCCGAATCTGAGTAATCTTATCTGCGGTTAACTGAACTATATCTGGCCCTGCTAATTGTTTCTCTCCCACTTCGTTCCAACACAGAGGAGTTCGACATTTTCTACCATACAGAACTTCGAACGGTGCCGCTTGTATGCTGGAATGATAACTGTTATTGTAGGCAATTTCAATCAATGGCAAATGCTTATCCCATGATCCCCCAAAATCAACAATGCAGGCCCGTAGCATATCTTCCAAAGTCTGAATAGTTCGTTCACTCTGACCGTCAGTTTGAGGATGATACGTTGTACTTAACTTTATTTGTGTCCCCATTTCTTTTTGAAAACTCCTCCAGAACCTTGAAGTAAAACGACTATCACGATCAGAAATAATCGAGATTGGAACTCCATGTCGAGTTACTATTTCATCGATATACAATTTGGCTAGTCTTTCTAACGAATAAGTTTCTTTTATCGGTAAGAAGTGAGCAGACTTTGATAATCGGTCAACGATTACCCAAATAGCATCAAACCCTTTCGGAGTCCTTGGTATCTTCATGATGAAGTCTGTAGTAATCTGATCCCATTTCCACATAGGTATTTCGAGACGCTGCAACTGCCAAAAGGCTTTTGATGTTCAATCTTTACTTTCTTACAAGTGGAACAACCTTCCACATACTGAGCAACACTTCTTTTCATTCCCGGCCACCAGTAAAATTGTCGTAGATCTTTATACATCTTATTTGTGCCCGGATGAATAGAGAAACGAGATTGATGAGCTTCCTGAAGTACTCGATCACGTAAATTACCCAGACGAGGCACCCATATTCTGCTTTCCAGACACAGTAACCCACGATCATCTTTTACAAGTGATGCTGATATCCCCACTAGTCGTTCTGGTTTCAAATGTTCCTCTTGAAAAGCTTCTACTTGACACTTCTTCAATTCGTCAAAGATGTTAGGTAGAAGTTCAGCTCGTAGTGCAATTGCCTTTATTGTTCCGCTTCTCTCTTGGCGACTCAGTGCATCAGCCACCACATTCGCCTTCCCCGGATGATAGAGAATTTCGCAGTCGTAATCATTCACCAATTCTAACTATCTTCTTTGCCTCATATTCAATTCTCGTTGATCGAAGAGATGTTGGAGACTCTTATGATCGGTATAAATTTGACATTTAGAGCCGTATAGATAATGTCTCCCAATCTTTAGAGCAAAAACAACTGTGGAAAGTTCCATGCCGTGTGTAGGATACTGTCGTTCATGATCCTTCAGTTGTCGAGAAGCATAAGCAATAACTTTCCTACGCTGCATTAATACACATCCCAATCGTAGTTTGGAGGCATCATTGTAAACAACAAAGTCATTTGAACCTTCAGGTAGTGATAGTATCGGCGCGCTACATAGTTTCTCTTTCAATATTCGGAATGCTTCATCCTGTTCTGCTTTCCATTCAAACTTTATATTCTTTCGAGTCAGCTTGGTCAAGGGCGTAGCGATACGAGAGAAATCTTGTATAAACTTTCGATAGTAGCCAGCTAAACCCAGAAAACTTCGTACTTCAGTTGGCGTTCTCGGCGGTTCCCACTTTTCAATTGCTTCTATTTTCATCGGGTCAACTTGAATGCCTTTTTCCGAAACTACATGCCCAATAAATTGAACTTCCCGAAGCCAGAATTCACATTTGGAGAATTTAGCATATAACTGTTCCTTTTTCAACAATTCAAGAATCAAACGAAGGTGTTGGGCGTGCTCTTCTTCGGATCGGGAATAGATAAGGATATCATCGATAAACACAATAACAAGTTTATCGAGATACGACTTACATACCTGATTCATTAAATCCATAAAGGCAGTTGGGGCGTTCGTCAGTCCGAAAGGCATCATTAGGAATTCATAGTGACCATACCTTGTACAAAAAGCAGTTTTCAGAACATCTTCTTCTTTAACCTTCAGCTGATGATAACTAGATCTTAGATCAATCTTGGAAAAACAACAAGCTCCAACTAATTGATCAAAGAGGTCATCAATTCTGGGAAGCGGATACTTATTCTTGATCGTACGCTTATTCAGTTCCCGATAATCAATACACATTCTCATCGACCCGTCTTTCTTTTTCACAAACAGAACTGGTGCTCCCCACGGTGACGTACTGGGTCTGATGAAGCCCTTATCAGAAAGATCTTGCAGTTGCGTCATCATTTCTTTCATCTCTGGAGGTGCCAGACGATACGGTGCACGGGCTACAGGAGCGGCTCCAGGAATTAAATCTATACCAAACTCTACTTGTCTAACGGGCGGAAGACTAATCAAATCTTCTGGAAAAACTTCCGGAAATTCACACACGACAGGAATATCTTCTAATTTATTCTTTTCTAGCTTAGCATCTATCACATAAGCTAAATAACTCGGGCAACCTTTGTTGACACACTTACGAGCTTTCAACATAGATATAAGGCAAGACTGATGATTTCTACGGTCACCATAAATCACTATCGGTCCCTTCTCAGGTAATACAACATTAATCAACTTCTTATCACAAACTATACTAGCCTGATTCTCGGCCAACCAATCCATTCCCACTACCACATCAAACTCGATCAAAGCTATAGGAAATAACTGAATAGGTACTCCACACCTATCTATATCCATAACACAACCATCAAATACCTCTCTAACCGATATTTGACTATCATTTGCAGTGTCTACCATTAACGCATGATCTAACAGTTTAGGCTTTAAATGCATATAAGCAGCAAATGAAGGAGACATAAATGATCGGTTTGCACCGGAGTCAAATAACACTTTAGCACGTGTAGAGTTTATTAAAAATGTACATGTAACCACATCAGGAGTTTCCTCCGCTTCTTGCGCTGTCATTTGGAAGGCACGACCCCTTCCTCTTGGTAGCTCTGGCATTTGTACTACCGGCCTAACACCTGTTGGTCTCACTGATGTACCACCCTGCTGTACTCTCCACCGTGGACAATCAGACTGAATGTGATCGGGAGAATTGCATGAGAAACAAAATCGAGTTACCCGACAATCTTTAGCAATATGGTCGGTCTTTCCACACTTGTAACAAACTCGCGGATCAACTTGACAATTTCCTTGATGAATACGGTTGCATTTTGGACAAGGTCTTTCAGCTGGTCTGAAAGGTGGACGGATATCAAATCTCTGGGATCTGAACTTCTTTGGATCATAATGTGGTCCTTCCCATTTTCTTTTTCCAGTGCTTTTATCACTAGCATCTCTACCTTTATCCCGTTCCACATTTTCTGCGGCATCTACTGCGGCTGAAAAGGTATCTGGTCCCTTTGCAATCACTAGACTTCTGATTTCTGAATTTAACCCAAAGATAAACCTTTCCATCTTAAGTGCCTCTGTGGCAACGTAGTACTCAGCAAAACGAGACTTCTCCAGAAAACGAGCAGTATAATCCCGAACCGATAAACTTCCATGTTGCAGGTTCATGAACTCTTCTTCCAGTTGTCTAACTACTGCTTGAGGACAAAATTATCTCTTGAAAGCTATAGTGAATTCTTCCCAAGAAAAAGTAGAATACACATCAGATCCTCTAGAGGTAATAAGAGCTTCCCACCAATATAGAGCATCGGCTTTCAGTATCGCGGTTCCATATAACACTCTATCTTCCTCGACATATTTGCTGGTTTTGAAGATGGCTTCTATCTCTTTTAGCCACCTCATAGTCTTTACTGGGTCTCTTTCTCCTGAGTAAGTCGGAGGTTTGCAGCTCAAAAACATCTTATAATCACACTTCTTTGGCACCGGTATGACAGTAGGTGTAATGGGCATCTCGTCTTCCAGACTAGGATCTGGTACTTCAGTTTCAGTGTGACGAGTTCGGTTAAACATAGCTTGTATATTTGCTTGCAGTCTTCCCATTTCAGCGGTCAGATCGTCCCTTGTAACAAATTTCGTGCCTTGAGATTGAACTCTACCTCCAGTTCTGCCCCTACCTCGTTCTCCACCCCTTCCCCTTGTCCCGATTGTTGGATTTGTTCTGCTAGGATTTCCTTCTTCCTCTCTATTCGTACGTCGAGTACCACTTGCCATTCTATAGATTTTGTTGGACAACCTAAGGGGGGGGTAAGGTTGTATTTAAAATCTTTTTCTTTCAAAAAAATTCTTTGAACAAATAAATACAGTACAAACAATACAGTAAAAATAAAGCAGAGTATAAACAAGTAAATATACAACAATTATATAAACAGATATAATTTAAATGCACAGCGGAAATGTAAAGAGATAAGGGAAAGAGAATACTTGACAACGAGATTTTTAAAGTGGTTCACCAAACACAAAGTTGGCTAGTCCACCTCGAGAAAATAACACTTCTCGGAGATCCAATACGAAACGTGTTCTTTACGGTAGAAACACAAACCTTAATACAACAAACGCGAATCACTCTACTTTGAGAGATTAAGGTGGATCACTCACTCTAATTCAAACACTTACAAGAGGGTATAAATTTTAATATGAATAATCACTCTTGAATAAGGTTTATCACTTGGATATTTTTAGAGAGTTTGATCACTTGAGTTGTGTTGCTGATTCAACTAATCGTGAGATTTTAATCTGCTATCAACTCAAGATTTCTTGCTCAAAAAATTAATTTATCAGTTTAAGTGATTTAGTGTGAGTAAGAAAGCAGCAGAATAATAATCAAATGCTGAGGGAGAACTTAATGCTGAAGTTGGTGTAGAGTTGAATGCTGCTGGAGGCTTGTATTTATACTGGATGAAAATCAGCCTTGAAGATTTCGCGGTATACCGCCGAACCATCGCGGTATACCTGCGTCATAAAAAGTGTACAGCAAGGAGAAGGTCAACCTGCAAAAACTCAACGACTTTGTGTACCCGCGGTATACCGCGTTGCACATGGCGGTATACCGCCTGACAAACTTTCCTGACAAAAGAAGCTTCTCATGCAGAACAGTTGATGGGAAACAGTACCCGCGGTATACCGCGAATACCTTGGCGGTATACCGCCTAAAGATCTGTCCAATGAGAGCAGGCAACGCAGGAAACTTCGGCTGATCACAATCTTGCAACAGTAACAAGTAGCAGACAGCATATATATATCAGAGATTTATATATAAAAGATATTATATATATATTTGATTCAAATATATTTATATAGATACGAAATATCCAAGTGATAAAATATTTTAGGGTGTTTATCATTTTAAAATAAAATGACGAAACTCTTCAGACTTGGATTCTTCAGATAAAAAATTTATCGAGATCATTTAAATATCTGCACACTCAGATAAAATATTAGATAACAAATAATGCGGTGTGTTTTGTAATCATCAAAATAAATATGGAGATGTGATTTTATGTGTACCAAAAATATATCACAATATTTAAAGCTGGGTACACTTGCACCAACAATCTCCCCCTTTTTGATGATGACAAACACAACGCTAAACACGAGAGCATACTCGGTTTCTCTCCCCCTTTTGTCGAAGCAAAAAGGGTTTAAGAAAACCGCTTATGCTCCCCCTCGAAAGATGCTCCCCCTCAAAATATGAAATATTTGAGAGTTAGTATTTATCAAGGGTTATACTCAAGCATGCCTAAACCAAGTCTTAATTTAAAGAACGCTTTCTTGTTTAGAGCTTTAGTGAAAATATCGGCCAAATTATCTTCCGAATCAACCTTTTCAAGCACGATTTTGCCTTTTTGAACATTATCTCGTAAAAAGTGATGTCTCAATTCAATATGTTTGGTACGAGAATGTAAAACGGGATTTTTACTTAAGTTTATGGCACTTGAGTTATCACACATAATTGGAATTTTGGTTAGGTGTACCTCAAAATCGGTAAGTGTGTGTTTCATCCATAGGACTTGAGCACATGCTCTTGCGGCGGCTACATATTCCGCTTCGGTGGTAGACAAAGCTACGGATTGTTGTTTCTTAGAGAACCAAGATACAAGTGAGAGACCTATAAAGGCACATACCCCACTAGTACTTTTTCGGTCAACAATAGATCCACCAAGATCGGAATCGGCAAAACACGTTACTTCTAACTCGGGTTGCTTTGCGTACCATAAGCCAAGATTAGTAGTACCTCGTAAATATCGAAAAATACGCTTGACAGCTTCATAGTGAGATTGTTTAGGTGAAGATTGAAAACGAGCACATAAACATACACTAAACATAATATCAGGTCTACTAGCAGTTAAATATAACAAGCTACCAATCATACCACGATAAATCTTTTCATTAAAATCGTTTCCCTCCTCGTCACGCGATAATTGCAAATTTGTGGTCATTGGAGTTTCAACGGGTTTGACATTTTCAAAGTTAAACTTTTTCAACATATCTTTACAATATTTAGATTGACTAATAAAAATACCAGTTTCACATTGTTTTATTTGCAATCCTAAGAAGTATTTTAACTCTCCCATCATGCTCATTTCAAATTCGCTAGTCATTTTCGCAGAAAATTCATTACACAATTTTTCATTAGTGGAACCAAAAATAATATCATCAACATATACTTGCACAACCACAATATCATTTTGAACATATTTCACAAATAAAGTATTATCTATTTTACCCATAATATAACCACTAACAATTAAAAAGGTTTTTAATCTATCATACCAAGCACGCGGAGCCTGCTTTAAACCATAAAGCGCCTTTTTCAATTTATAAACATGTGTCGGGTTTTCAAAACTTTCAAAACCGGGAGGTTGAGAAACGTATACCTCCTCATTTATAATACCATTTAAGAAAGCACTTTTAACATCCATTTGAAATAATTTAAAATCTTTAGCATTTGCAAAAGCGAGAAGCATTCGAATAGACTCCAACCTTGCAACCGGTGCAAAGGTTTCGTCATAATCTATACCTTCTTGTTGACTGTACCCCTTGGCAACTAAACGTGCCTTGTTTCGTGTGACTCCACCGTTCTCGTCTACCTTGTTACGGAAGACCCATCTTGTGCCAATAATGGTTTGACTACTAGGGCTAGGCACTAAGTCCCACACATCATTCCTAGTAAATTGATTTAACTCATCTTGCATGGCCAATATCCAATCCTCATCGCCTAAAGCTTCATCTATGGTTTTAGGTTCTATGGTTGAGATAAAGGCATGGAAAGCACAATGGGTAAGGATTTGTGATCTAGTTGTCCTTTGGTTTAGGTCACCTATAATTTGATCTACGGGATGTCCTCGAGCGGTTCTAAGGTTAGGATCATCTATACCTTGTGGAATAAAGCACGGAGGGGCATCACTAGATTCAATATTATTTGTGGAAGGTTGGGTACCTAAATCCAAGGTACTAAGTTGTTGGGCTAAGACGTCTCCTTCACGGATATTATCATTTGCTAAGGGTGCACTCGGTTTGGGAGGACTCTCGTCAAAACTAACATTAAGGGATTCTTCCACTACCATGGTCTCCTTATTTAGGATTCTATAGGCTTTGCTATTCCAAGAGTAACCTAGGAAAACTCCCTCATAGGCTTTGGGGTCTAATTTGGTTAGGTAGGATTTGGTGTTTAAAATGAAACATTTACAACCAAAAACTTTTAGGTGAGCTAGGGAAGGTTTTCTACCTCGGTAAAGTTCATAGGGTGTCTTATTTAGGATACCTCTAATTAGGACACGGTTAAGCACATAGGTCGCGGTAGCAACGGCATCACACCAAAACTTTTGGGGAACTTGATGTTCGTTTAGCATAGTTCTACTCATTTCTTGCAACGTTCGATTTTTCCTTTCAACAACCCCGTTTGACTGAGGAGTTCGAGGAGCCGAAAAGTTATGAGTTATACCATGTTTATCACAAAAGGCACCAAATTGTACATCATTATCGAATTCTCGTCCATGGTCCGTACGTATGGAAACAATCGTACAACCTTGTTGGTTTTGAATTCGTTTTCCCAAAATTTTAAACTTTTCAAAAGCCTCATTTTTATGTCTCAAAAATAAAGTCCAAGTATAACGGGAATAATCATCCACAATAACCAAAGTATAAAAATTTCCTCCAAAACTTTGAATAGCCATCGGGCCAAAAAGATCCATATGTAAAAGTTCTAAAACTCTTTGAGTAGAAATAACATTTTTTGATTTATGAGAAACGTGATGTTGTTTGCCGACACGACAAGCATCACAAAAATGATTATCAAACTTTAATTTTGGCAGGTCACTCACAAGCTCCTTATTTTTTAAGTTTTGCATTAATCTTAGATTAGCGTGACCTAAACGCCTATGCCATAAAGTAGAAACATCATTAATAGAAGATAAGCATACATTATCAGATACAACAGTTTTACAAATATATAAATTTCCTTTTACAAAGCTATTTAAAAGAACTTTGCCATTTTTTATGATTTTGCACGAGTCTTCTTCGAAGACAACAGTTGTATTATTTTTACACAATTGGCGAACACTTAACAAATTAAAATGTAAATTATCAACATGATTAACATTTAGAAATTGAACATTATTGCAAGAGACTGTACCTCTACCAATTATATTTCCTTTGGAGTTTCCTCCAAAGATTACCTGTCCACCATCACATGACTTATATGATGAAAAGAGATTATTGTTTCCGGTCATGTGACGTGTGCAACCACTATCGAGTATCCAGTCCATATCAAGATCAATCTACAATAATGAAGATATAACTTTTATGGTCCCCATTTCTCGTGGGTCCTTGACAATTAGTTTCAAAAGTCAACCAACATACATATATATAATGTCAAACAGAATATATATATATATAATACATTACACAATATATAATACATCAAACCATATTAATAAATATATATAACACATTAAACAAACATAATATATATATATAAGAATTAAAAGAATTAAATAAAATGTATATATATATGTGCAGTACGTATGTATATATATATATGAATAGTATTATATATTACTTATATATATAACATATACAACAGAATATATTTAAACTATATATATATATATAACACATTTAAAACCATAAACGCATACCACCGGGATTATCATTACTAAACATTCCTTTTGGAATCCATTTATTTACCATTTTAATTTTGCGATTATATTTATCATATACATAAAAACAAGCATTTACATTCGCATTATTATTAGGTTTAGAATATTTATCATGGTACATGCGAGCATACGGTTTTCTCGTATTATAATTTACATTATTTATTTTACGCACATATGGAGGTTTTTGCACATATTGATTTCTTGTATTTACTTTAGGTGATTCATAAAATCTTTTGATGGGTATACAAGAACATTTATCAACACAAGTATTGGAACCAATGCCTTTTCTACATTTTATACGGTTAGGCATATTAAGCATGTTAAGAACCTTTTTATTACTACTTTCAAAAGCTTTAGCTAGCATGTTATCTTTTTCATATGAAGCACATTTAGCCTTTAAGCATGTAATCTCATTCTCAAGAATATCACATTTTGTACAAATAATATTTTCATGTGATTTTTTATTTAGGCATGCAATTTCTCTATTTAAAACATCACAAGATTTACAAAAATCTTTTTCTCCTAATTTAGTTTCTAATTTAGCAATTATATCCATATCATTTTCAGATTTTTGTTTAACATTTTTTATTTCCTTTTTACATGCATTTACAGTTTCTTTTAACATAGCATTCTCATCTTGGTAACGATTTGCAAGAGCGGCCATTTTATGAAACGATTCATATAGTTCTTCAAGATTATTTTCATTATCATTTTCATAATCACTATCGTAATCTGAGTAAGAAGATTTTACCTCGTCGTCGCTATCGGCCATAAGACAAATGGCTTGATAGTCATCTTCTTCTTCACTCTCGCTCCACGCGCCTCCAATGAAGGCTTTCTCCTTCTTCTTTTGGAATTTGTTCTTTTTCGGACATTCATTGGCGTAGTGGTCTTTGTCACCACATGAGTAGCAAAAGCCTCTCTTTGGCTTAGCTTTATCGTCTTCACTCGAGTCGCCATTTTTCTTAACTTTTTCGTCTCGTTTATGGAACTTACGACTTCGATTATCACCACCACGACGGTAGTTACCGTTTCTTTGAAATCTGCCATTGTTAGAAAATTTATTATTATTATTAAGAAATTTGGAAAAGTTTCTTACCAACATGGCGACTTCATCGAGAGTTTCGGAAGGATCTTTCGAGGAGCTAGCTTTCTCCTTTTTCTTCTCATCTTTTGGTGTTGAGACATTGAGAGCGATTGATTTCTTTTTAACTTGCTCCCGATCTTTGTTTCTTTTAAGTGCAATTTCATGCACTTTAAGATTACCGATTAAGTCATCTATCTTCATTATGGAGAGGTCACGGGAGTCTTCTAAGGATGTTATCTTTTGCATCCACTCCGAAGGAAGGGCTCGTAGGATTTTCCTTATATAGTCCTCGTTAGGATAAGTGCGATCCAAACCTTTCAAAGTAGTCACAATAAGGTTAAATCTTTTAAACATTGAGTCAATTGACTCATCTTGTTTCATTTCGAATAGTTCATAATCGTGAACTAAAATATTTACTTTACTAGATTTAACCTCCGTGTTTCCACGATGAGTATTATTTAAACTTTCCCATATTTGATTTGCAGTTTTATAAGTATATACTCTTTCGATTTCGTCAGTTGTTAAAGCAGCATATAATATATTCTTAGCTTCAAAGTTTAAACAAAAATGGGCTTCATCAGAAGTAGTCCAGTCATCTAGGGGTTTATCAATATAAACATCATCTTTCACAATGGTGGGTTTAAAATTCCCTTTTTCTATGATGTTCCAAATCTTTTGATTTTTGCCACGCACGTGACATTCAAATAGCTCGGCCCAAATGCCAAACTTTTCAGTATCTATCAAAGGAGGTTTTGAAAACACGATATTAGTTTGTTGAGCCATTTAGAAGAATAAGAGAAAAATATGCAGAATATTTTTTGAAAGACCTGCTCTGATACCAAATGTTGGACAACCTAAGGGGGGGGTAAGGTTGTATTTAAAATCTTTTTCTTTCAAAAAAATTCTTTGAACAAATAAATACAGTACAAACAATACAGTAAAAATAAAGCAGAGTATAAACAAGTAAATATACAACAATTATATAAACAGATATAATTTAAATGCACAGCGGAAATGTAAAGAGATAAGGGAAAGAGAATACTTGACAACGAGATTTTTAAAGTGGTTCACCAAACACAAAGTTGGCTAGTCCACCTCGAGAAAATAACACTTCTCGGAGATCCAATACGAAACGTGTTCTTTACGGTAGAAACACAAACCTTAATACAACAAACGCGAATCACTCTACTTTGAGAGATTAAGGTGGATCACTCACTCTAATTCAAACACTTACAAGAGGGTATAAATTTTAATATGAATAATCACTCTTGAATAAGGTTTATCACTTGGATATTTTTAGAGAGTTTGATCACTTGAGTTGTGTTGCTGATTCAACTAATCGTGAGATTTTAATCTGCTATCAACTCAAGATTTCTTGCTCAAAAAATTAATTTATCAGTTTAAGTGATTTAGTGTGAGTAAGAAAGCAGCAGAATAATAATCAAATGCTGAGGGAGAACTTAATGCTGAAGTTGGTGTAGAGTTGAATGCTGCTGGAGGCTTGTATTTATACTGGATGAAAATCAGCCTTGAAGATTTCGCGGTATACCGCCGAACCATCGCGGTATACCTGCGTCATAAAAAGTGTACAGCAAGGAGAAGGTCAACCTGCAAAAACTCAACGACTTTGTGTACCCGCGGTATACCGCGTTGCACATGGCGGTATACCGCCTGACAAACTTTCCTGACAAAAGAAGCTTCTCATGCAGAACAGTTGATGGGAAACAGTACCCGCGGTATACCGCGAATACCTTGGCGGTATACCGCCTAAAGATCTGTCCAATGAGAGCAGGCAACGCAGGAAACTTCGGCTGATCACAATCTTGCAACAGTAACAAGTAGCAGACAGCATATATATATCAGAGATTTATATATAAAAGATATTATATATATATTTGATTCAAATATATTTATATAGATACGAAATATCCAAGTGATAAAATATTTTAGGGTGTTTATCATTTTAAAATAAAATGACGAAACTCTTCAGACTTGGATTCTTCAGATAAAAAATTTATCGAGATCATTTAAATATCTGCACACTCAGATAAAATATTAGATAACAAATAATGCGGTGTGTTTTGTAATCATCAAAATAAATATGGAGATGTGATTTTATGTGTACCAAAAATATATCACAATATTTAAAGCTGGGTACACTTGCACCAACAGATTTCAACAAGGTTAATATACACGTAAGCACATACCCCATATAATAAGGTTTTCCAGTTCAAACATGTACCTGTAAGTTCATGATTACACTGGCCAAATGTAATTTGAAATTACCTTACATGCTGTTCCTTCTACCTTTTATATTTAGCATCCCAAGGTTCTAAAATAATAGGGACATCCTACTTCACATGCAGTTTAAGTCTAGGTATGGATCCAAATACCTAAATCCCTTAAACTAAGGCTCTGATACCATTTGTAACGACCCGGTTCCCAAACATACAACAATAACATATTTTACATAACATTGTTTCATAACAAAAGATACATCATATAACATGTACGGTCCCTTAGTCTTTACAACCATAATAAGTATTTCATTACAAACTTTTTGCTAATTAATTTACATTATAACTAAATAACAAAGTTATAACTGCAAAACACGTCACGATCTTCAAAAACACAAGTCTTCCAAAAGCTAGTCACATATTACCCTTGTTACTTGCTCTTACTTGATCCACGACCTGGAATACATATTTTTAAAACAAAATGAGGGTTAGACCTAGTGGTCTAAGTGAGAAAATCCCTGTCAGTTTAAAATCATTTGCACAAACACCATATACATAACACAAATAGAAATACCAATTATGACTCATGCATTGTGTACTTTCCTGTCTCATTCCCATGGCCATATTAGTTGGTTGCGAGCCAACTAATCATTTTACTCCGCTGCACTAATATACAGCCAACTCCGCTGTCCCTCCGTACAGCCAAACTATAACATCCCAGGCCAACCGTACCAGATATTGTCCGCTTTGTCCACACCTGAACTCACGGATTTAAAACGCGTCTGATAGGGGAGGTATCAAGTTCCTCTTATAAGACAACATTTTTTCCCCTCCCCAACCAATGTGGGATCTTACAATCCACCCCCTTGGGAGCCCAGCGTCCTCGCTGGCACACCAGTCCGGTTCCCGGCTCTGATACCATCTGTAACATCCCAGGCCAACCGTACCAGATATTGTCCGCTTTGTCCACACCTGAACTCACGGATTTAAAACGCGTCTGATAGGGGAGGTATCAAGTTCCTCTTATAAGACAACATTTGTTCCCCTCCCCAACCAATGTGGGATCTTACACAAACTCCACCGGTCCTAATCCCGGCCAACGTGCACTCGTGTAGTGTAATGCTCGTATAAATATAATATACACCTCAATATATCATACTTCATACATATGCACATAATTACACTACTTATTACATTCCCAATCCACATATATGTATTCCAGTTTGAAAACATTTTTAAAGTAAAACTCACCTGTTTGCTTATCAAAACGCTTCCAAGCTTTTCTCAAAACGATTCAGCTTTCACCCCAAATTCACAGAATCTGAAACAATTAGATACAATTATCTCTTTACCAAATGGAACACATAAGACTTACTAGGGCTAAGAACTCTAGATAAATCTATCTAACTCTTATCCTCAAATGTTTCCCCCAAACCCGAACTTAAGTCGAGTCCACAGTATTTCCAGTCCTCATTCATACCCTATCCAAGAGTCGACAATACAAAGTTACCGGATACTAAAAAGTACCTGGAATCTCAAAAGTGAGCGGACAACTCAAGTTTCCGGACACCATGAACTATCCGGACAACATACTTTCCGGATACACATAACTTACCGGATGTATGACTCTTTCCGGACAACATACTTAATCCAGATGCCATCCGGAAACCAAAGTAATCCGGATACCATCCGGTATCAAATTTCATCCAGAAACTATATAAAAGAGAAACTTACCGAATATTTGACTCGTCCGGATACCTTAGCACCAGGGTTTCCGGATACTCTAACTACCGGAAACTATCAAAGAGGAACTACCGGACACTATCAAAAACGTCCGAAAACCTTTGTCTGTTCTCAAAAATCCCACCCAGATATCGATTGAAATTAACACCAGTCATGAAATTGATAATTCTAATCCGATAGAATCCTACTACTAACAATTACAAACATAAAACATAAAAGAAACATACCTCAATTTGTCTCCTATTGAAATCCCTTCAAGCCCTAACCACATGACTCTTTCTTCTTCTTCTTCTTCTTCTTCTTGTCTAAAAAAAACACACACACACACACACTATATGATTTTTTTCTGCTTTATGAAAATATCTGGATGCTTAAGGGATAATATTAGACTTAATTTACAATCTTGGGCTTAAACTATTCAATAATGACCAAAACACCCCTAAACTTATAAATTAACCCAAACTTACCCTAAACATCCAAATTTTAAAGTTAACTAAATTTAACGGAAATGGGTCCAACATCATCATCGAAAATCCATTGTCAGCAACAAATCTTACCATTTTTCTACAAAGACCCAAATAACCCAATTTTTTTTCTTAAAATCAAAGAATGAGAGATAGTATAAAAGGCTACCTTGAAGAATTGATGCAGAAACTATCTCCAAATCCGTCATCTCCTTGATTCCTTCCAATTGCAATATCGATCAATTCACCAAGTTCTTCTATGCGCTCTTCCAACCTCCCCCTTGCACCAAATGACATAAAATAGGGTTTTAAGGTTTTTATTACTTACCTTTATTGCATAATGACCCATTTTCTTTTATTTGCATTCAGACCCTTGAACTTGTATTTCCACCGAAATCTATTAATCAACAAAATTCTGAACATGCAATTCTCGGTTATTACATGTACGCCTGGATTCGGACCCTGGGCAGATGAGATATTCTGCCACATCCCCCAATGCCTTAACCAATACGCCACAACCCTTGTGGTTGAAACCGTTAAAGTCACTATAACATAATGTCTCTAGTTATATTATTGACTGAATTAGAAAATATAAATAGTTAAATTAGAATAAAGAAGTGAGAAAAAGCAATACAAGTTAGTATTTCAATCATATTTGACAATCTTGTTTAAACCAGATGAAAAAGTAAAAAAGATAAATATGAAGTTTATATATATCTTGTGTTTTAAATATTAATTACCATTAACTATATGTATGATAAAAAATTGTAGTTTTTTTAAAGGCTAAATGAATTATTGATACCTTGGTTATATTATATTTGTTTGAGATTGTTATTTCTTCCGTTCCAAAAATAAGTGTTCAAGGTCGTTTACCAAACGTTTATTCAAATAAGCATTTATCAAGTCACATTACCTTACTGGATGCAAAGATCAGATTCTACCCGATAAAAGCGAAAGCAATGACTAAAATCTTACCTGGTAAGTGAGGGTTGGACTCTTACCATTGTTGACACTTACCGGGTAAATTGTTGCATACACTGTCGTTTTTGTTGACCAAACTCTTACCTGGTAAGTAAGTAATAATGTTGAATTTTCCAATAAACACTTACCCAAGTAAGTGTTTGATAAACAACTCATAAATTACTATTTTAATATTTTAGTTTGTCGTAAAATAAATGTCCAATTTCAAAAATATATGTCTATAAGTCTAATTTTCATTCTACTTTTAATTATGAGAGAATTTTTTTTGTTATATTTAAAAATAATTTATTAGTTAAAAAATGGGAAATTAATTGATTTGCCTTTAGTTGACCGACGTTTCACTCAAATATCCTATCTCTCTCCCAAATAACAAAAATACCCTGAAAATCCGTGGGCTAAGCCGTGGCCCACGGATTATGTTTCAAAAAACCCACATTCAACCCTCATGATCCGTGGGTCTCCTAAAACGATCCGTGACCTTGTAATTTCATCCGTGGGTGCCTTAAGTAATAAAGAAATCCGTGGGTGTGCTTCGTGGGCATTTTTTAATTTGTGGCACACACAATTGTCACTTTTGAATTGAATTTTACACTTTCAACCCTTATACTTATTTACTTACTTTACTTTATACCTTTTATTTTTCTAATTTTGATTTTACATTTAACACATATAATCGTTTATTAACTAAAACACGTTAAAAATACGTTTTAATTTTAACAAGTTACACCATTGTACTCGTCTCTTAGATACCTTCGAAATGAGCCCAATATTGAATATTTTTTGATTTATTTATTTTATTATATATCATAGATACTACATAAAAATATTTTTAATATTTACAATTCATACCCTTATAGTTAATTATTTAATTTATGGTATATCTCTTAATTTTGACGATTTAATCAATTATTAACTAAAATACGTTAAAAAAGATTTTTAATTTTAACAAGTTACACCATTAATATCGTCTCGTCGATGCCTTCAAAATGAATTGTAAATATTAAAACTATTTTTATGTAGTATATATGATATATAATTAAATAATTAAATAAAAAATATTCAATATTAGGCTCATTTCGAACATATCGAAGAGACGATTATAATGGTGTAACTTGTTAAAATTAAAACGTATTTTTAATGTATTTTAGTTAATAAACGATTATATGTGTTAAATGTAAAATTAAAATTAAAATTAGAAAAGTAAAAGGTATAAAGTAAAGTAAGTAAATAAGTATAGGGGTTAAAAGTGTAAAATTCAATTCAAAAGTGACAATTGTGTGTGACACGGATTAAAAAAAATGCCCACGAAGCACACCCACGGATTTCTTTATTACTTAAGGCACCCACGGATGAAATTACAAGGCCCACGGATCGTTTTAGGAGACCTACGGATCATGAGGGTTGAATGTGGGCTTTTTGAAACATAATCCGTGGGCCACGGATTAATCCATGAATTTTCAGAGTATTTTTGTTATTTGGGAGAGAGGTAAGGCATTTGAGTGAAACGTGAGTCAACTAAGGACAAATCAATTAATTTCCCTTAAAAAATGTAATAATTATATATGTATATATATATATATACTAGTAGGGTACCCGTGCAATGCACGGAGTGAGAAAGGTGTTGAATGACTTTTTTCTCAAGTACACAATGCGGCGGGATGCCAATTTTTTTTTAATTGAGAGTATGACGTTTATGATCTTTATAAACTTTAAAGTTCATAATGGTTGGTTGACCAAAAAGTTTTTGTTGTAATTAAATTACTGCAATTCATAATTAACCAAAAAACCAAAATTCATGTTTACACAAAAAAATGTAATCATCTTTATAATATAAATCGATACCTACAAAATACGCTAAGGTATCACTTGAAGCATCCATATGAAGACATGCCCTGTAATAAAAGTTTTATGATTATAATCTATACAAGTAGTTGTAAAAAATGTTTAATAATAACTCGTACCTTGTTAGTCGCGTAAGACTTCCTGATACACCACGTTTGATGTGTAGACTCCAGGATGATTGAGAAAGGTGTGAAAATTTTATTGCAAAATTCAAAGAGATTAAGTGGTAGTCCTGATGAAAACCAGTTACACTCCTGAGGCTACAGACCAATCTGAAAATTGATAGATGAACATTGATCCTGAAACAGCCTTTGGTGCACTAAAAAATATCAAAATACACATTGATGGAATGTAAATTGATAAATCTGAACATACACAACTGGTAATCCTGCTGCCAAGAAGAAATGGCAATTTGGTCAAAGGCCATTGCACTCAAATTGGATCCAAAAGGCAGAAACATACTGGAATTGTTGGAAGAAATAACTTGATTGGCCTTAACCTGATGAAACCAAACCCAATCATGAGTGCAGCGCTGCTGTTGAATGATCAAAATCGAAACCACAACTAAATTTGTTGTTGGAAATTGCTGTTGGAATCCATAGAATCAATAAGAACGACTTTTACCCAATAAACGTTTGTCGCCGTTTTAAAGAAGTAAAGTCTTACTCGTTAAGTTAAGTGGATGTGTTGACCCTACCGTAAGCACTTATCAGATAAGCGTCAGGTAAACGGCTCATAAAATAGAAAATGTAGTCAATTATTTTAGGACGAACGGGGTAGATACTTGAACTAAAAGAAAGAGAAACAAAAAGGAGGCACAATGAAACCATCCGTAAACAGACTATAGTAATAGCAACACGCCAAGATATGTATATCAAAACAAAAAGCTTTGCATATTTCTCTAAGATAAGCATAATATGACAATAACAATTAGCAATAAAAAGAATGTAACATTGAAAACGAAGCATTTCTCCCATGCTCAAATTGTACAAGGAAAAAAAGTAAACTTGTGATTCCAATAACATACACAAACAATTGAAGGGGTCAAAAAATGTTGATTGAAAACATCTACATAATCAATATATGTGTTAATTGTGAGAGAAAGTACATACTTACTTGATACATCAGTAATGGATGTCCATTCCAATAATAGATGGTCTCAAGTAAACATCCAAATAGACAACTATTTTCTAGCATAGAATATTTATAGAAACCAAGCGATTTACAGTTGTACATGTGATTTCCCAAGGCTATTTAAACATTGTTAAATAACTACAATACTTCAGTCTTGTTTCAAGACCGTAGCACCGCTTGGTCCTAATTACATACGTACCTTTTGAGTTCGTCAAATTCTAAAATGCTTACTACTCAAGTGTCCACATACTCTCATTGATAACGGTTACCTTTTGAGTGTCATGTTGACGATATAACTTGCGCATCCAAATACGAATTGCACATGACGTACAATGTATAGGCAAGAGGTAGATCATGAGTTGTTGTGCACCAGATCTCACTTTGCCTATGTGACATCATACCATGCTATTTGAACAGCATCGTAAAGCCAAAGAGAATGTGGAAGCCAATTTATATGTATGGAGTTCTAATCCTTATCATATATATGGTGGATTTGGTCTCTGGATGTCATATAAATATACAAAGCGTTGAAAGACTAAAGATAGAGTTAGAGCCCTTCAATAGAAACCTCCTAAACTTTGACGAGAGAGAGACCCAACAAGCTCTGCTGCAGTGAGTGAAGTCTGTACAAGGTAAGGTAACAAAGGCAACAATGAGCCAAGTTATAACATTATGAGCTGACTTCAGAATGCATTTAGTTTATTAATAAATATGAAATTATCTTACAAAATCATCAAGAACCATAAATAATTGATAACCTCATTTTTGAGCTTGAAGGGTTGTTGAGGGGTAGCCTTAAGGGTCCTTCTCTTCCCACGGCTACAACCAAAAGTTGCAGTGTGGATTCAGAACTCTACATGATTAGCAAAATTGATGTTAAGACGGAATTCCTAATTAGCATAGAGAAAACAAAACCTACTTTTATATTAGAAAGCCATAAGAAAATTGGCACATAGATTTCGTCTGCTATGCTTCCCACCACCAGAGTTCATGTCTGAAATGCTAAAAAAAACCCATTTAGAACTAAATCTAAATAACATCATACAGAAATCTAAAACTCTTTTGAGTAAGTTAGTAAAGTTCAAGATTACCAACCTTCCATGACTACTACCCGATGAACAAGAGAAATGTGTGAATCCAATCCCAAGCTCTCGCCTCTCGGGTGTTAGAAAAAGACCTGGAGAAGAAAATTCAGTCACAGGAGTCCTAGGTTACCTTCAATAGCTTCTCTTGGTGTCCTAAAGCCAAGACCAACACTTCCACATATTTTCACCCTTCCCAAGCCTCTTCCTCTTCCCACCTTTCTTCGAGCTAAAACACGATCAACAACACCATCCTCACAAAGGAAAAAGTCGAAAATTTTAAAAAATTTAATTAAAAAATCGATTGTTTCTCACCATGAAAACGCCTTGTGTTGCATCAGAAACGCCCTTCTCCGTCTATCGATACATACAAAAATAAGACAAGAAAAACAAAATGTCAATACATGCAAGTACATAGATAAACCGAGCAAGCAGAAAAATAGAAAAGGAAAAATCGAGCAAACAAATATCCAGCAAACAGATATAGAAACAGAGAGGAATCCAGATAGAAATCTGAGAGAAATCAAAGGAGAAATCTACACACGGATGACAAATTTCAAAATGGACATTGAAAGAAATAAAAGAGAAAGTGAATCGGTTCAAATTCTCTTCAGCCGATTTGGTTTCTCCTTAATCCATTGAATAGTTCCTGAGAGTCCTCTTCAAAAATTTAACAAATACCATGGAAAAAAACCCCCCAAAAATTACTTAAAAGCCGGGAACATGAATCGTGAATAAAGAAATTGCAGCAAACAATAACATAAAATGAATAAATCATTAACGAAGCATAGTAGTACAAGAAAATCTAGGGTTTTTAGACAGAAACAAACCTTGTTTTGGAGAGATGGGAGATGAAAGTTGTTTTGGAGAGATGGATGGAGTCATACAAATAGGGTGCCGGAGATATTGTTTGAATGTTGAATAATTTGAAATAAAGTCTTTGAATATGGCGGAAAGCTGATTTTGGGGGGAGGTGAGGGGCTTCTTATTGGTTATTAAAGTCATCACGCGGATTGGGGATAAGGAGGCGGGAAGATGGAAGTGTTGTATAGGAGAGAGAGAGATATTTTAATTTTGAAATTATTGGAGGGATAAGTGTTGGTTTAGGAGAGAGAGGGTAATTTTAAGTAATTATGCTTTAAATGGTTGTACATAAGGTTTAAAGGGTTGTTTTTAAGAGTTTAGGGGTTAAATGTATTATAAGATAGTATAGATATAGATATAAAAGTAGAAACTTTGAGAAAGTTCCACATGTTGAATGAGATTAACCTTAATAACATGGTGGTGGTAGTCAAACGATAACAATCCAAATAAAGTAAAAATATATCTTAACAGTTGCATAGCAATAACATCTCCACAATACAAGATTCAACTGCAATGCAGAAAAATAGGAAAATGTCATGACTCAATTGCATAGATCGAGTGTTGCGGGATTTGGATCAATTGCAAAGATTTTAAAACATGAGCTAAACATCTAGACTTATATTGACAATTAACTATCATCTATGAGAGGCTTAAAATTCACAAATGCATGTTAACCCAAACAAATTAAATATAAAGAAAGGGACTTTTTACTTATTCATCGGTAGCAATGGACTCCCAAGACGACTCAACTCTGTTTCAAGTTCAAGGAATGTTATGTAGATTAGAAATCGAATGCATAGACTAATTGACTTGATTACCTTATTCAAATGCTGAAAAGTATAAAATCCCTACAGTTAAAACACATAGCTAAAGGTGCAAGAACTACATTTATGTATACACACACATGAGTACATTCGGTACTCGCAAGATGCTTTGTACTCTGGAGTATTAGCAAAGTTCTTCCGTTCCCTCCTTCGAGCAGCAATCATACACTTTGAGAGTCGTAGACAACACCAATCGAAGAAAACTACAAATATAATTAATTGTAACCAAAATACCGATATCAATACTAACACCGGTCTATCCTTCCGGTTATATTAGCTTTTCCTTAGAAGAGTGAGTAATTAGTTCGAAATCAAGAATCAAAGAACGGATTTGCATTTGACATCACCTGGTAAAACGAAATCAAATATTCAGTTCCCTTCTTCACTAAACACACTTGAAAAATTAAGAATAACAGAAGGAAAACCCATTGAAATCTTAAATCTCGATCATATGAATACATTTAAAATTTCACATGTTAGTCGATCAATCAACGTAAGCTTAATGACTAAAAAGACCACAAAAGTGTAACAAAAATTAAGCCCCACTATGCAATCAAAAGTTCAGTCCCTGCTACTACAACTGCAGAAACAAAGAAATAAAAACAATCGTACAAGAACCAAAGAATCAAGAGATGAGAGAGAGAGAGAGAGAGAGAGAGAGAGAGAGAGAGATGCAGAGCCAAACCGATAGATAGTATAAAGTTTCCAGAAAATTTCCAAAATGAAAAACATATGAATTTGGATGAGGAATACCTTAATACCACATCTGAGAAGAAAAAGGAGGGAGGAGAAAATGGTGAGAGAACAGAGGAGAAGCAAGTAGCAATGGACGGATTTTTTCATATATGTGTAACCCTAACCAGTGAGATCTCCAAAGGTGCTTGGGATAATTATAGAGTCTCGGGCAGATCATAAAGAGATATTGGGAGTCGGAAACGACCTCTTGGAAGAAGGGAAATCAATTCGGGGGAGGGAAGCGTGTCTGAGAGTGGGCCTGACTTTTAAATGCTTGGGTAAGTTGTACAATATGTTTGTGAGGTTGTAAGTAAGACTTTTAAGATTTTAAGAGTTTTTAAGAGATTGTGCTTTAAAATGTAATACTTTAAGCTATAAAAGTTGTTTTTAAGAGTTTGGGGTTAAATGCTTTATAATATAGTATAGATATTTAAATATCCATAAAATTTGAATCAACATGTGGTGCTCAATTTATTTTAATTTTGTATTTTGGTGAATTTTTGTCATGTTCCTAAACTGACACTTCAAATGTATTCATTAGGTGTGTATTCTTTTTTTTTATCAAATGTGTGTATTCTTGTGAACCCTTACAATGTTATTTACAAATCTGTAAAATATATTTTATTCTGACTTTTATTTTAAAATTTTATTTTAATGTTTATTTGATTGCATAAATAAAATACTATATTTTTTAAGATGAAACTTTTGAAAGATAATATTGATTTAGATGTTATTATTGATGATTTTGCATCAAAAAATGCTCAAAGAAATTGCTTTGTATGAATTAGATGCTATTATTAATGATTTTACATCTAAAATGGCCGAAGAAGTTGTTTTGTACGAATTAGAGGCTATTATTGATGATTTTGTATTAAAAATGCTCTAAGAAGTTGTTTTGTATGAATTATTAGTATTTATTGTATGAAAGTTTGTTTTAATGATAAAAACGTCTACTAGAATTTTTTTAGGTACATATTGGGGGCTCAAAATTTACGAATCGCACAGGGCCTAAAAAATGTCAGAAACGGGCTTGTATAAGAGAATATCTTATGAAAAGAATTGCCAACGTCCATAAATTGATTGACAAAGCACATGAGCCACT
Organism: Saussurea involucrata; assembly: GCA_033807775.1. Lineage (NCBI taxonomy): Eukaryota > Viridiplantae > Streptophyta > Magnoliopsida > Asterales > Asteraceae > Saussurea > Saussurea involucrata. Next base: position 9,575,066 of record CM066325.1, on the reverse strand, counting down.
TACACCAACAACTACAAAAATGCTAAATTCCATCAAGACAGAAGCTGCAAAATACAAAGTTATTTGGAATGGAGGAGATCAATACCAGGTAAGTGGCCCTTGGATGGACCAATGTGTGGTTGATGTCAACAAAAAAGTTTGTTCTTGTAGATGTTGGGAGTTAACCGGGATGCCGTGTAAGCATGCGGTGGCTACAATATGGAACATGGCTAAAAATGGTGGAAGTGTGTTACCTGAAGATTGGGTTCATCCGGTATATAGGTTAGATACATGGAAGACCATGTATAGTTTCAAAGTAAGTCCTATAACTAATAGATTGATGTGGCCCAAGTCTAGTTGTCCCTCTACACTGATTCCACCGATATATCACACACAAGTAGGAAGACTAAGGAAAAAAAGAAGAAAGACAGCAGAAGAGTTGAGTCAAGTAATTGGGAAAGGAAGTAAACTATCAAGGCTTGGGAAGACGGTAAGATGTATGAAATGCAAAAACAAGGTCACAACTCAAGAACTTGTAAGGGACAGACAAGTGGTAACTAAATTGGGTTTTTTTGATGTAATGTTGAAATCAAACATTTGTTATTTTGATTGGTTGTCTTTTTTGGGATGTAATGTTGATATCAAACACTTATTATTTTGATGGGTTGTTTTTTTGAGATATAATGTTGGATATCAAACACTTATTACTTTGATGGGTTATTTTTAAGGTTTGTTTTTCTCTTATTTTAAAGGTTTTTCTCTTATTTTAAAGGTTTGTTTGCATATCCATTAGATAATAGAGTGAATTGTGAATTGTGGATGTGGTGCTTGTTAAACCTTAAAAATAAGCAATTATAGAGTGAGGACCATTTTATTATTAATCAAATATCTAAAATATATTTTCCTATTTTGATTAAAAAAATGAAATCAAAATAAAAGACATAATATTTTCCTATTTTGGTGTGGTATCGTACGTGAGAGGTCGTTCCCAATTCCAAAAAATCAAACATAAAAATCAATTGTGGATTTGGTCACTCATATTTGTGACAAGTGAAAATGACAATAATACCCCTATAAAAGATTCCCTTAACCATTAAAAGTTAACGATGTTAGTGACGAGGGACCTTAGTCACAACAGATTGCATACCACGAGTACCATATCCATAATAAACATAGAATGAGGATCATTGTAAAAGAAATCATAAAATCACATTGACCAAATCCACAATTCACTCTTTTTTGTTTAATCAATTATTATTGGTTTCCACCGGATGATTTACAATTGGAAAGTTGACTCAAATAGTCGCCCCCCACATTTAAATTGGTTTTCTATTAATTCTTTCCGTATTAACACAAATGGCATTAGAGCATCTCCAACAGTTTCCTCAAAATGGGGAAAATGAGTATTTTAGGCTAATATTTTGTTCTAATAGCTTCCCCAAAACTATCTCTAAAATGGAGAAAATTGAAGAGAGAAGGTTTTTTTCTCAAAATATGGAGATCACTCAAAAAATGATTATCAAGTGAAAGGACTAATAGAAAACTTTAAAAATAAATATGTAAAGAGAAAAATAATATTTTAATATTTTAATTAATGTTAAATTCTTCAAAATAAGAAAATTGTTTTTTTTGAAAGGTAAACCAGACAAATATATTAAAAACAGAAAAAAACAACCGTTCAAGGCAAAGCCCCGCCCAACAACCTCACCACACCAAACACAAACTTGGTACCCACAACATACCAACCAACAACAAGCTAAAACATGCACAAGCTAGAAGTTCTACACCAACGGTTGGAGATGAATGTATTTTTTTTCTCTATTTTGAAGAAATTTTAAAGAATATGTTGGAGATGCTTTTACATCTATAATATTTAAATTCGTAACTTACGAAGCAGGCTAAATGAGTAAATGACAAAAAAAAAATATGATCATCTTTTTATTAAAAAAAATACGGATTCAGATCCGCAATTGCGGACCCAAATAATTTTTTTAAGAAAATTTAAAATTGTTGTTTAGCCATGTCCGCAAACGAATGACCAAAAGAGCAATTTGAGGTATTATAATGACTATTTAAGTCGATTTTTATTTACAATTTTGTTGTTGTTTTCATCTCTAGTATTTGAAATATTGAGTTACCTTATAAACAAAAATAATAATAAATTACAAATCATTGGAACGAAAACGATTCTTTCAAAACAATGAAGATCCAAATTATAATTTTTAACAAACCACATTGCAAAAATGGTAGTTAATTTTTTTTATCGCTTTGAACTTTATAATCTAAAAAAAAGGATTAATTTATAAGTGATCATGATATTTCATTACTATTTGCAGTTTTAAAACTTAATTTTACGTTTTGATTGTTGCATACTTATATTTAATATCATGTTACAGAATTAGCGACACTATTTCATTATTTAAATTAAACTAATTAATTAAATTTGGGACCGAAAAGAAGTAAAAAAAGGGAAGAAATGATTTAAATTCTTTTTTTTACGTCTTAAAATAAATGTTTATAATGAAAGTATCTTCGAGGCACAAAGAGGCTTTCATTGTTTATTTTTTGAAAAATACTCCTATTATTGATTAAAGTACAAGAAATATAAGATAACACGTGTAATAATAAAAAAACTAAGATTCTTAGACCATCCTCACCCCTGCAAGACCAAACTCTTTTATAAAGTGAAACATCAGCTTTGCAATAACACCTTCCACACCAATGCAAGACCAAACTCCTTCTCATTGATTGATTCCAAGTCTAGAAAGATGATTGGGGTGAGTTTATTGATATCCTTTATATCCATTGCTGTTATATGAAATCTGGCCTGAGAGTTTTCACGTAGCATGGTTCTTACACCTGATAAATGTTTGGAATTGGGTAAAATCGGGAATGAGGTGTAAATCCAACCTTTATAATCGATTTGAGTAAAAACCTTTGGGTTTTGGTACTCAAGAAGTGGTTAGATGATTAGTATTTGGCGATTCGATGCTGAGATGTTCGACAGACCGGGAATCGCCATTTCCCGGGAGTGGGGGAATCGCCAGACCGGGAGTCGGTCGAGTACCAGGAGTGGGGGTCAATACCGGGATTGGAGAGGGGAACTATAGAGCCCGATACTGTGTTCTTGTGACCTGGGTCTGAGTTTATATATTCTCTCATTTTCCTTATTGTAGGGAAACCGTTCGATCGTGAGTGAGAACTAGTAGTAAACCGAGTGCTCTAATTCAGGTGAGTTCCCTCACACCCTTTTTACGTGAAATCCATGTTAAATGCTTTCCTTAAATTGTTGGCCTATATGGGACATGAGCATATTTTGAATTATAAACTCTTATAATTATTTCGAATAAATGACATTCTTCGAAAGTGGTATTTATTGATGAGAATTATCCATGAGAAATGTTGCATCGCTATTTTATATATAGTCTTGTTGTTTTGCTATGTGGGGTCAGGTTTGCACAGTGGGACTAGTGTACCTTGAGATTTCATTCGAATCCCTTAGGAGTGGAAATATCTATCCCGTGGGCATGGAATCTGTTTCCTGTTCACGTGGACCGAGGGGAGTCTGTCTGGGCCCCGAACACGATAAGGGAGTCTGTTGGGGTCCCGATCGTGCTGGTAAAGACTAAGTACACTGTGCAGCTACCTTGTTTGCTATAAATGAATTGTTGGGCCTCATGAGGTTTTCATTTAAAGATTTATATACATGTGTTTATATAAACTGTCTTTTTGTAGAATTCACTAGACCTCTAACCTTTGCTTTCAAAAAACATAAAACCATTTTCAGAAAAACGCACTAGTGATGCTTCAAGCTCAGGAAAAGAGAAGGTCTAGAGACGGCTGGTGAGAGGCTGACTTGAGGAGCACCTGGCTTTAGAGTAGTATGCTTTATTTAGTAGTTAGAATCTCGGTTGTGGTACTTGTTTCCGTTGCCAAATTTTGAAACTATGTAATTCATATGTTATTGTATCGGGACCCGTTTGGAAATTTATCGTATTGAATGCATGTTTAAGTTTTGAATTGTTGGAGCAAAATTATAGCTCAAAATCCCCGTATTCTTTGTTTTCTGTAAAATGGGAAAGTTGTTGGACATGATCTTAATAATTCGAGTTATCGGTTTCAAAATCAAATGCATTATGTTAGTACCGCATAATTACACAACTAGTTAATTCAGAAAGCAAAGAATTTGAAGTAAAAATCTACAGACAAATCACTGAACTTCATTCCACCATGTCAATAGCAATTACATCAATACTTCCATAGGTTATGGATTAAGCAACATTCCATAACTCTCGGTTTTTTTCATTTTCTATTTTCTTTTACTGTTTTTTATTACATATTTATTTCACCAACCGAAAAGCATACTAAAACGTATGAAAGCTCTCTGTCTCGTACATGCCTCCCATCTGCAAAAACACAATAATTAATTATAAAACAAAAGCAATAGATCCTTCAAAAAATACAGAAAGCTAATCATCATGCCATGAAACTTGTACGGATTTAAAGCATTCTAATCGAATTGATCAAAATTTTAAGTCGTATTTATACTTTTATTGTCGATTAAGAACTGTATTTTGTTATAATCTGAAGAGAAGAAGGATTAAAACATGTTAAAATGAACGATTTGTACAAAATAACCATGAATCGTCGCACATTCACACTGATTGAATGTTTACTGCACAAATCTTATATGACGAAACTAATCAAGCAAGTTCCGAAAAGTTCCTCTAAATAATTTGAATCCGACTTCCGTGATCTGAATCATCACAATGATCGGAAAATATGCATCTCTTAGTTTCGGAAATCGTCCGAGTAAAATTTATGAGCATGAAAAGTGAATGTGTGTGTGTGAGAGAGAACGGATCTGAAATTATTTGCACACTGATCGGAAAATATGCATCTCTTAGTTTCAGAAATCGTTCGAGTAAGGTTTTATGAGCACGAAAAGTGAATATGTGTGAGAGAGAGAACGGATCTGAAATTATTTGCGCACTGATCGGAAAATATGCATCTCTTGGTTTCAGAAATCGTTTTATGAGCATGAAAAGTGAATATGTGTGAGAGAGAGAACGGATCTGAAATTATTTGCGCACTGATCGGAAAATATGCATCTCTTAGTTTCAGAAATCGTTTTATGAGCATGAAAAGTGAATATGTGTGACAGAGAGAACGGATCTGAAATTATTTGCGTACCGATTCGAGATCGAAGAGGATGAACGATCAAGGAGCTCTAATCGCTGTCGCTGCTGCTGCTGCTGCCGCCGTCGTGGTGATCGCCGTCCTTCTTCTTCTTCTTCTCCTTCTTTTTCTTCTCACCTTCGCCGCAGTGTTCCTTGCTCTCGCCATCTTTGCCGTGGATCTTGTCCTTGATCTTATCAGCGATGCCTTCTTTGTGCTCCGGCTTGTGATCGGACTTGTACTCGCCTTCGTGCTTCTTCTGGTCGTACGCAGAGTGATCACCTTCGTGTTTCTTCTGGTCAGACTTGTAGTCTCCTTCGTGCTTCTTGTCCTCCTCCTTGTTACCGCCTCCGATGTGGAGTGCATCTCCGATCTTGTTCATGATTCCGGCCATTTTGATGATCAGTTTCAAAGGGATTAATCAGAGGTAAATATCTGTAATGAGATGAATTTTGATTTGGTTTGAGAAATTGATCCTATTGGCGTTGATTTATATAGGGGAAATGAGAGGACTACGTGTGTGAGTGTGTGTGTGTGTAATACGTGTTCCAATATTTTACATTATCCGTTTTTAATTAATTGAAAACCGACCAAATTCATTAATTGATTTTTTAGAAAAAAGAAAAGGGAAAAGGGAAAAGGGAAAAGTAAATTATACTTTGAGTAAATTATGGATTTGGTCCTTGTGGTATGTCGATTTTTATGGATTTCGTTCCTAAACTTCATTAATTACGGAAATTGTACCAGTGGTATGTACTTTCGATTTTTTTTGGTCCCTAAACTTCAATACCCCTGACGGCCGTCCACCTTGGTCCGTTAAGTGAGCCCACGTGCAAAGCACACGAGGGCAAAATCATCCATTCCCCTGGTGAGTCTTCTTCAACCTCGTGTTCTTCTTCTTCTTCTTCTTCTTCGCATTAATACTAAAACAAATCTGATTGCATAACCTCTAAGTAAGGGGGTGTTTGGGATTGCTTATTTAAAACAACTTATGCTTATTTTTAAAAGTGTTTATCAACTTATGTCATGATAAAAAGGAGTTGGGGGTAAAAATGTAATTTGAACAAATAAGTTATAAGCACTTTCAAATAAGTTAAAATGGATTAACTTATCAAAAACAACTTATTTGTGGTGGGAAAAAAGTCATAAGCACTTTTCATTTTTTCAATCTAAACACTCAAAATAGTTTATTTGTGGTGAGGAAAAGCAATAAGCAAATAAGTCAAAAAAATAAGCAATCCCAAACACCCCCTAAACATTAATCGACAAAAAAAACATTAAACACTAACACTAACCCATTCTTCTTCTTTTTCTGTAACAACACAAACCTCCATCCCCAAACCCTAGTTGTTACAGAAAAAATTAACCCACAAAAAAAAAACATTAAGCATTAATACTAAAACAAATCTGATTGCATAACCTCTAAGTAAACATTAGCCCACCAAAAAAACCATTAAACACTAACACTAAACCATTCTTCTTCTTCTTCTTCTTCTGTAACAAACCTCCATCCCTAAACCTTAGTTGTTATAGAAAAATTAACCAACAAAAAAACCACTAAACAGTAACACAGACAAATTTGATTGCATAACATCTAAGTAAACATTAACCTACAAAAAAACCATTAATCTGATCACTTTTAAAAAACAAACAAAACATTAACCAACATTTAAACATTCCATTAAAAACCCCAACCGTTGCATTTGATCATGATTGATTGCATAACCTATAAGTAAACAAAAGGAGGAAATGCTTCTAACAGTGATAACTACACTACTGGACACCAACCAAAAACCAGTAGAAGATTTAGACCCACACAACCCAAAAACCCATCACCACTGATTTACATCAAAAATCCTGTACACAACCTAAAAACCCATCACCACTGACCATCAGTTTTCAAACGGATTGGGATAAGCTTGGACAACTCCACAGGTGTAGGTTTCCTTGATGCATTTGAACCTGTACTTTAGAGCATGGTTCTGCAAAAACGCATGCATGATATCGTCCACTGATTTCTGGTCCTTCTCATCAAACTCCTTAACTGATTTCTGGTCTTTCTCATCAAACTCCTTAACTGATTTCTGGTCCTTCTCATCAAACTTCTTAACTGATTTCTGGTACTTCTCATCAAACTCCTTCCTCTCACGCATAAAACCCTTCAAAACTTCTTCAAGTGTAACGACCCAGACCTTTTTTCGAAGTGTTTTGCGTTTGGTGTGGAGTTTTAAATAAAAGAAGAAGTTGAGGGACTAATTGGTAATTAAGGGGTGGAGTATATAAAGGCACAAAACCCTAGGTGAACCTTCTAATCCCTGATTGTTGTTATGTTTGGCGGTTGAGAATTGGTAATAGAGAGAAAGAGGAAGTTTTCTTGGAGCTCAAGATCAAGGGAAGGAGAAGGTTCCCAAGTAGCAAATTAGAAGAAAGGGTGTGTTGGGGATTCGATTTCTGCAAGGAACTGTCAGGTAATTTCGAATCTACAATCCTAATTAAGTTAATTTGCTGATTGTTGGGCCTTTGTATGGTTTATATGGCTAAAGTTAATGCTAAGACTCTTAGAGAAGATTTGTACACCTTCAATCGCGTTTAATTGGTAAAGTTTGGGGAGAATTGGTTAAAGAACATTAGGGTAGCTATCTATCGCGTTATCTTGCTGTTTTCGGAGTGTTTAGCAAGATTTCGGACCATAAAGTTCTTCCAGCACTCGTCCGGAAACCTCCAAGTATGAAGGTGTCCGGGAAACTTCTTAGCCGTGTTGTAGAAGGTGTCCGGACATAGTGTTGTCCGGAAAGTTTGTGTCGTCCGGATAAGTTAGTCGTCCGGAAAATCTGTGTCGTCCGGATAAGGGTTGTTGTCCGGGTACTTAGCGGTATCCGGAAAAGTGAGGTTACCCGGTAACCTGTCCGGAAAAGAGTAGGGTGGCAAGTGATAAGTGTCCGGATAGTTCTAGTCAGCTTATAAATATGTCCCTTCGTTCAGGTAGACATTTTGGAAGTAAAGAGCAGAGTAGGGAAAAGCAAACAAACGTACCAGGTGAGTTTTCTAACTAAAATACGTGTCTTTTAACATGTTTTTCTAAAGTGAATACATGATGAGAAATGCCATGTTTTGTTCTTATGCTTTTATTGCATGAAAGTTGTTTAAAGTTTTTATGTGAGATGTATGCATACATTGTGTAGACGTAAATTGGCTAAGTCGGGGGGAGGTTCCGCCAGTACTCACGTCGGGGGGAGGTTCCGTTTATGCCATGGGAATGAGTCCCAGTAAGGCAGCGTGATACTGACTCGTTGTCACCCTCATGTGACTTCATGGTGCCATTTACGGGAGCGGATTTATCCGTGAAAGATTTTTACTGTTCAGCCATGTGAAAGTTTATTATTGAAAGTCTTGTATACATTTGAAAGTTATGAATTTTTTTTTAAATGATTTTGAGAACTGTCAGGAGGGACTCACTAGACCTCATGGTCTAACCCTCGCGCTTTTCAAATTAAAACCCTTTTCAGGAAAGCAGGTAGCGAAAGGCTCTAGCAGGTGAACATAACAGTTAGAAGATAGACGCAGTAGAACCAGTGACACTATTATCTTTTAGTTCTAGCAATTCTCAGTTGTGTAATAGGTTGATTCCGCCAACCTGAATTTTGAGACTTATGTAAGAAATTTTTGGACCCGTTTTTCGGACTGTTGCAGTTAATATGTTTCACATGCTTTATTTTTGTTTGGGTTGTTACATCTAGGTCGTGAATTTCAGCAATCAAATGAACTTGGTGACAGAGCAAAATGTTGAGATAAGAGACGGAACACACCCATACAATTTCTTCAACTGGTGGGAGAGATGACGGCACATCCATTGAAGAAGAAGATGGAAAATGGAGGGTTTGTTGCAGAAGATGATAAGTAAGTGTAGTTGATTGTAAGAAGAGGAATACCTTAAATATACCTAAAATGGAGGGTTTTCTTGGAGAATGAAAGGTTGTCTTGAGAAATGGAGGGTTTTATAGGAGAGAGTGAATGTCGACGGTAATGAGAGGGGAAAATGATTATGTTGAGGCCACCCATCATTATTTTGGAGAAGGAAGCGCTACCAGGGGAATTCACAATTTTGCCCTCGTGTGCTTTGCATGTGGACTCACTTAACAGACCAAGGTGGACGGCCGTAATGGGTATTGAAGTTTAGGGACCAAAAAAACAGAAAGTGCATACCATTGGTACCATTTCCGTAATTAATGAAGTTTAGGGACGAAATCTATAAAAATCAACATACCATGGGGACCAAATCCATAATTTACTCTACTTTTGTTTTTTTTTTATGTTTTGAAATTAGGTTTTTAGTCCTACAGTTTACAATTAGTTGACGTTTTCATCCCTTAAGTTAACTCCTACGAAAATAACAAAAAAACGATAAAATTTATACCATAAAGATTAAAATCATAATCTAAAAACAAATAGATAAAAATAACATTTTTCAACAAATCATAAGGACTAAGAACGTAATTCACCCTGAAGAAAAATTGTTCTTCATCTCCAATAATATATTTTTTAAATAAAATCATGTTAAAGTTGGTATTCTCCTTAATCATGTAACATCTCTAAGTAGATAATGTCGTACCCTTGAACCAAACGATCACAAGGCTACAACTAAAGTCGACTAATTCCTGACGAGTTTGAGACGTCTGTTAGGTACTCGTTTAGTACAAAACAATTAAAACAGTGCATTTTAAAACTAAAATTTTAAAAAATTGTTACATTATTGAAAATTAAATGTATTTATTATTTAATGATAATTGTATACATAATATACGCACACAAGGTTGGGTTCCGGTGAGAATTGAAATTATGGTGAGAAAGATAAAAAGTTATCTTCACTCTTAGGCCATCAGTACCCCATGGGGGGAATCTTTCAATGATTCCCCTCCACATCATCGCCACATCAGCTTTTCTTCCATCCCTCACTCCATCCCTCACGATCCCTAAACATCCGTACCCCATTCCTTCAAACCCCTTTGCCACCTCATTTATTTTAATTCTTTTATTTATACATTTAATTATTTAACAAAATAAAAATATTTATATATTTTTTAATAAATAAAAATAAGATAAATAATAAAAATTAAAATTCATATCATTCATTAAAAATAAAAATTACAAAATATCATTCATACCAATTATGAAATTTTTGGAGTTGCTTTTTTCTCGCTAAAGTAGCCCTCAAAGCGTTTCCCGTAAGGTGATCATGCGGGCTTATGAAAAACTCGAAGTCTTTCTCAAATCGGTTTGAGCGTTCGATTTCGATTTCGAGATCGAGTTTTTTCATTTTGTATTCCATTGTATCATCAATCTTGTTGTTGAACGTCGTCAACAACTGAGTAACACTTTCGTCCGTATTCGCCCCTGACGTATTACTCGTTGATGATTTTTTTGCCTTGTTTCTCCCGATGGGTCGTTGAATTTGCTCGTCATCGTCATCATCGGAAGGTTGGGTACGTTTTGAACCCCGCGATGAAGTTGTCGTCATCGTTGGAACGGCTCCCCATTTCGGACATTTTTTTAGGACGTCCCAAACTTGTTCGTGAGTGAAAGCAACTTTATGGCGTGCTACATACCGTTCGTGTGCCGTTCGGGATATATCGGCCTCACTCATCCCGCTTGATCTATTATTGAGCAAGTTGTTGTAGATGCCGCCAAACGAATTAACTCTTTTATTGAGGTCGTTGAACTTGCTATTGAGTTGATGGGTTGATCTATAACCTGGTTCACGACCCATGCGAGTAAAGAACACATCCCCGATTCGGCCCCAAAAATTTCCTACATTTATGTAAAATTAAGTATAAGAATAATAATAATAATAATAATAATAACAATAAAAATAATTACCACCGCTTTGTGCGTTACCGACCACGGGGTCCTCCGAAACGTCAACCCACGCCGACACCAACGCGAGTTCCTCGGCTCTTGTCCACGTTTGTTTGGCGGCTTTCTTTGGTCTCGGATTTGATGGTTCCGGGTTAGATTGTTGTGTCGGGATATATTGTGGTGAGTTCGGGGTAGAAGGTTGGGTTTCCGGAACAATGTCGTCGTCGAGATTGAAGTTGGCCGGAGTAAAACCTTGTTCAATCAACCCGGGACGTGTAAATTGGTAAGGAATTTGTTGGTGAAATTGTTGGGGAAATTGTTGCGGATATTGTGGCGGATTTTGTTGCGACCATTGTGGCGGAATTTGTTGCGAGAATTGCGGATGATAACCTTGTTGTGTAAACGCTTGGAAACCAAGCTGTTGATCTTCTTGCGATTGTGGTGTATTCGGTCGGTTACGACGGGATGTAGGTGTTCTGTTTGAATTCATGATGAGAGAGGTGTGAAAAATAAGAGGTTGAGAGAATTTGAGAGAGTTTGAGAGGTGTGAGAGGTGTGAGATTGAGAGAATTTGATAGTGTGAAAAATAAGAGGTTGAGAGGTGTGAGAAATAAGAGGTTGAGGGTTAAATATATAGTGGGATTAAATTGAGAATTTTTTTTTTTTAGAAAGAGCCGTTCAACGGATATATATTTTTAAAAATTTAATTAAATTTTTTTTTTTAAAAACCTTCGGGATGGATCGGGATCCCATCCCCGGATACCATCCCGCCCGGGCCGTAGCCCATCCCGCATCGACCCCGCCCATCCCGCATCCCATCCCGAGCTCATCCTGAGCCGGGTACGGATGGCCTTAGATATGCACTTGACCAATTACTTTCTAAGGCACACTTCATGTATCGTTTTGAGATTAAAAATGATTTAAGAGTATAAATCCCTTCTTACATTTCTCACGTTAAGAATAAATTTTAGCCCTTGTGGTTTGTAAAAGTAACAATTTTTGTTTCTGTAATTTTGAAATTATAAAATAATTACTTTGGTATGCAAAAATGTTCAAATCTGGTCTCCCTTTAATGACTATAAAAATAATTCCATTAGATGAGTGCATTTTTGTTCTTTTAGCGAACTTTTGGTCTTTTATTCAATCAGAAATCATAGTAATAAAAACATAAAATCGATTTTGATTGGGTAAAAGATAAAAAGATCTATATAATCCATTTAACAAAAAAAATTAACAGCCGTTAGAGAGAAGGATCATACATGGACATTTTTGTAAAGCACCATTGTCATTTTATAATTCCAAAAGTGTAGGGACAAACACTGTAATTTTAGCAAACAACAGGAGCCGAATTTGTAGTTTATCCATAAATAGACGTCGGTAGAATGGACAATGGTGGACCCCACCCACTACATGGCCTCGAATAGCTGCCACCTATTACGGTCATCATCATGGAACCCATAAAAAGTGAAATTGACGAAAATAGCCATTTCTAGTGTAGCGAGAAAATAGTGACCTCTTCCTCAAATTGTGAATTGAATTTCCAATTTAAACTTTTAACCCCTATACTTATTTACTTACTTTACTTTATACCTTTTAGTTTCGTAATTTAATTTTACATTTAACACATATAATCGTTTATTAACTGAAATACGTTAAAAAAATACGTTTTAATTTTAACAAGTTACACCATTATAATCGTCTCTTCGATACGCTCGAAATGAGCCTAATATTGAATTTTTTTGATTTATATATTTTAGTATATATCATATACACTACATATAAAATATTTTTTATATTTAAAATTCATTTTTTAACATATTTTCAATTTTGTTTTACACTTCTATCGCATTAACATAATAATCATATATGATATGTATTAAAATATTTTTTATTAAAATTATTTTTTAAAACTTATTTTTTATGTAATCGTCTATGATTATTTTATATGTAGTGTATATGATATATATTAAAATATATAATCGTCTATGATTATTTTATTATGCTAATGCGATAGAAGTGTAAAACAAAATTGAAAATATGTTAAAAAATTAATTTTAAATATAAAAAATATTTTATATGTAGTATATATGATATATATTAAAATATATAAATCAAAAAAATTCAATATTGGGCTCATTTCGAGCGTATCGAAGAGACGATTACAATGGTGTAACTTGTTAAAATTAAAACGCATTTTTTAACGTAACTTAGTTAATAAACGATTATATGAGTTAAATGTAAAATTAAATTATGAAACTAAAAAGTATAAAGTAAAGTAAGTAAATAAGTATAGGGTTAAAAATGTAAATTTGAAATTCAATTCACAATTTAAGGAAGAGGTCCGCATTGCTCCACATTGGTCCGCATTGCTCACAATTTGCGAAGCCATGGCTATTTAGGTAAAGTGAGAGAGAAAATGGTTATTTTCTCACTACACTAGTTAGAAATGGCTATTTTCGTCAATTTCCCCATAAAAAGTCCTTTTCAACTATCTCTCCTTTATTTATGAGTAAATTATGTTTTTAGTCCCTTTATTTACAATTTCTTTTTTTGTTGAGTGAATTGTGGATTTGGTCCCTGTGGTTTTATGATTTTCTTTGATCATGGTCCTCATATTTTGTTTATTATGGATATGGTCCTCGTGGTATGTAATCTGTTATGACTAAGGTCTCTCATCACTAACACTGTTAACTTTTAATGGTTAAGGAAATCTTTTATAGGGGTATTATTGTCATTTTAATTTGAAAGTGTTTTTAATATGTTTGTTATACCTGCTTCGCACATGGTTTTACTTTTAATAAAAAAAATTAATAAAAAATCATTTGAAAGTGATGGCTTGTTGTGATGGTTGTGATGGTTTTGTTTTTGGGAGGCTATTTGCACCAAAAATGTTGTTAATGGCACCAAACAATGATTAATTTTTTTTTGTTTTTTTGTATTTTGTCTTTTTGTTGTCTTTTCTTTTTTCTATTTTATTTATTTGTATTATATATTTTTATTTAATTGTATTATATAGTTTAAAAATGTTTTTTTTTCTTTTACTTTTTGGTTTTATTTAAAAATAAATATTAGTAATTTTTTATAATTATATAATTATAAAAATAAAACATAAACATTGCGATTTAACATATAAATAGAACATAAAATAATCTATATTACATTCGATTATTCTAAAATAACATTATCCGTAGTACAATTAACACGTAAAAGTCGCTGGTACTTCTGTATTCGATCTGAATACGGGGTAGCCCATCCTGCAGCACACGGATATCTGTAGTGGAAAAAATGTTGTACAATAGTAGGGAACGGGTATCCTTCTGCCATATCTAATTTCACATAATGGTTACCATTAACGTACCCAATTGTAAAAGCAACATGTTGATACCACGCTGGCGGAGTGGACCTAAGCGACAAGTACGTCCCACAGCCTCCCATATCTATAACGTGTAATATCACATTATACTTTGAAGCAATCAAGACACCTATTTCAGGCATTGTCATCCAGTGTTCAACTGGTGCACCTTGATCTGATTGGAAGAAATTTAAAGTGTTGTAAACAATATTCCAATATTGACCTCCAAAAGCGTTCATGTATTCGGTCTTGTGTGTATCTAACTCTTCCATCAAGTTAAACCGAATTGTGGGCCATGCATCTTCATGAAGACCGAGACAGACAACTATTGCTCGGAATCCACAATTTTCATCACCTCTCACATCATGTACATGCGTAATGTAAGGGTGAAACATCTTTGGAAATTGATTAATGTATGGATGTACATTATAGTTTTTGCCCATGAAAGAACTGTGTCTCGGTGGTTCCTGGTAACTCATTTTTTCCAAGTCAACAAATATTGACGCGCTTGAACTACTACGTCTAAGGGGTCTTTCACTTGTAAAAGACGGGTCAACATGAGTTGCAACAGACGGATCAACATGAGTTGCAAATGAGGGATCAACATGAGTTTTTCTGAAAAGCTTATCCTTCAACGAGGGCCGTCCACGAGTAGTCTTGTTAACAACAGGTTCGCGAACCCATATTTTTGATGCACTGGCTATCTCTTTTATCTTCCTCAGAAAACTGAACTTACCAGATCTCGATTGCTTGTTAAATTCCTCAGTAAACATTTGGACTTCAGCTTCACAACCTACGTCATCATCTTGTAAAGATTGGCACGGTGATAAATCAAGCGTCGTCCAAAATACATCAATTGAATCAATTGGGATAGGATGACCTTTGTTCAAGTATTGCATTTGTTCGTGCGCACATGGCAACCCATAACTTGTACGTAGTAGACAACTACAATTTTCAGAAAATAAGCCAACAGATTGAGCTCGCTCATACTCTTGGAATATTATGTTTAATGCATAATGTGAAACGAAACCACATAATTGTTGGAAGTGTGGTATGCGATGACGATGTTTCGTGACACTTTTGCTCACTTGAATATTTGCTTTAATTTTTGTATCTCGTGACTGAATGAGTTGATTGATCTTGCTCATAAATGTCGGTAGACTTGATTGCGCTGAATCCAAGTAAGTTTTCAACTTGGAATGTTGACTCTCCACTCTGTTACTTGTCTGATTTCCAAAGTGGAGAAATTTGTCAGTCCAAACAGATACAAACATTTCTTTATATTTCAACCATGTGTCATTCAGATAAGCAAGAACACCTGAAAATTAGAACAATTTAACTTTTTTAGTAATTGTTAAACTTACATATAACATTTTACTTATAATAATATATTAAGGTGTACCTGGATAGCTTCGTAATACTGCTTCAAGTTGTGAGAAATTAAACATGTAAGTTTTATCCGTTACCGAGTCAACTAATGTCACCCATGCATTGTAAAAGGAACCCCAATCATGATTTGATGTTATTACTGGTTTAAAATTTCTCATAATACTTTGGTAGATGTGCCATCTACAAAGTAATCTTTTAGCATTAGGAAATACAATAGTGCATGCTTTCACCAGTGCCAACTCTCTGTCTGTGATTTTGATTTTGTCTGGTATATACAATGTTTTTAAGAAATTAGAGAAATATATGAATACTTAATAAAATGGTATGTTATATTTGTAAAAGTTGGATCAAAATTCAAAACATTAGGTAGATTCAATCTAATCCTACGAGTATAGTAATACTCTCTCCGTCACAAAACAAATATCCACAATAAAAAAAGTACACAGTTTTAGGAATATATAGTTATTACATCTTTTAATCAACCAAATTACAATTTTACCCTTAATTATAGAGAGATGAATTTTCTACATCATATAATTAAGGTTATGTTTGGCAAACTAGCTGGTAAGTTAGCTGATGAAAAAGTAACGTTTGACAAAACTAGCTTATAAACATGTAAAACAACCAAAAATGACATCTTCAAAAAACTATAAATTAAAGTATTTAATTATATAATTAAAACAAATTTATAAAAATATAATACGTTAATTAATACAACCAATGTAGTAAAAAAAATTAAATAATATAACATGTTAATTAAAAGAATTTAAAATTTATTATTACATATATACTATAAAATTTTGAATTTGTTAAAACAAGCTTTAGAAAAAATATATATTAACTTATGATTTTAAATAACCGTTACATATAATATGAAGAAAAATAATCAAATAATAATTAAAAAGATAATGGTAATTGATAATTAAAATATATTAATTAATATTATAAAATATATTTATATGATTAACAATAACTTTAGATAACTAAAATTAATATCAGTATATAATAAAATTTAACTTAATAATTTTCAGTCAATATTAATTAATTTTTATTAATTAATAATAATTAAATTTAAAAATTAATATTTATTTATAATAATAGTTAATATTAATATGAGCAATATTGGAATATTTACAAAAAACTACTTAAAATCATGTCTAGCTCGGTTGGTTCGCCAAAGATCGGTAACACCCTCGGGAGGCTGTGGATGGTATCCTAGTCTACCCGGGTTCGATTCCTAGGGGAGCCATTCAGGGGCATGAGGAGTACCCAGTCCTTGGGTTGGTCCGATCTAAGACTGGGCTGATCCCCCCAGCCGTGTGGTTGGGCCTTAGGTCCAGCGTAAGCTAGGCCGAGACAGCGGCGGATTAGTGGGCTGCCCTTGGATGCCCGATACCGTCGGGGAGGTGTGTGTGTGTGTGTGTTACGTGGTCGTGGTCGAGTGGTCGTGGCCGCATGCCTTCCAAAAAAAAAAGCTATTCCAAGTAGTATTTCAAAAAGCTAGCTTATGGTCATCCAAACATATACCCAGGAAAAAGCTAGCTTATAAGCTAGTTTTTTTTTGCCAAACAATGCCTAAGGCTAAAATGGGAAAAAAAATTCAGTTTTGAAAGTGGACATTTATTTTGGAAGAAACAAATATAATAATGTAAACAATTATTTTGAGACAGAAGGAGTATTTAATTACAAATTAGATATTCAGTTTTTTATTTTGAAATTAATCTATACACTACACATGTCGGCTTTTTAAAGTGGACCACAATTGCAGTTGATCAATCGTAATCGCTTTTTTACCTTGTTACCTATTCAACGGGAACATATTATAATTTAGAGTACATTACGTTTTTCGTCAATGTGGTTTGCTAAAAATTGCGGATTTAGTCCCCGTGATTTAAATTTTTTGGTTTTCATTCTTATGGTTTGCAATTCATTTCTATTTTCGTCCCTGAGGCCAAAACACTACTTTTAAATATGAAGGACTAAAACGGAAATGAATTGTAAACCATAGAGATGAAAATAGCAATAAAATTTAAATCAAAAAGACAAAAATGTGATGAATTTTAAACCACAGGGATAAAAATCACAATTTCAAAACCATGTAGACGAAAATAGAAATTTTCAACAAACCACGGGGACTAAAAAGGTAATTTACTCTATAATTTATTAGAGCTAAAATGGATAAGAAGAAACGTGGCAAAAATGGCTCCACAATTTAAGACGAACTCCAAAGTTTTTTTTTTAATTTATAAAAATCACGGATTATTTACGACGATTTGGTTCGGTTTAGTTCAGTTCAGTTCAGTTCAGCTTGGTTAGTAGGAAAAATATAAATTAAACCTTACGAGATAAATATTTGGCTACCTAAACCAAAACTGAATCATAGGTTGAACCGTCAAAACAAAAATAATGTGGTTACTGCAATTCAGTTCACGGTTACCCAGCTTTATAAAAATGATACCAAAATATTACATTTCAAACAATTTAACAACTAAAAAAACCAAGCACTATAAATTAAAATAAGTTTAATTGTTTAAAAACATTGATTTTCCGGGTTAATGTTAATTTTTTTACAACTTCATATCACTAAATTTAATCATCTACCATAGTATTTGACATCAAAATATAAAAGACCTATTCATATCACTAAAGAATTCTTTAAATTTAAGGTATAATCTATTTTAAAAAACAATATACAAAATTTGTCAAAACAAAATAGAGAAAATGTCATTTTCTAAAAGAATATGTTTGGAGATGCTCTAAGGCTATGTTTGGCAAATTAGCTGATAAGCTAGCTGTTGACTGATAAGTTAGCTGGTGACTGATAAGCTAGCTGATGAAAAAGTCACGTTTGGCAAAAGTAGCTTATAAGCATGTAAAATGACCACAAAAGGACATTTTCAAATAATTATCAATTACAAATTTAATTATGTAATTAAAACAAATTTATAACAATATAATATGTTAATTAATACAACCAATGTAATAAAGAAAAATTTAATAACACAATATGTTAATTAAAAGAAATTTAAAATTTATTATTACATATATATACTATAAATTTTGTATTTTTTAAAACAAGTTTTAGAAAAAAAATATTAACTTATGATTTTAAATAACCGTTACATACAATATAAAAAAATAATCAAATAATCATTAAAAAATAATACTAATTGATTTTATTAATATTAAAAATAAATAAAAATAATTTATATGATTAATTAACAATAATTCTAAATAATGAAAATTTAATATCAATGTATAATTAAAATTTAATTTAATAATTTTCAGTTAATATTAAATAATTAATTATAATTAAATTTAAAAAATTAATATTTATTAATAATAATAGTTAGTAAATAATAATAAGGGACAATATTGGAATATTCACAAAAAGCTACTGAAACGCTACTCAAAGTAGCGTTTCAAAAAACTAGCTTATGTTCATCCAAACATGTAAACAAAAAAAAGGCTAGCTTGTAAGCTAGCTTTTTTTGCCAAACAATGCCTAAGTGAGGGGGTGTTTGGGATTGATTATTTAAAACAACTTATGCTTTTATGTAAAAACGTTTATTAACAACTTATGCTTTTAAGTCAACAAGTCAGAACAAAACGACTTATCAAAAACTTTTTATCACCGGCATGGGTGGACCCAAGTGGGTGGTTACGGTGGCACGTGCCACCGTATTATTTTTCTGTCAAACGGTAAAAAAATTTAGGTACGTGAAAAGTGCAACCGTATCGTTTTGGAATTTGGAAGGTGCTACCGTATTATTTTGAAAACTTCAAGAAGATGCAACTTTACCTCGTAATCACCAAAAAACTAAAAAAAAACTCTTGAAATCAAACCAAAAAATCGAAAAAAAACTCTTGAAATCAACCAAAAAAGGGAAAAAAATTCCTCGAAATCAATAAAGAAACTTAAAAATATCTCGAAATCAAGCAAAAAGTTTCAAAAGTTTGTCGAAACGGTGAAATTAGGCTAAAACACATCAGACAATATTGAACGTCAGTAAAATGATGAAAACACGTTGATAAAAACCGTGCTCTTTGTAATTATTTTTTGTCTATATTATATGGTGCCACCGTATGAAAAATTTCCTGGATCCGACCCTGATCACCGGTGCCAAACCGCTATAAACAGTTTTCTTTTTAACCATACAAACACTAAAAACTGCCTATTACCGATACCATACCGGAATAAGTTAATAAGTACTTTAAATAAGCAATCCCAAACACCCCTTGAGTCACATGGTTTGTACACAATATTCCATGAAATGCACCGTCCATGCAGTTTATTAATCAAAAACACCATTCACCAATGCATCATGACAAGTTGGTCTCTCGATGCACGTTTCAACCACATCTATTACCATTTCAACCACCGCTACGTACGGATCAACGGATTGGTGTTGGGTGGTTCGCTTGGTGGCTTCCATTCCATCGGCTGCCGGAATGCACCACCGGAGTTATGTATCATGTCCCTAGTGTATTCTCACTGTCTTAGGGGCTGTTTGTCAATTGTTGAATGGTTTGGTGCATAATGATCAAGTGGTCAGAATGATTAAGAGACTTTTATGATATAGTGCAAAATGAAATATAGTTGTTTGGTATTTGTTTAGAATGAAATCAGAGTGCTAAACGGTTAAGGGAGACCCAAGATGCTAAATCATTCAGAGGGTTTTATAACCATTAACATGCACACTTTTTTTTTGCCAAACAAGATTCACCTCTAAACAATTCAGAGGTTGCCTCCGAATAGAACTATTAAGAGGTAAACAAACAGCCCCTTAGACAATTAAATACAAACCATGAAAATGTTACAAACCTTATAAATCAATCTCCAATTCTCCACTGTATATCTTGTTCAATAAATATTTGGTTTCATAAATATATCAATTGTTTCATAATATAAAACGTTGATCATAATTAATGAACTATAAACATCTCCCATAAATATTAAAATTATACTCCCTCCGTCCTAAAATAAACGTCCACAATGAAAAAAGGCACACAATTATAGAAGTATGTAATTATTACACATTTTAATTAACCAAAGTACAATTTACCCTTAATTATAGAGAGAGAAATTTTCTACATCACATAATTAAGAGGAAAATGAGAAAGTAGAGATTTACTTTTGAAAGTGGACACTTATTTTGGAACAAACAAAAATAGTAAGGCAAACACTTATTTTAAGACGGAGGGAGTAATAAATAAACCTTCATAATTTCCATAAATAGAAGGTTTGCATTTGAATGTCGTGTGTGTGTATATATAGACGAAGGATCGAGTGAGAAAAAAAGTTAAGCTAAGAAGATAATAAGGGATCTGTACCACTTTAATTTCAAACCCATCCATGAATCGTGATCGATACGAGGTTTTATCCGGTACATCTCAGTGCACCTCATCCTAATGTGCATCCAAAGTAAAACTGAGAAGATAATAAGAAATTTGTACCACTTTTAATTTCAAACTCGTCCATGAATCGTGATCGATACGGGGATTTATTCGGTACATCTTAGTGCACCTCATCCTAATATGCATCCAAATGTGAAAATTCTTTCTTACCCCTCTCAATGAAAATTATGGTGAGAAAGCTAAGAAGGGATCTCTTGGATGCACAATAGGATGAGATGCACTTGATCAATACCTGTATTAAATGCGTATATGAGATTAAAAGTACTAATCAAGTGTCCAAGTCATTTCTTACGCTTTTCACCTTGACTCTTCTTCTCAGACGATATTGAATAACCAACAAGACCGCTAAATGACACGAACAAATGTAGTAAAAAGAAGGGGGAAAGATGTTGATCGGTATGGGATAGGTTATGGTTAGGTTAGGGTCCACCATACACCGATGCTGACGAGAAAAAATCTGCTGTCCAACCCTTTCCTATCCCAACGATGTCCCACCAATTACATAATGACACCTCATTATTTTATTTAAATAATTAATTAAAAATCAATCCACCATCCATTCCGTTAACCCTCCACTCTCTCACATTCATTTAACCCTTACCACCTAATTAAGGATAATTCTATGATTCTATCCCTCACGCACTTATTTTTTTAATTTTTTTATTTAAAACTTACATTTTACCCCTTATGCTTACTTAATTAATTTACTTTATAGCTTTTAGTTTTTTATTTTTTATTTTACACTTTTATTATATTAACACATACAATCGTATATTAACTAAAATACGTTAAAAAGACTTTTTAATTTAAACAAATTACGTCATTATAATCGTCTCGTCGATACCTTCGAAATGAGCTTAATATTGAATTTTTTTGATTTAATTATATTATTATGCGTCATACGTTTACGTTATTTTTTTATATTGTTATTCGTCGATACCTTTTTTTTATTTAATTAAATTATTTCGAAATGAGCTCAATATTAACTAAAATACGTTAAAAAATACTTTTTATTCCAACAAATTCCAACTTTGATTACTCATTTAAATCAATATATTCACGAGTACGAGTACGCTCTATATATTCTTTATACATATCTAATCTACGTCTGTATGGGTTGATCCATGTACTTGCATCTAGAAATCGACAACGTGTCCAATGCTGTGTGAGTGTGGGCATTGGGTATTCTCCGTTTAATACCACTTTTATGTAATGATTACCATTAACATGCACTATTGCAATTGACACATGTTGGGATGGTTACGACGGTTGTGTCCTGAATGGTAAGTATGTCACACTACCTGCCATATTGAGAACATATAGTATGACATTGAACCTTGAAGCAGCTAGAATTCCTATTTCAGGCATAGCGATCCAATACATAGGTGGTGCAAAGACGCCCTTCTCGAAAAAATTCAACGCATCATAAATTCTTTGACACTCGTCTCTGCCAATCACAAAAGAGTAATATTCTTGATACTCAGTTAGTTCATCAATTAACTCTCTGCGGATGTTGTCCCATTGGTCTTCATGACCACCCAGACAAGTAGATATGGCTCGAAATCCACAATTTCCATCGCCCAATACATCTTGTATTTGTGTGATGTATGGATGAAATAAACTCGGGATTTGATCAAGATATGGATTTGGGGGGGGGGGGGGGGGGGGGGGGTGTCGTGGGAAGTAGGAGCTATGTCTCGCTGATTCTTGATGAGCAAAACCTTAGGAGTTGATAAATGTCGGCGTGTTAGAACAACTGCGTCTACGAGAGTCTTCAGGAATCTTTTTCTGTAGAGCTTGATTCTTTTGAGAAGGACGTCCACGAGTGGTTCTATGAGCCGAGGGTTCATCAAACAACGGTTTTGATGGCATTATTATATTTTTTAACCTTTTTAGCAAGGTTTTACGACCAGAAATTGATTGTTTATTAAAATTTTCTCTAAACATCTGTACTTCGTCGTCACATTGAATATCATCATTTGTGCGGAAGCACATGGCGAGAAATCAAGTTTTTTCCAAAATACGTCGATCACATCAAGTGGAATGTGTACGCCTTGGCATGTATATAGTGCTTGTTCATGCGCACATGGTAATCCATGACTTGTTCGCATTATACAACCATAATTTTTAGAAAATACGTTAGTCTCGAAAGACCGCAAATATTTTTTGTAAATCATATCATGTGCATAAAATGAAATTAAGCCCCACAAATTTTGAAAGTGTGATTTTTGAAATCGATGTTTCATATTATTTTTACTCGTTTCAAAACTTGCTTTGATCGACGTGTCTTGTGACTGAATTACTTGATGAATATGAGATAAAAAAAATTCTAAGTCTGCTTGTGAGGTCTCCAAATATTTTTTTAATTTGTAATGTTGGCTTTCAACTCTATTTGTTGTGTGATTTCCAAAATGTAAAAATTGATCAACCCAAGCAGACACAAACATTTCCTTATATGGCATCAACCATACCTTATTCAGGTAATCGAAAACACCTGAAAAATATAACAAATATATATATATATATATATATATATATATCAATATCTTTAGTAATAATGGTTAAACTATCTTATATCAAGAATACCTGGATAACAACACAACCAACCGAACGTCCCACATTGTGTACCCATGCAGTAATTTCTTCTCGAGAACTGAACACCTGAAATTATTATATTTTGTTATAACTTTCACTTGTCCACATAAGTATTAATAAATCTAAATGTTAGTTATCATAATATTGTACCTGGTCGGTGACAAATTCTGATCTTCGTGTCAAATCTTCTCCCATGTTTGTCATCTGCAACTTTGATATATATGTATATGTATATATATATATATATATATATATATACGAAGAATATATAGAGGGAGAGAGTTAGAGTGAGACAGGGAGAGAGTGAGAGTGAGAGAAGAAGAGAATGAAAATGGATGAAAAATCGAATGAACGATTCGTTCGATTTATAATGAATTATTTTTACTTTATTTCAAATCAATAACTTTTCTTTATTACAAATCAAATTATTTATCGATATATATATATATATATATATATATATATATATATATATAAAGAGTTTTTTTAAAAACTGATTTTTTTGTATATATAACAATTGTACACAATATTCAAATATTATTTTGTATATATAACAATTTTATTTTCATGCTAAAAAGTATTAAGATTTCGTTCTAAGATATTTTTATGTAGTATATATGATATATACATATATACTATAAGAGTATGAATTATAAATTTGTATAAATTTTAACTTAATGAGTTAGAACGGTAAGAGATGTATCATAAGATATGTACAAACCGACCCAACCCGCCAACCCGTGATGTCGCATTTTTAAACAAAAAGACTTTTTAATTTAAACAAATTACGTCATTATAATCGTCTCGTCGATACCTTCGAAATGAGCCTAATAAAATAATATAACAATTTTATTTTCATGCTAAAATATATTAAGATTTCGTTATAAATATTTATGTAATATATGATATATAATAAAAATATTCAATTTTGGGCTCATTTCGAACGTATCGAAGAAACGATTATAATGGTATAATTTGTTAAAATTAAAACGTATTTTTTAACGTATTTTAGCTAATATACGATTTTATGTGTTAATATAATAAATGTATAAAATGAAAATTATAAAAGTAAAAGGTATAAAGTAAATTTATTTAATTAGTATAGGGGGTAAAATATAAATATTAAAATTATATTGTGTATGTGAGAGGGATCGTGGGGGACAAAAGTGGGGGACAAAGTTGCAGAGGGGTAGGAAAGTTGCAGGGCTAGGAATATTATCACCCTTGAAATTAATTCTAAAATTTTCTCATTCACATTAATTTGATATTCTCTTTAAGGCCATCCGTAGC
Organism: Saussurea involucrata; assembly: GCA_033807775.1. Lineage (NCBI taxonomy): Eukaryota > Viridiplantae > Streptophyta > Magnoliopsida > Asterales > Asteraceae > Saussurea > Saussurea involucrata. Next base: position 9,550,012 of record CM066325.1, on the reverse strand, counting down.
CCAGCGGGTTGGGGGTGCGGGTAAGGCCAGGTGGCCAGCGGGTTGGGCGGCAACCGGGTACGGGGGCAGCGGGTTCGGCATGCGGGTTCCTCACCCCGCTGCTACCCGAATAGTTTCTCAATTTTTCAAATTTTTTTTCAACGGCTATATATCAAACGACTCTTTTCCAATTTTTTTTCCCAATTTAAACACTATAAATCAACCTCAAATCTCATTCATTTTTCACACCAAAATTTAAACACTCACCTCAATCCTTAAATATTTTCTTTCATTTCTTTCAATCCAATATAAACTTTATGGATTCGCCACCCGGTTCATCGTCCGCTTCTTCATCATCCATTGACACCGACGAGGAATTCGGTCAACTATTTGATCGTTATGCCGATTTGTTGCAAGAAGCTGTAGATAGACGGTATGGTAGCACCGCCTCATCGTCAAGAAGACCGAGGTCCGGGAACATAGAAAGAGGTCGGGTATATGCTAATGACCGGCTTTATCTAACGGATGGGATATACCCGAAATGGGCTACTTTTGTAAAAGCGTTTACGTGCCCACATGATACTAAACGAATAAAGTTCAAGGCCGCACAAGAATCAGCACGTAAAGATGTTGAACGAGCTTTTGGCGTGCTTAAACAACGTTGGCATATACTTAAGTACCCGGCACGCGGATGACATAAGAATAAATTGGCGAATATTATGTACGTTTGTCTCATATTACACAATATGATACTCGAAGACGAAGGCCATGCCATTTGTGCCGATGGAAACGCCGTGGTAGCGGATGAAACACAAATCACTGAGGCACAACGCGCGACAAATGTTCGAGAAGTCAAAAACCGAGAGACTCATAATAACCTTCGGTCGGATTTGGTCGAACATATTTGGCGTATCCGACTTCCCAACAACGACGACGAGTAGATTTTTAATATTTTGTAATTTTTAATTTTATTTTGAAATTTTAATTTTATTTTGTAATTTTATTTTTATTTTTATGAATATTAAGATTTTTTATTAAAAAATTAGATGAGGTGACATGTGGGTTCAAGAGGTTCAAAAGGTTGGGGTACGGGATTTGTGGGTTCAAAAAGGTTCAAGAGGGTTCAAGGTGGAAAGCTGATGTGGCGCAGAGGGTTCAACAGGTTGTGAACCTGGGGTACGGATGGCCTAATTATTTAATCCCGATTTTCTTTTTTTCTTCCGATTTTTATTTTTTCCTTTTATTTTCTTCCAAACTAATTTAAGCTAGTTTAGATATAATCGAAGAACAAGTTAGATTGAATTAATTATATTTTTTATTGACAATTATAATGGTATTAATAAGTTAAAATATATTTTTCTAATCTATTGTGGAATAAAATCTATTTTTAATTTTAAAGTCTGATTATTTAACTATTTCTCTCTTGATTATTTAACAGCCCTCACCTCTCTTAAATAATTTTAGTTTTCCTCTCTCACACTTTAAATAAAACATACAATTTTTTTTGTAATTTTTATGAACAATTGATTTTTTATATAACCTTTTTAAAAGTTTCACTTTAAAAGCATCATATTCTAAAATTAAAGAGTTGTTGGACAATTGATTATAAAAAATATATAATTAATTCAAACTAGTTCTATTTCGATTATTATTTAAAGAGAATTATGAATTAAAACTTAAAATTAGCTAAACTTAATTTAGAAGAAAATAAAAGAAAAAAAAATGAAATTTGGAAAAAAAGGGAAATCTGTATTAAATAATTAAGAGAATATTAATTAGTATAATGCGACTGAGGATATTAGAATTAATTAGGAGGTAAGAGCATCTCCAACAGCTTTCCAATTTTGGAGAAAATGGAGAATATGAAGATTTTGGTCCTAAACTCATCTCCAACAGCTTCTTCAAACCCTTCCTCATTTTGGAGAAAGTTGGAGATTCCCTAAAATTTTCTCCATATTTAGAGAATATCCCAAAACTAGAAATCCTTAAAATGAGGAATCTGTTAGAGATGGAAGCAATTTTTTTTGGAGATTTTGACTTTTTCTTCTTCATTTTGGAAAAAATTTAGGTAAACTGTTGAAAATGCTCTAAGGATTCCTTAACGAAGGTAGATATAGAATGGATGGTGGGTTGATTTATTAATTAGTTATTTAAATAAATAATGAGGTGTCATTATGTGATTGGTGGGACATGGTTGGGATAGGGAAGAGTTGGACAACAGATTTTTCCTGACGCGGACTCAATATTAAGAAACCACAAGAATCTTCATGAACTTTTTTTTCTTGAGTAAATTACGTTTTTCATCCTTGTGGTTTGTTAAAAGTTGTGATTTCGTCCTTGTGGTTTAAACATTTCGGTTTTAGTCCCTATGGTTTGCAATTTATTTCTATTTTCGTCTCTGAGGCCAAAACACTAGTTTTAAGTATGAAGGACTAAAATAGAAATGAATTGTAAACCATATGGATGAAAAAAACAATTAAGTTTAAATCATAAAAACGAAAAAAGTAATGAATTATAAACCATAAGGATTAAAATCACAATTTCAAAACCATAAGAACAAAAATATAACTTTTCAACAAACCACAAGGACTAAAAACGTAATTTACTCTTTTTTTCTTCCTATCTCCATTATATTTATAAAAAAATCTCTAATAACAAAAAATATTAGTAAAAATTTATTCGAAATTCTTGAAGAGACAGGAATCAAATAATTTTCTATTAAACAAAATATCTAATCTTAATACTTTTTTTATTTTAGAAATTATAATATTAATTATATTATAAAAATAATTTATATATTTAATAAATAATTACTATACTTGAATTCAAGGTTTTTTATTAGTACACATAAAATAAAATAAAAAAACATGTTTCTCACATGATAATCATTTTTAAGACTTTTTAATTAAATCAGAAGAATTTCAAACACTCGTATTTTCTCAATTTTACACTGTTTTCGAAACTCATTTTACGAAAGAAATAAAAGAAAACGAGAGGAAAGTAAAAAAAAAAAACTATTGTCCTCAAAATCTTTTTAGGAGAGAAGGAAATGAAACAGAAGAAAAATAATGGTAAGTTTTTTTCAAAACTTTCTTCTCAAATGTGAGAGGAAAGAGAAATAAATAAACTAAAAACATTTAAGAAAATTACTAAAATTATTAAAATTATAAAACTACCCGATCTTTCATTATAATAGATATATTTTTTAAGGATATATTATTAAAAATGATGTTTTTCCTTTCTTTACTCACCTGTTCAAGAACAAGAAAAAAATTCTTTTCATTTCCTTCATTTTCTTTCTCTTCGAGAACACATATTTTGTAAACTTTCCTTTACTTTCTTTTCCCTCCCTCTCTCCCTCCCTCCCTCCATTTCTTTTCTTTTCTTTTGTCTGCAGATTAGAGAGCACAACGTTAGAGAAAAGGTTTTGAAGAATCTGTTAAAACAAAAAACTTATCCAAAATCTTCATTTTAAGAATCTGCTCTTTATGCTCTTAGACCATCCCCATCAACAAACCAAACCAATTTTTTTTTGAATAAGACAAAAATTTCCATTTAAAAGAAAAAAAATGAAATTGAATGCAAACCAAACTCTTCAAACCGTTTGTTGGTGCAAACTTTGTTTGGGGATTATTTTATTAATAAAACAAGATTTTTTTAGATAAATTATATAAGTAGGTGGCAAAATCTAATTGGTTGGTTTAGATTTTATTAGGATAAAACTTATCTGATTAAAAAGATAACTTTAATAAAAAAATTAAAAATTAAAAAATATATACCAAAATTCATATTTTTCAATTCCCTACAAATAGAGACCAATCTTGACATATTTTCAACACACCAATCTTTCTCTTCATTTCAATACTCTCATCCTCTTGAAAATTTCAAAGATCTTGATTTTTTTTCAAGTTTTCCTCTATGGATCCAAACCAGCAAATTTTTTGGATTAACTCTCAACATCCTGATAGCTCTCAATATATCCCTGAAAATGTTCAAACCTCACAAAAAGCCTCAAGAGCCGACCATCCATGGGACACTAAAGAAGATATGGCTTTAATGTCAGCATGGGTTTTTGTTAGCGAAGACGCTACTTGTGGCAAAAACCAAAAGAAAAGAGCGCTTTTTCCACGAGTGAAAAAATACTATGATGCAACTCGAGAAGAAAATCCAGAAGGAAAGCGCGAAAGGAACGAAAATCAAATGAAAGGTCGTTGGACTAGACTTAACGAAAATGCAAACAAATGGATTGCTGCTTATAAAGAAGCATATTGTCAAAAAAGAAGTGGAATGAGTATGGCAGATGTTGAGAAATGAGCTCATGCAATTTATGAGGCGGGTGGGAAAAAAAATTCGGACTTGCTTGTATTTAACCAAGTTATGTGTAAACATATCCCAAGTGGGAATTAAAGTTAGATCGTGACACAACACGTTCTCGTTCGGAATATGAAGTGGGTTGTGAAGATAGTGGTGGAAGCACGAAAAGATCTAAAACTACGGAAGAAGAAGACACCGACCAAGAATCTCCAATTGTTGGTGGTTCAACAATTCAGCGTCCTACGGGTGATGCGGCAAAAAAAAGAGGAAAAGGTAAGGCATCACAATCTTCTTCATTTTCTAATGACTTTTCTGCAGAACTTCATGCAATGACGATTACAAGAAACAATGAAGTTGAACTCATGACAAAAAAACTGAACTTTGACAAAGAAAAATTTGAAGTCGAACACCACCACAAAAATCTACGTATACTGATGGCGAAAAAACATCCGTCACCGGGAGAGGAGTCGTTGAAAGAACGTCTTTTGACAATGTTGTATGGATAGTGATATTATGTATTAGTAATTTATTATTCCGTGTATTTTTTTAATTTACGTATTATGTATTAGTAATTTAGTATTCCGTGTAAGTTTTTTATATTTATAATTATGTTTTAAAATATGAAATTATTTTTATTTATTTTTTATTTAAAGTTAAAAGATATATATATATATTTTAAAATATTAAATATATAATTTTTAAGATTGGTTTGGATTGTGAATAAAGTATAAAAAAAATTAGATTGGATTAAAATTGAAGATTGGATAGGTGGAAGAGAGAGAAATTAGTTTTTTAATAAAGATTGGTTTGGTTTGGTTTGTGAATAAACATAGTCTTACCATTAAACCTTTCCTATATGTTGATTGTGGTGAAAATAGAAGAATACAAAAAAAATCCTGATCAAAACCCATTAGATTTTTTATTTCAGTAAGTTAAAAGTAATATAAATGGTTAAATTTGAGATAAGCATCGATATATTTGTTTTTTAAACTTTGACAAAAACAATGTAATTCCTATCGACCACAAGAGACGTGGACTTGTGGTTAAGGCCCTGGGGATGCGGTGGAATATCTCATATGTCCAGGGTTCGAATCCAGACATACACAACAATTGTGACCACCGAGGTTTAATATGTCTTACAGTCATAATTTGCCAAGGGATTCGTCTAGGACACCCTTCCAAAAAAAATGTAATTCTTATCATGCAGTTGATGAACTCTTTTGTTAAAAGGCGATAAAAATGTTAGATCCCACATCGATTGCGTTAGGGAACAAAAGTTGTTTTACATATGACTAGAAACCTCATCTATCATATGAGTCTAAAAACCGTGAGTTCAGGTGTGGACAATATATAGATCAATTGGTCTTAGGATGTTACAATCAACTTCAATCTCTTTTTTTTCTTTTTTCTTTCTATTTTATTGCATATCAGAGCTTGATAATCTGTATGTACATAGAAAGTGCAATAAAAAGTTGAGCATTCTTTGTTTAAACCACAGATTACCAGCAATCTAGCTATATGATATGCATAACAAGGAGATTGGAATTAAGTACAGAAAAGAAAGAAAGAAAACAATACCACCATATTCTTCTTCACTCTTGAATCACTTCATTGTCATCTAATTGCTCCAAGCAAATTAGCACCATCCAGCTTTGCACCTTCCAAATGCTGCAATATTTAAGACAAACAAAACAATACAATAATTTTTTACTTTATTCATAATTTTAGAGGTGTAGAGGAGATCTCCAACACCTCTTCTTTTTTAGAAATTTGGGAAAAGTTTGTTCCAACAGCTATGCTAAACTCTCCAAATTTGGAAGAAGAGAAAATATAGCAACCCATTGCCAGATTCTTTATATTTTCTCTAAAATAAATAACTCAAAGTTAAATCTCTAAAAAAATTACACTCAACTCCAACAGCTTCTCTAGCTTCTCTATTTTAGAGATTTCAACGTTAATTATATTATTAAAATATATATAAAATAACAATAAATTAATCTTATTGGTGGGAAGGAATAGAAAAAATAATTTCCCTCTCCTCACATAAGTTTTGGAGAAATCTCTAAATTTGGAGTTTTCACTTGTTTTCTCTATTTCCCATAAAGGCCATAATAATATAGAGAATCTGTTGGAGCAAAATAAAGAACACAATCTCAATTTTCTTTACTTTAGAGAACCTGTTGGAGATGCTCTTAGCTATGTGTTAACAACCATAAACGGAGAGCGGGCTGTATAGGATTGGCTCAAAATTATATTTACGAGCAACTATCAAAGTTACCATTAAAAACTCACCATTGTAAATATTAAAGGGTACTTTAGACATTTGACTACTGACCACACTTCTACAAAACAAGTCTCCGGGATATTGATGGTACTTACAGTGTCGCGAAGATTCACATGACGCAAATAAGCACGTTGAAGGTTTGCACCCTTCAAATTGGCATTGCTCAATTTGGCACCCTAAGATAGGAGAACAGATACAGAGAAATAAGCAGCAGCCAAACTTTCTCAACCTAAGCATATAATTAAGTTTACAATTCCATAATCATCAAAAAGACAACTTTTGTGTTCTTTGTGGTTCTACTCATAACTCGGCCTCAGTTACCAGTTGCAGCATTTTTGGAACATATCAGACATAAACGGGCTTTAATGATGAGAATGATAAAATTAGAAATATTTGATATAGCAAAAACTAAACAGGCCTTCAATAGAACAAAATAGTCTTCAAATTTTTTTATTTCTATCTAATGAAATCAAGAAAGAAGGATTCATATAAGTTTTAAAAAAAAAAGATGATCCTTTAACCAAGTCCATGTCAGATGAAGTAGATATTTCAAAATCAAATTAGCACACAGTATTGTTGTGACCAAAACTAGAATAGACATACCTTCAGGTTGGCTCCTTCCAGATTGGCTCCCTCCAGATTGGCATTTGTAAGATCAGCAGTCTGAGGACATAGAATGGAAGATATTAAAAAACCTCCAAGGAATCAAAAATATATTAGTGAAGTTATTTATAATTGCAGTAAATGGCATCCCATGGAATTTGTCAGTTTTGTCCCTCAAAAACATCATGCCACATGTTCTCATTTAGCCCCACCAATGCATCAAATTGTAAAAACGTTGATTAAGTTGAAGAAATTCTAACTCAATGGAATTCCTACTAGCTTACTTTTAGCCTTTTCAATGGAATTCCTACTAGGCACTAGCTTACTTTCAGTCTCACATTAAAGACCAGTAGAGCCCACCCAATAGTATTGTCTTTTTATTCATTTGATAAAAATAAACTCTAGCCAAAAGCTTTTTAACTGCTGATTTTAATGTTTGAATGGACTTAAGCAGCTAAGCTACCGACAATTTGTGACTTATATCATGCAACTTAAAATGGATTGTGAGTTCGACTAAGAATCGGTGCTTCTACATCGTCCTATTTTTAGAAGAAAGGATTAAAGAATTATAAGTTGAATGAAAAATATTCCATACTCAAAAGAGTTAGGACTGAGCAGCAAAATCAAGTCATTCCTACAAATATGAGTAGTGTTAGGATCTACAAAATTGAGCAACAAACATGATATGATTTAGGCTAATAATTGTTGAAATTGTTATGGAAGTAAGAATAAATCATCATTTGCAACAAGTCAGGTATTTATATGAGGATTATAAACAAAACGTTGTACTAAAATGAGACAATCCCATAGTCCCATGTCCTAAAAGTAGAGGTAGATTCAATGTCTAACTAATAATGGTGACCATAACATAGGGTGAAGGTAGATGAAGGCAATATATATATATATATATATATATATCAACAATGTAAACAATCTTGGCAAGGACACATCTAATGTATTTTTTTATTGTATTTTCAACCAAGCCTTAAACATACCTGTAGATGTGCAGAGCGCAGGTCTGCACCACAGAAGCTACAATCTATTAAGCAAGCATCTGCAAAAAAAATTAAAATAATTTTTATTTTGCAAATTGATAAAAGAGCATATTCTCCACCACATGCTTGGCACGATGGTTTACGAGATCACTTGGTTACTCAATGCAATCTGCTTCTCTTAAAGCTTGGCCATGCATGTTAAGTGCATCTATAAATTAAGACCAATCCAGTTGGCCCTTATAGTCTGGCTTGTTAACATTGAAGAACTTCTGGGTGCTTCATTTATGACTGGCCCGTATCAGATTTGCTTCGAATAAATAAAACTTAGGGACCGTGGGTAAATGGTTATCGATATCATTTACCTTATCGGCTGAGCGTGACAAAAGCCAAGAAACCTTACCGGTAAGAGGCATTACAAGGACCGAGAGTCTTACCCGGTGAGTGGGGAAAAAGACTCTTACCCGGTAAGAGGCATAAGAAGGACCGAGAGTCTTACCTGGTAAGTGGGGAAAAAGACTCTTACCCGGAAAGCACTTACCAGGTCTAAGACGCTTACCAACAATCCCTTTTGATGGCCTAGAATGTTACATGGTAAGGTAAGTAAGCATAATTTCTCTTGCCGTTAAGCGCTTAACCGGTAAGTGTTTGGTAAACGGCCCCTTAGTACCAACTCTCTTCTAATCCAAAATATTTATTAAGCATAGCATCTCATTACTCATTAATATACAAAGCAGACATTTGAAAAATGAATTAATAAATACAACAGACGAGATTTTTGCCTTGTAAGTTTGCACTCTGAAGATTAGCTCCAGCCAGCAAAGCTCCACGAAGATTTGCTCCAGTGAACTCACATCTTCCCTAGGCAAGACAAAATCAATTGAGGTTGCTAGTAATGGAGGTAGCTTTGGCTATAGCCAGGTAAAAAGTGTATGTGAATTCCCACAAATATATTTTGGAGCATTGATATAACCAGAAACTTTGTGCATCATAACAAGAGAAATTAATAGGTCCGCTGAATCTTACTCACGCAATGTTGCGTTGTGAAAAATGGCATTTTCAGCATCTACATCCTGGAACCAAATATAGAAAGCATAATTGTAGATCAAATTAGTAAATACAAATGTCAATTAATGGACAATTTAGTGTCACCACACTCTTAGATATTTAAAAATATTCAAACAATAATAATAAGGCCACTATATTATACAAATACATGTACAAGATCCCCCCCTGCAGATACATTTAGACATAAAATAGTTTAGGAAGAAGAAGATAACTACTGTAATTCCCAGCCTAAGGGTGTTAACTTTTTTTCTTAATCACCTACGAGTTTAGTGACTTATTCGCTCAACCATTAACCTATATTTGTTTGTGGATTAACTTTTACGCAATGGCTGAAAATGACTGAATTGGATAAACCAACATATGTCTCTGTCCGCAGTAAGCCATCCTACTCCAGACATGTCTTGATAAAAAAAGATATAAAAAAATCCCGAGCTAGTTAAGAATTCAAAGAAAGAAAAGTGCACACCAGTACCAAGTCACATATAAATTTGTCATCTTATTTCAAACATGTCTTCATAGAAAAAAACAGCCCCTAAGCTAGTTAAGAACTTAAGGAAAGAAAAATGCATATCAGCACTAAGTGGCAAATAATTTACCCGAAATTTTGCACAATGAAGATTAGCACGTGAGAAGAACACGTTTTTCAGGCATGCATAGCTGAAGTCCACATACGACAAGTCCTGCACAAGTTATAATGGAAGAATTTGGATCATAAGAGTTAACATACATGTCTACAACATTGGCTATGGTTTAGTTTTCACACTTCGCCTTAAAAAAGGTTATTAACAACATTCACGACCATCGGCATATTTCCAACTTTCTACTGGGCTAGCGATCCAAAATTAATAATTGTACAAGTACCGGCTATCATTTTTGTTTGACTTTTTAATGTCCAATAAGTATCAAAATGACTGAAAGAACGCATGCAATAGCCATGAATTCTTGATGATATCGATCTGGAACACCGTGTTCTTCCTGAATACCCTGATTCAAGGCCAAAGGGATTACAAAAAGAACATCTAAGCTCCATGTGTTCTCCTTTCATCCATGGTAAAAACCAGAGATTAAGCTGATAGCCTGATATTGTTTGTTCACTCAAGTATGAACACAAGCTAGTATTATAGTTTTTTGTACCATAAGGTAGTATGCTTCACAATATGAATCCTCGGTCACAGTGGCGGACCCAGAAAATTTTGTGATTGGGGGCACACTTAAAACCGAACAAGTCATCCAATCCTAATTGATGCTTTCGGGTTATTCGGTTTTTGGTTTCAACGATTCAGTTAATTCAAATAAATATAACTTTGTCGCTTTGGCTCTCGACTTTTTTACAATTTCGGTTAAACCGAAATATTATACTACTATGTATATATTTTACTATTTCGGTTGAACTGAAAGCAAATGAACATATTACACATTAATAAAAAAAAACGACTATTTCATAATGGACCGAATGGATAGAAGAACAGACCATTAAACCAACTTGTAATCATGGTTTTCAAAATCGTTTGAGGCTTACGCCTCGAGACGAGGCGGTCCAAAACCGCTCATGAGGCTTAAGCCTCATGGTCCCTGGACGAGGCTTAAGCCTCAATCGGTGAGGCAATGCCTCGAGGCGTTGAGGCGTGAGGTGCTGGTGAGGCGCAAGCCTCAGCTGCTTTCTGTTTTTGGTGAGACTTTGGTGACTGTCTGACTGATGACTTTAAAAAATAAATTTAACTTGTACTTTTATTTATTATTACTTTTATTTATTTTCTGTTTTTATATATCTGTGTAAGTATGTATATTTCTGTTTGTATATTTTCTGCTTGTATACTTTCTATTTGTATATCTTCTGTAAGTATATTTTCTATTTGTATATCTTCTGTAAGTATATTTTCTGTATATATATATATATCTGTGTAAGCAATGTATATTTTCTGTTTGTATATTTCCTTTTAAGTATATTTTCTGTATGTTTTCTGTTTTTATATATCTGTGTAAGTATGTATATTTTCTGCATTTATGTATATTTTCAGTAAGTATGTATATTTTCAATAAGTATGTATATTTTCTGCATTTATATACCTCTGTAAGTATGTATATTTTCTGTTTTTTCTTGTGTTTAAATGTTTAATGTATTTATGTTTTCTTATTTTCTGTTTTTATCATTTTGCTTATTACTAGTATTTATGAATTTTATTTGGTATGGAATTATGTTTTCCACCTTGCACGCACTCATAAAATTTGTGTATATATATTTAGTATATATATTCTGTTGTTATACATATACACACACATATATATATATTATATATACACACGCCTCGGACTGCCTCGAGGCTTACACCTCGCCTCGCATAGGGAAAACACCTCGAGTCCCGATTGGGATTTTTAAAACTATGCTTGTAATAACACAACATGTTAGAAATTGGTTGTAAAATAATTTGTAATAAACCTAATGAAAGTAGAAGCCTTTACCTTTTAATTGTAGAAAATTAATAGTTAATAAATAACAATAAATATAGATCTATAAAATATAAATATATTATCACAAATAAAAAATAAAAGGATTTTTGTGGGTTGAGACTTGAAAGTAGGAGCCTTTACCTTTTACTTGTTGGGGGCCTAATAGTAAAATTTAGGTTAAATTTTTGCTAAACCTGCCATGTCATGCTAGTGTTGGGGGATTTGTTGGGGGGCTTTGCCCCCTACCCCATGGTCTTGTATCCGCCCTGCTCGGTCATATGAGAGCATGTAATGGAAAAGTATTTAATATAGTAAGATATAAATCATAAGTTCCTATCGCAGAGTATTTCTATAAGAAATTTGGATCATGTTGCGATTTCATACAATATAAACCTCTAATTATGGAGGAGGAAATTCATAATTATTATTCTTTTTTATAAGTTTGTCATGTCTACATAAGTGAATCTGTAATTCATGTGCTTATTTGTGCAAGTAATTTGTTTTTTAGCTTGCTTAGAATAATTTCAGTTCACAATGTATCAAAGCTGTCTATGGCATATTTCTCAGTTTTTGTTTCCTATCCAATGTCATATGGAGGCCAGCCCAAATTCCTGAGGGGTTGTGAATCTATAAAATGTGCACTTTCAAACAAATATTGTATAACTTTATATGCTGCAATACAATTCATGACACGACAGACATCAAGTATCTTGCAGTTATATATGATTTGACAACTAATTTAAAGTCACACAAGATGTGTTTGATCTTACCAGTTTAGAAAGATCGAGGCCAGATAGATTTACTCCTCTTAATCTGACTTTATCAGATTGTACACATTTGATAATATCAGTGCGCGTCAATTCAGTATCCATTTCTTCATCCTCCTTCCTCTTATTGAATACCTCGGTTATGCCGTCTACCAATCCCTGAATGATGAAATATAATAACCAATCAAAAGCAAGACTATTCTCATGAAGTACTATGGACAACGTAGTTTTAGGTACAATGTTAATATTTGAGACATCCAAAGCCAGCTCATCAAGCAATTATCTAAATATCAATAACAGAGTGAAATGGTGATTAGAAATAATAGAGTGAAATGGTGATTAGAAAAATTAAATGTAGACTTGATAATAATGCGCCCTGGAGTATTCTTCTCATTTGAATATCAAAGCGCAATCATTAGAGCATCTCCAACAGATTCTCCAAAATTTCTCTAAAATGGAGAACCAAAAGTCAAAATCTTCAAAAAAAGTTACATCCATCTCCAACAGATTCACCATTTTGGAGATTACATCATTAATTATATTAGTAAAATATTCCATATATTTAATAATTTATTATTTCTCTCTCCTAAACATTTCTTTTCAAGGTTTCTCATTGGTGGGATACAATAAAAAATCATTTCTCTCTCTTGGTAATCATTTTTGGAGATATCTCCAAATTTGGAGAAATTTACTCCATTTTGGAGAAAGTTTTGGAGAATCTGTTGGAGAAAAATTTGCCCAAAATCCCCATTTTCTCCATTTTGGAAGCTGTTGGAGATGCTTTTATAAGAGTTACATCTTATGAGGACCGCGCTAAGATCAGGGTTGGTTATTTTCAGATAAAAAGTTTATTCTTATCGAGGTTGTGCATCTTTTGCAAATGCTAAGAGAGAGCATTCAATTAATGAACTGAAAAGCAATAAAAGCAAGGATCAGTTTCACAGCACTCACACGGCTAACCTATAGCAGCATGTGGCCACAGAAATGAACTTGAAAATAATAGAGACGTAAGGTCATTTGGAAGGAGGGAATAACTTACAAGAAGCTGATAGTATTCTGCCTCCCGCAAAAGCTCTGAACACTCCAAATCAGTCAAGTTGGGAACTACACCATCCCTCAACCAATTTAAAATATGCCGAAAGTGTTTCCCATCCCTATCAACAAATACATATCCCTGAAAAAAAAACATAATGGTCAAAACATGTCCCTATCATCCAGGCTCAAGAAGTTTGACGCCTCAATGGTGTGCAAACACGATCGTGTAACCCACAAGGCATATACCTGGTACCCAATGGCACCACCACCACCCACGAAATACCTTGCCATGAGAGGGAGATAGAATATTCACAAAAGCCATATTTTCCACACCGTGGGAAAATTAGTTCTCTCTGGAAAATTTCTGTATTTAACTATTGAGGTGCAGCCGATGATTTCTATCATTCAAATTAGTATTGAACTTGCTTCCTTTTAAAGACATTGTAACCATAATTAGTAACCACAAAGTAGTTGCACTAAATTATACTCCCTCCATCTCAAAGTAAATGCAACAATTTCTGCTTGAGGGTGCCCCAAAATAAATAAATGTTATTCTTTTCGGCAAAACAAATTATCTCTTTGCCATTAGTCATCATTAAGAATATTAATACCACTGATGTTGGTCTACAACATCTCATTTTTGCTATTTTTGAGGAGTATTTTGATTGATGGTCCACTGTGTTTATTGCTATGTGCCTAGTCAAAGGTTACATCTATTTTCGGACAAAAGAGATAAGTGGCCTCAATGGTTCACTATCCATTAAGGATTCCTGGTGGAACAAAAAATTTCCCTTAGATCCAATAGACAAGGAAGAATTTGTTTGTTCTTTTGGTTATGTACGAGATTTGACCAACTAAATCAACTGAATTTCAAAAGGCAATTTGACCAAAGATAACAAATTTGATGAAAGAAAATCCCTAGGTCATTGAAAGCCCAGTTAAGATAACTAGAGCATTAAAGAGGATGTAACATATGTTGGGTTGAAGTATAATTATTCTATCCATTTTGTTGCTTGAGGATTTTATTAGATGTTTTATATCAAATTTTCCAAAAAACCAAGCAGGAATCACTCTCTTAATGAATGATGCATGATCCAACTATAAACATATATATGATTGTAAACTACTACTGCCGGCCAGCTTCAAATTCAATGCTCATGAATTTGAATGTGTTCATCTGACATTAGTCCATATTCATTTATTGCTAAACTGGATTCAAATAAATCCTGAACCATTTATCCTTTGATTTCACCTATCCCAATTTGAATAATCATACATAAGCGAAAATAGTGTCTCATGCAGCGAACAGTGTCGTAAAAGGGGTGTCCCCATGCACAAGCACCATGTAGCTCCAAGTAGCGGATCATATATGTTGTGAGTGAGGATGTTTCTTCCTTGAGTTTCATTCATTGTGTAATATAACCACATACAACCACTATGTAATATAATATATCCATAATGATATATAAAATGGTGTATATAAATTAATAACACAAAAGTCTTTCATCCCAACTAACTAGTAAGGCTGCATTACAAATGGAACAAAAAGAAATTATAATTCGTAAAACTCAAAAAAAAACTTAAAAGAGAATGATTTCAAGAGTCCTACAGTTTCTGCTCATGAATGACATCCTTTCACACATTGCTACCTTAGATCAACTCCTATCATATGCCCCCACTCATGCAGGTCTCTCTTTCTAGTTCCCCTCCATACCAATCTTGGCCAGCCTCTACCTCTCATAACAACCACTTCTTGGTACAAAAAAGGGAGGGTAAAAAGATCATAACGATCCAAATGTTACACATCTTTAACCAGCAATTCAAAACCAATCGATGTAAATAATACACATCAACAATAGACAAATAATAAGCACCAGATCTTGCAACCAAACAGATTTCTGAGTGTTGTCTATCTGTCTACATACATACCTTCTCAGAGTCCTTGCAAAGCGTGTGGCGACCACTGAACATAGCAGCAAGCATCGATTGAGGCTCCCGCTGAGTTAGTGTATCAACTGTTGTGCAGAATTTCTTTCCCCCTGTAAATTCAACAACGTTAAATTAACAATCGAAATAAACCACATCCCCCTTAAATATGTGACAAGAC
This sequence comes from Saussurea involucrata, assembly GCA_033807775.1. NCBI lineage: Eukaryota > Viridiplantae > Streptophyta > Magnoliopsida > Asterales > Asteraceae > Saussurea > Saussurea involucrata. Next base: position 9,534,415 of record CM066325.1, on the reverse strand, counting down.
TATCAACTACAAAATTCTACAATATCCACGCTCCCATCTTTACAGATAACAATATGTTATGCTTGGATCCCGACTTCCATGATCCGGCATAGGACTAAAATTAGTTCCAATTTCTAACCAACTCAGCTCTCGTACCAAATTTTGGAATTCCACGCTCCAAAACATTACCTAAACTAATGGAAAGATACTGTATATGTTATCACGATTTATATAAACATAAACAGTGGACGATCAAATGCCAAGAACGGTAAAATTAAAAAACTAAACTGAAAACCTAATTAACCGATCAATTCAGAGCCAAATTACAGAGAATTACAAGTGAAATAGTCAAGAAATATGACCTATGTTGAGACGAACAATCGAAGAAGAGACGTCGGAGTACATCGTCATCGGCCTCTCTGAGATATGCGCAGTATAACCGATGAAGGGGTTAGAAATTTTGGCAGGAGTTCTTCACACGCAAATCAGCTAAACGCCTAAACCCACTGAGGAAGTTTGCAACAATTCCACTAAATGCCCCCTCTACTTCTGGTTTTTGCACATCAGTCCTCTAGATTTATACTTTCCTTCAAAACACAACCATCATCACATACTGTTTTTAGTTTGATCTGGGCCCTTTAAATTAAACCCAACTTTTGATCTGGGCCGTTTAAAATAAATAAGCCACTTCATTCAGCCCATTCAGTCACGGTTACTAGCTACCAGGCGCTCTCTCTCCCACGTTCTGCAAACCGGTCTCCGCCTTCAACCTCCCCTCCTCCACGTTCAAGGAGTTTAAATCCCTAAATTTCTCACACGAACTCCCCCACGAACTCTCTACTTTTCTCCAAAGCCGCTAATTTCTCTCCCCTTCTTCTCTTCAAACCTCTATATAAGAAACGTAATCTGTTAAATCAAAACTAGAAATCGAATCCTCTGTAAGATTGTTGTTGTTAAAGAAGAGAAAGAGAAAGCGACTTTCAGGCGACCTAACCTTGATCATACGGTGGCGACTGTATTGAAATCGGAAAGCCTAAACTCAGATTACTCTCCCGATTACAAGGTTTGTATCCCATTTGACGTCCTTTGTCTTTAAATTGAACGTTTACAACATTGATATTGTGAGTCATCTTTTCAATTTATAGAAAATGATGACGGTTTTGGTTTGTTGAAAGTCTTATCATCGATCCTCATCAACTGCTGCTTAAATCTCAGTGAATCAAGAAACCCCTTTGTTGAGTATGCAGTCTAATATTCTGTAGCAGCAGTGTAGGAAAAGAATGAGAGAAGAATTGCACAGTTTACTTTTACAAGGTAACATTTTACCATTTTGTTGAATTTTGGATGTTCAATTCTCTGTGTATCGGATAATCTTATATTGTTTGTCAATAATTATTCGTTTGTTGAAGATAACAAGTTGGTGGTTTTAGCCAAAGTGAAGAGCACCAGAATAGCCATTCAATATTGTTTTACTCCTAGGCGTGAATCTCGGTTGTTAATCATATGAGAGTAAAGCTGAAGCAGAGATGGCTTCTGAGGTTGAGGTGAATATCTAACTGAGGCTAATTTTAATGATCTTGGTTATTATTTGAGCCTCTGTCAAACATTTACTATGCAATTACTCTTCTTTTAACTTTTCAATTTTCCGTCTTCTGCTTTGTTTGAAATAGGAAATAGATATCCATTGATCGAGTATGAATACCGAAGAGAGGAACTGATGCTTCTAATATAGTCTCATAGACATTAAATACTAAAACCTTAAAAAAATAAACCCCAAAAACAAAATTGCAGAAGGAGTTGAACATTTCGAGTCAAAAGGAGCTTTTACGGGTCTGGTACAGTTCTGTTGAATATAACTTCAAACTAAATTTGGCATTCGTTCATGGTTTGATCCTACATCACACACATAACCACCCTAATTGGTCGCTCCTATGTGTATGGTGAATGTTGTTCCAACCCAACCACCACCATTCATTCGTTTATGGTTTGATCGTACATCAAGAATGGTTTGTGGCTTGCAAACCAACAGGTCCTGATCGAGGTGGCTGTATGCATTAAGCAGGTCTGTGTGAGTGTGCAGATCCTAATCGAAGGGGCTGCCTGCATTAAGCAGGTCTGTGTGAGTGTGCAGGTGGTATCGAGTTGGCTTACTGCATTAAGCATGTATGTGTGACTAACTGCAATTCATTAAGCAAGTCTGATTAAGTTAGCTTCTCGTAATATCTCTTCCTGGTTCGTTAAGCTCACTGTACTGCAGCCTGATTACTTTGTTTTTGCTTTGGTTATGCTTTGGTTATGCTTTGGTTTGTTTGGTAGGCTGCAGGCTTGATGATGCATGGTATGGGTTGTATGGTACATTTGTACTTCCTTTTGGTAATAAAATTTGGGTTATTGTTGTTCAAAAAAAAATAAGGTTTAGTATAATCTTGTGTTTGACCAGCATTCTGTGATTCTAAATGTTTGGTGTCCTTTTTTTGCAGGTTGTTTCATCACCCTTGCCTATCCAATGTGCATTACAATTGCTACCATGTTAAGAATTTTGAAACTTGGTAATGAACAATTTAGACCGGTCTCGATGATTTCCATCCACTGCCTTCAATCTCTATCGATGATTTGGTGTTTGAAGCTTCATTTTTACAATATGTGTGTTGTATTTGCTGGAAATATGCTAGATAAGTAAATAATTATACCATAATATAGTAAGCGTCATACCGTACTTGGTTTGCTATTTCCTATTTCCAATGACGAATTTTAGATTTAATTGATTGGTCATGTTTATATCTTGGTTGTGAAAATATAATCTACTAGATAATTAGAATGGTGTACTGTCCATTTAAGCGCTAATTAATCACTGTTTTGGATATCTTTAATTAATTGTATTTGATTGCAGTCATTTGAAAGGACTCAATTTGACAGGATTTCTACCATAAGAATTTGCAAATTTCACTTTTCTGCAAGAAATGTAAGTGGATCATCAAAACTTTCATTAACGCTTGTATCCATATATAGCAGTAATTTCTTTCTTTTCATTTACTGTTACTATATTCAATTTAAAATTGAAATGTATTCATTTTACTACAAAAATCATTTTGTGTTATAATGCACACCTTCAGTATGTCTTACGAGAATAGTGGTGTGTTACACAGAGATTTGTCTTTCAACTATATTTCTGTAGGATAGATGGGAGTGCATTATCTGCGAGAATACCTCTGATTTTATCGGAACTGGACAAGACTCACAAAACTACGAGTATTCTTTTACTTTTTTTGTTGACGGTTTAACTTATAAAATTTTGATCATATATAATTTATTGTGTAGTTGTTTGCAAGGAACATCAATGGAGGGACCGATTCCTTCTACAATATCTCTGTTGACAAACTTGACTGAATTGTCAGCACATTATTCAGTCACCACTTATTTTTGTTGAGTTTTTGGTCAATAAATGGGTGGTAATAGCTTTGAGCCCTGAACTTATATTATATGCATTGTGGTTTTCAGGAGGATATCTGATTTAGCTGGATCATCGAGTATGAGATTTCCTAATCTGCAAAATATGACAAGATTGGAGAGACTGTGAGTTGATTACATAGTTGCGTGACAAAAAGTTTGTACAGAAAGTTGACACGATAAGTTTGTTTTATATAACTTTGTTGCAGGAGCCTGAGAAGTTGTTTGCTTATTGGCCCAATACCAGACAGATGCATAGTATGAAGAACTTGTAAGTCTGTTACTACAATTAAGACAAATATCATTGGTTTTTTAATTTATATAAGCTTAAGGAAATCTTCAACTGAACTATTTCTTTTGCAGAGACTTGAGCTTCAACAGACTGAATGGTTCAATACCTAATTCAATTCAGGGACTACAATTTGATGACATGTATGCAACTACTTAAAAAGATGTTACACCTGCAAAATTTATATCACATTTTTGCCTATTTGAAGTTTTTGGTAAAATTTGAGATAGAATATTATGTGGATGTAGGTTTCTGAATAACAACTCACTATCCGGAGAGATTCCTGGATGGATATTTGAGAGCACACAAAAGATGTATGTGATTTCCCTTGATCACTTAGCTCCTCGGCTCTACGTCTGATGACAGATGACCTTTTCTCCAACCAGGGTGCCACAAAAGAACGCATGTAGTTCTCTTTCAAATAGCATAGGAAGGCAACACATATCACATCCTCCTAGCCTTTAATGTAATACCAAACCCAGTCTTTTTTCGTTAAATTTTGTATGTTCAATCTGTTTGTTTATGATTGTATGCTTTGAAGAACACTTTTTGACTGAAATGCAAATGCAAATGCAAATGAATGATGATGGGAAGCAAAGTGATCAAATTTATGTATGATTGGTGGTTGTGGGATTTATCAAGATCTGATTTTTGTTGGTAGTATTGAAGAATTATTGTTATCAAGTGTAATTTATGAATGCACTATTTGGTACGTGGAGATGATTTTTTTTTTTTAATATTTTGGATTTTATTTTGTAAACAAGATGCAAAAAATGAAAACAAATTGCAATGCCTACATTGCTCTTTTAAATCTAAGAATAACAAATGTTATCGCATTGAGAAATCCATTATCTAGCGATTCCATCATATCAACCTTGAAATTATTTACCATGAAATTAACATCGTGAGCGGCGGAAATAAAAGAAGACATAAACAGGAGTTCCGTTTCGAGTTTTTAGTTTCAAAGTCGATATGCTCCGTGCAGCAACACGTACGGATACATAACTAGTGTATGTGTGTGTGTGTGAATATATATATATATATATATATATGCATGTATGTATGTATGTACGTAGACGAAAGATCATTTGAGAAAAAGAGTTAAGGTGAGAAGGTAAATAGGGATCTGGACGCTTGATGGCTTTTAGTCTCAAACCCACCCATGAATCGTGCTTCATACGGGGATTGATCCTGTGCATCTCATTCTAATGTGCAATCCAACTGTAGAGATCCCTTATTAACCTTCTCACCATAACATTCATTCTCATGAGAACCCAACCCTATGTATGTATGTATGTATGTATGTATGTATGTATGTATGTATATCCTCATTATGTTCATCTCCCTTACGAGTTGAACAATGGTAACTCTTAAACATTATTAGAATTAAGAAGTTTGTGCGTGCATTTTCCCAACATCCTACTGGGTATGTGCCTTTACTTTCTTATGTCTGACTATTTCATTAACGTGTCATTTTTATTTGTGATCGTAAAACAAACGAAGCACAAAGATGGTTTTGCTTCTACATCAACGGACAACATTAAAAAAACCAGCTTTCCCGGCTTTGTGAGTTTTCTAGATTAATTTGGATCCATTGATCACGTGAATTAAAAAAAAGATTATTAGAAAATAGAATGATATTTAAGGATTTACATTTGAATCTAGATAAAAATCATGTCGTATACCCGACCAACGGGTATAGTACTAGTTTCATATTTGGGTGCATGTCCATATAAACAAAATTAAATATTTGAGCAAAAGTTGATTTTGATGATTATGATTAAAATATTAATGTTTAGCCGTTTAAGCAGTGGCGGATCCAGAAAATTTTTCCTACTGGGGTCTCCTTTAAGGTAGCTTAAAGCCCTATAAAATTGTCCGATATATTTTTAGCCTAAATACAACGATTTGAGTGCTTTTAATTTTTTTTGATAGACTTAAGAGATTTTTAAGTGTTTTTTGTCGATTTCAAGGGATTTTTTTGGTTTTTTAGTTGAATTCGAGAATAGTTTTGGTTTTTTGGTTGATTTCGAAACAATTTTTTTGGTTGGTGGGTCCCAGATGAGAAATTACTGGGGGCATTAAGAAAAAAAAATAAAAAACCTACAATTTTAACCTAAAAATACCAAAAAGAATAATTTTAGTGGGGTCCCATCCCTCCACTAACCATAAGCTAGGCCTGCCACTGCGTTTAAGGTTGTTTACCAAATGCTTACTGGATAAAAGTTTATCAGTAAAAATTCCACTCTCACTTATCTTCTTGGATATCGGTCATCAAAACGTGTAAACGTCTTTTACCCAGTAAGCGCCAGTCTTCTCCCTCGCTTATTGGGTTAAAACCTTTGTTGTTGTCATGTTTCTTATCGGGTAAGATTCTCGATTCTTGTCATGCTCGTACGGTAAGGTAATTGACACCCGATAAACAATTGGTAAACGAGCCTTTATGTGTTCTCTAATCCGGATAGAAAAGTAAAGAAAAGAAATTGATATAAAAGAAATGGAGGGAAAAGAAAAGAATGGGAAATAGTTTTTTCATTTGTTTTCTCGAAGGAAAGAAAAATGAAGAAAGAAAAGAAAAGAAAATAATTTTTCATGTTCTTGATCAAGAGAGAAAGAAAAGGAAATGTGTCATTTTTACAAATATACCCTTAAAATATATTTTATATAATAAAAAAGTGAGTAGTTTTGTAATTTTAATAATTTTAAAAAATGTAGTAATTTTTCTAAAGGTTTTTAAATTTTTTCTTTTCCTTCCCTTTCTTCCCATATCTGAGAGGAAAGTTTTTGAAGAAAACTTATCATTATTTTTCTTCCGTTTCCTTTCATTTATCTCCTAAAAGGTTTTGGGAACGCGAGTTATATTTTATTTTCCTCCGCTTTTCCCTTGCTTTTCATTCCTTTCATTTTTGGTTAGATCTCGGCCGTTTAAACTCATCTCAAAAATTGATCCTAACCGTTTAAAATCAATAAGCCACTCACTCAGCACCATTAAGCCATATCCTTCCAGCCCAGTACACGGTTATTGGAATCACGGTTATATATTGTCCACCTCCTCTCATAACTCACCTTCAACACTCACGGCCAGTTTCAGGGGGTGTTTGGGATTGCGTTTTGGATCTCCGTTTCTCTTTATTGCGTTTCCACGTTGGAGGGAGGTGTTTGGATTTGAAAAAAAAAATTGCTTATCGCGTTTCACGGATGAGAAACGGAGTTTTTTGAGAAGCAGATGCTTTTCTGGGCCGGAGAAACGAGATAAGGTTTCAAAACGCAATCCCAAACACCCTCCACAGACCCTTCTTCCTCGCATCTCACGTCTTCCCCTTCAACACACAATCCTTCTTCTTCGCCTTCAACTTCCAGCCACGATTTTCAGTTTCAACCTCGACACAGAGACACGATTTCCACTTTCTCTACATCCCACGACGTCACCTTAAACCCTATAAATACACATGGAGATCTTTTGGGGCTTTCCACGATTTGCAACATCAGGTATGTAATTGAAAATTATTATGCAAAGTGTTGATGTTTAAGGGTATAAATGTTCTTGATGTTAATGTGGTTCCAACAACAATGTCATTTATTCTTCAGAAAAATAGTGATAGGGTTAAGAGCTGTTGAGTATGACTGATTTTAAACACTCTTTAATATCTAACAATAGGACCCAGTAACTTTACTGTCTTGTGTGGTTTCCTCATTGCAATACGGACTCCATGTATCAAATGACGTGTAAAATGTGTGGATGGCCTTAATGTGATAACAATGTGTGAAGGTGAAATTGGAATGAAAATGTTAATAGATTTACCAAGCATTGAGGTTTGACTTGACCTAAACAACCGGTTTTGAGACGTGTCCATTGCACCTACTTTAGTTTCTCAAGAACCTGGTTTACTTATGTTATTGCTGGAGACTATCTATAGCTGGTGATCAATTTCCCTCACCCTAGAGATTTGTTATTTTTTTGAAAAGCAAGACAATTTTATTACCAAACCAAAACTATACAGCCAAATATCAAAGTCACAAACACACGAAACCCACGTCGGTTTGCAAGAAATAAACCAACAATGACAAAGTACGCAACAGCCATATGGAATAAGCACTTAGACTAGCACAGACCACTTTTAGGGACAACAGCTAATTGGATCAGCCACTGCCCCCAAACAGTAGTATATTCACCTTCAAAACCATGCGGGACAGTGGCTTAATGAGGCCGCTGCTGCCCCCGAACAGCAGCAGCTTAAATGGAACAGCCGCTGCCCCTGAGCCACCAGCTTAATGAGACCGCTTGATCTATACAGCTTCTGCCACCACCTGAATTCAGACCCTAAAACATTATAGTCTGCACCTCCAAAACCACTCTGTACAGCAGCTTAATAGCTGCTGTCCCCAAACAGCAGCAGCTTAAAGGAACAGCCGCTGTCCTGAACAAACAGCTTAATATGACAGCTTCATGTATACAGCTCTTGCCACCAAACCTGAATTCAGATTTGTATCGGCCTCGATTGGATTTCCATGTAAGTATTTAAATCAATCTTTGCACATTACGCTTTATCAATAAATTAGGAAATCTAATGCTTATTTTGTGATAATTTTGAGCAGTTACAACTTACAACTTACAAGTTTTTTGCGCCATCGCTTCGGACGCCTGAAGCAACTGGATCCGTACGATTCTACCCCACTTAAAATAGTACTAGGAGAAGAGCTTATGTCGATTCTATGTGAAGGATTGGGTGTGAAGAGTGATCGGTTGAAGAAGTTGTCGTGTTTGGATGCAAGAAAAAGTGTGTGCCATTACTATCCCAAGTGCCCACAGCCAGAGCTCACGGTCGGGCTGACTGCCCACACCGATCCAGGGGTGCTGACGGTGCTGGTGCAGAACGAGGTCGGCGGGTTGTTGCAGGTCAAATGTGGTGAAGACTGGGCTGATATTGAGGCAGTTCCTGGTGCCATTATTATCAACATAGGTGATAGGTGATCTGCTTCAGGTACTTCTTTAATACTATCTATGAGTCTCCTAAGGTTGTTTGGTTGGTTTCCTATATGCATAAAGTTGTCTCTGTGAATTATATGTTTGTATAGAATGGGGGAAGATTTTTGTTTAGGATGATTTTTCATAGATGGAAGAATCGTGTTTTTATAATTGGCAATGACATGTTTGAAAGAAAAAAAACTTGGTTTTCTGTTTAGAGATCCCCTAGAAGCTTACGGAAGAAGCCACTTTCTACACCATTAAGTCACTACCAAACATGTATAGGCTGCTTGGTTGATTTTTCATAGATGAAAGAAGAATGTTTTTTTAATTAGAAAGGGCAGGTTTGGAAAAAACACGAGTTTATGCATAAAGCTTCCCCCCAATAAGCAAATTTCTATATCCTTAAGCCACTACCAACTGTCATGTATAGCAGACTGAAAAAACTAAGAGTTCCGTTAAGCTTCTAACAAACTAAGAGTTCCGTTAAGCTTCTAACAAACAGGCACTAAGATGTGGGTCTCATTAACCTCATTAAGTTGCTAATAAACAAACCCTGTATATTTAGATGAATTAAGTTGAAAGAAAATAATCAAATCAGAACTCCATATATGTAAGAACGGTGAGAACTTTTACCCAAAGGTGATTTAAGATATTGATTAACATACATTTGTGTTACAATATAAATAAAATTTACGTATAATTTTTGTTTCACAACCACACAAAACAATTTCACATTATGAGACAAATATATGTTAATCAATACCTTCAATTTTAGCCTTAGATGAAGAAAAAAATCATCTGAAGTAACACATGATGCACAAGTTCTCACAATTTGTAACTTTGTTGTGGTTCTGAGTCCCTTAGGTTGAAATCCTAAATGTGAAATATTATTCGATTTCACAGATCCTGTCTAACGACAAATACAAAAGCGTAATGCATAGAGTGCTGGCAAACCCTGTTGAAGGTGCACGTGGTCTATTGCCGTCTTTTTCAGTCCAAGCATCCGAGAAAATCTATATGGATATCTGCTGAAAAACCAGCAGTATATCGGGAATTCACATATGAAGAATACATTACAAGGTTTTTCAAAAAGGAGCTCGATGAGAAGTCATTAACCAATTTCTACAGAATCAATAACACAAAGGCCTGATCTTGTATGATTATTTATATGTACAATACTATCAAGTGTATCTGTTTCATTTCAAATCGTGTAGAATAAAACATTGATACAATCTTTATAGAAACCAAGATTTATCCATGTTTACTGGAAACGAGAATTTGAAGTTGTGTTTACCTGTGGTAATTATGTGATTGATGAATTTTGTAGGTGAAAAGGGTTCAAAACTATGCGTTCATCGGTAGCGATGAAGGGGGTATGACATTACAAATTCGAAATACGGTGGAAAGTATCGTCGTCAAATAGATTATTGCTATAATCTATTATATAGTTCCACTTTCAAGTTACGATTCCTCATATAATACATTTGTAGTTTTAGATAATCATGATTTTGTTGTACTATTTATCAAGTATACTTCATGATTTTTTATTTCTTACTTTAAAGTTTGTAACGGTTTACATTTTGATAAAATTATTTTAAATTTTTGAGAATTCATGCCTGAGGAACTGCAGTATGTTCAAATCTCTGTTGAAAGACTTCGCCGACCATCCATTGAGGGTGCTCTTCTTCTTCCCCGATGAACAACAACGGTGATGACTCAAACGGAAAAGCCCAGTCAAGCTCTCGAGTGTTCATGGTCACCGACGATAGTGAAGGCTAAAGGAGAAACATAAACAAGGTTGGTGGTTTATGGGATTATGTGGCTTATGAAGGTTAGGGGAGTAACAGAAAGGTTTATGTGTGGTTTATGGCTATGGGGTTATATGGATGATGAAGGTTATGGAAGAACATATCTCGTCTGTTTTTTTTTTTTTTTGAATTGTGATTCTTATGGGTACTCGATGCACAAAAAACTGTGTTGTAGAGATAACTCATTCCATCACCAAAGCACAATTACCTTGTATCACACTGTATCACAATGTGTATCACAGTGATGCACTGTCTTAAAGTTTAGTATTATCGGGATCGCAATATGTATCATTGTTGTTTACAAAGTGTATCACAATGTATCTTCTGGTTCAGATATACAAATCTGGCAATCTTCGTCATCTCGTTGCTTCACGGTGTATCACAGTCGGTATCACGGCGTATCACAGTCGGTATCATGGCGTATCACAGTCAGTATCACGGCGTATCACATACGGTGTCACGGTTTCACGACGGTATCATAGTTGGACTAGACCCAATGGAATGTTACGGGAGAGGGAGGAGGGTTGAGGAGAGATAAATTTTCTAAAATTCCTAAAATGTCCTTTATTTAAAATTAAAGTCAAAATTATCAAATATATTAATTTCCTAATTTATCCTATAATTTGTGGTGAGATTGGATCTCACAGTTACCACAAAATACTAGGATCTCCCTTTATATATATATATATATATATATATATATATATATACTAGTTAGTTACCCGTGCAATGCGGTGGATGCAAAATCCAAATAAGTGTAAGTAAAATTCATGATACAATTACGTTTTTACCAAGTAACACGTAGTTTGGTTTACCTCCGTAGAGTGTGAAAACAAGTATAATTTTTTTAATATGAATGTCAAAAACATATTCCGTTAAATTGAATGCATACGTTTGTGTACCATTTCATGTATCAAACAGTATCATCATGCTATTATATGATCCTAAAAATCATTAAAAACAAACATTTGACTCTACCACAACATTATGTCATGACCATTGAGTTTTGACTTTGTCCTTGATTTTGGTAACGATGAGTATTTGGATCAGTTTATATGCACAGATTAATCCTCCGATCAACCTCGACATAGAAATTGTAGTATTTTACATTCAAAATGAGTACAAATCCTATTAAAATTGAACTAACACAGTCTAAACTTAGCCCATCAAACAAATGTAAACCAACCTTGAAATCATTTAATCTTGATTCATTTAACCAACCATTAATCATTTATTTGTTTCGTTGGTTTTGATGCATTAAGATCCAAAAGCTAAAGCTTCGGATCAATGATTGTTCTACAATAAAAATAACCAACAATCACAATTGAGAATAATAAAGCAAACATAATAAAGAGTTTATCCCTATAAGTACACTTCTCTAATTTAATAATGAAAGAAAAGGAATAAACAGACAATTGCTAAAAAGTTATAAAAAAATCGAAATCTGCAAATATTCCCATAGTTTGCTAATAAAGCCATTCTTTGAGAAAATCTCAAAAAACAGTGGTACCGAGATAAAGATCTCCAGTTCAAGGAATGTCTTTTTACATCATACTTCATACCCGGTCGATTACTAAAGTCCATGAAAGGGAAAGTTGTCTTTTTCTCTTGTGAATTATTCATCCTGCTTCATTTAACTATAGTTGTCAGATCTGCCAAAAGATAGTCAAGTAGTCATATCTTTGATCACCGACAGTTGAGAGCTTCAAACAAAATCTTTAATGGTGTAAGTGGTATACAGAAATTCAAATATGAGGAAAGAATACGTAATAATGTAAGTCAGATTGCAAACATGTGGAAATTCAAAAACCACCCGCATATATGTGAAGGATATTTGAGGTAAGGAAAAGACGATTATGATAGAATTTAGAACATTAGTTCCATTTTGAAGATTGGTAGGATACCAAGAACATATTGCAAGATCAAAACCCCATCACCTTGGTAGCACCACTTCAGCAAGTGAAATAGCCCAGCAAAGAAAAGCCACCAGACATATTTATACCTGCACGAAACAAAGTTTAGAGTTAAAAAAAGAACATTTTGTTTACCCTGGTCCACCTGTAAAATTTATAGTCAACTGTGTTGGTGCAAGTGTACCACATCTCTATATATCTATATATATTTATTTTGATGATTACAAACACACCGTATTATTGTTTATCTAACAATCCTATCCAAGTGTACAGTTCTTGAAGAACACGAAGATTTTATCTGAAGAGTTCAAGACGGAAGATTTACGTTGTCATTAGTGTTTATAATTTATAATGATAAACACCCTAAAATAATATACCACTTGGATATTTCTAAAAACCATAAATGATTTTAATTAAATAAGGTTTTTGAGAAACTGTCCTTTTCTGACGCAGGTATACCGCGAGGTTCAGCAGGTATACCGCGGCGGCTTACTGTAGATCTCTGATTGATTGGTCGTACTTTTGTCTGGGCGGTATACCGCGGTGTTTAGCAGGTATACCGCGGGTACAAGTTTACGTTTGTTTTGCAGGGTTGACTTTCTCTTCTGCAAAAGTACTTTTATTACTGCACGGTATACCGCGTGCTTTTGGCGGTATACCGCGGATGCATTGTTTCCGTTGGAAGAGTTGCTATATAATGCATGCGATGGTGGAGAAGAATAGAATAACAGATCAACAACACACTGCCATCTATCCATCTGATCTCTCCCAACTAATATTCCATACTACATATTATCACTACATATTTATTTTATAAAACGTTTTTATAAAATATCCAAGTGATAAATATTATACAAGAGTGATTACCATTGTGAGTTATACTCCTCTTGTAAGTGTTTGATTAACGGGTGTGTGATCCTGTATATCTCAATAAGCTAGAGCTTGAGAGCCTATTGCTTTCCTTTGTATTTGGTTTGTATTCTACCGTAAAGAATACGTTTATTGGATCGTGTCGGGAAGTGTCTCGGCTAGTGATTTACCAAGTTGTGGTAAATCACTAAATCTCCGTGTCAAGTATCTCTATCCCTTATCTCTTTATATTTCCGCTGTGCATTTAATTATATCTGTTTATATAATTATTGTATATTCATTGCATTTATACTCTGCTTTATTTACTATATTTATCTATCCTGTATTTATACGTATCTGTTGTGTTTTCATATACTCTGTTGTATTTACATTATTAAGATATTTTTATAAAAGAATTTTTGAAAGTAAATTATTTAAATACAACCTTACCCCCCCTAGGTTGTCCAACAAACTGTATATGCCACCCCCAAAACACTCTGAAAAATGGTAATCTCCGTCTAATTATCAGTCCAAACAAGTCCACCTGTAAAATTTCTCTCAAAATTGGTGATCTACTTCTAAATATCCTATACAATTTCTACTCGTCTCTTCATATTCTCTAAAGAATTTATCTCTGAATTGATTTGATCTACGTCTAAATATCAGCCAAAACAGGTAACATTAAATCATAACAACAAGACTTATCAGTTTTGCATTGATATCTACTAAACAGGTAAAGTTTGTTAAAAGCATACTTTGAAAATCAAAGTCGATGTATATGAAAGATCAAACTTTAAATAATCCCTACTGTAGATGACTAAAAATTAATACAATATAATTAGCAAACAAACCTGTAGGTTCTGGAAACCCATTCGCCGCAAAGGCAACAGCTTTTACATCCCTGCTTGTATATGATGATTCTATCAAATAAACATCATCCTTTATATGAACATTATTTCGGAAAAGTTCAAATCCATTTAAATACACAAATTGTAAAACGTCAAGATAAGTTTTAAAAACTATTGACCTGATTTTCCATCTTCGACTTCTATTCCAGATTATAGTTAGTACTATAAATTAATCAAAAGATCAACATCACAATTACTATTTATTGTGAAATCATGCAAAACAAAATAAGATATACATAAACAACAACCTCGATAATTAAAGATAGCATCCCTGTTTTAAGTTAAAAGTTACAAGCTGCATCCCGAATAAGAAAAAATGAGAACAAACTTACAAAGACCAGACACGTATCATCAGATTTACAGGAGAAGATATTAGTACCGCTAGAAAATCTGCCATTCAAGAAGGAAACGATGAAGCTAATTATAAAAATCATTGAACGGAAGCATTTGACAAACACCATGGATAGAAAGATAGACATTGTATGGAACCCGAATAAAAAAAACACAAATCACAAAATGGATGAATAAACTATCAAAATCCAAAAATAATTTATGTTTTATCTTTTATGAAATACGAAAATCCAAGGTTTGAATAATGCGAAAATCAACCAAAGGTTGCAACAACAAAAGTACCTAATAAATTATCAAAATCCATAGTATGTCCTTAAGGAAACCCCAACATAGAAATAGTAGAAATCTGATATAAAAAGTCAGTGAAGCTCGTGTCCGAAGAGGTACCCTAGCATGTTGCTATGAAAGACAAATTGTTCAACAAAGTTGCAAATTTTAATGAAACGTCCAATTTCGTGCAAGCATTCAACTGACACAATATTATCATGGCAAGAGACTTTAATCCTTTGGAATGAGTAAGAGAAGTGCATATAGTGGAACCTATATCACTTTCAAGAGAATGGAAAATAGGACATGCATCATTTATTTCAATCTCCGATGTATCGATGAATTATAATCAAACATGAAGAAGAGAAGATAGGGACATAAAACAGTGTGCTTTCTTTCAAGAAGATCAATCAATTGTACGAAAAAAAACAAACACTTTATGTCTTTATCCATTAAGTTTATGAAGGTGAGCTAGTGAAGAGTATTACCAAAGCCAGTGTGCTGGCTGGACCGGGAGCCCTTATTGGCGTTAGTTAATCAGGGCAATGTGGTAGTAGTACCTCATATATACAAAGTGGTCAGACTCGGCTGCAAAGGAGTAACAATCTATACACATTGAATTATAAGAATGCATCGATTCCTTGCAACCAAATGGAAAAAAGGTTCGGTTTCTAAATGGTCACAACGAACCTCACCTGGAAGCAATGTCAAAGCAAGAAACCTCAGCCAAGATTGATTTTGAAAACCAACCAAGAAAAACAAAACCAATTTCCATAATCATACAACGACGTTGAACTTCTTCTTCAAAAGCAAAAGTCGATTTAAATATCAAAATCGATTTCAAAAGCAAAAATCGATTTCAAAAGCAAAAATCGATTTCAAAATAAACTTTCGATTTTTAATAGAAAAATCGATTTCAAAAGAAAATTTGAATTTTTAATAGCAATATGGAGTTCAAAAGAAAAATCGATTTCAAAACCTAGTAGGAAAATCGATTTCAAAAGCAAAAATCGATTTAAATAGCAAAATCGATTTCAAAGGAAAAACTCAGATTTCAAAACCTAGTAGGGAAATTGATGTCAAAACCAAAATGGATTCCAAAATCGAGCAGGTAAGCATCAAGGAGAGGAATCATACCAGATAGTTATAACAGCGAGGAAGCAGCGGCGGCAAGGAAGCAAATGATGGTGATTAATTGATTACAGAAGTTGTTCGTCGGAGAACTGATGATGACAAGTCTTTTATGATAGAGGAGAGAAATTTGAGGAGAACGTGGTGAGTGGGGAAGAGAGAGATTTGCGCCGGACGTGGGAGATGCCTCCGGGGGATTTCAAATTCTGATTTTAAAACCCGTACACCGTGCAATATAATGAGTAACCTTGAAATTAATCGATTGTTGAAATTAACCGAAACAATATTTTAATAAAGTAGTATAGATGTTATAAGGGTGTAAAATGAAAATGAATAATGTAAGGGATATAAAACAAATTAATTCGTACATGTTCATGATATTTAATAATATGATTAAATCCAAAACTATTCAATATTGAGCTCATTTCGAAGGTATTGACGAGACGATTACAATGGTATAATTTGTAAAAAAAAAGAAATGTATTTTTTTAATGCATTCTTGTCCATATACGATTATTTATGTTAATATGATAATGGTATAAAATAAAAAATGAAAAAGTAAAAGATTAAAAGTAAATTGGATAACTAATTATAAGGATATAAAGTGCAACTTAATATTATAAGGGTGTAAAATGAAAATGAATAATGTAAGAGATATAAAACAAATTAATTTGTACATGTTCATGATATTTAATAATATGATTAAATCCAAAATGATTCAATATTGGGCTAATTTCGAAGGTATTGACGAGACGATTACAATGGTATAATTTGTAAAAAATAAATGTATTTTTTAATGCATTCTAGTTCATATACAATTATTTATGTTAATATGATAAGAGTGTAAAATAAAAAATAAAAAAGTAAGAGATTAAAAGTAAATTGAATAACTAATTCTAAGGGTATAAAGTGTTAACTTAGAAATTGAAAATTGTTTGATTTTGGAGAGATCGTGGGAGAGGTGAGTTTTTAAGGTTGTACATCATGCTTCTTTCATTGTACGTGTTGAAAATAATGCATATGTTAAAAATAACCGTTATATTCTTTTTATAAAGTAGTATATATCTATACTACTTTATGAATTGAAATAACCGTTATATTCTTTTTAGAGTAAAGTTCACTTTTGGTCCTTAAAGTATGTCAATTTCAACGGATTTCGTCCTTAAAGTTCATTTTTTTTAAAAAGACCCTGACCTATCATACTTTCTCTCGCTTTTGGTCCAAAGGACTCACACCGTTTAAATGTTGTCGTTAGTACCCACACACGTGCATCTCACGTGAGGGTATTTTTGTCAATTCACATTTATTTAAAACCAAGATCCTTCTTCAACGGTTCAACCCCTCTCTCTCTATCTTTACCTTCTCTCTCTTTCTCGCACTCCCCACCCCCGAACCCTGTTACCTTCTTCTTCAACATTTGATCACGCATCAATGGTGATATGCAGATGTGGATTTCAGTCAACAATCAGAACCTCTTGGACCACTTCAAATCCAGGGCGTCGATTTTATTGTTGTTCAAGAGAGGTAAGTTGGTAATGTTCAGTTTAAATTTTTTGTTTTTTACCTAATCTTCATTTGCCTACAACAGGAAAAAAGTTGTGGCTTTATTTGATGGTTAGATGGACCTGTGTGTGGTCGTTGCAGTGAAGTAATTTTTGGTTTATTGAGATCTAAAAGGATGGCTGAGGAAGCTTCTGCAGTAGCTGTTCAAGAAGCTCAGAGGGTGAAGAAGATTTTGGTTATTACTTTGGTGTCCATTGTAATGTACTTCATTTATGGGTTTTTAAGTTAAGGTGAATTAGATGTTCATTAAGGTGCTCTGCACAATGTTTTAGTTAGGTTAATGATAGGTTTTAGTTAGGTTAATGTTAGGTGCAACAATTTGTTAGTTGTTCATGTTATGGTCAGTGTAATGTTTTTGGTTAGTAATGAATGTGGATTACTTATGATCAATTGATGTGTTGCTTGAACCAATTTAAACTTCTGATCAATATGCTGATTACTTCTGTTGGGAACTGAAGATTTGCTAAGTATGGATAGTACTGCCAGAGCAACATTACTACTGCCGGTTAATGCTGCTGGAACAAACTTAATACTGCAAGACAAAGTTAATGCTGCTGGAACTTGGTTAGTACTGCAGATGCATAACGAAAACAGTTAGTACTGCTTGTCATGGTTAGTACTGCTGATGCATAACGAAAACAGTTAGTACTGCTTGTCATGGTTAGTACTGCTGAAGCAAGGTTAGTACTGCTTGTCATGGTTAGTACTGCTGAAGCAAGGTTAGTACTGCTTGTCAAGGTTAGTACTGCTGAAGCAAGGTTAGTACTGCTTGTCAAGGTTAGTACGTGTGAAAAGGATTATATACATTCAACCAAAATGATTATATACATTGAACCAAAAAGAATATATACTGTCAACCAAAGGATTATATACATTGAACCAAAATGATTATATACATTCAACCAAAGGATTATATACATAATTAACTTACAAGTTACCAAAAGCATTACATATTTGAACACAAAAGATTGTCAACCAAAATGATCAGTTTAAAACTCATAACACACACTTGTCTTCCCTATCCCTGTCTCTTGCATGTCCTAGCATTGTGTCCAACCTGCTTGCATCTACGGCAACTAACTGTTTTCCCTATCTTTTGTAACTTAAAACCTTTCACCAATGGTTGACTGAGTTCATCAGCACTCTTCTTTCTGCTCTTCTTGGGTCTTCCAGTTTGCTTATGATGCATTGGTGGAAGAATCTTAATAGGACAAGCTGATTTTGGCCACATTGCCCTTCCATTCAGTGGCTTAATCTTGAATTCATACATCTTCTTCCAAGTATCAACCTTATAGAACTTGTGCACCCAAGATTCTGGTAAATCAACACCACCTCCATTCACAGAACTATACCAGATTGCAGCTACAGCATGTTTGCAGGGAATGCCACTGATCTCCCATCTTCTACATGAACAAACTTTATTTTCCAAATCAACACAACATTGGTCTGCCCATGGACCACTTACCTGAGTATGCAAAAAAAACCAATTACAAAATGTAGGTCCCAACAAAGTACCACATAATGACCAAAACTAATTAACTTTACCACAATTAATTAAGTTTACCTGATAGTAATGTTCACCATTCCAGAGTACCACATATTGACATGCTTCCTCCTTGATTTTGTCCAACAGTTTTGTAGCAGTTGGTGTCAAAAGCCTACCTTCACACTTGTCAATGGCCTTTTGCACTATCACCAATCTTTTCATCAAATACTCCCGACAAAACTCCAAAGCAGTTATGATTGGCTTGTCTCTTCCACCTACTAGTTGTCTGTTAAAGACTTCACACATGTTGTTAAGTAGGACATCACATGTGGCCCTTCCTGTTTAAGAAATTACAAAATGATTACAAAATTGTGGTAGCAATTGTACATTTCCAAATTAGCTACAAAATAGTTACATGTGAAATGGGATCTTGACCAGTGGTGGGGTGGGATTAATTTCAACCACTTAAAAGTTGCATCATTGAACTGTTGCAATGCTTCCATTTCCCTGTTAAACTGTGGCACTGTGGTAGCAATTGCACATTTCCAAAGAAAATCCTTATATGCTTTTCTTTTCCAATTTAACTTCATATTATCAAGAATATGCCTAACACAAAACCTATGCTCAGCTGATGGAAATTTTTTTGCAAGTGCGGGTACTAGTCCCTAAGACATGTTGACATTTTAAGTACATTATTAACCATGTTGACAATAAACAATAAATAAATAAATTAAATTAAAAACAAGTGAATATTAATGACATACCTTTTGCCTGTCAGTAATAAATGTGAAGTTGGAATTTGGAGCCAAATCAAGGTCATCTCCTAAGCATTCCAAGAACCATGACCATGAGCTTGTTGATTCAGCCTCAACAATGGCATAAGCCAATGGATATATTCCATTGTTTGGATCCACACCCACAGCAGTTAGCAATTGTCCAGGAAATGGCCCTTTCATAAAGCATCCATCAAGGCCTAATAGATCCCTCCCCATTGATTTAAAACCATTCTTCAAGGCTCCCAAACAAATGTACACCCTTTTGAACACCCTTGTGGGTGTGTCTGGGTTTGGTTCAGATTCCATCTCTAGCTTGACAGTGGTGTCAGGATTTGCTCTTTGCAGCTCTAGGATATAGTCTCTAAGAGTAGAATACTGTTCTGCATAGTCTCCCCTCATCTTCTTTGTTGCCATCGTCTTAGCCCTAAAAACCTGCTGTGGTGAAACCCTAAGTTGGAACTTCTTCTGCAACTGTTCTTGAATGGTCTTCAAAGGTAGGTCTGTCTTTGAATGAAGTTCATCAAGAATCTGTCTTGATAAAACTGTTGATGTGCACAATTTAACCCTCCATGCGTTCAGACAAGTGTGGGTCCCAACAAATGTCCTTACTACCCAAGTTGACTCAGTATTTGTGGTTGAAACATGCAAAAGCCACGGACAGTGTGCTCCACTTTCCTCCTCTTTAGTGGACCCTCCAACCTCACTCTTAAATGCAGGTGTTTGTCCCTTACATATGGCCCTCAACCTCAGTTTATCATTTTTTTCAGCCTTATGTCCCTTATGTGATGCAAGGAATACATGGTGATTCTATTCTTTACTTCCTCCTTTGTGGCAAAAGCTTGGCCAGGATAAAAGCTAACATCAGGGTTGTTTTGTGGCTGTTGTTTTTGACTCTTTCTCAACTTCCTCAACTCCCTCTTCCTTCCTATTTCAAACTCACCACTGGAACCACTCTCAAACTCCTCAAAGTCTATTGCTTCCCGGGAACCTACATGTACTTCATCCTCATTCTCATGTGTCTCATTACCCACCCACTCAGCTTCCCAATCCACATTTTCATTAAACTGAGTCATGTCTACTTCAGCCATGTAGTCAAAGTCATCATCCTCCATGGTAAAATCATAGTCATCATCTTCACTATTGAACTCATCATCATCAGACTTCTCAACCACCTCTTCATCCACTTGTTTACCTTCCCCATCTCTTACCCCAAAAGCACTAGAACCCTCTCCAAAGAATGGTTCAAACTCATTCAGGACTGAGAAATCTATAAGAAAATCTTCTTCTGGCATTGATTCACCCACCCCTTCTGCATCCTTACCTTTATCATCTACCCTTATCCCAGAATTTACTTTATCAACCTTATCCCCATCAAAATCATTTGTCATGCAAATATTTTCATTATTTACCCCAAAATTTACTTTATCAACCTTATCCCCATCAAATCCAGTTGCCATGCAAATATTTTCATTATTTACAACATGATTTCTTTCATTTACCCCAAAATTTCCTTTATCAACCCTATCCCCATCTTGTTTATCATGCCATTCTAAACACAGTCTTTTCCTACATTTAGGTTCCTCAATGACAACTTTTTTATTGTTAGGTGGTGAATGTTGATCAGGTAGTTCCTCAATGACAACTTTGTTACCTCCAGGGGAAAAAAAATAGGTTTTCAAGTTGGTTATCCCATGTTCAACATATACACTGAGAATTTGACATTGTGGAACATATTTAAGCATCTCAATGACATCTTGATCACTACCAAAGGCATGTAACCCAAAGTCTAGGTCACTGCCTGGTATGAGAAAATGGTAAAACATCATGTGAGTACCTGGGTAACCTAGTTGTTGCATCATATCATTCACTTGATGTATTGACAACTCATCAGGGTCTACCAAGTCGATGAATGTTTCTTTGCCATTCAAGTATTGTCTCCCTGGACTATTCCTAGTGAAAACCCCTCCATGATGAACCTTGAACGAAAAGTATTCTGGGTAATCAGCTGTGACACATTAAAACAAAAGATTAAAAAGAAAAGATCAACCATTGTGGGGTGAAATAAAACTTACAAATCAAAAATCAAACCATTGTTGGTCTGTGTAATACGCACCGTATATTTCTAATGGAACCAAGTCTTCAAATCGTGCTCTAATCGTCCACATTGCAGTAGCCATGGAACGAAGATTCAAGAATAAATGGAACGAAGATTCAAGAATCAATGCACCGTTAGTACTCTGGGTTCGTATGGGTTTGGAAGGTTTTGAAGGTGAGAGGATTGAGAAAAACACTTGAGTGTTTGTTTCAGACATATCCATATATGGAGGGAAACGATGTCAAATGTGAATTGACAAAAATACCCTCACGTGAGATGCACGTGTGTGGGTACTAACGGCAACATTTAAACGGTGTGAGTCCTTTGGACCAAAAGCGAGAGAAAGTATGATAGGTCAGAGTCTTTTTAAAAAAAATGAACTTTAAGGACGAAATCCGTTGAAATTGACATACTTTAAGGACCAAAAGTGAACTTTACTCTTCTTTTTATAAAGTAGTATGTATCTATACTACTTTATGAATTGTCTAAAACGTTTTTTTTTCTAAACATCACTTTCTAAAAATCAGTTTTTTCTAACCCACGACCTCTCCAAACTGCAAAGCCACCTCCCCCTCCAACCATTCTCCTTCATGTTCCTTCATAAGCGCTGGTCATCTCCTTCTCCACGACCTTCCCTCCATCGTTGATTTCTCTCCACGACTTGTCCCTCCCATGTCCATACCAACTAGTGCTATACTCGTCCGGTGGCCGGGTATACAACATGTAAAACATTTGTAGATCACAATTAAAGATATAATTAGAAATTTAGTAATTATCGGGATGGGAATTTGACTCCCAACGGTCAACTTTGTATATACGGCAACAAATAATCTTTGATATCAAACGGTCATCTTTGTATATACAACAACAAAAAAAATCTTGATATCAAAATCTATAGATAACCAACTGCTAAAACAAATTGTTAGGAGGAACCAGGCAGTGGAATGGTAAGACAAATGGACCATGGTGCGGCAGAGGTACTCCCCACCCAACCCTCCGAGGAACACTTCTGTCTCTCTCTTCGCAACGGCCTCATCCTCTGCAATGTCCTCAACAAACTCAATCTCGGCGCAATTCCCAAGGTACACTAACAGAAATCCAAATCAAAACCAAAAGACAATTAAAAAATTTGAAATTGATACTGATACTGATGGCCGGAGAAAATTCTTAAGGTGGTAGAAATTCCGATCATCGACACCGAAGGGGCGGCGCAAACTGCAATTCAGTATTTCGAAAAGTTCCAAATTTGAAACAATTGTGAAAATGTAATTGTTTTAAACACATTATACTTGCTGTTTTTTGTTCAAAATCACCCATTCATACTATGTATGACGTTTTTTTTGCAAGACAACAGTTTATTTGCAACGAAAAGCCATGTACAATGATTTGGAAAGTCAACCATGCACACAAAAAAGGGTGCAAGGCTGCTTGGTGAAAGTTCTTGTAGCATACCTTTGCACTTAATTCACAACGATTATCCTGCTTGACCATCTCCATTAAGGCAGTTTCCAACTCTTCAGCTCTGGAGAGAGAAGGATATGTTAGACCAACTTATAAGAAGAATGATCAGCAAATTGAATTTGTGTAGGCTAAAAATGATTTCAGCTAAAAATGCAGGTACATATATTCAGTGTGGTATTAAACTTAAAAATAGTTATTCCATATTGAACGCAAAGGTCAAAGAATAATCGATTATACTGACCTGAGTATCGCATACCTTTTTTCCTCTAGTATTTTGCACAACTCATTCTTCAGCCATGTCACCTACGGAGCACAATTTTGGAATTGAGAAGCCATCAGAAACTCAGAGCGATAGTTAGCAGCACAACACGCTAATTTTTATTAACTTGCCATTTGAGTATGTACTACGTAGGAATAGGAGGCTGAGTAACCTGTTCTTTAAATTCAAGCATAGTCCAAAAAATATTAGAAAACTTGGAACCCAAATAAGTTAAAAACAATTTGAGGAAAAATCTACATATCCACAATCTACCAATTGAAGCAACCATCAACAAAAAAAAAATTCATATAGACATGATTGAGCAAAATAATCCATATGGAACACAAACAGAACCACGGTGTAGTCCTAGGTCCCAAATAACAAACCCCTCAAAACTGATCCCATAGAGATTCCAAATAGCAGAAAAAATACAGCCTAATCCAATCTTATTACATCACCATATAATCATCCTTATATCCCTTCTATGTTCATCCAATCTTTAGCCCTTCCATATACCAATTACAGAACGGACGAAAAAGATCAAAAACAGATTTGCAAAAATGGTATCACATCTTATACCTCCAAGTTTGACACCATAACTGCAAGTCAATTAAAATATGGGATTGCAATATAGCCAAAGACCATTACCAAGAAATCTAGGAGAAACAACCAAATGGAGATCAAAATGACACTCAATCTAGATGGACACCAATACCAACTTCCAAAATTACTTTAACATCAAAACAATAAATCATAAAGAAAACCCACTACACATTTGGAGAAAATAAAAAATTATTTTAACAGCAAATCAATCTGATGAGGTTGAATCCAGAAAATCAATTTTTTTTATTTTAACCTCCAATCTCGCCGTCTTCTATGCTGAGCCTGGAGGTTGAATCCATATATGTTTAATATCACAACACCATAAACAAACAACAATCTTGAATTTAAACACCATGTTGTGCGTTTTTGTAAACAACACACACATAAAAGTGAAAACACACACAGTGTTACCTGTTTTAGATCTTCTTCATAGTCATCAAGACTGAAGTTAATGTCGGCTTCCATTCCCCTAAACTTGATTGCTGCCCTATCATATGCACTGCAAACCCCCATACATATAATTATATTTAATCAATATTTTATGGAGATAACCAGACAGTCTAAGGGCCCGTTTGTTAGCAGCTTGATGGACTCACAGCTTATGTGGTCATGTATACATGATTGTTTAGTATTGGCTTAATGATATAGATAGTGGCTTTTTCAGTAAGATTTTAAGAAGAGCTTTATGCTGAAAGCCAAGTTTTTTTTCCAAACCCGTCCCTCCCAATTAAAAAACACGCTTCCTCCATCTATGAAAAAAACTCTCCAAACTATAATCTTCCCAATCTATACAAACAGATTGAAAAACATACTTTCTAGGATTGGATCTTTCAACTGACAACTTCCATGTCTTTGCAAATTGTAGCAGTGCAGGAGGTGCAAGGTTGCTTGCATGTACTGATTGGGCAGATTCTGGTCAGCCAAATGAGATAACAGTGGCACTTGACACACCTGTTGCATTAGGAGTATAAATATCACGCTCCACACGGTCAGAAACACCTGAAATTAAATAATAATATAGAAATGTATTATCAGCACCAAAAGTAGATAGTTGCTTGATATTGGATGGTTCTTCAACATTTCTCGGAGTTTGAAAATATTGATCGATAAAAGATGGGTTTTATGTGTAGCTTTCTGAGGAAAATGAATCAACACTGAAGTCGTCCATCAGATGATGATAAGGTTTATTCATCTGATATTGATTCATGAACCCTTGATCTTGCATTTCCTAAAAGATAGATTCAACAAACAAAAGAATTATGTAAATAAATAAATCAGTACTATATATATATATGATTCGAAATAAATTTACAACTATGTATCCTGTACGTTTTGTCAAAAACAATTGTGTTCACTGCAGAGAACTTCTCTAAAATACTTCCCATAGATTGACCAAATGGTGGTAAATAAAAATATATCGATCTTCTAATTCCCATAGATTGACCAAATGGTGGTAAATAAAAATATCAAGTCAATAAGAAGAAATGGAAGCTAGTCAAAACATTAATAATGAAATTTGATGCCATGTCTATCAAATACCTGATTCCTGGAGGTTTAAATGGATATTCTGGAGGAAACTTTATTTTTCCATAGTAAAATCCACCTAAAGTATTTGAACCAGTGAGATTAGAACGGAATCAGGTGAGGATAACCTTAAGACTAAAAATTAATTTCTTGGTGTCAAAATAGGAAGAACAAACCTGCAAAAGACGTTCCTTGGCTCCCCTACAATACATAATCTGAATTAGAAGTACGAGTCATATCACATACATGTATAGAACAATGAGGTGAAAAGGGAAAAATCAAAGTATCACAGTAAGGTGCGACTGGCTCTTATCTGGTAAGAGGCAATGTTGTTCACCAAAACTAACTTTGCCTCTTAACGAAAAAACCGTAGCTCTCGTTCCTCTTATCTGGTCAGCACCAATTTCATATCTTCTTCATCATAACTTTCATTCTCACCGTAACCATATTTGAAAACACTCTAAAAAAAGGTTGTTAATAAGACATAAAACTCTATGAGTGAACCATTCCCACAGGGCGTTGGAGTAGAAGATGAAGGAAAAGCTTACTTGCCAACCTGGTGTCCAATTGTCCATATTGCCAGGAGGTAGGGGCTTGGGTCGTCAGGCTCTCTTTTGTCCAACTGAAAGCACGAGAATGAGGAAGTTAGTTGGTAACATATAGGTATGTGATAAAGGACTGGTAAGCAACAATATTATCACAATTCACATAAGTCTTACGCTTTAAAATTTTTATCTTAAATTTGATGGAAAAGAGATCTGGTGATATAATACCTTGGATTTTGGAAAGGGCAAACCTTGTTGGCGTAGAGAGGAACATCTCCATTTATGTATTTGTGACTTGAAGCATCCGATGTGACTATACGTCATTGACGAATTAAACCAAAACTGATTCTATTTTTCCAGAACATAATAGTACCTATGCAACACTGATCATGTCAATTAGAATCTGAAGAGAAGCAAATTCAGTCAATGTATTGAACTAACTAAGCTCCAATTTCACTTTGAAACCTTAATTTCCATGATCTGAAGTCCAAACACCATCTCAAATCATCTGATGTCTGAAATCTTAGCACTCCCTTAGACACTAACTTCGGCCATTTCTAGGGAAGTGGATATATTACCCTTGATGTGTCTATACGCTTTAAAACATTCGAAATAAACAACCTAACATAATCATTGCCAAATCTTCCTAGCTAGTATTACGTGTGTGATACAATGTACAAACTCAGATTGACAAAATACACGAAAGCTAGAGAGAGTCAGAGTACATACCGATCATTTTGTCGATGAGTTTGAGTTCATCTCGAGCCTCTTCGATGAGTTCTTCAACTTGGCCGCAACCAATAAAACCTAGAAATTGTAGCTGAATTGTAAAATTAAACATGGATCTCATATCTATAAACCCTAGAAATCAAATTTCACAAAAAACCCAACAATAAAGTTGCAAAACCCAATTGAAATTTAGTTGAAATTGTTGCAGAGAACTTACAATCGGAGCTTCCATCTCTTCCTTCTTGCCATAAGAAGAACATATAAAAGCTTCGTCCACCCACTGTGTGTGTGTTTTGTAGAGAGAAAAGACGATATGGTGGGAATCAAAAATATATGTTAAGATATAATAACATTAGAAAGTAGTTTTGGCTTACATTTTTAGACATCAAAGAACTATAAAGCGATCTTAAGAGCATCACCGTACTTCATCTTCTTTCTATCTCCACCAGTAACTGAACCCTAAAACCCATAATTTCCACTTTCATCAAACCTTTCAATCAACTACACATGTAATTGGCAAATTGCATCAAAATTAATGTAATTCATTCAAATTAAACAAACAAACAGACCTTCAGGAGCAGCAGCCATAGCAAACACCGACAGATTCCTCTTTTGGAATCGAGAAATTACCAATGTCAATACATAACACATTAAACCAAATTACCAATGTTGACAAATCACAAAACATGAATATTATCATTTATCAATTTTCAACTTACAACTTACAAGATTCAACAAAGCAAAACAAAACATTGAAACCCTAAGCAACAACTAACTTGTAATTTGTAAAATTGAAAACTTAGGAATGAACATGCCGAGAAGGAGAAGGAACGGTTTGTGGTCGCCGGCGGACTGCAGTCTGCAGACCTGGTCGCCGACGCCCGACGGTGTCACCGTGAAAATACGATTTTTAAAATCGTCAAACACCTACAGATTCCTCTTTTGGAATCGAGAAATTACCAATGTTCCGAAGAAAGAAGAGGTGAGAGTACGGTGTTGGTGGTGGTAGGTGGAGGGAGAAAGAAGGAAACGACGGAGAGGTTTGGTGGAGGAACCACCGCCATTGGTGGAAGCCACAGCGCAGGTGCAACCGGCTGAAACGGAGGAGGATTCATGGGACGCATCATCGCATTCACCTAAACCCTAAATGGGAGTGGAGGAGATAACCTGCGTTCTATGTGTGAGACAGGGAGTTGAAGAACATGGAGTAGAGGGGAGTTGAATGGGCTGAAAGAATGGGCTGAAAGACTGGCTGAATGATTTTAAACGGCCAGGATCTAATTTAGAGATGAATTTATACGGCTCAGATCTCTTCAGGAACGGTTAGACTCAATGGTGTCATTAGTATAGGTAATTTCTCCCTGATTTCTCTCTACTGCTCATTATCACCTACGCTGTGTTCTCAAGTTTTTTTTACGAAGGAAAGGAACGGAAATGAGAGGAAAGTATGAATAAAATTAAAAAATGTTGTGTTCTCGGGTTTTTTTAAAGAGGGAAAGAAAGGGAAGGGGAAGGAAAATATTGCTGATTTTCCTTCCAAAACTTTCCGCCCAAATGTGGGAGGAAACGGAAGGAAAGGTAAGAAATGAAATAAAAAAAATTAAAAATATTTATAAAATTACACATATACCCTTTAATTACATTTCATTATGAAATAAATTAGGGTATATTGGTAAAAGTAACACCTTTCCTTTCTTTTCTCTCCTACTCAAGAACATGAAAATTTATTTTCTTTCCATCTCCTTCCTTTCTTTTCCTAAATCTCAAAAACACGAATACAAATATTTATTTCCTCCCCATTCCTTTCCTTTCTTTTCTTTCTGTTCCCGTTCTCTTCTTTTCTTTCCTTCTAAAACTCAAGAACGCATCGCTAATCTCTCCTTCTCTCGCCCTCACCCAACAAGAAACGGAAAAATCCCGCTTGCTTTTTCTCTCTTTCCGGCTGCTCTCTCCACTGGAACAAACCAGGTTAGGTTTTATTTGTTCCTCATCTTCGATTTTTTTCATTTTTGGGTTTGTGGTATTAAGTGATTTGTTCCTCATAATCAAAGGATATCAATGGGTTTTGTTCAGTCTGATTTTGCTTCCGAAAACGCTCTTTGCTTTTGTTTTGTTCATCACTGATGCCATCCTTACCGGCCTCATCATCGCCTATGTTCCTTGTAAGTTCTCTATGACAAGCTCGTTCAATTTTGGTAATTACATACGAATTTGTGTTTGTAACACTTCGATTCTGATGAATTTTAGATACAAAGATTGATTGGGATGCTTACATGTCACAGGTGATGAGTCAATTTTAGCCTCTTTTTGGGGGGTTTCTGTACCCCCTTTGTGTTAAAGAAGCTGCATTTTGTTTTGGATAGTATTGTAGCTTCAAAATTGAGACATTAGGAAAATAACAAGATTTAATGCCAACTGATGCGAGTAGATTAATGTTGATGATGAATTTGAATGAAGTCTATATCAAATTTTCATTTGGAAAGAAAATGATTTGACATCAAAATTCAAAATTGAGTTTTTTTATGGGTATATAATTCTGTTTTTACTCAGAAATGGTATGTGACTAAACAGGTTGATGGATTTATGGAAGGAGAAAGAGATTACAGCAATCTGAAAGGGGACACAGGGCCTTTGGTTTACCCTGTTGGGTTTCTTTATATATACTCCGACATACAATATGTTACAGGAGGCCAGGTCTATCCTGGTCTATCCTGCTCAGGTGAATTCTTACTTACATTTGGTACTAATATGTTATATGGGTCTGTTTAGTTTGGTACTTCTGAGTTTTGATGCATGGTTTCAAGATCTAACTGGATATTCTCGATAATCTCTCTTGTTAAAATCAGGCTCTCTTTGGCTTTCTCTACATTGTGAATCTTGGAATAATGCTATTCATTTATGTGAAACTGATGTGGTATGATTTCTGTTCATTTGCTAAGTGTTGATCAAGCTATCTCATGTACATTCTTTAGTCTTTACTATCCTTAGATGTTACTTTGAATTCTAATTTGTTTTCTATGCAGCTGCCTTGGTGGGCCCTCACTTTGCTTTCTTTATCTAAAAGATTGCATTCAATCTTTGTGCTTCGTCTTTTCAACGACTGTTTTGCTATGACTCTTCTTCATGCTTCCTTGGTTCCACTCTTCTATCAGAAATGGCATTTGAGTTTGATTATTTTCAGGTGGTGTGCTTTATCTGATTGTATAATTTCACCTCTTTTGGAATTAACAAAACTTAATATGCCTTCAACTTGGCGTTGCTTTTCGTATTGCAGCGCAGCTGTTTCAGTGAAGATGAACGTGCTTCTTTATGCTCCACCTTTGTTCCTTCTCATGCTTAAGGTTCACTAAAGCTATTCTGTTTCTGTGTAGTATAATTGAAGTTTGTGTCTGAACCATACATACATTCAGGCGTTTACTCAAGCTACCATTTATCTGTTTCAGTATATCACTTTTAATACAGTGTATGTATATTATTGGGGTGATATCAGCTTTAGCAGGTGCTGCATTTATACAAGTGCTAATTCTTGCCAATTGCATTAGTAAAATTGATATTGAAGGAAAATCCTTGGAGATCATAGCACTTCAATTGATATATCAATCTAGTAAATAATAAACTCTATTCGCAATAAAAACTTTATTATAACCAACAAGTTAGATTGCAACCACATGTTGACTTAGTTTTTCATCTTCTTTTTATCTTTTGGTGTTCATTCTGCAGATTCTCTTGGGCTTACCGTTTCTTTTGTCATATCCAATTGCATATCTATCTAAGGCCTTCAATCTTGGACGTGTCTTTATCCACTTCTGGTAACCTTACTGTCGCCTGTATGTTTCATTTTATTCAAATAAAGAGTTTGTTTGCTATAACATTTGTCTTTTGACAT
This sequence comes from Saussurea involucrata, assembly GCA_033807775.1. Taxonomy (NCBI): domain Eukaryota; kingdom Viridiplantae; phylum Streptophyta; class Magnoliopsida; order Asterales; family Asteraceae; genus Saussurea; species Saussurea involucrata. The sequence goes on along the minus strand of CM066325.1, from coordinate 9,503,577 downwards.
AATCTATGCCCATTTTGATTTTGAAAAGTGAGAGTTCATTATGCCGTTTGAGAAAGTCATGTTTTCTTCAGCTTCTTGAAAGTAACTTGTTAGATTCTGTTTATATGAATCTAGATGCTTTGATTCAAATTTGATCGATATCCCTGTTGAAGTGGAAACACCTGATCATCACTACTACCATGTACGTATGGGATTTCTATAATTATTATTTAAGAGTTTATAAATGTGAAATTGTGAAACACTCCAGAGAGAAGTATATTCAGATTTTTTTTTGGGTTTTATGCAGATTGCCTTTTCACTAAAAGGAATGTTGATGCATTTGGAGAGTTGACATGGGTATGTGCAACACTCTTGTTATATGGTTTCACACGCGTTTTAAAAGTATTAGAGTTTGTGCTTATGATTTTGATAAGAGGTCTGAAGTCTTATTTCACTTCTGATTAATAAGAGGTGGGGCTTTAAGAGGTTATAAGACATTAAGTTACCTCTTTTAATTTCAGACATATTTCAGACTTAAGAGCCTCTGAAGTCTGAAAAAAAACGGTCTGAACGTAAAAACGTCTGACCGATTCAGACTTCAGAGGTATTAAGAGTTTTTTTTGAAAAAACAAACAACCCCTAAGTGTTGAATGTAAAAAACAAAATTGAACATTGTGATTTTTACGTTTCTATTTTGAATAAATCTTAAGAAATCCTTTAAAGATGATCTTACATTATTATAATCATATCAATTAGTGGTGATCAAGTGACTAAATAGTAGGTGTATTAAGCCGCTGCTCCTGCATCAATTCAGCCAAGACCGTTTGAATGAATAAGCCGAAATCAAACAAATGCAACTTGCATGAACATGCATTAAGCTGCTGCACCTACTCAACTAACAGGAATTAACCACTAGACAGCCATTAAGTCGCCGCTCCTGCATCAATTCAGCCAAGACCGTTTGAATGAATTAGCCGAAATCAAACAGATGCAACCTGGATGAACATGCATTAAGCTGCTGCACCTACTCAACTAACAGGAATTAAGCACTGGACAGCCATTAAGCCGTTGCTCCTGCATCAATTCAGCCCAGACCGTTTGAATGAATAAGCCGAAATCAAACAAATGCAACCTGGATGAACATGCATTAAGCTACTGCACCTACTCAAGTAACAGGAATTAAGCACTCCACAACCGCGTCTTAATAAGAATACCATTTGTTAAGTAAAAGTTTAATGAGTTTGTTGGGACTAATGGCTTATTCAGTCAGCTATACCTGACTGTTTCGTAGTGACTTACTGCCGTTAATTTGAAAATGCATTGGATTATTAAATATATTAAATGCTTTAATAATATAGTTAATATTGTAATCTTTAAAAGGAAGAAAGAAACTATAATATGTACTATAATACCAATTTAGGGTAGAATCAATGAGTGTGTATGTGTGTGTATATATGCATAATGCGCACATGATTCATACAATCGTTCTATTCTTCTTGTACATGAATCTGAAATTTGTTTATGATCCTTCTTTTCGCTAGAATAATTTCAACTTTTGACTTTTTGCATTAGGTAAAATCGTTTTGATCGACTCCACATTCAAATTAAAATTAATTTGTGGACTAAGATGCTTATTGCAATGTCTTCTGTGGTGATACAGTACTGGTTATTTGACATAGGGGAAAACACAAAATCCATGTAATTCCTGTTGAACATCTGAAAAAGCAAAATGTTGAAACTATCATGGAGTATAGAGACTAGAATGTGGAGTGCCTAGATAGGACGATCTGCTTACAAGTTAAATGTGATCTTCTGGTTGCTATAGTTTCCTTTATACATAACTCATGATCATTCCTTTATTCCATAGTTTTTATCATGTTTTGAATATGGGCTTGTGTGTTCCATGCTATCTTCTCATTTATTTCTCTGATTGTCATCCTATGAAGTACAGGATCTGATTTGGCATTTTAAGATTGAGACAACATTGAATTTTTCACGTTACTCCGTGTGGGATTTACTGGGTTTGGTTTGGTTTGGTTTGTTTTGGTTTGGTGTGGTTTGGTTTGGTCCGGTCTTAGAGAACATTACTTGTAAAACTGAAGTTGTACATGGCAACTCGTCAAAGAGCTTCAAAGACATCTGATGTGAGAGCTCCAAATGCAAATGATTCAAAATTTTCAAAGGCCGTCAGTGCCATGAATTTCTTAGGGCTCTCTCCCGAAGTTGTCAAACCAGCACTCCACTGTCTTCTGAAATTGGTTTCTAAGGCGAAGTTTATTTGTTATATTTTTTCTTAACTGCTAGCTATTATATTTGAACTTTATTAATTAATGTCCAACTGATAATTTTATATTAACTATTAGAGCATCTCCAACAGCTATGTTAAAATGGAAAAAAAGTGAGATTTTAACATTTTTATTGCTCCAACAGCTATGCTATTCTCTATGCTAAAATACAAAAAAGAGGAGAGAGATTGTAAAAATCTCTAAATTTAGAGAAATATCTATTTAGATGGTTTTTCCTCAAAATTAATCATTACCTAAAAAAACAAACTTTTTTTATCTCAACTTTCCATATATTGAATATTTTAATAATATAATTAAATAAATTGAATATTTTAATAAGATAATTAATAGTAGAGTTGCTAAAATAGCATAACTGTTGGAATTGGATGCAATTTTTTTTAGAGTTTTTGAACTTTTGTACTCTATTTTAGAAAAAATTTAACATAACTGTTGGAGATGCTCTTAATTGTTAATCGTTGTATTATTTGTCTTTATGATTGATTAAGCTTTAATTTTTTTTTTAAACTTTTTGTGTCAATTTTAATAGTAGATGGGCATATCTATACTATGTTGTAAAGCATTTATGAAAAACTCTTAAAAACAACCCTAAAGCTTCATGTACCGCTATTTAATGATAATTACTTAAAATCTCTTAAAAACAACTAATGAAGCTTTATGTACCGCTTTTAATGCTAATTGTTTGATTAATACTTATCTCTAAGACTCTAACAATCTTTAAATCCTTAAATCGTTTAATTAGTATTTATCTCTAACTACTTTCAAATCCTCAAATCATAATTCATAAACTCCTCAAAACCGCACATTAAAATAAATTAGAACATTAAAATCAAGATATATCACGTTGCATTGTGCGAGTAGACCTCTAGTGTTTATATGATATATAAAGAGTAGTGAATGAGAAAGAAAAGATGAGGAATTTTAAATTGTAAAAGAAAAAAGATAATACATATAATATAAATGTATGGGCTGATTTAATAAGTCCATAGCAGTAGTATGTACTATGTAGTAGAGGTGTGCAGAAAGTCAACCGATCCAATCAGAACCGACTGACCTTGATTGATATCCAATTGTAATTGGATCTGATCGGATCAAAATTTTCAGCATCCAATTTGGATCGGTCGGTTCTTGGATGACAGTCCAGAACCGACCAAAACCGAATCGAACCGGTTCACCATCCAACCACTCATCAAATTATCATCCAACCAGTCATCCGATTATCCTTCAACCACCCATCCGGTTATCATCCAACTACCATCCAATACATTATAATTCAAAGTTTCAAAAGTAAAAAGTTTTTATTTTTAAAACATTATAATTTAAAAACATTTGTAAAAAATAAAAACTAAATTTGTTAGAAAGAAACATAGGATGGATCCGATCCGATCCAACGGATATCCAGTGGATATCCAATGAGAATATCCAATGAATGGAACCGAACCGATCCAATCATCCATTGGATTGAAAAATCCAACATCCAATGGATGATTGGATCGGTTCGGTTCCCCTCATATCCATTGAATGTCAACCGATGAACACCCTAGTATGTAGCACCACTAAATTTGTCTCTCGTGGTGTATTTTTTTATTTATGCTACCATGTATATTCACCTCATTATGAATATTAAAACATTAATTATACTATTCAAATAACTGATATATTTAATAAGATAATACTTATTTTCTTAAACATTTTAATTTCAAATAATTTTTATTGATGACAATAATTTTTTTTGGGAAGGGTGTCCTAGGCTATGTCTAGACTAATCCCTTGGTAAATTATGACTGTAAGATATCAACTCTGATTAAAGCTCAGTGACCACAATTGTTATGTAAGACTGGATTAGAACCTTAGACAGATGGGATATCCCACCACATCCTCCAGGGCCTTAACCAGTACGCCACAACCCTTGGTAAAAAAACATTTATCTTCCTCAAAATAACCATTTTAAAAAGTTAGTCAATTTTTTTCTCTTCTATTTTTTTAAATAACGTTTTGAAACCATTCTCGATGTATTCAACTTTCCTTTCCATTTTTAAAGAGAGATTAAACAAATTAATCTAGATAAGAAGTAATCGTCCATTGATTTTTTTACGAGATTCTATAAGATGACATTTAAAGGTCGTTTACCAAACGTTTATTATGGATAAGTGCTTATTAAATCACATCGGATGAATATGGTAAGGACCAATAATCTTTCACGGTAAGAGCGATACAAGGACCAAAAGTCTTACCCGGTAAGTGAGAACGACGGGACTTTTACCACGGTTAGCGTTGACCATGTTATTTGTTACATACAATGTCGCTTTAGTTGACTAAAATTGTGCCAGGTAAGTAAATGATAGTGTTAAAGTTTGCCAGTGAACGTTTACAGGGTAAGATTTTGGTAAACGGCCGCTTAGTTTGCATAATGAAATATGTCGAAATTGAAATATATTAAATGAATTGGAATTTAAAAAACTAAAATGAAATTTAATCAGGTCTAACTATGCGTTTGGGTTGCAAAAATTGAAATTGTCAAGAATGAAACCTGTTAGTACACAATGTATCCAAGATTTAGGCTAATTGTAATTAGTCAACGATAGTCAAAAGTCAATGTAGGTATTGTGTCGGTCAAAGGTATAAATACCCAATTCTAGGGTTTGTGAGGATGAGGTCATTGTGAATAGCTACCGAGTGTGTGTGTGTTTTAGAAGGGTGGCCTCCAAGAGAGATTTTGTTCCTAATTCTTATCTTCTAAATTTCTCAATCTAATTAAAGGGTTTTATGGTTTAATCTTGTTACCTGAATCATTCTCTGATGGCATGAAATCATGTGAGAAGTGTCATTTTCCATGAGAAGTGTGAGAAGTACTTTGAAACCGTTCATCACTTTTAATCAAATATCCTACCATGAATTCCGGCTTATAAGGGAATTGATCTGGTGCATCTCGGTGCATCTGATCTTAACGTTCGTCCATTTCTCATCCAATAGTTGATAACCACTTTTCACGATTCTCACCAAAATTGGCACCTCTCACCGGAACCCAACCATTTGTGTGTTTCGATAAATATAACTTCTATAGGTGTCATAATAGACTGTTTTATAAGACTTAATTTGGGGGAGCAAGCTTATATGGTGATTTTAGATGCCATAACAAGCTTTTAGAATGTTTTTATTAAAAAATGATCGTATTAACTATTTTATACGACACTATTTGAAAAAATGTCTTATAAAATCATCAAAATTCCAAAAACCTACCAAAAATCTAAAAATTTAAATCGTCTTTTAACTTGTTAAATGTTTGCCCAAAATTCCAACTATTTTTGACGAACTTACTTAACTTTTTTTCAACTTACTTAAATATTTTTTTAGAATAAATGTTTCTATTATAATTTGGTATAATATTTTGATAATATTATGTTATTAAAAACTTCAATTTAAAGATAGATTTTATCGTTATTATAGTTTTAAGTTCATAAGAGATCTAAACCGCATAAACTGATCAAATTAGACCTATGTTCCAATTTGACCAGTTTCATCATTTGCTCGCAAATTGCTTGATTTTAAAAAAAAAATCTAAACCATCATTACAGTTTGATTTGTTGTTTATATTAATTTTCAACAGTTTCTCTAAAATGAAGAAAACGACAAGTTTGAACGTTTTTTTTGTTTCAATATATTCTTCAAAACTTTTTTCAAAATGAAAAAAAGTTATAGATAAAAATGTAAATTTCTTCAAGGTTGGAAAACTTTTCGAAAAAGATTACTACGAGAGATAGCTTAATTTTAAATCTATTAAAATTAAAATGTATTTTTTTAAAATTTAAATTTTGATTTCTCATTTTTTTTTATTAAAACGAGATGAATAACCGCTCAAACCGCAAATCTTCTATATTATCTATATAAAAGCAAAATGTGGAGTTGCTTATGTGGCATCATGAGAAGCCTCCATTTACATTTCTTTATTTTCTCATAATTTTGATTTTTTAAATAAAAAACTTCTCATAAATGACTATTCTACCCTTAACCCGAATAACACATTCTACTAATATTTTATATATTTCACGGTCATAAAATATAAACCAAATACATGTTATACTATTATTATTGTACATATTTTATTGCTAAATAATATTTTTTATTGATGGTAGATAAGGTTTTTTTTAATTAGATTACGTTTTTTCTTTGATTTGCTACGGCGCATTGAAAAAAATATTGTCATTTGGTAGATATTGGTTGATAGATGGTGTTTTTTACTTAATGCAAGTCAATTGTTGAGTATTATTGTATGACACAATTACATATTAAAAGTAACAAACAATTAATTTGAGAAAATTATTTGAGCAAGTGTCCAACGAAAAAATATAAATCCTTATTCGGTTTAACCGATTACCGAACCGAACCTTATTTGGTTTGGTTATCGGTTAATTTTAAAAACTCTTGAAAACCGATTTAACCGAAAACGAATTTAACCGACCAAATAACACCCCTAGTCATAGCCTAGAACACCAAAAAAAAAAAAAAAAAAAAAAGACATTATCAAACATTACCGACTTGTACTTCTGCTCCCAAGTCCCAACTCGAAAGTTTGCATTTAATTCTTGCCTCTATCTATCTTTCTCTCTCTTCTTCACCCAAGGCACGTGACTCCACTTTTAGATCCCAATTTTCCACCCCTTTTTTCTTGGTCAACAAACTTTTATCTATATCACCCCATTTGTCTTTGCACAATCCCTTCAATAGAGACTTTACGTTTTTGAGTTTGTCTCGGAATCGGCAATCCGGCTTAGTCGACAATACTTCTTTTGACCAACCTTCTTTTACCACATCTTCCACACTTCCTTCATTAAGGGGCCGTTTACAAAACGCTTACTCGGGTAAGTGTTTACCAAGTCACATTAGCTTACCGGATGAATATGACAATGACCAATAATCTTACCCGGTAAGAGAGGAAGCAAAGACCGAGAGTCTTACCCGGTAAGTGAGTGCGACGGCTCTTACCACGGTTAGCGCTTACCGGCTAAATTGTTGCATACGATGCCATTTTAGTGGACTTAAATCTTATCCGGTAAGTAAGCAATAGTGTTGAATTTTACCGGTAAACACTTACCCGGGTAAGTGATTCGGTAAACGGCCCCTAAGACATACATCAAAGAACTTGAAAGGAATGGGCCCAAAATCAGCCCCCTTGTCGCTTAACATAATCGGTGCATGATCCGACCATTTCCTCTCCAACGATCTTACTCCCAAATTATTCCAAGTTAAGCCGAAGTCATTTGTCACCAAAAATCTATCCAGTTTACTAAAATTTTTACCGTCATCGCTCACTCTTGTGAACTTTGTACCCCCTAGCCGAACGTCTATTAGCCTGTTCCTCCGAATGAAGTCGTTAAACTCCTCCGAGCCTTTTATGTTTGTTACCGAGTTCAACCTTTCGTGCGGTCCCCGAACCTCGTTGAAATCTCCAAAAATCACCCACTTCACCTCTTCTTTAGCACACAATTGATCAATTTTTGCCCACAATTTTGCCCTCTCATTTTGGTCACGTGGGCCGTAGACGTTCACACATCCAATTAACCCATTTTTCTTTTCCCACTTCTCCACAACCGCCACAAAATTGTCATCTTCTATTAGGAATTCACACCGGAATGAATTTCTATTCCATATGAGGAGAAGTCCACCCGATCTACCCGAGGATGCTACTTTTTGAATCAACTTATCATATAGTTTTTATCAACGTAATTAGTTCATCAGCTAATTTACAAACAAATACTAATTAATGGTTCATAAAAGAGAAAAATAAAAAAAACTCAATGAAGGTTCTAATTTTAAATATTTTGTCTCTGAACTTTTTTTAATTATAAAAAAATCACTGACCATTTATATTTTTAAATGACTAATTCACTGATTTAAAAAAATACTAAACTTTTAAAAATCGACTCAAAAGAATTATATGCAATAAGATAATAAGGATTTAAAGTAGAAAAAAACAAAAAACCATTTTATTGTTCTCAAACATTATCAAACATAACCATAAGAGATGTGGCGTACTGATTAAGGCCCTGAGGAATGTTGCAGAATATGTCATATGTTTAGTGTTCGAATCCATCATACACAATTTGTGGCCACTGAGGTTTAATCATGACTGGTATCTTACGGTCATAATTTGCCAAGGATTTAGTATAGTCATAGTTCAGGACACCCTTAAAAAGATTTTTTTAATTATAAATAAATCACTGACCATTTATATTTTTAAATGATAAATTCACTGATTTAAAAAAAATACTAAACTTTTAAAAATCGACTCAAAAGATTTATATGCAATAAGATAATAAGGATTTAAAGTAGAAAAAAAACAAAAATCTATTTTATTGTTCTCAAACATTATCAGACATAACCACAAGGAATGTGGTGTACTGGTTAAGACCCTGGAACATGTTGTGGAATATGTCATCTGTTCAGGGTTCGAATCCAGCATACACAATTTGTGGTCACTGAGGTTTAATCAGGTAGGGGTGTACGCGGGTTGGGTTGGACGGTTTTGGACATTTTTACAACCCAACCCAATTATGGCGGTTTGAAAATTCTCAACCCAACCCAACCCATTCAAAAGTGTAACCCAACCCTTGCGGGTTAGGACGGGTTGAGTTGGGTTGACGGGTTAGAAATATACGAAAATTTGACGTTTCTCTTTTTTACAACCCTTAGTTTTGTAACGCATTATGGCGCGTTACGATGCGTTGACGCATTCTTTTGTAATGTGTAAGATTGTTTTTACTATATAACTTGAAGAATAAATGATAATTGTTCACGAAACCTAAAACTTAAATACTCATAATAAGGAAACCTAAAAACTAAAAACCCTAAATTGGTAAATCATTACTCTCATTCTCGTACACGAAGAGTCGAACGCGAACTATGAGAATTAAAGATAGTAGTGAGTAGAGATTCAAGAGAACAGTGTGTGTGTGTATATATATATATATATATATATATATATGTGTGTGTGTGTGTGTGTGTGTGTATGCCACCATAACTTGTAAGACTTGACATCGCAATCACGCCTCACGTCATTTATAACCTTGATATATATATATATATAATTTATCGAAATAATATATTAGCGGCGGGTTGGCAGTTTGGGTTGGGTTGAGTTATGCTAACCCAATTTCAACCCTCCTAATTAGCGGGTTGGCGGTTTAACGGGTTGACGGGTTGGGTTTAATCGAGTTGTTAGTGGGTTGGGCGGGTTTCGTGGGTTGACGGTTTTTTGTACACCCCTATAATCAGGGCTGATGTCTTACAATCATAATTTGCCAAGGGTTTAGTCTAGTCATAGCTCATGACACCCTTAAAAAAGATTTTTTTTTCTATTGTTGATTCGATTCGCCACTACCGACGCACATGGGCGGACCCAAGTGAGGAGATACGGTGGCACGTGCCGCCGTATTAATCGTCCGACGAAGGGTAAATTTTTTTTACTTCTATGAAGGGTGCAACCGTATCGTTTTCGAGGGTGCAACCGTATTAACCAAAAATCCAAAAAAATACTTGAAATCAACCAAAGATCCAAAAAAACATTTGAAATCAACCAAAAAAACCGAAAAGTTCTCTCGAAATCGATAAAAAAAACTTAAAAATTCCTCGAAATCAAGAAAACAACTTAAAAATTTCTCTCAAAGCGGTGGAATTAGGATAAAACAACATCGGACGATGTGAAAATTTTTTAAGTTCGTCAAAGGTGTCACCGTATGAAAAAAATTCTAGGTCCGCCTATCTGGACGCAAACATTAACCACTTCTGCTCCAAGTCCCAACTCGAAAGTTTGCATTTAATTTTTAGTCGATATCCGTACTCATGAGTAGATAGAAATGGGGGTTGTTAAGCCTACCACTGCAAAAAAAAGTCTACCCCCCTATGCTCCTAAAAAACAGCCTAGAGACCCATATCTCTCTCACAAACCAAATAAATCAATTTAAAATTTACATTTTACACCCTTAAAATTATTTAATTAATTTGGTTTATATTTTTTACTTTTCTAATTTTCATTTTACACTTTCATCATATTAACAAATATAATCGTTTATTAGTTAAAATACGTTAAAAATACGTTTTAATTTTAACAAATTACGTCATTATAATCGTCTTTTCGATACGTTCGAAATGAGTACAATATTGAATATTTTTTGATTTTTTGATTTAATTATATATCATATATATACTATATAAAAATATTTTTTATATTTAAAATTAATACTCTTATAGTTAATTATTTAATTTATGGTACATCTCTTACTTTTTCAAAAATTTGTTAAAAAAAATACGTTTTAATATATCACATTAAAGGGTATTTGGGATTGCTTATTTAAAACAACTTATGTTTATTTTTAAAAATGTTTATCAACTTGTGTCGTGCTAATAACGGGTTGGGCGTAAAAATGTAATTTGAACAAAGAAATATCAAGAGATCTTGTTAATCATAATCCGCTAACGTTTTAGGACGAAATCTTATTATTTTTTAGCATGAAGATAAAAGTGTTATATTGTTTTATAAATAAAATATTTATCTTGTGAAGTATATTTTCTCTCTAAAAATGTTAAAATTTACCATTTTGCATTTTAAAGGGTATTTGGGATTACTTATTAAAACAACTTAAGCTTATTTTTATAAATGTTTATTAACTTATGTCGTCCTAAAATATTTAAGTTCAAAATTAAATTTAGTTGCAACTTACAAAATACTTATATTTCAAACCTAAGTTTTAGATTTCTTTTAATTAAAATTTACAGTTAGGTTTAAAATATAATTTTATATTAATATTTATTTCTAACAACCTTCAAATCTTTAAATCGTGAACTCTTATTAATTAATTTTTATCTCTAACCACTTTCAAATCCTCAAATCAGGAACTTCTCAAAAAATGTCATTTTTTAAACAAGTTTATTAAAAAAAATTGTCCGTTTTCTCAAAACCACACATTAAAATAAATTAAAACATTAAAATTGAGATATATCGTGTTGCATTGCGCCAGTAGACTTCTAGCTATATTATAAGCTTTTTATGTTTATTTTCTTAGAAGTTATTAAGTTTAAAAAATTTAAGTGTTTTGAATGTTGTGTACAATTGTTATATATACAAAAAATTCAGTTTTTATCTTGAGTGTTTTGAATATCATGTACAATTATTATATATACAAAAGAAATCAGTTTTAAAAAAAACTCGTGCTACCATTTTTATATGAATGGATGAGAAATCCACATATTTATCTTAATTTAAAACTTTATATTTATAATAATTATAATATAATTAAATCAAAAAATATTTAATATTTGGTTCATTTCGAAGGTATTGACGAGACAATTATAATGGTGTAATTTGTTAAAATTAAAAAAAAATTAACATATTTTAGTCAATATACAATTATGCGTGTTAATATAATAAAAGTGTAAAATGATAAATAAAAAATTAAAAGATATAAAATAAATTAACTAAATAAGTATAAGGATATGAAATTTAACTTTAAAAAAAATTAAGACTGAGGGGAGGGGGGTATACAAATATGCAAGGGGTTGGGTTAGAATAACCCATATGGGGTTGCTAAGCATACCCCCATTGTTTGGCAAAACAAAATTAGCTTATAAGCTAACTTATTTTTGGGTACATGTTTGGATAACGCTAGCTTATAAGCTAGCTTATTTTTTGGTACATGTTTGGATGACGCTAGCTTATAAGCTAGCTTTTTGAAAAGCTACTTGGAGTAGCTTATGAGTAGCTTTTTGTAAATATTTCAATTATGCCCTCATTAATATTAATCATTATTTATTAGCTATTTTTTAATATGTCATTTTTGGTCATTTAAATACTTATAAGCTACTTTTTGTCAAACGTGACTTTTTCATCAGCTAGCTTATCAGCTACCAACTAGTTTATCAGTCAACAGCTAGCTTATCAGCTAGTTTGCCAAACATAGCCCAAATGTATACTCTCTCCTATCTTTCACCCTACTCTCTCACAAACCAAACCAAATAAATTATAGTTACACTTTACACCCTTAAACTTATTTATTTAATTTATTTTATATTTTATATTTTTCTAATTTTCATTTTACACTTTCATCATATTAACACATATAATCGTATATTAGCTAAAATACGTTTTAATTTTAACAAATTACACTATTATAATCGTCTATTCGATACGTTCGAAATGAACTCAATATTGGATATTTTTTGATTTAATTATTTAATTATATTTTATATATACTACATAAAAATATTTTTTATATTTAAAATTCATATTTTTATAGTTAATTATTTAATTTATGGTACAACTCTTATTTTTTCAATTTTCGTTTTACAATCTTATCACATTAAACATAATAATCATATATTAACTAAAATATGTTAAAAAATACGTTTAAACATATCACATTAAAAGGTATCTGGGATTGATTATTTAAAACAACTTATGCTTATTTTTAAAAGTGTTTATCAACTTATGTCGTGCTAATAACGAGTTGGGCGTAAAAATTTAATTTGAACAAATAAATATCAAGAGATCTTGTTAATCATAATCCGCTAACGTTTTAGGACGAAATCTTAATATTTTTTAGCATCAAAATAAAAGTGTTATATTGTTTTATAAGTAAAATATTTATCTTGTGAAGTATTTTCCTTTAAAAATGTTAAAATTTACCATTTTGCATTTTAAAGGGTATTTGAGATTGCTTATTTAAAACAACTTATGCTTATATTTAAAAGTGTTTATCAACTTATGTCGTGCTAATAACGAGTTGGGCGTAAAAATGTAATTTGAACACTTGTGGTGGGAAAAACTCATAAACACTTTTATTTTCCAATCCAAACACTAAAAATAACTTATTTGCGGCGAGGAAAAGCAATAAGCAAATAAGCAATCCCAAACACCCCCTAAAATATTTAAGTTCAAAGTTAAATTTAGTTGCAACTTACAAAATACTTATATTTCAAACCTAAGTTTTAGATTTCTTTTAATTAAAATTTACAGTTAAATTTTAAATACAATTTTATATTTTGCTTTGGTGTAAATTTATATATGTGTTTATATTATATTATAAATTTTTTATATTTATTTTCTTAGAAGTTCTTAAGTTAAAAAATTTAAGTGTTTTGAATATTGTGTACAATTGTTATATATAAAAAAAATCTTACTACCATTTCTATATGAATGGATGAGAAATCCACATATTTGTCTTAATTTAAAACTTCATATTTATAATATAATTATATAATTAAATCAAAAAATATTCAATATTGGGGCTCATTTTGAACGTATTGACGAGACAATTATAATAGTGTAACTTGTTAAAAGTAAAGGTATTTTTAACGTATTTTAGTTAATATACGGTTATATGTGTTAATATAATGAAAGTGTAAAATGATAAATAGAAAACTAAAAAGTATAAAGTAAATAATGTAACTTTTAAATAAAAGATTAAAAAAAAATGGAATGTGAAGGGAAGGGGTGTATAAAGTTGCACGAGGTATGTTTAGGGGGAGACTATTAGCACCTAAAAAAAATGATAATTGCACCAAAAAGTCAAAAAATAGGTGTTAAATGTATTGTTTTTTGTGTCAATCATTTTTTGTTTCTACATATATAGAAATGTGGTACGCTAAATACACCTTATGATTTGCTAAATGCACCCAAAAAGGGTGAGTTGACACACTATTATTCCGTGCCAATCATTTTTTATTTAAATATATATAATATATATATATATATATTGTTATTCTTTTTATTTAAATATATATATATATATATTATAGCTGAAGATCTAACAAAATAATATATATATATATATATATTATTATTATTTTGTTATATATATATATATTAGAAATATATATATATATAGTTATTTTTTTTTTACATTTTACGTTCTTATCTATATTTATCTAATATACTCCTTTAAAAATAATTTTATTTACGTTTATTCTTGAATATTTAAGAAGTACAAATCTTAATACATCGTGTACAAGTTTAAAAGTTTTAAAACCTCCAACGTTCAACATGATAATTAAAAATAAAATTATTTTTTATTTTTAAATTACATTTTATACCATTATAATTAGTTATTTAATTTACTTTATCTCTTCTTCTTTCATTTTTATGTTACATCCTTATCATATCAACATACATAAACTAAAATAATTAGAAAAATAAAAAATAAATATTGAGATTTTACATATAAATAAAGCATAAAATAATGTTTATTACATTTTTACTTATTCTAAAATAACATTATCTGTAGTACAATTAACACGTAAAAGACGAGTGTACTTCTGTATTCGATCTGTATACGGGGTAGCCCATGCAGCAGCACACGAATAACTGTAACGGAAGAAATGTGATGTAATGGTAGGAAACGGGTATCCTTCTGCTAAAACTAGTTTCACATAATGGTTACCATTGACATACCCAATTGTATAAACAACATGTTGATACCACGCCGACGGAGTAGATCTAAGCGGTAAGTACGTCGAACAGCCTGTCATTGACATAACGTGTAATATCACATTATATTTGCAAGCAATCAAGACACATATTTCAGGCATTGTCATCCAGTGGTCATATGGTGCACCTTGATCTGATCGAAAGAAGTTTAAAGTGTTATAAGTTGTATTCCAATGTTCACTTCCAAACATGTCGAGGTATTCTGCCTTGTATGCGTCTAACTCTTCCATCAATTGAAACCGAATTGTGGGCCATGCAACTTATAACACTTTAAATAAAAAAAAAATCAATATTTGGCTCATTTCGACCGTATCGAATAGACGATTATAATGGTGTAACTTGTTAAAATTAAAACGTATTTTTAACGTATTTTAGTTAATAAACGATTATATGTGTTAAATGTAAAATTTAAATTATAAAAGTAAAAGGTATAAAGTAAAGTAAGTAATAAGTATAGGGGGTGAAAGTGTAAATATCAAATCAAAATCACAATTTTGTCGGAAAAATTGAAATGTTACACTTTCAACCCCTATACTTATTTACTTACTTTACTTTATACCTTTTACTTTCATAATTTAAATTTTACATTTAACACATATAATCGTTTATTAACTATAATACGTTAAAAAATACGTTTTAATTTTAACAAGTTACACCATTATAATCGTCTCTTCGATACGTTCGAAATGAGCCCAATCTTGAACGTATTCTCATTGGGTGCGTTAATGATAACCATTATGTGAACTTAGATATGACAGAAGGATACCCGTTCCCTTGTACCACATTTTTATTGATATTAGAGTAAAGAGTAAATTACAGTTTTGGTCCCTAAGGTATGTCAAAAATTACGAAATTGATCTTTTAACTTCAAAAATTATCTTTTTGGTACATGGTATGCATTTCGTTACGAAATTGGTACGATTGGTATGGAAATTGATTGGTTTGTCTCGGTATAAAATTGACACCCCTATATATAAACAAAAAGAATAATAATATATATATTTCTATATTTCTAATATATATATTATATAAAACAAATAAATAATATATATATATATTATATAAAAGAAATAAATAAATAATATATATATATGATATAAAACAAATAAATAATATATATATATATATATATATATATATATATATATATTAGACCATGCGCATCGGGAGTGTGGGTTGGCTGGGGTTGGGATGGAACACCATCGCACCCCTTGGGGTTGGATGGGGATGGAGTCCTCCCGGGTTGGGCAACCCGGCTTGGGTTGAGATATTTTGCAAATTTTTTTTTTTTAAATATATCCATTAATATATGAACGTTGGGGTATTTTTTTTTATTTTTTTATTTTTTATTTATATCCTATAAATACTAATATACTTCCCCACTTATTTTTTCACACCACTAAATTTTCTCTCAATCTCTCAAACTTTTCTCTACTACAAAAACAAAATGTCTTCTTCATCAGTGTACACAACGGGAAAGCACCGCAGTGCCCGTTTCAAGTAAACGGAGTACAATACAAACACGGCTACTATCTTGCAGATGGGATATACCCCGAATGGGCTACCTTTGTGAAATCATTCCAATGCCCTCTGGATCAAAGACGATTAAGGTTTAAAGCCGCGCAAGAAGCGGCAAGGAAGGATGTAGAACGTTGTTTTGGTGTGCTAAAACAACGCTGGCACATAATACAACACCCAGCAAAATCGTGGCACCCGAATAAAATACAAAAAGTAATGTACGCTTGCATCATATTACACAATATGATATTGGAAGACGAAGGTAACGCGATTTGTCGTTTCGATGAAAACGCTAATCAAGTTGATGAGGAGGACGACGAAGAGATTAGCGACCAACAATATTGTAAAGCCCGTATCCCGGTATGTATTCTCGTTATTCCTTTTTTTTTTTTTTTAAAAGGAGCATTTAATTAATTAACGTGGTTTCCGTTAGCGGGGTTAGCCGAGTCGGGCCAAAAAGTTAAGTGAAGTAACCTTTGTGGGATTTTGCTAAGAAGTGTAAGTTGAGGGGCTGTTTGGGACTTTCTCCATAGTTGGGCAAGAGGATCGGCCAAGAGGCACGACCCCTCCCCTCCCCTTCGGTTTCATCTTAACAATCCTCCCCCAAAACCCTTAGCCATTTTCTTTCCCTTCCCCTTGTTGTTTTCGGCCAAGAAGAAAAGGAAGTGAAATCGAGAAGAAAAGAGAGAGAGACCGAAAGAGAAAGAGAGCGAGAGTCGAGAGGAGGAAGGAGGCGATCACCGGCGTGAGGGAACCAGCGTCGGGACTGGTCGGAAATGAGGAAGAAGAAGAATTCCGTTAAGGTAAGTGTCCCGTTCGTTTTATTGATGTTTTCTTCGTCGGAAATTGTAAACCGCAACCACCGTGTCACCGCCAATCACCACCACCTCCGGAGTCGGTAGTGGGTGGTGCTTGGTGTGTTTCAGACCATGGTAACCCTAAAACAGTAAGTTATGTTGTTTTGCGGGTCTGTTTGGATTAAGACGTCTTATTGGGATCAAGTTCAAAAGGTTATCATTTTATGTAAATTGCACAGTTTCTGCCCTGTTTTGAGTAAACCGTAACTCTTTACTCGTAGCTCGGATTGAAATGAAATCGGTGGCCGAAGTTCACTAATCGAGTCAGGAAAGTTTTTCGTGTTTTGCCGAAAGTCCGTTTAGGCCTGTAGCTGGGCCGTACGGGGCTGTTTATACAGCTGGTCCGAAAAACTTCCAGCTTTCTGTCCCTGTTTTGTTTTACGCATAACTCTTGCTTGGAATGTCGGTTTGGGATGGGACTGGTGCCAAAAGTTTCGTTTCGGAGTCTATTAAGTTTCCTCTGTTTTGTGGAAAGATAAATTCGGACCATAGCTAGGGCGAAGTTGCCATGTTGTACTGAAAGGTCCGGGTGTTCGCTGTTCTGCGACGCGTTTTTGTAAAATCTATAGTAAATTATAGAAAAATCGTTAGGACGCGTGCGATACGTCCCTGAAACCGTAAGACTTAGAACTTCGTAATTATGAATTTTAATTTCTGTATTTATCAGTTTTAAGGGGGTAAAACAGGTCCCGAACAGACCCGTAATTTCTAATAAAAAGCCGGAATTTTAGTCGTTTGAAAACTAGTAAACGTGTTATGGGTCGGGACTCTCCTTTGACTTTTATTACGTATTTAGGTGGGAGAAAGTGAAGAAGATTGCCGTGTTGGTGTTGCGTTTCGTGAGCACGTTGCTTAGCCTTGAGGTGAGTTCTCTCACCGCGTAGTTAGGAATTTCATGTAAGTCGTTATTTTGTGTTACGTGTGATTACGTGTATTTATGTGCTTACGTGAACTAGATGGGATGTGATAACTGGTTGTGATTTATTAGATTCGTATGTGGAATATATATTTGCATGTGTACACCTCGGTGGGACTGAGGGGCTCGGTGGGACCGAGGGCTTGGTGAGACTAAGCTAGTACAACAATTTTTACTCGGTGGGACCGAGGGCTCGGTGGGACTGAGCTTGTATTAATTACTCGGTGGGACCGAGGGCTCGATGGGACTGAACTTTTATTAATGTATTTTGTGTACTCGGTGGGACCGAGGTTCGTGCTTATATAATAATCATTATGTGGTTTGATATTCGTGATGATGGTGATGTTGCCTACTTGCGAGTAGGGGCGATATGCGTGGGGTTGCTACCTACGTGCGTGATTGAATTCACTAAGCGTTTAGCTTACCCTTTCCCAATGTGTTGTTATTTCAGGTGCGGGCGGCAGTCGGGCGTGACAGTACACACATGGAGCACGGAGTGTCAAATATTATTAAACTTTCACTTTTGAACCCTTGAATTTAGTTATGAAATTTTCCGCTGCATAAACCTTGTTGATGGTTTGAAGTAATGACGTTAATTTTATTTAAGACGTGAATTATTAAATCATGGTTGTTTTAATGAAATGTATGTTTTAAAAATTTTAAATTTCCTTGTAATTTTTGGGACGTTACAACTTGGTATCAGAGCACGGCTTGAGTGAATCAAACACATCTCGGTGTGTTTGGTCTCAAGTTGCGGCTAAGAGATCTTTAAATTCTTTTATTAAACTCTTTGTTTTAAATGAAAAGAGAAAACCCGTTTGGGAACGGTGATCGTGGGCGCAGTGTGTACAGTCAGCCGACGCCAGCTGGGAAGGTAAGGAACTTAGTGTACCTATTGCTTTCAGGTGTAGTGTATGCATGCTAGATTGCTTATGTGAACTGTATGGTACCGTATGCTGGTTTATCGCTTATAGGAACTCATGCTAGCTTTGATAGGTTGTTAAGCGAATGCACTCTAGGTTGTATGCAGTAGGAACTGAATAGCCTTAGAATATTAGATTTAGTTCTATTGCGCAGCTCTTGTTTGAGTCCAACTGTTCTAGGATAGAATCTCTTATTCGAACGTCTATCTGGTTTTACACTGTATACGACCGTGCATTCACGAGGCGACTCGTCAGGGTTAGTGGGGTTTCCGTGTTGGCAAGGGATAGGGGGTGATATGACCTTTCTAGGGAGTTAGGAAAGGTGTTTGTACGGGCTGGATTGGCTATATGTGTTTATTTGTGGTAATCGGCTACTTGAATGTCTCGGGACAGGACTCGAAACGAGTAAGGATAGGTGTGAAAGGTAGTAGTAGAGCTCCTACTATCTGAAGCACAGGATCCATGCTTGAGTCGGGGAGAGCCACGAGGGAGCCAAAGAGTGGAGTATGAGCGTGGTAGGGTGAGTTATATATGCTTATAGATCTCTGAATTTTCTCTTTCTAGAATGGTCAATACAAGAAGGAACAACGCGGCGACGCCGCGAGCCGGGTCGGGGATTACTGAGGAGCGTATTAGGGAACTGATTGCTACTGAGGTTTCCCACGCGATCGGGGAGGCGATCCCCGAGATCATCACTGCTATTCAAGAGGAGGTGGTGATCCTACTGGAGGAGCGTATTGCAGCTATTCCACTGCCTGCGGAGGGTCATCCCCGTAACCGAGAGTTCCAATACCGGGATCTCTCCGCCTGTTCCCCGCCAGAATTTAAAGGAGACCTGGATCCGATTACCAGTATGCGATGGGTATCTGACATGGAGTTCGCATTTTTGACCAGTGGTTGCCCGGACAACCTAAAGGTCCGTTTTGCAGTAAATCTACTTCGTGACGGCGCGAAGGATTGGTGCGCCTCGGCATTGACGGCTGCCGAACGCACTACCTTGACCTGGAACGAGTTTGTCACTCGTTTCCGTGCAGAGTATGTACCGCCGGTAGAGATGGAGAGAATCGCTAAAGAATTCCTAGAACTCACCCAGACAACAGAGACGGTAAAGGAGATGAACAGGAAATTCACCGAGATGGCATTATTTTGTCCCCAATATGCTGCCTCGGAAGAGATGAAGATGTCACGTTATAAAGATATGTTACGCACGGAGATCCGGGAGTTTGTTAGCACAACACAGTACACTTCATTATCCGCCATGATGGACGCCGCTCGGAGGAGGGAGCTTGAGCTGGAGACCCAAGCTAAGAAGCGGAAGGCGGCACAGCCAGTGACGCCCATCTCGGCAGTGCCGAAGCGTTCGAGGTTCACAGATACGCGCGCGGGTTCTGGGAGTGGCGGGTTTAAGCCCCGAGATACCGGGGTGAGGAGAGTTGAGGGGTGTTTTAAGTGTGGCCAACCCGGTCACCTCAGCCGGGATTGTAAGGTTCCGTTAGTGGTTTGCTTCAACTGTAATCAGACGGGCCATGTAAGGGCCAACTGTCCTAGAGCAGGGGTAGCTATTGGGGGTGGAGCACAGAGGGCGCCTGGGAATGCC
This sequence comes from Saussurea involucrata, assembly GCA_033807775.1. Lineage (NCBI taxonomy): Eukaryota > Viridiplantae > Streptophyta > Magnoliopsida > Asterales > Asteraceae > Saussurea > Saussurea involucrata. The sequence continues at coordinate 9,483,006 of CM066325.1, read as the reverse complement.
CCATTACGCATCACTGATGGTCGAACTGGTCAGCCGGGGGCGGAAGCGGCTCGAGGTAGAGTTCATCAGTTGACGGTGGATGAGGCGCAAGCGACGCCTAAAGTGGTTACAGGTATATCCCTTTTGCTTCTTTCTTCTTGTCTTTCGGTTCCATGTCATGTATTTATTTGTGGTTCAGTTATACGTTAGGAACATTCCTAGTTAACTCGGTGCCTGCGGTTGTGATGTTTGATAGCGAGGCTACTCACTCTTTTGTGTCTCGCACTTTTAGCGAGGGTTTAGGTCGAGTTGTAGGACGATTGAGTCATCCTCTTGTTATCGAGGTGGCTGATGTTAGGACCTTGACGGTCATAGACGTGTTTCGCGGGTGTACCCTAGAGATCTCAGGAGTGCGGTTTCCCATTGACCTGATCCCGATCGCTATGCGGAAACTTTGTGTGATTGTGGGCATGGACTGGATGGATAAATTTGACGCGGAGATTGTTTGTCGTCGCAAACAAGTACGAGTTCGAACCCCAAGTGGGGGAGAAATGCTAGTTCAGGGCGGCTTGCCCAGGCAGACCTCAGCGATATGTTCGGCTGCGAGGGCTCAGAGGTACTTGCAGCACAGTGGTCAGGGAATTTTGGCGTATGTGATCGACATGCGCGTCGACGGAGAAAAGAAGTCTGTGGAGGATGTGCCAGTTGTACGGGAGTTTGCTGACGTATTTTCCCGAGGAGTTACCGGGGATACCTCCCGAGCGACAGGTAGAGTTCCACGTTTATTTGATTCCGGATGCTGCTCCGGTGGCCAAGGCACCTTATCGCTTGGCTCCACCGGAAATGAAGGAGTTGTACACTCGTTGCAGGAACTTATCGAAAAGGAGTTCATCAAGCCGAGTTGTCCACCGTGGGGAGCCCCGATTCTGTTTGTGAAAAAGAAAGATGGGTCCCAACGGATGTGTATAGACTATCGTGAGTTGAATAAGCTTACGGTGAAGAATCGTTATCCTCCGCCAAGGATCGATGACTTGTTCGATCAGCTTCAGGGAGCCTCGTGGTTCTCTAAGGTTGATTTGAGATCGGGGTATCATCGAATGCGGGTGAGGAGAGAGGATACGGAGTAGACGGCCTTTCGTTCACGTCATGGCCATTTACAAGTTTGTGGTGATGCCTCTCGGGCTCACCAATGCACCCGCAACGTTCATGGACCTCATGAACCGGGTATGTAGCCCTATGTGGGATCGATCGGTGATCGTGTTCATCGACGATATTCTTGTGTAATCGAAGTCGAAGGAAGAGCATGAGATGCATTTGCGAGAAGTTTTGGAAGTTTTGAGGCGGGAGAAGCTGTATGCTAAGCTCTCCAAGTGTGAGTTCTGGTTACGAGAGGTCCACTTTCGAGAACATGTCGTGAACTAGAATGGTATTATGGTGGATCCGGCCAAGATTACGGCTGTGATGCGGTGGGAAGTGCCAAAGACTCTCACTGAAGTACAGAGTTTTCTTGGGTTAGCAGGGTACTTTCGGAGATCCATTCAGGATTTCTCCAAGATTGCTTTACCGATGACCCGATCGACGAAGAAATCTGCGGCTTTTAGTTGGGGTGAAGAGCAGCAGAGGGCTTTGGGGAGCTACGCAGGCGTTATGCGAGGCTCCGATGCTGACTTTGCCGGAGGGTATGTAAGAATTGGTGGTGTTTGCTCTCAAGATTTGGAGGCACTATTTGTATGGCGTCAAGTGTATACACTAACCATAAAAGCCTCCAGTACTTGATGACCGGCAAAACCTCAACATGCGTCAGAGGAGGTGACTTGACGTGGTCAAGGATTATGATGGTGAGATACTTTACCACCCCGGTAAAGCGGATGTTGTTACGGACGCACTTAGTCGACATCTGGATGGTGAGCCACTGTGGGGCTTGTGTCAACGGTTAACAGTGGTTGCACCTCTTCTCGAGTCGATAGGTAGTGCTCAGGAGGTGGCAGTTTTGGAGGAAAATGCCAATAGCGAGAGAGTTTCGAGGGAAATTCCGAATTTTGTCCGTGATAGTCATGGGTCAATTGCTCGGTCTTAATGGAAGGTTGGGTATCCCACGCGTGTGGGTACTGTAGGCCGAATAGTATCGATTAGGGAATGCTGCCCTTTGTAATAAAGAGGATAAATGTGTAGAATTTTTGAGGTAAATAGTATACTTAGGTGTCGACTTTCGGGCTTAAGGCCAAATGCCTTAGTGTAATTGGGGAATTGTAGTCGATTTTAAGGAAATTATGTTGATGGTAGTAGTAATCCTGAGATGTTTGTTTGTGGTGAATGGTTGTGGTGGAGTGACCTTCGTGGATGATTATAAATTTACTAGTTTGATAATTCATGTGGAATAAATTGTGGGAGTCTAATAGAACTCGTGAAAGTTAATCGACAGTTAATGATAGGAATGATCGAATTCGAGTATCCTGTAGGGTATATTGGTGAGCAACTTTAGAATGGTTAGAGCTTGAAATTTGAATCGGGATGTTTTGATTATCTATGGTTGGGAGACAACCGAAGTCGTTTGACTAGGAATGAATCCAGTTGTTGGAATGTTCCTCCGATCATACTTGCGGTGTGCTTGAAGGAGTTTTGTGGTAAGAAAAGTATTCGAGAGATTTTTAGGCGGTGTGGGAAATCTTAAATTCCAGTTAGTGAAGGTCTAGTGGAAACACCGAAAGTGTTCCGAGTGAACTTGGGAACCTGAGGTTGAGATGTGGGAGACCTATCTATAGCTATTCACGGGCATAGACTTCGAGGACGAAGTCTAATCCAAGTGGGGGAGAGTTGTAAAGCCCGTATCCCGGTATGTATTCTCGTTATTCCTTTTTTTTTTAAAAAGGAGCATTTAATTAATTAACGTGGTTTCCGTTAGCGGGGTTAGCCGAGTCGGGCCAAAAAGTTAAGTGAAGTAACCTTTGTGGGATTTTGCTAAGAAGTGTAAGTTAAGGGGCTGTTTGGGACTTTCTCCATAGTTGGGCAAGAGGATCGGCCAAGAGGCACGACCCCTCCCCTCCCCTTCGGTTTCATCTTAACAATCCTCCCCCAAAACCCTTAGCCATTTTCTTTCCCTTCCCCTTGTTGTTTTCGGCCAAGAAGAAAAGGAAGTGAAACCGAGAAGAAAAGAGAGAGAGACCGAAAGAGAAAGAGAGCGAGAGTCGAGAGGAGGAAGGAGGCGATCACCGGCGTGAGGGAACCAGCGTCGGGACTGGTCGGAAATGAGGAAGAAGAAGAATTCCGTTAAGGTAAGTGTCCCGTTCGTTTTATTGATGTTTTCTTCGTCGGAAATTGTAAACCGCAACCACCGTGTCACCGCCAATCACCACCACCTCCGGAGTCGGTAGTGGGTGGTGCTTGGTGTGTTTCAGACCATGGTAACCCTAAAACAGTAAGTTATGTTGTTTTGCGGGTCTGTTTGGATTAAGACGTCTTATTGGGATCAAGTTCAAAAGGTTATCATTTTATGTAAATTGCACAGTTTCTGCCCTGTTTTGAGTAAACCGTAACTCTTTACTCGTAGCTCGGATTGAAATGAAATCGGTGGCCGAAGTTCACTAATCGAGTCAGGAAAGTTTTTCGTGTTTTGCCGAAAGTCCGTTTAGGCCTGTAGCTGGGCCGTACGGGGCTGTTTATACAGCTGGTCCGAAAAACTTCCAGCTTTCTGTCCCTGTTTTGTTTTACGCATAACTCTTGCTTGGAATGTCGGTTTGGGATGAGACTGGTGCCAAAAGTTTCGTTTCGGAGTCTATTAAGTTTCCTCTGTTTTGTGGAAAGATCAATTCGGACCATAGCTAGGGCGAAGTTGCCATGTTGTACTGAAAGGTCCGGGTGTTCGCTGTTCTGCGACGCGTTTTTGTAAAATCTATAGTAAATTATAGAAAAATCGTTAGGACGCGTGCGATACGTCCCTGAAACCGTAAGACTTAGAACTTCGTAATTATGAATTTTAATTTCTGTATTTATCAGTTTTAAGGGGGTAAAACAGGTCCCGAACAGACCCGTAATTTCTAATAAAAAGCCGGAATTTTAGTCGTTTGAAAACTAGTAAACGTGTTATGGGTCGGGACTCTCCTTTGACTTTTATTACGTATTTAGGTGGGAGAAAGTGAAGAAGATTGCCGTGTTGGTGTTGCGTTTCGTGAGCACGTTGCTTAGCCTTGAGGTGAGTTCTCTCACCGCGTAGTTAGGAATTTCATGTAAGTCGTTATTTTGTGTTACGTGTGATTACGTGTATTTATGTGCTTACGTGAACTAGATGGGATGTGATAACTGGTTGTGATTTATTAGATTCGTATGTGGAATATATATTTGCATGTGTACACCTCGGTGGGACTGAGGGGCTCGGTGGGACCGAGGGCTTGGTGGGACTAAGCTAGTACAACAATTTTTACTCGGTGGGACTGAGCTTGTATTAATTACTCGGTGGGACCGAGGGCTCGATGGGACTGAGCTTGTATTAATGTATTTTGTGTACTCGGTGGGACCGAGGTTCGTGCTTATATAATAATCATTATGTGGTTTGATATTCGTGATGATGGTGATGTTGCCTACTTGCGAGTAGGGGCGATATGCGTGGGGTTGCTACCTACGTGCGTGATTGAATTCACTAAGCGTTTAGCTTACCCTTTCCCAATGTGTTGTTATTTCAGGTGCGGGCGGCAGTCGGGCGTGACAATACACACATGGAGCGCGGAGTGTCAAATATTATTAAACTTTCACTTTTGAACCCTTGAATTTAGTTATGAAATTTTCCGCTGCATAAACCTTGTTGATGGTTTGAAGTAACGACGTTAATTTTATTTAAGACGTGAATTATTAAATCATGGTTGTTTTAATGAAATGTATGTTTTAAAAATTTTAAATTTCCTTGTAATTTTTGGGACGTTACAAATATGACGCTAACGTGTTAGAAGTCCGACACCGAGAAACACATCATAACCTTCGGGCGGATTTAATCGAACACATTTCACGGCTTCCAAGACACAACAACCAAGGCAACGAGTAGTATTTTTAATTGAAATTTATGTATTTTTAAGTTTTTTAGTTATTATTATTAAAGGTTAAAATATTAGTTTGATTTATAAATTATAATATTATATATTATTACAAATTACTTATAAAATATTAATTATTTAAATTAATGGTAACAAAAATAAAAATAAAAATAAATAAAAGATGGGATGGTGGTGTGGGATGGATGTGGGGGTTTGTGGGTTATAATGGGTTGAAAGGGAAAAATGATGTGGCGCTGATGTGGCAGTGAAAAAGTGTGGGTTAGATGGGGTTGGATGCTGATAGTCTTATATAAAACAAATAAATAAATAATTATTATATAAAACAAATAAATAAATAATTATTATATAAAACAAATAAATAATATATATTTTTATATTGTATATTTAAATCAAATAATGATTGGTTCGGAATTAAATGCAATTATCACCTTACTTTTTGGGTATTTAGTCAATTTTTTGGTGTAATTAGCACCCATAGAAATTTATGTCCATAGCCGTACTCGTGAGTGGAGATAAAATTTTGATTAAAAAATATCTACTAAATATCAAATGGATCAACTAATTTATAGGTGGTTACTTAGCAACATAAACATTATAATGAAATATATTATGGTAGATTATGTTATAAAAGAAGATATCATCAAGTGTTGTTTGCATAATATGTGTTAATATTAAAAATCGTCCAAAGAAAGATTTAAAGTTGTGTGGAGCTTTAACAACTAAATAAAGATATCTCGCGATAAATCGTACGGCAGATAATAAAAACAGAAAGAGACAATAGAACTTGGTGGTGCGGAAAACTCCGTCGAGGGTAAAAACTGCGGTCGACTATAGAAGTCGATGGTGCACTATGATCGTCAAACATGGACGACGTTCTTTAGTAACAGGTGTCGTGAGTACAATAGATTACAATAGTAGAAGAAATAAACTTAACTGTAAAAATCTATCGTGCGTCGTGAGTGAAAATGCTTTGTTGTGAGTTTCTTCGAAGAAAAATACGAGTAATCGCTTGAGAGCTTCGAGAGTGCCTCTGGAAATTCTTGTGTCAAATCTTGTCCGTGTGAGCGAAGCTTTGAGCTTGAGTTATATAGGTTTCGATGTCATTAATGTCCTTCATAAATGTAGAAAATGGTCTTTGTCATTGAATGCGTTTAATTACGGTCTTCAGTTATGACCGTTGTCCTTTAATGGGCTTGACCTGCATTAATTAGACATAAAGAAAACGCTTGTCGAGAGTTAATTAGTTACAGTCGAGGATAATCTTACGATGATCGTGAAGTTCATCAAAGGTTTTGGTCACAGGTCGTCAGGGACGGACCCCATGAGGGGCACGTGGTGGCACGTGCCACTGTAAGAATTTTCCGACGAAGGGTAAAAAAATTGGTTTTTGTGAAGGTGTCACCGTATCGATTTCGGAGGTGCTACCGTATTCATTCGGAAACTATAAGGGTGCACCTAAACTGGAAAAAAGGCCCAAATCTTCTTCCCATTCAACCAAAAAAAACTTAAAAATCCCTCGAAATCAAGCAAAAAACGTTAAAAATCTCTCAAAACGCCGAAATTTGGCTAAAAACACATCAAACGATATTGCACGTTGATAAAAAAGATGAAAGACAATTCGATAAAACCGTAAGAAAAAATATGGTGTCACCGTATTAAAAATTGTCTAGGTCCATCCCTGAATTGCTGCCAAGTAATATTTGATATCGATAACAAATTGGGAGCGAAACGAAGCGAATAATCAATCTTAAACCCTAATTCTCAACTAAATCGACAATTTAATCATAATACCGCCTCAAAACCGAATTAAATCCAAGTTTCAAAGTTCATACGTAGATTAGAATAAAGAATATATACATATATATATATATATATATATCAATATCAGAAATGTTAAAAGTAACATTGATCTCGACAAATGAAAGTCCTATAGTTCATAGGCGGACTCAGGAATTTTTTTCTTACGATGGCACCTTTGACGAACTTAAATATTTTCCACATCGCCCGATTGCTTTGAGAATTTTTTTTTAAATTTTTTCAATTTTTTTCTCGATTTCGAGGAACTTAAAAAAAAACAATTTTGAGAGAATTTTTCGGGGTTTTTTGGTTGATTTTAAGAGTTTTTTTGATACGGTTGCACCATTTAAAACGATACGGTTGCACCCTCCAAAATAATACGATTGCACTCTTCATACCGATACAAAATTTTACCCTTCGTCGGACAAACGATACGGTGGCACGTGCCACCGTATTCCCAAGTGTAGGTCCCGCCCATGCTATAGTTGACGAATAAAGTCGTAAAATCAAATCTGAGAGACATTCACCTACCGATTAATCCAAAACTTGTCGAGTGGTATTCACCAAGTCGGCAAGGAAGTGTTGGGGATTTTTTTTACAAATGGTCAAAAACTCAAAATGTGTGGGGACGGTCCAACAATCGAGATGTCAAAAGAAAAATGTGTCTTTCATTTTTTTGTCAACGTTCAATATCGTTCGATGTGTTTTTAGCCAAATTCTGGCGTTTCGAGAGATTTCCAACGTTTTTTGCTTGATTTCAAGGGATTTTTAAGTTTTTTTATCGCTTTCGAGAGATTTTTTCGGTATTTTTTGTTGAATGGGTATAAGATTTGGGCATTTTTTTTCAGTTTAGGTGCACCCCTTGTAGTTTCCAGAATAATACGGTAGCACCTCCTAAATTGATACGGTGACACTTTCACGAAAACGAAAAATTTTACCCTTTGCCGGAGAATTAATACGGTGGCACGTGCCCACCTACAGGTCCGTCCCTGAAATTAACATAAATAGTTATTTCAGTCTTGACAATAATATCAAGTGGCAAGCAATGGGTATTCACTAAAACCTTTAACGGTAAGAGTTACTATTTTCATAAATTTAACGAGGTATGATTTATGATCAGCAAAATGACATTATATGCAACAACCTTACATGATAAACGTTTACCAATATGAGTTGTTATCCTTACTTATCATATAAGACTCGTGTTCTTTGTCTTTTACTAGGTAAGATTATCGGACTTTGTGATGCTAATATTACCTATAAATGTTTGCTAAACGCCCATGAATTGCACAACAATCTAACGACACAATTATATAAGGATCCATGATCTTACAACCGAGGAAGCCCTAGATGGTGAATTATGTTTAATAAGTAAAAGATAGGACGAAATGTTTACCGAGATGATTGCAACCGACAAATGTAAGCAGCTAAAACTTACTGCTTCAAATTCGGAGAGGTGGGCGGAATCGCCAATGTGTTCGCTCATAGCATTTGTAATTACGTCAAGTCGTTCTATACAAAACAAGAGATCACTGCCCATGTCGCATAAAATGTTCTTTTGTAAGACCTAGAAACATGGGTGCAAAACATTTTTGAAGTTTGGTCGATTGTTTCCATCTATTGGGCAAAAAGTTGATTATCGGCAACCTTAACCGGCCCCACACGGAACCTGCCTCCAAGGACACCAATGTGAGGGGGCATTTTTTTGGCTCACTCAGCGGCTGAGGCTAGCGGAGGGGCCTGTGATCGAACCCAGGACCTGTTATGTATTTGGCAAAGTCACCCCACCCCTTTGCCAACTGAGCTACACGCCAGAGGCTGATTGTTTCCATCTATTGTTACGGTGCTTGAATAAGTAATAAAGACACGAAATAATACTTTTAGTTAACTTCAAGTAAATACTCTTTAAATATATTTTAAACATAGAAGATCAAATATCTTGTATGTTATTTCATTAGTGAAATCAACCGATCACAATTAGAAGAGACAAGATTTGATGGGTTTCATTCAAATTTGAAGATCTTAATTTTCAAGAAAAATACAAATATTAAAATGTTGAACATTGAAAAATATTAATGCATTCCAAGCAAAATGCATCATTGTGACTTTGATTTTTAAAATATACTTGTGGATAAACAAATTTAAGAGTTTGATGACATATTTAGTGAAGTAAGTTCGTAATTATTATTTTTGTATGACACCTTTAAATATACGTAATTCATTTTGTGATTTTGAGTTATTGAGGTTGGCTGAGTTGTATCTAGATGATTCCAGTTGTATGGATATGGTCATTTTCGAGCATAAATTTTATATCTACATTGGCAATATATGTAAGATGAAAGTATTGCTAACTTGAAAGGGATAATCGACTTTGTTAGAATGAAGGTGGAAACAACAATTGATAGTATGTTATCTTTGATCTGTCGATCATTAAAGTTAATATCTGTAAAATCTACTTAACTTAAATAAATAAAAAATCTTGTGATTTTATGGAACCATGTGTTATGGCTCGAATCCATAGTCAATCCTATTTTCGATAGTAACATTTGACAATTGAATCCGATTTTCCCATTTTTTCATATATGTAGGAAGGCTTAGTGGAAGGGCGGCACCTCTTGCTTGTTGTCTACTTCGCGAGCCTTCACTGCCCCTTTCAAACTGCCAAATAAAATGTGTCCCAAGCTGAGATATCACAAGCACCACCACAAAAATAACTCTTGAAACACGTTGCATGCATGCTGAAAATTTACTTCCGCTTGTCTCAAAATAAGTGTCAATAAAAAGAACTTGCAATTTTATACGTAAATAATTATTACAATTTTTAGTTAATTAATTGACAATGTTATCCTTAATTAAATTACGTCATCATAATTTTTACAATCTCTATCAATTCAAGGTAAATGTGAAAGTAGTTATTTGATCTCAAATCTCAAAACTTTCTAAAACAAAATAAAGAAATATATATATAGAATAAAAACTCAATATTACATCAGACTAACTTGTTTTCGTAAGACCTGTAAAATTACAAAATAATATCGAATCTTTATAGTTGCTTAGAAGTTTTTAGATTATTTCAGCTCTCCAAAACAGAAAAATTAGAAGTTTAAATTAATATTTTGCTTTAACAATTTTTACGAAACTATCTCCAAAATAAAGAAAGTGAGGAATAAAAAGCGATGAAAAACATCCCCACCCATGTGAGATTATAATAAGAAAATTTGAAAATAAATATTTACAGGGACAATTGATATCTAATAAATGGATAAAATATTTTAAAACTTTAATCAATATTAGATTTTCTAAAATAATATAATTTTTTTTGGAGATGCTATCACACATGGGCGGACCAGAAGGGTGGTTATGGTGGCATGTACCACCGTATTATTTTTCCGCCGTAAGGTAAAAAAGTTTAGGCTCGTGAAAAGTGCAACCATATCTATTTGTTTTGTGCCACCATATATAATTTAAAACTGCGATAAAGACATAAGTTTTCTTTGGCAGAGTTGGTTTGGAAGACTTTTATTCTACTTGAGACAGTTTGAAAAGCAAGGGACTAACCATCAAACCAATATTGATTTTATGAAAAATATTTTTATATTTGTTTCTTATAGTCAAATGGTGCCACCGTTTGAAAAAATTCCTAGGTCCGTCCCTGCAGGTTGTGCGTACCTTACGACCAATATACTAAGTGACAACTATGGTCACAGTCGTATGTTATTTACAAGACCTATCGTGTAATATGTGCGTTTGGTTTCATGTGTCGATCGTGAGGTGTGGTTTTTTACCCAAACAATATTTATCCACAATCTATTTTTTTAACGATGCTTTTGTCAAAATATAACTGACTAGATCATATACATTGTTATCCTGTTACATAATTAAATATATAACAATATCTCGACGTCCCGGGTATATCAACAAGTGTAACGTTAAAACATTTTTGTTATATATAACAAAAATTTAATAATTTATTGATGATAAAATTACCTATAAATGCAATTAATTCAGTTATTATACATATCAATATTTAAATAATTTATTGGTGAAATTATTTTATAATATTAAAAATACATAATCATAATTTAACTAAAACATATTAATAAATGCATTTTTTTTACAAATTATAGTATTACAATATTCTAATATCGTGAAATATTATAAATACGTATCAAGATTTTTCAAGAATGACGTACTGAGATTTTTTTTTTAAATTTGTACATTTTACACTCTTATTTATATTTATATTTATATATTATACTCCTTTAAAAATAATTCCATTTACGTTTATTCTTGAATTTTCAAGAAGTACAAATCTCAATAAATCATGTACAAGTTTAAAAGTTTTAAAACCTTCAACGTTCAACATGATAATTAAAAATAAAATTATTTTTTATTTTTAAATTACATTTTATACCATTATAATTAGTTATTTAATTTACTTTATATCCCTTCTTCTTTCATTTTCCATGTTACATCCTTATCATATCAACATACATAAACTAAAATACATTAAACAAATATGTTTTTTTTAATAAATTATACCATTATAACCGTTTATTAAAACCTTCAAAATGAGCACAAATGTTATGGGTCTGAAGACCCCACTATCGAACGAATATTTTTCAAATTTTTTGACCAATTAACCATATTGATCTTTAATTTTATCCATCTGATATGCAATCTAAAAACGAATAAATATGAAGATGAAACAATTTTTTTTTTTTGAATTCTCGACTTTAGATTTAATAAACAAAAGTATCTAGTCGTTATTTAAAAGATGTCAGGATATATGTTGCCGCCAGAATTATGACGTCACCCATAAGAATGGAGGGAAATGCCTGCCAGAATGCGAAGCTTGAGTTTACGCATGTCCGCCACGTTTCACCACCTACCAAACACTTACTCAGCCATGTGAAATTGTTTCTACACACATTACGAGATCCAGATAGGGTTCTATATATATACATATAATCAAATCTAATTACGCATTAGCAAGAAGAGATTGAGCAATTACAGATTACATATGGAGAGGAGGAAGCATCTATCTGCCGTTGCTAACGACGTTCTTCAAGGATGTGCAGTGTACGTAGTTTACCTTACCGATTACTTGAAAAAAAATCGATCGGAATTTGATATTGATGTGGAGTTGGACTTGTTTGCAGGAGATTGGAGACGCCTGTGAGCGAATTGGTGGAAGAATTCGAGAACAGGTGGAAGCCGGATCCGGGAGGATACTCGAGGAAATTAGTGGAGTTTTGTGCGTCGAAAGTGCTCAATGAAATGTGTAGGAACCTGGAAGAAGCGATTATGGAAGGAACTTTCAGTCGGTTCACATTCGACATGATGCTTGCTTGGGAAACGCCTAGTTCTGCAGATGAAGAGTCTCATCAGGTATCATCATTTTCATTTTTGTTGTTGCTTAATTCTCTATATTTTGGGGGAAAATATTGCTCAAAATGATAGTCTAATAGATCGTTTTTAAGAACAAAAAACAGAGAAATTAGCCATTTTATTCATTAAGATAGTTGTATAGAATACTAAAGTGGCGCGTTCTCAAAATAACCATTTCATATCGGCAATTGCTCGTTGTGGAATTGCGTAGGAAACCAGGTGGTTAGAAGCAATAACCATTGATTACTTGATTTAGGGTTTAGGTACTTGGTATACGGGTGAGAATGGCAAGCCTGATTATTTTACACGGCGTAGCAGGGACCTAGATAAGATTTTTATCCAGTTGGCGCTAAGAGACGCTTACAAGTTACAACTATCTAATTGGAACCACAAGGGTTGTGGTATAGTGGTTGAGGCCCTGGGATGTGGCGGAATATCCCATCTGGCCAGACAGAGGCTGATTTCTTGCGGTCGCAATCTGTCTGGGATTAGTTAGCCTTGGACACCCTTCCAAAAAACAATCCATTTAGATTACCGAGAACCTTATTGTATGAGGTAAGTGCAAGGGAGAGTCAGTACTCAGGACTATTGTCGGTAAGTATTTGGTAAACAGGCCCTTGGTCTATACCATGTAAATTCAAGAAGTTGGTAAAAGCCGTAGGTAGTATAATCTGACCTTTGATTTTAATGGGGTTTGCCTCCTTTCGGTTTCAGGAGCGTGTGGCCAAGGAAAAAGAAGAGAGGAAAACACCTACAGATACCAACTTGACTAATGAGCAGGATGACATTCCTCTGTTCTATACAGACCTCATGCCACTGCTTGTATGACACCTCTTCCTTTCATCTAGTTAATAGATAATATTGTTTCTGATTATTTTGTGCTTACAATCGGTTTACATTTTTTAACCAAAAAAAGTAATACACTCCTCCATGCCAAAATAATGAGTCCTTCACAATATAGAAATCAAGAAACTTTACCATAGATCACTATCACTATATTCATCCGGTAAGCTAATGTGACTTGGTAAGCACTTATCCGGGTAAGCGTTTTGTAAACAGCCCCTTAATTTTGGATGGAGGTTCTAGATGAATCACATCTAGAAGCAACAGATCATGCAAAAGTAGTACTTCCACTGCAATCTTTAATGGCTTTACTAGTGTTATGGTTCCTTGGTATCCTTATATGCTGTGTTGGTAGGTTGATAATGAGCCAAGCGTTGGAGATGATGCTTTTCTGTGGTTGGGATCATTAGTTTCTTTGGTGGCCGATTTCGTGAATGGGAGATTCACTTTTGAGGCGCTGACTATATCTACTGGGAACCGCCTACACTTCCCTGCCTATGACAGATTCCTTAAAGAAATCATTAAGTAATTATTTTAATCCCATTTTGGCCTTCTGCATGCAATCTTCAGCTCTGTTTCTGAATGTAAAAGAGTCCCACATCGGCTCTTGACCATTCTCCTCGATATATGTTGGAACCCCTCTTATCCCCTCTCCTCTAAAGGCTCTTTTGGAGAGTAATATAATGGGTTCCGCATATTGAGTTAAGGTGGAGATTCAGAAAGATGTAGTATGTCTAGGGTCGTAAACGAACCGAACGTTCAGCGAACCGTTCGGCGGGAAGTTCGTTTATTTAATAAATGAACAAACATGAACAATGGTCTCGTTCGTTCATTTATGTTCGTGAACGTTCGTTTATTTATGTTCGTTCGTTTATGTTCGTTTACATACGTTTATGTTTGTTTATGCCTGTTTATATATATAAACATATTTATATAATATGAAATTAATATGTAGAGTTAATTACTGTTTTGGTCCCTGTGGTTTGTCAAAAAATACGAAATTGGTCCCTAAACTTCATTTATTACTGTTTTGGTCCCTGTGGTATGCATTTTGTTACGAAATTGGTCCTTATGAGAGACCAAAACCGTAATAAATGCTTATGCAGAAAGTTACGAAAATGGTCCTTATGAGGGACCAATTTCGTAACAAAGTGCATACCACAAGGACCAAAACAGTAATAAATGAAGTTTAGGGACCAATTCCGTATTTTTTGACAAACCACAGGGACCAAAACAATAATTAGCTCTAATATGTATAATCATCAAGTAAATTGATCTTTTACAATTTATTTTTTATATCTTCTAAGTTAACCCTGTTTTTCATTTTGTTAAGGTATTTTTTACGAACGAAACGATGAGTATGGTGGTTGTTTTTTGTTCATTTGGGTTCGTTCGTTTATGTTCATTTAAGTTCGTTCGTTTATGTTCATTTAAAGTCGTTCGTTTACGTTCATTTAAGTTCGTTCGTTTACGTTCGTTTAACTCTTAATGAACGAACATAAACGAACACGAATAAACAAAAATTCCTAACGAACGAACATGAACACAAAAAATCTCGTTCGTTTACCGTTCGTGTTTGTTTGTTTGTTCGGTTAAGTTAAACGAACAAACATGAATAAGCCTCCGTTCGTGTTCGTTTGGTTCGTTTACAGCCCTAAGTATGTCCATTGTCCACCATACTTATTCCCTAAAATTTGGTTGGATTTTCTTGTAGATGTGTAAGGCATTTGCAAAAGCAAGCAACACCAAAGAGCGTGGTTATGGCTGATGATGAATTCATTCTGCACGTTGAGGGAACTGCAAGTTCACAGAGAGTCATACGCCATATCGGAGAACAAAGTTGGCCTGGTTCGTGTTGATTTTGTCTTCTTTTTCAGGCTTCGAGTATAGTGATGTGGTTGGCTATTTCACTTGGACATTATAATTAATCTATGGTTCTCTAGGTAGGCTGGTGTTAACCAACTATGCTCTCTACTTTGAGGCCTCGGGGTTTGTTTACTATGAAGATGCAATTAAGCTTGATTTGTCCAAGGACATAGAGCAGTCTGTAAAACCAGGAGCAACAGGTCCCTTGGGTTCTCCTCTTTTTGACAAGGCCATAATTTACAAGTCCTCCGAGCTGTGAGATTACAACTTCATATGTTGAATATGCCAATGGTGACACTACAACAAAATCGGTTTTATAGGACACCATATTATGTCTGCCTGTCTTAGTAGACAACTTAATACGACTTAAGTTTATAGGACCAAACAATTGTGTATCATATATACATGTATTACAATAAGTTAATAGGGTGTTTTTGGGCATCATAACAGGTTTTTTAGGACAATTTTGAAATAAAACCTTCTGTGAGTCTTTTTATAAGACATTATTTGAAAAAAATTTCTTATAAAAACAAATGTCTGATAAAAAAAATAACTAATAGTACACTTTATTTCGAAGGTGTCCTAAAAAACCTGTAAGGATGCCCTCATGCCCATATGTGTCGTAACATCCTACTGTAACACTCTTATATAGGACACTCAATTGTTTGGTCTATGAACTTGAATCCTATAAGTCTTATAAAGCCGTCTATTAGGACATTTAGACATGTTCGAAGTCCGATAAACACTTTGTTGCAGTGTGATTTTTCCGTGTATAGAACGTCCGGTCATAACATTCCAATTTATAGCATGTTCATGCTTGGTTCATGTGAATGTATTACTTCATCATGGTGGTAACTTTCTTGACTTGATTCGACTTTTTTCCTTGGGAGTACTTTAGGCAAGAGGATGTCCAAATCGAGTTCCCGGAGATGACTAGCTCCACCAGACGTGAGCATTGGCTTGCTCTCGTGAAGGAAATTATACTTTTACATAAGTTCTTAACAAAGTTCAAAGTGGAATCTCCACAACAAGCATGGGAGATGCATGCAAGGACCATCCTGGGGATAATAAGGCTCCATGCAGCCAGAGAAATGCTACGAACTTTTCCGCCTGATCCCAAAAGCTTCCTCATCTTTTCGTTGTTCGACGAGCTGCCTACAGGGAGCAATGTGCTACAAGAGCTTGCTGAGAGTTTGAAAACTGGCGAAACTGGACACCCGTGCAGCGCTACATCCATACTCCGTAACTTGAATGTCTCCCAAGAGTGGACTTGGAACACGGAAATGAAATCAGGGAGCGAAAATAAGAGACCTGAAAATCTATCGTCGTTGGAAACAGCTGTGGAACAAGTTAGAGAGGAAGCAAAAGAGATCAACGTGGCGAAATCTGAGGCTGATGAGTTAAAAGACGAAGGGATCGGCAATAGTGCTCTTGTATTGAAGGTACATTTCTTACAAAGAAAACTTGCACCATGCATGAATGCTTAGTAGACCCAGGCAACGCAATTTATATTTAATTATATACGGGCAAACTCTAGCGCACTACTTTTTGGTGAAGTTTGAACCATCGACCTCCAAGGAGGTGGTATCTAATCTACCGGTAACCCGATTACAACTGGGACAGCTTTACCCTTTTTTAAGGATATAATATTTATATATGACAGATAATAACACACACTCCTCACCTTTAGCGACTTTTAAACAGTGTTCGAAAAGGCACGATATAGCGCAAGACGCGTCTCCGCCGTTACGAAATGGCCCATAACGTTTCTGTAAGGCGTGGCTCACGCTATGGCGCCTTAAGGCGCGGCGTGCATTTTTGTAAGACGTGATTCTTTTTTCAATTTTTAAAAATTTTCAATATTTTTATCCTGTGTTTTTACATTTTAACACTTTTGTAGATTTATCTAATCACATCACTAACAGTTTCACGAAGTCATAAATGTTATGGACTCGCGATTAAAACGAAGTTGTAAAATTATCTTTCTAAGTTCTATTTTAAATATTGAATCAAAAACTATTTTTATACCGGTAATCTATATGATTTTTCTTCTTCCAATATGAACGTACATTTTTAATATCATTATTTGATTAGAATATATATATAAAACATATATGATTTTGAATGTGACATACAAATTTGGCGTGATATGTCACGCCTTGAAAATATTGCATCCTCGTCGTGGCGTGTGAGGCTTAAGGCTTGACCTCGATGCCACGTCACGCCACGCGCCATTTTAAACCTTGGTATTAAACCACGGACTCATGGAAGGTAGGGCTCTAAGGAAATCCGCGTACCATTGGACCAATGATGTTTTGGTCGTTTTTACCCTTCTTTGCACCTTTGCTTCCACTTGTATAAATTTGCCATGTTTTAAAGGTAACCCCGCATTCTCACTCTCGATATCATTGTGTAGGAGCTGGTGAAACCATTAAAAGATGCAGTCCCGTGGTTTCAAGGGGTCATCCAGTGGGAAAGACCAGCATTGACCCTCACAGTGGTTGGCATTACCCTACTAGTTGTATACAAGTAAGTGTCTTGTGGAATCTAACTAAAGGGTTGTTTGGTTGGTTTTCTATTAAGTTCTGTATGGATAAAGTTGTCTGTGTGGATTAATCTGACTAGATTGGGAAGGTTTTTGTTTGGGAGGGTATTTCCATAGATGGAATGAGTTTTTGTAGTTGGGACTTGGAAAAAACTTGGCTTTCTGCATAAAGCTTCCCCCTAAAAGCTTCCCGAATAAGCCACTTTCTATATCATTAAGCCACTATCAAACAGTCGTGTATAGCTGACTGAATAAGCTCTGAATCCCATTAAGCTCATTAACCTGCTAACAAACAAGCCCTAAGCTCCTATACAAAACCCCTCCATCGCAAATCCATAATGAAAAAGACACGGTTTTAGAGTTGTGTAGCTATTACACTTTTTAACTAACTAAACGAAAATTTTACCTCCCATCTCATAATTAAGGGTATAATTGGAAAGTACACACTTTATTTTGAAACAAACTAAAATAAAAATGTGGACCCTTCTTTTGGGACGAAGGGGGTACCTGTCTAAAGATGTTAAGTAACGGTGCTTGCAGAGAGTGGGTTGGCAAGGCGTTGGCGGCATTCTTAATGTGGGTGGTCTCGAAAATGCTTTGGGCAAGGCGAAATGAAGTAGGCAAGAAAACCAAATTTGTCGTATGTACTGCTTCTGACCAGACGACAAGGGAGAGCATAGTGTCGGCACAACATGGACTCAACACAGTATACAGCATCATGCAGTTGGCGAACATTTCAATATCGAAAATTTGGTCAATATTGTTGGCCAGCGCCCCCGTGGTAAGTCAATACAAACCATTCTTATTCAATAACTCGCATCAACTCGTAGGGTTGGGTTCCGGTGAGAAATTGAGGTTAACGTGAGAAGCGGTTATCAACCATTGGATGAGAAATGGACGAACATTGATGAGATGCACTGCATCAATTCCCTTCTAAGGCGCAATTCATGGGAGAGAATTTGATTAAAAGTGATCAACGGTTATGATATCCACTTCTCACGCTTCTGACGTTAACCTCAACTTCTCACACGATTGACGGTCCTTCACCTCAACTCGTAATCTATCCCTTTTCCCCTAAGAACACCATGAAAGGAGGTGTTAAAATGCCCAATGTGATTGTATTCATGGCTGTTATCTGGTTAAGATCCATCTGTCTACATGCACATATACACATTACATGTTGGAATCCCACGTCCGTTGGACTTGAACCTTTTCTTCTCGATATATGTTGGAACCTCCGTTTTGGAGGGTAATCTAATGGGGTTCTATATATCTCACATGGTATAAAGGGCCAATGTCCATCACTATAGGGGCTCGTCACTCTGTGACGATAAGTGTCCATCTCAGTATTTCACTACAAAACAAATGACTTTTACTCACAAAAATCACCGAGGGAATTTTTCGTCGGTGATTACCGACAGATCACCCACGAAATACCAATACCAATGGTTACGGTGATCACTCACACATCACCCGCAAAATCAAGAATAAATTACTAAACTATCCGTGTCAAACTAGAACCTTCCATAATTCTTTTTTTTTGGATAGGGTATCCCAGGCACAGCCCGGATTAATCTCTGGCAATTTTGAAACTTAAAGATGTCTTATCAATGTTGAGGATGTCTGGGATCGAACCCTAGGTAGATGGGATATTTCACCACATCACCCAGGGCGATCAACCACTGCGCTACAACCTGATTGACTTACCTATCTCTCTCTCCCCGTCCTTTCTAGTCCAGTCCATTCTCGTATGCACACATGAATGCCAATTAGCTTTGCCCACAATTGTATGTTAGAATGAAAGGATAAATAGATTTGCATTTCTTTTATGGTTTGGCTGAAGAGTTTTACATGTGTTTGTAGCACACGAAAACGGTGATTATAGCGATGACCGGGTGTGCGATTGTATTAGCAGTGGTCCCTCTGAAGTTGATAATTATGGGCGGTGTGGTGTCGGCATTTGCATCAACATCAACATCCATGTTGGGGAAGGTTGTGAAGAGCAGGAAGATAAACATGGGGAATAATAGACTAAAGGGATGGTGGGATTCGATTCCGGTAATCCCCATTGAAATTGTGGACAAAGTTGAAGAGATTCCTAAAGCAATGAAAAGAGACTAGTCTTCGTCCTGTCGTTCTCTTCTGGTTCCGGTTCGAGATAACTTTGCACCTGAAAGCTGCTACAGGTAGATAGATAAAGAGTGTTGGGCCTTTGGTTCTTTCATATCTACTTGTTGTTTTGAGTTGTATAAATACCAAGTGTTTGTAGTCCCTACCCTTGGGGTTGGAGTGTGTTTGGTTCAGAAGACCGGATGGGAAAGGGGCTGTTTACTAAGCACTTATCGAGTAAGCGCTTACCGATATCACTTACCACTACAAAAAATAATTATTTTTACTAATATACGTTTAAAAATATATACTTTTTTTTTGATAAGGTTCATCTAGGCTTTGCCTAGACTACATCCTTGGCAATTTGGAAACAAACAAACAAAGCGGCCATCTGAGACTAAGCCTGGCCACAGAATGCTGACGTCCCATCCACCACATCCCCCAAGCCCTTGCCAACACGCCACCACCCTTGTGGTTAAAAAAAATATTTTAAAAATATATACTTTGTAATGAAAGAACGAGTAGTTTTGTCATTTTAGTAAAAAAAAATTAATGTTTTCCCTTTCCTCCCACATTTGGGAGGAAAGTTTTGGAAGAAAACTTATCATTATTTTCCTTCTCTTTTCTCCAAAAAAAAGTTTCGAGAACACGATTTTCTTTCTCTTTCCTTCGTAAAATGAGTTTCGAGAACAGTGCAAAAGATTTTCTTGGTAAATATCTAAATTGCATAACAAATGCTTATCGGGCAAGTATACATCACCTTTACTTATTGTGTAACGTTTTTGGCCATCCATCAAAATGGATTGTTGATAAGCATCTTAGCTCATCGGGTAATAATAGTCTTTTCCTTCATCCTTCACAAGATTCTCGGTTCTTGCATGTAAAGATAAGTCATAATGAAAAAAGGTATGTAATAATTATACATATATATATATATATATAAAAGTAGAGGTAGTATTGAAGAAGATATGTTAGATAAAGGAAATGCCAAAAATCAACAACCAAAAGATGATATTTAATTAGTTATGTTGCTGGTGGTGAAATGACATTACAAACAAGTTGAAGCTCCAAACTTCTGAGTCAAACAGCAGCGATCTGATATCAACTTGTAACCTATTTTCCTCTCACCTTTTCCAAGTCGGGAAGATCTACAAAATTTATAATATTGAAATATTATATTCATCTATTAAAATATTATTTCTCTCTCTATATATTTATTTTCAAACATTTCTATTGGTGCTCTTATCTAGTAATCATTTTTTGGGTTATCTCCATATTTGGAGAAAAGCTTATTCTCTCTCCTACTTTCTCCATTTTGGAGATAGTTTTAGGGAAGCTGTTAGAGCAAAATTATAGCTCAAAATCCCCATATTCTCCAAAATCGGGAAGCTGTTGGAGACGCACTAAGTCATTATCCTTATCGAGAGTTTTTATAGGTCACTCATATTTTTTGTATTCTTATACTACATTTTAGAGGGAAATGTTAGTTTATCAGTTTTCAATCGACTTAAAGATGAAAACTAATGGTGAAAAATAGTACATGGACACAAAAATAAGATCTCAAAACAAAACTTACATAACATGCCGTCGTCCCCACTGCTCCCCTCATTATCACTAGTGTACTGCAGTGGTCGAAAAGAACTATTACACACTGAAATTGGGTTTTATATAATATATATATAGGCGAACGATCGTGTGATAAGTTGAGGTTAATGTGAGAAATGGATCTTAACCGCTGATCACTTTTAATCTCATGTCCTCCCATGAATTGCGTCTTATAAGGGAATTGATCGGATGCATCTCATCCTAATGTGCATCCATTTCTCATCCAACGAATGATAACCGCTTCTCACGTTAACCTCAACTTATCACCAGAACCCAACCCTATATATATATATATAGAGAGAGAGAGAGAGGGAGTTTCAGGGGAAAACCTCAACAACAACAAAACTGAAGAACACCCTGGTAGCCCTTGGTTTTTATGCACAAACACACATTTGTGCATAAAAACCAAAAAAACAACATAATTTACCTGTATGCACAAGTGCATACCGTCTAGATGAAGGACTACCAGGGTGTTCTTCAGTTTTTTTTTTTTGAAGTTTTCCCCAGAACCCTGACCCTATATATATATATATATATGTGTGTGTGTGTGTGTGTATGCGAAGAATCATGTAAGAAGTTGATACGATGACTGATCTAGTACATCTCGGTGCATCTCATCCTAATGTGCGTCCATTTCTCATCCAATGGTTGGTAACCACTTCTCATGTTAACCTCAACTTCTCACCAGAACCCAATAGTATATATATATATATATATATATGTATGTATGTATGTATGTATATATGTATGTATGTATGTATGTATATATGTATGTATGTATATATATATATGTATGTATGTATATATAATATGGGTAGAGTTCAATCAAGAACACCTTTGGTTTACAAAAACGCAAGAACACCCTTCTAGATACTCTAGTCCATCACATGTGATACATATGTGATACTAAGGGATCGTTTACCAAACGCTTACTCGGGTAAGCACTTATCAAAGTCACATTACCTTACGGGATGAATATTGCAAGGACCAAGAATGGCCGGTAAGAGTGAAACCGAGTCTTACCAATAAGTGAGGACGACAACTCTTACCACAGTTAGCGCTTACCGGGTAAATTGTTGCATATGATATGGTTTTAGTGGGACTAAAATCTTACCTGGTAAGTGAGTGTTGAAATTTGCCGGCAAGCAATTACTCGGGTAAGCGTCTGGTAAACAATTCCTAAATCAGAGATGCAAGCGACCTTTAGTGTGACCTAGGCCACGAGCCAAGTCGCCACACCTCCAGGTTTTCTCACATATATTATCACATGCGATAAGGACATTCTTGCGTTACGTTTTTATGCAATATGAATAAAACTTTTTTCAAGATTTTCACGTTGACTATAGATTTGATAAGGAAAATATCAGATGTTGATTTTTTTTCCTAAAATGGAGGGGAGGGGGTAAACATTGGCAAGGAAGATGATCTTACCTTCAAGTCATCATCATCAACACCTGCAAAACCAAATGTATATAAGAAAAAAGGAATTTTATTTCTGATAATAAATAAAAATTGATAATATAGAAATCCTTCATTGTACTAAGATATACCAGATACGTGCCCGCACGCGATGCGGCGCAAAACATTTCGAATCTAAAACTGAAAACTTGAAAGAACAATTTTGTTCCATGTTTAGTTTTATTATCCATCACACAATGCCAAGAATAACCATAAAAGGGGTATAGATAGATAAATACAGATAAGGGTGTAAAATGTAGAAGTTTAAAAAATCTCGATACATAATTCTTGAAA
Organism: Saussurea involucrata; assembly: GCA_033807775.1. Lineage (NCBI taxonomy): Eukaryota > Viridiplantae > Streptophyta > Magnoliopsida > Asterales > Asteraceae > Saussurea > Saussurea involucrata. The sequence continues at coordinate 9,460,077 of CM066325.1, read as the reverse complement.
AATATCGGTACCTATTTATGACATTTTAGTTTAAATAATTATGAATGTGTATTTTTAATATGATAAAGGTGCAAAATGAAAAATGAAAATATAAGAAATATAAAACAAATTAATTCATATATATTCATGATATTTAATAATATGATTAAATCCAAACTTAGGGGATGTTTGTTTACCTCTTAATGATTCCATTAAAAGGCAACCTCTGAATCGCTAAGAGGTAAATCCTGTTTGGCAAAAAAAATGTCTGCCTCTTAATGGTTCTAAAACCCTCTGAATGATTTAGCATATTGTGCCTCCCTTCCTTAACCATTCAGCACCCTGATTTCATTCTAAACAATTACAAAACAACCATATTTCATTTTGCACTATATCATAAAAGCCTCTTAATCATTCTGCACTAAACCATTCAGCAACTTCCAAATAGCCCCTTATTCAATATTGGGCTCATTTCGAAGGTATTGACGAGACGATTACAGAGGTATAATTTGTACAAAAAGAAAATATATTTTTAATGCATTTTAGTTCATATACGATTATTTATGTTAAAATGATAAGGGTGTAAATCGAAAAATGAAAAAGTGAGGGATTAAAATTAAACTGACTAACTAATTATAAGGGTATTAAATGTAAGTTAAAAAAAATTGTTGAGGAGAGATATACGGAGGAATGTGTGTAGAGTGATAGTGGGTATGCTTTAGAAGTTGTACGGCATGCTATTATCTTAAACTTTCAAAACAACCGTTTTAAAATTTTAATAAGATAGTATAGATAACTCATCAAAAGAGAGATGATGATAACCGTGGGTGTGTCTGGGTCGGTCAGGACTAACCCCACGGGGCTCTAAAGATATTAGCCAAAAAAATCTCCGGTAGCCCTTAAAGAGACTCAAATTGGAAGGTGTAATTGTCATGTTTTGTCGTGTTCCCCTATATTTCTTAAGACTAAACTTAAGACAGAAGCTTGTTGTAACGATTGAGTTGGTCCAAGGCGCTAGATTAAAGTATCTTATTTGAAAGTAGGGGTGTAAACGATTCGAGCTTTTAACGAGCTACTCGATCTTAATAATTCTCGAGCTTGAGTCAATATCGAACACAAAGTAAGATTCGTTTATATTAACGAGTCTGGCTTCATAACACCAATGTTCGACTCGGCTCGTCCGAAAACTCGATTAAATTTATCGAGTCGAGTCGATCCATTCGAGCATACACTCTTTTGAGCCAAACATGCTAATATGTTCATAAATCATACGATAAAAATATGAATATATCAAGCTCAAACCAATAAACAATTCAAGCTTGATAATTCAAAAATATATTCGAGCTCAAGCTCTACATTGAAAAAGTTAATCGAGCTCGAAGCTGGTACTACTTTTCGAGCCGAGTTCTAATAACCTACTACTCGGCTCGTTTACACCCCTATTTGAAAGGATGTGGTTTCAATCCCACTTTTAGCAAATTTTCTAGTTTTCAGCTTTTAATTTTGGGTTCTATAGCTTTGTTTTTCAACTTTTTTTAAAGAAACGGTTGTGAGAGGAACCGAACCTGTGACCCTTCCTTGCAAATACAACGAACCAACAACCAGATCTATTATAATTTTGTGAAAACTTTCTATAGTTTTCACCCTTATGGTCAAAATGGTGCCACCGTTTGAATATAATTCTGGGTCCACAAGGCCTAATATTTATTTGCGGGTTGAGCCGACCCTCAAGGTTAATTGCATTTGCATTTTTTGCAGAAAGGTTGCTTCCATGATTCGAATTCCCAACACCAGCTCAAACAAGTAACCGATCTCATGGGAAAAGAAAAGAAAAATTCACAACATAATTTGATGCCATGGTTAGTGAACTTACTGTTAGCTAATTCTTCGTCCTCGTCACACCATCTATTCCAGTCGACCTTTATATACGGAGCGGGTTTCACGTTGGATTTCAAGAGTCGTTTCCACCAACTTTTCTCCTCTTTCTGAACGGTGCATAGTATATTCCTCAACCCCATTTGGGTTTTGCAGTCCTGTTTCAGAGATAAATGGGAAGCATAAGGAATTAAACCTCAAGATCGAGCATTGCAGCACGCATAGTTCAGAGGATAAAATCAGAGATGCTTCAATATTAGAAGACAAAAGGGGTCTTGTTCGACTTTTGAGGTCAAACGGACTAACTTTTAACCTTAAATTTAGTATGAATTCATGTGGAGAATGTATGATGACTTGTATTGCTTCAGACCTCAGCAAAAAATATTGCAGCCAAAAGATCATGGTATTAAGTTTATAACAAGAAACATAGATAATCTTGAGTTTATAAAAATACTAAACACGCTTCATTTTACGAAAATGCAAAAACACCCTTTTACTGTAGCCAATCATATGTGATACTAAGTCAGAGATGCGGGTCGCGGGCCAAGTCGCGCACACACAGTTCTCGTGTTTTTGTAAAAAGAAAGGTTCGCGTTTGAACCTCCACCTAGGGTTGGGTTTAAAGGAAACCCACAAAAATTTGGAAAACTGAGGAACCCCGATAACCATTCATTTGTCCGGTATGAATGTGTTCATAAAAGTAATTTGTCCGGTAGTAGAAAAACGAATGGTTATTAGAATGTTCCTCCGTTTTCCATTTTTTTGTGGTTTTCCACTGAACCTAAGTCTATATGTGTGTGTGTGTGTTCATATTGCAGCACCTGAAAATCCAAAAACTCCCTACGTTCTCCATTATTTGTCGTGCTTTGACTTTGATTCAACCAAACTACTTTCAATTTCAAATTGATACAATAAAATTTTGGACAAATTGGTAAGAACATTAACAACTATAAAGATAAATGGTGTTATAAACGTAAAGAACATATAATAGTCAAATTCTGAAAATACAAATTTGAAATTCAAAGTCTGAACAACTAATAGGGAACAGAGGGAGTAAGGGGTCGTTCACCAAACGCTTTCCGGATAAGCGCTTACCTGCAAGAGTCATCACCCTCACTTACCTTATCGGGTAGTGTTCTCGGCCATTAAAATGAATTGTTGGTAAGCGTCTTTTATCCGGTAAGGGCTTATCGGGTAAGAGTCTTCACCCTCACTTATTGGGTATGATTCTCTCACCTTGCCATGCTCACCCGATAAGGTAAGTGACACCCGGTAAGCGCTTACCGAGTAAGAGTTTGGTAAACGACCTCTAAGTTGTAATAAATGATAACAAAATTGGAAAAGCAAGCTAGGTAAATCCAAAAGCTTAGCACTCACCTCAGGTAGTATTTTCCCATAAAGTTCCAAACTGAAGTCAAAGGCCTCATCTTTTGCCCCGACAGCAGAGAAGTTAAATAATCCATGGGGTTCACATTTAACCACAATGTCTTTTGCGTTAGTTAGATTTATGGTCAGGTAGACTTTATCTGCACGTTGAGCCCAAAGAACCTCTGGATGGCTTCTGAGTCAATCAACAAAAATTTAATGATCAGAACCAGTTCATATATAAGTTTTCAATGGAGAACTTGTCAATATATAAAACAGATGGAACTAGGCTTAATATATAGTATAAATATTTATATTGTCTATTCTTTACTCGTCCAGTGGATCTATAGTCTTGGTACAGGTGTAATAGGGTCTCCAAAAAGATCGGAACGTCCCTGTAGGCTATTTGACATTCAAGTCTAAGGTCCGGTTTTTTATGGTCATTTGATATTTTTATTTTGTGGGTTCCAGGTAGTCCCATGGTCACAATTACTTTGTTGAAGGAGAAATGAAGGTCAAAACCACAAATTCAGCTGATACACCATTGAGAAATGCATCATGCTTTCTCACTCAACTGTTGGATCCATTTTGTTGGACCAGATCGGTAACAATTTCCTGGCCTTCCATCAGAATACTGATTTATATCAGCTAAATAGATGTCTGTCAAGCGTTGCCAAGCACGTCCTTGTGCATGATTTTACAACGATGTCATCCTTCTTTGAAATAATCACAATAATGTGGAGATCATACATTAGATGGCTGCTTATAGTTTGTTTGAATAAAAAGTGAGATTAGGTTATATATTTTGTAAAATTTCGAGGACGTAGTTGCAGAAATAGAAAATAGGGTGTTAGATTTGTAGCTAACCTATAGTTGAACTGTTGAACTTGAATTTCATATTACTGAAGTTTGAGGCATAAATTAGGTGACTATCATAACAGTTGTCTGAAAAACCTCCTAGTCCCCGCCATCTCAAATGAAACATCCGCCATTACTTTATACTCTACTTTTGCACTAGAACATGAGACAATATGTTGCTTTTTAATCTTTTACGAAACCAGTTGCCACCTAGAAGCATGTAACACCCTTTAGTAGACCCTCCTGACATGATACAACCTGCGCAATCTGAATCAGATAATCGGGCGCCCTCCTTTTAAATGGAGTCACCAACACAACAACGGCCATGGTGGACGCGTTTTCCAACAATGGCCCTTAGATAACTCCAATAGGGAGAAGATATCATAAACATCATCATGGTTACTGATAGGGTTTCAAATTTTCCTAACTTACACTCCCTAGGTTTCAAAAGAAAGCTGCAGTTCAACTTGTTCTAGAAACGCATTTAAAAGTTGTGCAACACCAGATATCTGCTAAATTCATGCCTCAAACTTGAGTAATTTCAAATTCATGTTCGACAGTTCAACTAAAGGTTGTCTACAAAACTAACACCCTAATTTTCTATTTCTGCAACTACTTCCTCTATGTTTCACAAAATCCATAACCTAATCTCACTTTTCATTCAAAACAAACAAACGATAAACAACAACCATCTACCGTATGATCTTCAGTTCTTCACACCATTGCGATTATTCAACAACGAAAAAAAATGACGGCATGATTGTAAAATCATGTACAAGAATTTCATCCACAATTTTGACTACACCGGAGTGAAAAAGTTAGAAAAAACAGCACATATTCTAACGACCGATAAATCATACAACTGATCTTGCAGTGAAACTTAAAAGGAAAGTAAAGTCATCGAACGATTTACCTCATCTTGTGGAAAGAGCGTCGGCCTGTAGGGCTAATTTGACAGTCGGTCCGGTGAATCGGCGAGGGTTGCAAAATCCAACCGGAAAACCAATTCTCTCGTGAAGAGAGTCCGGAAGCCCAAAACGCTTTATATTCGAGTCTATCGAACTTACTTTTTGAGTCCCTCAACTACGACCGACGTCCAACATTGGTCCTCTTGGTTCAGTTTATTTTAATTTCCGTTGGTTCTGACCGTTGCAAGTTATGTTTGAAATCATGGGTTAGAATTTGGACTAATTTTTAGTTATTAAAAATAAGTTTGAACTAGTTTTAGAGAAAGTAATAATAAGTTTGAATTATTTTTGTGTTTCGGTAGTTGTTAATTGACAAAATTATCATCAATATCCTACACTACTGCACTCGGTTGTGTCTGTTTTTTATTCTAAATCAGTCTGTTCCTTATATTCTAAACCAGTTCATTTCAGTGTAGTCGTACTAACTGTATTGTGAAGGCAAGACCCAACCCTATCTTGCCCCTTACTGATTCTACTCTTAAGTCTCAATGACCTTCACTCGACCTCGATATTCTTTCACAAAGTCAACACACTATAGGGACATCTATGTGCTTAATCCTCAACTGGACTCGTGTTGGGAGGCATCCCGCCACGACCCTCTAGACGAGATTATTGACTTTTGGTGGCACCTTCATCTTTTTATAGTCCCTTGTTGGGTTCCTAGTCTAGTCGTCATTTGTCGTCTGTTTTTTAGATAAAACAATATGCGTTGTAAATCGATTACTAACTAGTAATTCATTCACCCACTGTCACCCGTCTTCATGGACATAATTGCTTAATTGGATTCCTCATATCAAGTTGCCACCACGCTCGTTAAAATATTAGGTTCCATGTGAAGAACTTTTTTTTTATCTTTACCTACAATAAATCACGAGGTTCCAGTTGTGGATGGCTTTTTTTTATCAATAAACGTTGCCTTACCACAATTGCAGTAGATGCGTTAAAGTTGATAACTTGTCGTTTTTTTACAGTGTGTTTTAACTTGTAGGGCAAAATGTAACGAAGTTTGTTTTAGTGTAAGATTTGTTTCTTCTTAATCAAGGTATCAAAATTTTATTATTTCATACGTATTATAACAAGTAACATGTAATATTGTAGATCTCAAGTTATATTGGTTGAAAAAATGTTTATCCATCAAATATATATGGATTGACATTTAATATTCACCTTATCAAATATTACAAAACATGTAGGTTATTAATCAATATACAATAAAATTATGATAAACATTATTACTTATTTTGTCCCAAAATAATTAAATAAGTGTTTACATTACTATTTTAAAAGTAAATGTCTAATTTTTCATTTTAGCATTACGCGACGTTCTCGAAACCCCTTTCACGAAGAACATAAAGGAAAGGGGAATAAAGTAATAAAAAAACTCGTGTTTTTGAAACTTTTTTAGGATATAAATGAAAAAACAAGCGATTGTTTCTATCTAATAATATCTAAAAATAATCAAGTTACTAATGACTGGACGAAACCAATAAATAACCTCTCACGTGCGAAAGTATAGAAGATTCTCTCATCAATTTATCGTAACAGAAAATCAACTCGGATAAATCAATCGAATTTGTTGAATAAGTAATATTATTATATAAATTAGAATTTTTATAAATTAATTCAAATCAACTAGCAACTGGCACATAGGGGAGTGGTTGCCCGGCTTTCTCGGCCTGATGCAACATTTTAAAAGAAAATTCCATCAAATCAAAGGAGTTGAAAAATAATTATAACTTTGCTCCAAAAACATTCCTCCCAAGAAAAAGGAAAGAATGGAAAAATAAAAGAAAGTAAAACCTATTAAAAATTAGTATTAAAATTACAAAAATACCCACATTTTAATTTTAAATTATATATTTTTAAAGGTATTAGTAAAAATGAAAGTTTATCTATTTTCATTACCTTTCTAACACAAATAAAATAAAAATTCATTTTTTGTTATTTCCATACCTTTACTTTTATCGTCAAATTCAATAACACAACTTTAGCTATTTTTTTTTTGAACGGCAGAAGTATAATAAAGAAAAACTAGCAAGAAGCTAGAAAGGACAATTACAAATAAGAGATAGACAGAAGAGGGTTTTGTAACCAACCCACCCAATTAATATTACATTTTCTACTCCTATTTGTAACCCAAAAGAACGACTGAGTTACAATGTTATCCCACAACGTCACTTTCTTAGGCTTAGAAAGCCTAAAGAGGGTCCCATTTCGAAAAGACCAAATAGCCCATAACGCCGTCAGAACAACCGCCTCAAAACAGGTCGACTCCGTTTTATTCAAACGCATAGATAATAACCAGCCAATCCACTCTGAATTTGACCTAAACTCCGGAATATCCAAACTCCACCATCGACCAATTTGCTTCCAAACATCCTGAGCCATTTGACAAGAGAAAAACAAATGACCCACCGACTCAATCTCCAAATCACAAACCGGACATAAAAGGGAATGCACATCAATTCCTCTTTTATCAAGGTTCTCTCGAGTTGGGATCTTGTTCAAACTCAACCGCCAGGCAAAAACATTAATTTTGATAGGAACAAACCGATTCCATCTAGTAGGAGGAGATTCTACCACCAAAATTTTAGAGTCAATGTAACTCCGATCAGAAGCCACCAAAAACTCACCCGACCCGTCAAGAGACCAAAACCATCTATCCCTTTGATCAGAAAGACAGACAGTATCTAGAATCTCCCGTAAAGCTGACATCTGCGACTCCTCTACACCCCCTCTCGGCTCTCTACGCAACACTGATCCCCAATCCCCCAAGTTTAAACGATCATGTACCAAAGCCAATTTGTCCCGCTCCAGCGCAAATACCCTCGGAAATTGCACTTTAAGAGAGGAATCTCCCAACCAAACCTCATCCCAAAACAAAGTAGAATTTCCATTTCCTACTTTTTTCTTGCAAAAAGAAGAGAGGTGAATGTCAGTATTCTCCAATTGTTGAATAGCTTTCAGAATACCAATCCAAGGAGAATTGGACATCTTATTGTGAATTCGCGTTCCAACTAGCCCACTCGCACCGTAAATCGATTTGACCACTTTGACCCAAAGTGCATTTTGATCCGTCTGAAACCTCCAAATCCATTTTAAAAGGAGAGCTCTATTGAAAGCAAACAAACTTCCAATACCAAGTCCCCCATCCTTTTTACTAGCCAAACACTTTTTCCATTTCACCCAACTCATTTTCTTTTCATCAATTTCACCTCCAACAAAGAAACGATTCCGCAACGACTCCAAGACTTGATCAATCGAACTCGGAAGTTTGAAAAGGGACAAATAATAAGTAGGAAGGCTACCTAAAACTGATTTAAGCAGCGTAACCCGCCCCCAGCCGAGAGAGTTCGAACTTTCCAATTAGAAAGCTTAGAAATAAATTTGGCGACCACCCATTTCCAACCATCGCGTTTTGCCATACTACATCCAACATGCAAACCTAGGTAATTGAAAGGCATATTCGCAACACCACATCCCACCACTCTAGCCATATTCTCGAGTTCCATATTATCAACCCCAACACCAAACATTTTACTTTTTTGGATATTTATTTTAAGCCCAAAGATCAAATAGAAACATCGGAGAATACGCACTATATTTCTAGCATTAGAAAGAGACCATTCCCCCAGAAAAACTGCGTCATCTGCATAAAAAAGATGAGATAAAGGTATTTTACCTTTGCCAATAGTTGCTCCATAAAAAAGTCTCTTTTCTTCCGCTGTTCGAGTAGCCGCATGCAAACCTTCCATAGCCAAAATAAAAAGGAAAGGAGATAGGGGATCTCCCTGACGAAGACCACGAAAAATCTTGAATTCCCTAGTTGGAGACCCATTGACTAGCACCGAGGCCGTAGAGTTTTCGAGACACCCTGTAATCCAACCTCTCCATTTACTACCAAACCCCATCTTTTCAAGGACCAAGTCAATGAAATCCCATCTTAGTGAGTCGTAAGCTTTTTCAAAATCCACTTTGAAAACTAAAAGTTTCTTCTTCCGATTCTTGTACCAATCCATCACCTCATCCAAAATTAGCGTACCATCCAAGATTTGCCTCCCCTTAATAAAAGCATATTGCTCCAAACTCACACAATCCCCAATGACCAAGCTTAAACGATTAGCTAATAACTTGCCAACAATTTTATATTGACAACCTATTAAACTAATCGGCCGATAGTCTTTAACGAATTTTGGGTCTTGAACTTTCAGAATTAGAGCAATAAAAGAAGGGTTACACCCTTTTGGAATATAACTAGACTCAAAACAATCGGAGACTAACCTTATCACGTCTTCTTCCACAATGCTCCAAAAAGTTTTAATGAATTCAAAAGTAAACCCGTCTGGTCCCGGAGCCCTTTCAACACCACAGTCCCACACTGCCCGCTTAATTTCCTCCCGGGAGAATGGGGTTTCAAGAGACATTGATTGTTCCACCGAAAGAAGATTTGGAAACACCAAGTCAAGAGAAGGCCGAGAATGCCTCACTTGGCCAAAACGTGCACTAAAATGATCATAAAACTCCTTTTTAACCTGTTCCGGCTCCTCAATCCAATTGCCATCACTCATAATACCCCGGATAGCAAGTTGTCTCCTTTTCTGCTTAAAAACACCATGGAAGAATTTGGTGTTTTCGTCCCCTTCAATGCCCCACCGAATTTTTACTTTTTGAGATAAATCCATGGCTTCAACCCGATCTAAATCTCCCAACTGTTTCTGTAACGTCCCAAAAATTACAAGGAATTTAAAATTTTTAAAGTAACATTTCATTAATAAAAACTCATTTAATAATTCAATCATCTCGTTTGCAAACTCATGAATGATATTCTTACGAACAATAAACAGCGGAATAAATGTCTAAAATTAAAATCATAAAAGTAATCAACTCTTCCCACGCGCCAGTGTGTACTCGTCACGCCTTGGAGCCACTCGCACCTGAAACCACAATTTTATTGGGAAAGGGTAAGCACGAAGCTTAGTGAATTCAGACACCATAAATAACACAGTTACTTCCACACCACCTCTAAACAGATAATTGCACATAAACAGCATACAAGTCTACGAACAAATCATAAACATGCATACCTACACCATCCCACCCAAAGGCATAAGCTGGTCCACCCGACCACACAATAACCGTGCAAGCATTACCCGGCTCCCCCGGGTTCCTACGCCACCCGCGTATATAAACCTCGGCCCCGCCGAGTCACTACGCCACCGCGTATATAAACCTCGGCCCCACCGAACTCCTACGCCACCCGCGTAGTCATAACAATAAAGGTCCGACTAGACGCCCCACTATTTAGTCCCGCATCACAAACAATTAAAACTACCACACACGTACAAATCGTAATGTAAAAAGTAACCGACATTAGTTGTAGTGAGAGAACTCACCTCGTAAGCGCGCCTAGCTCACAAACAATAATTCAAGCTTCAAAAATCCAAGATCACTTCCCGACACCTAAACGAACGTTAAAACGTATCAACACGAGGCCCGGACCCTAAAACATGACGCACGATTAAACTGTCGCTAAAACGACTTTTTGGCTTAGAAAACCAGGTCTGTTCGGGACCTGTTTCGACCTCCTTAAACCCAGAAAATCCTCAATTAAAATTAACTACCCTCTAGGTCCGGGTCTTAGCTTTCCAGGGACGTATTACACGCGTCCTAACGATTTTTCTATAATTTATTATGGATTTTACAAAACTGGTTAACTGCACAGCGAAAAACAGCATCTTTCGTTATAAAACAGCAGTTTGACACTAGCTACGGTCCGAACTGATTTTTCCGCAAAACATAAGAAACTTACTAGACTCAGAATGGGAACTTTTGGCACTAGTTTCACCCCAATACGACGTTCCTATAAAAAGTTATGGCTTTCCCAAAACAGTGGCAGAAACTGTGACTTTTAAAACGGAACACGAACTGACAAATCCGGACCTGCTGTATAAACAGCCAAATTATGCCTAGCTAGAGGCCGAACCGGACTTCCGCTAAAACATGAAAAGTGTGCCCGGAACATAATGTGAACCGTGGGCACCGGATTCGCCTCAATCCGAGCTACGAAGGAAAAGTTATGGCCGTCGCAAAACAGGGACAGAAAAACGTTTTCACATAAAATGACAACTATAGCTAATTAACTCATTAAGTCATGGCTTAATTCAAACAGACCCGGAAAGCCTACAAGCTTACTGGAAAAGGTCATACTAGGCTGGTCGACAGCCGTGCACTACTCACTGCCACCTCCGGCGGTGGTGGTGGTTGGCGGCGGCGACGGTGGTTACGGTAACACCCACCGGCGGAACCTCCCAACATCGCCCATCCCGACTCACCCGCAACCATACCCCCGCACACACCCGCGCCTCTTGCACACATCTGCACCCGCCCCTCTGCCGCCACCACGGCGGCGTGCAGCAGCGGCCCCATCGCCGGCAGCCGAGGTTGCGGCGGTGGTGGTGGCGGTTCACGGCAGAAATTTACAAACGATAATACAACGAAAAGAGAAACGAACCTTCTCCGACGAACCCTTCTTCCTCCTCTTTTCCGGCAGCAAAACAGCGGCGTTGCACTCTCTCTCCGGCGTTACGCTCTCTTCTCCGGCGAACTCCCTCTTCTCCGGCGAACTCCATCTCTCTTCGCGCCTCTCACACTCTCGGTTCTCTCTCTCTCTCTCTCACTCACTCTCGGCTCTCACTCTTCTTTCACGTCCGGCCGAACACCACCAAGGGGAGGGGAAAAGGGTTTTGATCGAGTTTGCAGCCGTGAGCCAAAGAAAAGAGTAGGGTTTTTTGGTTGTTTGCTATCTCCTTCATCTTTCTCGATGCTTACCACAAAACCCAAAAAGAAACGATAATGGGGCTCGGTTATGTATTTGCATGGGCCGACCTTATACACCACTTTACCCAATTAACAACTTTAGCCCTTGCACTACTAAGCCTTTGCAAACAAATAACAGTTTTGCGATAAGTTACATTTAGGGTCATCCTCGCTAACTCCCGTTAAACATTCGTTAAGAGAAAAATTATTGAACAATAAATAAACCCAAGAAAAATTCCATAACGGGACACGGGCTTTACAGTTTCAAGTACCTAAAATGCGACTCCATATCTTCATTAGATGCTTCCCCTTTATCAATTAGGGAATCAATGCCGTTAATAGAATTATGAAGGTCGCACTTGATACCTTTCTCCCTCGCTCGAATTTCCCTGTTCCAAGATCGAAGCACTTTTTTCAAGTTTTGAAGTTTCTTTTTAAAAGTAAGCATCCCATGAGTCTCCCGAATGCCATCATTACTCCAAGTGTTACTGACCAGCTGATGAAATCCATCCACCTTGAACCAAGAATGAAATGTCCGGAACGGGGTTGGGCCGTAATCAACCACCAATTCTTTAAGAAGAATAGGTCTATGGTCAGAATGTTTTCGATCCAGGACAATACCCGAAAGATTAGGCATCTTTTCACAAAACCCGTCAGACAGTAAGAAACGATCCAACTTACTCATTTTTTATGCCCACTTATTAGTCCAAGTGAACGAATACCCCCCTAGAGGAACATCAAGAAGGTCTGCATCCCGAATAAATGAATTAAAAGCGTCCGCCGAATGCGCATTAAATAAGGACCCATATCTTTCACCCGTTTCCCGCACCTCATTAAAATCACCCATCAAGAGAACTTCTCCCTGCCAACGAACAATCAAGTTCAACAAATCTTGCCACAATATCCTTTTATCACCCAAGCTTTGAGGAGCATAAACCGCAATCACTAGAAGAGGCATGTTATTTGGAACCCAGACACCTTCAACCGCAACAAACGATACAGTAGAAAAAGCCCGACTCTTTTTAAACAACACTTTATCCCAAACACACAATATGCCACCCGACCGCCCCCGGGCCGAACTACAAGCATAGTCAAATGACATATTCCCCCACAAATTTCTAACCAATAAAAAATCCAATCTAGTCAGCTTAGTCTCTTGAATAGACAAAAAACTGACCCGATGCACCGAGCACAACTCCTTCACCCATTTCCTTTTACCGACCTCCCCTAAACCTTGAACATTTAAGGATAAAACGTTCATTTAAAAACGTCATTTTCTCCCATGCCCTTAATGATAGTACCCAGATCCTTTTCACACCCCTTCATGTTGAAACCCATAGCTTTTCCCACAACGATAGTTTCTGTTAGCTCCTCGAGAATGGAAAAACCACCCCGTACCAATTTAGAAGTTTGAGACTCGTGTTTGGCAAAAGAGTTACTCACACTACTCAAGTGTTTAGACTTAACCTCCCCCTCCGACGAAAGTGGTCTGGGTGGCTGCAAAACAGTTGTAAGCCTCTCTACGTCCTGCGCGTCCTTTTGAAGGGCACCCTCCGCACACACCGACTCCTCACCTAAAGACCTTTCTTCCTACTGATTTTCGTTGCACTCATGAGCTTTACTCACCCTAATAGCATCTTCCAAAGGGGTAAAACCAGGTGGATAAAATGGAGTATCGATCTCCCCAACCATGTCTGAACCAATGTTTTGTACCGGGTGTTCTTCAAGAAGCTGCATAAAACCGAAAGGGTCATTCTTATCTCCTTCTTCCACCTCAACGTCGACCTTATTTAAGACCTCAACATTATCTCCATTCAGGTGCTCTTCATTTTGAAAGGAGTCTGGGATCTTTTCGGACAAGGCTTCATTCTCATCAATCTCACCGCCGATGCTAGGTTGCCCGTCGACTTGAGCACTTCCTTCCCCTTCTTCATCGTCTGACCCACTATCAACTTCAATAAACTCCGGAATCCACCCACCCACCTCCTTAACCCGAACAAAATGAGTGCAGCCATCCAATATCACTTTTACCGTCTCAAAGATTAAAGACGAGTAGCATGATTTAACACATATCCGAGAACTGTACAGATTATTCCCATCTGAATCTTCCATGAAAATAACATCCCCCCATTTTCTAGCTATCAAAGAGAACGATTTAGAAGACCAGACCTTAATTGGAAAACCTTCTACATCAAGCCAAATTAGCCTCTCCACCACCTTAAAATCATTTGTCCAAGGTTTAATATCCTTGAACCACGAATTTACACTTTTATGAGCAAGAAATTTGTCATGCTTACTAGAAGAACCAAAATCCAACATAACCCATAACCCTCCAACATATTTAATTCCAACGTCGATGAAGCCTTCATTTTTACAGAGACACCGAAGATTAGGAATAATTCTGAAATCCGTAACACATCCGACCAAAGCTAAGGGGAACTCTGAAACAATAGGGCCATCCATATCAAGAATAATTGTCGCCGAGTTAGCAACCACCTTATCAACCAAAACTTTATCCGGAACTAACCCTTTGACCACATTAGCGTACGAGACCTCTCCCAAACCCCTCGGATTCGATGCACAAGGGGAAGTCACCACTTTTGGTTTCGAACCAAGGTTATTTGAAGGCACTTTGCTATTCCTTTTAAAACGAGCAACATTAGCATGCAATTTTAGCTTCCCTACCCAAGTGTTACAAAGACCATTGATCACGAATTGGGGGTCTTCAACTTTGATAAAACGCACGAAAGCAAACATTTGACCAAACTTTGTTTTTCTTTTAGCAATAAAAACATCGACAACCGTACCAAATTTGGCACACGTATTCCACAATTCTCTGATAGTGAAATGAGACGGGAAACTCGTAACGTAAAAATTGAGAGAGATATCATGTAAACGAGATTCATTCGAGTACCGATTAAACGATTGATCAACACTCTCGTAACGATCCCGCTGATTACGACTTCCCACTTTCTTCCATTGCTCCTCTCGCATCGCTTGAAATTAACGGATGAAACCTAGTTATAAGACAAATCTACCCTGAGACCGCTGTCCCTAAGACTTGAGCCAGATCAAACCAACCAGATTCACAGTATAAAATGGACCAGAGACGCTCACCACAGACCACTCGCCTGAAGGACTTAGCTAGTCGTTTGCGGCTGCTGCTACTGGAGTTTTCATTGCTGTCTATGGGAAAAAAATTACCTTTGTAGAAAAGGGAATCTGCTACAGCAAGAAACAACAATCGTTAAAGAAGAAGGAGAGAACAGAAGTGTTTGGACATTGTTGTTTTCAAGCGACAGAGAGGGCCAGCAGGTCAGGAGTAGAGTGAGATTGGCGGCAGCTGAGAGCTGTCGTTCGCCGGATCTAGGTAATTGAGTGCAGAATCAATAGAGAATGGTAGAAATGAGGAGAAGAATAGACTCCGGCGAGTAATGAAAGGACGCCGGCGAGATCTGCGGTGGAGAAGGAAGGTTTCTCTTTGGGGACAGAGATTGAATACAGGTAGAGAAACGGTTGGCAATGAGGCTGAGAGTAGAAAATCGACGTTCACCGGCAGAACGATGATCGACGGCGAAGTTTGCGGTGGTAGGGTGGAGCACAACCGCAACTCAGCAGGGCCTGGGTAAGAGCCGTCGTTGAAACTGACCGGACCGGAGAGGGAGTGGGGTGAGGCCAGGGGGTTTGACGGTGGCGTGAGGCCGGAGGGGTGGCGTGAGGCCGGATGGAGAGAGCTTTAGCTTTAGGGTTTTTTGTTAAAAAAATGTGGATATTACGGTTCTACACAACTTTAGCTATTTGATGAACAAGTTTTCTCTTTATATAAAATAAGGGTAAAGGTATCTTTTTGTTAATTAAAAAATATAGTAATACGTAGGCATGAGCATGAGAATGAAAATGACAGGTCCATCCAATTTTACTACACCTTGCAATTTTCCTCCTCCTCGATGTCTTTGGGGGTTTGGGACTCTAGTCTATACCTTATTCGTTTTGCTTAATATATATTGTCTTTCAAAAAAAAAACTAATCTATTACTACCTTATTAAAACTGCATTGCATCTGTTTTGAAAGTTTAAGACAATAGTAGGTGGTACAACTTGTTACAACATCTGATTCTCCTCTTCTCCGCGACCACTATTTGAGAAAAGAGGGATTGTATCTTCTGCTTGAATACGAGAGGCTTAAAGAAAGTTACAAAACTCTCCAGTTTATTTATTTGTCCTTATTTTCGGAGTTTTGTGTTACTTAATGTTTTTCATCTTAGATGACATTTTTTGTTTTTGGACACTCTTACCATAGTTTTCTTACAAGTGTTTTTACTTCTGGTTATGTATGAGCATCAATTTCTAATTTTCCTTTTTAACTATAAGTTGCAAATAGCACAAACTATTAATACATAAGTCGATCATTAAAAGCTAAGAACTACCAATGTTTTAAGTTTGAAAACTCCATTATCCATCAATTTCATTTCAAAATCCTTGACCAATCGACCTTATTAACCTTTAGTTTGTATACTATCCAAGTTGTGATATTAAAACCACAATAGATCCATAAAATTAGCATTGACAAAGAATGAAATAAAACAAAAAATGAAACATGATTGCCGTTTCGAGTTCTCGATTTCAACTTCAAGATGTTTCCGCTGCATCGCGTACGGATAGGTACAAATTAAAAGTTGGGATGAATTTAAACGATCCAGATGCAACAAAAAACGGTTACACTCGCCTAAGTCGATAGTATATATAATTGTCTCCTTAGAACGTTTATTTTGTAAAATTTTAATGCATCTTGCGCTAACTTTATTTTCACTTTCTTCTGTCAATTTCCCCCCTCTTTGATTTCACAACATTGGGCCGCATTAATTCCTAGGGTTTAACCTGGGCCTAACACTTGCAGTATGTTCGTCTGTACAAAGATGTGATATTCTCTCATCCAAGAATTCTGATGTTTGCTTTCTGAACATGTTTCCATTTCGCATTTTTGGATCTTGAACTTCGTTACAGAATCTGCATACAATCAACAACAATGAGACGAAGATTGGGAAAGCTTTCACACCAAACCGTTGGACACATAAGCGGAAAGGCTATTATCTTCTCACCATCATCCTCATTTGATTTCTCAACAACTGTCGGAAACAATGACGGTGGCGGTGGCGGTGGCGGAAGAGGTCGCGGCCGTGGATCTGATTTCCCTAAGTTCAGCTTCATAGATTCTACGAATATTGAAGACGACACATCCTCATAGTCTCCACTTGGCCATGGTCGAGGTAAACCTCTCGCATCCTCTCCAAATATTCCCCCATTTTCTTCAATTGGAGCTTCTGGTGCCAATAGAGGTACTGTTGCTGGCCGTGGTCGAGGCACAGTTGAAGAAAACCCTAGACAAACTGTGACACCGCATCCTCAATCGGAGGAAAAATCAAACCCTAGAACTCCCATATTTTTTCGCAAGGATGGTGAAGTTAATTTGCCCCCAAAATCACCAATCGGAGATCAATCAGAGAACCTAGGAAGGATAATTTCTCTAAAAGTATCTTGTCATTTCTATCTGGAGCGGGCCGTGGAAAGCCTACGCAATCCACACCACATGTTGCTAATGAGAAGGTGGAGGAAGTAAACCGGCATATCAAAATGAAACCTAGACAATCTGTGCAGCAACCTCGGCCAACATCCCCTAAATTGAGTCAAGAGGAGGCAATAAACAGGGCAAGAGGTATTCTTTTCAAGGAGGGGGATGGTGGGGCAGAAGATGGTGGGGGCGATGTAACACCCGGAAAATCCTTGTAAGTAATAATAGTCCTAATATTTCTTTATATTTTGACTTCTTAGATTAGAATTGATTTCCTAAGTAATTTCCGTGATTGTTACTTGTTATTTGAGAACTTCCGATAGAAATCTATAAGTTTATTCCTTAAGGAAATTAATGAAAAACAGATGATAAAGTTAAATATTAGATTTTATGGATTAGTTGGATGGGTAATTTGAATACGAGTCCAACGGTACTTTCCGGGGTAAAAACCGAGTTCTAACGAAGAAGTTACGGCCAAATTAGTGGAAAATGAGAAGCAAGCAAACAGAGGCTGGCGCCGATGGTTGGCGCCGATGCATCGACGCGGGTGATCGGCGCCGAGCACCTGACGTGCTAAAAGGGGATTAAACCCACCTTTTGACCCTTAGTCATTTATCCTTTTCATTTAGAGTTCTCAAATCAGGTTTTGGCTCTCTTCTTCTCAGACGATTTCCATCTAAGCTTAAGGTAAACTCACATCTCTCAATCATAATCCAATTCAAGCAATTAGTAGATGAATCTTATCAATTAAACTTCAATTAGGGCTTTGCATCTTCATTTCATCTTGATTGCAGTAATTGGGTTCAAGTCTTCAAGTTAGGGTTATACCAATTGAAGAATTAAGGTGAGTAACTTGTATCTAATTGATTGTATTATACTTATCTACCATTCTTTATCTCGATTTTGGTATTGTTAATGAGAAATCTTGATTTATAAGCTCTTAATGGTTAAGAGGGAACAAGAAGAGTTCAAGTAAGTTATGGTGGATTAATTGTGTTTTATTACTTAGAATGCCATGGTAAATGTTAGTGTTAAAGGTTTGGGTTTGATTTTACATCATTGGTATATGATTATGATGATGGCTTAATATATGTCTTAATGAAGCAAAGATGGCTTAATGGTCAATATGGACTTGTTATTGAATTGTAAACATGGATGTTTATTATTGATATTATATAGAATGTGCATTGATACATATGGATGTATATGAACTACATGGAAGTAGTATTGATATGTTAAATGGTTGGACCATTGTTAAGTGTTAAATATGCTTGGAATATTATTTGGGATTAACATATTTGGTATTCACATAATTGGAGGAGCACCTAGTAGGCATTGGAGGATATATTCTTACACACCGTGGGGTAAGTGTAATTGATTCATACCTCGGATACCGTGGGGTTTTCCGTTGTGTTATGCCTTGTGACAATACCGTGGGGTACCGATCAAGGTATATCTTCGATTATGATGTAACTGGTAGCGATATGGACCTTCTCCATGGAATCCAATTTGTGAATGTATCGAATTGTTATTCCTACATGCTATGATTATGCTCTATGTGCTATGTGTAAATCCCACTTAGGCTTTAAAAGCCTAACACTTGTTATGTGTTTTATGTGTTACAGATATTAGTGGTTCCGGACACAAGAAGGTTTAGACATGGGTTGTGAGCATGGAATCATTGTTGGAGAGCTAAAGATTAGAAGATTTATGATAGAACTTTCCGACATCTTTTGTAATCTGATTTCTATAGTAGAGATTAGATAAGCTAGTGGTCAATTAGTAGTTATAATTATCTAAATCTTAGTATTAATGGTTATGTAAAGATAATTATGATTACTTTTGCTTTATTAATGCGTACCACTCTTCCGTTTTATGGAAGTTTTTGTTAACCCCTGTTTTGGGGTGTTACAAGTTGGTATCAGAGCTTTAGTTTAAGTGAACTAAGTATGATGAGGAGGTACTTAGACTTAAGCTGAGATGAATTAAGTTATGAATCGTGAGATTGGGTAGAAGTATTAAGACGGGATGGTCTTAGGGTCGACAGAAATACGTGAAATTAGTACGGTAACGACGGTAATGAGGATTCTCATGTATGATATATTCACAATCTCAATTAGCTACTGTTATTATGAATATATTGTTACATAAGCATACTTGTTTCTAAATTGTTCCAGTGACTAATGATCGGTAAAGTACGTTTCGTGTGATTATATTTATATAACCATTTCTCAGGGTTATCTTTTGTTTAATAGCATAATGATGGTAAAAACGCCACCAAGGTCTTTCGATTCTTTGGAGGACAGATCGGTAAATGATTGAGGGTTGGAAGGACAACCTAGGACTGGAGGGACTCATGAAAGTCCGCCGAGACAACCTTAAATAAGTGGATTGAAATGTGTGGAGATAGAAGGTAAGATGTTTGATCAAGATGGGAATAGTATGAAATGGTTGAGTAAGTGAGCCTTGGAAGGCATGTATAACAAGTGTTAGAAGGCTGAGAGGGTAACCACTGGTTGGAAATAGAGCGTCAATGATAAGTTGCGTGAGTTAAACGATAGACCTTGTTTGAGTGAATAGCCTTCAATTGCGAGTAGAGTTTTATGCATGGTGTCCTTGAGTGTGTGTTACATGGGTTTTCGTGATTTAAAACAAATGCATAAATAGCAATTTAGTCGATGATGAGTCAGTATGTGCACGTGGGTATTTAAAGAAAAAAAGGGCAATACCATTTACGTTGCACAGCGAAATTTTGAGTTTAGCAATTTGCAAAATACTTCATACTTTACAAGAAAAGTTAAATATAAATGAGTGTGAGAACTGACTGGCTTACTTTGTATCGGTAATTTCTTTCAACTTTTGTCGTATGAAAAGATTTTCATATTACGGTCATAATAACATCGTTTTGGTTGAAAAAGACTAAGTTTTTCGGAAAGTAGTATGCAAATGATTCTCGTGATCGTTGTGCAGTACACTGAAGTTATAAGAATTTTGGGGTCATATGTACCCAAGTTGCTCCAAGTGTTGTTCTTTAAAAGGAGGAAATGTGCTAAATAATATATTTAATACATTGTTATGCATGAAGGCTATGAACGAACTAAGTCGTAAAATATTACTATAAGTTAAGAAAGAACTCTGAGAATGGAGTGGTGTTAGATAAATCATGGGAGAATGTTTGTAGTCTTGGTAATTGTGTCCAAGAGGAAGGTGAGCAATGGGAGAGTTGAAAGTGGACTTTAGCGTCGGTTGTAAGAAGGTCTATACCCTTGTTTGGTAACTAGAAATACAGTTGACAAGGGACGGTAGTGTCCGGAGGAAGGATTAGTAGTCATCAAGGTGATGAAATTAGCAAATTGCTATGAGAAGTGTGGTGAGACAGAAAGGAAATACCCTCGACGTTAAATAAGAACTTATAGTGATCTTGTGATATTAGTATTGCACGAATAAGTTTGAAATGAAGACGATGAGATGTAAATTGTATTATGTTATGTTGAAAGGATTAGGCTCAGTCCTTGTTAATGAATAGATTAAAGAAGTATCGATAGGTCGACTATAGACATTAAAGTCGGCAGTTGTGTAAGATGTATAAGGCCTTTTGCCTGTCACAGGGTGCGGTCTGGGTGCGTCCCGCGTATGCCTGTGCGGGCAGAAACAAAACCATGAGCGGTACCGACATGCTGTTATGCAGAGGGTATGCGCAGAGCGGACAATATCGTGTACGGTGAACTGGGGATGTTACAGAATGTTATAGAATGCGGACAATACACATCTTGTGAAACACCACATGTGGGGATTTTGAGTGATTGGCGAATAAATCACGAGTAGAAGAGGTTTTGGTTAAATTATTACAGAAGTGAAAGTTAGGTGGTCAAAATATGCTTTTAGAAGTTTATTGTGGGTGTGCAATAATTATGGTGTGTTATATGCTTAATCGCATTTTTTTTAGTAAGTGTCGGTTTAACTATTGGTCTTATGTGTGAGGACAATTTGATGATCTTGTATTCTTAGTACCTTTGGGACTAATAAACTTTGGCAAAATATATATATATATATATATATATTGTGGAGTATATAGAGTTGTATATACATGTACATATAGATACATTTATGAATTGACTTCATGGGGAAAGTAGCAATGAAGGAGTGGTGAGATTATCATGTCTCGAAGCGGGTGTTGCATGATGTGGGATTAGATGTATTTTAAATTTCATAAGTTGATATTGATAAATGATCAATAGACCCTTTGAGCAGATGTCTTGGTTTTGGACTCGATTGAGTCTTAAGGGTATTCGTCGGTTTAATTAACTTGACATAGGCTTGGGGGTTGGAATTACATGAATTGTATTATAATTAAAGTTTACATAATGTGAATACATTGATTTTTTCTTTTGAGATCATGTATGAATGATTAATTAGAATCGAAAGATTAAAAGTTGAAGGATCACCTTGTGGGGGGTGTTAGGATAGTGAAGGACTATTGTTGTAGATGAACATTCTACTTATGGTGTAGATGGTTTATATAGAATGAAGAACTAGGCACGAACATGGTCAGGGTATGGACTATGTCGATTTGTGATGGAGTGTGCACTGTATATATAATGGTTTGGAGTCACAAAGAATTAGTAAGAAGTGAGTAAGTTTAAGTTAATTAGAGACTCGTGAGTTGTAGTTCAAACTAAAGTTTGGGGAGGAATAAAAGTAATTAAATAGATTCGGTTAATTATGCGGGAGAGCATGAAGGTAAATTTGAATTGAGTACGAATGACCATGAGGGATCTGATCTGCTGTGAGATGTTATGGGTGGAGAATGTGCGAACGAGTAGTGGCATTAATTGTCAAGATAAATGTGTCAACCAGTGATAAGAAGTTATAAAGAGGGAACATTAGATGAAAGTCTTTTCGGGGATTCCAGATGAATAGTACTAGCTGTCAATAAAGCTGTTGGAATATGTGGTTGTAAGATGGTGTAGTGATTTGGCTATAATTGGAATAGAATGTCGAGCGGTAGTGTGAGTTTATCCAAAGTGATTTTGGTTGTGTGAGTCGTTAAATAAGTTTATGATTTTGAATCATAGGAAGTTTAATAAAGATGAGAAAGCGTTATCGGTATATGGAAAAGTTGGGAGAAAGAGACAAATAATGATTGGAAGGTAGTACTCCATGCTAACGTAGGAAGTAATGATAGAAAGGTCGGACCTAAGAATGTAGTTATACTACAGGTTCAATGGAATTAGCACCTTTGATATATAATATTTTAGTGCTTGGTTGCAATGTAGTCGCGTAGTGCGATATTGATGTGAGAAAGTGGTAGTACTTTATACTGAAGAAACGTGTGGGTCATAGATGTAGTGATGGTTGCCGTAATTATAGAAGTATTCAAAAGTGGTGAGTATGCTCAATTTAAAGTGAGTATGAATTTCAAGCAGTATACGTTAATGTTATTTTGAGACCTGGAGATTAAGATGTGGATGATGACGGTATTGAAGACCAAGCAATAGACGGATAAAGGTTTAAAGATAAACGGTTACTCTAAGGAGGCTTACAAATCTAAGTTGGGGAGCGGATAATGAGGAAAGAAGTAAGGTTCAGGAAATATGAAAGATAAATCCTTGTTCCTTTTAGATTTTTAATTGTGAATAAGTATATAAGATTTGAAATGAAGAGATGTATACAAAATATTCGTATTGATATGATGTGATTTCACTAGTTAAAGTGAGAGCGAATGGTATGAGTCGTTGGGTGAAAGAATGGGGAAACAATCTTAGAGAAATCGTTGAGAAATTGTAATAGAGGAATCGGGTTATAGGTACAATAGTATTATATCAATAAAATGTTAAGGTGACTTTAGAGTTGGAAGAAGATACGAAGATTAAATATCCACATTTGTTCTCTAAATCTTCGTATTAGTGTACCATTAATAGAGTTTGCTTACAACAATAGTTACCATTCTAGCTTGAAGGCAGCACCATTAGAAGCACTCTATAGGAGAAAGTGTAGGACTTCGGCTTGTTGGTTGGAAGCGGGAGAGAAACAGTTTGCTGGACCGGAAATTGTTCAAGAAACGGCGGACAAGGTCAAGATTATTAGAGAACGATTGAAAGCGGCCCAAGATCGACAAGTGAGTTGTGCAAACAAGAAAAGGAAACCAATTGAATTCCAAGTGGGGGAGCGAGTAATGTTAAAGGTATCTCCGTGGAAAGGGTTAGTCCGATTTGGGAAAAGGGGAAAGTTGAGTCCTCGTTTCCTAGGCCCGGTTACTATTTTGAAACGTGTGGGTTTGCAATCTTACAAGTTAGACTTACCTCCAGAGATGAACGGAATCCATCCGACTTTTCACATTTGTTTTATTAATCTAAGATTTCGAGGACGAAATCTATTTCAAGTGGGGGAGAATTGTAACACCCGGAAAATCCTTGTAAGTAATAATAGTCCTAATATTTCTTTATATTTTGACTTCTTAGATTAGAATTGATTTCCTAATTAATTTCTGTGATTGTTACTTGTTATTTGAGAACTTTCGATAGAAATCTATAAGTTTATTCCTTAAGGAAATTAATGAAAAAATAGATGATAAAGTTAAATATTAGATTTTATGGATTAGTTGGATGGGTAATTTAAATACGAGTCCAACGGTACTTTCCGGGGTAAAAACCGAGTTCTAACGAAGAAGTTACGGCCAAATTAGTGGAAAATGAGAAGCAAGCAAACAGAGACTGGCGCCGATGGTTGGCGCCGATGCATCGGCGCGGGTGATCGGCGCCGAGCACCTGACGTGCTAAAAGGGGATTAAACCCACCTCTTGACCCTTAGTCATTTATCCTTTTCATTTAGAGTTCTCAAATCAGGTTTTGGCTCTCTCCTTCTCAGACGATTTCCATCTAAGCTTAAGGTAAACTCACATCTCTCAATCATAATCCAATTCAAGCAATTAGTAGATGAATCTTACCAATTAAACTTCAATTAGGGCTTTGCATCTTCATTTCATCTTGATTGGAGTAATTGGGTTCAAGTCTTCAAGTTAGGGTTATACCAATTGAAGAATTAAGGTGAGTAACTTGTATCTAATTGATTGTATTATACTTATCTACCATTCTTTATCTCGATTTTGGTATTGTTAATGAGAAATCTTGATTTATAAGCTCTTAATGGTTAAGAGGGAACAAGAAGAGTTCAAGTAAGTTATGGTGGATTAATTGTGTTTTATTACTTAGAATGCCATGGTAAATGTTAGTGTTAAAGGTTTGGGTTTGATTTTACATCATTGGTATATGATTATGATGATGGATTAATATATGTCTTAATGAAGCAAAGATGGCTTAATGGTCAATATGGACTTGTTATTGAATTGTAAACATGGATGTTTATTATTGATATTATATAGAATGTGAATTGATACATATGGATGTATATGAACTACATGGAAGTAGTATTGATATGTTAAATGGTTGGATCATTGTTAAGTGTTAAATATGCTTGGAATATTATTTGGGATTAACATATTTGGTATTCACATAATTGGAGGAGCACCTAGTAGGCATTGGAGGATATATTCTTACACACCGTGGGGTAAGTGTAATTGATTCATACCTCGGATACCGTGGGGTTTTCCATTGTGTTATGCCTTGTGACAATACCGTGGGGTACCGATCAAGGTATATCTTCGATTATGATGTAACTGGGTAGCGATATGGACCTTCTCCATGGAATCCAATTTGTGAATGTATCGAATTGTTATTCCTACATGCTATGATTATGCTCTATGTGCTATGTGTAAATCTCACTTAGACTTTAAAAGCCTAACACTTGTTATGTGTTTTATGTGTTACAGATATTAGTGGTTCCGGACACAAGAAGGTTTAGACATGGGTTGTGAGCATGGAATCATTGTTGGAGAGCTAAAGATTAGAAGATTTATGATAGAACTTTCCGACATCTTTTGTAATCTGATTTCTATAGTAGAGATTAGATAAGCTAGTGGTCAATTAGTAGTTATAATTATCTAAATCTTAGTATTAATGGTTATGTAAAGATAATTATGATTACTTTTGCTTTAGTAATGCGTACCACTCTTCCGTTTTATGGAAGTTTTTGTTAACCCCTGTTTTGGGGTGTTACAGGCGAGACCCAAGGAGGATTTAGGGGAATGGGGGCAAGAGGTGGTGGTGGTGGTGGCAGAGGGCAAAGGGGAGGTTTCAGTGCGGGGGGAAGGGGAAGGGGAATGGGAATGGGGAGAGGAAGGGGAGGAGGGGAATGTCTTATCGTGATGATGATGATGAGGAGGAAGAAACAGCGGAGGACAAAGCTAATGCTGAGAAGCTTGCAAAATATCTTGGTCCTGAAAAAATGGACCTTCTGGTTCAAGCGTATGAAGAAGCTAGCGCAAACGCGCTGCCTAGTCCTGAGGAAGAGGCCCACGTTGATGCAATGCATACCAATCTTTTGGTACTGGCTTTCTTAATCATTACTGTTAGTATATGTGGAAACCCTTTGAATCTCTCTCTACAAGAGTCCTTATAAAGCGAGGTTTTTCCACACACACACACACACATATATATATATATAGGGTCAGGTTCAAGGGAAAACCTCCAAAATTGGAAAAGTGAGGAACACCCTGGTGGCCCTTTATCCGGACGATATGCACTTGTGCATACAAGTAATTTGTAACATGCACACGTGCATAAAAACCAAATAACAACTTAATTTACTTGTATGCACAAGTGCATATGGTCCAAATGAAAGGCTACCATGGTGTTCCTCAGTTTTCCATTTTGTTGTGGTTTTCCCCCGAACCTTCCTTCCTTCCTCTCTCTCTCTCTCTCTCTCTCTCTCTCTCTCTCTCTATATATATATATATATATATATATATATATATATATATATATATATATATATTGATTCATATCTAGCAAATGTGGGACTCAAGCATGCCCATTTGAGCCTAGATGGTCCCCTCAAGAACAGAGGCAAAAGAGTGTTGAGTCCCTAGGTGGTGCTAGACCCTGGCTCTTGTACTATGTTAAGATATGTGGAACCCCTTTAAATCTTTCTCCATAAGAGCCCTTATAGAGAGAGGATAGGTTCCTACATATATACATGTTTGATGGTCTTTGTTCAGCTGATGTTGGACTCCAACAACTAATAATTGTATTGCAACATGTTTAATGGATTTGCTATTTGAATATGCCTGCAGCTAGAATGTGAGCCAGAGTATTTGTGTAACACCCCGCTTACCACGACACAATATTGTCCGCTTTGCCCCACTGGCTCACGGCTTTGTTCTTGACGGCCTGGCAAGGACTTCCCAGGAGGTCACCCATCCTGGTACTACTCCCACCCAAGCACGCTTAACCACAGAGTTCCCAAGGAACCCGCATGCTTGTGACCCCAAAACGCGTTGTGTCTGGTAAGGCCAAGGTTTACTAATATACCCAGCATCTCTCCTGCCCTCTAAAGGATGTGGGATATGCCTAAGGTGTTACACACACCCCCCCTCAGGGACTCATCGTCCTCGATGAGGTTTGCCCCACCATCCCGAACGGCACATGAGTGGCTCTGATACCATTTGTAACACCCCGCTTACCACGACACAATATTGTCCGCTTTGCCCCACTGGCTCACGGCTTTGTTCTTGGCGGCCTGGCAAGGACTTCGCAAGGACTTCCCAGGAGGTCACCCATCCTGGTACTACTCCCACCCAAGCACGCTTAACCACAGAGTTCCCAAGGAACCCGCATGCTTGTGGCCCCAAAACGCGTTGTGTCTGGTAAGGCCAAGGTTTACTAATATACCCAGCATCTCTCCTGCCCTCTAAAGGATGTGGGATATGCCTAAGGTGTTACAATTTGATGGCTGAGTTTGATTCTAATCCCGACATTGATGAGAAGCCTCCCATCTCTCTTCGAGATGCTCTTGAGAAAATGAAGCCCTTCCTAATGGCTTATGAAGATATTCAAACTGACAAAGAATGGCGGGTAAAT
This sequence comes from Saussurea involucrata, assembly GCA_033807775.1. Taxonomy (NCBI): domain Eukaryota; kingdom Viridiplantae; phylum Streptophyta; class Magnoliopsida; order Asterales; family Asteraceae; genus Saussurea; species Saussurea involucrata. The sequence continues at coordinate 9,432,671 of CM066325.1, read as the reverse complement.
CTCCTTTTCAGCTCAATTTTAACAGACATAAAATCGAGACTCGATCTTCTCATTAGTATATGATCTTGGTTTTATTGTGGTTACATTTGTATGGTCACCAATGGATTAAGAGTTGCAGAATTACTTAACGAGTTTGTTGTCCTTTTGAACTGCTTTCTAAGGGAACTAATTAGTTTTCAGTTTGTAGAACTGCAGTATAGCAGCATCCCCAACAGCTTCTCCAAAATGGAGAAGTAAAAAGTCAAAATCTCCAAAAAAAATCACCTTCATCTCCAACAGATTCTCTATTTTGGAGATTATACAATTAATTATACTATTAAAATATTCAATACAACTCATTAAACATTATTTCTCTCTCCTAAATATTTAATTTAAAGCAATTTCATTGGTAGAAGGAATAACAAATATTTCTCTCTCATAAGTTATCTTTATTGGACATATCTCCAAATTTGGAGATTTTCATCATCTCTCTCAGACTTTCTCCGTTTTGGAGAAGGTTTTTGGGAATCTGTTGGAGCAAAAATCCCCAAAATCTCCATTTTGGAGAAGCTGTTGGAGATGCTCTAACACTACTTTAAATTTCAATTATGGGGTGAAAACCTAGCTTTGTTTTCTCAAACCACCGGTATAAGAGAGGAAATTACTAGTAACTTATGTTTAGTGTTTTCTTTTGTAATTGGCGAATCCACCGTTCTTTTCAGGATGTTGTGGAAGAGACAATGAAAAATCTCCCACTAATGAAAGAGCTTGTAGATTATTATAGTGGACCTAACAGGGCAACTGCAAAAAAACAAGGGGAGGAGCTGGAAAGAGTTGCGAAAACTCTGCCTGCAAGCACACCTCCGTCTGTAAAGCGCTTCACTGACCGAGTTGTTCTCTCTCTCCAGGTTTGACATTCTTTTATATAATTTGAGCTAATTTTACCTTTATGAACAATGCATGCATGCTCCTTGAGTCGTTGGTATGAAACTTCTTGGAGACGGAGGACTAGGATAGCATACTAGGTTTGGGAACGGTAGCTAGCATTGTTGGACACAAGGGAGTTGGATAGGTTGGGGGTAAAAAACACTAAAATGGTGGGTCCATCTACACTAAAACCTCTTTCTCCTCCAACCACACACGAACTTTTGCAGGGGATGAATAGTACCCGGTATCTATAGCGGTCTTCCTCCCAAAATGCAGTTTTGCCGGCCAAGATACCGGGGGGTTGGAGAAAACCGACCGGCAAAAGAGAACTTTTTCCGGCTGGTTGGAGATGCTCTAGTATATGTAGGAGTAGGGTTGGGTTCCGGTGAGAATTTCCAAATTTAGTGAGAAGTGGTTATCAACCGTTGGATGAGAAATGGATGAACATTAGGATGAGATGCACCGGATCAATTCCCTTTTAAGCCGCAATTCATGGAAGGGTATTTGATTAAAAGTGATCAACGTTTAAAAGTACTTCTCACCAAAAATGGCACTTCTCAAAACGTGACATGGCATAAAGTTGTCACTGATACCACGTTATCCTTATGGCACGCCATGGTTCAATGCGTGTTTTTTGTAAGACGTTATTTGATCTTTTCTATTATAATTTTTTCACCCTTTAGCGTTTTACTTTTTGGTTTATAGTATATAATCTATTCGTATATCGTCTTATACCATATTAATTGTAGAAGACATATGTGTATGCGTATATAATTATATATAATATACATATTTGCCGCCACAAGTCATGCCTTGAAAAACGATGTGGCCTCGCCATGGCTCCTAAGCCGCCATGCCACACCTCACGCCATATAGAAGTATAGAACCCTGTTATGGAAATGAGATCCACACAAAAAGGAAAAGTTGATTTGTAAGAGAAATGGGCTAGCTCTCCTGCTCATTCATTATGGTTAGCGGTTTTGCACCTGCGGGAGAGCTAGTTAGGGACCGTTTACTAAACGCTTACCGGGTAAGTGCTTGCCATCATCATTTACTTTATTGATTTAGCATGGCAAGGACCGATAAGCTTACCCGGTAAGAGACAAGGGAAGGACCGAGAGTCTTACCCGGTAAATGTGGGGAACAACTCCCGGTAAGCGCTTACCGGGTTTAAAATGCTTGCCAACAATCCATTTTTATGGCCAAGGATGTTACACTATAAGGTAAATGAAGGTGAATCTCTTGCCACTTGGCTCTTACCCGGTAAGAATATGGTAAATGGCCCCTTAATCCAAATCACACAAGGCAATTGATAGCAATATTGGGAGGTTCCATTTGGCAATAATTGTTCTGCCTGACCCTACCTAAGCATGCACCTTATGTAAGCGAAGATATGAATGGAAGACTATCCAAATTATGATAAAAATAAACCAAACCAAACCAAACCAGCCTAGTATATCCCACCAGGAGGTAGTATATCCCACCAGGAGGTGGGTCAGGGGAAGGTAAGATGTATGCATCCCTAACCTCTACCTGAAAAGAGTAGAGCGTTGTTTCCTTGATAACCCCCAGCTAGTGAAAAGTTGGTAATACATGTGGGAAATATTTGGTAGGATAGGATATTTAAAAAGTTCCTACCTTCTTTTAAATCCGTTCTAAGTTTTTTTGAGAAACCTTCTGAAGGGCTCAAGTCTTCGCTAAAAGTTTTTTTGCAAATTTGCTTTCACAAATCGAGGGTCTTCATGGAAGAGCCGCTCCAATATATGGGGCACAGAGGACAAGTATACATACCCCCCCCCCTCCCCCAAAAAAAAGGAAAAAATACTTCTGAATGGGCAATACCGGGTGTATAAAAACATCTGAATGGGCAATACCGGGTGTATTTGGCTTGGTTTATTATTATTATTATTATGTAGTACCTGTGTTACTTTGTTTGTTTAAGAAAATTAGAGCACTTGCTATTTGGGAAAGTTATATTTTTAATCTATCTAAGCATTTGTTAACAATCCTCGGCTAATGAGATCGGTTGTGAATAGTAGCTTTCTCAGATTTCTTTTTATTAAGAGGTAGTTGAAATATTTCATCGTCATTTTGAGATGTATATAAAAGAAAAATCCATTACTCTCTCCGTCTTAAAATAAATGTTCACGATGAAAAAAGCACACCTTTTTAGAAACGTGTAATTGTTACACTTTTAAATTAATTAAATATTTAAATGTCAATTTTACTCTTAATAATAAAAGGAGAAATGAATTACTCCATCTCATAGTTAAGGGTAGAATTGGAAAGTAAACAATTACTTTTGAATGTGAACACTTATTTTGGATCCAACTAATATATATATATATATGTGGACATTTATTTTGGGACAAAGGGAATATCAGTTTGGAATTTTGGATGGGTTTTGGTTGTCCATTGAATATATCCCTAAGCTATGCTATTCTGTTAATTGCACCGCTATAGCGGTGCTATCGCGGTTAGCGGTCATGGGACAGATAGTTGTGGTTAAATAGCGGTCCCACGATTATAGTAGCTATTGACTGCTAAATGACCGCATTTTGAACGCAAAAAAACAGCCACACAACCGCTATTTGTAGATAGGTTGTTTTAATTTTTAAAAATAATAATTTTGTGGGCTTTTATTTAGGATTTGCATTCGGTTTTATTTTAGTCCAACAATATCAAGGCTTTATTATTCTTATTTTTTTGGACTAGGAGGCCATTATTCTTAATTTTCTGGACTAGGAGATCATTATTCTTATATATATTTTGATTGAATACATCAAATATGTTCAATTATGGATGCATATATATAATTCTAGTTATTATATGAACCGTTAATTTTGGATCGTTGTACCACCGCTTTACCATCGCGATAGCTGCAACTCAATTCACGGGCCTGACCGCGATTTCATATTTTGACCGTTGTAACAGTATAGTCCTTAAGCTTGGGAAGAAGGGCTATTTGAGTTAAGTTTTTACATTCAAATTTTGGTTATAACTGTATCCTGCAATATATTTGCCTTGTAGAGCAACGCAGGATGGGGATTCGATAGAAAATGTCAATTTATGGATAAGCTGGTATGGGAGGTTTCACAGAGTTACAAGTGACTATGCTAAAAGATTTACTACTACTTTCTCTCACATTTTTATATCAATTTCTTTTGGTTCCCAATTGGTAAGCTTAAATGGTTATGTACTTTTGTATTTTGTAATAATCCATGGTGGAATTTTGTTCGATTTGCACAATGAGAAGTATTATTCTTCAGGTCAGTTCAACCGCCAAATAAATGTTAGGTCTTGGGGGTTCTTCTATGTAGGTCGTTTGTTTGAGTCTCCTTAAGGTTATTGGGGATTTTTTGGCTGTTATCTTTGGGGTTCCATTAACTTAGTCGATGTACGTATAAGCTAGCCTGGACACTCGTTATTTCCAAATAAAAAGTTTTGGATGTTGATGGCATTGTTGAGTTTTGAATTGAATTTGGATGCATGATTGTTTAATGGCTGTAGAAATACAAAATAAATAACAATTTATAAGATCAAATAAGTCTGATATTATGCCAACAGATACCATCGTTTGGGCTCATAATAAATTAAAATTTGCTTCTGTTACCTAGTCGAGAACCTTAAGCATTGTACGGTGCTATAGGAGTAACCTATTACCTTCTGGGTGGAATTGTCACGTTCTTTTACCCTTAGAGTAATTATTATATTCATCACGTATAAGATTTAGATGCAAATAGAGACCATAAATAGGGAATTAGGGTACACCAAAGTCCTCAAGTAGTTTGCAACCTCTACCTCATACAATCTTTCCAAATAGAGGATCATCCATAATGATTATACACAAGTAGTCTCAAACACATGAGTTTGTCAAAAAGAGGTCATTTTACATCACCAAAGAAATGAGCTATAGTTCTTATTTTTATTTTGGTTCAAAACATCAAATCCAAGTGTTTTGGTCCTCCACAACTATATAGAGTAAATAAAAGAGATGAAGATGTGTATAACTTCAAGTTTGACCAAGATTCATCAAACCCTAGTTTTTAGGTCAAAATCATTAAATGCAAATAAATCCATCATCTAAGTACACAATAACATTAAATGAGTTTGAAAAGTAGTAAGACTCACCAAACAAGGCTTGTGGTGAGAAAACCTTGATTTCTTGAAGAAACCTTAGAAATGGTGAACCCTAGAGATGGAAGAAACTTGGGTGGGTCTTGATTACTTGAAGCTTTTACACACTTAGGAACTTCTCACCTTGCAATAACTATGCCCTAAAGAGTGGGGGTAAATGCTTGAAACCCCAAAAGCATTGAATGAGGAGGGAGGAAGAAGACACGAGCGAAAATCTCCCAAAATGAGAGAGAATCGGTCTTGGTTGAAAAGTGAGAGAAAAGTAAGTCATTTCCTCCAAAAACCGTGTTATGTAGTTGCACTTCGACTCCCGCGCGCGACAATGGTCTTGGGACTATGCCCCGGACATAGTCGCCCTTCGTACCCTGCTCACTGTCCGCCCGACGCGACTGTGCCACCAGTGACTATGCCACAACATTGTTGCCGGGCATAGTCGCCCTCCAAGCCCCGTCCTTTGTCTGATTTCCTGCGACTATGACTCCCGCGGCTATGCCACGACATTTTCGCCGAGCATAGTCGTACACCTTGCCCGGAGACGTTGTACGACGAGTTTGATCCCCCATGAGTCGGCGTACGATCTAACGAGCTTACATGCAACCTCAAAACCCATGCGCGGTACTAAAACATTTATACGTACACTCCCTTCTCGTTTCAAGGCCAATGCGCGATTATACCCGAACACGCATATCCATATATATGTTCATATAATTATACATATATACCCCTTTCGAACTAGTCCAAACATGCATACGTGAATAATCAAATCACAATTATAAGTGTTCTAAGAGTTTAAGTATCTTACAACCTTTTTCAAAGCATAATAAACGATAGATAAGATAAAAAAGGAGCTTATTTGAAAATTTGCGGTGTTACACCATTCACAATCACCACAATTCTGAATTAGAAATTCTACGTGTCGAATAGAAAATCATTATGCTTAAAATGTTGTAGTCGATGATCTAAGAACCATTTTTTTTATGGGTCCTATACTCCTATGTATTTTTTCACCTTCAATAATTATTATTTATAAATAAATATTTAGTTATGAAATCAATAATTTAAAATAAAATGCTATTAATTATATTATTTCACACCAAGCTTGAGATAAAAATTAAAGATTTCATTTTAAAAGATAAAAAAAGATGATAGTAAATCATATAAATTAGTAAATTACTTTTAGAGCATCTCCAACAGCTTCCTCATTTTAGAGAAAATGAAGAATATGATAATTTTGGGTTGTTTTTTTTTGCTCCAACAGTTTCCTCAAAACTATCCCCAAAATGAAGAAAGTATGAGAGAGAATGAGGTTTTCTTCAAATATGAAGATAACCTTAAAAATGATTAACAAGAGAGAACACCAATATAATTTTTTGAAAAATAATATTTGGAGAGAAAATAACATTTTAATAAATGAATAAAATATTTTAATATTATAATCAATATTTTTCTTATTCAAAATAAAGAATATTTTTTAAAATTTTTGACTTTTAATTCTTTATTTTAAAAAAAGTTTAGGAATCTTTTACTCTAGTCTTAACCCATAGAAAACAGTAAGTAGAACACGTGTATGGCAAGTGGGACCAGTTGTGATGTAACCCATAGAAAGAAGTCGTGAAAACATGTGTAAGGGCATGTAGCAAGCCCAGTGGCTTCATATCATCTTGTGTAGCTGGGACCATGGTTTCTCATGTGAACTTCACATGCCATGGGTGTAGGGTAATGACACGTGTATATTGTATAACTCAAAAATATATATTCATGAGTCGTTTACAGAACGCTTATCTGAGTAAGTGCTTACCAAGTCATATTAGTTTACCGTATGAATATGGCAAAGGACCAAGAATCTTACCCGGTAAGAGCGGAAACAAGGACCGAGAGTCGAAAGCAAAGACTAAGAGTCTTACCCGGTAAGTGAGTGTGACGACTCTTACCACGGTTAGCGCTTACTGGCTAAATTGTAGCATACAATGCTATTTTGGTGAACTAAAATCTTACCCGGAAAGTAGATAATGGTGTTGAATTTTACCGGTAAGCACTTACCCGGGTAAGTAATTAGGTAAACGTCCCTAGATTAGATTATAATATTAATTCTATTTTTCAAATACTTTATTTATTTAATAACATATTATTTTTGTCTTTGAATTTTAAAATTTTCTATTGGTAAGAATCTATTAAAAAATATTTTTTTATTGGTAAGATAATAATCTATTTTACTTATAAGAAGCTCTCATTATAGATGTTCTTAGTGGCATCTAGCGTTTGGTGTATTGTGGTTACATAAGATCGATGTGGTTATTGGTTAGGCCATAATATAAGTTAAAAGGTGTGGAATGTACGCTCGTATAAGTTGTCACAAACATAATATCACCATATAACAAGGGTCCAAGGGTTGCACCCCCTTGCGTAATTCTAGGAGAAACGCATCTACAGGGTTATGAGAGGCAGATCCCCTTGGTTGATAAGTTTGACTTCAGAAGGCATGTAGCCTTCTGAACTTCTAGTCAGAACATGTGTACCTTTCTGAATTTTTATTCAAAGATTCAACTAGCCCTGTAAATTCTTATTAACGTCGTAGGTCTTGAAATCAGAAAGTGAGTCGTTTTTTGAACTTTAATGTAGTAACCGTTGTTAATCTTATCTTGAAATCAGAAACTGGAGGTCTCAAGTTCGAGTCCTACTATTGCAATTTTTTTACAAAACATAATAAATATGAAATTGAAAGCTAAAAACAACAAAATGGCTTTAACAAGACTCAAACCTGGGTTTGAAGTAGAATAAAAGCCTTCAAAACCACCTCTATCAAGGGAAACTTGTGTCTTTATTGCAGATTCAAAATATACATGGTGCACAAAACAAACTGATACGGTTACACATTTCATGAACCTAAATTTTTTACATTACGACAAAGAAACAATACGGTGACACGTGTCACCTATCGCCATTAACTAGGTCCGTCCATGAACATATTCAACATATTTTATATATTAAAAACCTTCAAAAACACCTTATATTCAACTATAATACTTTTAATTCTTTATTTTATAAATTACAACATTAATTATATATTATTAAAATATTACTATTTTGTAAGTTACAAAACTATTTCTCACTTCTAAAATATTTAATTTCAATGTTTTTTAATGGTAATATAATAAAAGATAATTTTCTCATGGTTAGGCCATCCGTACCCGGCTCGGGATGAGCTCGGGATGGGATGCGGGATGGGCGGGGTCGATGCGGGATGGGCTACGGCCCGGGCGGGATGGTATCCGGGGATGGGATCCCGATCCATCCCGAAGGTTTTTAAAAAAAAAAAAATTTAATTAAATTTTTAAAAAAATATATCCGTTGAACGACTCTTTCTAAAAAAAAATTTCTCAATTTAATCCCACTATATATTTAACCCTCAACCTCTTATTTCTCACACCTCTCAACCTCTTATTTCTCACACCTCTCAAACTCTCTCAAATTTTCTCAACCTCTATATATTAAACAATATGGATTCGCCACAACCCGGTTCACCATCATCCGTAGACACCGACGAGTTGTTGAATCTACAAAGGGAAATTTTTCGACATGCTGCACAATCGCTGTATGGTAGCACCGCCTCATCGTCAACAAGAGAGAGGGCCGCAAACATTGAAAGAGGTCGAGTAACTGCAAACGAGCGGCTTATGCGGGACTACTTTGGCGTCAACCCGATTTATACACCGGATATGTTTAGGCGGCGGTTTAGGATGAGCAGACAACTATTCGAACGAATAGTTGAAGATTTAGAAGTAGGGTATCCGTATTTTAGACTTCGGTTTGACGGGTTAGGCAAACAAGGTTTTTCTCCGATACAAAAGTGTACTTCTGCTATTCGGCAATTGGCGTATGGAGTAGCTGCTGACGCACTTGACGAGTAAAGATGTTGAACGAGCTTTTGGCGTGGTTAAACAACGTTGGCATATACTTCATAACCCGGCACGCGGATGGGAACCGGCAATATTGGGAAACATTATGTACGCTTGTGTCATATTACACAATATGATACTCGAAGACGAAAACCATGCTATTTGTGGTGACGTGGAAAACGATTTTTTCACGAATGATATCGAAAGCCAAATCAGTGAGACACAACGCGCGGCAAATGTTCGAGAAGTCATAAACCGGGAAACTCATAATAACCTTCGGTCGGATTTGGTCGAACATATTTGGCGTATCCAAGTTCCCAACAATGACGACGAGTAGATTTTTAAATTTATTTTGTAATTTTTAATTTTTTAATGAATGATATGAATTTTAATTTTTATTATTTATCTTATTTTTATTTATTAAAAATATATATATAAATATTTTTATTTTGTTAAATAATTAAATGTATAAATAAAAGAATTAAAATAAATGAGGTGGCAAAGGGGTTTGAGGGAATGGGGTACGGATGTTTAGGGATCGTGAGGGATGGAGTGAGGGATGGAAGAAAAGCTGATGTGGCGATGATGTGGAGGGGAATCATTGAAAGATTCCCCCCATGGGGTACTGATGGCCTTATAATTATAGGAGAGTTTTCCCAATTTAGAGAGTTTCATACCCTATATTCTACTTTCTTTATTTCTGAATAAAGTTTAAAAAGGGAAATTAATTCAAATACCCCAAGTTTGAAGTTGACTTACCAAAATACCCTAAAAAATTAATTTCTTACCAAAATGCTCTTTTTCCCCGCGATAAGATCCTGCGATCGCAGACAGGGACCAATTGTGAAATTTTTTACAAGATATATTTACACTTTCAGTCCCTGGCCCCCGCGATCGAGGCCCGCGATGGCTCTATTAAGGCCCGCGATGGCCCGCTATGGGGACTGAAAGTGTAAATAATCTTGCAAAATTTTACACTTTCAGTCCCTGCCCGCTATAGAGGGCTCCCTCCGCGGAAAAAGGGCATTTTGGTAAGAAATTAATTTTTTGGGGTATTTTGGTAACTCACTTTCAAACTTTGGGTATTTTAATTAATTTCCCTTTTAAAAATATGAGAGAGAATTTTTTTGTACAAAACCTCTATTTTTTTTTTAAATATGTTAAAGACACTCTTATTACACAAATATAAACGATATGTTTTTGTAAAACCAAATTAAAGGGATCTCATGGGATCGGATTTTGTTTTAAATTTTCGTGATCGAAAGTAACAATCTTTTTAGGGAAATTAATTAAAATACCTTAAGTTGACCAATGATTCAATGAAATGCCCAAACTCTCTCCAATTTCACGAAAATACCCAAAATTTCCGTGAAAGGGTTCGTGAACACGAACTTCTTTTGTGAATTGAATTTTTGTCCGTGAAAATGATTTTTGGTCCGTGAAATGATAATATTTTTCCAATTCACGGACTTTTTATAGAAAAGCATTGGATTGGATTCCTTTTTGGGCAATTCACGGACTTTTCATGGACCCATATATTTTCTAATGCTCCCTTTTATAGAAAAAAATGAACTTTTCACTTTTCCAATTCACGGACTTTTCACGGACCCATCTATTTTGGGTTGCTTAAATAATGAAGCTAATTGGGTCATTCATGGGAAAAAAATCATTTTTACGGACAAAAATTCAATTCACAAAAAGAGTTCGTGATCACGCACCCTTTCACAGATATTTTGGATATTTTCGTGAAATTGAAGAGATTATAAACATTTCAGTAATTCAGTTGGTCAAGTTGGAACATTTTAATTAATTTCCCATCTTTTTAATATACAAATTAAAAACATGTATTTTTCCTGTAATATATTCGAAAACCAAAACGTAAGTTAAGCAAAAGTAACGTATATAATAAATAAATAAAAATAAAGAATTAGAGCTCATTGTTTTCCTTTCTACTTGTGGAAACCGCTCATACAAAGTCTTTTGCTGGAACCACTCTTTGGCTTCCAATAAAGTGGTAATACCCTCCCCTTTTGGGAGACTGTGTTTCCATTTTATTAATACACACACACATATATATATATATATATATATATATATATATATATATATATATATATATATATATAGAGAGAGAGAGAGAGAGAGAGTCTCACTAAAATGTAAACTATGAAAAATGTGTAAACTATGTAAACTAATCTAGACCATTGATCATTTCAATCAATGGTCCTAATTGGGGCGGTGGCAATACTGAAATAAACTATGAAAGTGGTGGCAATATGGTCCAATTAGAAATATGAAAAGGGCAAAATAGACAAATGGCGAGCGATGGAATTTGGATTCAATAAGGAAACCGTGAAATTAGGGATAACTTCCATATTTCACGCCCACAACATACGAAAAAAGTGATACGATTCTGTGAAAATCGATTATTGATTCAAAGATTCAGTGAAATCGACTATTATTTTGCTTTATTCAGTGAAATCGAAAGCGACGAAGAGAAAGATGGATGGAGAACCGAGGCGCATTAGAGGTTAGGGTTTGTTTATAACTATGAAATTTGCAGATTTTGTTCATATGTTGACAACGATGGTTGGTGTATGCAGCGAGGAGGAAGAGTGACCGACTAAGGCTAATGACATCCTTTTCGAATTTCAAGAACACACGGGATAATCCCGTCGACGTTGATATGGAGGTCGTTTCTATGAATGCTCCGACAGATACAAGTATGAAAACTTGTTGATATGGAGGTCATTTCGAATTGGGTTTATGCTCTATTGATTCTGAAATATATCTTGTATTTTGGGTGAATAAAACTAGGGTTTGTGAGACTATTGGGTAGAAAAAGGATGAAACCTATGAAATTATGCGAAAACATTGGTTACACTTTGTGGAATCATTTTGTTTTCAAAAAGAATGTGTGAAATCATATGAAATAACTCATGTATGAAAAACAAAAAACACTCATGAAAACTCTGTTGTGTTTGGGGTTTATATTTTTTTAGGGATTATGGTGCGATTGTGTGAAAAAATAATGTTCTGCACATAATTATGAAAATTTATGTGAAAACATGTTTCAATTTCAATAGTTTTATGTGAAATTAGAATGTGTGCAATGTGACACTTGCAGAAATACATGTTGTATGAAAAACCCAGAAACAAATATGTTGTGTTTTGGGGTTAAGAGTTTTTTAGGGTTAATATTTTTTTGGGGGTAGTCTGCACATAAGTATGTAAAATTATGCTGTATGAAAAACCCAGAAAAAAATTATGTGAAAACAAATCTGTTGTGTTTGTGAAATTAGGGATAACTTTCATATTTTCATATAAAACTAATCCTATCAGATTTTATATATGAAAAACAGTAGTATGGTTATGAAAGACCACGATTTTGCACATGCACTTCACAACCATCATATTTTTAATACGTATAATGATTACAACTAGTTCAGAAACAAAAAACAACGAATAAATTTTTATGAAAAAACTTCAATTTTACGGTTGTGAATATACAGATTAAATTGAAAACCGATTATTGGGAAAGAAGATGAATATCTCGGATTTTTTGGAAAAAATAATAAAAAAAAATATTAAACTAAATCACTTCCTAAAATATATGAAACTGCCGCTAATAAATATGTGGTAATAAAAGACGAATCTGCCCTTATAGTCATATTGATCAAGATCAAGAATCAAGGGCTATGATTAATTTACATACATTTAGTAGTTTACATTTTATTGTCCCTCTATATATATATATATACTAATCACAACAAAAAATCAACAGAAAGGTTTAATTAAAAAGTAATTAAAATATCAAATTATATGTGTGAGAAGTTGATTTAAACCATTTAATCAATTTTAATCTCAAACCTATCATGAATCGTGTTTGATACAAAGATTGATCCATGTATCTCGGTGCATCTTATATTGATACATCTCATTCTGATGTGCATCTAACAGTTGATAACCAATTCTCATGTTAACTCAACTTTTATCAAAACCCAACCCTCAAATTATAAGTATTAAGCATAACAGTTCGAGAAGACACAAGGGTGTGAGGAGGAGGGGTAAACGAAAGAGGACGTAAGAGCATCTCCTACATCTTCTCTATTTTGAAGAAAATGATAAATATGGGGATTTTGAGCTATAATTTTGCTCCAACAGCTTCCCCAAAACTATCTCTAAAATGAAGAAAGTAAGAGAAAGAAAAAGTTTTTCTTCAAATATGGAGATAACCCAAAAAATAATTAGTAGATGAGAGCACCAATAAAATCTATGAAAATAAATATTTAATAGGAGAAATAATATTTTTATAGATGAGTGAAATATTTTAATATTATAATTAATGTTTGTTTCTCCAAAATGAGGAATCTGGTGGAGGTGAATGTGATTTTTTTCTAGAGACTTTGACTTTTAATTCTATATTTTAGTAAAATTTTAAAGAAATTGTCAGTAAGATTGAGCAACTAGAAGTGACAATGCTTTTAATATAAAAGGGTATAAACCACAAGCGTTGTGGCATACTGGTTAAGGCATTGGAAGATGTGACGGAATATCCATCTGCTTAGGGTTCGAATCCAGGCGTACACAACTTGTGGCCACTGAGGTTTAATCAGGACTGATGTATTATAGTCATAATTTGCCAAGGGATTAGGCTATGTTTGGCAAACTAGCTGATAAGCTAGCTGTTGACTCATAAGCTAGATGGTATTTGATAAGTTAGCTCATGAAGAAGCCACGTTTGACAAAACTAGCTTATAAACATGTAAAACGACCAAAAAGGACATCTTCAAAAATTATCAATTACAATATTTATTTATATAATTAAAACAAATTTATAGCAATATAATATTTTAATTAATATAACCAATATAGTAAATAAAAATTAAATAATAAAACATATTAGTTAAAAGGATTTAAAATTTATTATTACATATATACTATAAACTTTGAATTTGTTAAAACAAGTTTTAGAAAGAATATATATTAACTTATGATTTTAAATAACCGTTACATATAATATTAAAAAATAATCAAATAATAATTAAAAAAGACAATAGTAATTGAAAAGTAAAATATATTAATTAATATTAAAAAATATAAAAATAATTTATATGATCAACAATATTCTAAATAATAAAAAATTAAAATTTTAATAATTTCAGTTAATATTAATTAATACTTATTAACTAATAATAATTAAATTTAAAAAATTAATATTTACTTATAATAATAGTTAATTAATAATAATGAGTGCAATATTGAAATATTTACAAAAAGCTACCCAAAAACTACTCCAATCCAAGCAGCGTTTCCAAAAGCTAGCTTATAAGCTACCTTTTGTTTGCCAAACGATGTCTTAGTCTAGCCAAAACCTAGGACACCCTAAAAAAAATATGAAAGGGTATACACTAGCAACCACATAGCCACAACATGATTTCATCCTTTGAAATTGGATGAAGATTCCTCGTTGGTGGTGCATCCACACATGTTTCTTATCTTATTTTGTAGTCAAAATGTTAAATTTCAACCAAGTAATCGTATACGTTTTAAATTAGACATAGTCAAATTAATAAATACGATAATACATGATTATACCTTGAATTTTATTTCTATTAGGACCCACCAACACTTTCATGCCAAAAATAAAATCATAACCAACACTTCATAAAAGGTAGATATATATTAGATGGGGGTATTGATTGCAAATGAAGCGGTGGAGTTTATAAGAAATAAAAAAAAGGGATTGATCTTCAAAGTGGACTTTGAAAAAGCCTACGACAATGTAGAGTGGTCATTCCTTCTTAAAATGATGGTTTCGATGGGATTTGGTCCTAAATGGTGCAATTGGATTAAAGTGTGCTTGGAGTCATCAACGGTGTCGGTTTTGGTCAACGGATCCCCCACAAAAGAGTTTAAGATGGAGAAAGGTCTTAGGCAAGGTGACCCACTAGCACCGTTCCTATTCCTAGTGGTTGCCGAGAGCTTGAATGTGTTGATGCTTGAAGCTAAAGAAAAAGGCGTGTTTGAAGGTTTGAAGATCGGTAAAGAAGAAGTTGAGTTGACCCACTTAAAATATGTCGACGACGTTATTTTTTTCGGTAAGTGGAGCATCAAGAACTTAAAAAATTTAATGAAAATCCTTGATTGCTTTTTTATGGTGTCGGGATTAAAGATTAACATCGGGAAGAGCAAACTACACGGATTGGGAGTCGGGCACGATGAGATTCAAGGATGGTCGGGTGGTTTGGGATGTGGGTGTGGAGAACTACCTTTTTCGTACCTTGGACTATCGGTTGGGAGAAACATGAGCAAGGTCGAAAGTTGGAAGGAGGCTATAAGAAAGGTACAAAACAAACTCGCTTCTTGGAAAACAAAGTTGATTTCATATGGCGGTAGACTTACTTTGGTAAAGTTGGTTCTTGGTAGTATTGCTTTGTATTTTTCTCGCTTTTTAGAGTCCCGAGAGGTGTGATTAGTGAGTTAGAGAGAGTGAGATCACATTTCTTTTGGGGAGGGGGGAAGGGTGATAATACAAAGAGAGGGGTGGCGTGGGTAAAATGGGATCGAGTTGTGAAAAGTTTCAAGAGAGGCTGCCTAAGCGTGGGTAGTTTACAAACTTCTAATTGGGGGTTGTTGGGTAAATGGTGGTGGAGGTTTGGAGTGAAAAAAGGAGACATTATGGGTAAAAGTGATAAAAAGTCTCTATGGGAGGGAGGGGGGCTCGGAAGTGAGGCAAGTAGCTTGGGGAAGAGGGGTCGATCGGTGTGGTGCAATATTATTAAAGTAGGTCTTAAGCTAGAGAAAGATAGGCTTAAACTTTGCCTCTTCTTTCGGGAAGGAAGTGGGGAGGGGGGATGAGACGTGCTTTTGGGTAGACAGGTGGATCGGGAACGAAAAGTTGGGTGAGAGATTCAACCGTCTTTTTCTTCTTGAATCTAATAAGAAAGGGTCAATAGCCGAGAAGGGGGAATGGGTTGGAAGTAAATGGCAATGGAAGTGGAGTTGGAAGCGAGAACCGAGGGGTAGGGAGGCGGGAGAGTTGGAAAATTTGAGGGAGGTGCTACAAGGGTGGGAACCAAAGGCGGAAACTCGGGATCAAGTAAGATGGAAATTTCTCGATCCAAGAGTTGAAGGAATTGATAGAGGAGAGATTGGCGGTGCTTGAGGAAACTCATGATGAAACGAAGTGGTCAAACGTTGCTCCAAAAAAGGTAAGTATTTTCTATTGGAAAGCCAAACAAGGGAGGTTACCATGTAGAGCGGCGCTTGAAAAGATGGGCGTGGATTTAAACTCCACACTATGTCCGAGGTGCGAATTAGAGACGGAGTCAGTCGAGCACACATTGGTAAAATGTGTTGAGGCGAATAAAGTGTGGCAAAAGGTTCTTCGATGGTGCAAGATTTAACGGGCCTTAACTTCTCTACGTCGGGTACGTTTTCGCAACCTAAATGGTGGCAGGAAACGGTATGGTGTGTACTCTATCTTATATGGTCACATCGCAACCAAGTGGTGTTCAAAAATGAAAATGCAAATTAGAGGATCGCTTCTTCGAGATGCAACGTCGATGTTATGAATGGTTCGCAACGCGGATAAGAGGTCGGAAGATTAAGTTTGCTGGTGTGGCTAATTCACACCTACCTTTGTGGTTATTTCATTTTGTGAAGTCTGTTGATTAAGTTTGCTGCTGGCAAACTATGCAAATTGCCTACTGTTTGTTTGTGGTAGTTTTTGCTCCAGGTGGTCCTGATTGGTGTGACCATAATGGGCCATGATCTTGTGTAAATTGATTTTGATGGTAACTTGCAAACAAAGGGTAATCAGTGAAAATTTATGACATTGTTGATTGTAAGATCAAACCAGGGGTGAAATACACACAATACTGAATACAAACAAAGGATATAAATTCATTGGTTTTTATGTTTGTTAACTATGATCTACTGATAATTATATAAGAGCATCCACAACAATGAAATTTCATTTCAATTGCAAATGGGTCACATCAGTTTTGCAATTATCTTGAAATTATCCCCCACAACAATGAAATTTCAACCACTTTCTAAAGTGACAGCTCATCATAAAAAACTATATTTTAATCAAATAACAACAAAACTACAATTAAATATTATTTACTATAATTTAATATGAAATATTTTATTAATTAAATAACTATAATAAAATAAAATAAAATATTTAAATAAAATATTTAATTTATAAAACATTAAATTAAAATACAAAGTAAAAATATCACATTAATCGTCATTTTCTTCTTATCTAAATCTTTGCCAAATCTCTTCAATCAAATATGATTGTAAACAATGAATCGTTGACCGATTACGTACTTGTATGTGATTTTGGAGATAGTTTTCGTACTCGAAAAGTATGCTACGAGAGATTTGAGGCGTAGTTATAGTAAAATTAACATCATCGTTTATATCATCAAATTGACGAATATAAATATGACGTTCATCTTCGACGATCATGTTGTGCATGATTATACATGCTCTCATTATTTCTCCAATTATCTGTTTGCACCACATACGAGATGGCCCACATATAATAGCGAAACGTGATTTGAGTACCCCAAACGCTCTCTCTACATCTTTCCTAGCAGCCTCTTGTTTCTTTGCAAATAGTCGCTGTTTCGGGAATTGGGGTAATGGAATTGACTTCACGAATGTAGCCCAATTAGGATAGATCCCATCAGCAAGATAATATCCTAAATTGTAATTGTTACCATTGACGGATAAATTAACTTGTGGTGCTTTCCTTTCCAAAACCTCATGGAATATGGGAGAACGGTCTAACACGTTGATATCATTTAAGGTACCCAGAAGACCAAAAAATGCATCAATATCCATAGATCTTGTGAAGCAACAACTTCTAAAATAATAGTTGGAACTTCTAAGAGAACAATGATGTATTTTTATCAATGTTCTAAAAGGCTCGCCGCGACAGCCGCCATGGCGCGCCGTGGCTTAAGGCTTGTGTCTCACGCCACATTATGCATGTGGCACGCTATGGCTTAATGTGCGATCTTTTATAACACGATATTTGATTTTTCTTTACGTTTTTAATGTCTTATTTGCTAGTTTTTAATATATAACATAATTTAACTTGTTTATTGTCATTGACTCATCGATTAATAGTACAAAATAAAGGTTTTATATATAATATTGTATATGATATACAGATTTGTCGTCATAAGTCACGCCTTGACAAACGCCATAGCCTCGTCGTGGCTTCTAAGGCTTGAGGTTTGGCCTCTCCGCCACGCCACGACTCACGCCATTTAGAACCTTAATTTTTATGTGTTAAGTTTGTATTTTTTTTAATATGTAATTTTTTTATTGTATTTTAATATAAATTATATTTTGCATTTTTTAATATTTACGCCTTTAAAAAAGATTAATATTTTTATTAACAAATAAAATTATTCATACATTTTTTCATAAACATTCTCTACAAAACATCACAAAACATCACAAAACATGATTTTACATAAAGCAATTTCTAATTTAGAAATTATTCTCTACAATTTCTTATACTATTCACTGCCACATCAGCAAAAAGTAGTGATTTGACATTTGCAAATTACCAAAACCAATTTCTAATTTAGCAATCATACTCACAACCACTACAATTTCTAATTTAGCAATCCTACATGACATTTTTGCAATCCAAATGAAATCCTAATGAAATCCTTGTTGTGGATGCTCTAAAGAATTAAAAGATTTGCTTATGTAAGACTAAGAGCATCCACACACGTCTTGCAAGAGTCCTTGTAAGATGACATGGCATGTGGCTTGCAAGGCCTTGCAAGACACCCCACTTCTTTCAATATTAGCAAGGTCTTTCACAAGTATTTTATATATTACAAAAATGTATTTTTGTTTAATTTAATTAATTAATTTATTTGTTTAAACATTAATTATTAATATATTTATTAAATTTAATTCATTTATTAGTTTATTTGAACATTATTTTTTTAACATTTTTATTAAAATTTCTTACCCACACTTTATCTTAAAAAAATGATATTTTTATGCAATGTTTTTTATTTAAACTACTAAATTGAAAGTACATGAATATAAAAATTACGAAAATACAAATACTAATACATAAACGTACACAAACATCAAATTATTAGTTATATTATAATTATCTATATTATTTATATTATAATTTATTAGTTTAGAAATAAGTTTGGTCTTGCATGTGTGTGGAAGGTGTTATTGCAAAGCTGAAGAGTATGGTCTTGCATGTGTGTGGATGGTCTAAGACTTAAAACCTTCACATTCTTATTAAAAACCCAACGATATAAAATAATTCGTTAATATGTTTTTGGACCATGATCTACTAATAAATTTAAAAAACATAAAATTTAAAAACAAAGATTGAGTAATATAAGACTAAAATATAAAACCTTTAAATTATTAATATAACACTCTTGTCAATTTAGATAATAATACTTTATATTAATTTAAAAAAAATATTATTTTGAAAGAAAATCACCAAAGACGTGAATGTGGAGGAGTGGGGCATTTTCTCGTTACTGC
The DNA here is from genome assembly GCA_033807775.1 of Saussurea involucrata. NCBI lineage: Eukaryota > Viridiplantae > Streptophyta > Magnoliopsida > Asterales > Asteraceae > Saussurea > Saussurea involucrata. The sequence goes on along the minus strand of CM066325.1, from coordinate 9,413,172 downwards.
CCCAATGTTCAGACGGATGAATGTTGTTGCGGGCAGTGCATAATAGACTAGGTGAAGATGGAGGAGTGCACGTTGTGGAACCTAAAGCCTGGGAAGCTCTAGAGGTAAGTGAAAGTCGGAAACATAGCGGGGGATCTAAAGCTTAGGAAAAGAGGCAGTTTCACCGTTGTTAGATTGTGTGGCAACGTGAGCCAACGCCAACAAAAAGGAGGAGAAGACGGAAGACTGTATTCTAAATCTATGTCCATTGGTCTAGATCTGAACCCAAGAGAATCGGACGTCTAGACTAGATTGCGTGCATCTTTAGGTTGGACTAGACTTAATAGATCAGAATGAATCAGAACATGATGTCAATCGGTTCGAACCACACTAAACCGCACTCCCTTTTGGAGACTAGTTTTTAGTTGGATGTGATAAAGACATTTTGTATGGGCGTGATAAAAGTCGGTCAGGTTTTTGTAATTTGTTAATTTTTGTTATTGGTTTTTTTTTCAAATTTTTATACGGACCAAACCAAAAGCCGAGATCAAACAACCAAATGCAGACTTTTAACAGACCATGTTGGTTCCGGACTTGACGAGGCTATTTGCATGGTTCTGTCTTTACTCTTTACCTTATCAAATTGAGACTATATTGATTAAACTTTATCCCAATCAAGTTTTTTTTAAACCAGCTTATATATAACTCAATATTTTATAACTGAATAAAAAAATAAGATCGATGTTTTTTTTTCTAACTATGATGCATGATGTATTGCTACTTAATTCACAAAATACACACTTGTTATTGCATATATCCAAATTATACGAAATGTTTCTATTTCAAAAATTAACATTATCCATAGTGAATAAAAGAGTAACGTGCAAATATGGTTCTCGTGGTTTGTCAAAAATAACACTTTTCGTCATTGCAGTTTTAAAATAACAAGACGACCATCGTAGTTTGCAAAAAAGTCTGGATTTGAACCTCCTTCTAACAGCCATTAAAAAGATCATTAAATGAAAATTATTTTTATTTTTATCAATTTTTTTGTCTTTTACTCAATCAAAAACCACATGAACCAAAATCATAGAATCAATTTTGGTGGTATAGACATAAAAAAAATTGATACAATAACAACAACGACAATCATTTAACAAAATTGTTAATAACCGTTTGAAGGAGCGATCAAATATGAATATTTAAAAGAAAATAACAGAAATACCCATCATTCGATTGTATTTTTTTAACAAACCACAAAGACTAATTTATAGTTAACTCTAAATAAAATAAAGAGTAGATTACGTTTTTTGTTCCCGTGGTTTGCTAAAAATTGCAGATTTCGTCCCTACAGTTTTGAAGTTTCGGTTTTCATCCCTATGGTTTGCAATTCATTTCTATATTCGTCCCTGAGACCAAAACACTTTTTAAGTATGAAGGACTAAATCAGAAATGAATTGTAAACCATAGAGATGAAAACAGTAATAAAATTTGAATCATAAGAACGAAAAAGGTGATGAATTATAAAATATAGGGATAAAAATTATAATTTCAAAACCATAAAGATGAAAATATAAATTTTCAACAAACCATAGGGACTAAAATTGTAATTTACTCTAAAATAAAACTAATGCTAGTACTTTTAATTTTAATGCTTTACACTTGTAGAAGTTGGATCCACAGAGGGGACCATTTTTTGAAATCCAACTTGCAATAGGCATCGCATTCCTTTTTTTGGACTTTAAACAGGTGTATCTTTTGACATAAATAAACACTAGTCGGGTACCCGTGCAATGCGGCGGAATGTAAATGTTCTATCAGATACGTTTAATCTTTGAATATCAAACTTTTACAATAAATCTTTGAAATATTTGATGCGATAGAATCTTTATAATTCTAGTGTATGGGTCGTTTACTAAATGCTTATCCAAGTAAGCACTACCAAGTCATATTATCTTATTGAATGAATGTGGCAAAGACTAAGAATATTACCCCGTAAGAGGTAAGGCAAAAACCGAGTCTTACATGGTAAGTGAGGGCGAAGAGTCTTACCGCGGTTTGCGCTTACAAGGAAAATTGTTACGTGCAATACCGTTTGGTGGCTAAAATCTTACCCGGTAACTAAGCAATGGTGTTGAAGTTTACCGGTAAGCACTTACCCGGTTAAGTGCTTGATAAATGGCCCCTAAGTTATGTACTGAGAGCATTATAATGTATGTATGTATTGTGATGCTCTCCGTTACAAACATGCTTTGAAATTCTATCTACCTTATATATTTCCATATGACTTAAAAAATGAAAGTATAGTGAAAGAGTCATTCATCATAACATGAGTAAACGGCTCATAAAGTTGCTTCTTTGCAAGTAAGCCTCGAGTCATGGTGATGACGCTCAGATTAAAAACAAAACGATTATGTCCTAAAGAAGATACTCAGATAGGAACCAAATAATAAATGTGTGAAGAAAAAAAAGACACTTGTGATTAATATCTCAAATAGTTTATTTGGATTGGGTTGGTTAAAAATCCACCATAACATGAGACACTAAAGATTTTCATAATCAATGTTTTAAGGATAAACTGCACGCAAGCGGTTGCAATCTTTAATAGCCAATATAGATTACATGAGACTATAATAGTAAAGATATTTAGAATGAATATGATTAATAACAAATTGAAGGCAAGCATTTGTTTGGAACATAACCCACCTACCGTTTGATTCACCTAAGCCGAAACCTCGTCTAGCTAGAATAAATAATACGTCAAACGTTGTGTTGGGGCTATTTGCACATCAAAGCGAGCATAAGTAGGAAAAGACTAAAATCAAATCAAGTTAAACAAACTCGGCATATCCTACACAACGATACTATCTCAAAGAATAGAATCCACACAGACTTTGCCTCCACCCAATGGGTAGAGGTTGTTTCTGAAAGTAGGAAATGCTAAAACTGTACCTAAAGCATTAAGCCACAAATATCATGCAAACCCAACTCTCTGGCGGCAAAATCACCGGACACCCAAGGCTGAACTGCAGTTTCTGTTCACGCTCAGATACAAATGGCGGTAGGCACGACATCTAAACATATGATCAAGCCCCAACTAATTAATTCATAAATATATATATACACACTTTTAAAAAATAACCAAGAATATACTTTTAAGCATAAAAATGATGTAACACATGATTGTTAGGGAAAGACAATGTAAATATCATGAACTAAGAACTGCATCAAGTTTGGAGCCCACTGCCTTGTCCATGATCTCCAAGATTCTTTGGAGTTTGGATGGAGCTTGAAGTAATAAACCACTACAAAAAAGAAAGTACACCTTGAAACAAATCAAATAATGCAAATTATGTTATTGGCATTCCACTAAGTATTCAAGTAAATATATAATCAAATAATATGAAATAAAAGTTGCTGCAAATTCAATAACCATAACCAAAGAAGTTTAAAGAGCAACTGCAGTAATAAAAATTACATGTAGTTGCAAGTCCTTCTTTCCATTAAATCTAAGCTCACGTAGACTTTTAGATGGCCATTTGAATAAGCATCCTCAAAGGACACATTACTGACTTGCACCTATAGACCTAAAGGAGAAATAATGTTGTGATTACACCTATAGACCAACTGTGTCGACATTTTTTAGAGTGGAAAAAATCATCTTTAGACTAATGCACACTCAAAGAAGAATCATTCTCCAAATTGGTTTCTCGCTTGGCGGAATAGATAAATATATCAAAAGACACATAATCTTACCTTCAACACAATGATAAAGCCTTACCCGAGGCAGGAATTACAACGTATAGCATAACAACAAGGACTTAAGCAGGCAGAATTCACTTACCAAGTAAACGACCCCTAACACGATGAAAATGGCACATGTTCCCATTAAAAACTTCGCCCATGATCTTTCAGTAACCATGTTTAAGTGCTATGACAAACATCAAACAGAGTCAAAGTTAGATCATGGTACAAACTCATTTGCAAAAGTATATTAAAGCAACAATAATTCACAATATACTCTCGATATTGGAAAAAAAACGTTTCATGTTCTCGTGACTTCTTGAGGCTGCTACTAACATACTCTTGTATGAACTTTGAAAACCCAAGGTTAACCATACGATCTACCAGCCACCTGAAGTTATAAACAAACAAACGAAAACCTCAAATGTAATCGTTAAAATTGCCACAAGCCATATTAACAATTTAGTCGATAAACAGAGCTATATTAACAAATTAGTGGGTGAACATCCATTTTTAAACCAGATTGATTGGAAGTGGTATCTAGAGTGTACTGATATAAATTGTATTAACAATTTACCGTGTAAAAGCTTATCGGGTGTTACTTACCTTACCGAAAAGCATGGCAAGAAACAAGAATCTTACCCGGTGAGGGAAGCGCTTAACACAAACCATTTTTGATTGCCATAATTTTGCACTACCTTACTGTTTTTAACTTTTTTTTATTCAAATGTTCTTCTAATGTTCCTATTCAACAATTTGAATATGCATCTCTTTTTTCCACATTATGCACTTACCTGTTTAGGCAATTGCACCGAATCACCGTAATCACCTTGAGCACAACTAAAAGCACAATCATAATTGAGAGATGTTTATACCATTATTGTTTAGAGAGAGAAATCGGATGTTAAGTGTGATAGACTAACAGAGAATGTCAAGTATGGTGATTGTGAGAAGGTCTGATCCACCGACCCTGAGCTAGGATTAATTTTCAATATACCGCAATCCTGGAAAAAAATAGAAAGAATGTAACTCACATATCATAATTTTAGCCCTTTCAGCGGGAAAAAACACAGTTTCTTCTAAATACCTAGTTAAATTAAAAGGTTGCGATTATACACACCTTATAACAAGAACACAAGATAGTAAAGGGTGTGATGAGCTTAACCTGAAAATAAGCAATATTGACGTTCATGTGCGCCAAAAGAGTCCATAAACATAAGAGTTCAAGAGATTCATGTTGGCATAGGGATAATAATAGAAGAAAAAGATGTTGAGCTCATTTGCAAAATATGTGATTGCAAGTAAGCAAAAGAAAAAAAAATTGAAGACTTAGGCTGCAAATCATCAAATAAAACGAAAACTTTAGAGTTAGAAGCTTTAAGAATCCAAGTTATCAGAGCTACAAACCAAAAAAATAAAATAAATAAATGATTATAACATCAAACCAGAATCAAGAAATCAAATATTCCATTTACATCGAATCAGGAGAAGATTGAGCAAATAGTTCAAATTGAAACCTTAACCATATGAGAATCGATGGAGCATCGAACCTGATTGCGATAAACGGAAAGAAGTACAAAAAAAACCCTAACAACAGGGGTCGAATCGAGAACCTTAACAACAGTGGTTGAATCGAGAACCCTAAGAAAGCAAACCAAAATCGAATCGATTTCAGTAGCCTTGGATAGAAAAATCGAAATCGATTTCTGTAGCCATGATAACAAATCGAAATCGACTACAAGATAACAAACAAAAAATCGATTTTGGTAGCCATCGATAGAAAGCATAGGATGTGAAATCGTGAAACCCTAAACCGAAACATACCTGAAATGGCGCCCTGTGTAACATCCCATAATCCCAACACACAAATACATATATTTCATCACAAAATAACATATCATATTTCAAGTACGGTCCCTTAGATTCTACAATTAGGTCTTTTCAGTACAAACTTTTTCGAATAAAGCAAAATACATAATAGATACTAAACACAACTGGAATCTTCATAATCATTCGTCTTCCGCAAAAGCTAAACATGATAAACTCTATCATTGTCTTTTATTCGCTCCATGACCTGGAATTACATATTTTAAAACAAAAATGAGGGTTAGACCTTGAGGTCTAGTGAGAAAATCCCTGTTAGTTAAAGAAAACATTTGCACAACATCATACACATAATTCACATAAGAATACCAATTATGACTCATACATCATGTATCTTTCCATCTCTTTCTCTTCTCTTTTCCTTGGCCATATTAATTGGTAGCAAGTCAATTAATTAATTTACACCGCTGTACTGAATACAGCCAACACCACTGTCCCTCTGTACAACCAACTTTCACCGGTCCTAAGCCCGGCCAACTAGTACTCATACAATGTAATATTCATATAAACACTATATGCACAATATTACATTTTAATCACATATATGTATTCCATTTGAAAATATTTTTTAAAGAAAAACTCACTTGATTATCTTAGTTCCAAAAACCCTTCCACGCTATTATCGAGCTCTCCGATTTCTTCAGTCCCGATTCACGGAATCTGTACCACATGAATACAAATATTTCTTTTTAAGGCTGGAAGTCTCTAAGTACTGAAATCCTCGACTCAAGTCGTAATACACTATTTCAAGTCGCAATCAACTACTGCGATTTCACGCCCAAGTCACAATCAACTACTGCGACTTCACATCCAAGTCGCAACCAACTACTGCGACTTCATACCCAAGTCGCAACCAACTACTGCGACTTCATACCCAAGTCGCAACCAACTACTGCGACTTCATACCCAAGTCGCAACCCACTATTGCGACTTCATGAGCAAGTCGCAACCCATCATTGCGACAATCATGAAGATGACCACATTCAAGCATGTCGCAACCCACCATTGCGACTTGCTTGAATGTCTCAGTCTACTGTTCATCCTAAAACCCAGAATTTTAATCTTTTAAGCTGTGCATGATGATGTAAATGTGCAGAAATGTTTAAGACTATTAACATAACCTAACCATAAGCTCAGATTTCCCAAAACATCCCTAAATCATCAAAAACCACTTCTAAAACTTATAGCAAAACTTCTAAAAACTAAATACTTAAGAGTATGGATTAAACAGAAATATTACCTTGAATTCTTCAGTTGTTATTAGCAATTCCAGCAGAAATCTAAGCTTTCCTTCTTCCTCTTCTTTAGCTTTCTCCGATTTTCCCTCTCTCTCTCTAAACCGAATACACTCTCACACACAAACACTTTAGGATATTTTGTTAAACTAGGGAGGACACCTCCTAGTGATGTGAAAAAGGCGGTGGTGTGGTCTTTGGCAAAAAGGCCATACACACCCTAAGGTTTACCCACTTGGCAAAACAACCCCCCTATATTTCCATATTACAATTAAAACTTACCCATTAACTTCTCACTCCATATTATTAAATTAAAGTAACACTTATAAATAAACCAATAATATACCTGGTTATTACAACATCTCCCCCTTAAAAGAATTCCGTCCCGGAATTCAGTTAAGTGAACAGATGAGGGTATTTGGCTCTCATTTCTGATTCCGATTCCCACGTAGCATCCTGACCTCTGTGATGTTTCCACTGTACTTTCACTTGTCTGATTTCTTTATTCCGCAAAACTTTGACTTTTCGGTCAACAATAGCTTCCGGTTCCTCCACATAGTTCAACTTTTCGTCCACTTGTATATCCGGTAGAGACACTGCCTGATCTGGTGATACCAAACACTTTCAAAAATTCGACACATGAAAAGCGTTGTGAATCCTGCTTAATTCCGGCGGAAGATCCAATCTGTAAGCGACTTCACCAATTCTTTCCGTAATTTCAAATGGCCCAATATACCGCGGACTGAGTTTACCTTGCTTCCCAAAACGTATGACTCCTTTCCAGGGCGAAACTTTTAACATCACAAATTCCCCGACTTGGAACTCTAACGGTTTCTGGCGTCGATCTGCATAACTTTTCTGTCTGTCTTGAGCCGTTTTCAATCTGTCCTGAATCTGAGTAATTTTATCTGCTGTTAACTGTACTATTTCTGGCCCCGCTAATTGTTTCTCCCCCACTTCATTCCAACACAGAGGCGTTCTGCATTTTCTTCCATACAGTACTTCAAACGGTGCCGCTTGAATGCTGGAATGATAACTGTTATTGTAAGCAAGTTCTATCAAAGGCAAATGTTTATCCCACGATCCCCCAAAATCGACGATGCAAGCCCGAAGCATACCTTCTAAAGTCTGGATCGTTCTTTCACTTTGACCGTCAGTCTGAGGATGATATGCTGTACTTAACTTTATCTGCGTCCCCATCTCCTTTTGAAAACTTCTCCAAAACCTTGAAGTAAAACGACTATCTCGATCAGAAATTATCGAAATTGGAATCCCATGTCGAGTTACTATTTCGTCTATATATAACTTGGCTAAACGTTCCATTGAATCATTCTCCTTTATCGGTAGGAAGTGTGCAGACTTTGTCAACCTGTCGACTATCACCCAAATAGAATCAAATCCTTTCGGAGTTCTTGGTAGTTTCGTGATGAAATCGGTAGTAATCTGATCCCATTTCCACATCGGTATTTCTAATCGTTGTAACTGACCAAACGGCTTTTGATGTTCAATCTTCACCTTTTTGCAAGTAGTACATTCTTCCACATGCCTTGCGATACTTCTTTTTATTCCCGGCCACCAATAGAATTGTTTCAGATCTTTATACATCTTATTCGTACCTGGATGGATAGAGAAACGAGATTGATGGGCTTCATGTAACACACGATCACGTAATCCACCCAAACGAGGCACCCAAATTCAGTTCTCCAGACATAACAACCCACGGTCATCTTTCACAAGCAATGTTGATATCCCCACTAACCGTTCTGACTTCAAATGTTCTTCCTGACAAGCTTCTATCTGACACTTCAACAGTTCGTCAAAAATGTTGGGTAAGAGTTCAGCCCTTAGTGAAATAGCTTTTATTGTTCCACTTCTTTCTTGACGACTTAATGCATCTGCTACCACGTTCGCCTTCCCGGGGTGATAAAGGATTTCACAATCGTAATCATTTACCAATTCCAACCATCTTCTTTGCCTCATATTCAGTTCCTTCTGATCGAAAAGATGTTGGAGACTCTTATGGTCAGTGAAAATTTGGCATTTAGAACCATAAAGATAATGTCTCCAAATCTTCAATGCAAAGACAACTGCTGCAAGCTCCATATCGTGAGTAGGATATTGTCTTTCATGATCCTTTAGCTGACGAGAAGCATAGGCAATCACCTTTCCACGTTGCATGAGTACACATCCCAATCCCAGCTTAGAAGCATCACTGTAGACCACAAAATCATCGGAACCTTCTGGCAATGCTAATATCGGTGCGCTGCAGAGTTTCTCCTTCAATATTCTGAATGCCTCATCTTGTTCTGCTTTCCATTCAAACTTTAAATTCTTCCGAGTTAGCTTAGTCAATGGCGTCGCGATTCGAGAAAAGTCTTTTATAAATTTCCGATAGTATCCAGCTAGACCCAGAAAACTACGTACTTCGGTTGCCATCTTCGGCGGTTCCCATCTTTCAATTGCTTCCACTTTCGCTGGATCAACTTGTATACCCTTCTCTGAAACTACATGACCCAAAAACTGAACTTCTCGTAGCCAGAATTCACACTTCGAAAATTTAGCATATAACTTCTCTTTCTTTAATAACTCTAGAATCAAACGAAGGTGTTGTGCGTGATCCTCTTTGGATCGAGAATAAATAAGTATATCATCGATAAACTGACACGGGGTTTTCACACCCCGCGGATCTTACCGCAAGTGTACGGGTCGAAGTCAAGTAATAGTACTTGGAAAGTACGAGTATCGAATCACGGGGAACTAGGAACTAAGTATCACAATTACTATAGGCTCTATTAACTGGGCTGTCGAATTTAGAGATGGTTGGTTTTAAACTAATTTCTAGCAAATCACAACTTAAACACAAACAAGCAAAGAACAAATTAGGAACTTCGATAGAGAGAAAAGTTGAGGGTTGGAAATCCTCCGGTTCTTCACATGCACACGAACAACTCAAACACTTACCAGTTTATCCCCTTAATGATTCCCAAATCTTTTAAAGTCACCGTTGTTCTCTTTCAAGCCACAACGGGTTTTATTTTGAAAAGGATAAGTTTAATCTCTCGATCTCACCTATGGATTCCAAAATACATTAAGTACTCGATTTATGTTAAATTGGCTATATTTTATCTCTCGATATCAACCTAACGGTTTAAATGGGACTAAAGCTTACTTGGTATATCTCTATCACCGTTTTGGCTTTAGGCATGCAATTCCTAATTCTATATAGCAGTTAATTCTCACGAACTTAATTACTACTCAACAAATCAATTGTAAACTGGCCAAATTCACAAAGGCATTAAGAACAAAATCACATGCTTCATTCAATAAGGAAAAACTGATAGACGTTCACGTCAATTCGTTACATGCTTAAAAACCGAATTCATTCCAACCCCCAACACGAACCGGTTAGTTGTAAAGCCCGTGTCCCGGTACGTTTTTGTTTAATTTTAATTAATTAAAGTGTTTACTTTTAATTGTTTGTGGTTAGTGTTTTGGTGTCAAAAAGGACCAAAAATGTTAGAATGCATGTCGTTTAGTGAAGATTGTAAGATAGGTGTAGTTGGGGGGGGGGGGCTAAAGTGAAACTGTTGGAAAGAGTTGCATGGGTCACGGCCCATGGCCGGTTTCTCATTCCCAATTTATGTTTTCGTGAAAGCCAAGCAAAACCCAAACCCTTCGATAACCCTACTGCCTTTAGTCTTGTGTATGCGATTGTGAGTAGGGAACGAGAGAGAGAGAGAGGTAGAGAAGAAACCGAGAGAGGGTTAGAGAGAGAGATCGGCGGCGAGAAGAAGGGAGTCGGGAGGCTGATCACCGGAGGGAAGGACGCCGGAGGAGGAGCGCAGCCACTGCCGCCACCGTTTTGTCGTCGAAGGTAAGTTCCGTTCTCTCGTTCTTGTTTTCTTGTCTTCCTCGTCGGTTTTCTCCCGTGACAGCCGCGTCGCGGCGGCCTTGGCCGCTGTAGGCGGCGACTGTGGTATCACCACCGGAGATGGTGATGTTGTGGTGAGTTTTGTTGGGTTGCAAAGACGATCGAGAAAGAGCGAGGTCGGAGGTGCGAGAGGGTGCGGAGTGTGTTGTGTAGTCATCGCCGGAGAGCCGCCGCCGGTTGCCACCGGCGACCGCCACTGCCGGAGATGGCAGTGGGTGGCGCGTGGTGTGACCAGACCTTTGTCACTATAGAGCCCTTAACCCGTGACTTAATCGTTTAAGCCGAATAGTTTAAACCGTCGGTTCTAAAATCACTTTTTATGCGAAAATATGGTTCAGCCCCTGTTTTGTGACGGCAATAACTTTTCCGTCGTAACTCCGATTGAGCCGAAACTGGCGCCCACGCTTCGAGCTCGGGACCGGGCACGTTTTCTGTGTTTTAGCGGAAAACTGGTTCGGCCTCGAGTTGGGAGAAAAAGTGGTCGCAAGTTCTGCGGTTCGTCATTTCATGTGAAAATCCTGGAATCTGTCTCGGTTTTGCGAAAGCCGTAACTTTCTGCTCGTAACTCGTTTTGGGGTGAAATTGGTGCCCAAAGTTCCCTAATCGAGTTGGGAAGGTTTTTCGTGTTTTGCCGAAAGTCTGATTAAGCCCGTAGCTAGGCTGTATTGGGCTGTTTGTGCAGGCTGGACCGAAAACTGGCAGTTTTGGTAACCGTTCGTATTTAATTCATAATAAATTGTAGAAAAATCGTTAGGAGGCGTATATTATGTCCTTGGAACCCTAACTCAGAGGACTTTCTAGTCATGAAATAATATTGGGATTTTTCTGGGTTTAAAGGGGTCGAAACAGGTCCCGAACAGACCTGTTTTGTGGGAACGGAAATTAGTTTTAGTGACGGTTTAAGCGTGTGTCGTGTCATAGGGTCCGAGTCTCGTATTGACACGTTTTAACATGCGTTTAGGTGCTGGAAAGTGACCGTAATTGTGAAGCTTGATTTGTGTTGATTAAGCTTGGCGCGCATTTGAGGTGAGTTCTCTCACTATATCTAATATTAGTTATTTTATCATTGCTGTAGTACGTGTGTGGTAGCTTTATGTGATTGTATTGTGGGACTAGATAGTGGGGTGTCTAGTTGATACTATGTTGCCATGTTAACTCGATGGGACCGAGGGTCCGGCGGGGCCGGAGGTTTTATACGCGGGGCGTAGAGACTCGGTGGGACCGAGGATTCGGCGGGGCCGAAGATGTTATCATGTGGTCGGTGGGACCGACTGGTGCCTTTTAGGCGGGTGGTTGTGGATATACATGTTTATGATTTGTTCGTAGACCTGTGTGATTGTTTATGTGTCACTATCTGTTTAGGGGTAGTGTGGAATAACTGTATTATTTATGGTGTTTGAATTCACTAAGCTTCGTGCTTACCCTTTTCCCAATAAACTGTGGTTTCAGGTACGAGTGGCTCTAAGGCGTGACGGGTACACACTGGCGCGCAGGATGAGCTGGCTGATATTAGTTTTATTTATTGAACATTGTTTCCGCTGGTTTCTGATTACTTGAACAACATTTATGATTTTGCAATTAATATGTTGGGGTTATTTAATGAGTTTTTATATATGAAGCGTTTAATTAAAAATTTTAATTTTCTTGAAATTTTGGGATGTTACAACTTGGTATCAGAGCACAACTTGAGTGAATCAAACGCACCTCGGTGTGTTTGGTCTCAAGTTGCGGCTGGGAAATTTTCAAATTCTTTATTAAAACTTTTTGGAAATAAAAGAAAAGGTAAAAACCCGTTCGAGGAACGGTGATCGGAGGCGCAGTGTGTACCGTCAGCCGGAGTCGAAGGGAAAGGTACAATGCTTAGTGTTTCATTGCTTTCTAGATCATAGAGTATGCATGCTAGATTGCCTGTTGTTGACACTATGCGGTATGTTGAACTGCTTGCTATTAGGAATTTATGCTAATTATGATAGGTTACTAAGTGAATGCCCTCTAGGTTGTATGCAGTAAGAGACTTATAGCCTTAGAATATTCGATTTAGTTCTATTGCGCAGCTCTTGTTTGAGTCCAACCGTTCTAGGATAGAATCTTGTATTCGACTGCCTATTTGTTTTGCACTGCATGTAATCGGGTATTCGCGAGGCCACTCTTTATGATTAGTGGGGATTCGGTAGTAGCAAGGGTAGTGATTGGGATGGAATTCCTAGAGAGCTAGGAAGAGCGAGTATATATGCCGGTGCGGGCATATGTGTGTAATTGCGGCGAGAAGCTACTTGGACCCCTCGGGATGGGACTCGGAACGAGCGATGATAGGTGTGGAAGGTAGTAGTAGAGCTCCTACTACCGGAAGCACAGGATCAGTGCTCGAGACGGGAAAGTCGCGAGGAATCCAAGGAGCTGAGCGTGAGTGTTGTTGAGGTGAGTTATTAGGTACTAATAACTCGTTGTATGTTTTTCTTCTTTCTAGTATGGCCATCACTAGGAGGAGCAACGCGACTGAGCCGCGAACTGAGGCGGGGATCACGGAGGAGCAAATCCGAGAGATGATTGCAGCGGAGGTAGCGCATGCGGTCGGGGAGGCAATCCCCGAGATTATCACCGCCATACAAGATCAGGTGACGGTTCTGTTAGAGGAGCGCATTGCAGCGATCCCGCCGCCTGCTGGGGGACAGCCCCGTAATCGAGAGTTCCAGTATCGGGATCTCTCTGCCTGTTCTCCCCCGGAGTTCAAGGGAGACCCGAACCCAATTATTAGCATGCGTTGGATTTCGGATATGGAGTGTGCCTTCTTGACCTGCGGCTGCCCGGATAATCTGAAGGTCCGTTTTGCTGTGAACTTGCTTCGCGATGGGGCGAAGGATTGGTGCGCCACAGCGCTGACTCTTGCCGAGCGTACTACCCTTACTTGGGAGGAGTTCGTTACTCGGTTCCGTGCCGAATACGTGCCTCCGGTAGAGATGGAGAGGATAGCAAAGGAGTTCTTGGAACTAACCCAGACCACGGAGACTGTTAAAGAGATGAACAAGAAATTTACTGAGATGGCGCTGTTTTGTCCTCAGTATGCCGCTTCGGAGGAAATGAAGATGGCTCGGTATAAGGATATGTTACGTACCGAGATCAGAGAATTCGTGAGCACAGTGCCGTACGTTTCTTTGTCAGCAATGATGGATGCAGCCCGGAGAAGAGAGCTGGAGTTAGAGACCCAAGCCAAGAAGAGAAAGGCAGCACAGGCAGTGACGCCAATCTCAGCGGTGCAAAAGAAGTCAAAGTTTTCTGATTCGCGCGGGAGTTCGAGGAGTGGTGGGTTTAAACCCAGGGATACTAGTGGGAAGAAGACTGTCGGGTGTTTCAAGTGTGGGCAGTCCGGTCATCTCAGCCGGGATTGCAAGTCGCCACTGATGATCTGCTTTAGCTGCAAGCAGACGGGCCATGTGAGGGCCAATTGTCCGAATGCGAGAGCAGCTGATGGGGGTGGTGCACAGAGGGCTCCTGCAAATGCCCCACTGCGCATCACTGACGGTCGCACGGGTCAGCCGGGGACAGAGGCAGCCCGAGGTAGAGTCCACCAGCTGAAGGTGGAAGAGGCACAGGCGACGTCTAAGGTGGTGACAGGTATGTTTTATCATCCTCTTTCTTTTCGTCCTTCCTTTTCATGCCTTGTTTCTTTTATTTATATTGTTGTTAATTGTATGATAGGTACGTTTCTAGTTAACTCGGTGCCTGCGGTTGTAATGTTTGATAGCGGGGCTACTCATTCATTTGTGTCTCGCACCTTTAGCGAGAGTTTGGGCCGAGTGGTGGGACGGTTAGGATGCCCTTTGGTAGTCGAGGTTGCCGATGATAGGACCTTGACGGTTACGGATGTGTATCGAGGATGCACGTTGGAAATCTCGGGTGTGAGGTTTCCCATAGACTTGATTCCGATAGCTATGCGAGAGCTTTGTGTGATTGTGGGCATGGATTGGATGGACGCGTTTGATGCGGAAATTGTTTGTCGCCACAAGCAAGTGCGGGTTCGAACCCCAAGCGGGGGAGAGTTGTTGATTCAGGGAGACTCGCCCAGACGGACTACGGCAATATGTTCCGCGGCGAGGGCTCGGAGACACCTTCAGCATAGTGGTCAGGGGTACTTGGCGTATGTGATAGACACGCGTAGTGTCGAGGCGAAGAGGACTGCCGAAGATGTGCCAGTCGTGAGGGAGTTTGCCGATGTGTTTCCCGACGAGCTACCGGGGATACCTCCCGAACGACAGGTGGAGTTTCGAATCGATCTGATTCCGGGTGCTGCTCCGGTGGCCAAGGCACCCTATCGCCTGGCTCCACCGGAAATGAAGGAGCTGTATGATCAGTTGCAGGAGCTTCTCGAGAAAGAGTTCATTAAGCCGAGTTGTTCACCCTGGGGAGCTCCGATCTTGTTCGTGAAGAAGAAGGATGGATCTCAACGAATGTGTATTGATTACCGGGAGCTGAATAAGCTTACGGTAAAGAATCGTTATCCTCTGCCAAGGATTGATGACTTGTTTGATCAGTTGCAGGGAGCCTCGTGGTTCTCTAAGATTGACCTGAGATCCGGGTATCATCAGATGCGGGTACGAGGTCAGGATACGGAGAAAACGGCCTTCCGTACGCGGTATGGCCATTACGAGTTCGTGGTGATGCCTTTCGGACTCACCAACGCACCAGCAGCGTTCATGTACCTCATGAACAGGGTATGCAGCCCGATGCTGGATCGCTCGGTGATCGTATTCATCGACGATATCCTCGTATATTCGAAGACGAAAGAAGAGCACGAGATGCATTTGCGGGAAGTTTTGGATGTGTTGAGGCGGGAGAAGCTTTATGCTAAGTTCTCCAATTGTGAATTCTGGTTACGAGAGGTCCAATTCCTAGGACATGTCGTGAATCAGAACGGTATCATGGTCGATCCGGCCAAGATCTCAGCGGTAATGCGGTGGGAGGTGCCGAAAACTCCCACCGAGGTGCGGAGTTTTCTCGGGTTAGCAGGATATTATCGGAGATTTATCCAAGATTTCTCCAAGATTGCCTTGCCTATGACTCGACTGACGAAGAAAACTGCAGCTTTCAGTTGGGGTGAAGAGCAGCAGAAGGCATTTGAGGAGCTACGTAGACGTTTATGCGAGGCTCCTGTGTTAACTTTGCCCGAGGGTATGGAAGATTTGGTGGTTTATTGTGATGCTTCATATCAGGGGTTGGGTGCCGTGCTGATGCAACGCGGCAAGGTCATAGCTTACGCTTCAAGGCAGCTGAAGCCTCACGAAGCGAACTACCCGACTCATGACTTGGAGTTGGGAGCAGTAGTGTTTGCTCTAAAAATTTGGAGACACTATCTTTATGGTGTCAAGTGTACGATCTACACTGATCATAAGAGCCTTAAATACCTGATGGATCAGCAAAATCTTAATATGCGTCAGCGAAGATGGCTTGATGTGGTCAAGGATTACGACTGCGAGATACTTTACCACCAGGGTAAAGCGAATGTAGTCGCGGACGCACTTAGCCGACATCCGGTTGGGGGACCGCTGAAGGGTCTGTGTCAGCGGTTGACAGTGGTTGCACCTCTTTTGGAGTCGATAGGTGTCGCTCAGGAGGTGGCCGTGTTGGCGGAAAATGCAAAACGTGAGAGAGTTTCGGGAGAAGTTCCGAAATTAGTACGGGATAGTCGAGGATTATTGACCCGATATGGTAGAGTTTGGGTCCCATTCACCGGTGGGAACCGATAGATACTATTGGACGAGGCGCATAAGTCCAAGTTTTCGATTCATCCGGGGGCTACCAAAATGTACAGAGACTTACGGGAAGGCTATTGGTGGCCCGGCATGAAGCGGGATGTAGCCAAATGCGTGGAGGTGTGTTTGACCTGTCGGAAGGTCAAGGCGGAGCACCAACGACCGCACGGGAAATTGCAGCCTTTGGAGATTCCGGTGTGGAAGTGGGAGCAGATCACGATGGATTTCATCACGAAGCTTCCCAGAACTCAGCGAGGGAATGATACCATTTGGGTAATTGTGGATCGTCTGACTAAGAGCGCTCACTTCTTGGCGATTAAAGAGAGCTTCTCGGCGGATAAGCTCGCGGAGGTTTTCATCCGAGAGATTGTAACTAGGCACGGGGTGCCAGTCTCGATTGTCTCGGATCGGGATACTCGTTTCACCTCCCGGTTTTGGGAGAAGTTTCAGAATGAAATGGGTACGCGGTTGCATTTCAGTACAGCATTTCATCCTCAGACCGACGGGCAGAGTGAGCGTACTATTCAGACACTTGAAGACATGCTGCGAGCATGTGTTATTGACTTCGGGGGTAGTTGGGATCAGAATCTTCCACTAGCTGAGTTCTCCTATAATAACAGCTATCACGCTAGCATCGGTAGAGCGCCGTACGAAGTGTTGTATGGCAGGAAGTGTCGGACGCCCATTTGCTGGGGCGAGGTTGGTCACAGAGTGCTGGGGAGCACCGATGTTGTGCTAAAGACGACGGAAATGATCCAGATGGTGCGGGATCGGTTAGTCACTGCTCAGAGTCGACAAAAGAGTTACGCCGATAAGAGACGATCGGACTTGGAGTTCCAAGTCGGGGATTACGTTCTTTTGAAAGTGTCACCCTGGAAAGGGGTAATCCGTTTTCGCAAGCGGGGAAAGTTGGGTCCCCGATATATCGGACCGTACAAGGTCATCGCGCGTGTGGGGAAAGTAGCTTACCGATTGGAGCTACCAGAAGAGCTGAGCCTGATCCACAACACGTTCCATGTCTCTCAGTTGCGGAAGTGTGTGATGGATGAGTCTGCAGTAGTTCCCCTCGAAGATATTCAGATTGACGAGCGACTCAACTATGTGGAGAAGCCAGTAGCCATCGTCGAGAGGAAGACGAAGACTCTACGGAACAAAGTCATTGGGTTGGTGAAGGTCCAGTGGCAGCACCGAAAAGGTTCGGAATGGACGTGGGAACCAGAAGCCGAGATGCGGGAAAATTACCCGGAGCTGTTTGCGGGCGTGGACTTCGGGGACGAAGTCTAATCCAAGCGGGGGAGAGTTGTAAAGCCCGTGTCCCGGTACGTTTTTGTTTAATTTTAATTAATTAAAGTGTTTACTTTTAATTGTTTGTGGTTAGTGTTTTGGTGTCAAAAAGGACCAAAAATGTTAGAATGCATGTCGTTTAGTGAAGATTGTAAGATAGGTGTAGTTGGGGGAGGGGCTAAAGTGAAACTGTTGGAAAGAGTTGCATGGGTCACGGCCCATGGCCGGTTTCCCATTCCCATTTCTTGTTTTCGTGAAAGCCAAGCAAAACCCAAACCCTTCGATAACCCTACTGCCTTTAGTCTTGTGTATGCGATTGTGAGTAGGGAACGAGAGAGAGAGAGAGGTAGAGAAGAAACCGAGAGAGGGTTAGAGAGAGAGATCGGCGGCGAGAAGAAGGGAGTCGGGAGGCTGATCGCCGGAGGGAAGGACGCCGGAGGAGGAGCGCAGCCACTGCCGCCACCGTTTTGTCGTCGAAGGTAAGTTCCGTTCTCTCGTTCTTGTTTTCTTGTCTTCCTCGTCGGTTTTCTCCCGTGACAGCCGCGTCGCGGCGGCTTTGGCCGCTGTAGGCGGCGACTGTGGTATCACCACCGGAGATGGTGATGCTGTGGTGAGTTTTGTTGGGTTGCAAAGACGATCGAGAAAGAGCGAGGTCGGAGGTGCGAGAGGGTGCGGAGTGTGTTGTGTAGTCATCGCCGGAGAGCCGCCGCCGGTCGCCACCGGCGACCGCCACTGCCGGAGATGGCAGTGGGTGGCGCGTGGTGTGACCAGACCTTTGTCACTATAGAGCCCTTAACCCGTGACTTAATCGTTTAAGCCGAATAGTTTAAACCGTCGGTTCTAAAATCACTTTTTATGCGAAAATATGGTTCAGCCCCTGTTTTGTGACGGCAATAACTTTTCCGTCGTAACTCCGATTGAGCCGAAACTGGCGCCCACGCTTCGAGCTCGGAACCGGGCACGTTTTCTGTGTTTTAGCGGAAAACTGGTTCGGCCTCGAGTTGGGATAAAAAGTGGTCGCAAGTTCTGCGGTTCGTCATTTCATGTGAAAATCCTGGAATCTGTCTCGGTTTTGCGAAAGCCGTAACTTTCTGCTCGTAACTCGTTTTGGGTGAAATTGGTGCCCAAAGTTCCCTAATCGAGTTGGGAAGGTTTTTCGTGTTTTGCCGAAAGTCTGATTAAGCCCGTAGCTAGGCTGTATTGGGCTGTTTGTGCAGGCTGGACCGAAAACTGGCAGTTTTGGTAACCGTTCGTATTTAATTCATAATAAATTGTAGAAAAATCGTTAGGAGGCGTATATTATGTCCTTGGAACCCTAACTCAGAGGACTTTCTAGTCATGAAATAATATTGGGATTTTTCTGGGTTTAAAGGGGTCGAAACAGGTCCCGAACAGACCTGTTTTGTGGGAACGGAAATTAGTTTTAGTGACGGTTTAAGCGTGTGTCGTGTCATAGGGTCCGAGTCTCGTATTGACACGTTTTAACATGCGTTTAGGTGCTGGAAAGTGACCGTAATTGTGAAGCTTGATTTGTGTTGATTAAGCTAGGCGCACATTTGAGGTGAGTTCTCTCACTATATCTAATATTAGTTATTTTATCATTGCTGTAGTACGTGTGTGGTAGCTTTATGTGATTGTATTGTGGGACTAGATAGTGGGGTGTCTAGTTGATACTATGTTGCCATGTTAACTCGGTGGGACCGAGGGTCCGGAGGTTTTATACACGGGGCGTAGAGACTCGGTGGGACCGAGGATTCGGCGGGGCCGAAGATGTTATCATGTGGTCGGTGGGACCGACTGGTGCCTTTTAGGCGGGTGGTTGTGGATATACATGTTTATGATTTGTTCGTAGACCTGTGTGATTGTTTATGTGTCACTATCTGTTTAGGGGTAGTGTGGAATAACTGTATTATTTATGGTGTTTGAATTCACTAAGCTTCGTGCTTACCCTTTTCCCAATAAACTATGGTTTCAGGTACGAGTGGCTCTAAGGCGTGACGGGTACACACTGGCGCGCAGGATGAGCTGGCTGATATTAGTTTTATTTATTGAACATTGTTTCCGCTGGTTTCTGATTACTTGAACAACATTTATGATTTTGCAATTAATATGTTGGGGTTATTTAATGAGTTTTTATATATGAAGCGTTTAATTAAAAATTTTAATTTTCTTGAAATTTTGGGATGTTACATTAGTTCATGTCGGTGGTGGATTCAAACATAAGAGAAAAGTATTTGTAAGTGAAGGTAAACATGATCAAATGTGAAGGTGAAATCGTGATAACAAGTGATGAAAACTCCCTCTCGTGTTCGTCTCTACGTTCCGTCTTGAATGTACTCGTGATCGGCTCTCTAACGTGACTTCGAGGACTCCGCAAAGTCGCCCAAAATCGCCCGGAACTGCTCTGGATCGTCTGTCGTAAGTTGGATACCGAAAGAATGACCTAAAATCGGATTTTGTAGCTGAAAAACGCAAAACAGTGGGTTACGCCACTTGCCACGCGACTTGCAAGTCGCGTGGTAAGTCGCGCGTGTCAAAAATGCTGCGTGGGTCGTTTTCTGGTTCGCGGGTCGGGTCCTGGTTCGGTCACGGGTCTTGGGCTTGGCCTTTGGGCTTCCGTTAGGCTTCGTTTGGACTCGTTTTGGGTTTTTTTGGCTTCTTTTCGCGAGGGATGCCGCCTTTTAGATAACCTGTGTAAATCACTAGATAAACCGTAAAATACACGCCTTTTTACTTGAATACAAGCCAATCTCATTGGTTTGAGAACCGGAAATAACGCCAAAAAGTGGCGTTATCAACAACCCCAAACCGAGCGTTGCTTGTCCCCAAGCAAATTAGCGATAAAACAGAATTAAAGCACATATCAGTGAAAATATAATAACTGCACAATTCCCAATCGGTACCAAATGATGCATCGGTCATTTCCCATACCCGTGGATATCTATCTCACTCTCGCCTCATTCTCATTTCGTTTGACCTATGACCTTCCATTGTGAGTTGAACTCGTGACCGTTCCGATTACATTAGGGTTAGACTATGTCCGAACATCCTAGGGAAAACATTTCGCCTCGACCCTACCTCACGGGATACTCTCATTCCGCTCGAACCTAGGTTATCGCTCGTGTTGTCATGTGTATGGAAGTTATGTACGATAATACTCGAAATATTACATGACAACTCTAAAGAAAGACGCACAAATGTCTAAACTTTTGATCTCAGAAGGAATCAAATAACAAGACAGGGAATATCGGTAAAGGTGGTCATAGACTCTAATCACGTTTTCCAGAAGATCATCCAGGTCTTTATACGGGTTGTAACGGGGCTAAGGTTAAGGTTAAGAAACGAAGGGTAAACGGATAAAAAATCCTCGGTGTGTCAATCATTGACAATTCCGAACTTCTTTACTTCACTATCTATCACTTGGCCCTTTTCGTCACTATTGGAGTCGCTTTGACTCTCTTATTGTGCAGCTCTACATACTATCTAACTAACAGTGTTTATTTGCTTTTCGTTTTTTTTTTGTGGGACTTCATTGGTCCTCTTTTCTACTTCTCGGGTTACATTGACCCGTTTTATTCTCATGACTGGCCGGAATTCTTTCTTTTCTGCTCTATCTCTATTAGTTCATTACTGTTTCCGATTGACACACTTTCGGATAAGGGTTGGCTAAGGCTTATGGCTAAAGGTGTGGCGGGGGTTAAGAACGAATAAGATGAGTGTTTGGTTTCAAAGGGCTGTGGATGCACACAAAGGGTAAAACGGTAACGATAGCTAAAACGGGTTAAAACAAAACACACAATGCCTGGAATCATATCTTAAGGTCCACACGATATGGTCTACTATAACCTTACCCAATATCCCGATGGTCGTCTTTGCTACTCAACGCAATAATGTAGCGAGATCATTCTACATTCACGACAAGGAATTCGAAAAAGTGTATAAGAATTAGGTGTATGAATCCCTCGAAATGAAAAACGTCTTTTAGGCTCAAAACTCACTATCGGGTGGTCTCCACTAATGTCCCTAGTCATGTCCTTTCCCAGTCCTTCCCTAACGGTCACGTCACTATCACAAGATTCTTCCCACAATGGTTGGTCTCAATCATTCAAAACAAAAAAATTTAGCTATTATGATCTAGACACTCAGAAGTGCAGGAAATCTACGTGCATAACTTGGGCCCGATTGGGCAACCCCAAACCTTACCCACACATTGTCCCCAATGTGCAAGTAAAGTCGTAGGTGATGCGACTCGAATCATTGTGCAGTTATTACAGTTATCAAAAGGGCGGGCAAGGCATTACATAGCAAGCAAAAGAAAACCCAAAATTTCTAATATGGGCACCCCAAACCTAGGTCGTGGCCTAGGTTTGCCAATAAAATCCAACCCCAAACCTCGGTAAAACCGAGGTTTGCACAGGGTCTAATGTGAGTGTGTAGATGGTTCAAAAATGAGGCACCCCAAACCTAAGTGAAACTTAGGTTTGTTGCATCTCGTGCAATTAAAATAGAACAACTCATCAAACACCACTCTTTTAGCAGAGAAATGATTAGAACATACCTGTTTTGCCCGACCGGATGATTCTTGACTGGTTGAGCATCAACCGGAGGAAACGGAGAGAACAAAACAAAGAAAAACAAAGCACGAGACAAAATACTGGAAAAGAACCATACAAAGCAAGCCAGGAATAAAAACTGCATGAAAAAAAATTGAACAAGGGACACCCGCGGTTTGCTGCGCGGCTTGCAAGCCGTGTAACATCTCGCGTAACCCACTGTTTCAGAAAAACAAACAGAGGGTCCCGCGACTTACCACTCGGTATGCAAACCGCGTGGAAAGTCGCGTATGTCCCTGTTCCAGCTATTTTTGGTTTTTTCAATTTTTCGATTTTTATGGTTTTTCCGGAATTAAAACACACACAAGAAAAAAATAATAAACGGAAACTAACCTTGGTGGGTTGCCTCCCACCCATCGCCGTATTTAAAGTCGTGGCACGACTGTGCGGTTTCAGCTCGGCTTGGTGTCCGCGGAGTTAAACCGTCCACACACACGGTTCTTCGCGGATTCTTCCACCTTTGGCCCTCCATGACCAGATCCGGATCCTCTTTCACTTGGAGCTCTTACCTTCTCGACCATCTTGAAAATTTCGCTTTGGCTGCCAACTCGGAAAGTGATCTCGCCTTCTTTCATGTCAATCAGGGCTCTACTCGTAGCCAGAAATGACCGTCCCAAGATCATCGGGACCTCTTCATCTTCATCGATGTCGATTACCACGAAGTCTACTGGAAAGTAGAACTTCCCAACTTTAATCAGCACATCTTCAATCACCCCGTATGGATATCTTATCGATCGATCAGCCAGCTTAAGCGTCATGAATGTGGGGCTTACCTCGCCCAATCCGAGTTTCCTGAAAATAGAAAGGGGCATCAAGTTAATACTTGGCCCTAAATCACATAACACTTTATTGAATGAAAACTTCCCAATTTGGATAGGGATAGAAAAACTCCCTGGATCGTTGAGTTTTTAAGGAAGCTTATTCTGGAAGATGGCGCTGCACTCTTCAGTGAGTGCAACGGTGGCCTGATTATCGATTGCCCTCTTTTTGGAAAGGATTTCTTTCATGAATTTCATGTAAGAGGGCATTTGGGCGAGAGCATCTGCAAAAGGAATATTGATTGTTAGCTTTTTAAATACTTCAATAAATTTTGAAAAATTGACCTCATCCTTATTTGCTTTCAGTCTGCTCGGATATGGCACTTTTGGAATTGTCGGCTTGACCGGTGTTGCCACCTCTCTTTCCTTCGGCTTCTCCTGATCAATCAAATCTTCATCCTTCGATTTCTCCTTCATCGCCACTTCTCTCTCAGCTTCCAACTCATCCATATCGATGATCTCCACATCATTCTCGGCTTCCTTTGGTAACGGCTCTCGTGTAGAGTCTCTAGTCAGCTCCTTACCACTCCTCAGGTATATGGCATTACAATGCTCCCGGTTTTGCCTTTCGGGTTGACTCGGAAGTTTCCCGGGGGCTCGGTTTTGTAGGGTCTCGGAAATCTGCCCCACTTGCCTCTCGAGGATCTTGATGGCGGCGGTGTTTTGCTCGGTAGTCGCCTTGACAGTATTGATTGTGCTCGCTAATCCATCGACTGTGTTGTCCATTTTCGACATGAACTTCATCATCATGTCCTCGAGTCCCGGCTTCTTCTCCCCGGATGGTCCTTCATTCCTTTGGTGGAAACCTGGAGGACGATAAACATTATTAGTATTAGGGAAGTGAGAAGAGTTAGAAAAGTTACCTGGCTGTTGCTGGTCGGGTTGACTCCATGAATGATTGGGGTGCTTTTTCCACCCCTCATTGTAAGTGTTGAAGAACGGATCGTTTCGCGGATGATGGTTTCGGTTTTGCATAAATTGAACCTGTTCAGGTTCTCCCAGATTGCTTCCCTTCATACGGTCCGTGATAAAAGCTAGTTGAGCTTTTAGTTCCTTAAGCTCATCCGACTCCCGAACACTCGCGACTCTTCTAACATCAGCCCTTGGAGTGGAAAAACTATGCTCGGCAAGATTTTCAATCAGCTCGCATGCCTCTTCATAAGATTTATCCATTAGTGCTCCACCCGCGGCAGCAGTGATATCATTTTTAAACTGCGGGTGAAGGCCACTAAAGAAGGTCTGAATGATGACCCAATCTTGTAACCCATGGTGAGGACATTTCTTGATCATGTCCTTGAAGCGCTCACAAGCCACATATAACGTTTCTTGATCCCATTGTGCGAAATGGGTGATCTCGGCCATTAGTTGGGCGGTCCGACTCGGGGGAAAGAACTTTTGAAGGAACGCAACCTTCAATTGTGCCCATGTGGTGACCGAATCTGGCTGGATGCTCTCGGTCCATGCTTCGGCTCGGCCTTTGAGGGAGAATCCAAATAATCGCAGCTTGATGGCATCTTCATTCATGCCATTGATCTTGAAAGTGTTGCAAACCCGCTCAAATGCACGAAGGTGTGCGTGAGGGTCTTCTGTCGGCGTCCCTCCATACTGGTTTTGCTGCACCATCACGATGGTGCTCGGCTTCAGCTCGAAGTAGTTTGCCCCAGTAGCGGGCGCTTGAATGCCTATTCGGGCCGCCGCCACATTCGGATCGACGAACGACCGCATAGGACGTCTCGCAGGAGGTGGTGGTGGGTTGTTGCGAGGTGGTCTCTCGTCGTCGGACATCTCGAATTTCAGATTCCGCTTAGCTTTCGCTTCTTTTCGTAGACGACGGGTGGTTCTTTCGATCTCTGGGTCGATAGGCTCGAGTTCTTTCCCTCGGGTTTTCCTTGGCATAAACCAAGTAGTACCTGAAATAGCAATTACACGAACTTAGCAATCCAGAAATTCAAAGTGATGAAATAAAATACGAAATAAATAAAATAAAATAAAAATGTCCAATCTAATAGCGCGTATAGATGATAGTGCTATTAGCTACAACTAGTTCCCCGGCAACGGCGCCAAAAACTTGACACGGGGTTTTCACACCCCGCGGATCTTACCGCAAGTGTACGGGTCGAAGTCAAGTAATAGTACTTGGAAAGTACGAGTATCGAATCACGGGGAACTAGGAACTAAGTATCACAATTACTATAGGCTCTATTAACTGGGCTGTCGAATTTAGAGATGGTTGGTTTTAAACTAATTTCTAGCAAATCACAACTTAAACACAAACAAGCAAAGAACAAATTAGGAACTTCGATAGAGAGAAAAGTTGAGGGTTGGAAATCCTCTGGTTCTTCACATGCACACGAACAACTCAAACACTTACCAGTTTATCCCCTTAATGATTCCCAAATCTTTTAAAGTCACCGTTATTCTCTTTCAAGCCACAACGGGTTTTATTTTGAAAAGGATAAGTTTAATCGCTCGATCTCACCTATGGATTCCAAAATACATTAAGTACTCGATTTATGTTAAATTGGCTAGATTTTATCTCTCGATATCAACCTAACGGTTTAAATGGGACTAAAGCTTACTTGGTATATCTCTATCACCGTTTTGGCTTTAGGCATGCAATTCCTAATTCTATATAGCAGTTAATTCTCATGAACTTAATTACTACTCAACAAATCAATTGTAAACTGGCCAAATTCACAAAGGCATTAAGAACAAAATCACATGCTTCATTCAATAAGGAAAAACTGATAGACGTTCACGTCAATTCGTTACATGCTTAAAAACCGAATTCATTCCAACCCCCAACACGAACCGGTTAGTTCATGTCGGTGGTGGATTCAAACATAAGAGAAAAGTATTTGTAAGTGAAGGTAAACATGATCAAATGTGAAGGTGAAATCGTGATAACAAGTGATGAAAACTCCCTCTCGTGTTCGTCTCTACGTTCCGTCTTGAATGTACTCGTGATCGGCTCTCTAACGTGACTTCGAGGACTCCGCAAAGTCGCCCAAAATCGCCCGGAACT
The DNA here is from genome assembly GCA_033807775.1 of Saussurea involucrata. Lineage (NCBI taxonomy): Eukaryota > Viridiplantae > Streptophyta > Magnoliopsida > Asterales > Asteraceae > Saussurea > Saussurea involucrata. The sequence continues at coordinate 9,386,912 of CM066325.1, read as the reverse complement.
GCTCTGGATCGTCTGCCGTAAGTTGGATACCGAAAGAATGACCTAAAATCGGATTTTGTAGCTGAAAAACGCAAAACAGTGGGTTACGCCACTTGCAACGTGACTTGCAAGTCGCGTGGTAAGTCGCGCGTGTCAAAAATGCTGCGTGGGTCGTTTTCTGGTTCGCGGGTCGGGTCCTGGTTCGGTCGCGGGTCTTGGACTTGGCCTTTGGGCTTCCGTTAGGCTTTGTTTGGACTCGTTTTGGGTTCTTTTTGGCTTCTTTTCGCGAGGGATGCCGCATTTTAGATAACCTGTGTAAATCACTAGATAAACCGTAAAATACACGCCTTTTTACTTGAATACAAGCCAATCTCATTGGTTTGAGAACCGGAAATAACGCCAAAAAGTGGCGTTATCATAAACACAATGACAAATTTATCGAGATAAGGCTTACATACCCGATTCATTAGATCCATAAAAGCGGCCGGAGCGTTCGTTAATCCGAAGGGCATCACCAAAAATTCATAATGACCGTACCTTGTACGAAAGGCAGTCTTCAGAACGTCTTCTTCCTTAACCTTTAACTGATGGTAGCCAGATCTGAGATCAATCTTGGAGAAGTAACAAGCTCCAACTAATTGATCGAAGAGGTCGTCAATTCTTGGAAGTGGATACTTGTTCTTAATCGTACATTTGTTCAGCTCCCGGTAGTCAATACACATTCTCATTGAACCGTCTTTCTTCTTTACAAACAAAACTGGTGCACCCCATGGCGAAGAGCTAGGTCTGATGAAGCCCTTATCAGATAAATCTTGAAGTTGTGCCATCATTTCTTTCATTTCTGGAGGTGCTAGTCTGTACGGCGCACGAGCGATTGGAGTGGCTCCAGGTACCATGTCTATACCAAATTCTACTTGCCTAACAGGAGGAAGACTATTCAAGTCTTCAGGAAAAACTTCTGGGTAATCACTAACAATGGAAATATCTTCCAGCTTAATCTTTTCAGGCCTACTATCTATCACATAGGCTAAATAACTCGAGCACCCCTTACTAATACATTTACTGGCTTTTATCATAGTTATAAGATTGGACTGATGATTCTTACGATCACCATAGATCACTACTACCCTCTTATCAGGTAAAACAACGTTTATTAACTTCTTATCACAAACTATGTTAGCTTGGTTCTCGGCTAACCAATCCATTCCCACTACCACATCAAACTCAACCAGGGCTATTGGAAATAACTGAATCGGTACTCCGCACCCTTCTATCTCTATCACACAGCTATCAAATACTTCTTTAACCGACACTTGATTATCATTTGCCGTATCTACCATTAAAGCATGATCTAACACTTTCGGCTTTAAATGCATATAAGCAGCAAAGGAAGGAGACACAAACGATCGGTTTGCACCGGAATCAAATAACACCTTAGCACGTGTAGAATTTATTAAGAATGTACCTGTAACCACGTCCGGAGTTTCCTCCGTTTCTTTTGTTGTCATCTGAAATGAACGACCTCTTGCTCTTGCTGGTTCTGACCTCGGTGCTGCTGGTCTAACACCCGTTGCTCTTGTTGACGTGCCACCCGATTGTATTCTTCCCAGTGGACAATCTGACTGAAGATGATCTGGAGAATTGCACGAATAACAAAATCTAACCACCCGACAGTCTTTAGCAATGTGACCTATTTTCCCGCACTTATAACAGTTTCTAGGATCAACTTGACAGCTTCCATGGTGAAAACGGTGGCACTTTGGGCAAGGTCTTTCAACTGCTCGAAAAGGTGGACGACTATCAAATTGCTGAAACCCGGACTTCTTCATATCGTGTGGTGGTCCTTCCCATTTTCTCTTTCCCGCACTCTTATCCCCAGCATCCCTCTTATTGTCCCGCTCTACATTTTCCGCGGCATTTACTGCTTCTGAAAAGGTATTAGGTCTCGTTGCAGTCACTAACTTTCTAATCTCCGAGTTCAATCCGAATACATACCTTTCCATCTTCATCTTTTCTGTGGCAACATAATACTCCCCAAAACGCGACTTTTCTAAGAAACGGGCAGTGTAGTCTCTTACTGACAAATTTCCTTGTTGTAGGCTCAGGGATTCCTCTTCCAATTGTCTAACCGCGGCTTGCGGACAAAATTGTTCCTTAAATGCCCTCGCGAATTCGCCCCAAGTAAAAGTTGAATATACATCAGGTCCTTCAGAGTCGATAAGGGCCTCCCACCAATATAAGGCATCTGCTTTCAACATTGCTGTTCCGTATAACACTTTATCTTCTTCTGCGCATTTACTGGTTTTAAATACAGCTTCAACCTCCTTCAGCCATCGCATTGCTTTTACTGGGTCTCTGTCCCCTCCATAAGTGGGTGGTTTACAGCTTAAAAACATTTTATAATCACACTTTCTTGGTACTGATGTGACAATGGGTGCGATAGGCACTTCGTTTTCAAAGGTAGTGTCTGGTATTTCCGTTTCCGTATGGTGAGTCTGGTTAAACATAGCTTGGATATTTGCCTGAAGTCTTCCCATTTCAACCGCTAGGTCGTCCCTCGTAACAAACTCTGTGCCTCGCCCCTGTACTCTGCCCCCTGTCCTACCTCTGCCTCTTTCTCCCCCTCTTCCCCTTCCTCCGGCTGTTGGATTAGATCTATTCGAATTTCCTTCCCCTTCCCGGTTTGTTTGTCTCGTCCCACTTGCCATTCTGTTGATTCAAACAAGGTTAATATACATATAAGCACATACCCCATATAATAAAGTATTCTGGTTCAAACATGTACCTGTAAGATCACAATTACACTGGCCAGGTGTAATCTGAAATTACCTTACATGATGTTCCTTCTACCTTTTTATATTTAACATCCCAAGGTTCTATAATAATAAGGACATCCTACTTCGCATGCAGTTTAAGTCTAGGTACAGATACTAATACCTAAATCTCTTAAACTAAGGCTCTGATACCATCTGTAACATCCCATAATCCCAACACACAAATACATATATTTCATCACAAAATAACATATCATATTTCAAGTACGGTCCCTTAGATTCTACAATTAGGTCTTTTCAGTACAAACTTTTTCGAATAAAGCAAAATACATAATAGATACTAAACACAACTGGAATCTTCATAATCATTCGTCTTCCGCAAAAGCTAAACATGATAAACTCTATCATTGTCTTTTATTCGCTCCATGACCTGGAATTACATATTTTAAAACAAAAATGAGGGTTAGACCTTGAGGTCTAGTGAGAAAATCCCTGTTAGTTAAAGAAAACATTTGCACAACATCATACACATAATTCACATAAGAATACCAATTATGACTCATGCATCATGTATCTTTCCATCTCTTTCTCTTCTCTTTTCCTTGGCCATATTAATTGGTAGCAAGCCAATTAATTAATTTACACCGCTGTACTGAATACAGCCAACATCACTGTCCCTCTGTACAACCAACTTTCACCGGTCCTAAGCCCGGCCAACTAGTACTCATACAATGTAATATTCATATAAACACTATATGCACAATATTACATTTTAATCACATATATGTATTCCATTTGAAAATATTTTTAAAGAAAAACTCACTTGATTATCTTAGTTCCAAAAACCCTTCCACGCTATTATCGAGCTCTCCGATTTCTTCAATCCCGATTCACGGAATCTGTACCACGTGAATACAAATATTTCTTTTTAAGGCTGGAAGTCTCTAAGTACTGAAATCCTCGACTCAAGTCGTAATACACTATTTCAAGTCGCAATCAACTACTGCGATTTCACGCCCAAGTCGCAATCAACTACTGCGACTTCACATCCAAGTCGCAACCAACTACTGCGACTTCATACCCAAGTCGCAACCAACTACTGCGACTTCATACCCAAGTCGCAACCCACTACTGCGACTTCATACCCAAGTCGCAACCAACTACTGCGACTTCATACCCAAGTCGCAACCCACTATTGCGACTTCATACCCAAGTCGCAACCCACTATTGAGACTTCATGAGCAAGTCGCAACCCATCATTGCGACAATCATGAAGATGACCACATTCAAGCATGTCGCAACCCACCATTGCAACTTGCTTGAATGTCTCAGTCTACTGTTCATCCTAAAACCCAGAATTTTAATCTTTTAAGTTGTGCATGATGATGTAAATGTGCAGAAATGTTTAAGACTATTAACATAACCTAACCATAAGCTCAGATTTCCCAAAACATCCCTAAATCATCAAAACCCACTTCTAAAACTTATAGCAAAACTTCTAAAAACTAAATACTTAAGAGTATGGATTAAACATAAATATTACCTTGAATTCTTCAGTTGTTATTAGCAATTCCAGCAGAAATCTAAGCTTTCCTTCTTCCTCTTCTTTAGCTTTCTTCGATTTTCCCTCTCTCTCTCTCTAAACCGAATACACTCTCACACACAAACACTTTAGGATATTTTGTTAAACTAGGGAGGACACCTCCTAGTGATGTGAAAAAGGCGGTGGTGTGGTCTTTGGCAAAAAGGCCATACACACCCTAAGGTTTACCCATTTGGCAAAACAACCCCCTATATTTCCATATTACAATTAAAACTTACCCATTAACTTCTCACTCCATATTATTAAATTAAAGTAACACTTATAAATAAACCAATAATATACCTGGTTATTACACCCTGAGAAGAAAAAACCGTGAGATGAGCCTGAGATGAAGAAGAGGATCTGAAATCGTGAAACCCTAAACCGAAACATACTTGAAATCGCAAAATCGTTGTAAACGACTAAAAGTGGTAGATGATTGAATATAGATGTATAAGAACCCTAACCTTGAATCAGTTTAAAAAAAAGCAAAGAACTTGAATCGATTCCTGATAAGCTTGAAGAGCAAATGAATATATGGGAAAGCTAACCATTTTTGATATACATGAAGCGTGTATGAGAAGAAGAAAATGAAACTGAAGGCGTGAATTAAGGGAATACCAAAAATAAAAAAAATTAAGTAATTATGCTTTAATTTGTAGTACATTGTGCTTAGATAGTTGTTTTTAAGAGTTAGGTGCTTTCATGCTTTATAATATAGTATAGATAATATATTTTCATATCAACATAAAAATCTTATTAAAGGTTAACTTAAAATCATCATAAATCTATGCATTAAACCATAATATGGATATTTATAGTATAAATTGTTGGATATTCATATTAACACAACTTTCACTTGTCTTATTAAATAATATTTTTGATCATCAAAATGAATTATTAATAAAAGCTTCAACATTTTCGACTCTGGCATCCAACATTATGCTAATATATTGACGGTTATAAAATTTGAGGTTAATTAGGTAAATGGCCTTAAATGAGGCCTTAGAGCATCTCCAACAGCTTCCCCAAAAAATTTCCAAAATGGGGAAGCAAAAGTCAAAATCTCCAAAAAAAATTACATCTATCTCCAACAGATTCCCCATTTTAGAGAATTCAACATTAAATATATTATTAAAATATTCAAAACATTATTACCTCCAATAAATTTTTAAAAGAAAATTAATAAAATATTGGGTCTCTCTCACAGCTACAGTAAAATGAGGATTTTGGGGTATTCTCCAAATATAGAGAAAATTTTAGGGAATCTCATAAAATCCCCATTTTGGGGATTGAGATGGGGAAGCTGTTGGAGTTTGTTTTAGGGTTAAAATCCCCATATTCCCCATTTTTGCTAAAATGGGGAAGCTGTTGGAGATGCTCTTACTTAAGTCTATAACCTTTTAAAATTTAAAATTAAATCAGTAACCTTAATAAATTGTTATCCCTAAATTACCCTTAATTGAATCATCTTCTCCCCCACCCCCTACCTTCTTCTTCGTCGATGTCTTCTCTCCACACCCTCTCTTCTTCCCATAACCTCTTCACCCAGATCTGCCTCCTTCTTTCTTCTTCGTCGGATGTCTCTTTCCCAGATCTGACCTCCTCATCCTTCTTATCAGACAGTGGTAGTGGTCGGAATCAGATCGCCGAACGGTGGTGGTGGTTGGAACCAGATCGCCGGACGATGGTGGTGGTCGGAGCATGTAGCAGAGACGGTGAAGTGTTAGGGTAGTATTGTCATTTGCTTTTAAGAGAATAAGAGAAGGTTATTTTGCAAAATCAATGTCTCTGGGAGGTCATATAACTTAATCACCCTAGAAACTCGAAACCAAGTATACTTTATGAGAGGTGTCTATATCCTTCATAAGATATTTTAGGGGACCGTGTTTGGGAAATGAAGTAACCAAAGGTTTTTGGCCCAAAGGCATCTTATTACCCAACTTTCTAGAGGTCAAAGGTTCCAACCTCACCAAAGGTAAATAAATGGTGGGGGGTGAGCTTCATTTCCGGTTGTTCCAAAAAAAAACATGCATAAGTTGTACATATGATCAATTTAACTCTCCATATTTCAAAAAAAAAATCAGATAGTGTTTAGTAAGGCAACACATAATGATATGCAGTTTAAAATAAGAAACCATGTAAATCAAGAAAGATCAAAGAATTTTTTTTAACAAGAAAGCTGTGAAGGTTTGGTTATATGAACAGTGATTATGTTATCACTGATCATAAGTGCTTTTAAACCGTCGATCACTTTTAATCAAATGTCCTCACATGAATTGTGGCTTAAAAGGGAATTGTTTGGTGCATCTTAATGCATCTTATCTCGGTGCATCTCATTCTAATTTCGTCCATTTTTTTATCCAACGACTGATAACCACTTCTCACGTCTCTCACCAAATTTGATATTTCTCACCGAAACGGCGAAACCGAACCCTTGCCAATTTAGGTTAATTATTTGGACGTTGTTGTAAAATCAGGGGGTTTATTGCAATTAGCCAACAGAAACAAAATATCTTGAAACAGTGGCATAACAGTAATTTCCACATACAAGATATCAAAATGCCCCCCTCGTGTAGAAACAGTGGTCGCTATATGAAACAACTTTCTCTCTCATCAACTTTCTCTCACTAAAAACACGAAATCCTATCCATGGCCGCCCCTGGTTTTGCCATGCCGCCATCTCCACCTCCTCCTTATAACCTCACCATCTTCCAACTTTTCCACCACCATTTTTGTCCACACTGCAAATTTCAACGAAGCTAACACGGCTGATGTATATTTGATAAATTTTTTACTGTTTTTTATATCTATTTTGCGATCGGATCTGACGTTTTTGATCGAGTTTTCGGAAGGCTTTGTCTGTGTGTTTTGGTTGATCGATCGATCGATCGATGACGATTGAGGTAAGGTTGGCTGATATGAGTAAAAGTATAAGGAAGAAGAAATGCTGCCGGAAAACTAGTAGCAAGAGGAAACGGTCACCGCCGTCTCCGGCGGCGATTTCGTTTCCGTTGCAGAGGCTTTACATTTCTTGTTTAGATGTGTTCAAAGGCGTCGGCACCGTTCCGTCTCCTACCGATGTGCAGAAGCTTTGCCATATTCTCGGTTAGCGATTTGTTTTTTTTTTGAATTTTATTTACGGTTTGTTCGTTTTTAATTAGATGTTAAGAGCCATTGCTGACATCGTATTTGATCACATACTTGTTGTCATGTTTGGATAATTGTCTAAAAATAGAACATCAGAGTAGTTGCAACTAGCACACATGTAGGAAATTCTCTTTTGTCTATAAACATTATCGAACTAAGCTAAATTTGATACCCTAGTTTCATTAATTGTAAAAATATAACCAAAAACTAGCAATTCGAGAACAGTTTCTAGGGTATTTGTGTAGTACAAACGGTAATGCACGATAGAGGAGTTTGATATCTATTATTGGGGAGATTACTAGACAGGTAAAGATGTAAAAGTGGGGTATGTATTTTAGATTGAAAGTTGTATGCATCTCGTCATCTCGATTTAAATTTGTGATAGCTGCTTAGAAACGCAAATCCTTTTTCAAGTAGCTGGCCTGTAATCATGCCGTGGAAGTTGTATATTGCATTGCATTTGGCCATTTCTGATTGGTTCGTTTACATTTTCGATAATTTTATGATGTGAAAATCACTTGTAAGTTATAACCACATTGGTTTTTGTGGCAAGATGTCTAGCATTTCTTATGCATAGATTATGTGTTGGATTTGTTGAATTTATATGTTTGCAGTGGTGTATGTGATGCACGTGAGCAATACATGTGAGGAAATATTAGAAGAAACTAGGGCAAATCTGTGAAAATCTGTCAAGTATGCAAAATGTTGATTTGCTCTAAATTGAAGTAATTTGATCTAGAAAAATACGTTTCCTGCAATTGGGCTTTTTTCACATTGAGATCATCTTCGAACTAAATTTATCATCAAATCACTGGTATCAGATAGGTGTAGATCTAGCTGAATACATTGTTGCTTTAATTTATCATCAAGGCATTGGTATTAAATAGGTGTAGATCTAGCAATATTAGCCTATGCTTGGGCAAACCGACTCTAAAATAAGTTCTAACTTTGTCCCTGAAAACAAGATTGTGTTTTAAGGCTGAGACCAATTGTTTTGGCAATTGGATCAAATATAGTTTCCTCGTGAATTGGTCTAGTAATTGTTTTCTTTCGGTCGCTGGCTTCTGTTGCGCTAATTTGGATACACCTATATATATATATATATATATATATATAGACTTGGGATCAAGTGAGACCAAGCTGTTTTCGTGAGAGAGACCACATTTTTTACACTTGAAACTTCACAACAAAACACTGTGAAAGATCTTCACACTGATTTTGCTGTGAAGGTTTGGGTTTTTTTTACCTTCACAATGTTTTGCTGTGAAGTTTCAATTGTAAAAATGTGGTCTCACGAAGACATGTTGGTCTCACATGAACCCAACCCTATATATATATTCGACATCCTTGTTGTATGAGTTTCAATCATGTGGATGTGGCTGGTTTAAAATGCTTACCAACACTTTTACATCTTGACCCATCCAACTATCTCCCCAATAATAGATATTGAACTCCTTTACTTTGTGCATTGCTGTTTATACTACATAAATACCCTAGAAATTGTTTTCGAATTGCTAGTTTTGGTTATATTTTTGCGACTAATGAAAGCAGGGCATCAAATTAAGTTTAGTTCACCAATATTTGTGGACAAAAGAAAGAACCTCCTACTCTGATCTTCTATTTTAAACAATTATCCAAACATAGCAACAATTCTATGATCATACGATGTTAGCAATGGCTCTTAACAAAAGTAGCTATTGATTGCTCCGATGCAATGTGGGCATGGATGCTCTTGAATATGTGCGTGTTTTGTTAACTAGAGTAATTTGTTGGCTGTTGCAGATGGAATGATGGCAGAAGATGTTGGACTAAGTAGGAATCTTCAATTCTTCAAACCTAGAAGTAACGTAGGAATAACTCCAAAAGTCGCATGTACAACCATATACCAGTGTGAGGAATTCTCGGTAAGCTCGTAGAAGATCTTTTTTGCAATCTTGGTAGCCATGTATATGACTTTCGTATTGAATTATTCTAACAAATACTTTATGATTTTTCTAAAATAGAGTATCAAAAGTCAAAATTTCTATATAAGTTTACATCAAACTCTACTCTATTTTAGAGACTCAGTCATTAATTATATTATTTAAATATTAAATACATTTAATAAAATATTATTTCTATCTCTTAAATATTTAATTATTTCTCAGTTTTAAATAGCGAGTTCTAGAGATTTCAACAAATTTAGTGATTTCCACCCCCTCTCTCTCTCTTCTTTTTTCTATTTTAGCTTACATTAGAGAATCTCAACAACTATGCTAATTTTTTTCTAAAAATAGAGTATCAAAAGTCAAAATCTCTAAAAAAAAATATTGCTTTCAACTCCAACCGCTATTCTATTTTAGATATTGTAGTATTAATTATATTATTAAATAATCAATACATTAATAAAATAGTATTTCTCTCTCCTAAACATTTTACTTCAACGACTCTATTGGTGGATAGATTAAAATATTATTTCTTTTTCTTAAAAAATGAGTTTTAGATATTTCTCCAAATTTGGACATTTTTATCTTCTCTTTTCTCCCTTTTCTATTTTAGCATACAGTCCAACATAGCTGGTGGATCAAAAAAAGTTGCTAAAATCTCACATTTCAGTTTTCACTATTTTAGCATAGCTGTTGGAGATGCTCTTATAATATCTATTTTGGCATAGCTGTTGGAGACGCTCTTATAATCTCTATTTTAGCATAGTTGTTGTAGTCTTGTAGATGATCTACTATTCTTGCTTATTAATTTGTGCCTTTTTGCAGTTGTCTATTTTCTTTCTGCCTGCAAATGCTGTTATACCTCTTCATAACCACCCCGGGATGACGGTTTTCAGCAAGCTTTTACTCGGGAAAGTGCATATTAAATCGTATGATTTGGTTAGTACAGATAACCCGGATGACTCTAATTCTATACCTCCCTCTCAACGTGAGTTCTCCATCTCTCGATATATAAATAGAACGGGCTTAAAGACAAGTGCACGCTTATGTGAACTGACTTGAATACTATTATTTTGTGCAGCAAAATTGGCCATTTTAAAAGCCAATGGCGTTTTTACGGCCCCGTGTGATACTTCTGTACTATATCCAACTTCCGGGGGTAATATACATGCTTTCACGGCTATAACACCGTGTGCGATCCTTGATGTGATGGGACCTCCGTATTCTAAAAAAGATGGTCGGGACTGCTCATACTACAGAGACATTCCGTACAATGCATTACCATGTAAGTAATCATAGGTCTCCTCCGCTAGATTATTAAATTAAAGAAAACGGCTCCACAATCGTGAAAAGGTCATGGATTTAATTAAAATCTCATCAAAGTTATGTACCTAAATATACCAACCGGGCGGGTACCGGTAATCCTAACTCTAAGGGACTGTTTACTTACAACTTAATGAGCTGGTCTGGAGGGCTTATTCGCTCAGCCATACATGAGTGTTTCTCTACGGTTTAATTGTTAAGCCATTAAGATAAAATGGTTATATGGAATAAGCCAGGATCCCTCACTTGTCTCCATTAAGTTACCTCAAACAAATCAATAACAAAAATGCCCAGAAATAATCCAACCCTCGCTATTTGTCTCTCTTCCCTCAAACCCATGGGTGTCCTGTTCCTCATATAGAGTTATCCAGACAGACAACTTAACTCATACTTGGCTTAATATAAAAAAAAGTAAACAGCCCCTTCTTAATAAGTGGGATTTATTGGGTCCGTTTGGTTGGTTATGAAAGCACATTAGGGCATATAACTTTTTTTATAAGCAATGAAATGGATGTTTGGGATGCTTTTGATCATCGGTTGTTGAATTGTGTTTAATGACGGGATACGTGTAATAATTTTCAGATGAGCGAGCGGTAATGTCGGGAGAAGAGAGCGAACGATATTGGTGGTTAGAAGAGATCGAGGTGCCAAAAGAATCGGAAATGGAAGGAATTGAGTATATGGGTCCTCAAATAATCGAAATGAGTTCTCGTCATAGCTAGGTTGATTTTTGTTTCGAAAGATGGGTGTATAGGTGTCTCATGGCTTTGTTATTTTTATTAAATGCTAGTATAAAAGTTAATATCAAATCGGTTGGAAGAATTTTCTTTAGCCATGTCTAATTGTTTTTCCCCAACGTCGGTTTTTTTGTTTCGTTTTGCCAACAAGTCGAGTCGAGTTTGACTTGATGTTCGGTAGCCATGTCTAATTAGTTCGAACTAGTTATTTTGATATATGAACAAGTTCGCTTATAAAGGTGTATGTGTATATGCTCGATTGCTCACATGACTTAAAATTTAAGCTCAACAATACTAGCTCGTTAAATGCTTGAATCCGATTTCTTTCTCATGGAACATGTCCGCCGTGTATTCATAAGGTAGCGTTTGATATGCATACTGGATGGGACGGGACGGGACTGGATTGAAGGATATAATTTTAATCTAGGTTACGTTGGAAAAAAAGGGTATTTTAGTAATCTTATGTTTTAGTTCCATGTTGTTCCACCTATTTTGATGGAACAAAAAATCTAAAGTTTTGTCTCATGAAAACTTGTTTTTGTATCATGTTGTCCCATCTGTTTTTTGTTCCATGGCACATCAAACATGGGACTATTTTTTTTGTCCAGTCCCGTCTCATCCAGTCTGTGTACCAAACGCATCCTAAATGAGTAACGATGACAGACAGCCAAACATTATAACTTATTTTATACATTTTCAATATAGGATTTAGGTTCTGTTTGTTAACGAGTTTCACAACTTATAATACACGATCACGGTCCATCCCACTTGATCTTCTCTCGCCGTTGTTCTGTGCAAATTACATGTTCACCCCCGGTTCTGCATGCAGAAATTCACCGATCCAGCAGTGTTCTACAACCAAGATCTCAAAATAACGGTCCATGCCAGCTTCAGTCTCCATATAACAAATTCTAAACCAATATAACAAAAAAACCCGTGTCAACGACCCCTCAAACCAATCACGGTAAGCAAATATTCGCAAAATGTACTCTCGAGTTAAGGACAAAAGGTTACAACAAATAAAGCAGTCCATAATCCAAGAATACGCCAACGTTCATGAGTTCAGCGTGGAAAGTTGGAAACAAATCATACATTTTTACCTATACGATTCACTTTCATGACTTGCTCGGTGTGAAAATTAGGTATCATTGGTAGCAAGTCCACACGCCACGGGAAGCATAAATCTTGTGCTATCTCATGCGGGACAACCACGAGGCATGTCCACTAAGAAACCAACTGAATCTTCCTTTTAGACGTGCAGCTCGACTTTTGCAAAAAGACCCACAAAACTAAACACACAAACCGTAAATCTTGACAGAAACAACTGCTCTAATATCTCGGGACGGATATATTGGGCTCGTTTGGTTTGGTGCCTCAGAAACTACACCCAAACGGAGGCTTACTAAATTACGCTAAGCAAGTTTGACCACTTGTCAACCCTAATCGGATTGAACTCCATTTTTTTAAGAAATGCCTCGAATAAACGAAACCCGAAATCCTATTTACTTCTCTATGCATTATACGAACAAAACCCGTAAGATTAATATATTAAATGGGTAAAATACCAACTATTGAAATATTGCCAATGGCGTGTAGCTCAGTTGGTAATGGGTGGGGGCATCTTTGTACAAAAAACAGAAAGTCTTGGGTTCGAACCCAAGACACCCCCATAGCCACAACCACTGAGTGAGTCAGGTATGCCCCCCACATTATGGATAGGCAACCGATTGTGGGCCGGTTGAGGTTGCCGGTATCAACCAACTATTGAAATATTATTATTTATATAAAAAACACCCTCTTTGCAGCTTCTTCTCACACCAAAAAACTCTACCCAACCTTTCACGAGATTTATGTGCTCCCTTCCCTTCCATCATTCATATAACTACACCCCCTAATATCTCCTTGAGTGTCTCTAAACTCGTTAATTTATTAGCATGGCCGACACACATGCCGATGGGATGTCATCAGAGACCCGACGCAAGGGGCCCGGAGTCGGAAAACGGACCGTTGGGTCGTTTGAGGCAGCGGCAGCAACATCAGAAACGGGCTCAATTCCTAACCCGCCTTGTGGAGCATGCAAATTCTTGAGAAGAAAGTGCGTTAACGGGTGCATCTTTGCACCCTACTTTGGCTCGGACCAGGGTGCTGCCCGGTTCGCTGCGGTGCACAAGGTGTTTGGAGCCAGCAATGTGTCGAAACTCCTAATGCACATCCCGGTTAACCGGCGACAACATGCGGTTGTGACCATTTCTTACGAAGCACAAGCTAGATTGTCTGACCCTGTTTATGGTTGCGTCTCGACTGTCTTAGCTTTGCAACAACAGGTATAAAATTGGTCAAAAATAAATGTTTCACAATGAAAATGGCACATGGTTTTAGAAAATGTAGAGTAAGTTACTGTTTTCGTCCCTGTGGTTTGTTAAAAATTGAGATTTTCTTGGTCTTGTGGTTTAGAAATTACGGTTTTGGTACCTATGGTTTGTAATGCAATGCTAGTTTCGTCCTTATGATTTACAATTTATTGTTGTTTCAGTCCGCTGTACTTAAAAAGGTAGGAATTAGTCAAGGGACAAAAACCATAATTTCCAAACCACAAGGGCGAAAATCATAATTTTCAAACAACAAGGATGAAAAACAAAATTATTAACAAACCACAGGGACAAAAATCATAATTTACTCTTGTAATTATTACACTTTTTATTAAAATACTAACATTTTTACCTTTAATAATAGAAGCAATGAATTTCTTCATCCTGTAATTAAAGGTATAACTAAAATGTAGATACTTAAGGGTTATATGATTTAAGTTGTCTGTTTAGATAAATCTATATGTCGGAGGGACAGACCAATGGGTTTGAAGGAAGCAAAGAGAAAATGATGGATTATTTCTGGCTGGCAATAATTTGTTTAGAATGACTTAATGGGGACAAGTGGGGTTCCTGACTTATTCCATATAGCCATTTTAGCTTAATGACTTAACAATCAAGCCATAAAGAGCTGAGCAAATAAGTCACCTAGACCATTAAGCTCATTAAGCTGCAAGTAAATGACTACTTGTTGTTTGGCAGTTACTGAATGGTTTAGTGCTGAATGGTTTAGTGGTCAGAATGATTAGGAGGCTTTTATGATATAGTGCAAAATGAAATATAGTTGTTTGGTAATTGTTTAGAATGAAACCAAGGTGCTGAATGGTTAAGAGAGGCCCAGGATGCTAAATCATTCAGAGGGTTTTTGAACCATTAAGAGGCAGGCATTTTTTTGCCAAACGGGATTTACCTCTTAGCGACTCAGAGATTGCCTCTTAATGGAACCATTAAGAGGTAAACAAAACAAGACACTTACTTATTAGCGACAAACTAGAATAGAAAGGCAGACACCTATAGTATTTGCCGGTTAAGCCGACCCTCAAGAACCCTCGTCAAGTTGTGCAATACAATTAAACAATGTGCTACGATATTTGTACTTATAGGTAACAGCGTTGCAGACCGAGCTCGCAATGGTGCAGAACCAGCTGCTAAACAACCGACTCCTAGTGGCAAACGCACTTCAGAGTTCACAACCGCAACTGGAGCCGGTGCACCACCTTTCACTGCTGCGGCCCGCATATTCAAACGCTTCATCTGCTTCGAATAACAACATGCTTAACATGAACAGCTTTGATTCAAGTTTAAATAATCTTGCAGACGATCATCACAGTGGTATAACACTTTCACAACAGAGTTTCAATCCTCTTCAACTTTGTCAACCTTGTAATGACGATGAGGATGAGGATGATGATGAGGAAGAAAGCGGGGATCCGTTAGCATTTGCCAATCAGATGCTTCAATCGAGATAACTCCCGTTGTTTCCGATAAATCGAGCTGCGAAAATTTTCTTAGGAATAAGTTGATCTTTTGTCATGCAGTGGTATGATCATACAAAGAGAATGGTTAAAATAATATTCAAATAATTATTTATTACATATTCAAGAAATGGAATAAAAACTCATATTGCATTACTGCTGTGCAAAATACATGAACAAGTTTACAAAATGAGTAAATTATGTTTCTCGTCCTCATGGTTTGTTAAAGATTGCAATTTTAGTCTCTATGGTTTAAAAAATACGGTTTTTGTCCCAATGGTTTGTAATGGATTGTTATTTTCGTCCTTATGATTTACAATTTATTGTTGTTTCGGTCCCTGTGGTTTACAAATCTTTACTGTTTTGGTCCATTGTACTTAAAAGGTAGGAATTAATCCCGGGACAAAAATAGCAATAAATTACAAACTATACGGACAAAAATCATAATTTCTTAACCACAAGGACATAAATCTTAATTTTGAGTACAAGTGAAACCCCTAAACAACACCTAGATCCAACATTGAAACGATGCATCCCCTTGTGAAGCATTTACATGAGCCAATACTATTAAGGCGTGCCTGGTACGTGGAAGAGACTAATGGATAGGCAAGAACGGGTTACACGTGTGAAAGAAATGTGGAAGGTTTTAGGGTTTTAATTTGACATGGATAGTTTAGTAATTTACCAATCTTGGTCCATCCCCCTTATTTTTGTCCCACTCAAGCCACAAGTAAATTGATGCTCGAATTAAAGAACCTGCTATATTCTCAAAAAACCCTCATACCTTGCTGCGATCATGATTCAAGTCTGTTCAGAAGGCGTGATTCCGGAGCAACAACTGCTGCCACAAAAACACCGTGAGCCATTTGGGTTCAAACCAGCCTCTCCATAGCTGAAAGTAAGCTCCTCGTCTATCAATATAACTCGGGAAGCAAAAAAGCAAACTCGAGGTAACAAAGCACCTGAACTTCGTACCAATACCGTTGATAGATTCCCACCGTCACAAGAATGGTTGATAAATCTCGCAACATTTCCAATCCTTGTGGCATCAATGTTAATCCTCATGCATGCATTTCCCGACGGAAGATGTTCCCTCACAACTAAAAGAGCGGATGTATTCTTGACAGTGGATGCCAATTTATCGTATATTAGTTGACGCTTTCTTGCTTCTTTTGTTGTCAAAAGTTCACCTAGAATATATAAAGGATCAAAAGTGAGATGCAAATGGTTTTGCTGCATGAAAGATTCAAAAAAAGGAATAATTTGAATTGTTCACATTAGGCCAAATGTATATATACTAATGGACATGTTTCAATCATCACCAAACTGAGGAAAACCAAACGAACCCGATATATCAGGGACGGCCCAATATGTTTTCTTAAAATATTTACTTATATCATTATGCAGGAAAAAAATGTATAAAATACAACTTATTCACCGAGTACAACTTTAGAAAAATATGTGTATAGATCAGGGACGGCCCAATTTAATGGGTACGGTGGCAGGGGCCCCTGCTTTGTTCCTCCGTCATAGTGTAAAAATTATTGGGCCGTCTCAATTTGTTGTGTGCCACCATAAATATTTTAAAACTACAATAAAGACACAAGTTTTCTGCTTTTCTTCCACCCCATACCCAAATTTGAATTCCGTTAGTGTCATTTTCTTAGTTTTTAGCTTTTAATTTCAGATTTATTATAAAAAAGTTGCAATAAAAGACTTGAACTAAGACCTCACATATGAAAAGCAATGAAAAAACTAACTAACCAATGATGATTTTGTGAAAAAATATCCCTATATTTGATTCTTATAATCAAATGGTACCCACCACTTGGAAAAAAAATCTAGGTCAGTCTCTGGTATAAATGTATGTCAGTATGTAGGCACTTTATGGACAACTTTTGCTACATTGTGCCCACCTAAAAAAAGACCACATATTATTATTGTTTGTCCATGTTTACAGCAAGGAGCACATACTCAAGTGGCCTGCCAAGAATTAGGACCATTTAGTTGTTCTGTGAATGCCAAGAAAACAAAGTGCTGCAATGAAATTATGAAATCAAAGCATTAAAAAAATGTATGAAGGTCCTTTATGGGCATCCTTTGCTTCATAAAATGCCCACCTAAAAGCCAACATATATATAATTAATATTTGTCCATATTTACAGCAAGCAGCACAATACTTAAGTGGCCTGCCAAGAATTAGGACAATTGAACCCACAAAGGGGAAGATAAGATGGCACAAAGCACAAAAACTAGACTGAACTTGATCAAATTTATTTAGCAATAGTTTGTTTCATACAAGCATTTTGACAAACAGGTTACCTGCATACTCGCAAATGAATTCTCCACCTCGAATAAACTGATTCGCATGCAAACCCCAACCTTTCCTTCGACTTCTAACGATCTTCAATCGAACCAATAAACCTCTCTGACACACCCGGTTCCCACACTCCAACCCGCATATACAACCCGACCCGCACTCCCATTTCAACCCAGAAACCTTCACCCTAGAACACGGGCACACCACCGTATCCCCATCGCATCTCTCACATTCACACCTACCACCATCCTCCACCGTCGGCGGAACAACCAAATTCAAATCGGGCCGCCCGTCAAAACACAAACCCCACGGCTGGCGAATCGGGTCGTCGGGTAAGCTTAGAACTTGAGTAGAAGTATAGATAAAGTAGGCATATGGGTGATTGTCTACGGCGGCGTTAACGAACGGAATGGGTAGTTTCTCATAGCTCCTACAGGCGTCAGATGATCTAACGGCGGTGATGGATTTAGCAAGGAGATTTAGGGTTTTGCAGGTTAATGCGACCGCCGATAACTCGGCCGGATGTAGATATGGGAGGACGTAAACGGCGGCATCGGATAATTGGTTGACCCGTGTGGGTTTCTTCCCATTGTTGTTCATTGGTTTAGGTACCAATTTTCTTGCTTATAACAGGAAACATGGCAGCTGCAACCCTGCAACCCTAGGGAATCAGGTAATCAATCAGCCCATACAAGAAGAGAGTATAAAGAGAATGGGCCGGGTCGGTTGTATAATGAATGACCCGAATTCTCGTTTTTCTTTTACTATGTTACAGGTTTGATCCCTGAGCTTGTAAATGATCTATATATTTACTCCATCTATTTTTGTTTTTACAATTTCAATGCATTTTGTCCCTAATTTTATTTATGGTAATAACAAGTGTTAATGTCTTTTATAAAGTCCATTTCATATGTTTTTAAAGTATATAATTTTTATATACGACCAATGCAATAAATGATTTCATATGCTCTTCTTATATTTTATGAAATTTGAATCTTGACTTTTTATGAAGTAAACGGCATGTATATCATTAAACTAGAGTCCTTTTGGTGATTTGTAACTACTTAATGGTAGTCACATGAAAGCAGTTTGGTCATCTTAACGAAAACTATGGAATGAATAACGACTACATATCCAATTTGTAAACGAAGATGTAAAATGACCAATTTGCCCTTACGAGACTAAAAAACATAACACCATTTAGGGTGAAGGACGCATATTCTAACCAAGTGTGAATTATTGTAACACCCTAAAAATCGGGGCAAATTTAAACCTGAAATAAAATGGTTTACGTATCTAATATCCATAACATATTCATTCATAATGAGTGGAAATAGTGTCAAATTCAGATTACATCAAAGGATCATTAAATAACAATTTATTAATCTAAACCATTCATACATGATTCTAGATTATCTGAGTTGTCTAAAGGATCTCCAAAAGACTATCGGATCTTCAAAATATATTTACATCAAAACTTGTCACCACCATATACTCTCAACTCATTCCGTTACTTCTCTGAGCTCGTACCTAGTAAGAAAATTTAATTCTAAACGATTAGGCTAACGCCTAGTGAGAACATCCAGTTTCAAAATAATACTTTTAGAAATCAATGTAAACAAGACATAACAAACCTGATTTACTATCATTCTTATCATACATATAAACATCTTGCGATGATGGGATCATACCCGATTCCATGATTATGACAAACACTGAGTCGGTCATGACATCATGTTTATGAGCCCACTACGAATCTCCATGGATTATAGATCATTGCGCATATCCAATAAATTACAATTAGTCCATGCCTATTTATTGGAAATGAAGTAGAGATTACAATTAAGTCATGTCTATCTCTTTCCTTCCTATAGAAATCGGGAATTACGATTAGTCCACGCATATCCCACGATTTCACATCTCAATATGAAATGGGAATTACGATTAGTCCACGCCTATTCCTCATCTCACCTAAACGGGAATTACGATTAGTCCACGCCTATTCCACGTTTATCAAACACACGGGAATTACGATTAGTCCACGCCTATTCCACGTGTTCATATAATACTAGTGCCTATGGACCCATTACACATATTCGTACTAGTGCAGGTTATTGCTTAATATAAATCATTTTCAAACAACGTGAATAAAATTAAGCAAAACCATTAATTCAAAGATAAACAATCTTATTTCGTACCAATATTCATCAAAATTTATCCGGGAAACATCCCATCATAAAATGTACCATACCATAATTTAAATACATTTTTAAAAGGTAATGTAAGAATGAACTCACCTAGTAGCAACAACGTTACTCTTAGTTCACTTCTTAAAATTGTAAGGATTTTCGCCACCAAACTACACAAAGTCTGAAATAACCAAATACATATTGTAGTTGTATCGATCTACTGAATAGAACTCTTAAACGACTAAGAATCCTAAATAACCCAAAATCCCAACACTTATCGCAACCCAAAGGAAATACATCTTCACTTGTCGCAACCCACTATTTGCGACAACCTCACTTGTCTCAACTCAAAGAAACCTCAAAGTTACTTTGACGCAACCCAAAGCTTGCGACAAACACACTTATCGCAACCAACTACTCAGATCACCTGACTTATCGCAACTAACTGCTTGCGATAAGTCCACTTATCGCAACTACGGCTTGCGATATACCCACTTATCGCAACCAACGTGTTGCGACAATCATACTTATCGCAACCAACATGTTGCGACAATCATATTTATCTCAACCAACATAAATCGTAATTAAGCCAAAAATGATACTTTTAAGCCATGTCTGAATCTATAAACTTGCAGATATGCTTAAGGCTACTAGTAGAAGAGACTCATAAACTCAGATTTTCCATATCTTCCAAAAATACTATAACCCAATTCTAAACCAATAACAATCCTTTTCTATATATATATATAAACATAATTATACATAGAAACATACCTTCAATCTTCCAATTTCACCTTTAATTTACTGCAGAACTTCAGCCCCTTCTTCTTCAAGTTAATTTCTGATTTCTTTCTTCTCTCTTTCGTCTCTCTCTCTCTCTTTCGGTTCGTCCGTACAAGACACACACAAGGACCAAAGAAAATATTTTTTTTCTAAAAAGAAAAGTGAAAATATCTGATTTTAATAAAGTGAGGCGGTGGGATGAAATTAAGTTTCATCACCTTAACCAAACTAACCCCACACATCCATCAATTGGTAAATTTAACCCTCCAACTTATATATTAAATTAAAGCTTACCTCTTAACTTATAATTCCAATAAAATAAATAACGAAACTTACTCGAGGATAAACTCTAAAATTAATCTATCAAATAATTATACATCATTCATCAATAAAACTAATTGTAACACTTTATAAAAATCGAGGTGTTACAATTATAAATTGGAATGACAAAGCCCATATTTTTTGTAAACCACATGGACTATAAAAAATGATGACCAAAGTTGTTTTGGCCTTTTTAGCACCAGTGATTGTTATTTTTAATCACTTGATTGATATATAATAGTTGGATTTCATGTTATCTAGCGTTCTTAATCCCGATGATTAAAACTCAATTTGATAATACTCAATCATCATGGTCTCACCTCAATACCCTAGGGTTTCCTAATAGACACAAATGCATTACATCCATCTTTTTTATATAGAATGGTACTCGTGCAATGCAGCGCGATATATATTGATTTTAATGTTTTGTTTTACTTTTTACCATTGTTGATTTTATAAACGGGTTTGTGTAGTTTTGAGAAAATTATAATATTTTTTTGTTCATAAATTTGTACTAATAATGACGTTTTTTGAGGGGTTCATGATTTTAGAATTTGAAAATGGGTTAAAGGATAAGGATTAATTAGATAACTAACGAGGATTAAAAATGATGCTTTTTTAGGGGTTTACCATTTTAGAATTTGCAAGGAGTTAGAGATAAAGATTAATTAACTAATTAGCATTAAAAGTGGTACATAAAGCTTCATTAGTTGTTTTGAAGCGATTTTAAGTAATCAACATTAAATAGCAGTACATAAGGCTTTAAGGATTGTTTTTAAGAGTTTTTTATAAATGCTTTATAATATAGTATAGATACATTACTTTGTTCCAAATGTTTCAGTTTTTCACAAATATGAGACAACTCTAAATCAATCACAATTTACCATTTGAGAATACTCAATTCTAATGGTGCCACCTCAATACTCCAAGATTTTTCTCTTATATATATATATAAAGATATAAAGTTAATAATGATTACTATTTTTTTTGCAAGAGATAGTCATTCAAGATAAGACAACCCTTTGAATCAAATTAAATTTCTTTTGTTTGCAAAAAGAAAGTCATCAAAAATAGACAACCTTATGAGTTAAACTACATGAATGTACCAAAATGCATCACATCAACCTTTATTATACACACCACTGTGTTTCAATGTTTCATTTTCTCATCAATGTGGGACAACTCCAAATCAGCAACAATTCATCATTTGAGAATACTTAATTCTCATGGTGTCGCACGTTAGGATGAGATGTGCACCGCGATTCATCAAATCAATTCTCGTATCAAGCGCGATTAATGGGTGTGTTTGAGATTAAAAGTGATCAAGGGTCCAGATCCCTTCTTAGTTCTTACGTTTCTCACCTTAACCCACTATTCCCACACGATCATTCACCATTTATATAGTAGGTAAATATTTTTATTGATATGTAATGTTCCCATACAAAAAGGGTCCTTTATGAAATAAGTTCATAGTGCAGGGGTCTTAGTGGGAGTTTGACGGAAGCGTTAAAGCACACACGCAGACGCCATCGGATGCATAAATTTGGGCGAATTCAAAGGTCGGCTTCGTTCGTTTTCGAAGGAAAATCAGAGACACGATGATGGCAACTAGAATCACTCTTACCTCCACTTCTACGCTTCTCCTACTTTGCATTTTGTACGGATTCTTTTGCGTCTCCTTTTGCTCCGATCATGGCCCTCCTGTACTTAAAGGTACGTAGTTATTGTCGTTGATGAACAATTTGGGTATTTGATTATCGTAGAAAAATTAATAAATGAAAACTATGAAGAACTTTACAATGGGAATTGGGATTTTATTCAGACTGGGTTTACACCAACAAATTTGCGTCGAGGTACGTGTTATGTAGCACGTGGCTGGTGAAAGTTTGATGCAGGAAGTAAAATTTATCGTAACGATGATCAAATTAGGGTTTTCTTGGTGTGATTTTATAAGAATTCTTTACATTTGGTGTTCTTTGTTGTAAGTTTTAGTGCTTGTGGATTCAATGGGTTTGCATTTACTTTGTGACTTATGTTATTTGTAGTGGGTGATTGATCGACGCTCGATACAAAGAGTCAAATTGTTCATGATGATGTTAGGGTTAGGGTTTTCTTCATGTAATTTTACAAATTCGTTTCAGCTTCCAAATTGATAAACAACTAACGTTTTCCACGGGAAACACCACTTATTATTGAAAAGTTCAATGAAGCAAATGTAAATATTTGATTTGAGAAAAAGAAGAAGCAATTTTGCATCAGGGCATGGTGGATGGCTTGTCCAAGTTTGATTCAAGTTAACTTGCTTATAAAATGTTAAGTTGTTTATTGGGTATATATTTTTTGTATGGATTTTGTTTACATTCAATAGTATACCTTGCATCAAATATGGTTTGTAGCATGTGTTGATCAAAGTAGTTATTTTCTTATAAAGACCTTAACTTGTCACTCAGATTTGAAGTATATTTGAGTACTAATTGTTTTCTGCATTTTAAACCACAGGGATTGATGTGGGAAATCCTATTATAGATGTCACCCCAGCACCAATTCACGCTTCTTCTCAGGGATCTAAAGATGTTGTATCTTGTGGACGTGTTCCTGTACACGGCATTTCCCGAATGAAACTCCTGAGTTATGCCAAAGCATATCGAGTTTTGTTGGTTCCTTCAGTAGTGATTCCCGATAAATGGCATAACAAGATTCAAATCTGCTTTCATGGGTAAGAAATTTTAGGTTCTTTTTCTTTTCCCACATCATTGATCTTTGAAGTTTCACGATTAGGGTGCGTTTGGTACACTGGACAGGACAGAACAGAATAGGGTCCATTGTCCCACGTTTGGCAGAACCTTTATGTGGAACAGATTGAAATAAGGTGGAACAAACTGGAACATGCCTGTTCTACCCCCACCTCATGGAACAAGGTGGAACAGACTTATGTTCTACCAATATAACCTCAAAATAAAATCTAATTCTCTTCTAAAACATCAAGTAAACCTTCTATTTCATATTTTGTTCATTCTTTAAATTTAGCAAGGGTAAATTGGTCAATGTTATCTGTTCTGTTCTATCCAGTTCTGTCTTACCAAACGTGGAACAACTGTTCTGTCCTGTTCTGTTTTGTCCCACTCTGTCCTGTTCTATCCTGTCTGATTACCAAACGCACCCTTATGGAAGATTTTTGTTCACCAAGAAAGTTGTTTGCAGGAATGCTTCACTCGGGTTATGCCAATGTGAAAAGGATGATTGGAGATCTATTCAAAAGGGGTTATGGAGTTCCGTTATGTCTCCTTATGAGCAAAGATTTGTTGATGTGAAGTTTGTTGGTGGCGTTTCTGGTTCTGTAACTATCACACTTGATGAAGGTCAGGTGTTTGTTCACATTTCTTCATTGAGTGATTGACTTCTTGAATCATAGTTGGCTATTTGTCGTAAAGAAACCATCATTCTTGCAAGTGGGCAAAAAGGAAAAAAACAAACAATTTGCAAGAATAAACAATTTTTGACAAGAAGTGCCGCCAAGCATGATTTTTTCGTTACTGTATTCATATTTCCACAAGTTGTCCAAAATTGTGCATTCTTGCAAAATTTAGTGTTCTTTTGTCATTTTATCTAGAAAGATTGTTAGTTTGCAATCAAAAGTAGAGGTGGCCCAAAATCGGTCCTGGGCCCAAATCGGTCCCACTTATTATTATTATTTTTTTTCAAATTGATTTTTAACACATTTTTTTTTGAGAATTTGGCCAATCAATTACAGTAACAAATATGTTTTTATTATAATTGGGTCAATCAAATACACTAAAAGATGCGTTTTTGTTATTGGTCAATCAAATATACTTTAGAATATTTAAATGGGTCAACTGAATACACTAAACTATACGTTTTAATTATAACACACTTAATTGGGCCGGGCCGGATCTTGTTTTTGGTGGAAAATCATAATCTGTTAAGGACTGCTGGGCCCAAACTGGTCCCAAACGGTCCCGGGCAGGTCCGGTCTCAAGTCAGTCCCGGTCCTCCGCCAGTCCCGGGCTGGGCCGGGCCCATTTGGCCATCTCTAAATCAAAAACCAAGCGTGATAGTTCAAAAGGCCATAACTTTTTCATTGTCTCTATTTCCAGCATTTTTTATAGGATCTTTTTCACATTCGGTTTGAAAATTTGTGGTGTGCAGTGTCACAGGGATGGCGCTACATCTTGCTTGCGTTTGGATTTACTTTACTTTTCTTGGCACCCGTTGTTAGCCAGTGGGTCCCCTTTTACTATACCAGTTCCATGGCTATTGGCGTTTTAGCTGTTGTTCTCATACTTCTTTATCAGGTACTTATTCTCTTTCATGGTATAATTGCCATTTGCCAATTGTAATGGAGTTGTAGGTTTACATGTTATGTTTTATGTTTACGTTGTAAGAGTAAATGGTGCTAACATTTTTCTGTCCAATGTTGAAACGTCTTATTTAACAATTCTATTATGTTTTCAAAAAGTAACATATGAAAATCAAAATTAATATAGAAATGCTGGTTTCCTAAGGGGTTGTTTATTAAATGCTTATTGGGTAAGTGAGTAAAAAGACTCTTACCCAATAAGTGCTTACCGAGTTTAAAACATTTATCAACAATCCATTTTGATGGTCGAGAATGCTACATGATAAGGCAAGTGAAGGTACTTTCTCTTGCCGGTAAGTGCTTACCCGGTAAGCGTTTGGTAAAATGGCCCCTAAGTCTGAAACCTCAACCTTATTAAAGTTAGATAGCCAACATATTTTTTCCCCTCCATAAGTCCACTTGTAAATCAACAAAACATCAGCAGAAAAGAAAAAACAAACACTTTGCAAATTTTACTTTTATCAGTCTTGCTGTTCTAGTTGTTGACTTGCGTGAATAATTTCTAATTACACCATTTTTTTATTTTGAACAGGGGATGAGGTTATTGCCTACTGGCAGGAAAAGTGCCTTTTATCTAAGTATATACACCTCTGCGGTAAGTCCTCTTTTCTGCAGTTTGCTTTTATATCTACTGCATTTATAAGGCACGAAAATCTATCTATCGATATTTTCTCATATATGGCATTTCAAAATGATGCCAATGAATTTACATGTTAAATACTCTTTTCGTCCCAAAATATATGTCCACAATGAAAAAGGCATGTAGTTTTAGATATGGGAAATTATTTCACTTTTTGATCAAGTAAATGACGTTTTTACCCTTAATAATAGAGGATGTAATGAATCTTTCAATCTCATACTTAAGGGTAGAATTGGGAAGTTGACACTTTTTTCATCGTAGTGTCTACCATGAAAAAGGCATTAAGTTTTAGATATGTGAAATTGTTTCACTTTTTGATCAAGTAGATGGCATTTTTACCCTTAATAATCAAGGGAGTAATGAATCTTTATCTCATAATTAAGGGTAGACTTGGAAAGTAGGTACTTACTTTTCAAAGTGGACACTCGTATTGGGACAAAGGAGTTTAAAATTCTAGACATGGAAATTTAGTAGCATTTGGATGCCGTTGTTATCGTTTTTGTTACAATTTTGTTTCTATTTACTTTGTTTTTTTTAAATATTTTTTCAGATTGGAGCAGGATCTTTCCTGGTACATTACGTGTCAGGATTTGTCAACTCAATCCTCGTTAATTTTGGACTGAGTCAAGAAATGCAGAACCCAGTAAGCCATTCTTTCCGGAATCGTTATTTCATTATGATACACACTGTCAAAAAGATGCAATATGTTACTCGCAATATAGCTTAATGGAATTGTTTTGACAAGCCAAATGTCGATAATAACCCTCAACAATGTCAAATTAGAGGCATTTTGTGAACCAAAATCAATTTATCAGTATTTTGTCATGATTATTGATTGGCAGAGAGGCATTTTAGATTGAAACTGATTGTGCTTGTGTTTTTCTTTAATCTTGCAGGTTTCGGTATTTATAGTACTTGCTATCGTTCTTTTAGGAGCGGGTCTTGGATATTGGTTGGTACGCAGATATGTTATTTCTGAAGATGGAGACGTCGATGTTGGTGTAGCCCAATTCATCAAATGGGCCATGCGTGTTGTTGCAGTGGCATGCATTTTTCTGGTCAGTTATCATCACAATTGTGATCATGTTTTTCGTTGCGATATTATATGATTTGGTTTAATTTGATATATAATGCATAAGTTTGCATCTTGGCTTGTATTTGCATCCAAATTGCCATCATGGTTTTGGATGCTTGATGCATCTTTTTGTGTGATGGAAAGCAATCTTACGTAGAAATGATGAATTTACCAAATGGTGTTCAAACATGTGCTATATATATAGGAGCTGTTTCAAATAAGTGGACTAAAAATAGGGAGAAGGTAAGAAGGGAGGGTTAAGTGAAGGTTCATATGTGAATCGTTGAAAAAAGATCTAAAAAGAAATTTTATTTGAAGACGCATATGTGAAACGACATTTCATATTTATCATACATGTTCACATTGCATATTGATTTTTGCAATGATTCACATATGAACCTTTTGTTGAGCAAGTTCAAATGAGAACTACAAATATTTTGAGGATATGAGAAACAAATGTTCATGTTTTATTCATCATGAGTGTCGTTAAAGATATTCATGATGAAAATTATTCATAATGAAAGTACATTACGTTCATGATAAAAACGAACGATATCATGAATCATAAAAATGCATAATATCATGAATTATGAAATTACATTATATTCATGATTATTTAGGGTTATTCATCATGAACGATACATGACATTATTGGTTCAGAGGTTCTCAAAATACTCTTTTGAGAACATGGGAACCAACTATTTCATGTATTGTTCATGATGAATAACCCTATAAAATTCATGAATGTTATTCATCCTGAATATCATGATTTTCATTGTTCATGACTATCTACCACGATATTCATCATGAATGGTTGGCTTCTCGGTTCCCAAAGTATTTACGGTTCTGATTTGAACCTACCCCTATACATGTGTGTGTGTGTTAATAGAAGTTAGTTGCCTCGGACTTTATCAGGCTTTTGGTTTCTTTTCAGAGTTCTATTGACACTCCTTTGGCGATGGGAGCAGTTGGTTCTTCTTTGGCATTATATTTCGCGATTACTTCTATAGAGTGGCACGATTATGAGTAAGTTCTATATCGTTTTTTATTTTATTTTGTCTGTAACTCCCTTTGATGCAAATATTAGATTTCTATTAGACCATGAGTACCGCTTCCTATCATACCCTCTGAACCCTGATGCCACCTCAGCGCCACATCAGCTTTTCTCTTTCCTACCCTCCTTACCCTAAAGTGGAGTACCGCTTCCTATCATACCCTCTGATCCCACCCTTTACCCGCGACCCACCCTTCCTATCATAAAAAAATAAAATTAGGCGGGTTCCCGAACCCACCCTTTACCCGCGACCCACCTACCCGCCCTACCCATACCGTCTACCCGTGGTACCCGCGCCCTACCCGATGTGAACCCGCCGTGGTACCCGAAGGTGGTACGCACGGCCTTACAATATTCTCATTCTGGGTACCTTTTTTCAAGAGTCAAATTTATTTCTAGTCCCAATTCTTCAACTTTCTGCTCAAATGAAAAAAAAACTAATGAATACAAAGTATCATAAGTTGCTTTTAGTGGCCATTTGGCCTATCATGATTTATAGAATTCATACGTTTATTTTGCATTTGTAGCTTTAATTTACATTTTACTTTTAACATAACGATACGATCAATTCTGTATTTTTTTAGCAAATCTTGCCGTTGATTGAACTAGAATCCTGCTTAATTTCAAGATTAGGTTACAGAATTGTTCTAAATGTTTCCAGGATCACCTAAATGTTTTTAGAAGTAGTAATTTCGTCTGAATTACAAGATCTTGATAGTTTACAAATATGGTGCTATGATTTCACGTAGAGGTCCATCGTTATCAAAGAAGTCGAAGCTCTGGCAAAGGGGTGGACAAAGAACGCCAAAGATCGGAGGTGCTGAATTCCTTAGCCGGCCGAAAAAGACAACCCCTTTGAGAAATCCGTTGAGTGGTCCGAGGAATTCGTTTGCATGGTCCGACTCCCCAGGCAAAGGTACATGTCTTGATAAACTCATTCCATTTATGTGAAAATTGCAACTTGTACACTAAACTTGTTTATTTTGCAATCATGATCATTTCAAGAAGTTGAGGATATTGATTTAGGTTCACACTAAAGTTGTTACATTTCTTCATATTTTTCGATGAGTTTTTTTTCCCGTACATCCCCCCATCCGGACCCCACCTTCTGGTAGGATATTTTAGATAGTTTGGTTTGGTTTGGATTGTCACTATTGAAGGGTAAATGAGGTATTTGACCAATGGTCAAAACACTTCAACCGTGCGGCAAAAGTATGGATACCAAGTGAAATACATCTTTTGATTTGCCTCATAAAAAATTGCAACCTTTTCTTTTCTTGACAACATTTTAGATTAAGTGCTTATTTGCCTATTTTGATTTATATCAAGAATTGATGATATTAGTTTGGGACTTTGGGTCTACAAGATTGTGACTACTAAAGGATATTTTAGGCATTTTGAATACTAGTCACGGTTTTTCTTTTGACCATCTTTTAGACCAAAAACTCCTTTATTTGCCTGATTGTGCTCATTACAAAGAGTTTGTGAGATCGAATACTTGTTTTAAGCCATGCCGTGAAAGTTGTAACCTTTCTTCTCTTGGCAATTTCTTAGACTAACATGACTTGTAGCGATTGATCGATTCAAATATTTGTTTCAAAATGGGAAAATGCATCAAAATGCAATAAAATTTGGTGTACTTCTTAACTTCTTATATAGTGTAATGATTTTTTTTCTTCTTCTCAATCGATTTCTATTTTGTACCCATTTTGACGGATAACCTGCTGATCTTGTGATATTTGATGATGCGGATACCTGATGTTTATGACGAGGTGGATGGTAAACTTGATATCCACATCATCAAATGTTACAAGATCAATAGGTTAACGGTCAAATAAGTAAAATGATAGGAAGTTTATTACATGTAATAGGAATAAGGCAAGTTTTGTTACATTTTGATGCGTTCTTTTTCAAAATTAATCAAAAACTTTCCATTAATTTTTATAATGAATATATATCGTACATTGTTAAGTGTATGAATAAATCATTTATCTTTTCGGCTATGTTTGGTTGATGAAGGAAAGGCGAACACATGGGCGGAGGAAGAGTCAACAGGAAGTCAACACGAGTTTTACTCGACGTTTCACAAGACCCCTAACAGAAAGAGGTTCTCGAAGAAAGAATGGGAGGAATTCACCGAAGAGTCTACTAGAGAATCGGTTGCTGAGTTGGCATCTACGCCTGAATTCACCGATTGGGTGATTAAGAACGCTAATAGAATCAAACTTCTTCCTGATAATGGTTCAGACGATGATGCGAGTGGCTCAGATTCTACGGATGGATATTTGGTAAAAAACATGGACGGACGTCGTTTATTCAACTGGGGATGGCGCTCATGAAACGATCGATCGATGATTTTGTGTATTTTCTCGGGTAGATTTATGGGGAAGTTTTTACTGAGGAAAATTTGTGTAGTTTTTGTTCAATGATGGATCTGAATATGAAAAGTGAGGTCATGTAATGTAAAGTTTTCAGATAGTGTAGCAAACAAACCTCATTTTTTGTGTTAAATGATGATGTCTTTTCAAGTGTTATATTATTTGAATTTGTTCGGATGGTTAATTTATATCCCTTGCATTATTCATTTTCATTTACACCCTTATAATATTAAGTTACACTTTATACCCTTAGAATTAGTTATCCAATTTACTTTTAATTGTTTACTTTTTCATTTTTTATTTTATACCCTTATCATATTAACATAAATAATCGTATATGAACAAGAACGCATTAAAAAATACATTTCTTTTTTTACAAATTATATCATTGTAATCGTCTCGTCAATACCTTCGAAATGAGCCGAATATTGAATATTTTTGGATTTAATCATATTATTAAATAGAGTAAATTACATGATTGGTCCTTGTGGTTTACAAAAAATTGCACTGTGCGTCCCTAAATCAAAATAATTATGGAAAACATCCATATGGTTTACATTTTCACACGTCTTTGGTCCCTTTTCCCTAACACCGTTAAAGACTTCTGTTAAATGAGTTAAACTAAAGGGGTATTATAGTCGTTTTATAGCTAAAGGGGTATTTTAGCTTCAGAACTCTCCTGCAGATTACATTCTTCAAGATTTGAACTTGGAGGAAGAATGGCAGAAACTGAAAAACATGGAAATCAAAGAGGAAAAAAACCAACGGAAATCTGTTCCCATGAGGTCAAAGCATGGTGGAAATGTCAAAGCTTTTAATTCTCCATGAAATACACATGACAGAATGATCAAAGATGTTGAAGATATGAAGAAACCATGGATGAAGATAAAGAAAGATAGGAGGGTGGTTGAAGATGCATTCAGGACGAGTTTGGATAGTTTTGCGATCATGAAAACTTCGTACACTCCGGAGAAGGATTTCAGAGAGTCGATGATGGAGATGATAAAGGAGAATTATATATATATATATATATACACACACACATGTCTTCAGATCTGCTTCCGGCGTGCACCCCTCCCCTCCGGCGTGTTCCCAGGTTTGCTTCTCCGCTCAGATCTGGTCGTTTTCTCCCTCTCTTTTTGTTCCTTTGATCACAACTCTGAGACGACACCACAGCTCTGCAACTCTGGTTCGATCTCGGATCTGGGTTCGATTTCATCGCCGATGGGGAGAGAGAAGAGGAGTCGATTGACGATTCTCTGGGTCCGATTTGGATTCCATTCCCTCTCTGATCTGGGTCCGATTTGGGTTCAGTTTCATCTCTGATTTGGTTTTGAATTTGGGATATGAAACATATTTATTCGACCAGACCTACGTGATTTACTTTTTTTTTTACAATAGACTTACTTTTTTGTTTGATTTAATGTGTATGTTTGATTTAGGTTTTGAAATCTGAGTTTGTTCTGGTTTATGAAATCTGGGTTTGACTGAAGATTGGAGTGGAAGGAAGAAATCGATCTAAGGCCATCCGTACCCACAGCGGGATGGGGCTCGGGATGGCGAGGGGAGGCTGCGGGATGGGCTACGGCCCATGCGGGGTTGGCGGGGCGGGATTGATTCCGGGGATGGGATCCCGGATCATCCCGAAGAGTTTAAAAAAAAAAAATTTTAATTAAATTTTTAAAAATCAAGCCGTTCAACGGCTCTTTGTAAAAAAAAAAAAAAATCCCAATATATATTTAACCCTCAACCTCTTATTTTTTACACCTCTCAACCTCTTATTTCTCACACCCCTCAAATTCTCTCAAACACTCTTCCATTCTCTATATTTTAAACAATATGGATTGCCACAACCCGGTTCACCAACCGCATCATCATCATCCGTAGACACCGACGAGTTGTTGAATCTACAAAGGGAAATTTTTCGACATACTGCACAATCGCTGTATGGTAGCACTGCCTCATCGTCAACAAGAGAGAGGGCCGCAAACATTGAAAGAGGTCGAGTAACTGCAAACGAGCGGCTTATGCGGGACTACTTTGGCGTCAACCCGATTTATACACCGGATATGTTTAGGCGGCGGTTCAGGATGAGCAGACAACTATTCGAACGAATAGTTGAAGATTTAGAAGTAGGGTATCCGTATTTTAGACTTCGGTTTGACGGGTTAGGCAAACAAGGTTTTTCTCCGATACAAAAGTGTACTTCCGCTATTCGGCAATTGGCGTATGGAGTAGCTGCTGACGCACTTGACGAGTACATCCGTATGGGAGAGAAAACGTCACGAGATTGTCTGTACAAATTCTGCACAGGTATTATTGAACTGTATGGTCAAAAATATTTACGCAAGCCTACTTTTATTGATATTCAGAAGTTGTACGCCGCGCATGAAGCTAAACACGGATTTCCCGGCATGCTCGGCAGCATAGACTGTACTCATTGGGCGTGGGCAAATTGTCCGAATGCATGGCGAGGTCAATTCATGAGAGGTGATCATGAGCACCCGACAATCATGCTAGAAGCAGTGGCCTCTCAAGATCTATGGATCTGGCACGCATACTTTGGTGTTGCCGGTTCCAACAACGACATCAATGTTCTCAATCAGTCGTCCATCTTCAACGATGTATATGATGGAAAAGCACCCGAGTGCCCTTTTGAGGTGAATGGAGCCACCTACAAGCACGGATATTATCTAACGGATGGGATATATCCGGAATGGGCTACTTTCGTAAAATCATTTACGTGCCCACAAGACCTTAAACGACAAAAGTTCAAGTCCGCGCAAGAATCCGCACGTAAAGATGTTGAACGAGCTTTTGACGTGCTTAAAGCACGTTGGCATATACTTCATAACCCGGCACGAGGATGGGAACTCTCAAGATTGGCAAACATTATGTACGCGTGTGTCATATTACACAATATGATACTCGAAGACGAAAACCATGCTATTTGTGGTGACGTGGAAAACGACTTTTTCACGGATGATATCGAAAGCCAAATCAGTGAGACACAACGCGCGGCAAATGTTCGAGAAGTCATAAACCGGGACACTCATAATAACCTTCGGTCGGATTTGGTCGAACATATTTGGCGTATCCAAGTTCCCAACAATGACAACGAGTAGATTTTTAAATTTATTTTGTAATTTTTATTTTTAATAAATGATATGAATTTTAATTTTTATTATTTATCTTATTTTTATTTATTAAAAAATATATAAATATTTTTATTTTGTTAAATAATTAAATGTATAAATAAAAGAATTAAAATAAATGAGGTGGCAAAAGGGTTTGAGGGAATGGGGTACGGGTGTTTAGGGATTGTTAGGGATTGAGTGAGGGATGAGAGAAAAGCTGATGTGGCGCTGATGTGGAGCTGGAATATTTGAAAGATTCCTCCATGGGGTACGGATGGCCTAAGGCCATCAGTACCCCATGAGAGGATCTTTCAAAGATTCCAGCTCCACATCAGCGCCACATCAGCTTTTCTCAATCCCTCACTCAATCCCTAAACACCCTTAGGCCATCCGTACCCCAAGCGGGATGGGGCTCGGGATGGGTTCGGGATCAGCGGGAATGGGCTACGGGCTCAGCGGGATGCGGGGTGCGGGATGGAATCCGGGTTCCCCATCCCGGTTCATCCCGAAGGGTTTTTAAAAAAAAAATTAAATTAAATTTTTAAAAATCAAGCCGTTCAACGGCTCTTTGTAAAAAAAAATTTCTCAATTTAATCCCACTATATATTTAACCCTCAACCTCTTATTTCTCACACCTCTCAACCTCTTATTTTTCACACCTCTCAAATTCTCTCAACCTCTTATTTCTCACACCTCTCAAACTCTCTCAAATTCTCTCAACCTCTTATTTTTCACACCTCTCTCATCATGAATCCAAACAGAACACCTACATCCCGTCGTAACCGACCGAATACACCACAATCGCAAGAAGATCAAGAGCTTGGTTTCCAAGCGTTTACACAACAACAAGGTTATCGTCCGCATTTTTCGCAACAAATTCCGCCACAAATTTCGCAACAATATCCGGCACAATGGTCGCAACAAAATCCGCCACAATATTTTTGCGGGAATAAAAGAATTAAAATAAATGAGGTGGCAAAAGGGTTTGAGGGAATGTGGTAAGGGTGTTTAGGGATTGTTAGGGATTGAGTGAGGGATGAGAGAAAAGCTGATGTGGCGCTGATGTGGAGCTGGAATATTTGAAAGATGCTCTCATGGGGTACTGATGGCCTTACCCCATTCCCTCAAACCCTTTTGCCACCTCAAAATAAAAATGACTAAAATACCCACTCAATTAAATTTTTAACATATCTTTGTAACGGTGTTAGGGTTTAGGGACTAAAAGCGTGTGAAAATGTAAACCACAAGGATGTTTTCCATAATTATTTTGATTTAGGGACGCACAGTGCAATTTTATGTAAACCACAAAGACCAATAATGTAATTTACTCTATTAAATATCATGAACATGTACAAATTAATTTGTTTTATATCCCTACATTATTTATTTTCATTTACACCCTTATAATACTAAAAATACAAATCATAATTTAACTAAAACATATTAATAAATGCATTTTTTTACAAATTATAATATTACAATATTCTCGTCAATAATTTCAAAATAAATTTATTATTGAATATTTTTTTAACTTAATAATATTGTGAAATATTATAAATACGTATCAAGATTTTTCAAGAATAACGTACTGAGATTTTTTTAAAATTTGTACATTTTACGCTCTTATCTATATTTATCTATTATACTTTTAAAAAAAATTCCATTTACGTTTATTCTTGAGTTTTTAAGAAGTACAAATCTCAATACATCATGTATAAGTTTAAAAGCTTTAAAACCTCTAACGTTCAACATGATAATTAAAAATAAAATTATTTTTTATTTTTAAATTACATTTTATACCATTATAATTAGTTATTTAATTTACTTTATATCCTTCTTCTTTCATTTTTCATGTTACATCCTTATCATATCAACACATATAAACTAAAATACATTAAACAAATATGTTTTTTTTTATTTTTTTATAAATTATACAATTATAACAGTTCATCAAAACCTTCAAAATGAGCACAAATGATATGGGTTTGAAGACCCCACTATCGAACGAATATTTTTCAAATTTTTTGACCAATTAACCATATTAACCTTTAATTTTATACATCTGATATGCGATTTAAAAGCGAATAAATATGAACATGAAACAAAAATATTTTTTTCGAATTCTCGGTTTTAGATTCAAGGTACTTCGCACCGCATCGCACGCGGGTACGTATCTAGTCATAATAATTATGGAAAAACATACAAAATTATTAGAAATATATTGAAATAGATGAATGAGGTTTAAAATTTTGTTGTTTGAAAATAAGTATAGTATTTTTTTTGATAAAGTAAAATATAATTTTTTTATTATGAGGGGGGAAATAGAATATAAACATTTATTCATTTATCACTTTATAAACAAATAGTCTTATTGATCATGTTTTTAGACTTCAACACTAAAATGAAATAAGACTTCATCTTCAACGCCTCTTAAAAAACACACCAACTTGGTATTTATATTTTTCGGAATAGTTTGATAAACAAATTTAGGGATGGGAACCGAATGATTGTCTGGCTCGTCTTTGCCCCCGAACGACCCTATACACACATATGACCTATGATGGCATATGATGCTTGTTAACTAAAGTTATCCCACTTTTTGATAGATTTACCGTTCTGTAGATATTGCTCAAAGCTTGTGACTTAGAATTTGGAAATAAGTAATGGATTGTTCGTATTCTTGATTAACATGTTGTCGAGCTCCTTGATGAATATCTCCATACTTGGTTTTGGCAAGCACATCGATACTAAAATTTTAGACTCGCCTCTCTTGTTTGTAAACGGTATAAGAAAATTACCCACAATTCCCGAGAAGTTAACCGCCACTTTTGCATTTCCGCCATATGCAGCCTTTCCCCACCCAAAATCAATCTCATTGAACCGAGCATTAGTCAAGTCAGTAAGAAAGTAACTATTGATAGATGTAAAATGTGGTCGCCCTTTGATGACTGTTAGATCAATAAAAGATCTCATGTACTCATCGTTAACAGAGGATTGGCCTTGGATATTAGCTCAAGTGTGTGCCCTAATGGTTTGGAGAATAGGTCTCTAGCAGTTGAAAGAACAACCGGGAAAGCAAAACAATTACCATAATACCCTTTAGGAAGACGAGGCTTGAATTTGGCACGTGCATTAATAGCTAGTATCAAACGCATTTGCTCTTCGAGATCAGGTTGCATAGCGATTGCACGACAACGCCAGAGGCAAGCCGATAGAAGTGCATACGTGGAACAACTCTGTAAATGTGTTGGTATGTAGCTACGAAGAATAGACAATTCAGTGGGCCCAAAGAAAAAAGACTTGTAGATCATGTCATCTGAAGAGATAGTGGTTCCTTTGTTTTTTGCAACTTCATCGTACTCATGGTGAGTACATGTCACACAAGGTGGGTTTCGAGCAAGAAGCATTTCCCTTTGCCATACATGCGATATTGATGGTATTGGCGCACCTCGTGCCATTTCTGCTAACGCTCTCATGAATTGTGCAATCCCAAACCCGTCACACATAGTGTGATTGATTCGTATAGCGAAGACGAAACCACCACATAATAGGTGAGTCACCTGTCGATACATACAATTTTTAATTAGTTCATTCAGCTAAAAATTAACTTTCCTTTACTTTATTCCTCAAAACCAACATATATGCCTTTTTGATTTTTTTTATCATAGCATTTGGTTTGTTTCTTTATGGGGTTTTTTGTTTCTTTGTTTGGGGTTCACCCAAATGGCATTTATTTAACAAAGTTGGTCAGATTAAATCCAAAATAAAATGGTAACCAAAATGACAAATTAAAGCAAAATGGTAACGATAGTGACCAAAACTGTAATTAGTTTAAAAGAAAAACTAGAATTAACAGTGGACGTCAACCACATGACCAAAAGTGTAATTTAGTATTTTAATAATTTATAGGGTCTTAATTTATTTTCTTTCTTTTACTTTGACATTTGCAAGAAAAGTTTTCGAAAAAAATTTATTATTATTTCTCATGTTTCCTTTTATTTTCTCCTAAAAAAGTTTCAAGAATACAAAATTTTATTTTATTTTGCTCTCCTTTACCTCCCTTTCCCTTACTTTCTTATGTAAAAAAGTTTCTAGAACACAATATTACCAATTTTTATTGATATTTTTTATTTTGTATTATGCACTTACCATATAAAAATGGTCATTATACCATTTTTATTGATATTTTTAATATTTAACCAATTATTAGATATATTTATTCGATAACAAAATTTATATCTTGTTCGTTAAGGTTGTGTTTGGTACATGGGACAAGACACGATAAGGCGGGACAAAATTAGGGAAAGGACCGGATAGGGTGGGACAAGATGAGACAAAAATGGTCACTTCTTGTTCCACCAAAACATGGGACAAAAATGAGACATATACTAAAAAATTACTGATCTATCCCATCTGATATATAATAATAAGGTATATTAGTCTTAAAAGTCACCACTGCCCATCACCACCGCTACCACTAGTGGCGGCCACCGGTAGCCACCTTCAATCATCGTTGGCCAGTCTTGTCGTGTCCAAGCCTGCCCAGTTCAATTTTATCGTGTCCCGTCCAATCATGTTTGCACACCAAACACTACCTAAAGACTTACTCCATACATTAAAGCTTTCCACAATAGACTTTCTTCCTCCTATTTTTCTAATATTATGCTTTTTGAGTTCTTTATTTCTTCGATGGTTTTTGGATACCAATCTCCATCGCTATTCAAATTTTTTGTTGGTGCTTTTCTTACGAGGTGTTTGGGATTGCTTATTTAAAACAACTTATCGTTTTATGTAAAATTGTTTATTAACTTATGTGGTATCAAATCAGAGTTTTATAAAAAGTGTTTAGATTAACTTATGGTGGTACCAAACGTAATAAGCTCTGAGATTGCACGTACATGTAAAATAACAAAAAAAAAACTCATAAGTTGTTTCATATAAGTTAGAATGAAATGACTTATTAGAGCATCTCCAACAACTATGCTAAAATGGAAAAAAGTGGGATTTTAGCATTTTTGTTGCTCCAACAGTTACACTATCCTTTATGCTAAAATAGAAAAAAGAGGAGAGCTTGTAAAAATCTCTAAATTTAGAAAAATCTCTATTCAGATAGTTTTCCCTCAAAACTAATCATTGCCTCTAAAAAGCAAACTTTTTCTCTCAACTTTCCATATATTGAATATTTTAATAATATAATTAAATAAATTGAATATTTTAATAAGATAATTAATAGTAGAGTTGCTAAAATAAATAGCTGTTGGAGGTGGATGCAAATTTATTTAGAGATTTTGAACTTTTTTATTCTATTTTAGAAAATCTTTAACATAGCTAACCACAAGGGTTGTGACGTACTGGTTAAGGCTCTAGGGGATGTGGTGGAATATCCCATCTGCCCAGGGTTCTAATCCAGGCGTAGACAACAATTGTTGCCACTGAGGTTTAATCAAGGCTGATGTCTTACAGTCATAATTTAATTTGTCAAGGGATTAGTCTAGACATAACCTAGATACCCTTAAAAAAAAAACTTTAACACAGCGGTTGAAGATGCTCTTAAAACTCCGATATATAAACATTTTTTTTTCTCACAGACATTAAAAATACGGAATAAGTTAATAAGCCCGTAAATAAGCTGTTCCAAACGCCCATTATTAAAATTTTAAATTTACTTTTGAAAATTAAATATAAAAACAAAATCATAATTAAAAAATTTCTTTTCTCTTTTCTCACCTGAATAAGCATCAATGGCGAATGAAGGATCCCGCCGGAGCCGGGAACGTCATACAGGAGCTCTTCCAAATAAGGGAACGGCGGTAGAACTACCTCCCCAAACTGCTCAATTCTAACGCCGGCCACCGCCTCAATGAACAACACACCCTCACCGGTGCACTCCACCACCAGCTTCCCCGCCGGACCTTCCCTTAATCGGCCGGCTAACGGATAATAAAACACCAGCAACTTTGCCAAAGCCTCCCGGATAACACTCGCAGGATTCCTATCCGCCATTTTAGGATCACGACTATAAAATTGGATCAACGGTGTCTGAAACCGAAGAGCTTCCTGATCGTCGATATCGGAGAGAAGCTTCAGTTCTCGAGGCGTCGGTTCCGCCGGAGTTATCAGTTCCGGTGTACGCCGTCGGACCGTGAAATTCAACGCCTCCGATTCTGCCATTTTTAGTACTGTGTGTGTGGGGGGTAATGTTTGCAGGCAACTTGGTAACTATCCTTATAATAAAGAAAAGTACAAAAATGACCTCCAACTATTGGCCATCATTTACGTTTAGTACATTGGAATTGTTTTTTTTTTTTTTACTTTTAGCTCTAAATAAATGAATTATATATTATTTTATCCAAATCATTAATGGCATTTACCATAGGTTACTTTTAAATGATTATAATATCTAAAAATGTTTGTTGGCAAACTAGCTCGTAAGCTAGCTGATGAAAAAATTATGTTTGGCAAAATTAGCTTATAAGCATGTAAAATGACCAAAAAGAACATCTTTAAATAATTATCGATTACAATTTAATTATGTAATTAAAACAAATTTATAACAATATAATATGTTAATTAATACAATCAATGTAATAAAGAAAAATTAAATAATATAATATGTTAAATGAAAGAAATTTAAAATTTATTATTACATATATACTATAAAATTTGAATTTGTTAAAACAAGTTTTAGAAAAAATATATATATTAACTTATGATTTTAAATAATTGTTACATACAATATGAAAAAAATAATCAAATAATACTAATTGATAATTAAAATATATTCATTAATATTAAAAAATAAATAAAAATAATTATATGATTAACAATAATTCTAAATAATTAAAAGTTAACATCAATGTATAATTAAAATTTAATTTAATAATTTTCAGTTAATATTAATTAATTAATTATAATTAAATTTTAAAAATTAATATTTATTAATATTAAGAGTTAGTAAATAATAATAAAGGGGCAATATTGGAATATTCACAAAAAGCTATTGAAACGCTACTTCAAGTAGTGTTTCAAAAAGCTAGCTTATGGTCATCCAAACATGTACACTAAAAAAAAGCTAGCTTGTAAGCTATCTTTTTTCGTTGCCAAACAATGCCTTAATAGGTTAGTAATTAGGAGTGGTTTAATATCATATACTTCTTCACACCGAAAACTTTTAATAATATTGTAAAACGAGATAACAAAAAAAAATATATATATATATATATAGAGAGAGAGAGAGAGAGAGAGAGAGAGAGAGAGAGAGAAATTTGTAAAACTCTAAATGTGTGTAAATTTTGTAAACTTTGGATTTCATAGGTTTTCTTGATGAAATTGTTTATTTTGATGAAAGTGTTTCATATCATTTATTTCTTGATGAAATTGTTTCATATATTTTTATTTTTTATGTAAAAACGAAAAAGTTTCAACAAACTAAAAAAAATATATGAAACAGTTTCATAGGAATGAAAATAATATATATAAAACTACATAAAAAACACAAATATATAAAACAATTTAATCAACAAATGAATAATAGGAAACAATTTTATCAAAATAAACAATCTCATGAATCAATTTCATCAAGAAAACCTATGAAATACAAAGTTTATACGAAAAAAAAGTTTACAAAATAATGAGTCTCTCTCTCTCTCTCTCTCTCTCTCTCTCTCTCTCTCTCTCTCTCTCTCTCTCTCTCTCTCTCTCTCTCTCTCTCTCTCTCTCTCTCTCTCTCTCTCTCTCTCTCTCTCT
This sequence comes from Saussurea involucrata, assembly GCA_033807775.1. Taxonomy (NCBI): domain Eukaryota; kingdom Viridiplantae; phylum Streptophyta; class Magnoliopsida; order Asterales; family Asteraceae; genus Saussurea; species Saussurea involucrata. Next base: position 9,345,580 of record CM066325.1, on the reverse strand, counting down.
CAAAGTCGAGCAATTTATTTTTGGAGATAAAAAGAAAGATGATGTCTTTAAAATTTAAGTACATGAAAAAAACGTGGAATATATATGTGGCCAATTTTGGTTTACAAATCACCATGCTCAAAGGGCGTAGCTAGATTTCTAATTTAGGGTGGCTTGAAAATCTTAATTTTAGCTCGTTGATTAAAGTTATTATTAATATGAAATATGCGATTAATGAATGACTCTTTTAAGTATATGAGATATTGCGGTGACAGTGGCGGAGCCACACCAGTGCTCGGGTTTTTTGATTTTTTTATACATATCCTTATTATGTTTATAAAAAAAATAATATATAGAAAGGTGTCTCCTAAACCATTATTCTTTTATCTATTGAAAGCTTAAATCATTATTTTTTATGTATTGGATAATGGGTCCCTAAACCTTTTATTCATGATTCCTATCATAATATTTCTCCACCGTAAAGTAAAACAATTAGGTTTTTGAAAGTTGCAACCATATCGTTTTAGAAGGTGCGACCGTACCTCGTAATTAACCAAAAAACAAAAAAAAAACTCTTGAAATCAACCAAAAAACCGAAAAAAGCTCTTGAAATATACCAAAAAATCCCTTGAAATCAAGGAAAAAATCTTTAAAAATCTCTTGAAACGGTAGTAGCATTAGACTAAAACAACATCGGACGATATGGAAAAAATTTAGGTTTGTCAAAGAGATTTTTTTGCAGAAGAAAAATAGAGTTCAAATTCAATTGATGTCCCCCTCACATAAATTTCTGGCTCTGTCTCTGTACGTTGAATTTCATTTTTGATGTGTGTAGATAAAAAAAAAACCATGAATATTAAGACTTCTATTTATAAAATGATTGAAGAGGGATAAATATTTTATATTGTAGTGTTAATTGAAATAAAAAACATGGTTTTTTATTATTGAGCCATTACTTATACTATTTATTTATGGATCATATATAATGACGTTAATATAAATATTATATATATACATTTTGGAGGCAAAAGATATAATTGAAAAAAATTCTATGAGTCAAAATGTTTTATTTTTATCAAACCGTCATTTATATATTTTTGAAATTTATACAATAATATTAATATTGATTTAGTTTATTATGATTTATGATATAATAGTATTTTTAGTAAAATCTCAATAATTGAAAATAATAAAAAAAGTTTTTATCGATAATATTAAGATAAATATTATAAATTACATATATATGTATTTTAAATTTTGAAATGATCTAACTAATGAAAAAGAGAAGTTAGAAAAATGGTGGTTAAACAAAAAATATAAGGAGAAAAAAATGATGGTTAAACATTTTTTTTAATATAAAACAAAAGGAACTAACAAAAGAAGAGCGGTCTACAGATTCGATCTTGGGTCGGCCTTCGGGTCGGTTCGGGTCCAGGTATCGGGCATGCCAGTCTATGGGCATGCGGGTTCGGCCATAGGCCGGGCTTAGTCGTGCCTGAGCGGGTCCAGTCCAATGTGGCTGGGCCGGGTCGCCGCGGATTAGTCGGTGCTGCCCAATTGGATGCCCGGATACCGCGGGAACGTGTGTGTGAGTTAAATGTCGTTCAAAAAAAAAAGAATGAGGAACCATAATTCATATGTTAGCTATATTATACTATTATATGGAACAGTTGGGATTCAACACCAACTAGCCTCCTGCTGGCTATACGACTGACCATGCTATTTCACCGTATTTTGTAGAAAGTATACCATATTTAGTCGACCAAAGCAAATATAAGACATCGACATAATAGATATATCATCCAATAATAAAAGGTTAATTATATATATATATATAGTAAAATAATTTATACACATAGATATCTAATTAAATATTTTATCATGATAATTGTGAATATCCTAAGATATCAATTTTGTTACAGTATTTGATGTACATGGCCATCAGTACCAATACCCTCAAACCTTCTTGCCATCTCAGCGCCACATCCGCTTTTCTCCTTACCCTCTTCTTTACCCAAAAGTGGAGTACCAATACCCTCATACCCTCTTGCCACCTCATTTTTTTAATTCTTTTATTTATACATTTAATTATTTAACAAAATAAAAATATTTATATATTTTTTAATAAATAAAAATAAGATAAATAATAAAAATAAAAATTCATATCATTCATTAAAAATAAAAATTACAAAATAAATTTAAAAATCTACTCGTCGTCATTGTTGGGAACTTGAATACGCCAAATATGTTCGACCAAATCCGACCGAAGGTTATTATGAGTGTCCCGGTTTTTGACTTCTCGAACATTTGCCGCGCGTTGTTCCTCACTGATTTGAGTTTCGATATCATCCGTGAAAAAGTCGTTTTCATCGCCACCACAAATAGCATGGTCTTCGTCTTCGAGTATCATATTGTGTAATATGACACAAGCGTACATAATGTTTCTCAATCTTGTCGGATGCCATCCGCGTGCCGGGTTATGAAGTATATGCCAACGTTGTTTAAGCACGCCAAAAGCTCGTTCAACATCTTTACGTGCCGCTTCTTGCGCGGACTTGAACTTTTGTCGTTTAGGGTCATTTGGGCACGTAAATGATTTTACGAAAGTAGCCCATTCCGGATATATCCCATCCGCTAGATAATATCCGTGCTTGTAGGTGACTTCATTCACCTCAAAAGGGCACTCGGGTGCTTTTCCATCATATACATCGTTGAAGATGGGCGACTGATTGAGAACATTAATGTCGTTGTTGGAACCGGCAACACCAAAGTATTCGTGCCAGATCCATAGATCTTGAGAGGCCACTGCTTCTAACATGATTGTCGCGTGCTCATGATCACCTCTCATGAATTGACCTCGCCATGCTACCGGACAATTTGCCCACGCCCAATGAGTACAGTCTACGCTTCCGAGCATGCCGGGAAATCCGTGTTTAGCTTCATGCATGACAGAGAATGGAAGATAATGGAAGAGAATGAGAGAGTTGTTTTGTGTGAAAAATAAAATGGGTTAAGATTATATATATAGTGTGATTAAATTGAAAAAAAATTAATTATTTTTTTTAAAAAGTAACCGTTGCCAAACGTTCATATTTGAATTTATTTAAAAAAAATAAAAAAAATAAAAGATTTCGGGTATCAATGGGTTGGGGAACCCGGGGCTGGAACCCGCCCTAAGCCCGAGCCCCCCCCGGTACCCAAACCCGCTGGATCCCGCCTTCTACCCGCCGTGAGCCCGAGCTCCGCTACGGATGGTCTAATACAGTAACAAAAATTGGTAAATAGAAAATTACTAGCATTTAACTGTAACCAAACGAAGATGGGTGTATGCTAAAATTTAGTGCACAAAATCTTATTAGGTTTGAATAGATATCAAATAAATAAATAAATAGTTAAAATCAGGGGTGTCTATCGGGTGGGTTGGACGGATTTGGGTGGGCAAATAAAAACCCGATAGGATTTCGGATATGGAAATAAAGACGCGGACTTTAAGTTTCTGATTTCGGATTGCTTCGGGTTCGGGTTGATCGGATTTTGGGATGATGTCGTTCGCGTTCGGATATTATTTTAATGCAAAAAGTATATGAAATCTATTTGAGTTAAAGGATGAATTCAATCGATTGAGAAATTGATGAATATATATCATACATTGTTAAGTGAATGAATAATGCATTTACCCTTTCGGCAATGTTTGGTTGATGAAGGAAAGACGAACACATGGGGGGAGGAAGAGTCAACATGAGTTTTACTCGACGTTTCACAAGACCCCTAACAGAAAGAGGTTCACTGAGGAATCGACTAGAGAATCGGTTTCTAAGTTGGCATCTACGCCTGAATTCACCGATTGGGTGATTAAGAACGCTAATAGAATCAAACTTCTTCCCGATAATGGTTCAAACGATGATGTGAGTGGCTCAGATTCTACCGATGGATATTTGGTAAAAAACATGGACGGACGTGGTTTATTCAACCGGGGATGGCGCTCATAAAATGTGTGATCGATTATTTTGTGTATTTTTTCCCGGGTAGATTTAATTTATGGGGAAGTTTTAGAGAAGAAAATGTGTGTAGTTTTTGTTCAATGTTGGATCTGAATATGAAGTGAGGTTACAAAATGTAAAGTTTTCATGTAGTGTAGCAAACAAACCTCATTTCTTGTGTTAAATGGTGTTGTCTTTTTAAGTGTTGTATGATTTTAATTTGTTTGATTGCGAGTCTGACTTCCGTTGTGAACTGGAGGGCAAACGATAGTCTGTAATCGGTCTTGGGCATTCACGAGATATTTGTTATGAATGTTGTAAAAAATCAAAGTCTATTTATTATTCATGAAAATGAGGATATATGTTGTACTTTTATTTATTTCCCTGTTTGCAACGAAAAATATGTTCGCAACTTAAATTTCTTCCCGTGGTTATTTTCTTGCTTCGTTAATCTAAATTGGATTGAAGTAAAGAATTCCCCGGTATTCGACAAGCATATTGACTTTGGTTGATTCGACAAGCATATTGACTTTGGTTGATTCGACAAGCATAGATAAAGTCTCCACATAACAAACGTATCTTAGGGGATGTTTTGTTGGTTTTCATTAAGTAATAAGGTTGTCTGTGTGAATTAATCTGTCTGTATAGATTGGAAAGATTTTTGTTTGGGAGGGTGTTTTCATAGATGGAAGGACCATGTTTTTTAATTGAGAGAGACGGGTTTGGACAAAACTTGTCTTTCTGCATAAAGCTCCCTCCTAAAAGCTTAATAAATAAGTCACTTTCTATATCATTAAGCCACTACCAAACATTCATGTATAGCTGACTGAATAAGCTATATGTCCCATTAAGCTCATTAAGCTGCTAACAAACAGGCCCCTTAGTACTTTATTAGGACAAGTATACGTCTTAGATGGACCTATTTTGTTGTCGTGTGTGGAAACTAAAGTCTAGAAGTAGTCTCGAAGCCCATATCACCCAACATGTTATTTAGCTCTTTGACAAATTTCTCAATTGCAACCTTTGGCAAGTATATGGGTACCACTATTCTCGGTTCACCTTTGTTGTTTGTAGAATGCATGTAGACGTTAAAGAATCCCGGGATGGCATCGATTCCTCCTGTAGCCGGACCTCCATAAACCGCTTTCCCCCACCCAAAATCAATCTCACTAAATAAGTGTCTTGTAATATTCGTGAGGGCGAAGCTATTAAGAACTGTCATCATAGGTCGTCTTTTGATAACCATTAGGTCAATCGTTGATCTAACGTACTCTTCAGAGACTAAAGATTTGGCTTTCATCACCAACTCTAGAGCATGGCTTAATGGTTTAGTCTATAGATCTCGTGCCGTGGAAATCACACATGGTAGGACGATAGTATTTCCATAGTACCCAACAGGGAGACGGGGGTTGAGCATGGCACGTACATTGAAGGGGAAAAAGAAACGCGTCTCGTCTTTAGGATAAAGCTGTAAAGCAATAGTACGACAACGCTAAAGACAAGTTGCTATCACGTCAAATGTGGAACAACTTTTTAGGGTTTCAGGAACAAACCTACGAAGGGCTGATACCTCGTTAGCTCCAAAGAAAAATGGTTTTTGGATCAAGTCTTCCATTGCGACATTGATGACTTTGGTTTCTTCCGGTGCATCATACTCATGGTGAGCAAATGTCACACGCGGTGGTTCCCTTGCGAATAGTAACTCCCTTTGCCACACGGGCAATATTGACGGCACCCTGTGCCATTTCACCCAATGTTGTCAAGAACTGTGTCATTCCTGCTCCATCATTCATGGTGTGGTTGTTTCGACAAGCGAAGATAAAACCTCCACATAACAGACGTGTCACCTACAGCGAGGGTTTGATGTTGATATATGCGACCAAAAGCCAAGAAATATAATATATTTAAAACTTTACCTGAATTAGTAGCAACGACGAGTCAACGATACCACCAGAGCCTGGAACGTCATAAAGGAGCTTTTCCACACAAGGGAACGGGGGATGAAGCCTCTCCCCAAACTGCTTTAGCGTAACATCTGCTTCCGCCTCAATAAACAACACACCCTCGCCAGTACAATCCACCATTAGTTTCTTTGTTGGACCTTCCTTCAACCGGCCAGCAAAAGGATAATAGAACACTAACACCTTCGCTAAAGTGTCCCTAATCACGCTTGCTGGATTTTTATTTCCCATTTTTGGATCCCTACGATATAACAACATCACTTGGGTTTGGCACCGAAGCACTTGCTGGTCATCGAGGTCCGATAGAGGCTTTAGTTCTCGAGGCGTGGGTGCAGCCGGGGTTATCAACTCCGGTGCACATCTTCGGACCACAAACTTCAAGGAGGATTCGGGTTGCAACATTCTTAATTAGTCTTTGTTTGGTACATGCACAAAAAATGTAACTTTATACCTAAATTTTTGGAATCTATTTAACATATATTTATTTTTATTTTTTAATATTATAATTATGTAACGTTTGGTTCCATTAATCCATGGAGTTATAGGGCTGATGTCTAAACCTAAAATATAAATTCTCCATTGCCTAATTTTGATGTAATATACGTCAACTTTTTAAAGCATTATTAGAAAACTGTTATTTCCGACCAAATATCACCGACAGAACAATGACGGGTCGTGTCTTTATGCGACGAATGTCAAATCCGTTGGTGAAAATAAATGTTTCCAAATGATCATCAACAGACGCAATATTATTTTTTTGCTAATTAAGTTTAATTTGTGTTTTTAGTTATTGTGGTACTTTTAAAATTAGGTATGTTTTGCGATTGCATTAGTCAAAAATTACGTCGTTAAATTGCACTGTAAGATGGTGGTTGGATTTTTAAACGATTAATGTGGGATTTGGGTTTTGGAAAACTTTATTGATTAGAACATTTCATATGGTTATCAATTAGATTAATATGTTATTAGGTTGTTAAAACCAATTTTTATGATGATGCTTCTTTAGAAAACATTTAAAATATCTACTGTTTTACTCAGTTTGGTAGCTTTTGATGAGAATACCCAAAAAAATAGCAAAAGTTTTCATAAGTAGTAAAAATTACAACGATCGAAATCCTAATACAATATATTGATTCTAAAGGTTTAACAGACTTAGTCAGGCTCGTTGGTGGCAGTTGAAGTCCACAATTTACGAGAACCCGCTAAGGTGAAAATCCAGGGATCACATTATGTAATGATATAAATATAAAGGTTATGATGAATTTAAGGGTCGAGATAAACCCAGTAAATTTGTTAATTTAATCATTGTTTATTGTTTATTTAAAGTTTTTATTACTTATCTAAAGTTTTTATGGGATATATGAATATATTAAGATAAGGAGTAAGAAATCTAGATTGATATTAAGGGATAGATTTTCACAAAATCATTGATCCAAATACGGTTAAACTTTTTACTAAACTAACGGAAAATTCAAGCTATATTAAAGAACAGAATAACCAGATTACAGAAGAAGTAAAAGAAATTAAAAAAGGGTTTCCCACTAAACAGGAAATCCAACAGTTAAGCTTTTTGCTAGAAAATAATAAATCCAAACAAATAGAAACTGAAAACAAAAATTTATTAGAAAAGGTAAATAAAGTTATAAATATATTAGAAAACAAAACAGAAATTAATACAACTACAGAAGGTGATATAGATAAGATTACCGAAGCTATAAACAAACTAAATTTAGGAGATATCAAACTAAAGAAGAAACCAACACCGGTTACCAAGAAAATGAGTAATCAAAATAGAAGTTTCTTAGGAAGAAGCCGAACTATACAGGAAGCTAGAAGTTCAACAAGTAATATACAGGATACAATATCATCAGAATCATTCTTAAACAGGGTTATTAGAAGAGGATCAGGTTCAAATTCCTCACAACAGAATATGCAATTAGAACAAGAGATAGATTTAGACAGAAATATAAATCTATACAATCAACACCAATTAGATATTTTAAATCCAAGAGTATTATATCAGACATGACTTCTAAATATAAACACAGTATTAATACAAAGCAGTAGAGAAGAAAGTCTAAGAGTAGTAGATAGATCTGTAACCTTAGATCTATTCTCACCCGAGACTATACAAAAAATAAAACAATCAGGAAAACACTTTGCACACGTCGGATTAGTAATAATAGGAATTAAAGCCTTAGGAAGAAAAAATCTAGGAACAAAATTATTAGCCTTATTACTAGACAAAAGTTGGAAGACAGAATTAAAAAAAGGCAATAATTTCAGGAATGAAAATTGACCTAAGCCAAAATACAGCGTTATTTTATTGCACACCCGGAATCTTAAAAGATATAAATGATCTTCAAAATATTAAAATAGCTTTACAAACCAAGGGATATGAAAATTATGAAGGAAATAACATAGTAATAAGCATAGGAGTGCTAGGAAAAGCTAGCAACAGGTCAGGAATGAAATACAAAGTAAATATTGAAGGAATTGTAAATACAATAGCCTCAAGATCAATACAAATGATAGATCCAGTAAAAATAGATCCTGAAGAATTAGCAGGATTGGAATGGCAATTAAATGACATAACAAGTCAGGAAGACGAAATATTAGTGCCAAAAAGAAGTTATATATATGAAGATTGTGATGGAACACAAAGCTTAAGATTTGTAAATTTTACAAAGAAATCATCTGACAAAAAAGAAGATGATGAAGAAACAACAGAATATAATTTTATGAATATAGAATATGATACTGATACAGAACCAAAATATGATACAGAAAACGAAGAGGGTGAAACGCTAATAGGATTTGATCAATTCGAAGAAGAAGAGTTTGATTATAGTTTATTAGAAGATCTAGAAGAAGAAGAAAATACAGGATTCAAAATAGAAGAAACTAATAAAACTATAGAACAAATCGTTGATAGAAAGTTCACAGAATTAAATATACAGGATGAAACAGATGACATGATCATGGAATGCATGACAGAATTAGGAATGACATACGAAGAAAGTTACAAAAATCTACAGAATTATTATAATTTACCCCTAGTGGAAGACATACTTAAAGGTAAAACAATGATATCAGATTTCTACAAACAAGAACAAAATTATATGGATATTGGTCCATATAATCCATATAAAAGACCAAGATTTAAAACAGAATGGGGAGAAACAGGAACTTCTACACAAGAAACATCAGGGAGAGAAAATTGGACAAATCCCTCCACAAGCTACCAACAAGAATCCAATTATATAGGAAAAGGTAACAGATTACCTATAGGAAACATATTTAGTGGTAATATGCTACTACTAGAACAACAAAAACCACAGTTATGGGTAGATGAAGTATTAATGTGGGAACAGACAGTAGTAAGAATGTGGGAAACAAATAAAAAAGATAGCATAGACATGTTTTCTTATTTAGAAACCACATTAGGCCCAATTTCTCTAGGTATCTGGCAAAGTAAAAAAGCCCAAGACCCAGATGAAATAAATAGGCTAAAAGCCCTAGGAGACAATCCATACAATTTTACATCACAGATAAGGACTCTTATTCTAGGAGTCGATCCAGCTAAAAACAATAGTCTTATACAAGATACGGCAATCAGAAATTTGGAACAGTTAAGTATAGCAGACATGAAATATATAAATGAATTCACAATAGATTTCTCAAGATTATTATCTCAAACAGGATTAGCCATGGATGATAATCTATGCAATAAATATTTTATAAAATTACCAGGAGATCTAGGAAGGAATATACACGAAACATGGAAACAAACATACGGTGAACAAAAGAATAATAACATATACATTCGGAATATTAGAAGAAAGATGTAAAGAAGTTGCTTTACAAGAACAGTTAAAAAAGAATGCCTATGCGTTTTGTAAAACAACCATTTATACACCACAAGCTTATGGTCACTATGACTATAAAAAGAAATTAAGGAAAAGCACGACATATCAAAAAGGATATAAATCCAATTATAACAATAAATATGTCAAAAAACCACAAACACGGAAATGTAAATGTTTCATATGCGGAGATGAAAAACATTTAGCCAATAAATGCCCAAACAAAGGTAAAAATATAGAAAAGAGCAATTTAATAGAACAAATAGGGGATTACGAAATAGAATCCTTAACAGATAACTCAGATAACGAATCAGTATACAACATATATAGCGATAAGGATGAAAAAGATTTAACAAAAATAACATATACATATGTTAATACAGAAATAATAGAATGTGAACATGACTGGATAGATAGAAGAGGTAATAATTATATAAAATGTTACAATTGCGGGTATTACCCTAGCATAGATAAAAGGTCACAATGTAACATTTGTTTCAAAGAAATATGCTATTTGTGTCTTAAAAAGCTATTTAATCAAGAAATAACAATAAAAGAAACAAATAAAAAGAATAAAACGATAGACACAGATATATATTATGAGAAAATAGAAAAATTAGAAATAACAATAGAATTACATAGACTAAAAATTGATAATATAGAAAGGAAGTTAAAACATATAGAAGACCTAGTTGAAAAGAAAAAGGGAATGGAAATAGTTAACATGTCTCAAGAACATGAACAAACCTATATCCAAACAAAAGGATTCACAGATATGATTCACGTACAGTGTAGATTATGGCTAGATAATAATAAATTTGTGGATTTAACAGCATTAGTAGATACAGGAGCAACAAAAAGTGTTGTATCCTATAGTCTAATCCCTGAACAATATCATAAACTATTATCTTACAAGGTAGTGACTAGAACAATTGAAAGTAGACTTATAACTATTACACATTATATACAACCGACTGGAATACAGTTCCTAGACTTTGCAGGAAACTACACAATTAAATATGAAATACCACAGGTAAATATTAATCCAGAATACATAAAATCCTCAGACTTTATTTTAGGATTAAACTTTTTATTCGGATTAAATGGTGCTATTACTCTTACAAGAAACTTTGTAACATTAAGTAAACATATTTACAGTTTTCCTACAATGAGATATACAAATACATCAGAGTTCGCTCGAAAGCGTGGTGGACAAGGCAATTTAGAATTTCTAAAAGATGGCCAAAATAAAAACTTCGTCGAAAACGAATCCATAAAATTGCTAACAAGTTTTCTAACACATGAATTAGAAAAAGGTATAGAAATTACAAAGAGTATAAATCACCCTATGATTTTACATCTAGAAAAGATAGGACTCATAGGAGAAGATATAAAAAATTCAAAGGTTAAATATATATGCAAATTTAAAATAAAAAACCCAGATATAACAATTCGAACCACTAATATAGCATATAGCCCTTTAGACAAAGAAGAATTTAAAAAACAGATACTAGAAATGCTAGAACAAAAATTAATCAGAAAATCGGAAAGTCCTCATAGATCCGCAACATTTATGGTAAGAAATCATGGCGAAATAAAAAGAGGAAAAGCCCGAATAGTTTATAATTATAAACGACTCAATGATAATACAGAAGATGATGGATACAATATTCCTAACAAAGACAGTTTATTAAACCTTATACAAAAGAAAAGAATTTTCTCAAAATTTGACTTAAAATCAGGATATAATCAATTACAGCTTGAAGAAACCTTCAAACCATGGACAACTTTCACATGTTCAGAAGGACAATATGAATGGAATGTTCTTAGTTTTGGACTCAAGAACGCACCATCCATTTTTCAAAGATTTATGGATAGTATATTTCTTAAATATAATTTCTGTTTGGTTTACATTGACGATATATTAGTTGCAAGTGAGACAATACAGGAACATGAAAAGCATCTACAGCAGATATTTGAAGAAATAAAAAAGAATGGTATTATAGTATCTAAAAGAAAAATGGACTTATTTAAAAGAAAAATATCTTTTCTTGGCCTAGAAATCGGCAATGGAAAGATAGAATTACAATCCCATATTTCTACAAAAATATTAGTCTTTCCAGAAAAAATCGAAGGACTTAAACAGATACAAGCCTTTTTAGGATTGATAAATTATGCTAGAAAATTTATTCCAAATCTTTCAAAATTAGTAGGACCTTTATACAGTAAAACAACAAAAAATGGTCAATGACATTTTAACCTAGAGGACATAAAACTTGTCAAAATGATTAAAGAAAAGGTAAAGGATATTAAACCTTTGGAATTACCATTGGTTACAGATTATATAGTGATAGAGGTTGATGGTTGTAAAGAAGGATGGGGAGCCGTTCTTCTTTCTAAACCTAATAAATACAATCCAAAAGAGACGGAAAAGATTTGTTCATATGCCAGTGGAAATTTTAACAAAATTGGTATGAATTGGACAAGCCTAGATTTTGAAATACAAGCATTAATAAATGCTTTAGAAAAATTCAAAATATTTTTACAAAAAGAATTCACAGTCAGAACAGATTGTGAAGCCATTGTTCGCTTTATAAAAAACGATCAAAGCAAAAAAGTAAATAAGACACGATGGATAAATTTACAAAACATCATACAAGGATGTGGGTACAAAATAAATTTTGAACATATTAAAGGAAAAGATAATGGAATAGCAGATATGTTATCCAGGAATCTTAACAAGTTATTCCTTACAGATGGATAAAAAAGATAAGGGAAAGCGAAAAGTTATACAGCCTCTCCGATATTCATCTGCTATGAGTATCTCATCCGATGAGGAGAAAAGCAATACACAGAAAGTTGATACACGGAAAATGTTACAGGATGCGATAAACTCGCAATTGTTACAAACAGAAGAGTTTTACAGCTCTCCACAGATTCCAAGATTTTCAAAAAGCATACCAAATACTGGTATTGCACCTTACACACCTACAAAAACCCCAACCAGGGGCTATACACAGTCTAGCAGAACAAAGGATATACAGGTTGAGGCTATGATAGCATTTGGTAACCATGTGTTACAAAAATGTTTTGATACGAAGAAAAAATTCAGGCCCTTGATTGGGACAATTTTAACAGAAAACAACAATGTTTGCTTGATAATGTCTGGCATATTCAAACCATGCCACAAACAACCTCTTTCAAAGTACAAATTCTAAATGCCCTGAGCATTTATTTCTCAGAACAGATCCAGAAAGTTCCCGAAAAACAACACAAACGTTTTTCTCATTACATCATTTTTAGGGGAACAAAAACTGGAATTTTCAATAAATGGGAAACAGTTACACAGCATATAAAATGTGATGGTCCACTTTATAAAGGATATCACAGTTTTTCAGAAGCTATGAAAGTAGCCAGAGAAACTTTTGGAGTTGAAACCTTCTTCATTGAACCAGAAGAAGTAAAAACTTTTGCAGAAATGGCGAAAACTAATCCTGAGCAGTTGATCAAGGCTCAAGAAAATGTAATTGCCCAGTTACAGGAACAACTCCTAAAATCTGGAAAAAATACACAGCTTACACAGATCCAGATTGAAAATAGTTTTCTCAAACAAAAGATTTCCCTTCTTGAAGCAAAAAATACACAGCTTATACAAATGCTTGAGAAAAAAGAAACCACTACAGTCTTACACAGAGATTTCAACAGTTTCAAAGCCAGAATCTTAGATCAACCATGGAGACAAACGATGAAACCACTTTTAGAAAAACTTCCTGAGTTTGAACAAATGATCTCAGAAAAAATTTGTACAGAATTCCCTTTGATTTTGTATCAATTACAACAAGATCTCATCAATATCGCCTTTCAAGAAAGAAAATTCAGAGGCATAACAGTAGTCCAGAAGGCAAACCAAGTAGGAGAAACAACAGACTTCCCAACAAACACCTTCCTACTACAAGTAAATCTGAAAACAACAGACATGCCAGCAGAGCAGATACTGAGCTTCTATCATCACGGAATGATAGATTACATGGAGTTCAGTTTAAATCCAAAAACAGAGGCACTCCTTGACAAATTCGGGGAGAAGTTCATCCTTGTAGCTGGAAACATTGCATCCTATTCATCAAGTGCTATGATCGGGTGTAAGATCTTCTCGTCATTCCCAGAAGCAGATAGATATACATACAGGCCTGCAAGAAAACGAATCTTCATCAGCGATAAAGAAGACGAACAGAAATACTTGAAAAGGCTTGCATGCAGCACATAATATACATGGTGGGACCATAACAGCAGTACAAAACCCATTGAAGAAATAATGACAGCCGGACAAAAAACACCACCAGTACCATGGGCCTTCAACCTAACATGGTGTAAAAAATACAAATTAATTGCGGAAGGTCATTATACACAAATATGGACACACACCAACTGGGTCATGATGCTCCCATTCATCGGAGAAGAGGATTCCAGTCCTATTCACATTTTCAATACAGATGAACCAGAAGATTACAGCACCGAGCCCGGTTCACCACAGTCTATCGACAGCACACACAGAGACTTCTAGAAACAATGACATCTTCACCAATTATACAAAGAAAAGTGGCCGACAAAGTGGCCAACATTGCTTTTTTACTTTTAAGACTTTTTCACAAGTTTATTTGTCGACTTGTTTGTCGAATTATCTTTTAGTCTAGTGGAAGCAATAATTCATGTTGTAATTATTTAGCCTAGTATAGGTTAGATACGTGTCACTAGAATAGCTCTTTTATTCTGCCTATAAATTGTAGCTTCAGTTTCATTTGTAAACACACCAAGAAAACCTTTGAGAAATATTAGAAGCATTCTCTCATATGGCCTTCTAAACTCTCTCTCTATCTCCTTAGTATTAATCTAGTTTTTCTTACACTCCTTTAAGATCTTCATAGTATATCCCATACCAAAAAAAAAGGACCACCGCTGTCTATACTATTCTGGTGCTTCCGCTCATCACCGCTAACTACTACTCTGGTGCTTCTGCCATCTCTGTAAGTATATGTTTTACATGTTTTCTTAAATTACTGTCGAAGTGGTTTAACCTTTGAGAAATATTAGAAGCATTCTCTCATATGGCCTTCTAAACTCTCTCTCTATCTCCTTAGTATTAATCTAGTTTTTCTTACACTCTTTTAAGATCTTCATAGTATATCCCATACCAAAAAAAGGACCACCGCTGTCTATACTATTCTGGTGCTTCCGCTCATCACCGCTAACTACTACTCTGGTGCTTCTGCCATCTCTGTAAGTATATGTTTTACATGTTTTCTTAAATTACTGTCGAAGTGGTTTAACGGAAACCCAAAAAATCCGCCATACCCCTTATTGTTAAATAGCTTTTTAAGACACAAATAGCATATTTCTTTGAAACAAATGTTACATTGTGACCTTTTATCTATGCTAGGGTAATACCCGCAATTGTAACATTTTATATAATTATTACCTCTTCTATCTATCCAGTCATGTTCACATTCTATTATTTCTGTATTAACATATGTATATGTTATTTTTGTTAAATTTTTTTCATCCTTATCGCTATATATGCTGTATACTGATTCGTTATCTGAGTTATCTGTTAAGGATTCTATTTCGTAATCCCCTATTTGTTCTATTAAATTGCTCTTTTCTATATTTTTACCTTTGTTTGGGCATTTATTGGCTAAATGTTTTTCATCTCCGCATATGAAACATTTACATTTCCGTGTTTGTGGTTTTTTGACATATTTATTGTTATAATTGGATTTATATCCTTTTTGATATGTCGTGCTTTTCCTTAATTTCTTTTTATAGTCATAGTGACCATAAGCTTGTGGTGTATAAATGGCTGTTTTACAAAACGCATAGGCATTCTTTTTTAACTGTTCTTGTAAAGCAACTTCTTTACATCTTTCTTCTAATATTCCGAATGTATATGTTATTCTAGGTCCTATGCCTAGATTCTTTTGTTCACCGTATGTTTGTTTCCATGTTTCGTGTATATTCCTTCCTAGATCTCCTGGTAATTTTATAAAATATTTATTGCATAGATTATCATCCATGGCTAATCCTGTTTGAGATAATAATCTTGAGAAATCTATTGTGAATTCATTTATATATTTCATGTCTGCTATACTTAACTGTTCCAAATTTCTGATTGCCGTATCTTGTATAAGACTATTGTTTTTAGCTGGATCGACTCCTAGAATAAGAGTCCTTATCTGTGATGTAAAATTGTATGGATTGTCTCCTAGGGCTTTTAGCCTATTTATTTCATCTGGGTCTTGGGCTTTTTTACTTTGCCAGATACCTAGAGAAATTGGGCCTAATGTGGTTTCTAAATAAGAAAACATGTCTATGCTATCTTTTTTATTTGTTTCCCACATTCTTACTACTGTCTGTTCCCACATTAATACTTCATCTACCCATAACTGTGGTTTTTGTTGTTCTAGTAGTAGCATATTACCACTAAATATGTTTCCTATAGGTAATCTGTTACCTTTTCCTATATAATTGGATTCTTGTTGGTAGCTTGTGGAGGGATTTGTCCAATTTTCTCTCCGTGATGTTTCTTGTGTAGAAGTTCCTGTTTCTCCCCATTCTGTTTTAAATCTTGGTCTTTTATATGGATTATATGGACCAATATCCATATAATTTTGTTCTTGTTTGTAGAAATCTGATATCATTGTTTTACCTTTAAGTATGTCTTCCACTAGGGGTAAATTATAATAATTCTGTAGATTTTTGTAACTTTCTTCGTATGTCATTCCTAATTCTGTCATGCATTCCATGATCATGTCATCTGTTTCATCCTGTATATTTAATTCTGTGAACTTTCTATCAATGATTTGTTCTATAGTTTTATTAGTTTCTTCTATTTTGAATCCTGTATTTTCTTCTTCTTCTAGATCTTCTAATAAACTATAATCAAACTCTTCTTCTTCGAATTGATCAAATCCTATTAGCGTTTCACCCTCTTCGTTTTCTGTATCATATTTTGGTTCTGTATCAGTATCATATTCTATATTCATAAAATTATATTCTGTTGTTTCTTCATCATCTTCTTTTTTGTCAGATGATTTCTTTGTAAAATTTACAAATCTTAATTAAGCTTTGTGTTCCATCACAATCTTCATATATATAACTTCTTTTTGGCACTAATATTTCGTCTTCCTGACTTGTTATGTCATTTAATTGGCATTCCAATCCTGCTAAAACATTGCATCCTATTCATCAAGTGCTATGATCGGGTGTAAGATCTTCTCGTCATTCCCAGAAGCAGATAGATATACATACAGGCCTGCAAGAAAACGAATCTTCATCAGCGATAAAGAAGACGAACAGAAATACTTGAAAAGGCTTGCATGCAGCACAGAATATACATGGTGGGACCATAACAGCAGTACAAAACCCATTGAAGAAATAATGACAGCCGGACAAAAAACACCACCAGTACCATGGGCCTTCAACCTAACATGGTGTAAAAAATACAAATTAATTGCGGAAGGTCATTATACACAAATATGGACACACACCAACTGGGTCATGATGCTCCCATTCATCGGAGAAGAGGATTCCAGTCCTATTCACATTTTCAATACAGATGAACCAGAAGATTACAACACCGAGCCCGGTTCACCACAGTCTATCGACAGCACACCCAGAGACTTCTAGAAACAATGACATCTTCACCAATTATACAAAGAAAAGTGGCCGACAAAGTGGCCAACATTGCTTTTTACTTTTAAGACTTTTTCACAAGTTTATTTGTCGACTTGTTTGTCGACTTATCTTTTAGTCTAGTGGAAGCAATAATTCATGTTGTAATTATTTAGCCTAGTATAAGTTAGATACGTGTCACTAGAATAGCTCTTTTATTCTGCCTATAAATTGTAGCTTCAGTTTCATTTGTAAACACACCAAGAAAACCTTTGAGAAATATTAGAAGCATTCTCTCATATGGCCTTCTAAACTCTCTCTCTATCTCCTTAGTATTAATCTAGTTTTTCTTACACTCCTTTAAGATCTTCATAGTATATCCCATACCAAAAAAAAAAGGACCACCGCTGTCTATACTATTCAGGTGCTTCCGCTCATCACCGCTAACTACTACTCTGGTGCTTCTGCCATCTCTGTAAGTATATGTTTTACATGTTTTCTTAAATTACTGTCGAAGTGGTTTAACCTTTGAGAAATATTAGAAGCATTCTCTCATATGGCCTTCTAAACTCTCTCTCTATCTCCTTAGTATTAATCTAGTTTTTCTTACACTCTTTTAAGATCTTCATAGTATATCCCATACCAAAAAAAGGACCACCGCTGTCTATACTATTCTGGTGCTTCCGCTCATCACCGCTAACTACTACTCTGGTGCTTCTGCCATCTCTGTAAGTATATGTTTTACATGTTTTCTTAAATTACTGTCGAAGTGGTTTAACGGAAACCCAAAAAATCCGCCATACCCCTTATTGTTAAATAGCTTTTTAAGACACAAATAGCATATTTCTTTGAAACAAATGTTACATTGTGACCTTTTATCTATGCTAGGGTAATACCCGCAATTGTAACATTTTATATAATTATTACCTCTTCTATCTATCCAGTCATGTTCACATTCTATTATTTCTGTATTAACATATGTATATGTTATTTTTGTTAAATCTTTTTCATCCTTATCGCTATATATGCTGTATACTGATTCGTTATCTGAGTTATCTGTTAAGGATTCTATTTCGTAATCCCCTATTTGTTCTATTAAATTGCTCTTTTCTATATTTTTACCTTTGTTTGGGCATTTATTGGCTAAATGTTTTTCATCTCCGCATATGAAACATTTACATTTCCGTGTTTGTGGTTTTTTGACATATTTATTGTTATAATTGGATTTATATCCTTTTTGATATGTCGTGCTTTTCCTTAATTTCTTTTTATAGTCATAGTGACCATAAGCTTGTGGTGTATAAATGGCTGTTTTACAAAACGCATAGGCATTCTTTTTTAACTGTTCTTGTAAAGCAACTTCTTTACATCTTTCTTCTAATATTCCGAATGTATATGTTATTCTAGGTCCTATGCCTAGATTCTTTTGTTCACCGTATGTTTGTTTCCATGTTTCGTGTATATTCCTTCCTAGATCTCCTGGTAATTTTATAAAATATTTATTGCATAGATTATCATCCATGGCTAATCCTGTTTGAGATAATAATCTTGAGAAATCTATTGTGAATTCATTTATATATTTCATGTCTGCTATACTTAACTGTTCCAAATTTCTGATTGCCGTATCTTGTATAAGACTATTGTTTTTAGCTGGATCGACTCCTAGAATAAGAGTCCTTATCTGTGATGTAAAATTGTATGGATTGTCTCCTAGGGCTTTTAGCCTATTTATTTCATCTGGGTCTTGGGCTTTTTTACTTTGCCAGATACCTAGAGAAATTGGGCCTAATGTGGTTTCTAAATAAGAAAACATGTCTATGCTATCTTTTTTATTTGTTTCCCACATTCTTACTACTGTCTGTTCCCACATTAATACTTCATCTACCCATAACTGTGGTTTTTGTTGTTCTAGTAGTAGCATATTACCACTAAATATGTTTCCTATAGGTAATCTGTTACCTTTTCCTATATAATTGGATTCTTGTTGGTAGCTTGTGGAGGGATTTGTCCAATTTTCTCTCCCTGATGTTTCTTGTGTAGAAGTTCCTGTTTCTCCCCATTCTGTTTTAAATCTTGGTCTTTTATATGGATTATATGGACCAATATCCATATAATTTTGTTCTTGTTTGTAGAAATCTGATATCATTGTTTTACCTTTAAGTATGTCTTCCACTAGGGGTAAATTATAATAATTCTGTAGATTTTTGTAACTTTCTTCGTATGTCATTCCTAATTCTGTCATGCATTCCATGATCATGTCATCTGTTTCATCCTGTATATTTAATTCTGTGAACTTTCTATCAATGATTTGTTCTATAGTTTTATTAGTTTCTTCTATTTTGAATCCTGTATTTTCTTCTTCTTCTAGATCTTCTAATAAACTATAATCAAACTCTTCTTCTTCGAATTGATCAAATCCTATTAGCGTTTCACCCTCTTCGTTTTCTGTATCATATTTTGGTTCTGTATCAGTATCATAATCTATATTCATAAAATTATATTCTGTTGTTTCTTCATCATCTTCTTTTTTGTCAGATGATTTCTTTGTAAAATTTACAAATCTTAATTAAGCTTTGTGTTCCATCACAATCTTCATATATATAACTTCTTTTTGGCACTAATATTTCGTCTTCCTGACTTGTTATGTCATTTAATTGGCATTCCAATCCTGCTAAAACATTGCATCCTATTCATCAAGTGCTATGATCGGGTGTAAGATCTTCTCGTCATTCCCAGAAGCAGATAGATATACATACAGGCCTGCAAGAAAACGAATCTTCATCAGCGATAAAGAAGACGAACAGAAATACTTGAAAAGGCTTGCATGCAGCACATAATATACATGGTGGGACCATAACAGCAGTACAAAACCCATTGAAGAAATAATGACAGCCGGACAAAAAACACCACCAGTACCATGGGCCTTCAACCTAACATGGTGTAAAAAATACAAATTAATTGCGGAAGGTCATTATACACAAATATGGACACACACCAACTGGGTCATGATGCTCCCATTCATCGGAGAAGAGGATTCCAGTCCTATTCACATTTTCAATACAGATGAACCAGAAGATTACAACACCGAGCCCGGTTCACCACAGTCTATCGACAGCACACCCAGAGACTTCTAGAAACAATGACATCTTCACCAATTATACAAAGAAAAGTGGCCGACAAAGTGGCCAACATTGCTTTTTACTTTTAAGACTTTTTCACAAGTTTATTTGTCGACTTGTTTGTCGACTTATCTTTTAGTCTAGTGGAAGCAATAATTCATGTTGTAATTATTTAGCCTAGTATAAGTTAGATACGTGTCACTAGAATAGCTCTTTTATTCTGCCTATAAATTGTAGCTTCAGTTTCATTTGTAAACACACCAAGAAAACCTTTGAGAAATATTAGAAGCATTCTCTCATATGGCCTTCTAAACTCTCTCTCTATCTCCTTAGTATTAATCTAGTTTTTCTTACACTCCTTTAAGATCTTCATAGTATATCCCATACCAAAAAAAAAGGACCACCGCTGTCTATACTATTCTGGTGCTTCCGCTCATCACCGCTAACTACTACTCTGGTGCTTCTGCCATCTCTGTAAGTATATGTTTTACATGTTTTCTTAAATTACTGTCGAAGTGGTTTAACCTTTGAGAAATATTAGAAGCATTCTCTCATATGGCCTTCTAAACTCTCTCTCTATCTCCTTAGTATTAATCTAGTTTTTCTTACACTCCTTTAAGATCTTCATAGTATATCCCATACCAAAAAAAAAAAAAAGGACCACCGCTGTCTATACTATTCAGGTGCTTCCGCTCATCACCGCTAACTACTACTCTGGTGCTTCTGCCATCTCTGTAAGTATATATGTTTTACATGTTTTCTTAAATTACTGTCGAAGTGGTTTAACGGAAACCCAAAAAATCCGCCATACCCCCCTTATTGTTAAATAGCTTTTTAAGACACAAATAGCATATTTCTTTGAAACAAATGTTACATTGTGACCTTTTATCTATGCTAGGGTAATACCCGCAATTGTAACATTTTATATAATTATTACCTCTTCTATCTATCCAGTCATGTTCACATTCTATTATTTCTGTATTAACATATGTATATGTTATTTTTGTTAAATCTTTTTCATCCTTATCGCTATATATGCTGTATACTGATTCGTTATCTGAGTTATCTGTTAAGGATTCTATTTCGTAATCCCCTATTTGTTCTATTAAATTGCTCTTTTCTATATTTTTACCTTTGTTTGGGCATTTATTGGCTAAATGTTTTTCATCTCCGCATATGAAACATTTACATTTCCGTGTTTGTGGTTTTTTGACATATTTATTGTTATAATTGGATTTATATCCTTTTTGATATGTCGTGCTTTTCCTTAATTTCTTTTTATAGTCATAGTGACCATAAGCTTGTGGTGTATAAATGGCTGTTTTACAAAACGCATAGGCATTCTTTTTTAACTGTTCTTGTAAAGCAACTTCTTTACATCTTTCTTCTAATATTCCGAATGTATATGTTATTCTAGGTCCTATGCCTAGATTCTTTTGTTCACCGTATGTTTGTTTCCATGTTTCGTGTATATTCCTTCCTAGATTTCCTGGTAATTTTATAAAATATTTATTGCATAGATTATCATCCATGGCTAATCCTGTTTGAGATAATAATCTTGAGAAATCTATTGTGAATTCATTTATATATTTCATGTCTGCTATACTTAACTGTTCCAAATTTCTGATTGCCGTATCTTGTATAAGACTATTGTTTTTAGCTGGATCGACTCCTAGAATAAGAGTCCTTATCTGTGATGTAAAATTGTATGGATTGTCTCCTAGGGCTTTTAGCCTATTTATTTCATCTGGGTCTTGGGCTTTTTACTTTGCCAGATACCTAGAGAAATTGGGCCTAATGTGGTTTCTAAATAAGAAAACATGTCCATGCTATCTTTTTTATTTGTTTCCCACATTCTTACTACTGTCTGTTCCCACATTAATACTTCATCTACCCATAACTGTGGTTTTTGTTGTTCTAGTAGTAGCATATTACCACTAAATATGTTTCCTATAGGTAATTTGTTACCTTTTCCTATATAACTGGATTCTTGTTGGTAGCTTGTGGAGGGATTTGTCCAATTTTCTCTCCGTGATGTTTCTTGTGTAGAAGTTCCTGTTTCTCCCCATTCTGTTTTAAATCTTGGTCTTTTATATGGATTATATGGACCAATATCCATATAATTTTGTTCTTGTTTGTAGAAATCTGATATCATTGTTTTACCTTTAAGTATGTCTTCCACTAGGGGTAAATTATAATAATTCTGTAGATTTTTGTAACTTTCTTCGTATGTCATTCCTAATTCTGTCATGCATTCCATGATCATGTCATCTGTTTCATCCTGTATATTTAATTCTGTGAACTTTCTATCAATGATTTGTTCTATAGTTTTATTAGTTTCTTCTATTTTGAATCCTGTATTTTCTTCTTCTTCTAGATCTTCTAATAAACTATAATCAAACTCTTCTTCTTCGAATTGATCAAATCCTATTAGCGTTTCACCCTCTTCGTTTTCTGTATCATATTTTGGTTCTGTATCAGTATCATATTCTATATTCATAAAATTATATTCTGTTGTTTCTTCATCATCTTCTTTTTTGTCAGATGATTTCTTTGTAAAATTTACAAATCTTAATTAAGCTTTGTGTTCCATCACAATCTTCATATATATAACTTCTTTTTGGCACTAATATTTCGTCTTCCTGACTTGTTATGTCATTTAATTGGCATTCCAATCCTGCTAAAACATTGCATCCTATTCATCAAGTGCTATGATCGGGTGTAAGATCTTCTCGTCATTCCCAGAAGCAGATAGATATACATACAGGCCTGCAAGAAAATGAATCTTCATCAGCGATAAAGAAGACGAACAGAAATACTTGAAAAGGCTTGCATGCAGCACAGAATATACATGGTGGGACCATAACAGCAGTACAAAACCCATTGAAGAAATAATGACAGCCGGACAAAAAACACCACCAGTACCATGGGCCTTCAACCTAACATGGTGTAAAAAATACAAATTAATTGCGGAAGGTCATTATACACAAATATGGACACACACCAACTGGGTCATGATGCTCCCATTCATCGGAGAAGAGGATTCCAGTCCTATTCACATTTTCAATACAGATGAACCAGAAGATTACAGCACCGAGCCCGGTTCACCACAGTCTATCGACAACACACACAGAGACTTCTAGAAACAATGACATCTTCACCAATTATACAAAGAAAAGTGGCCGACAAAGTGGCCAACATTGCTTTTTACTTTTAAGACTTTTTCACAAGTTTATTTGTCGACTTGTTTGTCGACTTATCTTTTAGTCTAGTGGAAGCAATAATTCATGTTGTAATTATTTAGCCTAGTATAAGTTAGATACGTGTCACTAGAATAGCTCTTTTATTCTGCCTATAAATTGTAGCTTCAGTTTCATTTGTAAACACACCAAGAAAACCTTTGAGAAATATTAGAAACATTCTCTCATATGGCCTTCTAAACTCTCTCTCTATCTCCTTAGTATTAATCTAGTTTTTCTTACACTCCTTTAAGATCTTCATAGTATATCCCATACCAAAAAAAAGGACCACCGCTGTCTATACTATTCTGGTGCTTCCGCTCATCACCGCTAACTACTACTCTGGTGCTTCTGCCATCTCTGTAAGTATATGTTTTACATGTTTTCTTAAATTACTGTCGAAGTGGTTTAACCTTTGAGAAATATTAGAAGCATTCTCTCATATGGCCTTCTAAACTCTCTCTCTATCTCCTTAGTATTAATCTAGTTTTTCTTACACTCCTTTAAGATCTTCATAGTATATCCCATACCAAAAAAAAAAGAAGGACCACCGCTGTCTATACTATTCAGGTGCTTCCGCTCATCACCGCTAACTACTACTCTGGTGCTTCTGCCATCTCTGTAAGTATATGTTTTACATGTTTTCTTAAATTACTGTCGAAGTGGTTTAACGGAAACCCAAAAAATCCGCCATACCCCCCTTATTGTTAAATAGCTTTTTAAGACACAAATAGCATATTTCTTTGAAACAAATGTTACATTGTGACCTTTTATCTATGCTAGGGTAATACCCGCAATTGTAACATTTTATATAATTATTACCTCTTCTATCTATCCAGTCATGTTCACATTCTATTATTTCTGTATTAACATATGTATATGTTATTTTTGTTAAATCTTTTTCATCCTTATCGCTATATATGCTGTATACTGATTCGTTATCTGAGTTATCTGTTAAGGATTCTATTTCGTAATCCCCTATTTGTTCTATTAAATTGCTCTTTTCTATATTTTTACCTTTGTTTGGGCATTTATTGGCTAAATGTTTTTCATCTCCGCATATGAAACATTTACATTTCCGTGTTTGTGGTTTTTTGACATATTTATTGTTATAATTGGATTTATATCCTTTTTGATATGTCGTGCTTTTCCTTAATTTCTTTTTATAGTCATAGTGACCATAAGCTTGTGGTGTATAAATGGCTGTTTTACAAAACGCACAGGCATTCTTTTTTAACTGTTCTTGTAAAGCAACTTCTTTACATCTTTCTTCTAATATTCCGAATGTATATGTTATTCTAGGTCCTATGCCTAGATTCTTTTGTTCACCGTATGTTTGTTTCCATGTTTCGTGTATATTCCTTCCTAGATCTCCTGGTAATTTTATAAAATATTTATTGCATAGATTATCATCCATGGCTAATCCTGTTTGAGATAATAATCTTGAGAAATCTATTGTGAATTCATTTATATATTTCATGTCTGCTATACTTAACTGTTCCAAATTTCTGATTGTCGTATCTTGTATAAGACTATTGTTTTTAGCTGGATCGACTCCTAGAATAAGAGTCCTTATCTGTGATGTAAAATTGTATGGATTGTCTCCTAGGGCTTTTAGCCTATTTATTTCATCTGGGTCTTGGGCTTTTTTACTTTGCCAGATACCTAGAGAAATTGGGCCTAATGTGGTTTCTAAATAAGAAAACATGTCCATGCTATCTTTTTTATTTGTTTCCCACATTCTTACTACTGTCTGTTCCCACATTAATACTTCATCTACCCATAACTGTGGTTTTTGTTGTTCTAGTAGTAGCATATTACCACTAAATATGTTTCCTATAGGTAATTTGTTACCTTTTCCTATATAATTGGATTCTTGTTGGTAGCTTGTGGAGGGATTTGTCCAATTTTCTCTCCGTGATGTTTCTTGTGTAGAAGTTCCTGTTTCTCCCCATTCTGTTTTAAATCTTGGTCTTTTATATGGATTATATGGACCAATATCCATATAATTTTGTTCTTGTTTGTAGAAATCTGATATCATTGTTTTACCTTTAAGTATGTCTTCCACTAGGGGTAAATTATAATAATTCTGTAGATTTTTGTAACTTTCTTCGTATGTCATTCCTAATTCTGTCATGCATTCCATGATCATGTCATCTGTTTCATCCTGTATATTTAATTCTGTGAACTTTCTATCAATGATTTGTTCTATAGTTTTATTAGTTTCTTCTATTTTGAATCCTGTATTTTCTTCTTCTTCTAGATCTTCTAATAAACTATAATCAAACTCTTCTTCTTCGAATTGATCAAATCCTATTAGCGTTTCACCCTCTTCGTTTTCTGTATCATATTTTGGTTCTGTATCAGTATCATATTCTATATTCATAAAATTATATTCTGTTGTTTCTTCATCATCTTCTTTTTTGTCAGATGATTTCTTTGTAAAATTTACAAATCTTAATTAAGCTTTGTGTTCCATCACAATCTTCATATATATAACTTCTTTTTGGCACTAATATTTCGTCTTCCTGACTTGTTATGTCATTTAATTGGCATTCCAATCCTGCTAAAACATTGCATCCTATTCATCAAGTGCTATGATCGGGTGTAAGATCTTCTCGTCATTCCCAGAAGCAGATAGATATACATACAGGCCTGCAAGAAAACGAATCTTCATCAGCGATAAAGAAGACGAACAGAAATACTTGAAAAGGCTTGCATGCAGCACAGAATATACATGGTGGGACCATAACAGCAGTACAAAACCCATTGAAGAAATAATGACAGCCGGACAAAAAACACCACCAGTACCATGGGCCTTCAACCTAACATGGTGTAAAAAATACAAATTAATTGCGGAAGGTCATTATACACAAATATGGACACACACCAACTGGGTCATGATGCTCCCATTCATCGGAGAAGAGGATTCCAGTCCTATTCACATTTTCAATACAGATGAACCAGAAGATTACAGCACCGAGCCCGGTTCACCACAGTCTATCGACAGCACACACAGAGACTTCTAGAAACAATGACATCTTCACCAATTATACAAAGAAAAGTGGCCGACAAAGTGGCCAACATTGCTTTTTACTTTTAAGACTTTTTCACAAGTTTATTTGTCGACTTGTTTGTCGACTTATCTTTTAGTCTAGTGGAAGCAATAATTCATGTTGTAATTATTTAGCCTAGTATAGGTTAGATACGTGTCACTAGAATAGCTCTTTTATTCTGCCTATAAATTGTAGCTTCAGTTTCATTTGTAAACACACCAAGAAAACCTTTGAGAAATATTAGAAGCATTCTCTCATATGGCCTTCTAAACTCTCTCTCTATCTCCTTAGTATTAATCTAGTTTTTCTTACACTCCTTTAAGATCTTCATAGTATATCCCATACCAAAAAAAGGACCACCGCTGTCTATACTATTCTGGTGCTTCCGCTCATCACCGCTAACTACTACTCTGGTGCTTCTGCCATCTCTGTAAGTATATGTTTTACATGTTTTCTTAAATTACTGTCGAAGTGGTTTAACCTTTGAGAAATATTAGAAGCATTCTCTCATATGGCCTTCTAAACTCTCTCTCTATCTCCTTAGTATTAATCTAGTTTTTCTTACACTCCTTTAAGATCTTCATAGTATATCCCATACCAAAAAAAAAGGACCACCGCTGTCTATACTATTCTGGTGCTTCCGCTCATCACCGCTAACTACTACTCTGGTGCTTCTGCCATCTCTGTAAGTATATGTTTTACATGTTTTCTTAAATTACTTTCGAAGTGGTTTAACCTTTGAGAAATATTAGAAGCATTCTCTCATATGGCCTTCTAAACTCTCTCTCTATCTCCTTAGAATTAATCTAGTTTTTCTTACACTCCTTTAAGATCTTCATAGTATATCCCATACCAAAAAAAAGGACCACCGCTGTCTATACTATTCTGGTGCTTTCGCTCATCACCGCTAACTACTACTCTGGTGCTTCTGCCATCTCTGTAAGTATATGTTTTACATGTTTTCTTAAATTACTGTCGAAGTGGTTTAACGGAAACCCAAAAAATCCGCCATACCCGCTCTTTTATTCTGCCTATAAATTGTAGCTTCAGTTTCATTTGTAAACACACCAAGAAAACCTTTGAGAAATATTAGAAGCATTCTCTCATATGGCCTTCTAAACTCTCTCTCTATCTCCTTAGTATTAATCTAGTTTTTCTTACACTCCTTTAAGATCTTCATAGTATATCCCATACCAAAAAAAAAGGACCACCGCTGTCTATACTATTCTGGTGCTTCCGCTCATCACCGGTAACTACTACTCTGGTGCTTCTGCCATCTCTGTAAGTATACGTTTTACATGTTTTCTTAAATTACTGTCGAAGTGGTTTAACGGAAACCCAAAAAATCCGCCATACCCCCCTTATTGGTATCAGAGCATGGTACGATTCTAAAGGTTTAACAGACTTAGTCAGGCTCGTTGGTGGCAGTTGAAGTTATATATATATATATATATATATATATATATATATATATCAAACCCTCTCTATTGAAATTTCACCTAACAGGTAGGTATCAATACCCATATATATGTAGGTGACACGTCTGTTATGTGGAGGTTTTATCTTCGCTTGTCGATACAACCACACCATGAGTGATGGAACAGGAATGACACAGTTCTTGACAGCATTGGGTGAAATGGCACAGGGTGCACCTATGCCGTCAATATTGCCCGTGTGGCAAAGGGAGTTACTTTTCGCAAGGGAACCTCCGCGTGTGACATTTGCTCACCATGAGTATGATGCACCGGAAGAAACCAAAGTCATCAATGTCACAATGGAAGACTTGATCCAAAAACCAATTTTCTTTAGACCTAACGAGGTATCAGTCCTTCGTAGGTTTGTTCCAGAAACCCTAAAAGGTTGTTCCACATTTGAGGTGATAGCAGCTTGTCTTTGGCGTTGTCGTACTATAGCTTTACAGCTTGATCCTAAAGACGAGACACGTTTCTTTTTCCCCTTCAATGTACGTGCCATGCTCAACCCCCGTCTCCCTGTTGGGTACTATGGAAATACTATCGTCCTATCATGTGTGATTTCCACGGCAGGAGACCTATCGACTAAACCATTAAGCCATGCTCAAGAGTTGGTGATGAAAGCCAAATCTTTAGTCTCTGAAGAGTACGTTAGATCAACGATTGACCTAATGGTTGTCAAAGGACGACCTATGATGGCAGTTCTTAATAGCTTCGCCATCTCGAATGTTACAAGACACGTATTTAGTGAGATTGATTTTGGGTGGGGGAAAGCGGTTTATGGAGGTCCGGCTACAGGAGGAATCGATGCCATCCCGGGATTCTTTAACGTCTACATGCATTCTACAAACAACAAAGGCGAACCGGGAATAGTGGTACCCATATACTTGCCAAAGGTTGCAATTGAGAAATTTGTCAAAGAGCTAAATAACATGTTGGGCGATACGGGCTCCGAGACTACTTCTAGACTTTAATTTCCACACGTACACGACAACAAAATAGGTCCATTCAAGACGTATACTTGTCCTAATAAAGTACTAAGATACGTTTGTTATGTGGAGGATTTATCTATGCTTGTCGAATCAACCAAAGTCAATATGCTTGTCGAATACCGGGGAATTCTTTACTTCAACCCAATTTAGATTAACGAAGCAAGAAAATAACCACGGGAAGAAATTTAAGTTGCGAACATATTTTTCGTTGCAAACAGGGAAATAAATAAAAGTACAACATATATCCTCATTTTCATGAATAATAAATAGACTTTGATTTTTTACAACATTCATAACAAATATCTCGTGAATGCCCAAGACCGATTACAGACTATCGTTTGCTCTCCAGTTCACAACGGAAGTCAGACTCGCAATCAAAGCAATTAAAATCATACAACACTTAAAAAGACAACACCATTTAACACAAGAAATGAGGTTTGTTTGCTACATTACTACCTGAAAACTTTACATTTTGTAACCTCACTTCATATTCAGATCCAACATTGAACAAAAACTACACACATTTTCTTCTCTAAAACTTCCCCATAAATCTACCCGAAAGAAAATACACAAAATAATCGATCACACATTTTATGAGCGCCATCCCCAGTTGAATAAACCACGTCCGTCCATGTTTTTTTACCAAATATCACCGTCCGAACTGTTAGAATAGATGAGGGATTCGATTGATAGATAGGTGAGACGTGAGATGGTTGGAAGCGGCCGTGCTTTTCATATATTGAAGAAGAGTACAAAAGGTTGATTAACCTAACAATAAAACCTAAGCAACCTATTTATACAAGATAAGTTACAGGTATTTACACAAAGGACCCTGAACTATACATATTAACAATAATACTCTAACACCCCCCCTCAAACTCAAGTAGGGGAAGAATGAGCCAAATTGAGTTTAGAAACAAGGGTCCAGAAACGCCCCGGAAGATGAGATTTGGTGAAGATGTCCGCTGTCTGGTCAATGGTGGAGATTGGGAGAAGTCGAACGGTCTTGCGAAGAACATGTTGGCGGGTGAAGTGACAGTCAATCTCGATGTGTTTTGTGCGCTCATGAAAGACATCATTATGAGCAATCTGAATAGCACTGTTGTTATCACACCACAATGGTGTTGGAGAAAACTGATGAGCACCCATATCAGATAGTAACCAGCGTAGCCATACAAGTTCTTGTGTAGTGTCAACCAAGGCTCGATATTCAGCTTCAGTACTAGATCGAGCTGTTAGAGATTGTTTCTTGCTACGCCAGGAAATGAGAGAGTCTCCAAGGAAGAAACAATATCCAGTGGTATAGCGGCGATCAGTTATGTCTCTATCTAAGTCAGCATCGGAAAAGGCACGAAGAGTTAAGGACGATGTGGACGAGAAGTGAAGGCCATGAAACATTGTCCCTTTAAGGTACCGAAGGATACGAAGAACCGCGACATAGTGATCGGAGCACGGAGCATCCATGAACTGGTTGACTATATGAACTGCATATGCAAGATCCGGTCGAGTAACAGTCGGATATACCAGAGAACCAACTAGTTGACGGTACCGTGTAGGGTCCCGCAGTGGGGTTCCGGCATTGGGAGTAAGATGCAGATTTTTCTTAATGGGTGTAGAAGCAACTTTGTTGTCCGTGATCCTAGCTTTGGACAACAGATCTGAGATGTACTTGGCTTGGCAGAGATAGATGCCGGAAGAGTCTGACAGAACCTCAAGGCCAAGGAAGTAGTGTAGCTTACCAAGATCTTTCATCTCAAAGCATGAGCTGAGAGACTGTTTGAGATGGATGATACCTGTAGAGTCACTGCCGGTAATGATCATATCATCAACATACAATAGGAAGTAAGATAGTACCTGCAGCAGTAGTCCGAGTAAACAAGCCAGAATCATAATTACTCGGAGAAAACCCCAATGAGATGACAGTATTGCTAAAATTTTCAAACCAAGCACGAGGAGCTTGTTTGAGGCCATAGAGGGCTTTTCGAAGTCGACATACATTACCCTGACGGGAGGTCACACCTGGAGGGAGTCGCATGTAGACTTCCTCTTCGAGATCGCCATTTAGAAAGGCATTCTTGACATCCATCTGATAGAGTGGTCATTTCTTGGTGGCAGCTATGGCTAGAAGACTACGAACCGAGGTGACCCGAGCCACAGGAGAAAACGTTTCCTCGTAGTCAATGCCATATTCTTGATTGAAGCCTTTTTCCACAAGACGTGCTTTGTAACGATCAATAGATCCATCAGACTTCGTTTTGATTTTGAAGACCCATTTGCAACCAATGGGTGACTTGCCCGGTGGGAGAGGTACAAACTCCCATGTATTGGCTTTGTCAAGAGCCTGAAGTTCCTCAGTCATAGTTTGCTGCCAAACAGGGTTAGATACGGCTTCCTTGTAGGAATTGGGTTCATGGTTGGACATCAATGTGGCATAACAATGATAATCACGAAGGTGAGAAGGAACTTGTCTTACCCGATCGGAGCGTCGTACTTCATCTTGTGATTGAGAGGTGCTATGATCCATAGACTCAGTAGATGGCTCAGAAGTAGTCCTTGGAGGTGGTGCAGATGATTGATCACTATCAGAGGACACAGATGGGACAGGTGAGGGCTCAGATGGGATAGGTGAAGGATCAGATTGAGGAGAGACAGAAGGAGGTGGAACAGATGGTGAGGAGAGAGTGGAATCTAATTGGAGTGAGTCCAATGAGATAGACGTGTCTGTAAAGAAAGAAGTAGAAGGAGTGGGTGTGTCCTGAAATTTTGACACGGTAGAGAATGGAAGATGTTCCCAGAATGTGACATGACGGGATATACACAGTCTTTTAGAGACCGGATCCCAACAACGATAACCTTTATGTTCAATTCCATAACCAAGGAAGCAACATAATCGAGAACGAGGTTCGAGTTTGGTGTGTTCATGAGATTGTAGCTGAACAAAACAAGCACAACCCCACACTTTGAGGAGTTCATATGCGGGGGAGACTCCGTAGAGTACTTCATACAGAGACTTTTGATTTAGAATAGGAGTCGGGTGTCGGTTTATGGTGTAGACAGCCGTGAAGGCTGCTTCACCCCAAAAGCGTTCTGGACACTTGGCTGAGATTAACAGAGTACGGACAGTGTCAAGGATGTGACGGTGTTTGCGTTCTGCACGGCCATTTTGTGGAGAGGTGTCGGGACAGGAGTACTGAGAATGAGTACCCTGAGATTGAAGAAAAGAGAGGAGAGAAGATTCTTTGTATTCCATAGCATTATCTGCTCGAAGAATCTTTATAGGCTTGGAAAACTGGGTTAGAATCATACGGGCGAAGGTAATATAGATTTTAGGTAGCTCTGAAGCGGTTTTTTCATGAGATAAATCCAAGTAAAACGTGTGTGATTATCAATAAAAATGACAAAATATCGAGCACCTCCCATAGATGGGTGTGGTGCTGGTCCCCATACATCAGAATGAATAAGATTAAAAGGAGAAGCAGATTTGAATTCATTAATTTGAAAAGGTAAAGCATGATGTTTGCCAAGTTGACAAGATAAACAAGAAACATGTTCAGAGGAAGTGTTTCCTAACAATCCTGAACTAGCTAACGCTTTTATTCTAGCTAATGATAAATGGCCTAAGCGCGCATGCCATAGTTCAAATGAAGGAGTACTGGAAACGGAAGCAGCAAAATTTGATGAAGGTAAGGGAAGACGGAGATAGACCACTTAAATCATCCGACCAACTTTACGGCCTATTCCAAGGATCTGATTGGATTGGTCTTGGGATCCTGCATAACACAACCAAAAGGGTGAAATAAAACGATTAGACCGGCTTCCATAAGCTGAGTGACTAAAATCAGGCTCAGAGATAAGTTAGGAATATGCAGCACATCAGATAATTGAATGTTGGGGGTAGATACAGTCCCACTGAAGGATACAGGTAAACAAGTATCATCAGCAGTACGAACTGATGAAAACATGCTAGAAGTTTGTTTAGAGACAAACCCGTCAGTCTTAGGTGTCATGTGGTTACAACATCCAGAGTCAAATAGCCAAGGATTACCTGATGCAGAGGTATTGCATTGAGAATTCATACCCATAGAACCTGTCATGAGTTGCTCCATGAGCTCTTGATTCCGGCGCATGAGTTCCATAAGGTCAGGCGTTGAGTTGTTGCTATGCTGTGTTGGAACTGCTGGCGATGGGGAATCTTGGGTGATTGAGCCAGCAACAGATTAAGTTCGGGACTATTGCCGTTGGTTACCCGAGTTCTTTGGATGTTTTGGGCAATCAGACCCATAGTGACGTGGCTGTGTGATCCCACACCAGCGACATTTTCGAACTAGGCAGTTGAGAAGAAGATGAGAAGTAGAATGACAGAATGTGCATTCATTGTTGTTCCCCTTGCCCGCAGATTTAGACTGGTCATTGGTACCCCATTTACCTTTTGCCTTTCCTAAGCTGGAAGTGTAGAGCACCGTATCTGATGGTAGTGGAAAACGCTGTTGAAGACGAGTTTCTTCACTCAGCAGTTCAGTGATAGCTTCTTCGAGAGTAGGTAATGGATGCCTATGTAGAAGCGAGGCTCGAACGTTCTCAAAGCGATCAGTGAGGCCCATTAGAATAGTAACCAAATGCAATTGGCTAAAGTAAGCAGTAAACTTCCGAGCCGTTTCATCGAAAATTTGAGGTGCACCCAAGTTCAGATGATCTCTAAGAGCTTGCATCTCAGAGATGTAGGAGTTGATAGACTGATCAGGTAGCTGTCTTTTGTTCTGAAAAGTAGTCCACAACTGATATTGATGTGACAAGCCTGTAGAAGTGTACCTGTTTGCAAGAAAATCCCACATACCTTTTGCTGTTGTATAGCCGAGGAATTGCTGATTGATCTCAGTAGTTGTAGAAGCATTTATGAATCCGAGGATGCGAGCATTCACGATATCCCAATCATTCATACGTTTTGCAAAGTCGACTGCGCTATCCTTTTCCTCTTGAACAGGAATTTTGGACGTACCAGTGACATAGGTATAAAGGCCACGAGACTTGAGGAGAATCGACATCTGATGATGCCACAGAACGTAGTTGTTCCCATTGAGAACAACTGAGATGGGATTGGAGTGACCAGAATTGAGAGCCATTTGAACTGATTCATGAATTCTGGTAGGTTTCTGAAATTTAGAGTAAAGCTGTTCCGGAAGGAAATCAAAGACAGTACCGGAAGTTTAAGTTCATGAAGACACAGTTTCAGTTCAAAGTAAGTCCCGCAACTTGTGAATACCGGTACCGGGAGACAAGTCCTGCAGTTGCAGGTTGAGTGTATGAGGAATACCGGAACTTGGGAATACCGGGAGTGAGTTACCGGAAAATGAAATACCGGGACTAAACAAAATTGAAACAGGTACCGGAACTTAGGTTTTCCGGAATAAGGCAGGGCAGATACCGTAAGTTGTTAGGTACCAGGAGTAAAGATAGGTACCGGAAGTTGTTACCGGGACTTAGACAGATACCGGAAGGTGTTTGTTACCGGGACTTAGGCAGATACCGGAACTTAGAGGGTTCCGGGGTAGGGTTCCTGACAGCGCCCAAAACGAACGAAATCGAACGATCGAAAGGCAAACAGACGACTATATGAAAAGCAGAAAAGCAGAAATCAAACAATCGAGTATAAGATACGTACCTACAGCTCTGATAGCATGTTAGAATAGATGAGGGATTCGATTGATAGATAGGTGAGACGTGAGATGGCTGGAAGCGGCCGTGCTTTTCATATATTGAAGAAGAGTACAAAAGGTTGATTAACCTAACAATAAAACCTAAGCAACCTATTTATACAAGATAAGTTACAGGTATTTACACAAAGGACCCTGAACTATACATATTAACAATAATACTCTAACACAAACCATTATCAGGAAGAAGTTTGATTCTATTAGCGTTCTTAATCACCCAATCGGTGAATTCAGGCGTAGATGCCAACTCAGAAACCGATTCTCTAGTCGATTCCTCGGTGAATTCCTCCCATTCTTTCTTCGAGAACCTCTTTCTGTTAGGGGTCTTGTGAAGCGTCGAGTAAAACTCATGTTGACTCTTCCTCCCCCCATGTGTTCGCCTTTCCTTCATCAACCAAACATAGCCGAAAAGATAAATGCATTATTCATTCACTTAACAATGTATGATATATATTCATCAATTTCTCAATCGATTGAATTCATCTTTTAACTCAAATAGATTTCATATACTTTTTGCATTAAAATAATATCCGAACGCGAACGACATCAACCCAAAATCCGATCAACCAAGACCCGAAGCAATCCGAAATCTGAAACTTAAACTTCGAGTCTTTATTTCCATATCTGAAATCCTATCGGATTTTTGTTTGCCAACCCAAATCCGTCTAACCCACCCGATGCACACCCCTGATTTTAACTATTTATTTATTTGATATCTATTCAAACCTAATAAGATTTTGTGCACTAAATTTTAGCATACAACCATCTTCGTTTGGTAACAGTTAAATGCTAGTAATTTTCTATTTACCAACTTTTATTACTGTATTATGTAAATCAAATACTGTAACAAAATTGATATCTTAGGATATTCACTATTATTTTATCTAATATATATATATATATATATAGAGAGAGAGAGAGAAAGGTTCAAACGAGAACGCTAACTATTTACGAGAACGGCCACCCATGTACAAAATCACATGTGATTTTACACTACCTGGATTTTGTACAAAATCACATGTGATTCACGTCCAGATTTCCAGGTAGTGTAAAATCACATGTGATTTTGTACGTGAATCACATGTGATTTTGTACATGGGCGGCCGTTCTCGTGTTCTCGTAAATAGTTAGCGTTCTCGTTTGAACCCACCTCTCTCTCTCTCTATATATATATATATATATCTACAATTAACCTTTTATTATTGGATGATATATCTATTATGTCGATGTCTTATATTTGCTTTGGTCGACTAAATATGGTATACTTTCTACAAAATACGGTGAAATAGCATGGTCAGTCATATAGCCATTAGCTAGTAGGAGACTAGTTGGTGCTGAACGGCTGAGCCCCTAACTGTTCCACATAATAGTATAATATAGCCAACATATGAATTATGGCTCCTCATTCTACTATGTCGAACACCATAGATCGAATCCGTAGACCGCTCTTCTTTTGTTAGTTCCTTTTGTTTTATATAAAAAAAATTGTTTAACCACCATTTTTTTCTCCTTATATTTTTTGTTTAACCATAATTTTTTGAACTTCTCTTTTTCATTAGTTAGATCATTTCAAAATTTAAAATACATATATATGTAATTTATAATATTTATCTTAATATTATCAATAAAAACTTCTTTTATTATTTTCAATTATTAAGATTTTACCATAAATCAGAATAAACTAAATCAATATTAATATTATTGTATAAATTCTTTCAAAAATACATAAATGACGGCTTGATAAAATAAAACATTTTGACATAAAAAATTTCAATTATATCTTTTGCCTCCAAAATGTGTATATATATGTAATATGAGGAAGGATAATGCGAGAAATTAAACATTATGCGAGAATGCGAGAAAATGTGATATCATAATGATTATATAGTATGTGGATGTGTTTAATCATATATTATTAAATGTCTATGTATTCTTAATGTAACATGTGTATAATCATGTATGATTAAACTTGTGTATCATATATGATATCACACTTCTCGCATAAAAGAGCAAAGGATTTATAATAAATTAAATAAATAACTATAAAGGAAAAAAGTGGAAATACTAAAAATAATTTGTATATAATAATATTTTAAATACAAAAATATTCAATCTTTGTTCCATTTTGAAGGTATTGATAGCAAGATTATAACAGTGTAATTTGTTAACAAAATATATGTATTTTTTAACATATTTTAGTTAATATACTTATGTTAATATGATAAGGGTGTAAAAAAAAATGAAAACTTGTTATTAGCTAATGTGATGCTTTGTATTAAAAGTGTCTTAAAAACTTATGACATCCAAAAGCGTCATATTTCAATGCCTTTAGATGTGACGCTTTAGTTTTTAATCATATAAATGAAGTCTTATAAAACAGTCTATTTGGATGCTTTAAATTTTTTGCGCCCTATAAACCCAGTTTTGTTGTGGGTGAAAATAGGATGAACGTATTGGTAAACACACAAAAGTTCATTCAAAGATAAATATGCAAACTCGCGTTCCTTTTCATATTCCAAAAACTAGGGGTGAGCATAACCGGGTACCCGGCTAAATTTTATGGAACCGGAACCGACGGTTCCTAGAATATAGGAACCAGAACCGGAACCGCTTCCATCGGTTCCCTATATTTTGGAA
The DNA here is from genome assembly GCA_033807775.1 of Saussurea involucrata. Taxonomy (NCBI): domain Eukaryota; kingdom Viridiplantae; phylum Streptophyta; class Magnoliopsida; order Asterales; family Asteraceae; genus Saussurea; species Saussurea involucrata. The sequence goes on along the minus strand of CM066325.1, from coordinate 9,307,903 downwards.
CCGGTCCCGGAACCGTCGGTTCCGGTTCCGGGTACCCAACGACAACTTTTTTAATTTTTTTAATAATTCATACAATAAAAATTGTAATTTTAAGTTTATTGCAAACTATAACAGATGGACTCCTGCACGATGGAGATGTGTGAGAAATCGTGGGGAAGGCCTGGTTTTGCAAAGGTTCTAATTGAGATTTGGGCGGTGGGGGAACTCAAAAGGGAAGTTGAAGTCAGTATACCAAGTCTTACTGGAGGCAAGGATGAATTTGTGAAGGTGCGTGTGGAATATCTTTGGGAACCACTCCAATGTGGACACTGCTGTGTTTTTGGTCACAAAACGGGTGCCTGTGTGCGGGCAGAAGTGGCAAGAGCTGAAAAAGCAAAAGATAAACAGGCTGCAGTGGATGATGAGGGGTTTGTGCGTGTTAAGCGTAGAATTTGGAGGCAAAAAAAAAACAAAATAAATCTACTAGGGATATGCCTCGGAAAGAAAAGGAGGATCTCGCAGGCAAGTTTGAAGGCACTGGTAAACACGTGAATTTTGAGTTTTCTTCTTCGAATGCAGATGTGGGGCTCTCCAAGCACGAACCACAACCCTCCCTCTCACAACATTCCTCTACGGGTGGCTCCTCAAAGTACTTGGATAATGATAGACCACCAAAGGGTGATGGGTTTGTGATAGACCCAACCGCTGGCTCTATGATAGAGTTTTTCAGTACTTTATGCTCTATGAGCGTTTGTGACAAAGTTTTTCATTCAAACTTTTGCCCCACTGCCCCACTGGCTCACTTAATTGTCCGCTTTGCCCCACTGGCTCACGGATTTATTCTTGGCGACCTGACAAGGACTTCGCAAGGACTTCCCAGGAGGTCACCCATCCTGGTACTACTCCCACCCAAGCACGCTTAACCACAGAGTTCCCAAGGAACCCGCATGCTTGTGGCCCCAAAACCCGTTGTGTCTGGTAAGGCCAAGGTTTACTAATATACCCAACATCTCTCCTGTCCACGACCGATGTGGGATATGCCTAAGGTGTTACACACACCCCCCTCAGGGACTCATCGTCCTCGATGAGGTTTGCCCCACATCTCGAACGGCACAGGAGTGGCTCTGATACCATCTGTAACATCCCAGGCTAACCGTACCAGATATTGTCCGCTTTGTCCGCACACCTGGACTCACGGTTTTAAAACGCGTCTGATAGGGGAGGTATCAAGTTCCTCTTATAAGGCAACCTTTGTTCCCCTCCCCAACCAATGTGGGATCTTACAATCCACCCCCCTTGAGAGCCCAGCGTCCTCGCTGGCACACCAGTCCGGTTCCCGGCTCTGATACCATTTGTAACACCCCCTTACCACGACACAATATTGTCCGCTTTGCCCCACTGGCTCACGGATTTATTCTTGGCGACCTGGCAAGGACTTCGCAAGGACTTCCCAGGAGGTCACCCATCCTGGTACTACTCCCACCCAAGCACGCTTAACCACAGAGTTCCCAAGGAACCCGCATGCTTGTGGCCCCAAAACGCGTTGTGTCTGGTAAGGCCAAGGTTTACTAATATACCCAGCATCTCTCCTGTCCACGACCGATGTGGGATATGCCTAAGGTGTTACACACACCCCCCCTCAGGGACTCATCGTCCTCGATGAGGTTTGCCCCACATCTCGAACGGCACAGGAGTGGCTCTGATACCATCTGTAACATCCCAGGCTAACCGTACCAGATATTGTCCGCTTTGTCCGCACACCTGGACTCACGGTTTTAAAACGCGTCTGATAGGGGAGGTATCAAGTTCCTCTTATAAGGCAACCTTTGTTCCCCTCCCCAACCAATGTGGGATCTTACAATCCACCCCCCTTGAGAGCCCAGCGTCCTCACTGGCACACCAGTCCGGTTCCCGGCTCTGATACCATTTGTAACACCCCCCCTTACCACGACACAATATTGTCCGCTTTGCCCCACTGGCTCACGGCTTTATTCTTGGCGACCTGGCAAGGACTTCGCAAGGACTTCCCAGGAGGTCACCCATCCTGGTACTACTCCCACCCAAGCACGCTTAACCACAGAGTTCCCAAGGAACCCGCATGCTTGTGGCCCCAAAACGCGTTGTGTCTGGTAAGGCCAAGGTTTACTAATATACCCAACATCTCTCCTGTCCACGACCGATGTGGGATATGCCTAAGGTGTTACACACCCCCCCCCTCAGGGACTTATCGTCCTCGATGAGGTTTGCCCCACATCTCGAACGACACAGGAGTGGCTCTGATACCATCTGTAACATCCCAGGCTAACCGTACCAGATATTGTCCGCTTTGTCCGCACACCTGGACTCACGGTTTTAAAACGCGTCTGATAGGGGAGGTATCAAGTTCCTCTTATAAGGCAACCTTTGTTCCCCTCCCCAACCAATGTGGGATCTTACAGTTTTTGGAAGATGGAATTGGGTGTCTAATGTTGCGTGCTCGGTTTCTGGAACGAGGATTCTAATTGCTTGGGACCCTCAAGTGCTTGATCTAAATTTGCTTGAAAGCCATGGACAATATTTGCACTGTCTTGTTCGGCTATGGGGTACCTCTCACCCTATTTTTCTCATTGTGGTTTATGGATCGAACGACGGGGTGGCAAGACGTCTTTTATGGTCGGGATTACGAAAATCTAAGGTCCTTCTTGGAAGTAACCCATGGATTCTTATGGGGGATTTTAATTCTATGCTTTTTCCCCATGATGGGTTTGGTGGGTCTTCGCGCCGTAACTCGGATATGGAAGATTTTTTCCTATGCATTGAGGATGTTGAGGTGTTCGACATTCCTTATACGGGCATCCAATTTACTTGGAATCAAAAGCCGCGAGGAGGTAATGGTATTTGCCGTAAGCTTGATAGAATCCTTGGCAATACGGAATTTTGTGATAGATTTGGAGATGCCTCTGTGTCTTTCCTGCCACGAGGTCTTTCTGATCATGCCCCAGGTATCATCTCGTTCAGGGGTGGGCCCCGCAAAAAGCGTAAAGGCTTCAAATTTGATAACGTTGTTGCTTCGCACCCTGATTTCATGACGGCGGTGGCTAATGTGTGGGGTTTGGAGGTACACGGATCTTTCATGCACAAGCTTCTTTGTCAACTTAAACTTCTAAAACCAGCGTTACGTCGGATGAAAGCTTCATATGGTGATTTATCAAAAAAAGTGGAGACCCTAAAGTTTGAGTTAGATGCAATCCAACTTGCTGTTGATAGTGACCCTTCTAATGCTGATCTGATTGAGGATCTTGCGCACCTTATGATGGCCTTCCAGCAGGCATGTATTGATGAAGAAACCGTGCTTCGTCAACGGGCAAAGGTACGATGGCTCAATGAAGGAGACGGGAACACTAAGTTTTTTCATAAGGTGGTTAAGGAGCGACGTAGTGTAAATTTTATACGATCGGTTTGTGGTTTGGACGGGGTGTTTGTGTACGATGATGATATTGGTAAGCTCTTTGTTTCTCACTTTCAAGGGATTCTTGGCGAATCTGACTTGAATGTTGATCCCATTATGCCTTCCCACTTTTTCGAACATAAGCTGGTTCTCTCTGAAGCGCTGCATATGATCAGACCTATCACGGATGAGGAAATTCGATGCGCAATGTTTAGTATTGGAAACGATAAAGCTCCTGAGTCTGATGGGTTTTCTGCGAATTTTTTAAAGGCGGCATGGCAGGTGGTTGGAAATGATCTGTTATTGGCGGTTCACAATTTCTTCTACTCTGGCCATATCGCAAAAGAAGTGAACCACACCCTTCTTTGCTTAATCCCGAAGGTTCCGAACGCTTCCAAGGTAACTGGCTTTCGGCCTATATCTTGTTGCTCGGTTATTTATAAGTGTATTAGCAAATTAATCTCGGACCGTATGAAAGGCTATTTGGACCAGCTGGTTAACTCTGCACAATCTGCGTTTATTCCTGGTAGGCGCATATCTGATAATATTCTGATGGCGCATGAACTCGTGTCGGGCTACCAATTGAATTCTAGTTATCCGTGTTGTGCTTTTAAGATCGACATTCAAAAGGCGTACGATACAGTGAGTTGGGACTACATCTTGCATATGTTGCAAGGGTTTGGGTTTCATCCGGTGTTTCGTAACTGGATTAAGGATATGCTTCACACATCGTCGTTCTCAGTTGTTGTTAATGGCAGTTCAGAGGGTTTTTTCAAAGGCGCTCGGGGCATAAGGCAAGGTGATCCTATTTCCCCCTACCTTTTTACCCTTATTATGGAAGGATTTTCCATGATCTTAAAGCATTGTATTGAGGAAGCTGATTCTTTTGGTTACCATAGGGGGTGTCATGAGATGGGCATTACCCACTTGTGCTTTGCTGACGACTTGTTCGTGTTTACACGTGGTGACCTCGCTTCGGTGGAGATCCTAAAGAAAGCTTTAGAGATATTTCGTGTTAGATCGGGACTCGCTCCTAGTATTGCTGAAAGTGAGGTTTTCTTTGGTAATGTTCCTGAGGACACAAAACAATTGATTCTGAACTGCTTACCTTTCAGATCGGGGGTGTTCCCCATCCGGTATCTTGGGGTCCCTCTATCCCCAGTTCGGTTGAAAGTCAGCGACTTCGGGCCCTTAATCAGTAAAGTTAAGCTCCGAATTCATAACTGGAAGTCTAAATTTCTTTCGTATGGTGGGCGCCGTCAATTAATTATCTCTGTGCTCTAGTCTTTGCAGCTTTATTGGATGTCGGTTTTCGTTTTCTCGTCTGGTATTATTCATGAACTAGAATCTATTTGTCGGGACTTCCTATGGTCTCAAGGTGATTCCTCACGCGGTAAATGTCGAGTGGCATGGCAGGATATTTGTAAACCTATGGAATGTGAAGGACTTGGACTTCGTCGTCTGGGTGTGTGGAACCGTGCTCTTGTCACGAAACATGTGTGGGATATTTTATGCCGTCGTAATTCTCTTTGGGTCAGGTGGGTTATGTTCCATTATTTACGCACCTCTTCTTTATGGTCCGTCCGGGTAAGACCAGCTTGGTCGTGGGTTTTCCGTAAAATGCTAGATTTGCGCAAACATGTTAGGCACTTTTTTTTCTCTTCTATAGGTGATGGCAGATCATCTAACGAATGGGAGGACACCTGGGTTGAATGTGGGGCTTTTGCCGAGCACATTTCTTATCGCAATTTTAGTGCTGGTGGCTTTTCGCTGAATTCGACAGTTCGAGACGTTTTGGATACCATCAACGGGGACTGGCCTTTACCGTGGACTGAAAGATGGCCTGAACTAGGGTCACATACAATTCCAATAATTCAGGATTCGATTGGTGATCGGATTTTATGGAAGGGGCCAAATGATATGCTGCAGGAATTTACGGTAAGTAATGCTTGGCGGTCCATGGAGGAGTTGTATCCTACGGCCCCTTGGTACAAATTTGTGTGGTTTAAAGGTTATATTCCGAAACATGCATTCTGCATGTGGAGTGCTTGTTTACAGAGACTGCCAACACAGGATCGGATTGGTCTTTGGAAACATGATCCTCCCGATTTACAATGCGTTTTCTGTGGGGACTGCCCGGATTCTCACAATCACCTCTTCTTTGGATGTGCTTTCTCGGTGAAGGTTTGGAGGTGGGTCAAGTGTGAAGCCAATATGTATGGTTTCCGAGAAGATTGGGATGGTATTCTTAATGGCCTGGCGGATGGTTCGTTGAAGTTACGGTCCACGGCTCAGAAATTATCTCTATCCGCTACTGTTTACTACATCTGGCAGGAACGAAATCGTAGATTATTTCGGAATCAAAGACGTTCGGAGGAGCAGCTTGCGAAGGATATTGTGGAGCTTGTTTTGTTGCGGGTTGCTTGGAAGACTAGGATTCGGAAGATCCCCTTGAATGATAATGATTCATGAGTGGTGCGTTTGGCGTGGCTTTTGGAGGCGATGGGCTGTTATTTATTTCTGGAGCTTGTATTGTTCGTATAATCTTTGTTTGTTTTGATTGATTGTTGCTTGGTACGGTGTTGTTACCAAGTTTTTTTGCTTTGCCGTTTGGCCTGGGTTGGGCTTTTGCCTTGAACGCTTCTATTCCTTTTTGCCTTTTTAAATTTGCCTGGAGTTTTTCTCTAAAAAAAACAAATGGTGAAAACTAATCCGATAAAAACTAATTATTACATAAATAAATTAGAAACTCTCGAGTATTGAGTCTTGAGATCAACAAAACGACTTCCATAACAATTCACGTCTTTACGTTGCTAACACCTCAAATAAAACACTTAGATGAAAATGAATAAAACACTTAATAAAAGTATAAAACTAATACCACATCATTAAATATTTAAATATAATAAATATATAAATATCATAAATATATAAATAATTTTTATTAAAAAATAGCGGGACCGGTACCCAGCGGATAACGGTTCCAAAAAAATGAGAACCAAAACCATAACCATCCTTGATCGGTTCCGTATGAACCGGAACCGGAACCGGAACCAATCACATCGGTTCCGGTTCTGGAACCGGCAGTTCCAGAGCGGTTCCGGTTCCAAAAACGGGTACCCAGTTCCGATGCTCACCCCTACCAAAAACCCATGTAACCTTTGATGGAATCCACCTCCATCAAATTCAATTCTATGAATGTAACATCCCAGGCCAACCGTACCAGATATTGTCCGCTTTGTCCACACACCTGGACTCACGGTTTTAAAACGCGTCTGATAGGGGAGGTATCAAGTTCCTCTTATAAGGCAACATTTGTTCCCCTCCCCAACCAATGTGGGATCTTACAATCCACCCCCCTTGGGAGCCCAGCTTCCTCGCTGGCACACCAGTCCGGTTCCCGGCTTTGATACCATCTGTAACATCTCAGACCAACCGTACCAGATATTGTTCGCTTTGTCCACACACCTGGACTCACGGTTTTAAAACGCGTCTGATAGGGGAGGTATCAAGTTCCTCTTATAAGGCAACATTTGTTCCCCTCCCCAACTAATGTGAGATCTTACAATGAAACCGAACACCCCTAATAAAGAAATAATTAACTTGTTTGATGAGCGAAGGTCCTAATTCATGCCAAAAAAATCAAGATTAATACGTAGAAACCTATTTCTTTAATTAATATACATGTTCTACAATTCGTTTTATAGTTAATTAGTTACAAGTCAAAAAGAGGTGGAACTGAATTCTGAACTATTAATTTTGCCAACTTATCATTAATGACAAAGATATATTATTGACTTTTGAGGATCTCATTTATAATCTTAATTAGCAAAAAATTGGAAGGATTAATTGTTACTATTTATGGGTTAGTTACAAATCTTGAATTGCTAGCCATTAATCAGACCCATAAATTGTTTGACTTAGGGTATTTTAATTAATTTCCCTAAAGTATTTCAGTATAAGATTTAGCTTCTCGTTTGAACTTTCCTTTATATAATAGTTATATTAACGTCATTATATATGATCCATAATAAATAGTATAAGTAATGGCTCAATAATAATAATATGTTTTTGATTTCAATTAACACTATAATATAAAATATTTATCCCTCTTCAATCATTTTATAAATAAAAGTCTTAATATTCATGGTTTTTTTATCTACACATATCAAAAATGAAATTGACCGTCAATATCATCATTAATCGCATATTTCATATTAATAATAGAGATATTAATTAAAATACCCTAAGTTTGATCATCTTTTACTGAAATACCCAAAATCTCTCCCATTTTGCAAAAATGCCCTAAAAATCCGCGACGGAGCCCGCGATCGCGGGCTCCAGGCCACATGTCACCAATGTTTACCCACTTTGCCCGCGTTGGTCCCTCAAGAATGCCCGCGGTCCAGCTTTCCCCCTCAAGAATGCCCGCGTGTGCAGTTTTGGTCCCTGCCCGCGTTTGACTCATTGACCCCGCGATCGCGGGCTACACGTGTCACCAAAGTTTGCCCACTTTGCCCGCGTTGGTCCCTCAAGAATACCCGCGGTACAACTTTCCCCCCTCAAGAATGCCCGCGTGTGCATTTTTGGTCCCTGCCCGCGATTGACTTTCTTTGACCTCCCGCGATCGCGGGCTCCTGTGCCACGTGTCGGCACAGGGTTAACCCTAAAATCCCTTTGACGAACCCTAAACCCTAATTGTTTCTTCAGCCGCACTATATAAGGGGGGGGGGGGGGGGACCAAGACACGGCCACTCTCAATTTTTTTAATCACTCTCTCAATTTTTAATCAAACTCTCTCAATTTTCTCCCACTCTCTCAATTTTGTCGTGTGGAATACGCGTTCGGGTTTTGTGAAGATGTCTCGTATTACCTCTTTGGTATGTTTTCCTTATGTTATTTGTTATTTTTTGTATGTTATTTTAAGTTAAGATATATGATTTGTAGGTTGTTATAGTGTTTATAACTTATGTTTGAATATGTTTTATGTTTAACATGATATGTATGGTTTTATGTTTGAATGTGATACTTGTATGTTATAATGTGTATGTTGTTATAGTGTGTTTTTTCATATAAAAATTGTTAAGAGTGTTTTTTTATAAAAAAAATTGTTAAGAGTGTGTTTTTATAAAAAAATTGTTAACAATGTGTTTTTTTTATTTTATAAAAACACACTCTTAACAATTTTTTTATAAAAACACACCCTTAACAATTTTTTATAAAAACAGTTTTTTTATAAAAAATGTTTAATAGTGTGTTTTTATAAAAAATTGTTATAGTTTTATGGTTTTTATAATGTGTTTTTTATAAAAAAATTGTTAATTTTTTTTATAAAAACAGTTTTTATAAAAAAATGTTAAAAATGTGTTTTTTTTATAAAAATTGTTAAGAGTGTGTTTTTATAAAAAAATTGTTATAGTTTTATGTTTGAATGTGATATTTGTATGTTATAATGTGTATGTTGTTATAGTGTGTTTTTTCATATAAAAATTGTTAAGAGTGTTTTTTTATAAAAAAATTGTTAAGAGTGTGTTTTTATAAAAAAAAATGTTAACAATGTTTTTTTTTATAAAAACACACTCTTAACAATTTTTTTTATAAAAACACACCCTTAACAATTTTTTATAAAAACAGGTTTTTTTATAAAAAAATTATTAAGAGTGTGTTTTTATAAAAAAATGTTAACGGTGTGTTTTTATAAAAAAAACACATTTTTAACAATTTTTATATGAAAAAACACACTATAACAACATACACATTATAACATACAAATACCACATTCAAACATAAAACCATAAAACTATAACAATTTTTTTATAAAAACACACTCTTAACAATTTTTTATAAAAAAACACATTTTATAAAAAAATTGTTAAATATGTGTTTGTTATAAAAAAATGTTAAGAATGACAACTTAGGTCCCTACGGTTTTAAGAATGACAACTTAGGTCCCTAAACTTTTAAGAATGCCAATTAGGTCCTAAACTTTTAAGAATGACAACTAGGGTCCCTAAACCGCACTGTATCTCTATATAACAATATGATACGTTGAAATAAAATAAACCGCACTTTATCTATATATAACACTATTATACGTTGAAATAAAATAAACCGCACTTTATCTATATATAACACTATTATACGTTGAAATAAAATAAACCGCACTTTATCTATGTATAACACTATTATACGTTGAAATAAAATACAACCGCACTTTATCTTTATATAACACTATTATACGTTGAAATAAAATACAACCGCACTTTATCTATATATAACAATATGATACGTTGAAATAAAATAAACCGCACTTTATCTATATATAACACTATTATACGTTGAAATAAAATAAACCGCACTTTATCTATATATAACACTATTATACGTTGAAATAAAATAAACCGCACTTTATCTATGTATAACACTATTATACGTTGAAATAAAATACAACCGCACTTTATCTTTATATAACACTATTATACGTTGAAATAAAATAAACCGCACTTTATCTATATATAACACTATTATACGTTGAAATAAAATAAACCGCACTTTATCTATGTATAACACTATTATACGTTGAAATAAAATACAACCGCACTTTATCTTTATATAACACTATTATACGTTGAAATAAAATAAACCGCACTTTATCTATATATAACACTATTATACGTTGAAATAAAATAAACCGCACTTTATCTATGTATAACACTATTATACGTTGAAATAAAATACAACCGCACTTTATCTTTATATAACACTATTATACGTTGAAATAAAATACAACCGCACTTTATCTATATATAACACTATTATACGTTGAAATAAAATACAACCGCACTTTATCTATGAATAACACTATTATACGTTGAAATAAAATACAACCGCACTTTATCTTTATATAACACTATTATACGTTGAAATAAAATACAACCGCACTTTATCTATATATAACACTATTATACGTTGAAATAAAATACAACCGCACTTTATCTATGTATAACACTATTATACGTTGAAATAAAATACAACCGCACTTTATCTTTATATAACACTATTATACGTTGAAATAAAATACAACCGCACTTTATCTATATATAACACTATTATACGTTGAAATAAAATACCACCGCACTTTATCTATATATAACAATATGATACGTTGAAATAAAATAAACCGCAACATCTATATAAAATAAAATAAACTGCAGCATCTATATATAACACTAACTATAACATCTGTGAATGACTATGTAGAAGGATTTCTTTAACATCGACTTGACGGTAAGGTGCAAAGTTTCATACATCGAGGAATTAGGAGCGCTGTTTAGGGGATTAGGTGATCGCGCGGATACCCTTGAGACCATCTATAGAGGGACACCGTTCGGGCCATGGATGGATGTGTCTTACTCTGGTGGCGACCCTACGCTAGTACACATGTTTCTACAGTTGGAGGTCGAGGACGCCAACGCTGAGCCGGAGGAGATGCATTTTGATTTCTTCGGCTCTCAATTGCATTTTGGGCGTCGGGAGTTCTGTCTAATTACAGGACTACGTTTTGGAGAGGCTCCCCCCCTTCCTCCCTTAGAAGACTGCTCCTTCGTTCCTAGGGTTTTCGGCATTTCAGCATCTCGTTTGAAGCTGAAGGCAGCCCGGGAAAAGATGAAAGAGGGCCTTAGTGCCCTAACCGACGACGATGCTGTCCGTGTATGCTTGGTGGTGATCGTGGATATGGGCTTCCTGGGCCGTGAGTATAGCCAGCATGCTTCATCGACGGTCCTTAGGGCCGTCGAGGACCTTGAGCTGTTTAACAGCTACCCGTGGGGTAGCCATATCTGGACACATTGCTACTCTAATCTGCACCGAGCCATAGGCAGACGCGCCGATCGACATGCAAAGATGAATCTTTGTGGTTTTACATACGCCTTCAAGGTTAGATACGTAGTATAACAATTGTTAATAATACATACAAACTGTTTGGCTTTTCTTTTTACCAGCCGCCCCCTTCCTCCTCCTACCAGCCGGCCCGTTCCTCCTCCTACCGGGCGCCCCCTTCCTCCTCCTACCAGGCGCCCCCTTCCTCCTCCTACAATCCATATCAGGCGGCCCCTTCCTACGAGCCACAACGTGGCTCACATGAAGTCCTGTGGGACTACGTCCACGAGCCGCTAGAGACACGTGTACACTATCTGGAGGAAGTCTACAGACAGTTTAGCGCTGTCAATGTTAGTGTTTAACTTAATTTGTTGGCCACGTTTATTTAGTTTGTATATTAATATTACGTTCTAAATTTGTTTTAGCTGTCGAGTACGACACCGATCCCCGCTCCGTTCGGACAGGGGGCACATGCGACGTTTGCCACCACATCCCATCCGTCATTCCCTGAAAATGTAAGTGACATTGAGTAACCATCATAGTTATATGTTTGTTCCTAAGTTTGTAACTCTTATAATGATCAATGTCACGCAGGCCGGGATGTCGGGGGCCGGGATGTCCCAAACGCCGTTCGCCACCACATCCTATTCTACTATCCCGGAGAGTGTAAGTGACACTGAGTAACCATTATAGTTATATGTTTGTTCCTAATTTTGTAACTATTTTAATGTTCAATGTCACGCAGGCCGGGATGTCGGGGGCATACACCTCGCAGATGCCGCCGCCGTTCGCCACCACATCATATTCGACTATCCGGAGAGTGTTAGTGACACTGAGTAACCATTATAGTTATATATCGATAATCCTAATTTTGTAACTATTTTAATGATCAATGTCACGCAGGCCGGGATGTCGGGGGCACAACACATGCCGTCGTTCGCCACCACAGCAATCACAAACATCTTTGGCGGTTCGGCTGATGACTATTACAGGCCGGAAATGCATAATGTAAGTTATTTTGGTAGTTTTGGTTTAATTGTGAACATTTCCTAAATTGTACTTAAAACATTGAGTAACGTAATTTTCAGACGGGGTCTCCTATTATCCAGGATCACTTCTCGGAGCACTTCTCGGAGCCTGACGACGACTCGATGGATGTTGTAGATCCACCACCACAGGTGACCCCGCTCCCTCAAAAGCGGCCGCGATCAATTTCACAATGGTTTCGTCACCCGTTTGGCCAACAAGGATCTACGACACCACCGCCCGCTAAAAAACAAGCAAAGAAAGCGGGGGGAAAGAAGGGAGGAAAGAAAAAGGGAAAGGTGCCTTCACCGGAGCCTCAACCGGCATCGGAAATATTGAGGATGTGTCGGGCTGGTCACCTCTCCCCCATGATATCCGTCCCTTACTTGAGCCTGGAAATCACCCCCCGCTTTTTCCAGGTGTACATCCCAATATGCATTCATCCCAAACATTGGCTGCTTGGAGTGTTTGAGCTTGACGCTATGACCATGACCATATATGACAGCGATAGTGCCAATCTCTTCAGAGACCAATTGGAAGACCAGATGAGAAGGTTTAAAGATGTGCTATTTGACTTCTTTTGTCGGGTCAAGGACACGAGGCGTCGCGATAGGTCAGAGCTCTTTCGCCATAAGTTCGCCAAGAATACACCCCAGCAGGCCGGGATGAATGCGGATTGCGGTGTCTGGGTATGTCGTAATGCCAGTATCTTGATAAATAACGATGTGGTATTTGTACACCCTGACCAGACCGAGGCCGAGGCCAAGGCATTTCGCATACATATGGCGGAGTCCATTTATGCCCATTGTCAAATAAATCAAAGTTAGGTTGTTTATGTAACATTAAATAATTGTTATTTTTAGTATTAACTTATTTTGTTAAAGTATGATTGACTTACTGTTTACTTCATTTGGTTTTTGCTAATTTCATCCATTTACTCAACTTTGAGTATCGATATCTCTTTCATACATACTCTATTTTGGACGCATTATATATCATTTCGAAGATCTCATATAGAAGAACATAAACCTACTAAAAGTTAGTTATATATAACACATATATATAAATTTAAATGCGTCCAAAGTTTAGTAAAACCCATATTTCCAACACCTAGTAAGTAGGTTTATGAAACTTGCGATAATCCTAATACAGAGATTATTGGATGAACAAGCATTTATTTCTTGATTATTGGGGTATTGGTTCTTGTTGTCTGGAAGTGATTCATATGATGCAAAAATTGGTATCATGTAATGTAGAACAATATCTATATTATAGAAACTTGCATTTGATAGTACCATATAAATCTGATCTAAATTCTCATTAATTAGCTATGTTTGACTACTTAAAGACTAATTTTCTGCCTAATGAAAGACCTTTATTCAAGAGCAGACGAATATTGCAGTTACTTTTTCAGTGGAATCATGCAGGCAACTTTTTCAGACGAAATCTATAAACACATTCAAATAATAATAATTTAAAACGATTTAATGAATTAGTTAATATATGATTATTATGTTAATGCGATAGGAGTGTAAAACAAAATTGAAAAAAAATAAGAGATGTACCATAAATTAAATAATTAACTATAAGAGTATGAATTTTAAATATAAAAAATATTTTTTTATGTAGTGTATAACTGTATATGATATATATTAAAATATATAAATCCAAAAAAATTCAAGATTGAGCTCATTTCGAACATATCGAAGAGACGATTATAATGGTGTAATTTGTTAAAATTAAAACGTATTTTTTTAACGTATTTTAGTTAATAAACGATTATATGTGTTAAATGTAAAATTAAAATAATGAAAGTAAAAGGTATAAAGTAAATTTAGTAAATAAGTATAGGGGTTGAAAGTGTAACATTTCATTTTAAATTCGTAAAAATGGACGAAATGGGGTGAACAGTGCCAAAATATCAAAATTTTCATAAATGGTCCCTGGAATTTTTCAAAAATGGTCTCTTGCAATTGAAAAGTCACAAAAATAACCCCATCGCGGGATGAGCCCGCGATCGCGGGATTCCATTTTTCAAAAATGGTCCCTGCAAGTTTAAAAAAGTGTCAGAAAAGATCCCTGGCCCGCGATCGCGGGCTCCCATCGCGGATTTTTGGGGTATTTTTGCAAAGTGAGAGAGATTTTGGGTATTTCAGTAAAAGATGGTTTGACTTAGGGTATTTTAATTAATTTCCCTAAAGTATTTCAGTATAAGATTTAGCTTCTCGTTTGAACTTTCCTTTATATAATAGTTATATTAACGTCATTATATATGATCCATAATAAATAGTATAAGTAATGGCTCAATAATAATAAAAACATGTTTTTGATTTCAATTAACACTATAATATAAAATATTTATCCCTCTTCAATCATTTTATAAATAAAAGTCTTAATATTCATGGTTTTTTTTATCTACACATATCAAAAATGAAATTGACCGTCAATATCACCATTAATCGCATATTTCATATTAATAATAACTTTAATCAACAATAGATCTTTAGGCCACCCCTAAATTAGAAATCTAGCTCGCCCTTAGAGCATGGTGATTTGTAAACCAAAATTGGCCACAAGTATATTTTAGAGTCACTCTTTGGACATGTGTTCCACGTTTTTTCATGTACTTTAGTTTTAAATAGGGGTGGCAAAAAGTGATCTAATCCGTCAATCCAACCCGAACCCAACCTAATAGTAGCAGGTTGGGTTGAGATTTTTAACCCATTTAAGTTAAATGGGTCAACCCACCTAACCCAATTAATAAATGGGTTGAGTTGGGTTGAAATTTTCGACCTGTTTCCAACCTGATTTAAATCCATTTCCAACCTGATTTCAACTCATTTCCAACCTACTTTCGACCCATTTACAACCTGTTTGTAACCCATTTATGACTTGTTTTTAATTTATTATCATTATTTAATTATAATTAATAATTAAAAAGTTAATAAAAAACTAAATATGATTTACTAAAGTCTAAAACAGAACTCATTCGGTCCTTCCATTTCAATATTCCATCGTTCAAACATTCAAAGTCTAAAACTCTCTAAACCCTAGCCGACACTTCCTTCAAGTTCCAGTCAAGAGATCGACGCTAGCACATCCACGCCGACGTCGGCGACGCCATTCTACGTCGATTTATTGAAATTTTGAACAATTTATTTGGTTTTGTGGTTGTGACTTGTGTATTTGTCATGGAATTATGTTTTAGTCCTTTTTATTTTATTTAAAGTTTTAAAATTAAATGGGTCAACCCAGTTCAACCCATTTATTAAACATGTTGGGTTGAGAAAATCATAAACAGGTCAACTTGTTCCCAACCTATTTAAGTACCAGGTTGGGTTGGGTTGAAAATCTCAACCCATTTACTTAAACAGGTTGGGTTGGGTTGAGATTTTCAACCCAATTAATAAATGGGTTGAACCCGAACCCAACCCAACCCGACCTATGTAACAACCCAAAATCCTAGTGAGTCTTGGAGTTTGGTGGTCAAAATAAAAGAAACGAAAGTTAAGTTAAGGGACCATTTCTGTCATTTGATGAATGTATATAAGTGCACAAACTTCTAGGGCAGCCTCCATTCTCTAAAATCAGTATTTTGGTGTGAGGTTGGCAACTAAGAGAGAAAAGGGAGAAGAAGGAGGTTTTTGGAAAGAAATCAAGAGAGTGAAGAATCATAGGGGAACCAAAGAAGAAAATCAGTAAGGTAACTCTTATTCCTTGTTAATTCTCGTGTTCGATCTCTACTGGTCTGGATTCTTGAGATGTATTGTGGTGATTCATTGAGTTTTCACCTCTTTTCCTTCTTAATGGGTTTTAAGGGTTTTTGTCTTGTTAAATCGATTTAGATGTTTATAAATGGATTAAGTGAATATTTGAGGTTGGTGGATGAACCCTTGTATATATCTAATCGACTTAATGGCAAAAATCGGAGTATAAATCAGTTTTAGACTTGTTAAGTTCGAACAACCGTGTTTTCCGGACACCAGTGTTTGGTGGTGTCCGGATAAGTTGCAGGTGTCCGGGTAAGTGCCCCGTGAGGATGTCCGGGTGTTTCTTAGCGTCCGGAAAAGTGTTGTGTCCGGATAAGTCTAGCGTCCGGAAAAGTGTTGTGTCCGGATAAGTCTAGCGTTCAGAAAAGTGTATCCGGACAGTAGGGCTGAGCTATTTTCTGATGTGGATCTATTGCCTTAGGTGTTCTGTGGGTGTAGCTTGAAGGTGTTTAGGAAGTGCATTGTACGTCAATCAAGGTGAGTTCCTAAACCCTTTTTACGGCTTAAAATATTAAACGTTTTCTTTACTGATTATGGTTCTTAAAGCGCATGAAATGTTTACAACTGAAATGCATGTTTCTTACGCACATACTTTTATGTCGAATGAAAGCTTGATATGACGAAATGAGATAGCAGGACTTTTAAAGATTATAATTTCATGCCTATGAAATGTGTATGCATGTTATGTGATGTCGGTCTGCACTGTGGAATCAGAGAACCTCGGGATCCGAGGATCCCTTGGATGCGTATGACGAGACGGTAGGTTGGAATTTGTTTCCCTCCTAACCGGGTATCGGGGAGTCTGCCTGGGCCCCGATACGAGAGGGCGAAAGGGGAGTCTGTTTGGGCCCCGATCGCGGATGTTTATGTGATTCCCTGTACAGTGCAGTACCATATGTGTGGTAGTTCATGAATTATTCTAAATTGATTTCTGGTGGTTCATACATGTTGTTTTACGGAGGGAATTCACTAGACCTTTTGGTCTAACCCTCACATTTTCAAAACTAAACCATTTTCAGGTAAGCGTTCCGCGAGTTTCCTCGGGGAGGAAATAGGAGAGGCATGGCATACTTGGAGATTAGAGCGACTCCAAGACTTAGACTAAGGACATAGTTAGAGCTCGGCTGTGGATTTTGTAGACTTCCGCTGTCATTTTGTTAAGCTCATTTATTGATGTATTGAACAGGTTAAATTTTGTAATGTAAAACGCTCAGTTTCTATGATTTTAATGCATGCCAAGTTTACGGATGTTACAAGTGGTATCAGAGCCTTAGTTTAAGGGATTTAGGTTGCCGTTAGGGCCTAAACTTAAACTGTAAGACGAAGAACACAGCCGAGACATAGGATTGCCCCTAGGAACGATCACTATAATTGTGTTTAAGAATAAGGTGCCAAGGACAAACGTGTAAGGTAAGTTTGGGATTGCACCTGGCCAGTGCAATTGTGAACTTACAGGTACATGTGCGTGCTTACATTACCTTATATAGCATTTTGTGATGTCATGTCTAGCAAAGGTTGATTATTGCTTTCTTTCAGTATTCGTGAATGGTTGGGAGAAATTTGAGGAGTAAGTCGGTACCTGTTGTACCAAGGAATCAGGAGGAAGAGGTTCTAGAGAACGGACCGGTTAACCGCGGAAGGGGTCGCGGAAGAGGCCGTGGAAGAGGTCGTGGAAGGACAAGGAGTGTGGAAATTCCTGTCAATCAAGAAGACTCTGTTCAGGAAAGTTCTGCTACTGTAAGAAGAGGGAACTCGACGAGGGGACGTGGTCGAGGCCGGGGTTCCACATTTGTCACTCGAGAAAATTTGGCTGTTGAGCTGGGTAAGATTCAAGAAACTTTGCAGACTCTTCTTACTAAACAGAATGAGTCAGTTTCGGTAAGCAAAGAGCCGACTGAGAACAAGGAGAGTGCAGATTTGTCAAGCCCGGTAGAGACCGGTACTGGGAGCTGCTCGAAAGCTTTATCCTTGGTGGTGAATGAGTCAGCAGCTAAGGGTTGTAACTTCAAAGTCTTTGCCTCATGCAAGCCCCCTACGTTCAAGGGCGAGTGTGACCCGGTTTTGGCAATGAAGTGGGTGAAGGAGATGGAGCTGGTTTTCGATACGTGCAAATGTGCTGATGGGGACAGGGTGATGTTTGCCTTGTCCATGTTGAAGTCTGATGCAGTTTATTGGTGGGAAGCCGAAACTGGAGGAAAAGGTTCTGCGATGGCAAAGGGGATGTTGTGGGAATCGTTTGTTGACAGGTTTAAAGAGCAGTTCTGCCCACTCGCGGCAGTGAAAAGGCTGGAAGAAGAGTTTCTGGGTTAAGAACAAGGAGGAATGACGGTACGAGAGTAAACTTCTAAGTTTATTGAGAAGTCCCGTTTTGCTGACTTGTATGTACCAACGGAAGGGCGAAAGGTGGACCGCTTCATCCATGGTCTGAGAAGTAACATTCGGGAGCTAGTTCTGACGAGAAACCCCACTACCTTTCAGGCGACCATCAATACGGCCGAGCTGATTGAGATGGAAAAGAACCGTCAGACTTCTGAAAAGAGTGGCGACAAGCGTAAATGGGATGGGTCGGGTAATGACTCCAGGAAGGGGAAGGTGTTCCGACCAGATAATCGTGCAAACAAGGATACCGTGGGGAAACCGTGTACGAAATGCAACAAGGTGCACCGGGGTGATTGCATGGCAGGTTCAAACTCATGCTACCGGTGCGGCTTGCCTGGTCACATGTCAAGGGACTGCCCCAAAGGGAAATCATGTTTTCAATGTGGAGCTACTGGTCACACCAAGTACGATTGTCCGCAGTTAAAGAAGGGAGGATCAACTCAGTATGGGGAACGTCAGGGAGGAAAGGGCGGTGATAAAGGAGCAGAGCCTACGCGTCCGAAGGGACGTGTATTCCGCATGACTGCGGAGGAGGCGGAGGAAACTCCAGATGTTGTGGCAGGTACATTTCTAGTGAACTCTCTATGTGCCAAGGTGTTATTTGATTCAGGAGCAAACCTCTCTTTTGTATCGCATGAATTTATGAAATGTTTGGGGGTGAGGCCTAGACGTTTAGAGAGAGCTCTAGAAGTGGAAACTCCCAACGATGGTTTGGTGTATGTTAAGGAGGTGATAGAGGATTGTGTCATAGATATAGAAGGAAGGTTGATACCTATGAAATTATATCCCATGGCAATGGGAGAGTTCGATGTGGTGTTAGGTATGGACTGGTTAGCCGCAAATGATGTGAACATCGTTTGCAACAGAAAGCTTATCAGGATTCAATCGCCGAATGGGGATCCCATAGTGATTTATGGGGACCGCCGTAATAGAAAGAATAGCCTGATCTCTATGATTAGGGCTACTAAGTGCTTGAAGAAGGGGTGTAGGGGATACTTGGCGTATGTGCTGGATGCCAAGAAAGAGAAGCGTGGGGTGGGCGATGTGCGGGTAGTAAATGAGTACCTGGAAGTATTTCCGGACGACTTGACCAGTCTACCCCCGGATCGTCAGATCGAGTTCAGAATCGATTTGATGCCCGGAGCTGCACCGATTGCCCGCGCACCATATTGATTGGCGCCATCCGAAATGAAAGAAATGATGACTCAGTTGCAAGAACTGTTAGTCAAGGGATTCGTCAGACCAAGTACATCACCATGGGGAGCACCTGTGCTCTTCGTGAAGAAGAAGGACGGTACTATGCGGATGTGTATTGATTATCGAGAACTCAACAAAGTCACGATCAAGAACAAGTACCCGATACCGAGGATTGACGACCTGTTCGATCAGTTACAGGGAGCCAATTACTTTTCAAAGATAGACCTGAGGTCAGGTTACCATCAGCTCAAGGTACGGGAGGAGGATGTGCCGAAGACTGCCTTCAGAACCAGATATGGACACTACGAATTTCTAGTGATGCCGTTTGGATTAACCAACGCCCCGACAGCATTCATGGACCTAATGAATAGGGTGTGCCAACCCTATTTAGATCAGTTCGTGATAGTGTTCATAGATGACATCCTGATATTCTCAAGATCAGAAGCGGAGCACGAAAATCACATTCGTACGATTCTCGAACTGCTAAAGCAAGAGAAGCTGTATGCGAAGTTCTCTAAATGCAAATTTTGGTTGAGAGAGGTACAGTTTCTCGGGCACGTGGTGTCTGAGAAGGGGATCATGGTTGATCCGGCAAAGGTCGAAGCTGTTGGACAACCTAAGGGGGGGGGGGTAAGGTTGTATTTAAAACTTTTACTTTCAAAAATTCTTTTTATAAATAAATACGGAGTAAGTACGGAATAATACAGAAGAGTGTAAATACAAACAGATACACAGATATTATATAAATAAATATAAATGCAAAGCAATTTATATAAACAGATATAATTTAAAAGCACAGCGGAAATGTAAATAGATAAGGGAAAGAAAATACTTGACAACGATATTTTTAAAGTGGTTCACCAAACACAAAGTTGGCTAGTCCACCTCGAGAAAATAACACTTCTCGGAGATCCAATACGAAAACGTGTTCTTTACGGTAGAACACAAACCTTAGTACAACAAACGCGAATCACTCTACTTTGAGAGATTTATGTGGATCACTCACTCTATTCAAACACTTACAAGAGGGTATAATTTTAATATGAATAATCACTCTTGAATAAGGTTTATCACTTGGATATTTTTAGAGAGTTTGATCACTTGAGTTGTGTTGCTGATTCAACTAATCGAGAGATTTTAATCTGCTATCAACTCAAGATTTCTTACTCAAAAACGAGTTTTATAATTTTAACAGTTTAAATATCAAGAGAGGATGCTGCAGAGTCTTTATCAAATGCAGGGAGAGTTATTGTGAATTTTTGTAGCATTGAAGGCTGGTGCTTGCATGTATTTATACTGGATGAGCAACATGGCCTGAGGCTTTCGCGGTATACCGGCTAACTCTCGCGGTATACCGTGCAGAGGAAAAAGTACTTGTCAGAGAGAAGGTCAACCCTGCAAAAAACAAACGGAAATGGTACCCGCGGTATACCGGCTAAACACCGCGGTATACCGCCCAGACAAAAACACTTCCAATCAGTCAGAGAAGTACAGCAGGCCGCCGCGGTATACCGGCTATTCACCGCGGTATACCGCCCAGAACAAAGGGCAGGAAGCAGTACGCATGCGCAGTGTCTTCTAGAACCAAATCTTTCACAATCCAGCAAGATGATAAGATGTTACTTGGTTTATTTAAAAAGACAGTATTAGAAAAATCCAAGTGGTATATTATTTTAGGGTGATTTATCATTTTAAAATTAAAACGACGAAAATCTTCAGACTTGGATTCTTCAGATAAACATTATCGAGATTATTTAAAAGCTGCACACTCAGATAAAATATTAGATAACAAAGAATGCGGTGTGTTTTGTAATCATCAAAATAAATATGGAGATGTGATTTTATGTGTACCAAAAATATATCACAATATTAAAGCTGGGTACACTTGCACCAACAATCTCCCCCTTTTTGATGATGACAAACACAACGCTAAACACGAGAGCATACTCGGTTTCTCTCCCCCTTTTGTCGAAGCAAAAAGGGTTAGGAAAGACGCTATGCTCCCCCTTGAAAGATGCTCCCCCTCAAAATATGAAATATTTGAGAGTTAGTATTTTTAAGGGTTATACTCAAGCATGCCTAAACCAAGTCTTAATTTAAAGAAGGCTTTTTTGTTAAGAGCTTTAGTAAAAATATCGGCCAAATTATCTTCCGAATCAACCTTTTCAAGCACGATTTGGCCTTTTTGAACATTATCTCGTAAAAAGTGATGTCTCAATTCAATATGTTTGGTACGAGAAAGTAGCACGGGATTTTTGCTTAAGTTTATGGCACTTGAGTTATCACACATAATTGGAATTTTGGTTAGATGTACCTCAAAGTCGGTAAGTGTGTGTTTCATCCATAGGACTTGAGCACATGCTCTTGCGGCGGCTACATATTCCGCTTCGGTAGTAGACAACGCTACGGATTGTTGTTTCTTGGAGAACCAAGACACAAGTGAGAGACCTATAAAGGCACATACCCCACTAGTACTTTTTCGGTCAACAATAGATCCACCAAGATCGGAATCGGTGAAACACGTTACTTCTAACTCGGGTTGCTTTGCATACCATAAGCCAAGATTAGTAGTACCTCGTAAATATCGAAAAATACGCTTGATAGCTTCATAGTGAGTTTGTTTAGGTGAAGATTGAAAACGAGCACATAAACATACACTAAACATAATATCAGGTCTACTAGCAGTTAAATATAATAAACTACCAATCATTCCACGATAAATCTTTTCATTAAAATCGTTTCCCTCCTCGTCACGAGATAATTGTAAGTTTGTGGTCATTGGAGTTTCAACGGGTTTGACATTTTCAAAGTTAAATTTTTTCAACATATCTTTACAATATTTAGATTGACTAATAAAAATACCAGTTTCACATTGTTTGATTTGCAATCCTAAGAAGTATTTTAACTCTCCCATCATGCTCATTTCAAACTCGCTTGTCATTTTCGCAGAAAATTCATTACACAGTTTTTCATTAGTGGAACCAAAAATAATATCATCAACATATACTTGCACAACTACAATATCATTTTGATCATATTTCACAAACAAAGTATTATCTATTTTACCCATAATATAACCACTAACAATTAGAAAGGTTTTTAATCTATCATACCACGCACGCGGAGCTTGCTTTAAACCATAAAGCGCCTTTTTCAATTTATAAACATGTGTCGGATTTTCAAAATTTTCAAAACCGGGAGGTTGAGAAACGTATACCTCCTCATTTATAATACCATTTAAGAAAGCACTTTTAACATCCATTTGAAATAATTTAAAATCTTTAGCATTTGCAAAAGCGAGAAGCATTCGAATAGACTCCAACCTTGCAACCGGTGCAAAGGTTTCATCATAATCTATACCTTCTTGTTGATTGTACCCCTTGGCAACTAAACGTGCCTTGTTTCGTGTGACTCCACCGTTCTCGTCTACCTTGTTACGGAAGACCCATCTTGTGCCAATAATGGTTTGACTACTAGGGCAAGGAACTAAGTCCCACACATCATTCCTAGTAAATTGGTTTAACTCTTCTTGCATGGCCATTATCCAATCCTCATCACCTAAAGCTTCATCTATGGTTTTAGGTTCTATGGTTGAGATAAAGGCATGGAAAGCACAATGGGTATGGATTTGTGATCTAGTTGTCCTTTGGTTTAGGTCACCTATAATTTGATCTACGGGATGGCCTCGAGCGGTTCTAAGGTTAGGATCATCTATACCTTGTGGAATAAAGCAAGGAGGGGCATCACTAGATTCAATATTATTTGTGGAAGGTTGGGTACCTAAATCCAAGTTGCTAAGTTGTTGTGCTAAGACGTCTCCCTCACGGATATTGTCATTTGCTAAGGGTGCACTCGGTTTGGGAGGACTCTCGTCAAAGCTAACATTTAGGGATTCTTCTACAACCATGGTCTCCTTATTTAGAATTCTATAGGCTTTGCTATTCCAAGAGTAACCTAGGAACACTCCCTCATAGGCTTTGGCATCGAATTTGGTTAGATAGGATTTGGTGTTTAAAATGAAACATTTACATCCAAAAACTTTCAGGTGAGCTAAGGAAGGTTTTCTACCACGGTAAAGTTCATAGGGTGTCTTATTTAGGATACTTCTAATTAGGACACGGTTAAGCACATAGGTCGCGGTAGCAACGGCATCACACCAAAACTTTTGGGGAACTTGATGTTCGTTTAGCATAGTTCTACTCATTTCTTGCAACGTTCGATTTTTCCTTTCAACAACTCCATTTGACTGAGGAGTTCGAGGAGCCGAAAAGTTATGAGTTATACCATGTTTATCACAAAAGGCACCAAATTGTACTTCATTATCGAATTCTCGTCCATGGTCCGTACGTATTGAAACAATCGTACAACCTTGTTGGTTTTGAATTCTTTTTCCTAAAAATTTAAACTTTTCGAAAGCCTCATTTTTATGTCTCAAAAATAGAGTCCAAGTATAACGGGAATAATCATCTACAATAACCAAAGTATAAAAATTTCCTCCAAAACTTTGAATAGCCATTGGGCCAAAAAGATCCATATGTAAAAGTTCTAAAACTCTTTGAGTAGAAATAACATTTTTTGA
The DNA here is from genome assembly GCA_033807775.1 of Saussurea involucrata. Classification (NCBI taxonomy): domain Eukaryota; kingdom Viridiplantae; phylum Streptophyta; class Magnoliopsida; order Asterales; family Asteraceae; genus Saussurea; species Saussurea involucrata. Next base: position 9,283,668 of record CM066325.1, on the reverse strand, counting down.
TTTATGAGAAACGTGATGTTGTTTGCCGACACGACAAGCATCACAAAAATGATTATCAAACTTTAATTTTGGCAGGTCACTCACAAGCTCCTTATTTTTTAAGTTTTGCATTAATCTTAGATTAGCGTGACCTAAACGCCTATGCCATAAAGTAGAAACATCATGAAGAGAGGATAAGCATACATTTTCAGATACAACAGTTTTGCAAATATATAAATTTCCTTTCACAGAACCAGTCAAAAGAACTTGGCCATTTTTCAAGATTTTGCACGAGTCTTCTTCGAAGACAACAGTTATACCATTTTTACACAATTGGCGAACACTTAACAAATTAAAATGTAAATTATCAACATGATTCACATCAAGAAATTTAACATTATTGCAAGAGACTGTACCTCTCCCAATTATATTTCCTTTGGAGTTTCCTCCAAAAATTACCTGTCCACCATCACATGACTTATATGATGAAAAGAGATTATTGTTTCCGGTCATGTGACGTGTGCAACCACTATCGAGTATCCAGTCCATATCAAGGTTTATCTACAATAATAAAGATGTAATTTTTATGGTCCCCATTTCTCGTGGGTCCTTGACAATTAGTTTTAATAAAAAACCAACAAGCATATATATATATATAATATATATATATATAAATATATAAATATACACAGAATATATATATATGTAACAAATCAACCAAAAAAAATATATATATAATATATCAAAAAGTCAAACAATATATATATAATAAAGAATCAAACAGAAAGTATATATATATATGTGTAGTACGTATGTATATATATATATAAACAAAAGTACATACAATAATATATTACTTATATATAACATATATACAAGAATTCATATTTAAACTATATATATATATATAATATATAACACATTTAAAACCATAAACGCATACCACCGGGATTATCATTATTAAACATTCCTTTTGGAATCCATTTAGTTACCATTTTAATTTTGCGATTGTATTTATCATACACATAAAAGCAAGCATTTATATTTGCATCATTTTTAGGTCTAGAATATTTATCGTTATACATGCGAGCATACGGTTTTTTTGGTATATTATTTGCATTATTCATTTTACGCACATACGGAGGTTTTTGCACATATTGATTTTTGTATTAACTTTAGGTGATTCATAAAATCTTTTGATGGGCATACAAGAACATTTATCTTTGCACGTATCGGAACCAATACCTTTTCTACATTTTATACGGTTAGGCATATTTAGCATGTTAAAGACTTTCTCATTACTACTTTGAAAAGCTTTTGCTAATAAATCATCCTTTTCATACGAATCACATTTTCCTTTTAAACATGCAATCTCATTCTCAAGAATATCACATTTTGCACAAATAATATTTTCATGTGACTTTTTATTTAAGCATGCAATTTCTTTATTTAGAGCATCACAAGATTTACAAAAATCTTTTTCTCCTAATTTAGTTTCTAATTTAGCAATTATATTCATATCATTTTCAGATTTTTGTTTGCCATCATTAATTTCCTTATTACATGCAGATATCGTTTCTTTTAATCTAGAATTTTCGTCTTGGTAACGATTTGCAAGAGCAGCCATTTTGTGAAATGATTCATATAATTCTTCAAGATTATTTTCATTATCACTATCATAATCTGAGTAAGAAGATTTTACCTCATCGTCGCTTTCGTCCATAAGACAAATAGCTTGATATTCGTCTTCTTCTTCGCTTTCACTCCACACGCCTCCAATGAAGGCTTTCTCCTTCTTATTTTGAAATTTGTTCTTTTTAGGACATTCATTGGCGTAATGATCTTTGTCGCCACATGAGTAACAAAAACCTCTCTTTGGCTTAGCTTTATCGTCACCACTTGAGTCGTCATTTTTCTTTACTTTTTCGTCTCGTTTATGGAACTTACGACTTCGGTTTTCACCACCACGACGGTAGTTACCGTTTCTTTGAAATCTGCCATTGTTAGAAAATTTATTATTATTAAAAAACTTGGAAAAGTTTCTTACCAACATGGCAACTTCATTGAGAGTTTCGGATGGATCTTTTGAGGAGCCAGCTTTCTCCTTTTTCTTCTCGACTTTTGGTGTTGAGACATTGAGAGCGATTGACTTCTTTTTAACTTGCTCCCGATCTTTGTTTCTTTTAAGTGCAATTTCATGCACTTTAAGATTACCGATCAAGTCATCTATCTTCATTATGGAAAGGTCACGGGAGTCTTCTAAAGATGTTATCTTTTGCATCCACTCCGAAGGAAGGGCTCTTAGGATTTTCCTTATATAGTCCTCGTTAGGATAAGTGCGATCCAAACCTTTCAACGTAGTCACAATAAGGTTAAGTCTTTTAAACATTGAGTCAATCGACTCATCTTGTTTCATTTCGAACAGTTCATAATCGTGAACTAAAATATTCACTTTACTAGATTTAACTTCCGTGTTTCCACGATGAGTATTATTTAAACTTTCCCATATTTGATTTGCAGTTTTATATGTATATACTCTTTCAATTTCATCAGTTGTTAAAGCAGCATATAATATATTCTTAGCTTCAAAGTTTAAACAAAAATGAGTTTCATCAGAAGTAGTCCATTCATCTATAGGTTTATCAATAAAAACATCATCTTTCACAATGGTGGGTTTAAAATTCCCTTTTTCTATAATATCCCAAATCTTTTGATTTTTGCCACGCACGTGACATTCAAATAGCTCGGCCCAAATGCCAAACTTTTCAGTATCTATCAAAGGGGGTTTTGAAAACACAAAATTAGTTTGTTGAGCCATTTAAAGGAATAAAAGAAATTTATGCAGAATATTTTTGAAAGACCTGCTCTGATACCAATTGTTGGACAACCTAAGGGGGGGGGGGGGGGGTAAGGTTGTATTTAAAACTTTTACTTTCAAAAATTCTTTTTATAAATAAATACGGAGTAAGTACGGAATAATACAGAAGAGTGTAAATACAAACAGATACACAGATATTATATAAATAAATATAAATGCAAAGCAATTTATATAAACAGATATAATTTAAAAGCACAGCGGAAATGTAAATAGATAAGGGAAAGAAAATACTTGACAACGATATTTTTAAAGTGGTTCACCAAACACAAAGTTGGCTAGTCCACCTCGAGAAAATAACACTTCTCGGAGATCCAATACGAAAACGTGTTCTTTACGGTAGAACACAAACCTTAGTACAACAAACGCGAATCACTCTACTTTGAGAGATTTATGTGGATCACTCACTCTATTCAAACACTTACAAGAGGGTATAATTTTAATATGAATAATCACTCTTGAATAAGGTTTATCACTTGGATATTTTTAGAGAGTTTGATCACTTGAGTTGTGTTGCTGATTCAACTAATCGAGAGATTTTAATCTGCTATCAACTCAAGATTTCTTACTCAAAAACGAGTTTTATAATTTTAACAGTTTAAATATCAAGAGAGGATGCTGCAGAGTCTTTATCAAATGCAGGGAGAGTTATTGTGAATTTTTGTAGCATTGAAGGCTGGTGCTTGCATGTATTTATACTGGATGAGCAACATGGCCTGAGGCTTTCGCGGTATACCGGCTAACTCTCGCGGTATACCGTGCAGAGGAAAAAGTACTTGTCAGAGAGAAGGTCAACCCTGCAAAAAACAAACGGAAATGGTACCCGCGGTATACCGGCTAAACACCGCGGTATACCGCCCAGACAAAAACACTTCCAATCAGTCAGAGAAGTACAGCAGGCCGCCGCGGTATACCGGCTATTCACCGCGGTATACCGCCCAGAACAAAGGGCAGGAAGCAGTACGCATGCGCAGTGTCTTCTAGAACCAAATCTTTCACAATCCAGCAAGATGATAAGATGTTACTTGGTTTATTTAAAAAGACAGTATTAGAAAAATCCAAGTGGTATATTATTTTAGGGTGATTTATCATTTTAAAATTAAAACGACGAAAATCTTCAGACTTGGATTCTTCAGATAAACATTATCGAGATTATTTAAAAGCTGCACACTCAGATAAAATATTAGATAACAAAGAATGCGGTGTGTTTTGTAATCATCAAAATAAATATGGAGATGTGATTTTATGTGTACCAAAAATATATCACAATATTAAAGCTGGGTACACTTGCACCAACAGAAGCCATTCAAGATTGGGAGCAGCCTAAGAATCTGTCGGAAGTTCGAAGTTTCCTCGGACTGGTAGGTTACTATAGAAAGTTCATCAAGGACTTTTCGCGTATCGCCACGCCACTGACCTCCTTAACCAAGAAGAATGTCAAGTTCGCCTGGTTGGAAAAGCAGGAGGAAGCTTTTCAAAAGCTAAAAGATATGTTGAGCAACACTCCGGTGTTGTCATTACCTGACGGTACTGATGATTTCGTAGTATTCAGCGACGCATCGAAGCTGGGTTTGGGTTGTGTACTTATGCAACGAGGTAAGGTGATTGCTTACGCCTCCCGACAGTTAAAGGATCACGAGGTCCGATATCCCACTCACGATTTAGAATTGGCGGCCGTGGTTTTCGCTCTGAAGATTTGGCGACATTACCTGTACGGGACGAAGTGCCAGATCTTCACGGACCACAAAAGCCTATGCCATATTTTTGATCAAAAGGATTTGAATATGAGCCAAAGGCGATGGATTGAACTGTTGACCGACTACGATTGTAAGATCGAGTACCACCCAGGCAAGGCGAACGTAGTAGCAGACGCTTTGAGTCGTAAAGAAAGAAGCGAAATCCCCAGCATTGTGGCTATGAGAGCCGAGGTAACGTTCAATCTGATAGCCGACATAAAGAAATGTCAAGCTGAGGCCCTCGGAACTGATAATCTCAAGAAAGAAAGGTTGGTCGAGCAAGCGTCCTTGTTAGTGGACGACAGTCGAGGGGTGAAGTGTTTCTGTGGGAGGATCTGGGTCCCGAGATTCGGGGAACTCAGGAAAATGATTTTAGAAGAGGCTCACAAATCAAAGTATACGAGTCACCCTGGAACTAATAAGATGTATGGATATCTGCGACGAGACTATTGGTGGCCCGGAATGAAAAAGGATGTGGCTCATTTTGTTGAGACCTGTGTAACATGTTCGCGCGTGAAGATCGAGCATCAAAGACCGTACGAAAAACTTCAGTCACTAGACATACCCATGTGGAAGTGGGATCAGATCACGATGGATTTCGTGACCCATTTGCCTAGAACTCCGAAGGGTTATGACGCTATTTGGGTGATCGTGGATCGACTCACAAAGTCAGCCCACTTTCTGCCTATACGAGAGTCTTACTCGTTGGAGCAGTTAGCCAAGTTATACGTTGATGAGATCGTAACCCTCCATGGCGTGCCTTCGTCGATAATATCCGACGGAGATAGCAGGTTTACCTCTAACTTTTGGAGAAGCTTCCAAAGAGAGATGGGATCGCAGGTCAAGATGAGTACCGCTTATCACCCTCAGACCGGCGGTCAGAGTGAGCGTACGATCCAAACATTGGAAGACATGTTGAGAGCATGTGCTTTAGATTTCCAAGGCTCTTGGGAAAAGCACCTACCATTGATCGAATTCGCTTATAATAACAGCTACCATTCGAGCATCAAGGCCGCGCCGTTTGAGGCACTCTATGGGAGAAAATGTCGGACACCGTTGTGTTGGAACGAGGTGGGTGAAAGACAGTTAGCCGGACCAGAATTGGTACAGCTGACTTCGGACAAGATAGTCCAAGTACGTGAAAGGCTGAAGGTCGCTCGCGACCGCCAAAAGAGTTATGCGGATAAAAGACGAAAAGACATAGAATTCCAGGTCGGAGATTTTGTATTGTTAAAGGTGTCCCCGTGGAAGGGAGTGGTACGATTTGGGAAACAGGGGAAACTAAGCCCACGTTACATCGGACCATTCGAGATCACGGAGCGGATTGGGGAAGTGGCGTATAGGTTGGATCTACCGGAAGAACTGCGCAGCATCCACAATGCGTTTCATGTGTCTAATCTAAGAAAATGTCTAGCCGACATGACTAAAACAGTTCCGTTAAATGACATTAAGGTGGACGAAAAGTTAGATTTCGTGGAAGAACCCGAAGCCGTCACAGACTTTAAGGTGAGGAAATCACGGAACAAAGAGACTAAACTGGTAAAGGAACAATGGCGGCACCACAAGGGCCTGGAGGCTACGTGGGAGTTGGAATCGGAAATGAGGTCGAGGTACCCGCAGCTCTTCCAATGAGGAATTCCGGGGACGGAATTCTTTTAAGGGGGGAGTGTTGTAACAACCCAAAATCCTAGTGAGTCTTGGAGTTTGGTGGTCAAAATAAAAGAAACGAAAGTTAAGTTAAGGGACCATTTCTGTCATTTGATGAAGGTATATAAGTGCACAAACTTCTAGGGCAGCCTCCATTCTCTAAAATCAGGATTTTGGTGTGAGGTTGGCAACTAAGAGAGAAAAGGGAGAAGGAGGTTTTTGGAAAGAAATCAAGAGAGTGAAGAATCATAGGGGAACCAAAGAAGAAAATCAGTAAGGTAACTCTTACTCCTTGTTAATTCTCGTGTTCGATCTTTACTGGTCTGGATTCTTGAGATGTATTGTGGTGATTCATTGAGTTTTCACCTCCTTTCCTTCTTAATGGGTTTTAAGGGTTTTTGTCTTGTTAAACCGATTTAGAAGTTTATAAATGGATTAAGTGAATATTTGAGGTTGGTGGATGAACCCTTGTATATATCTAATCAACTTAATGGCAAAAATCGGAGTATAAATCAGTTTTAGACTTGTTAAGTTCGAACAGCCGTGTTTTCCAGACACTAGTGTTTGGTGGTGTCCGGATAAGTTGCAGGTGTCCGGGTAAGTGCCCCGTGAGGATGTCCGGGTGTTTCTTAGCGTCCGGAAAAGTGTTGTGTCCGGATAAGTCTAGCGTCCGGAAAAGTGTATCCGGACAGTAGGGCTGAGCTATTTTCTGATGTGGATCTATTGCCTTAGGTGTTCTGTGGGTGTAGCTTGAAGGTGTTTAGGAAGTGCATTGTACGTCAATCAAGGTGAGTTCCCTAAACCCTTTTTACGGCTTAAAATATTAAACGTTTTCTTTACTGATTATGGTTCTTAAAGCGCATGAAATGTTTACAACTGAAATGCATGTTTCTTACGCACATACTTTTATGTCGAATGAAAGCTTGATATGACGAAATGAGATAGCAGGACTTTTAAAGATTATAATTTCATGCCTATGAAATGTGTATGCATGTTATGTGATGTCGGTCTGCACTGTGGAATCAGAGAACCTCGGGATCCGAGGATCCCTTGGATGCGTATGACGAGACGGTAGGTTGGAATTTGTTTCCCTCCTAACCGGGTATCGGGGAGTCTGCCTGGGCCCGATACGAGAGGGCGAAAGGGGGGTCTGCTTGGGCCCCGATCGCGGATGTTTATGTGATTCCCTGTACAGTGCAGTACCATATGTGTGGTAGTTCATGAATTATTCTAAAATGATTTCTGGTGGTTCATACATGTTGTTTTACGGAGGGAATTCACTAGACCTTTTGGTCTAACTCTCGCATTTTCAAAACTAAACCATTTTCAGGTAAGCGTTCCGCGAGTTCCTCGGGGAGAAAATAGGAGAGGCATGACATACTTGGAGATTAGAGCGACTCCAAGACTTAGACTAAGGACATAGTTAGAGCTCGACTGTGGATTTTGTAGACTTCCGCTGTCATTTTGTTAAGCTCATTTATTGATGTATTGAACAGGTTAAATTTTGTAATGTAAAACGCTCAGTTTCTATGATTTTAATGCATGCCAAGTTTAGGGATGTTACAACCTATTTACACCCCTAGTTTTAAAGACATCAACTTTCTTTTTAGAGTGAATTACATTGGCGGTGTATGTGGTTTACCTAAATTTTGGATTTGGTCCCTAAAGTACACTATTTATGATGGTGGTCCTTAACTTTTTTATTTACTTGCACTCATGGTCCTCCTATGTTTTATTTACTTTCACTCATAGTCCTTCTATGTTTAACATAGAAGGACCATGAGTGAAAGTAAATCAAAAATTTAGGAATCACCACCGTAGATAATATAATTTAGGGACCAAATCCAAATTTTAGGTAAACCACAGGAACACTGGTGTAATTCACTCTTGTTTTTATCTCCAAAAACAAATTGCTTGACTTTGACGATGAAAGATGTGTTATCAAGTCACATATACTGTTTTGTTAATTAAAATGCATATTGTTCACATAATACATAATTTAATCTATTTTTTCATACTTCAAAGCGTGAAAATTTAGAAACAACTAGTCACGTGTAATGAAATTATATATAGAGAGAGAGGAGAGAAGGTTCAAACGAGAACGCTAACTATTTAAGAAAACAAAAAAACAACAAACCATGTGCAAAATCGCAATGTGATTTTACATTAACTACAAAAAGTTGACACACACGACTTTAGCAGCGACTTAAAGTGGCGGGAAAAGTCGCGTAATCATACATGATTTTGTACGTGAATCATATATGATTTTGTACATAGCGGTTGTTTTCTTGTTTCTTAAATAATTAACGTTCCCGTATGAACCCACCTCTATGTTATTAATCTTTTTAATTAAATTAAAAAAAACTAACCAAAAATGAACGTATCAAATAAAAATTTTATTCGATTAATTGAACAGTTTTAACTTTATTAAATATGACATTTAATTTAAATGTTATGGATCTGATTAATGGCTAGCAATTCAAGATTTGTAACTAACCCATAAATATTAACAACTAATCCTTCCAATTTTTATACAAACATCTTTATTCCAATGTTTCAACTTCTTATCAATGTGGGATAGCTACAAGTAACCACAATCCACTATTTGATACTCAACTCTCATGGTGCTAACTCGTATCTTTTGGGTTTTCCTTTTATCTATTTAAAGATATGCAATGTTTAACTATTACATGAATTTTTTTTGTCATGTAAATAAAAAATAACTATTTAACCAAAAAATGGATCAAATTTTGTATGAATCATCAAGCCATATCCTATTCTTTATATAGCCACTCACACTTCCAACTTTTTGCTTTTGTCACCAATGTGGGACAATGAAGAATCAACCACAATTCACTATTTGATGAATACTTGATTCTCATGATGCCACCTCATTACTCTTGGGTTTTCCTTTAAAGATATGAAATGTTTAACTATTACATAAATGTTTTGTCATGCAAATAAAAAATAACTATTTAACCCCAAAATGGATCAAATTTTGTATGAACATTCAAGCCATATCTTATCCTTTATATAGCCACTCACACTTCCAACTCTTCACTTTTGTCACCAATGTGGGACAATGAAGAATCAACCACAATTAACCATTTGATGAATATTTGATTCTCATGATGCCACATCATCAACCATGGATTCTCCTTTTATATATATAAAGATTCTCAAATAGTGAATTGTGATATATTAGAAAATGAGAGTGTATTAATAGGAGAATGTGTCATTGAAAATTAAAAAGAGATTAATGATTGTAAAAACGAAGTTTGTTTACAAACACAATTAAACAATCAATAAGGTACGGCCCAAAAGCCATAAGATTTTAGAATTTTCAAATCTATACATATAATAAATGAGTAACTAGCATGCCACGTGTCGTCTTCTGGTGAGCCGACTTCATTGTTTTCCCCGCCTAAACATGTATCCGGACGCATTTACATTATAGGTTCAATTATCACACTCACATTCACTCCTCCTTAAATCTCTCATTAATTCATTTTTTAATATTTATATCTTACATTTACTACCCTTATAATTATCTATGTAGTTACTTTTAATCTCTTACTTTTTCATTTTTTCATTTTAAACTTTTATCATATAAACATAAATAATGTATATGAACTAAAATGCATTAAAAAACTTTTCTATTTTTTACAAATTATACCATTATAATCGTTTCGTCAATATCTTCGAAATGAGCCCAATATTGAATATTTTTGAATTTAATTATGTTATTAAATATCATAAATATATACAAATTAATGTGTCGTGGTTAGGGTTAACTTCATTTTGACTAATATTGAATATCTTTAGATACATACATATCCATACTTATAATAAATTCAAAAAAATTCCGTAATCCAAAAAATACGGGATTTATTTCTAAGTTTAAATTCAAATTATTGATATAGTTTGATTTTTTAAATTCTATTTTATTATAGAGTTAACTTCATTTTGACTAATTAATGTTAACTATTCGGTTCTAATTCAAAAAAAAATTACCCTTATTTTATCCCAAAATAAACTTATTTTACCCATAATAAACGTATATCCTAAAAATAAACTTATTTTACCCCTAATAAAATTGAACTCGTGTCCTTCTCTGCTGCAAATTTTCTGCTGCAAATTAATTGATCAATTTGTCTCTCCTCTCACCACCTGCTTCGTGCTCCTCTCACAGGTACAATCAAATTGAGTCCTCAAATTTTGTGAAGATTCCTATTTGGAAAGTTAAATCTTGAAATATATCCACCTAAACCCATTTTCCATATTCTATTATCCAACAATTTGAGAAGAACCCTATTGGGGTAGACCCCAAAAGATTCAAGGGTTTTTGTTTGTTTCTTTTGGTTGAGAAGAACCCTATTGGGGTTTCGCAATCCAACAGAGGTGGGATACAATCAGAACCTTAATGTTTTTTGCCAAGAAAGAAGCTTTAAATTAAATGGGTTTCTTCTCAATGTTCATAACTGATTATTTTATGAATTTATGTTGTGTCGATTTAGATCTTTCACGAAAAAACAATCAAAACTACTGTTTTTGGACCAATTTGGGGAATTGGGATTTGACTGAAACTAATTTGGGTTTGTTTTATTTTTTGAAATCATCTTTTCTTTTTTGGGTTGATTTTGATTTCTAAGAATCTTTTAGATTTTTACAATTTTACTATCTCTTTCTTTAGTAATCAAGCTCTGTTTTATTGTTAATATGAACAGGTTTCCATTTCTGTTGTTGGAGAATGTTGTTTTGATCCTTTTTTGCTACTAAACTATGAACAATTAAGATATGAGAGAACAAGTCATATGACATCAGAATGAATTATGCAAATTAATTGATCAATTTACAGTAGATATTTACACCGCTGGGACTTGCACCAAGTTGCTGTTTCGAACCTTTTTCAAAAATATAAATATGCAGATTTTTTAGTATAGTATATTTAATTATTTATACTTTCTTAATCATGATTGTATTACTTTCTCTATTATCACGTTTTGGTACAACAATAAGCTAATCCAAACACTTTGTACTGTATATAACTTATCAATTATAAATTTTTAATATTTATTCATATTTTTTATTAATTTTTTGCAAAACATCCTTTGTGAAAACTGTTTAAAACAAGGACATTTTGTAACCAGCTGCAAAAAAAACAACTCTAAAGGGAAAAAAGCTTGAAAAAGTAGCATCGTACTTTCGATAATCATTCATATCTGTAAGATAAGTTTTCTGACATGATTTAATTTTTTTAAATTACCCTGTGTAATACACGGGTTCAAACCTAGTATTGAATAAAACAAACTATCTATATATATAAGAAATAACCAAAATAATTTGAGTTACCATTGTAAAACGTCTTTTGACTAATACCTCAATAGAAAAATATTTACATTTTCTATCTTTTTTATTTATATGTATAAAAGAAATAACCAATGGGTATTTGAAGTGACATTGTAAGACTTTTTATTCTTAAATCTTGCATTGTGGTATTATTTTAGTCATTCCACATTGATGAATGAATGCTAGATTGGAGAATGAAATGGACTACAAGAAATGATGAAGGAAAGTTGTATATAAATTTGAAATGAGTTTGATAATCTCACACTGATAAGAAGATTAACATTTTTATAAAACATGTTAACATATATTGACAACAAGAGAGGGATACATGTTTAATTTGTAGAAACTCATATAGTTCACTAACTTTAGTCAAACCCTTTTTGGGAAAAAAAAATTCGTCAAACCATTCGTAACAACAATATGGTTGGTGTGTCGTTTGAGTTCTAAACAATATAACACCAAAATTATTACCAATAAATTTCAATTTATTCGTAACAACAAATGGTAATCAATAGATGAAAATGAACCACTTATGAAATTGCATTTTTCGTTTTAAATCGTATCTCATTGGTATTAACCGATGAATTACCTTTTATCTTAATGCGATCAAGTAATTTCTTAAAATATTACTCGCTACCGCGCAACGCAACACTAGTTAACTATAAAACGAATTGTAGAACATGTATATTAATTAAAGAAATAGGTTTCTACGTATTAATCTTGACTTTTTTGGCATGAATTAGGACCTTCGCTCATCAAACAAGTTATTTCTTTTTTAGGGGTGTTCGGTTTCGTAGAATTGAATTTGATGGAGGTGGAATCCATCAAAGGTTACTTGGGTTTTTGGTAGGGGTGAGCATCGGAACTGGGTACCTGTTTTTGGAACCGGAACCGCTCTAGAACTGCCGGTTCCAGAACCGGAACCGATGTGATTGGTTCCGGTTCTGGTTCCTAAAATACAGAACTGATCAAGAATGGTTCTGGTTCTAGTTCTGGTTCTCATTTTTTTTGGAACCGTTACCCGCTGGATACCCAGTCCCGCTATTTTTTAATAAAAAATATTTATATATTTATGATATCTATATATCTATATATTTATATATTTATTATATTTAAATATTTAATGATGTGGTATTAGTTTTATACTTTTATTAAGTGTTTTATTCATTTTCATCCAAGTGTTTTATTTGAGGTGTTAGCAACGTAAAGACGTGAATTGTTATGGAAGTCGTTTTGTTGATCTCAAGACTCAATACTCGAGAGTTTTCTAATTTATTTATGTAATAATTAGTTTTTATCGGATTACTTTTTACCATTTGTTGTATTTATTACTTTATGTTGGTACTTTATAGTTTGCAATAAACTTAAAATTACAATTTTTATTGTATGAATTATTAAAAAAATTTAAGAGGTTGTCGTTGGGTACCCGGAACCGGAACCGACGGTTCCGGGACCGGTTCCAAAATATAGGGAACCGATGGAAGCGGTTCCGGTTCCTTTATTCTAGGAACCGCCGGTTCTGGTCCCATGAAACTTAGTCGGGTACCCGATTATGCTCACTTCTAGTTTTTGGAATATGAAAAGGAACGCGAGTTCACATATTTATCTTTGAATGAACTTTTGTGTGTTTTTCTGGAAAGGAACTTTTGTGTGTTTACCAATACGTTCATCCTATTTTCACCCACAACAAAACTGGGTTTATAGGGCGTAAAAAATTTAGAGCATCCAAATAGACTGTTTTATAAGACTTCATTTATAGGATTAAAAACTAAAGCGTCACATCTAAAGGCATTGTAATATGACACTTTTGGATGTCATAACAAGTTTTTAAGACACTTTTAATACAAAGCATCACATTAGCTAATAACAAGTTTTCATTTTCTTTTTACACCTTTATCATATTAACGTAAGTATATTAACTAAAATACGTTAAAAAATACATTGTCATTCTCTTAGCGTGATGCAATCGGGATGTTCGTATGAGTAGTATTAATAGGAGAGTATTCAATGGCCGCAATTATACTACAATGGAAACATTGGAGATTTCCCGATACAACTACATGGACGACGTGTTATCAATATTGATAAACGTGTACAAAGAACATCTAGATGTTAATTGTACTCATATAATATTGATGACATCACAAATGTTATGTTATCTCTAATAATGTCCTTTAGTAATTAAAATATTTAAAAATTAATACAACTTAAATAAAATAATAATTTTAAAGGTTATTTATTTATTTATTTTTACATTTTAAAACTTTAATAAAACACATTATTTTTACACTGAAAATAATAAATCAAAAAATTGTAAGAGTTAAAACAAAAATTTTAAGGGTTAAAAGTGAAAAATTTAATTGCATTGTTATAAAATGTAACACCCCATATTTCCTATTCTTGTGATTTTAGATTAAAATGAGAATTTAGTGGCCAAAGTGTGAAATTGGAAATTTATGTGCTCAAGAGTGTGTTATTAGAAGTATAAATCAGATGGAAAACCCTTCTTTCTTTCATTATGTCGGCTAGGAATTTGAAGAGTGGAGAAGTTGAGAAGAAGCATCTCTTAAAGGATTGGAGTAGGAGGAGTTCATCAAAGGGATTAGAGAGTTCATCTTCACGGTATAACTCTCTCCTCAATCTTCACTCTATTGCTTAAATTTGGAAATTTAAGTGTGTGTGATTCAATGATTCTTTCTACCCCTGAGTTTTGGAATGAAATCATTGGGAGTAGAAAGGTTATTGAATCATCGTGTGGGTTGTGAGCCTCTATTGGGAAGCTTGCACCATTTTAATGGAGTTTTGAGTTTTGGGTTCGAAATGATGAATCATTGGTTGAGTTTTAGATGTATTTCGTTAGATTAAATGATGTTTTGATGTTTGGTAATTGTGGGGAAATGTTTAGAACATTCATTATTTCATTTTGGAGGCTTAAAATCGATTTGGGATGAGTTGGGGTTGAGAAAGGGTGAGATTTCGGACTGAAAGTGTTGTGCAGAATTGAGAGGGACAAACAGGAAGTTGCGCGGTTTGTCCCGCGGTTTGCAAACCGCGTGACAAGTGGCACAAGCCCCTGTTTTGTGTACCTTCTTCGGTTTGCTTCGTGTTTCGGGTCTAGAATCGAGGCATCGTTTGGGGGTTTGTCTTAGGGACTTAGTAGGGATGTTTTGGGATGTAATTAGATGGTTAACACCATTCTAATGACGTCCAATTCAGGTGTTTGGTTTGAGCTAAAGTGTGTTCCGGAGCGTGTGTCGATGTGCTAAGGCTAATGTGAGTTTCCCTTACCTTCTTTGTGTGAATGAAATGTTTTGCGAAAGGTTTTCATAACTGATTATGGTTACGAGCATGATGACATGATTAAACTTTTTGAAAGGTTTTATTGTACATGACATGGAAATGTTTACAGTTGCATGCAAGTTATTTATACGTTCATTTATACGTAAATGTTGATTGCATATGCTTGTGATGATGTTGTTATGTGGAGAGTCGGGTTGCACAGTGGGAAACTATTATTGATGCCCAAATGCCGTGCCTGGCTTTGTAAGGTGAATGTCGTGCCTGGCTTTGTAAGGTGAATGTCGTACCTGGCTTTGTAAGGTGAATGTCGTACCTGGCTTAGTAAGGTGATGAAAGTTGTGACCACTGTGCTATCCCCGTTATGTGGAGTCGAGCATTTAAACTGGATTTTCGATTATTTTATAACGGTTAAATGTTTAAACTACTGTTTATGTGAAACTGTTTTAAAGAGGGAATTCACTAGACCTCGTGGTCTAACCCTCGCTTTTCAAAAACTAAAACCATTTTCAGGTGTTAGACGTGTATGGAGTTTCATCTGATGATGATGGAAGGTCGTGTCGTGGTAGAAGAGCTAGAGGCTAGTGAAGACTGGTAGACTACCGTCGGGCTTCCTGTAGTATCTCGGTTGTAAAGGTGTTTCCGCTGCGAGTTTAGGGTAGAACTTATGTAAATTTCTTGTGTTGGGACTGTTTTTGGTTGTAATTTGGTTTAATATTTTTTTAAGGAAATTGGGTTGTTACATAAAAGTTTTTTTTTATTTTATAAATATTATAAAGAGGGTATGTAAAAAGCAAAAAAAATTATAAGAAGGTGTAAGCATCGAATTTGTGTTTTATTGTGTATTTAAATCAAAATGGGCCCAAATTACTTTATATTGGTTTTAAACAAGTATTGTCAAGCTCGATCTCGGGCTTTGTTGAGCCTGACCCTCGTATATTATAAGGTATAACACCTAAAATTTTGTTACTGATATATCGATTTATATGGATGCATTACCTATTTGTAACCATAATTAAAGTAGTTGTATTTTGGACTAAAAATGTAAGTTCAAGTTTTATGTAAGGGTGAAAATTATGTATACAATAACTTGAACTTACTGAATTAGGCTATAGATGAGAGGTCAATGTTGGATGACCGTTAGATCAATAAAGGATCTCATGTACTCGTCGTTAACTTTAATAACCGAGTTTCGTTTTAGTCGGTATTTGGAAATTTTAGGGAGAAATTCGATTTGAGAAAAGTTATGTAGCCTAAGTGTGAAGAAAGTTAAGTTTAGTGCTTAGTGTGAAAAGTATATATATATTGTGAGAAAAACCCTAATTTCTCATTTTCCAGCATTTTGTCTAGTGTGTGTATGTGTGTGTGGCTAAGGAAGAGTGCAACCAAGGTGATTATAGCAATTGAAGAAGAGAATTCAGTGTTGGCAGCTGGGCTTTGAAATCACCAGTAGAATCTGCAGGTAATCACGAATCCTTTCTCTTCTTTTGTTTTGGTGAGATGCGATTGGAGTTTTTATGAAGAAACTTGGGGTTTTGGTGGGTTTCTTGTATTTCTCATTATTTTGTTAAAAAGGGTGCTTAGAGTGGGATATTGCGTAGACTATCGACCTTTAAGCAATCTCTGGAAGTGTTGAGAGGATTAGGACATCTGATGTGCTATTTCCTGGGTTTTTGTAAAATCCGTCGCGTCCGAAAACCCCCAACGCAAGCTAGTGTCCAGATATCTTGGGGTATCCGGATGAGAGTACTGTCCGGGTGGATTAGTGGTAGTAGTACCCAGTAGTTACCCGGAAACCCTTGGGAATCCGGGAGTGCCCGGAACTTTTAACCGAATAGTTCTTCTGTCCGGGTAAAATCTTCCGGATAGTATGGCTGTCCGGATAAGTCGTCCGGATAGTGTGGTTGACCGGATAGTTTTGGTTGTCTGGATAAAGTGTCCGGAAAGTAGCTGTATGGCACCCTTGTGCAGCCTGTTAGTCCGAGGGGTTAACCGTGGGAGTGTGTAGTTCAACCAAATGACTTATCGTGGTGGTGTGTACCCTTATAGGTGCAGTTAAAGGGAGAATCAGACAAAGTAAGAGGTTTAAGCGGGACGACAGGTGAGTTCTCTGATCTTAATTCCTTTTAAAGTGTGGAACCTTATGCATAATTAAATGGTAAGTGTTCGTATTATAAATTGATCATGAAAGAAAAGTGTGTCTTAGTTGTGCGGAAGGACACTAATTATGTGTGGACGAGCCTTGGCAAATGTGTACGATGGGGGTGTGTCCCATATGTGTGGATATATGAATGTGTTTCATATATGGGCGGTGTGTGCCCTTTTTACTGTCACGGTGTGTGTGACCATAGTGTGTGCCTTGAGCTTGTCACAGTGTGTTGGCCATTATGTGTGTTCATAACAAATTCTCGTATAATTACCTTACTGAAAGTTTTACATAACTGTACTATTTTGTGGTGTGGCTTTGGAGGGGACTCACTAGACCTCATGGTCTAACCCTCGCTTTCAAAACTAAAATCTTTCTGGTAATCAGGTGGAAGACTCGGGAAAAGGGAAAGGGAAGGTGTGAGCTGGCACTTACATCTTAGGAGTAGAAGACCACCGTTTTTGGCAACTTAGATTTATTCTCAGCTGTAATAGGGTTATTTTCCGCATGAACCCTCGTTGGATATTATTAACTTTTGTGTAGCCAAGTTTTGGCAGATGTTGTTTTAGCTATGAATGTCGTGTTTGTCTATATTTGTTTGGGTTGTTACAGTTGGTATCAGAGCCTTAGTTTAAGGGATTTAGGTGACCGGACAGGCCTAAACTTAAACTGTAGGAGTCAGGTAGTACAGCTGAGAACTAGGAGGACCTTAGTGAGACTGGGTAGAATGATTTAATAGGGTAGTGAGAACTGTCATGTAAGGTAAGTTGGCGATTACACCTGGCCAGTGTAATTACAAACTTACAGGTACATGTATGTGCTTATTTGCCTTATTAATTTGGGTCGGTAGATTTAATGTGCTGGTGTTTTCTTTGACAGCCCGTAATCATGTTAAGGAGATCCATGAGGGGTGCATCGGAACCCGTTGATGAGGAAATCGATATGGAAGCACCACATGTGCCGGCGGCTACCCGCGGTAGGGTTAGAGGCCGAGGAAGAGGCCGAGGAAGAGGCCGAGGAAGGGGACGAGTAGGAGCACCCCGGCGAGCGGCTACTCAGGTGATTGAGAACGTGGAAAGAGCTGTAGTAAGGGCACGTGTTACTCGTGGAACAAGGAGCGCGGGAGTTCCGCAAGAACCAGAGGCATCTCATCAGGAGAACTCTGCGTCCAGGCGGGGAGCGAGTCGAGGTGGAAGTCGTGGGCGTGGTGGCGCTCAGGCTTTTGTGACTCAAGAAAACTTCGCCACTGCCTTGGGTGAAATCCAGGATACGTTGAAGGCATTGTTGGCAAAGGAAGACGAGTCGGCATCAGGGAGTAAAGAGTCGAGTGTTAGTAAAGAAGGGACGACTAGCTCACACGGTTCTGCCTCGGGAAGTCCTGCTCAGTCCAATCCGTTGGCAATAAATGACAGGGTGCTGGGTGGAGGTTGTAGTTACAAGGCATTCGCTTCTTGTAAGCCACCCGCTTTCAAGGGGGAATGCGATCCTGTGTTGGTAATGAAATGGATCAGAGAAATGGAACTGGTGTTCGATACCTGTAAGTGTGCCGATAGCGACAGAGTGATGTATGCTCTGTCCATGCTGAAGTCGGAAGCAGTGTTTTGGTGGGATGCGGAAACTGCAGGCGAGGGGTCAAAGGCTGCAAAAAGTATGACGTAGGAGACCTTTGTCTCAAAGTTCAAAGCATCGTTTTGCCCTCTGGCTGCAGTAAAACGACTGGAGGAAGAGTTCATGGGTCTGGAACAAGGTGGGATGTCGGTGAGGGAATATACTACAAAGTTTATGGAGAAGGCGAGATTTGCTGAATTGTATGTACAGAATGAGGAGCGCCGAGTTGAGAGATACATTTTCGGGCTAAAGAGTAGTGTACGGGAACTGGTTATGGCTAGGGACCCAACTACTTTTCAGGCAGCCATCAATGCAGCGGAAATGGTTGAAAAGGAGAAGAACCGACAAGATGTGGAAAAGGGTAAAGAAAAGAGAAAGTGGGAGGTGCCAGTACGTGACTCGAAACGGGCTAAAGTGTTCAAGCCAGAGTTCCGAGGAGGGTCGAAATTTGGAGAAAAGCCGTGTGGAAAGTGTAACCGAGTCCACCGTGGGGAATGTGCTGAACCTGGGGGTGTTTTAAGTGTGGAAAGTTGGGGCATATGGCGCGCGACTGTCGGAACCCCCGAGCATGTTATCAGTGTGGGTTTGTGGATCATCTGAGGTCGGATTGCCCTCAACTGAAAAGAGGGGATTCGGGTGGGTTCGGTGGTAAACAAGGAGGAAGAGGGGGAGAAAGAAAAGTGGAGCCAGCTCAGACCAGGGCAAGGGCTTTCCGAATGACGGCTGATGAGGCAGTGGAGATACCGGATGTGGTGACAGGTACTTTTCTTGTAAACTCTATTCTTGCCAGGGTGTTGTTTGATTCGGGTGCAAACCGTTCGTTTGTATCACCGGATTTTGCCCGACGGCTGTGTGTTAAGCCTAAGCGGTTGGGTGTGGATTTAAAGTAGAGATTGCCGATGATAAGCGGGTCCTGGTTAGAGAAGTGAATGTTGGATGCAATTTATAGATTGAGGGTCACTCTTTCCCGTTGCGCCTGTATCCCATGGGCATGGGAGAGTTTGACATTGTTGTAGGAATGGATTGGTTGGCTAGTAATAATGCTAGCATTGTGTGTAATAAGAAAATGATCCGTATGACCTTGCCTGACTCATCGGAGGTGGTAATCTATGGTGATAGACGAGAGCATAAGTCTTGTCTTATCTCAGTAATGAAAGCGAGGCATTGTCTAGAAAAAGGGTGTCAGGGTTTTTTGGCGTATGTGTTGGACGCTAAGAAAGAGGAAAAGGGACTAGAAGATATCCCCGTGGTGAGAGAATTTCCGGAGGTGTTTCCTGAAGATCTGTCAGGATTACCCCCGGATTGCCAAGTTGAATTCATAATCGAATTGATGTCGGGTGCGGCCCCGATAGCGCGTACGCCGTATCGGTTAGCACCGGCGGAAATGAAAGAACTGATGACGCAATTGCAGGAGTTGTTGGATAAGGGGTTTATACGCCCTAGTTCCTCACCATGGGGAGCGCCAGTGCTTTTCGTCAAGAAGAAAGATGGGTCTATGAGGATGTGCATAGACTATCGTGAGCTTAACAAGGTGACCATTAAGAACAAATATCCACTTCCAAGAATCGACGAACTGTTTGATCAGTTGCAAGGAGCGAGCTTCTTTTCGAAAATAGATCTGAGGTCCGGGTACCACCAGTTGAAGGTAAGGTAAGAAGATGTGCCGAAGACAGCGTTCCGCACGAGGTATGGCCACTACGAGTTTTTAGTCATGCCCTTTGGCTTGACTAATGCTCCGGCAGTCTTCATGAATTTAATGAATCGTGTGTGCAGCGCGTGGTTGGATAAGTGTGTGATAGTGTTCATAGATGACATCCTCATCTACTCTCTATCCCAGAGTGAGCATGAAGAACATCTTCGCGTGGTGTTAGAATTGTTACGACGGGAGACGTTATATGCAAAGTTTTCCAAGTGCGAGTTCTGGCTTCAAGAAGTCCAATTTTTGGGCCATGTAGTGTCGGGGGAATGCATCAAAGTGGATCCAGCCAAGGTGGAGGCTATTAGAGAATGGGAGCAACCAAAGTCACCATCGAAAGTTAGGAGTTTTCTTGGTTTAGCGGGCTACTATCAGAAATTCATCCAGGATTTTTCTCGGATAGCTACGCCTTTGACCGCCTTAACCAAGAAGAGTACTAAGTTTGAGTGGGCGAAGGCTCAAGAAGAAGCATTTAGCAAGCTGAAGGACAAGTTGAGCAGTGCTCCAATTTTGTCCTTGCCTAACGGATCGGAAGGATTCGTAATTTACAGCGATGCGTCCAAGCTGGGATTAGGATGCGTGCTAATGCAGAATGGGAAGGTAATCGCGTATGCATCCCGTCAATTGAAGGAGCATGAGAAGAATTACCCCACGCATGATATGGAGTTAGCAGCAGTGGTTTTTGCGCTTAAGATTTGGAGGCACTACCTTTACGGGGTTAAGTGTCAGATTTATTCTGATCATAAAAGTCTTAAGCACTTGTTCGACCAAAAGGAATTAAATATGAGGCAACGTCGTTGGGTGGAATTGTTAAGCGCCAATGATTGTGAGATCCTTTACCATCCAGGAAAAGCGAACGTCGTGGCCGATGCGTTGAGTCGGAAGGAAAGGAGAGAACCAACTAAAGTGGTAGCCTTTCGAATCAACGTAATTCCTGACCTATTGGAAGAGGTTAAGAAATTCCAGGAGGAAGCCTTAAAGGAAGAGAAATGGAAAGGTGAGAGGATTGTTGGTTATGTGACATCCTTAGTATCTAACGGTATAACAACCCAAACATTTTAAATAAACAATTCATAAGAATTGGAATATCCCAAAATCACGTCTCAAAATTTCTTACATAACATCCAAAATTGGTTGGCGGAACAACCTACACAACTGAGAAAAACTAAACTGAACTGTAGTGTCACTATACTATCAAGCCTCCTCGCTAACGCCCTGCACAATTGCCAGAGCCTTTCATTACCTTCTTTCCTGAAAATGTTTTAATTTGAAAATGCGAGGGTTAGACCATGAGGCCTAGTGAGTCCCTCTTAACAGTTATCAAAGCCTTAAACAGTTTATCATTTTCAGAAACATATCATTCGTAAATCCATTCATATAAAATCGTTCACGGATAAAGGTCCGCCCCTCGTAAATTGACACCCTGAAGTCACCCTAAGGTAACAACGAGTCAGTCTCATGCTGCCTTACATGGGGCCACACTACCCCTTGGCATAAACGGGTCACACCTCCCGACACGAGCTGGCGGGCCACACCCCCCGACTTGGCCAATTTACAAATCAGACAATGTATGCATACATTCCATTTGAATCTTTAAACAACTTTCATTTAATTAAAAGCACAAGAATAAAACATGGCATTCTTCATCATGTATACGCTTTAGAAAAACACATTAAAAATCGCGCATTTTAGTTAGAAAGCTCACCTGGTATGCTTACTTCCTTCCCACTCTGCTCTGTACTTCCAAACGATCTACCTGAGTTAAAGGATAAACACATAAGCTGACTAACCAAACTGTCCGGATACAACTTACCGGACACCCTTACTTCCCGGACGTTTCTACTTACCGGACACCACAACTGTCCGAACACCTCTACTTTCCGGACAACACTACTTCCCGGATAACTCTACATTCCGGGTAACTTCTACTTATCGGATACCTAAGCTTACCGGATACTTAAGCTTACCGGATACTTTTCCCGGTAACCTATGTCATCTGAAGCTTACCGGACAAACTTCCGGACACCTGCGTCACAAGAAGCTTTCCGGATAAAGCGCTGTTCGAGTTTAATGCTCGAAATCTTGCTAAATGCTCCATAAACAGAAAGATAATGCGGCGATTAACTACATACAGTTCCAATACCACATCCCACAAGGTTTTACTGACTAAACACAATCCAAAGGTGCTTAAATCTCCCTTAATGGTCTTAAACAACTTTTGGCAAGAAAACTCTCAAAACCAAAAAATCACCAGATGAATCTTAAATGGAGTTATGGATTAAGGATTACCTGATAGATTACTTGCAAGAAACGAAATCCAATCTTATTCCTTCTTCTGATTTCAAGACTTGATGATTCTTCTCTTCACTTGCACCAAAAACCTTCAAAACTCTATTATCCTTTCTTTCCAAAAACCCCAGCCGACAAACACAACAAATCTGGAAATTAGGATGTTGTCTAGGGTTTTGTGCCCTTTTATACCCTATCTCCTATTTACCAACTAGCCCCTAAACTTCTACTTTTATTTAAAACTCAACACCAAACGCAAAACATTTCGAAAAAGGTCTGGGTCGTTACAAACGATAGTGGTGTGAAATGTATGGGAAACCGAGTGTGGGTTCCTAAGCTGGGAGGCTTGCGGAAACGAATTTTGGAGGAAGCTGATAGATCGCGGTATTCGATTCATCCGGGAACCAATAAGATGTATCGGGATCTGAGACAGATGTATTGGTGGGCGGGATTGAAAAAGGACATCGTTTACCTCGTCGAGCGGTGCGTGACGTGTTTGAAGGTCAAGGCAGAGCATCAATGATAGTGTTTTGAATACACCGATAGACGTGTGATAATTAAACCTCAACGCAAGTATACAATGAGATCTAACGTCGTCTTTCAAGTAATAAAGTGGTAAAATACCATATATCGTTCCCACAGAGATTGGAGTAAAAGCGTAATAAAAGTATAATAAAAGAAATAGTTTCCAAGGATCAGTTCGAAGACAATATTTGTTTGCTTGGAGTTGGATTATCACAGATTAACAGATAAATAAAGAAAGCAAGCAAGGGTGTAAGACGTTGGGGTGAAGCTTAATTATAAATTCCAGCAGACCAATGCTATGTTAATACAACAGCATTGGTTCCTCAATAATTAAATTCACCATCTATTTGTTAGGATGTCCTTCCGGATCTTCAACATTATATTATTAATCTAGCTTTCAACAACCCATTCCTGGTGATGTATTAGGACTATTAATAATAAACTGATGCCTTTCAAATATATGGATAAACAAATTACTTTGTTAAAAATCACTCTTCCAAGTTGATCCCATATCTGTTAAGTTGACGTGTCTGAGTGGTCCATTCCTGATACGCACTCTACACTTTTACCATCATCACGATGACCAACTTATCGGGCAAAATCAACCTAGAAAAGACAGAGACGACAAATTCCTTTGTCAGTAGCTCTTCCAAGTCTTACTTTCTTTGTCATTCGGATTGACGTGCATATCAATGGCTCATTCCTGATGCCTTGGCACTTTAACACTTTCAAAGTGATCAAAACGTCACGAAGTAAACTTATCTTTATAAAACTTAACATGAAATGGTGAACATCATTATTGAGAAATAATGTCCACTATTCTTTATAATTAAAACTCCACCCTTTAATCTCACACCCAAGCTTATAAAAGTTAGCTACTCATACTTGTATTAAAATTGCAATAAATATAAATGACTGAATTTAAAGACGTAATGTAAATGACGTAAACGTAAATGACAATAATGTAAATTGTAAGAATTAAAACACTAAAGAAGTGCAGCAATGTTGCTGTTGATGCTGCAGCAACTCATGTATATGGCTAAGAACAACAAGAAAAAGATGAACAAGATGAAGATAACTTGCATATATTTAAAGAAAGCAATTAAAGAGTTTTCCAATCAGTTTCTAAGCTGATCGAAGGCTACCTAAAACAACAAGAGACACCTCCTATTTAAACAAAAAGAGTCATGGACTAAGCCATACCAACTCACAACAACTAACACTATTTATGTACCATGCACACTATTCATGGTACCAAAAACTATTCCTAGGAGATGTCTTTTGTACTAAAGCAATTACAACACATAAACTAGTTTATAAAGAACCCAAAGCATTGAACTTCATCTTGCATGCTGCTGTTTTCCCAAAAATTCCGCATATCCAGCTTTGTTCTTCGTTTCGTTGCCATCAGTCCTGAATGCTGCAGCATTGAAGTAGCATTGCCTGCAGTTTTCTTTATTTTTAGCCATTCTACTTAGTAAAACAAGTAAAATCCATCACTTAGCTCCATGATTAATAAAGATGCAAATAAGATAATAAAATGACACAAAAGTTGGGATAAAACAAAATATTATATATAAAAATATAAGAAAAAGACATAATATGCATTAAATAAATAATGCATATCACACCCTCAAATTTAAAGTGTTGTTTATCCCCAAACAACGAAAAGACTAAAAAGAAATTGACTCAATTTTTAAAGTTTCTTGCAAAATCTTGGCATTAAGTGCACACACATATTGTAATCTTTATCATATGTAGTTCATAGCCTTTCATAATTCTCCTATCATTCAATCATGCATGAGTGTGTGTATGAATCATAGGCTAGCACTTCTCTTCCTTTTGTTAGTCACAACACAACCTATATCTAGGATCACTAGGACTTTTTGGGTTTACTCTTTTTGGCATATCTTTTCTCACATAGCCTTTTCTTTCAACAAATTTCACATCATTATTCAATTTTTGGCACTTTGTGCTTCTTTTTGTTGACTTTGTGTACCTTGCCCCTATGGGACATTTTTGGTACTTCTTTGATCACACAATTCAGATTAGAGCTTTGCTCTTTTGTTTTGAATTTTCTGTTTTTCCAAGGTGTAACCCTCCTTTAGGGTGTAACCTTCCCACCCTCAAATTTAGAATATACAATGTCCCCATTGTATCCCATGAAGTCTATGAGTGTATAAAGGCTACAAGTGGCTATTCAAATTGAGAAGATGGCCTAGATCATTCTCCTAAATGCATTTAGGTCATGTTGGTCAATTTGTGGCCCAAGAAGATAATGCTAGTTCTAACAGGAACACACAACCATGTGATTAGCATGCATCATAGAATTATTTTGGATATGAACACAGAAATAACATACTACCTATGTGTGATTTTGCAAGATAAAACAAAGCTAAAAATAGCAAACTATCCCAGACACAATAAAATAAAAACATGGAAGCTAAGGGATTGATTTTGACCTGTCCTACTCCATAGGAGTAGGCTGTGATTTCTTCCGTGCAGTTGCTGTTGGTGCTTTGGATGCTACAGCAACAAGGCTTGTTTCTTCTGCTGTCTGGTGCAATGCTGCAGCATCAATCTGCAATCTTCCTTTCTCCAGATCATCCTTTGCCTCTTTCAGCCTCTTGTTCTCCTCAGCTAACTTCTGGTTTCTGCCCTTTAGCTTTCTTACCTCAGTTAGCACCTTCTTCATCCTCCGTCCTTTCTTGGAGTCAGCTCCCAATCTCACTTCCTTCTTCAAACTCAGCATCTCTTTCTTCATTATCTCCATCTCTGCAGTTTGCTTGATCATACTATCCATCAACATGCTGTTTTGAGCACACACGGTTTGCATCATGCCCAATATGTCTCCTTGGCTTGACTTTTCGTGCCTCAACCTTGAGACACTCTTTGTGTCGATGGCCCACTTCTCATCTCCTTCTTTGTGAATATCATCTTCCTCATATTGAGGAATGCCAACTGCAGTTAAGAATTGAGACAACAACCCAGGGAAGAAAAACTTCCCTTGATTCCTTTTAGCAGAATAGTTAATGGATTTACAAATGATATCACCGGTATTAACTTTCTGACCCGTCATGATGCAGTATAACAAAATCATTCTTTCACAATTGATTGAACTATCATGAGTAGTAGGGGATAGAGAACTTCGAATAAAACTCATCCATACGTTGGCATCAGGGAGCAAGTTGATTGCTAGGAAGGTTCTAAGCATGTAATTTGGGTGTCCTTTCCATGCAGAATCAGGTTTCCCTATCACTTTGATCATGTCATTCAATTGTTTTTGGGTGGCAGTTCTAAGCAGAGTATCAAAGGCAGTGGTGGTGGGTGTGGTGATGTTCAAAAAGTTATTGAGGGCTTCGGCTGTGAAGTGTAAACTTATGCCTCTTATGGTGAGTCGGTTGGTTTTTGCTTGAGCTATTTCAACATAAAATTCTCTGACCAAAGTGAGGTTGTAAGAAAGTTTTACCTCGCAGAAATCATCCCAGTGTTGCTCTTTGATCACCTTTCTGATGAACTCATAATCCTTGATGCTTTTGGAATCGAACCCTTTATCTAACAATGCACCTTTGAACTTCTGTTTCTCAATGGTTTGTTGTGCCTCTGGATTGCTGAAACCATCGTTCATCTTATTTGGCCGTGGAATGACATGTGGCCCAGATGGTTTGGTCACCTCAGGCCCTGAATGCTTTATGGATGCTCCAGCATTCGATTTCTTGGCAGAGACTTTTTGTTTTCTTTTAGGCTTGACAGCAACAGTCTTCTTCCTTGGCTTCTTCTCTCTTGGACCATCATCTGCAGGGTTAATGAGATTGGCGTCCACACTTTCTGAGGCCTTTCTCTTGGTGGAAATTTCAGAGGTTTCACCAATGGGACTAGCACGGATCTCCACAGAAGGATTTTCTGTGTTATCAGCCTGATGCTGTGTGGATGCTCCAACATCAGTGTTCAGTGGTGAGTCCTGTGCCATCTTGTTGACAAACAATTCATCAAAATCAAAGTCATCCCAAATTTCCCACTTAGGTTCCTCCAAAAAATTGTTTATTTGAAAGTTATGAGGGGTTCGTGGTTCATCATAAGGCCATGTTAACAATAAGACTGGTGATGTGTGTAGTCTATTGATTTCAACCTCATTTTCAGACGTGAAATAATCCTCTACTAAAACTGATAGTTCAGAAAATACCTCATCTGTATCCATGTTCAAGTCAGGAATGGAACTTGTGCTTTTATCTTGCCCCCTTGCATCCTTAGATGCTTCTGTGATTTCTGCCTTTGTCACCATAGTGGGTGACAGAGGAATGGTCTCATGATCAGTAGTAGTGTGTGGTGTTGGAACATTGGTTGCTACCACTGATTCAGATGATCGTGAAGTCGAGGCTTCAATCACAGTGGGGTGTTTGAAGGCAGAAGACCCAATAGCAAGATTTTCAGAGCAAAGATTCTTCAAGGGTTTTTCTGGGTTTTTACTCACAGTGGGGATTTCGACATTCTGAGACATAAGAGGAGCAGTAGGATTGTTGATAGATGTTTGTTCATCGCTCTCGAGGTCCACATACTCAGGTTCGACATTGGAATGAGGTCGAACTATGGCTCGTTGTCGATTACTTCTGCGTGAGGGTTGCTCGTCATCGTCTCGTACTGCCACTCGCTTCACTCGTGCCATCGTGTGTGATGATTTTTTGGATGATCGGGATTTTCGCCGGAAAAAATGGAGGTGTGTGGGTGGTGTTCGGGTGAAAGCGACGGGAGCGGAAGACAAAAAGGTTTTTTTTTTGCCTTTTGAGATCTTTTTGAAAATGAAAGGGAAGGATGTGGATGTTATTAAACAACTTTACTCTTTTTAAAGCTTTGGTGATTTTTGTTTATAGCCGAATGTTTTACCCTAGAGAATAACTATACTATTTCAAGGTACTTTATAAAATATGGAAGGATTTGATTGTGTACCTTAATTTAGTCAAGAAGCAACCAGGGTACAAGGCATGTGCATGGGCCATGTGGTCTTCACCAAACACACCCACTCCTGTACCTTTTTAAGCCAATGCTACATATTTAGCAATCTCAACTTTTTAAATTTTAAACCTGCTAAGAATAGTACTTGGCGTTGGATGCTGGATGAATGCTGCAGCATTCGAAGCCTTTTTGTCTTGAACGCAAACCTGCAAAACATGGAGTTCAATAAAGCTTGTTATTTTTATACTACTCTTAACTTAATAACATAATTATTTACAAACACTTATGGACTAGAAAGAGTCCATGGCTTTCTGTTATGAAGATTTTGTCAAACGGTAGCCAAAAACACAGAGCATTGCTCTGGGATTGCTACAGCATCATGATAGAGTTTAACTCTCTGGCCATTCACTTTGAACACATTGTTGTTTTCTGGGTTGATCAAGTCTACAGCCCCATAGGGGTAGACTTTGTGAATGGTAAAAGGACCAGACAGTCGACTTTTGAGTTTTCCTGGAAACAATTTTAGTCTAGAATTGAACAGAAGAACCTGTTGTCCTGCTTTCAATTCCCTATGTTGGATTCTCTTGTCATGCCATTTTTTGGTTTTCTCTTTATAGAGCTTGGCATTTTCATAGGACATATTCCTATGTTCATCCATTTCACACAGTTGTAGTTTCCTTTTATTTCCAGCCTCATCTAAGGACATGTTCAACTCTTTGATGGCCCAGTATGCCTTATACTCAAGCTCTAAAGGGAGGTGACAGGCTTTTCCAAAGACTAGCTTGTATGGGGACATACCAATTGGTGTTTTAAAAGCAGTTCTGTATGCCCATAAAGCGTCGTCTAATTTAAAAGCCAGTCTTTCCTGTGTGGTTTCACCACTTTTTCCAGGATTCCTTTGATTTCCCTATTAGAAAGCTCAGCCAGTCCATTTGTCTGTGGGTGGTATGCAGTAGCTATTCTGTGGTTAATATTGTATTTTTCAAGAGTTCCTTGTAATACCTTATTTACAAAATGGGTGCCCTCATCACTGATTAGTGCCCTGGGGGTACCAAATCTTGTAAATATGTATTTTTGAAGAAATTTAACCACAGTTTTTGCATCATTGGAAGCACATGCAATTGCTTCCACCCACTTTGACACATAGTCAACAGCCACTAGAATGTATTGACAATTATTGGATGGTGGAAAAGGTCCCATAAAGTCAATTCCCCACACATCAAACAATTCCACTTCCAAGATTCCATTCAAAGGCATTTCACTTCTTTGAGAAATGGAAAGTTCTTTGACATTCATTACATCTTTTGACAAAATTGTGGGAATCTTGGAAGAGGGTTGGCCAGTAGAAACCAGATTGTAAAACTTTTGCTGCTGTCCTTTGGCTTCCAAAATGACCTCCATATGCTGAGTTGTGGCAATGGTGTAAGATTTCTGCCACATCATTTTCTGGGACACACCTTCTCAATATTTGATCTGTACCAAGTCTAAACATAAAAGGGTCATCCCAAAGATAAAACTTAGCATCATGGAAAAACTTTTTAAGCTTATGGCCAGTGCAATCAGGAGGTTTGATGCCACATGATAAGTAGTTAGCAAAATCAGCATACCAAGGAATGCTGGATGAATGTTGTAGCATCAAGATTTTCTCATCCGGGAAGGTTTCAATGATATCTCCTTCTCCTTTCTTTTCCACTAGGTTTTCTAACCTAGACAAATGGTCTGCCACTTGGTTGTTTACTCCTTTTCTATCCACAATCTCTAGGTCAAACTCTTGCAATAAAAGAACCCACCTAATCAACCTAGGTTTAGCATCCTTCTTAGAGATTAAGTACTTAATGACAGCATGATCTGTATGCACAATGACTTTTGCTCCCACTAAATATGATCTAAACCTCTCAAAGGCAAAAATTACAGCTAAGAGTTCTTTTTCAGTTGTTGTGTAATTGATTTGTGCTTCATTCAAAGTCTTACTTGCATAATAAATTGAATGAAACACTTTTTCTTTTCTTTGACCTAAGACTGCTCCTACAGCCCAATCACTTGCATCACACATGATTTCAAAAGGTTTGGTCCAATCTGGGGCCATAACTACTGGAGTAGTTACCAAAGCTTTCTTTAAAGTGATGAATGCATTTCTGCATTCTTGATTAAAATCAAATTTGTGGTCATTTTGCAGAAGTAAACATAAAGGTTTTGAAAATTTTGAAAAGTCTTTGATAAACCTTCTGTAAAATCCTGCATGACCAAGAAAGCTTCTGATTCCTTTAACAGTGGTTGGTTCAGGTAGTTTTTCAATAACTTCCAGTTTGGGTTTGTCTACCTCAACCCCCCTTTTTGAAATCAAGTGTCCAAGAACTATCCCTTCTTTGACCATAAAGTGACACTTTTCCCAATTGAGGACTAAATTAGTTTTCTCACACCTTTCAAGACTCTTTTTCAAATTTTCCAAACAATTATCAAAAGATGAGCCATATACAGAAAAATCATCCATAAATATTTCAATGGATTCTTCATGCATGTCAGAAAATATGGACATCATACATCTTTGAAAAGTTGTCGGAGCATTACAGAGTCCAAAGGGCATTCTCCTAAAGGCAAAAGTACCATAAGGACAAGTGAAGGTAGTCTTTTCTTGGTCCTCAGGTAAAATGGCTATTTGGTTGTATCCGGAATATCCATCCAAGAAGCAATAATATTCTTTTCCGGCTAACCTGTCTAACATTTGGTCAACAAATGGTAGTGGAAAATGGTCCTTTTGTGTGGTTGTGTTAAGTTTACGGTAGTCCATGAAAATTCTACATCCTGAAACTACTCTAGTTGGGATGAGTTCATTTTTTTCATTGGCTACTACTGTAAAACCTCCCTTCTTAGGGACACATTGGACAGGGCTAACCCAAGAGCTACTGGCTATAGGAAAAATGATTCCTGCATCTAACCATTTTAGCACTTCTTTTTTTACTACTTCTTTCAAGACAGGGTTTAGCCTTCTTTGTGGTTCAATGGATGTGAAGTTCTTTTCTTCTAAGATGATCTTATGTTGACAGATAGAGGGACTAATTCCTCTAAGGTCAGCAATGGTCCATCCTATGGCTTTTGAGTGTAACTTCAACAAATCCACTAACTTCTTCTCCTGATGCAGTTCTAAAGTGGATGAAATGATGACAGGCAGTTTGTTTTCATCTTTTAGAAAAACATACTTCAAATGGGGTGGGAGTTGTTTCAACTCCAGGTCAGGTGGTGAAATGACTGATGATGTGAAAGTCTTTTGTTCACTAGGTTCCAAAGATTCAAACTTAGCAACAATCTCATCTATATTCTCCTCATCATCATCATCATCATCATATTCCTCATCATCCTCTTCTTCCAACCTACAAATTTCCCTAACTCCTTCTTCATTACACATGTTTTCAATCACACTTAGGCCAGAACATTCTTCCATATCATCAGGGTATTTCATGGAATTGAAGACATTGAATGTGACCTTTTGGTCTTGAAGTCTCATGGTTAACTCTCCCTTTTAGACATCTATCAAGGTTCTTCCAGTGGCTAAGAAATGTCTTCCTAAGAGAATAGAAATATCTTGGTCAGCCTCAAAATCTAAGATGATAAAGTCAGCAGGAAAGATGAATTTGTCAACCTGAACTAAGACATCTTCAATTTTACCCTTAGGATAGGCAATGGTTTTGTCAGCTAAGATGAGTGTGACAGTGGTTGGTCTAGCTTCTCCTATACCTAAGCTCTTAAAAATAGACAGAGGCATAAGATTGACACTTGCTCCCAAATCACATAAGGCTTTTCCAACTTCTTTCCCACCTATGGAACAAGGAATGGTAAAACTCCCTGGATCTTTGAGTTTAGGTGGAATTTTGTTGGTCAAGAGAGCACTACACCCTTCAGTCATGGCCACAGTTTCATATTCAGTCAACTTCTTTTTCTTGCTTAAAATGCCTTTAAGAAATTTTGCATAACTAGGCATCTGCTCGATTGCTTCAACAAGGGGTATGTTGATATGAAATTGCTTAAACACATCCAAAAATTTCTTGAATTGCAATTCTTCCTTATTATTCTTTAACCTTTGGGGAAAAGGAACATAAGGAGGAATTGGTTCAATAACGGCTTTCTTTGTTTGTGTTGAGCTTTTAGGGTGGACTTCCTCCACCCTCAAATTTGTATCATTAATACCTTTTGTTATGTTTTCTTTGACAACATCTTTGGGTTTGTTGACTTCAATTTCTACTGTGTTTTCCTTTGGGATTGGGGTTTTTGGCTCTAAGTCCTTAGGATGTGGTTCTTCTAAGATGGTGGGCAATGCTGTAACATTAGGATTTGACTTGAGATTCTTTTCTATTACTGCTTGGGTTTTCTCTAAGTCTTTCCCACTCCTAAGTGTCACAGCTTTCACATGCTCTTTTCCTGGGAATCTTGGGATTTCTGTGTTACTAGGTAAAGTCCCGTTGGGTCTGTTGTTTTGACTAAGAGCAAGTTGACTAACTTGTGTCTCAAGATTCCTTAAGGCAGCATTGGTTTGGTTGGTCATAGCATTGGTTTGAGCAATTGCGGTGTTGGTTTGAGTAATGAAACTTTTCAGCATTGCTTCCAAGGAAGGTTCAGCTTGTGAGGAGGATTTGTTTTGAAAAGAGGGTTTGTTGTTTTGGAAATTCTGATTCTGATGGTTTTGATTGTTTTGGTAGTTTTAAGAACTGCTGGCATGATGCTGGTTTTGAAAATTG
The DNA here is from genome assembly GCA_033807775.1 of Saussurea involucrata. Lineage (NCBI taxonomy): Eukaryota > Viridiplantae > Streptophyta > Magnoliopsida > Asterales > Asteraceae > Saussurea > Saussurea involucrata. The sequence goes on along the minus strand of CM066325.1, from coordinate 9,250,841 downwards.
GAGTTTCCTTGTTGCTTATTCTCAGGTTGATTTAAACTTGGGTTGGTCCATGAAAAATTTGGATGTTGTTTCCAACTAGCATTGTAATTGTTAGAGTAAGGACCATTTCTATTATGAACATAGTTAACTGATTCAGAATTTTGAGGACAGAGTTCATAAGAATGGTCTCCACTGCAACAAACACATTGCACAGAGAGAACATCTGGAGTGGATGTAGTGGCAGTCGGCTGTGTTCCCTGACCGGTAGTTATGTTTTTAAGCATATTGGTCATAGAAGCAAGCTGAGCTGTCAATGCAGTGTAAGCATCTAAATCATGCATTCCAGCAGTCTTCTTTGTAGTTGGTGCCCTTGGATCTGCCCAATGCCCATTGTTTGTGGAAATCTTTTCAAGAATTTCATACCCGGTATTATAGGTGTTGGAAGTAAAGGCCCCTCCTGATGTCGCATCAAGCATTTGTTTTGCATTGGAATTAAGTCCAGTGTAAAACGTCTCGAGTTGAATACAGTAGGGAATGCCATGGTGAGGGCATTTTCTTAATAATTCCTTAAACCTTTCCCATGCATCGGGAATTGCTTCATCGTCCATTTGTTTGAACATACAAATTTCATTTCGGGACTTAGCATTCCGGGTAGGTGGAAAATATTTTCTCAAAAACTTTTCAGCCATGTCAGCCCATGATGGTATAGAACCTGGTGTCAATGAATTAAACCAAATCTTTGCCCGATCCCTTAACGAAAAAGGAAACATTGTGAGTCTTAGAGCATCAGAAGATACTCCAGGAATCAGAAAAACATCGGTGATCTCTTTAAAAGATTTTAAATGTGAGTGTGGATCTTCCGATGGGAATCCGGCAAATTGACCATTGGCTTGCAACATGTGAAACATAATGGGTTTTGGTTCAAAATGTGTCGTATCCATATGAGGCTTTACAATTCCTGAATTTAATTGCTCAAAGTTAGGAATTGCATAGTCCATAATTCTCCCATTTTTCGAGTTTGCAAGATCAATGATATTTAATGGTTCATTTTGGTCATTGTTACCATGAGATTCTTCACCATCATCTTCTTCATTATTAATGTGGTGCTCTTGAAAATTTTGATTTTGTGGATTTCCAAAATGTGGCAGATTACCAAAAATTGGTGGAATTCCAAAATTGGGTGGTCTCATGTGGTTTCCTAAAGGTGGTGGTCGTACTTCTACCCTAGGTGGTCGTGGTTCTACAACGAATGGTCGTAGGTGTCTACGCTCAAATCCGGGTGGTGCATCCATGTCGGGAGGATCCATAGAACTTGAAGCTCTTTGTAATCTCCGTCTAAGATGAAAGGTTCTTTCTATGTCAGGATCTAACTCAAAAAGTTCCCCACGTTGGATTCGTGGCATATACCACACAAAGTATGATTCAGACGGTGTTAGAAAAACTAAATCTTTTAAAATACTTTTAAAAACTTTTAGCGTGCCAATCCCCGGCAACGGCGCCAAAAACTTGATAGTGTTTTGAATACACCGATAGACGTGTGATAATTAAACCTCAACGCAAGTATACAATGAGATCTAACGTCGTCTTTCAAGTAATAAAGTGGTAAAATACCAGATATCGTTCCCACAGAGATTGGAGTAAAAGCGTAATAAAAGTCTAATAAAAGAAATAGTTTCCAAGGATCAGTTCGAAGACAATATTTGTTTGCTTGGAGTTGGATTATCACAGATTAACAGATAAATAAAGAAAGCAAGCAAGGGTGTAAGACGTTGGGGTGAAGCTTAATTATAAATTCCAGCAGACCAATGCTATGTTAATGCTACAACATTGGTTCCTCAATAATTAAATTCACCATCTATTTGTTAGGATGTCCTTCCGGATCTTCAACATTATATTATTAATCTAGCTTTCAACAACCCATTCCTGGTGATGTATTAGGACTATTAATAATAAACTGATGCCTTTCAAATATATGGATAAACAAATTACTTTGTTAAAAATCACTCTTCCAAGTTGATCCCATATCTGTTAAGTTGACGTGTCTGAGTGGTCAATTCCTGATACGCACTCTACACTTTTACCATCATCACGATGACCAACTTATCGGGCAAAATCAACCTAGAAAAGACAGAGACGACAAATTCCTTTGTCAGTAGCTCTTCCAAGTCTTACTTTTTTTGTCATTCGGATTGACGTGCATATCAATGGCTCATTCCTGATGCCTTGGCACTTTAACACTTTCAAAGTGATCAAAACGTCACGAAGTAAACTTATCTTTATAAAACTTAACATGAAATGGTGAACATCATTATTGAGAAATAATGTCCACTATTCTTTATAATTAAAACTCCACCCTTTAATCTCACACCCAAGCTTATAAAAGTTAGCTACTCATACTTGTATTAAAATTGCAATAAATATAAATGACTGAATTTAAAGACGTAATGTAAATGACGTAAACGTAAATGACAATAATGTAAATTGTAAGAATTAAAACACTAAAGAAGTGCAGCAATGTTGCTGTTGATGCTGCAGCAACTCATGTATATGGCTAAGAACAACAAGAAAAAGATGAACAAGATGAAGATAACTTGCATATATTTAAAGAAAGCAATTAAAGAGTTTTCCAATCAGTTTCTAAGCTGATCGAAGGCTACCTAAAACAACAAGAGACACCTCCTATTTAAACAAAAAGAGTCATGGACTAAGCCATACCAACTCACAACAACTAACACTATTTATGTACCATGCACACTATTCATGGTACCAAAAACTATTCCTAGGAGATGTCTTTTGTACTAAAGCAATTACAACACATAAACTAGTTTATAAAGAACCCAAAGCATTGAACTTCATCTTGCATGCTGCTGTTTTCCCAAAAATCCGCATTTCCAGCTTTGTTCTTCGTTTCGTTGCCATCAGTCCTGAATGCTGCAGCATTGAAGTAGCATTGCCTGCAGTTTTCTTTATTTTTAGCCATTCTACTTAGTAAAACAAGTAAAATTCATCACTTAGCTGCATGATTAATAAAGATGCAAATAAGATAATAAAATGACACAAAAGTTGGGATAAAACAAAATATTATATATAAAAATATAAGAAAAAGACATAATATGCATTAAATAAATAATGCATATCAATCAACGACCGTACGGGGAAATGCAACCCTTGGAGATACCCGTATGGAAGTGGGATTGTATCACCATGGACTTCGTTACGAAGTTACCAAGGACCCCGAAAGGGTATGACGCCATTTGGGTGATCGTGTACCGTCTCACCAAGTCGGCTCACTTTCTACCAATTCGGGAGAAGGATTCGCTAGAAAGGCTAGCAAAGTTGTACGTGAATGAAATAGTAACGAGGCACGGGGTGCCTTCATCTATAGTCTCGGATCGCGATAGCCGCTTCACATCCTCTTTTTGGAGAAGTCTTCAACGAGAGCTAGGAACGCAGCTATTGATGAGCACTGCCTATCATCCTCAGACTGATGGGCAAAACGAAAGGACTATACAAACCTTGGAAGACATATTGCGTGCTTGCGAAATTGATTTCAAAGGCTCATGGGAATCCCATCTGCCATTGATCGAGTTTTCATATAACAATAGCTACTACGCCAGCCTTCAGGCAGCACCATTTGAAGCATTGTATGGGCGTAAGTGCAGGACACTTTTGTGTTGGAATGAGGTGGGAGAGAAGCAATTAGCAGGGCCGGAACTAGTGCAGTTGTCGGCCGATAAAATTTGCGTGATAATGGAAAAGTTGAAGATAGCTCGAGATCGACAGAAGGCTTATGCGAATAAAAGAAGAAAGTCGATCGAGTTTATGGTAGAAGATAAAGTGATGCTTAAAGTGTCACCGTGGAAAGGAGTTGTGCGCTTTGGGAAGAGGGGGAAACTAAGGCCTAGATATGTCGGGCCGTTCGCCATCACCGAACGTGTGGGTGAAGTGGCGTATAAGTTAGATTTGCCCGAAGAACTTCGTGGAGTGCACCCGACCTTTCATGTGTCGAATCTCAGAAAGTGTCTGGCCGAAGAAAGTATGGCCGTGCCATTGGAGGACATTCGTGTGGATGAGAAGTTATGTTATGAAGAAGAACCGTTGTCAATCGCGGATCGCAAAGTCCGAAAGACAAGGAACAAGGAAGTCTCTCTAGTGAAGGTCCAATGGCAATTCCATAAGGGGCAAGAAGCAACTTGGGAATTAGAATCGGACATGAGGGCTCGGTATCCCCATTTGTTTGAAAATGGAATTCCGGGGACGGAATTCTTTTGAGGGGTAGATGTTGTAATAACCGAGTTTCGTTTTAGTCGGTATTTGGAAATTTTGGGGAGAAATTCGATTTGAGAAAAGTTATGTAGCCTAAGTGTGAAGAAAGTTAAGTTTAGTGCTTAGTGTGAAAAGTATATATATTGTGAGAAAAACCCTAATTTCTCATTTTCCAGCATTTTGTCTAGTGTGTGTATGTGTGTGTGGCTAAGGAAGAGTGCAACCAAGGTGATTATAGCAATTGAAGAAGAGAATTCAGTGTTGGCAGTTGGGCTATGAAATCACCAGTAGAATCTGCAGGTAATCACGAATCCTTTCTCTTCTTTTGTTTTGGTGAGATGTGATTGGAGTTTTTAAGAAGAAACTTGGGGTTTTGGTGGGTTTCTTGTATTTCTCATTATTTTGTTAAAAAGGGTGCTTAGAGTGGGATATTGCGTAGACTATCGACCTTTAAGCAATCTCTGGAAGTGTTGAGAGGATTAGGACATCTGATGTGCTATTTCCTGGGTTTTTGTAAAATCTGTCACGTCCGAAAACCCCCAACGCAAGCTAGTGTCCGGATATCTTGGGGTGTCCAGATGAGAGTACTGTCCGGGTGGATTAGTGGAAGTAGTACCCGGTAGTTACCCGGAAACCCTTGGGAATCCGGGAGTGCCCAGAACTTTTAACCGAATAGTTCTTCTGTCCGGATAGTTTCTACTGTCCGGGTAAAATCTTTCGGATAGTATGGCTGTCCGGATAAGTCGTCCGGATAGTGTGGTTGACCGGATAGTTTTGGCTGTCCGGATAAAGTGTCCGGAAAGTAGCTGTATGGCACCCTTGTGCAGCCTGTTAGTCCGAGGGGTTAACCGTGGGAGTGTGTAGTTCAACCAAATGACTTATCGTGGTGGTGTGTACCCTTATAGGTGCAGTTAAAGGGAGAATCAGACTAAGTAAGAGGTTTAAGCGGGACGACAGGTGAGTTCTCTGATCTTAATTCCTTTTAAAGTGTGGAACCTTATGCATAATTAAATGGTAAGTGTTCGTATTATAAATTGATCATGAAAGAAAAGTGTGTCTTAGTTGTGCGGATGGACACTAATTATGTGTGGACGAGCCTTGGCAAATGTATGCGATGGGGTGTGTCCCATATGTGTGGATATATGAATGTGTTTCATATATGGGCGGTGTGTGCCCTTTTCACTGTCACGGTGTGTGTGACCATAGTGTGTGCCTTGAGCTTGTCACAGTGTGCTGACCATTATGTGTGTTCATAACAAATTCTCATATAATTACCTTACTGAAAGTTTTACATAACTGTACTATTTTGTGTTGTGGCTTTGGAGGGGACTCACTAGGCCTCATGGTCTAACCCTCGCTTTCAAAACTAAAATCTTTCAGGTAATCAGGTGGAAGACTCGGGAAAAGGGAAATGAAAGGTGTGAGCTGGCGCTTACATCTTAGGAGTAGAAGACCATTGTTTTTGGAAACTTAGATTTATTCTCAGCTGTAATAGGGTTATTTTCCGCATGAACCCTCGTTGGATATTATTAACTTTTGTGTAGCCAAGTTTTGGCAGATGTTGTTTTAGCTATGAATGTCGTGTTTGTCTATATTTTGTTTGGGTTGTTACATTAACATAGGAATTGACCTTGGATGTTAGCTCAAGTGTGTGCCCTAATGGTTTGGAGAATAGGTCTCTAGCAGTTGAAAGAACAACCGCGATTCCGCGAAAGCAAAACAATTACCATAATACCCTTTAGGTCTTCCTTTCCAAAAAAATGTTGAAGTTTTATGTCTTATACTCTTATTTAATGTCTTTTTTGGTATTCCATTTTACAGGATTACCTTTTTATTAAACTAGCAAAAAATTTAATATCGCATCTTAACTTGGAAATGAAAGATGTAATTAATATGATTGCCACTTTTTCAAAAGGAAAATGTTAAGTATGTTAGATCACCTAACGAGATATACATTGTAGTTCGTAGTTATCATAACGATGCTATTACAGTAAAAAAAATGTTAAAAATATGTCTTTCCGAGTTCCTGTAATGTCTTATTAAAATGTAACGGTTTTATGAGCTACAATATTAACCAACATATATCAAATTATAAGCACGAACCCAAATTAATTAAAAAAAATACAAAACAGTATAACTTATTAGGAGAAAGTTGAACAATCTAATTAAACATAGTTATATTAATTCTATTTTTATAGGACACATTTATAAGAGGCCAAGAATTTATAAGCATCATAATAAACCGCTTTATAAGACCTAAAATAAAATGTTTTATCTAAAGGCGTTGTAATAAGTTTATGGTGTTTTTGGGCGGTGTAAAAAGTTTTTCAGGACCTTTTTATAAATTTAAAAGACATTGTATTAGCTATTTTATCGAACAATGTTTGCAAAAATGTCTTATAAAAACACTCGTCCTATAAAAAGTGGATTTATAGGACGATTTCTCAAAAGTGTTCTATAAAATAGCTAATGTGACGCTTTGTGTTAAAAGTGTTCTACAAAACTTGTTAAGACGTCCAAAAACGTCTTATAAACTTCTTGTAACGCTGTTAAATTTGACACTTTATTTTGTGGCCCTATAAAATCAAGTCTTATGAAGCAGTCTATTACGACGCTTAGAAATTGGTGGTGTCTATATCACGTGTCTCTGGAGCTCCTTGATTATCGTTATCTTACATCTAACATGTTATTTAGCTCTTTCACAAATATCTCAATCGCGACCTTTGGCAAGTATATGGGTACCATGACTCCTGATTCACCTTTGTCGTCTGTAGAAGGTATGTAGAAGTTAAAGACTCCAGGGATGGCATCAATTCCTCCGGTCGTCGGACCTCCATATATCGCTTTCCCCCACCCAAATTCAATCTCACTAAATCTGAGTCTTGTAAGATTCAAGAGGATGTAGTTATGAAAAAGTGTCACCATAGGCCGTCCTTTGATAACCATTAGGTCAATCGTTGATCTAACGTACTCTTCAGAGACTAAAGATTTGGCTTTCATCACCAACTCTAGAGCATGGCTTAATGGTTTAGTCGATAGGTCTCGTGCCGTTGAAATAACACATGGTAGGATGAAACTATTTCCGTAATACCCAACAGGAAGAAGGGGGTTGATCTTGCCACGTATGCTGAATGGGAAAGAGAAACGCATCTCGTCTTTAGGATCAAGCTGTAAAGCTATAGTACGACAACGCCAAAGACAAGTTGCTATCACCTCAAACGTGGAACAACCTTTTAGGGTTTCTGGAACAAACCTACGAAGGGTTGATACCTCGTTAGGCCCAAAGAAAAATGATTTTTGGATCAAGTCTTCCGTTGCGACATTTATGACTTTGGGTTCTTCCACTACATCATACTCGTGGTGATCAAATGTCACACGCGATGTTTCCCTTGCGAAAAGTAACTCCATTTGCCACACTGGAAATATTGACGGCATTGGTGCACCCCGTGCCATTTCACCCAATGCCGTCAAGAACTGTATCACTCCTGAGTCTCGATCCATCACTCATGGTGTGGTTGATTCGATAAGTGAAGATAAAACCTCCACATAACAGTCGTGTCACCTGTCAATAAATAAATGTGGGTATTGATAATAAGGATGCGTTTGGTACGCAGACAGGATAGAACAGGATGGGATGGGACATGACATAACAGAACAAGACAGAACAGTTGTTCAGCGTTTGGTAGACAGAACTGGACATAACAGAACAGATAACATTAGAAAAAATACAACAAGTAATATTTAAAGAATAAATAAAATATAAAATAGAACGTGTATTTGATGTTTTAGAAAAGAATTATATTTTATTTTGAGGTTATATTGGTAAAACATAAGTCTGTTCCACCTTGTTCCATAGGGTAGGGGTGGAACAAGTTTGTTCCACTTTGTTCTTGTTTGTTCCACATAAAGTCATGCCAAACGTGAAACAGTGATCCATGTTCTGTTCTGTTCTGTCCTGTCTAGTGTACCAAACGCACCCTAAATGAACTCTCTTATGTCCGAATCATGCATTGGAAATATAAAAGGAGATGGTTTGGTGTTGATGTACGCAACCAAAACTTAAGAAATATAATATATTTAAAACGTTACCTGAATTAGTAGCAATGGCGATTCAACGATACCATTAGTGTCGGGGACGTCATAAAGGAGCTCTTCCAAACAAGGGAACGGGGGATGAAGCCACTCCCCGAACTGCTTTAACGTAACATCTGCTTCCGCCTCAATAAACAACACACCCTCACCGGTACAGTCCACCATCAGCTTCTTAGTTGGGCCTTCCTTTAACCGGCCAGCAAAAGGGTAATAGAATACCAACACCTTTGCTAAAGCGTCCATAATCACGCTTGCTGGATTTTTATTCCCCATTTTTGGACCCCTGCGATAAAACTGAATCCCTTGGAGTTGGCACCGAAGCCCTTGCTGATAATCAAGGTCCGATAGAGGCTTTAGCTCTCGAGGCGTGGGTGCAGCCGGAGCTATCAACTCCGGTGCACGTCTTCGCACCATGAACTTCAAAGAGGTTTCGGGTTGCAACATTCTTACTTAGTCCGTGTTTAGTATGTGTGCAAAAATGGTAACTTTATATATATATATATATATATATATATATATATTTTTTAGTTCCATTAATCCATGCCTCCATGGAGTTATAGGGCTGATGTCTAGACCTAAAATATAAATTCTCCGTCGCCTAATTTTGATGTAATATTAATGCTACCTCAACTTTTGTTAATATTATATATGGGTTGGAATCACGTGAGACCAGCCTGTTTTCGTGAGACTGACGAGACAAAGTTTTTACATTTGAAACTTCACAGTAAAACACCGTGAAGATAAAAAAATGATACGAACCTTCACAGCAAAAACACTGTGAAGGTAACCTTCACAGTATTTTGCTGTGAAGTTTCAAGTGTAAAAACTTGGTCTCACCGATCTTACGAAAACATGTTGGTCTCATATGATCCCAAGTCTATTATATATACATATATATAATATAAACGCTTTCTATTTAATTTTTTTAAAATACAATGTTTCTATTTAATTCTTTGGCGAATGTTAATAATGGTAAATCACATGATGATAACGTTAGATCGGTTTTTGGTTTATAATTTTGTTTGGGTTATTCAGTTTTCTAACTTATCTTAAAAGTAACGATAACTAAACCAAATAAAGCCTGGTTTAATCGGTTTTGACTGTTGAGTTATTCAGTTTTCGGATTATTTTGGTTGACAACTGATTAAACGGATAAGAAATTCTTACTTTTCTTTAGACACTTATTTCGATAATTTTCCCAAATTTAATGTATGTTGCTTTGTATCAATACTTGTATTAGATATCAATACTCAACAATTGATTTGTATCAAGTAAAAATACCAAAAACCAGTATCTACTAAAAGACGTTATTTCTTCAAACAACAAATTATATCAAACAACAAAAGTTATAGAGAAATAAGTTAAATATGTAAAAAAACAATAGTATAAATATGTATTTGGTTTTTATTTTCATAAAATTGAAACATATATAATATTAGTAGAATGTGTTATTAATCCATTTAACGAAATTAGAATAAATTAACCAAAAACTGAACCAAATAAGGATCTTTATTCGATTAACCAAACCGTTTAACTAGAAACCATTTAACCCAAACTATAATAGATCGAGTTTGGTGCATGTTATCGTACATAAAATATGACATTTAGGGGTCGTTTACCAAACGCTTACCCTGGTAACCACTTACCAAGTCACATTACCTTATCGGATGAATATGGCAAAGACCAAGAATCTTAGTAAGAGCTAAGACAAGAATCAAGAGTCTTATCCGGTAAGTGATGGCGAAGACTCTTACAACGGTTAGCGCTTACTGCGACAATTGTTGCATATGATACCGTTTTGATGTACTAAAATCTTTTCTGATAAGCAAGTGATAGGGTTCAATTTAACGAATAAACATTTACTTGGATAAAAACATTTGGTAAACGACCCCTTAATTTAAATGCTTGATATGGTTAAGCAATGGCTAGAAATTCAAGATTTGTAACTAACCCATCAATATTAAGAACTAATCCTTCCAATTTGATTGCTAATTAAGATTATAGAGATCCTCAAAAGTCAATAATATACCTCTCTGTCATTGATGATAAGTCGGCGAAGGTCATTTATATCGAGAATTCAACTCCACCCGTTTTTGACTCGTAATTAACTAAAAACGAATTATAGAAGATGTGTATTAATTAAAGAAATAGGTTTTTATGTAGGAGTGTGTAGAAAGTCAACTGATTTAATAGAAAATGAGCAATCTAATTAGAACTGGTCGACCATAATTGGATCGGATCGGATTGAAATTTTTAACATCCAGTTTGGATCGGTCGGTTCTTGGATGCCAGTCCAAAACCGACTGAGCCGAACCAGCCAACATCCAATTATCCATCCAACTATCATCCGGTTAATTTGTTGCAATTTGCTTAGATCTGAATTTTTAGTCTCACTTGTGTTGGTTTCAACGCATATTAAAAGTGATTAATACCGGGTAAGATTCTAGTCCGCCAAATCGGTTTCGTATGCAACAATTCACCCAATAAGCGCTAACCGTGGCAAGAGTCATCGTCATCACTTACCGGGGTAAGACTCTCGGTCCTTTCATTCGATCTTACCGTGTAAGATTTTTGGTCCTTGCCACATCAATCCGGTAGGTAATGTGACTTGGTAAGCGCTTACCTGGGTAAGCGTTTTGTAAACGGCCCCTAAATGGATCAAATGCATCCCAAAAAAAGTGGGTATATTTGGGTGGAGGGCAAGATTAGGGAGAATTCCAACAAGGGTAGCTTTGGACAAAATAGGGATAGACTTGGACACCATTCTATGTCCGAGATGTGGTAACGTGGTAGAATCGATCAATCATGCTCTCGTCACTTGTGAGGATGTAAAGAAACTATGGCAAGCTACGGGTAGATGGTGGGATCTCAATGTAGACACGGTAAGCTCCATAAGTAACTTGATCGGGATAGGCGGTCAATTGGGTGACAATCAAAAGGGAAGAAGAAGGTGGACAGCGGTGGTGTTGTGTTGGATTTATCAAATTTGGGCTCATCGAAATAAAGTGATTTTTGAGAAAGAAAAGGGTAACATGTCGGATAGGTTCTTTGAATTACAAATAAGAGTGTATGAATGGATAAGCCGAAGAGATCGACAGGGGGGCTTGGATTGGAGCAGTTGGCTTTTAAGCCCAGGATCGGCCTAAGACACGGTGCGGCAGGGAGAAAGAAGCAGAGCAGAGGGACAAGGGGCGGATATATGCTGTTGTATGCAGAAGGCTGTTTGAAGTAAGCCGTCGACAATGGCTGTATGCAGAAAGCCATCTGAAGGGCGAAAGGGCTGTGGTGCTTAGAGTTTGGCCGCTGCTGCTGCTGTTTGCCTCTCGCAAACGCTGCAGTTGGTTGCTTTTGGGAGTTACTTGTGTCTTTGAAGGATCGGGTAGTGTTTGTTTGGTCTAGTATGTTGGTTCGATTGTTTTGTATTGATGTAACGCTCTTTTGGTATGGTGGTAATAAAAGTGCCGCTTGCCGTTCAAAAAAAATGATTAAGTTATTAATAATTTAAATTCATATAAAACGATAAACAAAAGAAATAAATTCTAATAGATATTATTGGGCAAGTTCGAATCGTATTTCGAAAACAAAGATTCGAATAATCGAAAATACACAAATTTGTAACGCCATGACGCGTCATGGCGGGCCATAACGAGCTCCACACCTTATCTCGACGCCAAGGGGTAAAACGTGGCGGCAACGCAAGGCCATGCCTCGGCGCCATGGTGCGTTTTTTAGAACCTTGGTTTTTGAAATTTAAAAGGGAACGTGAGTTTACATATTCATCTTTAAATGATTTTTTTGTTCACCAATACGTTCATCCCATTTTCACCCGCTACAACAAGATTGAGTTTATACGACACCAAGAATTTCAAGCGTTTTAATAGACAGTTTTATAAGACTTGATTTATAGGACCAAAAACTAAAATGTTACATCTAAAAGCGTTGTAATGAGTTTATATGACGTCATAACAAGTTTTTAGGACACTTTTAATACAAAGCGTCGTATTAGCTACTAACAATTTTTTGTTTTTCATTTTTTGTTTTTATTTTTCATTTTTCATTCTTCATTCTTCATTCTTCATTTTTCATTTTTCATTTTAACATATGTATATCAACTAAAATATGTTTAAAAATTATATATCTTTTGTTAACAAGTTTCACTATTATTATCGTGTTGTCAATACCTTTAAAATGAGACAAATATTGAATACATTTAGATTTAAACATATTATTATATTCAAATTATTTTTAGTATTTACACTTTATATCATTTAGGGTGCGTTTGGTATGCAGACATGATAGGACATGACAAGGTTGGACATGACAGGACATAACAAGTGTTCTACGTTTGGTAAGACATAACTGGACAGAACAAAACAGATAAGATTGACCAATTTACCCTTACTAAATTTAAAGAAATGAACAAAATATAAAATAGAAGGTTAATTTGATGTTTTAGAAGATAATTAGATTTTATTTTGAGGTTATAATGGTAAAACATAAGTCTGTTTCACTTTGTTCCAACTTGTTCCATGGGGTGGGGGTGGAACAGGTCTGTTCCAGTTTGTTACATCTTGTTCCAGTCTGTTCCACATAAAAGTCCTGCCAAACGTGGGATAGTGGACCCTGTTCTGTTCTGCTTTGTCAAGTCCAGTATACCAAACGCACCCTTATAGTTATTTATTTAATTTATTATCAATCCTTTGCTCTTTTATGTTTTATTTTACGAATAGTTTTTAATAATTATACTTTATAGTTTTATATCTTCAAGGTACAACGTGATACTGCACGTTCTTAATATGTAAATATGTGCAACGTACTTACCGTTGTTGACACACAACTGTCATTCTCTTAGCATGTTGCAATCGGGATGTTCGTAAGAGTGGTATTAACAAAAGAGTATTCAATGGCCACAAAACTTAAGATTTTTTGTTCCACCAAAATAGGTGGAACAATATGGGACTAAAACATAAGATTACTAAAATACTCATTTTTCCAACGTAACCTAGATTAAAATTAGCTCCTCCAGTCCAGTCTCGTCCCGTCCCATTCAGTCTGCATACCAAACGCTACCTCAAGAATAGAGATTCATTTGTACCCTTTGCACCATAATTTTCATTATCAATATAACCTAGTCCTATGTTTATTTTATGTGGCTATAATTGAAACTGTAAAAAGAAATCTATAATGTATAGTTGTTGTCAAGATGGAAGGTGGATGGATGTGATTTAGAACATCTTCAAGGGCTTATATTTTCTCTTTTTATTTTTAAATCTAAAGGTTTTTTATATACCTTCTCTTTTTTTCCCTCTATTTTAGATAATAAAATAGTTTAGGGGTTGTTTGGCAGTTGTTGAATGGTTTGGTGTAAAATGATTAAGTGGTCAGAATGATTAAGAGGCTTTTATAATATAGTCCAAAATGAAATATGATTGTTTGTTATTTGTTTAGAATGAAATCAGGGTGCTGAATAGTTAAGGGTGACCCAAGATGCTATATCATTCAGATGGTTTTGGAACCATTAAGAGACACACTTTTTTTTTGCCAAACAAGATTCACCTCTGAATAATTCAGAGGTTGCCTCTTAATGGAACTCTTAATTACTGTTACCATTAGCCATGTGACTCACAATCAGAATATATACTCTTTGAAATGGGTAAAATCGTTTGAACAAATATTTGCAACGGATTACCAAAATGACACGAAAAGTAGGTGATTTAGAAATAAATTAACAAGTGTGTGTTAGGAGTTATTTCTTGTTTTGTTTTTCTCTCTCTTATTCATCTTACCGACCACAATCTTCTATTTCCTTCCTAACCTTTGTAGGGTTTAGCGTTTATGGTTTAGGGTTTAGTCTAATAGTCAACATACACTTTCACTTAATATACCAGATATGATTTTAGTCTATTAAAACGACATCGTATACAAGAAATTTACCCGCTAAATGCTTATCGGTTAAGAGTCGTCACTTTCACTTATCAGGTAAGACTATCGGTCCTTGTCATCGCTTTTACCGGGTTAGATTCTCAATCATTGGCATGTTCATCCGATAAGGTAAAGTGTGTGGGCAAACAATTACCGGGTAACCGTTTAGTAAATGACCGCTGAGTTATGGTAGATAAAGGCCAAAATAAACCCCAAATACCAAGATCTTAAAAATCTTTCATAATTTTTGACAGTAATTTCAATATATAGAGTCAAAATACTTTTGGAAATAAATTTTCTGAATTTGCATTAGGCTCGTAAAGTGTCACTTAACTGGGTTATCTTAATTGATAATAATTCGTGGGTTTTGGGGGTTTCTCATAGGTTATATATTGGTTTGACTCTTTTAAGATTATTGTTGATTTTTCTGACTGTTCTTCAGGTCTCTGGATTAGTGGCACCACCCATGCACGATTTGGGGATTTCACGATGGATTCGGTCGGTTATGATTTCTCAACGGATTGTGAATAGACGATTTTGGTTCTTGCATTAGGTTTCATCTTCAGAAAATACTTTATTCCAAATGAGTCCACAAACCGCCTAACTGGCACCAACGAGTTAAATCTTCTTGTGCTTCAGAACCCCATAGTAATAACAAAGAATGTGCTAAACTATTAGCAGAAATAGAAACTATGGCAGTTAAGAAAATGCAGCCTTATCAAATAGAAACCAACCAATCCATGGATATACCATGATGTTACAAAGGTGTACCAATGAAGCAACCTTAGGGGTGTCAAAAATAACCAAAACCAAATAAGCCACCCGAACCGAGTGAAAATTTGGGTTAAACGGTTTAGAATTATTCGGTTTCGGGTTAAATGTTTCGATTTGTAACGACCCAGGCCTTTTTCGAAGTGTTTTGTGTTTGGTGTGAAGTTTTAAATAAAAGTAGAAGTTGAGGGGCTAATTGGTAAATAAGAGAGGGAGTATAAAAGGGCACAAAACCCTAGGCAACATTCCAAATTCCTGATTTCATTTTGTTTGACGGCTGGGTTTTTTTGTGGGATAGGAGAAAAGAGTGTTCTTGAGGGTTTTGTGCATTGGAAGAGAGGAGTCTTCATGTTTTAATTTCAGAAGGAAGAGAATAATTGAAATTCGTGATCTGCAAGTAATCTCTAAGGTAACCTCTAATCCATAACTCCTTTCAAGATTAATCTGCTGATTTCTGAGTTTTGTGGGTTTTAGCTTATTCTAAGTCATTTGAGGCCAATAGAGAGATTTAATCATCTTTAAATGTGTTTTGATAATAAAAACTGATGGGAAATCGATTACGGATCATTTAGTGATAATTTATTGGCTTATCTTGAGGCTTAAGAGGCATGTAATAGGATTTTCAACCTTAAACCCGTCCAGCGTATCGTCCGGACACCTTCAGATTAAGAAGGTATCCGGGTAGAACGTCCGGAAAGCTTATTATCCCGATAAGATGAAGGTATCCGGATGTGGGGTCGTCCGGGAAGTAATCTCATCCGGACAGTAGGGTTACCCTGATTGTGGTGCGACCCGGATAGCAGAAGTTATCCGGAAAGGGTAGTCATCCGGACAGAAGCGGCTGTCCGGAAAGTTATTTGTGTCCGGTAAGTGTGGGCGTCCGGAAAGGTAGAGCTGTCCGGATAGTTGGCTGATCAGCCTTTATCGTGTCCCTTTTTCTCAGGAAAGTTGTCTGGAGGTTTGGAATTGTTTAGAAACGTGAAGTAAGAGCACCAGGTGAGTTTTCTAACTAAAACGCGTGGCTTTTAATGTGTTATCTAAAGTAAGACATGATGAGTAATGCCATGTTATTTTATTAATGCGTTATCTAATTGAAAGTTGTTTAAAACTTTATATGTGGAGTGTATGCATACATTGATTTTGATGTAAATTGACTAAGTCGAGGGGGAGGGGGGTGGCCCGCCAGCTCGTGCCGGGGGGTGTTCCCGTTTATGCCAAGGGAGGTGTGACCCTGTAAGGCAGCATGAGACTGACTCGTTGTCACCTTAGGGTGACTTCAGGGTGTCAATTTATGAGGGGCGGATCTATATCCGAAACGATTTTACCTGAACAGTTTTATGAACGATTTATATTGAAAATGGTAATCTGTTTAAATGCTTTGATAACTGTTAAGAGGGACTCACTAGACCTCATGGTCTAACCCTCGTTTTTTTTTAAATTAAAACCTTTTCAGGAAAGCAGATAGTGAAAGTGTAACGACCCAAAAACACATAGCATAAAATATAAGTCAAAAGCCCATAAGGGTCCCAATTACATCACGTTACTTGATAACATTCTCAAAGCTTAAAGTTCCCAAACGATTACAACCGAGATGTTTAAACTAACAAAAGCTGGATTATGACGGTCTCTAATCTCAAATCACCGCCTTAAGCCTTCTCCTTTCCTTTGGACGATGCACCTAAGCGATCCTCACCTGAAAATGGTTTTAAGTTTTGAAAACGAGGGTTAGACCATAAGGTCTAGTGAATTCCCTCCTAGAAGCGTAACCACAAAACACTTTATGAAACACGTTTTCTTGCAAACAATACTTGACACGTTTTCTTGCAAACAATACTTGACACGTTTTCTTGCAAACAATACTTGACACGTTTGAGCTCAAACAAGGGTATACACAGTGGTACGGACCAATAACACCTTACAAAGCCAGGCACGGCAACTCATCACCTTACAAAGCCAGGGACGGCAACTCATCACCTTACAAAGCCAGGGACGGCAACTCATCACCTTACAAAGCCAGGGACGGCAACTCGGGGTCCTCCACTGTGTAACCCGACTCTATCACAAGCATAAACACTTAGAACATGCTTTAAACTTACTCGAGGAATATCCTCCTTCCACATCACAAACTAACACTTTTCATGCATAAGAAAACATAAGATTCATGATAAACAAGTAACTCATTTTCAGACATATCAATTCTTCGCATTTCATTTTAAAAGATAGAAATAATGCATAAGGGAACTCACCTGTTGCTCGGCTAAACCACACACTACTTGAAGCTCACTTAACCTCCAAACGATCACCTGAATTGGGGTTAACAAGGAGGTATTAGACTCCCCAATTATACTATAAAACATACACCACAATGTCCTAAGATAATCCCCTAAACCAAGCCTCGAATCCAAGCCCAAACGACCAACGAAGCAAAAACGGAAAAACAAGGAACAGAGCCTGGCGCCGATTGGTTGGCGCCGATCCATCGGCGCCGGTCCATCGGTGCGAACCTCTGGACTGAATTTCCCTACACGAAAATTCTTTCCAAAACTCAAAGATTTCTCAACCCCAACTTCCCCAAATCAGTTCTAGCTCTCCCAAAACAATATTTCAGTCCCAAACTCAAAATGGATGAACAAACCTTAAAACCCCCATTGGAAAGGTGAACTATCACCAAGAGTTCTCAAACTCCTCAAGGGATTCATCCAACACACCCTTCCAATTGATTTTGTCTCAAAACACTTCTAGAAGAAGAGATTGAAATTAGAAACATACCTCTTAACCCTACATTAGACACAAAACAAAGAAAGAAAGGTGGAGCTATACCTTAGCAACAACTTCTTCAATCCCTAGCTGATCCACCTTCTCCAAACCTTCAATGGAGGAACTTCTTGAGCTCCTTCTCTCCCTCTTGAACTCTCCAGCCGAAAAAATGAAATGAGATAGGGTTTTGAAGGGTTTTATCTTAATAAACTTCTCCTTTTCACACTCCAGCCACATAACTTTCAGGTCTTTACAAAAGAGCCCCAGAATTCTTATTTCTGCACTAAATACCACAAGAGATGAAATATGGGATGTTACATCACCTCCCCCTTAACAGGATTCCGTCCCCGGAATCTCATCACTGAAAAGGTGCGGGTACCTTGCCCTCAAAATTTCTTAGGAAGTTACAACTACACCTCTACCAAACTAACTTCTTTGTCTGTCCAATTCTCAACCATCCGGCCTCAATTGCTCACACTGACAGCGAAACTACACCAAACTTCTTCCCAACCAACATTCCCCAAACATGGGTTAAGACATACCAAAAGCACTCCAGATTTTCACCGAGTGCCTCTAAACAAATCAATAATTCCCAGTTCCTTCGAAAACTGCCACTACTCCATTACAATGTAGTCCAATCCAATCTCCTATTGAAACACACTACTCCAAACCATGGGAATATTTTCCCATCCAACTGTTCTCCCGACTTGAGATTGACAATGCTCAAACCTTCTAGTCCAATCATCTTAGTTCCATTCACCTATCTATCCACTCCTGATCAGCATCGACAATGTACAGTATTCTTTGACATCACCCCTAGGCCAACAACTACACTCTCGGGTCTGTAGCACGCCCAGCCGCACACTTGTAATCTCTTCGTTCGAACATACTACTCATCCATAATACTCTCTTTAATAGAAAACGACTCTACTCAAGTTAACACCGCAATAATACGAATTTCTAAACGGAGACTTATCACTCCTTTCGTCGACATTACATACTATCACTCTCGTAACGTTACCGCATTCTCACCACCACATAACATTCATAACAAAGGAAGAACGCCCTCCTACCATAATAGCGTTCGCCTGGCACAATTGCGTTTCCTCAAAGTCACACCGATCACACGTGCCTTAACAGTTACAAATCAACGGCCCAAACTCCCAACAATCGCTAAGCCATAATTCCATTCTATACACAATTATATTCCTTACCAAATCCACTAACAGGTTCCACTAATTAGAAGCTACCGCCAAAATTCCCTTGCCCTCTCACAAGGAGGAGTGACCAGGCTTACTCAACTAGACCAATTAATCGGATACTGATCAATACGCTCGAGTGAAACATTCTCCTCGACGATATCGCATCTAAACCCACGGTCTCTCAACTAGAGCACCCCATTCGACCACCTGTTCCCATCCTAGCTTGATACATCAAAGATCCCTCAAAAGAATGACTCACCCACAAGCACCAACTTTTAGACCGGTCGCATGAACTTAGCTTCCTCAACTCATTAACCAAGACATAAACAACAATCCTTTATCTTATGCCTTAAAAAGAACAGTTCTTCAACTATAGTCTGCCCAATCAATGTCTCATGACATCTTCTTACCGCGAGTCTATCTATACTTGATCTTCCATATTGTCAACATCTTCTCTCATGCTTACACAAACATTCCATCGCACACCGCTACAGCCTAACAGAACAACTTCTCCATACTTATCAGTCAAGACCTTCAGCCAAGTTCTCATGAGGTACTTAACACCAAGAATTACCAAGAGTTCCTAACTCTCCAACACCGCCGACCCGCCCATTCTAATTCATTACATCCACGAAATACACCAACGCTCTTGCCTAACTTCACGACGAAGCACTACAACTTAACGTGTACATCATCCTGCTCGACAATCCAGTGAAGCATGAAAACTCACCCAAAAATCCAAAGGGATCGAAAAGAACAAGGGTTCTCCTGTCATCTCGTTACCGACCGCAACTTAATCTCTTGATCTCAACCTAGTGTTAACGTATACCGCCCGCAAACCATGCACCTCAATCGAGCATACCCACCACCTTTGACTACTCCAACATTACGATAATCTATCAATACCTCTATACTTACACATTCCTTCGGTACCAAGTGCTACTACGTCCTTACGCCACTATCGCACCACGCGACTACCTTGCAACAGGCTAACATGATGCCTTTACATACACAGATGATATTACTTCCTTCCTACCACCCATAATACACAATTACACGAAGTAAAAGCGTTTCCCGACTTTGTCTTTCCTGGGTCTAGACGCACCACATGACAAGATCATCTACTCAAGCACACTCGCTTCGATTACACTAATCAACTCGCTCTTATATGGCTCATCAAACCCCATAAGAAATTACTTATGCTACCACGATCTTTCGCCTTTGTAACACTCACACAAGGTGGTCCAGTGCCATGCCGGATACACAACTTTCTCCGAACAACTTCTCACATCCTAGCACGAAAACTCACAAGATAACCACACTATAGCTACTTCTCCAATACCAACCCCCTGACAATTATCCAACAGAACGGTCACTGGTTCAACAACGGCAATCGACATGCAATTGTCCAGTCGCCCCACGACGGACAAGGATTCCCGAAGGAATCTACTTCTCCTAACTCCCGAACAAGTTCTCGTCGACTCCTCGCGATCTATCTCCGCTATGCTAGACACCTTACACATAAGCGAATCGTCAAACCTCAATGCACATCATATTCACATTGGCGATCTTCCGTCCTCCCAATGCCCTCACTAGGTATTCCTATTCCATACCATTTACACAATTCAACGACCTCCACATCAATGGACTACATGGTGATGATTCCATTCCTTCCTTCCAATCTAGGATTCCTAACAGATCCCACTTCGTCCTACGCATTATAACCAACTTATACCCCATCGTTCCCACTCGAGAGACTAAACACAAGATCTTTCTTAGCAAGATCTAATTGTCAAACCATCTCAGTACTCCAACTCGAAACCGAAAACATTACATTGGGTACGTAACGCTACTGATTACTATTCCACCAACAGAAACACTTTGGCCATTTCAACTTTACCGCGATTAAAACTATTCTCACATATCCCGACAATAGTTCAAACTACACTCATACCCACGTTCCAGATTCACTGCCCAAGACTCCAGGTATTCACCCACTTACTCTAACGGAACACCATGGTCATAACTTGACCACATCTTATACAACTAGCAATCCCACTCCCAAAGCCTTTCCTCAACCTCATTCGTAATACCCTTCCCGACCTAGCGAGTTCCTAGCCTTCATGCATAATGACACAACGATTGAAATCATTTTGTACACTTTTAAAAATACGGTAGACACAAAATCATAAAACAAGCTTGAGTATGTATAAACCAACACCACTCAAGACGATTAGTAAAAGACAACGATCGCAAGGATCGCTCACAGGCACTCTTACGATACTTCGTACCCTTGTCCATCCATCTCGATGCCGACACAACGGTCATCTCCAACGAAACCTTTTTCCAATACGGCTAGAGAATTCGGAACGAAATCACTTACCCAAAGTGGGTCAGTTAACTCCAACATTCGCTTACATGAAAATAACGAGTCGGTACTTATTTTGTTTGTAAAACAAACCTCGCGACAAAATGTTTTTTTTTTTTAATATTTTCGTAATAAAGATTCTCTCCACAAGAAGAATGTGAAATAATTCGTAAGTCACTAAGTTCAAAGCTTTATCGTATAATGAAAACAAGTTTGTCTTTTACTTTTAAAGAAAACACGCTCGCGCGCGTCACGCTTTTCCCAAAACAAGAAAACACATCATGCACGTACATGCTTTTGAACATGAAAGAATCTCGTATAATACGTTTAACAACAAAATGCATGGAATTCAATATGCAAAAGGAGGGCTATTCGCTCTAACTAAGTCAACCGTTGTGCTCACTTCAACTCTTCACTGACACCATACTACGACCAACAACCGCTTTCTTACTTATGCTACAACTTGTTGTACAAGTACTTCATAGCCCATCAGATCGACCACTCAACATGGTTTACCAAACTAACCAGTTATCTCACTTCCTACTCTTATGTATACCTCAAAACAACACTGATCTCCTTCATTCATTAACCTTGCCACTAAACCGGTTGACTAAGGAATCCAAGAATAGATTCCCTCACTCGATCTTGAATTGAAGGTTTTCAAGATGCCAACATACTTCTCACTTCCTATCCCAGAGAGTTTACCTCTAGACAGCTCATCAACATTCTAGACAACACTCCTTCTAGAAGTTACAAACACCACATCACAGGGGATCTCCCATGACACATCAACTCTTTGCTCCCAAGCACAAGGTTAGAACCTTCTACATACTGCCACTCTCACCACTCATCCCAACAATAGTGATTGATTACACCCATGCACCTGTAGATCCATAATAGCATTGGCCAGATGCTACTTGAATTTACCTTACACGAGAGTTCTCACTACCATTGTTAAGATATCCCATGATTAAGGTCTTTCCTAATGGCTTCCTATATCTCGGTTGTGTCCCTACTCCAAAGTTTAAGTCTAGGCCCATTCGGTCACCTAAATCCCTTAAACTATGGCTCTGATACCATTTGTAACGACCCAAAAACACATAGCATAAAATATAAGTCAAAAGCCCATAAGGGTCCCAATTACATCACGTTACTTGATAACATTCTCAAAGCTTAAAGTTCCCAAACGATTACAACCGAGATGTTTAAACTAACAAAAGCTGGATTATGACGGTCTCTAATCTCAAATCACCGCCTTAAGCCTTCTCCTTTCCTTTGGACGATGCACCTAAGCGATCCTTACCTGAAAATGGTTTTAAGTTTTGAAAACGAGGGTTAGACCATAAGGTCTAGTGAATTCCCTCCTAGAAGCGTAACCACAAAACACTTTATGAAACACGTTTTCTTGCAAACAATACTTGACACGTTTTCTTGCAAACAATACTTGACACGTTTTCTTGCAAACAATACTTGACACGTTTGAGCTCAAACAAGGGTATACACAGTGGTACGGACCAATAACACCTTACAAAGCCAGGGACGGCAACTCATCACCTTACAAAGCCAGGGACGGCAACTCATCACCTTACAAAGCCAGGGACGGCAACTCATCACCTTACAAAGCCAGGGACGGCAACTCGGGGTCCTCCACTGTGTAACCCGACTCTATCACAAGCATAAACACTTAGAACATGCTTTAAACTTACTCGAGGAATATCCTCCTTCCACATCACAAACTAACACTTTTCATGCATAAGAAAACATAAGATTCATGATAAACAAGTAACTCATTTTCAGACATATCAATTCTTCGCATTTCATTTTAAAAGATAGAAATAATGCATAAGGGAACTCACCTGTTGCTCGGCTAAACCACACACTACTTGAAGCTCACTTAACCTCCAAACGATCACCTGAATTGGGGTTAACAAGGAGGTATTAGACTCCCCAATTATACTCTAAAACATACACCACAATGTCCTAAGATAATCCCCTAAACCAAGCCTCGAATCCAAGCCCAAACGACCAACGAAGCAAAAACGGAAAAACAAGGAACAGAGCCTGGCGCTGATTGGTTGGCGCCGGTCCATCGGCGCGAACCTCTGGACTGAATTTCCCTGCACGAAAATTCTTTCCAAAACTCAAAGATTTCTCAACCCCAACTTCCCCAAATCAGTTCTAGCTCTCCCAAAACAATATTTCAGTCCCAAACTCAAAATGGATGAACAAACCTTAAAACCCCCATTGGAAAGGTGAACTATCACCAAGAGTTCTCAAACTCCTCAAGGGATTCATCCAACACACCCTTCCAATTGATTTTGTCTCAAAACACTTCTAGAAGAAGAGATTGAAATTAGAAACATACCTCTTAACCCTACATTAGACACAAAACAAAGAAAGAAAGGTGGAGCTATACCTTAGCAGCAACTTCTTCAATCCCTAGCTGATCCACCTTCTCCAAACCTTCAATGGAGGAACTTCTTGAGCTCCTTCTCTCCCTCTTGAACTCTCCAGCCGAAAAAATGAAATGAGATAGGGTTTTGAAGGGTTTTATCTTAATAAACTTCTCCTTTTCACACTCCAGCCACATAACTTTCAGGTCTTTACAAAAGAGCCCAGAATTCTTATTTCTGCACTAAATACCACAAGAGATGAAATATGGGATGTTACAGAAAGGCTCTGGCAAGTGAGAAGGGCGAAGCAAGAAGGCTTGATAGCGTAGTAGCACTATAGTTCAGTTAGTTTATTTCTCAGTTGTGTAGGTTGATTCCGCCAACCAGATTTTGATTTGATGTAAGAAATTTTGGGACCCGTTTTTTGGAATATTCTATTTAAAATGAATTGAAACGTTTAAATTTGTTTGGGTCGTTATACGATTAACCGAATTAGAATCCCTAGTCAGTCTGGCTTTCGGTTAATTTTTTTCTAATCGGATTAAACCGAATAATCTGAATAACACATTCAACTATTATTTTATATGTTTGTAAAGCCCGTGTCCCGGTATGTTTATATATATTTTAATTAATTGCTTTAATATCGTTCTTTTAGCGAATCTTTACTAACGGGGTTAGCAAGTTGACCAAATGCGTATTAAAGTTTTAAACCGTCTTTTTAGTGCCAAATGTTAAGTTTTGAGGGACTAGTCTTGGGTTTGGCCAAAACTTTTGGGCATGGCATCGGCCCATGAGTGAAGAAGGCCGATTCCCCCCCCCCCCCCATGCTATATCGTTTTCTTCCTTGCGTAACCCACAAAACCGAGACCCTTTTCTCGTTTCTTTTCCTTGTGTTTCAAGCAAAGCCAAACAACCCCATAACCCTAAAATCCTTTCTCCTTTTCCCTTGGTGGTGCGGCAGTGAGAAAGAACGAGAGAGAGAGATAGAGAAGAGCCTCGAAGAAGAGGTAGAGAGGGAGAGATAGAAACCGAGAGGTAGAGAGAGAGGAGTTGGCCGGAAACCCCCCCCCCCCCCCCCACCTGTCGCCACGGTTGCTGTTAGCGGAGGTCGCCGCTGCTGCTGTCCGTCGGAGGAGTCGAGGGAGAGAAGATCGGTCGTGGTGGTGAGGCGTCGTCTTGAGGTAAGTCGTTCTCTCGTTAGTCTCGTTCCTTTCTTTTCCTTTTCGTTTTTCCGGCGAGACCACCACCGCCGCACGCCGCCGCTGCGGTGGCTGTGGGTGGAGGGCGGTGGTAGTGGGTCACACTCTTAGCGTAAATCCCGAATCGTTTAAGCCGCGAACCGTTTATAAAGTTATCTTTTTATGAAAATTTTAGTGTGCTGTCCAGTTTTCGCGCGACCATAACTTTTCTGTCGTAACTCCGTTTGAGCCGAAACTGGCGCCCACGGTTCAAGTTCAGGGTCGAGCAAGTTTTCCGTGTTTTAGCGAAAAACTGGTTCGGTCTCTAACTGGGCGAAATAGTGGTCGTAAGTTCTGTGAATCGTCATTTTATGTAAAAGAAACTGCAGTTCTGTCACTGTTTTGCGTAAGTTGTAACTTTCTCCTCGTAACTCGGATTGGGGTGATTTCGGTGCCAAAAGTTCCCTTTTTGAGTCTATAAACTTTTCTGTGTTTTGTACAAAATCCAGTTCGGAATGTAACTTAGGCCAAATCGTCGTTTTATACTGATAAGTGCTGTTTTTCGCTGTTCTGCGGGTTGATCTTATAAAATCCGTAATTAAATGTAGAAAAATCGTTAGGAGGCGTATAATATGTCCTTGGAACCCTAACTCAGAGTATTTTCTGGTCATGTAATTTAATTAAGGTTTTTTGGGTTTAAAGAGGTCGAAACAGGTCCCGAACAGACCTGTTTGGCGAGAACGGAAAATGGTTTTTAGTGACGGTTTAAGCGTGTGTCGTGTCATAGGGTCCGGGTCTCGTATTGACACGTTTTAACATGCGTTTAGGTGCTGGGAAGTGACCGTAACTGTGAAGCTTGATTTGTGTTGTTAAGCTAGGCGCGCATTTGAGGTGAGTTCTCTCACTATATCTAATAATAGTTGTTTTATCATTGCTGTAGTACGTGTGTGGTAGCTTTATGTGATTGTGTTGTGGAACTAGATAGTGGGGTGTCTAGTTGATACTATGTTGCCATGTTAACTCGGTGGGACCGAGGGTCCGGCGGGGCCGGAGGTTTTATACGCGGGTGGCGTAGAGACTCGGTGGGACCGAGGGTCCGGCGGGGCCGGAGGTTTTATACGCGGGTGGCGTAGATACTCGGTGGGACCGGGGATACGGCGGGGCCGAAGATGTTATCATGTGGTCGGTGGGACCGACTTGTGCCTTTTAGGCGGGTGGTTGTGGATATACATGTTTATGATTTGTTCGTAGACCTGTATGATCGTTTATGTGTCACTATCTGTTTTAGGGGTAGTGTGGAATAACTGTATTATTTATGGTGTTTGAATTCACTAAGCTTCGTGCTTACCCTTTCCTAATAGTCTGTGGTTTCAGGTCCGAACGGCTCCAAGGCGTGACGAGTACACACTGGCAAGCGAGGAGAGATGGTTGATTTATGGTTTTAATAATTAAACATTTATTCCGCTGGTTTTAATTTATAAAGATATTAATTATGTGTTTGCAAACGAAACGTTGATATCAATTAATGAGTGGTTATAAATGAATTGTTTATTTAAAAATTTAAATTTGCTTGTAATTTTTGGGACGTTTGATAGATGGTGTTTTTTACTTGATATAAGTAAATTGGTGAGTATTATTGTATGAATGTATGATACAATTATATATTAGAAATAACACACAATTAATATTTGAGAAAACTATTTGAGCAAATGTCCAACGAAAAAATATATTTCTTATTCGATTTAACTAGTTTCCGAACCAAATAACAAAAAAACTTAATAGACCGAACCATATTTGCTTTATTTATCGGTTAATTATAAAAAATCTAAAAGTTAACTAACCCAATTCAAATAAAGTAAGAACTGATTTAACCAACCAAATAATATTTCTAAGCGTAAATTACGGATTTGGTTTATGTGGTTTGGTGGTTTTTACGAAAATGTTCCTTTAACTTCATTTATTACAGATAAGGACTTGTCGTATGTCATTTTGTAACTAATTGGTCACTCCCTCTAATAGCCATCCAGTTCCTCCGTTATTTAGGAGGACATTTTCGTCCTTTTTTTTCTTTTTTTGTCTTTACTTGAGGGACCATATTCCTAATAGCCACACAAACCACATGGATCAAATACGTAATTAAGTCTGAAAAATAAAAATTATTATATTTTTGTATACTTTAAGTTTATTAAATTAATTAATTATTTTACATTAATATTTATTAATTATTATATATTACATATGTACACACGAACATACACACACATATATAATTAATTAATATATTTTCTTTCAAAAAAATTATATTACCTATAAACACACACACATATATATATATATATATATATATATATATATATATATATATATATATATATATATATATATATATATATATATATATATATATATATATATATATATATATATATATATATATATATATATATATATATATATATATATATATATATATATATATATATATATATATATATATATATATATATATGTATATATATGTATAGTAAGGTTCAGAGGAAAACACATTCATCAACTATAAGATTAGTTGATTCAACGAACGTGATTAAATGGACGTTTACAACAATTGTTTTAAATTATTAAAACCTTCACTCCTTGTTTTTTATTCGAAAAAAAAGAAAAAAATTAAAAAAACTAGAGTTAAATAAGTTGCACCAAAAAACCCAATCATAAATTTTCTGAAACAAAATTTTTTAAATTAAGAAAACCTCACCCCTATTTTTTATTCAAAAAAGACAAAAATACAAACAAAAACCGAGAGAAATAAAAATCATAAAATTCCTCGATTATTTGACATCCATAGTGATATATTTTTTTCATTATTTTTCATGATTTTCTGGTTTTCATTTATTTTGCATTGAGAGAGAGAGAGAGAGAGAGAGAGAGAGAGAGAGAGAGAGAGAGAGAGAGAGAGAGAGAGAGAGAGAGAGAGAGAGAGAGAGAGAGAGAGAGAGAGCGGGCGAGTTCAGGGAAAAACAAGAAATAAGTGAAAACTGGATGAAAAAATATATCAGTATGATATAATTTATTTCGCTCGATTTTTTATTATATTTCGTGATTCTCTGTTTTTTCATATATTTTGCGTTGAGAGAGAGAGAGACGGGCTAGTTCACGGAAAAACAAGAAATAAGTGAAAATCGGATGAAAAAATATATCAGTATGATATAATTTATTTCGCTCGATTTTTTATTATATTTCGGTTTTCTTTTTCGAATAAAAATAGGGGGTGAGGATTTTTTTTTTAATTTTAAAAAATATTGTTGTAAATGTCCATTTAATCACATCCGTTGCCTAAAAATGCCATCGATATTACTTTCGGTCATGTTCTCGTAGTTAGCCTCGTTTTGTTGGTTGGTTTCGTTTGTAATCCTAGAGTGAGGTTGTTGATTGTTAGAATGTATTTATGTTTTGTATCGTAACCTATGTATCTACATTAATTAGGTAGATTGTAATCTATGTATCTACATTAATTAGGTAGATTGTAGCCTATGCATCTATATTAATTAGGTTCATCGTAACCTATGCATCTACATTAATTAGGTCCATTGTAAATCACTATTTATTGTGAATAATGAGAGAAGGATGATTCATGGGAAAATGATCAATTAGCATTGATGTCCATGAACTTTGTAGTTGGTGTTGTGTTTGTGGTTATACAAATTGCCTTTAAAAAAAACTAATTTAATGGTTCGTTAAGGTGGTTTTCTTGTGAACCTTACTATATTTGTGTGTGTGTGTGTGTTTTTATAGGCAATGTGTATATTTTTTGAAAGAGAATATTTTAATTAATTATATGTGTGTATGTTCGTGTGTACATAGGTAATATATAATGATTAATAAATATTAATGTATAATAATTAATTAATTTAATAAACTTAAAGTATACAAAAATTAAATAATTTTTATTTTTCAGACTTGATTACGTATTTGGTCCATGTGGTTTGTGTGGCTATTACGAATATGGTCCCTCGAGTAAAGACAAAAAAGAAAAAAAGGCCGAAAATGTTCTCTTAAATAACGGAGGAACTGGATGGCCGTTAAAGGGAGGGACCAATTCGTTACAAAATGACACACAACAAGTCTTAATCTGTAATAAATGAAGTTTATGAAACATTTTTGTAAATTTATTAATACAAAATAAGCACAAGAAAAGAGCAATAGGTAGAACTTTTTTGCAATATAACGAGTGTGCTTTTGCTTTTTTTTACTTCATGATCACGAGGAGTACCATCATCACTAAAAGAACGATGGGATCGATTATGCAGTTTCATTTTAGGGAAATTGTTAGTAAATTGGTGGCGTCCATATCACGTGTCTCTGGAGCTCCTTGATTATCGTTATCTTACATCTAACATGTTATTTAGCTCTTTGACAAATATCTCAATCGCGACCTTTGGCAAGTATATGGGTACCATGACTCCTGATTCACCTTTGTCGTCTGTAGAAGGTATGTAGAAGTTAAAGACTCCCGGGATGGCATCAATTCCTCCGGTCGCCGGACCTCCATATATCGCTTTCCCCCACCCAAATTCAATCTCACTAAATCCGAGTCTTGTAAGATTCGAGATGATGTAGTTATGAAAAAGTGTCACCATAGGCCGTCCTTTGATAACCATTAGGTCAATCGTTGATCTAACGTACTCTTCAGAGACTAAAGATTTGGCTTTCATCACCAACTCTAGAGCATGGCTTAATGGTTTAGTCGATAGGTCTCCTGCCGTTGAAATAACACATGGTAGGATGAAACTATTTCCGTAATACCCAACAGGAAGAAGGGGGTTGATCTTGCCACGTATGCTGAATGGGAAAGAGAAACGCATCTCGTCTTTAGGATCAAGCTGTAAAGCTATAGTACGACAACGCCAAAGACAAGATGCTATCACCTCAAACGTGGAACAACCTTTTAGGGTTTCTGGAACAAACCTACGAAGGGCTGATACCTCGTTAGGCCCAAAGAAAAATGATTTTTGGATCAAGTCTTCCGTTGCGACATTTATGACTTTGGGTTCTTCCACTACATCATACTCGTGGTGAGCAAATGTCACACGCGGTGTTTCCCTTGCGAAAAGTAACTCCCTTTGCCACACTGGCAATATTGACGGCATTGGTGCACCCCGTGCCATTTCACCCAATGCCGTCAAGAACTGTATCAGTCCTGCTCCATCACTCATGGTGTGGTTGATTCGATAAGTGAAGATAAAACCTCCACATAACAGTCGTGTCACCTGTCAATAAATAAATGTGGGTATTGATAATAAGGATGCGTTTGGTACGCAGACATGATAGAACAGGATGGGATGGGACATGACATAACAGAACAAGACAGAACAGTTGTTCAGCGTTTGGTAGACAGAACTGGACATAACAGAACAGATAACATTAGAAAAAATACAACAAGTAATATTTAAAGAATAAATAAAATATAAAATAGAACGTGTATTTGATGTTTTAGAAAAGAATTATATTTTATTTTGAGGTTATATTGGTAAAACATATGGCTGTTCCACCTTGTTCCATAGGGTAGGGGTGGAACAGGTTTGTTCCACTTTGTTCTTGTTTGTTCCACATAAAGTCATGCCAAACGTGAAACAGTGATCCATGTTCTGTTCTGTTCTGTCCTGTCTAGTGTACCAAACGCACCCTAAATGAACTCTCTTATGTCTGAATCATGCATTGGAAATATAAAAGGAGATGGTTTGGTGTTGATGTACGCGACCAAAACTTAAGAAATATAATATATTTAAAACGTTACCTGAATTAGTAGCAATGGCGATTCAACAATACCATTAGTGTCGGGGACGTCATAAAGGAGCTCTTCCAAACAAGGGAACGGGGGATGAAGCCACTCCCCGAACTGCTTTAACGTAACATCTGCTTCCGCCTCAATAAACAACACACCCTCACCGGTACAGTCCACCATCAGCTTCTTAGTTGGGCCTTCCTTTAACCGGCCAGCAAAAGGGTAATAGAATACCAACACCTTTGCTAAAGCGTCCCTAATCACGCTTGCTGGATTTTTATTCCCCATTTTTGGATCCCTGCGATAAAACTGAATCCCTTGGAGTTGGCACCGAAGCCCTTGCTGATCATCAAGGTCCGATAGAGGCTTTAGCTCTCGAGGCGTGGGTGCAGCCGGAGCTATCAACTCCGGTGCACGTCTTCGCACCATGAACTTCAAAGAGGTTTCGGGTTGCAACATTCTTACTTAGTCCGTGTTTAGTATGTGTGCAAAAATGGTAACTTTATATATATAACGTTTGGTTCCATTAATCCATGCCTCCATGAAGTTATAGGGCTGATGTCTAGACCTAAAATATAAATTCTCCGTCGCCTAATTTTTATGTAATATTAATGCTACCTCAACTTTAATTAATATTATATATGGGTTGGATTCACGTGAGACCAGCCTGTTTTCGCCTGTTTTCGTGAGACTGGTGAAACAAAGTTTTTACATTTGAAACTTCACAGTAAAACACCGTGAAGATAAAAAATGATACGAACCTTCACAGCAAAAACACTGTGAAGGTAACCTTCACAGTATTTTGCTGTGAAGTTTCAAGTGTAAAAACTTGGTCTCACCGATCTTACGAAAACATGTTGGTCTCATATGATCCCAAGTCTATTATAAACGCTTTCTATTTAATTTTTTTAAAATACAATATTTCTATTTAATTCTTTGGCGAATGTTAATAATGTTAAATCACATGATGATAACGTTAGATCGGTTTTTGGTTTATAATTTTGTTTGGGTTATTCAGTTTTCTAACTTATCTTAAAAGTAACGATAACTAAACCAAATAAAGCCTGGTTTAATCGGTTTTGACCATGGATGTAAACGAACCGAACGAACACGAACGAAGGCTTGTTCATGTTCGTTCGTTTAACTGAACCGAACAAACGAACGAACACGAACGGTAAACGAACGAGATTTTTTGTGTTCATGTTCGTTCGTTAAGAATTTTTGTTTGTTCGTGTTCGTTTATGTTCGTTCATTAAGAGTTAAACGAACGTAAACGGACGAACTTAAATGAACATAAACGAACGTAAACGAACGACTTTAAATGAACATAAACGAATGAACCCAAATGAACAAAAAACAACCACCATACTCATCATTTCGTTCGTAAAAAATACCTTAACAAAATGAAAAACCGGGTTAACTTAAGATGTATGAAAAATAAATTCTAAAAGATCAATTTACTTGATGATTTTACACATTAATTTCATATTATATAAATATGTTAATATATGAACAAGCATAAACGAACATAAATGAACATAAACGAACATAAACGAACGTAAACGAACATAAATGAACGAACGTTCACGAACATAAATGAACGAACGATACCATTGTTCATGTTCGCTCATTTAACTAAACGAACAAAAAAACGTGTTCATGTTCGTTCATTTATTAAATAAACGAACATAAACGAACTTCCCACCGAACAGTTCACGAACGGTTCGCTGAACGTTCGGTTCGTTTACAGCCCTAGTTTTGACTGTTGAGTTATTCAGTTTTCGGATTATTTTGGTTGACAATTGATTAAACGGATAAGAAATTCTTACTTTTCTTTAGACACTTATTTCGATAATTTTCCCAAATTTAATGTATGTTGCTTTGTATCAATACTTGTATTAGATATCAATACTCAACAATTGATTTGTATCAAGTAAAAATCCCAAAAACCAGTATCTACTAAAAGACGTTATTTCTTCAATCAACAAATTATATCAAACAACAAAAGTTATAGAGAAATAAGTTAAATATGTAAAAAAACAATAGTATAAATATGTATTTGGTTTTTATTTTCATAAAATTGAAACATATATGATATTAGTAGAATGTGTTATTAATCCATTTAACGAAATTAGAATAAATTAACCAAAAACTGAACCAAATAAGGATCTTTATTCGATTAACCAAACCGTTTAACTAGAAACCATTTAACCCAAACTATAATAGATCGAGTTTGGTGCATGTTATCGTACATAAAATATGACATTTAGGGGTCGTTTACCAAACGCTTACCCTGGTAACCACTTACCAAGTCACATTACCTTATCGGATGAATATGGCAAAGACCAAGAATCTTAGTAAGAGCTAAGACAAGAATCAAGAGTCTTAGTAAGAGCTAAGACAAGAATCAAGAGTCTTATCCGGTAAGTGATGGCGAAGACTCTTACAACGGTTAGCGCTTACTGAGACAATTGTTGCATATGATACCGTTTTGATGTACTAAAATCTTTTCTGATAAGCAAGTGATAGGGTTCAATTTAACGAATAAACATTTACTTGGATAAAAACATTTGGTAAACGACCCCTTAATTTAAATGCTTGATATGGTTAAGCAATGGCTAGAAATTCAAGATTTGTAACTAACCCATCAATATTAAGAACTAATCCTTCCAATTTGATTGCTAATTAAGATTATAGAGATCCTCAAAAGTCAATAATATACCTCTCTGTCATTGATGATAAGTCGGCGAAGTTCATTTATATCGAGAATTCAACTCCACCCGTTTTTGACTCGTAATTAACTAAAAAACGAATTATAGAAGATGTGTATTAATTAAAGAAATAGGTTTTTATGTAGGAGTGTGTAGAAAGTCAACTGATTTAATAGAAAATGACCAATCTAATTAGAACTGGTCGACCATAATTGGATCGGATCGGATTGAAATTTTTAACATCCAGTTTGGATCGGTCGGTTCTTGGATGCCAGTCCAAAACCGACTGAGCCGAACCAGCCAACATCGAATTATCCATCCAACTATCATCCGGTTAATTTGTTGCAATTTGCTTAGATCTGAATTTTTAGTCTCACTTGTGTTGGTTTCAACGCATATTAAAAGTGATTAATACCGGGTAAGATTCTAGTCCGCCAAATCGGTTTCCTATGCAACAATTCACCCAGTAAGCGCTAACCGTGGCAAGAGTCATCGTCATCACTTACCGGGGTAAGACTCTCGGTCCTTTCATTCGCTCTTACCGTGTAAGATTTTTGGTCCTTGCCACATCAATAGGTAATGTGACTTGGTAAGCGCTTACCTGGGTAAGCGTTTTGTAAACGGCCCCTAAATGGATCAAATGCATCCCAAAAAAGTGGGTATATTTGGGTGGAGGGCAAGATTAGGGAGAATTCCAACAAGGGTAGCTTTGGACAAAATGGGGATAGACTTGGAGGCCATTCTATGTCCAAGATGTGGTAACGTGGTAGAATCGATCAATCATGCTCTCGTCACTTGTGAGGATGTAAAGAAACTATGGCAAGCTACGGGTAGATGGTGGGATCTCAATGTAGACACGGTAAGCTCCATAAGTAACTTGATCGGGATAGGCGGTCAATTGGGTGACAATCAAAAGGGAAGAAGAAGGTGGACAGCGGTGGTGTTGTGTTGGATTTATCAAATTTGGGCTCATCAAAATAAAGTGATTTTTGAGAAAGAAAAGGGTAACATGTCGGATAGGTTATTTGAATTACAAATAAGAGTGTATGAATGGATAAGCCGAAGAGATCGACAGGGGGGCTTGGATTGGAGCAGTTGGCTTTTAAGCCCAGGATCGGCCTAAGACACGGTGCGGCAGGGAGAAAGAAGCAGAGCAGAGGGACAAGGGGCGGATATATGCTGTTGTATGCAGCAGGCTGTTTGAAGTAAGCCGTCGACAATGGCTGTATGCAGAAAGCCATCTGAAGGGCGAAAGGGCTGTGGTGCTTAGAGTTTGGCCGCTGCTGCTGCTGTTTGCCTCTCGCAAATGCTGCAGTTGGTTGCTTTTGGGAGTTACTTGTGTCTTTGAAGGATCGGGTAGTGTTTGTTTGGTGTAGTATGTTGGTTCGATTGTTTTGTATTGATGTAACGCTCTTTTTGTAATAACCAAGATCAAAATGAGAAGAATTATAAGATCTTGTAGTAAACTAATAAAATAGAAAAGTTTGGAGGCTAAATTGTAAAGAAGAGAAAGGGTATAAAAACCCTTGTTATTTGCACAAAACCCTAGATGGGTCATTTTTCTCCTGTTTGCGGCTATAGAGAAGAAAAGGCAGAGAGAAAGGGATATGGTGTTCTAGTGCGAGTGAAGAAGGAAGTCACCATTTGTTAAAATTGGAAGGAGGAGTAGGACTGGAATTCATTTCTGCAAAGCGATTTCTTCAGGTAATTCAAAACCCAATCCTTAACTTGTTATTATTTGGATTTATGAGTTTTGTAGAGAGTTTTACCCAAAGGTTGTAAACAATGTCTTGAGAGAAATATTAAGCACCCTAATCATGATTGTGTAGCAAAGGAATGGTAAGAAATGGATTTAAAATGGTTATAAAATCGTTCCTTACGATATCGCACTGATTAAGGATCGTGGAGTAAAGTTTCGTCTCGCACCAGCCGCAGTACCGGTAGAGATAAGTCCCGGTGTTTGGGTTTTTAGTACCGGGAGCCCAAGTCCCGCAATCTCATTTCAAATCCCGGTATGCATTTTATTGCAAGTCCCGGTAAAGTTTAATAAAGGATCCAGTTTCAAAGTTCCGGTGATGTCTTTTAGTTTTTAAACCAAGTTGGTGGGGCCACGTGGATTGTTTGGAACCTTAATTGCAATCCACCCACTTTGTATGCAACCCACATGAACCATTCCTATTTCGTGTGGAGATGATCAAGACTTTTGGAAGTGAGTCATGATTTGCTATAGTGTTCGAAATTCATTTGTATGGTCCTGTATTTTTTTTTTTAATAATTTGATTTGGGGACGTGGACTTAAATAAGCAAATTTGATAAGTTTAATTATAAGGGATCTGGTAATTACTCTTTTGGGCCGTAGTCCAAGATTTATTTAAGGGAGTCCAGAACCCAAATAACTGGATTAGAAGGATAAACAAGCTCAAGTATAAGTCGGTAGATTTACGAGTTGCGTTTTCGACAATTTTAGGTGTTTCACCTAGAGGTCAGGAGCGTAAGTAAGAAGTCTTGAAGCGAGAAGTTTGCTAAAGCGCCAGGTGAGTTTTTCTAACTAAAATACGTGATTTTACGTGTTTCCAAAGGAAAATGATTATTTGAAAATGCCCTGTTAATTTACATGAATTTTACGTAATTGAAAACTTTATGTTTTACTGATCAGGGTATGTTTATGAACATGATTTATTTACAAGCTTTTATGAATGTTCTCCATGAAAAGTATGCTCTACTGAAAAGATTGTTTAGCAAGATGAAATGGATTGTAAAGGTCATACGGCTTTCATGTTTTATGTTTATGATGAACTATGTGAATGCTATGTGGAGTCGGTCGCACGGTGGGGTCAGGGTACCTCGGGATCTCTGATTCCTTGGGCATATGGAGGTTAGCTTGTAGGTTGGAATTTGTTTTCTCCTACATGAAGGAACGAGGAGTCCATTGGATTTCGGCGTAGACGAGAGGGTGTCCGTTAGGCCCCGATCAGAGTAGCTTATGTGACCCTGAACCTTGTGTTTGACCTTGGATGATGTTTATGAGAAAGATGTGAAAGTATGTTTTCGATGAAATGATTTTATACTGTGTTGAATGTTTTATGGAGGGAACTCACTAGACCTCATGGTCTAACCCTCGCTTTTCAAAACTAAAACCTTTTCAGGCAAGCTTATAGTAGGAGACTCAGGTAAGTGAGCAAGTGCAGGAGAGAGTACTGATGCAGTTAGAGGCAGTGCCGGTGCCGCTTGTAGTAGTAGTTGTTCTCAGTTGTGTATAGGTTGTTTCCGCCAGCCTAAGTTTAAGACTGATGTAACGAAATTTTGGGACCCAATTCTGTAATTGATATGATTTAATGCTATGTTTATCTTGTTGTATCTATGGGATGTTACACTTTTGGTATGGTGGTAATAAAAGTGCCGCTTGCCGTTCAAAAAAAAATAATGATTAAGTTATTAATAATTTAAATTCATATAAAACGATAAACAAAAGAAATAAATTCTAATAGATATTATTGGGCAAATTCGAATCGTATTTCGAAAACAAAGATTCGAATAATCGAAAATACACAAATTTGTAACGCCATGACGCGTCATGGCGGGCCATAACGAGCTCCACACCTTATCTCGACGCCAAGGGGTAAAACGTGGCGGCAACGCAAGGCCATGTCTCGGCGCCATGGTGCGTTTTTTAGAACCTTGGTTTTTGAAATATAAAAGGGAACGTGAGTTTACATATTCATCTTTAAATGATTTTTTTGTTCACCAATACGTTCATCCCATTTTCACCCGCTACAACAAGATTGAGTTTATACGACACAAAGAATTTCAAGCGTTCTAATAGACAGTTTTATAAGACTTGATTTATAGGACCAAAAACTAAAATGTTACATCTAAAAGCGTTGGAATGAGTTTATATGACGTCATAACAAGTTTTTAGGACACTTTTAATACAAAACGTCGTATTAGCTACTAACAATTTTTTGTTTTTTTTTGTTTTTCATTTTTCATTTTTCATTTTTCATTCTTCATTCTTCATTCTTCATTTTTTATTTTAACATATGTATATCAACTAAAATATGTTTAAAAATTATATATCTTTTGTTAACAAGTTTCACTATTATTAGGCCATGAGTACCGCAAGCCCTCAAGCCCTCAAGCCCTCAATGCCACATCAGCGCCACAACAGTTTTTCTCCTAACCCTCTCCTCAAGCCCTAAAGACCCGTAAGCGCTACCCTCAAGCCCTCTTGCCACCTCATTTTTTTTAATTCTTTTATTTATATATTTAATTATTTAACAACATAAAAATATTTATATATTTTTAATAAATAAAAATAAGATAAATAATAAAAATAAAAATTCATATCATTCATTAAAAAATTAAAAATTACAAAATACAAAACACTACCAATTATGATATTTTTTAATTTGCTCTTTTCTCGCTACCGTAGCCATCAAAGCGGGGCCCGAAAGGTGATCATGCGGGGTTATGAAAAACTCGAAGTCTTTATCAAATCGTTTTGCTCGTTCGATTTCTCGTTCGTGTTCCAACTTTTCTCGTTCGAGTTCGAGTTTTTTCATTTTGTACTCCATTGTATCATCAATCTTCTCGTTGAACGTCGTCAACAACTGAGTAACACTTTCGTTCGTATTCGACCCGCTCGTATTACTCGTTGATGTTTTTTTGCCTTGTTTCTCCCGATGGGTCGTTGAAGTTGCTCGATGAAGTTGTCGTCATCGTCATCATTGGAAGGGTTGGTACGTTTTGAACCCCGCGATGAAGTTGCCGTCATCGTTGGAACGGCTCCCCATTTTGGACATTTTTTGAGGACTTCCCAAGCTTGTTCGTGAGTGAAAGCAAACCCAAGTTGTGCTCGGTACCGTTCGTGTGCCGTTCGTGAAATGTCGGCCTCACTCATTCCGCTCCCTCTATTAGTGAGCAAGTTGTTGTAGATGCCGCCAAAATAATTTATTCTTTTATTGAGGTCGTTGAACTTGGTGTTGAGTTGATGAGTTGTTCTATAATTTCCGCGACCCATTAAACTAAAGAACACTTGCCCGACACGGCTCCAAAAACTTTCTACATTTATGTAAATTCAAGTATAAGAATATTAACAATAATAATAATAATATTAATAATATTAATAATATTAATAATAACAATAATAATAATAATAATAACAATAAAAATATTACCACCGGTTTGTGCGTTACCGATAACGGGGTCCTCCGAAACGTCAACCCACGCCGACACTAACGCGAGTTCCTCCTCTTTACTCCACATCTGTTTGGGGGCTCTATTTTCATATTGTTTGTTTTTTCCTTTTCTCGTTGGTCTCGGGTTTGATGGTTTCGGGTTTGATGGTTGTGTGTAGATGGATTGTGGTGTGTGCGGGCTAGAATGTTGGGTTTCTGGAACAATGTCGTCGGCGAGATTGATTGCGGGTGAAGGAATATTGTAGTTGGCCGGAGTAAAACCTTGTTCAATCATACCGGGACGTGTAAGTTGGTAAGGAATGTGTTGCGAATATTGTTGGCGAAATTGTTGCGAAAATTGTTGCGGATATTGTTGCGAAAATTGTGGCGGATTTTGTGGCGGAATTGGTTGCGAAAAGTGCGGATGATAACCTTGTTGTGCAAACGCTTGAAAACCAAGCTCCGGGTCTTCTTGCGGTTGCGATGTATCCGGTCGGTTACGACGGGATGTAGGTGTTTTGTTTGGATTCATGATGAAATTTGAGAGAGTTTGAGAGAATTTGAGAGGGTTTAAGAGAGTTTGAGAGATTTTTGTGTGAAAAATAATATGGGTTTGGATTAATATATATAGTGTGATTAAATTGATTTTTTTTTTTAAAATAGCCGTTGGCAACGGATTTATTTTCAAATTATTAAAAAAAAATCACTCGGGTTCAACGGGTTTTGGAACCCGGGGCTGGAACCCGAACCCGCTCCCCCGTACCACAGCCCGCATGAGCCCGAGCCGAGCCCGCGTGCCATACGGATGGCCTTATCGTGTTGTCAATACCTTTAAAATGAGACAAATATTGAATAGATTTAGATTTAAACATATTATTATATTCAAATTATTTTTAGTATTTACACTTTATATCATTTAGGGTGCGTTTGGTATGCAGACAGGATAGGACATGACAAGGTTGGACATGACAGGACATAACAAGTGTTCTACGTTTGGTAAGACATAACTGGACAGAACAGAACAGATAAGATTGACCAAGGTACAACGTGATATTGCACGTTCTTAATATGTAAATATGTGCAACGTACTTACCGTTGTTGACACACAACTGTCATTCTCTTAGCATGTTGCAATCGGGATGTTCGTAAGAGTGGTATTAACAAAAGAGTATTCAATGGCCACAAAACTTAAGATTTTTTGTTCCACCAAAATAGGTGGAACAATATGGGACTAAAACATAAGATTACTAAAATACTCATTTTTCCAACGTAACCTAGATTAAAATTAGCTCCTCCAGTCCAGTCTCGTCCCGTCCCATCCAGTCTGCATACCAAACGCTACCTCAAGAATAGAGATTCATTTGTACCATTTTCACCATAATTTTCATTATCAATATAACCTAGTCCTCTGTTTATTTTATGTGGCTATAATTGAAACTGTAAAAAGAAATCTATAATGTATAGTTGTTGTCAAGATGGAAGGTGGATGGATGTGATTTAGAACATCTTCAAGGGCTTATATTTTCTCTTTTTATTTTTAAATCTAAAGGTTTTTTATATACCTTCTCTTTTTCCCCTCTATTTTAGATAATAAAATAGTTTAGGGGTTGTTTGGTAGTTGCTGAATAGTTTGGTGTAAAA
Organism: Saussurea involucrata; assembly: GCA_033807775.1. Taxonomy (NCBI): domain Eukaryota; kingdom Viridiplantae; phylum Streptophyta; class Magnoliopsida; order Asterales; family Asteraceae; genus Saussurea; species Saussurea involucrata. The sequence goes on along the minus strand of CM066325.1, from coordinate 9,210,605 downwards.
TGATTAAGTGGTCAGAATGATTAAGAGGCTTTTATGATATAGTCCAAAATGAAATATGATTGTTTGATATTTGTTTAGAATGAAATCAGGGTGCTGAATAGTTAAGGGTGACCCAAGATGCTACATCATTCAGATGGTTTTGGAACCATTAAGAGGCACACTTTTTTTTGCCAAACAAGATTCACCTCTGAATAATTCAGAGGTTGCCTCTTAATGGAACTCTTAATTACTGTTACCATTAGCCATGTGAGTCACAATCAGAATATATACTCTTTGAAATGGGTAAAATCGTTTGAACAAATATTTGCAACGGATTACCACAATGACACGAAAAGTAGGTGCTTTAGAAATAAATTAACAAGTGTGTGTTAGGAGTTATTTCTTGTTTTGTTTTTCTCTCTCTTATTCATCTTACCGACCACAATCTTCTATTTCCTTCCTAACCTTTGTAGGGTTTAGCGTTTATGGTTTAGGGTTTAGTCTAATAGTCAACATACACTTTCACTTAATATACCAGATATGATTTTAGTCTATTAAAACGACATCGTATACAAGAAATTTACCCGCTAAATGCTTATCGGTTAAGAGTCGTCACTTTCACTTATCAGGTAAGACTATCGGTCCTTGTCATCGCTTTTAACGGGTTAGATTCTCAATCATTGGCATGTTCATCCGATAAGGTAAAGTGTGTCGGCAAACAATTACCGGGTAACCGTTTAGTAAATGACCGCTGAGTTATGGTAGATAAAGACCAAAATAAACCCCAAATACCAAGATCTTAAAAATCTTTCATAATTTTTGACAGTAATTTCAATATATAGAGTCAAAATACTTTTGGAAATAAATTTTCTGAATTTGCATTAGGCTCGTAAAGTGTCACTTAACTGGGTTATCTTAATTGATAATAATTCGTGGGTTTTGGGGGTTTCTCATAGGTTATATATTGGTTTGACTCTTTTAAGATTATTGTTGATTTTTCTGACTGTTCTTCAGGTCTCTGGATTAGTGGCACCACCCATGCACGATTTGGGGATTTCACGATGGATTCGGTCGGTTATGATTTCTCAACGGATTGTGAATAAACGATTTTGGTTCTTGCATTAGGTTTCATCTTCAGAAAATACTTTATTCCAAATGAGTCCACAAACCGCCTAACTAGCACCAACGAGTTAAATCTTCTTGTGCTTCAGAACCCCATAGTAATAACAAAGAATGTGCTAAACTATTAGCAGAAATAGAAACTATGGCAGTTAAGAAAATGCAGCCTTATCAAATAGAAACCAACCAATCCATGGATATACCATGATGTTACAAAGGTGTACCAATGAAGCAACCTTAGGGGTGTCAAAAATAACCAAAACCAAATAAGCCACCCGAACCGAGTGAAAATTTGGGTTAAACGGTTTAGAATTATTCGGTTTCGGGTTAAATGTTTCGATTTGTAACGACCTAGACCTTTTTCGAAGTGTTTTGTGTTTGGTGTGAAGTTTTAAATAAAAGTAGAAGTTGAGGGGCTAATTGGTAAATAAGAGAGGGAGTATAAAAGGGTCCAAAACCCTAGGCAACATTCCAAATTCCTGATTTCATTTTGTTTGACGGCTGGGTTTTTTTGTGGGATAAGAGAAAAGAGTGTTCTTGAGGGTTTTGTGCATTGGAAGAGAGGAGTCTTCAAGTTTTAATTTCAGAAGGAAGAGAAGAATTGAAATTCGTGATCTGCAAGTAATCTCTAAGGTAACCTCTAATCCATAACTCCTTTCAAGATTAATCTGCTGATTTCTGAGTTTTGTGGGTTTTAGCTTATTCTAAGTCATTTGAGGCCAATAGAAAGATTTAATCATCTTTAAATGTGTTTTGATAATAAAAACTGATGGGAAATCGATTACGGATCATTTAGTGATAATTTATTGGCTTATCTTGAGGATTAAGAGGCATGTAATAGGATTTTCAACCTTAAACCCGTCCAGCGTATCGTCCGGACACCTTCAGATTAAGAAGGTATCCGGGTAGAACGTCCGGAAAGCTTATTATCCCGATAAGATGAAGGTATCCGGATGTGGGGTCGTCCGGGAAGTAATCTCATCCGGACAGTAGGGTTACCCGGATTGTGGTGCGACCCGGATAGCAGAAGTTATCCGGAAAGGGTAGTCATCCGGACAGAAGCGGCTGTCCGGAAAGTTATTTGTGTCCGGTAAGTGTGGGCGTCCGGAAAGGTAGAGCTGTCCGGATAGTTGGCTGATCAGCCTTTATCGTGTCCCTTTTTCTCAAGAAAGTTGTCTGGAGGTCTGGAATTGTTTAGAAACGTGAAGTAAGAGCACCAGGTGAGTTTTCTAACTAAAGCGCGTGGCTTTTAATGTGTTATCTAAAGTAAGACATGATGAGTAATGCCATGTTATTTTATTAATGCGTTATCTAATTGAAAGTTGTTTAAAGCTTTATATGTGGAGTGTATGCATACATTGATTTTGATGTAAATTGACTAAGTCGGGGGGGGGGGGGGGGGGGGGGGTGGCCCGCCAGCTCGTGCCGGGGGGTGTTCCCTTTTATGCCAAGGGAGGTGTGACCCTGTAAGCCAGCATGAGACTGACTCGTTGTCACCTTAGGGTGACTTCAGGGTGTCAATTTATGAGGGGCGGATCTATATCCGAAACGATTTTACCTGAACAGTTTTATGAACGATTTATATTGAAAATGGTAATCTGTTTAAATGCTTTGATAACTGTTAAGAGGGACTCACTAGACCTAACCCTCGCTTTTTTTAAAATTAAAATCTTTTCAGGAAAGCAGATAGTGAAAGGCTCTGGCAAGTGAGAAGGGCGTAGCAAGAAGGCTTGATAGCGTAGTAGCACTATAGTTCAGTTAGTTTATTTCTCAGTTGTGTAGGTTGATTCCGCCAACCAGATTTTGATTTGATGTAAGAAATTTTGGGACCCGTTTTTTGGAATATTATATTTAAAATGAATTGAAACGTTTAAATTTGTTTGGGTCGTTATACGATTAACCGAATTAGAATCCCTAGCCAGTCTGGCTTTCGGTTAATTTTTTTCTAATCGGATTAAACCGAATAATCTGAATAACACATTCAACTATTATTTTATATGTTTCATGTTTATAGAAAATAAACCAAATACATGTTATACTATTATTATTTTACATATTTTATTGTTATATAACTTTTTTTATGATAGCAGATAATGTTTATTTCTTGATTTACAACGTCGATTGAAAAAATATAATGTCATTTGATAAATATTGTTTGATAGATGGTGTTTTTTACTTGATATAAGTAAATTGGTGAGTATTATTGTATGAATGTATGATACAATTATATATTAGAAATAACACACAATTAATATTTGAGAAAACTATTTGAGCAAATGTCCAACGAAAAAATATATTTCTTATTCGATTTAACTAGTTTCCGAACCAAATAACCAAAAAACTTAATAGACCGAACCATATTTGCTTTATTTATCGGTTAATTTTAAAAAATCTAAAAGTTAACTAACCCAATTCAAATAAAGTAAGAACTGATTTAACCAACCAAATAATATTTCTAAGCGTAAATTACGGATTTGGTTTATGTGGTTTGGTGGTTTTTACGAAAATGTTCCTTTAACTTCATTTATTACAGATAAGGACTTGTCGTATGTCATTTTGTAACTAATTGGTCACTCCCTCTAATGGCCATCCAGTTCCTCCGTTATTTAGGAGGACATTTTCGTCCTTTTTTTTTTCTTTTTTTGTCTTTACTTGAGGGACCATATTCCTAATAGCCACACAAACCACATGGATCAAATACGTAATTAAGTCTGAAAAATAAAAATTATTATATTTTTGTATACTTTAAGTTTATTAAATTAATTAATTATTTTACATTAATATTTATTAATTATTATATATTACATATGTACACACGAACATACACACACATGTATAATTAATTAATATATTTTCTTTCAAAAAAATTATATTACCTATTAGGGGTGAGCAGGAAAAACCGTAACCGAACCGAAAACCGAAAAAACCGAAAAAACCGAACCGAAAAAACCAAACCGATACTAAAACCGTTGGTTTTGGTTTTAAAAGATACAAAAACCGATTTTTTCGGTTTGGTTCGGTTTTAGGTGTCATAACCGAACCGAAATAACCAAACCGAACCGAAAACCGAACCGTAACCAAACCGAACCGAAAACCGAACCGTAACCACAACCAAACCGAACCGATATGCTACTCCTATAGTTTTAAACTTGGGCCTTAGCCCTTATGCCCTTATCCAGATTCCACAAAAGAAAGAAAAAACCCTAAATTCTCCATCTCTCTCCCTCTCGTCGATCTTCATTCTCCAGATTCCAGATTCAGACATCGTCTCCATCTCTCTCCCTCTCGTCGATCTTCATTCTCCAGCTCGCTGCCTCTCTCTCGTCCATGACAGGTTCGATTAACAGGCTCCATCCCTCTTCGATTTCTTCGATTTCTTCGACATTTGTGCTGGAATTCAATTATATCGGTTATTGCCTTGCGCCAGTTGCATTAAAGGATTATACCAGAGGATAGCAAGGTAAAGATTTTGAAATTCTACCAACTTTCATTAAAGGATAAGTTTGGTGACATTTGCTGTCCAAATTCCCAATTGTTGGTCTATCTATACATTGAACCCACAACAGAGAAAAAGGATGGTGAAGTGGGGCAAGTAATCCATTATTTTTTTTTTCAGAAAATAATAATTATAATAATAATCATTTTACAGCATGAAAAGTCAGAAACAAGTGACCAAAATGAAGAAAAAGAAAAAGATGATAATGAACACAAAAACAAAGCCATTTACATTTTTACAGGAATACCAAAGAAGTGGATGCTTCTTTCCAGTTATCATTTTTGGCCTAAAAGATTCTGCCATCCAATAAAATACAAAAAAAAAAAAAAACTAGATATGTTTGAAAATTTGCTGAATTAATTTGTTTATGATGGTTTTTTGATTTATGTATCTGTTTACATTGTAGATGGAAACAAATGTGATAGAGGGTTCTAGCCAAAATGAAGATAATAATGTGAATGTGATTGATGATGCTAACGATGGTTCGAGTCAAATTGCCGATGATAGTAAAAAAGGCGGTAAGAGGTCTTGGGTATGGGAACATTTTGTTTTAGTAAACGATGGAAAATCCGTTAAATGCCCCTATTGTAAAACCATGTTGGCAAGTAATTCAAAGAAAAATGGCACAAGTTCAATGTCTAATCATTTGCTAAAAGTTTGCACGACATCGCCTGTTTTCAAAAAAGTGGACCAAAAGACACAAACCACTTTGAGTTTTAAGCCCATGGTTAAGGGGGAAAAGGGGGGTAGTTCTTTGGAAACTTATTCGTTTAGTCAAGAGAAGTGCCGGCAAAAGCTAGCGCGAATGTGTATTAAAGACAACCGCCCTTTTAGTGTAGTTGATGATGAGGGTTTTAGAGAATTTGTTTGGGAATTATGTCCATCTTTTAAAATTCCATCAAGGTGGACTGTTGCAAGAGAATGTTTGTCCATCTACAAAGATGAGATGAACACTCTTAAAGGTCTTTTAAAAGGTCAAACCGTTTCCCTTACTACCGACACATGGACATCGGTTCAGAACTATAATTATATGTGTCTTACAGCACATTGGGTGGATGATAATTGGGTATTGAGAAAGAAGATATTAAATTTTTGTCAATGTTCAAATCATCGAGGTGTGACAATAGGGAAATTGGTATATAAGTGCTTGCAAAAGTGGGGTGTTGAGAAAGTTTTCACGATGACTGTTGATAATGCTTCATCAAATGGTTATTGGTTATGGTTTTGGTTTTTGGTTACTGGTTATGGTTTTTGGTTACTGGTTATGGTTTTTGGTTTTTGGTTACTGGTTTTTGGTTATTGAAACCAAAAACCGAAAACCAAACCAAAAACCAAAAACCGAATTCAAAACCGAAACCGAACCAAAACCGAACCAAAAACCGAAAACCCAAAACCGAAAAAACCGAATGGTTTTGGTTTTGGTTGTTTCAAAAACCGAAACTTTCGGTTTGGTTACGGTTTTACCCCAAAACCGAACCAAACCGAACCGTGCTCACCCCTATTACCTATAAACACACACACACACACACACACATATATATATATATAGGCTGGATATCAAATACAAACCAACTAGTTTGTACAAACTCGTACAAACCATACATAGCTTCATGATTTTGTAAATTTGGCTTGATGAATGTATATATATATATTTTGGCTTCATGAATATATAATTTGGCTTCATGAATATATCATTTGGCATTTTTAACTCATTTTTTTACAAAAATACCCTAAAATACCCTTATTTTTGTAAAAAAATTAGTTAAAAATGCCAAATGATATATTCATGAAGCCAAATTATATATTCATGAAGCCAAAATATATATATATACATTCATGAAGCCAAATTTACAAAATCATGAAGCTAGGTATGGTTTGTACGAGTTTGTACAAACTAGTTGGTTTGTACCCGATACCACCCCTATATATATAAATATATATGTATAGTAAGGTTCAAAGGAAAACACATTCATCAACTATAAGATTAGTTGATTCAACGAACGTGATTAAATGGACGTTTACAACAATTGTTTTAAATTATTAAAACCTTCACTCCCTGTATTTTATTCGAAAAAAAAATAAAAAAAAATAAAAAAAATAGAGTTAAATAAGTTGCACCAAAAAACCCAATCATAAATTTTCTGAAACAAAATTTTTTAAATTAAGAAAACCTCACCCCTATTTTTTATTCGAAAAAGACAAAAATACAAACAAAAACCGAGAGAAATAAAAATCATAAAATTCCTCGATTATTTGACATCCATAGTGATATATTTTTTTCATTATTTTTCGTGATTTTCTGGTTTTCATTTATTTTGCATTGAGAGAGAGCGAGAGAGAGAGAGAGAGACGGGCGAGTTCAGGGAAAAACAAGAAATTAGTGAAAACTGGATGAAAAAATATATCAGTATGATATAATTTATTTCGCTCGATTTTTTATTATATTTCGTGATTCTCTGTTTTTTCATATATTTTGCGTTGAGAGAGAGAGAGAGAGAGACGGGCTAGTTCACGGAAAAACAAGAAATAAGTGAAAATCGGATGAAAAAATATATCAGTATGATATAATTTATTTCGCTCGATTTTTTATTATATTTCGGTTTTCTTTTTTCGAATAAAAATAGGGGGTGAGGATTTTTTTTTTTAATTTTAAAAAATATTGTTGTAAATGTCCATTTAATCACATCCGTTGCCTAAAAATGCCATCGATATTACTTTCGGTCATGTTCTCGTAGTTAGCCTCGTTTTGTTGGTTGGTTTCGTTTGTAATCCTAGAGTGAGGTTGTTGATTGTTAGAATGTATTTATGTTTTGTATCGTAACCTATGTATCTACATTAATTAGGTAGATTGTAACCTATGTATCTACATTAATTAGGTAGATTGTAGCATATGCATCTATATTGTATCTACATTAATTAGGTAGATTGTAGCATATGCATCTATATTAATTAGGTTCATCGTAACCTATGCATCTACATTAATTAGGTCCATTGTAAATCACTATTTATTGTGAATAATGAGAGAAGGATGATTCATGGGAAAATGATCAATTAGCATTGATGTCCATGAACTTTGTAGTTGGTGTTGTGTTTGTGGTTATACAAATTGCCTTTAAAAAAAACTAATTTAATGGTTCGTGAAGGTGGTTTTCTTGTGAATCTTACTATATTTGTGTGTGTGTGTGTGTTTTTATAGGCAATGTGTATATTTTTTGAAAGAGAATATTTTAATTAATTATATGTGTGTATGTTCGTGTGTGTACATAGGTAATATATAATGATTAATAAATATTAATGTATAATAATTAATTAATTTAATAAACTTAAAGTATACAAAAATTAAATAATTTTTATTTTTCAGACTTGATTACGTATTTGGTCCATGTGGTTTGTGTGGCTATTACGAATGTGGTCCCTCGAGTAAAGACAAAAAAGAAAAAAAGGCCGAAAATGTTCTCCTAAATAACGGAGGAACTGGATGGCCGTTAAAGGGAGGGACCAATTCGTTACAAAATGACACACAACAAGTCTTAATCTGTAATAAATGAAGTTTATGAAACATTTTTGTAAATTTATTAATACAAAATAAGCACAAGAAAAGAGCAATAGGTAGAACTTTTTTGCAATATAACGAGTGTGCTTTTGCTTTTTTTTACTTCATGATCAGGAGGAGTACCATCATCACTAAAAGAACGATGGGATCGATTATGTAGTTTCATTTAAGGGAAATTGTTAGTAATATTCATTTCTTTAAATTATTTTCATTTTATTTAGAAACAAGTCCTTACAATACAACAAAACTAGAGAATTGATCACACAACCACTTAATTATACATATACACGTATGATTTTGTAAATAAAATCCTCTTAAAAGCGTGTTTTCTAAAACAAGTCATCATAACATGAGAATTATAGCCTCGCAAGGGCTTAGTAAGTTGTGTTCTTGTCAAACTTGATCTTTCTTGTTTGGCATCAACATGTTATTTAGTTCCTCCACAAATATATCCATCGCCGCGCTTGGCAGACATACATGTACCACGATTACAGATTCCCCTTTGTCGTTTATAAAAGGTATATAGAAACTAGCAAAACCGGGGATAGCGCCTACTTCGCCTTTGGCGGGCCCGCCATAGGCTGCTTTCCCCCACCCAAAGTCAACTTCGTCTAACTCAGCACGTGTCACATCTGACACGAGGTAGCTTCGCACAACTGCAACATGGGGTCGTCCTCTAATGACCATTAGGTCAGCCAATGATCTCATGTACTCTACATCGACATCGTTTTTGGCCTTCATCACTTGCTCCAAAGCGTGGCCTAATGGTTTGGTGGTTAGGTCTCGAGCCGTGGAAATGGCGACAGGCAAGGCGAGAACGTTTCCATAATATCCTTTAGGGAGGGGAGGGTTGAACTTGGCACGGGCGTTGACAACGCATATGATACGCATCTCCTCTTCGGGATCTGGTTGGAGAGCGATGGTACGACAGCGCCAGAGGCAAGCTGTCAGCACCTCAAAGGTGGAGCATTTTTGCAGGTTTGCTGGAACAAACCTGCGAAAAGCTGCCACCTCGGCTGGTCCAAAGAAAAAGGACCTGTGGGCCATGTCATCCAATGGAATGATTGTACCCTTGGTGTCTGCCACTTCATCATACTCATGATGAGTGCGTGTTATGCGTGGTGGGTCCCTTGCAAAAAGCAACTCTCTTTGCCACACGGGCAACGTCGATGGTCTTGACGCACCCTGTGCCATTTCACCCAATGCTGTCATGAACTGTACGAGTCCGGGTGCATCACTCATCGTGTGGTTGAGTCGTAGAGCAAAGATGAAACCCCCACATATCAATCGTGTCACCTATTAATAAAACCCGATCAATATATGTCAATTATCATATCACCTAATAATACAAAATAATTCTGAAAAGTATATAGTAACTATCACAAGATCAATCACATTATTTATTTTTGACATGATTGCTCTTGTATAATAATGCTAGACTGAAAAAGGGTATTTTAAACGTGAAAGAGTTGTACCAACCACTATAAATTATATAATGTGGTTCCATCCATATTTTCGTCGTGATTGACCAACAAGTAGGATTAATAAATATCAGATTTCAGTAGTTGGATGAAATAAATATTTACATCCATCACCATTTTATTGTATTTTTTGTCGTTAAATGTATAATGCTGGACAAGGGATCATGTGAGAAATGTTATTTTTGGCAAGAAATGCTTTTATACCGCTGATCACTTTTAATCAAACACTTTTCCATGAATTGCGTCTTAAAAAAGAACTGATCTGATGCATCTCTGTGCATCTTATCTTTGTGCATCTCATCCTAATGTTCGTCCATTTCTCATCCAACGGTTGATAACCTCTTCTCGCCAGAACCCAACCCTATATACTGGGCTAGCAATTGTTTCGTATGGCTTGATGAATTATAGAAAAAGATGCCAAACTTTTTACATGGTGAAGGATAAAAATGTATTTATCAAAAGAACCGAAATTGGATTTTATGGAACCATTGTTGTATTTAAGAACCGGTATTAATCAATTAGGAGGTTCCCGTAGAAATTAATAGAGAGGATCCGGTGTTATAAATTTATTTGGGATTCGGAATTTTAAAAGCTTGGGATGTGATCCATAAAATGTTATTAGTTTCGGAATTAATTGACGTGGGTTGTAGATCCGAAATCCATTATTGGATCCGAAATTCAATTTATGTATCGAAGTGAGCCGAAACTGAGTATGAGCCCAAGAGGGTTTGTGGGAGTCGGGTTGCGTAGAAAACTGTTCAGGATGAGTTAAGATTTACTCAAGACTCACTATTATTATTATTATTTTAATATCATAGGTGTTCACCTTAGAATCTGAAGTTTTGCAAGAAGGAATTGCTAAAGCGCCAGGTGAGTTTTTCTAACTAAAATACGTGATTTTATACGTGTTTTCAAAGTAAGTGATTGAGTAGAAATGTCATGTTATTTTACATGATTTTTACTTGCTTGAAAGTTATATGAGATGTATGCATACATTGTGTTAGACGTAAACTGGCTAAGTCGGGAGGTAGACCCGCCAGTGCTCATGCCGGGAGGAGTGACCCGTTTATGCGTGAGAGCCTATTCTTTTGCCACCATCAAAACGAAAAAACATATTAACAGATTCATTATCATAAAAAAAATATGGTTCTTGATTAAATAGGATGACAGTTTCTCATTTGAAATCTGGATGATCTACTTTAAGACAATCAAAACTATACTTCGATTAATGCAAAAACTATCAAAGACTACACTCCAAATAGTTATGTTCTATGGAAACACTTAAATTCACTAAATATAGAGGTGAAGTACAGAAAATATGCAATTTATAGTTTAGATTAGTTCATTAAAAATGAATTGCAACTATGACTGCTTAAAAAAGAATGGATTGCAACAATATTCCATACGATACTAAGGGACCTAATGATCGACTTTTACCTGATAAGAGAAAATGCAATGACCAATAGTTTTACTTGGCAAGCACTCATATACCGGGTAAGAGAGAATGCAATGATCGATAGTTTTACCTGGTAAGACAAAATGCAATGATCGATATTCCATACGATACTAAGCGCTTGCCTGGTAAGAGAAAATGCAATGATCGATATTCCGTACAATACTAAGTGCTTGCCCAGTAAGAGAAAATGCAATGATCGACAGTTTTAGAAATGCAATGATCGATAGTTTTACTTGGTAAACACTTATATACCGGGTTATAAACGCTCACCATCAATCCACTTCGTGGTGACTCATGCCGGGTTATCCGTGAAAGTTTTATGTGATGTTATGTGTAAGTTTTATGAAAAGTTATGTGAAAGTTTTATGTGAAGTTATGTGTAAGTTTTATGAAAAGTTATGTTAAAGTTTTATGCGAAGATATTTGAAAGTTATAAACTGTTTTTAACTGATTTTGAGAACTGTCAGGAGGGAGCTCACTAGACCTCATGGTTTAACCCTCGTATTTTCCAAACTAAACATTTTTAGGTAAACAGATAGTAGGAGACTCAGATAAGTGAGCAAGAGCAGGATAGAGTACAGATGCAGATAGAGACAGTGCCAGTAACACTTATAGAAACTAGAATGTTCTCAGTTGTGTATAGGTTGTTTCCGCCATCCTAAGTTTTGAGGCTGATGTAACTAAATTTTAGGACCCAGTTTTTGTAATACTTATGATTTAATGCTATGCATATTCTATTCTAATTTGGGTTGTTACAGTTTCAGATTAAATAAATATCTTAAGATATTGATGCTTTTCAGTAGGAATTCTGTATTTTGCATATTGGTTGATGTGTACTTTTTCCACAAAGTAACAAACATCTAGAACTAGAAAAGTTACATTTAAAACATGCAAAACAAGTTTGTCTTATGAAATTAGGAAATATATTTTGACCTAGTTATGATGAAATTTTGTATTCAGAAATCAGAAGCCAAAACTGCAAGGGATTGTTTGTATTTTTTTTAAAAACCTCTTAATACCTCTGAAGTTTGAATCCGTCAATTTTTGTTGTTTTTTTCGGATTTCAGAGGCTCTTATGTCTGAATTATAAACTCTTAAAACACCACCTCTTATTAATCAGAAGTGAAATAAGATTTTAGAATTCAGACTTCTTAAAATCTCACCTGAATCAGTAGCAATGGTGAATCGAGGACGCCACCAGATCCAGGAACATCATATAGGAGTTCTTCCAAACAAGGAAACGGAGGCTGAAGCGCATCTCCGAATTGCTTCAGCGTCACATCCGCCTCCGCCTCAATAAACAGCACGCCGTCGCCGGAGCAATCCACCATCAGCTTCCTCGCCGGACCTTCCTTGAGCCTACCAGCAAACGGATAGTAGAAAACCAGTACCTTAGCCAGAGCCTCTCTGATCACACTCGCCGGATTCTTATTTCTCATTTTTGGATCTCGACGATAAAAATGTATCACCGGAACCTGAAACCGAAGCCCTTCCTGATCGTCAATGTCGGAGAGAGGCTTCAGTTCTCGAGGTGTGGATTCAGCCGGAACGATGAGCTCCGGTGCACTTCGTCGGACGGCGAAGGTTAACGGAGTGTTGATTTCTGCCATATCTGCTAGGGTGTGTTTTGAGTTGGTGCTTCTACTATGTATGAACCCAAATTTATATCAGGTTTTTTGTGAAGTGACTCTAGAATGGGGGTGGTGGCCCCACAATCATATTGCTTAACACACATTTTTTTAATTTTATTAAAAATAGAGTAAATTACAAGTGTTTCATCTAGAAAATTAATTAAAATACTCAAAGTTTGACTTTGACTTGCAAAAATACTCACATTTTTTACCTTTTTGAAAAAATACTCATTTTTCCGTGGTGGGTCCCGCGATTGCGGACGCGTGCCACGTGGCCTGCGGTTGGGCCCGCGGTTGGCCGAATTTTTCAAGTTTGGCCCCTCTAGTTTTGGGCAAAAAAATTATATTTTTGGTCCCTCTAGTTTTTAGGTTATCATTTTAGTAGAATGTGTTTTTAATCCATTTAACGAAATTAGAAAAAATTAACCAAAAACTGAACCAAATAAGGATCTTTATTCGATTAACCAAACCGTTTAACTAGAAACCATTTAACCCAAACTATAATAGAGTTTGGTGCATGTTATCGTACATAAAATATGACATTTTAGGGGTCGTTTACCAAAAGTTTACCCTGGTATGCACTTACCAAGTCCTGTTACCTTACCGGATGAGTACGGCAAAGACCAAGAATCTTACCCAGTAAGAGCTAAGACAAGGACCGAGTCTTATCCGGTAAGTGATGACAAAGACTCTTACAACGGTTAGAGCTTACCGAGAGAATTGTTGCATATGATACCGTTTTAATGGACTAAAGTCTTTCCTGATAAACAAGCTGATAGGGTTCAATTTTACGAATAAACATTTACTTGGATAAAAACATTTGGTAAACGATCCCTTAATTTAAATGTTATTGATATGGTTAAGCAATGGCTAGAAATTCAAGATTTGTAACTAACCCATCAATATTAAGAACTAATCCTTCCAATTTGATTGCTAATTAAGATTATAAATGAGATCCTCAAAAGTCAATAATATATCTCTCTGTCATTGATGATAAGTCGGCGAAGTTCATTTATATCGAGAATTCAACTCCACCCGTTTTTGACTCGTAATTAACTAAAAAATGAATTATAGAAGATGTGTAATAATTAAAGAAATAGGTTTTTACGTATGGATGTGCAGAAAGTCAACTGATTTAATAGAAACTGACCAATCTAATTAGAACTGGTCGACCACAATTGGATATCCAATTATAATTGGATCGGATCGGATTGAAATTTTTAACATTCAGTTTGGATCGGTCGGTTCTTGGATGTCAGTCCAAAACGACTGAGCCAAACCAACCAACATCCAATTACCCATCCAATTATCCGTCCAACTATCATCCGGTTAATTTGTTGCAATTTGCTTGGATCTGAATTTTTAGTCTCACTTGTGTTGGTTTCAACGCATATTAAAAGTGATTAATATATTTTTTTTCATTGTTAGAAAATTGGATTAACATGACACATTGAATGGATTTGATCCGATCATCCATTGGATGTCGGATGGATCCAATCCGATCTAATGGATATCCAATAAGAATATCCAATTAATAGAACCGAATCGATCCAATCATCCAGTGGATTGGAAAAATCCTACATCTAATGGATGATTGAATCAGTTCGGTTGAAAAATCCAACATCCACTGATTGATTGGATCCATACAATTCCCCTTATATCCATTGAATGTCAACAGATGAACAATCGTATCTCTATATATTAGTCTTGATTTTTTGGCATGAATTAGGACCTCCTTTCATTAAATAAGTTGCTTATGTGTTCGGTTTCATAGAATGGAATTTGATGGAGGTGGAATCCAACATAAGGTTTTTGGAATTCGAAGTAAACCTCTGTTTTGAAAGGTTCTAAATGGCATGAGGTGTGGAATAGCGGCGAGGTTAAGCCCCAAGTCTTACAATAACAAATCTTTATTTATTTTATGTTTATGAAATTAAAAATCAACAACTTTCATATTCAATATATTATTGTAAATAAATTAAACTGTTTGAATAAATTAAATCCAACTATATATATTTTGAAACAACTCAAAATGTGCAGAATGATGCATGTATGGGACACCACCATGTTACTATCTAACAAAAACCTACACTTACATTTATGCCCAAACAAGATATCTTTTTTTATTTTCATCTATTTAGATATTAGAGCATCTCCAATGGTTGTTTGAAGGTGGCTTGAAGATGACTTGAAAAATGTTTGACCATTGGAGACAAAACTTGAAAAAAACTTTACTTATCAAAGATTTGATGTTCCTCAAGTGTTTGAAAAAATAAATGTGAGAGGCAATAGAGTGAGAAAATATATTATGGCAACAATTTTTTTATATGTTTTTATTTTTTTTCAAGTCATTCATACAACTAGGGGGAGCAAAACCCGACAACCCGACACCCGAATTACCCGAACCCGATTAACCCGAACTTCACTTACAGTTCAGTTTGGGTTTGGGTTTTACAAACCCGAACCCGTCCGAAACCCGAAATTTTTAAAAAGCTACTACTTACGCCACATATTTGGAGGTAATCCATACTCATATCCTAGTTACTTACTGTAACAACCCGATTTCCACATATACACAAATGACATATATTTCATAACATAACTTTACTAAAAAGATACATCATTTAACATTTACGGTCCCATAGTCTTTAACAACATAATGACTATTTCAGTACAACTTTTTGCTAATAATTACATGATTATTACTTAAACAAAATAGATCATAACACTTCATGGATCTTCATTAAGCATATATCTTCAAAAGAAATTCACAGATTTTCCTATCACTTGCCTCTATTTGCTCCACGACCTGGAATACATATTTTAAAACAAAAAAATGAGGGTTAAACCTAGCGGTCTAAGTGAGAAAATCCATGTCTCTTGAAAACCATTTCACAAACACCATATACATAACATATATATATATATAAATACCAAATACAACTCACACCTCGTGTACTTTCCTTTCTCAGTCTCTTAGCCATATTAGTTGGTTGCAAGCCAACTAATAAATTAACTCCACTGTACAACAATTACAGCCAACACCGTTGTACGAATATTACAGCCAATACTCTGTCGGTCCTAAACCCGGCCAACGTACTCTCGTGTAGTATAATGCTTATGTAAATACAATATCTCAATATATCATATTATAACATAAACACATAAGCACATCATATATCATATTCTCAATCCACGCATATATGTATTCTAGTTTAAAAACGTTTTAAAGTAAAACTCACCTGTTTCGCTTATCACCAAAATTCTTTCAAGCTATTTTCAAGTACTCCAATCTTTCACTTCAAATTCACAGAATCTGAAACCAAATAAACACATATATCTCTTTAAAGACTAAAAACTCTAAAATCCCAAAATCCTCGACTCATATCGCAACCAACTAAAATGATAATCCTTGTCGCAACACATTGCACATATCGCAATTAACTACTGCGAAACAGTAGCATATCGCAACCAACTGTTGCGATATACATCATGTCGCAACCAACTATTGCGATACCTCAACCTTATCGCAACCAACTGCTGCGATACTACACAAGTCGCAACTGACCATTGTGATATTCATGAATGTCGCAACCCAAGGCTGCGATATTCATGAATGTCGCAACTCAAGGTTGCGATATCCATGAATGTCGCAACTCAAGGTTGCGATATCTATGATGTTCATCAATATCTCAATTAACTAAGTTCATCCCAAACCCAGAAATTAGCAGTTTTAAACCATGAATGTTTCTGATATTTTGCAGATATGTTTATGACCATAACTAACATCTATCCATAACCTTAGATTTCTCATGTCCCTCTAAAATTACTAAGACCCATTAAAACCCATTTAACAACTTATAAAAACTTTAGAAAACTAATACATATTAAAGGATGACTTTGCATGGGATTGTTACCTTTGTTTTTCTTTGATTTCAATTCTAAAACCCAGCAGCAATCTTGTCTTCCTTCTCCTTTCTCTTCTAAGGCTCTATCTCTCTCTTTTTCTCTTTGACCAAACACACACACACACACACATAAGATACAAAATTTAACCTAAGGGGTACACCTCACCCTCTCCTAATGCATGAGGCGGTGGTGGTGTATGATTTTAGTTAAAATGACCAAACAAACCCTAGGCTTCTCCCATTTGGCAAAACACACCCTTATACTTCTATATAAAGATTAAAACTTACCCCTTAACTTATAATTCCATATTTTACTTAACTAAACTAAAACTTTATAAAACTAACCCCAAATCCACCTTAATTCTAAAATAATACTATAAAATAAATAAATAACATACCTGGTTATTACAACATCTCCCCCTTAAAAGAATTCCGTCCCGGAATTCAGTTAAGCGAAAAGATGAGGGTATTTGGTTCTCATTTCTGACTCGGATTCCCACGTAGCATCCTGACCTCTATGATGTCGCCACTGAACTTTTACTTGCTTGATTTCTTTGTTCCGTAACACTTTAACTTTGTGGTCAATTATGGCTTCAGGTTCCTCCACATAATTCAACTTTTCATCAACTTGTATATATGGTAGAGAAACTGTAACAACCCATATTCTAATAGGTTGGAAGTTAAGTGTCAAGAATCAAAAGATGGAAAGTTAGCTAAGGACCTTTTTGCAATTAGAGGAAAACTACCTATAAGGACCAGAAATCTAGGTATTGTATATTGTTTCATTCTTTTGGTTGGCGGCTGAGTAACGCATCAGGAGAAAGCGAGGTGAAGAGGTGTAGCAGCAAACGTGAGAATAAGAGCCCAAATCGTTGTAAGTATCCAATCTCTCAGTATAAATCCTACTTATAGAATTTACAGTAAGCCTCTGGTTGGTCTTGATTTCTTGATTTTGTATCTGGGTAGAGTTTAAGAACACTCTGAAGGGTATGTAATCAAATATTGGATTTCTAATCAAGGAAATGTGATAGATTAAAGGTTTTGGGTGTAGGGAAAAAGATGTAGCAGTTCGAGTATAATGTTTTGGTCATTGGCCGCATAAATTGAGAAGGATAGGAAGCTTCGACGTTAGAAATGAAGAGTTTTCGTCGTCTGTTCGGGTACCGGGAGTCGCCCGTACCGGGAGTCGTCCGTACCGGGAGTCGGACCTACCGGGACTGTTGGTCTGGGCTTCGTCTGCCAGGCCGCAGTATCGAGCTACTTGGGCCGACGGACTTAGAGTTTAGCTTAAGTCCCATGGGCTTAGTAAAGGATAAAATAAATCCAAGAATATATAGATGGGCCTAAATGTGTTAGTTGCGACCAAATTAAAAGAGGGACTTAGGATCAGAATTGGAGACGTGCCTAATTGAATTATGAATTAATTCTTAGGTGTACCAGCGTAGCGAGACAAGAGGCTAAGAAGAAGATTGCTTTTCAGGTGAGTTCCCTAAACCTTTTTACGACGCAAAGTGTTAAATGTTTTAACTGAATTTGGTTTCATTTACGAGCATGAACTGTTGGTAACAATCACGCATGTTTACCCATGAACTCCATGTTTTACTTGAGAAAGCTTATTATGTATGATGAAATGAGAATGGTGATTTAAAGGATTTAAAGGTGCATGTTTTATGAAAATGAATGATGTGCTATGTGGAGTCGGCCTGCACTGTGGGATCAGAGAGGGATCCTCGGGGTCTGATGACCCCTTGGATATTTATGACGAGACGATAGGTTGGAATTCGTTTCCTCCTAGGCGGGTATCGGGGAGTCTGCTTGGGCCCCGATACGAGAGGGCGAAAGGGGAGTCTGCTTGGGCCCCGATCGCAGAATGTTTATGTGATCCTATACACAGTGCGGTGCCATGCTTGTTGTATGTTAAGATTTACGTTGAATCTTTTATAAATGTCTTTATACTGGTTTACATGTTGTTTTCGGAGGGAGTTCACTAGACCTTTTGGTCTAACCCTCGCTTTTCAAAAACTAAACCATTTTCAGGTAAGCATGTTAAGGGTTCTTCAAGTAAGAACTAGGAGGCGATAAGAAGGGCTTGAAGCTTAGAGTAACTTCAAGGTTTGGCTATGATGTCTATAGAATAGCTCTCGGTTGTGGATTTAGAGACTTCCGCTGTCAATTTTGACTAGTATGAATTATTAATGATGTAAAGACAAGGTTTTATGTAATTCGAATGCTTTTTTATGGTTGTTTGCCTCTTAGGAAATGAGGGACGTTACAAATGGTATCAGAGCCATAGTTTAAGGGATTTAGGTGACCGGATGGGCCTAAACTTAAACTGTAGGATGAGGAACACAACCGAGACATAGGATTGCCTCTAGGAAAGATCACTATAAATGCGCTTAGGAATAAGGTGCCAAGGACAAGCGTGTAAGGTAAGTTCGGGATTACACCTGGCCAGTGTAATTACAAACTTACAGGTACATGTGCGTGCTTACAATACCTTACTTATAGCAAATTTATGGTGTCATGTCTAGCAAGAACTAATTTTCGGTTTCTTTCAGTTTAGTACTATGACTGGGAGAACCCCGAGGGACAGGACAGTATCGGATGTTTCAAGAAATTTAGATGAGGAGGTCCTGGATGATGGGCCGATGCAACCTTGCCAGACTGGTCTATTACACTATTGCATGCTTAACCTACCGTATTGCTCCGAAGTGGTAGTCGGAAAATAGTGTTTAGGTCGAGTTCCAGTGCTTTATAATGTCAGTATGATCCCTGCGGGGTAGACTGAGGCCCCTAGTTGGGGAGGTTTCATGAGAAGTCACTTATGTTGTGAGATGTGTACGCTTCGTAGAAAAGAAACGTTGGATAGAGTGTTATGAGTCGTCTGGAGGTAGCTTTTCGTAGATTCGGAGAGGATGAACGTTGAGTTTAAGCAAGACTCCAGTCGGGAGAGTCTCAGTTCTTGAAACCATGGAATAGATCAGTCAGAATGGTAAGGAAGGACAGTGTCAGAACCTTGAAGGTATCAATAGAGCCCTGACTTTTGTAGTCAAGCTTTTCTATGGTAGGATAAACGAAGTCAGAGACCTATAGTGAATTGAAACCGTGTAGAAGTGGGAAGTGAAATAGATGATCAAAACGAATAGTATGGAAGGGTTAAGCAAGTGAAATGTGAAAAGCGTGTTCAGTAAGCAGTTGCATGACCGAGAGGGCGATCGTTAGTCGTAGGAGGAGTGTTAAGGATAAGTTGCGTAAGTAAAGCGGTTGACCTTGTTGCGGTGAGTAGCCTTCAATGGCAAGTAGAGTCTCATGCATGGCGATCTTTTATGTAACATGAAATTCTCACGATGTAAGATTAATGTGCAAATATCAAATTTTGATAGAAAAGGGGGTCAGAGTGTACAGACGTATGTTTAAGGAAAAAAATGATTTCCTTCGCATTGAGCATTGAAATTTTGAGGTTAACGATTTGCAAAATATTTCACACTTTTAATGATAAGTTAAATTCTTTTATTACAAAAAGGTCAAGAGAATGTTTGCCAGCAAAACTTTTACAATCAAATGAGTAGTAGTTTGTTGTTATCATACAAATGAGTGTGAGAATCGACCGGTTTACTTTGTGTCAGTAATTTCTTTCGAAATTGTGTCGTATGAAAGGATTTTCATTCAACGTATTACTTTCGTATTAACATTGTTCAGAAATGAGTAAGATTAAGGTCCACGGAAGGACGCATGCAAACGATTCTCGAATCGTTGTACAAGGCGTTGAAGTTATAAATGTGATGGGGTCATGCGTACCCAAATGTTTCCCAAACGTTATTTAAAATGATGAAATGTGCGAAAAGATTTATTTACTGTATTGTCATGCATGAAGGCTATGAACTCACTAGGTCATATTATAGCACATGTTAAGCTAAGGAAAGACTGCAAGAGTGGAGAAGTGTCGGACAAATCAGGAAAGAATGTTGTAAGCTTAGTATTTGTGTGCAAGAGTAAATGTGAACGGTGGAAGAGTCAGAAGTGAGTTATAGGGGTGATTGTGTGAGGGTATGTACCCTTGTTCGGTGTCTGGAAGTACGGGTGTCAAGATACGGTCGTGTCCGGAGGAAGGATTTGAAGCCTTCAAGGTAATGGTTTTTGTGACTCGTTATGAGTGTGTGATAAGGAAGGATGAAAGGTCTATGGCGTAGGAATATGAGTTTCGAGGCGAGCTTGTAAGGGTGATGTTACATGAGTACGCTTTGAGATAAGGAAGACGGATTTCAAAATTGATTAGGATGTATTAGTAGGATTAGGTTCCGTAAGGGAACCCATGTTAAGAATAAGTTAAGAAAGTAGTTACAGGTTGCCAGTTGATGTAGAAGCCGACAAATGTGTACGATGGCCGAGGTCGAAGACTTGAACCAGAAAGTTGAGAGTGATAGAACACCTTGTAGTAGTGCTAAGAGGATGAGAAGTTATTGTTTGATTTAAGCGTTCTATTTTACGAGGTGAGGAGGATCCATAGAAGGACAAGATGTGTAACAAGCGAAATGAGGGTGTAGATCTTATCATTCAGGGAAGGGATGTACCCTGATTCGTAAGGGTACGGATCATGAAGAACTAGCTACAATGTTTGCGTGTGAGCTAATGGAGAACTCGTGAGTTATAGATCAACGAGTTGGGAAAGGACTGAGTAGCGAGTTAGACTCGATTTCGTACACGGGAGGATGTGAAGGCAAGTTTTAATCGTGTGAATGGTCATGAGGTGATGTTAGAGAGAGATGAAGTATCAGATAGAAACCTTTTGGAGGTTTCGGTTGAGACGTACGATTTGTTACCCAGATTGTTGGAGCACATAGGGTGTAAGTTGACTTTATGGTGTGAGGCTACCCAAAGGAGAAACCAATTATTTTGGTGGTAAGAGTTGCTAAGTAGGTGCATGTTGGAATCATTGGAAGTTTAAAGAGGATGAAGAGTGGATTAGCCAAATGTGTTACAGTAAATGCTAGATCCTTGTAGATCGTGAATTGTTTCTTATGTGAAAGGGAGTAACCCTAGAAGGAGATAGTTGAGAAGTTTGGTTACGATTAAAGAATGACGTGATAATGATTATGAGTCGGAGCGGGAGTATAATCATTAGTGATTTGAAATGTCACGATAGATGTATAAGCCTTTGATTGGTTGTTAAATTTTAGGGATTTGTTAAGTAATGACATTTATTTGTTATTACAAAATGCGCTATGGTTCTACCGAAATTCTTACTAAGAGTTGATAAGGGAAAATCGATAGGTTAAAGTGAGAAGTTGATGATAGTACGTTGGAATATGTAAATTTCAAATTATTTAGTAATTTGTGAATGGTTGATTTACTCAGTGGAGTTGTTGGTTAAGAAATCAGTTTTGACTGATGGATTTTATGAATACTAGCATAGCGAGATGTGATGCTAAGTTATGATATTAAATGATTAAATATGATAATGTATATGGTTGATAGAAGGAAACGAATTGCATCTAAATCGGAGTTTATCATTTGAAATAAGTTGCTAATTACAATTGAAATGAATTGGTCGAGTTAAAGTTGCTTATGTGTGAGAGGAGGATCTATGTAAGTAAAAGTTGGATATCAAAGAATGAGTAGTGACGACGAACACTAGTGTCGCTCCAAGACGACTTGGTGGAATGTTTGGGTTAGGATATTTATGTAACTGTTTGGTTATGTGAATAATAAGAAAGTGTTATCAGCATTTGGAAAGGTCGGAAGTAATAAACTTGACAGTAATGCCGAAAGGTGAAGGGTGGTGCAGAGGGATATTGAGAAGTGCGCGAACCGTTAGAAAGAATATTGAGGAAGGGAATTGTGTATGATTTTGGTGTAGGAAGGGAGTGGATAAGACAGTTGAATGGGTTAAGTTAGTGACCTTGTGAGAAATGTTTAAACGATTTGGTCGTGTAGTGTTTAAGCTAGTGAGATTGGTATGGCGTGACCATGGTTACTCCTCCCAGTGGAGTGAGGATAACCGGAGTTATGTTTCGTATGACGGAACGATCATGGAAATCAGCGAGGAACTGAGGTGTTTCAAGATAAGCTCAATTGAGTAAGTGAACACTTCAACGATGGGTTTGGAGGTTCCTACTCTTAGTTACGTATAAGTATGGGGTGGTGAAGTAGTGAGGATGTGAGAGTTAATTGTCGGATTGTGGTCTAGGTGGTCCGAGGAAAAGGAAAATGTTATCTGCCTAGACGATTGTTATGTGGTGCAAGGTTGTGAGTTGCGAGACGAGGAAGGAACTCGGGGTTATGAGTTGTCGGGATGTACAGGGTTGGCCTTGTGCCAAGCTGTCAGGTGAGTGAGTTGTTTCTTAGTAGACGAATTTTGTGCTGTAGCGGGGGTTTCCGCCAAGTTCCTCCTTAAAGGAAGAAAAGATGCGCGAGAAGCCTTGCTTAGTCTTCTATTGTTAAGACCGATCGATTAGGAGCAGTAACCTACGAGTGAGAGTACAGTAAGATCTGAAGGGAATGCATTCAATGCTCCATGTTTCGAATGTAATGAGGTGGTTGGCTGAGTTGGAGAGCCCAAATCGTTGTAGCAGCAAACGTGAGAATAAGAGCCCAAATCGTTGTAAGTATCCAATCTCTCAGTATAAATCCTACTTATAGAATTTACAGTAAGCCTCTGGTTGGTCTTGATTTCTTGATTTTGTATCTGGGTAGAGTTTAAGAACACTCTGAAGGGTATGTAATCAAATATTGGATTTCTAATCAAGGAAATGTGATAGATTAAAGGTTTTGGGTGTAGGGAAAAAGATGTAGCAGTTCGAGTATAATGTTTTGGTCATTGGCCGCATAAATTGAGAAGGATAGGAAGCTTCGACGTTAGAAATGAAGAGTTTTCGTCGTCTATTCGGGTACCGAGAGTCGCCCGTACCGGGAGTCATCCGTACCGGGACTCGTCCGTACCGGGATTCACCGGTACCGGGAGTTGGGGTACCGGGAGTCGGACCTACCGGGACTGTTGGTCTGGGCTTCGTCTGCCATGCCGCAGTATCGAGCTACTTGGGCCGACGGACTTAGAGTTTAGCTTAAGTCCCATGGGCTTAGTAAAGGATAAAAGAAATCCAAGAATGTATAGATGGGCCTAAATGTGTTAGTTGCGACCAAATTAAAAGAGGGACTTAGGATCAGAATTGGAGACGTGCCTAATTGAATTATGAATTAATTCTTAGGTGTACCAGCGTAGAGAGACAAGAGGCTAAGAAGAAGATTGCTTTTCAGGTGAGTTCCCTAAACCTTTTTACGACGCAAAGTGTTAAATGTTTTAACTGAATTTGGTTTCATTTACGAGCATGAACTGTTGGTAACAATCACGCATGTTTACCCATGAACTCCATGTTTTACTTGAGAAAGCTTATTATGTATGATGAAATGAGAATGATGATTTAAAGGATTTAAAGGTGCATGTTTTATGAAAATGAATGATGTGCTATGTGGAGTCGGCCTGCACTGTGGGATCAGAGAGGGATCCTCGGGGTCTGATGACCCCTTGGATATTTATGACGAGACGATAGGTTGGAATTCGTTTCCTCCTAGGCGGGTATCGGGGAGTCTGCTTGGGCCCCGATACGAGAGGGCGAAAGGGGAGTCTGCTTGGGCCCCGATCGCAGAATGTTTATGTGATCCTATACACAGTGCGGTGCCATGCTTATTGTATGTTAAGATTTACGTTGAATCTTTTATAAATGTCTTTATACTGGTTTACATGTTGTTTTCGGAGGGAGTTCACTAGACCTTTTGGTCTAACCCTCGCTTTTCAAAAACTAAACCATTTTCAGGCAAGCATGTTAAGGGTTCTTCAAGTAAGAACTAGGAGGCGATAAGAAGGGCTTGAAGCTTAGAGTAACTTCAAGGTTTGGCTATGATGTCTATAGAATAGCTCTCGGCTGTGGATTTAGAGACTTCCGCTGTCAATTTTGTCTAGTATGAATTATTGATGATGTAAAGACAAGGTTTTATGTAATTCGAATGCTTTTTTTATGGTTGTTTGCCTCTTAGGAAATGAGGGACGTTACAGAAACGGCCTGATCTGGCGTAACCAAACACTTTCGAAAATTTGATACATGAAACGCGTTGTGAATCCTACTTAACTCTGGCGGAAGATCCAACCTATAGGCTACTTCACCGATCCTTTCCGTAATTGCAAACGGCCCGATATACCTTGGACTGAGTTTACCTTGCTTGCCAAATCGTATGACTCCTTTCCAAGGTGAGACTTTTAACATTACAAAATCTCCAACTTGGAATTCTAACGGTTTCCGGCGTCGGTCAGCGTAGCTTTTCTGTCTGTCTTGAGCCACTTTCAATCTTTCCCGAATCTGAGTAATCTTATCTGCTGTTAACTGAACTATATTTGGCCCCGCTAACTGTTTCTCTCCCACTTCATTCCAACACAGAGGCGTTCGGCATTTTCTACCATACAGTACTTCAAACGGTGCCGCTTGTATGCTGGAATGATAACAGTTGTTGTAGGCAAATTCAATCAATGGTAAGTGCTTATCCCACGATCCCCCAAAATCCACAATGCAGGCCCGGAGCATATCTTCCAAAGTCTGAATTGTTCGTTCACTTTGACCGTCAGTTTGAGGATGATACGATGTACTTAACTTTATATGCGTTTCCATTTCCTTTTGAAAACTCCTCCAGAATCTTGAAGTAAAACGACTATCACGATCAGAAATAATCGAGATTGGAACTCCATGTCGAGTTACTATTTCGTCTATATATAATTTGGCTAATCTTTCTAGCGAATAAGTTTCTTTTATTGGCAGGAAGTGAGCAGACTTCGTCAATCTGTCAACGATCACCCAAATGGCATCAAATCCTTTCGGAGTCCTTGGTAGCTTCGTGATAAAATCTATAGTAATCTGATCCCATTTCCACATAGGTATTTCTAAACGTTGCAACTGACCAAACGGCTTTAGATGTTTAATCTTTACCTTCTTACAAGTAGTACAACCTTCCACATATTGAGCAATGCTTCTTTTTATTCCCGGCCACCAATAAAATTGTTTTAAATCTTTATACATCTTATTCGTACCTGGATGAATAGAGAAACGGGATTGATGAGCTTCTTGTAGTACCCGATCACGTAAACCACCCAAACGAGGCACCCAGATTCTGTTTCCCAGACACAGTAACCCACAGTCGTCTTTTACGAGTGATGCTGATATCCCCACTAACCATTCTGATTTCAAATGTTCTTCTTGATAGGCTTCTATTTGACACTTCTGCAATTCTTCAAAGATGTTAGGTAGAAGTTCAGCTCTTAGTGCAATGGCTTTTATTGTTCCACTCATTTCTTGACGACTCAGTGCATCAGCTACCACATTCGCCTTTCCCAGATGATAAAGAATTTCACAGTCGTAATCATTTACCAGCTCTAGCCATCTTCTTTGCCTCATATTTAATTCCCGCTGATCGAAAAGATGTTGAAGACTCTTATGATCAGTGAAAATTTGACATTTAGAACCGTAGAGATAGTGTCTCCGAATCTTAAGCGCGAACACAACTGCTGCAAGTTTCATGTCGTGTGTAGGATACTGCCGTTCATGGTCCTTTAGTTGACGAGAAGCATAAGCGATAACCTTCCCACGCTGCATTAGTACACAACCCAATCCCAGTTTGGAAGCATCACTGTAAACAACAAAATCATCGGAACCTTCAAGTAATGCTAGTATCGGCGCGCTACAGAGTTTCTCTTTCAATATTCGGAATGCTTCATCCTGTTCTGCTTTCCATTCGAACTTTAGATTCTTTCGGGTCAGCTTAGTGAGAGGCGTAGCGATACGAGAAAAATCTTTTATAAACTTTCGATAGTAACCGGCTAAACCCAAAAAACTTCGTACTTCGGTTGGCGCTTTCGGCGGTTCCCACTTTTCAATTGCCTCCACTTTCATCGGATCAACTTGAATACCCTTCTCGGAAACTACATGCCCAAGAAATTGAACTTCCCGTAACCAGAATTCACATTTCAAAAATTTAGCATATAACTTTTCTTTCTTCAGCAATTCCAGAATCAAATGAAGATGCTGAGCGTGATCTTCTTTGGATCGGGAATAGATAAGGATATCATCGATAAATACAATAACAAATTTATCGAGATATGGCTTACATACCCGATTCATGAGATTCATAAAAGCAGCTGGGGCGTTCGTCAGTCCAAATGGCATTACAAGAAATTCATAGTGATCGTACCTCGTGCAAAAAGCAGTTTTCAGAACGTCTTCTTCTTTAATCTTCAGCTGGTGAAGATCTTAGATCAATCTTGGAGAAATAACAAGCTCCAACTAATTGATCGAAGAGGTCATCAATTCTGGGAAGCGGAGACTTGTTCTTGATCGTGCGCTTATTCAGTTCCCGGTAATCAATACACATCCTCATCGAACCATCCTTCTTTTTCACAAACAAAACTGGTGCTCCCCACGGTGAAGAACTAGGTCTGATGAAGCTCTTATCGGAAAGATCTTGCAGTTGCGTCATCATTTCTTTCATCTCTGGTGGCGCTAAACGATATGGTGCACGAGCAACAGGAGTGGCTCCAGAAATCAGATCTATACCAAACTCTACTTGTCTAATGGGATGAGGACTATTCAAGTCTTCGGGGAAAACTTCTGGAAATTCACGGGCAACAGGAATATCTTCCAACTTATTCTTTTCTAGCTTAATATCTATCACATAAGCTAAGTAACTCGGGCAACTTTTGCTGACACACTTACTAGCTTTTAACATAGATATAAGGCAAGACTGATGATTTCTACGGTCACCATAAATCACTACCGGTCCCCTTTCAGGTAATACAACATTGATTATCTTCTTATCACAAACTATGTTAGCCTGATTCTCGGCTAACCAATCCATCCCCACTACCACATCAAACTCGATCAAAGTTATAGGAAACAATTGAATAGGTACTCCACACCCCTCTATATTTATCACACAACTATCAAAAACCTCATTAACGGATACTTGATTATCATTTGCAGTATCTACCATTAAAGCATGATCTAACACTTTAGGCTTCAAATGCATATAGGCAGCAAATGAAGGAGACACAAACGATCGGTTTGCACCTGAGTCAAATAACACTTTAGCACGTGTAGAGTTTATTAAAAATGTACCTGTCACCACATCAGGAGTTTCCTCCGCTTCTTGCGCTGTCATCTGAAATGCACGGCCCCTTACTCTTGGTTGCTCTGGCCTTTGTACTACTGGTCTAACACCCGTTGGTTTCCCCGACGTACCCCATTGCTATCCTCTTCCCCTCGGACAATCAGACTGAATGTGATCCGGAGAATTACATGAGAAACAAAACCGCGTTACTCGACAGTCTTTAGCAACATGTCCGATTTTCCCACACCTATAACAAACCCGAGAATCAAATTGACAATTTCCTTGGTGAATACGGTTGCATTTCGGACAAGGTCTTTCCGCTGGTCGAAAAGGCGGACGGTTATCAAACCTCTAAAATCTGGATTTCTTTGGATGATACTGCGGTCCTTCCCACTTTCTTTTTCCCATACCTTTATCACTAGCGTTTCTCCCTTTATCTTGTTCCACTGTTTCCGCGACGTCTACTACGGCTGAGAAGGTTTCTGGTCCTTTAGCAATCACCAGACTTCTGACTTCTGAATTCAACCCAAAGATAAACCTTTCAATCTTCATTGCCTCTGTGGCAACGTAGTATTCCGCGAAACGAGACTTTTCCAGAAAACGAGTGGTATAGTCCCGAACTGATAAATTCCCTTGTTGCAAGTTCATAAATTCCCCTTCCAATTGTTTAACTGCTGCTTAGGGACAAAACTGTTTCTGAAAGCTATAACGAATTCTTCCCAAGAGAAGGTAGAATATATGTCAGATCCTCCAGAAGAAATAAGAGCTTCCCACCAGTATAGGGCATCGGCTTTTAACATTGCAGTCCCATATAGTACTCTATCCTCTTCGGCACACTTACTAGTCTTGAAGATAGCTTCTATCTCCTTCAGCCACCTCATAGCTTTCACTGGGTCTCTATCTCCTGAATAAGTTGGAGGCTTACAACTTAAAAACATTTTATAATCACACATTCTTGGTACCGGTATAGCCGTCGGTGTAATGGGCATTTCGTTTTCCAGTTCAGGATCTGGTGTCTCAGCTTCATTGTGACGAGTTCGGTCAAACATGGCTTGTATACTAGCTTGCAGTCTTCTCATTATGCCCCCAGTTCGGCCCCCTGTTCTGCCTCCCCCACGCTCTCCTCCTCTTCCCCCCATTCCTACCGGTGGATTCGTTCTATTCGGATTTCCTCCTCCCTCCCGATTCGTTCGTCTAGTACCACTTGCCATTCTGTAGATTCAAACAAGGTTAATATACACATAAGCACATACCCCATATAACAAGGTATTCCAGTTCAAACATGTACCTGTAAGATCACAATTACACTGGCCAGGTGTAATCTGAAATTACCTTACATGATGTTCCTTCTACCTTTTTATATTTAACATCCTAAAGTTCTACAATAATAGGGACATCCTACTTCACATGCAGTTTAAGTCTAGGTATAGATACGAATACCTAAATCCCTTAAACTAGGGCTCTGATACCATCTGTAACAACCCGATTTCCACATATACACAAATGACATATATTTCATAACATAACTTTACTAAAAAGATACATCATTTAACATTTACGGTCCCATAGTCTTTAACAACATAATGACTATTTCAGTACAACTTTTTGCTAATAATTACATGATTATTACTTAAACAAAATAGATCATAACACTTCATGGATCTTCATTAAGCATATATCTTCAAAAGAAATTCACAGATTTTCCTATCACTTGCCTCTATTTGCTCCACGACCTGGAATACATATTTTAAAACAAAAAAATGAGGGTTAAACCTAGCGGTCTAAGTGAGAAAATCCATGTCTCTTGAAAACCATTTCACAAACACCATATACATAACATATATATATATATAAATACCAAATACAACTCACACCTCGTGTACTTTCCTTTCTCAGTCTCTTAGCCATATTAGTTGGTTGCAAGCCAACTAATAAATTAACTCCACTGTACAACAATTACAGCCAACACCGTTGTACGAATATTACAGCCAATACTCCGTCGGTCCTAAACCCGGCCAACGTACTCTCGTGTAGTATAATGCTTATGTAAATACAATATCTCAATATATCATATTATAACATAAACACATAAGCACATCATATATCATATTCTCAATCCACGCATATATGTATTCTAGTTTAAAAACGTTTTAAAGTAAAACTCACCTGTTTCGCTTATCACCAAAATTCTTTCAAGCTATTTTCAAGTACTCCAATCTTTCACTTCAAATTCACAGAATCTGAAACCAAATAAACACATATATCTCTTTAAAGACTAAAAACTCTAAAATCCCAAAATCCTCGACTCATATCGCAACCAACTAAAATGATAATCCTTGTCGCAACACATTGCACATATCGCAATTAACTACTGCGAAACAGTAGCATATCGCAACCAACTGTTGCGATATACATCATGTCGCAACCAACTATTGCGATACCTCAACCTTATCGCAACCAACTGCTGCGATACTACACAAGTCGCAACTGACCATTGTGATATTCATGAATGTCGCAACCCAAGGCTGCGATATTCATGAATGTCGCAACTCAAGGTTGCGATATCCATGAATGTCGCAACTCAAGGTTGCGATATCTATGATGTTCATCAATATCTCAATTAACTAAGTTCATCCCAAACCCAGAAATTAGCAGTTTTAAACCATGAATGTTTCTGATATTTTGCAGATATGTTTATGACCATAACTAACATCTATCCATAACCTTAGATTTCTCATGTCCCTCTAAAATTACTAAGACCCATTAAAACCCATTTAACAACTTATAAAAACTTTAGAAAACTAATACATATTAAAGGATGACTTTGCATGGGATTGTTACCTTTGTTTTTCTTTGATTTCAATTCTAAAACCCAGCAGCAATCTTGTCTTCCTTCTCCTTTCTCTTCTAAGGCTCTATCTCTCTCTTTTTCTCTTTGACCAAACACACACACACACACACATAAGATACAAAATTTAACCTAAGGGGTACACCTCACCCTCTCCTAATGCATGAGGCGGTGGTGGTGTATGATTTTAGTTAAAATGACCAAACAAACCCTAGGCTTCTCCCATTTGGCAAAACACACCCTTATACTTCTATATAAAGATTAAAACTTACCCCTTAACTTATAATTCCATATTTTACTTAACTAAACTAAAACTTTATAAAACTAACCCCAAATCCACCTTAATTCTAAAATAATACTATAAAATAAATAAATAACATACCTGGTTATTACACTTACGCCACCAACTTATCATTTGATCACTTATTAAAAAGCTATACATGCACAATTGCAGTTCAAGTTACAACAGCTTATGTCCTTCAAAAGTTTTGACGATTTACTCATACTTAGAGAACAAATTAAGATTTGACATATAAATTAAAAACGTACTACTATCTCTTAGGAATCTAATCGCATAAAATGCACCTTATTTGGATCAATGACCAATTTTATATGAATTTTACAAAAACAGTGTGCAAACCCCGTTTTAACAGCACCCGTTTTGGAAATACACTATTTCGAGCACCTTAAAGTCACAATTAGATCTCGTTGTAAACTAGAAAGTTGTTCTAGACACAAAGAGCTTTCCATCGATATATTATACACCTCAATCAGACCAATGAGTGATTTTATACTGATTTTTCAACAAACAGAACTTTATGCTTAAATCTAAGTCCGAAACCCGATTAGACCCGAAGTCCGAAACCCAAACTTTACTTAGGACGGGTTTCGGGGCCTGTTTTGTCCACCCGAAACCCGATCGGGTTGGGGGTTTTCGGCCCGACCCGACCGATGCTCACCCCTACATACAACCTCACCATTGTGGATGCCCTTAGTTTTCATCAGTTTCACATCAAATGATGAGATCCTTACAAGGTTAAAATGGTCATTTTCAAGTTACGACTTTATATATAATTATTTAGATTATGTTTTTATATATAGTTTATGTTTAGATGATCACATGGCACATTAATTTGTAATTCGTTTTAAATTATTCATCAAATACTCAAAATATTTTTAATAATGATTATAAAAAATACGTAAGTGAATTTTGGATAAAAAAAATTTATATATAATATATATTAAACCGCAAGTATTAATATTAAAACTTGCAAATATTCTTTTTCCAGAACTATAAGATCAAGTTCAAGGATTATATATAATATATATAATTTGACGTCGAAACGTTGAAGTGTGAATTCGTGTCCACAGGTCGCGCTCACACACAAGTTCGACGATTTTAGCTTACGAAATCGTCAATCGGCACACCCTCTGCGTGCGGGTAGGTGTTGGAGTAAAACCATTCAAAGGAGTTTGTCAACTCCTCATACTTCCTTGGTTATAAATCATTGAAGTTTTACTCTTTCTTCCTATGTGGGATACTTTCCCTCACCCACTTGGTTTTTTGCTAAGTTCATCCAAATACTCAACTTTGAGTATCGATATCTCATTCACACATACTTCATTTTGGACACATTATACATCGTTTTGAAGCTCTTATATAGGAGAACACAAACCCACTAAAAGTTAATTATATATAATACATATATATGTATTTAAATGTGTCCAAAGTTAGTAAAAACATATATTTTTTACTAAATTTTTTCAACAGGTAATTCGAAGCCTATACGGGTGGGATGGGGGCTTGTTAGAAGAAACTCATAGGAGCACGGGGGGTGTTCGGTGTGGAGGGACATATTGAATATATGGAGAGAGTTAGATAAAGAAGGAGTGCACTTTTCGGGGTCGATGGTCAAAGAAATAGGGGACGGCTCGGAGACACGCTTTTAGGAGGAAAGATGGCTATCAAACCGTAGGCTCAAGGAAGAATTCAAACGACTATTCCAATTGGAATCGTCCAAAGAGGTAGTGGTTAAGGATAGAAGAGAATGGGTTGACGGTAAATGGGTATGGAAGTGGGGTTGGAGGCGGGAACCGAGGGGGAGGGAGATAGGAGAGCTTGAAAACTTAAAAATTTTGCTACTTGGTATATCGCCGAAAGAGGAAATCAAGGATAGGGTGGTGTGGAGTTTGGAGCCACATAGTGGATTTTCGGTTAAAAAAGTACGTATCTTGCTTGAAGAAAAAAGACTTTGAGAAGGCGGTGGGGTGGAGGAGACTAAGGGGCTGTTTACCAAATGCTTACCCGGGTAAGCGCTTACCAGTCAAATTTAACACTATTACTTACTTACCGGGTAAGATTCTAGTCCGCCAAATCGGTTTCGTATGCAACAATTCACCCGGTAAGCGCTAACCGTGGCAAGAGTCATCGTCATCACTTACCGGGGTAAAACTCTCTGTCCTCTCATTCGCTCTTACCGTGTAAGAATTTTGTGTCCTTGCCACATCAATCCAGTAGGTAATGTGACTTGATAAGCGCTTACCCGGGTAAGTGTTTTGTAAACGGTCCTAAATGGATCAAATGCATCCCAAAAAAATGGGTATATTTGAGTGGAGGGCAAGATTAGGGAGAAGTCCAACAAGGGTAGCTTTGGACAAAATGGGTTCATTTTGGGCTTGAAATTGACTAATACGCTACCATCGATCGTATGTGTTCTCTTCCTCTCTCGATCTGCTACCCACAATCGTCCTAAACTCCTAATCCTATTCCAATTCGAACTACGAACGACTAACCAGTGCTTCTTTAAATTCGTCGATCTGTTCACGATTACTGCTGCCTTCTGCGGTTCTGCCCTAATCGATTGCTGCTGTCTTCTTTCCTAATCAATTGTTGTTGCTTTCTGCCCTAACCGATTGCTGCTCAATTGTTTATTTGCCCTAATCTGATTGATTGTTGAATGTTGATTTGCTGCCCTATTTTTAGCTAATCAGGCTCCCTCATACAATCTGGTAAAGTGATACCTTCATCTTTTTGGCTTCATTCTTTTTGACTTATATTAGTTAAACTTAGTTATATTAATTTTCATTATTGATATCGATTCATAATATTTATATTTTATGATTTGTGATATTCAATTATTCATAAACTAGTAATATTATTGAATATTGATGACTTATTCTTGATTGTACTCCGGATGCAAGTCATAAAGAACAAATGACTTTGATTATAAGATGTGTTGACGTGTCAAGTTCCCCTATACAAGTTGAAGAGTTCTTTTTAGAGTTTCTAGTGGTAGAAGATACATCTGGTTTAGGACTTTTTAATGTATTACAAGATGTTCTGAAATCACTTGATTCAGATATCAATTGTGTGCGGGGACAAGGGTATGATAATGGGTCTAATATGAAAGGGAAACATCAGGGTGTGCAAAAAAGATTACTTGATATAAATCCTAGAGTTATGATATAAAAAGATTACCGGTCACCGTAGCATCGGCAGAAAGAAGCTTTTCAAAATCAAAGTTGTTGAAGTCATATCTGTGGTCTACCATGAGTCAAGAAAGATTGAACGGGTTAGCAATTTTGAGTATTGAGAGTAAGTTTTTAGCAAACATTGACTATGATAAGGTGATTGATATTTTTGCTTCAAAAAACGCCCGAAGGCATCGTTTTAGGTGATTTATTTTATGTTTTGTTATACGGGGTTTTGGTTTATGTCCCCCCGTTGTGTCACTTTTGTTTTATTTAATAGAGATTTAGTGTGGGATTGAGTCGGCTATTTTGCTTTGTATTTTCGTATGCAATAAAAGGACATATTTTTTTGTTTTCGCCATGGGCATCCAAAACCTCAGGAACGGCCCTGGATAAGCCGAAGAGATCGACAGGGAGGCTTGGATTGGAGCATGTAATAACCAAGATTTTAATTTAGTCATAATTAGAATTTGTGGAAGAATTTCGAATTTAGAAAATTGTGTGGTCTAAGTGTAAAGAACTAAAAGTATGGTGTTTAGTGAGAAAAGCATAAAAAGGAAGGGAAAACCCTAATTTCTCATTTTAAGCTTTTGTCTAGTGTGTGTTGTGTGTGGCTGGAAGAAAGAACAAGAAAAGGGATTTTGGCAATAGAGGAAGAAGGAGCTGCGATTTTCAGTTGAGTTTTGGGAAGAACTCCATAATCATCCAGGTAAATCAAATCCTATCCCTCTCTAATTTAGTGTGTGTGTTGGGGGAAATTAGAAAAGAAACTTAGATTTTGTGAGTTTATCGTGTTTCCCCATTAATCTGCGTAAGGGGTGTTGTAGTTTGGGTTAATGTGTAACTATCGACCCATTTTGCTAATCTGGAGGTGTTGAGGGAATTAGGACTTGAGATTATGCAACTTTCTGCGTTTCTGGGTTTTTCTCGTAGCGTCCGGAAACCCTCAAGTCAGAGTAGTGTCCGGACGATTGGTGGTGTCCGGATGAGAGATGTGTCCGGGTAGAATTTTGGCAGCAGTTTCCGGTAGTTAACCGGAAACCTTTGTGGGTCCGGATAATTTTGGTTGTCCGGATAGTTGTCCGAATGGTCTTGGGTGTCCGGGTAGGTTGTCCGGATAACTCTGGTTGTCCGGATAGTTTTCCGAATGGTCTTGGGTGTCCGGGTAGGTTGTCCGGATAGCTCTGGTTGTCCGGATAGTTTTGACTATCCGGATACAGTGTCCGGAAAGTGTGGTATGACATAGTAGTGCAGACTGATAGACCGAGGGGCAATCTGTGTGAGTATGTAATTCCATCAAGTGGCTTATCGTGGTAGTATGTATCCTTATAGGTGCAGTTGAAGGGAGGATCCATTTAGTAAGAGGATTAAGCAGGACGTCAGGTGAGTCTTTCTGAACCTAAATTTTATACAAGTGTGTGGTTGACTATTATTGTCTAATGGTGGGTTTTCCAAATACTTTTATTACAAACTGAAGGTTTAGTGTGTGGCATGGTTATTATTTAACTGTGTGCTTTTCAATTACTTTTATGGCAAAACGATGAAGGTGTGTGGTGTGGATTTTATCTAACGGTGTGTTATACAACTGCTGCTGTTTCAAGCGATGATTAATTGTGTGACAGTATGTGTTTCAAATGAAGAAACAGTGTGCTTGAAGATTATTATGTAACAATGTGCTTTTCAACTGCTTTTATTTCAAGGCAGGGTATGAATGTGTGATTCATAAGTGTGGTTTATATGTGTGATTTAAATGTGTGTGACCATGCTCTGGCTTTTGTGTGACATGGGCGGTGTGTGCCCGATTACGCTGTCACGGTGTGTGTGACATGGGCGGTGTGTGCCCGATTACGCTGTCACGGTGTGTGTGACATGGGCGGTGTGTGCCCGATTACGCTGTCACGGTGTGGGTGACATGGGCGGTGTGTGCCCGATAGCGTTGTCACGGTGTGTGTGACTTTAGCGCGTGCCAGTAGCATGTGTCAATGTGTGCATATCAACTTTGTGTGCTAGTTATGATTTATACAATGCTTTCATAACTGATTTTATAAACTGAAATATTTTGGTGTGACTTGGTGTGGAGGGAACTCACTAGACCTCATGGTCTAACCCTCGCTTTTCAAAACTAAAACCTTTTTCAGGTAAGTAGTAGTCGAGGGCACGTTTAGAGTTTTGGCAAGACGTGGATCGGAGCTTGCGCTAGAAGGAATTAGAAGAATCTCCTTTGAAATGTTTAGTTAGATTTTCTCAGTTGTATTTAGGGTTATTTCCGCGAACCCTGTATTGTAAATCTTGTTAGTGGGACCATGTTGAGCCGTTTTTGGCGTTATGAACTAAAGAGGTAGCTTCTGGCTTGTATGTTCAAGTTTTGGGTTGATACAGGGCAGTTGGCTTTTAAGCCCAGGATCGGCCTAAGACACGGTGCGGCAGCGAGAAAGAAGCAGCTGAGGGACAAGTTGCGGATATATGATGTTGTATGCAGCAGGCTGTTTGAAGTAAGCCATAACGCGTCATGGTGGGCCATAACGAGCTCCACACCTTATCTCGACGCCAAGGGGTAAAACGTGGCGGCAACGCAAGGCCATGCCTCGGCGCCATGGTGCGTTTTTTAGAACCTTGGTTTTTGAAATATAAAAGGGAACGTGAGTTTACATATTCATCTTTAAATGATTTTTTTGTTCACCAATACGTTCATCCCATTTTCACCCGCTACAACAAGATTGAGTTTATACGACACCAAGAATTTCAAGCGTTCTAATAGACAGTTTTATAAGACTTGATTTATAGGACCAAAAACTAAAATGTTACATCTAAAAGCGTTGTAATGAGTTTATATGACGCTTTTGGACGTCATAACAAGCTTTTAGGACACTTTTAATACAAAGCGTCGTATTAACTACTAACAATTTTTCGTTTTTCGTTTTTCGTTTTTCGTTTTTGCAAATATGTGCAACGTACTTACCGTTGTTGACACAACAACTGTCATTCTCTTAGCATGTTGCAATCGGGATGTTCGTAAGAGTGGTATTAACAGAAGAGTATTCAATGGCCACAAATTACACACCACAATGGAAACATTATAGATTTCCCGAGGTATCTACATGAACTACCCGCTATCAATATTGACTGAATGTGTACAAGGAACGTCTAGATTTTAATCATACTCATAAATATATTAACTTAAATGATTGATAACAGGGTAAATGTTAATGCTATCTCTAATAACGCCTTTTGTTTATTAAGTAATAAATGATCTAAATATTGTTAAATGGGTATGTAAAAAATACAGGTTTAAGGTTTTTATAGGAAATGTATGAATCAAATTTGGGTTTATCATATATTTGAATCAAATGGACCCAAATTACTTTATGTTAGTTTTAAACAAGTATTGTGAAGCTCCATCTTGGGCTTTGTTGATAATATTGTCTAAAATATTTCAAATTTAAAACTTGAAAATAGGAGTTTGTGGGATCAATCAAGACATAGAAAGTCAACAATTTTTAGGGCATCTCCATGTGATTTAAAAAAAAGTTATATTGAGAAGGTAAGAAGTGATATTTGCAACGGATTACCAAAATGACACGAAAGTAGGTGATTTAGAAATAAATTAACAAGTGTGTGTTAGGAGTTATTTCTTGTTTTGTTTTTCTCTCTCTTATTCATCTTACCCACCACAATCTTCTATTTCCTTCTTAATCTTTCTAGTAGGGTTTAGGATTTAAGGTTTAGGGTTTAATCTAATAGTCAACGTACACTTTCACTTAATATACCAAATATGATTTTAGTCTATTAAAACGACATCGTATGCAAGAAATTTACCAGCTAAATGCTTACCGGGTAAGAGTCGCCACTTTCACTTA
This sequence comes from Saussurea involucrata, assembly GCA_033807775.1. Classification (NCBI taxonomy): domain Eukaryota; kingdom Viridiplantae; phylum Streptophyta; class Magnoliopsida; order Asterales; family Asteraceae; genus Saussurea; species Saussurea involucrata. The sequence goes on along the minus strand of CM066325.1, from coordinate 9,172,661 downwards.
TCAGGTAAGACTATCGGTCTTTGTCTTCGCTTTTACCGGGTTAGATTTTCAATCATTGGCATATTCATCCGATAAAGTAAAGTGTTTATATATATAATATGAATATATATATATATATATATATATCTTTTACAAATCAGCGTTTAGATCAACAGTATCATATGTGTTTGTTCCATATGGTTCAAGCTGTGACGGGCCCGGGGTGTGACTGACTGAATGTCTCCTTGGCACGGTTGAAGGGGCGGGATTTGGACACTCTCCACGAGTGTGTTCTACGCATTGGCACCGAGTACATCTTCGTTGTATCGAACTTTCACCACGTGATGGACGTCGGTCGTTCTTTCTCGGTCTCCCGGCTCTGTTTTTATCCATTAAAGGTGGATAGCATGGCGGAAGCGGGTCGGGTGGATACACCCATGCTGCAGGGGGTCCAGCTGGGTTTATTACCTCCACGTATGTTCTCCGGTAATATTCGGACGTGAAGAAAGGTACAGCCAAGTCGCTGCAATCTCTACGACCCATATGTGTTGCCGCAGCGATGGCATGGCTGCACGGTAACCCAGATTTTTGCCATTCGCAACACAAACAAAGGTGGTCTTCCATATTCACAATCGTGTGAAGATAGTCATCATGCACCTCGTACTTCCCATATCCGATTGCTCTTACCGGCCATGTCGCCGCACGACGCGCCCTGTACTGAACGATCTTCTCCGCCGTTGGTGTGACTGCATTTTGCATCTCAGCTCCTTTTAGGCGTCGAATTTGGTACAACTCTTGTTGAAAGGCCCGAAAGTAGTCCATAAGATTAACAATCGGACATCTACGCGCAAAACGGGAGAGTGCATTCACAGACTTTGCACTATTCGAGGTCAGAATGTCATATCGTTGTCCAGGAAAATGGGCCGCGGACCACCTCTCCGGTCCAGCTTCGTCAAAGACTTTGGCTGCTTCGTCGGCACTATATCGTAGCATATTCATGTACTTGTTAAACTCCCGATCCGTATATGCTCTGCATGCCGCCCAATAGACATCCTTGTTGGTCGTAATACGTTTGTCCTTGGATTTGGCGTTCATCTCTCCAAATGTCGACAGCATATGGCGTGAGGGGCGTTTGGGTAGATGACAGAGATTGCGACGCTTATGGAAGGAGCCCTGTCAGACATAAACACCAACCCTTGCGGGTCTCCGATAGCTTGTCTCAACATGGGCATAAACCAAGTCCACTTGTCCCCGGTTTCGGACTTGCCTACGCCGAAAGCTACTGGAACGATGGAGTTCCCCGTCCATGGCAACCGCCAGGAACATCATACCCAAGTAACGGCCCTTTAAATGGGCTGCGTCTATTATCAGGACACGACGTAGATTTGCCACAAATGTGCGGATCTGCAAAAACATAGGTGGTTTTCCTTTGTAAATGTTATAATTTGTAATGTGTAAACATATGACGTGTTAAAATACGTACCGCGGGTCCAAGGGCCACGAAGCACTTCTCAAACCGTCGACGTGAATCGGTCCGTAGCTGCGTGACAGTACCAGGGTTCTGCAGCTGCAAATTATATAAATATGTCGGGAGTCGTTCATACGACTCCTTTAAAACGTGCCTCTCACCATAAACAGTGCATGGCATCGCGCACGCCAAGCTTGGTGGTAATCAATTTTGACGCCGAACTGCTGGTGAACATCGTGGACGATGTCCTTTGGACGCAATGACCTACTAACATCAAGAAATTTGTTTTTCAGTATCGCACCCAAAGTCTTTTTGCCGGCTTGTTTGTGGTGGGGATTCAGTTGCGTCCTCGTACAAGTGTGTACGTCGTGCAACTTTCTAATCATGAACGCCCCTTCTTTGCCACCCGTGTCAATCGCGTACATCCTCCAGTCACAGTTTTTTCTGGCACATTCAACTATGTATCTAGTTTTGTCAGATTTCGACGTGCGCCTTTCGAAACCCTCTTCCAAGAACTTAAGTCCGACCTGACTTGCCAAGAGATCCTTCGACTCGAATATCTGACCTACATGTAACATTTCACTGCGAATATAAGGTGTAGGTTCATAGGTTTGTGTCTGGGTATGGGAGTCTGGAAGAATAGGGGGCATATCAAAAAAGTCATTTATCTGACTACATGATTTTCTACTAGGGGTATATTCTTCGTGATCATCACTATCGGTGTCTGATCTGTCTATTTCAGAATTACCCGTTCTGAAAATGTGGGTTTCGTCATCAGCAACTCCAGCAGTACGCCCTTCGTGTGGTTGTGGTGGTTGTTGTTGTTGCGTCTCCGGAATACAGTCGTTAAGACCATATGAATGATCTAAATGAACCGTTGGGGCGTCGAACGCCTGAAATTGAGAATCAGACTGCTCTATTTGGAGGTCTTCGTCGTCACCGTCGTCGTCGTTTTCGTCGGGATACACAAAAAGTAATGGGGGCCTTTCTGAATCGACTGCAAAGTGCAGAAAAGTAGAGATATCCCCATCGTTGGATAAATCCACAAATGACCTATCGCCATTTTTAAACACTAACTTGCAAAGAGCAGAAGGGTTGATTCCACATTTTTGCATGGCGTATGCAATAAATTTCTGATAAGTATAGTTTACTGGCACTTTTACACCATGCTTAGATTTATAAGCAAATTTCCACTCATTGTTATCTTGCTCCCATTCACCATCAAAACAGAAATATAGCTTAGCTTTTGCAACAGATGAACTCATTTTTTCAGTAGTATCTCAAACACAAAATATTGCAGAAAGAAATCAAGAAAGAAGTATGAAATCGGTGTGTGGATTATGGATTGCATTTTACATCTATTTATCAATGAAACAACCAACATTGATGACAACCAATCTCTCATTTCATCCACAAACCGGTATTCCAAAAACACTGATTTAACATTGATGAAAACATGCAAATGAATTTCAACCACAAATCGGTCTTCAAAGTACAATAATTGTGGAAAAAAACAGTAAAAGCATGCAAGATTCGTCTAAGTACAGGGGCTGAAAGTGTAAATTTTCAGGGACCAAAAGTGTAAATTTTCAGGGACCAAAACTGTAAAATTTTGGTCCATCGCGGGCAGGGTCCAAATGTGCACCGCGGCCAAAGTTGAGGGGCTCCGCGGGACACTTTTGGCCAAAGGTCGTGCCACGCCAGCCCTATCCCGCGATCGCGGGCTCCATCGCGGGCCATTAGGGTATTTTGGTAAACCGCCGAAATTTTGTGGCATTTTGGTAAGTGTTGGTCAAACTTTTGGCATTTTAATTAATTTCCCAACTTTAATTCTATTTACTTTTTTTTCAAAATTTAGAAATTAAGTTTAGACATTAATTTTGTAGAGAGATAAATTTTTGTTTTACTTTAAAAAATATTTTTAGTATATATAAATTTGTTTTTTAACTAGTTTTTAAAATTAATTATTTCAAATTTTATTTTGTCCGAGCTCTACCTTTGACTTGAACATGGGCTTTTCAACTACAATTCGAAATAACATTTTGATTGATCATTTAGAAACAAGATCTTACAATACAACAAAACTAGAGAATCGATCACACAATCACTTAATTATACATATACACATACGATTAAATAAAATCCTCTTAAAAGCGTGTTTTCTAATCCCAAGTTCAATCAGAACATGAGAATTATAGCCTCGAAAGGACGAGTAAGTTGTGTTCTTGGCGAACTTGATCTTTCTTGTTTGGCATCAACATGTTATTTAGTTCCTCCACAAATATATCCATCGCCGCGCTTGGCAGACATACAGGTACCACGATTCCAGATTCCCCTTTGTGGTTTATAAAAGGTATATAGAAACTAGCAACACCGGGGATAGCGCCTACTCCGCCTTTGGCGGGCCCGCCATAGGCTGCTTTCCCCCATCCAAAGTCAACTTCGTCGAACCCGGCACGTGTCACATCTGACACGAGGTAGCTTCGCACAACTGCAAAATGGGGTCGTCCTCTGATGACCATTAGGTCAGCCAATGATCTCATGTACTCTGCATCGACATCGTTTTTAGCCTTCATCACTTGCTCCAACGCGTGGCCTAATGGTTTGGTGGTTAGGTCTCGAGCCGTGGAAATGGCGACAGGGAAGGCGAAACCGTTTCCATAATATCCTTTAGGGAGGGGAGGGTTGAACTTGGCACGAGCATTGACAATGCATATGATACGCATCTCCTCTTCGGGATCTGGTTGGAGAGCGATGGTACGACAGCGCCAGAGGCAAGCTGTCAGCACCTCAAAGGTGGAGCATTTTTGCAGGTTTGCTGGAACAAACCTGCGAAAAGCTGCCACCTCGGCTGGTCCAAATAAAAAGGACCTATGGGCCATGTCATCCAATGGAATGATTGTACCCTTGGTGTCTGCCACTTCATCATACTCATGATGAGTGCGTGTTATGCGTGGTGGGTCCCTTGCAAAAAGCAACTCTCTTTGCCACACGGGCAACGTCGATGGTCTTGACGCACCCTGTGCCATTTCACCCAATGCTGTCATGAACTGTACGAGTCCGGGTGCATCACTCATCGTGTGGTTGAGTCGTAGAGCAAAGATGAAACCTCCACATATCAATCGTGTCACCTATTAATAAAACCCGATCAATATATGTCAATTATCATATCACCTAATAATACAAAATAATTCTGAAAAGTATATAGTAACTATCACAAGATCAATCACATTATTTATTTTTGACATGATTGCTCTTGTATAATAATGCTAGACTGAAAAAGGGTATTTTAAACGTGAAAGAGTTGTACCAGCCACTATAAATTATATAAATATAAAAAATAAATAAATTATATAATATAAAAAATAAATAATGTGGTTCCATCCATATTTTCATGGTGATTGACCAACAAGTAGGATTAATAAATATTAGATTTCAGTAGTTGGATGAAATAAATATTTACATCCATCACCATTTTATTGTATTTTTTGTGCTTAAATGTATAATACTGCCCAATGGATCATGTGATAAGTGTTATTTTTGATAAAAAGTGTCATTTTTTGTGAGAAGTGCTTTTAAATCGCTGATCACTTTAATCAAACACCCTTCCATGGAGTGCGTCTTATAAATGAATTGATCCGATGCATCTCAATGTATCTTATCTTTGTACATCTCATCCTAATGTTCGTCAATTTTTCATCCAACGGTTGATAACCACTTCTCATCATTTTTAGCACTTCTCACCATAACCCATTGGGCTACCAATTGTTTCGTATGGCTTGATGAATTATAGAAAAAGATGCCAAACTTTTTACATGGTGATGGATAAAAATGTATTTATCAAAAGGTTGATTAAAATAAAAAGGCTAAATATGGTGAGAAAGTGAGGGGTTGTTTCACAGTTGCCAAATGGATTTGTGTAAGATGATTAAGTGGTCAGAATGATTAATAGGCCCTTATGATATAGTGCAAAATGAAATATGGTTCGTTTGGTAATTGTTCAGAATGAAATTAGGGAGAAACCCAAGACACAAAATCATTCGGAGGGTTTTAGAACCATTAACAAACAAACTTTTTTTTTGTCAAACAAGATTCACATCTTAGGGACTCAGATGTTGTCTCTTAATGAAACTATTAAGAGGTAAGCAAACGGCCCCTAAGAATAGAAGGTTAAGAGAAGGTTCTTATATAAACTCATATGTATCGAATGTAAAGTCGGTTTATATATACATTTTCAAATAAATATTTTTCACTTTTCAATAATTAACATATAAACTTTCACCAAAGGGCTTTTAGCCTAGCGGTATCGTAGCCATTGGCCTTATAGGGGGTCATGTGTTCAAGTCTCACCTTTGGTGAGGAGGGTGTGTAAGTTTCCTTGTTTCCGTATATAAATATTATATACTTCAAAAAATATATATATTTCTTTTTAACATTTTTTTCTTATCTTTTACATCCTCACTGTTTCCTAATTTAGATAACTAGTATAACTTTTTAGGGGTGTTTGGGAGTGCTTATATTTTTAACTTATGCTTATTTGCTTATGTGGTGAGGAAAATCAATTTTTAAAAAGTGTTTGTTAAAAATTGAGGGTAAAAAGGTAATTTGGATAGATAAGGAAATAAGGAGAAGTAAATAAGTAGGTATGGAATGACTTATCAAAAACAACTTATTTGTGGTGAGAAGAAGCAAATAAGCACTTTTGATTTTTTCTATCCAAACACTCCAAATAACTTATTTGCGGTGGGAAGAAGCTATAAGCAAATAAGTAAAAAATATAAGCACTCCCAAAACTAGTATACTAAAATTTGGAATGGAGATTACGTTTCAGATTAAATATCTTAAGATATTGATGCTTTTCAATTCTGTATTTTGCATATTGGTTGATGTGTACCTTTTCCACAGAGTAACAAATATCTAGAACCAGAAAGGTTCGTTTAAAACATGCAAAACAAGTTGTCTTCTGAAATTAGGAAATGTATTTTGATCTAGTTATGATGAAATTTTGTATACATAGTGTAATGAATAGTATTACACTATATTTGGTGTAAGACAATTCATTTACACTACATTTCACGTGTTACCCATCGGAGAAGATTTACTATTAAAACTAAAATTTACACTATTTTTTACGCTACTTCTAAAATTTGTTGTAAAATATAGTGTGACCCATTGGAGATGTTCCAGGGAGTTGTTTAGGTTTTTTTTTTAAAACCTCTTAATACATGTGAAGTCTGAATTGGTCATACGTTCTTACGTTGACCGTTTGTCTTTTTTTTTTCAAATTTCAGGTCTGAAATTAGAAGAGGTAACCTAATGTTTTATAACATCTTAAAGCACCACCTCTCGTTCATCAGAAGTTAAATAAGAGACCTCTTTAAAATCAAACGCCACCTAAATCTGAAATTACAGAATTCGCCACAAAATCTCACCTGAATCAGTAGCAATGGTGAATCGAGAACGCCACCAGATCCAGGAACGTCATAGAGGAGTTCTTCCAAACAAGGAAACGGAGGTTGAAGCGCGTCTCCGAATTGCTTCAGCGTCACATCCGCCTCCGCCTCAATAAACAACACGCCGTCGCCGGAGCAATCCACCATCAGCTTCCTCGCCGGACCTTCCTTGAGCCTACCAGCAAACGGATAGTAGAAAACCAGTACCTTAGCCAGAGCCTCTCTGATCACACTCGCCGGATTCTTATTTCTCATTTTTGGATCTCGACGATAAAACTGTATCACCGGAATCTGAAACCGAAGCCCTTCCTGATCGTCAATGTCGGAGAGAGGCTTCAGTTCTCGAGGTGTGGATTCAGCCGGAACGATGAGCTCCGGTGCACGTCGCCGGACGGCAAAGGTCAAGGGAGTGTTAATTTGTGCCATATCTGGTAGGGAGTGTTTTGAGTTGGTGGTTCTACTATAGTACTATGTATGAACCCAAATTTATAGCATGTTTTTACAAACTTTACAAACTCCTCTCAACCAATCATTGAATTTCCTTCTTTTTTTAATTTTTTCTTAATTTTAAGGGTGTTTTAGTCATTTGATGATAAAATATTATATTTAGTATTTATCCAATTATAATTATTATTTTATTTAAACCGGATTGTATCAATTTATACTTAAGAAGCCTATAATCATGGAAAGTAAATATATCAATTTTTATGAAATCGTGTAGAATATAATGATCATCACATTAGAATTTTTAGATAGCATCTTCAAAATCGGACCAAGAAACTCCCTTCTAATGGTAGTTTTAAAATTTGGGTTTAGATGTTTTATATGTGCATTCTCCGTATTATAGTTGTAGATTTTCAATTTCATCGTATTATATGAACGGATATGAAACGGAAATGAACGGAGATGAAAAGAGATATAAAACTGAAATGAACGGCGATAGACGGAGATGAAAACGGTTATAAAACCGAGATGATATGATGATGAAACGGTATGAACAGTGATGAAAACGGATATAAAATCAACATGACATGAAGATGAACGACAACATTATGTATAAAACCTTACAAGAAATACATATACAATTTTACCCTTTCATTGATTTTTTTTAATTAAAATAATTTCATAAATAAATAAAGCAAAGGCTTGTGGTCCGTTGATTATTCTAATCTAGGGTCTAAAAATGGGTTTCATAGTTTTCCATATAAGGGTGGTTTGCAAATGAAACCACCTCTATATATATATATATTAATAATTTACTTTAGTTAGCGGTTGTTTCGTAACGGCTTATAAGTTATAAGACATGTATAATATGATGGTTTAACTTGTTACGAAGTAGAATTTCAACCTTGCTATATAGTTATTCTAAATCGATGCTTAATCTATGTTAAGGTTGAAATGGTCATCTTTATCATTTAAATTATTTATTTAAAAATAATAATTGAATTGCAGCTAAATTCATATGGACAACTAAATCCATATCAACAACTTAATCTATAAAAAAAAACTTAATAAAAACAAGAGTAAACTCTACTTTTGGTCCCTGAGGTATAGTGATTTTTTTGAAAGCAATCCCTGTGGTTTCATAAGTCGAGTTGTTGTCCTCATGGTTTTGATTTTACGCTAGATTTGGGACCTGGTCACTAACAGGGTTAAATGGCTTCGTTAGTGTCAGGGGCATTTTCGTCATTTCACATTTTCTTCCTGTTTTTGTAATTGTTTTTTGTTTTTTCTTATACTTGTAAAAGTTATCAAACTTTAGGGACCAAATAGGATTACTTCTAATATATATATATATATATATAACCCTGGTTAATCTCATCACATGGACCAAACCCAGATCGATTTTGTTATCGATTTAGAGTTGTTTACATGTTCTAGATTCCAAATATATCACAAAATCTGTGTTTTGAAGTTTCTGAAAGTCAATATGATATGGGTTCTCTTCTTTCATTCTTCATCTATCAATTACCAAAAGTAAAACTCCAGCAAATAAGTGTTATATTTCTTTGATTCAATTGAGTTTACAAATCAAATTTACAATCTTGGTACTATTGTGTGTGTGTGTGTGTGTGTATGAGGTGTGTGTGTATGTGGAAAGGGAGGAGGAAGACGATGCAACTTTTGTTGTTAGATCACCAAGCAACCGATTTGCATCGAAGACACAAGATCATGCAACGGTTCCGGCAACCTACATTTTTCCGGCGACCATGAATTTTCCGGCAAGAGAGGTGGGTTGCGACAAAACAGTTGCGATAAAAAAAACGAAGTTGCGATAAGCTTTCACTTGCGACAAACAAGAACTTGCGACAAAAAATGAAGAACTCCGGTGGATTTCACGATTTTCCGGCGACACAAGCAGTTTCCGGCAAGAATTCCGGTGACTACTTTAAGTCACTGATTCTTTGCTATTTTTCGAATCTAAAAATTTTAGTCTGCTCGAAATTTTACAAAGAATCGATCTATGATAACTGGATTGAACTAATCTCAACAAAAAATGAGATCAATCAGTGTGTGTGTGTGGTGGTGGGTAGTGGTGGATGGTGGTTGTGGATGGTGGTTGTAATATATATATATATATATTAGAAGTGTTACAATTTGGTCCCTAAAGTTTGCTACTTTTGATAGAATTAAGAAGAAACAAATACAATTACAAAAATAGGACAAAATGGTGAAATGACGAAAATGCCCCTGAAACTAACGGTTGTTTTTAACCCTGTTAGTGACCAGGTCCCAAATCTAGCGTAAAATCAAAACCATGAGGACAACAACTCGACTTATGAAACCACAAGGATTGCTTTCAAAAAAATCACTATACCTCAGGGACCAAAAGTAGAGTTTACTCTAAAAACAAACAAACAAACAACCTCTTAAACAAAATTATCATTTTTCTAAACATATTTATTATTATAATTCCTATTGTTGTTTAGTGGACCATTAAATTGAAAAGTCAAGAGTCAACCCCATCTTTTGACCAAAATGACTTTAGTGCCCCTTTCAAAGTAACTTCCAAGCAGCCACACCCACACCTAGTTTCCTATTTAATAATTAATAATTTATTTTATTTTAAGTCAAGTTATCATTGTAAAATATTTGCATGTTGTTATTAAATCACATATATTTATTCTTTACAAGTTAATAATAAATCAATAATTATTAACTCAATTGACAATAGGGCACAAAGACTTGTCCAATAACCAACTGTAATAACCAAGGTCTTATTTGAAAAGACTAAGGGATGTTTGGTTTGGAATATTAAGGGGTAAGGAATAAGAATGATAATGAAAACTGCTGTTTGGTTTGATATAATATAATGGAATCATTACCTCAAACTCATTAATTTTCATTCCTCACCAAATTGGGGGGAATGAAAATTTTATTCCTTCTTAGTCATTTTTCTCATACGTCCCCTTCATTTCTCGATGTTGAATGAAAATTATTTTTTATTTTCACGTTGGAAATCAGATATTTGTATTAAAAAGTTTATATAATTTTTTTTATTAATTATATTGGTTTAACCAAACAGCATCAATAGAATGCTCATTCCTATTCTCATTCTTCTACATTCTCATTTTCATTTTTATTCTCATTTCTTAAAATGAACCAAACGCCCCCTAAGTTTTGTGAGGGATTTTATAAAGTTATATATTCAGGGGCTGATTTGTAATTTGTTTGAAAGGTATAAAAACCCACAAGAAGAGCACAAAACCCTAGAAGAAATTCATTTGTGTGGTAACGGCTTAGAGAGAAAGAGAGAGCAGAGAAGGGAGAAATTGGTTCCATTGCAATTGGAGAAGGAAACATCTTCAGTCTACAAAATTGGAAGAGAAGTGGATTTGGAGTCTAATCCTACCGTGATTCTATCAGGTAATTCCAAAATTCAATCCGTATTTTGATGTTCTTCTGAATTATTGATTTGTTCTTGGGGTTTTAGCTTAAAGTTGGAAATGATATTCTAAGAGGAGGATTAAGCATCCTTTTTTAGTGTTAAGTAGCAAAGGATTGTAAAGAAAGAATTTAAAATATGTTTGTGATGTTGCTGTATCGCGAATCGTGTTGTTTAAGAGTATAATTAGCAAGTTTTCGTTCCATTATTGTCGCAGACCTCGTCATCCGGAACGAGTTTAAATCGGAAATGGATCCGGAGTCCTTATATGATCCGGAATCTGACTTGGGCCCATAGAGATCCGGAATCCCCAAAGGGATCCGGAATGGATTAGATCAATAGGATCCGAAGTCCACAACTTGGATCCGGAATAGGCCGAACTTTAAAGTTCCGGAATTGTTATTTTGGACTGTGGATCCGAAAATAGTAAGGATCCGGTATTATTGTGTTGGGCCATGGATCCGAAAATAGTAAAGATCCGGTATTGTTGTGATTGGGCCGTGGATCCGGAATTAGTAAGGATCCGGTATTTGTTGTGTTGGGCCGTGGATCCGAAAATCAAAAGATCCGGAATTACCATGGTGGGCCGATTGGATCCGGAATCAATGCATTGGGCCGTTTGGGATCCGGTATGTTTTGGGAGAAATCCGAAACTTGGGCCGGTAAGCAGAGCCCGATAATTTTATTTATGGACTGAGAAGTGTAACTTAACGAACTTAGATAATTTTGGGTTATGTTAGGAAGCAATCTCGGGTAACAATTGAAAGATTTATGATATGCGTTTCCTAAAATTTTAGGTGTTCCATCTAGGGATCGGAAGCCTAAGTAAGGAGTCTTGAAGCGAGAAGGACAGTGAGTTTTTCTAACTAAAATACGTGTTTTAAACGTGTTTTCCAAAGAAAGTAAGTGAGTAGAATTGCCATGTTTATTTACATGCTTTTACTTGTTTGAAAGTTTATATATGAGATGTATGCATAAATTGTGATAGACGTAAATTGGCTAAGTCGAGGGGTAGGCCCGCCAGTGCTCATGCCGGGGGGAGGTTCCGTTTATGCCATGGGAAGAGTGACCCAGCAAGGCAGCGTGAGACTGACTCGTTGTCACTTCCGAGTGACTTCAGGGTGCCATTTACGGGAGAGGAATTTTCCGTGAAAGTTTTATGTGAAGTTGCTTTGATAGTTATGAACTGTTTTTAAATGTTTTGAGAACTGTAAATTGAGGGAACTCACTAGACCTCATGGTCTAACCCTCGCATTTTCCAACTAAACCTTTTCAGGTAAGCAGATAGTAGGAGGCTCTGGTAAGTGAGCAGAGTACGGATGCAGCTAGAGGCAGTGCCACTTTTATTTTTAGAATTTAGTATCATTCTCAGTTGTGTATAGGTTGTTTCCGCCAACCTAGATTTTGGACAGATGTAAAGAATTTTAGGACCCCTTTTATTGAGATGTTTATTATTAAATGTTATGTATGCTTTATTTTAGACTGAGTTGTTACTCTAACAGGTCATGGTTTCAAGCCCAGCACCCCGTTAGCCACAACCGCTGAATGAGCTTCAAATGCCCCCTCATACGGATGCCCGAGTAGGCACGATTAGATATGGGGCCGGTCAGGGTTGCCGATATCAACTTTTTATCCAATAATAAATCAATTATTATAAATTAAAGGGAAATTAATTAAAATACCCTAAGTTTGAAGTTGACTTACCAAAATACCCCAAAAAATGAAAAGTTTACCCAAATGCCCCAAATTTCCGCGGTGGAGTCCCGCGATCGCGGGCAGGGACCATTTTTGAAATTTTATGTGCTTCATATTTACACTTTTAGTCCCTGCCCGCGGTGGAGTCCCGCGATCGCGGTCCGCGGCGGTCCCGCGGTGGGGACTGAAAGTATAAATAATCTTGCAAAAATTTTCACAATTGGTCCCTGCCCGCTATAGAGGGGCCCCTCCGCGGAAATTTGGGGCATTTGGGTAAACTTTTCATTTTTTGAGGTATTTTGGTAAGTCAACTTCAAACTTGGGGTATTTTAATTAATTTCCCTAAATTAAATTCAGCTATTAGAGAAATATTCGAATAATTATTATCTTTTGTTTTTATTCAAATAAACAAGAAACATGATATTGCATGTGTATATGAAGAGTAAGGCCATCCGTACCCACAGCGGGATGGGCAGCGGGATGGCGCGGGGTCGATGCGGGATGGGCTACGGCCCGGGCGGGGTTGGCGGGGCGGGATGGTATCCGGGGATGGGATCCCGATCCATCCCGAAGGGTTTTTAAAAAAAAAAATTAATTAAATTTTAAAAAATGTAACCGTTGAACGGCTCTTTGTAAAAAAAAATTTATTTTTCTCAATTTAATCCCACTATATATTTAACCCTCAACCTCTTATTTCTCACACCTCTCAACCTCTTATTTCTCACACCTCTCAACCTCTTATTTTTCACACCTCTCAAATTCTCTCAACCTCTTATTTCTCACACCTCTCAAACTCTCTCAAATTCTCTCAACCTCTTATTTTTCACACCTCTCTCATCATGAATTCAAACAGAACACCTACATCCCGTCGTAACCGACCGAATACACCACAATCGCAAGAAGATCAAGAGCTTGGTTTCCAAGCGTTTACACAACAAGGTTATCATCCGCAATTTTCGCAACAAATTCCGCCACAATGGTCGCAACAAAATCCGCCACAATATCCGCAACAATTTTCCCAACAATTTCACCAACAAATTCCTTACCAATTTACACGTCCCGGGTTGATTGAACAAGGTTTTACTCCGGCCAACTTCAATCTCGACGACGACATTGTTCCGGAAACCCAACCTTCTACCCCGAACACACCACAATCTATCTCGACACAACAATCTAACCCGGAACCATCAAATCCGAGACCAAAGAAAGCCGCCAAACAAACGTGGAGTAAAGCCGAGGAACTCGCGTTAATGTCGGCGTGGGTTGACGTTTCGGAGGACCCCGTGGTCGGTAACGCACAAAGCGGTGGTAATTATTTTTATTGTTATTATTATTATTATTATTATTATTATTATTATTATTATTATACTTAATTTTACATAAATGTAGGAAATTTTTTGGGCCGAATCGGGCATGTGTTCTTTACTCGCATGGGTCGTGAACCAGGTTATAGATCAACCCATCAACTCAATAGCAAGTTCAACGACCTCAATACAAGAGTTAATTCGTTTGGCGGCATCTACAACAACTTGCTCAATAATAGATCAAGCGGGATGAGTGAGGCCGATATATCCCGAACGGCACACGAACGGTATCTAGCACGCCATAAAGTTGCTTTCACTCACGAACAAGCTTGGGACGTCCTAAAAAAATGTCCAAAATGGGGAGCCGTTCCAACGATGACGACAACTTCATCGCGGGGTTCAAAACGTACCCAACCTTCCGATGATGACGATGACGAGCAAATTCAACGACCCATCGGGAGAAACAAGGCAAAAAAATCATCAACGAGTAATACGTCCGGGGCGAATACGGACGAAAGTGTTACTCAGTTGTTGACGACGTTCAACGAAAAAATTGATGATACAATGGAATACAAAATGAAAAAACTCGATCTCGAAATCGAACGCTCAAAACTCGAACGACATAGGTTGGATCAAGAACGCGAAATCGAACGCGCAAACCGATTTGATAAAGACTTCGAGTTTTTCATGGCCTCACATGATCACCTTACGGGAAAAGCTTTGAGGGTTACTTTAGCGAGAAAAGAGCAAATTCAAAAATTTCATGATTGGTAGTGTTTTGTATTTTGTAATTTTTATTTTTAATGAATGGTATGAATTTTAATTTTTATTATTTATCTTATTTTTATTTATTAAAAAATATATAAATATTTTTATTTTGTTAAATAATTAAATGTATAAATAAAAGAATTAAAATAAATGAGGTGGCAAAAGGGTTTGAGAGAATGGGGTACGGGTGTTTAGGGATTGTTAGGGATGGAGTGAGGGATGGAAGAAAAGCTGATGTGACGCTGATGTTGAGTGAAATCATTGAAAGATTCCCTCATGGGGGTACTGATGGCCTAAACGGGTCTATGCTGACACATTAACAACCATTTTATTAATAAAAAAACATTAGATTACCTAATATTTATTTTAATACATTATTTCTTTATAAAAATAATGTTACATACATATTATATATATATATAGTCTTAGGTTCAATAGAGAAGTCCAAATATTTAGAGAAATAGAGAAGTGATCTTGGCCATTTATTCGGTTATAATTGGTCAAAAGTTGCGGCTTTGACTGGTCAAAAGTTGCGGCCGTTCCAAAAATAGAAGAGCAATTTCGTAACTTTTACAAAAAACACGGGCTGAGTTCATATATGAATCTGTGTGATTCACATATGAACTATACGTTCATATATGAACCTTTGTAATTCACATATGAACTCTTTATAACTAATTCATATGAATCTTGTGATTCATATATGAACCTTTGTGTTTCATATATAAAACTAATTAACTGTAGGTTCATATATGAATCAGTTGAACCAATTAATTGATTCATATATGAATCTTTGTGTTCATATATGAATTTTTTTAACTAATTCATATATGAACCTTTGTGTTCATATATGAATCTTTGTGATTCATATATGAATTTTTTTTAACTACTTCTCATATGAACAAATTAACTGATTCATATATGAATCACAAAGGTTTATATGTGAATTACAAAAGTTCATATATGAACGTATAGTTCATATGTGAATCACACAGATTCATATATGAACTCAGCTCGTGTATTTTTTACGAAACTACCCCTCTATCTTGTGCAGACCACGCGAGTAATTATCCGCTGCTTCTCGGTCAATGTCGTCGATCTTGACCGAATAAATGGCCAAGATCACTTCTCTATTTCTCTAAATATTTGGACTTCTCTATTGAACCATTCCATATATATATATATATACATATATATATATATACATATATATATATATATATATATATAATTTTATGAACTTGCCGCATGGGATACTTGCCGCATGGGATGTATGGGTCATTGGATCAAACATCAAAAAGGTTAATTATTACGATCGATACAGATGATATGATTGTGGGGAAATTGACCAAAATAGCCATTTTTAAAACACATATTCACTTTTTAACCATGCAAAATATTTTTTTACAAAAATGACCGGAATCTCGCAAGCCTGACACCTCAGCTTTTTCTGACAAAACGAAAAAAAATATTATTTTAAAAAAAAATGACGATCCCGCAAGCCACCGCAAGCCTTGCGTTTTGTCAGAAATAATATTTTTTTTCGTTGTGTCAGAAAAAGCTGACACCGCAAGCCTTGCGGTGTCAGGCTTGCGGGATTCCGGCTATTTTTGTAAAAAAAAACTTAGATGGTTAAAAGTTGAAGATTTGTTTTTAAAATGATTATTTTGGTCAATTTCCCCTATGATCGTGTATATTTCATCCCTCAGATCAAACTTTTGAGTATATAATATTAGGGGTGTCAATTTTGTACTGAGACAAACCAACCAATTTTCGTTTCAATCGTATCAATTTAATTGGTACCGACCAAATTGGTTGGTATACCGTACCAATTATTTAAACTTGGTTGGTACGTGGTATTAGAAATTATGTACCACGGTAATACCGTACCGTACCGACTTATTTTTTTTTAATATTTATGAATTAAATTTTAATCAATAGTACATATATTTTGACTTATAAAATTTTAAATTATCTTGTTTTACATTTTGTTAAATTGTAGTACAAATTGATATATAGAACTTGACTAAATTCATTCGATTATCATTAATAACTTTAATAACTCGCCTACACCTCCATTTTTCATGGTCCATTCTCGCTCCTTACACTACTAAACAGAAGCAGATTTCCAGCGGAAAAATCCGTCGGAAATCCGCCGGAAATGGCTAATTTCGGTGGATTTTGCGGCGGATGCGGTCGCCGGATAAATGGGCGCCGAGATGGCCCGTTTTCGGCGGAATTTTCGACGGATAGTTTGTTTTCGGCGGACGTTTCGGCGGAATAATCCGTCGAAAAAAAGTAGAAATAATTAACAAAATCTTAATTAACAAGATAATCAGAGATATATTTTCGTCGGATTTTCGGCGGATTTTTCCGTCTGAAATATATTTATTTATTTATTTATCAATTAATAAAAAATAATAATTTCGGCAAATATTTCGGCGGATTTTTTCGCCTGAAATATATTTATTTATTTATTTATCAATTAAAAATAATAATAATTTCGGCAACTATTTTCGGCGGATTTCGGGCGGAAAATTCCGACGAAAATAATTTAATATATTTTTAATTATTTTTTTTATTAATTTAAAATTTATTTTTTTCATGGAATCAGCTGAAAACCTGCTAAAAACCTGCTAAAAATTGTATAATCTGCTAAAATGCTATATATCATAAATTAAAACACCCAATACATTGTTCGGGCCAAAACGACCAAATCGTTGTTCCAAATTGTTCCAAATTCGTTCAAATAACACAAAACACAATTATAAAAGTTTCACATCACTATGGAGGCGGACGCGGACGCGGCGTACTTTGACTGAGACTTCTGACCAACTCGCACATCTCTTCATATTGTGCTCGTTCCAAACGACGGGCCTCTTCACGTCTCGCTTCCTCTTCCCGACGTCTCGCATCCTCTTCCCGACGTCTCTGATCCTCTTCCCGACGTCTCTCATCCTCTACCCGACGTTCCTTCTCTTGTGCCTTCAACTCTTGCACTTGGCTCATTAAGGTCTCAACGATGTGCTACAAAATAAAAAAGACATTAGAATATTTAATATGAATTAAAAATCAAATTGATAAACATCATTTAATGAAAAAAAACGGGTACACACCTGCTGGGAGGAAGACGACGCACCACTTGTCGAAGATGACCCACCCAAGATCGCATTGGGATCTAGATGGTTTCCAAACCCAAACGAACGACCTTTCTTCGTTCCCCCGGTCACGTCATGCCATAACTGGGTATCAAGTGACGGATGATTGGCAAGGTCCTCGCCGTATCTCTCTATGGCGCCCGCCCGATACCCACCCTGTGGTTTTTACAAAATTATACAAGTCAATTTCGACAGCATAACGACTGTAAATAGGACGTTTCCATTTTCCTGTTAAACAACAATCCTAATGTTTGCCCAACAAATGGCAACCCAAACTAGATAGATATTAACGGCAAGATATATAACAAAACAATTATAAAGCTAAAAGTTAAACAATCCTAATGTTTGCCCAACAAATGGCAACCCAAACTAGATAGATATTAACGGCAAGATATATAACAAAACAATTATAAAACTTAAAGTTAAACAATCCTAACGTTTGCCCAACAAATGGCAACCCAAACTAGATATATAAGATAGCTAGTTACCTAGTTATAATGTTTATAGTTAAACACAAACTATGTAGATATTGTAAAGTCTTGGTCAAAAAATACTTACCGCAAAACGGCTACACCGCGTTGTCACATACTCCTCGGATTCGGAAGATGTGTTATTCGCTCCCGACCGCTGCTTCTTCTTCTTCTTATGGGTATGGTCGAAGATCTCAATACCCGACGGTGGCACGCCTCCTTTTGCTCTCGTCTGCAAAGATCAAATAATACAAACAATGGCGAATTATAACATGTTAAGCAAGCAACAAACTAGTAACGCAATTGGTTAATTATAACATATGAAGGTCGTACCAATCTTGAAGCTGTCTCCCCGAAAGAAATCGAGCCATTAGTGTTCTTCGATATTTCTCCATCAATCTCAGTCATCCGGTTCGAGCGTGCCGTCACTGAAACCGACTTCCAATGATCGGAGTTCCAGGCATCGATCATTGCGTTCCACTGATTTGCATCTAACCAGGGGGGATTGAACGGCCGCAACAAGTCCATGTCTCTATTTGGGTCGTTCTCATCATAACGACGACCATTCTTGTTGCACATACGAATGGCTCTATTTCGTGCATATGAAAGATTGTCATTGTGGCATTTCCCAGATTTCCTCTCCCAAATTTGACGCATTAGAGAGTCCAACGTCGGGTCCCATTGGAAGTATTGTTGAACGTACATGTTTAGTTATTTTTAAGTTTACAAGAATACTACCAAGGATTTAATTTCTTAAATATACACTACGAACCTGGAACTTCTCAAACATTTGGTTCCGAGTAGAAAGAGGGATGTGGGACCAAGTGCGACATGCCCCGATAGTATATCGCCGATTAATGCTCGTCGCAACTCGGCTCGCTCGATCATAATCAAACCTACATAATGAAATTAATTAATATCAATACAAAGAACAATTAATTTGATCAATAAGTTAATAGAAATGAATTTACTCCATTGATTCTGTAGAGCGTGGAGCAATCATCCTCCTCTCCGACGGAGCCGGGACCTGCTGCGGAATATCACTGGCACCATCCATTAAAACCCAATACGTTCCATAAATGCCCAATACAGTCCATTAAAACCCAATCCGTTCCATAAGCCCATAACGGTCCATTACAGCCCATAATGGTCTATTGAAGCACAATACGGTCCATTATAGCATGGTACGATCCATTAAAGCTTAAAAGAATATATTAAACCACAAATAAACCCATTATAGTTCAATTGAGTTGATTAAACACCTAGTAGATCATTGAAACCCCAATAGGATCCATTAACGGCCATTTGGATCCAACAAACCCCTGTCAGATCCATTTGACAGCCCAATACAGTCTATTGAAGCCAAAATCGTTCCATAAGCTCATAATGGTCAATTAAAGGCCAATACGATTCATTAAAGCCCAATACGGCCCATTAAAGCCCATAACGGCCCATTGAAGCCCAAATGATCAATTAAAGGCCAATACGGTCCATTAAAGCCCAATACGTTCCATAAATGCCCAATACAGTCCATTAAAACCCAATTCGTTCCATAAGCCCATAACGGTCCATTGAAGCACAATACGGTCCATTATAGCATGGTACGATCCATTAAAGCTTAAAAGAATATATTAAACCACAAATAAACCCATTACAGTTCAATTGAGTTGATTAAACACCTAGTAGATCATTGAAACCCCAATAGGATCCATTAACGGCCATTTGGATCCAATACACCCCTGTCAGATCCATTTGGCAAAATCGTTCCATAAGCCCACAAAGTTCCGGCGGATGTGAATTTTTTTATTTTTTTAATTATTTTGTAACTAATTATAAAAGTTCCGGCGGATTAACGGCGGATGTGAATTTTTTTTATTTTTTAATTTGTGTTTAACTAATTATAAGCTTTCCGGCGGATGTGAATTTTTTTTATTTTTTTAATTATTTTGTAAGTAATTATAAAAGTTCCGGCGGATGTGAATTTTTTTTCTATTTTTTTAATTATTTTTTAAGTAATTATAAAAGTTCCGGCGGATTACCGGCGGATGTGAATTTTTTTTCTATTTTTAATTTTTGTTTAACTAATTATAAGCTTTCCGGCGGATTTCCGGTGGATGTGATTTTTTTTATTTTTTTATTATTTTTTTATTATTTTTTAACTAATTATATAAGTTCCAGCGGATTTTAATTTACAAATAATTAATTATATTCCGCCGAAAATCCGCCGAAATATTGTCGAGTTTTTTAAAACAAAATTAAAAAAAATATTTTTTTGGGGATTTTTCGGCGGATTTTCTGCGGAAGTCAACGAATTTTGACTTTTTTAATTTCCGCCGGAAATCCGTCGGAAAATTTCAGGCGGAAAATCCGCCGGAAAACTGTTTTTGTTTAGTAGTGTTAATTATCGCATGTATTAGACTATTAGTGAATTATTTGTGCTATGAAGATTATTTAAATGGTACAACGCATATCAACAAATATTAATGATCGACGTGTTTAGTGCATCTAGATCTAGTTGGTAAAGATGTCAATCTAATTAATTCATAATTCAATTTTTGAGATGTTGGTACAAAACCGTACCAACCGAAAAAAGTTGGTACCAATTTAGTTGGTACCAAGTATAATTGGTTGGTACATGATATAAGATTTTGTGTATCAATTGTAATTGGTTGGTATATGGTATATGGAGAAAAAAAACATGGTACCATACCATGTTCACCCCTATATAATATACAGATTCGCTTAGTTTGATATATATGCACATATATACTTGAGATCATTTGAGACATGATATTTTTCATGAGATAAATGAATCATCTTAAGTCTTTGGATAAAGTTTGTTTTATCTTGTTAAGTCTTCATAGCAAAACGACTGACCATTCAAACAAAAAACTATGAAATTTTACGAGACCGAACATTCAAATGAAAAACAAAAAAAAAATACAATGAATATTCACATGAAAAACATGTCAAGCCCTCACAAAAACATACACCAAACCATCACAAATGTATCTCAACTATAGTGTATGTATACATAATACATATGTTAGGTTTCAAATACAAACCATACCCAATGTTTATATTTTGAAACACTCGATATAATTATAAAAAATTGTAAGATTTATTTATTATAATCATGACTTTAGATAGAAAAAAAAAGGTATTTATAAAACCTTATATTTACTTAGACTTGGATGGTGTACGGTCATAATTAATTATTTATAGTTTGTAAAAATTACATAGTATGTATTTGAAACCTCAATAATATATATAGGGTAGTTTCATTTGCAAACCACCTTAGTTGTACAAACCGTGTAAACCATCGATTTCATTGGTTAAATTGATAAAATTGTTTAGTTTGATGAAACTGTTTCATATAATCTTTTTCTTGATGAAATTGTTTCACATATTTGTATTTTTATGAAGAAATGAAAATACATGAAACGATTTCATCAGAATGAGAAAAATACATGAAACCACATAAAAACACAAATATATGAAACAATTGCTTCAATAAAAGAATTATATGAAACAATTTCATTAAATTAAACAGCTTCATGAACCAATTTCATTAACTTAACCAACAAAATTGATGGTTTGCACGGTTTGCAAAATTAACTTGCTTTGCATTTGATCTCTCCCATATATATATATATATATATATGATACAAATCAAATACAAACCATGCATTTGTTGCACCCCTTACAAACCAATGTGCATATATACATTATCTTATATGAATGTATGTCCATTATATGTATATGTATATAATGGTTGTGCATATATGCACACTGTGGTTTGTAAGGTGTGCAACAAATGCAAGATTTGTATTTTACGGAACATATATATATATATATATATATATATATCTACATATATAGGTGAATATCGTGTGAGAATCTGAAGTTAACATGAAAAGCGTGAGAAATTTCGGTGAGAAGTTGAGGTTAAGGTGATAAAAGTGAGAAATGTTATCAACCGTTAGATGAGAAACGAACACACATTAGGATGAGATGCACCAGATCAATTCCCTTCTAAGCCACAATTCATGGGAGAACATTTGATTAAAAGTGATCAACAGTTCAGGTCCACTTTTCACACTTCTCACGTTAATCCTAATTTTCTTTTGTTCCGATTGTCGGATCCGCGGAAAATCCATCGAAAAATTATTTTCCGATAGATTTTATAGATTTTAATACTCTGTTGTCTAGTAGTGTGTGTGAAAGAACTACCCCACAATTTGACAAAGATCATCTTCTATTATTTTTGGGTCTCTGTTAGGGGTGCTCACGGGTTAGATTGATCGGGTTGAAGGTATTTCGACACATCAACCCAATGTTGGCGGTTTGAAAAAATTTCAACTCAACCCAACCCAAACAAAGATACAACCCAACCCAACCCAACCCGTTCGGGTTGATCGGGTTAGTCGGGTTAGTCGGGTTGGTCGGTTGTGTTTAAACAAGGTAAAATCAAAATTAAAAACATAAAAATAAAAGAAACATGTCTTTAAAATACAACCGATAATTCAGACAATATTTAGATACTACAAATAAAAATGTCTAAACCAAATATGATCAAATAACTTGACGTTTCCAATTTGCATATTTCTTAAATCTTAAACATATCGTCATCAAATGTTTTTCTCAATTTGCATATATATGTTAACATCTACTATATATATATATATATATATATATGTGTGTGTGTGTGTGTGTGTGTGTGAAGGAGTTATATAGAGATGAATAAGAGATTAAAAATATATATATATATATCGGGTTCATCGGGTTGGGTTGAGTTCAAATTATCGTAACCCGATATCAACCCAATACATACGGTTTAAAGATTTTACAACTCGATTGGACATCGGGTTGCTTCGGGTTGGGTTATTCCACGTCGGGTTGGTCGGGTTGATCGGGTTTTTGAGCACCCCTAGTCTCTGTACATGAATTTCATGCTCATTTGTTGGAAATTTTTTGAAACCTTGACTTGGTTTCCATTCCAATGATACATAAGAAGAATTCTAAAAATATACTCCCCCGTCCCAAAATAAATGTCCACAATAAAAAATGCACACATTTTTAGGAGTGTGTAATTATTACACTTTTTAATTAACCAAAGTACAATTTTACCCTTAATTATAGAGAGAGAGAAAAATTATCCATCACATAATTAAGGGTAGAATGAGACACTTATTTTGGGACAAACAAAAATAGTAACGTAGACACTTATTTTATGAACGAAGGAGTAATAGTTTTGATCTTTTGGTTTTAAAAAAAAATCTTATTAATATAAAACCCAAATAAACTGAAAATCTCTCAATACTTTTATGCTTTCTTTTTTGCTTTTTCTGTAATAATTAATCTTTTTCTTTGTTCAGTTGTTATCATTATTTTTCAGAACTTTTTGTAATATTTTCCTTTTTTTCGTTTTTATCTATATTAACCGATAATTTTTCTTATCGGTTTAATATACAGGATTAAGGTTATTTAAAGCTTGAGAAATTTTTGAAAAACATTATTCAATTATAAAAATATCGAAAAACCTACCATTTATATTTATGTCTTTAACGACTTGGATTGTGGTGCACTGGTAAAGACTTTGAGGGATGTAGTAGAAAGTTTCATATCCAAGGTTCAAATCTAGACGTTGTCAAAACCTTTATGGCCATGAAAATTCACCTGCTATGACTTTAGACCATTCGTGGTCGTCCATGGATTAGTCGGTACGCGCAAGCTGGTCTGAAAATCGACGGTTATATATATATACACTTGTTAAAATGTTTTTTTAAAATGTTTCATATTTTTAAATGGTCCAACCTTTCATTTTCAGAGGAATAGTTTATGAAATTTCAAAGGTCAACATTTTCATCAAAATGGTTGTTAACATGTGAACAATCGCTTATTCATACCTTTTAAAATAATCAAAAATTCAAAATAAAAATCTTGTGTTATTAAAAAAAAAGAAAAATAATAATTGAAGACAAAGAAGAAAAAAATGAAAGAGTCCATTGAAATTGGATGGAAAAAACCACTACATTTTCCACCACCAAGTGATGACTTTTTCCTTATTTTTAATTTTTTAATAGAGTGAATTACATCGGTGGTCCCTATGGTTTATCCAAAATTTGGATTTGGTCACTAAAGTATACTATCTATGGATTTGGTCCTTAACTTTTTGATTTACTTTCACTCATGGTCCTTCTATGTTAAACATAAGAGGACAGTGAGTGAAAGTAAATTAAACATAGAAGAACCATGAGTGAAAGTAAATAAAAAAACTAGGGACCACTACCGTATATAGTGTACGTTAGGGATCAAATCCAAAATTTAAGTAAACCACATGGACCACTAGTGTAATTCACTCTTTTTAATATATTACAGTTATTATTAGAGATGGTTAAAGATCGATCCTACGTTAGGTGTAGTTTTGATCTTGACCATAAAAATTCTAGGATTGATCTTAGGTTTGGTAATCGTTCCTGGTTTCATCGGACAGGTTCCAAATCCACTTCGCCGCCCAACCTGGTTTTTAAACTTTTTCTACATATAACCTACTTTTAATTTATAACTTTTGAAATTTAGTAGTGAAGTACACTTTAAATAATAAACTTGTTCGAAAAACTTGTATTATAACTTATAATAACTTATATTTTTTGGAAAAGTCGATCTTATACATGACCGATCCCAATCGTGTAACTGGTCCTGGACCGGACCAGGTCAAACAGAGCATGGAAGTTCTATAAAACTTGTAACTGGGCTTAGATCATGTGTCATAAGTACTTGACCAAATTTAGTAATCTCTAGTCATCACTATAGGCCATGAGTACCCGTACCCAATGAACCCACTTGCCACTTCAGCGTCACATCAGCTTTTCTCTTTCCTACCCTCCTTACCCAAAAGTGGAGTACCAGTACCCAATGAACCCAATGCTACCCGATACCCCTAAAAACATTAAAAAAAAGTAAAACAACACCGTGTAGTGCTCGGGTTCCCCGGGTTCATGAACCCACTCCTACCCGCTCAACCCTACCCGCCCCCTACCCGATTAACCCCGTAGCGCCAACCCGATGCTACCCTCCCCTACCCGCATGCCACCTCAGCTAAACCCGGCCATGGTACCCGCTCCGCTACGGATGGCCTAAGTACATGGACATAGTCTTTTTTCCTTAAAAACATTTTACTTCATCCGTCCCAAAATAAATGTCCACAATAAAAAAAGACGCATAGTTTTAGGAGTGTATAAGTATTATACTTTTTAATTAAACAAAATACAGTTTTATCTTTAGTTATAGAGAGAGAAAATCTCTCCATGACATAATTAAGGATAGAATGGAAAAGTGAAAATGTACTTTTAAATTTTTACACTTATTTTAGGACAAACAAAAATATTAATATAGACATTTATTTTAGAACGGAATGAGTACTTATTTTTTACAAGAAAAAGCAACATTTATCATTTAGAATATACAAGTCAAATAACTCATGAAATTCAACTACTTTTTCAATTATTTTGCCAAGATATGATGATGACAATATGAAGCACCAACAACCCTCCTCACTTGCAATTGAGCTTATGCCCTTCTCTTATTCATTGGGTGCTTTGCAACATCTCACTCTTTTCATGAAAATGTGTCCACTATTTACATCAAAGGGTTAGATTTCAGTGAGAAAGAAAGTCGTTGTGAGAAGGATAAGAAAAGATCATAAATAGCAGTGTTCTATTTTTATTACAAGATCATAAATTAAAGAAGTTTTGCAATCCTAAAAAGAAAAGTTATTATTAATTTATAAAATTTGGCTCCTTTATGGGTTTTCTGACTTCACTATTGTCTCTATATGTGTGTATATATGTATATGTAGGGTGTGTTTCATTTGCAAATCAAGTCATTTGTACAAACTATACAAACCACTATATTAGGAAACAATAGATATATTTATGAAAAATCATTATGATTCATTAATTATGATTGAGATATATATATATATATGGAAGATGATAAGATTCATTTATTATGATCATGACTTTAAATTAGGAAACATAATAAAATTAGATATTTATTAGACTTGATAAACGACTAAAATTGATTTGTATAGTTTG
This sequence comes from Saussurea involucrata, assembly GCA_033807775.1. Lineage (NCBI taxonomy): Eukaryota > Viridiplantae > Streptophyta > Magnoliopsida > Asterales > Asteraceae > Saussurea > Saussurea involucrata. Next base: position 9,146,381 of record CM066325.1, on the reverse strand, counting down.
TACAAATTGTATGGTTTGCAAATGAAACGCACCATGTATATGTATATGTATATGTATATGTATATGTATATGTATATGTATATGTATATGTATATGTATATGTATATATATAGGTTGGAGAAAATTAATGGGAACCTAAAAAAGGGTAATGAGAACCAAGCTCAACCATTGAACACTATGATTCAAAGTACTATTTTGTTTCTCGTGTGAAACCATATTATATTATTTTATATGTATTTGTTTCATATTTAGAAATTTTGGACATGTATCATTTCTTATTTGATATAATAGAATATAGATTTTGACTCTTTCATTGTCTTTGTATGTACATATATGCATACATGTATATGTATATGTATATGTATATGTATATGTATATGTATATGTATATGTATGTTGAGAAAAATCAGATAAGAATTTTAAAAATGTTTGAGAACTATAAAACTAATTTCGAACTACTCAATGAGTTTTATCAAAAGTTGGGATTTAATATGATGTTATTCATGTATGAAACAGTATTGTATATCTTAGATGTATTTGTTTCACATGTAAAACTCATGAACATGTATTACATTCTCAATATTTTTAATGTTCTCATCTAACTTTCCATATATATATATATATATATATATATATATATATATATATATATACGTGTGTGTGTGTGTGTGCGCGCGTTCAAACGAGAGCACCTTCATTTCATGAAATGCTCTTATTACATGTGATAATACACGTTAGGAGCAGCCACGGATCCAAGATTTTTTCCTACTGGGGTCCCCTTTAAGGTAGTTTAAATGCCCGTAAAATTACCCGATATATTTTTAGCTTAAATCCAACGTTTTGAAGGTTTTTTAAAGTTTTTTTGGTAGAATTTAAGCGATTTTTAAGTTTTTTTGTCGATTAAGAGAGTAGTTTTGGTTTTTATGGTTGAATTCAAAACATTTTTTTTGATTGATGGGGTCCTGGATGAGAAACTAATGGGGGGACATTAAGGTATAAACTTGAAAAACCTGCATTTTTAACCTAAAAATTCATTTTTTTTCTTTTTAATGGGGTCTCATCCCCCTGTCCCCATGGACTACATTCGCCACTGGTTAGGAGACCTAGGTCGCGCCAAATGTCATTCACATCTCTGATTTAGTACCACATGTGATGAACTATAGCATCACATGCTATTGACTATAGTAAAATTGTAAAAATTCTTATCATGTTTTCGTAAAATGAAAGTTTTCTCATTTGAACTATTCATCTCTCTCTCTCTCTCTCTATATATATATATAGAGAGAGAGAGAGAGAGAGGGAGATCTATATATATATATATATATATATAAAACAAATCAAATGCAAACCATGCAAATGTTGCAAACTATACAAACTAATCAATTAAGATATCTATGGAAATGATGAATGTTCATTATTATGATTTGAATATTTAAGGAAAATCATTAGAGTTCATTAATTATGATTAATTCTTTATATTAGGAAACAATTGATGTAGTTATGAAACCAAATATTTATTAGTCTAAATGGACGGTTGAGATTGTTTATATGGTTTGTAACATTTAATTGGTTTGCATTTTAATGGCCATATATATATAATTTGACATCCGTTTTTCATAGTTCTCCGGTTCTCTTTTTTCAAGATTCTCTTTGGAGCTTTTCCATATGTATATATAAGAGAGACCTCAAAACTATATCCATCCTACAAAACTAACCCGTTAGCAACTTGAGGTGCCTTCCGTTTTGATGTTCTATACCATGACGTATCTCATTATTTGGTGCATTTTTGGAAGCACAGTCAAACCAAACAAGTCCAGTATATCTCACCTGAAGGTGGTGGTGTCTAGAGTGGACTGAAAAACTGAAATTTGACCGATTCGCCTTCTTCCCATTAAGTTTAGTCCTAAGTGGATCGATCCAAAACATTTGGACCGATATGATACAAAATCAGCTACATCTATCACATATTCACATGATATATCTAGATACAAACATATGAACAACATAATGTAGATTTGCAACAGGGCTTTGTTATTCTTACATTCATGTAGGGGCAGACCTACATTGAAGCATACGGTGGCACACGCTACTACTTCATGATTCCATCGTAACGAGGGAAAAATATGTTTCAGAAGGGTGCCACCATATAGTTTTTTTGAGTGTCCTTATATTTTCTGAAACTAAACTATTGGCACAAGTCTTTTAATGGTGGAGTAGGTAAATGTTGCTAAACTAGGAAATGCCTCTCTTCGAGTCCCAGTTTTGTCAATTTCTTAATTTTTTGCTTAAATTTTGGTGTTTTTTTATACATCTTTTGTGCTTTTAAAAAGAATTTTGAGCACAGGACTCGAACACGGGTTCCTTTTCGTGGGCAGGGACAAGGAACTTGTGTGCACTTAACCACAAGGCTTGTGGCGTACTGGTTAAGGCCCTGGGGATGTGGTGGAATATTCGATCTACCTAGGGTTCGAATCCAGACGTACACAACAATTGTGGCCACTGGGGTTTAATCAGGGCTAATGTCTTACAGTCATAATTTGCCAAGGGATTAGTCTAGGCATAGCCTAGGACACCCTTCTCAAAAAAAAACTTGCGTGCACTTAAACCTTCAACTAAAAGAGATTGTTTCAAGAAAGATAAGCTTGCCAATTTCCTAAACCTGACCAAACCAAACAAGTCCAGCGTATCCCACCAAGAGGGGTAGTCTTGCGGGCAGGGGCGGATCCCTGACGGTATTACTTGAATTTTCAAGATCTCAGTTTTGGTAAATCGTAAATATTACCAACTTCTACACAGTTTTGGAGGATGGCATTTATAGAATGAAGAGTAAAATTACGTTATTCGTCCCTGTGGTTTTGAAATTACGGTTTATAATTCATTGTTGTTTTCGTCCTTATGATTTACAATTTATTATTAGGTCCCTATGGTTTACAATTATTTAATCTTTTAGTCCCCTATACTTAAAGGTAGCAATAAATTACAAACCATAAGAACGAAAACCACAGGGATGAAAATCGAAATTATTAACAAACTACAGGGACAAGAATCTTAATTTATTCTAGAATGAAACAAAGTGCCATAACCAAAAATATGCTAGGATTAATATACATAGGTATACTTACATTGAAGAGCTGATAAAAATTAGAATTCTGGGGAGGTTCTCAAGAGCTAATGTGAGAATTGCACCGAGCACAAAAAGCAAGAGAAAAGCCAGCACTACTTTCGCAATGTACCCAACACCGATAACCGATGGCAATAGTCCTTTTGTTGAATGCAACTCATCCAAACCCTGCATATAGAAATGAAAAACAATAGAGTCAGATATGACCTCCATGTAAATTTAATCATAGAACAACATTGTCCACAAATTTTGTTTTTGTCCCCTCCCAGCCACCAATCACGTAAAAAGACATCATCGTTTTATTGAGAAAAGAGAATAGAAAAATGAATTAAATAGATTTATACTTATAAAATAATGATGTGTTTGCACGTGATTGGTGGGACAAGGAGGGGATAACGGATTTTTATTCACCACACTACTGCTTCCCCAGTAGGAATGAACTAAAAATCTATCCAGGTTTACCAATAAAGTCTAAAACAGAACTCCTATGCATCATATTAGTAATTCAAGAAATACAATCTCAAGTGTCGGAGTACAAATGAAGAGGGTGTGGTGAAGATAATAAATTGACGATGTGGTACAATGACATCATCAAACCAGGCAAGTATGTATAAATCGAAATATAAATTATTCTAGTCAAAGGTCCATAACAACTGAATAGCCATGAAAAGAATAAAGAAGCATATAGCATATGGACAGCTTTCGATAACAGATAGCTGCAATTTGATGTTTGTAGTTTGACTATAAAAGATCACAATAGAAAAGAAAGATCGCTGTTAATTTGTAATGGCAAAATTTCAACTTACATCCTGAAGATCGCCAACCCCTAGAAAAGACATGGGTTTACTTAAGTTGGTTTCTCCTCTGTAGTAGAGAGATTTATGATTCTGTTGGAACTTTCAAAACTATATCTACCCTTTTAAGAAGTTTCCTTTGTGGATATTTACTGCAACTAGTATCTATATATCTTGATGCTAATATTGAAGCTTCATCAGATTTTGCTATTCTGGAAATAAAAACCATAATACTAAAAGAAAGACACATACCAGTGGAGATGATTCATATTTATCTGTTCTCCTGACACTTGCCCTAGCCCTTGGACCTCCTTGAAGACCAAGAATACAAAGTTATAACAAAGAAATTTCTTGAAACACCTCTAAAAATGAAACAAATTATAGGAAAAAGGTTTTGTTACTACACAAATTTTCAAAGGATCTACACCCTATGAAGTTAAAGATACACTTTGACTTGTAAGAATCAATATGCAAAAACCTAAATCTTGAATTATCATACATTCAAACTATTGATAGCATAAAATTATTCATACCTACTACAAAACCATCTCTTTTCTTTTTACAGAGGTAAAATGAATCCATATCGATCTTTAAGGGGCTGTTTGTTTACCTCTTAATGGTGACATTCAGAGGTTACCTCTGAATCGGTAAGAGGCTGATCCTGTTTGGCAAAAAAAAGAAGCCTCTTAATGGTGACAATGGCCTCTTAACCATTTTGCATCTAGGGCATCACTCAACCATTCAGTTCCAATTTTTTCCATATCTACCCTTTCTCACAAAAGTCTCGGCCGCATCCTCCTTCCACGCCCTCATCAGATCGATTTCTCCACTGCTCCCATCTCGTTCGATTTCAGGTACTCTCTTTCTCCACTGTCAATTTCATCTTCTTCGTGTTCATCCCGATTTCTCCACTGTCGATTTCATCTTCTTCGTGTTCATCCACGATAAATTAGGGGCTGCCGATTTCATCTTAGTTCTCCTTCCACGCCCTCTGTTGATTTTCATGAGCTAATTTCTTCTGTTGATTTGTTGATTTCATGAGTTCTTAAGTTCATGAGAAATTAGGGGTTGTCAGTGTTGATTTGCTAATTTCATGAGCTACTACCATGAGTTCTTAAGTTGATTTCTTAAGTTGATTTCATGAGTTCTTAAGTTCATGGGAAATTAGGGGCTGTCAGTGTTGATTTGCTAATTTCATGAGCTACTACCATGAGTTCTTAAGTTGATTTCATGAGTTCTTAAGTTCATGAGAAATTCGGGGCTGTCAATGTTGATTTGCTAATTTCATGAGCTACTACCATGAGTTCTTAAGTTGATTTCTTAAATGATACAGAGGGTTAAAATGGTAATTTGTTGTCATTCAGAGTTACCATTCAGAACAGTTACCAAATTTCATTCTGCACTCAACCATTCTGACCTCTCAACCATTCTGCACTAAACCATTCAGCAACTGCCAAACAGCCCCTAAGTGTTGGGATTTCATAAATTGACATATGAAAAATTCACTGCTTACCAACCTATCAGGATTGTCCAAAGTGTTTGAAATTCCCTCATGATAACTTGCCCTAACATGTGATTTCCCTAGCCTTCCAAAAAAAAGCTCTCTAGCTACATATTTGAAGGAACAAACAAACCTTACTTTGTAACCGGCTAAATACTCATAAATTTTCCCAATACTTATGAATTTTCCAATAATTTATCTAAAAACTTTGTCAACATGTTTCAAATGAACTCAAATTCATTTGCCAATGAATGAAAAACATCTTTACAATTGAAAATAAAATATGAAATCAAAAGTCAAGCAAACATGCACCTTCTGGTTCAGTAACTGTCTGCAGCTTCCAGCCATGGCCATAACATGTTAGAACCGAATTAGGACCAAAACTGATGGACTCTTCCCCTTCTTTAACTGCTTCAATATACAAAGCCAGCGGCAATCCATCATCTATCTTTCTGTTGATTAAATTCAATGCAAATCCGGCCTCCGTACCCACAGAAAATCGCCTGATCTTGCTTGAACTTATGCAATTTACCTCCAGATACTGCAAGTAAACATCGTGATTAGTACTACGAATTTAACTCGATCCAAACGTAATTGCCTGATTTATTACCTACATATGAAGAGAACTAGTGAGATAGAGAGACTTACAGATGCTGGAACTGATGGAGGATCTTTAAATTCGGAGTTTTCGCCATTGTCCGCCATGTGAGAGTTAATATCGCAGAGATTGAAAGTTGAAACACGCACGGGTAGGGCTTGTAGTTTGATGTTCATCGAGTAAAAGGGTTGACTTTTCCATAGTCAGAACCAGTTTGGGGAAAGGCCATTTTAGTCCTGTTATTTTTCTTGTTTTGTCAACATGCCCCTCTCATAAATTCATCACCCCTTCATGGCTTCATCTCAAAACACAAGGAAATGTCTACTTTCCTCTTCTACTACTCTTGCTCACTGTTCTAAAAGGCTCGCCGCGACAGTTGTCATGGTGTGCCGTGACTCAAGGCTTGTGTCTCACGTCACGCTATGCCTGTGGCACGCCATGGCCTTATGTGCGGTCTTTAATAACGCGATATTTGATTTTTCCTTACGTTTTTAATGTCTTATTTGTTAGTTTTTAATATATAACATAATTTAACATGTTTATTGTCATTGACTCATCTATTAATACTACAAAACATATGTTTTTATATATAATATTATATGTGATATAGAGATTTGCCGCCATAAGTCACGTCTTGATAAACGTCATGGCCTCGCCATAGCTCCTAAGGCTTGAGGTTTGGCGTCGCCGCCACGTCACGCCTTACGCCATTTAGAACCTTGTCACTTACTTATGAAATGGAGAAAAAAATTCTTTTTATAATTAAGGTATAATTATCATTCCTAAAAAGTGTTTACCTTTTCTATTATGGACATTTATTTTGGGATAAAGGAAGTATGTTATTTCATATTCTCATACACGAAACTGGGAATGTTTAATTTTGAATTTTGAATTTTGAATTTTGAATTTAGTCCATCTGGTTGTCGGGTTGGATTAGATTGAGTTGGCATAACCCAATTATTTCAATTTTAGGCATCAATTAAGCTTTAAGCTAGTTGGATTAGGTTATTTAAACTGTTTTCTAGATTGAATTTAATTGGGTTCTCAGATTTATATAAATCCCTAAGTTTGGCAATAAAATAGTAGGTATATTATTTGTCACTCTTTGTTTTTTTTTCGTTAAAAACAAAAGTCAATTATTAAACTTGTAAAAAATTGTTTTCAAATCATAAGAGAAACAAAATGTTCAATTTTAACCTTAGTGGCCAAGGTACTCAGGATGTGGTGGAATATCCCATATGTTCAGGGTTCAAATCCAGGCGTACACAACAATTGTGGTCACTGAGGTTTAATCATGGCTGATGTCTTATAGTCATAATTTGTCAAGGGATTAGTCTAGGCATAGCCTAAGACGCCCTTCAAAAAAATTGTTCAATTTTGAGGCATTTTTTATTGAAGAATGTTGTAACACCCTTAAAATAGAGGCTAATTTAAACCCGAATAATGCCCTAATTGAATTTCAACTTAAAATGTAATCACCCAACAATGGGGAATATAGTTATGGAGTTTACAAATATAAAATAGATCATTGGTCAACAACCTACTAATCTAAACAAATTCTAAGTCTAGATTATGAACCGATGTCGCTAAGATCATCAAAAGACTCATATTCACCAATATCTCCAAGAGAATTGTGCCCCCAAAAGTTGCTTATTCCGGCAATTGACACTTCATTTAAAGGTTGACCTCTCCACTACTCTAAAAACCTGATATACATGCCACATTTAAGAAAAAGTGTTAGGCTAACGCCTCTTAAGATCAAACAGTCTATATTCAATAAATAAGAAATATAAAATTCAGAGATACAAAATTGTTGAATTACAAACATGTACACTTCTCCACTTTCAAGCAAAGGTATCACATACACATCTTGCGATGACGGGGGAGACCCGATTTACCATTTTAGTGACGGAACACAAAAGTAAGTCACATATCCATGTTCAAGAGCCCCACTACGGATCAATAGTCATCCAATCAATTCCCCTTAGGTTCATGGCATAGGTCCACAATTGATCCTAGATTTCACTCGTCCACAAGAAATTACAATTATTAGTCATTGTTCATTGCCCGACTCCAAGAGTCCACAACTATTATCCATCTTGACCCATGCCTATTTCTTGGTACAATACGGGAATTCAACATCGCAAGACAACCTAAGCCTATTGAGCCTCGTGGCAAAGCAATCCCCAACTGATGATTGTTTATGCAGCCTTGGACTGTCGGAAGCCCATTGAGGATCTCATGATGAATTTTACTCCCAACCTAAGCCTACTGAGCCTCGTAAAAGTACTAATAGAATTCATGTAACATCTCAAGCCAACCGTACCAGATATTGTCCGACTTGTCCACACACCTGGACTCACAGTTTTAAAACGCGTCTGATAGAGGAGGTATCAAGTCCCTCTTATAAGGCAACCTTTGTTCTCCTCCCCAACCAATGTGGGATCTTACAAGTCGAATGTAAGAATTGTTAGGAAACTCATGATTGTGTTGGTAGTTTCAACATAATTTGCCTGGGATTGTCTTTGGCAAAGTAATTGATGTGGTCTCCCTATCGAGCTCCACTCAAACAACTTGTTGCTTTTAATTTGAGGTTCGATACCCACGAAAGTATAAACAAATTTGTATTATAACTAATCATGATTTGGGTGTGAAAGTATAGCTGTAAGTGCCACTGGGTCTAAGGTATGATGAACAAATGAGGGAATGTTGGGTTTAGAACAAGTCAACTGCGTTTCAGATCAAGTGGTGAAGATCATACATTGAGGATGCGGTACAAATGACATCATCAAACCAAGCAAGTACGTATAATTCCAAATATACATCAATCTAGTCAAAGGTCCATAAGACCTGAATAACCATGGAAAGAAGCACATAGCATATGGACAGTTTTCAATAAATGATGGCTGCAATTTGATGTTTGTAGTTTGACTATGAGGCCACAATAGAAAAGAAAGATCACTGTAAATTATGGCAAAATTTCAACTTATATCCTGAAGATCGCCAACCCCTAGAAGAGACAAGAGCTTTACTAAAGTTGCTTTCACCTCTGCAGTAGAGAGATTTATGATTCTGTTGGAACTTTCAAAACTATATCTACCCTTTCAAAGAAGTTTCCTTTGTGGATATTTAGGGCCTGTTTGTTAGCAGCTTAATGAGCTTAATGAGACTCATAGCTTATTCAGTCAGCTATACATGACTGTTTGGTAGTGGCTTAATATATAGAAAGTGACTTATTTATTAAGCTTTTAGAAGAGGGCTTTATGCAGAAAGCCAAGTTTTGTCCAAACCAGTCTCTCCCAATTATAAAAAAACATGGTCCTTCCATATATGAAAACACGCTCCCAAACAAAAACCTTTCCAATCTATACAGACATATTAATCCACAAAGACAACTTTATTCATTCAGGACTTAATGGAAAACCAACCAAACAGCCCCTTACTGCAACTAGTATCATATATCTTGATGCTAATATCGAAGCTTCATCAGATATTGCTATTCTGGAAATAAAAACCAAAACACTAAAAGAAAGACTTACCAGTGGAGGTGATTCACATTTATCTGTTCTCCTCCTGACACCTGCCCTAGCTCCTGAACCTCCTTGAAGACCAAGAATACAAAGTTATAACAAAGAAATTTCTTCAAACACCTCTAAAAATGAAACAATTTATAAGAAAAAGGTTTTATTACTACACCAATTTTCAAAAGATCTTACACCCTATGAAGTTAAAGATACACTTTGACTTGTAGAAATCAATATGCAAAAACCTAAATCTTGAATTATCATACATTCAAACTATTGATAGCATAAAATCATTCATACCTACTACAACACCATCTCTTTTCTTTTTACAGAGGTAAAATGAATCCATATCGATCTTTAAGTGTTGGGATTTCATAAATTGACATACGAAAAATTCACGGATTACCAACCTAGCAGGATCGTCCAAAGTGTTTAAAATTTCCTAATGGTAACCTGGTTTTGTGCATGGACGGACCCAGTCAAGGGCACAAGGTGGCATGTGCCACCGTATTATTTCTCCGACGAAAGGTAAACTTTTTTGGTTTCGTGAAAGGTGCAACCATATCGTTTTAGGAGGAGCTACCGTATTCTTTTGGAAGTGCAATCGTACCTCGTAATCAACCAAAAAAACTCTTGAAATCAACCAAAAAAACTCTTGAAATCAACCAAAAATAGCGAAAAAGTCTCTAGCAATCGATAAAAAAAAAACTTAAAAATCCCTAAAACCAAGCCAAAAACTTTAAGAATCCCACGAAACACCGAATTTGGCTAAAAACACATCGGCCGTTATTGAACGTTGGTAAAAAGATATACATGTCGATAAAAACCGTATGAAAAAGTTTCTGGGTCCGTCCCTGTCTTCGTGAGTTAAAATTTCACCGAATGAGGGGCCCTAACATTTGGTTTCCCTAGCCTTCCTAAAAAAACTCGGAAGGGTACCTCTAGCAACATATTTGAAGGAACAAACAAACCTTACTTTGTAACCGGTTATATACTCATAAATTTCCCAATACTTACGAATTTTCCGATAATTGCTCTGAAATCATTGTAAACATGTTTCAGATGAACTCAAATCCATTTGCCGATGAATAAAAAACATCTCTACAATTGAAAATAATATATGAAATCAAAAGTCAAGTAAACATGCACCTTCTGGTTCAGTAACTGTCTGCAGCTTCCAGCCATGGCCATAACATGTTAGAACCGAACTAGGACCAAAACCGATGGGCTCTTCCTCTTCTTTAACTGCTTCAATATACAAAGCCAGCGGCAATCCATCATCTATTTTTCTGTTGATTATATTCAATGCAAATCCGGCATCCGTACCCACAGAAATCGCCTGATCTTTCTTGAACTTATGCAATTTACCTCCAGATACTGTAAGTAAACATCGTGATTAGTACTACAAATCGGACTCAATCCAAACGTAATCTCCTGACTTATTACCTACATATGAAGAGAAATAGTGAGACAGAGAGACTTACAGATGCTAGAACTGATGGAGAATCTTTGAATTTCGAGTTTTCGCCCGCCATGTGAGAGTTAATAGCGCAGAGATTGGCGCTGCGTTCTCTGAGTTTTAGAAGGGAAGGAAAGAAAATGAATATTGGTATTTGTGTTTTTAGGGAAAAGAATCACAGGAGGGAGAGGGAGAAAGATGTTACTTTTACCGATATACTTTTATTTATTTTAGGAAAAATTACATTAAAATGGAACCAACTTTCATTAAATTCCTAATTTTGGGAACCAACTTTCAAAATTATCATTCAAGATCTGAGCAAAACTTTTTAATTATTTAAGGGTCTGGTTAACCATTGAACCGATAACAAGTAATTTTATATAACGTGGCAAACTAATAAATATAAAAATATTAGGTGGATATTATGTTGCCATGTCACCTTCATCATCTTCCACCTCTAAATCATCATCATCCACCTCTAAACCTCAAGAACCCTAAATCTATTAGTAAAATTAAAACCTTTTATCAAATCCAAATCTCAAAAACACTTGAAGATAAACAATTTGTAAAAAATTATAATACAAATCTGAATAAGTATGGATTCCTAAAATCAAATCCTTAAACAACTTAATAAAACCCTAAATCACTCGGATGTAGAAAAGAAGCCTAAATCCACTGCCTTGAAGTGAAATAGATACATGTTAGGGTTTTAATAAATTTTTTATGGTTTTATTTTATGGGAAATTAATTAAAATGCCACAAGTTTGAAAGTGAGTTACCAAAATACCCCAAAAAATTAATTTCTTACCAAAATGCCATTTTTTCCGCGATAAGAGCCTGCGATCGCGGGCAGGGACCAAAAGTGTAAAATTTTGCAAGATTATTTACACTTTCAGTCCCCAATCCGTTTCCATCATTTGAAAATATCGACTAAAACAACATAAAACCTCAAATTAGGGGTAGGCGTGCAAGCTTGTAACACTTCTTAGAAATTTCTTGTAATAACATACATGCATCAAATAACTCACACCAAAATTTCAAAAGATGAATTTCTTTAAATTGCTTTACAAACCTTTCCTCAATGGTCACATAACGACACACGAGCAAAAACGTTTCTGACAAAACTGCACACAACAAAGCGTTTTTCCAAAGCGTACGAGGAATAAGTGTTAATAAATTGATTGTCACCAAAGAAAGTTCAAACCCATTTTCAAATCTCAAATTACACTTAACGATGCGCATCAATGTTCAAAACATAAGAAATTCCACGTTAGTTTTATGCAAATAACTTTCTAAAATCTTCATCATGAAGCATTTCCTCAAGGTTTCGTACTTGAAACATAAAACGTCAAAACGTCGATGCTTAACATGTATTTGTCAAAAATACTCAAAATACACATTTCCTTCCAACCAAAAAGGTTTTCAATTTTCCAAAATGTTTGGCAAACCAAAATTGACCAATGTCATCAACTTCTACATTTGCGTTTTCAAAATGTAAAGCATTGCAAACTATGCATGATTTCCACCACGCCCAAACATCCCCTTTTGACCAAATGGCCATCATTTATATAATGAGTTAACAAAACACGTTCATGCACGACTCGTTTATCAAAGTGTCGAGAACCAATAGTTACCAAGCTATGCATACCCCTAAGTCGATATAATGCATTTACATGAAAATGATAATAAAACATTTAACTGACCGAAAGGGCACCAAGCAAATTATTATGAAACGTCACCAAATAATGTTCTTTCATGCATCACTTAAGCCATGTATAAATCAATCCATACACTGAACTATATGCAACGAAATACTTAGTAACACAAACTCTTGAAAGAAAAGTTACGCAACACTAGAGTTCCAAACTCATCTTTTCTTAGTCGCCTTATGGCATAAAATTAACTTTTCTCACAAAACTCGAGTGGGGCCAAATGCCCAACATAACTCGTAAACTTTTCACGTAAGTAATTAAAGCATGCACCTTGTGAAATTATACTCACGCGACTCAACATGTCGTAAAACAAACTCCATGAACCTCAACGAACTCAATGACTCCAAGTCAATAAAACGGCGCTAAACATCATGCTTCCAAGGCCAAACTGCTATGAGCAAAATCATAAATGGGACGCCAAAATTCCAAAAAATCCCTCCCATGGTAATACTATATAAGCAACATTGTTTAGCAACTTACATTAAACAAATTCTCCAAAATAACTGTACATAGACATAATGGAAAATAACTTTTCGTCCAAACTCTAACATATGTGGAGGAGATCCAATGTTAAAGTCACAAGCCGTAGTTATTGCCCAACATCTTAAATATCATAAAATATATATATATATATATATATATATATATATATATATCATTATATCCAAAACAAGTGTTGAACAACAATGAAATGAGGCAAAACAAATCTCGGTGGAGTTTACAACTCCCGCAATAAAATGGTTTCATGCACGTTCAAAACCATGATTTGAAATCTTGTGTGTGTGCTAAACATTTCTCAAAATTCGTAACACAATCCAAATAAGGATTTGAAACACAAGAAATAATTGATGCAATTTATTTTCAAATTAAACTTTGTGCATGACTTAGTCGGCATTCAACGTCTCAACTCATACCCTTCCAAATTCCTCTGGTCCACTATTGTCATCCGGATGCTTTAACCTCTTAAGGTAAGTTGAGAATTACATCAATTAACTTTACGATTTTTCCTCAAATCAAAATCGGCTCATTAGGCCTATGGTTCTAATCCAACCATCAATCTCGACCCTTAAAGCAAGTATCATGCTTATCGTCACTCCAAGTGACTAATACTAGAATCGTCCATCTATTCCAACGACTACTAGTTTAGAACCTCCTTCACTACCCCAACGATCATCACAATAAAGTAATTCGAGTACGCACATGTACTAGTAGGTTCACCATGACACTGGCCAGGTGTCACTATGAACGCACCATACATGATTATCCTTGTTACTCTCGACGTTATTCTCGTTTCTAACAACATCCATTGACCTCGAAACATCTTATCTTAAAGTGCCTAAAGGTGAATTTCACTCTCATTTACTTAAACAAACGCTAGTTTGAGTCTAGGTATCCAAAATCAACACCTAAATCTCTCAAACTTATGCTCTGATACCAACTTGTAACACCCTCAAATTTGGAACGAGCAACTAACTTCAAAATTTGATAAAACAGCCAAATAAATGAAATCACATCTACAATTCATTCCTTTAAATACTTCGGAAATTAAAACATTACAATTCCCATAATAAAATGACTTAATCGGGTGCTACTTAACCCCGCACAATATGCTAGTCCCAATTATTGCCGAAGACTTCGCTAATCATGTCACCTCTCGTGCACTCTACTAGCACTCGCCACTTCACAATGTAGCTAGAGTTACCCCCAACCTGAGCCTGTTGCACATGCCGACAAATAAAAAGGGTTAGGCTTACGCCTAGTGAGTTCAAGCATTTTATCATGACTATATAAATTCATAAATCAAGAGGAGTGTAGTTTTTAGTCATGACTTCAAAAGAGTTTACTTCAAATACAAATCACCCATTTTCCAACTCACACGATTCCCGTGTTAAAATCTTATTAACATGATTTCTCAAAAATAGACTTATTCACAAAGTCAACGAAAGGTAAAATAGCATTTGACACTCAAAACGATTAAACTTATAATTATTTGCCATTACCCCAAAGCATCTCAAAACGTGGATGAAACATAATCCACAACTCATATAACGTGGAGATGCAAATCTCATAAATATGATACGTTACCGAAAAACATGGATAAACACAATTACCCAAAACAACACACACGGATGAGATATAAACCACAATTCACATACCATGGAAAAACAATCCATATAAATATAACACGTCACCGAAAAACATGAGTAGCAACAAATACCCAAAACAACACCTTTCGGTGACGGAGGAGACCCGTGTACATCGCACGTGACGGAACACTAAAGTGGGTCACTTACTATGTAATAACAAAACACCCACGTGGATTACTCTCGTAAAACTGAGCTCAATCACTCCAGATCTATTGCTCACAAGACTAGGATGCCCTCAACTTCAACCACTCCAGGTCTATACATTGGGTCACCAAATCCACAACAGCACATTAGGGATTACACCTTACTGCCCATGAGACGACGCCCGACCATCTAGGTCCACGTCTTACTTATCATGGATCCCGATGCCTATTCCGTGCTAACCACATATATGGAATTACACCTTACTGTCCATGAGACGACGCCCGACCATCTAAGTCCGCGCCTTACTTATCATGGAACCCGATGCCTATTCCGTGCTACAAAATAAACTAACGTCTCGTAAAGTGAGCTCAATCAATTCCGACCTCTTGCCCGCGAGACTAGGGGAAACTCAAATGCCTATGGATCCATGGCTAACAAGGTCTAAAATATTACACGACCCCAAATGAATAAACAAATGCATTCAAAACATGCAATTCCCCAATTAACATAAATCATGATCAAAACTCAACTTTGAGCTATCAAACCGGACAAATGTCCCCAAAACTTAATAAAATCCAATACTGAGGCCACAACCTCAACTAACTCAAAAGATAGTTCATGAAAATCATAAATTGACATTAAGTATAACAACACACACCGGTTGTCAGTAAATACTTCAAATCCGTGAAAACCCAAAATAAAATCTTGGATCGGGAAAACCCTCATTTCCAAATGACTCACACCTTTACATTTTCAAAACATATCATGATGTGTTATATGCATATTTCCAATATGTCCACAAAATGCATTTTCATACAAATAGACTCCATCTATCACATAAATCAATAACTCATTTTCATGTATGATTTATCCATCACATTTTTCCAAAATCCAAATATAAGTGTTTTATCATATTTACAACCATAAATACTTCGAAGGTGAAAACCCATCAAATAACCCAACATTGACAATTTTCATGTAAAACACATAATTGCTTGGAAAATAACATTTTGGCATGTACAAAGTTTTCGCAAAGTAACTTGAACTCACCTTGCTAGATTAGGTTAAATCTAGTGTTTCTCCAAATGTATGCTCCTTTGATGAAGTTTGCATCCTCAAGCCAAAACTTCCAAAACCTAGGTTTATGAATTTCCAACCATCAATAACACAATCCAACCATGTAGAATCATTCCCTAAATACTTAGAATCATTTCTCCCAACGTATTATACCCAAAACAACCAATGCATCGAAACCCTAACTTCCAAAATGAAGAGAAAGAAGATTACCTCAACCATCACGTGAATCCACCAACCAAACACTTGTAGTGTTACCAAAGTGAGCTTCATTCTTCATTTTATCTAAGGAAGGGAAAAGGTTTAGGTGAGGGTTGGGTAAACCCTAGAAAGTGTAGAAATCTTACCAAAACGAAAGTGAGAAGAAGGGTTCTAACCTCCATCCATAATCCCTTGATAAGAACCGAGAGAGAGGCTTTGGTTTACAAGATTCATGGCTTCAAGAGCTCCAAAAACGATTTAGAGGGTTAGGGTTTTGTTTGGGAGAGTTTAGAGTGAGAGAGATGGAATAGAAATGAAAGAAAGCTGAAGTTCGTGGGTTTAAAACACCCTGGAGCCCGACGGCGAGAGTGACAGGCGATTATGCCACTGTCACTTTCGCGGGGCACTCTCGCCCGCTACCCAAATGTCCACGGTACAAACTCGGCGAAAGTGACACTGCGAAAGTGACCATGTCACTCTCGCAAGTGTCATACTCGCTGGCCCTCCCAAAACTCTCGGTACATTCCTGGCGAAAGTGACACTGCGAAAGTGACAATGTCACTCTCGCGAGTGTCATACTCGCTGGACTTGTACCGAGTCCAAACTTGGCCAATTTCTCGAGAGATCCGATTAGCATTACGTGACCCACCTTCCAAAGCAATACCTTGTCCTTCTAATAAATCTAAATGGACTTATTTACAATTTGAGTCAGAATTTTCGGGGTGTTACAGAATCCGGCCTAATTGTTTTGTTTCATCCTTCTGGTTGTGTTGTGCAGGATCCAAAGACCAAGCAGATCCTTGGAGTAGGCCGTAAAGTTGGTCGGATGATTGAAGTGGTCTACCTCCGTCTCCCCTTACACTCATCAAATCTTGTTGCTTTTGTTTCCAATACCCCTTCCTTTGAATTATGGCATAAACGTCTAGGACATTTATCTCTAGCTAGGATAAAACTGTTGGCTAGTTCAGGTCTGTTAGGCAACACCTCTTCTGAAAATGTTTCTTGCCTATCCTGTCAACTTGGCAAACATCATGCCTTACATTTTCAACCAAATGATTTCAAATCCGCTTCCCCTTTTGATCTCATTCACTCTGACGTTTGGGGACCAGCACCACATCCATCTATGGGTGGTTCTCGATACTTTGTTATCTTTATCGATGATCACACACGCTTTACATGGATATATCTCATGAAGCATCGATCCGAACTACCTCAAATATATATCACCTTCGCTCGTATGATTCTGACCCAGTTTTCCAAGCCCATAAAGATTCTTCGAGCAGATAATGCTGTGGAATACAAGGAATCTTCTCTTCTCTCTTTTCTTCAATCTCAGTGTACTCTTTCTCAGTACTCCTGTCCCGGCACCTCTCCGCAAAATGGACGTACAGAACGTAAATATCGTCACATCCTCGATATTGTCCGTACTTTATTAATCTCAGCCAACTGTCCAGAACGTTTTTGGGGGGAAGCTGCCTTCACGGCTGTCTACACCATCAACCGACACCCGACCCCCATCCTAAATCAAAAGTCTCCTTATGAAGTGCTCCATGGGGTCTCCCCTGCATATGAACTCCTAAAATTATGGGGTTGTGCCTGCTTTGTTCAGTTGCAACCTCATGAACACACCAAACTCGAACCTCGTTCTCGGTTATGCTGCTTTCTTGGCTATGGTATTGAACACAAGGGTTATCGTTATTGGGATCCAGTCTCTAAAAGACTACGTATATCCCGTCATGTCACATTCTGGGAACATCTTCCCTTCTCAACAGTGTCCAAATTTCAAGACATACCCAATCCTTCCACTTCCTTCTTCACTGATAACTCTATCTCTTTGGACTCACTCCAATTAGATCCCATACTCACCTCTCCATCTGATCCACCTACTTCCGTCTCACCTACATCTGTGACCTCACCATCTGTCACACCTCCTTCCATCTCACATCCATCTGAGCCTTATTCTGTGCCATCTGTTCCACCTCCTTCCGTCTCGTCTCAACCTGAGCCTTCATCTATGCCATCTGATCATGATCACTCATCTGCACCACCTCCAAGGACTACTTCTGAGCCATCTGCTGAGTCTATGGATCCTAGCTCCTCTCAACCACAAGATGAAGCACGGTGCTCAGACCGGGTAAGACAAGTTCATTCTCACCCTCGTGATTATCATTGTTATGCTACATTGTTGTCCAACCATGAACCCACTTCTTACAAGGAAGTTGCCTCTAACCCTGTTTGGAAGGAATCCATGACTGAGGAACTCCACGCTCTTGACAAAGCCAATACATGGGAGTTTGTACCTCTCCCACTGGTTGCAAATGGGTCTTCAAAATCAAAAAGAAGTCTGATGGATCTATTGATCGTTACAAAGCACGTTTTGTGGCAAAAGGCTTCAATCAAGAATATGACATTGACTACGAGGAAACGTTTGCTCCTGTGGCTCGGGTCACCTCGGTTCGTAGTCTTCTAGCCATAGCTGCCACCAAGAGATGGCCACTCTATCAGATGGATGTCAAGAATGCCTTTCTCAATGGCGATCTCGAAGTGGAAGTCTACATGAGACTCCCTCCAGGTGTGACCTCCCGTCAGGGTCATGTTTGTCGACTTCGAAAAGCCCTTTATGGCCTCAAACAAGCTCCTCGTGCTTGGTTTGAAAAATTTAGCAATACCGTCATCGCATTGGGGTTTTTTCTGAGTAATTATGATTCTGGCTTGTTTACTCGGACCACTGTTGCAGGTACTATCTTACTCCTACTGTATGTTGATGATATGATCATTACCGGCAGTGACTCTACAGGCATTACCCAGCTCAAACATTCCCTCAACTCATGTTTTGAGATGAAAGATCTTGGTAAACTACACTACTTCCTTGGCCTTGAAGTACTGCCAGACTCTTCCGGCGTCTATCTCTGTCAAGCCAAGTACATTCCAGATCTGTTGTCCAAAGTTAGGATCACGGACAACAAAGTTGCATCTACACCCATTGAGCAAATCTGCACCTTGCTCCCAATGCCGGAACCCCACTGCGGGATCCTACACGGTACCGTCAACTAGTTGGTTCTCTGGTTTATCTGACTGTTACTCGCCCGGATCTTGCATATGCAGTTCATATTGTTAGCCAGTTCATGGCTACCCCGTGCTCCTATCACTATGCAGCGGTTCTTCGTATCCTTCGATACCTTAAAAGGGACACTGTTTCATGAACTTCACTTCTCGTCCACATCGTCGTTAACTCTGCGAGCCTTTTCCGATGCTGACTGGGATGGAGACATAACTGATCGTCGATCTACCACCGGATATTTTTTCTTTCTTGGAAACTCTCTTATCTCCTGGCGCAACAAGAAACAATCTTTGACAGCTCGATCTAGTACTGAAGCTGAATATCGAGCCTTGGCTGACACTACACAAGAACTCGTATGGCTACGCTGGCTACTATCTGATATGGGTGCTCATCAATTTTCCCCGACACCATTATGGTGTGACAATACTAGTGCTATTCAGATTGCTCACAATGATGTCTTTCATGAGCGTACAAAGCACATCGAGATTGACTGTCACTTCACTCGTCAACATGTTCTTCGCAAGACGGTGAAACTTTTTCCAATCTCAACCATTGATCAGGCTGCTGATATCTTCACCAAAGCTTATCTTCCAGGGCGTTTTCGGGATCTTGTTTCCAAACTCAATTTGGCTCATTCTTCCCCTACTTGAGTTTGAGGGGGGGTGTTAGAGTATTATTGTTAATATGTATAGTTCAGGGTCCTTTATGTAATTATGTGTAACTTACCTTGTATAAATAGATCTCTTAGGTTTCATTATTAGGTTAGACACTTCATTTGTAACTCTCTCTCATTATATGAAAATCGGCCGATTCAGCCATCTCAAGTGTCTCTCAATCTATCAATCGACTCTCCAAAACTAACATTTTTAATTCTTTTTATTTCATTTCTTTCCTTTCCTTCCGTTTCCTCCCACATTTGGGTAGAAAGTTTTGGGAGGAAAATCAGCAATATTTTCCTTCTCCTTCCCTTTCTTTCCCTCTTTAAAAAAACTCGAGAACACAACATTTTTTACTTTCCTCCTACTTTCCTCTCCTTTCCGTTCCTTTCCTTTCCTTCATAAAACAAACTCGAGAACACAACGTGAAAGTTGAAACACGCACGAATAGGGCTTGTAGTTGGATGTTCATCGAGTAAAAGGGTTAACTTTTGGGAAATTGACTTAAATAGCCAAAACGAAATTGGAAATTGAAAATTGGCCTCCTAGACTCCTAGTCACTTTTATTTGGGTTTTGCATAAATAGCTGGAGTACGCACTTCGCACTCCCAATTGCAGAATCTAACAGTTTTTCTTTAAAAAAAAATTATAGTGCGGATCTGGATAAAAAAATTAAGGAAATTTTTCTAGGAGTAATAAGGGATTGACACGTATTTGATTGCGGTCCGCACTCTTCGGGTCGGGTCAAAATACGGACCTATTGGCTATTTTGGTAAACAGGAATAGGGTATGGCTAGAGGCCAATTTTCAAGTTTGGTTTAGCTATTTCAGCCAATTTCCCTTAACTTTTTCCATAGTCAGTCAGAACCAATTTTGGGAAAAGCAATTTCAGTCCTTTTAGTTTTCTTGTTTCGTCAATATGCCCCTCTCATTATTTATGTTATTTTGTATTCTTATACCCAAAATTTTGGGATAAGAGTAAACTACAAATTCGTCCTTATGGTTTGTCAAAAACAACAATTTTCGTCCCAGCAGTTTGAAAATTGCAAGATGGCCATCTTAGCGAAATCATCCTCATTTGGACTCTTCCTTCAACGGTCGTTAAAAAAAAATGAAACAAGGAACATCTTTGTTCTCTTATCCATTTGTCTTTTATCCAATCAAATCCCAGTGGTGTTTGATTAAGCAAAAGACAAACTTTTGATAAAATGACAAAAATCTCTCACTTGTAGAAACTTTTTAACAGTCGTTAGAAAAAGAGATCAAAACTACGATGGCTATCTTATAATTTTAAAATTGTAAGGTTAAAAAGTGTTATTTTTTACAAACCATAGGGACCAAATTTGTAGTTCACTCTTGGAGTAATTTGGAAAAAAAAATCAGTTTGGGTTATATTGAGTGAGACATGATCAAATTATTTCAGTTCGTAAATTTTAGGCATCAGTTACGTCTTAGGCTAGTTGGGTTAGGAAATTCAACCTATTTTTCCGATCTGGTGTAAGAGGGTTATCAAGATTATATAAACCCCTAAGTTTGGCAATAAGATTGACAAAGGGTATATGTATGTCATTCTTCGTTTTTTCTTTGAGAACCCGAGTCAAGAACTTGCGAAAAAACCTTCCTAAATAATGGGAGAAACTGAATGTTCAAATGAGTGAAACAATGTCTTGTTTGTTCAACTTTAAAGTAATGCTTTTGAATATGGGTTTTAAGTTGGAATTTACCCGATAAAGAATTTTGCTACCTCAAGACCATTAAGTTTACCGGCGCCGTTCATCAAGGCTTCAGTCGCCAACATTTGGAGCAAGCGATAACGATCAATTTGTCAAAAGTTGTCAATTTGATGATGAAGAAAGATTCTAAAGATTGTGTTACCGGGAAAAAACAAGTTTGTCTGAATGGAAAAAACAATTAACAATCAAGATACCAACTTACTGGTTAAGTCATAAACAGCCTTACGAACGAATATTAGGTATCATTTTTCGAGTCTTCTTAAAAAAACTTAAATTGCACAACCCATCAACATCGCAATGTATAAAATAAATAATATAGCGCTCGAAGCTAACTATTTCTATTCATTTATATCTTTTTTATCTCTTCTCCATTTGTCTTCTTCTCGGATCACATTTAGGGTTTGACACACCCTATAATACACGAGTAAATAAAAATTTGTTATCTCACATTTGACACGACAATTAGACCGAGACCGGATAAGAGCACATGACTATGTAAAAACAAAAATGCATTTTTTCTGACCCACCAACATAGGTGGAACAAAAAACAGGAATATAAAACAAACGGTAAATTACTAAACTATTTATGTCAAATTAAAACCCTAAAACATGCCACAATTTTTTCACTCGCCTACCTCAATCTCGTTCTTCCGGTAAACATACCAAACGCACCCTAACCAAACTTACAAAACGACGAAGTCAAATAGGCTAAACATACAATCAATAAGAGCGTAAATTCCTCGTGCGAACAAATGATTCAAAATGAGCATTTCGATCCATTTGCAGATTAAATTTCTGTAAGGATGATCAATCAACTTCTCGCTGATCGATTAGTACATATAAACCTAACGGTGAAACCGGCAAGAGAACAAATGTAAATACTCAAGGTCCCTCATAAAGATTATGCTAGTTCTATATCGACTTTAAAGCAGGACATCAAATACAGATAAAGACCGATGATCACGTGCTAAATGCTCACATATCCCATTAACCCGACGACGTCATAGTTTCAACGAGATTCCCAGTCCTTTATCTTTTTACCTTTAGGTTTTGCTATAGGCGCATTCATACCCGCCATTTTGGTGTTGTATTTTGCCCGAAGTGTATCGTTGTATGTCCACCTGCAAAACATTAAGAACGTGTTAAAAGGGGTTTTGAAAAATAAATATCTAAGTTTCCATGGCATATGAGCTTTAAGCTTTAAAAAGGATATGATTGTTTAAGAGAAAGAAATATTGTCGTAAAACCAAATAAACCCGGTATATCCCTCAGAGATGGTGTCTGGCATAAGATGTCTACAGACCTAACCTCTACCCAAAGAGTACAACAGGTGTTTCTGTGAAAACCACGCTAAATGACCTCTACCCCGAAGAGTAGAGCATAAGATGTATGGCACCGGACCTCTACCCGAAAGTAGAGGACAGTTGTTTCCATGAAAACCCCAGGCTTGTGAAAAGTGTGACAAAGAGAATCTGATAAGATGAAGATACCTTATATATATATATTGGGGGGGGGGGGGGGGAATTTGATTAAAAGTGTTCAAGTGTTCAGATCCACTTCTCACATTAACCTCAGCTTCTCACACGATCCTTCGCCTGTTTGTGTGTGTATGTATATAAATATAAATATATTATATATATATATATGTAATTATGTATGTATGCCCACCATATTACAAGTGAGGATTTCTTTTTCCGGAAAGTTTTCATATAAATAGATACCGATCTGGCGATCTGCCCACCATATTACCAGTAAATGGATAGCTTATGATCTGACTGAAAAAACACCATTTGCTTAGCCATAAGCTACCTTTTTGAAATACTACTTTAGGTAGCATTTCAATAAGCTCCAGGGGTTTTTTCCACTTTTTTCCAATTATGCCCCTTATATTCTCCTAATTAATTTTTCAGCATCTTGTACTATTATCTAGCTTATCAGGTTGTTGTTTTTACCAAACATGACTAGTTTAACAATTGGTTTATCAGCCAACAACTAGCTTATGACGTAGTTAGTCAAACATAGTCTAATAAGCTTCTGAGGTGTCAACGATCAGAATGGGCATCAAGCATTTCTAAATGGTTGTCCCCTTTCAATTTTGTTTGCTAGAAAGTATGGATGAAGATAATTTTAAGGCCTAAAATATCATATAAACAAAGGTATAAGGTTATGATTTATTAGGCCTAAACTACCATATAAGCAAAGATATAAGGTGTAGTAGCAAAATAGGATCAGAACTAGCTTGAAAAGCAGCCAATATTGCTTTAACGCTATATGTTTGGTTAAGGTTTGATTTTAAGGGGGGAATATTAAATACTTGACTTGACCGGCAAAAGTGAATTTCACCCTTGGTATTTTTCAGGTATACCATGATTGCCTTCAGTTATTCAGATGACTTCAGTTTTTTAGTTTCACGTATATAAATAAATAAATAAAAAGCAAAAGGCATCAAAAATTCAAAATGCAACAAAGTTTGTTTTAGACCCTATTTAGTGTGATGAAGATTTTTTTTTCTCAATCGATGTAGCAGTTTCAAATTTTCCTACTTTCTACCCATTTTAACAGATAACCTATTGATCTTGTAACATTTGATGACGTGGATACCATGTACGAAGGGTTTATGAAATGATTACGAAACGATTACGGCAAAAAGTGGACAGAAGAATTGAGAACCCCAGTTTGTTTTTAAACTTTGTTATATTGATTGAGAAATTTTGAAACCTTGCTACATTAAATAGGATATTTTGAAACTTTGTTACGTTGATTGACAAAAAAATCTTTCTAACTAAGACAAATTATGTTTCATGTTATGCATTTTGCCCTATAAAAAGCCTAACCTAAGCTTGTGTTGAACTTCTGCAATTTTATGTTATCTTTTAGGTATCTCTCAACTCCCTAAAGGAGAGAAGGAAAGATTATATTATGATCACTGTTTTTTACCTTTTAAATATATCATTGAACGAAGGAACTACTACTAAGCATGCACACACACGCTACTCATGGTGTATATACATATATAACCACTGTACTTCCATAAACTAGTGATTGTATTATGTATTTGTTCAAACGCTTCTTGATCATTTCGTATAATGTATGTGCTTTAAAAAAATGATCTGCCAAACATTGTGCATGACATTAGGGTTTCCAGCTACTTGGCCAAAAACTGAAAGTCTTCAGAATTAGCAAGCAGCCCTCAAGGATGTACACTGGGAAACCTTAGATGTGTCTGTGTGGTTGTATAACATGATTCTATGTGTTCACTAACCAAAAATCTAAAAACAATTTGGACTCCTTCATCTAAAACTACTTAACATCATAATACATGTTACTAGAAAGTAGAAACTACTCGACTTAACAAAGTAAACAGGAATTATGGTGATACAATATAACACACATGAATGCTTTAGCACAGTTGAATGAGTGTAAAGAATACTTCTGGCTATCCTTGGAAGTGAGGTAGTACAGATGTCAGGCAATGTGTTTATGCACGATACACTATCCTTAAATTCCTAACAATAAGAATAAAACCAAAAGAATGTTGATAATCTAGTGGGATCCATCCAGAGAGCAAGATTCAAGCTCTTTGACATCCTTGAATTACCTTATTATTTGGTACACGAGTACATCAGCAGTTCTGTGTCTTTGCTTTAATCATCAATCAACTTATGACATGCTAGTTTACTACTTATAAACTTGCAACTAATAAATATGAAATAAAGATGCACAAAATAGATGGGCATTAAGGCATATAAACGAATTTCATTCTTGAGCTATAACATAGAGCTGCTTTTGTGAGAAACTCAAATAAAAAGACTATGTATGAATCGTGTGATTACATTAGCAGTTATCACATAACTACCCTGTCATTTATCAATTTCATTATGTAGTAAGCATGAACAATCAACAACCTGGTTTTATGTTTAAGTAGGATTTCTGAATAATTTCCTCATTGGAAAGTGTGGTTTACAGATCAAGATTCAGGAAGTAATTCCAAGAAGAAAAGCATTTATAATGAACAAGAAAATGAACATTGTGCCTTTGAACATAAAACTGTAATGGAGGAGCAAATTGGACCAGACTGAATCATACCTCAGTGCCTGCTGCTATTAACAGTACACAAGCGTCTATGAAGGAACCTAGGTGCTAAATTACTAACATGTAGCTTCAGTAAGCCCTGAGCATTGCACGAGGCTACACTGAGAGACTTTCTGAAGTGATTAGAACATATAAGTTTAGCAAACTGTTTCTTTTACATGTTTTCACAACGAGCTGACCAATAAAAAATCACACTAGAATTATTAAAAGAATTCTATCCAATTTACAAATAGCAAAAAGCAATTTCTAGAACCCAACACCAAAAACTTGAGCATTCACACACAGTCACACTACGGCATAGTAATAAAAGTTAAGACAAGTTGGGAGATGAGAGATCAACAATTCAGCAGGTCAACCTCAGTGATGCATAAGACAGAAAAATAAGTGCAAAAAGATGCAATGTGTAAAAGATAATGTACGTACGGATTATTCCAATCAGTGGTGTCCTCATTGACAAGGTGAGTCCATTTTGTTCTTCCACTACGACCAAAGTGTTTGACCTGCATAACTTTCGGTAAAATAGTCTTGTCCATCTTATCCTCTCCAGTTGGTGCAGAGAAATCACGGTGGAAAATGCCATCAGAACCAACTGTTGCAGCAGTATCATCAGGATCATCCTGGAAGAAAGCACCCTTGTGATAGTATTTCTGCATGAACCTCCACTTCTGCTTGGGGGCAGAAGCAGGTTTCGGGTTCTTCCTCTCCCACTCTCTTCTCTCTTCCTCAGTCATATTTCTAACTCTCTCAATCTCTTCCCTCTCCTTCACCAATGCATCTCGGTCCTCTCTATCTCTTTTAATTCTAGCAATCTCCCGAGCCTTCCATGCTTCATATTCTTCCGCCTCATTCAACTCATCGTCTGTTTCAACATCAGCAATATTAGCCTCGGCTTCCAAATTCTTTTGGATTTCCATATCTTTACGAATTTCCTCAACAACTATCTGCTTTGTCTCCACCTTCCTCTCCTCCACCCTTCTCTTCATTAACTCCTCAATCGCCCGTTCTTCTTCCTCAATCTTCTCACGTTCCGCAATAGTATCTCTTTCTGATTTTGGCACAAACACAGGCTTCACCATAGCCATACCCATTTGCTCTTCCTCTGAATCCGTCTCGTACTCAGATGATTCCTCTTCTTCCTCCTCTTCCTCCTCCTCCTCTTCTTCAGGAATCATTGCAGCTTCCTCTTGCTCCCTCTGAAGCAACTTTTCCCTAATCCTCCTCCTCCTTTCATCCAGAGCGTCTTCATCGTCTTCCTCAAACTCCAACCTTTCTTGTCTCCTCTGCTCCTCTTCCTCGGTTGAAATAATCTCAGCTTGTCTAATTCGTCTATGATCAGCTCTGATTTCTTCCTTATTGTCCAACCTATTCTCCGCCAATCGACGCAGCCTAGGATCATCCCTTTTCATGATATCAGAATCTTCCCTGCTAGGAAAGGCCTTTTCCAATGCAACTGACCTCGCCATTCGCATATCACCCTCTTCATCGCCATCATCTGCCCACTCAGGAGCTTTACCAGGCCAATACCTCTTCACTTTCGTCTGCCCAATTTTACCTCTAAGCTTATCCCTAACCGCTATCACGGTATCACTAACACCCGCCGTTACCGACATCGTAACGGATAAAATTAACCAACAAAAACCCTAGCTTTCCAAAACCTAGAAAACCTGCAACAAATTTAAACCGAAACGCGTCTGAAAACTAATTGCATTTCATTCGTATAGTATTATCCATAAAATGTTCTCAATCCAGACTTAATGAACGAAATCAACTGAGAGAACTGTAAATTAATAAGAAGAACTTACGAATTGACGTGGGCGAGTTCGATCGTCACCGGAAAGCCCCTGATTCAGTGGTTCCTTTTGAGATCAAGTTTATTTGCAGAAATTATGCGCAAATATGCAGAGAGAACCAATTCAATTTTGAGCCCTAGAACGATCGTATGCATATAGAATAGTGAATATACGCACAATTTTCACGTATTTACTTTTTGGCCCTCTGTATATATGGTGAATAAACTTTTAACCCCTCATAACTTTAATTTGGAGTGAATTACATAAATGGTCCTTCATGAATGCCTGGATTTCACTTTTCGTCCCCCAAAGCTGAAAGTACACTCGTAGTCCCTAAAATCGAGTTTCGAAGCCCAAACTGGTCCCTCTCCCTGACGCCATTTAATGAGGCTCCGTTAAACCCATCATGTGCCCCTCATGTAAGGGGCAAATTGTTCCTTTTACCTATCTTCATCCTCACCTTCATCTCCAAGAAGGTTAATCTTCATCACCCTCACCACCATCACCAACCGTTGTCATCCCAAACCTTCATCCACCACCATCTTTAATTTATGACCTCAAGGACCATACTAAAATTTAATCTATTATACATATGTTTCATCCCCAATGGCGAATATGTAACCCTAAATCTTGCTACCGACCTCCCTCTCGCCGTCTATCTCTATATTTGGTTCTCCTCTCTAATATGAACAAACCATGAAGAGAAAAAACAGTAAATGTCCACGCTGAGATCGATGGATATGGAAGGATTTATAGGAATCGAACCACATGGATAAATCTCGAAGACTCCATCTGTATCAAACCCATCGACTAAGAAGATTGCATCTTGTTTTTATTTTTTAATTTATGGTTTTTGATTTAGGTTTTTAGTGTTTTCTTTAATGTTCTTGACGAAGAATATGGAGAAGAAATTGTAGTATGTTGATATTTTTTTATTTGAGTTTAGGTTGCTTTGTTTTGAATGGATTGATTTAGGGTTTTGTATAATTGGATTGTTGTTTATTTGTAGTTATGGTTTTGACTAATTGGATTATGGTTAATTTTAAATAAGGATTTGTTATTTCTTTTTATTTTGAGTTAATTAATCTTGATTTTTAGTTAGGTTTTTTCATGTCTATGAAGAACAAGAACAAATGGACTTAAGGTAATTAAGGTGAAAAGGTGTAAAGATGAAGATATAAGGAAAACTAAAAATAAGTAAAAAAACATATATGTATTATATATTTAGCAGTGGTGGTGGATGATGGCGGTGAGTGGTGGATGGAGGTTTGGGATGACGGCGGTTGGTGATGGTGGTAAGGGTGATGAAGATGAACCTTCTTGAAGATGAAGGTGAGGATGAAGATGGGTAAACGGACCAATTTGCCCCTCACGTGAAGGGCACGTGATGGGTTTAACAGAGCCCCATTAAACGGCGTCATGGAGAGGGACCAATTTGGGCTCCGAAACTCGATTTTAGGGACTACGAGTGTACTTTCAACTTTGAGGGGATGAAAAGTGAAATCCAGGTATTCACGAGAGACCATTTATGTAATTCACTCTTTTAACTTATTTTAAGGTTATGTTTGACAAACTAACTGATAATCTAGTTGTTGACTCATAAGCTAGCGGGTAGCTGGTAAACTAGCTGATGAAAAAGTCATGTTTGGCAAAACTAACTTATAAACATGTAAAATGATCAAAAAGGGCATCTTCAAATAATTATCAATTACAATATTTAATTATGTAATTAAAAAAATTATAGCAATATAATATGTTAATTAATGCAACCAATGTAATAAAGAAAATTAAATAATACAACATGTTAATTAAAATAATTTAAAACTTATTATTACATATATACTATAAATTTTGTATTTCTTAACACAAGTTTTAGATAAAATATGTATTAATTTATGATTTTAAATAACCGTCACATATAATATGAAAAAATAATCAAATAATAATTAAAAAGATAATAGTAGTTGATAATTAAAATATGTTGATTAATACTAAAAAATAAATAAAAATAATTTATATGATTAACAATAACTCTAAATAATTAAAAAATAATATCAATGTACAATTAAAATTTAATTTAATAATTTTCAGTTAATATTAATTAATTAATAATAATTAAATTTAAAAAATTAATATTTACTTATAAAAATAATTAATAAATAATAGTTAATATTAAAAAGATCAATATTGGAATATTCACAAAAAAACCGCTGAAAAACTACTCCAAGTACCGTTTTAAAAAGCTAGCTTATGGCCATTTAAACATGTACCTAGAAAAAAAACTAACTTATAAACTAGATTTTTTTTTTGCCAAACAATGCCTAACTCCCTAACTCCCTCTTATATATTGATTGTTTGAAAAACAATTGGAAATCAATTTTAGAAATCTTTATTTTAATTTTTTCTAATTTTAGATATCCAAATGAAATTAATTCTGGTTTTGTTCCTGATTTTGTTCCATCAAAATAGGTGGAACAAGATTGGACAATGATGGAATAAAACTAAGAAATTGCCAATCTACTCTCGTTTGATATAACTCTGACATGTTATTGGTTTAATGGTTGCCACTGTCTACCACCTCCACCACATCGACTACCACTACCATCGCGCATCAACATCTCCTCCACAACCACCACCACCACCTCCACCTCCATTGTAACAACCCAGGCCAACCGTACCAGATACTGTACGCTTTGTCCACACACCTGGACTCACGGTTTTAAAACGTGTCTGATAGAGGAGGTAACAAGTCCCTTAGAAGGCAACATTTGTTCCCCTCCCCAACCAATGTGGTATCTTACAATCCACCCCCTTGGGAGGCCAACGTCCTCGCTGGCACACCAGTTTGGTTCCCGGCTCTGATACCATTTGTAACAACTCAGGCCAACCGTACCAGATATTGTCCACTTTGTCCACACACCTCGACTCACGGTTTAAAAACGCGTCTGATAGAAGAGGCATCAAGTTCCTCTTATAAGGCAACATTTGTTCCCCTCCCCAACCAATGTGGGATCTTACAATCAGGTGTGTGGACAAAACGGACAATATCTGGTACGGTTCGCATGGGTTGTTACAAATGGTATCAGAGCCGGAAACCGGACTGGTGTGCCAGCGAGGACGCTGGGCTCCCAAGGGGGTGGATTGTAAGATCCCGTATTGGTTGGGGAGGGGAACAAAGGTTGTCTTATAAGAGGAACTTGATACATCCTCTATCAGACGCGTTTTAAAACGTGAGTCGAGGTGTGTGGACAAAACAGACAATATCTGGTACGGTTGGCCTGAGATGTTACAAATGGTATCAGAGTCGGGAACCAGACTGGTGTGCCAGCGAGGACGCTGGGCTCCCACGTGGGGTGGATTGTAAGATCCCACATTGGTTGGGGAGGTGAACAAATGTTGCCTTATAAAAGGGACTTGATACCTCCCCTATCAGACGCGTTTTAAAACCGTGAGTCCGGGTGTGTGGACAAAGCGGACAATATCTGGTACGGTTGACATGGGACGTTACTGATGGTATAAGATATTGTCCGCTTTGTCCACACACCTGGACTCACGGTTTTAAAACGCGTATGATATATGAGGTATCAAGTCCCTTATAAGGCAACATTTGTTCCCCTCCCCAATCAATGTGGGATCTTACATCCATATAGGTTATATCCATCACTCGTGGTTGCCACCACTGGCAACCATCTCAATGTCCCCCACAACTACTACAACCACCGCCCATTGTTGCCTCATCACCACCACCGTCGTCGCCTACTTACTACCACTCATCGTCACCTCTACCACGTCGGCAATCACTACCTCTACCACATTGACTACCACCAACTATATCTACCACATAACCACCACTGTCCACCTCCATATTCACCATTATTGCCCGCCACCGCCACTAACACCACTGTCCTTTATATCCACGTCTTCCACAACGACCATCGGCCCCCACCTACAACCGTAATAGCCAACCAGCTCCTCTTCCACTACCGTTGATAACAACGTATAAATCGTTAAACACCGTATAGGTACAACCTGTCCAACCCAATCTAGTTCTGGTCAATGCCAACACCAGGCACACAAGTTGGTATGTCATGGTTCTATCTGAGGGTGTAAACGGTTCAATTTTGTTAACGTGCTACTTGAGGTTGACCTTAACAATTCTCAAGCTCGAGTCAACATATAAAACAAAATAAAACTAGTTTAACTTAACAAGTCGATTCTCATAACACCAATATTCGACTAGACTCGTTCAAACTTGATTACATTTTCTCGAGTTGAACTGAACTATTCGAGCACACTTTTTCGAGCCAAATATGGCCATATGTTCATAAAATCACACGATACAAATATAAAAATCCTTGACATCGAGCCAATAAACGAGTTAATGGACCGTGAGTTCGAGCCCATAAGCGAACAATGAGCTCGAGCTTGGTAATTTAAAAAACATTAAAGCACGAGCAATGTTTTGTGTATGATGTTATTTTTTGAGCCACACTTGAATAACCTACTACTCGATTTGGCTCGATTCATTTACACCTCTCGACCTATATAGTTTTGTCTTGTCATGTCTAGTATCATCTGCATAACAAACACCACCTAAGTGCACAAGCCAAAAAGACTCGCGTGAAACCAACGTTGCTTAGTTAATGAATCTTGAGCGACGACCTCATGTGATGTCAAACTCGTAATTTGTGCCATCAAATGTGCAAATGTAACACACCTTACGCAACACGCACGATGGCTATATTATGTAATACGCGGAAAAATTAACAACACATGATATGATGACGTGGATCAACATGAATACGAGAAACGTGTAGGAAATACACACATTTTAAACAATTATAAATTGTAATCCATGAAGAGTTATGAAGGCAACGAGGGACCCAAAAAAGTGTCAAGAGGTTGTACACATGAACACAATACGTATAGTGGCATGGCCCAATCATCATCTTCAATATATTTCATATTAGGTGACGTTTGGTTCGCAGAATCTGATGGAATTGGAATGTTGAATTCCATTGACTAGATTTCATTCCCTTGTTTGGTTCAATCTTTTTGATGGATGGAATATTTGAATTCCATCAAATTCCATGGATAAAGGAATTGAACAATCCTTCACAATACCTTGGGATTTTGATGGAATATAGTCTTGTATTTTCATAATCACAAATATTAATTTAATTTAATACTTTTATTTTTTGTTTAGTTGAATACTTTTATTTTTTAGTTAATTTAATTTAATTTTTTTATTTAATTTTTGTGATTTTATACTTTATTTATTATTTTTATTTTTTTAAAATATTTAACATTTTATCTTTTTAATTTAATTTAATTTTGTTTATTCATTTTATTTATTATTTTATTTTTCAAAGTATTTTTAGTTTTATAATTTTTTTTAAAAAGGGTTCAAATTTAGAATTTTCTAAACTTTAAAGTTTTAATACTGTTTATATTCAATTTAGTCTTTTTATATAGAACTAATTATTTTTGTATATTACATACTAATAGCAAAAAGTGTAATTTTTAGTTACTTTAAATTTGATCTTGAAATTCGTTTTTTGACCAAATTTAAAAAATGGAACTATCACAAAAAATGACTATATTTGTAAGCTCAATAACCATTATGGAACATATTATTTTAAAAAAAACATGTGTTACCTTCACACAACAATTGTCTTCCATGACATGGAATAATGTGAGAAGTATCTTTTCGTGAGAAATGTGAGAAGTATTTTTTAACTGTTGATCACTTTTAATCAAATACCCT
The DNA here is from genome assembly GCA_033807775.1 of Saussurea involucrata. Lineage (NCBI taxonomy): Eukaryota > Viridiplantae > Streptophyta > Magnoliopsida > Asterales > Asteraceae > Saussurea > Saussurea involucrata. Next base: position 9,113,007 of record CM066325.1, on the reverse strand, counting down.
TCAATGATTTGCATCTTAGAATGGAGTTGATCTGGTACCTCTTATCTCCGTGCATCTCATCCTAATGTTCGTCTATTTCTATCGAACGGTTGATAACCACTTCTTATTCTTCTCACCAAATTTTACACTTCTCACCGAAACACAACGCTGTCATGCATCATGATTAACTATCATCTACAAAATGGCGATGCAAGATCATGAACATTTTTAACACCGATTTTTGGCCCAACTCGTTTAACTACCCTTCTTTGATGTTTCATGCAGGGCTCTTTGTGTACATATGGATGTGCCCGTAAAGTGAGATGTTGTGTGCGTTCATTACCAAACAACAACAACAAATAAACTCAACCATAATGCGTCCAATCTTATACTTTAATCGCTTTCATATTACAACTACACATGCCTAATAAATGCAATTTCAGACAAACATTTTAATGAAGCATTGATATTGTGTTGGAAAATAAATAGCCAAAAATTTATAAGGAAAAAAACGTTTAGTATTTGCCGTTAGTCTATTTACTTTATTTTTGAATATCTTTAAAGTAAACGTGTTTAAACAAAAACAATATTAACCCCAAAATCAAGTTATAACACATAGTCACATACAGAACATCATATAAGGCAAGGGGAAAACTTTAAAAGAACGGAAAAATGAGGAACATATGATAGATTTCATATGAATGGTATGTACCTGTGCATACAAGTAATTTGTAACATACACACACGCATATGCATCCGTGTATATGCACAAATACATAATGCAAACGCGCATAAAAACAAAAAAACAACAACTTAATTTATTTGTATACACAAGTGTATATTGTCTAAATGAAAGGCCACCAGCGTATTTCTTATTTTTTTTAAGGGTTTTCCCCTGAACCTCTATCATATATTTGATTCATATTATTTAATTATATAATAAAAAAATAAAGTAACCCATAATAATAAATAAATTTACACAATCAAACCATCCTTTACTTTTGGAAAAGTTAAATACCAAAATGACTTATTTACCCTTATGAATAATATAATTTTGACAAAAAACCCGTTTTGATATGCCACATCACTATTACATATACCTCATCACAATCACAAACAAACAAACTAACATCAAGATAAATAAATTTCCATTTGACGAAACCCGGTATTGATATTTCACAAATAACTAAACAAGTACCAAATGGTATTTGACCTAGCGGTATGTGAACATTTTTCCTCTTGCAGACGATTAAAGGTTCAAACCTCACCAAAGATGAAGAAAGTATGCTAGTTTATTTGTTGCATTTGCTGTATATAAATATTATATAATTAGAAAAAAAAATAACTAAACAAGTTTATATTAAATTATATGTTTTATGAGACGCTAAAAATACGATTTTTATGGGTATTTATGTAATTTGGCTTGTTGTGTGTTCTTTTTGGTAAATGGATTATTATTCCCCCTTTTTCAGATAATATAATAATAATAATAATAAAAATTTCAGCCGTCAAGATTTTACTCCGTCAATCTCCAATCGTTAAATCATCGCACGCCTCTTGCCCTAACAAACAAACCCCCTCCTCATCAAACCAAGATTCACAGACGCCTTCTCTTCGCTTTTCCCCAAATTTATTTTCTTTAAATTTATAAAAATTAATTCAAATTTCATAAATTTACCGGATCTGAACTACTCGTCGGCGCTTAAACCCGTCTCCGAAACCCTAAAAACTTACCAGAAAAACCAAACAATCTCTCACCGATTGCTCATCCAGGTGCGTTTGCTTTGGTAAAGATCGAGGAGCTTTTCTTTTCCTTGTTCTACAGCTGGTGAGTGATTGAATTTGTAGATATATATATATGTATATATATTTGTGTATACATGCATGCAATTGTTGTTGGCGTAAGTGTTTCTAAGCAAGATTTGTTGTTTTTTGTTCATGAGTTTTACTGAGAAATGGAAGAATGAACAAGAAGGAAAAAAGAAAGATAAAAAAGAAGCTCAAATGTGTGTCTTTGTGTTTTGTTGTTAGGTAACTGTGAAATTTGATTTTTGAAGGTTTTTGTTTAGTACATTATGTGAAGAACATTTGTGCATTTTTGTTGTTATTTTTTTTTCTTATTAAATTTAGGACCTTAATTTACCACATTGGCATTATTCTTGACCATTTCTTGTACTACATGGTTGTATTCTTGTTTGGTCTTCCTAAAGTTTGTTTTAGCGAATTATCTTACACTTATTGCGAAATTTCAGCTGGACTTTAGATTTTGTATGCTAATTGATTGTGGGAATGGTTTATGATGCAGAATTAATGAAGTAATGTGCTGAATTCAGAGGAAATAATGGCCTCTAAAGGTCCAAGGTCTAGACTTGATCATGAGACGAGGGCCAAGCGGCAAAAGGTGAGTTTTTACATTAAGGAAAACAGGCACTAATAACATTTTTATTTGGGTTGCTGATTATCTTAATCTGTAGATCTGCCGCCGCAAAATCTTTAGACCATTCAGTTGTAGTTGCTTTACTTAATGTTTTAGGTGGAAGTGATGCTTTTATTTGTTATTCATGGTTGGTTGAGGATATGGTTTGCAATTTGCATCTTGTATTGAAGCATGTAGCATTGTAGCCAAGTTGAAATCCTACTTTGCGTAGATATTTCATGTATTAAAGCTTGCCTTTCACTATGTTCTTTTTTTGCCAAACGAATCTAGTTCTTGTTGATAGATGAGGTTGCTTGTAGCCTTGTACTCAAAAGATTAGAAAGAAGAAATTGCAATAGAAGGTGCTAAGTTTGATTAAAGTGAATGGACTTGATATATGTATGTTGATACATTGAACTTTGGGATTGCAAGGAATGTAGGAATATCTCTCTCTCTCTCTCTATATATATATATATAGAGAGAGAGAGAGAGGGAGGGAGGGGAGGTGTAAGTAGAAAGCTGAGTAACACCCTAGTAACCCTTCATCTGGACAATATGCACATGTGCATACAAATAATTGAAGTTTTTTCCGCTGGCTTTTTTGCACGTGTGCATGTTACAAATTACCCGAATACACATGTGCATACCGTCTAGATGAACTGTTACCAGGGTATTTCTCAGTTTTTCATTTTTTGGGGGTTTTTTTCCTGAACATTACCCTATATATTTGAATATATATATATATATATATATATATATATATATATATAGGACGATAATCAAATGAGAACCTAAAATATGTTGAGAACCGTGAAAACCAATCTAAAGCCGTTAATTGATTTTAATCTATGGACATTATTATAGGAAAAAATAGGTTGAGAACCTATGAATGAATTTTTATGTTTTTAAAACCATAGGATCAAAACCAAATGACGGCTTAGATCGGTTCCCACGGTTCTCAACCTATTTTTGGTTCTCACATGATTTAACCCCTATATATATATATATCTATGAAGCTATCTTTATGTACCATCGGCGGATAAGAATTCTTGGGTTGCATAGTTGATGGAAATTTCATGGTTGATAACACGTTCAACCTGTTTCCCAAGCGTTTGGTGCTTCTCTCTATACCTTCTCTTTTAGGAACTTCCATTAATTCCATTTCCTGTCAAACTCCCATGCTCCTCCCTAAGATTATATTGTTGTTTAAAATATTCTCAAACCCAAGGTTGAGAATAACCAACCCAAGCCCAATATATCCCAAGTAATTCAGTCTTATGGTTCTTCATTATCTGCATATGGTCTTTCCTAGGTGCTCATTATGTATGGGCTTTTAGTTTAATGTTTTTATAGGAAAGAACTTATTGAATCAGTCATTTGGGCTCATAATAAATTAAAAGTTGCTCCGGCTACCCAACCGAGAGCCTTTAGCATTGTACAAGTGGGAGTAACCCATTACCTTACATCTGTCTCAAAAGATGGATGAATTTAGACATATCTTAGTCATTTAAGATGCGGTAACTTCTGCCTTTTGCAAGCAACTTATTTGTAGACTATTTTCATCCTACATCATAGCAAGCAATCTTTCCAACGATGTTGCGACAAATTTTTATTTTATTTTATTTGATGTCAATTATAGATTTAAGGTTGACACACTTTAGTCTTTAGCAACACCTGTTTGGCTCTGATTAAATATCATACTCTGCATATCTCGTAACTCATAACTCACATTGAACCAGTTGTTGAAAGTGGTAAGCATCTGCCACTTGAAAAACTGTCGGTATATTAGCATGTACTTTGAAGAAATATGTTTTCGCATTTATGTAATGATGAATGCTACTGCCAAGTTGCTGACCATGTTCAGACACATTATTGACCATCGATCCTATTCTAGGCACTTGAACCGCCCAAAGAACCGCGGCGGCCCAGAACACATTGGGACCATCTTCTAGAAGAGATGGTATGGTTATCAAAGGTATGATTTTGTTCTATATCGACTTTGTATTTTGGCAAAAATGTTAGATGTTGTCACAGACTTGTTAGATTAATTAAGTAAAATTTTTGGTGCAAAATACTATTTAATATCAGGATTTCGAGTCGGAGAGAAAATGGAAATTGGCCCTGGCAAAGAAGATTGCCACACGGGCCAGCAAAGGTATGGTGGATCAGGCCACGAGAGGAGAAAGAAGAGTGAAGGTTTGTTGTTTTCTTAATCTTACAAAATTTTATCATACGGAAACTTTATTTTGGATATCGATTTTGATGTTCAAATTGTCGATGTTGCTTTGCGATCAGGAGGAAGAGCTCCGGATGAAAAAAGTTGCACTCAATATTTCCAAAGACGTGAAGAAGTTTTGGACGAAAATCGAGAAACTGGCAAGTCGTTTTCGTAATTTAATTTGTGGGGAAGCTGTGGTTTACTTTTTTAATTTGGATACAAAATCAGGCTTAGTGAAATATCATGTGATTACAGGTGCTATACAAGCATCGGTTAGAGCTTGATCAGAAGAAGAAAAAAGCGCTCGATAAGCAGCTCGAGTTTCTTTTAGGACAAACAGAAAGGTATTCAACGATGCTGGCGGAAAACCTCGGGGATTCATCTCCTCGCCAGCGTGTGAATTCATCGATGGTGCAGGAACAACCTGCCATTCTATACGAAGATCATACAGACGCCAATGGGTGTGCTGAACCAAATGTTGGTATGAAAAAATTGTTTATCTGAGGTTTAAATTGTATCTCGAGTTATCTTGTTGAGGACGTTTACGTGACTTGTTTTATTTCTTTTGGCAGAGTCCCAGTCAGATATTTTAGAAACTGACGAAGACTATAAGTCTGAAAATGAACCAGTAAGTTTTGTTCTCGTTCTTTTTAATTGTTAGAGAACTTATTTATCTTATTCTCAAACACACGCCACATATGTTATATTTAAAATAAGGTGTATCTTGTATTTAAGGCGGTGGAAGGAATAGAACCACACATATACACAAGGAAGTTACACAGTTAAAGTTACTTATTCAAAGGTTTGAAAAAACACGAATAAAAAATCTTCATTTTATTTAGTTGAACATTGTATTCAACTTCAGAAAGTAACCATTTTTTCACTTCCTTTTCGTTATAGAGCAGTTAAACCAAACACTGCAAATAAAAAACTTAGGTGGCATTTGTTTTTTTAAGAGGTGCCGAAGTCTGAAGTCTTATTTCACGTCTGATTGATAAGAGGTGGTGCTGAAGTCTGAAATCTGAATCAATAAGACAGTTTGTTTTTGTAAACTGATTATGTTTGAATTGTCTATTTTAGCCAATCAGAATATTATAGTGTTGAATTTATATATAAATTTATACAATTTCACATAATTATCCATCATCATTATGGAATTTACATCTAAATTATAAAAGTAGCTTTGATTTAAACGAAAAGGATTGATTGAGAGAGGTGAGGATCTATTTGGTAAGGATTGGATCGATTAAGGTTAATCGACTGAGAGAGGTGAGGATCGATTTGGTAAGGATCGTATGAGAAAAAGGATCAATTAAGAAATGTCACTGATGAGGATCTGGAGAACAAAAAGAGGCAAATAAGGGGTTGGTTTATCTCTTACTAGATAAGAGGACGGTAAGACATAAGTGGCTCTGAAATTTTTGAAAAAAACAGTATGAACGGCCCTATCTCTTACCGAATCAGACATATGAGGTTGATAAGGGGTATTTTTTAAATAACAAACAAGGCCTTGGTCTCCTTTGAAACGAAGAATTATTTAAAAGGGAGATAAAGATAACTACATGAATAGTTTTTCTACTCTATATATATATTGTTAGATCAAAACCACAATTCTTTTAATAGTGCATATGAGAATATCTTCTTTTTGTTGCTGCTTTAGGAAGACGATGAGCATACGATTGAGGAAGATGAAGCCCTCATAACTGAAGACGAAAGACGAGAGGAACTTGAAGCTTTGCAGAATGAAGTAGATTTACCCCTTGAGGAGTTACTCCGCCGTTACGCCGTTGCAGAAGGTTAGTCATTCCGAGCCCCTTCTGCTTCGTTTATTGAAGTCATTTGCAACTAGTTAGCTTGTTGTTCTATGTGGTGGTTTTGATTTGTAAAATATGCTTCCTAGATTGTTGGGTGAAAGTGTGAAACTAGTTCTTTTTGATAATTTGGAGTAGGACTGGCACATCGTTACAATTATGAATTTGAGGCTGCTGAAGTACTTTCCGCTTTGCAGCTGGATTTTACGTGCATGGTCTAAGATCTTTTATACAGTTTTTTGGTAGAAGTTTTCATAACTTTGAATGGGTTGTTTGGCTGTGAAAAGAATCTAAAATGGACGTTGAAAATGAATATAAAACCCTCCACCACAATGTTGGATGAGCCCGGGAAAAAACGATCCCTCTTTCACCTCACTTTTGTCTTAGGGGCTGTTTTGGTAGTTTCGGAATCATTTAGTGCAGAATGATTAAGTGGTCACAATGGTTAAGAGACTATGTATGGCTAAGTTTCAGATAGAAAATGATTGTTTGGAAACTGTGCTGAATAAACTGTCTGAAGGACGTAAAATTACCATTTTACCCCCAGTCTTGTGTTGAATGAAACTTAACATTTGATAAATGTTTTGAATGAAATTTCTGAATGAAAAACAAAAAATAGTTAATTATCCAAGACAATGCATGAAATTTTTGAACGAGAAAAAGAAAATAATAAAGTATGAAATTAAAATGAAAAATAGAAAAGGCAATACTATATATGTGTGTGTGAGCATACTAAGATAGAAAAGACAGTACCATATTTATATATATTTATATATGTGTGTGAGCATATGAAGATGAACTAACAAACTGAAAAGGAGATGAGAGCGTGAGAGGGTGAAGGGAACTTTTGGAAGAAAACAAGTTCTGAACCATTTGGCAACACCATAGATAAAGAATCGCTCAGAGGCTTTAAAATCAATTTAGAGGTCATTTTTGTTTTGCTGAACAAGGTCTTTCTCTTATCAAATCAGAGTCTAACTCTTAATGGCATCATTAAGAGGCTACCAAAATTCCCCTTACTCTCTCTAGCTTAAAGTTCTGAATTGTTTCTTTATCTTTAGACTCAAACTAATAGTAATCCTTGAGTATCTTCAGCCAGTACAGAAAGTACTCGAGAAATGACTGAAGGTGTAGCTGAACTAACTCAGCCATCGGAGGATGACTCTCGGTGTAAGTAACGTGGTTCGTCTTTACTTTTCCAATCGTAAATGGCTTCACTGTTGATTACTTTTTTTTGCAGGTAACGGAAATGACAATTCTGATCATAGATTAAAAAAAGAGAGTGCTGAACCAGCTCGGAGTCGTCATTGTGTAAGTTGTAGGTCTTCATCACGGTTATTAACATAAAATTTGAAGTAAGTTCACTGTGGAGCATGATACGTTTTCTTGATCTTATTACAGGCTGAAAGTAATGGCGGCTTATCGGTTTCAGAAAATCATCATTCAGACGTCAAGAAACATGGCGTTAGAAAAAGTAAAGGTCTTCAAGAAGGGCGCAAAAAATATTTGGAATTAGACTTTAATGATGAAAATGTAAGATTGTTTAAGATTCAGACAGTTTAACTTGTTGGAATTATAGATATTCATATGATTTCATGATTTATGTAGGAGGATGGCGACTTTGTACTCGCAAATGGAGAGGAAAAGGTATGTTATATGATATGATGTATTTAGATGGCCATGTATGGTATTAGGATCTTGTTAGTTCAAAGTGCTTAAAATGGTCAAATGCTGCAAACTTTTTTTGATTTGAATTTACGTAATATAGCCATGTTATTTAACTATTTATTTTGGATGCAGGATGACGAAACGACTTTGTTGGAGGAAGAAGAACTAGCAAAGGCCGAATCCGATGAAACAGTAGATGAGGTGAATAGATTGGCTTTTGACCTTGAGATTTTATCTTACTATCATATGGCCATATGGGCACCGAGTATTCTCGAAATCTTATGTGGGATTATAAATATTACTTCATAAGAGGGAGGTTCAGTTGCCAAAAAATGAAAAATTGAGGAACACCATGGTAACCGTTCATCTGGACGGTATGCACATGTGCATACAAGTAGTTGAACCTGTTTTTTGTTTTTATTCACGTGTGCACGCTACAAATTACTCGTATGCACATGTGAATACCGTGCGGATAAACGGTTACAAGGGTGTTCCTCAATTTTCTTTTTTTTGCGGTTTTCCCCTGGACCTTACCCTACGTGTTATAAGGATATATTTTATGAACCAAGCTATTGTTTTGCAGATTGCGTTATTGCAAAAGGAGAGTGAAATTCCAATAGAGGATTTGCTTGCAAGGTATAGACAGGTATGTTGATAAGGGTGACAACTTGTTGCTTGCAAGTTCTTGCTATGTTCTAATATATTTCCTTTTTTCCGTGTCGTCTCCTTATTTTTAACAGGATTCCGACGTTAATAGAAGTACAGAGGACGATTCACAGTCTGAATGTGCGTCTGAATCAGAAGATATGTCTGATTCTTCACCACTACAAGACGCTGCAGTTGATCTGCAACATGTTACGTTGGATGAAGAAGTTCGTTCACCGATTGAATTCCCGGTCAACTGTCGAGATATTCAGCATGTTTCCATGGATGAAGCTGATTTACCGACTGAACTCCATTCAGTCAAATGTTCGACTAGTGAACAGGAAGAGAAGCCAGATCAAACGGTTGATGACGGCGGGGAGAATGATGACAGAATTGCCGATGCAGCAGCTGCGGCCAGATCAGCACAGCCAACTGGCAATACGTTTTTAACAACTAAAGTGCGGACAAAATACCCTTTTCTTTTGAAATTCTCTCTCCGTGAATACCAACACATCGGGTTGGACTGGCTAGTGACGATGTACGAAAAACGACTTAACGGGATTCTTGCGGACGAAATGGGGCTCGGGAAGACGATTATGACGATCGCCCTTCTTGCACATCTCGCATGCGAAAAGGGGATATGGGGTCCACATCTCATCGTCGTACCGACTAGCGTCATGCTCAACTGGGAAACCGAGTTTCTTAAATGGTGTCCCGCTTTCAAAATCTTGACGTATTTCGGAAGTGCAAAAGAGCGGAAACACAAGCGGCAAGGATGGCTGAAACCGAATTCTTTTCACGTCTGCATAACGACTTACAGACTTGTTATTCAGGATTCAAAGATTTTCAAGCGAAAGAAATGGAGATACCTGATTTTGGACGAAGCCCATCTTATAAAAAACTGGAAGTCGCAAAGATGGCAAACGCTTTTAAATTTTAATACGAAAAGGCGTATTCTTTTGACTGGTACTCCTCTGCAGAACGATCTTATGGAACTGTGGTCGTTAATGCATTTCTTGATGCCACATGTTTTTCAGTCTCATCAAGAATTTAAAGATTGGTTCAGTAATCCGATATCCGGAATGGTTGAAGGTCAAGAAAAAGTCAACAAAGAAGTAGTTGACCGGCTGCATAACGTCCTCCGTCCTTTTATACTCCGTCGCTTAAAAAGAGACGTCGAGAAACAATTACCAATGAAACACGAGCATGTTATTTACTGTAGACTTTCAAGGAGGCAGCGGAATTTATACGAAGATTTCATCGCGAGCTCGGAAACGCAAGCAACTCTCGCGAGTTCGAATTTTTTCGGGATGATAAGTGTTATAATGCAACTCCGTAAAGTTTGCAACCATCCCGATTTATTCGAAGGCCGTCCGATTATTAGTTCGTTTGACATGAACGGAATTGACACCCAGTTTTGTTCTTCTGTTTGCTCCGTGCTTGAGCCCGGCCCGTTTTCCACCGTCGATCTTTGTGAACTCGGGTTCGTGTTCACTCATCTAGATTTCGAAATGACATCATGGGAAAGCGACGAAGTTCAAGCAATCGCTACGCCCATGAAATTAATCGAAGAGCGTGCGAAAGAAGTAGTGAAAAAAAGGATAAAGTTTTCGAACGGGTTTAATATCTTTGAAGAAATTCAAAATGCGCTTTTAGAAGAGAGAGTTAAAGAAGTTAAAGAACGGGTGGCGGCGGTTTCGTGGTGGAATTCTTTAAAATGTAGGAGAAAACCGATGTATTCGACGGGTTTACGGGAAACCGTCTTGGTCCCGGAACCCGTTTCTGATTTTACCCTTCCCGACTTCGTACTTTCCCCGGTTGATCGGTTCAAGCAGATGGCGGATCACGTCGAGAGTTTCATGTTTGCGATCCCGGCTGCACGGGCTCCACCTCCAGCTGGATGGTGCAGCAAATCGGGAACGTCGGTTTTTTTCGACCAAAATTTCAAGGCGAGATTTTCGAAAGTTTTATCGCCGCTACTGACACCGATTCGTCCCGCTATTGTCCGGCGGCAAGTTTATTTTCCCGATAGGCGGTTAATACAGTTTGATTGCGGAAAGCTGCAAGAGCTCGCTGTTCTTCTTAGACGACTTAAATCAGAAGGTCATCGAGCATTAATATTTACTCAAATGACGAAAATGCTTGATGTTTTGGAAGCGTTCATAAATTTATATGGATACACGTACATGCGTTTAGACGGTTCTACCCCTCCTGAAGAGCGGCAAACTTTAATGCAACGGTTTAATACGAACCCGAAGTATTTTCTTTTCATTTTGTCGACTCGTAGTGGCGGGGTTGGAATCAACTTGGTGGGTGCGGATACTGTTATATTTTACGATAGCGATTGGAATCCCGCGATGGATCAACAAGCTCAAGATCGGTGTCACAGGATCGGGCAAACACGTGAAGTGAATATTTATCGTTTAATTAGCGAGTGCACGATTGAAGAGAATATTTTAAAGAAGGCAAAACAGAAGCGGGCTCTTGACGATTTGGTGATTCAGAGCGGAGAGTATAATACGGAGTTTTTTAAAAAGCTCGATCCGTTGGAATTGTTCTCGGGACACGAAACGGTTGCGGTGAATAATATACGGAAAGAGAAGACGCCCTCTAACAGGGTTGAAGTCCCGGTGTCGAATGCGGATGTGGAGGCTGCGTTGAAGCATGCGGAAGATGAAGCGGATTACATGGCGTTAAAGAAAGTCGAACAAGAAGAGGCGGTGGAAAATCAGGAGTTCACGGAAGAAGCGATTGGGAAAATGGAAGATGACGACTTATTGAACGATGAAGATGGGAAGCTTGATGAATCAGCCGATCATGGTGGGTTAGTTACGGGACCGGTAGAAGATAATCCACAAATGATAAATTGTAGCAACCCGAATGACGAGATGGGTTTGACTTTGGTCAAGGATGAAGATGATGTTGATATGCTGGATGATGTCAAACAGATGGCTGAAGCAGCTGCAGCATCTGGACAGGAGGTCTTATCGTTTGATGATCAACTTCGTCCGATTGATAGGTATGCGGTACGGTTTCTCGAGACGTGGGATCCAATTATCGACAATGCGTTGATAGAATCTCAGGATCGGTTTGAGGAAGCTGAATGGGAGCTGGATCATATCGAGAAGTTAAAGGAGGATATGGAAGCAGACGGTGATGACGATGAGGAACCGTTAGTCTATGAAAGTGAGTTCCTTTTTTTTGTGTTGTCGTATCGTTTACAAAGTTGTCGTTCATTTATCTTTTATTCAGATTTTCATACGTTAAGACACCGATAAGTAAATACCGCTAATTGTTAAAGAAACCCTTTTTAGGGTTATCAAGATTTATATCGATTTCGTTTCTTAAACAACCGTTAAGCACGTTTGGTTTCATGTTATCAGGATGGGATTCTGAGTTTGCAACGAAGGTATACCAAGAACAAGTCAAAGCATTGGCTGAACATCAGGTGGGCATTTGTCTTTATCTGTAAATCTGTCTGTATACAATCTCCGTGTTTAACTTGCTGATAGTTTCACGTAATTACGTTTTTGTAGTTGATGGAAGAGCGTGAAATGGAAGCTAGAGAGAAGGAACTTGCGGAATCGGACTCGATGAAGTATGAGCTTATTCTAAAAAGATTTATGTGTTGATGTTTAATAAGAAGATTTCTGATTCAGGTAATTAATCTTTCTGAGCAGGAACGAAACGGTTGTTCGGAAACCGAAGTCTAAGAAGAAGACGAAGAAAACGAAGTTCAAGTCGTTGAAAAAAGAAGCTTTATCTTCCGACACAAAGATTACAAACGTAGAGTCCCCAATAGAAGTTGATGACGATTTTGATGACGATGAGTTGATCCTGGTGAAGAAACGCAAAAAACCCGTCGTGGACGAGAGTGAAGTGAAGATCGTCAAGAAGTCGAAAAAGGTCAAGAAGATTTCCGAACCAAGCTCTTTAGATGGGGACTCAAATTCGTTACCTGAGCAGCAAGACGAACCGAAAGAAATGAAATTATGTGTAAATAATCTCGAGGTTGACCATAAGCCAGTCAACAGAAGCAAAACCGGAGTGAAAATCTCGATCACTTCGATGCCGGTTAAACGTGTGATGACGATAAGGTTGGAGAAGTTAAAGAAGGGAAGCATATGGCCTAACGATTGTCTTCCGGCACCGGATTCTTGGTTATCGTCGGAGGATGCGGTTCTTTGTGCCGTTGTACACGAATACGGTGTGAATTGGAGTCTGGCTAGCGATGTTTTGAACGGAATGACAACCGGAGGGTTTTATAGGGGGATTCTTCGTCATCCCGTTCATTGTTGTGAGAGGTATCGTGAGCTCGTACAGAGATACGTGTTGTCTACTTCTGACAATCTTCATAACGAAAAATCAAGTAATGTTGGTGTTGGCAAAGCTCTTTTGAGAGTAACTGAGGTAAGCTAGATCTTTCGATCCCCACATTCTCTACTTTCCAATTCTACCCTTAATTATGAGAAGGCGACAAGTGTCAGTATCATATATGCCTGTGTATCATGCGTGTAATCATATATGATAAAGAGACTTCCGCCTTCTCGCAAAATGTTATGATATAGACACTTCCTGTCTTCTCGCAAAATGGAACACCCTGACAACCATTCACCTAGATGGTAGCATATGTGCATACAAGTAATTTGTAGCATGCAAACGTGCATAAAGAACAAAAAACAGCTTCAATTTCTTGTATGCACGTGTGCATACCTTTCAGCTGAACAGTGTTCCTCAGTTTTTCATTTTCTTGAGGTTCTCCCAAACTCTCTCTCTCTCTCTATATATATACACACAGAGAGAGAGAGAGAGAGAGATCTATAGATTGGGGTTGGTTAATTTAGGAACCGTAAATGTTTTTAGAACTTGGGAATCAACTATTCATGACGCACATCGTGAAAGGTATTAATGATATCCATCATGAATTACGAAAAGCATATTATTCATGAATAATTTAGGGTTATTCATCGTGAATAACTAATGAAATAGTTGGTTCCCAGATTTTCAAGATATTTCTGGTTCTCATTCGAATTTCCCCCTATACAGATTATACATTTATACTCATTTATTTGTTTTGACTCGATTCTTGAACTCCTTTGCTTACTATCTAAGTGTTTGTGTATAACGGTGAGATGTTTCTTTGTTTAGGAGCATGCCAAGATGTTGTTAGATATAGTGTCGGAACTGCCGGATCAAGCGTACACTCTTCAGAACCATTTCTTTCACCTACTTGCATCCGTGTGGAGGGCAAATACTCGTTATGGTCACCGGAAAACCCCGTTGTCTATCGGAAGCGCAAGATTTCGTACTTCTCGAGATCCCATTAGGACACAATCGCAAAAAATGAATTTCACTAACCTAAGCCCGATTAGCAGATTAGTAGCCGATGCCCTCGAAAACGCTCAAAATATACCAAGGGAGGACAGAGTTTCCAATTTCAGTGAACGAAACGAAGCCCGAGCTGTTGACCAGGTGGGAATCACTCTAGAATTTCCTTCTGGAAGGGACGATCCAAGTGTCCCGTTGCCATTGGCCGTATCTCTGTCGATAGATGTCTCTGAACCACCGGTTCCGTCCGAACCCGTCACCGTTGGCAGGAATCTTCATTTTAGATCATCGAAGGATACTGCTGAATGCCGTTTCAGGTATGAATCTATTCTCGCATTAACCGTTCTAAACCATGATTTTTGTCGGGGCTGTTTGTTTACTTCTTAATAGTTCCATTAAGAGGCAACCTCTGAATCACTAAGAGATGAATTTTGATTGGCAAAAAAAGTCTTTCTCTTAATGGTTCTAAACTCTCTAAATGATTTTTGTATCTTCGCCCCCCTTAACCATTCAGCGCCGTAATTTCATCCTGAACAATTACCAAACAACCATATTTCATTTTGCATCATCTCATAAGAGCCTCTTAATCATTCCGAGTTTCCGACCACTTAATCATTCTACACCAAATCATTCAGCAACTGCCAAACAACCTTAGGCTGGTTGCGATGGTTTTTGTGTGTTTGGGGGCTCGGCTATCCGGTATCCTACGTAAGGTGTAAAGTGTCGGGTATTTTTTGTTGTAATTTAATTTCGACTTTGATAAACACTACGAAAAAATCGGCTTTATACGACGTCAAATATGTCTAAATGTCGTAATAGACTGCATTATAGGAATTAAATTAATAAGACCAACGAATTGTGTGTTCTAACTCCTATATAAAGGTGTTATGATGAGTTGACATGACGCTTTTAGGTGTCCTAACAAGTTTTAAGCATAGTTTTGAAATATATGAAAAGATTGTTCGTAGGACACTTTTCAAAAGTGTCATGTAAAAAAAACTAATAGGACATTTTATTTCAAAAGTGTCCTAAAAAAACTTGTTAGGATGCCTAAATACGTCATAATATCCTATTGTAACACCTATATATAGGAATTATAATTGTTTGGTTCTATCCTAATAAAGTAGTCTATTACAACATTTAGGGCATGTTTGTTAGCAGCTGCTTAATGAGCTTAATGGGACTCGCAGGTTAATCGGTCAACTATACATGGATTGTTTGGTAGTGGCTTAATGATGTAGAAAGTGGGTTATGCAGTAAGCTTCCAAGGGGGAGCTTTATGCAGAAAGCCAAGTTAGTTGCTTATTCAGTAAGCTTCTAAGGGAGCTTTATGCAGAAAGCCAAGTTTTTTTTTCCAGACCTACCCCTCCCGAATAAAAAACACGCTCCGTCCATCTATGAAAAAACCCTCCTAGACAAAAAAACCTTCCCAATTTATACAACAGATTAATCTACACAGACAACTTTATCCATACACGACTTAACGGAAAACCAACCAAACATTCCCTTAGACATATTGAAGTCCTATAAAGCCGATTTTGTTGTAGTGAAACTATACCGAATGAGCTCATCTGTTAGATCATCCCGAATGTCTTGTTATTCTTAATAATTATATATATATATATATATAGAGGGAGGTTCAAGGGAAAACCTAAAAAAAACGGAAAACTGAAAAAAACCCTAGGAGCCCTTCATTTGGACGGTATGCATTTGTGCATACAGGTAAATAGTTGACTTTTTGGTTTTATGCACAAATGCATGTTACAAATAACCTGTATGCACAAGTGCATACCGTCCAGATGAAGGGCTCCTAGGGTGTTCTTTAGTTTTCCGTTTTTTTGAGGTTTTCCCTTGAACCTGACCCTATATATATATATATATATCAATCCACCATACATTCTAACATTTTATACGAACCCTTTTACAGGGATGCATCACGGGCCACCATCGAGGGAGGTTTAGGCTTGCCACCATCAGCATTCCCAATAATCGACATCAAATCCAGACCACCGTCTAAATCTCAACTGTCAGGAAAACACAAGCAGCTGAATCCCGAAGCACCATCAAAGTCATCCAAATCCAAATCAAAGAAACCCATAACGGATTCCAACGAAACTCTTCCTCCCAACTTGCAACCACCCTCAACACCTCCCAACCATTCATGCTCCAGATTCGATTCAACAACCTTCGTTCCTGGTCTCCCATTCGACGATTTCCTAACCTCATCTTCCTTAGAAATCAGCAACGAGGTTTGTCTGGATACAGCAAGTTTCGATATAGTGCCTCATAATTATGACCCTGGCTTCACTTCAGGTCTCGAAGATTGTTCTTTATCTCCGGAGTTTACTGATATTGGATAGTAGTTGGGCCGGGTTTTAATGTGGGTTTGGTTTTAAGCTAACTGGGCCAGTGCATTTTGACGTGGGGACCACATGTTTCGTATATTATTTGAATGCACGGAAGAAGGGATCCTGCTGGTGTATCCGGAATGTTCCAAGATGGGGTCGGAAATGGATTCGTGGAAGATACAACATTTTGCACATAAAAAGTCATGTAACATTGTATAGCATGTGGCCCTTCAACTTTGTAACCCTTTTCTTTTTAATTTTTCGGTGGGTGGGTGGGAAATGGTGCGTTAGTTTTCGGTTAAAATTGAATTATTTCGGCACATTCCCGTCTCATAGTGTAGGATTAGGAAACAGGAAATTAGTCTTTGATGAATGAAAAAGCGATTTACTCCATTTTTTAGTGTACTATATATACAGATCAGGTAAGCCATGGTGCACCCATGAGGTCGGTGGTTTGGGTCGAAAACAGGTTTGGTGCGCACCGGGGGTTCTGAACTTGGGTCGATTGGAGCCTCGTGGTTCAGGTGCTATAAATGGTTAGGGGCTTTTGGGCTCGGTCATGACTCGTGTGGATGTTGTTTTGCAGGTGGATGCCTTTAGCTTTGCGTTTAGGGGCGAACCCACTATGGTGCATATGGTGGCTCTTGTTTCTCGGTCGCAGTTGATTTTTTTTATGGTCGTGATAGGTGTCACCGTATTATTTCGCTGGGTGCAATCATATATTTCGTAAATTACGATAATAACACAAGTTCCTGTTGGTGAAGTTGGTTTTCAATGTACTTTCTGTTCTTTTGGGTGTGGGTTTAAATCATTGTATCATTTCATTAGTTTTTAGCTTTCAATTTATGGGACAAAAGCAGTGTTAAAAAAGGCATGTCATGGCAGCGATATGGCGTAAGACGTTTCTCCGCTAACGAAATGACACATGGCGTTATCGCGAGACGTTTTTCCAAAAAATTTAATCTTGTGTTTTTACACTTTTAAATTTAGATTTTGTATTTTTTTATACTTATCTAAACACATCATAAAAGACGACTGAAAGCTTGATATTCTTGATGAACTTTTTAATTGGGCTAGAAAAGTTAAGCCCACAACACGAAAACTAAATATAATCAGTACATATGTGTTTTTTGGTGGTCGAGTACTCGAGTCAGTCCAAACTGCTAAAAAAATACGTTCAAACCGCGACCGTAATGGACCAAGTGGCTTGGTAATTTTTCAAACTGACCAAACTAACCGGTTTAATTTAATTTCAGATCGGATCAGACTGTTGAAACAACCAAATACATTCCGGTTTGACGTTATCTACATTCGTCAATACGTGTCTTAATCGACGTTTGAATTATATGTTCAATGGATTTAAAGTAGATACATAAGAAATGCCATTTTCTCATGTCAAATCCTTGTCCAAACACCTTTTTCTACAACATCATATTATTCCCTCTTCCATATATAAACAACAATGAGATAGACCACATAATTTTTTTTTTTTTTTTTGGGATAGGGTTCCTGGCCTTCGGCCCAGTACATCCCTGACAAACACACCGACCGCGAAGTAATGCAGCCCTGAGATAATCCCCAGTGGCCACAAGTGCTGCGTGTGGGACTCGAACCCGGGCAAGCGCTATGAACTCCCCCAGGCCCTTACCACCACGCCACAACCCTTGTGGTTGACCACATAATTCTTATACATAAAACAACACATTAAAACATGTTATTATGTTTGTACAAATTCTCTCATTTTAATTAACTTGCATAATTTGTTAAAACGTGACATCGGTTGAGGAAGGGAACAAATATTGTCTTATAAGTTACTGGATTCCACCTCTATCAGACACATTTTTAAAACGTGAGTTTAGGTTTAGATAAACGATTAATATCTGGTACGGTTGGCCGATAGATGTTACAAATACATTGGAATCAATACAAATTTGATATAAAAATTTCTTGGGATATCAATTTTTAGACCAAATTTGGTGTAACTTGTTGCATAAACTTTGAAGATGGTCTATGTTTATAACCTCAAAGTAACATGTGAATTATTATATTACCATAAATATACAATTTTAGCATCGATGCTTTTTGTATAAATCAGATTTTTGTGGTTTTTTATGCACGTGTTAACTTATCTGTTAAATGACGTATATTTATATCTTTTTTAAAGGGGGCGTTTGGGATTGCGTATTTAAAACAACGCATGCTTTTATGTAAAAGTGCTTATTAACTTATGTGATTTGAGATCGGAGTTTTATAAAAAGTGTCTGGATTAACTTATGGTGTTACCAAAACGTAATAAGCTAATAAGTTGTTATTTAGAGTGTTTGGGATTGCTTATACATGTAAAATAACAAAAAAATTGATAAATTGTTTCAAACAAGTCAATAAGTTAGAATGTAATGACTTATCAAAAACTCCTTATCACCGATGCCAAACCGCTATAAGCAGTTTTCTTTTTTAACCATCGAAACACTAAAAAACTGCTTATTAGTTTTAGTTCTACCACAACGCAATAAGTTAATAAGCACTTTATATAAGCAATCCCAAACACCCCTTAAATTAAAACTTAAATAAAATAAGACATTTCTATAGTATTCATAACTATATAATAGCCTAATGGTTATAACTAAACGATTTTGTATGTGTTAATTTACTGATGGACTCCTTATCAACATAAACCGAGTAAAATTCATCTACATAAAAAAACACAGATCTTGATTTAGAGGCTGTTTACAAAACGTTATATCCGGGTAAGTGCTTACCAAGTCATATTAGCTTACCGGATGAATATGACAAAGACTAAGAATCTTACCCAGTAAGAGCGGAAGCAAGGACCGAGAGTCTTACCCGGTAAGTGAGTGCGACGACTGTTACCACGGTTAGCGCTTACCGGCTAAATTGTTGCATACGATGCCATTTTGGTGGGCTAAAATCTTACTCAGGAAGTAAGCAATAGTGTTGAATTTTACCGGTAAGCACTTACCCGGGTAAGTGATCAGGTAAACGGTCCTAGTAAGTGAAATAATAATGTTGAGCAGGTAGGTACACACTGAGAAAACATCTGAATCCACAATGATCAACAATAAGTAAACAACCACTAAGGCATTGTTTGGCAAAAAAAAGCTCTTATAAGCTAGCTTATTTTTGGGATAATGTTTGGATGACCATAAGCTAGCTTTTTGAAAAGCTACTCTTATGAGTAGCTTTTTGTAAATATTTCAATTATGCACTCATTAATATTAATTATTATTTATTAACTATTTTTTTAATATGTTCTTTTTGGTCATTTAAATGCTTAGAGCATCTCCAACAGCTTCCCCATTTTGGAGAAAATGGGAAAAATGAGGATTTTGGAACACAAATAAGCTCCAACAGCTTCCCTAAAAGTTTCCCCAAAATGGGGATAATAGGATTTTCCCCAAAATTTTCTCCAAATATGATTACCAAGTGTTTTTCCAAATATGGGGAATCTGTTGGAGATGGGTGTAATTTTTTTTTGGGAATTTTGACTTTTGCTTCCCCATTTTGGAAACTTTTTGGGGAAACTGTTGGAGATGCTATTATAAGCTACTTTTTGCCAAACATGACTTTTTCATCAGCTAGCTTATCAGCTACCAACTAGCTTATCAGTCAACAACAGCTAGCTTACAAGTCATAAACTATCTAGTTTGCCAAACATAGCCAATAACATCTGTAATAAGTATGCATGGATTTTCATGATAAAAAACATGAGAAAACGTATTTAAGAAATTATAATCAGAAATGACGATTTTATTCGTCGTGATTTAAAAAAGTTAGAATAGAATCTTCATGTGAACTCATTTATTTATTTATTATTATTCTTTCTTTTTAACATTTTTGGAATCTTATTCCCACAAACTCAGGTTTAATATTCTAAGTTTTAAGATAATCTCAAAATTTAGAAAGAAAAAAAAAGAAGAAAATAGAAACAGAAATATAAGGGCAAAAATGGAAAAAAAAAAAACATTCAAATCCAGTTCTAGATTGGTAATTTGGTATGAATAAGTAACACAAGGTTGGGTTTCGGTGAGAATGAATGTTATGGTGAGAATTGATCAAAACATTCATTCTCATTCTCATTCTAATGTAAACGTTTGGTAAACAGCCACTAAGAAGGGATCTCCACCTTTGGATGCACATTAGAATGCGAAGCACCGGAACCCGATTCAAGGGGTGGGGGTGAGAGATTCCTTTTTAACTTCTCACTTTAACTCTTTTTCTCACACGACCCTCCGTCTACAAACACATACGTTCTTTTACGTTTAAAGTCTAACTTAAAACGTTCAAGAATCCGCCTCAAAACTACTACATTATACATACAAATATATGTATGTATACATACAAAATGAGAGTATTCTGAATGAAGAAAAACAGAATAAGCCACGATCTAACACATTACTTGGTCTATAAATTCACATTTTCGGGCATTTCGTTCCCACCAAGTGTTAAAAAGAAACACACACACACACACTTACATACATGGCTTTGAACATAACCTCGGTTAAACCATCGTCGGATGGCGTATGGCAAGGCGATAACCCTCTTCGCTATGCGTTTCCATTGCTCATAATCCAAACTACGCTCGTGATTTTCATCAGTAGAACGCTCGCCTTCTTCCTTAAACCTCTCCGACAACCTAGAGTCATCGCCGAGATCCTCGTAAGTCCAATAACTCAACTACCATCATTTCTACCTATGCAATATTTCTTGTAAAGTAGACTACCTTTTCAATCAATATTCTAACAAAGATAAGTCGTTTACTTAAAAAAACCGGGCAAGTGTTGATCATTCAAGATGCTCTTACCAAGTAAGGGTTTGTTTGTTAGCAACTTAACGAACTTAATAAGTCACATCTTAATGGGTCATGTATGGTAGTGGCTTGATGATATAGAAAGTGGCTTATTCAGTAAGATTTTAGGGGGGAGCTTTATGCATAAAGCTAAATACTCCCAAACAAAAATCTATTATAGATTAATCCACTCAGAGAGCTTTAAAACCAACCAAACAGCCCGTAAGTAAGGGGTTGTTTGTTTAACTCTTAATAGTTCAATTAAGAGGCAACATCTGAATCGTTCAGAGGTGAATCTTGTTTGGCAAAAAAAAATAGTCTGCCTCTTAATGGTTCTAAAACCCTTTGAATGATTTAGCATCTTAGGTCTCCCTTAACCATTCAGCACCCTGATTTCATTCTAAACAATTACCAAACAACCATAATTCATTTTGCACTGTATCATAAAAGCCTCTTAATCATTCTGCACCAAATCATTCTGCAACTTCCAAACAGCCCCTAAGACTCCACTTTTACTGACCGGTATCTCCGTCAGCAACATTTTGTTGGTCAGAAGGTTTTGGTAAACGACATTAAGCACTCGGGTGTTATCATCTTGCTACCGAAAGACTTCAAAGTTTTGGCATTTTTGTTCTTAACCTATGCATATTGTTTTGATAATAACTTGGATTTTTCAGGGTGGAATTCTGCTAGGCCCATCGGCGATAGGGCGGCACAAAGAATTCATGTCGTGGGTTTTCCCGTCATGGAGCACGCTGATTCTCGAGTCAGTAGCAGATATAGGTCTTTTGTTCTTCCTCTTTCTTGTAGGACTTGAACTCGATCTCACATCCATTCGCCGGAGTGGGAAAAGAGCATTGGGGATTGCGGCAGCCGGAATCTTATTACCGTTCTTATTTGGAATCGGAATCACATTCCTACTCCGGGAAGCTGTTGCCGGAGCAAATAGAGTTGGTTACGCTCAATCCTTCTTGTTCATGGGAGTTTCCCTCTCCATCACCGCCTTCCCCGTGCTTGCTCGAATACTAGCGGAACTCAAATTACTAACAACTCAAGTAGGGGAGATAGCCATGGCAGCGGCGGCATTTAACGATATTGCCGCCTGGGTTCTGCTGGCTCTGGCGGTGGCACTCGCTGGCGGGACCCACAAGAGTCCGTTGGTGTCACTATGGGTTTTAATATCCGGTGCAGGATTCGTGGTTTTTATGGTACTTGTTATCCGTCCTGCAATGGAGTGGGTAGCGGGTCAGTGTTCTAAAGCGGGCCACCACGATCACGTTGAAGAAGGATATATATGTTTGACTTTAGCAGGGGTGATGTTATCGGGCTTCATGACGGATCTTATCGGGATTCATTCGATATTTGGTGCGTTTATTTTTGGATTAATGATCCCGAAAAAGGGGGAGTTTGCAGGGAAGTTGATAAGAAGGATAGAAGATTTTGTATGTGGGCTTTTGCTGCCATTGTACTTCGCTTCAAGCGGGCTGAAAACAGATGTGAATAAGATACAAGGGGCAAAGGCGTGGGGGCTACTGGCGGTGGTGATTTCAACCGCTTGCACCGGAAAGATTTTGGGGACGTTTCTGATGGGAATGTTGTGCACGATTCCGGCAAGGGAGTCGTTAGCTTTGGGATTACTAATGAATACCAAAGGTTTGGTAGAGCTAATCGTTCTCAACATCGGCAAGGAGAAAAAGGTTCGGTTTTGTCTAGCAAACACCTAGCTAGAGAGGGCCATAAAGCGGTTCCTGGCCTGGCCGGGCCCATATCGGTCCTGGTCCTAAATAGTGATCTTGTAACCGTTCCCGGTCCCAATCAAAATACGAAGACCCGGTTAGAGAACCGGTCCTACTTAAATTTTTTTAAATTGATTTTTAACTTATAACTTTTCTAAAGAATTTAGTCAATCAAATACACTAAAATATACGTTTTTTTTTAATTATAATTGGATATATCAAATGTACTAAAAAAATACTTACCTATAAACATACATATTATTATAATTAGATCAACCCAATACACTAACAAATATGTTTTTATTTAAAAGTATACTTAAAAATACATTTAAACATAAATTTTATATAAAAAACCGTGCCGGGCCCATTTGACGAAAATGAAGAATATGAGGATTTTGAATTATAATTTTGCTCCGACAGCTTCTCCAAAACTATCTCCAAAATGGAGAAAGTAGGAGAGAGAAATAGTTTTTCTCCAAATATGGAGATAACCCAAAAAATGATTACTAGATGAGTGCACCAATATAAATATTTAGAGAGAGAAATAATATTTTAATAGATGAATGTAATATTTTAATATTTTAATCAATGTTTGTTTCTCAAAAAAGGGGGATATGTTGGATATGAATGTACTTTTTTGGGGGGATTTTAACTTTTGGTTGTCTATCTTGAAGAAATTTTGGCTAACTCATGTTTGGTAAAACTAGCTGATCGGCCAACTTATATGGCCTAAACCTTTGTTCGAAGTGAAACTCATAAAATATGTTTTTATGCAGGTACTCAACGACGAGATGTTTGCGATACTAGTGATGATGGCACTTATTACTACGTTCATGACAACACCGATGGTGATGGCGGTATACAAACCGGCTCGAAAACTCTCTTCCGTTTTCCACCATCGTTCACTTAGGGAATCGTCATCCCACTATCTACAAACTCAACAAGCGGAGCTCCGAGTGCTCGCCTGTGTCCACGGATCACGAAACTCACCGTCAATGGTCAACCTCATTGACTCTATACAATCTCCCAACACCTACTCGAACATGAAGCTCTTTATCATGCACCTAGTCGAACTAACCGAGAGGTCCTCATCGATAGTTATGGTGCACCAGGCCCGTAAGAACGGGGTTCCATGCATCGAAGGATTCCGACTTGCCAAGTCAGACTATGAAGTCCAATCAGCTGGCAAAGTCAAGGTTCGCTCGTCAACCGCCATATCAGCACTGCCAACGATGCATGAGGATATATGCCATGTGGCGGAGAAGAAGAGGGTTACGATCATCATACTACCCTTCCATGGAACGTGGAGAAAAGGAGACATTGGGCATGGTTGGAAAGAGGTGAACCTAAGAGTCCTTGTGCATGCGCCATGCACGGTGGCGTTGTTGGTGGATCGTGGCGGCTTTGGTGGTGAGAGGGTCAAAGAGAGAAGGGTTTGTGTGGTGTTCATAGGTGGTCCTGACAACCGTGAAGCTCTTGAGTTGGGAGGCAGGATGGCGGCACAACCTGCTACTAAGGTGACCATAATTAGGCTTCTAGTCAAAACTGGGGACAACGAAAACTGCGTTTCTAGAAAGCCAGAGGTCGTAGATATGGAGAAGGTAACACTAACCCTGATTAACACATACATAATTTAATAGTGTATATGCATCATTGCATATATACAGGGTCAGGTTCAGGGAAAAACCGCAAAAAAATGAAAATCTGATGAATGCTTTGTTCATCTGGACGGTATGCACATGTGCATACAGGTCATTTGTAACATGCACATGTGCATAAAATGAATAATGGACACGTGCACAAAACCCGAAAAACAACTTGAATTACTCGTGTGCACACTCAAGATGAACAGTTATCAGGACGTTCCTCAAATTTTCATCTTTTTGGGTTTTCTCCGAAAACTCCCTCTTTATATATATATATATATATATATATAGAGAGAGAGAGAGAGAGAGAGGAAGGTTCAAACGTGAACGCTAACTATTTAAGAAAACACGAGAACAACAAATCATGTATAAAATCACATGTGATCTTACATTAACAGGAAAAAATGGACGTCAAAAGACTTTGGTCGCGGGGCAAAGTCGCGTGCATCATATATGATTTTGTACGTGAATCATGTACGATTTTGTACATTAACGACCGTTCTCGTGTTTTCTTAAATAGTTAGCGTTCTCGTTTGAACCCACCTCTATATATATAGGGTCAAGTTCAGGAAAACTGCAAAAAATTGAAAACTTGAGGAACACCTCGGCAACCGTATGTGCATACGAGTGATTGAAGCTGTTTTTTGGTTTTTATGCACGTGTGTATGTTACAAATTACTTGTATGCACTCCACATAAACGAGTACCAGTTTTTCATTTTTTTGCGGTTTTCCCCTGAACTTGACCCTATATATATAATACGCATATACTAGCTCCCACAGTTCTCAAAGTATTTATTGTTCTCATTTGAACTTTCCCCAAACCTAATAACTATCTAACAGGAACTGGATGAGATATCTTTAGAAGAATTCAGAAGGCGATGGGAAGAGGAGGCGGAGTATGTGGAGAAGGAAACTCACAGCATCACCGAGGAACTACTCACAATAGGAAAAAACAAAGACTTTGACCTTGTGATTGTAGGCAGAGGCAGGTTTCCAGAGGCGTTAGTTGCAGGAATCGTTGAACGTGAAGCTCAAGATACGGCTGAACTGGGACTTATTGGAGACTTATTAGCATCATCTGATCAGGGCATTGCATCTTCTGTGCTAGTGGTCCAGAAACATGATCTAGCTAACGAACGAACCATGTCTGACCTACATTCAGTCTAATAATCCTAAGGCATAGCTGTAACCTATCAATTCAGATCATAATGTCTGAATAGAAATAGAACTACAAAAATGATGCTGTCTGAAATACTATACATCATAACACCAAAAGCAAAACTTGCTATTCATTTTCAAACAAACTGAACTACTTGAATAGAGTCATAAACTAAATTGGTCGAAGGTGCAATCCACATTTATTGATTTGTTGTCTAATATTCCTTCCGTCCCAAAATATTAAGTGTCCACATTCCTATTTTTAGTTTGTCCCAAAATAAGTGTCAACTTTCAAAAGTAAGTGCATACTTCGCGATTCTACCCTTAATTATGAGATGTAGAAATTCATTACAACCTCTATTATTAAGGGTAAAATTGTCATTTAGTTGATTAAAATTGTGGCCATTTATTTTGGACGGAGGGAGTAAGTACTCTTCGTCTAATCTTATTCTAATATGAATGCAATATGATTCAATGTGGTAAAAAATCAAGCATATTCAAAGTAACATTTATAGAACAATAACAATTTTGGTGAAAATTTTGGAGCTCTAATCGAAACTTAACAAATGGATATAGGTTTATATCACTTAGGTCTATATCAAAAGTACATAACCAGATTCACAAATGAAGTCCGAGAAAACTAATCATTACAAACCAAAAAGTCTAAAGTTCAACCCGAAAAACAGTTTTTTAGTTGGGCAATTAGCCCACATCATTGACAATTGTACACAATATAAACATTGAAATTTTTTAAAGAACGAATTTAAGGGTGAAAAATGCACTAACCTCAGAGAAATCCCGCCCCAGACCAGTTTCCATCTGAATTGCCGGTTTGAGTTGCGGTTTTACCATCAGAAGATGCGCTCTTATAGAAACTATCATACCCATCATCTTTAGCATCGTCCCAACCCGCCCAGTCATCCCCGTTAGCGGGGGCCGCCCCTGTAGTAGATGCATTCTTCCTATTTCCATCGTTATCCCAATCATCCCAAGAGCCAGATTCGACCGAGTTAAAATTTCTGCCTGATGAGGTGGCAGAACCACCGGTCCCACCAGATGAGGCGAGAGGATTGGAATTGGAAGTTCCGTTTGAATTCCATCCTTTGTGTTCCTTTCCAAACTCCTGATAAACCCCGTTTTCCTGTGTATCGTTTCTTAGCCAACCGTCGGTCTTCCAGTTGGGATTTTCTTTGGCCAACTCTTCAACTTTCTGTGAAGCAAAGGCCATAACACCTTTCATGATGCCCCATGTCTTTTGTCCGATTTCCGTGGTCTTTGCTGTGACAACATTGACGGTTTCGTTCACCTTGTGATCATAGCCCCCATCTCTAACCTGTACAGAAAGGTGTGTATACGTGAATTCCGTTCAACATTTTTGTAATGTTAAATTCCATTAGGATCATTAAGCAAAAAAGGTATAAAACAAGAAATGTTTTTTATCCTTTTTGCCAAATCCTAAATTGACGCTGTCTTTCTTAAACAATCATTCCACATGACTACGCCAGGGGCCATGTAACACCATTTAACCACAGCCATAATAAATATACCGAACTACATAATATGCTAGAAAGTCATAGTCCTCTACGCTAACTGTATTAATGACCTAAACCACTATCAGAGCATGACATAAGCAAGGTCAGGGTGACCAGAAACAACAAATTAAAATAGAGGATTTTAGGTACTCATCAAGTCTTATGAAGATGTCTAAGCACATGAAAACAAGACTTTTCAAAAGAGCTGCACCCAAAAATTTGGTATCTTTTTATTTATAAAGCTTTATATTACTGGCTCCCTCTCTTTAAAATTCACATAGCAATATGGCTGGAATTCAGAAGATTGAAGGGCTAGTTTCTATATGCTACTTAAATATGAGCCATCATGGTCATCACTTCATACCTCTCGAACGATATTGGAACTATGACCAATCAAGAGTATTAATTAGGGGGTGTTTGGTTGGAGGGTTTAACCAGTAATTAATGGGATTGATAATAAAAAAGTATGTTTGGTTTTATATAATACTATGGGCCCATTCCCTCTAAAGCCCACTTTTTCATTCCTGATGAAATTGGGCGGAATGAAATCCATTCCCGTTCTTCATCAATTCGCGCCTCTTCTCCAAATCGATCTCGAACTCCATCCAAATCGACGGTGGTTTTCTGCAGGTATATTGTCGATCTCCGGTAGCCCTCGTTCTTTTTCCTTCTCCGGTAGCCCTCGTTCTGACGCCTCCTTTTTTGCTGAACTCCATATTGGATGAATAAGAGCCTACCATTGTTGCAGGTCCTTGTCCAAATTGAGTAACCAACCATTGTCCAGGGAAGGAGAAGCAGATGCAGTCGATTTTCTATATATAGTAAAAATTAGGGTTCTTCTTGATTGTGGAATGGACGGGGAGAGATCTGCCATTGACGGTAAAAATGTATCTGGATTTAAGCAATCTCTACTTCCAAGCAAGGATGAGTATCAGGCAAAACCAATTCAAGAACTTGACATTTGTAACTGTGAATGCTGCACTCCAAGTTACCTGCTTCTCCAAAGAATGTAGTTAATCTTACCTTATCCTCTTGATCGTTTTTTCATTTGTCAATGGGTGTTCTTGATACAGTATCCCATTCCTTCGGTAAGTCAAAGAACAAAAATTGGTGCCGATGTGTTGAATGAGCATTGGGTTGGGTGTCTGTTACCATTAGGGTTTTTGAACTGTACCAAACAATATCAATGGAATGGTTATTCCTATTCCCATTCCCTTGCATTTCCATTCCCATTTTCATTCTCATTCCTTAAAAGGAACCAAACACCCCCTTAGACATGAAACCAGATCAAGATAATATATGTCAACAAAATCTGAAAACGGTCATGTTCAGAAGAAGAAAAAAAGCTACATAATTTGTATCAACAGTTTCATAAAAGTTATTTAACAAAAGATGGAAATAAAAAGACCTTTGTTGTGAGTTCCTTCGTGCCAGCCTGAACCACACTGGCAGCCGACTGTGCAGCAGATGCAGCAACAAAAGATAACTTACCAAGTCCCTGTATGAACATATTTGATGAATCAGTAGCCAATCAAACATAGAACAAAAACCATAAGGTTCACTAACAGTGTTTGTTCAACCACCTAGTCCATCTTCAAGCCCCTGTACACAAGAGGGTGTGTGTATGTCTTATAATAATATAGAAGTAGTGATTCAAACACAAGGACTACATCCTCATTTGTTATAAATTAGACATTAGTGACTAGCTAAAACAATGATCAGTAATAAGCAATATGGTGATTAGTGTGGATTTAGGAGTTCAGTTATTCAAGCTAAGCTGATCCATTTAATAGCAGAAATCACTTATTTCAATAGGTAATCCATGATTGCATTATCATCCAATGTCACAAACTCTTGTCACCAATCGATGATAACTTGCAAAGTAATTGAGCACACACTCAAACTAGTTACGCAAGGAAGTCTTACTCTTTAATCAAACTGTCAAACACGTTGATCAACCTGTGTGAAATTCAAGAATGTCAAGACGCCCAAGATGAGACACACTATAATACTTTATCTATACCAGTTGGACATAAAAGTGCAAATTTGATACACAAGAATTCAACACAACAGAAGCATTCCCAATTCAATATTAGGAAACAATACAATGTACCTGAGTAACTGAAGAAAGAACATCCCCTTGTGGATTAGTCCGTGGCACGGAATTAGAAGACGATCCAAACCCTACATACTTCCCTCCTTGCGACGGCGGCAATCCCTCCGGCCGTGACTCATTCTCCGCTATCTTCCTCGCAAAAAACCCCTCCTTCCCCGCCGCAGACGCCTCTAATTGCGACCGTGTATGCATATCCTCAGTTGATCTTGACCTAGCCGGCATCCCACCACCACCACCACCGCTTCGAAAATCTCCAACAGTCTGATTCCTCCTCATACTATCCGGAGATCCAAGTCCTCTTTCATCAAATCCATTATCCCCCCAATCACTATCCCAACCACCACTACTTCCGCCCCTTCCACCACTCCCCACCGACAACGGGGGCTTCTTACTAACACCACCACCTTTAATCGGACTTTCCTTCACAACCGGTGGATCCTTCCATGATTTTCCATCTGCTAGGGTTTGGATCCTGTTCCTATAAACCGAAGCAGCGTTGGTATTATACTTCGACACAATATCCATCTCTTTCGGAATCCCGTACTTCGATAAGAAGTTGTTGAGATTCTCGTTGCCGCCGGCCTCCATTTTCCGGAGCTGGATCTCAGACCATGAGTCCATGGTGACAGATCGGACGAATGAGATGTGGACACCTAGGCCTCGGTGTTTGCCGGAACACTCTAAACACATGAAGATACCATAGGATACCGAGGCCCACTGAGGGTTTTTCTGTGAGCAATCGACGCAGGTCTTGTTGCCTGGCTGCGATTGTAGGTCCCGGAGACGCCGTGATGCCGCCATATCGGAGATCCGAACGAATTTGGCGTAGGAATTCGGATCTGATTGAGATCTGGTGCAGATTTTGGTGTCCGATTTATAGGTATGAAGTGTTTTCTTTTCCTTAAATGGTTGTCCAGTTGGAAGTCACAATCCATAATCCTCCCTCCTTAACAAACAATCGTTTGCTAAATAGACTCAAATAGCCAAAGCCGAAGACTCTTGATAAAATTGCCAAAACCTATCCCGGTTTACAAAAATAGCCCTTTGACCTGACCGGTGAGTGTGGACCGCAATGGGGTCACAAAAAAAAAAAGTGTATGAAAATGGTTGGGTCAGAGTGCGGACCGAGTGTGAACCGATTGCGGACCAACCGTTTCCAGCCTTGTGTTTTGTCTTTTGTGACCCCATTGCGGTCCGCACTCACCGGGTCGGGTCAGAGTGCGGACTCGTTGGCTATTTTTGTAAACCGTGAGAGAATGTGGCTATTTTGTCACTTCTTCTTGGTGGTTTGGCTATTTGAGTCAATTTCCCTAAATTATTGCAATTTATGATATTACTAGTTGGGTGCCCGCGCAATGCGGCGGGATGTCAAATTTCATTGAAAATCAGAAAACATAATCAAACATCTATATCTAATTCAAAATCAATGTCTAAGTACATAAAATGTACAAATGCATTAATTTAGCCAAAAACAATAGACTACACCAACCCCTAATGTAAAAGTTAACTTCATTGTTGTCATACTCCAACCATGTGTAACACCCGTAATTTTCGGATAAGCACAATTTTGAATCGGTGTGGAACCGACCTTTTAAGAAAAATATGAAAAATATAATTTTGGCTTAAATCTTAGATCTTATGGTCTTGTTGGATGGGGAATTCGAATACGAGTCCAACGGTTCTTTCCGGAGCGAAAACGGAGCTATAACGAATAAGTTATGGCCAAAACAGTGTTTAAGGGGAAACCGGGCGACCAGTGCCCGGCGCGCCTTTTGGCGCTAGTTAAGTAGCACGGATACTCGCGCGGAGCTCCTGATCAGCTTAAAACACGAATTTCACCCCACAAACTTCATTTCTTCATATCTCTCTCATTTCAACTCCGATTTTGGCGATTCAAGTGGCCATGGTTCCGATTTTGAGAGCTCTTCAAGGATCTAGAAAGAGTTTTGAAGTTCATAGGAAGATTCAAGGGTGTTTGGTGGTGGTAAGTCTCTCAAATCTCTTCTCTTCTCTCCAAATCGTTTTCCCTCCTTCTCTCACAGACCCTAACTGATTTTGGGGATTTTTCATGGAGATTAATGTGTTCCTTCTCCATTTTATGCTAGTGGTTTCTTTCATTGATGCAAGAACAAGTTTCATCCACATCACTAGAGATTTTGGGGTTTTCTAGGTTTTCATCAAAACCTAAGTGGCGAGTTCATCCTCCTAGCTTCTATACTTGCATATGAGTTATAAATGTTCCATTGATGATCTCCTAGCGTTTTGTTTATTCAATTTTGGTTTGGGATGATTTTGGAGAAGTTAGGTTAATATTGGGATTTTGGTTAAAATGGAGATTTTGATATAAGATATTTGGGGAATGGTTTTAAGTGGTTGAACATGAGTATTAATGGCTGGAAGTTATGAAATTAGGTTTTTGGAAGTTTTGGCTTGAGGATGCAAACTTCATCAAAGGAGCTTACGTTGGAGAAAACTCTAGATTTAGCTTAATCTAGCTAAGGTGAGTTCAAGTTACTTTGCAAAAACTTTGTACATGCCAAAATGAGTATTTTACAAATATGTGTGTGTTTTGCTTGAAAAGATATGTGGTTGAGTTATTTGGATAGTTTATCTCTTTTGGAAATAATTATCTTCATAAATGTGTAAAACACCCATAATTGGGGTTGTTGAATACTTGGATGGTTAGAAACCGTATTTTGTCTTTAAAGGGTTAATTGCTCAAAGAGAGGTTTATTTGGCGAGTACATCATTTTAGTGTAATTGATTTTATAAACCATTTGGGAAATATCCGATTTAGCGTCAAGAGTTATTTTGAGAATTGTAAAGGTGTGAGCCATTTTGGGAAAACCTTTTTGCTTAACCGTGTCAGATTTTGGGTTAATAACGGTTTTGTGGTACTTGTTTACCTAACGGATGTTTAAATGCATTTTATTGCACATTATTGATATTTACATGCTTGGGTGTTTTGTCATTCCGGGTTGAGCATGTTTTGGTAGACTGTGTTGCATTAGATCCATAGGCAAGTGAATCAGTCTTTATTTGACGGTCTATTTATTTGTGCACGAGGAGTGGACTGTAGGGACGCATGGATATATGCGTAGGCCATGGGGCCACTAGCGAGTATGCACTATGGTTCCCGTGTATGTAAGTCCTTGAGGTGTAACCCTACGGGGTATGCAATAAAGGCAATCTATCTATGGCTTGAAGTTGTGATGTCTTTATGGCATGGGAACTAAGGTCGGGGCTTGAGGTGTAACTCGTCTAGACTGGATATGCAATAAGGTCGCCTGTAAGTCCTTGAGGTGTAACTCTACGGGGTATGCAATAAAGGCAATCTATTTATGGCTTGAGGTTGTGATGTCTTTATGGCATGGGAACTAAGGTCGGGGCTTGAGGTGTAATCCAATAACATCACGAGTGACTTAACTTTGTGTTCCCGTCACTTTCGATGGAATCGGGTCTCCCCCGTCACCGAGAGGTGTGGTTTTGGGTATATGTTTTTACCCATATTTTCGGTGACATACTTTATTTATACGAACTGTATTCATGGGTTATTGGCAAAGTTCTATGCCTCATCCTATTTGGATGTTTTAAAATTGGAGTTTTGTTCATATCTATATTCATTGGAATATTTAATGTCAAAATACATTTTGAGTGAGTTGGGATTGGAATTCATTTTAGAAAACGCTTTATACCTTTTGGGAACTTTTCTCATAGATTTTGTGTGCGTTGGAAAATGAGTTATTTATGCCCGTTTGGGAAACCCTTTGGAAATAATAATCTTTGTCGCGAACTTTCATTTAAAAGATTTATCTAAATCATGACTAAAACTACAACCTTCCGATTTATGATTTTTATGTAGTCATGATAAATGCTTGAACTCACTAGGCGTAAGCCTAACCCTTTTTATTTGTCGGCATGTGCAACAGGCTCAGGTTGGGGTAGCTCTAGCTACATTATGAAGTGGCGAGTGCTACTAGTGTGCACGAGAAGTGAATTGTTTAGTGAAGTCTTCCGCATTTATTTTGGGATTAGCAACTTGTGTCGTGTTAAGTGACACCCGTTTAAGTTATTTTATTTGGGGAACTATAATGTTTTAAATTCTGAGGTATTTTAAGGTATGAATTGTAGAAATGATTTTATCCTGTTGGGTAATTTATCGAAATTTTATTTAGTTGCTCTTTCCAAATTTTAGGGTGTTACACCATGCGACATGAACGTTTTAAAATGACGTTAAAACTAACACTTGTATAAATTGAGATGAACTTTCAGTCAATCTAAGACAAACACTAATTTTAATTTATCTAAAGTTAAGTGACGTTCAACAAGTTATTTCATGGAATATAAATATATGAAAAAAATATATCATAAGTCTGTTTACTTGTTTAACATTCACAAATTAGCAAAAATACATAAAAACGCTTGATTAAGGTGTCGTTTACCCGAACACTTACCCATTAAGCGCTTATCGATAAAATCCAACATCACTTACTTAACGGGTAAGATTTTAGTCCACAAAAACGACATTGTATGTACAATTTACCCGGTAAGTGCTAACCGTGGTAAGATTCTTGGTCCTTTTATATTCATCCAGTAAGATGATGTGACTTGGTAAGTGTGGCGCCTTAAATATCTATATCAATTGTATACTTGTATTTTATAATAATATCAATCAAATTTGTTTATATAATTATACCAAATCAACTATTATGAAAGATTAATTTAAAGTGAATTGACGGGAAACATAACAATTTGACTTTGAAAATATCATTAACTAACCATCTGTTGATAACTGATATTATGTACTTCAATTAAAATTAGAGAAAATAATATAATCATGATTAAAAAAGTATAAATAATTAAATATACTATACTAAAATATTTGCATATTTATATTTTTGAAAAAGGTTTGAACTCATAATCCAAAAGACAGTTGATAAATGATATATTTTTTTCCAAGTAATTAAATCTCTTATGATAATTCTAAGGGTGTTTCGTTGACAGAATGTAATTTGATTGAATTGTAATTCGTCGAAGGAATTCGAATTTGAAGTAAAAATTGATATGAAATTGCAAAAAGAAAATCACGACAATTTAGTGATTATTTGTATCAAATCTCATACTAATTTCAACAAATCTCATACTAATCACGACACATTAATTCGTATATATTTATGATATTTAATAATATAATTAAATCCAAAAATATTCAATATTTGGCTCATTTCGAAGGTATTGACGAATCGATTACAATGGTATAATTTGTAAAAAATAGAAATGTTTTTAATGCATTTTAGTTCATATACATTATTTATGTTTATATGATAAGAGTCTAAAATGAAAAATAAAAAAGTAAGGGATTAAAAGTAAACTACATACCTAATTATAAGGGTAGTAAATGTAACGTATAAATTAAAAAAAATTGAATTAAGGAGAGATTTAAGGAAAAATTAATGTGGATGTACTAATTGAACTTATAATGTAAACTGCGTCCAGATACATGTTTAGGCGGGAAAATACTGAAGTCGGCTCACCAGAAGACGACACGTGGCATGCTAGTTACTTATTTATTATATGTATAGATAATAAGTTTGAGATTCACAATTTATACGAATAGTTATATATTTATTATTTGTACCGATTTCAAAAATATAGAAAATGATTTATTTAATAAACTTCTAGACATTGCTTTATGTATATAATTTTATTTGTTAGCAGCTTAACTTATTCGGTTAGTTGTACATGATATTTAATAGTGGCTTAATGAGATATGAGAGACCGATGGGTTTGAGGGAATC
Source organism: Saussurea involucrata (assembly GCA_033807775.1). Lineage (NCBI taxonomy): Eukaryota > Viridiplantae > Streptophyta > Magnoliopsida > Asterales > Asteraceae > Saussurea > Saussurea involucrata. Next base: position 9,077,800 of record CM066325.1, on the reverse strand, counting down.
AAAGAGAGAGGGTTTGGATCATTTCTGATGCCTTTTTGGCATTAATTTATTTGAAGTGGCTTAATGAGGACAAGTGAAGGGTCTTCACTTATTCCATATAGCCATTTAGGCTTAATGATGAAGCCATAAAAAAACAATCCTGTATCGCTGAGCAAATAAGCCGCTCAAACCATTAAGCTTATTAAGTTGTAAGTAAAGTTATTTAGTAAACTTTCGGGAAAACTTTATGCAAAAAATCAAGTTTTTTTCTTCCAAATTACCTCTCCTAATTAAAAAAAAACATGAATTTTCCACATATATAAAAAAACATGAATTTTCCACATATATAAAAAAGGGAAATTAATTAAAATACCCCAACATTGAAAGTGACGTACCAAAGTACCCCAAAAAATTTACTTCTTACCGAAATGCCCTCTTTTTCGGCGATAGGATCCCGCGATAGCGGGCAGGGACTGAAAGTGTAAAATTTTGCAAGATTATTTACACTTTCAGTCCCCATAGCGGGCCATCGCGGGCCGCGTTTGAGCCATCACGGGCCTCGATCGCGGGGGCCAGGGACTGAAAGTGTAAATATTTCTTGCAAATTTTTTCACAATTGGTCCCTGCCCGCGATCGCGGGATCCTATCGCGGAAAAAGAGGGCATTTCGGTAAGATTTTTTTTTTTGGTATTTTGGTAAGTCACTTTCAATCTTGGGGTATTTTAATTAATTTCCCTATAAAAAAAACCCTAGTAAACATTTTTTTCCAATGCAACTTTATTCATACAAAGTTTAATATAAAATCAACCACAAACCCTAAATTGGTATCATATGAAAATTGTAATTGACTTTTTTTTAAATTTAAGTTTGTAGTCTATTATATATATATATATATATATATATAAAGTTATGCTTAAATTTTATGTAATAAATATGTTTAAATACAAGATAAACATCAATCAGTCCTATTAATACGACCATCCTCTATAAATTTTGAATATTCTTTTCTAAAGAAGATCATTTTCTCTTTATTTTCCGGTTTACAATAAGAGCATACATTACGTCGTATTTTATAAGTAAACAACTAGTTTACTAAATATTCGAATAAACCAATCAAGTTTTCTTGTTATTTATGCTCAAGATTCATGTTTTGAGAGTTGCAAGCATACAAGATATTAATTCATTGTGAAATGATAACAGTTCCAATCAAGACAGCAACATATAATCTCAGTAATAATAAAATGCATGACATGAAACTATTTTAAGCAAAATTTTCATAATAACCCACTAATAAATATAAATACAACTACAATGATATAGATGTGCAATCAAAATAACATCCATTTCAATACAATAAGTTAAGTGATGTAAAAAAAATACTTGCAAATTGATTATTATGTCACTTAAGTTGTGGACAAAATATATGAAACAAACCTTCAGAGCATCTCCAACAGCTTCCCTAAAATGGGGAAAATTGAAAAAATAGGGATTTTGTGCTAAAAATGTGCTCCAACAGCTTCCCTAAAATTATCCCCAAAATGGAGAAAGTTGGAGATAGAAGGTTTTTTCTCACCATGTGAGAGGACCAATAGGAAACTTTGAAAATAACTATGTAGAGAGAGAAATAATATTTTAATAGATAAATGGAATATTTTAATATTTTAATTAATGTTGGATTCTCCAAAATGGGGAAGCTGTTGGAGATGAATGTATATTTTTTTGGGAATTTTGGCTTTTGGTTCCCTATTTTGGAGAAATTATGGGGAAGCTGTCGAAGATGCTCTCAGAACAACAGTAAACTTAACCACAAGGGTTGTGGCATACTGGTTAAGGTCCTGGGGATGTGACGGAATATTCCATCTGTCCAGGGTTCGAATCCAGACGTAGACAACTTGTGGCCACTGAGGTTTAATCATGGCTGATATCTTACGGTTATAATTTACCAAAGGATTAATCTAGGCAAAGCTTAGAACTCCCTTTAAAAAAGAAAAAAAAAGTAAACTTTCGATCAAGATGACAACAAATCATCACAAATACAATAAAATCCCATGAGGTGAACACAACTACTAGCAGTTTTTGTTATAAGAGTTATCGATAACGACAATAGATCCCCGATCAAGACGACATCAAACCAGTTACAAGTTGTTTTTTTGTAACAAGACAACAAACATATCTATACTCTGTAACAACTCCAAACCTAAATTTTGTGTATATGTAATCAATTAAATAAGAGATGGAATCAAATATTATTTCGGATTTAATCGGTTCTTCATAATCAACTTTTTGTAAAAAGTCATTTATAATAACCAACCTTTAGTCCATAAAAGTCTTTCTTTGTATCATGTATAATTGAGCTAAATGCTAAAACATACATTATTAAACTAATAGTAAATTACATTTTTAGTCCCTGTGGTATGTTGAAAATTTCTATTTTCATCCTTATGGTTTTGATGTTGTGAGTTTCATCCTTATGGTTTATAATTCATCACTTTTTTCGTTCTAATGATTTAAAATTTATTGCTATTTTCATCCCTATGGTTTACAATTCATTTCTATTTTAGTCCTTCATACTTAAAAGTAGTATTTTGGCCCTAGGGACGAAAATAGAAATGAATTACAAACCATAGGAACAAAAACCGAAATTTCGAAACCACAGGGACAAAATCCGAAATTTTTAGCAAACCACGGGAACGAAAAATGTAATTTACTCTTAAACTAAATACTAAAACATATATAATTGGGTAAAGGCTAAAACATGTAAAACTGTGTCCCAAAATTATGTCACATCAGCACCCCGTCAACCTCAAAGTATGGGGCCTGCAAGTCATGGACCGTTACGGGCTTAACCCGTTAACCAGTTTGCCCATCTCCGTATACATGAAAATAGATATCCACAAGATCCGGACTTTTTCGGGCCTAAACATGGACCTTCCAAGCCCGTTTTCAGCGAGAAAAAGTTCATAAAAGAAACCAGAAAAGATGATGAAATCGAATAAATCAACAACACGAAAAACGTCACGTCAAGTGTGCAAACAGAAACTTAAAGCAAAATCGATGGCATTTTATAAACCACATATAAAATGCAGTTTTTTTTTTTCTTTTCTTTTTCATGTAGGCATTTCACCTCAACGTTCACCACGTCTGGATGTTGACCAATTAGATTTCGACGGTCCTCCGCTGCCAAACGCCGATCGCCGCCACCGATCACTAGGCCGGTCATCCTGCCGGCCCCACCTATCGGGCTCGGATGGTGGTGAAGTCTGTGCACCACCACCACCGTCACCACCACCAGCCATCCTCTCCCGAAGGTGTCTGGGCACGTATTTCCCAGGTGACGTTGGGGAATTGGCCGTAACAGGCACTGGTTTCGATTGGCGAGCAGCCTCAGAAGTCCTTACGGGCGTAGGTGTTCCCCTTAACACTTCTTCTCTTCGTTGTCGTTCTTTTTCTTCGAGTTCTCTTTCGCGTTGTCTTTGCTTTTCCGCAATCTCGTCTAGCTTCGCCCTACGCTCGGCTTCTTCCTTCTTCCGCCTCTCGGCCTCTGCATACATCACAAAGCCAACAAAAAAAAGCATCATTTTCATTTTATACTGTGAGAATACGTGGAACATCATTAGATCACTTTCCAAAAAAGCCCTTGAGGAAGTAGGTTTCAATATACATGCATATATATATATATATAGGCGAAGGATCGTGTGAGAAGTTGAGGTTAACGTGAGAAGCGTGAGAAGTGGATCTGAACCGTTGATCACTTTTAATCAAATGCCCTCCCATGAATTGCGCTTTAGAAGGGAATTCATCCGGTGCATCTCATCCTAATGTGCGTCCATTTCTCATCCAACGGTTGATAACCACTTCTCACGTTAACTTCAACTTTTCACCGGAACCCAACCCTGCCGGAGAAATGGTCCAAGTCTAGCCGCTGTGAGACTTCAATACGCCCCTCCAACGGAGAAACATGGATTGTCCCATAGTGTCGAAAGGGGGCTAGACGGGTACAGATTGCCCCAAGGGGTCTGAGTCCCAAGAATGGTAGATCTTGGCTCTGATACCATGGTAGAGTATGTGGAGCCCATTAGATTACTCTCCAAAAGAGAGAAGAAAGGGAGGTTTCAACTTATATACACGAGAAATGTGGTCCAAGTTTGGTCAATTTGACCCTCCAACATATACATCATGCACACATAATCAGAGTCACAATTTTACATTTGTGTTTCATCTGTAACAAAAACAATGTATGTTAAAAACACATTTGACCATTACATAAATTGAACTCTAATTCCAGGAAGAAAGGAACAAATGTTGTAAAATTCATTTAAAAACTGAGCGTATGAGCGGATTACCAACCATGACGGAGGTTCAGGGGAAAACCCCAAAAAATGAAAAACTGAGGAACACCCTGGTATCCGTTCATCTGGGCGGTATGCACAAGTGAATACAAGTAATTGAAGTTGTATTTTGGTTTTTATGCACGTGTGCATGTTACAAATTACTTGTATTTTGTTTTCTGTTGAGACATACCTTCGCGTTGACGGGCTTCCTCTTCTGCATGTAACTTCTTCTGTCTTTCTTCCTCGAGTTTCAGATAACATATCATTTTCCTCCTAGTTTCCCGCTCTAGTTTTCTTGAATGAAATATTTGGTTGATTCGTTCCTCTCTTTCCTTCTTCAATTTGTTGAACTCGGCTTCTCTCTTACTAAAAACTCTTTCTTGGAAAATTTCCTGCAATTTTTTTGATAGAAACTTAGGATTCTATAGATTTTATCAAACATCCAAACCAAAAACAAGAAACCCAGGTAATGTAGCATATCGGATATAGTTAATGGCCCATGAAGTCAAGATGCTTGGTAACCTTGTCTTTCATCATCCTGGACAGCCTCTTTTTCTTCTCGAGATCTCCAGCATGACGCAGTCGGCTTTGCTCAATCTCTAACTGCAGGGTTAATAAACCAGAAAATAAGATGAGTTACACAAAAAGGAAAAAGAAAATTCCATGAAAATTAACTTAAAGAATACCAGAGGGTCATTGGCCCAGTGGTACCTGGGTTAACAGTAGAGCCCAGCCTCTCAAGAGGTCAAGGTTTCAAACCTACTAAAGATGAGGAGTGTGCGTGAGTATTTTTCGTGTATAAATGAAGGAAAACATTTTGCGAGAAGGCGAGAAGTTTCAATATCATATATGATTACAAGCTTAATCATTATATGATCAAACACATGTTGCCAATACGCTTAAATCATATATGATTAAACACACCCAAAGAAGTGTTATCACATATGATTAAACACACCCAAAGAAGTGTAATCACATATGGTTAAACACACCCAAAGAAGTGTAATCATATATGATAATAAGACTTATCGCCTTCTTGCAAAATGTTTAACTTCTCGCATAATCCTTCCTCAAATATTATATACTTCAATAAACATTTAACTTAATAAGCAAGCAACTAGATGCCATCGGGATATGAATGTTTCAACCTGCTGAAAACGTTCGTGAAGAGCCTGTTCTTCAACTAAACGTTGTTGGAATGCTGCTTCAACTAGAGGAGCTGCCTCTTCTCTTTTCGCTCTTTCGAGATGATCCATTGTTTTGGCAAGTTTCTGTAATTTCTTCTCCATTTCTTGTCTCTCCTTTAGTTGTTCATTTAAAGCCATTTCCATTAATGTTTGCTTAGTTATCTTCTCCTGCATGGATTCTATAAGGTTAGCTTGGCCCAAATTTTTTTAGGTAACCGTGGGTGTCCAGTAGAGATGGCCAAAAATCGGTCCCGGTCCCAAATAGTGATTTCGTAACCGGTCCCAGTCGGCGGTCCCAACCCAAATACGAAGGACCGGTTAAGCTTTATAAGTCCCGGTTATGAGAACCGGTCCCGGTTCCGGGCCGGGCCCAAACCATTCAGCCATCTCTACTAGACCGGTTTGGGCCCGGGACAGGTTCTCATAACCGGGCCTTATAAAGCTTAACCGGTCCTTCATATTTGGGTCGGGACCGGTACCGGTTACGAAATCACTATTTGGGACCGGAACCGATTTGGGTCCGGCCCAGCCCGAGACCGATTTTTGGCCATATCTAATCTCTAGTGTCCAGATCAGCTTGTGTGGGGCCCTGAATATAACAGCCCCATTGGCCCAATTGTAGGAAGGTCTAACGGGAAATAGGTTCGACTCACCCCCTCGATGACGGGCTTCTTCCCCTTCTTTTTACCACGTTTTCCAGCTTCTTTTAACAACTGTTGTGCTTCTTCAAGTTCTCGCTCCTCAATTTCTTTAAGGATCCTTTGGTTTCTCCTCTGCGCATACTCAGCAGCAAGTCGTTGTCTCTCTGCCTCTTCGGTAATCTTTTGTTGTTTAAGTCTCCTCGACTCTTCCTCTCGCTCCTACGAAAAATAGTTCTAATTCAGTAGAAGTTACTGTTAGAGTCCCACATCGGCCAAACTTGGACCTTTCTAGTTTAATATATATTAGAACCTCCCTTCTCTCCTCGAGGCATCTTTTGGAGAGTAGGGTTCCGCATATTTTCACATGGTATCTGAACCAAGGTCCACCCCCGAGACATCTCCGGTGACCTGGACTTGGTGTGTTTGGTACACTGGGACAGGACAAAACAGAGCAGTGATCAATGTTCCACGTTTGGCAGGAGTTTTATGTGGAACAGACGGGAACAAGGTGGAACAGGAGTGTTCTACCCCCACCCTATGGAACAAGGTGGAACATACCTATATTTGATATGGTTTTTATATTTTGGTTAATTTATGTAATTTATTAAATATTAATAATAAAAAGGCAATATAGAAAAGATAAAAAATAAAAATTGGAAACTACATAAACTTTTTATTTTGATGTCATTTTAATCGTTTTAACGAAAACTTTCTAATGATATATTTTGTTATAAAAAATATTTATTTTATTATAATTTAATAATTCAATAAATTACATAAATTCCACAAAGTATATAAAAGATATAAACAACTCAATAGGGGTAAATTGGTATTTTATCAGTTTTGTCTTACCAAACGTTGTTCTGTCATATTCTGTCCTGTCCAGATACCAAAAGCACCCCATGGGACATTTATGCCGTCTAACCTCCATTGAAGACGACGTGTTAGAGTCCCACACCGGCTAGACTTGGATCTTTCTACGGAACCTCCCTTCTCTCCTAAAAGGCTATTTTGGAGAGTAATTTGAAGGGGTTCCACAATATTCACAGTTACCCACACATATATCATCTTTTGAATTTTTTTTTGGACAAGGATCATCTAGGCTTTGCCTAGACTACATCCTTGGCAATTTGGAAACAAACAAACAAAGCGGCCGTCTGAGACTAAGCCTGGCCACAGAATGCTGACGCCAGGACTTGAACCCGGGGTGGATGGGATATTCCACCACATCCCCCCAAGCCCTTGCCAACACGCCACCACCCTTGAATTACTAGAACTAAAAATACCATCTCTAGAAGTTGGCGTTCTTGTTCTTCTTTGCGTTTTTCAATTATAGACTTGCGGGCAAGAAGTCTTTTATGCTCCTTATCCACGATCTCGGTCAAACTCGTTAGTGTCTCCCCTGGTTTCACTGCTTTCTTTGTAGGAGAAAAAACCATGGATCTTGCCTTACTAAGGGATTCTGCAAGAATGCTCAGATGATCACGTAGCCCTTCAGATCCCCAACCCTGAGCAAGAGTGGGAACATAAAATCATACATATGAAATGAAACGGTTATTGTCTGCACATGCTACAAGAAAACAGAGTAAATATCATCTTAGTAGAGATCTAAGCTATATAAACACCTCAAAAATATGTACGCCTCGAAACAAAAAAAAAGGATAAGGGTAAAATGGTCATTTATATCATTTATACAGTTTATTCGGCACAATAAACAAACAACAACTGAGCTTAACCCATACAGACAACTTAATTCATCTGTTTGGTTGGTTTTCCATTAAGTCCTATATAGATAAAGCTGTCTGTATAGATTGGGAATGTTTTTGTTCGGGAGCGTCTTTTAATGATGGAAGGACCATGGTTTTTAAATAGGAGGGACAGGTTTTCAAAAACATGACTTCCTGCATAAAAGCTTATTGAATAAGTCACTATATATTATTAAGCCACTACCAAACAGCCATGTATAGCTGACCGAATAAGCTGTTAGTCCCATTAAGCTGCTAACGAACACACCCTTAGTTTATTATCCTTCCGTGTGCTACTTAACGAACAAATTTGAATCATTCCGAGGTTAATACATTCATCAAAAAAGTTGACTATAAGAAGCAGGGTGCCTCTGAAAACTGTAGAAGGAAGCAAAGGATGATCCAAACATCCAATCTCTTACACAGAAACATAAACGAAACAAACTTATAGATCTCATGGCATCTAATTCAACATAAAATCAAATTCGATAAGCGAAAACAAGTGGTTGAAACGTAAAAAGAAAGTGCAGCCAGCGAGCCTCAAGTCAAGTTGATCCAGCAATCTTAATTCTTAAGTAAGTTGGATAACAAGCTTAGGCAGAAATGCAGGAGAACAAAAGAAAGTGATCTATGAATACTCAATACACAGTAACCGCAAGCATAATCCACGCTTATGTCCCATTTTTAAGCTTAGGCCACTGAGGCGAAGGATTGTGTGAGAAGTTGATGTTAACGTGAGAAGTGTGAGAAGTGGATCTGAACCGTTGATCACTTTAATCAAATGCCCTTCCATGAATTGCGGCTTAGAAAGGAATTGATCCGGTGCATCTCATCCTAATGTGCGTCCTTTCTCATCCAACGGTTGATAACCACTTCTCACGCTTCTCACATTAACCTCAACTTCTCACCGGAACCCAACCCTAGGCACTGATACAATAAAGAGATGTTTTCAGGAAGGACTGAAAGTAAACACACCTGACTGCTAAACAAAACAGCACCTTTCCTGTGGTCAACTTTCATTGATATAAAATTATGTTTGACAGCATCAACAGAAATTTTTTCCACGGTAGAAAAGTCGAAGAAAGGTATCATCCCTGACAGAGTTTCTATCTTCATTATCTGATACACCCGGGATACCTAGAAAACCAGAAAGCCGGACACAACAGAGATAAACAAACTGTTTCATTAAGCCGAAACACAACCAAAGCAGAATGAAGAAAAATTATCCCTATACCAGACTGAAAATAATAAGACGAATGTATTGATCACCTGTTGTAGCAATCTCAGTGTGGCAAGTTTTTCCAGTGAAGGAATATATTCAGATAACTGAATTTCTGGGACGGAAGAAGCTGAAGAAAGCTTACCCCCGAGCTTCGATATTTTCATGAGCAATGGTTGTACTTTTGATGCTAGATCCAGTGGGGAGAACTCATGCTCCAAAATATGGTAGAGATCTCTTACTTCTTGGGTTACACATGACATTACACCCTTTGACACCTATAGAAAGTACAGATATTCCCATTTTCGTTAAATATAGTAGATTTTCGATCAGCAAGAAACAATGCAACAAAATCGAGTTTTTAGGACGCCAAAAATGTACAAGTGTCATAATAGACTGCTTATAGGACACTTTATTTTAAAAGTGTCATAGAAAACTTGTTAAGACCCCCCAAAAGCGCCGTGTAAACTTATTGTAACAGTTTTACGTAGGGATCACAATTGTTCGGTCCTATAAATTTAAGTCCTATAAAGTAGTCTATTAGGACACTTAGGGGCCATTTACCAAATGCTTAGCGGGTAAGCGCTTACACACAAGAGTACCACCCTCACTTACCTTATTGGATAACATTAGCGGCTATCAAAACGGATTGTTGGTAAGCAACTTTTACCCGGTAAGCGCTTACCGGGTAAGAGTTTTCTCCCTCACTATTGGGGAAGAGTCTCGGTCCTTGCTATATATGTCTCTTACCGGGTAAGATTCTAGTTCCTTGTCATGCTCACCCAGAAGGTAAGTGCTTACCCGGTAAGCATTTAGTAAACGGCCCCTTAGACATTTTTTGGCCTCCTATAAACCCAATTATGTTGCAGTGAAAGATCCAGTCAGCAAAGTATTGTGAACTATCAGAGGGGGGGGGGGGGGGGTATGATATAGTAGTAAGTAGAAGTGGTGAAATTTTTAATCTTACCAATTTCGAGAGGAGTGATGATCGTGAAAGCTGGGAAAAGTAAAGAGTAAAAAGACGATGTAAATTAGTAAGAGATTGCAAAAATATTGAAGCAAGGAGACAATAAGCCACTCATTAAAGTTACCACTTCTCTGCTCTCAGATCTAGGATCAACAATAAATCCAATAAGATTAGCCACCCTTATATTCCTCTCTTTCTGGTTCTCGAGTTCCATATGAGATGCACCATGTGAACGATCATAAGGAATAACCGAAAGTGCAGCAAGAACAACAGATGAAGCTATCAACTGCAGGTCCTTCTGGCTTAAGTTCTTGTTGAAACCCTTCTGAAGTGCAAATAGCTTCAGCCACGAAAAAGCATGATAAATATGGCTGGATGAGATCCAAAATATTTTGGTTAACTTGGCATAATATATAACCAAAAAAGATGCCTTTGGAGTTTTCTTCACGATACACATCAATCCATATATATCTTCAACAGATCGGAAAGCTTCCTGGTTAACATGACAAGGTAAAACATCATTGTGCAACTTACATGTCTTTATTAGATATTTCAAATCGATCATAAGGGTTGGGTTCGAGTGAGAAGTTAAGGTTAACATGAGAAGCATGAGAAGTGGTTATCAACCGTTGGATGAGAAATGGACACATTACGATGAGATGCACCAAGATGCACCAGATCAATTACCTTCTAAGGCGCAATTCATGGGAGGACACTTGATTAAAAGCGATCAACGGTTCAGATCCACTTCTCACGCTCTCACGTTAACCTCAACTTCTCACAAGATCCTTAGCCTCGATCATAAATTGTTGAAATTTACAGCCATCTGCATCAAGGGTTGGGTTCTGGTGAGAAGTTGAGGTTAACGTGAGAAGCGTGAGAAGTGGTTATCAACCGTTGGATGAGAAATGAACGCACATTAGGATGAGATGCACCGAGATGCACCAGATCAATTCCCTTCTAAGCCGAAATTCACGGGAGGGAATTTGATTAAAAGTGATCAACGGTTCAGATCCACTTCTCACGCTTCTCACGTTAACCTCAACTTCTCACACGATCCTTCGCCTCTGCATCAAATGCATACAAGATACCAAACAAACCTGCCAAAGCTGAAGTTCAGTTGCAACCTTCAACTGTTCAAATCTAGTGTCGAGATACAATTGCAAACTTTCTGGAGCAGAGAGATCAGGCTTATCCCTCTGATCGCGATATCTGTTGTGATTTGCGAGATGATTCCTAATGATTTCACAAAGCCTCCGAAACTCTGTTGTCCGTTTATATTGCTTACAGAACTGGAAAGCTCGATGTGCAGTCATCTATACAAATAACAGTGCAGCTTAGTAAATGTTCATTTAATTCTTTACACTTCAAAGATAAGAGAACATAAAATATTCTCTTAAACCAATTTAAGAATATGGAAATGATAACCCAATGCAGGGTCCATTCAAGGAAGTACATACAAAGGTCGTATATCCCAATCAAAGCACGAAACTAAGTAATTGTACAGAATAAGTAGCAGGTACTTCATGAAAATCGGAAAAAATGATCAACTTTATTAGAAAATGCAATTTTAGTATAAAATGGGCATAAGAGTAATTGTACTTTCTGTAACTAACTAATAGTTAGTTGCTAGTGTTAGTTAGGCCGCTTACTAAACACTTACCTTGGTAAGCGCTTACTGAGTTACTGGTTCAATTACCTTACCGGGTGAACATAACAAGGACCGAGAATCTTACCCGGTAAGTGATAGTGATGACTCTTGCCAGGTAAGCGCTTACCCTGTTATAAACGCTTACCATCAATCCATTTTGATGGACGAGAATGTTACCCCATAACGTAAATAAGAGTGGTGACTCTTGCCGGTAAGCACTTACCCAGTAAGCATGTGGTAAACGCCCCTAGACTAGCTAATGTACCTGTAAATAACATACGTGTACAACTAATATATTCAATAAGAACTTCTCACCCGTGTTTCTTCTTTGTTGCTGAGTAATATGGTATCAAAGCACCATATATGCTTCAAACGTTTAAATAAAAGTGTTTACCTTTGTGCCCATGAATAATATGTGCAATGTAATCTTCAGTTTGATTCATTGATATATATGGGGGCCCTATAAAAACCCGCTTACCAGGGACATCGGTTTTTTTGTCACAATTGTTGGTGCTAACAACAGATTTGCTTGGATACTCTTGATTCCAAATAAATCTGATGTTGTGAGTATAGTAACTCGATTACAAAACATGATTTATACTCAATTTGGGACTAGATTAATTGGACAATTATTCCCGGTTGCAAAGTTAGTCACAGTTAAAACGCCTCGGCTCATCATGTACTGCTATTGTTCGCATTAAAGAACAATTGAGCAACTGTTTCAAATTGAAAATTTTGGGCAACCTGAAGTACTTTTGGGTTTGGAGGTAGCAAGACCAAAGAGTGGCATATTCATTTCCCAACGACACTACACTTTAAAACTTCTAGAAGATGCAATGATAATAGCTCCAAAGCTTCTGTCAGTGTCACTACTCCCTAGTCACTCCCATATTTAATTGCCTGCTACAGAGGGGTGATGTTTTTCATGATCCTTCACAATATAGATGATTGATTTGAAGGTTGTTATACTTGACATCACCAGAGAGGCTAATGATCGTGTGAGAAGTTGAGGTCAACGTGAGAAGCATGAAAAGTGGATATGAACCGTTGATTACTTATAAGGGAGTTGATCCCGTGCATCTCGGTGCATCTTATCTCAAGGCATCTCATCCTAATGTGCATCCATTTCTCATCTAACGGTTGATAATCACTTCTCACATTCTATCATTAACCTCAACTTCTCACCGGAATCCAACCCACATATAGGCGAGGATCGTGTGAGAAGTTGAGGTTAACGTAGAAGCATGTGAGGTTGAGGTTAACATAGAAGCGTGAAAAGTTGATATGAACAGTTGATTAGCTTAGAAAATGAATTGATCCGATGCATCTCGGCGCATCTTATCTCGGTCCGTCTCATCCTACTTCCACTTTTCACAAGTTTCTCATTTTAACCTCAACTTCTCACCTGAACCCAACCTTATACATGTATACATACATGATACATGTATATATAGATAGAGAACACGATGAGATAGCAGTTGCGTTATTTCCTGTACTGCTATGTCATGTGCGAGAACCACCGACTCTCCACCGACGCTGCTACAAGATCTACTACCGTAATCAAGCTACTGCACGTATATATTCGAATTAGGTATGTAATATAGTATCTCTATTATTTTGATTCTTGAAAACCGAGATTCCCGTCTCCCAAACTACATGAATCATGTCGCCGACAATCTCGTAATCCTAGTACCAAAAAACGACGACGACAGTCGCAATCAAGTCCATTGATTCATCAAGAAACACCCACTTATCGCACCTTTTACACACATTTAATCGATTTGAACTGTTTACGAAACAATTCCGCAATTTTATCAGAACATAAAGCTTAATTTACACTATGGTTGATTGAAACTGAGACAGAAAGAATGCAGAAGGAAAGAACTCTTGTTTTTGTGACCAACATTCAAGGTTTTACCGTAATATCTGAACTAATAATATAAAATTAATTTCAGTAGAAATACATATAAAATTATGTATATTCATTCAAGCCCCGATTGGATCGACTCATCAAGCCAAGCCCATTCTTAGGGTTTGGTCCATTTGGTAAGTGTAGACCCTAATATATAAAGTCATTGAATTTATTTTTATTTCTCGTGGGATTGATAATTAGTCGGCTGTTGTGAGTTCGTTTCTCACTGTTCTCGTACCTTTAGGTCGATATGAGAAGATTGAACAAGAATTCGGGTGATCCACCAAAGTATTTGGATCTTGGAGACGACGATGCATCTCGGGATCAACAGACCAGATTTGGGTTGACTCCTTTGAAGTTAATGGGGGGTTTAGTTGTTTGTTTGATGTTTCTTTCGGTTCTGTTCTCAATTTCTATCATTTTCAAAGATTCTACTCTAAATAGCATCTGGACTGTTGCTGATGCTAGGGTTCTTGATATGACCCCTACCAGAGGTATGGTATTCTTAAAGAAAATTAATGCACCTTAATCACTATCCTACTTGCTTCTGCATTACATTCTGTTTCCAAATCTAGAAAAATAAAGCTTTCCCCTTACCCTTATTAACCTCTAAACTTTAGAGGGTGTGTGATCATTACAACACTGATGCATCGGATCCTATCAGAACTCCGCAGTTACTATAGTTTAGAGGATCTGAAGTTTTGGATTAGACCATGAACTTGTAGAGATAACTCTCCTGATGGGTTTGATCCAGATCAGATGGTTTGGGCAAGGAGGGTTTTTGATGACGTTAATGTCATTGTTATGGTTCATAAACACTTGCAGAAACCGTCATTGCTAATGTAACAATGAAAGTTATGGTGAGAAGGGCAAGAAGGGATCTCCACCCTTGGATGCACATTAGGATGAGGTGCACCGAGTTGTACCGGATCAATTCCTGTGTCAAGCCCGATTCATGGGGTGGGCCCGTGGGGGTTAGATTAAAAGTAATCAAGGGTCGAGATCCCTTCTTACCTTCTCACCTAAACATTTCTTCTCACACGATCCTTCGTCTGCTAATGTATGAGTAATAATGTTTAGAGGAATCTTTATGCTGTTTAACAGCAAACTTGACTATTTGATCGATTTTCTTGTTTACGACACTTTTTTGTTTTCATGTACTAGATTTAGATGAGGAAGATGTTCCATTGGAGTCATTTGTGCAGCACAAGAAGAAGCTACATTATTCAGGTTTGGAGCACAATGACAATCTACTTGGTGGTCTTCTTTCTAGTCAATTTGACGATGATTCTTGCCTCAGTAGGTACCAAGCAGCATCATATCGTAAAGAATCGCCATACAGACCTTCTTCATATCTCACTTCTAGGTTACGGAGATACGAAGCCCTTCACAAGCGTTGTGGACCCTACACAGAGTCCTACAACAGAACCGTAGCAAACCTAAGGTCTGGTCAGAGGACAGAAGAAGCCTCTGATTGTAACTATCTGGTCTGGGTATCGTTCAGTGGTCTAGGAAACAGAATTCTGACTTTGGCATCGGCCTTTCTCTACGCCCTTCTCACAGATCGTGTCCTACTTATTGATCGTGGAGTTGACATGCCTGATCTCTTTTGCGAACCTTTTCCGGAAGTTTCGTGGTTACTTCCTCTGGATTTCCCTATCACTGACCAATTCAGCAGCTTAAATCAGAAATCTCCAGAGTGTTTCGGTAATATGTTAAAGCTTTCAAGCAATTCATCGTCATCATATGTTTATCTTCATCTGGTTCATGATTACGATGATCATGATAAGCTCTTTTTCTGTGATCAAGATCAAAGCTTTCTTCAAAAGGTTCCTTGGGTAATCATGAAATCTGATAATTACTTCATCCCGTCACTTTTCTTGATGCCATCGTTTGAACAAGAACTAATTGCGCTATTCCCGGAAAAAGAAACAGTTTTCCACTTCTTAGGCAGGTATCTGTTCTTCCCCACGAATCCCATTTGGGGACTTATAACGAGGTATTATGAAGCTTATCTAGCACAAGCAGATGAAAGAATCGGCATTCAGGTCAGGGTTTTTGACACCAGGGTTGGCCCGTTTGAGTACGTACTAGATCAAATCCTAGCTTGTTCTTTAGACAACAACCTGCTTCCAGAAATCAATCGAAACAAATCGTTCGTCACCTCCCCAGGAAACCAGAAGTCAAAAGCTGTTCTTTTGACATCTTTAAGCTCAGGGTATTTCGAGAAAATAAGAGACATGTACTGGGAACATCCAACGGTAACCGGAGAAGTGATTGGAGTTTTTCAACCAAGCCATGAAGGGTATCAACAAACCGAAAAAAAGATGCATCATAGAAAAGCATGGGCAGAAATGTACTTATTGAGTCTAACGGATAAGCTGATCACTAGTTCATGGTCAACTTTCGGCTACGTGGCTCAAAGTCTTGGAGGATTGAAACCATGGATCTTGTACAAACCCGAGAACGAAACAACCCCAAATCCAGCTTGCACTCGTGCCATGTCAATTGAGCCTTGCTTCCATGCTCCACCCTTTTTCGATTGCAAAAAGAGAAGTGGAACTGACACGGGTAAAGTAGTCCCTCATGTTCGACACTGTGAGGACATGGATTGGGGTCTGAAACTAGTTAATCCAGCCATTAACAGCATCGCTTAGTACCACTTCTACGGGTTTTTTTGGCAAATCTTTGTTGATGTATGTTCTAATAGTTATGAAATTAGATTCATTGGTTTGTTTGCCATCTACATGTAATGTTATTTGCTAATCATAGCTAGAAGTATCATTTCGTTGTAGGGCATGTTCCAGGTACAATATGCAATGAAATTCAAATAGCTCTCGGGCTGGTCCTAAGCGGTCCTCTAGTCCGAAGCTTTTTGTTCAGCCGTAATGGGCTGTGTAGCCAAGACAAACTGCCAAAGTTCTACTTTACCTTAGGGATGAGATCGGGACCGGACCGGTACCGAACCAGTACCTTTTTGGGACTAAAAAGTAGGACCGAAAACCGAACCGTATGTACCGGTTCGGTTTTGGTTTTGTGACGGGAAAATCGGTACTAGGACCACTTGAGACCGAAGATATGAAAATGTGTCAAATATGTATCAAAACCAATGGCAAACCAAAATATCTTTGTAATGTTTCAAATGTGTATCAAAACCAATCCCAAACAGTTAAAAGTTCAAAACCAATTAAAAGTTCAACAATCTTCGATATTATTTTACGCTTTTCCTTTTCCATTTTGTTCGTTTATCGTCTCTTCAATCTCTATATACACAACAAGATATGGATAATTATGGAGAAAGCTTGGTTAGTTTAGAAGATGATACATCTAAACGAAAAGGTCCTAAGGTTAGTTTATTTAGGAGATGACATGCATGCTTGAGGAATACAAAAAGGCATTGTCTCCTAATATTCCGGTTCGGTTTGGTGTTTTCTTGGGAAAATGCCGGTATTAAATACCGAATCCTGATTTTGTCGAATACTTGGAACTGAAAATCGGTCCGCTTACATGGTCCCAATTCGGGTTCGGTACGGTACCGCTTCAAGAAAATGGTCCTCGAAGTTCATCCCTACTTTACCCATCTCTCTTTTCATCTAGTTATTCTCCTCCCCTCCATGTTTTTTGAAGTATTGGCCACAGCTTTCCATTTTCATATACAAGGCACCACACAAACTTACAAATTTCCTAGTCCGGACAATGTTCAGATGTAACCAAGCAACTGAATCCATAGTTTTACTTTATTTGAACCCCAGGTTTTAATCTTTTAGTTTTGGCCCCACAATTTCAATTCTAGAGATAAACCTAAAAAAAACTTGTGGGGTTAACTTTTTTCAATTTAATAATTTCATTCAATCAAGTCCCTCGATTAAGTTTGTGATGTTTAAACTACAGTCATAAACAGTGCCAGCAGTAAGCAATGTGAGAATGAGACGAGTCTAATGCCTAGCCATATATTGTGCCAAGACCCGTAATGTATTCCATGTAATCATAGAGCATAGGCGACTTATGTTTACTGAACAAGTATTCTATATAATTAAGCATTTAAGCATATATGATATAGGGTTGGTTCCAGTGAGATGTTGAGGTTAACGTGAGAAGTGGTTATCAAGCGCTGGATGAGAAATGGATGCACATTAGGATGAGATGCACCGAGATAAGATGCACCGGGTCAATTCCCTTCTAAGACGCAGACATTTGATTAAAAGTGACAACGGTTAGTGTACACTTCTCACGCTCCTCACGTTAACCTCAACTTTTCACACGATCCTTCGCCATATGATATATAGAAGCCCAAGAGAAAATGAACCATTACCGCATAGAGAGCCTCCAATTTGGAGTTGTTTCGTAAGATTTCCAGCACAGTTCGGTATGTCTCCCACAACAATTTAAACCACGGGGTGACAAGCTCACGATCAGATCTATCTTTCCCTTTCTCCCCACTAACATAACTCAACATTAGATCTTCAGGCCTTTTATCTGCTTCTAGATCATCAAAATCAAGAGCTTCTTCCAACGCTTGTGCGTGGCTACGTGCAAGTTCAGCCTTTTCAGTGGCCAAATGTATGAAATGTTTTATCACCTCCTCCAATGAACTTATGTTAACTTGTTGACAAATTATACGATACTGAATCAAACCATCTTTAGCAAATCTTCCTCGTTTCATGTCAACACATAGCTCTACATACTTGAACATGATTCTCTCAAGTGTCTTTTGCCATGCTCTATACCTCTTTGAGGTTATAATCCCATGAAGTGCTTGTAACGCTTCCTGCTTCTGTCCAACCTTAATCAACTCTGCATCCACAGATCAAAAGAGCTTGTGTTTAGATGGCTTCTGTGATAAAAGAAATTATATTCGCCTTGGTGAATATATAACAAACCTTAGTTCCCCAGCTATGTTATTTAGAGATGGCCAAATGGGCCCAGCCCGGGCCGGGACCGGTTTGGGCCCGGTTTTATATATAAAATTTATTTTTTAAAGTATTTTTAACTAAAAATGTATTTGTTAGTGTGTTACTGTGTTTGCCTTACCCAATTATAATAAAATTTATTTTTTTAAAACGTAAATATTTTTTTAGAGTATTTGATAGACCCAATTATAACACAAATGTATTTGTTAGTGTATTTGGTGACCAAATTTATAAATAAATAAAAGTGGGACCGGGACCGGTTCCCTATAAAGCTTAACCGAGCCTCCGTATCTTGGTCAAGGACCGTTTACGAGATCATTATTTAAGACCGGGACCGATTTGGGTCCGGCCAGGCTTAGGACCGATTTTTGGCAATCTCTGGCCGTGTATAATAAAGATTCAATTTGCATATGGAGAAAACAAGAAAGCTAGTACTAAAAGGAGAAAACAATGTTGCCGTAACATATAACACGTGATGCTACAACTATTGCATCAACCTTGTGAAGTAATACAATGTACTGGTGTTGAGGGAGCTGTGCATGTTCACTACATAGTTCATAACTCAAAGGAAAAGGTTATATTTGTAATTGATGGAAAAAAGTTGCTCACCTTCAGCTCGCTTCAAAGCATTTTCGGGCTTGGCGAAAGTCGCCATATTGAGTAATCGAATCAATTAGATCTAAAAGACAGCAAAAGTAACATGTTAGTCACCATCTATACGAAAGTCTTTGACTGTATAGTAGATCAAAAGTAACAAGTTTGCTATTCTTCTGAGTTAAACTCGTTGACAAAGCCAAAAGAAGGCATGATGGTGGCAGGTATTGTGAATTATCTGCATTTTCTTCTAGATCCCTATGAAAAAAGAACATATTCCCGCGGTAACGAACACATGGTTTAACGGAATTATCTGTCTATTAGGGGTTGTTTACTTTTTAGTACATTAAGCTCTGTATAGGATAAATCTGTCTGTCAGGACCAGAGACCAATGGGTTTGAGGGAGCCAAGAGAGAGGGTTCGACTATTTCTGGGCATTTATGGTATGAATTTATTTTGGGTGGCTTAATAGGGAAAAATGAGGGGTCCTGGCTTATTCCATATAGCCATTTTAGCTTAATGGCTTCACGAATAAGCCGTAAAGAAACACTCATGTATGATTGAGCGAATAAGCCACCCAGACCATTAAGCTCATTTTGATGTAAGTAAACACCCCCTTTAGTCAAATTAACTAAAATAATCTATAACAATAGAAAATATGGAGAATATGTAGCAGAAATATTAATATGATTACTTAGATCTTAATGGCAAGAACCCTTTTTGGCTTGAAGTTTTACCATAAAGGGTCTGTTACCATTAATTTGGGAAGGAGATTATAGCATTTATTGTCCGAAATATTCGAATGAGGAAGTGCAATCAAGCAAAACAAAACAATAATTCATCAATCATCATTGTATATATTTACCAGACGTAAGTCATACAGCACGAAAACAAAACAATCACAAATTCTCAGTATTGTTCTTAAATCAATACGATTCACATGATTTACCGTCTCAACCGCTAGTCACACCTTCAAAAACCACAAAAACAAACAACGAATCCAACCAATGCGACCAATCAAAACGACTTACGGATCATATAAAAAACCAGAACCGTAACTTCTTCAAAACAAAACAAATCAAACCAAAGTCTAATTGCAACTCTAATTACACGACAATTGAAAACGAAGATTATAATATAATCACATTATTCACATAGATTCATAACAAACATTTGTGTGTGTGTGTTCCCGAGACGTGACTCCATAAACTAATCCAAATCACATAGAAATGGTACAAATCACACTCACAAATTACACACAAAAAAAACGTAAAATGCATTGATAGAGAGAGAGGAAGAGACCTTGATTTGATCTTCAATGGCGCTTTTGGCCATAAACCCTCGATTGATGATGAATCGATCAATCGTTTCGTCGTAGTAGTAGCATTCGATGCGTTGATCTTACAGAAGCAATGTTGAACTTAATTGGGTATTAACCGCTTTACCGAATCCGGGTATTACCCGGCAAAAACTGCATACAAGAAAAACCAGGCTCAAGATTATCGGAGGTGTCTAAATAACCGTCAACTCGTAGATTAAATGGATACTTGGGGACAAAACGGGTGGGTCGTATAACCCATGGGTCTAAATGGGTTCGGATTAGAACATGTTTTTAAATGGAAAAAGTTCAAGAAAGCCCATGAGCTTTCTTAGTTTGAATAATTTGGTCCTTAGAATTATTTTTTCAATAAAAAATTATTGAACTTTTTAATTTTGAATTATTAAATATATGTATATTTTTTAAATAAATAAACCAACTTTTAAAAACTGATTACCAACATCATTGTCTACAAAGGTTTTTAAAGTAAAAAAAAAAACTTAAATCTGATACCCAAATTAATCCTGTGTTATTCAAACCTTTTGTACACAACGGCATTGCTTCCCCTCGACCCTCCTCGTCATCACATTGTTGTTCGTTCTATATACCATCTATCACGGTTAATGGCGCTACTACCGATATCCCTCTTTTTGATCTATTTTGTGTCTTTTGATTCTCTCTTTTACAACAATATAACGAAGCACGTATAAGTATATCAAAAAAAAAAGATGAAGAATTTAAAACAAAAAATAAGTGTCAAAAAGAGGAAGATCGATGGCAGGGACCAACGGCGGTGATCGGTAGTGATAGAGAGTGGACGACGGTGAGGCGATAAGGGGTGGGCATGGGCTTGAATGACGTATGGTTTGAGAAAAGTAAAATTGATCGTTTTTCTCACTTTAAATCTTCCTAGTTTGTTTTAGATAGGTTTTTTTGGATTAAAAGAATATAGGTAACCAATTTTTAAAAATTGAAGGTTTATTTATTCAAAAAACAAAATGCATGTACTTTATTTTTCAAAATGAAAAACTTCAATGGTTTCTTCATTTTAAAATTTTAAACCTTAATCATTCGAAAATGAAAAGTTCCGTTAGGTTTTTCTGAACTTTTTCTTTTTTAACTACACAGTTGTTTTATCGTTTTTATTTTTACAAAATGTATCTATTATTAAAATAACAACTTTTTATTTAGATAAAATGATTCAAAAGTTTTATAGTTTACCACTTGCAATGTTAAACGTAGAGTTGTCAAAAATCGGTCTTGGGTTGGGCCTAAATCCGTCCCAGTCCCGGTCCCGACCTAAATATAAAGACCCGATTAAGATGTATAAGGCCCAGTTATGAAAAGCAGTTTTAGACCAGCTCCAAATCGATCCCACTTAACTTTTTCTTATTGATTTTTAACATATAAAAAACATTATTTTATCCGGTGAAAGTTTGGACAAACGGCTCTTTGCCCTTAGGTTTTTTTTTCATAGCACAATACAAACCTTTGTTTAAATTTTTTAATTAACTACGTCCAACATTGTTTTTTTTTTGAAGTATATAATATTTATATACGGTAAATGCAACAAAAAAAACTCAAACACCCTCCTCATTTTTGGTGAGATTTGAACCCCTGACCCATAAAAGGAAAGAGACTCTGATAACGATAGGCCTAACATTGTTTTTTATTGGCCACTATAAATAAACTTGTTCTCATTTTCTATTAATTGTGAAAATGAATTTAGACCAATTATTGTAATTTGAAATCATGATAATTAATTTTTGTATTTGACTTCAAATCCTTTAGGAAAAAAGAGTGGTAATAACCCCAAGATATTACTCTTAAAATGTTCTGATTTGCTTCAAAAATGATACATATAGCAAAAAGATAAAATCAATGCAATAATTGAAATTTTATATGTTTTAGCAATCTGTCTCTTCATTTTTGTCCCACTTATTTTGGGTCGAGAACAGAAAATGCATTTTTTGTCCCACTTCGCTCGTCTTGTTTTAGTTTAATGTCGAGCCAAGCGTGGGACAACAACTTTTTGTACCAAAAGCACCTAGAACCGTAATTCATCTGAGAATTTGCCAAAATGATCATAATTAAGGGGAACTTATGTATATCCGAACAGGCTCCCATGCATCCGCTCAACTTATTTTGCAAGTAAGATTTTTTAGGTATGAAAGGTGGACCAACTGAACTTTGAGGGTGCTCTATGCTTTGGGGTATTAGAAAATGCAAGGAATATCGGCCAAAAACCAAAAGCGTCTTTCGAAATCATCCAAAAGACCAAAAATCCCTCAAAATCGACCAAAAAATCCGTAGAAGCAGTCGAATTCAGCTAAAAACACATCGGACTACTTTACATGTCTTTGATCCACCTTAAAGGTACATCCACTCAGCAAAAATCTTGGGTCCGCCAGTTATCATAATATTTTGAAAGAAAACAGTTATAACAGTTGATCAGAACGATGACAATTTTGGTCTTGTTCTCTTTTCTATTTAACTTTCTTCATGTAATAGAACCGATTCTTCTTTGCTTCTAAAAGTTCACAAAATCTAATAAGAATTTTAACAACAAATATAAGCATATTATTGTGTGTAGGAGCCAGTGTAGTCTCACCTGTATTTCTGCAACAGCAAGTACACCAGCCACAAGTAGCTAAACCAAGGACATTGCCAAAAATGCAGAGAAAATTACCATAGTAACCTTGATGGTCATCTCAACAGGCAAATAAAGGCTAGGGTGTGGCCCGCATGGGGCTATAAGTCACATGGCTACTCAGGATTTTCCCGTCGTTGCTGTACCAGATATTGTTGTCCGCTTTGTCCACAAGACTGGACTCACGGTTTTAAAATTGCGTCTGATAGAGTGTGGCCCGCATGGGGCTATAAGTCACATGGCTACTCAGGATTTTCCTCGTTGATGTCTTTAGAGCCCCATTCAAGTGCGCAAGTTGTCCAGGATGCAACATCCCAGACCAACCATACCGGATATTGTCCGCTTTGTCCACACCTGAACTCACAGTTTTAAAACGCGTCTGATAGAGAAGGTATCAATCCCTTATAAAACAACATTTATTCTCCCCCAACCAATGTGGGATCTCACTCAGGACACCCATGGTTAACCAAAAAAAAAACATGGTTCTTCCTACTCTATGGGTTCCAAACTAGGAGCAATATTTCGACGTCGAAACTGTATTCTTTTCTAGTCCAAAAAGAAATATGGCACCCATAATTTTGTAGTTATAGTATTTCATACAATGTAACATGTATAAGCTATTCACATTAGACCAACCTGTCGCATATAGTTTAGTCGTCTCATTATGCGAGGTTATATTGGTAAGTCTATTGGTTTTTTTACCTCTCAAGTCAAAATGATCTCCCTTTCAAGAAGGGAGGAAGCACGCAATAATCAGAACACTCAAAATAGTTTTCGACGTGCTACTATCACCTGGTAGGCTCTTGTTTCACATTCTCCAAACAAACGAAACAAGAAATGAAGATTTGTGTGTTCTTGAAGATCTAAGGTGTGTTTGGTACGCGAGACAGTATGGGACATGACAGAAAATAAAATTTTGTTCCACGTTTTGCGTGACATTAACAGGACTGAGTGCGACAAAAATGCATTTTCTTTGTCCCATCAAAATAGGTGGAACAAAATCAAAATTGGTGGAACAAAAATACAAGATTGGTAATATATTGAAGCACAAAACAGAGTACTACTAGGGTACAAGAAAAAATAAGAACACATAATCTACTCCAAAAAGAGAGCAAGTGAAAACTAGAAAAAGGTACAAAAAGATGCAAAATTTTACCTCATTTTGCAGTTGCATATCCCAACCTTCCAAAATAGAAATTGATTAAACTTGCATATCTCCTCACCAGTAACCTCTTTTCGGCTTCCGAATACCAAGGAAACGATCCAACGTCGCCAACGCATCTTGAAACTTGCGGATTTTAAGGAAACCCATGATCATCTTCACTTCATTATCCGAGAATTTCGCCGTCTTCATGATCTGATCCACCAGCTTAACCAAAGTATCCTCCATTTGCAAAGCACACAGCCCTTCAGCCAGCATATAAATCGAAGAAAACTCGGGTGTAAAACCTTTTTCAGTCATCTCGAATACAAAATCAACTGCTGCACCAATGGGCCCACCTCCAGAACAAAGCCCTTTCGAAACAATCTTATACGAAACCTCATCAGGTTCACAACCCTTTTCCTCCATTTCTCTAAAAAACTCCATAGCTGAATCCGCTCCCCGTTTTCTAAACAGCGTCTGAATAACGGGATTATACGCGTGTGGTGTCACGACCATGTTTTTCGTTTGGATGCTTCTAAGCAACCTACACGCAACGTCAATCCGGCCCGCTTTACACAACCCTTGAATTAGCGTCCCGTAAGTGACGATATCGGGTTCACACCCGTTTGAAATCATAACCTGAACGATATCCGTTGCTCGTTTGATATCACCCGCTTTACAAAAGTGAGAAAGAAGCGAATTATAAGTGAATTTATCGGGCTTTAATCCTTCGATTATCATCTGATCCATAAGCGCAGCCGCCTCTTCAGCCCGCCGGTTCTTGCAAAGCCCATCTATAAGCGTGTTATAAGTCACCACGTTTCTTGAAATCCCCTGAATCTCCATTCGATCAAAGATTTCACCTGCTTCTTCGACTTTCTTGTTTTTACAAAACCCATCAATAAGGGTATTATAGGTAATCACGTTTCGTGGGCACCCACTTGATTCCATTTCCTTGAGTAGTTTCAAAGATTCATCGAGTTTTCCTTTGGAACAATACCAATCGATTAACATGTTATAAGTGAACTCATCGGGTTGACACCCTTTGTTTTTCATGTCTCCGAAAACTTCAAGTGCGGTTTCGAATTTGCTCGATAAGCAAAGACCTTGAATTAGAGCATTAAATGTACAAACATCGGGCGAAAGTCCCTTGCTTGTTAAGACGAGAGCGAGTTCAGTGGCGGCTTCGATTTGGTTTTCTTTACACAAACCGCTGATTATCGTGTTGTACGTGACGGTATTCGGAGAACAATCGCGTTCAAGCATTTGGTTAAGAATTTCATTCGCTTCTTCGACTTTACCCAATTTACATAATCCAGAAATCAACGTGTTGTATGTGTAAACGTCGGGTTCGAACCCTTCTAGAAGCATTACCTCCAAAATCTCTAACGCGTGCTTAACATGCCCTGCTTTGCATAGACCGTTAACAAGAGTGTTAAACGTAAAACGATCAGGATAAAAACCCTCGTTTGACATCTCCTGAACGAAATTCAGCCCTTCTGAAATTTGACCAACTTTACAAAACCCGTGAATCAAAGTGTTGATCGTTATATTCGTTGATGGGCATTCAGCCGATACCATTTCTTCCCTAATTCTTAACGCACCATCCAAGTTCCCGTCTTCGATAAAACCATGCATTAATGTCGTGTAAGTCTTCTCATCGGGGATTAATCCATGGGTCGGCATCTCTTCCATCATCAAAACGGCGGGCCTCATTTGATGGGCTTTACAAAGAGCTTTTATCAAGATATTGAAAGTTGCAACATCTCTTTTAACTCCTTTACTCGACATTAACGAGTGAACATCTTCGACTAACTTCAATTTGTTCCCATCAACAAGAACATTTAGCAAGAAATTATAACTATATGTGCCTGGCTTAACACCAAACTCTTCTTCCATTATAAATAGAACGCAAATGGCTTCATCGTATAAATCAAACTTGGCGAAACTTTCTATCAAGATAAAGAAAGTACCTTCAGCAACCTTGCACGAAGATCGCTTCATTTCATCCAATACGTTTCTAATCGAATCGACTGAACCTACTTCACCAAGCTTTCTAAGCATTTCCTCATAGATTCCTAAAGAGGGTTCGAAACTCGGTTGCTTCAAAGCCCATTTAAATACATTAAGCACCGAGTTTTCATCGTTTTCGCGGCGCAGGATGTCAAGAACTTCTTGTTCAGAAGATAAAGTGGTGAGTTGTTCGTAGTGCTTAGTGGATGCGAATGAAACAAAGTTTGAGGGCTTTGTAGGAGTGAAAATTGGAGATGGGTACCTTAGATTTTTAGGAAGAATCCAGGGTTCACAGGTTACACAAGAGGAAAAAGCCATTCAAGCTAAGTCAATTCAACAAATCCCTTAGCTTATTATAGTATCACTTCGCACCACTTCAGGGAAACCAATGAAAACCCATTCACGCAATTCAACAAACACCTATCCTACAACTACAACTTCGTATAATTTCAAGCAAACAAACAAAACCCCATTCAGGAAATTCAACAAACACCTATCCTACAACTACAACTTCGTATAATTTCAGGCAAACAAATGAAAACCCATTCAAGAATTTCAACAAACACTTGACTTACCTTATCCGTAGCGCCAATTTAAAGAGTGTATATTCGTTTGTTCCACATGAATCCAATAGGAGAAAGTGAAAAAGAGGAAGAAACCGAACCTGGGTAGGTTACAGGCGATAAGAAAATTACGAAAAGCGAAATCTTTGAGAAGATTTCACTAGAACAAAGAAGATAGTTAAGAGAATCAACGGAGGTCTTCTATGGCAAAGTTAACGGATAAACTATCTTATACGAACCGCAGTAGGCTGCCAAATTCGGTGACCAGCTTCTGAAATACTTATTTTACCCTCTGTCATGGGTGTTTGGATATTCAGGGCCGTGCCTGGTGTTCACGGTTCGGTTCGGCTCGGTTAATAGGAAAAATGTGAACCGAACCGCATGAGGCGGATACTTAGTTACCCGAACCGAAACCGAATTGCAGGCTAAACCAAATCGAGCCGAACTGAATCGCAGTTAATCGGTTACCCGCGGTTCGGTTCACGGTTACCCGAATTTATCGTAAAATATTATTTTCAATATCAAAATAGAAAATTTAAACCAATTACATAACAAATATATAAAAATAATCCAAGAAAAATAAACTAAAATAAGTTTTATTGTTTAAAAATATCTACTATCAGCTTGATGACTACTCAAAAATTAAATAGTTAATATTAAATATAATATTATTAATTGTATTATATATATCGGTTCGGATCGGTTACCCGCGGATACTTATAACTTAAAACCGAAACCGATCCGTGACTACCCGGTTTTTCGGTTTTCTCGGTTTTCGGTTTTTCCGGTTTTCGGTTTTATGGTTTTTTTGAATGCGAATAGGTGTCGCCGCACAGGGCCTCCGAAAATCAGGGGCCTCCGTAACTTTTAAGAAGTTTATATATAAACTTTGTGATTTTTGTTTTTAATTGTTTTACATTTTTCTTAATTATGTTTTGAAACTTGTAAAACGTTACTTGTGATTGTCTATATCTCAAGATAGATTAAATGTTTTAAGTTTGACTTCATGATTGAAAATAAGCTTCTACCAAATTTTGATTATAAGCATGTAATAGAACATTTCGCTTCTATAAATGTTTGAAAATCTACGTTTGCAAAAATAATAATGCCTAGCTAGTTGTCTTTTTGTTTTCAAAAAATGTACGTAGTAGCATCAATTTATTATTGGAGTATTAAATTATTTGGGATATATACATTATTAATTTTTATTACACGTATTTTTTATTTTGTTACTAATTAACATTTTACTCTTGTCACAAGATTAGTCATAGAAGATTCATGAACATTAATATAATGATATAAATGTGGACTAATTTGTATTATATTTTTTATAATTATTTTTTTATATTTCCATTATATTCTACTCTAAAAGAATTTATTTTTGAATTTAGCAATAAAAGATTGATAAATAATATGAGTGGATAAAATATAGGGCCACATTTAAGTTTTTGTAAGACCATCCACAACAACAATCTCAACCAATCCAATCTCAATTAAAATATTATTTTCTCTCTCATCCACTTACATAATATTCAACTTCAATCCAATCTCAAAATTTTCATACTCCAACCACAATCCCCTACAATCCAATCTAATCTACAATATTATTTTATAAAAATTATATTTTTTATTTTTTATACAATAATTGGGAGACATTGGCATGTGAACCTGAGAAAATTGGTGTGGTGAAAATATGTCAACATTGGTCTCTATTTGTAGGGAATTGAAAACCATGAATTTTGGTATATTTTTTATTTTTTAATTTATTTATTAAAGTCAATTTTCTAATAAAATAAGTTTTATTTAATAAAAATCTAAACAAACCAATAAAATCATGACATGTGTAATTTTTTTTTAAAAATAAAACAACAATCTTGACCAATCTTAGTTTGCTGAGCGATTAGGTTCGTTTGAGATTGTTTGTAGGTTTTCTTTTTTATTTATTTTTTTAAAAAAGTATTTTTGTCTTATTCACAATCTAAAAAATGAGATCACCAATGTGGATGGTCTTAAGGGGCTCTAAAGTATTAGAGACTGCCCTGTGGATATTTAGGTTGTTACAGGCAGTCTCTAAATGTATAAAGTATGTCTCCTCCTACAAAACAAAATTTTAATTTAAAATTTACAATTATGTTTACCCCCTGCCAATTTTTATACCCCTGCAACCCTGACAAATTATGTCTCCTCTTACAAACCAAAATTTTAATTTAAAATTTACAATTTATACCCCTAAAATTATTTATTTAATTTACTTTATATATTTTACTTTTCTAATTTTTATTTTACACATTCATCATATTAACACATATAATCGTATATTAGCTAAAATACGTTAAAAATACGTTTTAATTTTAACAAATTACACCATTATAATCGTCTCTTCGATACGTTCGAAATGAGCCCAATATTGAATATTTTTTATTTAATTATTTAATTATATATCATATATACCACATAAAATATTTTTTATATTTACAATTCATACCCTTATAGTTAATTATTTAATTTATGGTACATCTCTTACCGTTCTAACTCATTAAGTTAAAAATTTATACAAAACCTTACTGTAATAGCTTTTAGGAGAGTTTTTTTTGTCTCATTTATTTTTGTAACGCCAATTATTATAGAAAACTATTAAGATGTCCAAAATATATATATATTAAAAGCTATTACATCAATTGTATTTAAAAGTGTTTATCAACTTATGTGGTGCAAATAACGAGTTGGGCGTTAAAATGTAATTTAAACAACTAAATATCAAGAGATCTTGTTAATCATAATCCGCTAACGTTTTAGGACGAAATCTTAAAGGGTATTTGGGATTGCTTATTAAAACAACTTATGCTTATTTTCAAAAGTGTTTATCAACTTATGTCGTGCTAATAACGAGTTGGGCGTAAAAATGTAATTTGAACAAATAAGTTATAAGCAGTTTCAAATAAGGGGGTGTTTGGGATTGCTTATTTAAAACAACTTATGCTTATTTTTAAAAGTGCTTATCAACTTATGTCATTATAAAAAGAAGTTGGGGGTAAAAATGTAATTTGAACAAATAAGTTATAAGCATTTTCAAATAAGTTAAAAATGGATTAACTTATCAAAAACAACTTATTTGTGGTGGAGAAAAGTCATAAACACTTTTATTTTTTTCAATCCAAACACTTAAAATAGCTTATTTGTGGTGAGGAAAAACAATAAGCAAATAAGTCAAAAAATACTTATATTTCAAACAAAAATACTATAAAACATATAGTATAGTAAATAAATTTATACTAGAAGTCTACTAGTTAATTATTTAATTTATGGTACATCTCTTACTTTTTTAAGTTATTGATTTAAAATAAAGTAAAGTTATTGAATTGTTTCGGGTTTAGATTAGTCGGATTTTGGGTTAGTGTCTGTTAGAAATTAGAAAACATTTCGATGGACTACAATTTACGATTTTCAAAAGATAATTAAATAAATAATTATATTTATATAATATTTAAAAATTATATTTATATTATTTCGGGTTTTCGGACGGGTTATGGTGCGACGATTCTTAACTAGTTACGATTTTTATCACAAGGCCCGACCCGAGACTGACTATATTTTTTATTTGATTGAAGATCAAAATGTATTTTAAATTTATTTGTATGAAGAATATATAGAGCGTACGTGTACTCGTGGATATATTGATTTAAATGAATGATCAGAGTTGGAATTTGTTGCAATAAAACATATTTTTTAACGTATTTTAGTTAATATTAGGCTCATTTCGAAATAATACAATTAAATCAAAAAATAAGAAGATATCGACGAATAATATATAATTACATCAAAAAATAACGTAAACGTATGACATATAGTAATATAATTAAATAAAAAAATATTCAATATTAGACTCATTTCGAAGGTATCGACGAGACGATTATAATGGTGTAACTTATTAAAATTAAAAAGTATTTTTTAACGTATTTTAGTTAATATACAATTATATGTGTTAATATAATAAAAGTGTAAAATGATAAATAAAAAACTAAAAGGTATAAAATAAATTAATTATATAAGTATAAGGGGGTGAAATGTAAATTTAAAATAAAAAAATAAAAAAACATGCAATGTGAGTATACAAATGTGGCAGGGGTAGGGATATAAAATCCCATTTAGATTGTTTGATTTTTTTTCTATTTTTAGATCCTTACTAAGTCACATTAGCTTACCAAATGAATATGGCAAGGACAGAGAGTCTTACCCAGTAAGTGAATGTGACGATTCTTACCACGGTTAGCGCTTACCGGCTAAATTGTTGCATACGATACCATTTTTGTGGACTAAAATCTTACTTGGGAAGTAAGCGATGGTATTGAATTTTACCGATAAGCACTTACCCAAGTAAGTGATTAGGTAAACGGCCCCTTATTGTTCTCCAAAACCGGTGAGGAAAAAACCCGCATCAAATAAAATTAATGAGATAACATAAAAATACAATATGTTGTACTATATATTCTAAACATTTTTAACAGTTCAGATCAAAGGAATTACTGTGATTGTTGTAATTATTAAATCAAAACAAATGGATTTTGGCAAATGGGTAATGAGTTGGATTGAGGGTTTGAGATCATAAGTTCATAACGTTATTTCTTTCGAAAAATACATTTTCAAAAATTGAAAGGAAAAAAAAAATTACATTTTACATCCTCGTGGCTTGTTAAAAATTGCAACTTTTCTCCCCGTTGTTTCAAAAATTTGCACTTTTAGTTCATTGCTATTTCCATCCATATGCCTAGGGATCATTTACCAAATACTTACCCGGTAAGCATTTACCAGTAAATTTTAACACTATCATTTACTTATCGGGTAATAAAGATTTTAAAATACAATTTATAAAAAAAAATGTCAATAATAGCCCTACAATAAGATTCATCCATTAAGTAGTCCAAAATTTCAAGCATAACAACAGTCTACAGTCCATATCATAACACCAATCAACGCTATAAAAAAAACCGAAAATAAATTCATCAAAAACTTTCTTTCGAACAAAATTTACCGTTTCTATCGTCACTCGGGAATCATTTGCTCGGTGTCTGCATCGCCTTCTTGCTCGATAGTTGGCTTCGATGGCTGAGTAGATCCAGGAGCTTGCTTCTTTTTTATTCCGCTCACAATATCATCGATTCTTAAAAGCATACAAGCAGCTTCGATCGCTGTCTTGAAGGTCTGGGCCTTCACATTGTATGCATCCCAGATCTTGAGGGGGAGAGGGAAGCTTTATCAGTGCTACGTTACTTGTAACCGACCAACGACAAAAAAATATTGAAAAAATAAAAACCTATGAACCGGACCGGACCAAAAGATGTCTGCATGGTCCCCCCCCAACTTGGTTCCGATTTTTCAATAGTGATCAAAGTAACCATAATCATGAGTAAAGTAGACGTTCTTGGTCAGGCTCCGGTTTGAATAGGTTGTAAGACACTATGGGACTGTTTGTTAGTAGCTTAATGAGCTTAATGGGACTCATGGCTTATTCGGTCAACTATACGTGACTGTTTGGTAATGACTTAATGATATAAAAATTGACTTATTCAGTAAGCTTCTAAGGAGAGCTTTATGCAGAAAGCCAAAATTTTCCAAACATGTCTCTCCCAATAAATAACATGTTTCTTCTATCTATGAAAAAACCCTCACAAACAAAAACCTTCTCAAGCCATATAGACAAATTAATCCACAGTCGGCTTTATCCGTAATTGTTAGCAGCTTAATTGGACTCACAGCTTATTCGGTCAGCTATACATTTTTGGTAGTGCCTTAATGATATTTAGAGGGGGGGGGGCTTTATGCAGAAAGCCATTTTTTTTCCAAACCTGCCCCTCCCAATTGAAAATCACGCTCTTTCCCTCTGTGAAAAAACTCTCACAAAAAAAACCTTCCTAATCTACACAGACAGATTAATCCACACAGACAACTTTATCTATACATGACTTAATGGAAAACCAACCAAACAGCCCTTCACTCAGTCTTGTCATGTCCCGGTCTAAACGGACAAACCCAAGATCCATCTTTCGTATAAGATGAACGAGAACCAGTGCGTGTGTTGCTGGTTCCACCTTTGTCCAGTCTTGGTTGGAGTCTGATTTGTTAGTTTTGTGTGTTCAACAAACTTAAAACCATAAAAATGCTGCAAAATAACATTCTTGTCCAAAAAAAAAATTGTACCTTCAATTCTTTCATGTCTGCAATTACACCCGAATTTCCATCAATTCCAGTCCATGCATTCTCACCGTTCGCATGCTATAAAGAAAGAAGAAAAGTTAGCAACGTGATTAAGCCAAAGAATAATGTAAACCAACATCTATAAGCATAAAGAGCCTTTTTTATCATATAGCCCAAACTTCCATTCATAATAGTTCATACCCGAAAAACGAGATATCTCTTCCAAAGTCTCTTGGTCCTAAAGTAACTGAACACAGCATGTAGTTTAATGGAAGTGTCTTGCTATTAAGTTAAATATCTAAAATACCCCTCAATAATAACAAAATAGGGAGATCTTGATGAGCAAAGAATTCTCTATTGAAGATTTTACCAAATAAGTGTTGTATTTTTAGACATTTAAAAAAATGTTGAATTTATTTTAGGATTAAGAGAGAATGGATATTTAAAGAACTCTCAAATTTACCCACAGTACCTATGTAACAATGGCAATGCATATTTGAAATCATGAAGCTTTTTTACCAAATAAGTGTTCTATTTTTACTAAAATGGGGTCTTTTCATCTAGCAGATAGGAAATGCAACAGAAGTCTTGTTTGGACAAGAAAGAAAAAAATTCCTTACCTTTCCCTGAAGAGCGGTCATTGTTCTAATGACATTAACGCCACAGTTTTGTGCCAGGGTTCGTGGTATAGCCTCAAACGCCACAGCTGCAGCTTCATAAGGCCACTGTTTCAACCAATAAAAATAATCTACATCAATAAATTACTCATTTTCTTTTGCTTATATATTTGATTTCAACCTTGGGGTTCCTCCCCATTGGCCACCAGTTCGAGTCTCCTCAGCGCCACCATGGATTTTCCTGGCTATTATTTTCAAGGCCCCATGGGATTAGTTGAGGTGCGGGCAGTGCAAGCTGGCCCACACTCCCACAGTTACCGAAAAGAAGTCATTTGCTTTCAAGTTTGTCTTGTATTTTCGAACTCTTTATTCATAAAATACGGAAGTTGATGATACGAAAACCACATGTTTACCTTTTCGATGCCTTCAATTGATGAACTCTTCTGTTTCAGTGTAGCAGAAACAGTCAACTCAGTGGCCCCACCACCAGGAACAAGTTTTGGATGCTTCAAGATGTTCCTAGCCACCGACATTGCATCCTGCCAAAATAAGTGTTTACACAAAAATATTACTCCCTTCGTTCAAAAATAAGGATCCACATTTCTACTTTAGTTTGTCCCAAAATAAGTGTCCACTTTCAAAAGTGACTTTTCCAATTCTACCCTTGATAAAGAGATGGTGAAATTCATTACTCTTGTAATTATTAAGGGTAAAATTGCCATTTAGTTAAATAAAGTGCAATAATTACACATTTCTAAAATTGTGACTTTTTCATTGTGAACATTTATTTTGGGCCGGAGGGAGTATATACCTGTTGACAAAATTTACCGAGTAAATTAAATTTTTCATCCCCATGGTTTGTTAAAAATTGCGAATTTCGTCCCTCTGGTTTTGAAATTTCAGTTTTCGTCCCTATGGTTTGCAATTTATTTCTATTTTCGTCCATGAGGCTAATTACTACTTTTAAGTATGAGGGACTAAAATAGAAATGAATTTTAAACCATAGGGACGAAGAAAGCAATCAAATTTAAATCAAAAGGAGAAAAATAATAATTAACTACTCCCTACGTCCCAAAATAAGTGTCCATTTTCAATAGTAGAGAAGCAAATTCTCAAATTTACCCTTAATTAATGCACAAATATTGAAGAGCTGTGAAGAACGAGACATTAAATAAGGGTAAAGATGTCATTTGGCTAACAAAAAAGTGTAATAACTATGCATGCCTAAAACTGTGTGTCATTTCAATTGTGGACACTTATTTTGGGACGGAGGGAGTATAAACCATGGGGACATAATTTCGAAACCACAGGGATGAAAAATGTAATGTATTCCAAGGTTACCTGCAAGTTTCGCTCCACTTCATTTAAAAGATCCTTGCTGGCACCTCGGAGAAGAACCGTGCACGCTTTCGGATCTTGACAATCCACAACGTAGGCAAAGAACTCGTCACCGATTTTCTTCACTTCAAAAAGCCCGGCCCCGGTTCCCACATCCGATTCTTGAAGTTCGTCTGGCCGGTTCACAATAACAGCTCCGCATGCCTTAGCGATCCTATTGTTATCCGTCTTCCTTAATCTCCTGATCGCACTAACACCCGCCTTACTCAAGTAATGGCAGGCTAAGTCACTAAGTCCCTTTTCCGTGATTACTAAATCGGGCTTAAACCTGAGTATTTGAGCGCATAGATTTTCAATATATTCTTCTTCCATTTTCAAGAGAACTCCCCAATCTTCTTCTTTAACCAACTCTGCATTTGTTTGATTCTCTCCCTTTTTGTACTCAAGAGGGCAATCGAGTAAAATGATACGGGGGTTTACGATTTTTCTTCTCATTTTTCCGGGAACGACAACGTCTTTGTTAAACATAACACCTTTGAGGACCTTGGAATCTTCCAACTGCCCCCCGGGGATTTTTTCAACCTTGATGTATTTCTTAATATCCACTTCTCGTAGTCCCTGGCCTAGATCAACGCCAACTATTGTCGTTGCATCAAGTGCTAGATCCTAGAAGAAAACCAAGATGGTAGTCAATAAAAAACAAAAACGAAAAAGAAAAATTTCAAATCAAAACCTTCCATGTGAACGGTTTAATTAGTACTCCCTCCGTCCCAAATTAAGTGTCCACATTTCTATTTTAGTTTGTCCCAAAATAAGTGTCCACTTTCAAAAGTAAGTTTCCAATTTCCCATTCTACCCTTAATTATGAGATGAAGAAAGTTTCTCTCTCTATTATTAAGGGTAAAAGTGTCATTTTATTTAAAAAGTGAAATAATTACACATTCCTAAAACTGTGTCATTTTCATTGTGGACATTTATTTTGGAACAAGAGAGTATTAAAAAGGTTATTACGCCAGTATTTGCTGAAAAACATCAATTAATGGCATAGACACCATAAAGAAAGTCAGAAAGAAATTAGTTATTCTACTGATCAAAACAGTATTAATAAATCAAGAATTACAATGGAACACGGGAAGGAAAGAAA
This sequence comes from Saussurea involucrata, assembly GCA_033807775.1. Lineage (NCBI taxonomy): Eukaryota > Viridiplantae > Streptophyta > Magnoliopsida > Asterales > Asteraceae > Saussurea > Saussurea involucrata. The sequence continues at coordinate 9,041,685 of CM066325.1, read as the reverse complement.
AAAAGGAAAAGAGGATACTTACTGCAATTAAATCCCCAAATTGACTCGTAAATTTTGTGCCAATACAACTTTTCACTAAACCCAACATCATCGAACCTGCCAATAGAAGTACACGATTAAAGAAGAAAAAAAAGCAAAATCCCAGGCATAAAAAGCATAGCAAATTGTTTGTTTTATTTGCTCAACTGACCATTTAAGATATTGACAAAAAATAAAAATAAAAATAAAAATAAAGGTCAGCTCAGTCAGTGTGCCAGATGTCATTTGTTGTATCTCCAGTGTTAAAGCACTAAAAAGACTAAAATGCCCCTCATCTACGAATGTTTTAACAGTCGTAAGAGGCAGGGACCAAATCCAGTTGTTTTTGCATACCTCAATGGAGAAACTGTAATTTCGAAACTGTATGGACCAAAAGTGATATAAACAAGAAACCACAGGGATCAAATTTGTAGTTTACTCATACAATAATCTTTGGTAATCAGTTACCTAAACTAGCTATTTTGCATGCTAGTGACAAAAAGATCCCAGCAAGAAAGTCCACATAAATAAATGACGGTCATACAAGTTGAAAGAGCAATGCGGGGGCTTACGATCATTCACATCAATAGACATGGCGATCTTGTCCAACACAGCAAGAGCATCTTCAAGGGCCTTGTTGTAAGCTGCAAAGATACAGTCATTTACATTATACTTGTAATTCATGCACAAACTGAATATATATATATAGTTTCAAGATCTCTAAAAGGTACCTCGGCAGATTACCGTAGCATGATACTTCTTGTCAATGAAAGCTTCCGCAACATGAAGCATCTCACCAGCTACAGTGTAATGAAAGTGATTATACATTAAACAGAAGAAAACAAAATGAAAATAAAACAGACAAACAAACAACCAAAAAGTCTTTTGTCTTAAGGTAAGAGATGTAAGTTTGTATCAATATATGTACTTGAACCAGGACTTATAAATAGGGGTGTAAACGAGTCGAGCTTTTAACGAGCTACTCGAGCTCGAGCTTAATAATTATCGAGCTCGAGTCGATCTCGAACTCAACTCAAAATAAAGCTCGATTAACTTAACGAGTCGAGCTCCATAACACCAATGTTCGACTCTACTCTGACTCGTTCGAAAACTCGATTAAACTCCACCAGTCGATTCGAGCCGAGCCGAGCCATTCGAGCATGCACTTTTTCGAGCCAAACATTTTTATATTCTTACAAATTATATAATCAAAATATAAAAATTATCGAGCTAATCGATCTCGAATTCGAGCTCATAAACAAGCATCAAGCTCGAGCTCAAACATTGAAAAAATATTCGAGCTCGAGCCCGACTTTGAAAAAGTTAATCGAGCTCGAGTCGAGCCTGATATTATTTTCCTGATCAGAGAGCTCGAATAACGTGATACTTGACTCGACTCCGCTCGTTTACACCCCTAAAAACATACATGCATGCATACAGAAACATACATGTATATGTATAAATATATATTAACATCGTGAATTTAATGCATCGAACTGCCCTTTAGTTAATAGGAAAACATAGAATGTAAGAGAATTTTAAGCACAAAGATTCCAGAAGATGCTCATCTCAGTAACCACAAACTTGAACCATTCAGTTATATTCCCTTTATCCTTGCAGCAATGAATCACAACTTAATGCATAAACATGAACCGCAGAACCTCTAAATGTAAACTTGTTACAAACTTGAGTTTTATTTTAAAAGGTCTCACTTGTATAGAAGGGGATTGAGCGTCATTATATGGTACTGTGAATGATTTATCCATCAGTAAGATCCTAACTTCCACAACCCCCTCAAATCAAAAGCTAAGGGGCTGTTTGTGTTACAACCCGATTCGAGATGGGCGATCTCCAAGAACAAAGAGGAGAGAAAGAAGAAATTGATAACCTTTTTACTGCATAAAACCCAAATAGTAATCATGCAAGCTTACATAAGAACCCATGAAATCAGTTAATGACCATGACCCATCAATTACTCCTAATTATTCTCCTTACCAACCTATCTCCCTTAACATAACTTCCTAAGAACTTAATGGACTTTTTTGCATAAATATGACCCAAGTAAGTAAACACAGTAGCTAAACAAGAAATAAAACATAAGCTAAATATCCATGTACGTATCAGTTTGTCAGTTGCTGAATGGTTTTAGTGCAGAATGACTAAGTGGTCAGAATGATTAAGAGGCTCTTATGATATAGTACAACATGAAATATGGTTGTTTGGTAATTGTTCAGAATGAAATTAGGGCGCTGAATGGTTAAGGGAGGCCCGAGATACAAAATCATTCAGAGGGTTTTAGAACCATTAAGAGGCATACTTTTTTTTGCCAAACAAGATTAACCTCTTAGCGATTCAGAGGTTACCTCTTAATGGAACTATTAACAGGTAAACAAACAGCCCCTAAGTAATATTTGTTGACAAAATAGTAGGTAGTGTATAAAAAATTTATAAGGTATACCAAGAACAATGACTGATGTAGTTCCATCACCAACTTCTTCATCTTGCGTGCGGCTTAATTCAATCATGGACTGCCAAATTAATTATAAAGCAGGAATCAGGATACACGTGAGTTTCATGTGCCTAATTATGTTGAGGTCAAAATAATTAATGTGAAAGTACATGATAAAGATTAAAGAGTGGTCACATAAGACCTCCCTTAAAGTCTGTTAAAAGAGCTAGCAAACCAGACTAAAACAGAGCAAAGAAGAAAATGGTTGAAGCTTCAAGTATAACTTTTTTTATTAAAAATATATGTCTAGTCATAGATACCTTTGCAGCTGGGTGAGCAATATCCAACTCACGCAAAATAGCATTCCCATCATTCGTAACCACGATTCCTGTCATCAACAAGGACTAGCAACTTAAAAATACTAAATTCGTCTTGACAAGTAACATCCATCAATTAAATGAAGGCAAGCTTGTTTATAGACCATTAAAAACGATTGTACAGAAAACCTATTATTTTAGCAAAGATATCACTAAGCTACGCCATGTTTCGCTCGTCTATAAGGAGCTCATTTATTTGAGTGAAAGCTTTACTAGGGTTGGGTTCCGGTGAAAAGTTGAGGTTAACGTGAGAAGCATGAGAAGTGGTTATCAACCGTTGGATGAGATGCACCGGATCAATTCCCTTCCAAGCCGCAATTCATGGGAGGGCATTTGATTAAAAGTGAACGGTTCAGATCCACTTCTCACGCTTCTCACGTTAACCTCAACTTCTCACACGATCCTTCGTCAGCTTTACTATCCCTAATACATATTGTTTTAGCAAATGAATCTTGGCCTCAGTATAAAGATCTTGTTTTATCACATGTGAGTAACCTTTACTATCTGTAAAACCGATTATATTAGCAACGAAATTCCTAAAGCTACCCAGCATCTAATCCAGTATTATGCAGTGTACAACTGCACAACACCACAACCTCGAAGACTATTTTGTTGTATTAACATGTACCCATAGAAACACAAATCCTTTCAGTTTCTCTCACTGAGCACTTCCCACCATCGAAGACAACAAGAAATCTCAAAACTAATTAGAATATCCATGATACCCAAGTGTGTGATCATGTATTTATATGTATATATGTAAGATAAATTAAGCACCTCCTGCAGCATCAAGAAGCATCTTTAACATGGACCGAGGGCCCAAGGTAGTGCGAATAATATCAGCCACGGCCTGCAATCACCAGCAGTAAAAGATGTCAATTCATGGTGATATAATGAACTTGAAAGTTTAAAGTTCAAAAGGCACCTACAGGCCAAGGGAAAAAGCTTTCGGCTAATAATTCATTGATCCAATGATTGATTTCACTCATTAAGAGACTCCATATTAAAATTATGTCAAAAATATACCAGCGAATTCTAGAGTTTCCAAATTCTGGTATCAATGAATCAGATAAATGCAGCCTTGCAAACCAGTTGTGCAGAGAAGAACAACATAGTCAAATACTAGTCCCGTCTTTTGCAATTTAATATGGCATAGTTAATGTGACCTTATTTACTAGACTTGAGAGCATCTGAAAACACAATGTATTAAACCACAAATAAGATTCTGTTTACCTTTGAAGCTTGGATATTTGCATGATGCACCTTACTTCCAGATTCACGTGTCAGTGAATCCTCTGCACATTTCAAATGGTAATCACATAAGCATTTCAAATAGTATGCACAATAGCAATCATAATTAGGTGACATAATTATGAATGTCAAGTTGGCATGGTCCATAGCACTGCCAGCCCTAATCACTATATATTCTATATCTCGCTGGTATGGTAAATTCTATCATCTACAATTTTATTAAGATAAATCCCTTAACTAAGATTTGCATTACAGCTTTGTAATATACTAAAGCTTATGAATACGTCAATTTTGAATTTTCATTTTTCACAAGTTCTTTGATACTATTGAATCTGGGTTCATGTATTCCAAATACCAAATGACATTAACATTTGTATGGTTCTCCAATATTCTCAAATTGTGTTTCAACTTTCATGATTCTTATCCAATATCCTACAAATGTCTCCCCAGTAGCTTTGACAACCATTATTATGTTACGGCACAGTACTCCAAGTTCCCAAAAACCAGAACGATACAGGACACTCGCAATCCCGATAATAAAACCATAAATCATTGAGGCTTTATGTCTACGTATGCCATTTTTCACATGTCAATATTAAAAGTACCCTAAAGTTGGTAGCAAAACCTTCTACCAGTTCTTCCACAGTCATCACCAAAGTCTTACGGAGGGATCACATAAATCATCACCAACATTGGCATTAACAGTTAACCAATTGTAAGATCACGACATCAGATCATTGATATATGTGTGTGATGTGTACATTAGTGAGATGGATGCACTTACTGAGAACAAGAACAGGCGCTTGCATGGCTACAGATGCGAATGTAAAACCCTAGGGTTTCTCTCTCTTCGCCTTCTTCGTAAATGAGTGTCGTTCCTCTCTCTCTCTCTCTCTCTCTCTCTCTCCGTGAAGAACAGCAGATCATGAAACACTCGCCGGCGCTAGTTTTTGTGTAAAACTCGGGTTTGAAATGGGCCATTAGGCCCATCATTTCATTTTTCCTATCGTTTCCGAATCATAAATTTCTCTTTTACACTTTTTATTGTCTCACTTTCAAGTTCCATCTTATTAAAATAAAAACTTACGGGCTGTTTGACGGTTGTTGAATGGTTTAGTGCAGAATGTAACACCCTAAAATTTGGAATAAATTTAAGCCTGAATAATTTGTGGAAATGGGCTAAATGACATAGACAACTCTCCCAATCGGAGAAGTAATATTGTGGCGTTTACATTACAAATAATTCGAACGAAAATAAGTCCAACAACCTACTAATCTAGACTTAGAAAAAGTTCAGATTATAAACGGGTGTTGCTATCTCGTTCTCAAAAGTATGTCATCCTATACACCAAAAGTCGCCTCTATGTCCATCCAAAAATGCTATCTCTCTTCTCCACTCTTCCCTCAACCCCGGGAAGTACCACCGCTAGAAAGACCTGCTTAACACAACATACATCAAAGAAGTGTTAGTCATAAGCCTATTCAGGATAACAATTTCATAGAAAAGATTTATTTACACGTTAAAACATATAAAGTGTATTATCCTCCGTTAACGTTTAGACGCACGTTACATCATCACATTATAAGGCATCAACCATACTAGGTCTTTAGCCATAAGACATCAACCATGCTAGGTCTTTAGTCCATTAAGACGTCAACCATACTAGGTCTTTAGTCCATTAAGACATCAACCATACTAAGTCTTTAGTCCAATAAGCATCAATCATACTAGGTCTTTAGCCATTAAGCATCAACCATACTAGGTCTTTAGCCATTAAGACATCAACCATACTAGGTCTTTAGTCCAATAAGCATCAACCATACTAGGTCTTTAGCCATTAAGCATCAACCATACTATGTCTTTAGCCATTAAGACATCAACCATACTAGGTCTTTAGTCCAATAAGCATCAACCATACTAGGTCTTTAGCCATTAAGCATCAACCATACTAGGTCTTTAGCCATTAAGACATCAACCATACTAGGTATTTAGTCCATTAAGCATCATAGTGTCACCACAATGTACAAGTCCTCATAAACATATCAATAATATATTTGAACACAATAATCAACATAGAATATTATTAAGTCACATTTGATTCATAATACTTTGAGCACCAAACTCCTCATTGAGATTTACTTCTACTTTGGAGTTGTAGAGAATAAGAGGTGGGTATATACTCAAGTGTATACTCCTACATCACCCATCCATCTCCTTTCGTCTTTTCATCATATTATCATTATAATTGAACTCAAATTCACCAACACAGGAGAATTAGGTCACATATCATCACATAATGAGAAAGCAAGTAAAATAAGCAATTATTCAAAGAGTGTAGATACTTAGGCATAAATGAACTTAGTGAGTCAAGAGAAACTCACCTAGGAGGTCTGTGAAGTGAAAACCTCAAGATATGGGAGAAACCTCAAGGATGTTAAGAAGAAAACCCTAGGATTTAGAAACCCTGGTTTTCCTTGTTGGTGACTTGCTGTTCTAGCTATTAAATCTTTAAGATCTCCTTGTAAGCATGCAACAAAACAGAAGCTAGGACCTTAAAGGATTCCCATTTAATGTGGCTAGGGTTTGAGGATAAGAATTGAATGAGGATGGTGATGATCTAAGGTGAGTTCGTCAAGAGAGAGAGAGAGAGATGTCGTGAGTTGTAGCTGGAAAATAAAATGGACTGTTCTCCCCTTTAAATCTCCTATTTATTGCATCCACACCACACGTCTTTCACTTAAACCCAGTTGGCCGTCGGCGAGATTGCCATCGGCGATTGTGACATGGCATAATCGCCACTGTCACTTTCGTCGTAGATGTACCGAAAGCATCCAAACCTGCAGCCAAAATCCCTCTAGCGACCATGCCCTAGCGATTGTGACCTAGTCATTATCGCATGGTCACTTTCGCTCGATTTGTACCGCAACCACTCGACTTCGGCTCCTTTTTCTCCGGCGAGAATGACACCATGCGAGAGTGCCCATGGCATTCTCGCCATGGCACTCTCGCCATGCAGGTACCGTGGGTTTAAAAGTAGCAGTAGTCCTCAAAAGTCAAAGCTAGAAGTATCAATTAAGTAGTATTTGTAGGGTGGCAATGTGGGGCATTTAAACGCATGCAAGGACACATAAATTCTTAAACTAAGTATAAAATATACACACACACCACTACATCTAGAAGAAAAGCTGCAAACCTCCTAACTTTCACGTGAGCTGCATGCTTGGTGTTTTAGAATTAAAAGTCATAATTAAATAGCTAGAAATTAACTTTAAGTTGCTTAAATTTAAGGAATTTATATAAAACGTTTCATGCCATGCGAGATTTACGGAAAAGCTTACTAGGAAATTTCGGGGTGTAACAATCCTCCCCTCCTTGAAGAAAATTTCGTCCTCGAAATTTGACGTTAATTGAAAAGATGAGGATACTTCCTCTTCATCTCCTCTTCCGGTTCCCACGTGACATTTGATCCTCGATGGTGCTTCCATTGTACTTTGACCTTGACTACTTCTTTGTGTCGAAGCTTCGTAATCGCTCTATCCAAAATAGCTTTGGGTTCCTCGATACAACGGTTGTCATCCACTCGGATCTCCGATAATGGTATTACACTATCTCCTTCCGCTAAGCACTTTCTTAGATAACATACATGGAAAGTGGGATGTATTCCATTCATTTCCGGTGGCAAGTCCAACTTGTAGGCTTGCGAACCCACACGTTATAGAATGGTGAATGGCCCAAGGAAACGGGGACTCAACTTCCCACGTTTCCCGAAACGGATCAAACCTTTCCAAGGGGAAACTTTTAACATTACCATTTCTCCCACTTGGAACTCTACCGGTCTTCTTTTCTTGTCGGCATAGCTCTTTTGTCGATCTTGGGCCGCTTTCAAACGTTCCCTAATGGTCTTGACTTTGTCGGCCGTTTCTTGTACGATTTCCGGTCCGGCGAATTGTTTTTCTCCCGCCTCTAACCAACACGCGGGAGTCCTACACTTTCTCCCATACAAGGCTTCAAATGGAGCCGCCTTCAAGCTCGAATGATAACTGTTGTTGTAGGCGAATTCTACTAACGGTAGGTGAGTATCCCAATTGCCCCCAAAGTCGATCACACACGCTCTTAGCATGTCTTCCAAGGTTTGAATGGTCCTTTCGCTTTGACCATCCGTTTGTGGGTGATATGTCGTGCTCAAATTTACTCTCGTACCAAGTTCCTCCTGTAGTGCTTGCCAAAACCTCGATGTAAATCGACTATCCCGATCGGAGACTATGGATACGGGTACACCGTGCCTCGAAACCACTTCATCAATGTAGAGTTTTGCCAATTTATCCATCGACATAGTTTCTCGCATAGCTAAGAAGTGTGCACTCTTCGTCAACCGGTCCACTATTACCCAGATGGTGTCGTGACCCATAAAAGTCTTCGGCAACTTGGTCACAAAATCCATGGTGATTTTCTCCCATTTCCACTCGGGAATTTCAAGAGGTTTCAAACTACCATAAGGTAGTTGATGTTGAGCCTTTACCTGCGAGCAAGTTGTACACTGCCCCCACATAATGCGCCACATCTAATTTCATCACTGGCCACCAATAATGTAACTTTAAATCCCGATACATCTTGGTACTTCCGGGATGAATGGAGTACTTTGACTTATGCACCTCGTCCATGAGTAGTTGTCGATTCCCACCAATCTTAGGCACCCACACACGTCCGTTGAATAGCTTAACCCCACGGCTATCCTCCGTTAAGAGTTGTTGTTGTTTCACCGTTACTTCCTCTTTGAGGTTTTCTTCCTTCAAGGCTTCGGACTGAGCTGCTTTGATCCGCTCCACTAGGCTCGATACTATGTCAATCCTTGAGAGGTTGGCGCGTAGGCTCCCACTATACTCCTTTCGACTCAAGGCGTCAGCAACTACATTGGCCTTACCCGGATGGTAAAGCAACTCGCAATCGTAGTCTTTAAGTAATTCTAACCACCTCCGCTGCCTCATATTCAGTTCTTTTTTATCGAAGACGTGCCTCAAACTCTTATGGTCCGTGTACAAGGTACACTTCGTGCCATAAAGATAGTGTCGCCACAATTTCAACGCGAATACTACTGCCGCAAGCTCCAAGTCGTGAGTGGGGTAATTCTTCTCATGCTCTTTAAGTTGTCTCGATGCGTAGGCGATCACTTTCCTTCTTTGCATTAACACACAACCCAAACCCATCTTTGACGCGTCGCTGTATACCACAAAGTCCTCCGATCCCTTGGGTAGGGATAGAATCGGGGCCTCACACAACTTCTTTTGTAGAGTCCGAAACGCCTTTTCTTGTTCTTCCGTCCAAACAAACTTTACATTCTTTCGCGTCAAGCGTGACAAGGAAGAAGCGATCTTGGAGAAATCTTGAATGAACCTTCGGTAATATCCCGCTAAGCCCAAGAAGCTTCGTATTTCCGATGGGCTCTTAGGAGGTTCCCAATTCATCATTGCTTCAATTTTGGAAGGGTCTACCTTCACACCATTACGCGTGACTACATGTCCCAAAATTTGAACTTCTTCCAACCAAAAGTCACACTTGGAGAATTTTGCGTACAACTTCTCTTTTCTTAGGACTTCTAATATTTCTCGAAGATGCTGCTCGTGGTCTGCCTCATCTCTAGAATTTATTAGGATATCATCGATGAACACAATAACCGACTTGTCGAGGAAAGGCCGACACACTCGGTTCATCAAGTCCATGAACACCGCCGGTGCGTTTGACAATCCGAAAGGCATCATTAGAAACTCATAATGACCATATCGCGTCCTAAAGGCCGTCTTCGGGACGTCATCCTCCTTTACCTTCACTTGATGATAACCAGACCGTAAGTCAATCTTTGAGAAACATCCCGCTCCTTGGAGTTGATCAAACAAATCGTCGATTCTTGGAAGTGGATATTTATTCTTCACTGTCACCTTATTAAGTTCTCTATAATCGATGCACATCCTCATCGTGCCGTCCTTTTTCTTCACGAACAGAACTGGTGCTCCCCAAGGAGATGAGCTCGGTCTCACAAATCCCTTCTCTAAAAGTTCTTGTAGTTTTGCCATCATTTCTTGCATCTCGGATGGAGCCAAACGGTAGGGAGCTCTAGCTACCGGAGCCGCTCCCGGTACCAAATCTATCTTGAACTCCACTTGGCGGTCCGGGGGTAAACCCGACAAGTCTTCCGGAAATACGTCAGGAAACTCGCATACCACCCTCACGTCCTCAAGCTTCTTCTTTTCCGACTTAGCATCGATCACATACGCCAAGAAGGACGTACATCCCTTGACTAGACATTTACGTGCCTTCAACGTGGAGATGATTGCTACGTCTCCTTTTCTTCTTTCACCATAAATGACCACACCACTCCCGTCTGAAGAAGGTATGCGAATCAACTTCTTTGCACATAAGATTTCGGCTTGGTTCCCGGATAACCAATCCATTCCAACCACCACGTCGAATCCTCCGATTACCATTGGCATCAAGTCTATCGGGAATTTCTTTCCTTCGATTTCCAGCATGCAGCCCCGCAGAATATTTCGAACCACTACTTGTCCCCCGTCGGCTATCTCCACCACCATAGCTTCTTCCAAGCAACTAGTGGGTATGGACAATTTTTGACAAAAAGAATTCGACACAAAAGAAAAGCTCGCACCCGAGTCAAACAACACACGCGTAGGTACGGAGTTTAGGAGAAACGTACCCGATACTACGTCTGTCGAGGCTTTCGCCTCGTCGCCCGTCATCTGAAATGCTCGTCCCGTCGCCCTCAGAGGGTCCACTTTCTTTTCGCCGTTTCCCCCAGTCTTTAATTTTGGGCACTCGCGTCTAATGTGACCCGGTTCTTTGCATTCAAAACAGGTGACCTCCTTGGACGGGCAATCGTTGCGGATATGCCCCGGTTTCCCACACTTAAAACATGTCGCCCCGCTTGGCTTGCACTGGCCGTGATGCTTTGTTCGGCATTTGGGGCACCACCTAGCTTCATGCCTAGGGTCAGCTCCTCGGTAGTTGTTACTGAAAGTTCTCGGTTTCTTGGTGGGTGCCGAACTACCCTCCCATTTCCTCTTTTCCGGGGCCCGATTACTCACCTCCTGGTCTCGACTGTAAGCATCCTCAACCAATTGGGCTTCCTCGATTGCCTCGCGGAGAGTGGAGGCCTTAGACACTCGAACCATTGTCATCATGTCTGAAGGAAGGCCCTTGACGTAAGCCTTGATTTTCTCTTTCTCATTCGGGACCAGATGCCCCACCAACCCCAGCTTATCCATGAACAATCGGTTGTACTCTTTCACCGGCATATTTCCCTTCTTTAAGTTCCGAAAACTTTCTTCAATCCGATCCATTGCCCTCTCATTACAGTATTCCTCCAGCACTTTCTTTTTGAACGTAGCCCAACTCAATTTGGCTAATACGGATGCCTCAATAGAAGTGGATTAAACGTTCCACCAAGTGAGGGCCGCCCCTCTTAGCATTTGCGAACCAAACTTAGCCTTTTGATTCTCCCCGCACTCACTAGTTCGAAAGGCCTGTTCCATTTCTCTTATCCAGTTCATGCACACAACCGGATCATCCGTGCCTTTAAACTCGGGCGGTCGACAACTAAGAAAAGTTTTGAAAGAACAAGTCTTCCCCGCTAGCCCGGTTTCCAACGTTCCCAATCCGTCGGTGGGAATTTCATTTCCCCCAGATCCGGCCATCAGAATGTTCTCGGCTACTGCCTCGTGCTTACGGTTGCTCGTATCCCGTTCCTCTATAAATTTCAAGAACTGCTCTTGTTGTTGGGCCATAGCTCGGTTCATGGCAGTCATCATTCGATCCATCATTCTAGTCTCAGCCGTTGCTTCCTCTATGACTGGATCAGACGTCTCCAAGTTTCGTCGAGGTATATGTTCGGGTCCACCACCCAACAAGTTAGTGTTACGTGGAGGTCCTTCCGCCGCCGTCACCCTTGTTTGGTCAGCCGTGGATAGCGTAGCTTCATGGCCCTCTAGCCTACTACGAGTGTTAACCATTAGTCGTCTGCCAAACATTTCAAATAAAGGTAAGTATCACGGTATGAAATTCACACAACTGAATTTACCAACACATTCATCAATTGTCGTAACTATAGCAATCCAAGCATGCTTACGTAACAACAAATTCATAATAGCAGTAGCTAATTGAAATTATGAACAAGTTACACATAAGAATTCTCATTACCACAATCGAAGTTCTCAATCAATGCATCAACCTTAATTCCAAGACCGCCTTATCTTACGAGTTCTACCCACCTCACAGCTCACCGCTTAAGTCAATCTAGTTTAAGTCTAGGCATCTCACGTTAATACCTAGTTCGCTTAAACCATTGCTCTGATACCAACTTGTAACACCCTAAAATTTGGGGTAAATTTAAGCCTGAATAATTTGCGGAAATGGGCTAAATGACATAGACAAATCTTCCAATCGGGGAAGTAATATTGTGGCGTTTACATTACAAATAATTCGAACAAAAATAAGTCCAACAACCTACTAATCTAGACTTAGAAAAAGTTCAGATTATAAACGGGTGTTGCTATCTCGTTCTCAAAAGTATGTCATCCTATACACCAAAAGTCGCCTCTATGTCCATCCAAAAATGCTATCTCTCTTCTCCACTCTTCCCTCAACCCCGAGAAGTACCACCGCTAGAAAGACCTTCTCAACACAACATACATCAAAGAAGTGTTAGTCATAAGCCTATTCAGGATAACAATTTCATAGAAAAGATTTATTTACACGTTAAAACATATAAAGTGTATTATCCTCCGTTAACGTTTAGACGCCCGTTACATCATCACATTATAAGGCATCAACCATACTAGGTCTTTAGCCATAAGACATCAACCATGCTAGGTCTTTAGTCCATTAAGACGTCAACCATACTAGGTCTTTAGTCCATTAAGACATCAACCATACTAAGTCTTTAGTCCAATAAGCATCAACCATACTAGGTCTTTAGCCATTAAGCATCAACCATACTAGGTCTTTAGCCATTAAGACATCAACCATACTAGGTCTTTAGTCCAATAAGCATTAACCATACTAGGTCTTTAGCCATTAAGCATCAACCATACTAGGTCTTTAGCCATTAAGACATCAACCATACTAGGTCTTTAGTCCAATAAGCATCAACCATACTAGGTCTTTAGCCATTAAGACATCAACCATACTAGGTCTTTAGTCCATTAAGCATCATAGTGTCACCACAATGTACAAGTCCTCATAAACATATCAATAATATCTTTGAACACAATAATCAACATAGAATATTATTAAGTCACATTTGATTCATAATACTTTGAGCACCAAACTCCTCATTGAGATTTACTTCTACTTTGGAGTTGTAGAGAAGAAGAGGTGGGTATATACTCAAGTGTATACTCCTACATCACCCATCCATCTCCTTTCGTCTTTTCATCATATTATCATTATAATTGAACTCAAATTCACCAACACAAGAGAATTAGGTCACATATCATCACATAATGAGAAAGCAAGTAAAATAAGCAATTATTCAAAGAGTGTAGATACTTAGGCATAAATGAACTTAGTGAGTCAAGAGAAACTCACCTAGGAGGTCTGTGAAGTGAAAACCTCAAGATATGGGAGAAACCTCAAGGATGTTAAGAAGAAAACCCTAGGATTTAGAAACCCTAGTTTTCCTTGTTGGTGACTTGCTGTTCTAGCTATTAAATCTTGAAGATCTCCTTGTAAGCATGCAACAAAACAGAAGCTAGGACCTTAAAGGATTCCCATTTAATGTGGCTAGGGTTTGAGGATAAGAATTGAATGAGGATGGTGATGATCTAAGGTGAGTTCGTCAAGAGAGAGAGAGAGAGGTCGTGAGTTGTAGCTGGAAAATAAAATGGACTGTTCTCCCCTTTAAATCTCCTATTTATTGCATCCACACCACACGTCTTTCACTTAAACCCAGCTGGCCGCCGGCGAGATTGCCATCGGCGATTGTGACATGGCATAATCGCCACTGTCACTTTCGCCGTAGATGTACCGAAAGCATCCAAACCTGCAGCCAAAATCCCTCTAGCGACCATGCCCTAGCGATTGTGACCTAGTCATTATCGCATGGTCACTTTCGCTCGATTTGTACCGCAACCACTCGACTTCGGCTCCTTTTTCTCCGGCGAGAATGACACCACGCGAGAGTGCCCATGGCATTCTCGCCATGGCACTCTCGCCATGCAGGTACCGTGGGTTTAAAAGTAGCAGTAGTCCTCAAAAGTCAAAGCTAGAAGTATCAATTAAGTAGTATTTATAGGGTGGCAACGTGGGGCATTTAAACGCATACAAGGACACATAAATTCTTAAACTAAGTATAAAATATACACACACCACTACATCTAGAAGAAAAGCTGCAAACCTCCTAACTTTCACGTGAGCTGCATGCTTGGTGTTTTAGAATTAAAAGTCATAATTAAATTGCTAGAAATTAACTTTAAGTTGCTTGAATTTAAGGAATTTATATAAAACGTTTCATGCCATGCGAGATTTACGGAAAAGCTTACTAGGAAAATTCGGGGTGTAACACAGAATAATTAAGTCGTCAGAATAGTTAAGAGGCTTTTATGATATAGTGTAAAATATAATATGGTTGTTTGGTAATTGTTTAGAATGAAATCAGGGTATTGAATGGTTAAGGGATGTCCGGTATGCTAAATCATTCAAAGGGTTTTAGAACCATTAAGAGACAGACATCTTTTTTGCCAAATAGGATATACCTCTTAGCGATTCATATGTTGCCTCTTAATGATTCCATTAAGAGGTAAACAAACAGTCCCTTACATAAAAGTTGTCATGTCGTTTCTTATACATACTTCTTTATTCTAACCTTTAAAATTAGGGCATTGCTAACGACACCCCTAATAAGGGGTGTTGAATGCATTGAGAATCGAAAAAGTAATACTAACATGAAATCTAAATCAACTTTATAATCATTCATTATATATATATATATATTATGTTATTATTAATATTATTAAATAACGATATTTTATTTTATTTTTATTATCTTTTTATTATTTGAGAAAAGTTCAGTAAAACTCAATGCACTTTAGTGTTTGGAATGATTAAGTTATTGGACAATTTTTTGGAACAAATAAGTTCTTGAACATTACAAAACTTGTTAAATAAATCATTGGACTTTTGAAAGCCTGTTAAATACATTCTTATTACTTAAAAATAGTTATTTAATTTATTTTATATTCATTACTTTTTTATTTTTTTATTTTACATCTTTATTATATTAACATACATAATTGTATATTAACTAAAATATATCAAAAATACGTTTTTATACAAACTACACCATTATAATCGTCTCATCAATATGTTCAAAATGAGGTCAATATTGAATATTTTTGTATTTACTCTTATATTATTAAATATTATAAATAGTATGAATTATTTTTAATAAATACATTTTATAGCCTATAATTACATATTAATCTTGTATTATTAAATAAATGACCTTAAAGAATATAAAATGTAAGTACTACAAATAATTTGTAACTATTTATGTTATTTAATAATATAAGATTAAATAAAAAAATATTCAATATTGAGCTCACTTTGAACGGGTTGACGTGAAACACCCTAAAACTTCGAATAAATTTAAACCTTAAATAGACAAGGTTTACGACAACATCTTCCAATACTTTCATTCATAAATGAAGAATTAGTGATGAAGATTCGTAATTACAAACGAAATATCATAAACAACCTTCTAATCTAATACATAGCCAAACGAGTTCAGATTATAAAGGTTGTTTAAGGGATCCACCAAAAATCTTCGATTTATAACTAATCTCTCCATTACAGATTCAAAAGCTATGATCCATGTACCACTCTTCGCTCATCTCCTCGATTCTCTGCCCGTGCTAGCACCTGGTAAAGAGATTAGTTTTCGAAACATTAGACTTACGCCTAGTGAGATCATTCAGTTTAAAATCAAAACATTTATAGGCTTTGAGATATTAAATTTGTAAGCAAAGTAAATCTAAAATTAACATCTCCTTCATTTCCATAACGTACACATTACATCTTTCGATGACGGGAAACATACTCGATTCCATGAGGATGACGAACACCAAGTAAGTCATAGTATCATGTTTAAGAGCGCCACTACGAATCATTGAGGATTCTGGATTTCAGCTCACGTTCAAGAAATTACAATTAATCCATGCATATTTCTTGGATGTAAACAGGGATTACAATTAAACCACGTATATCCCTTATTTCCTATTACAAAACGGGAATTACAATTAAACCATTCATATTTCACGTTTTCACGCAACTCTTGTGCATATGGATCCATTACACGTATATAGATTTCTGCGTGACTATTGTAAACATAAACTTTTATGCTTACAGAGATATCATCTCATAACATAAACGAACCAATCATAACCACTAAATTCAATATAATAAAGTTCCACCTATTTCGTTTTCATCAGGATATAAAGGTATTTTCTTCGTATATTAGTTTCAATTTTCAACACTTGAATATATTCAGAAACACAAGTTCCGGAAACCCAAATCCGGAGTCTAACCGGAAAACATATCCGAATTTTTGCTTCACTGGAAACCGACTTCAAACCAAAATCAGATTTTTGATTTGATAATTTAATCCCCACTATATATATATATATATATATCCAACTTTCTCATAAAATTAAAATCAACCCCCCACAATTATAAACATTTTCCAAAATAACCCTACAACAATTCCAGTAAAATTTGAGGTGTTACAAATCTCTCCAACTTGAAAATCATTCCGTCCTCAAAGTTTGAGTTAAGTAAATAACTGAGGATATCTATTCTTTATATCATCTTCTTCTTCCCATACCACATTGGCACCCCTGTGATGTTTCCACTGCACCTTGGGCATAACAACTTCTTTATGTCGTAACTTCTTAGTCGTTCTTTCCAAAATTGTTCAGGTTCTTCCACACAACGGTTTTTCTTGTATACCTTTATTTCAGACATTGGTATGACATTCTCTTATTCAGCTAGGCATTTTCGAAGATAACATACAAGAAAATTATTATGAATCCCTTCCAATTCTGGTAGAAGATATAACTTGTAAGCTTGAAGTCCTACTCGTTTAATTATAGTGAAAGGTTCAAGGAAACGAGGACTCAATTTCCCACACTTCCCAAATCTTATTATGCATTTCAAAGGGGATACCTTTAACATCACCTGTTCCCCAACTTGAAATATTTTGTGTCTCCTTTTCTGATCGGCGTAACTCTTTTGTCGATCTTGAGCCGCCTTCAAGTGTTTCTGAATCTCCTTAACTTTATCAGCCGTTTGTTGCACAATTTCGGGACCAGCAAATTGCTTTTCTCCAGCTTCCAAACAACATATCGTAGTCCTACACTTTCGCCCATGTAAAGCTTCAAAAGATGCTCTCCCAATGCTTGAGTGATAGCTATTGTTATAAGCAAACCCCACTAAGGGTAAATGCGTATTCCAATTGCCTCTTAAATCAATTACACAAGATCTTAACATGTCTTCCAAGGTTTGAATTGTTCTTTCACTTTGCCTATGCGTCTGTGGATGGTACGTTGTGCTCAAGTTTACTATAGTACCAAAATCTTCTTGCAGAGTTTGCTAGACTCTTAAAGTAAATCGATTGTCATGGTCAGAGCCTATAGACACAGGTATGCCATGTCTTTACACTATTTCATCAATGTATAACTTGGCTAGCTTATCTATTGGTGAAGCTTCTCGCATTGGTAAGAAACGAGCGCTTCTGGTTAAACAATCTACTATTACGCAAATGGTACCGTTACCTCTCGACGTATTCGGCAACTTAGTCACAAAATCCATAGTAATCTTATCCCATTACCATTCAGGAATTTCCAGAGATTGTAGACTCCCATAAGGTCGTTGATGTTCAGCTTTTACTAACGAACATGTCACACATTTTTTTACACATCGTGCCACATCCAACTTCATAGCCGGCCACCAATAGTGTAGCTTTAAGTCTCTATACATCTTAGTACTTCTAGGGTGCATAGAGTATTTGGGCTTGTGAGTGACTTCAAGAAGCAATTCTCGATTTCCCCCAATCTTTGGCACCCATATGCGGCCCTGAAAAAGTTTAGCTCCTTGACTATCTTCAGTTAGTTGAAGATGTTGTTTAACCATAATTTCACTCTTAAGATTTTCTTACAATAAGGCTTCCATTTGTGTCGTTTTGACCTTTTCAATCAAACTTGACATTACATCAATTATGGCGTTAGTCGCTCTCAAACATCCACTATATTCTTTTCTACTTAAGGCATCAACTACTACATTTGCTTTACCAGTGTGGTAATGCAATTCACAATCATAATCCTTAAGTAGTTCTAACAAACGCCATTGTCTCATATTTAGCTATTTCTGATCAAAAACATGTTTCAAACTTTTACGATCAGTAAAAAAAGTACACTTCGTTCCATACAAGTAATGCCGCCATAGTTTCAAAGCAAACACTACTGCTGCCAATTCTAAGTCATGGGTATGATAATTCTTTTCGTGCTCTTTAAGTTGTACTGATGCATAAGCAATCACTTTGTCGCGTTGCATCAATACACACCCCAAACCCATATTTGATGCATCACTGTATACCACCAAATCTTCTGTTCATTCTGGTAGTGCAATGACAGGGGTTTCACGTAATTTCTTTTGTAAAGTCCTAAAAGTTGACTCTTGCTTTTCAGTCCATACAAACTTTATATTTTCCCGTGTCAGAACTATCAGGGAAGAGGCAATCTTGGAAAAGTCTTTTATAAATCTCCGGTAATAGCCTGTTAGGCCCAAAAAGCTTCGGATCTCTGATGAGTTCTTCGGTGTTTTCCAATTCATCATTGCTTCTATTTTTGCCGGATCCACCTTGACTCATTCAGAAGTGATTATATGACCGAGAAATTGCACCTCCTTCAACCAAAATTCATATTTTGAGAATTTGGCGTACAAGTTATATTTTCTTAAAATATCCAATATTTCACGAAGGTGACATTCATGACCGACTTCATTCTTTGAATAAACAAGTATGTCATCTATGAATACGATGACTGACTTGTCTAAGAAAGGTCAACACACTCTATTCATTAAATCCACGAACACTGCAGGAGCATTTGTCAACCCAAAAGGCATCACGAGGAACTCATAATGTCCATACCTCGTTCTAAATGCGGTTTTGGGAACATCTTCATTCCTCACCCTTACTTGGTGGTAACCCTACCGTAGATCAATATTTGAAAAACACCCAGCACCTTGAAGTTGATCAAATAAGTCGTCAATTCTTGGAAGTGGATACGTATTTTTTTGATGTACATGAATGCAAAGTGTAATTTTTTTCTAAAAATGTTTTCTAATTAATTCATTTCTTTTTATTGCCAAAAACAATTCTTACACACAAAAAAACCATTTGAACAATTTTTTTGGAACAAATAAATCTTTAGACATTCCAAATTTTGTTAAATAAATCATTGGACTTTTGGAAACATGTTAAATACATCCTTAAAATTGTAATAAGGATGCATTTAACATGTTTCCAAAAGTTCAATGATTTATTTAATAAATTTTGAAATGTCTAAATACTTGGGGGCTATTTGTTTACCTCTTAATGGTTCAATTAAGAGGCAACCTTTGAATCCGTGTGAAAAATTTTGGTCTCTTAATGTACATGTTTATGAAAGTATTGAGATAAAAGGGAAAAAACTTTTAACTAATGCGTTGTTTATGGGTCGTTAGAGATAGGGATCAAATGGAAAAACTGTACTTGAAACCGTAGGAACCAAAATGGTTATAAACACCAAACCAAAGGGACTAAATTTGTAGTTTACTCAAAAAAATATTTGGTCGCGTGTGAAAAAGTTAATTTACACGTGTGAATATAAGGCTAGGTCAACAATCCGAGTGAAACAAATTCGACCAATCAGAACCCACCTACAATTCCTATATAAACCAAACACACACCTCTAGCATTCCTCAAACAAACATTTAGATTCATCTTCTTCTTCTCCGTGCTTAAGTTTTATCATCATATCTTCATTCGATAATGGCGAAGGCTGAGAAGAAACCGGTGGAGAAGAAGCCATCGACGGTGGATAAGAAGCCGGCCAAGGCGGAGAAGAAGCTTCCTAAAGAAGGCGTATCCAGCGGCGGCGTTGATAAGAAGAAAAAGAAGATCAAGAAGAGCAGTGAGACTTACAAGATCTACCTCTTCAAGGTTTTGAAACAAGTTCATCCAGATATCGGTATCTCAGGTAAAGCCATGGGGATTATGAACAGTTTCATCAACGATATTTTTGAAAAACTCGCTCAGGAATCGTCTCGTCTCGCTCGATACAACAAGAAGCCGACGATCACTTCTCGCGAGATCCAGACGGCGGTGAGGCTTGTGTTGCCCGGAGAGTTGGCAAAACACGCTGTTTCTGAAGGTACCAAAGCCGTTACCAAATTTACAAGTTCTTAGATCGTAGTCGGATGTCAAAGGAAAATATGCGATTTGATCGGTTCCTATTTGAAATCTTCAATGTCGATTATTCTCTTTTTTTCCCGAGATCGAGATCTCATACTTCTCTGATATATAATTTGCCTTTGATAAACGACGTTTTTAAATCCACATCATCTGTTTCCTGTTGCTCAATTTCAGAATCTATCGTGATTTGGATTGTAATTAGATGTGAGTTGAAACTAGGGTTTGGAAACAGATCAATTCATACTGATCACATTAGAATTTATTCAAATTAATACATAAACAATGATCCAACAGATACTTAATCCAGCCGTGAACTAAACAAAATTCTTTTGATCTGGATCCTTTCGTTTGTATGATTCCAATAACTTTAGAACAACATACACACTCTTATCTATTGTAACTGTGATCACATGGATCTAGCAATTACATGTCTAAAATGTGCTCAGATGGAGCTGGGATTGCTGTATTAGTAATAGAGTTTCATCTCGATGCAACTCATTTTATTGTGCACACGACGGTTGATAATCACTTCTTGTGTTAATTCAACTTCTCACTTGAGCCTAACCCATTGTCATATATCCCTAATTTTGTTCCACTTATTTTTGTGAAACATAGTTTTGTGTTTCTGAGCATAACATCGTGTCAAATGTGAGACAATGAGTTATTGTTATGTCTTATCCCTTGTTCTGCTCACCAAATGCACCTTACGAGACACAATCTCTTGTAGAGGAAAGATTTTATACATTTTGTCCTATTGTCGTTTCACATGGGATTTATTGGGTTTGTTTGGTTAGCACCATTAGAAGTTTTGAACTTTCTTAGCCTGAATGTCAAAACATACTAAAACAATCACCATCTCTTTTGCAGGATGTTGAGTTTAAGCTAGAACTTGTGTGTAGACATTAGACAATAGCTAGCTTTTAATAAAGGCTACTTGTAACCACAAGGGCTGTGGCGTACTGGTTAAGGCCCAGTGAAATGTGGTGGAATAACCCATTTGCTCAGGGTTCGAATCCAGGCGTACACAACTTGTGGCCACTGAGGTTTAATCTCAGGGCTGATGTCTTACAGTTATAATTTGCCAAGGGATTAGTCTAGGCATAGCCTAGGACACCCTTTCTAAAAAATATAGAATATTGCCTTTGTTTGAGCAACCTATGCTCTTACAATGGTCAAGATATCAAATCGTACTTAGTACTGTGATTTGAAACAACGGTTATCGATAGTAGTAAAGGTTGCTCTACTTACTGGGAATAGGATCCCGTAGAAGGGCACATGACGAAAACATTCTTTAATCAACGGCGCCAATACCCATATCAGGATTAAGCCCATTTCGATCGAGCGACATAATCAATAAGAATATAAAACATAAAAAACTTAACATATTATCGATCCGTGTAGAAGATAGACGATTATGAAACAACCTATTGTTTTTGGAATGAATGAGGATTGGTATATTTTGGACTAGTTATGGCTTGATTCATATGGAGTCTAGTTAACACCTTATTATAATTTAAATTCAAGATCGGTCTTGATGATCGCTTTAGGTAGTTTGACCTTTTTTATTTTAAAAAGTGTAAATGATATTTTTATAACTTCTTGATTACTTTATGAATATATGTTTGAAAAACTTATTATAAACTAAGGCCAAGTACCGCAAGCCCTCAATGCCACATCAACGCCACATCAGTTTTTCTCCTAACCCTCACCTCAAGCCCTCAAGCATTAAAGACCCGTAGCGCTACCCTCAAGCCATCTTGCCACCTCATTTTTTTTTATTTTTTTATTTATACATTTAATTATTTAACAAAATAAAAATAAGTATATATTTTTTAATAAATAAAAATAAGATAAATAATAAAAAAAAATTCATATCATTTATTAAAAAATTAAAAATTACAAAATAAATTTAAAAATCTACTCGTCGTCGTTGTTGGGAACTTGGTTACGCCAAATATGTTCGACCAAATCCGACCGAAGGTTATTATGAGTGGCCCGGTTTTTGACTTCTCGAACATTTGCCGCGCGTTGTTCCTCACTGATTTGGGTTTCGATATCATCTGTGAAAATGTCGTTTTCATCGCCACCACAAATAGCATGGTATTCGTCTTCGAGTATCATATTGTGTAATATGACACAAGCGTACATAATGTTTGCCAATCTTGTCGGTTCCCATCCACGTGCCGGGTTATGAAGTATATGCCAACGTTGTTTAAGCACGCCAAAAGCTCGTTCAACATCTTTACGTGCCAATTCTTGCGCGGACTTGAACTTTTGTCGTTTAGGGTCCTGTGGGCACGTAAATGATTTTACGAAAGTAGCCCATTCCGGATATATCCCATCCGCTAGATAATATATGTGCTCGTAGGTGGCTCCATTCACCTCAAAAGGGCAGTCGGGTGCTTTTCCATCATATACATCGTTCAAGATGGGCGACTGATTGAGAACATTGATGTCGTTGTTGGAACCGGCAACACCAAAGTATGCGTGCCAGATCCATAGATCTTGAGAGGCCACTGCTTCTAGCATGATTGTCGGGTGCTCATGATCACCTCTCATGAATTGACCTCGCCATGCTACCGGACAATTTGCCCACGCCCAGTGAGTATGCCGGGAAATCCGTGTTTAGCTTCATGCACGGCGTACAACTTCTGAATATCAATAAAAGTAGGGTTGCTTAAATATTTTTGACCATACAGTTCAATAATACCTGCGCAGAATTTGTACAGACAATCTCGTGACGTTTTTTCTCCCATACGGATGTACTCGTCAAGTGCGTCAGCAGCTACTCCATACGCCAATTGCCGAATAGCGGAAATACACTTTTGTATCGGAGAAAAACCTTGTTTGCGTCTGCCGTCCAACCGAAGTGTAAAATACGGATACTCTCCTTCTAAATCTGCAACTATTCGTTCGAATAGTTGCCTGCTCATTCTGAACCGTCGCCTAAACATATCCGGTGTATAAACCGGGTTGTTGCCAAAGTAATCCCGCATAAGCCGCTCGTTTGCAGCTACTCGACCTCTTTCTATGTTCGCGGGCCTCTCTCTTGTTGACGATGAGGCGGTGCTACCATAAATCCATTGTGCAGTCTGTCGAAAAACTTTCCTTTGTAGATTCAACAACTCGTCGGTGTCTACGGATGATGATGATGCGGTCGATGAACCGGGTTGTGGCAAATCCATATTGTTTAAAATATAGAGAATGGAAGAGAATGAGAGAGTTGTTTTGTGTGAAAAATAAAAGAGGTTTGGGTTAATATATATAGTGTGATTAAATTGAAAAAAAAAATTACATAGCCGTTGGAGTGCCGTTGGAGTTTATTATTTTCAAAATATTTAAAAAAAACTCATCGGGTTTCTCGGGTTTTCAAACCCGCATCCCGTACCCGCATAGGAAGCCCGCAGCCCCCCTACCACTACCCGCCCGAGCCCGCAGGCATTACCGATGGCCTAATAAAATTATTTAAAGAGTAAATTACTGTTTTGGTCCCTAAGGTATGTCAACAATTATGAAACTGGTCCTTTAACTTCAAAAATTACCGTTTTGGTACCTCAGGTATGCACTTTGTTACGAAATTGGTCCCTCGAGCTGACGGTCGTCTATTTTCTTCGTTAAGCTCGAGGGTAAAATGGTCTTTTTATATTTTTATTTCTTTTAACATTTTTAATTTATTTTTTCTTTGAATGTTCATCTTCTCCATGAAGATTATGATAACACCATCAAGAACACCAATAATACCATCTTCTCCAAGAAGATCATGATGAACACTATGAAGAACACCAATAATACCATCATGAACACCAAAAAAAAATCAAACCCTAAATCCAAATATAATATCAAAACATCTAACAAATACAACATACAAAAACCTAATCTAATATCAGTTTCATTGGGCAAATTTATGAGTTTTTTTTTAACAACAAGAAATACCATAAATTACCAAACAAACCAAAATTACAATACAGGAACCACAATACCAAAACAAACAGCACACAACAAACAAAATCAAAACATGCAAAAAATGTTCATGAGAGAAGACCCACAATCGAGAAGGATCAAATTGCACCACCAATCGAGAGGATCTGAGGTCAACGAAAAGCATACCCACAATCCAAACCTTTAAAAATCGAGAGGAGATCTGAGAGATCGAGAGAAGATATCTGGTTCCTTTGAATAGATCTGAGGTCAACCGACCGACCAACACCGACCACCGTCAACGTCGACCCAGATCGGTTGTGGGTCTGAGATTTCAACGTCTGCAACCTCTTCTCCGACGACTTCCTCTTCTCCGTCGATTTCGACGGTTATGGGTCTGGGATTTCAACGTCTGCAACCCAGATCGTCTTCTCCGGCGACTCGATCTCTCTCTCTCTCTTCTCTCGATTCTCAGATCTCCCCCCCTCTCTCTCTCCCTCCCTCCTATAAGATCTATCTTTTATCAGATCTCTTCTCTCCCTCTTTTCTCTCTTTTCTTTTAATACTAACTTTGTTTATATTTTTATGTGTGATACTGATTTAATGTAAAAAATAAGTCTGATATTATATTAGGTTTTTTTAGATCTAGGTTTGATTTAGTTTTTAAAAATTGGATTCTATTTAGATTGTTAACTTACTCTTATTATGTTCTTGGTGTTCTTAATTTAGGGTTCATGTATCTTTGGAGAAGATGAACATTCAAACAAAAAATAAATTAAAAATGTTAAAAGAAATAAAAATATAAAAAGACCATTTTACCCTCGAGCTTAACGAAGGAAATAGATGGTCGTCAGCTCGAGGGACTAATTTCGTAACAAAGTGCGTACCTGAGGTACTGAAACGGTAATTTTTGAAGTTAAAGGACCAGTTTCGTAATCTTTGACATACCTTAGGGACCAAAACAGTAATTTACTCTTATTTATATTACCATTTAGTATGATTGGGGCTTAATCAAATAAGAACTAATTAGTTTGTGGTAACTGTAAGAACCAATATTAGCCACTCATTTTAAATAATTAGTGTTAATTCCAAAAATAAGAATTAAGGGTAAATTGGTAATTTTGTGGTTTTGACAACTCATATCATATAACCTAAACTGAATCATTTATACCCCATCACCATCTATATTTCACAAAAACCCTTTTCCTCTCTTCTTCTTCCCCACACGCCGGCGACCGTATGCCGGCGACCGCACGCCGGTGACCACACTCCGGTGAACCCAATCCTCTCGTCTTCTTCCCTCTCTCTCGCCCACCTCCCTCCTTCCGCCACACTCCGACGACCACACTCCTCTCGTCTTCTTCCGACGACCACACTCCGACGCCACCACCACCATCGCCTCTACACCAGAACCATCAAACGACTCCACCACCACCATCGCCCCCCCTCTCTCTCGTCTGCACTATCGCCACAAACGACGCCGCCACCACCACCATCGCCTCCCCCCTCTCGACAGATCTGATTAACGACGCCGCCACCACCATCATCGCACCAAACAGATCTGATTTCTTCACTCTCGACAGATTTGATTTTGTGTTTGTGGATTGAATGTTGTTGGATCTGATTAAGCAATCGATCTTGAATGTACAGTGGTATTATAATGGGTATCACGGTATCACGAATGGGTATCACATTTGTTCTTGTATGTTTATTGGGGGTATCACAGTTAGGGGTGAGCAAAACCCGCCCAACCCGAATTACCCGATCCGATCCGACCCGAGTTTTGGACGAAAATCACCAACCCGAAAATCCGATTACCCGAAGTCCGATCCCCGATTTTATTTTCGGGTTAGTTGGATCGGGTTGGGTTCAAGGTATGCCCCCCGATCCGACCCGAAATATCCGAATTCCAATTAAATTTAATTTTTTAAATAAAATATATATATACCTTAAACCCTTATTCCCAAATCGTATTCTAAATTCTAAATCAAATATCAAATTGCCCTAACTTTTGACGCTCAACGAGTGACGACGGGAACCACGACACTAACAAGTGACGACGCAAGCGACGACGGGAACCACCACGGGCCACGGCTGCACCGCTATTTGGCTAATTGGGTACTTTTCAAGTTTTCTATCTTTCTTCATCTCTGTTTGGCTAATTGGGTTAATGGATTTGCTACTTGAACTCTTGAAGTCTTCAATAGTTGAATCGAATTTATAAGTGTTTAATGGCTTAATGGCTTTTCTTCATCTGTTTAATGGCTTTTCTTCATCTGTTTAATGGCTTAATGGCTTTTCTTCACCAAATTATCCCAACCCGAATACCCGACCTACCCGACCCGAACCCCGTTTGCCCCGAACCCGATTATCCGACTTGCACTTCGGTCGGTTTTCGGGTGGCCTCCCCTCACCCCGATATCCGATCGGGTTCGGTGTTTTCGGCCCCGACCCGCCCGACCCGACCGTTTGCACACCCCTAATCACAGTGGGTATCACATTTGTTCTTGTATGTTTATTGGGGGTATCACATTTGTTCTTGTATGTTTATTGAGGGTATCACAATATGTATTGAAATCGATATCACAATGGGTATTGTATTTTGAGTATCACAATGATATTTATTTGTTTTGGGTATCACAATTGCTATTGTGTAACTGGTTTTCGTCGGAGATCGGAGATCGGAGAGAGGAGAGAGGAGAGAGGAGAGAAGATATTTTTAAAATACCCAAAATGCCCTTTAATTGAAAATTTAAATTAAATTACCAAAATTATTAATTTCCTAAATTATCGATTGATTTGTGGCTGAAATTGGTTCTTACAGTTACCACAAAATAACCAGTTCTTCCATGAATGACCCCCTAGTATGATTTTTATATATATATAATATCATGCGAAAAATCATATGAGAAAAATAGTTATGATGAGAAGGTAAGAAAAGATCTTTGCACTTGATCACTTTTAATCTCATCTCAATCCATGAATCGTGTTTGGTACGTGGACATGACAGAACATGACATAACAGAACAATTGTTCAGCGTTTGGTAGACAGAACAGAACAGATAACATTAAATAAAATACAATAAATAAAATCTAAAGAATGAATAAAATATAAAATAGAACGTGTATTTGATGTTTTAGAAGATAATTATATTTTATTTTGAGGATATATTGGTAAAACATAAGTCTGTTCCACATTGTTCCATGGAACGGGGGTGGAACAGGCTTGTTCCACTTTGTTCCTGTCTGTTTCACATAAAAGTCCTGCCAAACGTGGGATAGTGATCCCTGTTCTATTCTGTTCTGTCCAGTGTACCAAACACACCCTACAGGAATTGATATGATACATCTCATCCTAATATTCATCCAAAGATGTAGATTTTTCTTACTCTTATCATCGTAACTTTCATTCTCAACATAATCCAACTCTATAATACCATTTACCAACAATATTAAAGTTATCATTTTACTATTCAAATATTTAAGGTATTTTAATATTAAAATGATTCATTATAAAAATTATATGGTATTTCGTAATTGGACAAGGCTAATTTCGTCATTTTAACATTCTTAAAATGAATAAAAGTGAATTATCCAAGGAATGAAATATTTTAGTATTCAATTTGGGGGATTTTGATTGAAATTTCAGTTATGTTATCAACCAATAATACCAATTTATAACACCTTATTTTGAGATAGCATACCGAAATTTTAGCATGACCTATTTGTAAAGTCGACGCATGTTTTTTATAACCTTTAAATCATACATACATACATACATACACATACATACATACATACATACATACATACATACATACATACATACATACATACATACATACATACCTAACAGATCTTAAGCCAATGCATGTATTAGCACCGCGTACACTAACTACTACCGAGATATACAAAAGAATGCTAAAGCAAAATCCACCAACTACTATCTCGAACTAATCTTTTGTTTCACACGATACGATAAAGATTGTGGGTGTGTTTGGTACGCAGACAGAATAAGACAGAACAAGATGGGACAAAACATAACAGGATAGGACAGAACAACTGTTCCATGTTTGGTAAGACAGAACTGGACAGAACAGAATAGATAACATTGACCAATTTACCCTTACTAAATTTAAAGAATGAATAAAATATGAAATAGAAGGTTTATTTTGATGTTTTAGAAGAGAATTATATTTTATTTTGAGGTTATATTGGTAAAACATAAGTCTGTTCCAGCTTGTTACATGGAGTGGGGGTGAAACAGGCCTGTTCCAGTTTGTTCCATCTTGTTCCAGTCTGTTCCACATAAAAGTCCGGCCAAACATGGGACAGTGGACCCTGTTCTGTTTTGTCTTGTCGAGTGTACCAAACGCACCCTTACTTCCACAAGCACCATCATTATTTCCATTAGCATTGTTAATGATATCTAATTTAGATCTTATGATACACGTGGACAAACAAAACAAATAAGACTTTAAACCCGGTGAATTCAGAAGTTCATATCAATCAAGATCAATCAGATTTATATAACTCCCTCATTTTTTCTCCTGAAACATTGCATGATTTGTGAACATCAAAAACACACAAGTCAACACATTTTCTAAAACACAAAAATGGTTGTAGTTTAGTTTGGACTGAAAGAGAAAAGAATTCGTAAGTTAAAGGGGTAAAATAAACATAACCAAGGGACATGTTCTGCCATTTCTCCAAACTTAAGAAATTGACATGGGGAGTGTTACACACACACCCCTATTTCCTGCAGCAGCTATTGGGTACATTTGTACCCATTTTAGCATCATTTTTAGCAAAATAAAATTCCAGAATGTTTGCTCAAGATTTTTGAGCAAAACCCTTTTTGATTTGCGAAAAACGATCAAGGATCGAGTGAGGATTTAGTCGAGAAGTGGAATGGGGTTTGTTTGAAGTAAAGTCACGATTCGAAGCATTTTTCTAAACCAAATGTGATGAATTATATATGGTTAGACTCTTCCTTTGAACTACGTTCGAGGAAAACAAGTTTAGACGGCCAAATATTGATGGTACGTTACGAATTTTGGTCGGAAAGCCGTTGTCGTGAAGGGTTCTCGATGACTGGAAAAGTAAAAGCCCAAATTTGAGATGTTTAGGTGATGTCCTATATGTTTGGTTTTTACTTCAGATGTAGTTTTAGTCGATATTGATGATTTATTGCAAAAAAGAACGGGTATCTAAGGTACCCGACCCGAGTACAGATGAGTATTTTACCTGTAGGAACGAGTTATTGGGGGTCAGATCCTCAGGTCAGAGGATGCAGATAGCTTGGGTAGGACTAGGGTAGATATGTGAATTTTACCCGTAGAAACGGGGTACACGTGGTACCATAACCTAATAGGGCGTGGATTCCCCACTTTAGATCAATGATTTATTTTCATACCCAAAGCAAGGTTGTGGAAGGCATTACTCACTCCTAGTTTGATCCCAATTTTTTTATTTAATATATGTACATTTTATATGTAAGTAAATATATGTATATATAGGATCAAGTTTATACGAGAACGGTAACTAAATAAAAAAAAGATAATTATGAACCATACAATTCATTAATGTCTTAAATAAAAAATTCTAAAAAATAAATAGATAAGAACATAAAATTCATTTGAGTATACAATAGTTATTGAAAACACTTATTTAAGATTATGCTTTTACCATTTTTGTGATTTTATTGTGATTTAATTTTTTATTTAAAAATATTATTTTCTACTTAAGGTATTTAAGTAATTGTAATTTAATATTTATTTATTATTTAAGGCAATATTTTAAAAACGTACTATTTTCGTCAAAATAACATGTGATTCATAATTAATTTGATTTTTTATACAAGTTTTTTAAATACGTGTGATTTAAAACGTGAAAAACAGTGATTCAAATTAAATATTGAAAAAGAAAAATGGAAACATGATCACAATTAATTCAAAACATAATTCATAATTTACAAATATCACATGTGATATTAGGCCATGAGTACCACTACCCAATGAACCCACTTGCCACCTCAGCACCACATCAGCTTTTCTCTTTCCTACCCTCCTTACCCAACAGTGGAGTACCACTGAACCCACTGAACCCAATTGCCACCTCATCTTTTTTAATTCTTTTATTTATACATTTAATTATTTAACAAAATAAAAATATTTATATATTTTTAATAAATAAAAATAAGATAAATAATAAAAATAAAAATTCATAGCATTCATTAAAAAATTAAAAATTACAAAATACAAAACACTAAAAAAATAAAAATTACAAAATACAAAACACTAAAAATTATGATATTTTCTAATTTTCTCTTTTCTCGTTAAAGTAGCCCTCAAAACATCTTCCGAAAGGTGATCATGCGGGGCTATGAAAAACTCGAAGTCTTGTTCATATCGTTTTTCTCGTTCAAGTTCCAACTTTTGTTGTTCGAGTTCAAGTTTTTTCATTTTGTACTCTATTGTACCCTCAATCTGCTCGTTGAACGAGCTTATGGTCATCAACAACTGAGTAACACTTTCGTCCGGATTCGACCCGGTCGTATTACTCGTTGATGCTTTTTTTGCCTTGTTTCTCTCGATGGGTCGTTGAAGTTGCTCGACCTCGTCGACCCGAACATCTTCATCGTCATCATCGGAAGGTTTGGTACATTTTGAACATCGGGATGAATTTGTCGACATCGTTGGAACCGGTGACCATTTTGGACATTTTTTGAGGGCATCCTAAGCTTGTTCATGGGTGAAAGCAGCAACCCCAATATCCCCTTGGTACCGGTGGTGTGCCATTCGTAAAATATCGGCTTCACTCATTCCGCTTGATCTATTATTAACCAAGTTGTTGTAGATGCCGGCAAAACACGTAATTTTCTTGTTGAGGTCTTTGAACTTGGTGTCCAGTTGATGAAATGTTCTATAATATTGGCGACCCATAGAATTATAGAACACCTTCGAGATTCGATTCCAAAAACTGTCTACATTTATATAAATTCAAGTATAAAAATAATAACAATAATAATAATAACAATAATAATAACAATAATAATAATAATAAAAATATTACCACCGGTTTGTGCGTTACCGACAACGGGGTCCTCCGAAACGTCAACCCACGCCGACACTAACGCGACTTCCTCCTCTTTAGTCCACATCTGTCGGGTGGCTCTATTTTCATATTTTTTCTTTTTTTCTTTTTGCGTTGGTGTCGGGTTTGATGGTTCCGAGATTGATTGTTGTGTGGGGATCGATTGTGGTGTGTGCGGTTGTTGGGTTTCAGGAACAAAGTCGTCGTCGAGATCGATTGCAAGTTGAAGAAGTTGGTAATTGGCGGGAGTAAAACCTTGTTGAATCAAACCAGGATATGTAAATTGATGAGGAATATAGATAACTTATATATTTTTCCACTTAGATATTATAGTCAACATCACATATTATATTTTGATGAAAGCTAGCCATTTTTCTGGAAAAAAAAATCTATTAATTGTGGATATCACATGTAATTTTTTACGAAAATTCCAAAAGTCAATAAAAAATAAATATGAAAAACAAAATCATGCCTATTTTAAATGTATAAAAAATTAATTATGCTTAAATAATGAAAATTGTAAAAAATACCTTAAGTAAATATTTTTTATATAAATAAATGAACTTCCATATATAATCTATAGACAACAAACGACACATATGCCATTTTGAATGATTTTTAAGAAAACATTATTTAAAGTATAATTTAAATAAATGATTGGCTGAAGTTCATTTTACTTTTTCTTATTTATATAACATTCGCGTTTGAATCATTTTCTTAAATATATATATACATTTACTACATATTAAATAATAGCTATATTTGATTTTTCACTATTAACAATTATGATAAATTGATAATTTATTATAATTTTAATTTTAAAATACGATGTTTTTATTATTTTTAGAAGACAGGTTCCACGAACACACCAAGCATTCCTTCCCCAGACCCGTTGGGAATTGGAGTGCGATAAATTTAGTCAAATAAATTGTCAATTCAATATCGAATCAATGAACCACCTTTTGTTGCAATTTGTTTGATTTTTTTTCTGTATCATAAAAATTGCAACAATGGACCAACATGTTTTCAAGTGGTACCGACATCGACTCTGACTAAAACGTTCAATCTATGGCCAACCATGGACACAAGGTGTAAAACAACTTTGTCCAGATCTGGATGAAACAACTTTGGTTTTCCTCCCAAGCCGATGCATGATTTTAAACAAAGCTTCGATTCAAGAACATTTTGATCTCATTGTAATTGACGAAAAAACATTATTCATAATGTAAAGTGAGTGAAAAAAATAATGACAACAAACAATAAATGTACGACCGGGCACCATTTAGAAAAGATATGAAAAGTAAAACGTTGGTTTCCAAAGTTAATAACCGCGCAAATCTAAAAAGGGGTCAAAATTGGTATTCCATCAACAAAACTGGTATATCTATCAACAATTAAGCCAAAATTTAACGACGAAGATAGTGATTCACAATGGGCCTTCATTCAACGTATTAGACAACTATGTCTTTTCGAAATGTATTTAAAATACGTTTTAACTGAAATACTAACAATTAGAACTCATGACCTTCAAACGTGATACAATCAAATTATGGAATGTTGTATTCTATTTGCGTTTTGCAAAAAAAAAAAAAAAACGTTTCAATGGCTTAAATGTATGTGTGGATATCCTCTGATATAACATCTGTGTGAAAACATACGCCGAATATATTGTTAGTCCCATATGGCTAATAAGAACAAGAACATGTATTGTAGAAGGGGGGGTTGAATACAATACACAAATTTTCACTTAATTAATTTTCTATTGATTTATAAAATCAAGAATTACACATAGAACAATTAGATTGTTGCGGAAAGAACAAATGAAATCTATTCCAACAATCTTCACAAAGTAATACTGAGAACTACACAACTTCTAAAACACAAAGATGGAAAGCTATAAAGTTCAATGGAGGAGAAAGGCAGAATGTCTTGTGCACTGAGAAATCTTCAAGAGTTGTTAGTCGTTTGCATGGAGAAGTCTTCATATTTAAATAGTACCATTAGCATTTAATGCACGGGACACTTGTCACTTTGTCATTTGAAGGTCATGTTTGACTCTCAAAAGTTGAAGTGTTTTTTCTTATCTAAGAATGGAAAAATGACAGATGGACCTTTTCCCCCATACCAGATATTACATTTTTGATGAAAACCTTCTTAGCAAAGAGACAAGGGATGATCCTCCTATTTTGAGGATCCCACCGATTTGTCATGGAGAAAATCGGTGAGATAGCAAATATTATCTCTTTTGATGAAAATCTTCTTAGCAAGGAGATAGGGAGGATTCTCCTATTTTGAGGATCTCACCGATTTGTCATGGAGAAAATCAGTGAGATAGCTTAGTTTGGGTTGAGAAGTTCATCTTCAATCCGCATTGGTAGATTTACTTCTTCTTGATTCCGACTGATCTTTGACTTCATCGAACTTTAAAAACATGACTAAGCTATTACAAAGAACCTAAAATTTCTCTAAATATAAAAGATGTTTTTCAAAGAATGTAAAGAGATCAGGAGGTCATCTTCAAATCTTTGATGACCTAACATATATATTAATGAGAAAGTGATATTTAAATAATTACAATAACACTTGATAATGGATCCCATCATCAAATGTAATCTTCGTGTTTGGTTTTGGATCTACTTCAAAATGTACAAAAACATGACGAAAAACTTATTTACAAACATACATAAAGACTCCGACATAAAATTTATATGTGGCTACGTTAACTCAACATCTTTTGTTTGAAACCTAAAACTCTGAAATATAAGCAGACGTTCAACACCACCCATTAGAACGTTGTATTTTAAAATATAGACAACAATGGATCATCATTGATATCTCATATAAAAGACTGTGCAGGTTCGTTCAAGCTAGATTTACCCATTTGCAAACACACTATTTATTCATAGACCACTAACATTCCTACATAGAATCATCGTGATTCAGACACAATATAAGTCATGCGTCATTTATTACCAACTAGATCTGCAAAGTTGCAATCATACCTATTAATTCATACACCATTAACATTTTCGTTCATGATCAACTTGTTTCAGAGAACTATATATGGTGTGCACCATTTCTTGCCTGTCACATTTGCCAAGCTGCACACAGAGAATCATTCATATACCTTCAACATTTCAACTGGTCTGAGAGAACAATATTCAACATGCATTGTTGTTTACAAGCCAAACTTTCCCATTTGCATACACACCTATTAACTCACATTGCATTAACATGTATACTAAAAAACATTCGATTTCAGAACACAATATAAGGTGTCCGTCGCTTCTCGCCTGCCAGATTTGCCAAGTTGCAACCATGCCTATTAATTCATATACCCATTAACACTTCAACTCATAATCAACCGATTTCAAAGAACCATATAAAACATTCATCGTTTCTTGCTTGCCCCATTCGCCAGACTGCATCCAAACATTCATATACCTTCAACATTCCAACTTACGATCAACTGGTTTCAAAGAACAACATACTACGTACATCGTTTTTACAACCCATATTTCCTAACTTTCATACATCATAAACATTTCGACTCAAGATCAACAAGTTTCAAACACCGATGATTAAAATACAGTTCTTGATAATATAAAAAAAAATAAAAATAAACTTTTAAATGATTTATGTGTAGAAGCAAATCATCGGAATCCGGTAACCTTCCTCCGGAGTCCGATCCATTCTTCAAGGTATAAAACCTTCCCCCCAATTGGGTTAAAACGCTGCTCTCAAATTGAATTGGGGAAAAAAACTCCTAAAACCCCCAATTCAAAACCCTACAAAGATTCTTCTTAATCGATAAAACCCTAGCTTCTCAATTGTTCAACCAACTATGAATTTGCGATCACGCAAAATTCAAAGCAGACGCGTGAAACGACCCCCTTTCAGATTTGTTGTAATCAAGAATGAAGAAGTAGATTTCATCAGCCAATTACCTGATGCACTACTCACACATATCCTCTCTTTGCTCCCCGATTCCGATGCAAATCGAACTCGCATTTTGTCGAACAGGTGGAAGAATCTATGGCTGTTTCTGCCAAATCTCCATTTCGTTATGCCATTCTGTTGGTCGATTGAAGAAGTCAAGAAGTTTCACGATTCCGTTGATCAAACGCTAGCAATTCGAGGCGGTATGCCAATTGAGAAATTCTTTCTTTACTGTTCTAAGAATTGCGATTATGGTCGTGTTTATGGATGGATTTCTACTGTTGTTAAATGTAAGGTTCATGAACTTGAACTTAGGTTTCCAGCTGATCGATTTAGCGTTAGGTTTTGTTGGGATTTATTTAAGAGTTGCAATACACTTGTTGCGTTAACTTTGAGAGGTGAATTTGTGTTAGATGTGCCTGAAGCTAAGGTGATTTTCCCATGTTTGAAGAAAATTAATCTGGTATCGATTCTTTATACGGGCGATGATACGATTGTGAATTTGATATCTGGGTGTCCTGTTTTGGAAGAATTGTTTGTGGAGAGACAAGTGATTGGTCAATTCGATAACTTGCAGACGTTTAAGGTTTCGTCTCCATCTTTAAAGAGATTAAGGATATCGTTTGCGCTTTGTATTCTTGGGAATTATAGGGTTGTGATCGATGCTCCTAAACTGGAATACATATGCATTTTGGATGTAATGTCAACTGACTACTCTTTGACAAAACCGTTGTCTCTTGTTGAAGCGAACATCAAGGCTCGAACCGATAGTAATACTGAATCTATTGCTCAAATTGTTGCAATCCTTTCTCCGGTCAAAGTCTTGACCTTGACTGATTCAACCTTAATGGTATGCTTACTTATCCATCTGCAAAGTTTAATCCATTTAAAGATATCTAATAGATCATACTAATTTTATATTGGAAGTGCTAATTACATTTAATGTTAAGCATACACAATCACCCGTTTTTAATAATGCTCGTCTTAGCTATATTCTAACGGTTATAGTCAAATTTCCAAGAGGGTCCTTTGGATAAACGACCTTAAAATGAGTTTTCAAGATGGCCTTCAGTATTTTATAGCTCAATGACCTTCATCATTTTTGCCCCCGGTGTAAAACAACTTACTTGCGTAAAAACATAGAAATACACTAGAGGGTATTTTGAAAAACGAGCTTGTGGTGAAGGGCATTGAGGTAAATATACAGTAGAAACCAAGACGATGAAAACTAGCTGAAAAAAGTTCAAGATCTTATGTGTGTATCTGGCTTTGGGAATGCTAATGTTTTAGTGTTCGTTTTATGCAGGCTCTGAGTTATGTTAATAATTTAAACATACCCACATTCGCTAACTTGGTCAAATTTGTGGTTGGCATCGACTGTCTTTGGGGCTGGAATTTGCTGCCAACTCTCCTACATAACATGCCGAATCTTGAGCATATTACCTTTTCGGATGTAAGTTTATACCTACAACTTTCTTTACTTTCGAGGGTCGCATTTGGTTCTTTTCAGGGAATGGAAATGGGAATAAAATCGTTGGAAATGGAAATGGGAATGAGTTTTATTCCTCCGAATTTGTTGAGGAATGGAATGACTCATTCCATTGCATCAAATTATACATCATCCATAATTTCCATTCCCATTCCCATTCCCCACCCCCCGAATTGTTGAAATGGGAACGGGTGTCATTCCTCCCAATTTGTTGAGGAATGAAAACAAGTTGACTAGAATAAGAGTGGCATCTTGACTTTTGAGATCTTGATATTTAATCCCAATTGCATTTTGTCACAAAATTAACTCCTTGACTCACAGTATCCGAATCATAACAATTAATGTAGCTATCAAGATCTTCTCAAAAAGCTGAACAATTTCCACCAATTTTGAAGTTGAAATTAATTTCTTCGATCTCAAGAGTCAAAATTCATAGGCTCATAGCCTAATTATTTTCATTTGTTTGTTTATCATTAGGGACTTGTACCTTTCCCGCGAACACAATACGCCTTCAACATGAACTGGGTCCCACCAGCGGACGTGCCCGATTGTCTGCGCTACAAGATTATGGAAATCACAATCTGCAACCGGGAACCCGTGATCCAAGAAGAGTTTGGCTTAATCAGGTATCTGCTTCAGCACTCGAGTAATTTGAGGATTGTCAGAATAAATGGTCATAGGAGTGATGGTAAGAGTCGAGAACGGTTATTAAGCTTCCACCGTGGCTCGAATCAGAGTCGGGTTGAATTCATTTGAAGCCTCTCCAAGATCCTGACGATCTTTCTTTCACATATAACAATCCAATATACAGGTGAGGTCATCTAGAGATTGTTTTGAATCTTTTTAAGTCAAACTTTTTTTTTCAAACTTTTTTTTGGTGTCCTTTTCAGTTGTACAATGTGCAAAGTTTTAGCATAGTTGGAGTCTTCTATAATCTATATACCTGTAAAAGATCATAGATTGCAAGTAAAATAGGGTCATGTCAAAAGTTTTTTTTTATGGGATAGAACAAGTGTCCTTGTTCCTTTTTAAAAAGTAAAGATTTACTTTCTCATTCTACCCTTAATTATGAGATTGTAGAAAGTTTTTTACTCTATTATTAAGGGCAAAACTGTCATTTGGTTAACTAAAAAGTGTAATAATTAAACGATCCTAAAACTGTGTGTCTTTTTCATTTTGGTACTATTTTTTGGGACAGAGGTCGGGTTACATTCTCCCCCTCCAGACCTCACGGTACTGAGCTTGTTTGGTTTGTCTTTTATATTTACATCCTTATTTATTTGCAATTTTTTTAAATGGTAATTTTGAGGTAAAGGACAGGTGTGTCTATATCATATTCCACCAGCCACATGACAGGGACGGACCTAGACAGATTTTCATACGGTGGCACCATATTTTTTCATACGGTTTTTATCGAAGTGTCTTTCATCTTTTTATCAACGTTCAATATCGTCTAATGTGTTTTTAGCCAAATTTTGGCGTTTTGAGAGATTTTTAACGTTTTTGCTTGATTTCGGAGGAATTTTAAGTTTTTTTATCAATTTCGAGAGATTTTTCGGTATTTTTTGTTGGTTTTTTATTTACATCATTATTTATTTGTAATGTTGCCCCTCATTAGCACGCCAAGGAAGCTGAATGGCTTTGTGTTCCGGTTGGGCTATAACGATATTATGAAGTAACCCACTGAGAGGTCGTTTAAGGGCCTAAAACCCTGTTTTAACAGGGTTTAAATGGGGTCCTATATTATCGTCGACAAAAGACATATTGTGTGGGACATACCACACTTTGTTTGGTTTGGTTTTTTATTTATATATTTATTTATTTGTAATTTTTTAAAATGGTCAATAAAATTTGACTTGGTTCATATATATTTCTATTTTGTATACATTTTGACTGGCAAATCATAACCTTTTAAACTGTTGATGACACAGATGTCAAGTTATTTTGATTCTATTTATTATTTTTGATTGCATGGTAAAATGTAACATCAAGGTTGACTGATCCAATATTCGTTTATCAGATAAATAAAATGTGTACGGAATAAAAATAAGGAATTCAATCTTTGTTTTACATTAAATCGAAATAAAAAAAAGAGAAACTTTTTTACATCTTTTAGATGTATTTTATTCAATTTTATTTATTTGCTTTTAAATGTTTGCAAGTATCTAAGGGCATTTTCAATGGGTCACACTATATTTTACATCAAATTTCAGAAGTAGTGTAAATTTTAGTGTTAATAGTAAATCTTCTCCAATGGGTAACACTATTATTAAAAGTGATGTAAAAACTAGTGTAAATGAATAATGTTACACCAAATATAGTGTAATACTATTCATTACACTAAATTTAGTTTGGAAAATAGA
This sequence comes from Saussurea involucrata, assembly GCA_033807775.1. Classification (NCBI taxonomy): domain Eukaryota; kingdom Viridiplantae; phylum Streptophyta; class Magnoliopsida; order Asterales; family Asteraceae; genus Saussurea; species Saussurea involucrata. The sequence continues at coordinate 9,002,272 of CM066325.1, read as the reverse complement.
GACCCTCTTGAAGATGTGAATAGTGTCATTTATATCAATTTTAGTGTTTAGTGTAAGATTCCTCATTAGAGATGGTCTAAATATATAAAATACAAACCTATTTTTATAAATAACATTATTATAGTATTATATTTTTAAATTATATCTTATTAGGGTGTTGTACAAGTTTTATCATATCTAAAGGCATAAAATAGAAACCTATTTTTATAAGGAATTTATTATAGCATTATATTGTTAAATTATTTTTATTTTTTATTAGGATATTGTACATTACAAGATTTATTCATCATTAGTAACGAATAACTCATCATCTTTTAAAACCGGTTAACTCCCTTTTTTTTCTTACACGACTTAAATAAGGTGATATAGATGTCACATTATTCTCATTAAGTAGCATAAATAAATAAAAATCTTCAAAAGAAATTAATAATTTTTTTCACTTTTGAAAAAACCTCTAAAAAAATCACTCTTATTAAATTATATGCAAATTAATATTCTAGAGTAACATTTTTTAAATATGTAATTTAAAAGTATATTGCTATAATAAAGAAAAATAAAAATACAATGCCATAATAAAAATAGATTGCCATTTTGTGCATTTAAGATGGTTTGGTACACAAACAGGATAAGACAGGACAAGGTGAGACATGACAGAACAGGTGTTTCACGTTTGGTAAGACAGAACTGGACAGAACAGATAACATTGACCAATTTATCCTTGTTAAATTTAAAGAATGAATAAAATATGAAATAAAAGATATATTTGATGTTTTAGAAGAGAATCAGATTTTATTTTGAGGTTATATTGGTAAAATATAAGTCTGTTCCAGCTTGTTCCATGGGGTGGGGGTAGAGATGGCCAAATGGGCCCGGGCCCGAAAAAGCCCGCCAAGAGCCCGAAGCCCGGCCCGCCCAAAGCCCGGTCTCGGCCCCCCGGGCCCTAACAGGCCTTGTTTTTGCTGAAAATATCGGCCCGGTCCGGCCCGGTCCCAAGCCCGGTTTAAGCCCGGTTTCTATTCAAAAAACTAGCCGTTATTATAGCCGTTTTTTTGGGTTTTTCTTGCCTCCAAAACACTATAAATAGGTAGTGGATGTATTGAGTTTGATACCAACTTACAAAAACGCAAAAAACACAATTCTCGCTTATAATTCTCGATTTCTCGTTTTCTCGTGTTCATTTCATACAACTTCTCGTTCTTTCAACTTTTCCATCCTTCACTCAAAATGGCCGGCGGTAGTTCATCAAACCTACAAATTAGAGAAGTTCTTGCCGAGCACGGACGAAAATCCGATGTTTGGAATGATTTTAATATGGTGGTTCTCACCGACGGGAATAAAAAGGCACAATGCAAAAGGTGTGGACTTCTCCTTGCGCTCTCGGGAAACTCGACCTTAAAGAGGCACACCGATGGCGCATGCAAGGCACTCAAGTCTGGAGGTGATTCAAGTCAACCCATACTTGACAACCAAGGTCAAATATGGTCGTACGATAACATGTTGGCCCTTGAATTAACAACAAAATGTGTTATTCAAATGGGGTTGCCGTTCGGACATTTCGTCAATCCGCGTATGACGAAAATGATCCAAAAATGTCTACAACCTCGCTACACTCCGGTAAGCCGTCAAACTCTTAGACGTGATGCATTAAAATTGTGGAAAAATGCTAAAATGAAATGAAAGACATGTTTGATAAAATGCCTAACAACATTTCTTTAACTTGTGATGTGTGGAGCGCACCACACGGATTGCCACATTCTTATATATGTATAACGGCACATTGGATGGAGTCGTGGCAATTGGTCAAACGTGTAATATCGTTTGAAACGTTTGGTTCGCCACATTCGGGTGAACGTCAATTTTCAATTATAAAAAAAGCACTTGTTTTTTATAATATTTCAAATAAAATCGTTAGCATTTCATTTGATAACGCTAGTAATAATACTGCATGTGTGGATAAATTAAAATGTGTTTTAACCCCTATGTTGTTGGATGGTGAAATATTTCATACACGTTGTGTTGCCCACATTATTAATTTAGTCGTTCAAGACGGTTTAGGACAATGCAGTGACACGCTAACCAAATTTAGACTTATGTTACGGAGAATTTTTAATAAAGGTAAATCAATGCAAATGAAATTTAGAAAATATTGCGAGGAATGTGGATGGCGAGCTTTGGGACCGGCTCATGATATGCCCGTTCGATGGAATTCGACATATCAAATGATCGAAAATTTGCGTGCACAAAAAACTTATTACATTTCATTTTATAATGTTCATTACCCACGGAATTCTATTGTAGAGTGGGATTGGGTCGTGATTGAGGGATTATACGATCTTTTGGGTGATTTTAAAAACGCAACAACTTACTTATCCGGTGTTTATTATCCAACAAGCCCTCTAGTTTTAAATCAAATATATATTTTAGCAAACAAAATTAGAACGTACCAGGATAGAGAAGACCATTGGTCAAATATGATTGTTACAATGAAAGCAAAATTGTTAAAATATTTTAGAAAAATCCCTTTTTCTTTTCTTTGTGCTGCGGCGTTAAACCCGTGGCTAAAGGTTGTTGGTGTTAAGATTTTAATTACTGGAATAAGTCAAGCTTTTGGTTTAGATACGTCCACAAATTCTACTTTTTCAACGAAAAGAAAAACATTATTTAATTACATGTTTTTAGAATTATTTGAAATTTATAAAGTCCGACATGGGGACACACACCAACAACCCTCTCAACAACCACTATTTGCGTCGGGTTCTTCTAATAGTGGTCATTGCCAAAACCGGAAAGACTTAATGACCTCTTTAATGAATGAGGTGCAAAATGAATCAAGTAAAAAATCCCGATATGACAGTAATCTCAATGAATTACAAATTTATATGAATACTAATTTCTCTTGGAATGCTCAAGTTGATAATTTTGAAGAATTAAACATATTAGGATTTTGGCAAGAAAGAGAACAAGCATTTCCGGTTTTGGCATTAATGGCCCGTGATATACTAACAGTCCAAGCTAGTACCGTAGCTTCGGAGTCCGCTTTTTCTCTTAGTGGCAGGATCATTTCGGCCCGTTGGACAAGATTAAGCCCGGAGTCAGTAGAAGTTTGCATTTGTTTGAAGGACTACTTGAATAGTATTGAAATAATTCAAGACCGAACGACCCTAGAGACGAAGCTTGATGTAGTGGAAGAAAATATTTTTGAAAACGAAAGTGCCCAACAGCTAAGTACCCCGACAAGTACCGATTGTGAAAGTAATGTATCACAATACGACGACGACGAGATCGACCCTGAAGAACAACTCAATGTTGATGAACTCGATGATCTTACGGCTATTAATAGACTTAAAACGACCGGAACTCTTGCATACTATCCACCATACGAGGACGAGGATTAAGAGTATTTTTCTTTATAATTCAATAAATGTACTTATTTAAATGTATTTTTCTTTATAATTTATATAAAATTAATAGAACGTATTTTTCTTTTTATATGAAATTCTAATAGAACGTATTTTTAAGTATGTTTGAGTGACCCAATTAAGTATCTTATAGTGGATACGAATAATATTTACTAAAAAAAGCAAAAACTACATTTTTTTTACGAAGCCCGATTTAGGCCCGGTTTTGGGCCCGGGCTTGCGAAGAGCCTGATCGAGCCTAGCCCATAACCTCAAAACCCGGCCCGGCCCGGGCTTGTGAATAGTGTTTGGGCCCGGGCCCGCCTAAAGCCCGGTCCAGGCTAGCCCGGCCCGGCCTTTTGGACATGTCTAGGTGGGGGTGGAACGAGTTTATTCCACCTTATTCCTGTTCCACATAAAAGTCTTGTCAAACGTGGGACAGTGACCCTGTTATGTTTTGTCTTTCTGTTCTGTCCTGTCCAGTGTACCAAACGCACCCTTAGCCCTTAAAAAGGACCAAACTAAAAGATCGTACAAATGGTTCTTCAAGGGAGAAGATGCCCATATATAATATGATGAAATGAAGAGAAGCACCAAATTCTTGCTGAACAGGTCTGGCTGTACATGTAATTTGGCCAATGACAAATAATAATAACAATAATAATAGTTTCCGTTATCATCACCATCGTAAGAACGTAGAATTACAATGTAACCCCGTGCAAATCTACCGCCTCAACCCCTCCACGATGTAATCTGCATACAGATCCCTTCATAAAGAAACAAAACAAACCGAATAACACATTAGATACAGTAAGAATATATGGAACTCTATTAGATTACTCTCTAAGGTAATCAATAAAGAGAAAACAAAGGTTCAATGCGGGGGACTTCAACACGATACAATTGTAAATCCGTCTGCCAATTTTACCGGAACCAATAAACTTAGGGGCGTTTGGTTTGAATGAGCGGTTTTGAGGGATTGGGATTTCGTGAAAGGATTTGGAATTGTAGGGGTTTGGAATCTTGAGTGGAATCGAATTTCATTTTCTATAAATACTTTACAAAACAAATAATATAAATTACCTTATTATTAATTGAATAAGAAAGTAAATGTTTTTTAACATATTTTAAAACATTATTACATACAAATCCTAAAAAAATCCCATGAAAATACCAACTACACTGCCACACTGGGATTTCGAAGATCTCATGTTTGTGGGATTTCAAATCCTTTCATTCCTTCAAACCAAACATGAGATTGGAATGGAATTCAATTCCAAATCCAATCCAACGGACCTCAGGTGTTTTATCAGTTGGAACCGATCCAATTATTCCATCCATTGGATCATATTGAATCGGTCCAATATTTTTTAATCTAATCTTCCAACCACTTAATGCTACCATTTCCTCCAATTATTTACTTATCTTTTTCTAGTTCACTTAAAAACACACACATACAATTTGGACGGATAATAGTATTTGATCGGTTCATTTTTATTGGATTCGGGAATGTCATCCATGTACCTGCCGACCCAATTTGGATATTTGAATTTTTGTATTCGATCCAATCCAATTACTATTTGATCCCATCCCTAGAGCCTCTACCCTAGAGATTATTTCTCTGAAGACCCCCAACTTACAAAAAAAAAGCAAAAAAAAGGGGGGGAAACACGGAAGCATGTGAGAGAAGTAGCATCGTAAATCCGTCGGCCATATTTATGTAATAGGAGTATAGGACCATACCATACTGCATTTGATAAAAGTGGACATATAGGTATTCACATGTGAAACAAGGAGATGTCGATATGGTTACGATCATATATGGTGTATGTGTTGATGTGTTCTATAAGCAATTAAAGTTTTTTACTTACATCGAATGCTTGACCGCCTCGATCGCCTTATCGGCTGGCAAGAAATCATCAACCGCAACCTCCTTATTCTCGTTCTTCTTATCTAACTAGCTGTTAAGATAAACAACAGTTGCATCTTAAACACCACTTTTATGGGTGTGTTTCATGCACAAATGACTGAATGAGACTGTGGAAGGTTTCAATTTGACATGGGCAAGTTTAGTAATTTACAAAGCTTGTCCTTTTGTTTTGTTCCACCTAATTTGATGGGATTGAAAAAATGCATTTTATCTAATTGTCACATTTATGACGACAAGTGTTTGTACTGTATACCAGACACACCCTACATATAAACATATGTGGTCCATAAACTCTCAAGTATCATAATATAAAGGGGAAATCACCAAAATGATCGGTATACATAACGTAAATTAACAATATGACCATTCTTTCACGTATTTGCCAAAATGACCACAGATTTCGCTAATAAGGATTTCGCCAGGTTGGCAAATTCTTTACATCGGTCTCACTAAAAGTCAAAATGAGGCCATATTTTTTTGCCAAAAACCCATATGTTTCGCCAAATGCATGCTTTTTTGGCTAAATGCATGGAGGAATCTTGACTTTTTATGACAAGTGGGACCAAAGTAAGCAATTGGCGAAATACTTTAGCGAAAGTATTGTCATTTTGGCAAATATGAGAAAAGGTGGTCATTTTGTTAATTATGTATAATGGTTATATTGGTGACTTCCCCTAATATAAACTAGTTCTGAAAGGATACAGTCTTCGAAGAAGCGACGAATCTCAGCCAAACGATGTGGTGGGAGGTCCTTGATATCGGTGTAATGCCTATATTCGGGATCATCAGCACAAACTGCAATGATCTTATCGTCTTTTTCTCCCTGATGATGCCGACAACTGTTAGCCAACTTGTTTGATGGGTAAGAATGGATGTGTAAATGTTGTTAGACGATATAAATACCTGATCAATCATGGGCATGAGTCCTATTGCTTTGGCGCGAAGAAAACAACCTGGCAGGATTGGTTCCTGTACGTGTTTTAAACAACCTCGGAAACATTATATATCAGATTTGATCCCAATACAAAGACGGGTTGGGTTCCGGTGAGGAACGTGAGAAGTGGTTCTCAACTTCTCATGCTTCTCACGTTAACCTCAACTTCTCACACGATCCGTCACCTACAAAGACTAGCTTCGGATATATTTGGGTGATATTTATAAGTTATAATGACTAGTTGTGTACACGTGTGACGCAACGAGATGCAATATTTTATTGTAAACTGAGAATGAAAAAGTAATACACTTTTAAGTTAAAAAGTCCAAATATTTATGTTCAAATAAAGTAGAAATTACAAGTGGTAGTTGAAGATGTCTTCTAATTTGAAATCCCGGTATAAAACCAGGGAAAAAAATTGTTACCAGTGTAAAATTAAGGATAATAAAATTCTACTTTTTTGGTATAATTTGTTTAATTCAAAATTTTATTAAAATTAAAAAAATAGATTAAAAAAAGATGTAATTTATTTTTAGTTTTAATGATGAAGTATTTTCTTTTTGATAATTATAGAGTTTTTTATGTCCTATTAATAATTATCTTGTATTTCAGTTGGTTATGACTATCTCCAACCCAACACTAAAAACACTAAACACACAAAAATGAAGGTGTTTTCATCTCCAACCGACACTAAAACACTAAAAAAATGGAGGTCAATAAAGGTGGCCTCTATATTTGAAGGCCAATAAAGTAAGCCTCTAAAATCAAAAAATAATATATTATTCAACTTTTATAATTATATAAAGAGATTTAATAGTTTAATACATTAAGTAGTATTATTTTATTACTATTATAACATTAAAGATGTTTTTAGTGTTTCATTTTTAGTGTGTGATTGGAGTGTTTTTTTAGTGTTCAAGGGACCCGCTTTTTAGTGGTTGGGTTGGAGATGCCCTTATCATTTATGGAGTTCAAAAGTTTTTAAAAAATTGTATTATATGCAATAATTACTATATGCATCACTAGACAATACAATATCTAGTGCTTAAAAAGTTGTTAAAAAAGACTTTTACATACATGCTTTATAATATAAGTATAGATATGTCAATGCATTAACGTGTAGGACTTCGAAATGTTGCATACCTGCATGATGACCAAGACATCAATTGGGTCGTTGTCCTCACACAACGTACGAGGGACAAATCCGTAATTGTGAGGGTACACAACCGATGAATACAGAACTCGATCAACCTGATAAAACCACAATGGAAACTTGTAAGAACATTATTTCTTCAATTCTTATGCCAGTCATCATCTACAATTACCTTGATAAGTCCAGTTCTTTTGTCAAGCTCATATTTCACCTTGCTCCCCTTGCTAATTTCAATCACCTTTAAAAAAAAATACAAGTTTCAGCAACAGGATATTTAGGTCTACAACCTTAAATGAGATTTCAATTAAATCCGACACCTTCTCATCAGTATGAAGCCATTTTTTTCTTTAAACTCAAATGAGATTTTAATTAAATCCATAACCTCCTGGCATATCAAAGAAAAAATGGCTTTATACTCATAAGAAGGTCATAGAGTTTATTAAAATCTCATTTTAAGGTTATGGCGAAGGATCGTGTGAGAAGCTGTGGTTAACGTGATAAGCGTTAGAAGTGGATCTGAACCGTTGATCACTTTTAAACAAATACCCTTCCCATGAATTGCGCCTTAGAAGGGAATTGATCCGGTGCATCTCGGTGCAACTTATCTTGGTCCATCTCATCCTAATGTGTGTCCATTTCTCATCCAAGAAACCACTTCTCACGCTTCTCACGTTAACCTCAACTTCTCACCGGAACCCAACCCTTAAGGTTATATGACTAAGAATACTATTTCTTAATATAAAGAAATCCCAATCCTGAAAACACCCGTATAGACTTGGGATAGGATATATTTTGGTATATGACCTTAAATGAGATTCTAATGAAATCTAAGACCTTCTGATGAGTATAACCATTTTTTCTTTAATAAGCCAGGAGAATAATTAAAATCTCATTTAAGGTTATATAACTAAATGACTTCAATCATTATCGAGTCTAATGCTTACACAGTTGAATATCGTTGGCGCTCCAGGTCCTGCATTATTGGATTAAAGAAGTTAGGGAATTGAAATTTAATACATCATTACAGATGACAAGAACACGTGTTCTCAAAAAGTAATGAAATCAAATGAAATACCAATTTCAAGATCATGCCAAGGATGTGCAGCAACTGATCTTCTGCTCATGGATGAAAGTATTCTTTCATTGAGAGGTGGATGAGAAGAATGGTGAGAAGAATGATAAGAGTCAGCAGATTTCTTTGGGATCTCGTCAATCTTATCAGCAGGTTTCTTTGAGCTCTCGTCAATCTTATCAGCAGGTTTCTTTGAGCTCTCGTCAAGTGTCATACTTGTAAGCTGCACATTCGTGATGTATTCAGGAAAACTAACAATGAAATTATTATACAGATAACCCAAAAATTACAAAACAAAAGGTCAACATTCAAGTCGGCCCAAGCAAGGTTTTATGCCAGGTTAGTTAGGACTTGGGACTTGCTGAAATTTGAAAAAGAAGGCTGCATTAAGAGAGTGTCAATATTCTCAGCCATTCCAAAACCAATTACTCTTGACATTGTCCCTTATTAGGGTTTAGATGAATGATTTAAGGACATGGGCTTGGTGTCCAGGTGTTCATGGTGGGCTTTACACATTGATACATATATATTAAAGGTCAAAAGATGGGCCTTGAGCCTTGGGGCTCTTGGGACTGGAGTTCTATTCCATGGACAGAGAGTTACACAGGTATTCCCGCGGCTTCAGGTCGCACAACTCCCTAGTAGGCCCTAGCAGTTAATTTTGGTTGAGAAGGGATCCATAGAAATATGTGTATCATTTCTGGGCAGAGGTAGAAACGAAAAAATTCTGGTTTTCCATCATTTCTCTCTGCGATTTCATCACCAAAACATTGTTTGATTCGCTAGATTCAAGTATGACTTGAATTCCATTGTTGTATCCTCTAGGGCTCTAGGCAACGGCGAATTTTTTTCTCAGGACACTGCTACCTATCACGCGGGCCTCAATCTAACTTTGGTTTTACTAAGAATCTACAAATTCAAGTAAGATTTACGGATTTATATTTGTTGTTCTTGTTGTTTATGACTTTATGTGTTCATCTTTTAGAATTGTATAGGGATTTACATTTTATGTGAATTAGTTTACATAAATATATACATGTTACTTATTCACGGCTGATTACTCCTGACACGAAGTTTACATTTAGGTCATCTTTTATGTACTTCAATTCGTCGAACCTTATGAGTCCTAAATCCCCTTTGGGTTCAAACAGAAAAGGGCATATCTAAATGAAACCAACATGTTTCCTTATTGACTTTTGATGCGATAAATCCGTATATAGATGTAGTTGAGCATAAAATTGTTCCACAATCAATACACATCAAACACAGATCAAGATCACCAAAACCAATACAAATCAAAACGACTTCAAGTAAATTAGTACAACAAACAGAACATCCACAACTGATTATAAAAAAATTGAAGATTAAAAAGTATCAGCGAGAATGAAATAGTGAAACCAACAGTACTGAAAATAGGTCTTCAAGAACAATATTTCACCACTTTCATCTGTTTTCATCCATTCTTTTCCATATATTACATGGAAACCAGCTAAAATCCCTACACCAATCCAGATCTCAATATACTAAAACAAGAAAATACCCTAATGTATAGTCCTTTCCGCTGTAAATCTCACGCAGAAAACAATAATATAATATCAGACGAAATCGAGCAAAAATAACACATCTCGAACTCCATAAAACCAATCGAAAATGCATATACTCGAGATTAGAACTCACAATTCAAAAGCGGAACAGGAATATAATGAACTGAAGTGAACTTTAGCTATAACCTATAGAGTAAATTAGGTCAAAGAAAAATCAACAAACCTGAAACAATAATCTATGGAGCAGCAAGCAGATCGGCAGATAGAATGAGCTTCAGATCTAGATATTTAATTATTTATCAAGAAATAAGCGTACGAATTAAGGCAATTTATATCGTTAGTTTCCCACTGATTTTGCAATAATAAAACGATCTAATTTTACACTAAGCACCCTAAACTATGTCGAAACTATAATTTTATCCCTATACTTGTTTGGTATATGAATACAACCACCAAAGAAGGTTACATTTTCGAGAAAGATAGAAGCCGAAGAATCTTACTTGTGTTTCCGGAGGGGGAGAATGACCGGAGTCGGGCCTTGGGGGTGGGTGGAGGTGGGAGCACGGTTAAAGGCGGGGAGCGTATGGGTGTCGATAAAGTGCTTGAGGCGAGTGGCGGATCCAGGATTATTTTCTCATGGGGGCACCTTTAAGATAGTTTAAATGCCCGTAAAGTTGTCCGATTTGTTTTTAGCCTAAATCCAACGTTTCGAGGGCTTTTTAAAGTTTTTTTTGTTGATTTCTAAGAGATTTTTAAGTTTTTTGTCGACTTCAAGGGACTTTTTTGGTTTTTTAGTCGATTTCGAAAGTTAAATTTTGTTTTTTGGTTGATTTCCAGACACTTTTTTTGGTTTATGGGGTCCCGAACAATAAGTTACTGGAGGGACATTAAGGTATAAAGCTGAAAAATTCGATTTTTTACCCTAAAAATTCATATTTTTTTCCTTTTCATGGGGGCCTTCCCCCACAACAACCCATATGCATCCGCCCCTGCTTGAGGCCAGAGCACACTATATGTATGTCTTGTATGTATATAATAGTTAAAACAAAAATGATTAGGGTTGCACAAAAACCTGAATAACCCGATCAGACTGAAGCCACTTGATACTTAGTCAAGTTGTAAAATCTTCGAACTGTACGTACTGAGTTGTAATTGGGCTATGGTAATTTGAACCAACTCAACTGGATGTATTTTTATACCATGTATTTAATTGGCTTGTTAAGTACTTGATTAATATGTGCACCTTAAAATTGAATTTTATTTTGCTTAAATACAATCGCTTAACTATATTGAAAAATGATGTACCAAAACGCAATATGTACCAAAGCGCTTTGAGTTGTCCAACCCATCATGTATATTTATTTGAGTTGATATTTTTCAAAACGCAAACATTGAGTTAATTGTTCAAATGTCTCCAACCTGACCAACACAATTCGTATGGACCTCTGGAAATGCTAATATATAATAAAAAGTAGATTACATGTTTCTTCGATGTGGTTATATGTCTTTAACGATCATCGTTGCTTTTTTGAAAATTCAAACGGAATCATGTCTATGTGGTTGCATTTTTCACAATAAGTTGAGTTCTCAATGCAACTACATGGACCAATGTTATTGATTTATTAAGAATTGGGTTCATTAAAAGCACTTTACCAGGGCAAGTGTTTAGTAAACGACCCATAAGTAGTTGTCCTCTATGTTTTTTTATCAAAACTTTTAAACAATTTCTAATTGTCATTTTGCATCGAATTCGATTCACCTTTTTAAAGTTTTAGATTTAAATTACAACTCCAAATAAGGTAAATATAACGTATGACTTTATTCTTGTAGGAACAAATACGTAATATCCTAGTCAAGTTGAACAAAATGTGTCGACAAGTTCTATTTGTATTTTATTGAGATGAATTTTGTCCACATGATGCATAACCAAAAAGATATCCTTTCAATTTATGATTTGTGGAATACAATCGTTATGGTTTCCTCTCTACATCAACTAGTGTCTAAACCGTGCGTTGCGCGGTAGTATGATTAAGTTGGGTTATTATCATCTAAATATATAAATGTTAATGGTTAATATAACTAACAAATCGTATTCAACTAATTCATAAAAGTTAAGGGGGTGTTTGGTTGGGGATGTTGAGTGGTAAAGAATAAGAATGATAATTATGCATTGTTTGTATAATTGATGATCTTCGTTAACTTTGTTTCATTTTGAAAACATGACGATACCTTTGCCGATTTATTAATTAAGAAAAACATAGATGTACACCTAAATGGTACGGCAACTAATATTGTGTAAAAACAGAGTTAAACAAAATTACTTACACGATCGACCTCAAGAAAGTAATCAATAGTTTTATTCCAATTTTCGCTACTGATATGAGTTGGTGGATATTTTTTCGCGTTCTCTAAATCTTCGTAACCACCAACTGCAAGAAAGTATTGTTTTAGCTTCTTTTTTTGGTCCTTGTACTTGTGCTTACAGAAGCGTTCAATTTCGCAGGGTATAAGAGACCATTCAGCCCCGTTAGCAATACCGATCCAGTTGAAAAAAATGCTTCAAAATAAAAGGGGTTAGAAATTTTGTTTTAAATTTATAATTAATACTCCTTCCATTCGAAAATAAGTGTCCAAAATTAAGATGACACTCACCAAATGACAACTTTAACCTTAATTAATTTATCTATCTTGTCAAATACTCAACTATGTTGTGCATAAATTAAGAGTAGATTTGGAAATTTAAGCTTTATATTTTTGAAATTAGGCTAGAAATGTGAACACTTATTTTCAGACGGGGGAATAATAAATAATATATAATTACCTCAATTTGCGAAAACATTCCCGTCACCCAGTTTGTAGGAACATGATCCCAATTCATGTTATGGCGGGATAGTGTAACCGACCCAGTTCTCGATGCACCCCTTGAATAAAGATTCGTTATTTCCCACGGGTTTAAAAGTGTACTTATTAAACTCGATTGGCAAAGTTTTGCGTCCATTCATAATGAATGCGGCCTGCACGTTTAGGCCTCCAAACTTGCTTATTAGATCTATCTTTTCATCGTCTACAGTTTTTAGTTCCAGGAAGAAAAGAAAAAAGATTACAAAACGTTTTCGATATGGGGAAATGAAACATAATCGGTTTTTACCTTTAGTTTTGGATGATCGTTTTTTGTTCCTCTTTGGAATTTCATCGCTATCGGAAGCATTTGTATCACGACTCGAAGACTCATCAGACGAAGAATCGCTATCATTTTCACTCCATGGCAACGTTCTTTTCATGATGTATTAGCTCGAGAAGCACTCTAAAAAGTAACGTATTCATATATGGTCATCAAGAAATTTCCCAAGATGACAAAGATATAAATATTGAATAAACTAACACTTTATATGAATCTGATGGAATGATACAGCAGAATTTTATATAGCATGCTTTTATAAATCTAGATGTCGGGATCCCATATTGAAAGCAGTCCAAACTTCGGATTTGGTTATCCGGTGATTCGAGAAGACAGTTTGCAGTTTTTTGTCTGAATTTTATCCTTTAAAAGACTATTTTCCAATGAAATGTACATGTATCTAACCAAATCAAATCAACAAACTTAACGGCCCGTTTGGTTTACGGGATTCCATGTTTGGTTTAAAGGGAAGTTCGGAATTGAAAGCACAGGATTTCAATCAAAATCCCACAAAATGGGATTCAAAAATCCAATGGGGGTAGTTGGTATTTCGTGGGAGTTCATAGGATTTGTTTGTAGTAATGTTCTAAAATATGTTCAAAACGTTTGTTTTGAAATAATCAATTAATATAAAAGTAATTTAATTATTTTTATAAGTTCTTTGTAATATTGAGAGATAAATTGAGAGAATCGTAGTTACCTTCTTCGCCGTTCGCCGGAAATCAAAACTGGCACTAAGGTTATGTACTCACGGGCTGAGACAGGTATGTCCATAATGAATGACACAGTCAGCATTAATGTGAGATGCACCAACCTCATCAACACAGCAGCTCCCATACGTAGTATCAGCCATTACATACAACCCAATTAATAGAATGGGTTTCAAAGTGTGTCCCTCCTCTCATTAAAACACCGTATAAATACACAAGGAATGCCTATAAATTAGGCAAGATAATCTACAAAAGACTATACAATATTCTATTGGATATACACTATAATAAATTGATTCTATCGGATATACACTATCATAAATGGACGATTCTGGCGGATATCCTCTATTACACCCCCGCAGTCGTAGCCGGAGGAGATCGTAGGTTAAGACTGGTCCGAAAATCCTCGAAAAGAACGCGTGGCAGCCCCTTTGTAAAAATATCTGCAATTTGGAACCGAGAGGAAACGTGTAAAACACGAACTTGTCCTTGGCGAACTTTCTCCCTGGCGAAATGTATGTCAATTTCGATATGTTTAGTCCGTTGGTGTTGGATCGCGTTACCGGACAAATATATAGCACTGACATTGTCACAATACACGATAGAGGCTTTAGATGGAGGGTGATGTAGTTCGAGGAGCAGATTTCAAACCCAGCACAACTCGGAGACAATATTGGCTACGCCCCGATATTCGGCCTCGGCACTCGACCTCGAAATCGTGGTTTGACGTTTGGAGGACCATGAGATAAGATTGTCTCCAAGGTAGAGACAATAGCCAGATGTGGATTTGCGGGTGTCGGGGCAACCAGCCCAATCGGCGTCCGTGTAGCCGACGAGAGACAAGGAGTTGGGTCGTGTCATGTGTAACCCGAAGGAGAGGGTGCCTTGGACGTAACGGAGGATCCTTTTTAAGGCGTTGAAGTGAGGAATACGAGGGGCGTGCATGAACATACAGACCTGCTGAACGGCATAAGTGAGGTCCGGTCGAGTGAAGGTTAAATATTGAAGAGCCCCGGCTAGGCTGCGATAGAGTGTGGGGTCTTCCATGAGGTCCCCGGCATTTGCACTTAGTTTGCCATTAACATCAACAGGAGTGAGGGCCGGCTTGCACGAAGATAGGCCGACGCGTTCTAGGATATCGGAAGCATACTTTTGTTGTGATAGAAACAGACCGTTCGGAGTGTGGGTGACGGAGATGCCGAGAAAATGACTCAAGCGACCGAGATCTTTCATCGCAAATTCTTGTGAGAGTTGTCGCATGATGGCCGACCGAAGAGTGTCGGAAGAGGTGACGAGGAGGATGTCATCAACATATAGTAGGATGAAAGCCATGTCATCACCTTGGCGGTAAATGAACAGCGAGTGATCACACTGACTGTGAGTGAAGCCCATAGAAGACACAAAGTCAGTAAAGCGTTGGTACCATGCCCGGGGTGATTGTTTCAGGCCGTATAAGGATTTTCGGAGTCGACACACATGATTTGGGTAGGAGGGATCCCGAAAACCATAAGGTTGATGCATGTAGACTGTCTCCTTGAGAGTGCCGTGAAGGAACGCATTCTGGACGTCCAGCTGATGGATAGACCAAGAGTGAGCCAAAGCTAAAGTGAGCACGATCCGTATAGTAGCCGGTTTGACAACCGGACTAAAGGTGTCGCCACAGTCAACACCAACCTGTTGAGACCTGCCATCACAGACAAGACGGGCCTTGTACCGCTCAAGGTGGCCGTCGGCCGTTAGCTTATGTTTAAAAATCCACATACACCTGATCACATTCATATTAGGTTGACGAGGTACAAGTTCCCAAGTCTCATTAGCAATAATAGCATTAAACTCATCACGCATGGCGAGGTTCCAGGCTGGGCTAGATAGGGCAGCAGCAGGTGTTTTAGGAATGGGCTCGGGAGAAGCGTTAGTGTGGAGGTTCAACGGCCTGATTTGTTTATTAATGCCGGACATGGAGCGGGTGTGAATAGTCCGGGTAGACGGAGGCGGTGGAGGTGGGACAGGAGGCTGCTGATCAGCGGTTCGCTGATCAGTGTTTCGCTGATCAGTGGTTTTGGGTGGTTGTGCGGTGTGTTTTGGCCGTCGGGAGTAGGCAAAACGAAGAGGTGGAAGGGAGGGCGCAGCCGGTCTTGAATCGGCAGCGGTGTTGGGAGTGGGGGCAGGTGGTGGGGAGGGGGGGAAGTCGGCAGCGGGGTTGGGAGTGGGGGCTGCCGTGGCAGCGGAAGACCACAGAGAGGGGTGTGGATCGGTTTGAAGAAATGAGTAGGAAGGGGTGGGTGTGGATGTAGATTTAAAGGGATAGACATTTTCGTCGAAAACGACGTGACGGGAAATTATGATTTTGTGTGTAGAGAGGTTGAAGCATTTGTACCCCCGGTGGTTTGAGGGGTAACCAAGGAAAACACATGGGGAAGACCGATTTTCAAGTTTATGGATGGAGGAAGAAGGGGTGAGTGGGAAGCAGAGGCATCCGAAGGTACGCAAGTGGTCGTAGGAGGGCTGGCTGCTATAAAGAAGGGAGGTGGGAGTTAGATAGTGTTTGGTTTTGGCGGGAAGGATGTTAAGAAGATAAGTAGCCATTTGGAGGGCATGATGCCAAAACGATGGGGGGACGGAGGAGTGTGAGAGTAGGGTCCGAATGATGTTGTTAATAGAACGAATTTTCCGTTCCGCTTTCCCGTTTTGAGAAGAGGTATGGGGGCAAGAAAAACGAAACATCATCCCATTTTGTTTGCAAAATTTGTGAAACTGGACGTTGTTGTATTCGGTTCCGTTGTCACATTGAAAGGTTTTAATTTTGCGTTCAAATTGGGTCGAGATTAAGGTGGAGAATTGAGCAAAAATGTCGTAGACGTCGGACTTCCGGATAAGGGGGTAAGTCCACAGAAAATTTGTGTAGTCGTCTAACAACAAGATATAATATTTGTGACCTCCATTCGATGGTATAGGGGATGTCCATAAGTCACTGTGAATAATATCAAAAGGTAGAAACGTAGATGACATAGAATCATGAAACGGTATTTTTATTTGTTTGCCAAAAATACATGAATGACAACGAGAAAATTTGGAACTAGTTCGACAATTGATAACATTATTTTTCTTTAAACGACTAATTAAATCTGGTCCCGGGTGTCCTAGACGCTGGTGCCAGACACGTTGAGATATAGCGGAAAAGGCAAGAGGAGCGACGGCTTGAGATGAAGGAAGGAGCGGGTAAAGGTCTCCGGTGCTGTTACATCGGAGAATAGGTGTCCGCGTCTGGTAGTCCTTCACAAGAAAACCAAAGGCGTCAAATTCAATGGAAACTTGGTTATCGGTTGTAAATCGACGAACTGACAATAAATTTTTAATAAGATGAGGAGAGTGAAGAATGTGGTTAAGTTTGAGAGGTGGAAAAGGGGGTTTGAGAGTGGTATGGCCTGATCCGTGTATGGGTATTCTAGAACCGTCACCAACCGTGATATCATTTAATGATTTATTGTTAGAATAAGACGAGAGAATACCTGAGTTGTTTGTCATGTGGGATGTGGCGCCGGTGTCCATGTACCAGTTGTTGTCCGGTGGATTGAGGGACATGGTGTGTAACGCTTGATCGATATCCGTAGGAGTGTGGCCAATATCGTAGCCATCAGAAGAGGGGGGAGGACGAGGGCCAAGAATGCCAGCGTAAGCTTGAGGTGCGGAACACGAACGAAGCTCCATACGTAGAGCACCTACTACTCCCACAGAGTCCTTTAGTAGCTCATATGGGAACTAAATATTAATGAAAACAATCCAAAAGGAATCAGCTTAGTCAACAAAATGCAAATTGTTTCAAATTACAGGAGCATGACCAAACAAAAAACCTATACAACTAACAACCTATGGTAATCAAGATCGTGCTCAATTGCCTTCAAGGTTAGTCGTGTGGCAATGGAAAACAATTATCATTTATCAGTAATAACAAAATTATCATTCAACTCAAGTTTATGCAAACACAACGTTAATTAAATACATAGGCATAATTTTGAACTATAGACATTATTAAATAACCAAATTTTTTAATTGTTCTAACCTTTTTTGATACAGCAAAACTCAGAATATCCGTCTAAACCCAACAACCTCTCGTTGATACCCGAATTTTCTGCCCCTCAATCGAAGACCTGTCGATGATGGTTGCTTAAATGCTCTAAAGAATCCAAGAAAAATGTAGTAGATAGATGTTATGAAGGGCATCGACATTATTAAATAACCAAAATTTTTAATTGTTCTAACCTTTTTTGATACAGCAAAACTCAGAAAATCCGTCTAAACCGAACAACCTCTCGATGATACCCGAATTTTCTGCCCCTCAATCGAAGGCCTGTCGATGATGGTTGCTTAAATGCTCTAAAAAATCCAAGAAAATAGTAGTAGATAGATGCTATGAAGGGCATCGGCATTATTAAATAACCAAAATTTGTAATTGTTCTAACCTTTTTTGATACAGCAAAACTCAGAAAATCCGTCTAAACCCAACAGCCTCTCGATGATACCCGAATTTTTTGCCCCTCAATCGAAGGCCTGTCGATGATGGTTGCTTAAATGCTCTAAAAAATCCAAGAAAATAGTAGTAGATAGATGTTATGAAGGGCATCGACATTATTAAATAACCAAAATTTGTAATTGTTCTAACCTTTTTTGATACAGCAAAACTCAGAAAATCCGTCTAAACCCAACAACCTCTCGATGATACCCGAATTTTATGCCCCTCAGTCGAAGACCTGTGCTGTACTCCCCGCCTTCATCTTTACATAAACCCCCAAAACTTATATATCAAATTCTTGCTTCTTCTCCCTCCAACTGAGCAGTTTTCACTTCATAATCGAACTTACGATCCTGAAAAAACACCCAATGTTGTTCAAAATCATAACTAAAAGATTATATGAGGTAATTAAAGCATCAATCATACATACGAAGTTAAAACTACGTCATACTCCAAAAACCCCAACTAAAAAGCCATTGAGGTTGGAGGATGGGAGATGGTGCGGCAATAAGTAAACAAAACCCTAGGCAAAGATATTCGGAGATGGAGAAAAGCCACCGTTAGGGAAGACGAAGGGGCTGGTATTGAATGTGATATGAATAATGCTGCATATAGGTTGGAAAAATAAGGGAAAAGAAGGGTGAAGTCACAGTAAAGGAGAGAAAAGAAAAGTGTGCTTTGGGGTTTTAGGGGAGGCCACGTCATCGGACGTGGTTTCTGTTTTTATATTGATACTAGGTGTGAACCGCGCGATGCGCGGTGACGAAATCTTATGAGCGAAATACATGGTGTAGTTGGATATGTTGTGAAAATATAACTTTTTTTTGTGGTATGGTCTCGATTCTAGAGTCAATAACGCGAACGTTTCCATGACAAAAAGTAGCATTAATTACTATGATCCATTTCAAGAAACATGAGAATTGATCGAGTCTTTAAGGTAAATGTGAATATATAACGCAAAATCCAACATATTGCAAATACATGCTACATCTCTAACCAGATTAGTCGATGCATAATAGTAATTCTTCAACTTTATCTTGTATTCATAAAATTAGTATGCAAGTGTTGTTTTACCAAACATAATTTCATAAATGAAAAAATAACATCACAGCTATGAGTATGCTAAGAATTTTAATAAATAATTTATGCATTTTTTATTCTAATTGCAATTGTATAGGGTTGGTGACAGTTATTAAATAAATAATGTGTGTCATTATATATATATATATATATATGACGATAATCAAATGAGAACCTAAAATAGGTTGAGAACCATAAAAACCAATCTAAGTCGTTAATTGATTTTAATCTATGAACATTATTATAGGCAAAAATAGGTTGAGAACCGTGAGACCCTATGAATGAATTTTTATGTTTTTAAAACCATAGGATCAAAACCAAATGACGGCTTAGATCGGTTCCCACGGTGCTCAACCTATTTTTAGTTCTCACATGATTTAACCCCTATATATATATATTAATGAAATGAATGTAATCGGATTTACTGTTTCAATGTTTCACGGAACAATATTGTCAAAAACTTCATGATACATAATGTTTTTAACCACATGATCCTCAATCTAATCATCAACATTAAGTATGGTTAAAATAAGGATAAAGATATACGTGTAAACTTTTAACTTGACAAATAAAACAAATATTTCTATATCCATCCAAAGTCAATGTGATCATGAAGAGTGTATTCATTCACATAATCTATTCCAATAAAATTTGTAAAAACCTCCGTTTTTTCAATCCCAGTAGTTAATTGAATTGCATCTGTACTCTATCCCATCATTCTATTGAATTGTATTTGTGGTACAAAGTGAATATTTGGGCTACAGTTGCACCCTTTATGGTTATCTTTCTCATAACGACATCTTATAAAATTCACATAAGCAGAAGTTAACAAAAGACGTGTATAATTTTTTAGTAATGAAGTACATTACACATGTCTAATGGAACCAGACAAACATAGGGCACATGTTAACCAAAAAGCTGGAGTAAATCAAAAGGTATACAAAATAATGAAATCCCTTGGGCAATTGGTTAAGATCAAATGTAGTATATGTTATTATTAGTTTCAATATGTGGCCAGTTGGCCTAATTAACTTATTTGTTAGCAAAAGTTTAGACTTAATCAAATTGACTATCACTCTGCAGGTATTGATTTGTTATACAAAAAAAATCTGCAAACAACCTCCTGCCAAAGAACTTTTCCCATTGTATTAATGTACTCTTGGGTACCAAATATTCCAAAATAGAAAATCCCATTCAGCTTAACCATATATCGATTTATGCTTTACGCATAGCTACGTTACATGTTATACAAATACAATCTCCGAATAACAAACTGAATTTTTTAAATCTATCATGGGTATCTATGAGAAGAGGCAAGCCTTACCAGTTGACCTATATGTTAACCAAGTTTGATATATTCCACGCTTTTTAAACGGTGTTGTTCAAGCCTACGTGCACTGCTGGTGTGCATTTCACGCTTAACTCTTGTCCTCTCAATGCTATCTTGTGGCAATCCCAATAGTGAATACTCGTAATCTAAAAGCAAATAAATACTTATCTATTTTAGAATGAACTAAAAATCAGTGAAGCAGAAAACACTACAGAATGAACATCAACTTATGAGAAAAGGTCAAATGAAAGGATGATTAAATGATATAATGTTTAACATCACTCTTTGGGAATAGAAACTGAGTTTTGAATATGAACGAAATACAAAAAAGCCTACCAGGTAATTTAGAGTTTCAATTCATCACAGAATCGTTAAGGTTTCATTCCCTAAACTGTTTGGAGACTTGATCTAGATATCTACCACCGCCAAGTCACACAAAACCCTTGGAAGGAGCATTAACGAAGTGGGTAACAAATCAATATTTCAACAAAATAGAAGAAGAGACTACCAGAATGGTTCGAGATGAGAAGATGGAGCGTCTGGAGAGAGGTAAAAAATGGAAATAGAAAATGAAAAATCCCAATTTTTTTGAGAAATATAGAATTTTAAATCCTGAAATATGAAAATGACATGTTAGCAACGTAAGTGATTTGCTTTTATATATAGAAATGGAGGAACTGAAAGCACAGACATCGTCATAACATCATAACAGGGATAATAAAAACAATTCGATTGTGTAGATCAAAGCATGATGAAGAAGCATACATGCCTAATTTGCATTTTCATGGGTATAACATGTAGCTCACAGGTGCTTATAGCCTGCACATGTAACAAAATATGTACATTCTCGATCTATAATAAAATAAAAGACAAAAAGTTGCAACAATTATCCTTTAGCTTATCATTAAGATACTTTGGAATATCTCCGGCCCCTTTTTTAGAAGTTGTAGAAAAAATAAAGATAATTAATGCATTGATTCAAGGGGTACCCGTGCAAACATCGTCTATCTCTCTGGTCAAGTGGCTCCGCTCTTAGGGAGAGAATCTACGGATTCTGTGAAAGGGCTTCCCTATCTATGATGGAGCTCTCGCTTTTTATTTACAAAATAAATTTTTTAAAACAAACCCTTTTTTTTAAAACAAAAATAACAAAAATATATGGTTTTGATTAGCTGACCACACCTCCCCCTTTTTTTTTGATAGGGTTCCTGGGCCTTCGGCCCAGTACATCCCTGGCAAACACACCGACCGCGAAGTAATGCAGTCCTGAGATAATCCCCAGTGGCCGCAAGTGCTGCACGTGGGACTCGAACCCGGACAAGCGCTATGAACTTCCCAGGCCCTTACCACCACGATACGAGTTTAATACGTGTTAATACATTACAACTTTTGATTTGTAGATCCTAATTTCACTTAAAATTAAGATTTGAATTGGGCCAAGCTTGGGTTTGGGTAGCTTGTGAGAGAAAAATAAATAACATTTTTTTTATTTTAAGTTCACATACCATTCACAAATCAACGTTTTTTCAGAATATCAGAAATTCATTGATAATTATAACAAATTGTATCAAAATAATATTTTCGATGAAAACAACTGTCCCTTAAATGATAAGCTTGAAATATAAGGGGCGACTCAAATATAAGACATGTCTCACGCTTGATCTTAGGCTCCACCGTTAGTTTTAAACTTTTAATGGTTGAGTGAGTCAAAAAGTATCTCTTTATATTGGTGTATTTGGAGGCGGTTTCGTGTAGGGCTGGCTAAGGTTGTCGGTGATCAACTTTTTGCTTAAATAATAAGCTTTAAAATGGTTTTCAAAAATAAAAGGTTTTAAAAGTTAATTCCCAAAATGAGAATGCAAGCAAAATTGGTTAAATTCTAGTGACCAAAATATCATCTACTAAATTATATATATATATATATATATATATATATACTAGGTTTGAACCCGTGTATTACACATGGTAATTTAAAAAAATTAAATCATATCAGAAAACTTATCTTACAGATATGAATGATCATCGAAAGTACGATGCTATTTTTCAAGTTTTTTTTCCTTTAGAGTTGTTTTTTTGTAGCTGGTTACAAAATGTCCTTGTTTTAGGTAATTTTCACAAAGGATGTTTTGCAAAAAATTAATAAAAAATATGAATAAATATTAAAAATTTATAATTAAGAAGTTATATACAGTACAAAGTGTTTGGATTAGCTTATTGTTGTACCAAAACGTGATAAGCTAATAGAGGAAATAATACAATCATGATTAATAAAGTATAAATAATTAAATATACTATACTAAAAAATCTGCATATTTATATTGAAAAAGGTTCGAACTCATATTTAAACAGCAACTTGGTGTAAATATCTACTGTAAATTGATCAATTAATTTGCATAATTCATTCTGATGTCATATCTTAATTGCTCATAGTTTAGTAGCAAAAAAGGATCAAAACAACATTCTCCAACAACAGAAATGAAATCATATTCATATTAACAATAAAACAGAGCTTGATTACTAAAGAGATAGTAAAATTGTAAAAATCTAAAAGATTCTTAGAAATCAAAATCAACCCAAAAAAGAAAAGATGATTTCAAAAAATAAAACAAACCCAAATTAGTTTCAGGTAAATCCCAATTCCCCAAATTGGTCCAAAAACAGTAGTTTTGATTGTTTTTTCGTGAAAGAAATCGACACAACATAAATTCATAAAATAATCAGTTATGAACATTGAGAAGAAACCCATTTAATTTAAAGCTTTTTTCTTGGCAAAAAAACATTAATGGGGCGTTTGGTTCACGGATTCTGATGGAATTGGAATGTCGAATTCCATTGACCAAATTCCATTCCTTCGTTGGTTCATTCTTTTCGACGGAAACGAATGTCCAATTCCACCAGATTCCATAAATAAGTGAATTTGAAATTTCTTAGCAATCTTGAAGAATTTTGATGGAATTGGAATTGATGGAATGTTGTATTTTCATAATTCCAAATATACCATTTAAATTAAATATAACATAACTTTGTTTGTTTGACAATATATTTTATCTGAGTTGTGTATATTATATTTTTTTGCGCATTAAAGTATTTAAAAATTATTTTATTAAAGTATTTTTAGTGAAAAAACTATATTTAATGATTATTTTATTAAAGAATTTTTTGTTTTAAAAAATTAAAATTTATCAAAAAGGGTATTTTGGTCATTTATAATAAATTCATTACAATTCCAAAGCTACATTCTATGAAACAAACAGACAAATTCCAATTCCTTTAACAGATTTCATTCCAATTCTGTCAACCAAACAGGTGGTCAAACCTGACAACATTCCATTTCAATTCCTTCAAAGTCAGATTCTCTTGACAGATTCCTTTCCATCCAAAAATATTCTGCGAACCAAACGCCACCTAAGGTTCTGATTGTATCCCACCTCAGTTGGATTGTTGTGTACAGCGAAACCCCAATAGGGTTCTTCTCAACCAAAAGAAACAAACAAAAACCCTTGAATCTTTTGGGGTCTACAAAAGATTGTTGGATAATAGAATATGGAAAATGGGTTTAGCTGGATATATATATATATATATCAAGATTTAACTTTCCAATTAGGAATTTTCACAAAATTTGAGGACTCAATTTGATTGTACCTGTGAGAAGAGCACGAAGCAGGTGATGAGAGGAGAGGCAAATTGATCAATTAATTTGCAACAGAGAAGAAGACGAGTTCAATTTTATTAGGGGTAAAATAAGATTATTTTTAGGATATACGTTATTATGGGTAAAATAAGTTTATTTTGGGATGAAATAAGGGTAATTTTTTTTTGAATTAGAACTGAATAATTAACATTAATTAGTCTATAATAAAATTGAATTTAAAAAATAAAGCTATATCAATAATTTGAATTTAAACTTAGAAGTAAATCCCGTATTTTTTGGATTACGGGTTTTTTTTTTGAATTTCTTATAAGTATGGATATGTACACATGTATCTAAAATATTCAATATTAGTCAAAATGAAGTTAACTCTAATCACGACACATTAACTTGTATATATTTATGATATTTAATAATATAATTAAATACAAAAATATTCAATATTGGGCTCATTTCGAAGATATTGACGAAACGATTACAATGGTATAATTTGTAAAAAATAAAAATGTTTTTTTAATGCATTTTAGTTCATATACATTATTTATGTTTATATGATAAGAGTCTAAAATAAAAAATAAAAAATAAGGGATTAAAAGTAAACTACATAGGTAGTTATAAGGGTAGTAAATGTAAGGTATAAATATTAAAAATTGAATTAAGGAGAGATTTAAGAAGGAGTGAATGTGAGTGTGATAATTGAACCTATAATGTAAATGCGTCCAGATACATGTTTAGGTGGAAAAACAATGAAGTCGACTCACCAGAAGACGACACGTGGCATGCTAGTTATTCATTTATTATATGTATATATATATATATATATATGAAATAAAATTAGGGGAGGCTAATTGCACCCTTTTTTATGCTAAGTGCACCCTCATGATTAAAAATCATGATTATTTTTTTTTGTTTTTTGTCTTTTTGTCTTTTTGTTTTTTTCTTTTTCTATTTTATTTATTTGTATTATATAGTTTAAAATGCTTTTTTCTTTTACTTTTTGGTTTTATTTAAAAATAAATAAATATTTATAAATATAAATATTACTAATTTAATATAATTATATAATTATAAAAATAAAACATAAACATTGCGATTTAACATATAAATAGAACATAAAATAATCTATATTACATTCGATTATTCTAAAATAACATTATCCGTAGTACAATTAACACGTAAAAGCTGCAAGTACTTCTGTATTCGCTCTGAATACGGGGTAGCCAATCCAGCAGCACACGGATAACTGTAATGGAAAAAATGTCCTACAATTTGCGGAAACGGATATCCTTCTGCCATATCTAATTTCACATAATGGTTACCATTAATGTACCCAATTGTAAAAACAACATGTTCATACCACACTGGCGGAGTGGACCTAAGCGGCAAGTATGTCCCACTGCCGGTCATACTTTTAATGTGTAATATCACATTATATTTTGAAGCAATCAAGACACATCATCCAGTGTTCAAATGGTGCACCTTGATCTGATCGAAAGAAGTTTAAAGTGTTGTAAGTAATATCCCAATGTTCACCTCCAAAAGCGTTGATGTACTCTGTCTTGTGTGTATCTAACTCTTCCATCAAGTTAAACCGAATTATGGGCCACACATCTTCATGAAGACCTAGAGAGACAGCTATTGCTCGGAATCCGCAATTTCCATCACCTATCACATCATGTACCTGCTTGATGTAAGGGTGAAACAATGCTGGAAATTGATTGATGTATGGATGTGCATTATAATTTTTGAATATGAAAGAACTGTGTCTCGCTGGTTCTTGGTAGCTCATTTTTTCCAAGTCAACAAATCTAGACGCGTTCGAACTACTACGTCTAAGGGGTCTTTCACTTGTAAAAGACGGGCCAACATGAGTTGCAACAGACGGATCAACATGAGTTGCAAATGAGGGATCAACATGAGTTTTCCTGAAAAGCTTATCCTTCAACGAGGGCCGTCCACGAGTAGTCTTGTTAACAACAGGTTCACGAACCTATGTTTTTTATGCATTGGCTATCTCTTTTATCTTCCTCATAAAACTGAACTTACCAGATCTCGATTGATTGTTAAATTCCTCAGTAAACATTTGGACTTCAGCTTCACAACCTACGTCATCATCTTGTAAAGATTGGCACGGTGATAAATCAAGCGTCGTCCAAAATACATCAATTGAATCAATTGGGATAGGATGACCTTTGTTCAAGTATTGCATTTGTTCGTGCGCACATGGCAACCCATAACTTGTACGTGGTAGACAACTATAATTTTCAGAAAATAAGCCAACAGATTGAGCTCGCTCATACTCTTGGAATATTATGTTTAATGCATAATGTGAAACGAAACCACACAATTGTTGGAAGTGTGGTATGCGATGACGATGTTTCGTGACACTTTTGCTCTCTTGAATACTAGCTTTAATTTATGTATCTTGTGACTGAATGAGTTGATTGATCTTGCTCATAAATGTCGGTAGACTTGATTGCGTTTAATCCAAGTAAGTTTTCAACTTGGAATGTTGACTCTCCACTCTGTTACTTGTCTGATTTCCAAAGTGGAGAAATTTGTCAGTCCAAACAGATACAAACATTTCTTTATATGGTTTCAACCATGTGTCATTCAGATAAGCAAGAACACCTGAAAATTAGAACAATTTAACTTTTTTTAGTAATTGTTAAACTTACATATAACATTTTACTTATAATAATATATTAAGGTGTACCTGGATAGCTTCGTAATACTGCTTCAAGTTGTGAGAAATTAAACATGTAAGTTTCATCCGTTACTCAATAAAATGAAAATTATTTTAAGATCAACCATGGAAGGGACATTTAACTAACATAAAGAAAAATATATTTTACAAATTTATAATAAAATCAAAAGTTACAAATTTATAAAATAAAAACAAATCAAAAGTTACAAATTTTATAAATTTATAAACAAATTTATAAAATCAAAACATATATATATAAAGATAATATATATATATAAACAAAAAAAAATTAATAATATATCTATACTATATTATAAAGCATTTAGCCCCCAAACTCTTAAAAACAATCATTTAAGCACTATGTACTATAACTTAAAGCATATTTACTTAATTTGTTTTAGAGAGGGAAACCTAATTCTTTTTTTTTTTGGAAACCATGAACTTTTTTTTGGAAACCAGGGACCCTCTACATCCACACCTCTACATTCACGCCTTCTGTTTCATTTTATTCTTCTTCTTTACACATTAATTTCCTCTCAAAAATCTCAATAAGAAAATGACGCCTTCAGTTTCATTTTCTTAAATCCGCTCCAAATGTGGGGGTAGAAGTTGCAGATGAGCCGAACAGAGAAGGGCGATGGAGATGAGGATGATGCGAATGGAAATGGAGATGAAGATGATGATGGAGTTGAAGAATTTGTGAAGGAGAAACCCGACATTGTTGATGCTTCTCGATCTCTATCTGTATTGAAGGGCGATGGAGATGAGGAGTTGAAGAATTACGGTTAGGGTTTTTGTTTCACGAGGTTATCTCATTTTTCTTCCTTTTATCTTGTGTTTCAAGTTGGCATGGCTGCCATGTTTCAATTTGTGGCCTCTTCTTATATACCTTTGCTGGTTGATCTCATTTTCAGAAGAAAAAAGGATGCGATTTCTTCATGTTGGTGTGATCAATTTTGACCTCTTATTAAGATTGATTATTTGTCTGTTCTGTTGAGATCAATTTTAGAGCTTAACACATAAGCTTTAATTGCGATTCTAAGGTAATTATGTTATTTTCCTTTCATATCTACGATGGATTTCGCTTTTATGTTCTTGATTTGGTTTGATCTTGGATTAAAAGCGAAATCCATGTTTTTTCTGGTTTAGATCAATTTTAGCAGATCTACTGGCCCCCACTTTTGTGGTTTTGAAGGTTGGGGTTTGACTCTCTCTGCATTAATATACTTAAGGTTGGGGTTTGACTCTCTCTGCATTTTTTTTTTTTTTGTATTTAGTCTCTTTTTAATCGTAAAATAATTCGATGTAAACTGCCACTAAGTTAATATTTGCCTCCTTTTAGTTACATATATGTAGGAGAACAGTAATGCGGTTTGGTTCAAGATTTCTTGTGTTTAACATATTCTTGCATACTCATCAATTTATTTAGGGATGGTAGATTAGTAATCTGTATATGCACACTAAATATGTTGGTTTCCAAAACAGGTATGAAAATAGAATACCACCAGAGTTGATAATTACGAAAAAAGATAATCATGGGAGAAGTGCGATGCTAGAAGGTTAATCTAACATATGATAACATTGTACACCTTCCTGATAACATTATTTTGTAGGAAGAAGCCATTGACAGGAAATCTTTTTTTTGCAGGTTTTGTGCTTGGTAAAAGTCACACACACTATTTGTTGTATAAAGATGTCAACAGGAATCCGTTACACACTATTTGCTGTATAAAGATGTCAACACGAATCCGTTATAATTGCATGAGGGACTTTTATCAAAACACTTATCTCGTAAGGTATTGCAAGGATGAGTCAACAATTTACTTACATTATCGGGTAAGATTGTAAGTCTGTACACCATCAAAACTATTTTCTGTCTCTTTGAATCATTATCAAATTCAAAAGCAAATTTTTTGTCTACGATACTTTTCAAAAAATTGTTAACAAGAAAATTATAATAATTTATCACAAACAAAAAAAGATAATACTCATCTACCATGTAAACTACAATGAATCTGTGTACCTAATTTCGGTCATAGCAGCAGATTTGGAAGCTTTTTTTTTCACAAAATTTGGAAGGTTTTTTTTGGCCAATATGTTTAAGGTAAGGTATATTCTTAATTCATCTTCCTAATATACTCCTCTCATATCCATTCCTAATTTACCGTACCCTTAGAAAAAAAACTATTATAAGAAGGTATGATCAATTTAATTATTTCGAAATTACTGCAAAAATTAAACAAATTTAGGAATTTATTGAAAATTTCGAAATTGATTTCCCCATCCAAATAGACAAAGTTATTTTTGGGGCTTATTTTAAAGGGAATTTAATTAAAATATCCAAAGTTTGACTTTGACTTACCAAAATACCATTTTTTCAACTTTTGCAAAAAAACCCATTTTTCCCGCTATAAGATCCGCGTTCGCGGAAAAGGGTATAAAATGAAAATAGCGGGACAAATAGCGGGATCAATATTTTCATTTTGTACCATATCCCGCGATCGCGGGACCAATAGCGGGATCAATATTTTCATTTTGCAACATATATTTACACTTTCAGTCCCTGCCCGCGATCGCGGCCCGCGATGGCCCGCGATGGGGACTGAAAGTGTAAATATATCTTGCCAAAAATTTCACATTTGGTCCCTGCCCGCGATAGAGGGCTCCCTCCGCGGAAAAATAGGGTATTTTGGTAAACTTTTAAAAAAATAGGGTATTTTGGTAAGTCAATTTCAAACTTAGGGTATTTTAATTAATTTCCCTATAACTAATACCATTTATTTTCATTTTTTTGGGGCAAAATTAATTATTTAAATTTTGTGAAAAAAAACCTTCCAAAAAAAACCTTCCAAATCTGCTCCTATGACCGATATTAGGTACACAAATTTCTTTATTCACGATCTGGTTCCCGACTTTTAAGTAATTTTTTGGGTTTTTTTCCATGGCATTTGTTAAATTTTCGAAGAGGAGAAGATTTTCCATGGCATTTGTTAATTTGTTAAACAAGCTACCAGGTACATCTTTTCTTCCATCCTTTGCAACTTCACCCATAAATTTCAAGTATTTGTTTGTTTGTGATTTGGTTGCCTATGTGTATCTGTGTGTGTATGTATCCTTGATTTCTATGTGGCACACCAGCAAGACCATAAGTTTTAATTAGCATTCTTACATGTATGTGTATCTCTATTAAAGGCCAATAGGTTTAAAGCTGATATTTTATAGGTTTTGTTTAGGCAACTATACAGGTAAGACTAAAGCTGCGTAAACCCATTTAAATTCAGCTTTTGGCCTAGAGATTTGTGCATCAGCTCTCAAAATATTCTCCAGCTGCATTCAAAAAATTGTTAACAAGAAAATTATAATAATTTATCACAAACAGAAAAAGATAATACTCATTTACCATGTAAACTACAATGAATCCCATACCCATTTTGGAATCTATCACAAAATTTGGAAGGTTTTTTTTGGCCAATATGTTTAAGGTAAGGTATATTCTTAATTTCAGGATTTCATTACCCTAATATCTTTGATTTTGGTATGTTACCTAATTTACCTAATATACTCTTAATTTACCTAATATACTCCATTCCTAATATACTTCTTTGCAACCCCATTCCTAATTTACCGTATCCATTCCTTTTTTTACCGACCTTGTTTTCTTATTTATACGGTTGACATGATTGTCACCATTGTCGAATTTTACAGAGAAAGAGGAGCAAGGGTCTGCAAGTTCTTGATTTACAGAGGAAAGAGGAGCAAGGGACCAAATAATTCCGTTTCAACAGGTATGCAAGCCATGTTTTTTTAAACCATCATATGCTATTTGGTTTTCCAAAGTGATTTATACTAATTACTTGCAAGTTCTACTTATTGTTAATCTGTATTTTTCTCTTCCCCTTGATAAATGTTTTCTTTAATATTTAAGAAATGGAGCAATAATCTGGAAAGCAAACATGAATTGGTGTGTATAGACACTATAGTCATATTTTAGTTGTTATTTGTCTATGCAGCTGGCGCTTTAGGTTTTGATATCTGGACTTTTGCGTTGAATATTTATTCTCATTCCATTTGTTGCTTTTCAAGCATATGGGTATATGTGTGATGGACTCTCGCCGGATAAATTAAGACCTTGGTGTAAGGCAAAGATTCCTTTGCTGTACAATTTTATTCAAATTCATTACTGGTATGTTTATGTTTATGCTTTTCTTCTTGATTTTTTTTTCTCTTCCTGTCAAGAAATGTTTAGTGGAGCACACAAATTTATGTGGTTATATTCTGAATTGTGACACATTCACACAAATATTTTGGTGTTCTGCATATTTTCTTAGCTAAGAAAAGGGGGCCTTATGTGTTTTATGAATATTGGACCTCCATATTTGTAATCTTCTATGGTGTGCATAAGAAAGTAGGTTCTGTATGTATTTCCTATAACTTTATGAAGATAAGCATGGATAATTGTACAATGCTCGTATGGTTGTTCCCATTGATTTTTTTATCATTTTTTGTTATTGTTGTTTCGTAGAACCAGAAGAAACGATGATCTACCCACTTTGTATCGGTTTTGCTGGAGTCTTCTTACGGTCTGTGAGGTGCATTCTTACCATTGAAAGGTTCAATTAATGAAGTTGACCAAGTTGATTAATGGTTGTCAAGTGATGCAATTAGAACATAGAATTACTTTATGTGAATTGTCTAATATTGTAAATAGCATTGTTGCTATATCTTTTTTCAGTGTTTTGCCGTGGACCCAATAGTCAAACAAATGCATCTCTACAAGCATGTTTACAAGAAAGACCATACAAGAAATATTTGATGAATAAGATGTCCCAACTTAATCTCCTTTTTCTATTGGAGAATATTAGCAAAAAAAGGTTTGAGTGGATGAATTATATTATCAACTACTAATTATTGTTTTCAACAAAAATGTATTAGTTACAAAAAAATATCAACTGCTAATTTTTTTTATTGAACGTAAGCATTTTATGTTTAATGTTATTTTTTTAATGATTAATGTTATTTTTTAGCCTAAATTTTGATTATTCTAAACGAGCTACAGTTTTAATACTTCTGATTTACACAAAAAGTTATAGACCATGCTGCATTGTGTAGCAAACAACCAGAGAACGATGAATATGTCATGTGCATTTGTCTTTGGAGAACCGTTTGTATAAACTATCCTTGTTCCATTACTGATTTACCCATGCTTATTTGCTTGCACATTTATCTGTGCTAACTCCAATGGAGGCATAAGTGATTACATATTTATTGAACTTATTCTTGAGAAGTATTCATTAATACCTAAATTTGGTTATGTTGTGGCTATTGCGTCTTGGTTCACAATATCCATTTCCCCTATTTTCTTCATTTTAGAGAATTTGTTGGAGATGCTTTAAAGGCTTTTCATTTTTAATATACAATTACTTTTACATCTTGCTCACCCGTGCATTGCACGGGCACGTTGCTAGTATATATGTCAAGTGAAATGAAAGATAATTCCTTAAAAATAATTGGCACAAAAAATGCATTCAACACCCCATTTAAAGGGTGCAATTAGCATTGCCCAAATAATATTTATATATATTTATAAACACATTTTACAAAGGATCAAATGATGCAACTAAAAACAATTTTTTTATTAAGAAATTATACCCACCATCTTTTATACTATTAATTGCCAAATCAACAAAAAAACATTGATGTGGCATTAGTAGTTATTAAAAACCAATCTTTTTTAATTAAGGAATCATATTCATAACCGTTATAATTTGTAACTAAGAAATTTTATGGCTTATTAAAAAACTGAATAAAAAGGACCATAGTGGATACTCTTAGAACATCTCCAACAGATTTTTTAAAATAAAGAATTTGCTATCTATTTTGCTCCGACAGATTTGCTAAAATGTTTATAAAACAGAAAACCAAGAAAAATTAACAAATTCTCTAAAACTTGACGGGATATAAGAAAATTTATTTTTTCAATTCATTTTCATCAACAAATTAAACTATTATTATTTACATAATATATATTTTTTAAAAATGTGATAAAATTATATAATATTTTAATAATATAATTAATAATAACATCTTTATTTTAAAGACTCTTAAAAAAATATAATTTTATTTTAAAAAATAAATATTTTTATTTGGGAAATTAATTAAAATACCCAAAAATGGAAGTTGTGTTACCAAAATACCCAAAAAAAATTCAAGTTTACCTAAATACCCTAAATTTCCGCGATGATGCCCGCGATGGTCCGCCGCGGCCCGCAATGGCCCGCGGTGGCCCGCGATGGGGACTAAAAGTGTAACTAATTTTGAAAAATTATCACTTTCAGTCCCTGACCGCGATCACGGGCTCTCAACGCGGAAATTTAGGGCATTTAGGTAAACTTTGAATTTTTTTGGGTATTTTGGTAACTCAACTTCATTTTTGGGTATTTTAATTAATTTCCCTTTATTTTGCATTAAAAATTTAAAACTAGTGTCACAATCAACCGACGTCGTATTCCAATCATAACAGAATATCTGAATATGACAATGCAACTATGCAAGTGGTAAATATTTACAATTTGACCCCTAGACTTTCTTTTATTTACCAAAGCCACAGAAATAGAAATAAAAATCATATTCAACGGCCGACCAGTGCTGACGTCTACAGACGCTTCCCATCTTTCTCCTCGTTTTCTCTCTATCTCACATGTGTAAACATCTCTTTCTCTTTTTCTCTGTCATCTGCGATATCTCTACATACAATTTTCTGTATCTATATACGGCTAACGCATGCATATTTGTTGTTGTGAAACAGGATTTAATCGATTCTCTGTTTTGCATTTCCCAATGTGTTATTAGAGGAAGAAGATCGGAAGAAATCGCCAGTTATCTAGGGTTTTTGGCCAACCTGATTACTTCTGAATCAATCAAATGGCTGCTCCACCAGCTAGAGCTCGAGCGGATTATGATTTCCTCATTAAGCTTCTGTTAATCGGCGATAGCGGTACTTACACGTCTATTTCTCCATTTGTTTGTATGAATATCGATATACGTGCATTTTGTGTGATTATGTTTTTGATCATCTGGAAATGTCGGAGAGATTTGTGTAGCTTTTTGTTGGATCTCTTGGTTTTCCCTTTGTTTCCATTGGCGATCGCATGGGGAAGGAGGGGTAACGTAATGGTGATGCTTCATTTGGTGCTTCGGATGAGATTACAGATAATTGTTTGGAATATGCATGCATGTGGATTGCCATTTTCTTCCCTATGGTTAAAATGCAATGATTTTTTCATTTTTCATCAATATGGCAAGCATAGATGGGTAAATAGGATTCCAATCATTTTACACATGTTAACATCATAGAAGAAAAACAAGTAGGGATGTTCTTGTACATGTAGGTACTAATTTGAAGTTAGATTTATTGAGACGTTAGAGAAGCTTAATCAATCAGTTTATTATAATCTTAAGCATTCAAATTTCACTAACCCAGTGGCTTAGTTTGTATCTCCAACAGAACATTTGAGATTTGTGTGGAAATTTTGGTTTTTATGTCGTAGGTGATTAGCAAAAATGTAGACCAAACCTACATTTTTGCTGCCATATCCCATGGGAGTATATTATTTTAAAAATTGTTTCACTTGGTAATTGATTAGTAAAATTATTTCTTCATCAACGTATGATTGTGCAAAGAGTGAAAAAGTCTATTGCCGCAGTGCAAGATGAACTCCCTCTTCTCGTTTTGGCCTTGGTGTTTGCTTCTTTTTGTCAAGATCACATGTTATTTTGAAGCAATCTATGGGTTATGTATATTGGTGGTTCCTGAGGACATTGACTTTCTTTCATCAAGATATGAGCTGTTTCAAGTAACAATAGTTGGAGCTGAATCCATGGGACCTCAGCGTCAATTTTCTGGAAACTGTGACACTGCGTATCTGTAGAGAGCACAACCTATGTGGCCCATGTGTGCCTATTTCTGTGAAGTCACTACTTCTTTTTGGGTGCAAGAACCCCATATGTCACCACTGATGCATCTCAGGTTTGGTCAATATGTCCCTTCCTCTGTGGACCTTGCATTCTTGCATTTGATTGTGGCTATGGCAGCCACCTAAAATGGTAAAACCAACAGTTGCATCCATAATGGTTTGAGAGAGAGAGATGCGAAGATTGGGACCAGTCAAATATAAAGTTGTCCGCATCATCTCTTCGTTGTTGTCTTCTACTTGTACATTACATTGACATTTATTCTCCTTTTGCTTCATGTCTAAGTAAGTCTATTAGTTTTACGATTCTCTGTTTTTGTTCTGGGTTGGCAAGTAGAAGTTTTCCTGAAACTTTGAGGGATTCTACTGAAAACTTTACAAAGTATTAAGCACACCCTTTGGCTGATAAAAGTTTCAACCATCCCCAATATGATACTATTCATACCTAAGAACTCTGTTACGAAAATTCTAATGCGAAAGCAATCACAAAGTTATTTAATATTTTTCAACTACCATTATATATGTATACCTATATGTATGTATGTTTATATGTATTTATTTTTCTAATTATGAATGTTCCTTGCATCTCACAACTATAGCATGCCTATTCTTTGCCCCCACACCTATGCAACACATACATAGTCATTGTAGACATGGGGTTCATACATGGTCATTGTAGATAATAACTTTTGTTACTCAGACATTTGTTTTTGTGTTTAATCATTGCTGCAGGTGTTGGTAAGAGTTGTCTCCTTTTACGGTTCTCAGATGGTTCCTTCACCACTAGTTTCATCACAACTATTGGGTACATATATTTGAATCCTTAATTGCCTTTTTCTATAAAGACTTAACTGCCTGTTAGTTATAACAAATAAACCGCAAATTGCATCTGAGCACAATGATCACTTACATTGTTGATCTTTTTCTTGTATAGTATTGATTTTAAGATAAGGACCGTTGAGATTGATGGAAAAAGAATCAAACTGCAAATCTGGGACACTGCTGGTCAGGAACGATTCAGGACAATCACAACTGGTAAGTCTGGTGAAGAAGAATTTTTCTGCTTTTCATATAGTTTTTTATTTTTGTCGAGAACTATATAATAAAAACCTATGCAAAGTACCATGTGGCTATATGAAATCCAATGGGATAGTAAGAATTTGGATGTACCCTTGTAATGATTAGCAAGTTGCAGAGTTTATTCATTTGTGTTAGTTGAAACTAGAATCTATGTCCTTGAGTAGTTTGAAAAATCTTGTGGCTCTGTTTATATTTATGGTATATTTGGTATTGTGATGCTAGGTCAAGAATCAGTCAACATTGGAAAGCAAGGGAGGGAACATGTCCAATAACCTATATCAAATTAAATAGATATATCGATATTATGTATGTGAAAAAGAGGATTCATACCTCATTGAAACCAGGTGAGTAGAAGTTGAAGGCAACCATTTCTTGGACCTTTACTAAGCTTTTGTCCATACCATGTGGAAGAATCACAAATCTTTACTAAGGGGCTGTTTAATTTTTTTAACATTAAGCTCTGTATGGGTTAAGTTGTTTGTGTGGATAAATCTGTCTGTCTGAGGGACGAGAGACCAATGGGTTTGAGGGAGGCAAAGAGATAGAGTTGAATTATTTATGGGCATTTCTGGTATTAATTTGTTTGGGGTGGCTTAACGGGGACAAGTGAGGGGTCCTTGCTTCTTCCATATAGCCATTTTAGCTTAATGGCTTAACGATTAAGTCTTAAAGAAATGCTCATGTATGGCTGAGCGAATAATCCGTCCAGGCCATTAAGCTCATTAAGCTGTAAGTAAACATCCCCTTAAGTGCAGATTGGTTTCAAACTTTCTTGAAGCATCAAGCCTGGATCCCAAAGCCAGTGTAGTCCAGGATAATTCAATAGTTGGATTTTCACAACTGCCAGCTTATCCAGATCAGTCACTTATCAACGATAAGCAAGGAAGCATAGGAAATCCTTAGGGTTTAAATAATATCAATTGTTGACCTTGGGGCAAATATTTCAATACCACTAAATTACTAATTCTAGAAATATCTATATGTTTTCTTGATGAAGGGGCCATTCACTTCTAAATTGTATAAAAAATTTAAAAGTCTCCTGACTACAGTGCACCATTGACCTGTATCCTTTTATTTTCCAAGATGTTCTATGTCAGTTTGAAGGGTAATATTTTAGGTGATAAATCTACTCGAGTATTTATGTTATATTCACTTTTCTATAGGTAAATAGCAGAAAGCTTTATATGCCATCCTCACAAATGCTTTATTTTACGGAACAAGTATACAAAATTCAATTTCCCCAAAATTATTCTGTTGTTTAGGATTCAGGAGTTGATTGGCAAAAGAATTATTGTTTGCAGCAAATGAAGCAATGATTCTGGTGACAATAACAGCATAATAGATAACGTGTACTTCTCATTTGCTTACTTATTTGAAAGCCTTGCATTCCACCAGTATATATATGCTTGCTATTGATCCATAATATTTTTAATAGAATGTATCTTTTTATTTCAGTGTGGTGCATTTTTTTTTGACTAATCTTGGTTTTCTGCAGCTTATTACCGTGGAGCCATGGGTATTCTGCTGGTATACGATGTAACTGATGAATCATCCTTTAACAGTAATTGCTTACATCTCTCTTCTCATTACTAGCATTGGCAACCATGTTGCACTTGTTTTCTTTACACACACACACACACACACATATATATATATATATATATATATATATATATATATATATAGGGTCAGGTTCAGGGGAAAACCTCAAAAAAAAATGAAAAACTGAGAAACACCCTGGTAGCCCTTCATCTGGATGGTATGCACTTGTGCATACAAGTAAATTAAGTTGTTTTTTGGTTTTTATGCACATGTGCATATGCACGTGTGCATGTTACAGATTACTTGTATGCACATGTGCATGTTACAGATTACTTGTATGCACAACAGCACAAGTGCATATCGTCAAGATGAAGGGCTACCAAGGTGTTCCTCACTTTTCCTTTTTTTTGAGGTTTTCTTCTGAACTTGACCCTATATATATAATTATATATATGCAGAAGGAAACATTATATCTTTGTTTCCTTTCAGCTAATTTTTATTTTTGTGGTTCCATACATCTTTCTGGTTGTTGGACATACTGCCATCATCTTAGCTTTGTTTTTCTGTTTTTGTTTTCTTGATAAATTTTTATTTCTGTTATATCTAGACATCAGGAATTGGATCCGGAACATAGAACAGCATGCATCTGAGAACGTAAACAAGATACTGGTTGCAAACAAGGCTGACATGGATGAAAGTCAAAGGGTCTGTTCTCTGTGTGTGTGTGTGTGTGTGTGTGTGTGAGTGATTAAGTAATATTTGGTGTGTGTATATATACATATAGGGACATGTTCAAATGAGAACGGTAAATACTTTAAGCACGTGAAGACCAACTATTCATGCTTTATTCATGATGATTGTCGTGATAGATATACATGATGAAAACTATTCATAAAATGAGATGCATGATATTCATGATGATGATTAATATTCTAGACTATTCATGATCATTCATCACGAATAATACAATAGTTAGTTCCAAAGTTCTCAAAATATTTATGGTTCTCATTTGAAATTTCCCCCATATATATAAGCACCGGTTCATGTGAGAACCGCAAAAAAATTGACAACTGTCAGCACCTGTATATTCATCCATGCATATACACTAATGAATTTTAGTGAGTATATGCATCAATGAATATATACTTGCATACATAGTAGCTATGTATTGATGAATATACTCATTTCGATATATATGCATCAACAAATACAAAGGTTCTCACGGTTCTCAAATCTTTTGTGGTTCTCACGCGAACCTATTTATATATATACATATACACTTATACATACACACCATATTCGTGTGTTGTACTTATTTGCATCTTCATCTTCCACACTAACCAAGCACGAACCATATTATCCAGGCTGTTCCAACCGCAAAAGGCCGGGCACTTGCTGATGAATATGGAATGAAATTTCTGGAGACTGTAAGTACACCTTGTACCATTGTTTCGGACCTTTTGGATCCATACTGAACTTGCTTTTCACATCAAACAGAGTGCAAAAACAAATATGAATGTGGAGGAGGTCTTCTTCTCTATAGCTAGGGACATAAAACAAAGACTCTCCGAAACTGACTCAAAGGCCGAGGTACATTGACATATGTGGCTTTTATCTTCGAAATTGCCTTTTACATTTTTCTCATAGGTGGCTGTATTCGGTGGTAGGTTTTTTTCAGTAGAAAGGGAAAGTATGAAAATGCAACGTGCTTTGGTCTGATTCTATTGTGTGCATCGTACTTTCAAAACCTCCATTTTGGTACCTTAGATGTGTGACATCTCAAACAGTTAGGTACCTAGTTTACATTTATTACTTAGGGGTGTTAACGAGCCGAGCCGAGTCAAGTTGTAGGTTATTCGAGCTCGGCTTGAAAAAATAGTATAGGGCTCGAGCTCTAATAACTTTCTCACAATAGGGCTCGAGCTCGAATATTTTTTTCAATGTTTGAGGTCAACCTGGATACTCATTCACTGGCTCGAACTTGAGATCGATTAACTCGCTTATTGCCTCGTCCTCAATAATTTTAAACTTTGATTATATGTTTTATGAAGATATGAACATGTTTGAATCAAAAAAGCGTATGCTCGGCTCGGCTCGAAAAATTTAATCGAGTTTTCAGATGAGTCGAGTCGAACATTGGTGTTGTAAAACTCGTCTCGTTAAGGTTAAACGAGTTTTAGTGTGTGTTCGAGATCAACTCGAGCTCGAAAATTATTAAGCTCGAGCTCGAGATAAACGAGCTCTAGCTCGAATAGTTCGTTAAAAGCTCGACTCGTTAACACACATGTGGTTCCTAGGGGGCAGGTTCCATGTGGGGCCGGTCTAGGTTGTCAGTAATCAACCTTTTGCTCAAATAAGCACCAATACCTGATACTGTGATTTTCCTTCTTTGTTGTAACCTATATTTCCTCACATATGCCCCTGCTCTCTTTCCTGTTACAGTTCACGTTTGTTTGTTTGCACACGCTCATTTCTCAAGCCAAGGGTATTTACGTCAACTTCTTTTTCTATCCCTCGGGGTATAGGAAAGGTCTATGTACATGAGTACATCCTACCTTCCCCAGACGTTACCTCTGTGTGCGGGATTTACTGGGTTTGTTTGGTGGGGTTGGAAGTTGCAACCCAAGGTGTTTTTGGTCAATCACAAACTATACTCTAATTTTTTTTACTTTTTTTTGTGCAGCCTCAGACCATTAAGATTAACAAACCGGAGCAGGCAGCAGGGACTTGTGCTGAATCTACCCAAAAATCAGGATGTTGTGGGTAGCAACATTATGAAACCCGTTGCCGATTGCATCAGCATTCACATTTTTTTCCGACTGCTCAGAAAATCAGCATGTTGTGGCTCTTAATCAAAAGGTTCCATGTTCTTTCTTTATTTCTCCGTAGTTTTCACATTTTAATTTCGAAAAGTCGTTGGGCATGATCATAAATGAGTTCATGCCCTATCATTCTTTATGGTTCATAATTGTCGTCAATCGTCATACATCATCATCATCATCATCATCGTTCGTTTAAATATCTTATATATATTTCTCTTTTTTTTCATGTATCATTGTCATACAAAACCTTGGCTGGTTTATTTGATCTCTAGAAAAGCATGAAAGGAAAGAATAGAAAAAGGAGATGGTCAATGAGAGTAACTAGTTGCAACTATGATGATATAAAGTCATCAATAATGTTGGTTTTGCTACTTAATAATTCAAAAGTTATAAAGGGTAACCTTTTTGGTTGTTTATTGCATCATGACTCTCTAATTGGACATCAACTTTACAAGTGGACAAAGTTACTATCTACCTCATACATTGTTTAGGGCTCATCAGTGTTATTAACTTCTTCTTCTGAAGGGTGTGTTTGGTACATTGGACAAAAAGGAACATGGATCATTGTTTCACGTTTGACATGACTTTTATGTGGAACAAATAGGAAGATAGTAGAACAAAGTAATATACCCTCAAAATAAAACATAATTCTCTTCTAAATCATATAAAATGATGAGAACCGGTGCGGGCCGGTCTGGTCCTGTTTGGGTACCAAACGCACCCTAAGGGGGTGCGTAGACAAGATAGGGCCTAACGGGAATGAACTGTAGAGAGTGATGTAGGTGAGTGACTAGTTTAGTAATTTATCAATCGTGTCAAGTCTCTTCGATTGTTGTTTCACCTATTTTAGTGGGACAAAAAAAAAGGATTTTTGTCACACTCAAGTCTTATTCTGTTATGTCCCAGTCTAATGTCGGCCAAATATGACAAGTTTTTGTACTATCCAGTTGTGTTATGTGACTTTGAAACCTCTTTCAAATTGGCTTCCAAACACACCCTTGCAATGAGACTTTCAAATGCCACATAGACATTGCGTTGTCCATTTAATTAATTAAATATGTTTACTTTATGATTAAAATATAATAATTTATGAATTATAAATTAATTTAATCAGTTTTAATATTCTTATTTAAATTGATATTGGTACTTAAAATTATGAAGTCTAATACTTTATGTGAAATTATTAGTGTAAACTACATCATTTGAAGACACAAGTGTTCATTTATTACAAAATTGAAGTAAAAGCAGCTGTGTTTGTATATATTTTATTAAATTATAAATAGATAAAATATTTATACTATATTATAAAGCATTTATGAAAATCTCTTAAAAACAACCCCTAAAGCTTCATGTATCGCTATTTAATGCTAATTACTTAAAATCTCTTAAAAACAAGTAATGAAGTTTTATGTACCGTTTTTAATGTTAATTACTTGATTAATACCCATCTCTAACAACCTTTAAATCCTTAAATTGTGGACTCGTATTAATTAATCATTATCTCTAACCACTTTTAAATCATCAAATCATGAACTCCTTAAGAAGCGTCATTTTTTAAATAGATTTATAAAAAAACATGATCGTTTTCTCAAAACCACACATTAAAATCGAGATATATCGCGTTGTATTGCGCGACTAGATTTCTAGTATATTATAAGTTATAAAATAATTTCAATATTGAGCTCATTTCAAAGGTATTGACGAGACGATTACAATGATATAATTTGTAAAAAAAGAAAATTGTATTTTTAATATACTTTAGTTTATACAGGATTATTTATGTTAATATGATAAGAGTATAAAATGAAAAATGAAAAATGAAAAAGCAAGGGATTAAAAGTAAATTTAATAACTAATTACAAGGGTATTAAGTGTAACTTATTAATTAAAATGAAAAAAAATTCGAGATGTATTTCACAAGGCACAGGGACCAAAAGTGTAAATTCTGAATTTTTTTATGAAGGTTATCGCGTTTGAGAGGTCTTTCACGAAGAAAATAGGTATTTGTGTAATTTAGGAGATAAAATAACTATTTTGGGTAGTAGCTTCCAGAAAATGACTATAATAGTTATTTTCCTAAACTTTATCCATAAAATTCTTTTAGAAAAGGGAAAAAGAAAAAAGAGATTGAGTTTGATGTGATTGAAGGATATCTTTGAAGCTCTGTGTATGAGATGCGGATTCTCGTAGCCTTGTTTTTAATGCGAGCCCTAATGCGGATTTTAGCCAAACTACGTCGTTTTGTCGACTTCCTTGGAATCCTGTTATTCGAATACGTCAATGACACATCTATCAATATGAGGTATCGAATTCAGATTATATTCGCAATATCATCTTTCATATCAGGTTATTTCTTAAAGTAAAGAAAAGAAAATTATTGTTGTTCAGATGTGTATGAAAACAGAAGAAGAATATAACTTGTGACGAACTGTAACAACTCAGGCCAATCGTACCAGATATTGTCCGCTTTGTCCATACACCTGGACTCACGGTTTTAAAACGCGTCTGATAGAGGAGGTATCATGTCCCTTATAAAGCAAGCTTTGTTCCCCTCCCCAACCAATGTGGGATCTTACACGAACTATTGGAATTACAAACGTCAGATATAAGATATGAAAAAGAATTTATGTGTATTTGATCTGAATGCTATTACACGTTAATAAACATGAGGTTTTGAATTCGAGTTCCGTTGGTAATATCATGTCTTATATTGGGTCATATTTGTAAAGAAAGAGAGTGAAATTGGACCTTGTAACGAACTACTGAAATTAAAGATGTCAGATACCATACAGAATAAAGAAATCCACCACCCAAAACGATCCCAAAATCTTGTCGACACAATTTAGGGGGTGTTTGGGAGTGCTTTTTAGTCCCAAAAGTGCTTATTGACTTATGGTGGTGGGAAAAGGAGTTTTTAAAAAAGTGTTTGGATTAGCTTTTGTGGTAGGAAAAGCCAATAAGTCAATAAGTTATTTTTAAAAAAAGTGTTTGGCTTTTTTTAGTTAACAAAAATGGCTTTTTGAATCAAAAAGCGCTTTTGGGATCAAAAAGTCAGGATTTTGTAACTTTTGGAAAATGACTTTTTGTAGTTTATCAAAAGGCAGTTTGAAAAGTGCTTTTCAGTTACCCAAACACTATTTTTAACTTATTGGCTTCTTGAAAAGCCAATAAGTCAATAAGCAGTTTTATAACACACATCCAAACACCCTCTTAAATGATTTGAAAGCATAATTGGAATAAATATTTCGATTTTGACATGTTGACGCATATTTAGTAACTAATAAGATATTACGTTAGTATGATATTTAATCCAAGACCCTTGGCTCTATCCATACTAAGCGAGTGTTAAGACCTGTTTGTTTTATACGCAATAATTTTGACTTATTCGTTCATACAAAAAAATGTTGAAAATCACTGAATTAAAAAAGTGCACGTGTATTTGATTTTCCCATTAAATAATCTTATTTCAAAAACAAGTATTAATGAAAAAGGAAATCGGCCTTAACATAGAATAAAGCGCATATATGTTTTAGGGTGGTTTACAAACGTTACCAAGTACTCCATCCGTCCCAAAATAAGTGTTCACATTTCTATTCATATTTGTCTCAAAATAAGTGTCCACTTTCAAAAAGTGGATAAATAAATTCTCATATTTATCCTTAGTTAATGCAAAAATATATAAGAGTTGTGAAGAGAGAGAGAGAAATTAAATAAGGGTAAAGATGTCATATGGTAACAAAAAGGTGTAATAATTATGCATGTCTAAAACTATGTGCCAAGTCAAATGTGGACACTTATTTTGGGACAGAGGGAGTAAGTAATTATTGTGTAATTAGGCATGGGAATGAGACACCCCATCAATTGGGAAACCCGGTGTCCCTGTTCCAACGGGGCCGGAGATTCCTTGCAAAACAACGGAAGGGAATGCCCAAAAGTTAAAAATCAGGGATGGGATTGGGTAACCTGATCTCCGCCCCGTGTTGTCTGCGTATATTTAATATTAAAGAATTAGATTTGATATCTTTTAAATTAGAAAGAGTATTTTGACTTTTTTGTAATATACATTTTTTCTAACTTGTGTT
Organism: Saussurea involucrata; assembly: GCA_033807775.1. Lineage (NCBI taxonomy): Eukaryota > Viridiplantae > Streptophyta > Magnoliopsida > Asterales > Asteraceae > Saussurea > Saussurea involucrata. The sequence continues at coordinate 8,957,581 of CM066325.1, read as the reverse complement.
ACTTCTTTTAGATAAAAAGCCATGGACCATTATCGATCGAATGTGTGGTGTTTTAACACATTCGATTTGAAATATCTCACATAAACAGGAAAAAGAAATCGCAATTCCCCGCTGGGTCGGGGATGGGATCATACTCCTAGTGGGGACGAGATTGGGAATGGGAACAATGATAGGGATTAGGCCCCACCCCATTCCCATGTCTATGTGTCACTAACCTTACCGAGTGACCATGATAAGACTCGAGAATTTCACGATAAAAGCTATAAATAGAACCGAAAATTTTACCCAGTAAGTGTAATACTTAACAGATAAAGGACGTTTATCAATAACATTTTGGTGACTTGAAAATATTATTCGATAAAATAAATGAAAATAATAACTTTTACTGATGATAAGATTAAATTTACATTTTTCTTTAATATTTTTTTGAGTTGGTGGAAGCCATGATTATTCTCACTCTTACAAATAAACAAACGAAATGAAATGAAATGATTGAAATGCAAACGTGACAAAACTAACATTAATCATAAATTTAATAATAAAGAAAAATGAGTTTATGGAATTTTTTATTTATTTTTTTGTATTTTAGAAAGACCAACTTTATGGAATACTAAAAAACGAATATTTTATATGTCTTCGGTTATTGGATGAAACAAGAATCGTCTCAACTTTTAATAAATCAATTAGATTTCGGAAGAAATCATTGTGTTTCCCACACTTTTTTGTTTCCTTTTTTTAAAGAGCATCTCCAATAGTTTCCTCATAATTTCTTTAAAATAGGATATCAAAAGCTAAAATCTCCAAAAAAATATACATTCATCTTCAACAACTTCCCCATTTTGGAGAATCAAACATTAATTAAAATATTTCATTTATCTATTAAAATATTATTTCTCTCTCTACATATTTATTTTCAAAGTTTCTTATTGGTGCTCTCACTTGGTAATCATTTTTGGAGTGATCTCCATATTTAGAGAAAAAAACCTTCTCTCTTCAACTTTCGCCATTTTAAGGATAGTTTTGAAGAAGCTGTTGGAGCACAATTTAGCCCAAAATCCCCATTTTCTCCATTTCCCCATTTTGGGGAAGCTGTTGGAGATGCTCTAACCAATTAGAACAGCTTCTCCAAAATTTATCTAAAATAAAGAATCAAAAATTAAAATTCCCAACAGATTCACCATTTTTGAGAAAAAAACATTGATTATAATATTAAAATATATTATTCATCTATTAAAAAAATTATTTTTTCTCTACATATTTGTTTTCAAAGTTTCATATTGGTCATCTCATTTGGTAATATTTTTTGGAGTGATGTCCATATTTGGAGAAAAACATATTCCCTCTCCAACTTTCTCCATTCTAAAGATAGTTTTGGGGAAGCTGTTTGGAGCAAAAATAAAGCCCAAAATCCTTATATTCTCCAAAATGGGGAAGTTGTTGGAGATGCTCTTATTGTATCTGATTTTAATTTTCATAAAATTACACAAATAATAATAAAAATATACATCAAATTTGCCACGGTCCAACTTGCTTTATCTAAACCACAAGGGATGTGGTGTGGTGGTAAGGCCTGGGAAGTTCATAGCGCTTGCCCGGGTTCGAGCCCCACCCACATCACTTGTGGCCACTGGGATTTTCTCAGGGCTGCATTACTTCGCGGTCGGTTGTTTGCCAGAGATGTACTGGGCCGAAGGCCCAGGAACCCTTTCCAAAAAAAAAACTTGCTTTATCTACAAAATAATTGAGAGTGTTTGGTATGATGTATTAAGCAGTAAATAATGAAATTAAAATGAAATAAGTTGTTTGATTTTATATAGTATAATGAAAGTTCAATCTTATTTTTGTCCTTGTCATTTAATTTGCATTCCATTTTTATAACAATCTTTTTCCAAAAAAAAAAATCCCCGCCGATGATGCAATGATATGATTGCGAGAGTATCAAACGGGAAGTTGGTCAATTTATAAGAAATGTGTAAAGGGTCATATCACATGTGATACAAAAGTTTCAAAAGAACACGGGTGACTTGAACACTCAGCCCTACAATGGCCGATCAATGCGACATGTTCGTATCATATATGATTTTACTCTAGAATCACATGTGTTTCGTTTTGGTCCTTGTTGTACTTCTTATAAGTTAACCGCATTCTTGTTTGAACACATCTATACGACAGAATGCCTTACGACTCGTTAATCAAGTTGTATTAACATAAATATGTTTTATGCTAACGTTTAGATTTTTTTAAGTGAATTACACCGGTGGTCCCTATGGTTTACCCAAATTTTGAATTTGGTCCCTAAAGTACACTATCTACGGTGATTGATCCCTAACTTTTTAATTTACTTTCACACATGGTCCTCCTATGTTTAATTTATTTTTACTCAGGCCTTCCGCAGCGCAAGCCCTCAAGCCTCAACGCCACATCAGCGCCACATCAGCTAAGCCCTCAAGCCCTAAACACCCCCAGCGCATAACTAAAAGCCCTCAAGCCCTCAATGCCACATCATTTTTTTAATTCTTTTATTTATACATTTAATTATTTAACAAAATAAAAATATTTATATATTTTTGAATAAATAAAAATAAGATAAATAATAAAAATAAAAATTCATATCATTCATTAAAAAATTAAAAATTACAAAATAAATTAAAAAATTACAAAATAAACTTAAAAAGCTACTCGTCGTCATTGTTGGGAACTTGGATACGCCAAATATGTTCGACCAAATCCGACCGAAGGTTATTATGAGTGGCCCGGTTTTTGACTTCTCGAACATTTGTCGCGCGTTGTTCCTCACTGATTTGGGTTTCGTTATCATCCGTGAAAAGGCCGTGGTCATCGCCACCACAAATAGCATGGTATTCGTCTTCGAGTATCATATTGTGTAATATGACACAAACGTACATAATGTTTCCCAATCTTGAGAGTTCCCATCCGCGTGCCGGGTTATGAAGTATATGCCAACGTTGTTTAAGCACGCCAAAAGCTCGTTCAACATCTTTACGTGCCGATTCTTGCGCGGACTTGAATTTTTGTCGTTTAGGGTCCCGTGGACACGTAAATGATTTTACGAAAGTAGCCCATTCCGGATATATCCCATCCGCTAGATAATATCCGTGCTCGTAGGTGGCTCCATTCACCTCAAAAGGGCAGTCGGGTGCTTTTCCATCATATACATCGTTGAAGATGGGCGACTGATTGAGAACATTGATGTCGTTGTTGGAACCGGCAACACCAAAGTATGCGTGCCAGATCCATAGATCTTGAGAGGACACTGCTTCTAGCATGATTGTCGGGTGCTCATGATCACCTCTCATGAATTGACCTCGCCATGCATTCGGACAATTTGCCCACGCCCAATGAGTACAGTCTATGCTGCCGAGCATGCCGGGAAATCCGTGTTTAGCTTCATGTGCGGCGTACTACTTCTGAATATCAATAAAAGTAGGCTTGCGTAAATATTTTTGACCATACAGTTCAATAATACCTGTGCAGAATTTGTACAGACAATTTCGTGACGTTGTCTCTTCCATACGGATGTACTCGTCAAGTGCGTCAGCACTTACTCCATACGCCAATTGCCGAATAGCGGAAATACACTTTTGTATCGGAGAAAAACCTTGTTTGCGTCTGCCGTCCACCCGAAGTGTAAAATACGGATACTCTCCTGCTAAATCTTCAACTATTCGTTCGAATAGTTGCCTGCTCATCCTGAACCGCCGCCTAAACATATCCGGTGTATAAACCGAGTTGTTGCCAAAGTAGTCCCGCATAAGCCGCTCGTTTGCAGCTACTCGACCTCTTTCTATGTTCGCGGCCCTCTCTGTTGTTGACGACGAGGCGGTGCTACCATAAATCCATTGTGCAGCATGTCGAAAAACTTCTCTTTGTAGATTCAACAACTCGTCGGTGTCTACGGATGATGATGATGCGGTCAGTGAACCGGGTTGTGGCGAATCCATATTGTTTAAAATATAGAGAATGAAAGAGTTTGAGAGAGTTTGAGAGAGATTGTTGGTGTGAAAAAATAAGAGGTTGAGGGTTAATATATATAGTGTGATTAAATTAAAAAAAACAAATCATCAACGGGTTCCTCGGGTTTTCAAACCCGCACCCCGAGCCCTCGCCCCAAGCCCGCAGCCCCCTTACCGCAGCCCGCACGAGCCCGCGGGCGGTGCGGAGGGCCTCATGATCCTCTTATGTTTAACATAAAAGGACCATGAGTGTACTTTAGAGACCATATTCAAATTTTGGGTAAACCACAGGACCACCAGTATAATTCACTCTTTTTTTAATAAAATTTAGATTAGCTTATCTGCATGTTAATTTTTTCTTTTCTTTCAAATTTAGAGATTTTTCGATTCTTTTTTTTTAATCTTAGGGGAGAGTTTATCATAGTTGTTGAAGCAATCTTTTCCCAGATCTTTAATCTCCAAAATTTCTAAAATAGCATAGTTGCTGAAGATACTCTATGCACTTTCACCTCCAATTACTATAAATTTAACAATTCCTCCAAAGTTTGATAGAGCAGGAGTTTTTTTTTTTTTGTATTTTATAATATTTTAATAATGTTGAATGTACCATTTTCGAGATTTTGACTTTTGTCTCGTATTATTGTATGTACATGTTGAGATGTGACGAATGATATACTTGTTAATCAATCCTACCAATTCCAATTTCATACATGTCGCGTTTTTAAGATGCTAACAATCCAAATGATATACTTGTTAATCGATCCTACCAATTCCAATTTTATACATGTCGCGTTTTTAAGATGCTAACAATCCAAATGGAGTATATACGTACACAACACATTTGACAACAATTCAATGCATTCAACTTCTTAAGAGTGTTGGGCACCCCAAAATTAATCGTAAATCTCTTTCAAATTGTGACTACGTAAAGATCGGTAGTATGTGACTAATGATTTTGAAAATCACACTCTTCATACAAATTGGATATTTTGTAGCCAATGGCACGAGGTGTAAGGCATACGTGAAAGCATACACAAGCCTACGAGTCTTACTAAAAAGGATAGACGTCACCACACTACCACACCATTCCCACATGCCACCACTATAATAGGTAAATCTGTGGTGGTGCCCAAGTTTTGAACCCAACTATCATCTTACCAAGGATAGTTTAGTAATTTTCAATTTTGTCTTTTCTCTTAATTTTTATTCCACCTATTTTGGTAGGACAAAAATGCAGACTCTCGCAAATAGCATTTTGTCCTGATCTAAACGTCACATCAAACGTGGAAAAACAAGTTTTCCTTCTATCATGTCCCATATAAATCCATATACCAAAAGCACCCTAATAAATGCCTGCCAGGCAGCGGCGGATCCAAGATTTTTGCATAGTGAGGTCACTTTTAAGGTAGGTTAAAGGTCCGCAAAGTCGTTCGATGTGTTTTAGCCTAATTCTACGGTTTCAAGAGATTTTTGAAGTTTTTTGGTTAATTTCGAGAGATTTTAAAGTTTTTTTGTCGATTCCAAGGGACTTTTTCGTTTTTTTGGTTGATTTCAAGACTTTTTTTTTGTTTTTTGATTGATTTTGAAGTACTTTCTTTGGTATTTTAGCTAGTGGAGGGCATGCGAAAAATCACTGGGGAGAAACCATGCTATAACGCTAAAAAATAATTGTTTTTACACTAAAAAAATCAATTTTTTTTATTTTAGTGGGGGGATGGGACCCCCTTTTTGCAACTGCATCCGAGGGACACTACACACACACACACACAAATGTGTTAAGCTCACAAACGCGATGGAACCCTCGTCAAGTGAAACGAGCATAGGGCACACGAACAAGTCGACACCCATGCCCATGTCCATGACCATGCATACAAAAAAAATGATTGACCTCGAAGCAAAGGTTTCGTAACAAGGCAACAACATAATCGACACATCGTCCACCATACACAAAAGAAAGTGAAGTTGCGTGGAGAACATATAAAAATACCCCATTGACAACATTGAGGTATACCATTCCCTACACCATCATACCCCATAAAAAAAAGCTTTAAAAAGAAGTGGCTTTTGAGTAACAACACAAATTAGTGCTTTCATACGCAACTATCACTTTGCATTATTGCATATCAACAAATCATACCGTATAGGCGTATATCACATAACAAAACCATTGATCCCTGCATACGTTTACGCAAACCATGTGGTATACGAAGCTCACGGTACAACCGTTTTATGCCTTTTTAAGTAACCGACTCTAATAAAGGCCCGATAAATCCTATCATGAGATCAAAAAAGTCGTAAAGTTTGTTCATCTCGTGGGCGTGCCTTATTTCTAAGAACTAAAGAAAAACAATCCATCTGATTCTAGGGTAGGAATCTAACAAACCCATATAACTGTAACAACCCGTTCCGCATGGATGGAAAATCATACTCAAAAGTTGTGGTGTATGGTCTACCAATAACTTCTACCATCATTTTAACTTTGATTTGGAAGTTATTAGATCAACTTGCTACTTTGGGCTATGTGGTCTACCAAGGGTTGGGTTCCGGTGATGAGATATGGATGCACATTAGGATGAGACGCACCGAGATAAGATGTACCAAGATGCACCAGATTAATTCCCTTCTAAGCCGCAATTCACGGGAGGCCATCAACGGTTCAGATCCACTTCTCACGTTAACCTCAACTTCTCACACGATCCTTTCGCCAGTCTACCAATACCATAATTGTAAGAACCCGTTCCACATGGATAAAAAGTTTGATTTGTTACCTTCTGATAAGCACAAAGTTATGGTCTACCAATAACTTCTACCATGGTTTCAACTGACGTTAATTGGTCAGCCTGCTGCTTTGGGCTACGGGGTGTTACAGTAATGGAGAACAAAAAACATTGATACGAGTGAATCAACGACACAAAGATACTAGACAAAATTAAAGTAGATGCTTAGATTCAAGCTGAAGCTTTAATGGTGCATTACCTATGAGGATAGCACAAATGGATAACTATGGTACTATAGTATACTTTTGGGTACCCCTACTGCCCTGATTAAGGTATAGGCTTCGATTTACAGGACACCGACGACAACAAACATGCAACGTGCAGGGTGCGTGAACGTAAAAATACTCTTACCACAACGGAAAAACAACCCTTCTATCATCTTAAATCAGACCATCTTACACCAAAAACAATTTACATCGGTCAACGAAAAACTTACCAGAAATCATATTGCAAAAACTCGAATGTTTAAGGTAGGGTCAATCGAACTGATTTTCGTAGTCTCCTCCCTGCAAAACAGCCAAAATATGTTGATGTTATAACTATAGTCCAAAACTAGGGTCAACCTAGAAAGTTGGTGAAAATTTTAAATAAATTTCCAATTTAAAAGGGTTATAAATAAATGTTTGCATAATAAAGTAGAGACATGGGCAATGGCAAGTATTTGAAAGCTTGTTCTCACTGCTGGAGAAGTATTATATATAGAGAGATAAGAGGCTAGTTATTTCCATACAATTAAGACAAGTGTTTTTTAAGCTGCTACAACTAGTGAGATGAATAAGCATGTATCGAGTGAGGCTGTGAGTGAACTTTTTAGGAAAGGGAAGTCGTTTTTAGCGGTTATTTTCTTGCAGTTCGGGCTTGCGGGGATGGATGTTATTTCTAAAGTGGCTCTGAATCAAGGGATGAGCAATTACGTGTTTGTTGTTTATCGGCATGCTGTTGCCACTATTGTCATGACTCCTTTTGCAATCGTTCTAGACAAGTCTCTATTTCTCTCCTCCTAAATATTTTTGTTTTTCTATATGTTTATTTGTATTTATGTCTTAATTTTCACTAATCATTAACTTTGTAACAGGAAAATAAGGCCAAAGATGACCCTCTCGATCTTTGTTAAGCTTCTGCTGCTTGCACTACTGGAGTAAGTTTTTTTCTCGATATTAAGCCAAAGTTGTGGTAATCGTCTAATGTAATGATTAAATAACGATCATGTATGTTGTTTGGCAGGCCGGTTATTGATCAGAACCTCTATTTTATGGGGATGAAAGCCACAACAGCAACATTTGCAGTTTCAATGTGCAATGTTCTTCCTGCTATAACTTTTGTCATGGCCTGCATTCTAAGGTAACAAACAAAAAAAGAAAAAAGAAAAAAAAACATTTAACATGCACAGGGGAAGTTCAAATGAGAACCATAAATATTTGAGAACCTGGGAACCAACTATTTCCTGCATTATTCATGATACATAAGAATAACCCTGAATATTGTTATTCATCATAAATATTTGCATTTTCAAAATTCATGATATCAAGCCCTTTCATCATGGATATTATACATATTTAGTTATTTATCATGAATAATTTTCATTATCAACATCTATCATGGCATTTAAAATATTTACGGTTTTTATTTGAAGTTTTGAACATGCCAAACATGCACAAGAATGGACATATAAAACATGTACATGGGAAATGATACTAAATATGCATGTTTTCCTGTCCAAAAACCTATTCATGCATATAAAATCAACATTACCGATAACATCATAAAGATCGGTAGTTCTATCCCAGACCACTCATCCTACTCCTAATCCAGACGATAAAAATGCGAATTACAAAATCTAGTGGAAGAATTATAGACCTAATTCTACTCCTAATTCAGACTAAAACATAGACCAGGGGTAAAATAGTCATTTCTGATTTTCAGACCGTTTTTTTTATCCCACCAACCGAACGACAACTTATCTGATAACATACAGACAACTGTATCCATACAGGTCTTAACAGAAAACGAACCGAACAGCCCCTAAGAATGCCAACTTAATAGTATTGGTGAATATTGCTTGTTTCAGGCTTGAGGTGGTGAACCTAAAGAGTATTCGCAGCCAAGCCAAAGTAATCGGGACAATTACAACTGTTGCAGGAGCCATGCTTATGACGCTGGTGAAAGGCCCAATTTTAGAGCTATTTTGGACAAAGGGAAGAACTAACAGTAACGTCATAAACAATGGGGTAGATCTCCATCATTCTCTTAAAGGTGCTATTATGATCACAGTTGGATGCTTCAGTTGGTCTTGCTTCATGGTTCTCCAAGTAAGGATCCGTATGTTTCATAGGCATGATAGCGAAATATATCTCTTCTAGTTTTAATGTTGTTTCTTTGCAATCTGTAGGCAATTACGCTAAAGTCTTATCCAGCTGAGCTCTCTCTAACAGCTTGGATATGCTTATTGGGGACAGCAGAGGGTGCAATAGTGGCGCTGATTATGGAGAGAGGGAAAACGGCAGTTTGGGCTATAAAGTGGGACACCACACTTCTAGCAACACTGTACAGTGTAAGGAACACTATTTTACATTAATTTTTCTTTTCATAAGTTGCATAATCTACAATTGTAAAACACGAGAAGCATGTTAACCCGCCATCCATAACTCCATATATCAGAATGTAAAACGCATGGTCTATTAAAACTTGGTTAAGATAGTTTGGTCAACATTGCTACCTAGTGTTTTCAGCTATATATTTTGGAGGTTAATTGCAAAACTACTAGATAAAACAAACATGCTGTGCCAAAATACAAAGAAATGCGTAGACTGATAACTATGGTATAATAAGTATAACCATCTATAAGTAGGTGGTGTGTGCATTATTCAATCCCTCCAACTTTCTTCATGTTTATGCAGGGGATAATATGTTCTGGTCTCGCTTACTACATTCAAGGAATAATTATGAAAGAAAGAGGTCCAGTTTTTGTGACTGCATTCAGTCCATTGAGCATGATAATTGTAGCTATCATGGGGTCCATTATTCTAGCAGAGAAAACGTACCTAGGAAGGTAAGTTTTCTCCAGTTTATGTTCATGGGTTGGGTTCGGGGAGAAGTTGAGGTTAACGTGAGAAGCGTGAGAAGTGGTTATTAATCGTTGGATGAGAAATGGATGCACATTAGGATGAGATGCACCAAGATAAGATGCACCGAGATGCACCGGAGCAATTCCCTTCTAAAGTGCAATTCATGGGAGAGCATTTGATTAAAAGAGATCAAGGATTCAGATCCACTTCTCATGTTAACCTCAACTTCTCACACGATCCTTCGCCTTTTGTTCATTTACCAGAAATATAAAAAAAAATATAGTGACAGCTAATTTACATTCTCACAGGGTTATTGGAGCCATTGTCATAGTTGTGGGGCTCTATCTCGTTGTCTGGGGTAAAAGAAAGGATAACAAGCTTTCATCCCTTTCTATTGGTGAGCCAATAGCACCAGAAAAGCAAATTCCGGGTAAAGAATTTGAAGAAAATTCTTGTAACAAGGTCATTTCCATCAAAGCATCAGATGAAGTTATGTCCACCAATTACAGAGTATGCGATAAACACAGTCAGACGGCTGAATTATGCTAACACTAAATGCCAAGCTCCGAACACTCCATCTATCTATTAAACAAAATTAATCAGAAATCTCATCCCCAACACAAACTCTCTTTAAAACAATCAAGGAGGTCGTAGGAAACAAAGACATCTCTCTCTTGATTGAGGGTAGGAATGGAGTGGATGGTGGAAGGAGTAGGAGGTAGCAATTATAAACCTTAACCATAATGTACGAGACAATGGACTTTTCTTACAGATGGTAGCTTTTTTGAACCGTTGGTTTTTAACCTACTATATGTAGTGTACACAAAGATATTGAAGTACCGTATCTAATATTACTATTTTGTCATGCGGTTTCAAAATCACTGTGTTTAAGGTCTAGAGGGAAAAAAAGTTGGCGTCCGATGTAACTATTAAATAGAATATTATGTTTGCCCAGAAAATTTTGTTTTTATAGAAGGAAAATTTCTCTACCTATCTTGTGTAAGAGGATGTTGCTGATTTGATTAAAGAATCCATTACCCTCAGGCCTCAACCACATGTACATAGGGTGTTATAACAGATGGCGAAGGATCGTGTGAGAAGTTGCGGTTAACGTGAGAAGCGTGAGAAGTGGATCTGAGTCGTTGATCACTTTTAATCAAATGCCCTCCCATGACTTGCGCCTTAGAAGGGAATTGATCTGGTGCATCTCATCCTAATGTGCGCCCATTTCTCATCCAACGGTTGATAACCACTTCTCACGCTTCACACGTTAACCTCAACTTCTCACCAGAACCCAACCCTATAACAGATACCCTACATAGCATCAATCATCCAATATAATTAGGACAACAATATATTAAAGAAAGACGTCCTATCTGAAATAATGTGTAGAACCCTACATGAAATAACATGTCGTACCTAGACAAAATCAGCTCTAAGTCACAACTTTTCCTTCTTCCTTCCCATATATCCGCTGAAGCTCACGAGTAGCAGCTAGAAATGACTCTGAAGAAAGCGAAAAGTGATATGGCTATGAAGATAAACTGAATCTCACTACCGTGAGAAGTTAAAATAAATGGAAATATGACTTCTAAAACATACTAGATGAGAAATAATTAAAATGGGCACCTTTCCAAATTCGAAAAGATTTTTGGTTGATTGGTGATCCAGTTATTGTCTGAATAACTTCAAACAACAAATTCTGAGGTGTGTTTCTCAGCTCTTGAACAACGCCATAGATTGTCTTTCCGTTCTCGAAGTAAATATGATTATTTGGGTGCTTTGTTTTGCAACCCGCATGACGCTCAAACTCATAAGCATTGATAGCCTTAAAAATATCAAATACCTGGTTGTTAGGCTGGAAAAATTGGTTTCAAAATGCCTTTCATAAGTAAGACCGTAGGCAACAAGCTCACCTTCGAAAAGGTACATGATTGACAACCACAGAGATAGGCAGCACCTCTAATGACTGCGCGAAGCTCCTTCTACCATGCATATGAATTATTACACATCAGCAAAAAAAAAAATATAGAAGGACCGTGTGAGAAGTTGAGGTTAACGTGAGAAGCGTGAGAAGTGGATCAGAACCGTTGATGAATTTTAATCAAATGACCACCCATGAATTGCGGCTTAGAAGGGAATTGATCTGGTGCATCTTATCTCGGTGCATCTCATCCTAATGTGCTTCCATTTCTCATCCAACAGTTGATAACCACTTCTAACGCTTCTCACTTTAACCTCAACTTCTCACCGGAACCCAGCCATATATATATATATATATATATATATATAATGTGGAAGGAGCTCATGACAATTAGCATCTACCTCTCTTGACCAGGCAACATACTTCACCGGAACCCCATCCAGCATTCCAGTTGATAGCAGACTTCTAACATTCGAAGGGAAATTGTTTGGAGGAGACTTTTTAGTTGCTTTTTGCTCCTTTCTCTTTGAACTAGCATCTCCAGGGACAGATACTTGTAAGCTACTAACAATTGCATCGCTGGTAGATTCAGACAACCCAGTTTCTTCTGATCTTTGGACTGAAGGCTGTCCCATCAAAAAGTCATAATTGCATACAAGCCTTCCTGAATTCATGTTATCGGCATCATCATCATCATTTAATCCACCAAAAGATATGATATTGTTTTCACCCTTGCTAAAAGAATGCCTCATGGATAACCCACTGCTATCATTTCTACTCATTGACATTCTAATATCATCTACTTTACCATATGTGTTCTTGATTGATATGGTACTGCAAATCCCTTCATCAAAGGTTTTACCTAGTGAAGTAACATTGCTATCATCCTTGCTGAAAACCTGATCCATCGATAAAGCAATATTATGTTCACTGAAAGCATCCATAGCAATGTTATTTTCATCCTCTTTGATAAAGGATTGAGTCATCGTTGTAATACTGCTATCATCCTTACCATTATTCTCCCGGTAGGGGAGGTCCATCGGCAACTCAATGGTATCCCCCTTGTTATATGGTTCAGCCATTGATATAAAATTGTTATCAAAAGAGAGGCCCATTGTTATGGACTCATCATCAACCTTGCTATAAACATGATCAGTCATTGTACTATTATCTCCTGTGGAATAGGCATGTCCTAAGGAAACAGATGTAAAATCCTCAGCATCCTTGACTTGGCTGACTTTGACTTTTCTAATCCCACCATAACTAAAACCTGATCTGGGTTCTACCAGCGGATGAGATATAGATAGTCCAAATGTGGAATCGATTCCAAAAGGGTCCGAAACTACCTTTCTTCCCATACTCATACTGCCTATAGCAATTGATGGAAGGTTCCTGTCGTCAAAGTTAGTGGTCCTTGGTGTTTCACTGTCAAATAGCCTTTCCGTGAAGTGGCCTGCTACAGAGTGGAAACTAGAAGAATTTCCCCAAGAAGAAATGTTTGAGTTTAGAAGTGCGGTGTAGGAGTTGGGGTGTGGAACTTCAACTGCCTGCTTCTTGCTGGGAAATAATTCTGCTTCAGCACCATCCATAAACCACTGTTGAGAACGCTTGGGCTCGCTTCTTGAGGATATATTGTGAGCTATTTCACCATCACCTATATTTCCTGGAGCTTTTGACATCCAGAAATCCTTGTTCTGGAAAGACTGAGATAATGAGTAATTTCAGAATGATACCATTCAGATTTTCTCAAAAGAGAATAAGAACAATCAATTAGCACCTATAGTCATGAATTTAAAAAAAGCCACTATAATTAGTTGCTTAGATTTTCTTTGAACAAGAACATGCAAATGAACAGATACATGGAATATAAAAATGAAAGCCATGTCCTTGCTGCTTTTGGAGTTGCCATGGCAAGAATGCTGAAGTTTCATTACAAAGCTTTTTCTCACATGGTTGCTCTAATTTTTGGCATTAATTTATTGGTTCTCTCTTTATAACTAGATTTCTAATTACACCAATGCTTTCACTTTCATGACAGCATACCAAATTATTGCAAATTGGGGAACTAAAGCTGATGTGCTGCATCCTTGATGATGGTAAATGCAAGATAATCGACCGTTTGTTTGCTTCTAACTTAGCCCATTCTGATATTTATGACATATTTGGTGCACTCTAAGCTGATCCCAGCTTATAGTTCTCTGTCTTCCATTCTTCACAAAGGTTCCACTTCTCTCCATTCCTACCAATTCTTCTCCTTCTGAATCCTTTGGCTCTAATAGTTAGAACTACTTATCCCGCTCCTCTGGTTGTCTTGCTCCTTTTGGATTTAAGCAAGCTTCAGTTAAGGTTGACACACCAATAAATTTATCTTCTTCCTCTGCTCCTATCCCCTCCCTTTGTCGCATTTTCATCTATAGCATAAATAGCATATGTCCAATTCGTGAACAACTTAGATAGCAACCATTTTTAAAAAGCTCTAAAATATTGGCTTTCCAAGGTACATAAATGCTAAATCCCTATATGAAAGCTTTCATACATTCAGTTATTTTATTTCCTATGCCAATTGTTCTGAAACATGACTTGTTTTCAGCTCAAATAAAAACATTGGACATCCCTGAGAAGAGAAACCTTCTATATATGACAAAATATAAACAATCTATAAAGACATAGAAGAAACAGAACTGAAGTAACTCAGCAAGGAAAGAGTGAACAGCACAAACTTTGACCGGCAAAAAGTAAGCATACCATCTTGTAGAGTTGATTGGAGCTCTCTGTTACAAAACTGCAATCATTTAAATTATTTAGCAAAGCTTCTGATAAAATGCACCCATATCTCTTAATAAATGCTTCAATAAAACTAGAATCATAAACAAAAGTATTTACAATGCTAAATTATCTTAACAAAAACAACTCTCCTCTAATCCATTTTAAATGTAAAACGAACAATTCACAAATCATATTTGATACACTTTAAACTCGAGCTAAAATAAAAGCGATTTTAGCCATTTTAAGTCGCAGATAATCAACTAGTAAGCATTAAATTATAGTGATCAACAGATAATTCCTACTTAGTGCTAACTATGTTCATGCTCCAAGTGCTAATCTGATCCTAGTCAGCAGAAAATACTCAAAAGTCAACTTCAGCCGATCACTTCATCGATGTAATGAACTTTCAATCCTCACATCAACAGATATTCGACATTTTACTTCTTATACTTCAAAACACAGAATGAAGCAGAATTACTGGAACAGAATTAAATTAACAAAAAGGTCAAACCCTAAGCAAAATCAAGCAACTTAAAAACGTTTCATCGCTCTACAACTCGCATTACATAAACACATTGAACTTAAACACAGGTATAATATATCTGGTGAAGTTTACCGGCGGCCGTATGATCTCCGGTTGATCAATCCGGCGAGAGTTGTACGGAAGGTGATCACGGCGAGATCTAAGCAGTGAGGGTTTGTTTTGTTTGTTTTTTGCTTTGGTTTAAAGGAAAGATCAGAGGCGGTCTTCTGCACGATTAGCATCTCTGGGTCATGTATCACTGTACACGTGGGAAGATCAGCGTCGTTCATTTGTTTTAGGGGTGATGGATGTCTGTGAGCCGCAAACCGTAGTCTATTTGAAGATTAAACCGGCCGCAGAGGATTATACCTTCCTGGGCCTGTATGCATCGGTGGGATGACACGTGTGTTTTGTTTTTATTTTAATATTAATTTTAATATTTATTTGTATATAGAAAAAGAAAAATGATGTCCAACGAAATTTGGTTAAAGTGTTCCATTATATGGTAAACTAGGAAAGCCGTTCAAGTGGGCTATTGAATTTTTAAAAATGTATTATTTTCAATAAATTCGGTTAATTTAATGATAAATAATTATCAAAGGGTATTTGGTCTAACGGTATGGGAGCCTTTGTTCTCGTAGGAGGTCAGAGATTCAAATCTCACAAAAGATGAGGAGGGTGTGTGAATTTAATTGCTGCATTTGCCGTATATGAATATCATATACCAAAAAAATATATATTATCATGTCATTAAAGATTTTTTTTAATTTTAATGTATCAAATAATATATATCTAAAATTAATGGTATTTTCATTTTATTTATGTTTTAGGTAAAAAATAGTATATACGAAAAATCGTGTAAGAATAAGAGTTAAAGTGAAAAATATAAAAGAGAATTTGGATCATTGATCACTTTTTTCGACCATTGAATCTATCAGTTGTCGTGAAGGAGTGAGCGAAAAATTAACTGTAAGGTCGAGCAGTATCTGGTTGAAAGAAGTGAACTCCTTCGTCGCTCCTTTTTCCCTATCGAAAAACTAGCCCGACTCTCCCTTAAATTATTGTTGACCTAATAGTTTAAATTAAGTTTCAAAATCACCTATAAATTAGCTTAGAATATAATTTTCAATTGATCTGATGGTCAAAATCATTTATAACCATTCTCACGATAGTTATGATTTTTATCGGAAACCAACCCCATAGGTATAATAGTCTATAGTTTGAAAATGTAAATTTATAAATAATTTTTTTTTCTAAATTTACATTTTCATTCATTTTGAAATATTTTTAAAAGACACGTCAAAATCTTTTAAATTCAACTGTATTTTTTTAAACATTTACTATAAAAATATTTTCTGAAACGACAATTAAAAGAAGATACATGTCTTCTAAACATAATCTTCTCTATTTGAAATTTCGTTAAAATGGCCAAACCTAATAGATCTTAAGGGACTTGTCCAATTTAACCGAACCCATATCTCTATTATAACGATTAAGAAGTTACTAAACTAGACAATTCAAACCCAATTGATAAATCTAAACGAAATTGAAATAGGTCCTACTTCCAACTTTTTTGAACCAGTTGCAATAATTAGTTAGAGTGACCAAAACATTGACTTTTTTGAATTTACTAAAATGTCTATGTATTCGTATAAAATAGGAGAGGTTTATTCATTAATATTTCACCCTATTTTCGATTCTCTCAATCACGCTTACATATCATAATTTTTGGATGAATATCAATTGACGACATGACGATTTGACATATGTTTAGTAAAAAAAGGAAAACATAATTATAGAATTGTGGCACACTTTTTATCGTGGAGGAAAACTACACGTTAAATGTCACACTAAAAAAGCTCTTTCATAGCATTGGAATCCATGGATTCAATGCAAACGACAATTGGTCTGATTAAAGCCACATAGGCTTAATGTGGAGCTGACTTGTATGATGCAATTGAGTTTGTCGTTTAAAATAATCTCTTGTCTTCTTTAATTCAAAGTTTTATTATCCTTTAGAGCAAATTTTATCCTAATGAAACCTACTTTATTTTTATTTCTAACTTTTTGAACCTATTATTAATAGTTTCATTTTTGGAATACAATATGTCGTTAAATCTGATGGATTAAGAAAACACACCATAACTCAGTGGCGGCTCCGATGCACATGCTCACTCGATTATTGCAAGAGAAAAAAAAAACTAGACATCTGAAGGGTGCACTTGCTTGATTTTGACAAGTGCCCTTAAATACTTTGGCACCAAATCTACAATTCAAATTAAACATGGGTAGGATGGTTGCATTATCACTCCTCATGTGAGAGAGGTGGTGAGTTCAAATCTTATTTCAAGTGAAAGTTTAATTTCTTATCTTTTAATTTTAGACCTACGACATTTATGTAGGCCCTACAATTATATTTCTAAAAAGATTAACATAAAGCATTACTACCACTATGCCAATTTTTGCTTAATTTTCTCCCATTTTGATTTTATTTTGGTTTTTTTCCCTCCCAAAATCAACTCATCTTAAAACTCATCGGTTTTTATCTATTTTTCAAGGCTAACATATATTTATTTTAAGGATCAGCGTCGACTTCATTTGAAAAAAAAATGTATTTCATTCCCCAAATCAACACAATTGACTTTTTCCTAGGTCAAACCGTGTTGACATTCTCCCTAAATCGACCTTAAGGATGCACCCACTCAAAGAAATTTTAGAGTCCACCACTTACTATATAACCTTGTAAACAACCATATTTTTTAAAAATCCAACAAATCAGTCTTTGCTTGTTGGATTGTTTTATATCGAACTGTTTCATCTGAAATCCTGATAAAATCGACCTATTATTATGTGAAAATTTTCATATAATTTATCAGAGGCGATGAATTAGTAGGATAGATTGGTGTGTAGGGAAAAAAAGCTTTAACTAACTAATGGATGAAATTAACACATGCTCATATCATGACCCCCTAATGGCTTTACCCTAGTGGATAAGGAGGTGGACGACTATGCAGAATGAGTGGATGGTTGGGGTTCGAACCCAGTCACCACCCACTTGCCTCTATGACATGGTTTACCTTGGCTAAATCACATGTCAACAATGGCAGGGGCGGCGACTGGAGTCGAACCCGAGTTGGGGTGCTCCAGAAGTACCCTTTTTACATATTATAGGTCATGAGATTGGCACAAAATACGCAAATAGATAAAGCATAGTAAAAGGGTGGTTATCCAAAATCATGTTTGCCTTGATAAAACATCATTACAACAGTTTTGCTCATCAGAAGATGAGTGTGAAACTTTGTTTTGGACTTCACTAACCTTAAACAACAACATATACATACATATATGTAGTATGAGATTAATATAAGAGCATATAACACCATTATGATATATGCTAAAGCTCTCTTACCTTGATGTATCTTTAGTACACTAAAAGATTAGTTGACATCTGCAAAAGGACTTCGGTTTGGAGATCCCATACTTAGCCGTTGATTATGAAGCTTCGATTTGCTTCCATTTTCGACACATTTATGCTGGTTATCGGAAGCTGCTAGGAGATCTGCAATAGCAGGTGTTCGCATCGCCTCTATGGATGTCACGCTCGGCACATCTATTTCATGTTTTCTTGGACCAGAATCATGATCAACCTGTTATGTGTTATGCCACCATCAATGTAAATCACAAGATAATTCAACAAATACACAAAAATTAATTGTTGCAAGTAACAAAAAGATGATAAGAAAACCAAACCAAAATCAACCAGGTATCTCCCACTCGAATCAAAGGTGTGTGCAAGAAGGGAATAACATAGGTAATACAACGGGTAATTGGGAAATACTGTGAAAATATGTGGAACCTCCACATTTACTATCCAACTATGTCGTTGTCCAAAAATAGCGGTTCATATAATAATTTATTAGAATTTTATACGTAATATATATGTATGCATACATAACTTAACGGATTTAAATTTGCGTACATAGAGAGAGAGAGAGAGAGAGAGAGAGAGGGAGAGGGAGGATCAAACGAGAAGGCTACCTATTTAAGTACTCAAGTGTTAACTTAATGGATTAAAATAAAAAATAAGGGCCCAAGTCAAAATAAAAGCCCCAAAAAGGACAAAAATGTAAGAATCAGATTCCAAAGAGGCCCAACTGAGAATATCGGTATTGCAGACCCAAAATTTACGTTAAGTATCGGCAAAATAGTGGTATACTACACCACTATTCTCATAGCCGCAATCTACGCCGTTGTGGGACAAGTTTAGCTGATGTGGGATGACTCTAACAAATACAACAGGTAAAATAACGATTCAACGGTGTACATTGCAACTTAAACATGTAGGTACGGCCTGTAGTCCGGTCTTGTGCCTCAAGATGATAATAACCAAAAGGAAACATCATATATGATGATGATAGGGTTTTTGCATAGTCTCGTAAGCATAAAACTTTGGCGATAATTGACGATTAAAGAAATAGCTATTTACCTGATAAGCTTTCTGTAAGCACTCAGCTTGGTTTAGCATGTTTTTAGTTTTGTCACCATGTTTGTCCTCAAAACATGTCAGGTGATCCAAGCATATCTTTGACATGGAATCTAACTCTTTTCCCGTTTCTTGGTCCAGCATTAGTGAATCTGATCGCAATACAATTTACCCAATTTTAAATTGATTAATAAGTTATTTAAACAATTACGGGATTCAAATAGTTGGGATTACCTCTAACAGATGATTCCAGATAACTAGCTTCTGATTTGAAGTTTGTCTCGATAGATACGTGTTTAGCAACGATTTCTTGACCTCTGAGGTTGTTTTCATGAATCTTTTCTCTGTACAAGAGATCAAGTGGTCAAAAAACATGCAAAAAAAGGCTTCGTTATTTGTTTGTGTAATATGTAGTACCTTATAAATGATTCTGTTTCAACCATACTGCTCTCATTAAGACGATTGATCGCTAATTGTGTAATATCCCAGTGTTGTAAGGAATTCCCTACCTTATTTGTACTGCATTTAGAAAAAGAGGTGGTCAAACCTGCCAACATTCCATTCTAATTCCTTCAAAGTCAAATTCCTTTGACAGGTTCCATTCCATCCAAAAACATTATGCGAACCAAAAGCCACCTTAGTTTTTTTCTTCCATAATAAATGTCCACTTTCAAAAGTAAGAGCTTACTTTCCAATTCTACCCTTTAACTATGAGATGCAGAAATTCATTACTCCCTCGTATATTAAGGATAAATTTGTCATTCATTTAACTAAATGTACGCCATTTTCATTGTGGACATTTATTTTGGGACAAAAGGAGTATGTACCTAGGTAATTTTTAGTATCTTACCACTCCTCGAAGCCGATCTCCATCAGTGCTCGATTTTCAGTTGAAATAAATGTGTTTTCTGTAAAACGAGCTTTTGCCTTCTCTATATATTCATTCACCTCAGCCTTTCCATCTTCTGATACTTGCAGCATGTTAGAAATGTCTTGTAGCAAGATTTTGTTATCTTGTGAACTTACTTGACCAATATTTCGTGATGCCTCAGAAACCTGATCAGATAGGTGGATGGTCAATATACAGAACGGATTAACAGTTCTTTTGTCTCTGTATGAGAAAGAGGAATTTGCCAGCTCACCCTTGAATTTTGTTTTGCAGTCAAGTTCCTTATGATTGCTGAAATGCTTTCAATTGCCAAATGTTCTTCTCTGGCTGCATCTTCCTGTGAAACAGAAAGTTAAGATTTTTAGTATATAGATTCGTCATGTTATTATATATAGGGTCAGGTTCAGGGGAAAACCACAAAAAATGTGAAAAACTGAGAAACACCCCAGTAACCCTTCATATGGACGGTATGCACATGTGATACAAGTAATTTGTAACATGCACACGTGCATTATGCACACATCCATAAAAACCAAAAAACAGCCGCAACTACTTGTATGCACATGTATATACTGTCTAGATGAACGGTTACCAGGGTGTTCCTTAGTTTTTGGGGTTTTCCTCTCTCTCTCTCTCTCTCTCTCTCTCTCTCTGTATATATATATCCTGGTTTTTTAGTTGTACTGCTTCTTGACCTTGAAATTCTTCTCAAATGCTGCAAGCTGATGAGATCTAGTTTTATGATTTTCTTCAAGAACTGCCATGAGTTTAGCAGCTCGCTGACTGAGGTCGTTGAAGAAATCAATTGTGGCCCTCGAGATTTCATGTGCAGACATCAAACTTTTATGTAAACCCTACACAAACAAAAAGAAAATATGAGACTTGCACCAAATATTTAATACTTCCATTGTCTTTGAGTGTCAAATGATAATTTGTTGGAAAGAAAAAGATCGAATATTTAATAGGTATAACATCAAAAGTACCCCCACCTCTTCATGTTGTTGAAAAGATAAAGCCAGTATCTGCTTCTGATCAGTTATAGAGCTCTGAATATCACAAGTGGCGTTCTTAGCCTCCAAAACTGCATTCTTAAAGATCTGCATACAAACATAGCAATTACATAAGCCATTTCCCGCAATCTTTCCAACCGTGCAAAAAGTTCTGCTATTGGTTCCCAGTAACTTGCTACTCCCTCCGTCCCAAAATAAGAATCCCGTATTTCTATTTTTGTTTCTCCCAATATAAGTGTCCACTTTCAAAAGTAAGTGTCTACTTTCCAATTCTACCCTTGATCATTAGACAGAGAAATTCATTTCTCCCTATGTATAAGGATAAAATTGTCATTTAGTTATTAAAAAACATGATGATTACACATTTCTAAAACTGTGAGTCTTTCCCTGTGTGGACATTTAATTTGGGACGTAGGGAGTACTATTTAGTATTTACCACTATTCGAACCTTCTAAACTTTATTTAGTACTCCCTCCGTCCCATAATAAGGTTTTGTTGGTCCCAAAATAAATGTCAAGTTTCCCATTCTACCCTTAATTATGAGATTAATAAGATTTCTATCTATAATTAAGGGCAAACTTGTCTTTTTTTTTAAATTAAAAAGTGTAATTACACATTTCTGAAACTGTGTGCATTTTTCATTGTGGACATTTATTTCGGGACGGAAGAAGTACTATAGTTTAAGAAGGGAAAGAAATTAATCAAATGCAAAAAGATTGTTTCTTTATGAAGGTGGTGAAGCGATTTTTTTGCATAAAAAATAGATTCCGCACATTCTCAACTGCCATGATCTGATCTGATATTCGGGACTTCATATGAACCAAGTCGGAAGAAGCTTGACTTTGCAGTGTGTCAACGAGATCCTTTAATACCATCATGCCCGAAGTGTACGAGTCCGTTATGTTCTTGATCCTCGATTCCAAGACTTGGGTTTTCTGGTTAATTAAAGTAAAGATAAAATCAGCAATGAACTTGTAAAATTCAAACATAAGTTGTTAACGATATAACTAATTTCTTACGGCATGTTTTATATCAAGAAACGAAGAGACTTGTTCTTCCATGCATCTCATTTGTTGTTGCTGTTGTGAAACCGAACTCAATACAATTTTCTGCAGGTCTTTTAAGCTGTGATCTAGCTGAGAACCAAACGACAAAAGCATCCCATGGTTTTCGGCTTCTAACTTGTTCTTATGATCTATACACAACATTTATCTTTGTTAGTTGTTACCAAACGGGCTGGGTTCAGTGAGAAGTTAAGGTTAACATGAGAAGCGTGAGAAGTGGTTATCAACAGTTGGATGAGAAATCAAATGGATGCACATTAGGATGAGATGCACCAGATCAATTCTCTTCTAAGCCGCAATTCATGGGAGGGCATTTGATTAAAAGCGATCAACGGTTCAGATCCACTTCTCACGCTTCTCATAGTAACCTCAATTTCTCACACGATCCTTCGCCGTTACCAAACAAAAAATATGATAACTTCGAGAGAGAAAAAATATATACCTATTTTGGAAAACAATTCTGTCACGTCCTCTGATGCATCTTGTAGTTTGTTACGCAGACCTTTTGCATTTTCAACTAGACAGTTCTCTGTTTTATATGACGAGATTCAAAAGAAATTTCAGAAAATAATTTATTTTGTGCGAAAAGGGGTGAAGTATTTTAGAGTCAAGATTTATGTTTCACCTGAATCCAAAAGTTTGGAGATGATAAATTCCTTTTTCTTCAACATTGACATGGCTTCTCTATGTTTTCCTTGAATATCTAGTAAGGCCTTTTTACTGTTTTCCAAATTCTCCTGAATGTGATAAGCACGGGATTTATACGAAACTAAATATGAAGTGTTTAACCCACTGTAAAAACTCATTGCTCATTGCATACCTTGCAATCTTTGAGATCACTTTCAAAGCTCAACCTCTTTTCTTGTTCACTTTCGTAGAGCTCACGGTAGTTATTTACTTGCTGGATTCAAAAAACGAATTCATTTAACAATAATACATCAAGTAATTAAGTGAAGGTAAAAAAATCATTAAATACAACTGTTTAGCTAACTACTAAGGTGGTGTTTTGTTGCAAATCCAGGATCTTTAGTCACCGTCATTTATGGTAAATTTATAGAGGGTGTACCACATTAGCAAGATTACAAATGTCGTATTTTATATTATTCCCTTGGAATAGCGGAAGTAATTGTACCTTTTCACTGATGTTTAGATCAATCTCCAGTTGCTCTATCTTTTCATTCTTCATCTGTAAAGAGGATGCTTTGATCAACATTTGTAAATAAAAGATAGTGTTGACTATGAAATTTGGTGATGAAATAAATTGGGCATGAAAGTTGATGGGATAGAAGGGGAAATATTAAAGAGAGATATGCATTGTTAAAAAATATGTGAAATGGAGTGTGACTTCTTCTATGAGCAAAGAAACAAGTGAATATCCAATGCATCTCAAATAAGTCCATCTTTCATTCCTTGACTAAGAAAACCTTAGGAACACCGGTAACCTTTCATCAGGACAATATGCAATGTGCATACAAGTAATTTGTAACATGCACATGTGCATACAAGTAATTTGTAACGTGCACACGTGCATATTCACATGTGCATAACGCACACGTGCATAAAAACCAAATAACAGCTTCAATTACTTGTATGCACATGTGCATACCGTCCAAATGAGCAGTTACCAGAATGTTGCTCAGTTTTTCAGTTTTTCATTTCTTGGAACCTCCCTCTCCCTCTCTCTCCCTCTCTCTCTCTCCCTATATATATATGTGTGTGTGTGCTCCTCACTAAAGAAATTTTGGAGCCACGTCCATAAACGCATACCTTCTTTTCAGCTTCATCTTGTGCGAATCTTTCATTTGGAATATAAACACCATTCTTTTCCCTAGTTGCTCGAAGATCTGCTCAGATTGTAATAGAATAATGATTCTTATGCATCATTACTTAATTATACCACAAATACGGATAATGACAGTGTGAGACAAACCTTGTTTCATTTTCTCAATTTCCAAGTAGATATCTTTGAGCAGCATAGCTTTGGACATTCTCTGATTTGCCTGCAATAAAGTACATAATTTCAAATACATGTAAAAGGTATACATAAAAAGATAAAACAACAGAAATATCATCCAATCTGACCTCTGGCTTGTTTTTAATGTTTTTAGCACGGTGTGCATAGTCTAGCGTGCTTAAAGTTTCTTCTAGACAATGCGCAGATGAAGAAACCGTTGCAATGATGCAAGTTTTCGTCTTCCCACCAAGCGAGTCTCTTAGCAGCCTTGTCAGCTTACTGTCCCTGTACAATGCAACATATCGGAGTATTAGCAAGAATGAAGAAAAATACGCTTTGTGACACAAATCAGTTTATTTAGTGTTAGTTAACAGAAATATAAACACAACAAACCTGTATGGCACATGAACGGAATGTTCCACAAGTGCATTGATGACACGGCCCAACGTAAGCAAGCTCTTGTTTATTTCCCCAGCTTCCCTTGCTCTACCCTACAATGAATGGAACATGCTTTTATTTAGAGCTGTTCATGGGCGGTACGGCCCGTTTGGTCCGTCAGAAAAGCGGGCTTGGACAACCATTTTTAAAATGGGCGGGTTCAGGTGGGACTGTTCAAACTAATGGGCTGGAGGGATTAAGAAATTTGAACAGGCCTGCCCGGCCCGTTATATAATTATAATCAATTAAATTTTTTATATCATTAACATTTTATTATAAAAGTTTAGTAGTGGTTTTGGTTGGACTCCATCTACTTAGTACCAACCACCTACCAAATATATAATATATGTCATATAATGTGTCTCAAATCTCGATCTTGAAATATTATGTGGCTAAAATTTTTGTTGCTGAAGAATCTGAACTTCGATGGGTGATAATCCTTGGAGACGAAAAGTCCATACTCCATATTTTGTGAAAATTACCTTTTCCTTGCATTGTGTACATTAGTATATTTTACGTTTTTTAGTAGCAATTTTTTTATGTATTTTGGATAATTTTACATGTGTAATTTTTAGGCCCATTAGCCCGAAGGCAAGCCCTGCCCGTTTATAAGACGGGTATGGGTAAGATCTCTAGCCTGCAAAAACGGGTCTAGGTTTGCTATATTAGGCCCGTTGGACAAGAAAAATATGTTAGGCCCGTATCATGGCCCACCCAAGCCCGTAAATGATGACCTCTACTTTTATTCTATATCACTATATCAGTAAAAAGAAAACCAAAAACTAAGCCCTTTTGAAAGATAAAAGTAAATATTTGTTTCCTTACATCTCGGGCACCTGAGCGAGAAATGTTTTCTGATCCAGCCAAATCAACGAGATTAAGCTTTCCATATTTAATGACTTCCTCGCTGCCAACAGTTGCTTGTTTAACATGTACAGTTATTGTAAACACTGAATGAGAACGACTGCAGAAGAAAACAACGCACTTAGCAACAAGTGGTATATCTAATATCTTCTACATTTGAAAATCAAGTGTAAGAAAAAGTCTACCTGCTACGTTTGTTTAACAAGGTGTCAGCGGTACGCCTTTTGGCCGCACCTCGTTCTAAAAGGTTATATATGTCATTTGCACTGTAAACAACTTCTTCTTCCAAACCTCTTACAAGGACACAACCTTTCCCATCTTCCATCAACGAAACGGGCTTCTTTTGCCTCTCCTCCAAACCTCTGGAATAGTCTTCTGCTGCAAGAAGATCAACTATTTCTTCATTGTAGAGTTCCAAGAAAGTAACTTTCATGCTATAATCAGCATTTTGAGCTTCTAGTGTATCGAAAATTTGGCGAACTGCTCGTGGGATTACGCCGGCCTCAGCGGATAACTCTCCGCCCTGAAATATTTATAATTCAGTAAATGTCACAAGAAAGTTGGGTAAATTATTACTATGTCATGAGGTATATGCAAAAGGTCTAAACCATCCACTACAGCAATTTCTAAACACTTTCTAATGACTTTCTATTCGCCACATAGGATTTCTAATTTAGAATTTGTGGTGGTTGTGAGTATATTTTTTAATGAGAAATTGGTTTTTGGTAATTGCTAATGTCACATCAGTACTTTTGGTTGATGTGACAATGAATAGTATAAGAAATTGTTTTTATGTCACATATCATGCTGTTTGATGTTGTGTGGAGTATGTTTATAAAAAATGTATGAATAATTTATGTCACATCATGCTTCAAGTTATAGTAAAGAATATTTAATTTAAGTTTTGTTGCTATTTGATTAAAATATTGTTTTTATGATGAGATGACACTTTAAGAAATTGGTTAGAAATCCTTGTAGTGGAGGATAATTTCTAAAGCTAATGTGACACTTTAGATATTGTGTTAGAAATTGCACTGTAGTGGATGGTCTAACCATTTAACTACCTTATTTCTCATCCCTCCCTCCATTGTGTATGTTTTACCGGTTCCAGTTTGACCATATGCAAACACAGTGCAATTGAAGCCCTCAAGAACTTCATTCACAATAGGAAAAATCGCTTGGTCATATATTGATCTCTGTTGTGCTTTGGGTCCAAAAACCTTCAAAATTTTCAGAAATAAGTTAAGTTTTTCATATACAATAAATACAAAGCTTTACATGAATCTTACATTGGCTCATGGCAACAATGGATTAAAAGGAATAACCTTGTCAAAGGTGAAGACTTTGTCTACTTGCTTGTTAGCAACATTATGCAATATTACCACTTCTCTTTTGTGTTCATTGCATGTTATCGCCTTTGGTACATTGCACTTTTGCTCTTCCTCGCTTAAGGGCCTATCAACAAATCAAAAACCAAGACTTGAAAGATATTTTAATTCACTTTGGTGCAAGTTTAACACATCCAAAATCATGCATAGATGACAGACCTTAACCCTTTACACATAGAAGCCATACATGATAGATGGAATAAGAATAAAATTTGTCATCTAAAGTTGATTAAAAATGGAAGGAAAAGTTTGGAGACTTTATGAGGATCATGTTAGTTACTTTGTTCAAATGGAATTTATACATCTGATTGTAGGCTAACCCTGCAAGTTATGTGAGATGGAAAGTTAAAAACATCTCCATACTTTCTAAAAGCTGCAGATTCCTAGATCAGATTTATGAATTAAAAAACAATACAACCACAATTCACAGAAGAATACATCATTTTACTGTAGAATCTATAGTTTCCGGCCAAATCCACAAGTATCTACCGGCTAACATATGGTCTTGATCAATTCTCCACTGTAATCTGCATCATGTATGTGTGTACATATACCCTACAAACTCTCTGGAATTCAAGGTCAAGTTACGATTCACTATTTAAAAAAACAAATTTGCATGTTGCTGCAAGCCTAATTCGGACAGATCCTAAAACACACATTACCTAGCAACAAAGTGATAACATAATTTAATAATTTTAATATATATATACCTGCATCTGAGCAGAACTTGGATATTCACTTCACCGCGATCTTTCTCAGGTTTACTCGAATTCCAATCGATACTTCTAGGATCCGGACGCCTCCGTTCGGGTCTGGGAGTGAGAAACGGCAACGGATTAGCCACCATTCCAACTCCTACTTTCCCACTGTGATCCGGCGTCATTGACGTCGTACTCCTTTTATATTCCATCGCTTTAAATCCCTAAAAAGTACATTTAATCGCCGATCAAAACCCTAATTGCAGAAGAACATCATATACAAAGCGATTATTGAATTTTTACCTGTGATGGAACAAGAACGATTACTCGAGATCGAAAATTGTTGGATGGAAGAAGGGTTTTACGGTGTGCGATTTTGATTTGGGATTTGAAGTTGGCTAACGGCTACAAAGAGTGCGTCTTTTATTCGACAAATTGGGGAGAAGTGGGGCCACCGTATCTTTGTGAAAAAAAATTCAAATGTTAAAATGAGGCGCCTGTCCACTAAAATGTTTTTTTTTTTCCGGGTCGGTTCAAATACCATGTTTTCAATTAAGAAAAATAGTTGGGTTAAATATTTTAATTTTTTCAGCTTTTCTCCTCAAGCCATCAAGCCCTAAAGACCCCCAGCGCATAACTAAAAGCCCTCTTGCCACCTCATTTTTTTAATTCTTTTATTTATACATTTAATTATTTTTTAATTCTTTTATTTTTTAGGACTTCCCAAGCTTGTTCTTTAGAGAAAGCAAACCCTTGTTGTGTTTGGTACCGTTCGTGTGCCACTCGTGAAATGTCGGCATCACTCATTCCGCTTGATCTATTATTGACCAAGTTGTTGTAAATGCCGCCAAAAAGAGCAATTTTTTATTGAGGTCGTTGAACTTGGTGTTGAGTTGATGAGTTGTTCTATAATTTCCGCGACCCATCGAACTAAAGAACACTTCCCCGATTCGGGTCCAAAAACTATCTACATTTATGTAAATTCAAGTATAAGAATATTAACAATAATAATAATAATAATAATAATAATAACAATGATAATAATAATAAAAATAAAAATATTACCATGGGTTTGTGCGTTACCGATAACGGGGTCCTCCGAAACGTCAACCCACGCCGACACTAACGCGAGTTCCTCATCTTTAGTCCACATCTGTTTGGGGCTCTATTTTCATATTGTTTGTTTTTTCCTTTTCTCGATGGTTGAGGGTTTGATGGTTGTGTGTAGATGGATTGTGGTGTGTGCGGGCTAGAATGTTGGGTTTCCGGAACAATGTCGTCGGCGAGATTGATGAAGGGTGAAGGAGGATTGAAGTTGGTCGGAGTAAAACATTGTTCAATCATACCGGAACGTGTAAGTTGGTAAGGAATTTGTTGCGGATGGCCTGATGAGTTGTAAAAATATTGTGGCGGATTTTGTTGCGACCATTGTGGCGGATATTGTTGCGAAATTTGTGGCGGAATTTGTTGCGAAAATTGCGGACGATAATCTGGTTGTGTAAACGCTTGGAAACCAAGCTCCGGGTCTTCTTGCGGTTGCGGTGTATGTGGTCGGTTATGACGGGATGTAGGTGTTTTGTTTGGATTCATGATGAAATTTGAGAGAGTTTGAGAGAATTTGAGAGAGTTTGAGAGAGTTTGAGAGATTGTTGGTGTGAAAAAATAAGAGGTTGAAGGTTAATATATATAGTGTGATTAAATTGAAAAAAAAAATTTAAAAAAAATTGATTTAGAAGTAGCCGTTTGAAAGAGCCGTTGAATAAAAAATTTAAAAAAAAATTAAATAAACATGAAATCGTTCGGGTTCCTCGGGTTTTCAAACCCGCACCCCGAGCCCGAGCCCCAAGCCCGCAGCCCCCGCAGCGTAGCTCGCAGCCGAGCCCGAGCCCGAGGCGTTGCGGATGGCCTTTAGTAGTTTGGAATAAACCGACCGGTCAAAAACACATTTATTAGTTATATAATTTTCATGTTGTATGCTTAAATCTTATGACAATAAAAAGAAGTTGTCAACCACAAGGGTTGTGGCTGGTTAAGGTCATGGGGAATGTGGTGGAATATCTCATCTGCCCAGGTTCTAATCAAGGCGTACACAACAATTGTAGCCACTGAGGTTTAGTCAGAGCTGATGTCTTACAGTCATAATTTGTCAATGGATTAATCTAGGTATAGCCTATGACACCCTTCTCAAAAAAAATGTCCAATACATTAAGCTTTTATTTTCACTTTTCAATTGTTCGGGTTGCTTACGTCGGCAAAATTTCAAAATACGTCAAAAAACAAAATCTAAAATTTCATATTTTCTTTTGACTTGCTAAATGTTTGTCTAAAATTCCAACTATTGTTGGTGGACCTGCTTAACTTTTTCTCAACTTGCTTAATGTTTTTTTAATTTAAAAGATAGATGTTTCTTTTCTAATTCGATATTGTATTTTTTTAATGATTTTATGTTGGTGGAAATTTCAGCTTGGAAATAGATATTATTCTTATTTTAGTTTAAATCCCATAATAGGCTCAAATCTCCTAACTTAGTCAGACCAGACAATCTTTTGTGGTTCGGTTTGGTCACTTGTTGCCAAACCGCTCGGTTTGAAGTTATTCTAAACCGTCATTGCGGTTTGGTCTGTGGTTAGGGGGTGAAATCGTCCAAACCGGACCGCAAACACCCCTGTCTGATGTGTAGAGTATCTCCTACAGATTCTCCAAAATGAAAAAAAGTCAAAATCTAAAAAAAAAACTTTCATCTTCAACAAATTGTCTTGAAGATTATACAATTAATTATATTGTTAAAATATTAAATATAAATTATTATTTATATCTTCTAAATATTTAATTTCAAGTAATTTCATTGGTAGATTGAATAAAAAAACATTTATCTCTTATAAGTAATCTTTTTTTGGAGAAATCTTTAAATTGGGAGATTTTCATTCTCTATCGTAATTTCTCAATTTTTGAGAAGGTTTTGGGAAATCTTTTGGAACAAAAATTCTCAAAATCTTTGTATTGAAGAATCTGTTGAAAATGTTGTCAATATATTTAGGGCCGACAACATGTAGGATATGGATAGGATAACAAAGTTATTTACCTACACTCTTATCCAACAAGTTGATTCATAACGAGTAACGGATTTACCATTATCAATTATCAACTCAATAATAAAATATTTAAAAATCTAAATTTTAAAGAATAAAACCGATGAACAAAACCTAAAACGTCCTTTTAATCAAAATATTAAAAAATGGATCATATAATCAATTTAATATTATGTTGTAATACTTAACTCTCGTTTGTTTTGCATAGTTTGGAGGACATAATCTCATGTCTGGTTTGAATAATTCCCTAAATTTTGAATCCCATAAACATAGGATTTTAAAATATATCGGATAGTTAGGACAGTTGATATTTCATATGATTGTGTATTATTTGTATGTAATAATATTCTAAAAATGTTAAAGACAATTGTTTTGTAATAATAATTTAATAAAAATGTAAAATAATTATTTATATTTATTTTTAAAAGTTATTGAATTAATTGATATTCCAATTCTAAATCATTCCACAAAATCGTATCCCCAAAACCATTTCATCAAATCAAACGCCTCATTAGGTATAGTTTGATTTGCAGGATTTGGTGAGATTTGTACTATAAGTTATTACTACTTGTGTTTTTGCAGAAAAGAAAAGTCTGGAACTGATCGGGGGTGTTTGGGATTGCGTTTTGAGATTGCGTCTCTGTTTCTCCTTATCTCGTTTCTCCGGCCCAGAAAAGCATATCTTCATCTGCTTCTCAAAAAACTCCGTTTCTCATCCTTGGAACGCGATAAGCAATTTTTTTTTTCAAATCCAAACACCTCCCTCCGGCGTGGAAACGCAATAAGGAGAAACGGAGATCCAAAACGCAATCCCAAACACCCTATGAATCTCAGAATTTTAATAAAATCCCATAACTATTGGTTTTACAAATCTCATAATGGTAGTTGGCATTTCACGTGATTTACAATATTTGTTTATAATAATTTACTAAATTGTGGTAATAAAAATATCCTTTTTGTAACAATCAATTATAAAAGGCAATTTAAACTAAAAAAATGTAGCTTAATTGTTTTTATAATTTATTTTTAATAAATTATATGTGGATAATATAACTCAATTACATTTCAACCTTACAAACCACACACACCAAATATTCCAGATTATTTCATTAAATCCAAAATTTTCAAAAATATTACGTCAGTCACAGTATCGTCTTTTTAAGTTTATTACTCCTATTTTATAAAGTTTATGTGATATGTCTTAGGGACCGTTTGACTTATGAGATTTAGAATCGGATTCTGTTATAATCCCGCTTTTGGTTTAAAGGGAAATCTATAAATACAATCCTGGGATTTTAATGAAATCAACTAACATTTGATTTAATTTTTTATGGGTATTTGATATCTCATGATATCTTCTAGAATTTGCTTGTAATAATGTTTCAAAATATGTTAAAAACTTTTAAACCTTGAAGTCAAATCGAGATGAACAAAGAATAAAACAAAACATAAATCGAGATTAAAAATTCAAGATATCGTCTTCATAATTAAAATGTATCATACTATACTGTACAAATACACTTTTAATTCATAATGAAACACATTTGCGGTACAAATGATCATTTTATTTGATTTCATAGTGACCTAATGATCATTTGTATCCCCTTTCGTTCATACAAATATCAAAACTTGTAAAGTTTTATTATTTAAGAATTAAGATGATATGATTAGGATTTGTTGCTATTTTCTTAAAGTAAACTACAAATTTAGACCTTGTGTCTTGTCAAAAATAAGATTTTTCATCCTTACAATTTTGAAATTATAAAATAGCCATCATAGTTTGCAAAAATATCCGGTTTGATCTTCATCTTGAACGGGTTTAAAAAATTCCGTTAAATGATGCATATTTTTATTCTTCTATCTGTCTTTTTATCTTTTATTCAGTTAAATGATGCACATTTGCAAATTATGATAGCATGTAGTTTCGAAGTTTCAAGGACGAAAAAGTGTCTTTTTTTGCAATACCTCAAGACTTGTGGTAAAGGGGATAATGACACGTGGCCTCGTATCCCTTGCGATGTTGTCCATTTTTTTAAAAATCGTATACTTTTTAGATTGCGTCAGAAAAAGTCTGACGCCGCAAGTAAAAGTTGACTTGCGGTGTCAGACTTACGGGATGCTGGTTAGTTTGGTAAAATAAATAAATTTGATGGTTAAAAGTTTAAGTTGCTTGTGTGAAATGGCCATTTAAGTTAATAACTCCTCCAAAAATGCCGACTCCAAACAAGTTTGTGACTTAATAAATTAAGTCATCCAAAAAGGTCTTTGTGGGCCCCGTCAGATCCATAATGTGAGAATGCTGTCAACGTTGTCTGTTTTTTGCCAAAAAAAGAAAAAGAAATTAACATACTTAATAGAATAAAACAGGTAAATTCACAGCTTTTAGCTTCATGATAAAAATATGGAAAATAAGATAGAAAAATACTCAATATTGAGATATAAAAGTAAAATAAACTAGGCTAAATAAGAGAAAATAAACATATACGCATAGATTTCTCAGTGCGTATCAGACTTTAAGTAATGTTCTTCTAAAATTAATCCCACCATTTTCATGTCGTAAAAACATACGGGTGGTATCCACTTACCAAAAAGTACGGGTGTTACATAACAATCCAAGCTAGTACCGTAGCTTCAGAATCCGTTTTTTCTCTTAGTGGCAGACTCCTTTCCATACGCCGTACAAGATTAACCACAGAGTTCGTAGAATGTCACGTTTGCTTGAAGGACTACTTGGATAGTGTTGATAGAATTCAAGACAAAAAATCCTTAGAGACGGAGATCGAGATGGTGGAAGAAAATCTCGAAGAAAACGAAATTGAGGAAGGACCAAGTTCGCAACCATCTACCGATACTGAACCCTTAACCGGACCACACTAGACTGACCACGGCCCAGCCCAGGACCGGTACCGGTTTCTCCTGGACCGGTTATGGATGACACTATTAAGGCTCGACACTGTTTGGGTGAGGCTCAACCTGAGACCGAAATTTGACCACCTCTACTTTTTACCGTATGCTCTTTGCCGGCAACATGGGCCGGATCTAAGGGGCCGTTTACCAAACACCTACCCGGGTAAGCGCTTACCAAGTCACATTACCTACCGAATTGACATAGCAAGGACCAAAAATCTTACCCGGTAATGGCGAATGAAAGAACCATGAGTCTTACCCCGGTAAGTGATGGCGACGACTCTTATCACGGTTAGCGCTTATTGTTGCATACGAAACTGATTTGGTGGACTAAAATCTTACGGTGTAAGTAAGTGATAGTGTTAAATTTGACTAGTAAACGATTACCCGGGTAAACATTTGTTATCGAACAGGCCCAATTACTCGATATGGTCGCTGAATGTGGATGTTCCGGAAAAAGAACCCTCGATACTCACGTCACGTGCCGCTAAAGAGAGACGTCACGTGCCGCTAAAGAGAGACATCACGTTCCAACGCCTAACCATGGTCAAAAAATAACCATGGATGCGATAGATTAACTCAACCATGGTTACTTTCTGCCTCATCTCCGTGGTTACCTTTCTTTCTTCTCCCTCAATTAAATCTAGGGTTCCTGAGAATCCGACGATCTTTCACAACAGATTTTGCAGTGCTTCATTTGAATCTATATATGTTTTCAACGCATAGTTGCTTAGATCTTGTTACGTGATGGAGACGCAGAGGATCTTGGAGTTTCCTCATAAAAATGTCGATAAACGACCGAGAAAACGGCCTCGGTTGGCTTGGGACATGCCTGCTCCTGTTCCTGCTCCTCCGAAGGTTGAAATTTTATGGTTTTTGTATGTTTCTAGTGAATACTTTTGTCTCGATTGATTTGATTGATTGTTTCTGTTCATCAGGGATTTCAATTTAGGAATCACTTTTTTACGGTGAAATTCGAATTATTTTTGTTTTTGATCTTCACTGTCTTGCTTTTTATTTGTAGAATTGTTGTTTGAATCGAGATCTAGTTCGTTAAGAATTGGATCTTCATGATTTTAACAGATTAACATGTAGATCGTTTTATTTTAAGAAAGACAAAAAAATTGCTCAATTTAAATTTCTCTTCTTGTGCATTTATTTTCTTAACTATGTCTGATATATGACATCTGACCTAATCCAGTTTCATGGAATTATGTATAAAAGATATGTTCCAATAAAACAATCATATTTTTAACACAGTGTTTTCATGTATAAACTTAGGGATTAACTCCAGGAATTGGATGTGCTTTTGCCTGATCGTTTTTGTAGTTTTGAGAGATTTCTTCGAATGAACAATGATATGAACATGTTGACTTGTTAATGATATGGTTATGGGATCTGCATGAGATATTCAAATAAAAAAATCATATTTTTTAACACAGTACTAATTTCAGATACGAAACTCTGAAATCTGAATAGCTCTTAAGTAATAGATATTTTCTAGTTTATTCTTACAAGGTTACAACTATAATTTTATAAAGTATTGTTGTACAGATGTCAATTGTATTGCTTTAATGCCTGTTTGTCACTCAGGTGCTTCCAGCTTTATACTGCAGACAGGAGCTTATAGAAGGGGCAGTCCCTATTTTTTCTTACTCTTCAATATATTACAAAGGGATACCTCATAATGGTTCCCCACCCTGGAGACCGGATGACAAAGAAGGCCACTACATTTTTGCAGTAGGAGAGAATATAACTCCTCGATGTAAGTACAATGCAGCTGCCTAAAAATCCTTCCTTGACTGTTGTGGTGCCATATTATTGTCATTGTGTTTTTCATTGTTTTATAGTTGTGGTTCAATGTAGTAATGTGGAAACCATTTTGGAGACCATCTTTGACTGGCACTGTTGCTGGATTTAAGAAAGTTTGGCACTTGTTTCATGCCATCGGTTACCATGAGGTATAGGGTGCCTATGGCAAAATGATGTTGGAAGGAAAACGATTCAAAAACAAGTTCTCTATGGGTGCGTTTGGTATGCAGACATGATAGAACACCGAACACGGGATAGGACAAAACAATTGTTTAACGTTTGGTAAGATAGAACTGGAAAGATCAGATACATGACCAATTTACCTCTAATAAATTATTTATATATTTTATATAAAATAATAAATCAAAAGATATAAAACATATTATATATTTTGATTAATTATGTAATTTATTAAATTATAATGATATAAATATTTTTTATAACAAAATATAATATTAGAATGTTTTCTTCTAGACAATTAAAGTGACATCAAAATAAAAAGTTTATGTAGTTTCCAAATTTTATTTTCTAACCTTTTCTATAAATTTTTTACTATTAGGATTTAATAACTTAGATAAATTAATCAAAACCTAAGCAGTCAATTTCGACGAAATAGCGACGAAATAGCGAAAATAGCGACACTTGCGAGTTGCGACCCTTATCGAAATTTCGGTCCTAAATTTCGACCCAAAATAGCGATGTCGAAAATAGCGACGCAATTTCCGAAATTTGACTTCGAAATTTGACCGAAGTTTCCGAAATTTTTTTAAGGTTTTTTTTTGGGCTTCTTTAATTCTTTTGGACTTTGTTTTTGGTTTTTAATAAGTTTTGGGCTACTTTTAATCAAGTTCTGGGCCTCTTTAAGTCTTTATTTGTTTTAGGTTTTTATCCAAACCTTTTGACCATTAATCTTTCACTCTTTGACCTAATCTTCCCAAATCAAATGCGACTTTCTGCTTACTGCCTTGCTTCCATCGACTTTATGCTTCCATCCAGTCTCCATCCAGTAGCGATCTATGTTATTTGTGTGGTTTGAATTTTTTTTTGATCATTATTCTATTAAGTTTTTAAGTTATATGTTATATATATATATATATTATATATATTCATATTTAATTTTATTTTATCGCTATTTCACCGCTATTTCCGCTATTTCAAATCAAGGTCTTGATCGAAATTTTCGCAATCGTCGTGTTAACTGCTTAGATCAAAACATAGAAACCATATAAAAATAATATTTTGAGGACAGTAAAGTGAAAGTTTAAAGTACATAAAATACAATAAATAAAATTTAAAGAATGAATAAAATATAAAAAAGAAGGCGTATTTGATGTTTTAGAAGAGACTTACATTTTATTTTGAGGTTATATATGTAAAACATATGTCTGTTCCACCTTGTTCCATTGGGTGGGGTTGTAACATGCCTGTTCTACTTTGTTCCACTCTGTTCCTGTCTGTTCCACATAAAAGGCCTGCCAAACGTGGAACAGATCTGTTCTGTCCTATCCAGTATACCAAATGCACCCTATTGGACCTTATGCCGGTTGTGTGTGATTTTTGGCAACTTTTTTACTTGGTTAATTTGCTTTTGTGGGACTGCTTAGGAACTTTGTAATTGGAAATATATTTAGGTTTTTTGGTTTTCCTCCTCTGATTTATTGCATGTGCACATCACATGTTGACATAGTTTTGTTTCTCAATTGCAGATAGAATATTGAGCAAAATGGGCGAAGGTTAGCCATTGTCTAGTATTCTGCATCTCCAAGACTATCATAATTTATACAAACAGGGTTTCCGCGTTCTGTTTTTCTGTCTTGATTCATAATTAACCTTCTTTGGTGATTATGAATCAACGTAGGTACTTTTGGACAAGTTTTGGAGTGCCTGGATAATGAAAAGAAAGAGCCTGTAGCAATTAAAATTGTTCGTTCAATAAGCAAGTATCGTGAAGCTGCCATGATTGAGATTGACGTTTTACAGAAGCTTGCCAGACATGATGTTGGTGGCTCACGGTAGGTGTCTCTTTCCTTTTCTTTTCACTTGTTGGTTGTAGAAATTAAAGCAATCTTGGTGTAAGCGGTTTTATTTTTGCAGTTGTGTGCAAATACGGAATTGGTTTGACTATCGTAATCATATATGTATTGTAAGTATTTATTGGTGCTTGAGTATTGATTAATATGCAATGGCTGCGTCAAGTCATGCTTGGATTTCCTGTGAGTTAAAAACTTGCGGATGGGTTTAAATGGTCTTAACAGGTTTTTGAGAAGCTTGGTCCAAGCTTATACGATTTTCTCCGCAAAAACAACTACCGTTCATTTCCCATTGATCTTGTTCGGGAGTTTGGCAGACAACTTTTGGAATCTGTAGCATGTGTGTGCAAAAACTTGTATCACTTTTGTTTTATGTCATTTATTTCTATATATTTTTTACATGCAAGATGTGTGTTTCTGATGTACTCCTGTTGTTCTTTATACTCATATCACCTATATTGTTGAAACTTTGTTTTCTTTTCCCTTTTCATGTGTCACTAGAGGCATCATTAACAATCTTCTCTTCTGGTAGTCTAATTTGCATTGCCTTCTTTTCTTGCAGTTATGCATGATCTTCACCTTATACATACAGATTTAAAACCAGAAAACATTCTCCTGGTTTCATCGGAGTACATCAAGGTGCCAGATTATAAGGTATGGTATGCCTCATGCTCATGTGCACAATAAATGGGCCCGGCCTGGCCTGGGACTGGCGGAGGACCAGGACCGACTTGGGAAAGGTTTGGGCCTGCTTGTCCTTAACCTGTTATGATTTTCATCCAAAAACAAGGTCCGGCCCGACCCGATTTTTTATAATATTTATTTTTAAATATATTTGTAAGTATATTTTTTAAATAAAAACGTATTTGTTAGTGAATTTGATTGACCCAGTTGTAATAAAATGTATTTTTTTTAAAAATAAGTATTTTTTAGTGCATTTGATAACCTAATTATAATAAAAACGTATTTGTTAGTGTGTATTTGATTGACCAAATTCTTCAAAAAAATATTTTTTCCAAGTTAAAAATCAATTTAAAAAAATTAAGTGGGACCGGTTCTCATAACCGGGCCTTCGTATTTTGGTCGGGACCGGGACCGGTTACAATATCACGATTTCGGACCGGGACCATTTTGGGCCCGGCCAGGCCTGGGACCGACTTTTTGGCCATCTCTAATCGGAGCTTAGCTTTGCCCTGCTAATTACATTTTTATTCTCCTATTGCTTACAACCCCTTTCATATGCACATTAACCCCTCTACATGGACTTGTTATCTGTCATTATTTCTCTACGAAGTGGTTGGTAGCTTATATATGTTATGGTTGTTTTAGTGTTAACTATCCAGTAAGTGAATTCTGATGGCTGTTGTTTCTCTCTACTATTCTGTAATGAAGTTTCTTTCACGATCCGGAAAAGATGGTTCTTACTTCAAGAATTTGCCAAAAACAAGTGCTATTAAGCTCATTGATTTTGGGAGTACTACATTTGAGCACCAGGATCACAGCTATGTTGTATCAACACGCCATTACCGGGCCCCAGAGGTTATACTGGGTAGGTGCCTTCTACTATCAAGTGGTATCATTGCCAGTATTATCATTTTGAGTTCCATGTTTTGTTGCATACAGGCCTAGGATGGAATTATCCATGTGATTTGTGGAGCGTGGGTTGCATACTCATTGAACTTTGCTCCGTAAGTCTGAATTGGATGCCTTGTGTTACTTCACGTTTTCTTTCTTTCTGCCTTTGATGATAGTAGCAGCAAATGTCCTACTTTCCTTACGATAAAAAACGTCATTGGCCAAATATAGTACATCGACCTTCCGACTAGGGGTGTAAACGAGTCGAGCTTTTAACGAGCTACTCGGGCTTGAGCCTAATAATTATCGAGCTCGAGTCGATCTCGGACACAAATTGAAGCTCGCTTAACGTAACGATTCGAGCTCCATAACACCAATGTTCGACTCGACTTGTTTGAGAGCTCGATTAAACTTTACGAGTGGAGTGGAGCCATTCGAGCATACACTTTTTCGAGTCAGACGTATTTATATGTTTACAAATTATATAATCAACATATAAAAATCATCAAGCTTGAGTACTCGAATTCGAGCTCATAACGAGCATCGAGCTCAAACATTGAAAAAATATTCGAGCTCGAGCCCGACTTTGAAAGAGTTAATCGAGCTCGAGTCTGATATTATTTTTTTCAAGCCGAGCTCGAATAACTACTACTTGACTTGAGTCAGCTCGTTTAAACTTCAGACACAAGAAACTGGTTATAAAACAAATCCCAAATAAACCCAATACATCCCGCTCGAGAGCCAGGTTTAGGAGGGGGTGGGATGTATACAGTCCTGACCTCTACCCTAGCCCCCTCTTTCGAAAATATTGTTTGAAAGTTCAAAAAACTGGTGTTTGCTAAATGTATGTTGTTTGGTCGTGAACTGGATTTAGTTTTTTGTCCTACCAAAATGAGTGAAACAACAATTAGGAAGATGGGACGATTATAAATTACTAAACTACCCATGTCAAATTAAAATCTTAAAACCTTCCACAATTCTTTTATCCACCTACCCTGTTCAGTCCCGTTTAGTCATGTCCTCGTACCAAACGCACCACTGTTACAAGTGCTTGGCTATTGGGTAAAATGCAGTCGCACTAGTTGCTGCCATTGTGTTGTGTGATGTGTTTGAAACCTTTACTTATTTGTTTGCTCAATTTTGTTCCTTTGCGATTAGGGTGAGGCTCTGTTCCAGACGCATGAAAACTTGGAACATCTTGCAATGATGGAGAGAGTTTTAGGGCCAATTCCTCAGCATATGATTACGAGAGCCGAGTAAGATATTATGTTATTGTTACAAAAACCATATAGTATCATGGATATAACAAAAGTGCTTACTTTAACCTGAACCTTTGCAGCCGTCGGTCTGAAAAGTATTTCCGAAGGGGTGCACGATTGGATTGGCCTGAGGGCGCAACCTCAAGAGAAAGTATGAGGGCTGTGTGGAAACTTCCACGCCTGCAGGTAATTAAGTCGTTATAAATTTTTGTTTCTGAAGTCGTTGTATATAGGGTTGGGTTCCGGTGAGAAGTGCCAAATTTGGTGAAAAGTGAGCGTGAGAAGTGCTTATCAACCGTTGGATGAGAAATGGACGAACATTAGGATGAGATGCACCGGATCAGCGGTTTAAAAGTACTTCTCACCAAAAATGGCACTTTTCACATGATCCCATGCCTATATATATAATGCAAATCGTCTAAATATTGTAACAAGTACCAATAAAATGCATGGTCTAATCATTACCTTCAAGTTTTGAAACATATAGAATACAAGGAACTTTAAACCTCAAGTATTTCGAGAACGAATATTTTATATTTATTTAAAATATATATAAGATGACAGGTTTACTTTTTTGGGGTAGAGGACTCATTTAAGTTGGCTTATGTATCATCATCATCATAAAAGTTTGGATTTCCTACAACTTGAATATGTGACATGTTGGGAACTTCTTCTTGTAGCCTTAACGCTGTGTTCTCTAACCAGGAGAGAAAAGAAAAGAAAAGAAATGGAGGGAAAAGAAAGGAAGGGAAAATAAATTTTTTATTTGTGTTCTTTAAAGCGAAGGAAAGGAAAGAAAATATTTTTTCGTGTTTTTGAATAGGAGAGAAAGGAAAGACGTCATTTTTACTAAAATACCCTTAAAAATATATCTTTTATAATAAAAGATCGGGTAGTTTTGTAATTTTAATAATTTTAGTAAATGTTTTTAATTGCTTTCCTTCCACATTTGGGAGGAAACTTATCATTATTTTCCTTCCGTTTCCTTTCTCTCCTACAAAAGTTTCGAGAACACGAGTTTTTTTTTACTTTTCTCCCCTTTCCCTCCCTTTCCTTTCCTTTCCTTTCCTTCGTAAAATGAGTTTCGAGAACACAGCGTAAGTCTGAGATTGATACCTTTCCGCTGTGTTCTCGAAACTCATTTTAGGAAGGAACAGAAGGAAAGGAAAGGGAGGGAAATTGGTGGAAAGTAAAAAAAACTCGTGTTTTCGAAACTTTTTTAGGAGAGAGGAAAGGAAACGGAAGGAAAATAGTTTCCTTCCAAAACTTCCCTCCCAAAGGGAAGGAAAGGAAAAGAAAGAAACTAAAAGCATTTAAAAAATTATTAAAATTACAAAACTATCCAAATATTTTCTTATAAAAGATATATTTTTAAGGGTATATTAGTAAAAATGATATATTTCCTTTCCTTTCCTTCATTTTCTTTCCCTTTCGAGAACACAAATGGAAAAATTAATTTTCTTTTCCATCCATTTCCTTTTTTTTCTTTCCGGATTAGAGAACACAACGTTCTAGTTCCGTTGCTCATTATCAGAGGAGAAGGTAAGAACTAAAATAAATTGGATTTTTAATCCAAAGCTTTAAAACTCGTCTTATTAACTTCTTTTGGTTAACTTAAAAAAATTGGATGGATCTACGAGAAATCTTATTCAAACTAGGTAATATGACACGGAAAAGTACTGTATACTTTCCATTTCTACCCTTAATTATGATACGGAGAAATTCAGTGTCTTTTTAATAATTCATCAAGGGTAAGTTTGTCATTTTGTTAATTAAAAAGTGTAATAGTTAACACATTTCGTGAATGAGGTTTCTTTTTAATATTTTACGAAGGGTAATTTTGTCATTTTGAAAATTAAAAAGCAATAGTTACAGATTTCTAGAACCCGTACCTTTTTAAAACATTTTTTTTTCTCTCTGAATGCAGAACCTGGTAATGCAGCATGTGGATCACTCTGCTGGAGCCCTAATCGATCTTTTGCAGGGGCTGTTGCGATTCGACCCATCGGAACGACTGAAAGCTAGGGAAGCTTTACGGCACCCTTTCTTCACAAGAGATATTAGACGATACGGGTACCCTTTGTAATCGGAAAAATTCGACCCACCCTTCTCGTGAGGGGTAGCGAGTCTCTTCTATGCTATGGAAAGAAAAAAAAAAGTTAATAGAAAAAGTCGTCCCATGTAAATCGAAGCTCTTGATGATGGTTTTACACCACCAAATTATCTGTTTGTCTTTTTTATTTTATTTTTGCCTTGTGTTTGGTTGTTTGAATGTTTGATGTATATTGGTTTTTCGACATCGTGGTCAAGTCTCCATAACGTATGGTATGTCGTCATGATTCGAACGATTTTGATTCCGAAAATGTCTTGTTTTTGTGCTTTATATAAAACTTGTGAGGTGGGATGGTTGCTATTAAACCTACGTTTGGTAAATGAGAGCGGACTAAACAAAATAAAATTTATTGTTCCATCGTTTGATGGGTCATGGAACAGGACGAAACAAAGGCTCGTATATGACTGTGTGGTAGTGGTTTATTTAGTAAGTTTTTGAG
Source organism: Saussurea involucrata (assembly GCA_033807775.1). Taxonomy (NCBI): domain Eukaryota; kingdom Viridiplantae; phylum Streptophyta; class Magnoliopsida; order Asterales; family Asteraceae; genus Saussurea; species Saussurea involucrata. The sequence goes on along the minus strand of CM066325.1, from coordinate 8,914,540 downwards.
AATGGGGTTTTATGCAAGAAACCAAGCTTTATCCAAACCTGCCATTCCCAATTAAAGAACATGTTTTTGTTATATGAAAAGCTCTCTTAAACAAAAATTGTTATAATCCACACAAATTATTCTACACAATCAGGTTTTTCCATACAAAGACTTCATGAAAGACCAATCAAACAACCTTTTAAGCATCCACACACGTCTTGCAAGATCCCTTTCAAGATTACATGGCATGCCATGTGGCTTGCAAGGCCTTGCAAGACAACCCTCATCTTTCTAAATTAGAAAGGTCTTTCATAAATTATATTTGATGGTATTGCAGGTGTGTGGATGGTCTTACAGTTCGACGTTTGACATGACATGGGTTAGGGAGGGATTGGATGTGAGATTTTTTCTTTTTTAGTTCTACCAAACGAGGTGGAACAAGATGAGATAAGCATATGAGTGTATCTCCATCAGATTCTTCAAAATAAAAAACGAAGAATCAAAAGTCAAAATTTTAAAAAAGTTGTGTCCTATTTCCAACAAATTCTCATTTTGGAGACTAGCATATTAATTATACTATAAAAATATTCAATAAAATCCTTAAATATAATTTCTCTTTTTAAACCTTTAATTTTAAGGATATTCATTGGAACAAAAATAAAAAATTTATATCTCTTTGTTAAACAATTATTTTTGGAAATTTTTATCAATCTCTTATTCTCTCAATTTTAGAGAATCTTTTAGAGATGCTCCAACACAACTAAAAACCAAGTGCTTGATGTTGTGATACCTTGCTATGGGTGAAGTTTTCTTGAAGCAAATAAAGGTATGTGAAGAGATACTAAAACTAAAATATTTAAATTTTATTTGATGTTAACATCTTGTTAATAGGTCAAGTAAGATGATGAGTTTGAAGGTATGTAAGAACAAAAATTGTACGTAGGCGTTGGAGACGAATAGACCTCAACAAGAGCTGTTAGGCGCTCGTTATACTGTATATGATTGTGAATGTGATGTAGAACTTGTTATAATCATTTTATTTTGGATAGGATTAGATCAACGGAGAATTGTTATGTACTGTCGAGTGGACTTGTGTTTTGAGTGGTTACCACGTCATATAGGTGTATTTATTCTTTTTGTTTTTATAAATTTTGCGAGTCCTGCCTTCCTCCCCGCTCCCCTAAAAAAAGAATTGTAAATGAATTTGAACAAGACTCAACCGATCATACGAACCTTTTCTTACTGGAGGACTAATCCTTAAAAGGCCAAATAAAGCCTGATTAGACCGGTCAAACCAGAAACATATAGTCAGAACTCAGACGTTGCGAAGACAAAAGTGACGAGTAAAGCCTCGAAAAAAAACTTGCATAACCAAGTTCACTATTGGTTTAACTGCTATGTTTTTGTTTGGGAAATTAATTATTTTACCCCAAGTTCAAAAATGAGTTACAGATATACCCCATCTCTCTCTAACTTTACCAAAATACCCAAAAATCCCATGAAACACCCCTCGATTGCGGGAGTCCTCGATCGCGGACTCAGGAAAAAAACACCCCAAGTTCATTTTCATTTTCAGGGACCAAAGTTGTAAACTTGACATTTTTCAGGGTGTTTCGCGGACTCCACGGGTTAAAAATGTAATTCTTTTTTTTTGAGTCCGCGATCGAGGGATGTTTCACGGGTTTTTGGGTATTTTGGTTAAATTGGAGAGAGGTGGGGTATATTTGTAATTCAATTATGAACTTGGGATAAAATAATTAATTTCCCTTTTTATTTTTCTCTTCATTTTTTAATTTTTAAAACAATTTGTTAACCCCTCCTAGCTAATTTGAGTGGGGTCATGACATAATTTCCTGAATACATTAATTTCAATTATTAGCCCATAAAATATGTGTCAAGTTGGGTTTTCCTCAAGCCATCTCAGCGCCACATCATCTTTTTTCCTAACCCTCTTCTCAAACCCTCAAGCCCTAAAGTGGCGTAGCGGAACCCTCAAGCCCTCTTGCCACCTCATTTTTTTTAATTCTTTTATTTATACATTTAATTATTTAACAAAATAAAAATATTTATATATTTTTTAATAAATAAAAATAAGATAAATAATAAAAATAAAAATTCATATCATTCATGAAAAAATTAAAAATTACAAAATACAAAACACTACCAGTTATGATATTTTTTAATTTTCTTTTTTCTCGCTAAAGTAGCCCTCAAAACGTCTTCCGAAAGGTGATCATGCGGGGATATGAAAAACTCGAAGTCTTGTTGATATCGTTTTTCTCGTTCGATTTCTCGTTCGAGTTCCAACTTATCTCGTTCGAGTTCGAGGTTTTTCATTTTGTACTCCATTGTATCATCAATCTTCTCGTTGAACTTCGTCAACAACTGAGTAACACTTTCGTTCGTATTCGACCCGCTCGTATTACTCGTTGATGTTTTTTTGCCTTGTTTCTCCCGATGGGTCGTTGAAGTTGCTCGACCTCGTTGACGTCTTCATCGTCATCATCGGAAGGTTTGGTACGTTTTGAACCCCGCGATGAAGTTGTCGTCATCGTTGGAACGGCTCCCCATTTTGGACATTTTTTTAGGACTTCCCAAGCTTGTTCGTGAGTGAAAGCAAACCCAAGTTGTGCTCGGTACCGTTCGTGTGCCGTTCGTGAAATGTCGGCCTCACTCATTCCGCTTGATCTATTAGTGACCAAGTTGTTGTAGATGCCGCCAAAAGAATTTATTCTTTTATTGAGGTCGTTGAACTTGGTGTTGAGTTGATGAGTTGTTCTATAATTTCCGCGACCCATAAAACTAAAGAACACTTGCCCGATTCGGGTCCAAAAACTTTCTACATTTATGTAAATTCAAGTATAAGAATATTAACAATAATAATAATAATAATAATAATAATAACAACAATAATAATAATAATAACAATAAAAATATTACCACCGGTTTGTGCGTTACCGACAACGGGGTCCTCCGAAACATCAACCCACGCCGACACTAACGCTAGTTCCTCGTCTTTACTCCACATCTGTTTGGCGGCTCTATTTTCATATTTTTTGTTTTTTCCTTTTCTCGTTGGTGTCGGGTTTGATGGTTCCGGGATAGATTGTTGTGTGTAGATGGATTGTGGTGTGTGCGGGCTAGAATGTTAGGTTTCCGGAACAATGTCGTCGTCGAGATTGATTGCGGGTGAAGGAAGATTGTAGTTGGCCGGAGTAAAACCTTGTTCAACCAAACCGGGACGTGTAAATTGGTAAGGAATATGTTGCGGAAATTGTTGGTGAAATTGTTGCGAAAATTGTGGCGGAAATTGTTGCGAAAATTGCGGATGATAACCTTGTTGTGTAAACGCTTGGAAACCAAGCTCCGGGTCTTCTTGCGGTTGCGGTGTATCCGGTCGGTTACGACGGAATGTGGGTGTTTTGTTTGGATTCATGATGAAATTTGAGAGAATTTGAGAGAGTTTGAGAGAATTTGGTGTGAAAAAATAAGAGGTTTGGATTAATATATATAGTGTGATTAAATAATAAAAAAAAATTGCCAACGTCTTTATTTTCAAATTATTTAAAAAAAACTAAAAAAAACAAATAAGCCTCGGGTTGAACGGGTTTTGGAACCCGCCTCCCAAGCCCCCCCCCCCCCCCCCCCCCCCGTACCGGAGCCCGCCCTACCCGGTCCCTAGCCCGAGCCCGCTTGCGATACGGATGGCCTAATGAGATTGGAGTTTTGTGTGTCTTTAAAGGATCTATACAATAACAATGAAGAAATTCAATACAATGAATTGTTGGAAAATGGTCTCATGGAAATCCAAGATGATATATTGGAAGAAGAATGAAGGTAGTATACAAATTCTAACAATAAGATGAAGAATCAACAAATACTATTATTTCATGTAATCTTCATCGTTTATTTTCGTTATCGGAATTGAATTCAAAATCTTTCTCACCTTAAACTTGTGGTTAATGAATTCCCTCTTTCAGTGAATTAGAATCATTAATATTTATTTAGTAAGCCATAAATTATATATATAAAAAGTAAAAAAAAAACCCATTAATCACGCCTTAACACACCTTGTGTGTAACCCTTCGTGCCATACTGCAAGACACACCTTGTGTATAACCCTAAGCCCGTGCCAATTAAAGCCACACTGGGTTTCTTTCGTTTGTTTAAACTAGAATCAAGATCGTTCTAGGACTAGTCATTGTTCATCTTTACTAGGCTCATTTCTTGTTATATATACGTTTGTTGTGTGACCAATCATAGTCGAGCACATAGTACCCTCGTTGTTGGGGTATTTCCCCTTGCCCCATGGTAATACTTTGTTATTTGTCTTATTAGTTATTGAGCATTGTCTATTCTTTCATACTTGTAACACCCTAAAATAGGGCTAATTTAAACCTCAATTTATAACAAGATTTAAACATAAGCTTTTCAAACTTTATACATTAACGGAGAACTAACTATGAGGGTTATAAATACAAACATCGAATTCTTCAAATAACCTATTAATCTAATCATTTCACAACAATCAGATTAACTAGGTTATCTAAGCAATCCACCAAAACCTCAATATTATTAACTTCTCCGCTATTCCCAAAAGCTCTCGTCCCACATCCCTTTATCTTCCCGAACTAGTACCTGGTAAGAAAACATCATTTGAAACGATTAGGCTAACGCCTAGTGAGAACATTCGGTTTCAAAATAATATTTGTACAAATCAATGTAAACAAGGCATAACAAACCTGGTTTTTACCCTTTTTCTTACCACATGCGAAACCATCCTTTGATAACGGGTTAAACCCGATTCCATGACTACGATCTGACATTACATCAATCATTTCTCATGGTCCAGAGCCACACTACGAATCCTCACAGATTCTAGATTAATGCTCTTATCCAATAAATCGCAATAACGCATGCCCATTTATTGGAAAGGAAGTAATATTACAATTACTTATGTCAATCCCTTTTTCTTCCTTAGAAATCGGGAATTACGTTTATTCCACGATTTCTCACACACATTGGAATAACGATTAATCTTCATCTATTCCACGTGTACATAACCACTAGTGCCTATGGATCCATATCACCTATTTGTATTCGTGCAGGTTCTTGCTTAATTATAAATCATTTTCAAACAATGAGTTTAAGCAAAACCATTAATTTAAAGTAATCAATTTTACTTCATAAAATCATCCCAAAACAGTTCATTTACAAAATACACCTTACCATACTTTAAAACATTATAAAAAGGTAAGGTAAGAATGAACTCACCTGATAGTAGACGCGTCACTCTTACTTTGCTTTCTTAAAACGTATAAGTTTCCGTCACCAACTTCACAAAGATCTGAAATACCCAATTACAGATTGTACTGGTATTAAACTACTGTACAGAACCCTTAAATATTAAGAATCTTAATTACCCAAAATTCTCGTCTCTTATCGCAACCAACTAGCTGCGATAACCTTTGTCGCAACCCACTATTGCGATAACTCCACTAGTCGCAACCAACTATTGCGACAACTCCCACTAGTCGCAACCAACTATTGCGATATAACACCTTATCGCAACCTACTGTTGTGATACAACATCATATCGCAATCAACTGTTGCGATATTACTTTCTTGTCGCAACCCAAAGCTTGCGATACTCATAACTATCGCAACTATCATAACTGTCGCAACTATCATAACTGTCGCAACTAACTTAGTTCATAAATATCTCAACTAACTGAAAAACATAATAATCCAGAAATCTATAGATTTAAGCCATGTTTGTTTCTGTAAACATGCAGATATGTTTAATACCACTAATAGAACATAAACATAACCTCAGTTTTCTTATTCTTTCCAAAATTATCAAGACCCATTTCTAACCATTTAGAAACTTTAACTACATAACTATGAAGAATTTATGTAATAAGAATACCTTTGATTTCTCAGATTAATCCCAAATTATGAGCTGAAATAATCTGCTTGTTCTTCCTCCTTCCTTCCTCTTTATCTCGGTTCTCTCTCTCTTTTCTCTTCACCGTAACAAACACACACATACAAGTCACACAAATGAGATAAAATATCTCCTATCCATTTGGTTAATCATGAGGCGGTGGAGGTGATGATCTTTAATCACCTTTACCAATCTAGCCCCTCAACTATCAACACTTGACAAGTTATACCCTTTAACTTATAAATTAAAATTAAAGTTTACCCCTTAACTTATAACTCCGTAAAAACAATTAACGTAACTTACTCGGGGTTAAACTCTAAAATTAATCTATCAAATAACCGATCAAACTTTATCAAATAATTATACCCAAATTATTTAATAAACCAAACATAATTCTTTATACAAAAATCGAGGTGTTACAATACTCCCCAAGTTGAAAATGATTTCGTCCTCGAAATCAAAGCTAGGTGAACAAGTGAGGATATCTAACCTTCATATCCTCTTCTGACTCTAAAGTCACATTAGCACCTCGATGGTGTTTCCATTGTATCTTTAGCATAACCACTTCCTTTCCGCTACGTAACTTTCTAATCGATCTTTCTAAAATTGCCTCCGGCTTTTCCACACAGCGGTTCTTTTCATCCACTCTTACATCAGTTAGTGGAATCACATCAATTTCTTCGGCTAAACATTTCTGAAGGTAACAAACATGAAAAGTATTATGGATTCCTTCCAACTCAGGTGGAAGATCTAACTGATATGCTTGTAGTCCAACTTTCTTAGTTATGGTGAAAGGTCCTAGAAAACGAGGACTTAACTTCCCACGTTTACCAAACCTTATCACACCTTTCCACGGGGATACTTTAAGCATTACACGCTCCCCAACTTGGAATTCTTTTGGTATTCTTTTCGGATCAGCATAACTCTTCTGTCTATCTTAAGCCGCTTTCATATGCTTCCGAATTTCCTTCACTTTGTCAGTTGTTTGTTGCACTAGTTCCGGACCAGCAAACTGCTTTTCTCCGACTTCTAACCAACCTACCGGAGTTCTACATTTTCGACCATACAAAGCTTCAAAAGGTGCTCTTCCTATACTGGAATGGTAACTATTGTTATACGCAAATTCTACTAACGGTAGATGCGTATCCCAGTTACCTCCAAAGTCTAACACACACGACCTGAGCATATCTTCTAAAGTTTGAATAGTTCTTTCGCTTTGCCCATCAGTTTGTAGATGATAAGCAGTGCTCAAATTAACTTTTGTACCTAATTCATCTTGTAGTGATTGCCAAAATCTTGAGGTAAACCGACTGTCACGATCTGACACTATAGACACCGGTATACCATGCCTTGACACCACTTCATCAATATACAGCTTCGCCAATTTATCTATTGGTGACGCTTCTTTCATCGCCAGAAAATGAGCACTCTTGGTCAGTCTATCTACAATTACCCAAATAGTGTCGTTACCCTTTTGCGTTCTCGGTAACTTCGTCACGAAATCCATGGTAATCTTGTCCCATTTCCATTCCGGAATTTCCAAAGACTGAAAACTTCCGTATGGCCTTTGGTGTTCCGCTTTGACTAACGAACACGTCCCACACTTTTCTACAATTTGTGCCACGTCTAACTTCATAGATGGCCACCAGTAATGCAATCTCAAATCCCTATACATTTTTGTACTACCCGGATGTATAGAATATTTGGATTTGTGAGCATCTTCGAGAATTAACTCTCGATTTCCTCCAATCTTTGGTACCCAAACACGCCCTTGAAACAATTTAATCCCACGGTTATCTTCGGTCAATTGAAGATGTTGCTTGATCATAACTTCATCTTTCAAATTTTCTTCTAATAAAGCTTCCTCTTGTGCAGCTTTTATTCTTTCGATCAAACTTGATGTCACGTCAATTCTGGCGTTAATGGATTTCAAACACCCGCTATATTCCTTTCTACTTAAAGCATCAGCTACAACATTTGCATCAGCATCAACTCCGGCCGCCACCACTACCCCGACCCCACCAGCCGCCCCTTTTCCCTCCCACCAACCTCTTTCTTCCTCTCCATCCCGTCGGCCATTTCTTCCTCGTGGTTTCACAGGGACTATCGTCTTTATCTCAGACTTTGATGAGCACAGAGACCATCGACGATAACCTTCTCTCTCTCTCTCTCTCTCTCTCTCTCTCTCTCTCTCTGATTTTGGGGGTATTCAACCACCAAACTTTGATTCTGATCTAAATCACAGGTTTGTATTTGGGGGTTTTCCCCTACTTGAACCCACTGTATTTTTCACAGTTGTAGAAGCAAACCTAAAAAGAGGTCGTCGAAACCTTATGTGTTCTTCAGGGTTTTTGTCCTACATAAACGATTTAAAAGTGATGAATCCCCTATGTGAACCATATATTTTTGCATCTGAGTTCCAAATGGTTCCAGATTTAAGTTATAGATGTGTATCGAATAGTTCCGTATTTGAGTTCCATAAAGAAGCTTTGTATCCAGATTTTTTGATGGGTTTGGGTTTAATTTTAGTGATTAAGATTAGGATTTGGTATGTGTGTTATGATATGTGGTGTCGGAGAAGATGATAGGAGTAAATATAGTGGTCGGAGAAGATGATCGGAGTCACTATAATGGTCGGAGAAGATGACCGGAATAATGTGAGGTGGTCGGAATTCACGAATGGCGGTGGGGCGGTTCATTTTCTCTGGGAAGGGGGGGGGGGGGGGAGGGGTTCTCAGCATAACGTCGGCGAAGGTTGGGATTGGGGAGGGGAAAGGTTTAGGTTATATGTTTGATTTTTTTTTGATAAATCATATATTTGATTTAAAATTTAGAGTAAATTACAAATTTGGTCCCTGTGGTTTGGTACCCATTACGATAAAGGTCCCTGAACCCTAAAATTCATGGATGGGGTCTCTGTACTACGCTTTTCTCACGACTGGGGTCCCTCAGGCTAACTATCGTTAAAAATGCTCCGTTAAGTCAGGGGCATTTTGGTCAATTCATGATTATATTTAATAGACTTTTTATGGTACACCTTTGGATGCTTATCAGTCCCCAACCACATCTCATATCAACTTTTTCAGCCAAAACCCTAACTCCGGTCATCTTCTCCGACCAAAACCCCAACTCCGGTCATCTTTTCCGGCTAAAACTCCATCTCACCCACCACATACAAACTCAATCGACCACCGGTAAATTCAAATAACTCAAACATTGACTAAAAATCTTCCATTTATGATCTGAAACTCAATTCAAAATCAAAAACTGAAACTCAAAATAAAATCAAAACTCAATCAAACCACCTACTACCCCACACCAATTCTCATCGAAAAACAAACCCAAGGTCGATTTTTTGAGTTCGATGGGTTTTACCAACAAACCCAGATCTATATGGCACTGTCTTGGGTTACCAACTGTAACAACCCGGTTCTCAGATATATACAAATAACATACATTCCATATCATGATATCATTAAAAAGGTACATCATATTTCACATACGGTCCCACAGTCTAGCAAAACATAGTAGATAATTCAGTACAAACTTTTACAATTTAATTACATGTTTAATAACAACGAAGTTTCAAGTACAAAAATACATCCATGACTTCTAAACTGACTTCTTCACAAAAGTTATCCTTCAATAGTCCTACTTATTTGCTCTTACCGGATCCGCCACCTGGAATACATGATTTTTAAAACAGAAAATGAGGGTTAGACCTAAGGGTCTAGTGAGTAAATCCCTGACATTTGTAATTCATTAAAAAAATTCATTTATATAATACACTCTTTATATAAATACACATACATCACACGTAAGTTAATACCAACTAGCATTTATGTATCATACATGTCTCATTCCACCTTATCCCTCCACCAATGGCCAATATCAATTGGTTGCGAGCCAATTTATCACACCGGTCCAAAGCCCGACCACGTATTATAATTTCATATAATACTCACGTAATTATAATATCTCAATATATTATAATCACCCACGTATGACATATTCATACACTTTATCAAATATTCGTTATTCACATAATGCATTCCAGTAAAATACTTTTTAAAGTAAAACTCACCTGATCTTTTTAGCAAAGGTCCTTCAAACTTTCCTCAAAACAGATTAACTTTTAACCCCGATCCTTAGTATCTGAAACAAATTAAAATGTACATACTCTTTAACACGTAAACAGGTAATTCACACTTTTCGCAACCCACTATTACGAAAACCTCACTTCTCGCAACCCATAGTTGCGAGTTCCTTACTTTTCGCAACCAACAGTTACGAAAATCTCACTTCTCGCAATCCACAGTTGCGAGTTCCTTACTTTTCGCAACCAACTGTTGCGAGATCCTAACTTTGTGTTTTAGTTACTTGCGCAAAGTGGACTTTTCGCAACCAAGGCTTGTGAATTCCTACTTTTCGTAAAAACACTGTTCATCGTCTTTTTCAGAAAAGTTCAGTTCATTTGCAGGAATCCATCTTATACCCAGATTTTGTACAGAAGTGTTCTAAACTCCTTTTAACACCTAAAATTGTAACTAAATTCACAAATTCTTCTAAAATTACCTAAACCCACTTCAAAGTTCATATGAAACCTAATTCTCATAAAAGAGAGTTTAAATCAGAAAATTACCTCTTTGATTTTACTGCACCAAACACAAAATCCCAGATGAGTATCTTTAATCTTCTTCTTCTTCTTCGATGGTTCTTCTTCTCTCTCTTTCTCTGCCGTGAACAAATTCACACACACACACTATTTGGGTTTTGCTTGAAAGTCTCAAAAATGAGATATTTCCTCTAATTAGACTACTGAGTCGGTTTTGGGTGAAGATTGTTTTCACCTTTAACCAATTAAACCCCACTTTTCTCTTAATTGACATAACTCACCCCCAAACTTCCCAATACAATTTAAAACTTACCCTTTTAACTTCTAATTCCTCAAATACTATAGTAAAGACTTATAAAATATTTAAATTTAATTTAAATAAAATACCTGGTTATTACAACATCTCCCCCTTAAAAGAATTCCGTCCCGGAATTCAGTCAAGCGAACAGATGAGGGTATTTGGCTCTCATTTCCGACTCTGATTCCCACGTCGCATCCTGACCTCTATGATGTTTCCACTGAACTTTTACCTGTCTGATCTCTTTGTTCCTCAATACTTTGACTTTGTGATCAACTATAGCTTCCGGTTCCTCCACATAGTTCAGCTTTTCATCAACCTGAATATCTGGTAGAGAGACTGCCTTGTCTGAAGTCACCAAACACTTCCGAAAATTCGATACATGGAACGCGTTGTGAATCCTGCTTAATTCCGGCGGAAGATCCAATCGGTACGCTACTTCGCCGATTCTTTCCGTAATTGCAAACGGTCCGATATACCTTGGACTAAGTTTACCTTGCTTCCCAAATCGTATGACCCCTTTCCAAGGTGAGACTTTCAACATTACAAAGTCTCCAACCTGGAATTCTAACGGTTTCCGGCGTCGATCTGCATAACTTTTCTGTCTGTCTTGAGCCACTTTTAATCTGTCCCGAATCTGAGTGATCTTATCCGCTGTTAACTGTACTATTTCTGGCCCTGCTAATTGTTTCTCCCCCACTTCATTCCAACACAGAGGCGTTCGGCATTTTCTACCATACAATACTTCAAACGGTGCCTCTTGAATGCTGGAATGATAACTGTTGTTGTAGGCGAATTCTATCAAAGGCAGATGTTTGTCCTACGATCCCCCAAAATCAACTATACAAGCCCGAAGCATATCTTCTAAAGTCTGGATTGTTCTTTCACTCTGCCCATCAGTCTGAGGATGATATGCTGTACTTAACCTTACCTGTGTTCCCATCTCTTTTTGAAAGCTTCTCCAAAATCTAGAAGTAAAACGACTATCTCGATCAGAAATAATCGAGATTGATGAGCTTCTTGTAGTACACGATCACGTAATCCACCCAAACGAGGCACCCAAATTCTGTTTCCCATACACAATAACCCATGGTCATTTTTCCCAAGCAATGTTGATATTCCCACTAACCGTTCTGATTTCAAACTTTCTTCCTGATAAGCATCCATTTGGCACTTCAGCAATTCGTCAAAGATACTTGGAAGGAGTTCAGCTCGTAGCGATATCGCCTTTATCGTTCCACTTCTTTCTTGACGACTTAATGCATCGGCTACCACGTTCGCCTTCCCGGGGTGATAAAGGATTTCACAATCATAATCATTTACCAATTCCAACCATCTTCTTTGCCTCATATTCAGTTCCTTCTGATCGAAAAGATGTTGGAGACTCTTATGGTCAGTGAAATTTTGGCATTTAGAACCATAAAGATAATGTCTCCAAATCTTCAATGAAAAGACCACTGCTGCAAGCTCCATATCGTGAGTAGGATATTGTCTTTCATGATCCTTTAGCTGACGAGAAGCATAGGCAATCACTTTTCCACGTTGCATAAGTACACATCCCAATCCTAGTTTAGAAGCATCACTGTAGACCACCAAATCATCGGAACCTTCTGGCAATGCTAATATCGGCGCGCTGCAGAGTTTCTCCTTCAATATTCTGAATGCCTCATCTTGTTCTGCTTTCCATTCAAACTTTAAATTTTTCCGAGTTAGCTTAGTCAATGGCGTCGCGATTCGGGAAAAGTCTTTTATAAATTTCCGATAGTATCCAGCTAGACCCAGAAAACTACGTACTTCGGTTGCCGTCTTCGGCGGTTCCCATCTTTCAATTGCTTCCACTTTCGCTGGATCAACTTGTATACCCTTTTCTGAAACTACATGACCCAAAAACTGAACTTCCCGCAACCAGAATTCACATTTAGAGAACTTAGCGTACAACTTTTCTTTCTTCAATAACTCCAAAATCAAACGAATATGTTGCGCATGATCCTCTTTGGATCGGGAATAAATAAGTATACCATCGATAAACACAATGACAAATTTATCGAGATAAGGCTTACATACCCGATTCATTAGATCCATAAAAGCGGCCGGGGCGTTCGTCAATCCGAAAGGCATTACCAAGAATTCGTAGTGGCCGTACCTAGTGCGAAAAGCAGTCTTTAGAACATCTTCTTCTTTAACCTTCAACTGATGGTAGCCAGATCTGAGATCAATCTTGGAGAAGTAACAAGCTCCAACTAATTGATCAAAAAGGTCATCAATTCTTGGAAGTGGATACTTGTTCTTGATCGTACGCTTGTTCAGCTCCCGGTAATCGATACACATTCTCATTGAACCGTCCTTCTTCTTTACAAACAAAACTGGTGCACCCCAAGGCGAAAAGCTAGGTCTGATGAAGCCCTTATCGGATAAATCTTGAAGCTGTGCCATCATTTCTTTCATTTCTGGAGGTGCTAGTCTATACGGCGCACGAGCGATTGGAGTGGCTCTAGGTACCAGGTCTATACCAAATTCTACTTGTCTAACAGGAGGAAGACTATTCAAGTCTTAAGGAAAAACTTATGGATATTCACTAACGATGGGGATATCTTCCAACTTAATCTTTTCAGGCCTACTATCTATCACATAGGCTAAATAACTCGAGCAACCCTTACTAACACATTTACGGGCTTTTATCATAGATATAAGATTGGACTGATGATTCTTACGATCACCATAGATCACTACTGCCCTCTTATCAGGTAAAACAACGTTGATTATTTTCTTATCACAAACTATGTTAGCCCGATTTTTAGCTAACCAATCCATCCCTACGACCACATCAAACTCGATCAACTCTATAGGAAATAGTTGTATCGGTACCCCACACCCCTCTATATTTATCATGCAACAATCAAAAACCTCTTTAACTGCCACTTGGTTATCATTTGCTGTGTCTACTAATAAAGCATGTTTTAACATTTTAGGCTCTAAATGCATGTGAGCAGCAAAGGAGGGAGACACAAAAGATCGGTTTGCACCGGAATCAAATAACACCTTAGCACGCGTGGAGTTTATGAAAAATGTACCTGTGACCACATCTGGAGTTTCCTCCGCCTCTTTAGCTGTCATTTGGAATGTACGGCCCCTCGTTTTTGGCGGTTCTATTCTTGGGACTACTGGTCTAGTAATGGCTGGTTTCCCGGATGTACCCCCTTGTTGTATTCTACCTCGTGGACAGTCTGATTGAAGGTGATCCGGAGAATTACACAAAAAGCAAAACCGCGTTGATCGACAATCTTTAACAACATGACCGATTTTCCCACACTTAAAACAAACCCGAGATTCCACTTGACAATTTCCTTGATGGTAGCGATTACATCTCGGACATGGTCTTTCCGCTGGTCGGAATGACAGACGGTTATCAAACCTTTGGAATCTAGATTTCTTTGGATCCTGTGGTGGTCCTTCCCATTTCCTTTTCCCCAAGCTCTTATCACCGGCATCCCTTTTATTGTCTCGTTCGACATTTTCTGCAGCATCCACAACAGCTGTAAACGTATCTGGCCTTGTTGCAGTCACCAGTCTTCGAACTTCTGAATTTAACCCATAGATAAATCTCTCCATTTTCATCTTTTCGGTAGCAACATAATATCCTGCAAAACGAGATTTTTCTAAAAATCTAGCAGTATAATCTCTGACTGACAAATTCCCTTGCTGTAGATTCATAAATTCTTCTTCCAATTGTCTCACAGCAGCTTGTGGACAGAAGTGTGTTGTGAAAGCTAACACGAATTCCTCCCATGAAAAAGTAGTATATACATCCGCTCCTCTCGATTCTGTATGAGCCTCCCACCAATACAAAGCATCACCTTTTAGCATTGCAGTTCCATACAGTACTTTATCTTGTTCAGCACATTTACACGTCTTGAAGATGGCCTCTATTTCTTTTAGCCATCTCATTGCTTTTACCGGATCCCGATCTCCTGAATATGTAGGGGGCTTGCAACTAAGAAACATTTTATAGTCACACCTTTTCATCACCGGTAAAACAGTAGAGGTAAGTGGCATTTCAACTTCGTGTTCCGGATTCGGTCTTTCAGTTTCGTTGTGACGATTATGTTCAAACATAGCTTGTATATTATCCTGTAACCTCCCCATTTCAGCCATCAGGTCATCCCGTGTAACAAATTCCGTACCATGCGATTGTGTTCTACCTCCAGTTCGACCCCCAGTTCCCCTTCCGGTTCTGCCTCTACCACGATCTCCTCCTCTTCCCCCTGTTCCTAATGGTGGATTTTCTCCACCCGAATTCCTTCCTCCTCTTTGATTCCTTTGTCTAGTGCCACTTGCCATTCTGTAGATTCAAACAAAGTTAATATACACATAAGCACATACCCCATATAACAAGGTATTCCAGTTCAAACATGTACCTGTAAGATCATAATTACACTGGCCTGGTGTAATTTGAAATTACCTTACATGATGTTCCTTCTACCTCTTATACTTAGCATCCCCAGGTTCTAAAATAATAGGGACATCCTACTTCGCATGCAGTTTAAGTCTAGGTACAGATACTAATACCTAAATCCCTTAAACTAGGGCTCTGATACCATCTGTAACAACCCGGTTCTCAGATATATACAAATAACATACATTCCATATCATGATATCATTAAAAAGGTACATCATATTTCACATACGGTCCCACAGTCTAGCAAAACATAGTAGATAATTCAGTACAAACTTTTACAATTTAATTACATGTTTAATAACAACGAAGTCTCAAGTACAAAAATACATCCATGACTTCTAAACTGACTTCTTCACAAAAGTTATCCTTCAATAGTCCTACTTATTTGCTCTTAACGGATCCGCCACCTGGAATACATGATTTTTAAAACAGAAAATGAGGGTTAGACCTAAGGGTCTAGTGAGTAAATCCCTGACATTTGTAATTCATTAAAAAAATTCATTTATATAATACACTCTTTATATAAATACACATACATCACACGTAAGTTAATACCAACTAGCATTTATGTATCATACCTGTCTCATTCCACCTTATCCCTCCACCAATGGCCAATATCAATTGGTTGCGAGCCAATTTATCACACCGGTCCAAAGCCCGGCCACGTATTATAATTTCATATAATACTCACGTAATTATAATATCTCAATATATTATAATCACCCACGTATGACATATTCATACACTTTATCAAATATTCGTTATTCACATAATGCATTCCAGTAAAATACTTTTTAAAGTAAAACTCACCTGATCTTTTTAGCAAAGGTCCTTCAAACTTTCCTCAAAACAGATTAACTTTTAACCCCGATCCTTAGTATCTGAAACAAATTAAAATGTACATACTCTTTAACACGAAAACAGGTAATTCACACTTTTCACAACCCACTATTACGAAAACCTCACTTCTCGCAACCCATAGTTGCGAGTTCCTTACTTTTCGCAACCAACAGTTACGAAAATCTCACTTCTCGCAATCCACAGTTGCGAGTTCCTTAATTTTCGCAACCAACTGTTGCGAGATCCTAACTTTGCGTTTTAGTTACTTGCGCAAAGTGGACTTTTCGCAACCAAGGCTTGCGAATTCCTACTTTTCGCAAAAACACTGTTCATCGTCTTTTTCAGAAAAGTTCAGTTCATTTGCAGGAATCCATCTTATACCCAGATTTTGTACAGAAGTGTTCTAAACTCCTTTTAACACCTAAAATTGTAACTAAATTCACAAATTCTTCTAAAATTACCTAAACCCACTTCAAAGTTCATATGAAACCTAATTCTCATAAAAGAGAGTTTAAATCAGAAAATTACCTCTTTGATTTTACTGCACCAAACACAAAATCCCAGCTGAGTATCTTTAATCTTCTTCTTCTTCTTCTTCGATGGTTCTTCTTCTCTCTCTTTCTCTGCCGTGAACAAATTCACACACACACACACACTATTTGGGTTTTGCTTGAAAGTCTCAAAAATGAGATATTTCCTCTAATTAGACTACTGAGTCGGTTTTGGGTGAAGATTGTTTTCACCTTTAACCAATTAAACCCCACTTTTCTCTTAATTGACATAACTCACCCCCAAACTTCCCAATACAATTTAAAACATACCTTTTTAACTTCTAATTCCTCAAATACTATAGTAAAGACTTATAAAATATTTAAATTTAATTTAAATAAAATACCTGGTTATTACACCAACAAACCCAAATCTGCAAATCGGAGGGAAGAAACAGGTGTCTGCAGGTTCTCGATTGATCGATTGGGTTCGCCGGAGGTCTCACCGGAGAAGAAAACGATGGAGGAGGTCGATTGGCCTTCGTCGGAGGTCTCACCGAAGAAGAAAAAGATGGAAGAGTGAGGCCCCTGGTTTGATTCTCGTCCCTGTATTGGTACACACACACACACACACACACATATATATATATATATATATATATATATTATATTATATTATATTTATATTTATATTATATATAATATTAATACTTTTAAATTATTAATAGAAAATAAAAAGTATATATAATTAAATTGACCAAAATGCCCCTGACTTAACAGAGCATTTTTAACGACAGTTAGCCAGAGGGACCCCAGTCGTGAGAAAAGCGTAGTACAGGTACCTCATCCATGAATTTTAGGGTTCAGGGACCTTTATCGTAATGGATACCAAACCACAGGGACCAAATTTGTAATTTACTCTAAATTTTAATAGAATACAAAAGAAAATTTTTAAAAGACGAAAATGCCCCTGACTTAACGGAGGTTTTTAACGACGTTAAGCATCAGGGACCTCCATCGTAACGAAAATGGAACCTCAAGGACTCCAGCCATGAATTTTAGGGTTTAGGGACCTCCATCGTAATGGAGGTCAAACCACATGGAACAAATTTGTAATATCGAGAAATTAAGGAGTGAAATCTAAACTTATTATTATTTATTATTACACCATATACTTTTTCTAAATGTATTTATTTTTAACCATTTTTAAAATAATTATATATACTCTTTTGAAAAAGAGTAAATTACAGATTTGGTCCCTGTGGTTTTTCAAAATTTTAGATTGGGTCCCTCTAAAGATTTAATTACGGTCATGGTCATCGTGGTTTATGTGTTGTTGCGAATTGAGTCCCTCACTAACTCCCTTTAGTTAACTGTCGTTAACCCTCTGTCCCAAGTGAGGGGTATTTTTGTCCTTTTAAAACCCCCTTTTTTAATTCTATTTCAAAAACCCTTATACGATTTGGTCTGATACGTATAGTGTTGTATACAGCCGTATCATAGCAAAATTCATTCGTATACATCTGAAACAACCGTATACAACTCTGTGTAATTCAAATTGGCGATCTTCTTCTTCTTCTTCAAGTTCGTGATCTTCCTCCCGTGAAGTTCTTCTTGTCTGTGATCTTCTTCCCGTGAAATTCTTCATGTTTATGATCTTCTTCACGTGAACTTCTTTCAATGGTGAACACATCTTGGCTACTTCGAACGAATTTAACTGAGCAACATATTCTTGAAGTTTATGGTAGGTTTATCTAAGTTCAGATTTTTTCACTGATTTTATTCGAATTAATTTCATTGGTTTTGTTCGAATGATAGATTTCCACTTAAATCCAAGTATTTGCAAGTCTGTATTGTTGATTTTTTCTTTGGTTTTATTCGAATGGAATAAGGTTTGGTTTTTTTCATTCGTTCGATGATCGGTTTCATTGTTTTTGTTCGCATACGATTATCCAACGCTGATTACATTGAAGCTTTATCATGGAGGTGTTTTCACTACTTGTCCCGGTAGGGAATACATATATGGTACATATAAGTTTGTTGATTTAGTTAATACCGAGGAGTTTTCCATACATGAGTTGAGAACTATGATGAAAGAAATCGGTATCTGTAACACCCGTCATTTCCAGATAGGTCCAATGTCGAATCAGTGTGGAACCGATCTTTAAGAAAAATATGAAAAATAAGTTTTGGGGTTAAATCCTAGATTTTATGGTCTTGTTGGATGGGGAATTCGAATACGAGTCAAACGGTTCTTTCCGGAGCGAAAACGGAGCTATAACGAAGAAGTTACGGACGAAACAGTATCCGACCGACCGACCCAACAGGAAGCCGCGCGGCTTTCCACGCGACTTCAAAGTCGCGGGACAAACCGCGGGAATGGTCTGGTGTATTAAGACGCGAATTTCAGGCTCAAACTTCAAACTTTCATAACTTTTGCATCCCAACTCCGATTTTGATGATTCAAGTTGCTACGGTTTCGTTTTTGAGAGCTCTTCAAGGATCTAGAAAGAGTTTTGAAGTATGATGAATGATCCAATAGTATTTGGTGGTGGTTGAGGTAAACTTCTCACTTTTCTTCATCTAAGAAGTTAGGGTTTTGGTGTTTTGGTGATTTTTGGATGTTTTATGTTAGGGGAAACATATATAAGTGTTTGGGGATGATTGTTTATGGTTGGAAACTTGTGGATCTAGGTTTTTGGAAGTTTTGGGCTTGAGGATTCAAGTTCTTCAAGGGAGCTTACGTTTGGGAAAAAATCTAGATTTAGCCTAAATCTAGCAAGGTGAGTTCAAGTTGCTTTGTGAAAACTTTGTACATGCCAAAATGTTTCTTTTAAAGTATTTGTGTGCTTTATATGAAATTATCACTTGTTGAGTTAATTAGTGGGTTTTGATTTAATCAAAGTGTTGAACTTTACAAATCTTGTAAAAACACCCACATTTGGGGATTTTGAGTGATTGATGAATAAATCACGAGTGAAAGAGGTTTTGTTAATTTATTGCATAAGTGGAGGTTATTTGGTCAAAATACACTTTTAGTGTTTTGTGATTATGTGATAACTATGATGTGACACATTTTAAAGTGTGAACGTGTGAGTTGGGGATTTTGGTCAATCCGACCATGTGAATGTTTTAAGAGTTGTAAACCTTTATTTTGGGGCCGATGGCCTATTGAGGAATTAAAAGATAAAGATTTTGGGTAACGATGCATTTGGGTTTACGTAACCGTGTGAGTGACACGTATTTAACCAAACATTTATTTTGGCCTTAAAGGCTTGATTTATACTCAAATGAGTCTTTTGAGTGTTTGCCGGTTTTAGTGACTCGAGATGGAGTCTTGGATGTGTTATATGCTTAATTGCATTTTATTCGAATACGTGCCGGTTTAAGTGTTGGTCTTATGTGTGAAGACCGTTTGATGATTTATTCTTGGTACCTTTGGGACTAATGAACCTTAGTGAGTTATATGCATTGTCAAGTAATAAAAGAGTTGCATATACGTGTACATATAGATGCATATATGATTTGACTTCATTGGGAAGGTGGCAATGAAGGGGTTGTGAGATTATCATGCCTCGGAACGTGTGTTGCATGATGTGAGTTAGATGCATTTCATTTGCATGAATTGATATTGATAAATGATCATTAGATCTTTTGAGCAGAGGGCTCGGTTTTGGACTCGATTGAGTCTCGAGGGCATTCGCCCGATTTTTTATAAGCTCGACGTGGGCTTGGGGTTTGAGTTGCATGAATTGCATCATATTTGGAGTTTACATGATTTGAATGCATTAGTTATTCTTTTGAGGTCATGTATGAATTTTTAAGTTAAGTAAGCTTGTTTTGGATGGTGGGTTTTCCAAGGTAAAGACCTAGTATGGTTGAACTTGAGGGCTTGGACTAAAGACCTAGTATGGTTGATGTCTAAGAGGGGCTAAAGACCTAGTATGGTTGATGCCAAAGACGGACTAAAGACCTAGTATGGTTGATGTCTGAGATGGACTAAAGACCTAGTATGGTTGATGTCTAAGATGGGCTAAAGATCTAGTATGATTGATGCCAAGGATTGACTAAAGACCTAGTATGGTTGATGTCATCCGTTTTCCACATCCAAGAAGCTTACCTACATTTATTTAATCGTGGTTTAATTTATGTGTTTGCCACACTCGATGAGATCGAGACTCCCCCGTCACCGAAGGGTGTTGATTTCGGGTATTTTATCTATTCACATTGTTGAGGTTATATTACATGCATATGGATTGTTATCCATGACAGATGGACGGATTTATGTTACATTCTTATTGGATGTTTTAACTGCTGGAGTTTTATTTTATGGTATTTGGATTTTAATACATTTTACGTTTGCGTAAGTTTTGCTTCGTATTATGTTTCCAATGAAAGATTATATGTAAATGGATTTGTTTCAATGTCTCACGGGTTGAGTATGTATTGTCAACCGTATTTGAAGGTTTTTCCTAAAACTAGATTTACGAACGTATTTGAGTGGGTTGGGATTCGTAACTCATTTTTGGAAAACGCTTTACACTTTTAGGGAGGATTCCCATTGATTTTGGGTGCGTTGGAAAATGAGTCATTTATGTCATATTTGGGAACTCTTTGAAAATGATAACCTTTGTCGCAAACTTTCATTAAAGATTTATTTAATCATGACTAAAGCTACTAATTTCCGATTTATGATTTTATATAGTCATGATAAAATGCTTGAACTCACTAGGCGTAAGCCTAACCCTTTTTATTTGTCGGCATGTGCAACATGCTCAGGTTGGGGTAGCTCTAGCTACATTGTGAAGTGGCGAGTGCTAGTAGAGTGCACGAGAGGTGACTTGATTAGTGAAGTATTCCGCATTTGTTTGGACTAGCAACTTGTGTTGTGTTAAGTGACGCCCGTTTTAAGTTATTAACTGTAGAAATTATGATGTTTTAATTCCGAGGTATTTTGATGAAGGAATTGTAGAAAAGATTTATCTATTTTGGTTATTTAATTGAATTTTAAAGTTAGTTGCTCGTTCCAAATTTGAGGGTGTTATAGTATCAAAGATGATGCATGTTTGCCGTTTTAAAATTCCTTGCAAAGACTTAGATTTTGGCCTACAAGCTTTGCAAAATGATCTTGATTTATTAAATCTTTTAAAATATGCTCCTCAGTGCAAAATTATAGAGGTTTACATTGAAGCGAGTCGAGATCTAAATAGCGGGATGTTCCTTGAATAGGTTGATAAGAATCAGGCGGTTGGAGGTGATAATATATTTGTGACTTTATTCTATTTGATGAAACGATGGGAAATCAAAAGAATGAGGTAAATGAAGAGAGTGATATCGGTGAGTTTATACTTGATAATCAAAACGTATTGGATGATGGTGTAGTTAACAATGTGGAAAACGAAGAAGATATTGATCATGATGATGCATTATTGGAGTTGGAAGATTTTGAAAGCAACACCGATGAAATGGGATAAATGTGGGCTTACTAGACATGTTTGGTTTTGAGTTTTCATTATTTAGACATGTTTGGTTTTGAGTTTTGATCTTTGGTTTTAAACTATGCAACTTTTTGGAACATGTCATTAAATGGGATAAATGTGTGCTTACTAGAGAAATGGATTATTTGGTTTTAAACAGGTGTGTATGAATTCAGTTGTTGGTTTTGGTTACTATTTGATCAGCAAACAGGTCAGACCGTTCTGGTCTTTTGTTTGTGCACGCAGTGTATGCGCAAGTGTCTGATCAACACTATTCTAATCTGTCTGATTAGAATCTGTCTGTTTGTTTGTGCACACAGGTCAGACCGTCCTGGTTTTGGTTACTATTTGATCAGCAATTTGTCTTGTGTAACCCATATTGTGTAATCTTAAAGCTGATAACGCCACTTTTTGGCGTTATTTTCAGTTCTCAAACCAATGAGATTGGCTTGTATTCAAGTAAAAAGGCGTGTATTTTACGGTTTATCTAGTGATTTATACAGGTTATCTAAAAGGCGGTAATCCTCGAGAAAAGAAGCTAAAAAGAGCCCAAAACGAAGCCTAACGGAAGCCCAAAAGTCAAGCCCAAGACCCGCAACCGAACCAGGACCCGATCCGCGAACCAGAAATCGACCCACGCAGCAAAAAGCATACGCGCGACTTGCCACGCGACTTGCAAGTCGCGTGGTAGGTCGCGTAACCCTCTGATGTCGATTTTCAGCTACTTATTTCGGGATTTAGGTCATTCATTCAAAATACGCAACTTTCACACGACGGCCAGGGGCGATTTTGGGGCGATTTCTGGAGACTTTTCGGAGCTTTCAAGGTCACGATCGAGAGCCGATCAAGGAGACGTTCAACACGCGAAGTAGAGACGAGCACGAGAGAAGGGATTTCATCATCTTACCTTTCACGATTTCATCTTTTACGCTTAATCATGTTTACATACACTTCCATTATCTTTTCTTTTGTGTTTGAATCCACCACCGACATGAACTAACCGGTTCGTGTTGGGGGTTGGAATGAATTCGGTTTATTAAGCATGTAAACAATTGACTTGATATTTTATCAGTTTTTCCGTTATTAATGAAGCATGTGATTTTGTGTTTAATGCCTTTGAAAGTCTAGCTAGCTTTCAATTGATTTATTATTTTCAGTTGAGTTCGAGAGAATTAACTGTTGGACAACCTAGGGGGGGTAAGGTTGTATTTAAAATCTTTTACTTTCAAAAATTCTTTTACAAATAAATACAGTACAGAAACAGTATAAATAAATCAGAGTATACAAATAATAAATATACAACAATTATATAAACAGATATAATTAAAAGCACAACGGAATAAAAAAAGAGATAAGGGATAGAGATACTTGACACAGAGATTTACTGATTTACCACCAACTGTGATAAACCAGCAGCCGAGACACTTCTCGACACGATCCAATAAATGTATTCTTTACGGTAGAACACAAACCAAATACAAAGGAATTTGTAATAGTTTCTCAAGCCTCTGCTATGAGATAAACAGGATCACACACCCGTTATTCAAATACTTACAAGAGGAGTATAACTCACAATGGGTAATCACTCTTGTATAATAATCACTTGGATATTTTATAAAAAAGGTTTTATAAAATATATAAATTAAATAAGTGAGAGAGCTGAGAAATGGATGGAGTTGGTTGCTTGCTGTTGTTGTTTGTGTGGTCTGCTCTTTCTTCACCATCAGCATGCAAATATATAGCATGAAGCTTCCAACGGATATGTGCATCCGCGGTATACCGGCTATCCCCCGCGGTATACCGTGCAGAGGAAAAAGCACATCAAGATCAGAAAGTCAACTCTGCAAAAACCAACGGAAACAGTACCCGCGGTATACCGGCTGAACACCGCGGTATACCGCGCAGAAGAAAAGACTTCCAACCAATCAGAGATGCACACCGAGCTTGCCGCGGTATACCGGCTGAACACCCGCGGTATACCGGCGTCAGAAAGTGGTTGCAGAAACAGTACGCATGGCAGATACTTTTAGAACCAAAATTTCTTATTTAAAATATTATTTAAAGGGTTTTTAGAAATATCCAAGTGGTATATTATTTTAGGGTGTTTATCATTATAAATTATAACCACTAATGACAACGTAAAACTTCCGTCTTGAACTCTTCAGATAAAATCTTCGTGTTCTTCAAGAACTGTACACTTGGATTAGATTGTTAGATAAACAATAATACGGTGTGTTTGTAATCATCAAAATAAATATATATAAATATATAGAGATGTGGTACACTTGCACCAACAATCTCCCCCTTTTTGATGATGACAAACACAACCGCTAAGCATGAGCATATGCGGTTTCTCTCCCCCGTTTGTCGAAACAAAAAGGGTCAAGAAAGACGGTATGCTTCCCCTCGAGAGATGCTCCCCCTCAAAATATGCATATAATTGAGAGAGCATAATCTCATGGGTAAAGATAATAAAACGCTCCCCCTCAAATTAATAACGAATTATAAAATTTGAGGAACAATAAAATATGCATAAAAAGCATATAATAGACATAAAACAAAATAACCAAAAAGAAACACTTGCACCAAAAAAAAAGATCTTAAGGCTTCGATTTTTCGGTTAATTTTATGTGAGCAAAAATTACCACGTATTATGACCTCGTCAGGGAACACGTATTATATCCTCGCCAGGAAACACGTATTATATCCTCGTCAGGAAACCACGTATTATAACCTCGGCAGGTAACCACGTATTATAACCTCGTCAGGAAACACGTATTATATCCTCGCCAGGAAACCACGTATTATAACCTCGGCAGGTATCCACGTATTATAACCTCGTCAGGAAACACGTATTATATCCTCGCCAGGAAACACGTATTGTATCCTCGTCAGGAAGCACCTACAAAAGGCAAAGAAAATTTTTCGTGGTACCCTTTTCTTATGGGTCCTTTTAACAGTTAGTATAAAACATAAACTGCAAAAAATATGTTGTCGACATAAAACAAACACGACAAACAAACAAAACCATATAAATGGTTTAAAACCATAAACGCATTCCACCCGGATTATCAACATTAAACATTTCTTTCGGAATCCATTTTCTAACCATTTTAATTTTGCGATTGTATTTATCATACACATAAAATGAAGCATTTATATTCGCATTAGGTCTAGAAAAATTACTATTATGCATACGAGCATACGGTTTCCTCCCATAATTCACATTTTTCATTTTTGACATATATGGGGGTTTTTGCACATAAGGTTTTCTCGTTTCAACTTTAGGTGGTTCAAAAAATCTTTTAATGGGTTTACACGAACATTTATCAACACATGTATCGGAACCAATTCCTTTACGACAATTTATACGATTAGGCATATTTAGCATTTTAAGCACTTTATCATTGCTACTATTAAAAGCATTTGCTAATAAGTTATTTTTCTCATGCGATTTACATTTAGCATTTAAACATGCAATTTCATTTTCAAGAGACTCGCATTTTGTACATGCAACACTTTCATTTTTATTTTCACTTAAGCATGCAATTTTATCATTTAAAATAACACAAGATTTACAAATAGCTTTTTCACTTAATTTATTTTCTAATTTAGTGATAACATCTAAATTATGAGCAGATTTTTGTTTACCGTCATCTATTTCCTTTTTATATACAGATACGGTTTCTTTTAAATTAGAAATTTCATCTTTATATTTATTTGCGAGAGCAGCCATATCATGAAATGATTTATATAATTCGTCAAGATTATTTTCATCGTCACTATAATAATTATCACTATAATTACTATCACATTTATTTTTAGAAGAATATGATGAAGATACCTCATTATCATGGTCGGCCATGAAACAAAAATTTTTGGCCTCATTTATGCTTGCGCTCAACGCACCTCCAACTAAAGCTTTTGGTGTGTTGATTTGTTTTGCTCGTTTCGGACACACACTCGCATAGTGATCCTTGTCGCCACACACATAGCAAAAGCCTTTCTTTTTATTGGCTTTTTCATCGTCGCTAGATTCGTCATTTTTGTCTTCACTTTTGTGGACGTTGCGACTTTGGTTTTTACCACCACGACGGTAGTCTCCATTTTCTTGAAACCTATCATTATTAGCAAACTTTTTGTTAGATAAAAGTTTAGAAAGTTTTCTTACCAACTTGACTAAATCGTCAAGATTTTCGGGTTCGTCATCCGAGGAACTTGCATCTTCCTCCTCTTCCTTTTCTTTTGAGGCAACGACTTTGAGAGCGATGGATTTCTTTTTGACTTGCTCCCGGACTTGATTTCTTTTTAGTGCGATTTCGTGCACTTTAAGATTGCCGATGAGATCATCGAGCTTCATCGTTGCGAGATCTCGGGAGTCTTCTAAAGATGTAATTTTTGCCATCCACTCCGAAGGAAGTGCTCGAAGAATTTTCCTTACATAGTCTTCGTTAGGATAAGTGCGACCTAATCCCTTCAAAGTAGTCATAATGAGGTTAAAACGTTTAAACATTGAGTCGATTGACTCATCTTTTGACATTTCGAACAATTCATAATCATGTACTAAAATATTTATTTTAGAGCTTTTAACTTGAGTATTTCCACGATGAGTGTCACTCAAGCTTTGCCAGATTTGATTAGCAGTTTTACAGGTATATACTCTTTCTATTTCATCGGAAGTTAAAGCAGCATATAATATATTTTTAGCCTCAAAATTTAAACAAAAATGAGATTCTTCAGCGGGAGTCCAGTCTTTAACAGGTTTATCAACAATAACATTATTTTTTATAATAGTAGGATTGAAATTCCCATTTTCTATAATATCCCAAATTTTTTGACTTTTGCCACGAACGTGACATTCAAATAGCTCGGCCCAAATGCCAAACTTTTCAGTATCTATCAAAGGAGGTTTAGAGAACACAAAATTAGTTTGTTGAGCCATTTAAAAAAAAGACAGAAATTTTTGAAAGACCCGCTCTGATACCAAATGTTGGACAACCTAGGGGGGGGTAAGGTTGTATTTAAAATCTTTTACTTTCAAAAATTCTTTTACAAATAAATACAGTACAGAAACAGTATAAATAAATCAGAGTATACAAATAATAAATATACAACAATTATATAAACAGATATAATTAAAAGCACAACGGAATAAAAAAAGAGATAAGGGATAGAGATACTTGACACAGAGATTTACTGATTTACCACCAACTGTGATAAACCAGCAGCCGAGACACTTCTCGACACGATCCAATAAATGTATTCTTTACGGTAGAACACAAACCAAATACAAAGGAATTTGTAATAGTTTCTCAAGCCTCTGCTATGAGATAAACAGGATCACACACCCGTTATTCAAATACTTACAAGAGGAGTATAACTCACAATGGGTAATCACTCTTGTATAATAATCACTTGGATATTTTATAAAAAAGGTTTTATAAAATATATAAATTAAATAAGTGAGAGAGCTGAGAAATGGATGGAGTTGGTTGCTTGCTGTTGTTGTTTGTGTGGTCTGCTCTTTCTTCACCATCAGCATGCAAATATATAGCATGAAGCTTCCAACGGATATGTGCATCCGCGGTATACCGGCTATCCCCCGCGGTATACCGTGCAGAGGAAAAAGCACATCAAGATCAGAAAGTCAACTCTGCAAAAACCAACGGAAACAGTACCCGCGGTATACCGGCTGAACACCGCGGTATACCGCGCAGAAGAAAAGACTTCCAACCAATCAGAGATGCACACCGAGCTTGCCGCGGTATACCGGCTGAACACCCGCGGTATACCGGCGTCAGAAAGTGGTTGCAGAAACAGTACGCATGGCAGATACTTTTAGAACCAAAATTTCTTATTTAAAATATTATTTAAAGGGTTTTTAGAAATATCCAAGTGGTATATTATTTTAGGGTGTTTATCATTATAAATTATAACCACTAATGACAACGTAAAACTTCCGTCTTGAACTCTTCAGATAAAATCTTCGTGTTCTTCAAGAACTGTACACTTGGATTAGATTGTTAGATAAACAATAATACGGTGTGTTTGTAATCATCAAAATAAATATATATAAATATATAGAGATGTGGTACACTTGCACCAACATTAACTGTTAAAAAGAACTAGGAATTGCATGCCTAAGACGATAAATCGGTGATAGAGATATATCGAATAAGTCTTAGTCCCAATTGAACCGTTAGGTTGAAATCGAGAGATGAAATCTAGCCGTTTAATATAAATCTGGTGCTTAATGTGTTTTGGAATCCATAAGTTGAGGTCGAGAGATTTAACTTGTCCTTTTCAAAATAAAATTCGTTGTTGCTTGAAAGAGAACAACGGTGATCTTAAAAGATTTGGGAATCATTAAAGGGATAAATTGGTAATTGTTTTGAGTCAAGCGTTTGCATGTGGGAAACCTTAGGATTTCTAACCCCCAACTTTCTCTCTATCGAAGTTTCCTAAGTCGTTATTTGTTTCGTTTGTGTTTGAGTTGTAATTTACTTTCTGCAATTAAGTAGTTTAACAATAGCCAACCATCTCTCAATTCGACAGCTCAGTTAATAGCGATTGTAGTAATTGTGATACTTAGTTCCTAGTTCCCGTGGATTCGATACTCGTACTTACTGTACGTTATTACTTGATTTCGACACCGTACACTTGCGGTTAGATTTAGGGGGGTGTAAACCCGCCTATCAAAAGCTCATCAAGTACTTGTACGATTTTGTTAGTTCTGTCGTATGACTGAATTCTTTTTCCAAGGGAGTCAATGATCTTAAAAAGTGCGTCAAACATCTTCATGACCTTCTATAAGAGCTGGTGAAAGACATTACAGATGGGTGAAACAATGCATCCTCAGCCAAAAGTGCACATATAGCCATCTGTAAAGACATGAAATACAATAATACTGTTTATCAGTTCAACATACCAACTGAAGCATCATAAATGCCTTGTGAGGCATCATTCTGGGCTAATTTTGCATCCTCAAGAGAGAGAGAGAGATGGTAGCCACCAGGGGGGATTTACATATGTTTTACCATAAACCTGTCTATTGATTGGCCCGATGCACTAATATCATATGGAATGGAATTGAAATACTGAATTAATTTCTGAGAAACCTGCAAGTGCAAATTCTATAGAAATGACAGGTTAACCATCTGCTCATTTCATCCTTGGATCAATGAATATCACCGAGTTCAAGTATAGATATGACTCCCAAGAAAAACAATCTCTAGTTTTGTACAGGCAAGAAGGTTAGGGTTTATCAATTTCTAAAGAAACAGTAATCAAAAAGAAACAATCAAGAAAGATTAGTGAAATCGAAAGGATTTTTATAAAAGTAATCAACATAAACCTTGTTATCAGTAATCGATATCGAAACCAAACCGAATCGAAAGCAACAATTAAGAAAGATGGGTGAAATCAGAAGGATTTTTATAAAAGTAATCAACAAACGAAATCGCAATCAATCAATCGAAATAAACAAATAATAATCGAAGTCGAAATTAATCAATCGAAATCAATCAAAAGATGAGTGAAATCGAAGTCAATCGAAATCAAAATCAAAATCAATCAATCGAAATCGAAATCAATCGAAATAAACAAACAATAATCGAAGAACCTGGTTAATCGAAATCAATCGAAAGAAACACTCAATAAAGATGAGTGAAATCGAAGTCAAATCGAAATAAACAAACAATAATCGAAGAACCTTATCATTCTTGAGATTGTCGTTGTTCTTCATTGGCAAAGCAATCGCAACTCCCAACAATGGAATGCTCGTACTGCTATCTGATCGTGTAGTCGACAAACGTTTTTGAAAAGGAATTAAAAAGGGGTTTTTTAAAAGGTTAATAATACCCTTCACCTGGGACAGAGGGTTAACGAGAGTTAACTAAAGGGACTTAGTGAGGGACTCAATTCGCAACAAAACATAAACCACGATGACTATGACCGTAATTAAATCCTTAGAGGGACCCAATCCAAAATTTCGAAAAACCACAGGACCAAATCTGTAATTTACTCTTTAAAAAATGATAATCATATACACCCTTTAAAAAAAAAGTCGTACATAATATGCAGTATATGGAAAAAAATTATGTACCAGTTAAAATATTTTTTACACGGTTTCTCTTACAAAAACGTGTAAAAATGTATATGTTTTATACGGTTATTTTTTAAAACCGTGTAAAAATGTTTCGAGACATTTTCAAACGTTTTTTTCTTAAATAATCGTGTAAAATGCTTACATATTTTTACACGGTTTTGGAAACAATCGTGTAAAAAAGTATTCGAATCTTTTTACACGGTTCTCTTACCAAAAAAACGTGTAAAAAAGTCATTAAAAAACGAGGGTACATTTTTACACGGTTTTAAAAACAATGTAAAAATGGGTGTGTAATAAAACCATTTTTGTATATACGCATGGTACTTGTTTGTATCGGTCCTTCTCCATGAACACGAATTCGACAAAACCACAAGGGTTGTAGTGTAGTGGTTAAAGCTCTGAGGATGTGGTGGAATATCTCATCAGTTCAGGGTTCGATTTCAGGCGTACACATTGTGACCACTAAATTTATCACAACCAATTTTTTACAATCACAACTTATTAGGATTAGTCCAGACATAGCCTGAAGCACTCATTAAAAAAATCGACAAAAACATGTCTAATTGTGGTAGCATTTATGGGGTGTGGGGAGAGGTTTAACCTTTGTGGGTAGTGATGGCCAAAAACCGGGTTAGGGTCGGGTCGGGCCGAGACAAAAATCGGGTTCAAACAGTAACGTCCAAAATCGGGCCATGGAAAAACCGGGTCGGGCCGGGTTAACCCCGAAAATCCCTAACCCGTTTAATGTTAGGAAAAACCGGTTTTGTAAAAACCGGGCCGAGCCGGGCCCAAAACCGGTTCTGAGATCGGGCCGGCGTATTTTCGTATTTTTTAAAAAAAAAATAATTTCTTTGTATAGTAATTAATTACTAAATTTTAAAAAGTAAAAAATTGGGTTGGATCACTAAAATACACTTTAAAAATACGTTTTATTTATAATATATATCACTAAAATACACTTTTACGTTTTATAATTTATATATAATTTTAAGTTACAAACTTACAATACATAAATTCTAATAACCCGAAGGTCCCGCTCCCGAACTCCCACCCCCACCACCCCATCCCCATGGATTGTAATTGTATGGATTGTATGGAGCGTAGTATGGATTCTGATCTGGATTGTAGTCTTCAAGAGAATTGTACTTTTCGTCCATGCTCGGCAACAACGGTGTAATTTTGTTCGGTCATTTTTTTAGAGTAGAGACTAGAGAACTAGAGATTTTATAGTAGAATTTGCGAGAAACGAATATAGCGAGAGCCGAGAAATGAGAATTGTATCCATAACACCCCCTAGTATTTATATGGGTTGGAGGGTGAAAAAACACCAAAAAAAGGGCCAAAAATAGGTCCAAACGGCTATATAACCGTTATATAACCGCTATTTTTTTGAAAAAATCGGTTTCGGGCCGGGTCGGGCCAAAAACCGGGCTGTGAACCGGTTTCGGGTCGGGTCGGAGAAAAAGCCAAAAACCCAAACCGGTCCTGGCTATCGGGCTGGAAACCGGTTTTTGACCGGTTCGGGTTGCCCGACCGGGTCGGTCGGGTCTAAATGGCCATCACTACTTGTGGGATAGTGTACTTTTACTTTATTGTCACATGAGTAAATCAACCTTCAAATCGGTATAAATTGATCAAGAAAAAGACAATATATGGTTTTCACTAAAATACAATTTTTTACCAACCCTTGTCGTTAGGGTTGTCAATCGATAAGGGTAAACCCATTACCCGTTATGTTTCTATCAGTTGGATAAGTGTATAGATAAAGAAAATTTTATCCATTTATCCACTTATCCGTTACCCATTTACCCGAAATTTTAGTGGGTATGGTATGGATAAGTGGTTTTATTCGTTATCCATTACCCGTTACATGTTACGATATAATATATATACATATATATAATTAAATATTAATTATATATCATTTAGCCCAGTGGCAAGGTAACACATTGGGGGTCAGTGGATGGTATCTTTGGCTACCAAGTTCGAACCCCGCGGCGTGCATGTGGAGATATCTGCTCATGGGCCGGTTCATGAGTACGACCTGGGCCTGCCTCGTATGGGAGGGTATAACTGGGTCGGGGGGATTAGTCTGGGTTTCCATAGGGAGCCTGGGATACCCCCCGAACGCGTGTGTGGGTAATGTGCCGTTCAAAAAAAATATTGTCGTACATTAATATGTACTTTAATTTATTCTTTATATTTATCGAGTAAATGATTTCATGATGATTAAACAAGAAACAAGGCGATTTCAACTAAATAAATACAATAAAAAGTGTTTGTCTTATAATTTATACTGTATATTTTTTAATATTATACTATGATAATTTTTTGAAAATATAAAATGTTTAGTATACATATTAGATATAAAATAGTAACTATATTTATGAGCTTATGTTTTACTTATATACTTGAGATTTAACGATATCAATTATAGTTTAAAATAAAATTTTGTTTTACCATTTGTCCATTACCCGTTTCATTACTCGGTATTTTTAATGGGTAGGGTAGGATATGGATAAGGGTTTTATGAGACGGATAATTACCCGTTTCGTTACCCGCTATTTTAAATTGATTGGATAATGGATTAACCCTTACCCTACCCATACCATACCCGTTACCAGCCCTACTAGTTGTCGGCATGCCATTACCATATACTTTAAAAGTTTAGATATTTGTTAAAAAAGTCAATGTAAATTGTACAAAATGTAGAATCAAACTATATTAGGAATTTATGTACTTTTATCTATTTTAATAATATAATTTCAAAAAAAAAACATTATGCAACCAATAAAGCCACTAGCTGGTGGGTGTGATACTGTGATTATATATTGGTGGGTTCAGAAATATTTATGGTTGGAGGCATATTTGAGGGTGTCGAGAAAATTTTAAAATTGAATAATTCATTTGGACTAAGACGGTTTTGGGTTTTCGTTTTCGGCTTAAACGGTTCGGTTAAAGAATAAAGATAACTTGTTTGGTTCGGTTTTCAATTGATTTTTTACCGAATAAAGATAACTTAATCAATAGTAGGTTTTTCGAGCTCTGCTCGAAAAAGTTATACTAGGCTCGAGCTCAATGTTCATTTACATGCTCATAGTCACTATCCATTAACTCGTTTATTGGCTTGAGATTTATACATTTATGTTTTATATTTTATATTTCGAACGAGCAGAGTCGAGCATTGGTTTTTTGAAGTTCGACTCATTAAGTTACGAGTTGTATTTTGTGTTCGCGGTCGACTCAAGCTAGATAGTGAATAAGATCGTGCTCGAGATAAACGAGTTCGAACTCGAGTAGCCGGTTAGAAGCTTGACTCGTATACACCCCTGTATGTGCAACTGCAAATAAACCGACTAAAATTTGGATTGCTTAGTTGCTTTCTTCTTGTTGGGAGCCCAATAAGAAAATTTACTAAAAATATTTTTATAGCCTTTTTGAAAAAAATTGGTGGGTTTTGTTGGTGCCTAGGTGGCTAGGACCTCTACCAACAAGTAGCGGATCCGTCCTTAGGGCATCCACAATGGTTAACCCTTTGAAATTTGAATGACTTGATCAAAATGAAAATAATACTAAAAAAATAGTGGGGCCCACCAAAGACTTGAAAGGCTTGAAGTTCCCTCTCACAACTAAAACTTCAAACACTTGAGCTTTCTCAACCCTTTGAGAAGTAAACTCATTTTCAAGTTGTTGCTCCAATCATCAAGTCATCATCAAGCTTTTCCTCAAGTCATCATCAAATGCCATTGGAGATGCTCTTAGTTGCGACTTCGGATGTGAACACGAACTTGAAATCACTTTGCATGTTACTTAGAGCGACTTCGAACCAGAGCTTGAACTCGCGTTGAATATCGCTTAGTACAATATTAAATGTGAATATTATCACTTACTAAGTACAATAATTAAAATTAAAAAAGTGAATAAAATCAAATGACACCTTACAGAAAAGACCCATCGGACCATGACATCATTGACATGCCACGAGGATAATGTGACTCCTATGACTTGAGGCTTGATCTCATTGCCACGTTCACTCAAAAAACTTAAACCTTGATTTTGATTATACATACAAGGAAAAGTATGATTGCGAACATAGTTTTCGTTGTCCCTATTCATCATGAACAATGAACTTGTATTTTTTTATAACATTCATGATGAATATCCTGTGAATGTCCGAAACACATGGTGCGCTCTTGTTTGTCCCCTGGTTCACAACGGAAGTCATGTGAGCAACTAAACATGCCTTATACACATATACACATGCAAGATACTAAATCAGTCTATCTATCTTATGTGATACTAAATAAGAGAAGCATATGACCTTTAGCGCGACCTAGGTCGCAGGCCAAGTTGTCTGCACACCACCGTTTCCTCACGTATAATATCACATGTAAAAAGATGTTCTCGTTTGAACGTCTACATGTATTGCTGTATATGAGATTTAAAAATATAATTACGTTTTTTATAAGATGGTTACACGAGACAAAATCTTGTAAATGTGTGTTACAAATAATATAATTTGATTTTTCAAAGTTTACAAAATTTTAATGTTAAGATGGCCGAACTTTTAAACTAGCTACATGCAACTTTTAATTTTGTTTTAAAATTTCTCTATGTTCTTACCTCAAGTTTCTTTCTTTAGGCAGGTTTGACACTAAATTTGAGAAAAGACATAAGTGATAGAATTGAAAAGATATTTTCAAAAAAAGAATATACCATAACTATGTTACATTACAAGAGAATTAAGAATGGAAAACATAAGTTTTAGCAAACAAAACGTGTATTTCGTTTCAGAAGTATAGATTAAGAGATGCATAAAGAAACTTAAGTCTGAAACTAATCTAGGCTCGGTCTCAAAAAAAGGACCTAGTAGGCCTAAATTCAAGCTTGACTTTAAAACCTAACCACGACAACTTTTTGTTTCCTAAGGCTCGTTCAAAGCATGGGCTAGAAAAGCTCTGTTAAGCTTGAATAGCCCGCCTAGAAAGCCTGAATAGCCCCCCTATTTCAACTGCAAAACACGGTTCATACTTGAAAGAGGAGTTTTCAATTAATTTCATTTTGTCTCATGAGTTTTCTTTATTTCGTTTTATTGGACGGGAACTTTAGACATTAAGAAAAAAGTAAAACATGTTTATAACTTAAAACTTAGACAAGTAATGACATTAAGGGAGGAACACATGCATCTTAACAAGGCCAAGACTAATCTTTCACGTAGTTCAGTTTCAATGTAGCCCGAATTCAAAATGTATCTACGTAGTTCGATTTGATGTTTCAGCTGTGTTAAAAATCTTTAAAACTTAAAGTTTTCTATTCACCATGCTACTAAATTATCGAATGCTAGTGTTTAAAATCCACTGAATCCATAATCACATGTTCTATACTTCTCTACATACGCACACACATGGAATATGTCATAGTGGCATAACATATTGAAGAACCTTAAAACCCAAAATATTTGTTTGATGTTATGAGTTTCGTGTTAGTAAAATGTCATTCACTAATCCACAACCACTCATCCACGTACCATAATATTGCCCGTGATCTCGTGTGATCTTCATGTCCTAGTTCCTTTTCCACCATTCCGTAAGTATAATCAAAAGTTTGAAACTCACATTCGCATCCATTTACAGCAAAACATTTTAAAATTATATATAAACTAAGGAAAATGGGTAAAAAGACTGGTGTTCCCTTAAATTAACTTACTGAACGATTTTTTTTTAGCATAGTTAAGGTAAGGCACTAAAGGCGCTATAAAATACATACAATGTGCAATAAGTCCACAATCTTTTCATTTTGTGGCCTAATTTAGGAATATTTGTTTTCAATCAAATATGCTTAATGGGTGGTTAATTTAATTGATTAAGTTACATTAAGGTATTTGATTTTAACATAATACTAAGAGGTAAGCTTAACATGATAAGTCTGTCCATTCTATCTTAATGTGTTAAGTTAGGAATTATTTTTTTCAAAACTACCCCCGACCTACAAATTTGTTTCATGTTTCGTTAAAAAATAAATAATTTACTAATAAATACGTAAATTAAAAAGTATAGTTAAACTATGATACTTGGGCATTGTTTGGCAAAAAAAAGCTAGCTTATAAGCTAATTTTTTTTAGGTACATGTTTGGATAACCAATTAACCATAAGCTAGCTTCTTGAAACGCTACTTGGAGTAGCGTTTCAGTAGCTTTTTGTGAATATTCTAATATTGCTCCTTATTATTATTTACTAACTATTATTATTAATAAATATTAATTTTTTAAATTTAATTACAATTAATTAATTAATATTAACTGAAAATTATTAAATTAAATTTTAATTATATATTGATGTTAAATTTTAATTATTTAGAATTATTGTTAATCATATAAATTATATTTATTTATTTATTAATATTAATGAATACATTTTAATTATTTTTTT
The DNA here is from genome assembly GCA_033807775.1 of Saussurea involucrata. Lineage (NCBI taxonomy): Eukaryota > Viridiplantae > Streptophyta > Magnoliopsida > Asterales > Asteraceae > Saussurea > Saussurea involucrata. The sequence continues at coordinate 8,877,905 of CM066325.1, read as the reverse complement.
ATATTGTATGTAACGGTTATTTAAAATCATAAGTTAATATATATATATATATATATATATATATATATATATATATATATATTCTAAACTTGTTTTAACAAATTCAAATTTTATAGTATATATGTAATAATAAGTTTTAATTTTCTTTTAATTAACATATTATATTATTTAATTTTTCTTTATTACATTAGGTGTATTAATTAACATATTATATTGTTATAAATTTATTTTAATTACATAATTAAATTTGTAATTGATAATTATTTGAAGATGTCATTTTTTTGTCATTTTACATGTTTATAATCTACTTTTGTCAAACGTCACTTTTTCATCAGCTAGCTTATCAGCTACCAGCTAGTTTATCAGTCACCGGCTAGCTTATCAGCTAGTTTGCCAAACATAGCCTTAACTATGTTATATACATTTTAAGCTATTAAGAATTAGGTTATGAACTCGTTGAATTCATATTATTTACATTGTTTAAATAATTTATATTATATTAATTTTTGTCATTCAAAATATCTATAAAACGATTTAGTTTCATCCAATGCTTATGTCGACAGGAAGTTTAAAGGACAATTTTGTCATTCAAGACAAAAATAAAAATAAAAATTTATCTTAATTCATCCATACAAATTAATACTTATAGACAACTTAATAGATTAAGAGCTTAATAGATAAAAACTCAAACAACCCATTAATGTAAACCACAAGGACACATAATATAATTCAAGACATTATTGTTAGCAAATTAATGAGCTTAATATAACCCGTAAGAGCATCTTCAACAGGTTCCCTATTTTGGAGAAAATGGAGAATATAAGGATTTTGGGTTGTTTTTTTGCTCCAACAGCTTCCCCAAAACTATCTTCAAAATAGAGAAAGTAGGAGAGAGAAGGAGTTTTTCTCCAAATATGAAGTTAACCCAAAAAATGATTACTTAGTGAGACTGTGAGAGCACCAATAGAAATATTTGAAAAATAATATTTAGAGAGATAAAATAATATTTAAATAGATAAATACAATATTTTAATATTATAATCATTGTTTTTTCTCCAAAATGAGGAATCTGTTGGAGATGAATGTAATTTTTTTTAAGGATTTTAACTTTTGGTTCTCCATTTTAAAAAATTATGGGAAAGCTGTCAAAGATGTTCTAACTTATTCAATCAACTATACATGATTGTTTAGTAAGTTTTATTCAAAAAGTCAAAATTTTCATAATCATTCTCTTCTCAATCAAATGACACCACCTACTTATAAAAAAACACTCGGAATTAAAATACATTTTTAATTTATACAGACAGATTATTTTAAAACTGCTGGAGATCTTGAAAGTGTCTTATTATTTTTGGATAAACCGGGTTCGAAACTTGAGATAGAAAACCGAACCGATTGGTTGTCCGTGACTCGGGCTTAATCCACTTTTACGTTTTACGAATCGGGTATGGGTTTTTACCGACTTTGTGGGTCCAACTTCACGTGGGCTGGATCCACGTGGATAGGGTTTGCTTACCTAAGAATATCGCTAATCTATTTTAACCAATCAAATTCCTCGTCCCACGTGGGAAATGGGACCCACGACCACACCCGTAATTATATTTTTATTACATATTTTATTATGTTGGTATTAAAATATTATTTAATCTCCATTATGCGTTTTTTTGTTTTTTTCTGTTCACTTTTTTTAATGAAAGGCAAAATACAGTAACCCATGTTTTTTTTCTTCCTTAAATAGTACAATTCACACGTACATAATAAATAAGTGTATAAAAATCATAAAACAACTTATTTTTACCTGAATGCATATGTACATACTGTCCAAATGGAGGGCCATCATGGTGTTTCTTAGTTTTTCGTTTTTTTGATGTTTTTTCTTAAACCTCCTTAATAAGAAATATATATATATATATATAGGGGAGGTATCCGTTGTAAACCAGTTAGATTGTGCAAACCGTACAAACTTATATCCACCAATCACGTAACTTCTTTTTTTTATCCATAAGGGTATTTTAGGGCTTTTAGCATATTTTTCATTTCCACCAATCATGTAATATATATATATATATATATATATATATATATATATATATATTTGATAATTTGTTAAATAGAATGAAAGTACCCAGTCTTTTGGCCTATTATTTTTTACACAAATAATTACATGTTATTATATTAATAATGTACCAAAATTTGTCTTCAAGATTTTTTTAATAAGCAAAAGATAATCATCATGTTATATAATTTTAAAAATCAAGAAAAAGGAAAATAAATAGCATTGCACATTCAAAGCTTTTACCCCATTTTTCCAAGTCAAATCATCTACTCAGATTACACCTACTTGTTAGAACTGCCCAGAAATCTCTCTCTCTCTCTCTCTCTCTCTCTTCTTAAAAACTTAATTAACAGGAGGGTTTTGCACATAAAAATGGCTGATTCTTCTGCTTCATACATTCACATGGTAGGTTATTTCTTCCTATAATTTCTTTCTTTCTTGTTTATCAAGATTATCTTTAACCCATCTCTTGAAATACAAAAACACACACACACACACACATATGTAAATATACACATATGTATATGTGTATATATATAGAGTCGAGTTCAAACGAGAACAATACTTATTTAAAAGAACACGAGCACGAACAAATCATTGTGATTTTACATTAATGCACGAAAAAGGACTTTGGCCGCGACTTCAGGTTCGGGTGGCTTTTTTGCGCGTTAATGTAAAATCATTGATGATTTTGTCCGTTCTCGTGTTCTTTTAAATAGTTACGGTTCTCGTCTGATCTTCCTCTGTATATATGTATGCATATGAGAATATATATATATATATAGAGAGAGAGAGAGAGAGAGATAGAGGTGAGTGGTTGGATTTGTGAATTTGTTTTTGGGATGATTATATATATATATATAAATGAAAGATCATGTGAAGAAGAAAAGTGAAGGGGAGAAGGTAAGATCATATGTATGTATGTATGTATGTGTGTGTGTGTATGTGTGTGTGTGAGAGAGAGAGAGAGAGAGAGAGATATAGATGAACTAATGGAGATGAATTATGCAGGTGCATCATCTAATAGAAGAGTGTTTATTATTCAATATGAGCAAAGAAGAATGCATGGAAGCTCTATCTAAGCATGCAAACATCATGCCTGCCATCACTTCTACTGGTAATATATACTTTTATTTACTTAATTATCTCTCTATATATTTTAATTAAACCCTAAACACCAAGAACACACACTGAAAACACACAGTTATGATTTTCAGTTTTCACTAGAGGATAAAAACTAATTTTAAATAAATTTCGATTAAATTCTTTGATATTTGGGTCACTAAATCTTACACTAAACACTAAATTTGGTGTAAATAAAACTATTCACATCTCAAATAAGGTCTCTATTTTTCACATTAAATTTAGTGTAATAAATAGTATTACACTAGATTTGGTGTAACACTATTCATTTACACTATTTTTAACTTTGGTGTAAAAAATAGCTAGTGGTACCCATTTGAAGAAGTTTTACTATTAACCAAGGTTCTAAATGGCGTGAGACGTGGCGTGGCGACGAGGCCAAGCCTCAAGCCTTAGGAGCTACGGTGAAGCCATGACGTTTATCAAGACGTGACTTGTGGTGGCAAATCCTTATATCATATATAATATTATGTATAAAAACATATGTTTTGTACTATTAATCGATGGATCAATGACGATAAACAAGTTAAATTGGGTTATATATTAAAAACTAGCAAATAAGACATTAAAATGTAAAGAAAAATCAAATATCGCGTTATAAAAGACCGTGCATTAGGCCATGGCGTGCCACAAGCATAGCGTGGCGTGAGACACAAGTCTTAAGTCACGGCGTGCCATGACGGCTGTCGCGGCGAGTCTTTTAGAACAGTGTTTAACACTAACATTTACACTACTTTTTACACTATATTTAAAATTTGGTGTAAAAAATAGTGGTACTAATTGAAAAAGATTTACTATTAACACTAACATTTACACTACTTTTTAAACTATTTTTAAAATTTGATGTAAAATATACAAATATTTTTTAATATTTGTAGGATCGAGTACTATAATAATATAACTGTATTATAATATTTATTTTTGGATTTTAGTATATATGGAGCTTGATCATATATATAATACGCATATCAATGAATGCAAAGTTAAAATAGTCTACAATTAATTGTTTATATATGGGATAAAATATAGTTAATTTGACGGATTTCGTGAATGGGTTAATTTTTATGGTAATGTTTTTTAATTATACACATAATTGTGTCTTACAAGTTGTTTGGTGCACCAACGGTACGTATTTTATTGGTTAAGTTAATGAAATTGATTAATTAATTTTTTTAATTTGATAAAATTGTTTTATATATCTGTGTTTTTATATAAAAATGAAATTGTTTCATATATTTTTTCATTCTGGTAACGTTTTTTTTATTTTTACATAAAAACACAAATATATGAAACAATTTTATCAAGAAAAAAAATTATATGAAACGATTTCATCAAATTAGACAATTTTATTAATTTAACCAATGAAATCGACTGTTTGTACCGTTTGCAAAATTAGGGTGGTTCGCAAATAACCCCCCCCCCCCCCCCTCTCTCTCTATATATATATGTATATATATAGAGGCTCCATAAAATGTAAATCTTGCATTTGTTGCATACCTTATAAACTAGTGTCCATACGTGAACAATGTGCATATGCATATGTGCAAAAATATACATATAATGGACATACATTTATATGAATAATGCATATATGCATCTCAGATTATGCACACATTGTTCACATATGCACATTGGTTTGTAAGAGGGTATAACAAATATATGGTTTGTATTTGATTTGTATCATATATATATATATATACTCTTTGCTCATGCAAATGTTGTGTGGATTTTAGTTTGGAGTGAGCTTGAAAAGGAGAACAAAGACTTCTTTGAAGAATACAAGAAGACGAGAAGGAATAATCAAACACAAACGGTTTCTTCTACTTCTTCCTCTTCCTCCCAAACTACACATTAATCATCACCATTTTATTCCACAAATAAATGCTTTAAATTAATCACTTGTACCTATTGTTTTAGAGTTTATATGAATCATATATGTCCCGATTTTGTTTTGATTATCATGTTTTCAATTGTTTGGAATCGTGTTCTAGTATTCATCAGCAGCTATACTATTTTAACAACTTTAATATTAATTATCTTATTAAAATATTCAATTTATTTAATTATCTTATTAAAATATTCCATAGAAAGTTGAAAAAAAGTTTGCTTTTTTGGATAATGATTAGTTTTGGGAGGAAATAATTTAAATAGAGATTTCTTTAAATTTGTAGATTTTTATAATATCTCTATTTTAACATAGAGAATATGATAGTTGTTAGAGCAACAAAAATGCTAAAATCCCACTTTTTCCATTTTAGCATAAATGTTGAAGATGGGCTAACTAAATATTAGTATATAGGAGTCCCTTTAAATAATAAGGCTGAAAATATCGAATTTTCAATTCGTATATAAATTATTAAAATAAATAAATTTAGAGATGAATATGTAAATATCTTTAAATAATTTTTTTAATAATTTAATATAAATCTTTCTATTTTCAAATTTTATATAAGTCAATAAATATAAATACAGGATTATTCAGAGAAAATATAATTACAGGATTATAGTATTTAAAAAGTAATAATTCATTTTTTTCTTTTTGAGAATGTGTGTCATAGGTTATGCCTAGACTATTCTCTTGGCAAATTATGACTGTAAGACATCATTCCTGATTAAAACTCGGTGGCCACAATTGTTGTATACGTCTGGATTCGAACCCTTGATCGATGGGATGTTCCATCACATTTTAGAACAGTACGCCACAACAATTATATATACTACTTTATGAAAAGGGAATAGTAGTTATTTTCAAGAATCAGTTATTCAACACGTATCACTTTTTAAGCTATATGTAGTTATGTACAACTCTCAAGCTACTAAGAAATCCCTCTCTCCCACTCTTCTCAAAATCAAACACTTTTTAATTTTTAAGTTACACTTTATACCCTTAAAATTAGTTATCCAATTTACTTTTAATCCTTTATTTTTTTATTTTTTTTTTACACTCTTATCATATTAACATAAATAATCGTATATGAACAAGAATGCATTAAAAAAATACATTTTTTTACAAATTACATCATTGTAATCGTCTCGTCAATACCTTCGAAATAAGCCTAATATTGAATATTTTTGGATTTAATCATATTATTAAATATCATGAACATGTTCAAATTAATTTGTTTTATATCCCTTACATTATTCATTTTCATTTTACACCCTTATAATATTAAGTTACACTTTATACCCTTAATATTAATTATCCAAATTGCTTTTAATCCTTTACTTTTTCATTTTTTATTTTACACATTTATCATATTAACATAAATAATCGTATATAAACAAGAATGCATTAAAAATACATTTCTTTTTTTACAAATTACACCATTGTAATCGTCTCATCAATACATTTGAAATGAGCACAATATTGAATATTTTTGGATTTAATCATATTATTAAATATCATGAACATATACAAATTAATTTGTTTTATATCTCTTACATTATTCATTTTCATTTACACCATTATAATATTAAAAATACATAATCATAATTTAACTAAAACATATTAATAAATGCATTTTTTACAAATTATAATATTACAATATTCTCATCAATAATTTTAAAAAAGTTTATTATTGAATATTTTTTTAACTTAATAATATTGTGAAATATCATAAATACGTATCAAGATTTTTCAAGAATGACGTACTGAGATTTTTTTTTAAATTTGTACATTAAACGCTCTTATCTATATTTATCTATTATACTCTTTTAAAACTAATTCCATTTACGTTTATTTTTGAATTTTTAATAAGTACAAATCTCAATACATCATATACAAGTTTAAAAGCTTTAAAACCTCCAACGTTCAACATGATAATTAAAAATAAAATTATTTTTTATTTTTAAATTACATTTTATACCATTATAATTAGTTATTTAATTTACTTTATATCCCCTCTTCTTTCATTTTTCATGTTACATCCTTATCATATCAACATACATAAACTAAAATACATCAAACAAATATGTTTTTCTTTTTTATAAATTATACCATTATAACCGTTCATCAAAACCTTCAAAATGAGCACAAATGTTATGGGTTTGAAGACCCCACTATCGAACGAATATTTTTCAAATTTTTTGACTAATTAACCATATTGACCTTTAATTTTATACATCTGATATGCGATTTAAAAGCGAATAAATATGAACATGAAACAAAATTATTTTTTTCGAATTCTCAATTTTAGATTCAAGATACTTCGCGCTACAACGCACACGGGTACGATGACTAGTATTATAAAATCTGTATTAACCCATTTTTTGACACAAACACATATACAGTAGTATTTAACAACACGTAGCGGCTGTCTAAGGCTTTTGGGCATCGGACACGTAGTGGTAGTCGACTACCATTGTACCCTGACACGTGCCTGCACGTGGCACTTACTTCATTTTAATATTTTGTGAGAGACGACGAACATTTTAACTAAAACCGATGAATCAGAAAATGAGGAAAAAAAAAGCTGTAGCAAGATGCAGAGAAGCACCTCGAAATAAGGCAGGGCTATTTTGGTAATTTTACAGTCATATTACATACCTCGTTTTAGTATAATTATGATTTATTTGAGTGGAATTTAATTAAAATACTCAAAATTTGACTTTAATTTGTCAAAATATCCATTTTTTCTCAGTTTTAGTAAGAGCCCGATCAAGGAATACTTTGAATGAGCAATTAAGGTTAGCATGACGAGATATCCCCTTGGAGGGTATTAGGTCGTCCATATCGATAGTAATTGGTTCTTAATTCTTTTATTTATTTAATATTAGAGAAAAAAACCGCATGAATAAAATAGTATTTGAAATTAACCACAAGGCTTGTGGCGTACTGGTTAAGGCTTTGGAGGGATGTGACTCAGAAACACATCTACTCCGGGTTCGAATCCAGACGTTGACAACTTGTGGCCACTGAGGAATTATCTCAGAGCTGCATGCTTAGCAGTCAATCAGTATCAAGGATTAGTCTAGGCAAAGCCTAAGATACCCTTTCAAAAAAATAGTATTTGAAATTAAGGTATTGGTGAATGGTGGTAGAAAATGAATGTCCAAATTTCATTTTGACAAGATCTGGACCGTTAACCCAATCCCTCCAATTAGAGGATTGAGAACGAAATCAAGAAATCTATTCGAACAGTTTGATTTGAACCCGGAAAAATAGATAATCGAAAAACTTGAAAATCAAGAAATAAAAATTGAAATACGAAAAATCGGGTATAAGCTTGTTTCGGTTCTGAATTATAGGAACCCACCGCCGTAGATATGGGTAAAACCGGTCCCGGACCGGCCGGGCCCAAATTGGTTCAAAGGTTTTATCTTTTTTCAGAAAATAATTTCAAACGTATACAAATTTTGTTTGATGATTTCTGTTTGATGAATTTTTCTCTTTATCTTTGAACAATATTTATTGAAAAAACGCTTTAAAATCTTTAATTGTGTTATTTATATACACTTTAAATATTTTTAAAAATATTTTTTATAAAAAAAATTGTACGTGTTTTTATAATTATAATTTTTGAAATTTATTATTGAAATACTCAAAAAAATTCGAAAACCTTCCAAAAGACCTTGAAAATTTTAAAATAAACTTGAAGTTTTTGGTGAAAAAGAACTTGAAAATACTTTAGAGATCTTGAAAATCTTGACATATAATTTAGAGTTAATTACACCGGTGGTCCCTATGGTTTACCCACATTTTGGATTTGATCCCTAAAGTACACTATCTACGATGGTGGTCCCTAAATTTTTGATTTATTTTCACTCATGGTCCTTCTATGTTAAATATAGGAGGACCATAAGTGAAAGTAAATTAAACATAGGAGGACCATGAGTGAAAGTAAATTAAACATATGAGGACCATGAGTGAAAGTAAATTAAAAAGTTAGGAATCACCATCGTAGATAGTGTACTTTAAGGATTAGGGTAAACCACAGGACCACTGGTGTAATTCACTCTATAATTTAATTTTTTTTACTTTAAACTTGACATGTATAACATGTCTCGGTCCTTACCGGAATACCGGTTCCAATGGGTCCGAGACCGATCTCATTCTGGCCATCTCTACCCACGGTACTCGAATTAAACCCGGATATGATGTATATATAATTTAATATATATTATATAATATTTATATTATTTATTAATCAAAGTTAAACGAGTAAAACCTTTAATGTTTTATGATGGATGATAAAATTTAGGGAAGGGAAATTAATTAAAATACCCTAAGTCAAACATTGAGTTACCAAAATACCCTAAATTTTTTCAATTTTGCAAAAATACCCAAAATACCCGCGATGGATCCCGTGATCGCGGGCTAGGGCTGACGTGGCACGTATTTTGGCACCAAATGCCCCGCGAAGCCCCTCAACTTTGGCCGCGGTGCACTTTTGGTCCCTGTCCGCGATCACAGCCTGCGATGGACCAAAAATTTACACTTCTGGTCCCTGAAAATTTACACTTTCAGCCCCTGAAAATTTACACTTTCAGTCCCTGTTTTACTGTTTTTTTCCACAATTATTGCACTTTAAAGACCAATTTGTGGTTGAAATTCATTTGCATGTTTGAATCAATGTTTTTGGAATACCAGTTTGTGGATGAAATGAGAGATTGGTTTTCTGATATGTTGGTTGTTTCATTGATAAATAGACGTAAAATGCAAGCCATAATCCTCACACAACGATTTCATTGTTGCAATATTTCTTTCTGCAATATTTTGTGTTTGAGATACTACTGAAAAAATGAGTTCATCTGTTGCAAAAGCTAAGCTATATTTCTGTTTTGATGGTGAATGGGTGCAAGATAACAATGAGTGGAATTTTGCTTATAAATCTAAGCATGGTGTAAAAGTGTCAGTAAACTATACTTATCAGAAGTTTGTTGCATACTCCATGCAAAAATGTGGAATCAACTCTTCTGATATTTGCAAGTTAGTGTTTAAAAATGGCGATGGGTCATTTGTGGATTTATCCAACGATGGGGATATCTCTACTTTTCTGCACCTTGCAGTCGATTCAGAAAGACCCCCATTACTCTTTGTGTATCCCGGCGTATCCGACGAAAACGACGACGACGGTGACGACGACGGTGACGAGGAGGGTGATTCTCAACAAATAGAGCAGCTTGATTCTCAACAAATAGAGCAGCCTGATTTTCAACAAATAGAGCAGCCTGATTCTCAACAACAACAACCACCACAACCACACGAATGGCGTACTGCTGGAGTTGCTGATGACGAAACCCACGTTTCCAGAACGGGTAATTCTGAAATAGACAGATCAGACACCGATAATGATGGTCACGAAGAATATACCCCTAGTAGAAAATCATGTAGTCAGATAAATGACTTTTTTGATATGCCCCCTATTCTTCCAGACTCACATACCCAGACACAAAGCTACGAACCTACACCTTATATTCGCAGTGAAAGTTTAACAGCAGGTCAGATATTCGATTCGAAGGATCTCTTAGCAAGTCAGATCGGACTCAAGTTCTTGGAAGAGGGTTTCCAAAGTTGCGTGCGGGCATCTGACAAAAGCAAATACGTAGTTGAATATGCTAGAGAAAAATGTGAGTGGAGGTTGTACGCGATTCACACGGGTCCCAAAGGAGGGGCGATAATGATTAGAAAGTTGCACGACGTACACACTTGTACGAGGACGCAACTTAATCCCCACCACAAACAAGCCGGCAAAAAGACTTTGGGTGCGATCCTGAAAAACAAATTTCTTGATGTTAGCAGGTCATTGCGTCCAAAGGACATCGTCCACGACGTTCACCGGCAGTTCGGCGTCACGATTGATTACCACCAAGCGTGGCGTGCACGCTGCCATGCACTGTTTATGGTGAGAGGCACGTTCGAGGAGTCGTATGAACGACTCCCGACATATTTATATAATTTGTAGCTGCAGAACCCTGGTACTGTCACGCAGCTACGGACCGATTCACGTGGACGGTTTGAGATGTGCTTCGTGGCCCTTGGACCCGCGGTACGTATTTTAACACGTCATATGTTTACACATTATAAACTATAACATTTACACATTATAAACTATAACATTTTAACCTATGTTTTTGCAGATCCACACATTTCTGGCAAATCTACGTCGTGTCCTGATAATAGACGCAGCCCATTTAAAGGGTCGTTACTTGGGTATGATGTTCCTGGCGGTTGCCATGGACGGGGATAACTCCATCGTTCCAGTAGCTTTCGGCGTAGGCAAGTCTGAAACCGGGGACGAGTGGACTTGGTTTATGTCCATGTTGAGACAAGCTATCGGAGACCCACAAGGGTTGGTGTTTATGTCTGACAGGGCTCCTTCCATAAGCGCTGCAATCTCTGCCATGTACCCAAACGCCCCTCACGCCATATGATGTCGACATTTGGAGATGAACGCCAAATCCAAGGACAAACGTATTACCACCTACAAGGATGTCTATTGGGCGGCATGCAGAGCATATACGGATCTAGAGTTTAACAAGTACATGAATATGCTATGATACAATGTCAAGGAAGCAGCCAAAGTCTTTGACGATGCTGGACCGGAGAGGTGGTCCGCGGTCCATTTTCCTGGACAACGGTATGACATTCTGACCTCGAATAGTGCAGAGTCTGTGAATGCACTCTCCCGTTTTGCACGTAGATGTCCGATTGTTAATCTTATGGACTACTTTCGGGCCTTTCAACAAGAGTGGTACCAAATTCGACGCCTAAAAGGAGCTAAGATACAAAATGCACTCACACCAACGGTGGAGAATATCGTTCAGTACAGGGCGCGTCGTGCGGCGACATGGCCGGTAAGAGCAATCGGGTATGGGAAGTACGAGGTGCATGATGACTATATTCACGCGATTGTGAATATGGAAGACCACCTTTGTTCGTGTCGCGAATGGGATAAATTTGGGTTACCGTGCGGTCATGCCATCGCTGCAGCAACATATATGGGTCGTACAGATTGCAGCGACTTGGCTGTACCTTTCTTCACGTCCGAATATTACCGGAAAACATACGTGGAGGTAATAAACCCAGCTGGACCCCCTGCAGCATGGGTGTATCCACCCGACCCGCTTCCACCATGCTATCCACCTTTAATGGATAAGAACAGGGCCGGGAGACCGAGAAAGAACGACCGACGTCCATCACGTGGTGAAAGTTCGATACAACGAAGATGTACTCGGTGCCAATGCGTAGGACACACTCGTGGAGAGTGTCCAAATCCCGCCCCTTCAACCGTGCCAAGGAGACATTCTGTCAGTCACACCCCGGGCCCGTCACAGCTTGAACCATATGGAACAAACACATATGATACTGTTGATCTAAACACTGATTTGTAAATGATATATTTACACACATACATATGCTTCTAAATGAACATTGATAACACAGCTAGTTTGTAAATGATAAATATATTCATATTAGATACGTTTTAATTTTAACAAATTACACCATTATAATCGTCTCTTCGATACGTTCGAAATGAGCCAAATCTTGAATTTTTTTGGATTTATATATTTTAATATATATCATATACAGTTATACATTAAAATTCATAACCTTATAGTTAATTATTTAATTTATGGTACATCTCTTATTTTTTTTTCAATTTTGTTTTACACTCCTATCGCATTAACATAATAATCATATATTAACTAATTCATTAAATCGTTTTAAATTATTATTATTTGAATGTGTTTATAGATATCGTGAATGGCAATAGGAGAAGGTTTCACGAGAAGAATATTAAATGGGGTTTTGACAAGTTGGTATCACTGGACTCATTTAAGAATTGTGAAAATGGGTATTTGGCGAATGATGATTCATGTGTGTTTGGAGCTGAAGTATTTGCAGTTACAGAGTATGCACAAAATGATCGATGTATTTCCAACGTAACTTATATTAAAATTATCTCCTTCGGTTCAGTCTCGTCCCGTCCCATCCAGTCTGCGTACCAAACACACCCTTATAGTTAAAATACGTTTTATTTATTTTATTATCGATCCTTTTGTGCATACTCTGTAACTGCAAATACTTCAGCTCCAAACACACATGAATCATCATTCGTCAAATACCCATTTTCACAATTTTTAAATGAGTCCAGTGATACCAACTTGTCAAAACCCCATTTCATATTATATATATACACACATACATATGCTTCTAAATGAACATTGATAACACAACTAGTTTGTATTCCATCCAACAAGCTCTTCATCTTCAATCTTTCTGACCCTTCTTCAACGGCTTCTGCTTTTGCAACCACGTATGGCCATTGTGTACCACAACCCGCACACACTTTAGCAAATGAGTTGAGGGTTGTCATATATTCTACAAGAGGAGTAGGCCCACGAATGAGGTAACCTCTGACTTGACCTTGCATGATGTATCCAACCTAACCGTGGTTCAGCGGCTTAAAAACTACTTTTCAGAGAAATTAACAACAAAAAATACAAAACAACAACACAGTAAAAAAAGTACAAAACAAGAAAAAAAATACAAAACAACTAAAACAACCACCACCTACTTAAAAATTGATTTAGTTTCATCAATCTAAGCTTGCTTCTCGTTTACCTTCGCTTGAATAATTGCGAAGTCTTGCAGAATATGGTGAATTGCTTCTTGTTCTCGACGAACACGAGCCTCCCTAGCTTTTATATCCCTTTCATCCTTTTGATCTCCCTGTCTTCCTCTTCGATCTTTCTCAAATGGACTGCCTTCCTGTCCATAATTTTTTTCCACTCTTCTGTTAGTTCATCTATCTCCTTTTCCTTTTTTGCTATGGCGACCTCGATTTGAGGTGACATTTTTTCAGGAGTAGACTTAGGGTTTGATGACGATGCCATTTGTGGATGAAATGAGAGAAGAGAAATTAAGAGAGAAAGCAATTCAAAGAAAGAAAGCAAGAGAGAAATCAAGAAAGAAAGCAAGAACAAGTGTGAATTGTGAATTGCATATTACTGATATTTATGGATGAAATCTCAAACATCCAAATGAATTTCAACCACAAATCGGTCTTCAAAGTACAATAATTGTGGAAAAAAACAGTAAAAGCATGCAAGATTCGTCTAAGTACAGGGGCTGAAAGTGTAAATTTTCAGGGACCAAAAGTGTAAATTTTTGGTCCATCGCGGGCTGCGATCGCGGGCAGGGACCAAAAGTGCACCGCGGCCAAAGTTGAAGGGCTTCGCGGGGCATTTGGGGCCAAAATATGTGCCACGTCACCGTGCCCGCGATCGCGGGACTCCATCGCGGGTATTTTGGGTATTTTTGCAAAATTGAAAAAATTTAGGGTATTTTGGTAACAGTTGGTCAAACTTAGGGTATTTTAATTAATTTCCCTAAGGGAAATTAATTAAAATGCCCCAAGTTGATAAATCAGTTACAAAAATGCCCTAAATCTCTTCCATTTTGCCGAAATACCCCATAATCCCGCGATTTAGGCCTCTATCGCAGACCCGACCCAATTGGCCCTTGATGGGAGGCCGCTATGAGCCCGGATCTTCCACATTCCTCGATTTTTAATTTTTACACTTTTATTATATTAACACATATAATCATATATTAACTAAAATACGTAAAAAATACTTTTTAATTTTAACAAGTTACACCATTATAATCGTCTCGTCGATACCTTCGAAATGAGCCCAATATAGAATATTTTTTTTATTTAATTATATTATACTTATTTAGTTAATTTACTTTATACCTTTTAGTTTTTATTTTCATTTAGTTAATATAACATTATTATGTTAATGTGATAAGAGTGTAAAACGAAAATTGAAAAAGTAAGAGATGTACCATAAATTAAATAATTAACTATAAGGGTATGAATTGTAAATATTAAAAATATTTTTATGTAATATATATGATATATAATAAAATAATTAAATCAAAAAATATTCAATATTGGGCTCATTTCGAAGGTATCGAAGAGACGAATATAATGATGTAACTTGTTTAAATTAAAACGTATTTGAGTTAATATACAATTATATGTGTTAATATGATGAAGGTATAAAATGAAAATTAGAAAAATAAAAGTGTTGGACAACCTAGGGGGGGGTAAGGTTGTATTTAAAACTTTTACTTTCAAAAATTCTTTTTATAAATAAATACGGAGTAAGTACGGAATAATACAGAAGAGTGTAAATACAAACAGATACACAGATATTATATAAATAAATATAAATGCAAAGCAATTTATATAAACAGATATAATTTAAAAGCACAGCGGAAATGTAAATAGATAAGGGAAAGAAAATACTTGACAACGATATTTTTAAAGTGGTTCACCAAACACAAAGTTGGCTAGTCCACCTCGAGAAAATAACACTTCTCGGAGATCCAATACGAAAACGTGTTCTTTACGGTAGAACACAAACCTTAGTACAACAAACGCGAATCACTCTACTTTGAGAGATTTATGTGGATCACTCACTCTATTCAAACACTTACAAGAGGGTATAATTTTAATATGAATAATCACTCTTGTGTAAGGTTTATCACTTGGATATTTTTAGAGAGTTTGATCACTTGAGTTGTGTTGCTGATTCAACTAATCGAGAGATTTTAATCTGCTATCAACTCAAGATTTCTTACTCAAAAAAAGAGTTTTATAATTTTAACAGTTTAAATATCAAGAGAAGATGCTGCAGAGTCTTTATCAAATGCAGGGAGAGTTATTGTGAATTCGTAGCATTGAAGGCTGGAGGGTTGCATGTATTTATACTGGATGAGCAACTGGTCCTTGGCATTCGCGGTATACCGGCTAACTCTCGCGGTATACCGTGCAGAGGAAAAAGTACTTGTCAGAGAGAAGGTCAAACCTGCAAAAACAAACGGAAATGGTACCCGCGGTATACCGGCTAAACACCGCGGTATACCGTGCAGACTGTACCCGCAGACAAATGGACTTCCAACCAATCAGAGAAGAACAGCAGCCCTTCCGCGGTATACCGCCTGAACCTTCGCGGTATGCCGGCGTCAGAAAAGGCAACTTCTCCAAGACGCAACCAATCTGATAGATCTTCTCAATAAACCTTAATTAATTAAAATTGGGTTTTTAGAAATATCCAAGTGGTATATTATTTTAGGGTGTTTATCATTTTAAAATAAAATGACGCAAATCTTCAGACTTGGATTCTTCAGATAAAATTTATCGAGATCATTAAATAGCTGCACACTCAGATAAAATATTAGATAACAAATAATGCGGTGTGTTTTGTAATCATCAAAATAAATATGGAGATGTGATTTTATGTGTACCAAAAATATATCACAATATTAAAGCTGGGTACACTTGCACCAACAATCTCCCCCTTTTTGATGATGACAAACACAACGCTAAACACGAGAGCATACTCGGTTTCTCTCCCCCTTTTGTCGAAGCAAAAAGGGCTTAAGAAGGTCGCTTATGCTCCCCCTCGAAAGATGCTCCCCCTCAAAATATGAAATATTTGAGAGTTAGTATTTTTAAGGGTTATACTCAAGCATGCCTAAACCAAGTCTTAATTTAAAGAAAGCCTTTTTGTTAAGAGCTTTAGTAAAAATATCGGCCAAATTATCTTCCGAATCAACCTTTTCAAGCACGATTTGGCCTTTTTGAACATTATCTCGTAAAAAGTGATGTCTCAATTCAATATGTTTGGTACGAGAATGTAGCACGGGATTTTTGCTTAAGTTTATGGCACTTGAGTTATCACACATAATTGGAATTTTGGTTAGATGTACCTCAAAGTCGGTAAGTGTGTGTTTCATCCATAGGACTTGAGCACATGCTCTTGCGGCGGCTACATATTCCGCTTCGGTAGTAGACAACGCTACGGATTGTTGTTTCTTGGAGAACCAAGACACAAGTGAGAGACCTATAAAGGCACATACCCCACTAGTACTTTTTCGGTCAACAATAGATCCACCAAGATCGGAATCGGTGAAACACGTTACTTCTAACTCGGGTTGCTTTGCATACCATAAGCCAAGATTAGTAGTACCTCGTAAATATCGAAAAATACGCTTGACAGCTTCATAGTGAGTTTGTTTAGGTGAAGATTGAAAACGAGCACATAAACATACACTAAACATAATATCAGGTCTACTAGCAGTTAAATATAATAAACTACCAATCATTCCACGATAAATCTTTTCATTAAAATCGTTTCCCTCCTCGTCACGAGATAATTGTAAGTTTGTGGTCATTGGAGTTTCAACGGGTTTGACATTTTCAAAGTTAAACTTTTTCAACATATCTTTACAATATTTAGATTGACTAATAAAAATACCAGTTTCACATTGTTTGATTTGCAATCCTAAGAAGTATTTTAACTCTCCCATCATGCTCATTTCAAACTCGCTTGTCATTTTTGCAGAAAATTCATTACACAGTTTTTCATTAGTGGAACCAAAAATAATATCATCAACATATACTTGCACAACTACAATATCATTTTGATCATATTTCACAAACAAAGTATTATCTATTTTACCCATAATATAACCACTAACAATTAGAAAGGTTTTTAATCTATCATACCACGCACGCGGAGCTTGCTTTAAACCATAAAGCGCCTTTTTCAATTTATAAACATGTGTCGGATTTTCAAAAATTTCAAAACCGGGAGGTTGAGAAACGTATACCTCCTCATTTATAATACCATTTAAGAAAGCACTTTTAACATCCATTTGAAATAATTTAAAATCTTTAGCATTTGCAAAAGCGAGAAGCATTCGAATAGACTCCAACCTTGCAACCGGTGCAAAGGTTTCATCATAATCTATACCTTCTTGTTGATTGTACCCCTTGGCAACTAAACGTGCCTTGTTTCGTGTGACTCCACCGTTCTCGTCTACCTTGTTACGGAAGACCCATCTTGTGCCAATAATGGTTTGACTACTAGGGCAAGGAACTAAGTCCCACACATCATTCCTAGTAAATTGGTTTAACTCTTCTTGCATGGCCATTATCCAATCCTCATCACCTAAAGCTTCATCTATGGTTTTAGGTTCTATGGTTGAGATAAAGGCATGGAAAGCACAATGGGTATGGATTTGTGATCTAGTTGTCCTTTGGTTTAGGTCACCTATAATTTGATCTACGGGATGGCCTCGAGCGGTTCTAAGGTTAGGATCATCTATACCTTGTGGAATAAAACAAGGAGGGGCATCACTAGATTCAATATTATTTGTGGAAGGTTGGGTACCTAAATCCAAGTTGCTAAGTTGTTGTGCTAAGACGTCTCCCTCACGGATATTGTCATTTGCTAAGGGTGCACTTGGTTTGGGAGGACTCTCGTCAAAGCTAACATTTAGGGATTCTTCTACAACCATGGTCTCCTTATTTAGAATTCTATAGGCTTTGCTATTCCAAGAGTAACCTAGGAACACTCCCTCATAGGCTTTGGCATCGAATTTGGTTAGATAGGATTTGGTGTTTAAAATGAAACATTTACATCCAAAAACTTTCAGGTGAGCTAAGGAAGGTTTTCTACCACGGTAAAGTTCATAGGGTGTCTTATTTAGGATACTTCTAATTAGGACACGGTTAAGCACATAGGTCGCGGTAGCAACGGCATCACACCAAAACTTTTGGGGAACTTGATGTTCGTTTAGCATAGTTCTACTCATTTCTTGCAACGTTCGATTTTTCCTTTCAACAACTCCATTTGACTGAGGAGTTCGAGGAGCCGAAAAGTTATGAGTTATACCATGTTTATCACAAAAGGCACCAAATTGTACTTCATTATCGAATTCTCGTCCATGGTCCGTACGTATTGAAACAATCGTACAACCTTGTTGGTTTTGAATTCTTTTTCCTAAAAATTTAAACTTTTCGAAAGCCTCATTTTTATGTCTCAAAAATAGAGTCCAAGTATAACGGGAATAATCATCTACAATAACCAAAGTATAAAAATTTCCTCCAAAACTTTGAATAGCCATTGGGCCAAAAAGATCCATATGTAAAAGTTCTAAAACTCTTTGAGTAGAAATAACATTTTTTGATTTATGAGAAACGTGATGTTGTTTGCCGACACGACAAGCATCACAAAAATGATTATCAAATTTTAATTTTGGCAGGTCACTCACAAGCTCCTTATTTTTTAAGTTTTGCATTAATCTTAGATTAGCGTGACCTAAACGCCTATGCCATAAAGTAGAAACATCATGAAGAGAGGATAAGCATACATTTTCAGATACAACAGTTTTGCAAATATATAAATTTCCTTTCACAGAACCAGTCAAAAGAACTTGGCCATTTTTCAAGATTTTGCACGAGTCTTCTTCGAAGACAACAGTTATACCATTTTTACACAATTGGCGAACACTTAACAAATTAAAATGTAAATTATCAACATGATTCACATCAAGAAATTTAACATTATTGCAAGAGACTGTACCTCTCCCAATTATATTTCCTTTGGAGTTTCCTCCAAAAATTACCTGTCCACCATCACATGACTTATATGATGAAAAGAGATTATTGTTTCCGGTCATGTGACGTGTGCAACCACTATCGAGTATCCAGTCCATATCAAGGTTTATCTACAATAATAAAGATGTAATTTTTATGGTCCCCATTTCTCGTGGGTCCTTGACAATTAGTTTCAATGTCAACCAACATGCATATATATAAAGTCAAACAGAATATATATATATAATACATTACATAATATTAATATATATATAATACATCAAACAATATTAATATATATATATAACACATATCAAGTCAAACAAAAATATATATATAATATATTAAACACACAAAGTATATATATATGTAGTGCGTAGGTATATATATATATAAACAGTACATATATATAAACAATATAAAAGTACATATACTATTATATTACTTATATATAATATATACAATAAATTATATTCAAACTATATATATAATATGTAACACATTTAAAGCCATAAACGCATACCACCGGGATTATCATTACTAAACATTCCTTTTGGAATCCATTTATTTACCATTTTAATTTTGCGATTATATTTATCATACACATAAAAACAAGTATTTATATTCGCATTATTATTAGGTTTAGAATATTTATCATGGTACATGCGAGCATACGGTTTTCTCGTATTATAATTTACATTATTTATTTTACGCACATACGGATGTTTTTGCACATATTGATTTTTTGTATTAACTTTAGGTGATTCATAAAATCTTTTGATGGGCATACAAGAACATTTATCTTTGCACGTATCAGAACCAATACCTTTTCTACATTTTATACGGTTAGGCATATTTAGCATGTTAAAGACTTTCTCATTACTACTTTGAAAAGCTTTTGCTAAAAAATCATCCTTTTCATACGAATCACATTTTCCTTTTAAACATGCAATCTCATTCTCAAGAATATCACATTTTGCACAAATAATATTTTCATGTGACTTTTTATTTAAGCATGCAATTTCTTTATTTAGAGCATCACAAGATTTACAAAAATCTTTTTCTCCTAATTTAGTTTCTAATTTAGCAATTATATTCATATCATTTTCAGATTTTTGTTTGCCATTATTAATTTCCTTATTACATGCAGATATCGTTTCTTTTAATCTAGAATTTTCGTCTTGGTAACGATTTGCAAGAGCAGCCATTTTGTGAAATGATTCATATAATTCTTCAAGATTATTTTCATTATCACTATCATAATCTGAGTAAGAAGATTTTACCTCATCGTCGCTTTCGGCCATAAGACAAATAGCTTGATATTCGTCTTCTTCTTCGCTTTCACTCCACGCGCCTCCAATGAAGGCTTTCTCCTTCTTATTTTGAAATTTGTTCTTTTTAGGACATTCATTGGCGTAATGATCTTTGTCGCCACATGAGTAACAAAAACCTCTCTTTGGCTTAGCTTTATCGTCACCACTTGAGTCATCATTTTTCTTTACTTTTTCGTCTCGTTTATGGAACTTACGACTTCGGTTTTCACCACCACGACGGTAGTTACCGTTTCTTTGAAATCTGCCATTGTTAGAAAATTTATTATTATTAAAAAACTTGGAAAAGTTTCTTACCAACATGGCAACTTCATTGAGAGTTTCGGATGGATCTTTTGAGGAGCCAGCTTTCTCCTTTTTCTTCTCGACTTTTGGTGTTGAGACATTTAGAGCGATTGACTTCTTTTTAACTTGCTCCCGATCTTTGTTTCTTTTAAGTGCAATTTCATGCACTTTAAGATTACCGATCAAGTCATCTATCTTCATTATGGAAAGGTCACGGGAGTCTTCTAAAGATGTTATCTTTTGCATCCACTCCGAAGGAAGGGCTCTTAGGATTTTCCTTATATAGTCCTCGTTAGGATAAGTGCGATCCAAACCTTTCAACGTAGTCACAATAAGGTTAAATCTTTTAAACATTGAGTCAATCGACTCATCTTGTTTCATTTCGAACAGTTCATAATCGTGAACTAAAATATTCACTTTACTAGATTTAACTTCCGTGTTTCCACGATGAGTATTATTTAAACTTTCCCATATTTGATTTGCAGTTTTATATGTATATACTCTTTCAATTTCATCAGTTGTTAAAGCAGCATATAATATATTCTTAGCTTCAAAGTTTAAACAAAAATGAGTTTCATCAGAAGTAGTCCATTCATCTATAGGTTTATCAATAAAAACATCATCTTTCACAATGGTGGGTTTAAAATTCCCTTTTTCTATAATATCCCAAATCTTTTGATTTTTGCCACGCACGTGACATTCAAATAGCTCGGCCCAAATGCCAAACTTTTCAGTATCTATCAAAGGGGGTTTTGAAAACACAAAATTAGTTTGTTGAGCCATTTAAAAGAATAAGAGAAATTTATGCAGAATATTTTTGAAAGACCTGCTCTGATACCAATTGTTGGACAACCTAGGGGGGGTAAGGTTGTATTTAAAACTTTTACTTTCAAAAATTCTTTTTATAAATAAATACGGAGTAAGTACGGAATAATACAGAAGAGTGTAAATACAAACAGATACACAGATATTATATAAATAAATATAAATGCAAAGCAATTTATATAAACAGATATAATTTAAAAGCACAGCGGAAATGTAAATAGATAAGGGAAAGAAAATACTTGACAACGATATTTTTAAAGTGGTTCACCAAACACAAAGTTGGCTAGTCCACCTCGAGAAAATAACACTTCTCGGAGATCCAATACGAAAACGTGTTCTTTACGGTAGAACACAAACCTTAGTACAACAAACGCGAATCACTCTACTTTGAGAGATTTATGTGGATCACTCACTCTATTCAAACACTTACAAGAGGGTATAATTTTAATATGAATAATCACTCTTGTGTAAGGTTTATCACTTGGATATTTTTAGAGAGTTTGATCACTTGAGTTGTGTTGCTGATTCAACTAATCGAGAGATTTTAATCTGCTATCAACTCAAGATTTCTTACTCAAAAAAAGAGTTTTATAATTTTAACAGTTTAAATATCAAGAGAAGATGCTGCAGAGTCTTTATCAAATGCAGGGAGAGTTATTGTGAATTCGTAGCATTGAAGGCTGGAGGGTTGCATGTATTTATACTGGATGAGCAACTGGTCCTTGGCATTCGCGGTATACCGGCTAACTCTCGCGGTATACCGTGCAGAGGAAAAAGTACTTGTCAGAGAGAAGGTCAAACCTGCAAAAACAAACGGAAATGGTACCCGCGGTATACCGGCTAAACACCGCGGTATACCGTGCAGACTGTACCCGCAGACAAATGGACTTCCAACCAATCAGAGAAGAACAGCAGCCCTTCCGCGGTATACCGCCTGAACCTTCGCGGTATGCCGGCGTCAGAAAAGGCAACTTCTCCAAGACGCAACCAATCTGATAGATCTTCTCAATAAACCTTAATTAATTAAAATTGGGTTTTTAGAAATATCCAAGTGGTATATTATTTTAGGGTGTTTATCATTTTAAAATAAAATGACGCAAATCTTCAGACTTGGATTCTTCAGATAAAATTTATCGAGATCATTAAATAGCTGCACACTCAGATAAAATATTAGATAACAAATAATGCGGTGTGTTTTGTAATCATCAAAATAAATATGGAGATGTGATTTTATGTGTACCAAAAATATATCACAATATTAAAGCTGGGTACACTTGCACCAACAAAAAGGTATAAAGTAAACTAACTAAATAATTATAGGGGTATGAAATAAAATTATATATGAAACCCATTTCCACGTCCACACATTTAGTCCGCGATCCATAAATTTTCATCGCGGACCAGGGGGTTAAAATGTAAATTTCATCGCGGATGAGGGGCCATCGCGGGTACCGCGGGTAAACTTCGAGGGGTGTTTGGTCAGAGTCCGGGATCGCGGGATTATGGGTCATTCGGCAAATTCAAAGAGATTTGGGGCATTTTGGTAACCGATTTATCAACTTGGGCATTTTAATTAATTTCCCTAAAATTTAGTGGCATGAATTTGTGGAAAAGTCGACGTTGACTAAAAAATAGATATGAGTCCGTGATTATGGTCCTTTTTACGGATATTTTTGGATATTTTGGTTAAATTGGAGAGGTTTTGAGTATATCTGTAAGTCAAAATCGAAGTTAGGGCATTTTAATTAATTTCTCTATTTTAAACAACCGATCTTATTTTAGTATTTTCATCTTTGAGCATGTTATAATCCAATCTCAACTTGTCCAAACTTGTTTTTGTGATCCTTTGTTTGTTGTTGGATGGAAAAAAGAGAAATAGAACATGAGATTAATGAGATAAAAAAATAAAAAATAACAAAAAAATGAAGTTTATTTATGCATCCAAACTGTTTAGCGGCCGCTTATCAAATGCTTACCCCGGTAAGCACTTACCGGTCAAATTAGTAGCACTTACTTATCGGGTAAGATTTTTGTCCAACAAAACGCTATTGTATGCAACAACGGTAAACACTAACCGTGATAAGAGTCTTCGTCGTCACTTACCGGGTACAATCGTGCAGAAACAAGCGAGCGTAGGCCCTACCCTTCACCTAGTAAGAAGTGTTTTTCTTGGCGAAACTTCTTTTTAGAATTTATTGCTACTAGTGGTAAAGAAATTGAATCAATGTCATCGAATGCAAGCTCTGATAAAGTGTTTTAGTTCTTTTCGGGTAAGATTTTTGGTCATTGCCATATTCATCAGTAAGGTAATGTGACTTGGTAACAAGGTTTTAAATGGCGTGAGGCGTGGGCGCGTGGCGTGGCGGTGAGGCCAAACCTCAAGCCTTAGGAGCCACGGCAAGCCATGACGTTTATCAAGGTGTGACTTATGGCAGCAAATCTATATATCATATATAATATTATATATAAAAACATATGTTTTGTATTATTAATTGATGAGACAATGACCAATAAACTAGTTAAATTAGGTTATATATTAAAAACTAGCAAATAAAACATTAAAAACGTAAAGAAAAATTATATATCGCGTTATAAAAGACCGCACATTAGGCCATGGATAATGTAACATCCCTTAATCCCAACATACAAGTTTCATATAATTCACCACAAAATAACATATCATAATCCAAATACGGTCCCTTAAATTCTACAATTTGGTCTTTCAGTACAAACTTTTTCAAATAAAGTAAAATACATAACAACTACTAAATATAACTGAAATCTTCATAATCATTCAACATCCACAAAAGCTAAACATGAGAATTCCTATCATTGTCTTTTGTTTGCTCCTTGACCTGGAATACATATTTTAAAACAAAATTGAGGGTTAGACCTTGAGGTCTAGTGAGAAAAATCCCCGTTAGTTAAAGAAAAACATTTGCACATAATTCACATAAGAATACCAAATATGACCCATGCATTATGTATCTTTCCATCTCTGTCTCTTTTCTTTTCCTTGGCCATATTAATTGGTAGCAAGCCAATTAATTAATTTACACCGCTGTACTAAATACAGCCAACACCACTGTCCCTTTGTACAGCCAACTTCCACCGGTCCTAAGCCCGGCCAACTAGTACTCATACAATGTAATATTCATATAAACACTATATGCACTATATTACATTTAATCACATATATGTATTCCATTTGAAAAACATTTCAAATAAAACTCACCTCGTGCGTTATTACAAAAACTCTTTCAAGGTAATTCACGTAAGTCGCTCCTTCACCGAATCTGAAATCACAAAATACCAAATATTTCTCTTAACACTAAACTTATAAAATTCTAAACTCAAATCGCAATGAACAGTACCCAAATCGCAATCTCCTATTGCGATTTCATCTTGAAGTCGCAACCCTCTATTGCGATTCCACCCTGGAGTCGCAACCCTCCATTGCGATTCCACCCTGGAGTCGCAACCCTCTATTGCGATTCCAAACTCGAATCGCAACCAACTACTGCGATTCCAAGCCAAGTCGCAAACGACCATTGCGACTTCAATGCCAAGTCGCAACCAACTGTTGCGACTTCGTTGAAGGTCGCAGTCGTCTATTGCGACTCCGATGAATATCTCAGTCCACTGTTTCATCCTAAAACCCAGATTTTGCAGTTTTATACTATGTATGATGTTATAAAAATGCAGAAATGCTTAAGACCATTAACACAACCCAACCATATGCTTAAATTTCCTAAAACATCCATTTTTAACAAAACCCATTTGAACACTTAACTAGCAACCTTTCAAGAACACTTTGAGGAATCTACAACACAAAAAGGTGTGGATAGTTTACCTTGATTACTTCAGTTTGGTACAAAATCACAGCAGCAATTTCCTTCTTCTTCTTCAATTCTCTCGATCTCTCTCTCTTTCTCTCGTTTTCTCTCAACCAAGAAACACATACACTCACATAGATTTAAGATATTTCTTTATTATCCAAATGAAGACATCATTTCCTAAATGACATACTAAAGTCGGTTATAGTATCAAGTTTGGCTAAAATGACCAATTAAACCCCAAGTTTCTCTCAATTGGCAAAACTTACCCCCAAACTTCCAAGTAACAATTAAAACTTAACCCTT
Source organism: Saussurea involucrata (assembly GCA_033807775.1). Taxonomy (NCBI): domain Eukaryota; kingdom Viridiplantae; phylum Streptophyta; class Magnoliopsida; order Asterales; family Asteraceae; genus Saussurea; species Saussurea involucrata. The sequence continues at coordinate 8,851,723 of CM066325.1, read as the reverse complement.
AACTCCTAACTCCATAAAAACTATAACATAAAGACTTGTAAAATTCCCAATTTAACTTAGATAAAATACCTGGTTATTACAACATCTCCCCCTTAAAATAATTCCGTCCCGGAATTGGATCAAGCTTAAAAGGTAAGAATACTTATGACTACTACTTCGAACTTCATCAAAACTATAGAAACTAACTGAATAGACACTCCGCCTCTATCTATACCTCTAACACAAATAAGTAACAAAAGCACGAAATACCAAGAACCACTTCGTACCGAAGTCATATAACACTTTAGTACGTATAGAGTTTATAGAAATATACCTGTAACCTCATCAGGACTTTCTTCCACCTCTTGTTCCGTCATCTGAAAAACACGGCCTTGAACTCTCGGTGCTTCAGACCCTTGTACCTTTCCCGATTCAACTTCCGTTAATCTCGTTGTTGTACTACCCTGACGTGCTTTCCACTGTGGACATTCTGACTGAATATGATCAGGGGAATTGCAAACAAAACAGAATCGATTTGCGCGACAATTCTTAGCGATGTGTCCCGTCCTTCCACACTTATAACAACTTCTAGGATCAACATAACAATTTCCTTGATGTACGCGGTTGCATTTTGGACATAGTTTTTCATTTTGTCTAAAAGGTATGCGACTATCGAACATTTGAATTTCGTATTCCGTTGAATCATGCGTCATTTCTTCCGACTTTCTTTTCCCAGCACTCTTATCCCCAACATCCCTCTTATTGTCTCGCTCCACATTTTCCGCAACATTTACCGCTTCTGAAAAAGTATTAGGTCTCGCTGCAGTCACTAACTTTCTAATCTCTGAGTTCAATCCGAATACATACCTTTCCATCTTCATCTTTTCTGTGGCAACATAATACTCCCCAAAACGCGACTTTTCTAAGAAACGGGCAGTGTAGTCTCTTACTGACAAATTTCCTTGTTGTAGACTCAGGAATTCCTCTTCCAACTGTCTAACTGTGGCTTGCGGACAAAACTGTTCCTTAAATGCTCTCGAGAATTCGCCCCAAGTAAAAGTTGAATATACATCAGGTCCTTCAGAGTCAATGAGGGCCTCCCACCAATACAAGGCATCCGCTTTCAACATTGCTGTTCCATATAACACTTTATCTTCTTCCGCGCATTTACTTGTTTTAAATACAGCTTCAACTTCCTTCAGCCATCGCATTGCTTTTACTGGATCTCTGTCCCCTCCATAGGTGGGTGGTTTACAGCTTAAAAACATTTTATAATCACACTTTCTTGGTGCTGATGTGACAATAGGTGCGATAGGCACTTCACTTTCAAGGGTAGGGTCTGGTATTGCTGTTTCCGTATGATGAGTCTGGTTAAACATGGCTTGAATATTTGCCTGAAGTCTTCCCATTTCAACCGCTAGATCGTCTCTCGTAACAAACTCTGTGCCTCGCCCCTGTACACTGCCCCCTGTCCTACCTCTGCCTCTTTCTCCCCCTCTTCCCCTTCCTCCGGCTGTTTGTCTCGTTCCACTTGCCATTCTGTTGATTCAAACAAGGTTAATATACACATAAGCACATACCCCATATAATAAAGTATTCTGGTTCAAACATGTACCTGTAAGATCATAATTACACTGGCCAGGTGTAATCTGAAATTACCTTACATGATGCTCCTTCTACCTTTTTATATTTATCATCCCAAGGTTCTATAATAACAAGGACATCCTACTTCGCATGCAATTTAAGTCTAGGTACAGATACTAATACCTAAATCTCTTAAACTAAGGCTCTGATATCATCTGTAACATCCCTTAATCCCAACATACAAGTTTCATATAATTCACCACAAAATAACATATCATAATCCAAATACGGTCCCTTAAATTCTACAATTTGGTCTTTCAGTACAAACTTTTTCGAATAAAGTAAAATACATAACAACTACTAAATATAACTGAAATCTTCATAATCATTCAACATCCACAAAAGCTAAACATGAGAATTCCTATCATTGTCTTTTGTTTGCTCCTTGACCTGGAATACATATTTTAAAACAAAAATGAGGGTTAGACCTTGAGGTCTAGTGAGAAAAATCTTCGTTAGTTAAAGAAAAACATTTGCACATAATTCACATAAGAATACCAAATATGACCCATGCATTATGTATCTTTCCATCTCTGTCTCTTTTCTTTTCCTTGGCCATATTAATTGGTAGCAAGCCAATTAATTAATTTACACCGCTGTACTAAATACAGCCAACACCACTGTCCCTTTGTACAGCCAACTTCCACCGGTCCTAAGCCCGGCCAACTAGTACTCATACAATGTAATATTCATATAAACACTATATGCACTATATTACATTTAATCACATATATGTATTCCATTTGAAAAACATTTCAAATAAAACTCACCTCGTGCGTTATTACAAAAACTCTTTCAAGGTAATTCACGTAAGTCGCTCCTTCACCGAATCTGAAATCACAAAATACCAAATATTTCTCTTAACACTAAACTTATAAAATTCTAAACTCAAATCGCAATGAACAGTACCCAAATCGCAATCTCCTATTGCGATTTCATCTTGAAGTCGCAACCCTCTATTGCGATTCCACCCTGGAGTCGCAACCCTCCATTGCGATTCCACCCTGGAGTCGCAACCCTCTATTGCGATTCCAAACTCGAATCGCAACCAACTACTGCGATTCCAAGCCAAGTCGCAAACGACCATTGCGACTTCAATGCCAAGTCGCAACCAACTGTTGCGACTTCGTTGAAGGTCGCAGTCGTCTATTGCGACTCCGATGAATATCTCAGTCCACTGTTTCATCCTAAAACCCAGATTTTGCAGTTTTATACTATGTATGATGTTATAAAAATGCAGAAATGCTTAAGACCATTAACACAACCCAACCATATGCTTAAATTTCCTAAAACATCCATTTTTAACAAAACCCATTTGAACACTTAACTAGCAACCTTTCAAGAACACTTTGAGGAATCTACAACACAAAAAGGTGTGGATAGTTTACCTTGATTACTTCAGTTTGGTACAAAATCACAGCAACAATTTCCTTCTTCTTCTTCTTCAATTCTCTCGATCTCTCTCTCTTTCTCTCGTTTTCTCTCAACCAAGAAACACATACACTCACATAGATTTAAGATATTTCTTTATTATCCAAATGAAGAGATCATTTCCTAAATGACATACTAAAGTCGGTTATGGTATCAAGTTTGGCTAAAATGACCAATTAAACCCCAAGTTTCTCTCAATTGGCAAAACTTACCCCCAAACTTCCAAGTAACAATTAAAACTTAACCCTTAACTCCTAACTCCATAAAAACATTAACATAAAGACTTGTAAAATTCCCAATTTAACTTAGATAAAATACCTGGTTATTACAGATAACGTGGCGTAAAATACAAGCCTTGAGCCACGGCGCGCCATGGCAGCTGTCGCGGCGAGCCTTTTAGAACAGTGATTGGTAAGCATTTACTCGGATAAGCGTTTGATAAACGACCCCTTAGTCGGCTTCATAACTAAACACTAATTTAACGTAATTCATACAATAGTTTTATGCATAGATGCCTATTTGTTATTTCTCTTGCATCCAATATTTGAAGTAGTGAAAATTTCTTGTTTCAATGATATTTTTTTGTCCCTCACTATGAAATTTTGGTAACATTGTTTTTGGTTAATTTTTTTTTTGTGTTTGATGGTATTTATACTATTAAAAAATGAACAAATTTTTACATAATTAAGGTCAAATCAAACATAATATTTATTATAATTATGTAAAATTGATTTTTATGTTTGTGCGTTTTATATACATGTGCATACAATCCTTAAATTGAAGACGATGTACATGGCAACTTATTCATCTTTTTGGAACACATGTTTATCGTCTTCATCTTTTGGGTTGCGTATACATGTTCATGCTTGCCAAAAAATTGAAAAACATTGAATATGGTTCCTCATTCAGATGTACATTAACCTATAAAACTAAAGAACGATTGAATATAATGATTCATTCACATGTGCATACAAACTAGAAAATGAAGGACGGTGAATACAATGACTCGGTCACATACTCACATATTCATACGATTAAAAAAATGAAGGATGGTGAATACGATGACTCATTCACACGTGCATACTACCCATAAATTGAAAGACAAGGAATACACTAATTCATTCGCAAGTGCTTGTAGCACACAAATGAAAAAAAATGAGATTCTTATAACTCTTCATAATGGTAGTTCTTATAGGTTATTTCATTTTTTACTTGTAAAAACCTTGTTGAGCATCTCCGACAGCTTTCCAATTTTGAAGAAAATGGAGAATATGAGGATTTTGAGCTATAATTGTGCTCCAACAGTTTCCCGAAAACTATCACCAAAATGGAAAATGCAGGAAAGAGAAGAAGTTTTTCTTACAAATATGGAGCTTCTCAGAAACGAGAGCACCAACAGAAATATTGAAAATAAATATTTAGATAGAAAAATAATATTTTAATAGATTAATGAAATATTTTAATATTATATCAATGTTTGTTTCTCTAAAATAGAAAATCTGTTGGAGACGAATACAATTCTTTTTGGAGATTTTAATTTTTCATTCTCTATTTTAAAGAAATTTTAAGGATTCGGTTGGAGATGCTCTTAGCTTACAATTAGCCTTATCAGCCATCAACTAGTTTGCTTAAGGAAGCCTTGACGATGATAGGGACCAAGTTTTAAGTTGTTAAAACTAGGAGGAAGTAAAGTGAAAAATTAAAATGCGATTTGGTTACATTCATTTTGGGTTTATAACTTCAAGGCATATTCTTCCCCCTTCAACCATTATCGCCGCTACAAGGGTTTAGCCTCCCTTTCCTCTCCGCCGTTACCACCACCTCCGCCGTTACCACCACCACCACCGCCGCCGCCGTCACCTAATGGAATTGGCTCTTACCAATGTCACCTACCGCCACCACCCACACCCTCTCTCCCTCCTCCACCACCACCGCCCTTTCTCTAAATCCATATCATTCCACAAATCACCATCGTTTTCACCCTTAACATCAACCAGAGCATCCTTCCGTAACCCTAATTACGCAAACCCTAAACCTCAGTTACCAAAATTCGTAAACCCTATCTCACTATCCTTCCTCAAATCCACCTTCGTAGCCGGCGTCACAATCACCGCAATTTTCCTCTCACGTTTCACCGTCAAACCCGCAATCGCGACTCCAATTTCATCACCTCCACCTCCGGCCACCGTAGAAACCGCCGATTCCAACTCCGAAGAACAACAAGAAGAAAAAGCCCTAGAAGAGCATCTGTGCTCACACCCCGAAGATACCAAAGCTCTGAAATCCCTAATGGAATTGAAAATCAAAATCGGAAAGGTTCAGGAGGCTGTCGGTATACTCAATCAGTTGATTAATCTCGAACCTGAAGACAGCGAATGGGAATTACTCAAGAATCATTTGCATTCATACGGCGGAGATCACGAATCTGCGAAATTAGGGTTTGAGGAGATTCTATCAAAAGATCCATTACGCGTGGAGGCTTATCATGGTTTGGTAATGGCTGCTTCTGCAAAAGAATCCCCCACTGAATTGAAAGATGTTGAGAAAAGGATAGTGGAGGGAATGGAGAAGTGTAAGAAAGAAAAAAAGAAGGATGAATTTAGGGATTTTAAGCTGTTATTAGCTCAAATTCGTGTAATCCAAGGGGATTATAACGATGCTTTAAAGATTTATCAGGAGTTATCGAAGGAAGAACCTCGAGATTTTAGGCCATATTTGTGTCAAGGGATTATATATACATTGTTAGGAAAAACTGATGATGCTGAGAAGAATTTTGGAAAGTACAGAAGGCTTGTTCCTAAGGGACATCCTTATACTAGATATTTTGATGATAATATGGTTGCAACAAAGCTGTTTGCAGAGAAGGTGGAGAAGGAGAACGAACGAGCTTATTCGAAGAGCTGAAAATAAAGAGGGGGTGCTGATCATGTATAGCAAAGGTTCTATTTTGATACTCTGCTGTGCTTTTTGTTTATTGTTTGGTTATTGTGTAGTGAAGATTATGGTTATTTTACTTGTTAGCAGGCTTAATGGTATATTGTTCCAATTGGGATCTAATTGGGAACACCTATGATTTGAGTATGGTTTAAATTTTGGTGGGATGTTGTTAACTGTTAAGTGATTAAAGTAGGTTTTGTTTTAATGTTAAAATGAGGAAGTTATCACTTCTGTTAGTTAGATGTTGTCTGCTTTGCTACTTGTGTGATTCAATTCCAAGAACTTGAGAAGAAAATGAAGTTGTTAATCACTTGGGTTCTGGGTTGTGATGTACTGGTTAAGGGGATGTAGTGGAAATCTTATCTTTCTGGGTTCGAATCTAGGCGTTGCCAAAGCTCTTGTAGCCATGGAGGTTCACCTGCACCTGCACCTGCACCTGCGATGACTCTCCAGAGACCATTCTTTGGGTTCGAATCTACGTGCCGCTAAAGCTCTTGTGGCATGGAGGTTCACTTGCGATGACTCTAGACCATTCTTTGGGTTCTAATCTAGGCGCTGTCAAAGCCCTTGTGGCCATGGAGGCTCACTTGTGATGACTCTAGGCCATTCATGGTCGCCTGGGGGATTAGTCGGTGCACGTAAACTGACCCTGTTAGTAATAACCTGCTAAAGCCCTTGTGTCTATGGAGGTTCAGCCGTGACGACTCCAGACCATTTGTTGGTTCTAATCTAGGTGTTGCCAAAGTCCTTGTGGCCATGGAGGTTCACTTGCCATGACTCTGTGCCATTCGTTGGGTTCTAATCTAGGTGCTGCCAAAGCCGTTGTGGCCATGGACTTCACTTGCGATGACTTCAGACCATTCTTTGGGTTCTAATCTAGGCGTTGCCAAAGCCCTTGTGGCCATGGAGGTTCACCTACGATGACTCTTAAGCCATTCGCGGTCGCTTGGGGGATAAGTCGTTGCGCGTAAACTGACCTTATTAGTATTAGGTTGAATAATTCTATTAGTATTCAGTTTATCAGATTCTTTAGGTTTTGTTTTGCGGTATTGAGTCAAATTTGATTGCTATAAGATATAACCTCATGGAATTGTGAGTTTGTTTTAGGAAATTTTCAGATCAACCAAGGTTTTAGGTGCTTATCTTGATGTCATGGTGTGCTTTGCTTTGTTTAAGTCTTGCTTATGCACAATGTTCCGATGAATCTTGGAAATGCTTAGCTTGAAGGAGTTTATGAGCTTATTCAGTAGTAGTTGTCAGTATTGCACTTTGTGTTTTCCTTCTTTGCCATGTTGTTATAGCGGTCAGTTCCGTGATTTGATATAGCGGTTATCGCTATGGTAAACCGGTGGTATAATGGTTCACAAATAGCGGTTCATGTAGTAATTACAATTATATATAAATGATTTTATGTGTACGTAACATGTTATATATGTGTATATAGAGAGTCAGGTTCGTATGAGAATAAGAAAATGGTTTAATCACAAGTGATTTACGCGACCTCAGATTTGAAATAAAATAAAATTCAAAATTCAATCAATTTCATCAAAAATTCAAATATATATTATTGATAACTCATTTAGAATGAGATTTTATGAGTAACAATATTGATCTAACACTAGAAATAAAATAAAGTAAATATCTAAGGGGCTGTTTACCAAACGCTTATCTGGGTAAACGTTTATCAAGTCACATTATCTACCGGATTAATATGGCATGGGCAAAAAAATCTTACCCGGTAAGTGAGGGCGATGACTCTTACAACGGTTAGCGCTTACCGGGTGAATTGTTGTCTACAAAACCGATTTGGTGGACTAAAATCTTACCCGATAAGTAAGTGATAGTTTTAAATTTTACCAGTAAGTGTTTACCCGATAAAGTATTTGGTAAACGGGCCCAAAATCTGCGGATATTGCTAGAAGATATCATCAATAGATTCTATTGTTGATGTTTTAATATATTATTGGTGCCAAAAACTCTTCATGGGACCATCGCAGACCACTATTGTAACGTTGCAAAGGTGGTGAGAAGATGATCAAATGACCATTTTTTGGTCTTTTTTTTCTGAAGGGCAGAAGAGACTTTTGTTATCCAACAACCAATTACCAGTTTACAGAACAAATAAGCCACAGAGCTATTCAGAACAACAACAAACATAGGAAACAATTAACCACACTTATCAAGCCACGGACAAACGCCACCATGGGCTTCACCATCACGCAGCATCAAACAACAGCTTCAAGAACAAGAAGAATCAGACGCACGGGACTGCACTGTTGCTGCACCTCGAACAAGGACAAGGCTGTCCACAAACAGCCGCTGTTTGGCTTAATGGGGACAGCCCAACCTTCACGAAACAAACAGACGCACCAGGTCTCCTGCTGAACGTCTCAGGCTACATCGACCCGGGCTTAGCAGCCAGCTGTTCCAATCCGTGATCAGTTCTATGTCTCTACGCTTGATCCATTCGAAAACTTTCAGTTGCGCCGTGAAGAATCAATCTGAAATATTTCCTTGCTCCTTCTCGAATACCACCGATGTGTCCATATTAGGTAGAGTATGCACCAGATCGTTGCTATCCATCTTTTTAAGACTTCCGCATTGTTACTTATTTGTCCGCACATCCCCAATAAATCACTTACCCGTTAGTTGCCAAAGTGATTTCACATCCTCACAATTGATCAAAGCATGGTCTACCGTCTCCACCGAAATTCCACACCTCGGACATAATCTTGTATCCAACTCAATTCCCAATTTGTCCAAAACCTCTCTTGTCGGAATCCTCCCAAGCCTTACCCTCCACACGAACACACATATTTTCTTTGGGATGGATTTAACCCATTTTATTTCCACCCAATTGTTCTCACCGCCCACTCTTTTTTCTTCTAATAAACCCCTCACTTTCTTGACCGAAAACCCATTTTGAGGATCCAAAGACCAGACCTCCCCCTCGGCTCACGCCTCCAACCCCACTTCCAAGCCCACGCGTCCTCTACCCAACACCGAGACACTTTTATTTGTCTCAAGTTGAAAAAGTCTCGGGCATTCTTCCTTTAGCGGTCGATTTGAAGCCAAAGACTCCTCTCAAAACCTCGTCTCCGCTCCGTCCCCTATCTCCTTTACCATCGAACCCACAAAATTTACCCCTTCCTTCCCTATCTCTCTCCCCACACTCACAACATCCCTCCATACCCCAATGCCCTTCAAACTACTATGGTTACCTTCTAACAAACCCCCATCCCATCCCATTTTTTGGTCTTTGCACGAAGGGGCGGACCCACTAAGAGCTTATGGGTGTCCCGTGCACCCGCTCATTTACTTACCGTACAGGGAAAAATGTAGATGCTGCGTAGGTGCACCCGCTTGATTTTGAGGATGCTCTCAAATAGTTTTAAACTACGTTTATAACACAAAGTTGCAGTTTGGCCGGATGGTCTTTAAGGACATGTTAAAGCTCCCTTCAGTTTTAGTTGAGGTCTGGTGTTTTATTTTTTTATTTCTAAAATCTAGAGCCATTAGTTCTATTTTTTTATTTTTTATTTTTTATTTTGTTAACCCTCCAACTTTTGTTCTAAAATTTAGAGAATGAGTTTAAAAAAAATTAAAAACAAAAGCTCAAGTTTTCGCCCCTGTTAAGTTTTTAGAATAGTTTTTTTGTAACAACCAAGATTTTAATTTAGTCATAATTAGAATTTGTGGAAGAATTTCGAATTTAGAAAATTGTGTGGTCTAAGTGTAAAGAACTAAAAGTATGGTGTTTAGTGAGAAAAGTATAAAAAGGAAGGGAAAACCCTAATTTCTCATTTAAGCTTTTTTCTAGTGTGTGTGGCTGGAAGAAAGAACAAGAAAAGGGATTTTGGCAATAGAGGAAGAAGGAGCTGCGATTTTCAGTTGAGTTTTGGGAAGAACTCCATAATCATCCAGGTAAATCAAATCCTATCCCTCTCTAATTTAGTGTGTGTATTGTGGGAAATTAGAAAAGAAACTTAAATCTTATGAGTTTATCGTGTTTCCCCATTAATCCGCGTAAGGTGTGTTGTAGTTTGGGTTAATGTGTAGCTATTGACCCATTTTGCTAATCTGGAGGTGTTGAGGGAATTAAGACTTTTTATGCAATTTTCTGCGTTTCTAGGTTTTTCTCGTAGCGTCCGGAAACCCTCAAGTCAGGGTAGTGTCCGGACGATTGGTGGTGTCCGGATGAGAGTAGTGTCCGGGTGAGTGTTGTCCGGGTAGAGTTGTGGTAGTAGTTTCCGGTAGTTTAACCGGAAACCCTTGAGAATCCGGATAGAATGTCCGGATAGTTTTGGTTGTCCGGGTAGAACGTCCGGATAGCTCTGGTTGTCCGGATAGTCTTGGCTGTCTGGATAAAGTGTCCGGAAAGTTGTGGTATGGCACTGTAGTGCAGCCTGTTAGTTCGAGAGGTTAACCGTGTGAGTGTGTAGTTCGATCAAGTGACTTATCGCAGTAGTGTGTATCCTTATAGGTTCTGATGAAGGGAGAATCCACCTGGTAAGAGGATTAAGCAGGACGTCAGGTGAGTCTTTCTGAACCTAAATTTTATACAAGTGTGTGGTTGATGATTTTTATCTAATTGTGAGTTTTCCAACTATTTTATTACAAAGTGAAGACTAAGTGTGTGGCACGGTTATCATTTAAACGGTGTGCTTTTCAATTATTTTTTTATTGAAAAATGACGAGCCAGTGTGTGGTGTGGTTATTATGTAACAGTGTGCTTTTCAACTGCTTTTATTTCAAGGCAAGGTATAAAGGTGTGATTTATATGTGTGGCTTATATGTGTGATTTAAATGTGTGTGACCATGCTCTGGCTTTTGTGTGAAATGGGGGTGTGTCCCATGATTAATATATATATGAATTCGTTTCATATATGGGCGGTGTGTGCCCGATTACGCTGTCACGGTGTGTGTGACATGGGCGGTGTGTGCCCGATTGCGCCGTCACGGTGTGTGTGACTTTAGCGCGTGCCAATAGCATGTGTCAAAGTGTGCTTATCTATTTTGTGTGCTTGTTATGATTTATACAAACTCTTTCATAACTGATTATTATAAACTGTGAGATTTTGGTGTGACTTGGTGTGGAGGGAACTCACTAGACCTTATGGTCTAACCCTCGCTTTTCAAAACTAAAACCTTTTTCAGGTAAGCAGTAGTCAAGAGCAAGTTTAGAGATTTGGCAGGACGTGGGTCGGAGCTCGTGTTTAGAAGAATTAGAAGAACTTCCTTTTATGTCTAGTTAGACTTTCTCAGCTGTATTTAGGGTTGTTTCCACAAACCCTTTGTTGTAAGTGTGATTAGTGTGTCCATGTTGAGCCGTTTATGGCGTTATGAATTAAAGAAGTAGCTTGTAGCTTGTACGTTATGTTTTGGGTTGTTACATTTTTACTAGAAAAAAGTGAAAAACCTAAACATCAAAAAACTCTGAAAATCAACCAAAAAACCGAAAAACTCTCGAAATCTACCGAAACCCGTAAAAAATATTCCCAAAGAGCGGAATTCGGCTAAAAACACATCGAGCGGCTTTACCGACATTTGATACAATTTAAAGGTGCACCTGCTCGACCAAAATCCTGGATCCGCCATTGAACTCAAGCAATATTTGTTCTCTTGAATAGTTATTCTTTAGATCATCTTGGTAAAACATATTCTAGGGCAGAGTAGATATATATTGATACAGCGTACAAGTGACATGGGTTGGTGTTTGTTAGTGGTAAAAACCGTTTAGACAATTTGTCACTTGTTGATTAATCGTATATTTTCGGAACAATTTGCTGGTTTGTAGATTAAAAAAGTAAAAAAAAAAAAATACAAACTATTGAACATTTTGAAATTACTGTATTCACCATAGTTGCTTATACGTCTATAATTAGTATTACCGGTTCTCATTTGATTGATAAGTTTTGACTTATTATTTAATAAGTGTATTTGATCAAATTCATATAGTTCTCTAAAATCAATATATATATATATATATATATATATATAGAGGACGATAATCAAATAAGAACCACAAATATGTTACAAACCCGTGAGAACCAATGTAAAATTTTTTGTTTACATGATTTTTTTTCATCAAAACCTATGATTTAAGATATTGTTACACATATGTTCGTGTTCACCTTATGAAAAGTTTACATATGAAAAACGAATTTTGTTTCACCTAGTGAAATGAAAAATACTCGTAAAAAATATTCACATGGTGAAACAAATCCATGTGAAACTATCATATTATGAAACACATATATTTGAAGTAAAATATAATAAATCCTAGCATTTGATTAAAAAATATCATGTAAAAAAATATTTTTTATATCAGTTCTCACGGTTTATAACATATTTGTGGTTCTCACATGATTTAACCCTTATATATATATATATATATATATATATATATAAGAGAATGTAAAAGAGAGAGTTAAGGAGAAGTATTTTATCATATTTATCTTTTTTTTTCTTAATTTTGATTTATTTTTAAATCATTTCAACACATTAAATGCTAAAGCTTTTCATTTTCTTTTTTAATTTAAATTAGAAATCATTTGTACTTTCATTTGTAAACTAACAATGATTATAAATTAAAAAAATTATCAAATTTACTATGTTTTATTTTATATTTAATAGATAATAATATTTTTTTTTATTTAGTAAGCCAACATCAATACATATATATAAAGGAGAATGTAAGAGAGAGAGAGTTAAAGAGAAATATTCTATCATATTTATCTTTTTTCTCTTAATTTTGATTTATTTTTAAATTATTTCAACACATTAAATGCTAAAGCTTTTCATTTTCTTTTTTAATTTAAATTAGAGATCATTTGTACTTTCATTTGTAAACTAACAATGATTATAAATTAAAAAAATTATCATATTTACTATGTTTTATTTTATATTTAATAGATAATAATATTTATTTATTTATTTTTATTTAGTAAGCCAACAATGCTTATAAATCAAAAATATTTATTTATTTTTTTATTTATTTTCATTTTTTAACTTAAATTAGAAATCATTTGTACTTTCATTTGTAAACTAACAATGAAAGTAAATTAAAACATTTATCAAATTTGCTAATTTTTATTTTTATTTTAATAGATAATAATGTTTATTTGTTTATTTTTATTTAGTAAGCCAATAATGCTTATAAATCAAAAATATTTATTTATCTTTTATTTGTTTTCTTTTAGTAAGCCAACAATGCTTATAAATCAAAAATATTTATTTACTTTTTTTAGTAAGCCAACAATGCTTATAAATCAAAAATATTTTTAATATGGTATTTTTTTGGTATGCTAACAATACTTAGGGTGAGCAAAACCCGACATATCCGAAATATCCGACCCGACCCGGCCCGTATTTCCAGCTAAAACCCCGCCCGATAAACCCGAACCCGTATACCACCGATCCGAGTATTTATTCGGTTAAACTAGGATCGGGTTGGGTATGGGTTTTACCCACCCGACCCGTCCGAAATATCCGAAAATAAAAAATTGATATTATTTAATAAATTTTATATATCTGATTAATATCTATTATCTAATATCTAAATAAATGATTTCAGATTTTCAGTCATATTGATTTCAGAAAAGTTTTCGCCCTAAAACCCCAAAATCAAATCACGATCGTCGATCGCCAGTCGCCACCATCCACACCCCCCCGTCGGCCATTCTCCATCACCGCCGTTGCGCCGCCCACCACCAGTCCACCACCACGAGCCACGGCTGTCCGCTTCCATCGACGGCCCTCCCCTCTCCAGTCTCCACAGTGGACAGTGGTAAGTGGTAACTGGTATTCTATTTCTGGTAAGCTTGAAAGCTTCTAAGTTCTGATTTCTAGGGTTTTTATATTTGCCTATTTGGTATAATGTTGGTATTTAACTATTTATTATGTTAGAATGTTAGTTACAATGTTGATTTGGTATTTATTATTTAACCATATAAGTATGTAAGTATTTATTATGTTAGAATGTTAGTTACAATGTTGGTATTTATTATGTTAGAAACTTAGAATGATTTGGTATTTATTATGTTAGAAACTTAGAATGTTAGTCTGATTATGGCTAAATGTTTATACAAATGTAATGTGCTTTAATGCTTTACATCTTTTCATATTGCTTCACGATTGTACGTACGATTTAGGCTCATTATTGACATGTTGGTGTCATTTCAATTGACCCATGTTATTGATATTGTTGTTGAACTTGGTTGTCTGAATATTCATGTATGCATGCTATACTTGTATGGTGTTCATGTTGAAGCTTATGATCATCTTTAGGTCCTAGTAATTGGACTTGTCCAATAAATATTGCACAAGTCACCATTTAACATATTGTTTACACAATTGTTTGGTCTTAAATTCTATGAACAGTCTATCAATGTTGATTTATTATGTTAGACAGTTAGAATGTAACTGTTACAATGTTGATTTGGTATTTATTATTTAACCATATAAGTATGTAAGTATTTATTATGTTAGAATGTTAGTTAGAATGTTGGTATTTATTATGTTAGAAACTTAGAATGATTTGGTATTTATTATGTAAGTACATGTTTATGGTAGTTTGTTTATGTTAGAATTATAGAATATGTTACTTTGTTAATTGTTAGTATGTTTTATGGTAGTTTGTTTATGTTTTAATTTTTATGTTCACTAGATTTGGAATGGATCCATTCGAAGTCAATAGTAGTGCACCGCCACCACCGGAAACAAGAAAACGTAAAGCGGCGGAAAAAAGGTCAGTCTATTGGGAGCACTTTGATGAAATAAAAGATGACCAAGGTAATACAATAAAAGGAAAGTGCAAATATTGTGCAAAAACATACGCCGCTGACCCTAAAAAGCACGGGACTTGGGGTGGAAGAAAAAAGTTCTTTTTGTCTTGATGTTCCTACTAGATGGAACTCAACGTATATGATGCTCAGGAATGCCATCCCTTATATAACCGTGTTTGAAGCATATGATGGACAGGATCCCTCGTTTAGGTCGGATTTGGGTGATTCTATGTTGGCAGATTTTGATTGGGTGTATTTAGAGAGCTTCATACCCCTGTTGAAGACCTTTTATGAGATGACGCTAAAAATCTCAGGCTCTCTGTATATCACTTCCAATTGTTACTTTACCGAGATTTGTGATTTGGAGTTCACGCTTGCGGAGATGATTCGTTCTCAGAATTTGATTGAAAAGGTACATTCACTACATTGTTATAATTTATCTACATTGTTATAGTTTATTTACATTGTTATAATTTATTTACATTCTATAAACAGAATATGGGTATCAAAATGAAGGAGAAGTTTGATAAATACTGGGGTGATCCGGAAAAGATGAATATGGTGATTTTCTTTGCCAATATTATGGATCCAAGAGATAAAGTGGACTTCATGCCATCCCAGTTGTGTACATTGTTTGGTGAAGAAAGAGGTGAAGCGTGCTTTCGGAAGGTAAAGACTCAACTCACTTCTTTGTTTGAGGATTATTTGCAAGAATTTTCTGTACCTTCCCAAACCCAAACCCAACCCCAAACCCAAACCCAAACCCAATCGCAATCGAGACATGGACCCTCTCCTCTTGGAAAAGAATCAAAGTCTAAAAGTTTTTTGAAGAAGCAAAGAGCTGAAAGTGGGACCGCAGATAGAAAAATGAATGAGTTGGATGTTTATCTAGGAGAGCAAACTGTGGATGATAATGGGTTAGACTTTGATTTGCTTAAGTGGTGGAATATAAATAGTGTACGCTTTCCCATCCTTTCCAAAGTTGCACGAGATGTCCTTGCCGTACCCATTTCTACCGTTGCATCCGAATCGACTTTTAGTACAAGTGGGCGAGTGTTGGATAATTTTAGGAGTTCTCTAACTCCTAAAATAGTTGAAGCACTTATTTGTACGCAAGATTGGTTAAGAGGCCCTGTTGAACCAATTGCGGTGGAAGAAAACATAGAGGATCTTGAGAGGTTTGAGAAAGGTACGCGTACGATATTAATTTATGAGTTTGATAATTTATAGATTAAAATAAACACTTTAAAGTTTAAAATTTGTTGCTTTTAATTTTAAATCGTGCAGAAATGGAAAATTTGAGGCTTGGAAGTGGAACTTCTTCAACTCGTGTGACTGAAGATACTCCTAGTCCTAGTACACAAGCTTCAAACGATTTGAACGAATTTCACGATTTGAACGAATGTGAAATTCATTCGTGAGTTGAAGGTACGGTTTTTTGATTTATCATTCTATTTAATATTTATGGTTAATTATTATTTTTTGTTACCGTCTCTTACCAAACTATTTGGATGTTTGTCTGTTTCACTTGTTCACTTACAGGATTGGTTTGGATGTTTGGTTGGAATTGGAACTTTAGGAAGTCTGATTATCGTATATGGTATGGTATATTGGTATTTGCCTATTTGGCTTGAATTCTTGATGGTGATTTGGATTTTGGAGTTGGACATTTCGTATTTTGGACTTTGGTTATTCGCTATTTCACTTGTTTGTTTATAAACACTTATTCTGTTTTGTAATTTTGGAATTATTGTTGTTGAGTGTTGACTACTTAACTTGTTTAATTTTTATATATTGTAGACTTATATAGTATTAGTTGGTAAAAATGTGGCTGAAAAACAGGTCTAAAAACAGGCCTGGAAAGTGGGTAAAGATGGGGCTAAAAAACAGGTCTGGAAAGTGGGCAAACATGGGCTAAAAAACATGGGCCGAGTCCAGGCCCATATCCGAAATATCCGAACTCGGATATCCGACCCGATGTGCCCCGAAAACCGAATATCCGATTTCCATTTGGACGGATATTGGGTTTGTGCCATCTCACCCGACCCTCGATCGGATTACGGAATTTGGGCCCCGATCCGACCCGATCCGTCCGATGCTCACTCCTAGTTAGAGGTTCATGGTTTAGCCACATCAGTTTTCTCTCTTTGCCACATCAATTTTCTCTCTCCTACACATCTAATAAAACTTTCACCCCCAATCATGGACCGGTTAATGATCTATTTAATAAAAAACTATAATATTTAAACACAATATTTAAGAATTACAATAATTAAAAGTTACAATAAATTAAAAGAAAAAAAATTATAATTATAATCATTAAAAATTACTTATTTACAATAATTAAAAAATACACTAATAAAATAAAAAATTTAACATCAAAAACATAAAAAATGATATAAATAACAAAAACTATTTGTTTTATAATAAATAAAAGTTAGTCATAAATTACAATTTTATTATATACAACTAACTAAATTTATCTATCTATTAAATTGTTAAAGAAATAGCTGATTAATTATGCATTATACAATCAAATTTGATTGTATATATATTATTTATTAGATGGGACCCACAAAAATATGAAAAGAAGTGGTCCATGTTTAAGAACCTTTCCCTTGCCATGTGGAGGGAACCATTTCTTTCCAATGGTTTTTTTTTCAAGAACCGGTTCATGCTTATGTGTAAGGTTCCTAAACCTACCATTGAGGATGCTCTTATAAATCAAAACTTATTTAATGGTGTGTATTTTTTTTATTTTTTATTTTTTATTTTTCTTAGTAAGTTAACAATGATAATAAATCAAAACTTTTAATCTGTTTTAATTTCATTGTTTATATTTTTTCTTTTAGTAAGCTAACAATGATTATAAATCAATACTTATTTTAATAATATATGTTGGGTCACCAAAGATTTGAAATTGACTCACCGATGTTTTTCCTAAAATCCTACTTAGAATATTTTAGCATGGTTCTTTGAATGACTTGTACAAGATAACAATTGTTCGGTGAAGTCGAAGATCAACCGAAACCAAGCTTGAAAAGATTCTCTTTGCGGAATTAAGAATGTAACAACCCAAATCACATATACACAACAAATCACATAATGTAACATAACATTGATATAACAAACGAAACATCATATTACAAGTACGGTCCCATAGTCTTTTACAATCAGAAGAAGTCATTCTACTACAAACTTCATACTAAATACATACACAACATTTAATCATTTTAATACAACTGCTAAACATGCCAAAATCTTCATCATATATTCCTTCACAAAAGCCATCCCTCGATTACTCTAATTACTTGCTCTTACCCGATCCGCCACCTGGAATACATATTTTAAAACAAAATGAGGGTTAGACCTAATGGTCTAAGTGAGATAAATCCCTGTTAGTTTGAAATCATTTATATAAACCCTATTTATATAAATCACACAGCACAATCAAATATATCAATTTGAACTCACACATCGTGTACCTTCCCTTCTCATTCCTCCTGGCCATATTAGTTGGTTGCAAGCCAACTAATAATTTACAACGCTGTACAACATCTACAGCCAAACAACGCTATACAGATTCTATAACCAAACACCCCGGTCCTACGCCCGGCCAACGTATTATAACACATTATAATACTCATGTAAATATAATACCTCAATATATTATAATTCACATATATCGCACATATAAACAAATAATCACCAATTATCACATTCCCAAACCATACGTATATGTATTCCAGTTAAAAACTTTTTTAAAGTAAAACTCACCTGTTAGCTTAACAAAATGCTTCCAAGTCTTTTTCCACAGATTCAAGTCTTTTACTCAGGATTCACAAAATTTGTAACAATCAGATACAACATCTCTTTACTATATAGAACACATAAGACTCTTTAGCAACTGAGAATCCTAATTAACCTATCAAACTCTTATCCTCAATTGTTCCCTTACGACGACTTAACACGGGGGTTCCGCTACCCGGTTAGCGGATGGGGTCAAGGGGCAACGCCCTTGTGGGGTCTGGGGGCCGCCCCCCAGGAAGTTTTCGAAACAACTTAACTCAAAATACATTTGGAAACTATATCCGGACATTCAAAAGTATCCGAAATCACCAAATTGGTCAAACAGCTAAAGTATCCGGATACCACATATTATCCAGACAACACAACTTTTCCGGACAGCAAGACTTTTCCGGACAACATAAGTAATCCGGACATCATCCGGAAACCTAAGTAATCCGGACGCTATCCGGTATCCAATTCTATCCGGAAAACATATGAAAAAGGAACTTACCCGGAGTATTACATCATCTCCCCCTTAAGAGAATTCCGTCCCGGAATTCACTTAAGTGAACAGATGAGGGTACTTGGTTCTCATTTCTGCCTCTGACTCCCACGTAGCATCCTGACCTCTATGATGTCGCCATTGAACTTTCACTTGTTTGATTACTTTGTTCCGCAACTCCTTAACCTTGTGATCAACTATTGCTTCAGGTTCCTCTACATAATTCAGCTTTTCATCTACTTGTATATCTGGTAGAGAAACTGCCTGATCCGGTGTAACCAAACACTTTCAGAAATTCGATACATGAAACGCGTTATGAATCCTGCTTATCCAACCTGTAGGCTACTTCACCAATCTTTTCGGTAATTGCAAACGGTCCAATGTACCTCGAGCTCAGTTTACCTTGTTTCCCAAATCGGATGACTCCTTTCCAAGGCGAGACCTTTAACATCACAAAATCCCCAACTTGGAATTCTAACGGCTTTCGGCGTCGGTCGGCGTAGCTTTTCTGTCTGTCTTGAGCCACTTTCAATCTTTCTCGAATCTGAGTAACCTTATCCGCGGTCAACTGAACTATATCTGGCCCCGCTAATTGTTTCTCTCCCACTTCATTCCAACACAGAGGCGTTCGGCATTTTCTACCATACAGAACTTCAAACGGTGCTGCTTGAATGCTGGAATGATAACTGTTGTTGTAGGCAAATTCAATCAACGGTAAATGTTTATCCCACGATCCCCCAAAGTCAACAATACAAGCACGGAGCATATCTTCTAATGTCTGAATCGTTCGTTCACTCTGACCGTCAGTTTGAGGATGATACGCTGTACTTAGCTTTATCTGTGTTCCCATCTCTTTTTGAAAGCTCCTCCAGAATCTTGAAGTAAAACGACTATCACGATCCGAGATAATCGAAATTGGAACTCCATGTCGAGTTACTATTTCATTGATGTACAACTTGGCTAATCGTTCCAATGAATCAATTTCTTTTATCGGTAGGAAGTGAGCAGACTTCGTCAACCTGTCAACAATCACCCAAATAGCATCAAACCCTTTCGGAGTCCTTGGTAACTTCGTGATAAAATATGTAGTAATTTGATCCCATTTCCACATCGGTATTTCTAATCGTTGCAACTGACCAAACGATTTCTGATGTTCAATCTTCACCTTCTTACAAGTAATACAACCTTCTACATACTGAGCAATGCTTCTTTTTATCCCAGGCCACCAATAAAATTGTTTTAGATCCTTATACATCTTGTTCGTACCCGGATGAATAGAAAAACGGGACTGGTGAGCTTCCTGTAGTACCCGATCACGTAACCCACCCATACGAGGCACCCAAATTCTGCTTCCCAGACATAATAACCCACGATCATCTTTTTCTAGCAATGCTGACAATCCCACCAACCGTTCTGATTTCAGATGTTCTTCCTGATAGGCTTCTAATTGACACTTCAGCAATTCGTCAAAGATGTTGGGTAAAAGTTCAGCTCGTAGCGAAATAACTTTTATTGTTCCACTCCTTTCTTGACGACTCAGCGCATCAGCTACCACGTTTGCCTTTCCCGGATGATAGAGAATTTCACAGTCGTAATCGTTCACCAGTTCTAGCCATCTTCTTTGTCTCATATTCAGTTCCTTCTGATTGAAGAGGTGTTGGAGACTCTTATGATCGGTTTAAATTTGACATTTGGAACCATAAAGATAATGTCTCCAAATCTTCAACGCGAAGACAACTGCTGCAAGCTCCATGTCGTGCGTAGGATACTGTCTTTCATGATCCTTTAATTGACGAGAAGCATAAGCAATAACCTTTCCCCGCTGCATGAGTACACATCCTAATCCCAGTTTTGACGCATCACTATAAACAACAAAATCTTCCGAACCTTCAGGTAGTGATAAAATCGGTGCGCTGCACAGTTTCTCTTTCAATAGCCGAAATGCCTCGTCTTGTTCTGCTTTCCACTCAAACTTCAGGTTCTTCCGAGTCAGCTTAGTCAAAGGCGTTGCGATACGAGAGAAGTCTTTTATAAATTTCCGATAGTAGCCGGCTAAACCCAGAAAACTACGTACTTCGGTTGCTGTCTTCGGCGGTTCCCACTTTTCAACTGCTTCCACTTTCATCGGATCAACTTGTATACCTTTCTCAGAAAGCACGTGCCCCAGAAATTGAACTTTCCGTAGCCAGAATTCACATTTAGAAAATTTTGCATACAACTTTTCCTTCTTCAGTAGCTCCAGAATCAAACGAAGATGTTGCGCGTGATCTTCCTTGGATCGGGAATAGATAAGGATATCATCGATAAATACAATAACAAATTTATCGAGATACGGCTTACATACCCGATTCATTAAATCCATAAAAGCAGCTGGAGCGTTCGTCAGTCCGAACGACATCACTAAGAATTCGTGATGTCCATACCTTGTTCGAAAGGCAGTCTTTAGAACGTCTTCTTCTTTAACTTTCAACTGGTGATAACCGGATCTTAGATCAATCTTGGAGAAATAGCAAGCTCCAACTAACTGATCGAAGAGGTCATCAATTCGGGGTAACGGATACTTGTTCTTTATCGTGCGCTTATTCAGTTCTCGGTAGTCGATACACATTCTCATCGAATCATCCTTCTTTTTCACAAATAACACTGGTGCTCCCCACGGTGAAGAACTAGGTCTGATGAAGCCTTTATCGGATAGATCTTGTAGTTGTGCCATCATCTCTTTCATCTCTGGAGGTGCCAGACGATAAGGTGCACGGGCTACAGGAGTGGCTCCAGGAATCAGGTCTATACCGAACTCTACTTGTCTAACAGGCGGAAGACTATTCAAGTCTTCGGGGAATACTTCAGGGAATTCACTAACAGGCGGCCCCCCAGGAAGTTTTCGAAACAACTTAACTCAAAATACATTTGGAAACTATATCCGGACATTCAAAAGTATCCGAAATCACCAAATTGGTCAAACAGCTAAAGTATCCGGATACCACATATTATCCGGACAACACAACTTTTCCGGACAGCAAGACTTTTCCGGACAACATAAGTAATCCGGACATCATCCGGAAACCTAAGTAATCCGGACGCTATCCGGTATCCAATTCTATCCGGAAAACATAGGAAAAAGGAACTTACCCGGAGTATTACAAAGAAGACTCTTCTCAAGATTCATACAAGTCAATGTCCACCGAATTGTGTCTTCACACATCGGTGGACTTCCTCACCACCGATGGTGTCTTCACACGTCGGTGGACATGCTCACCACCGATGGTGTCTTGACACATCGGCCAAATCCATCCCACCGATAAGGATGTTCATCTCGGTGGGATCTCTGTGTAAATGGATTTTCTTGCAGATGATTTCGAAGACCTATGTCAGTGATATCGGTGGAATACCTTCGGTATGATTGCATTAGAATACACATCAAGAAGATCATTTATTATGGGACAATATCCTTTTCCAGGTAAAAGTGACTACTTGTCATTTTATCCACTTTCGGCTAAAGTCCCTTTCAGCATGGGTTCTATTCCTTGTACCAAGGAAAAGGTGATGTTGACATATCAACTTTTCAGAAGTCCACTGGTACGAAGCAAGTCTCCTGAAGACATGTGTACCAAGCATTTAATGCTTGGTACTCTTATCCTCACTATAAAAGGAAGTAGAAGACTCCATGCAAACTACGCTTTCTGGACATCTCTCTCAGTGCAAGAAATCTCCATATTGCTCAAAACTTGATAGCTTTGCTCTAAGTGTTCTTAGTTGTTTTGTTAGTATACTTTGTGTAAGATTGTTAGAATAGTTTATCTGTTCTTTTCCGCAACAGTCTTAAGTTTCTATGTGTAATTCTTGTTGAAAGTTTTTCAATAATAGAATTAAAATTGTGAAAATTTTGAGTATTGTTTTCAACCCCCCTTCCACAATACTTGTTACAGCCATCTGGGACTAACAATATATATATATATATATATATAGAGAGAGAGAGAGAGTCCCCTTATTCTGAAACCATTGTATTTTATGAAACCATGAAACCAAGGGTATTTGGGTCTTTTTCTCCAAATTCGTAATTTTAGGAATATCATTATTTTAGCAACTAACAAACTTCCTTAATTTTCTCAATTATCTTCATCTCTCTCTCCGACGACCTACACTCCGGCGACCTCCTCCTACTCCGGCGACCTCCAATCCGGCGACTTGCTCCCACTCCGGCGACCTCCCCCAAAATTCCGGCGAGTTTCATACATTTTTCGAGTTTCATAACAGTTTTTTCATAAACAATTTTTTCATAAGTTCGAGTTTTTTAAGTTTCATAAACCGTTTTTTCGAAATTTTACCATTTCATAGGAGAAAAACAATATGAAACCGGCGAGTTTCATAATTGTTTCACGTTTCATAGGAGAAAACAATATGAAACCAGCGAGTTTCATAATTTTTTCACGTTTCATAGGAGAAAAAATAATATTATTTCAAATTCAAAGCGGTCGGGTATACTAAATTCAAAGCGGTCGGGTATACGAAGAAATCGATGAAGAAATTACAAACTATATGCTAATCTAATGTGTGTATTTTTGTTGGGAGAGAAGCACCGTACTGTTTATTTTCTAAAGAGTACCGCCGACTTCAATAGAATGAATGGCTGGAAGATGGGAACCGCTTCAAAAACTGCATCAATACATAGGGCGACAAAACCATCGTTAGCCGACAGTTTCCATCGTTAGCCGACAGTTTCCTCATCATACTCCACATCATCACCATCGTAGGGCCATCACCGGTTGCAACGCTGCCTCCGCTGGATCCACAAAGTGGTACGCCGCCCACATGGTGGCCGGAATTTTGTGAGAGAGGGAGAGAGGGCCGGAATTTTGTGAGAGAGAGAGAGATTGAGATAATAACCATAATTAGATAAATTCAAATCAATTAAATATATTCCAAAATTAAATACCTAAAAACTATTCCCAAAATACCATTTCCCTATTTTTTAAATTCAAAAATCCCTCAACCGTTGATCAAGAAAAAGGACGGCTGAGATCGGGTTTCATTGGTTTCATCTTTTTTACTGGTTTCATTTGAAGCTCTCTCTCTCTCTCTCTCTCTCTATATATATATATATATATATATATATATATATATATATATCTTTTTTTATTTTTTGTTTTTAAGTAAGATAACAACTTCTTATAAATCAATAATTTTATTAATAAAGTATATTGATCTTTATAATATTTGTTTTCACCGCGCAAGGCACGGTGCTATTACCAGTTATTAATATACCAATACATCAGTAATTGTACTCATTCAAATGAGTAGTTTTTGGCAATCCCACACGCCTCCGTTCCTAAGAGTGCGTTTGGTACGCAGACAGCCGGACAAGATAGAAGACGAGATAGGACAGAACTGGACAGGACAATTGTTTAACGTTTGATAGATAGAACTGGACAAAACAGGACATATAACATTAGATAAAATACAATAAGTAAAATTTAAAGAATGAATAAAATATAATGTGTATTTGATGTTTTAGAATAGAATTAGATTTTATTTTCAGTGTATATTGGTAAAACATAAGTCTGTTTCAACTTGTTCCATGGGGTGGGGGTGGAACAGGCCTGTTCCACTATGTTCATGTCTGTTCCACATTAAAATCCTGTCAAACGTGAGATAGTGATCCCTGTTCTGTTCTGTCATGTTCAGTGTACCAAACGCACCCTAAAGGATGCAATTGGTACGTGAACTAGACGTTGACAGAAAGAGAAGGAACTGGAAGAGCCTGGTATGAATAAACAAAATGCCGATATAGTGTTTGTAAGCTTAGGATGAATAAACATAAATACTAAAATGATTATTGTTTTACTATATGATCGTTATAAATAACAATTACCTAACTATTTAAATAAGTTTATTGACAATAGGCGGAGGTTCAAACGAGAACCCCTTCATTTTGCCAAAACGCGAAAACATTCTTATCACATGCGATAATACATGTGAGGGCACTCGGTAGGTGCAGACAACTTGGCCCATGACCTAAAGTGGCACCAAATGTCGTTTGTGTCACTGTTTTGGTATCACATATGTATCATATGTGATGAACTACAGACTTACAATATTGCATCGAAAATACTTTATCACATGTGATAATACACGTGAGGGGTCCTAGTAGTGTGTGAGCGATTTGGCCCACAACCTAGATCGTGTTGAACGTTGTCCACATCTCCAATTTAGTATCACATGTTTATCATATGTAATAAAATATAGTATCACGTGTGATTGACTATACTAAAAGGGTGTTCTCGCGTTCTCGTAAAATGAAAGTATTCTCGTTTGAACCCTTCTCATTGACAATATATTACAATATTTAAAAACCATTATTAATAGTTTTCACATTAAATTTTAAAAGCCATATATAATTTATATTAAATTGTATATTGTATATTCTAACATATAATATACACTAGGTAATCGAACCGCGCTTCGCGCGGTGGTGTAACAAATACGTACTAATATTGTCAATGTCATATACAATTTTCTGTGTAAAGTCGTTTTCAAATGCTTATTGGGTAAACACTTGTGAACAAAAGTTACCATCCTCACTTGTCGGATAACATACTCGATCATCAAAATGGATTATTTGTAAGTGTCCTCACTTATTGGACAAAACCCGTAGTTGGATGGAAAAAAGAAACAACAATCATCTTCAAAATAGCATCATCATCTACATCTTCCTAATTCAAGCAAACCACAATTTTAGGCAGCATCTCCAACAGAATTGCTTTCTTTTTTCCCAAAAAAAAGCAATTAAAATTGAACAAACCAAAATCGTAATAAAAAACCCAAAATCAGAGATGGAGAAACCCAAAAACGGAGATGAAAGATGAACCCAGAATCGTTTTGATGGAGTTGGAGACTGCACAGTTGGGATTTATAGGGTTACTTTTCAAAATTAAAAAAGCCAAAAATGGAGATGAAGACGAACCTATAATCGTTTTGATGGAGATGGAGATGGAGATTGCAAAACCGAGTTGGGATTTCTAGGGTTGCTATCCAAATTCGAAAAACCCAAAATCAAGGATGAAGATGAAACCCATAATCGTTTTTTATGGAGATGGATATATTGCAAACGAGTTAGGATTTCTAGGGTTGCTATCCAAAATCAAATATGGGGATTCGAGATGGAGATATTGCAGAAATCAAAGAAGGAAGATGTTCTTGGAGATTCAAACCGTGAAGAAGAAAGAAGATATTGATGATAAAAAAGGAGAGTAACCCAATTACTTTATTCCCCCCAAATTGGAGTGGAATGGATTTTAACCCAATTAATATAATCATTGATTAACATTATAAAGAACCAAACATCATTAATGAATGTGAACCAAACATCATTAATCATTATCATTTCCATTCTCTACCTTCTAATACCCCCAACCAAACGCCCCTTAACGACAGTAAATTATATAAACATACTAAACTAAATGAAGATCTTGGGTCTCCTCACCCTCCAATAGCAAATTAGCGGATAATTTGATGAAATTAAGTTTATATGTACACTAAATAACTGTTAATTCATTGGAACAAACAAAAAAACACCCAATACATTGATCTAAATTCATAAACATTAATTCATGATCCAACTAAAAACACGTAATCAAAACGAATAGAAATTACCTGAAATTTAAGGCTAAAAGAAAGTCTTACTTGAGTCTGAGCAGAAAGATATTTGAAGGCTAAAGAACTTAAATGGAGAAGATGGATGGTGGTGAACCCGTAAATGCAGCAGGCCGATAGTACCTCTATGTTGGAACCCCTCGAGGACAAATACTAAACTTGGAATTGCTTGTGAACTCATAAACGATTTTGATTTCCATGGCACAGTAAATCAGATTAAACAAATCAACCAAATATGAAAAATAATGTGACAGCTATTTACAATTGAAATGAATTACAGTTGAGAAAAATTATGTCAATAAGAAACCAATAATATACCAAATGGTTATTGATAGGCGGGTTTACACCCCCCTTGACTAACCGCGAGTGTACGGTGTCGTCTCAAGTAATACGTATGGAAGTACGAGTATCGAATCCACAGGAACCAGGTGTTAAGTACCGCAATGACTATAGTTACTATTAACTGAGCGATTAAAATTGATTTTGTTTGATTGTTAAAATATCTTGACTAGTAAAACGTATGAAAACAGGACAATTAATTGGAATTAATATCAAAAGAGAGAATGGAGGGTTGGACTCCGAATGAATTCAATTGATCAGACTTCGAAATTACTTATAAATGGTTAAAACGATTTATGACTTGTAAAACCTAAACTCGTTACACTTCTTCAAGCTGCACTGAGACTTAACTTAATTGAAATTGCTTATCTTTCGATCTAACAGTTGAATTAAGTTAAAGTGATTGGTTTTTACCACAACACCGAAGGAAATAAATTATCTCTAACTAATTCCCTTCGGTGGCCATTGAATTCGAACTAAATCTTGAGATTTCCATCGACCACTCAAGAGTTATCAAATCATTTAACAAGTGATCAGTTTATTAAAAGCATTAAGCATGAATTCAAAGTTGTCATTCATCTATTAAAACCGAAATAAGAATCGTTCAAAGCCTACATCTATGAAACATCCATCATCCAACCCCCCAACATGAAGTTTAGCTCATGTTGGGGGTGTGTAAAGAAAACTGAAAGATTACAAACAAAGTAGAAGAAATCATGTTCGAAAAGTTCTGCAGAAAAAAAATAAGTAACTCCCTGAGAAGAATCCCTTCCACGATCACGTACTCAATCGTTGTTGTCTTCCAATCGATCTCTTGTCACCTCGGTATTCGTGCTCTCGATCTGCTCCCAAAAATCGCCTCTCAACTCCCGCCGCTCACCCCGTCTCACTGATAACCCTAAAATTAGAAAATAGGGCTTTTAAATCGTATCTGAGAGTTGGCGCCAGTTACGACACTACTTAAGTCGCGCCACAAGGCGCGCCACGCTCTGGAAAGTTCTGCCTTTAAAAACCCGCGCTCATTTCCGCGCTAGTTAAGTGGCTCCAAAAGGCGCGCCAGCTTCTGCTTGCTCCACTTTCGTCTTTTTCCGGATTTTGAGCTCTTCTTCGGAAAATGTACTCGCGATCCTCTTCAATTCCCTTCCAGACCGACTAACTGTACATCTCATAAAACTCATCAGTAAAATCCACTATTTCACCTGAAAACACCCAACAACCACCCGATTTAGTAGCCGAAATAATGTCGAAAATCGACATTATCAGTTATACCTCTGGATATTGTGTCCCTCACTTGAGTTTGGGCATCATCATCAGCGTCATATCAGGGTCATAATCATCAAGATATTTGAAATTAAGAATATGTCTTAAAATAACCAAAAAGAAAAAGAAAAAAACAAAGGTAAAGAAATCAACTTAACGAAATTAAACCCAACAGCGTCATATTAGGGCATCATCATCAAGATATTTGCAATGAAAAAATGTGCAAGAAACACAAGGAAGCTGAATTTTGTGTAATCAAGATGAAATTGGTTATCATCTTATTCAGTTTGATGCACCACCTGAAATTGAATATGAGGAGGTTGAGAAGCTTAAGGGTTAGCCGTTGGAGGATAGAAACGTAGGAAAAAAAGGAGATGAAGGGTCTTGAGTTAAACCATAAGCTGTTAAAAGAAAATTAGAAAACTGAGAAAAAATTATGGGAGCCATTCTCAAACCTGGAAGTGCCACATCATTTGATAGAACTTATTTAAATTATTGCATGAAAGAATATATTTGTAAGCAAAACTGGCCACCTCACCACAAGAAGACACCAGCGTCCAACATCAATGATGCTTGAAGCCACTACACCAGCTGCACCAAAGGACCATAATGCGAGCCATAAAAACATGATTATCATGAATGCACATGCTATTCTCATAACATCAGGCAGCTTCCATACCATCTTTACGTCTTTTTGCAGCACCAACATAGTAAACGGAAGCCTAAATAAAAGGATAATAGATATCACTTGATCATTGTAATCATCCATTAGAAAGCAAATAAGTTGTGACATAGATATTACCTGTCTATGACCGATATGATATATAAAAACTGCAAACCAGAACCAATGGCAAAAGCAACACCCCAGAAAACCAATTCGCCCCAAAAGCACAAAACACTAAGCACTGCAAGATAAGTAGCGAGTATGTGGACATAAACCCTCATCATCTGATTCGCGCGTGAACCAAGCAACAACAACCAAACCCACCCAAGAACCGTGCCAATTGCAGCAGAAATGCCATACAGCGGCCTAAATCAGCTTGATTTCCAAGGAACCTATTTGTGTATTGATCTATGTTAAGTCTATCCTTCTTCCTAAACCTATTAAGCCCGAGTACACCAAGTGCAAAACCTACTAAAAGCAAATGCAAAAGAAAGATCCCTAGCCAGAACACGTCATGCCAATGCCGTGAACCACCAAAAGCGGGTCCCATCGGCATAGAATTACCACTATCTCCACCTATGCGGCTTTCCCCTGCACTCTATAATTCAAATACACACCTCAATCAATAACACACAACTCATGCAAAATAAAAAGATACACATTTATGAAATCAAGATTTTTAGCACACCAGACAAACTCAATCATATTTTTTCTTTTGTTTTTGGAAAGAGGATGGCACAAAAAACTCAAAGTTGGCAAGCATAATCTTACAATTTTAACACAAACATATTTCCTTTAATAGCTTTGCCACATAAATTAACTATAGGTATCAAATTCTTCTAAACAATTTATAGATTTCATATCGATCTGAAGACAAAAGTATAGGATTGACATCAGTTTATGGAACTAAAACACTACTAAATTTGACCAGTTTATATATTACCAATACCATGGATTAACAGCCAATTGAGCAATTGTTACAGAAGATTAAAAATCACAAATTTATAAAACATCTACATATGCATGTACATATTAAAAACACCAAACGGTTCATGATGTCAAATTTCGATTGGAACACCATTCTCTACATAGCATGAAGCGGTTCATCTGATGATGACGTTTAAAAAAAATGACCCGGTGTTATAGAAATACCTATGTTTTGATGGCTTATATGTTATTAATTGAATGATTGAAAGTAACACCTGGAAAAAAGTCCCCACAAAATTGAACAGATCAACATAAAGTCTGTACATAAACATGCGATCCATCACTCGTATAAATTAAAACTGAACATGCAATTGAAATAACGATCGAGTATTAACACATTGAATTGAGTGGCGGTTGTGATTCAGAACAATACAAAAATATAGGGTGAACAGGCTGAGAAGTCTACAATTGAAGTTGAGTTGATCGGTGGGAGGTGAATTGATAGGTGGGAGGAGGGGAGACGAAAGGGTGAATCGGTGGGAGGAGGGGAGACGAAAGGGTGAAGGTGAATGTGGAGTTGAGCCCTAGACGGTAAAAAGAAAAATTGGGAAAATCAAAAAAAGGAGAAAAAGGAAACGTGTGATTCTGAAATATGGGAGCGACATGTCATCAACATTTGTTTCTGCTTTATAATATATATAGATTCGTTAAGTGTAGATACATTTGACTTTAACTGTGAAAAAGTAATTCCAATAATACATCCCATATGATCTATTTTGATTTGCAGATACTGAGCAAATAATATTGAACAATATAAAAAAGGACTGTTGATTAATGATTACAAGATAGGAGACGCTGCTAAAGCTCTTGCACTCTACTTCCCCCCAAATATTGGAAAAACAAACAGAATGCAATAACCATAAAACTTTCATAGTAAAAAAACCATCGGTTCTTCTGCAAAAACCAAGATATGTGCATCTATGCCTCTCACAACAAAGGGAGTATTACATACACAATCATGAATCATCAATATTAACTTTACATGAATTCAAAACTCTTACCCCTCAATTCAGAAGCAGCATATGGCCCCACGTGTTGCTGATCTTCAGATAGTATGTACCACCCAATTTCAGTGCTCATATCAGAATTCCTAGTAATCACCTGGAACACTTCGAACAATCGATGTTGAAACGTTACACACACAAGTATATAGAATTAACAGGAAGAGAAAAATGAGAGAAATGATAGATAACGAAAGCAAACATCAAATTTTTGCACGCGTAGAATAAATCTAACAGATTATTGTGTTTAATCCTCAAAATTATAAATATATCACTCTCTGGAATGATATCGTTTGAATGCATGTAGAGCTATTGCAATCAACCAGGTACAATGAGAATAATTCGTGAGAGGAAAAAATTAGGGTTTGTCGCCGGAAATGTCAACCGACGGCATACCTTGTTAATCGACGGCAAACCTCGAAGCTTCTCTTCGCTCTGTTCCCCTTTTGTTGTATTATCTTGACATCGTTGCAATTCGTCCTTAATCACGAAAGGGTGAATCGGTGCGAGGAGGGGAGACGAAAGGGTGGATGTGGAGTTGAGCCATAGACGTTGATCGGTGGGAGGAGGGGAGACGAAAGGGTGAAGGTGAATGTGGAGTTGAGCCCTAGACGGTAGAAAAAAAATCGGGAAAATCAAAAAAAGGAGAAAAAAGGAAATGTGTGATTCTGAAATATGGGAGCGACGCTGCTAAAGCTCTTGCACTCTACTTCCCCCCAAATATTGGAAAAGCAAACAGAATGCAATAACCATAAATTAAATAATTAACTATAAGAATATGAATTTTAAATATAAAAAATATTTTTATGTAGTATATATGATATATAATAAAATAAATAAATCCAAAAATATTCAATATTGAGCTCATTTCGAACGTATCGAATGGACGATTATAATGGTGTAACTTGTTAAAATTAAAACGTATTTTTTAACGTATTTTAGTTAATAAACGATTATATGTGTTAAATGTAAAATTAAAATTATGAAAGTAAAAGGTATAAAGTAAAGTAAGTAAATAAATATAGGGGTTGAAAGTGTAACATTTCAATTCAAAAGTCATCAAATTGAAGGAATTGGGTGTGTCGTGGGACTTTTCTTCGCGATCGCGGGATCCAGTTTTTCAAAAGTGGTCTTTGTCCGCGATCGCGGACCCCCTTCGCGGAAAAAATGGATATTTTGGCAAATTCGGGAGAGAAATGGGTATTTTGGTAAGTCAAAATCAAACTTTGGGTATTTTAATTAAATTCCCTATATTCTATATAATTAGGGAATTTAATTAAAATACCCAAAGTCTGACTTTGACTTACCAAAATACCCATTTTCTCGACCAATTTGCCGAAATACCCATTTTTTCGCGGTGGGACCCGCGATCGCGGGACCTACAACCACGTGGCACGACGTGGCACCGAGTATGGCCATTTCTCCCGCTATTCCCCCTCAAGTTTTCCCGCGGCTACAGCTTTTCCCCCCCAAGTTTGCCCGCGGGATCACTTTTAGCCCCTGTCCCGCGATTTTATCCCGCGATAGTCCCGCGATTTTATGATATGTACAGTTTTGGGCCCTCCAGTTTGGGGCAAATTTAAAAAAGCATAAATGGTCCCTATAGTTTTTTTAGGTTATCATTTTACGTAGTTGAGGTTTTTAATGTATTGTTTCCTTTCCATTTTAATGTATTTAATATAGAAATTAATTAAAGAAAATGTTTTCCCCATTTTAAGTTATTTAATAAGGAAATTAATTAAAAGATCAGTTATTGCAAATCATCTCCCCAAACGAAACAGATACAGTGCAGGTAAACAAAGAAATCTATGACTGGAATGCGTCATGGATTCCGGTGATGAAGTTAACCTTTTCCTTGATGACGTCCTCCATTCCCGTGTAGTCGTCTTCGATCTCTTGTAGTTCATCTTCTACTTCCTTAATCTGTCGTTGCAACTCCCGAATGTGAGCTCTAGTCATGGCCTGTTCTCGTTTCTTCTCCGCTAGATACTCCATTTTCCCCTGCTGAATCCCCCTGTTATGGTTCCACATACCTTTAACCTTTTCGATACCAGCGTTCGCCTCATCAATGGATTTTTGCACTAAAGGAGTAATTCGTTGACTTTGTGGAAGACCCGTTGGCTGGGTACAATGATACATTGGTGGGTTGTTTCCGTCATTATCGAAGTGGTAATTCTCGCATGCCATCTCCCAGTCTTCTTCCTCCTCAGCCGTGAATGGATAATCGGCCGCAGTTCGCCCATAGTTTCTCCACTCCTCGTCTGTTTTCGGTAACTTCCAGGTACTCCGGCAAGCTCCATCGTTCAGTGGTTGGTAGGCTGTCGAACGTGAAGTTCCAGCCCCATTCGCCGACCTGTTCCCCCTTGATCTTGAACCTCCAGCCATAGTGTTAAGAAAAGCGAGTGAATGTTTGTAAACAGTGTAAAAGAATGTATAAAAGATAGATAGCAAGTTGTGAATTACTACTTCATCATGCCATCTACTTATAGCCGTGAAATTGTATGTTCTTCATCAGGGATGTGGATATGGTCAAAGATTCCGTCTAAAAAGTTGCCTGCATGATTCGTCTGAATAGTCCACTGCAAGATTCGTCTGAAAAGAGCCTGTAAGATTCGACTGAAAAAGTAATTGCAAGATTCGTCTGCAAAAGAGCCTGTAAGATTCGACTGAAAAAGTAACTGCAAGATTCGTCTGCAAAAGGAAGTCTGCTCTTGAATAAAGGTCTTTCATTAGGCTGAAAAATAGTCTTTAAGTAGTCTAAGGATTAATGCACATGTGAATCAAGAAATAAATGCTTGTTCATCCAATATTCTCTGTATTAGGATTACCGCAAGTTTCATAAACCTACTTACTAGGTGTTGGAAAATTTTAGTAAAAATATGGTTTTTACTAAGCTTTGGACACATTTAAATATATATATATATATATATATATATATATATATATATATATGTGTGTGTATGTGTGTGTTATATATAACTAACTCTTAGTAGGTTTATGTTCTCCTATATGAGAGCTTCGAAACGATATATAATACGTCCAAAACGGAGTATGTGTGAATGAGACACCGATACTCAAAGTTGAGTAATTGAATGAAATTAGCAAAAACCAAATGGGTGTGGGAATGTGTCCCACATAGGAAGAGAGAGTAAAGTGTTGTTGCATGTTTTTACTGTTTTTGTCACACTTTTTAGGCTCCAAGTTAAATACTTTAACAAAATAATAAACAAAATTATAACTTCAATCACAATACTTTAACAAAATAAGTTAACACTAAAAATAACAATTATTTAATGTTACATAAACAACCTAATGTTGCTGTGTTTGACAATGCGCATAAATGGTCTCCGCCATATGTACGCGAAAGTCCCTGGCCTCATCTTCGGTGCGGGGAAGGGTGTAAATCTACCACATCGTCTGAAATCAAGATGCTGGCATTACGGCATACCCAAACACCGCAATCCGCATTCATCCCTTGCTGCTGTGGTGCATTCTTGGCTAACCTGTGACAGAAGTGCACCGACTTTTCGCGACGGTCCACATCCCCGATCAGTTTAAAGAACTCCGGCACCTCGGCTTTAAATCTGTCAAGACGCTCATTCAAAGCTGTTAGTCCCAGATGGCTATAACAAGTATTGTAGAAAAGGGGGGGGGTTGAATACAATACTCAAAATTTTCACAATTTTAATTCTATTATTGAAAAATCTTCAACAAGAATTACACATAGAAACTAAAGACTGTTGCGGAAAAGAACATATAAACTATTCTAACAATCTTTCACAAAGTATACTAAACAAAATAACTAAGAACACTTAGAACAAAGCTATGAAGTTTTTAAGCAATATGGAGATATCTTGCACTGAGAGAGATTTCCAGAAAGCGTAGAATATCTTAGAGCACACAGTAATCTTCAAGTCTCTCAAGATGTCTTCTGCATGGATAGGTCTTCATCTTTATATAGTGCCAAGAGTATGTGTTGCATGGGACACTTGTCACTTTTTCATTGGAAGGATATGTTTGGCTCTCAAAAGATGATATGTCATTTCCTATTATGCTATAAAGGTTTAAAAAAAACACTCTCTTTTTATAACCAAAAAAACACTAACACCTACTTTTTTTATAAAAAAAATTTAACATTTATTTCTATAAATAACACCAACTTTTTAAAAAAAACACTAACTTATTTTTTATAAACTCACCCTAACATTTATTTTTGGAAAATACACTCATCTTTTTTTAACAAAAAAACACTAACATATTTTTTATAAAACCACTTTAACATTTATAACAACAAAGTTTACATATTATATATTTCAAAAATTTATCATAACAACAAAGTTTAAACAACAACATTCAAACAACAAAGTTTAAACAATATTCAAACAACAAAGTTCAAACAACAAAGTTTAAACAACAAAGTTCAAACAACAAAGTTTACATATCATATTTTACCAACAAAGTTTACATATCATATATTTTGAAAATTTAAGATAACAACAACAAACTACAAAAAATTAAGAAAAATGACTTACAACATCCCTAACACGTGACATCTTCAAACATAACGCGTAATCGACACGAGAAATTGAGAGAGTTTAGAGAGATTATTTAAAAATTGAGAGAGTTTGGTGGCCGGATATTGGTCCCCCACCCTTTCTCTTTATAGCCGACATTGGAGGGTGGGGGAACCCTAAACACTTATAAAAAATTAGGGTTTCAACCCCAGCCCTACACGTGGCAAAAAAATCCCGCGATCGCGGGAACAATCGCGAGACAGGGGTAATTTTTGTAGTCGCGGGCAAACTTGAGGGGGAATAGCGGGAGAAATGGCCAAACTCGGTGCCACGTGGTTGTGGGTTACGCGATCGCGGATCCCACCGTGAAAAAATGGGTATTTCGGCAAATTGATCGAGAAAATGAGTATTTTGATAAGTAAAAGTCAAACTTTGGGTATTTTAATTAAATTCCCATATAATTAAGCACTTTATAATAAAGGCCAATAAAGCATTATACCATATTTGTTTCAAAATATATATAATTTTGCTCGTATATATATATATATATAAATATCAAGTCAATTATTTTAACAAAAAGTCAAGATAATTAAAAATATTTTAACATTTTACTTAAATTTTATGTCAATCTAAACTCTTAGAATTTTGATATTTACAAATAAGAGATTCCTTTAAATGTAAACTTTTTTTTCGTGTAAATCGTGTAAACTTTGTAGTTTCATAAGTTTTTTTAATGAATTTTTTTTATGGAATTGTTTATTTTGATGAAAGTGTTTCATATCATTTATTTCTTGACGAATTTTTTTATGAAATTTGTAGTTTCATAGGTTTTTTTCATTTTTATGAAATGTTTCATATATTTTTCGTTTTCACCTATGAAACTACAAATTTCACAAAAAAAATCGTCAAAAAATGAATGATATGAAACAATTTCATCAAAATAAACAATTCCATAAAAAAAGAATTTAATTAAAATACCCAAAGTTTGACTTTGACTTACCAAAATACCCATTTCTCTCTTATTTTACCAAAATACCCATTTTTTCCGCGATGGGGGTCCGCGATCGCGGACAGGGACCAATTTTGAAATTTTTTTATTTCATATTTACATTTTCAATCCCTATCCACGATGGGGTCCCGCGATGGTATGTGAATATTTACACTTTCAATCCCTGTCCGCGGACTCCTCCCTCGATCGCGGGTGAAATTTTTTCAAAATTGTTCCTGTCCGCGATCGCGGACCCTCATCGCGGAAAAAATGAGTATTTTGGTAAATCAAACACAAACTTTGGTATTTTAATTAAATTCTCTAAAAAAATCATCAAAAAACCCTATGAAATTGAGAGTTTACACGGTTTACATTTAAAGCTCTCTCTTACAAATAATAGTAGTAAACTAATATGTTAATAAAAACATAATTATGGGATTTATTGAATATTTTATTGAAATCCACAAAACTAATTAAATATTTTATTTAACATAAAAAATTAAGAAAACAATATAAATAAAAGGTCAATATAGGAGACATTCATTTGGGAACATGCAACATTATGATAATATTGAGAATCGGTCCATTATGTGTTATTTTATATAATTTTTTTATTCTTTGACTAGAACTTAAAGTATTGATTAACATATATTTGTATCATAATGTGAATATTTTTATGTGTTTATAAAACAAAAAATACAATAAAAAAGTTTCATATTGTAAGCCAAAACATATGAAAGAAATATATTTTAATTAATATATAAAATTCTAATTTAGAGAGAAAAAGTCGATGTTCTAAAAAACTCGCCGCACAGCCGCCATGGCGTGTGGCACCAAAGCTTGTGCTTCACGCCACGTTAAGCCCGTGGCACGCGATGACTTAATGCGTAGTTTTCGTAATGCGATATTTTTTTTTACGTTTTTAATATTGTCTTATTTGCAATTTTTTAATATATAACATAATTTAACTTACTTATTACTATCGAATCACTGAGTAAGACTACAAAACATATGTTTTTATATATAATATTATATACGAGTTAGAAATTTGATGCCACAAGTCACGTCTTGAAAACGTCATGACTCCTAAGGCTTGAGGTTTAGCCTCGCCGCCACGCCATGGCTCACACAATTTAGGAACCTTGAAAAAAGTAATGTAAAAATATTTTACGATTTATAGTTATTACAATAAATGATTTTTTTAGATTAAGCCCCCGATGATATACTTGAAAAATAATTATATATTTTATAGTCAACATTGAAATTTTAATAAAACAATAATAAAATGTTAATGGCGATTTATTAAAAATCCAAAAATGTGTTTTACAAATTTTATTAAAATTATATGTAAAATTAAATGCTTTAATTTTTATAAAAACAAAAATAGTAATAAATTAATATTATATAAAAAATATTTTTTTCATTTATTAAAATGTAGAAAACAATTTACCAACAAGGTCAAAGCACATTAGATTTATGGTATCAAAATATATATATATATATCTTTAATTTGACATTTATTTTAATATAATTTTTCATTTATTTTTTTTGGTTGTCTGGTTATTTTATTTTTCAGATCTTTTTCATATATATATATATATATATTTGTATTTAATAACGAGGGAAGGAAGGGTTACGTGGCATAAGGATATTCTGACAAGTGGACGTGGGACCCATCACTAACCCGCGAAACCCCTGGTTTGACTATTACCACTCCTCTTCTCCCCTCTTCCAGTCTCACTCTTGCCTGTAATATTTTTTCCATTTGAAACTTCAAACACACACGCACACACACACACACTCTCTCTCTCTCTCTCTCTCTCTCTCTCTCAAGAACAGTTTGTTAAGAAAACGATCAATCGGAGCAGCCATTAATGTAAGAACTCTATTTCTCTCTCTATGTATTTGTGTTTTGCAAGGTTGAATTCGTAGTTATGTTCTGTTAACGAGATTTTGTGTTTGTGTAATTTTTACGTGGTGTAGGTGTGTGTTTTGGATTGAAGATGAAGTAATTTGAGGAAATAATCTGAGGATGAGTTTTCATTGGATTCTTCCTTCTTGTGCTTTTTCTCCTGATAATTCCGATCTATTGGAGATTTTCTATGAATTTTCCTCTTTTGATTTTTTTGCTTTGTTGAGGAAACCAAAAGAAGGATAATTTTGTGTTGAGTTTGATTTTGATTTAGTTGCAAATGGAGAGAGTTAAGAGGAGGAAGTTGAAGTTTCCTTGCCTTTTTGGAGGTAAAATTCTGTCTCCCTTCCTCTCTTTGTTAAATATGTGCATAACTCTGGAATTTGTTTCGTTGTTGAGGAACGTTAGCGGTTCAATTGGAAAATGCTTGATGCAATGGCTGAAATTTTGATTCGTGATGAATTTGTTTCAAAACGAAGTAATTTTGCTCGTTGTATAGATCGATTTTACGTTTCTACTGATTGATGATGAAATTGAGTAGAAACAAAGAAGGTAGAAGAATGGAAACGTAAGAACACGAATATTAATTCTTGATGTTTCGTGAATGCTATTGAAACAATGGAATTGAAGTTGTCTCTGCCTGGATATGTTGATCTTAGGTTTTGTTTACTTATCTTGACATCTTGTGATGTTTGATTTTCTGTAATTTTCGTTTTTTTGGGGTCAAAATTACGGTTCTTATGTTTCAGGACGAGGTCAAAATTTGATCCCCATCCCTTACCCTACTGCTTTGATTGTAATTTCTATTTTTTAAGACAGTGTAATTTATGACCATACCTTATTTAGAATCTAGGGGTTTACTGCCTGTTGGCCCTTTTTCTTCTATGTTCTGCCTTTCTTCGGGTTATGAATCTAGCGAGGAACATTGAGTTCTGCGTTTCTAAGCTTTATATGTAAAGTTGGTTTTTGTGTTTCAGTGGAATGGTGTAGAGGTATGGTACAATTTTGTTTACATATTATCTAAAATTCCTGAGTTATCATTCATTATAATTGCAGGGCATACTGCTCTCAGAGCCTGTATAATGTCTATTGTGTTTATTTTTAGCTTAACCAATGGTCAATGGTCCAAATTTTCTACTTTAAGTTGACCTTTTCTCTCAGAAATTGCACTTAACTTCACTATGCTTTTCTGATCAAATTAAAGTTGCAGTTTGCTTTTTTAATGTTTAGCTCAGTGATAGTCTCAATTTCATGCTGTATGGTAATTCTGCTTCTAATTTAGTATTTATGAATGATGCATTTGAATAAACATATGTAACTTTTACAGGGAATGGGGAAAGCGCGAAACAGAGAACTATTCAATGTTGGTCCCCTGGCGATGCTATCACCGAGCAAGGTTTGGTGAGTCATTTCTTTTTGCCTCCTTGTTTGAGTTTCTTCCCACTAAGCTTTACAAATTTGTTGTCTCAAAATTATTTTCATCTAGTGACAAGGTCAGGATTAATTTACCATGATATGTTCATTGAAGTTATAAATGTGACTAAATGTGTTAATTGTAGTTCAAGTTTGACGTCGGAAAAAGCACTTCTAAACAGTGTAATGTGAAGCCAATGAAGAAGTTGTTAGCTAATCTGGTGGGAAGAGGCGGACTGTTCTCTGCCCGAGCTATCCTCAAGCAAAAGAAAAGGTTGTCTGATAGCTCCAGTAAGAGCACTGCATCCCTCGGAGGCCGAAGGAATGAGAATCCATTCAATCACGAGTCAGATAAGAAAAGCACAATGGAGCCCAACATTGAACATTCTAGAAATGTTGACCATTCTTCTGATGACTGTCGGAATGTTGACCATTCTTCTGGTGAGGGAGATTCTTGGAAGTATGAAGAGTCACCAGATGAAGTCATAGTTTGTGGACCAAAGTGCAGAGATGCTAGAGAGACTGTAACGGAGATATCTAGTCGAACGGAAGAGGGTTTTGAAAGTGGGCATGATAATTTATTTGAATATGGTTCTAGAGGACATTTTGGGGATGAGAACTTGAGCATGTCTAGAAGTGTTTCTGCTAGTGAATCAGAAGTGATAACGATGCCTTCCAGAATTACCTTTGACCGAAATGACCGGCTCACACATTCACTAACTGATATTTCTACACCCTCCCTGATTAGGGAGGCAACGAATAGAATGTCAGAAAGATGGAAGATGAATAGCATGCAGGAAGATGTTGAAATGGTCAGTATGGATAGTAGTACTTTGGGAGAAATTATTTCTTTTCCGGGAAAAGAAATGAAACCTGCAGAATCGGACTGTGTGGCATGTAGAAGTACATCAAGGTCAAGATCTCACCCTCCATCTTTTCATGACCCAAATCATATAATGAGTTTCTGCCATGAAGCTGATGTTGATGAGAAGGTAGTGGTATGTAGAAAGCCCGTCAACCAAGGTAGAAGAATGGGACTGAAGGGAATTTTCAATCGCAGAGAGTATATACCGTCGCAAAAAGTAAGATGCAACAAAAGGTCTCAGTCCCAATGTCAAATATCAACCGAGACTTACTTCGAGAATGAGGGTCCCGCTAAACACCAGCCATGGATTTCTGATATTGATAATGGTGCCACCAATGCAGCTTCTCTTGTTGATTCAGTGGTCGGTTATGAGACTAAAAAGTCTCTTGAAACTACAAAGAAGTTGAAACCAGGGCTTGCTTGTTGCATGGTAGGAGATGCAAATTACTCGGAGGTTGATGAATATAGTTCAAATTCCCAGGTAATTTGTTAAAAGTAATACTTGTAATAATTTATAACTATTATTGTATTTTATACATGTAATAACTGCACTTGAACTTAAATTGTAGACATATATAATTCGTACTAGCTACTTATTATTTTGGTAAATTTTTAGTCTTTCATCGATATATAGGGACAAATGGACATAATGTAAATGCAGTTGGTATATTTGGCTGTGAATATGTGATAAATAGCAGGAGTGCACGTAAGGGTTTCTTAGAATATAGGTTCACAAACTTCAACTTATAATTGTTCCATTCAGTAGCAATTTTATAGAAATATAGGTCATAAAGTTTGTAGTCACATAACATAACGGCACCAACTTATTACATTGAGAATTGCTCTAATTTACTTGATCAGTTGATTCTTCTTAAATATAATCAAATTAATGAGCTTTATTTCCATTTCAAGAAACTGAATCCTTTTTCATGCCATAGGAACCATTGGCTGCAAAATCAGAAGGTATGGTTTCGATTCAGTTGTCTGGACCTGAATCAGAATATTCTGGAAGCTTAAAGAAGGTTGATTGTCGTTGTCAAATTTCAGCTCCGGAAGTTCCTCTTAGAGAAGATATATCATCCACTACTGATAGACTCAAGAAACTTAATTCTGAACTTGAAGGTAACTACTAAATTGTTTTACCTTCATCTATGTTTTTGTTCTGGGAATTATTTGCCACATCTCATCTTTATTACATTCCATGTTCAAATACCTTTCCTTACAATACTATTGTATTGTAATGGGGATTAGTCTGGACTAAGTCCAGGATACCCCCGAAATGCAATTGCCTTTCAAAAAAAAAAATACTATTGTAACCCTGATATAAAATGAGTGATTTTCTCTGTAAATATATATTGCTTGCTATATATACTAGAACATTTTCAGTAAACTAATTGCAGTTCTACATTCTATTCACATATATAGAAATTTCTATATGAATCAGTCCATTGTCTAGCCCTCCCCCCCACCCTGTACCGCAACGTCCTGTGGGGGGTATATACTAGTTTAGTGAAATAAAAACATTAATGGAGAAGTGCAATGCCCATTTTTTAGTAATTAGATTTCGGGACTCATTTCCGACGGGACGAGGTCAGCGATTTATTTACTTATTTTTTGATAAAATGTTGGAATTTCTAAAACAAGTCTAAATATATAAACCCACGGAAGTGTGCCAAGATAATTACAGCACGACCCTTTTATGCGTCGGAAATGCTACTAATATCGACGGATTTATGTCCGTAACGATTTGGTTTTATCTGATTTTGATCTAGTGACATTTTAATAGAAACAGTCATTAATTTAAATCAGAGGTTACTATGATTATTTGTTGGGCCTCGTTAACCAACACAAATTGGGTAAACTCTAACCAGGTAGGGTGTTGTTTGGCATTTACTGAATGGTTTGGTTTAGAATGATTAAGAGGCTCTTATGATATAGTGCAAAATGAAATATGGCTGTTTGGTAATTGTTTAGGATGAAATTAGGGCGTTGAACGGTTAAGATACAAAACCATTTAGAGGGTTTTGGAACCATTAAGAGACAAGACTTTTTTTTTGCCAAACAAGATTCACCTCTTAGCGATTCAGAGGTTGCCTCTTAATGGAACTATTAAGAGGTACACAAACAGCCCCGCTTTTTTAATGGTTGTCTTGCCGGTAAGTGAAATAGTAATACTGATCGGGTAAGTGTTACCGATCAAATACCTTCATCACGCTTCAAGATTTTATTTATGTGCATTTTTGTTTAATTATTCTTCTACCATTTTCAGAGCTCGAGAAACAAATTCATATGCTGAAAATCATGACCGATTCAACTTCTAACGACCGTAAACTTGCCCCAATCCAACGATCATCAGTCGCAGCCAAAGAATCCGTCAGCCCGGAATCTTCACTCTTTTCACACATCCTCCAAGCTTCTGATACTAACGACACCGAACCCGCTTTTTTCACAGCTCACCATCATCCAACAGATCCAACATTATTTCATCGTCTCGAAAAGCATTATTCCGAAGGAACAACGTTGCCAAGATCCGAGAAACGCCTACTTTATGACTATATCGAGTCAACCTTCATTAGAACCTCCACGTCAATGGTAGTGGGCCCGTGGGCCTCTCCTCTGAAACGGGAAGGTCAACTGATGCTAACGAAGTTTGCGGTCGAGGATCAGATGCGGAAAGTGATTGAGGAGATCAAGAAGGATGATGACGAGATTTTCGAGGCGATAAATTACGATAAGGACCCCGAGTGGCGCCAACCGACTAACGAAATCGACAATTTAGGTAAGATAATTGCTGATTTAATCCTGAGTGATTTAGTTCTTGAGGTTATAAAGTTTTAACTTTTTAACCATATAAACTGAAACTAGTAACCATATAAACTGGCAGTTAGATATGAAAGAACAAAAATAAGACAGCTTTCTTCCAGAGCTAAGATTACCAAACTGAGAGCAAGAGTGGTACAATGACTTGTACTTTGTGCAAGGAAAGTTGTACATTACTCTGGATTGGTTTTTTTAACTCTGGAAAGGAGCACAAATATTTTAATGATGCACCTGGGAGTTTTGCATCACATTGAGATTATTAAACTCATGAGTT
The DNA here is from genome assembly GCA_033807775.1 of Saussurea involucrata. Taxonomy (NCBI): domain Eukaryota; kingdom Viridiplantae; phylum Streptophyta; class Magnoliopsida; order Asterales; family Asteraceae; genus Saussurea; species Saussurea involucrata. The sequence goes on along the minus strand of CM066325.1, from coordinate 8,807,968 downwards.
GGTTTTTGCGCTTATGGATGTTTTTTGGTTTTAATGATTCTTGTAAATTTTATGGATTTATGGATGTTTTTTTGTACATATTAATTCTTGTCAAAAAAGTGGGTCCCACAAGCAAAAACCAAATTTTTTGGGACCTTGTAACTAGGCTTTACGGGCCGGGTCTTCTAAGGGCATCTCCAATGGGTCATATTATATTTTACACTAAATTTCAAAAATAGTGTAAAAAAGTTGTATAAATTTTAGTGTTAATAGTAAATCTTGTTCAATGTGTAACTATTTTTCACACCAAAGTTAAAAATAGTGTTAAAAGCAAGGTTCTAAATAGCGTGAGGCGTGGCGTGGCGGCGAGGTCAAGCCTTACGAGTTACGGCGAGGCCATGGCGTTTTCCAAGGCGTGACTTAAGGCGACAAATATGTATATAATATATATGTATATATGTGTGTGTGTCACTGTCTTGAACAATAAATATTAAGTTATCAATAATTTAAATTCATATATAACGATAAACAAAAGAAATTCTAAATTCTAATCGATACTAACGAGCCTATTCGAATCGAATTTCGAAATACATAGATTCGACAAAACCGAAAGTATACAAGTTTGTAACGCCATAACGCGGCATGGCGTGCCATGGCGGGCCATGCCATAACGCGCCAAGGCGGGCCATGGCGCGCCATAACGAGTTACACGCCTTATCTCGACGCCAATGGGTATAACGTGGCGGCAAGGCTGCGCCATGGCGCGTTTTTTAGAACATCAGTTAAAAGTGATGTAAAAAGTAGTGTAAATGAATAATGTTACACCAAATATAGTTTAATACTATTCATTACACTAACTTTAGTGTTAAAAATAGAGACCCAATTGGAGATGTGAATAGTGTTATTTACATCAAATTAGTGTTTAGTGTAAGATTTAATGACCCTATTGGAGATGATCTAAGAGCATCTCTAACAGCTTCCCCAAAATGGGGAAAATGGAGATTTTGGGCTAAAATTGTGCTCCAACAGCTTCCCCAAAACTATCCCCAAAATGGAGAAAGTTGGAGAGAGAAGGTTTTTTTTCTCCAAATATGGAGATCACTCCAAAATTGATTACCAAGTGAGAGGACCAATAGAAAACTTTGAAAATAAATATGTAGAGATAGAAATAATATTTTAATAGATAAATGGAATATTTTAATATTTTAATTAATGTGATTCTCCAAAATGGGGAAGCGGTTGGAGATGAATGTATATATTTTTTTGGGGATTTTGGCTTTTGGTTCCCTATTTTGGAGAAATTATGGGGAAGCTGTTGGAGATGCTCTAAGAGCAAGAAAAGACACAAACTTTAGGCCTGAGGTTGAAAATGAGTCCGATCGGGCTTTTTCAGGTTGTACTTTTTTGGGCTTAATCGGGTTTTTTGAGGATTTTCTAAGTCATGTTTTTTTGAGCCAAGCCTAGGTCCGGTTTGCCCCAAAGCTTTGGTTTGATCGGGCTCTGAGGTCTAGCCTGAAGCCACCTCAAAGCCCGATAAAAAGATAGTTTTTTTTTTGTTTTTTTTCGCAAACTTAAGCCTTCCAGAAAACTCGATTGTGGATGTGATCTTGTGGGTGTGGATTTAATATGTTTAAATCAGATTTTCAAATCTTTATAAACAATTATTGCGATCGTGGATTAGTGTTGGTGGGTTTTTGTCATTAGATTTATCAACTCGTTATAACATTTTTTTTGGCAATTTACATCAAAATGGGGTTAATTTGGCTTTCGTTATTATATTTTACTTTTTATTTTGAGGATTATGATTATATTAGTAAGAATTGAGTTATTACATATCTTTAATTAGAAATTTTGAATCATGGTTTTTAGATGAAAGGTTTTGATTTGTGATCCTTCAAAATAAGAATGAATCAAAATAAGTTGTCTTTTTTGAATGTTTTAAACCAATATTTTTATTATTAAATGTCTTAGAGTAAATTACGTTTTTTGTCCCTGTGGTTTGTTAAAAATTGCGGATTTCGTTTCTATAGTTTTAAAATTTTGGTTTTAGTCCTTATGGTTTGAAATTCATTTTTATTTTCGTCCCTGAGCCAAAACACTACTTTTAAGTATGAAGGACTAAAATAGAAATGAATTGTAAACCATAGCGATGAAAAAAACAATTAAATTTAAATCATAAGGATGAAAAAGGTAATGAATTATAAATCACAGGGATGAAAGTTGTAATTTCAAAACCATAAGGATGAAACTAGAAATTTTAAGCAAACCACTGGGACTAAAATCGTAATTTACTCAATATCGTAAATTAATTGATCTGCATTAAAAAAATACTCCAACCGTGTTAACATTTATTTCTATTTTAGTTTGTTCTAAAATAAGTGTTCATCTTAAAAAAAAAACTAATTTCCATTTTCTTATTCCGCCCTTTATCATGAGACGTCTAAAGGTAAAAATATCATTTAGTTATCACACAATTTTAAAACTTTGTATCATTCTCAATATATTTATTTTAAGACGAAAAGATAATATTTAATTTTAGTTAATTAGAAAAGTGTATTAATATATTGAATTAAACTCACATGTTTTTAAATCTTTTCGTCTTCAAAATATGTCTTAGAGTAAAGATGGAAGTAATAAGATCAAACTTGGTTAAAAAGACTCGGTGAGAATTTAGAAATTAGAGAGGGGGTGTTTGGGAGTGCTTATATTTTTAACTTATGCTTATTTGCTTATGTGGTGAGGAAAAACAGTTTTTAAAAAGTGTTTGTTAAAAGTTGAGTGTAAAAAGGTAATTATTTGGATAGATAAGGAAATAAGGAGAAGTAAATAAGTAGGTATGGAATGACTTATCAAAAACAACTTATTTGTAGTGAGGAGAAGCAAATAAGCACTTTTGATTTTTTTCTATCCAAACACTACAAATAGCTTATTTGCAGTGGGGAGAAGCTATAAGCAAATAAGTCAAAAATATAAGCACTCCCAAACTACCCCATAATGTTTAAAAGGCTATAGTTGATTCTTGAAACAACGTCCCTTACGTTTTAATGGAGAGGGGGATATGTACGAGGAAAAACTCCGTCCGACTTTAAACACTCTTAAGAAGTTTACTGAATAAACCATTTTCTATATTATAAACCACTATCAAACAGTCACATATAGTTGATCGAATAAGTTTCGTACAAATTCGATTAAACTTATTAAACTGCTAAGAAACCGACAACTAGTATCAGTATTTTACATATAATAATTAAACATTGTTTAACAAATAAAATTTAACATAAAACCTTTATTTTAATATAAACCCTCACATAAAAATTTGATTAAAAGACATTTCTGAATAATGAGACTTATGGAACAAAAGGTCGATTAATACCTGTCTAGGATCGGTTCACATGATATTAAACCGATATCTAGACCGGTGAAGGTGTGGTTTGGGATCAAAACTGTCACCAGTCCGGCTTTGTGAGTCTGCCGGAGAAGACGATATCGCCGCCGGAGTCAAAACTTTTGCGTTTTTTACCTTTAACACGCTGGTCAGAACCGCCAGCGGCGTCACATCTCCGACCACCGTTACCTTCTTGGCGGCAAATTCTATTTTGAACGATGTTACTCCTAAAATTATAAGAGATTTTCTCTCAAAGTGAAGAAATAATAACAATAAAAAATAACACTACTAAACAAACAATTGGACATAATTAAATTTTTATTTATTAAATTCCTCTATAAATCCATCCAAAATAATAATTACTAATTAGCTTAATTAAGTATTTTAATTTAAAGTTTTACAATATGTGACGGATTTATGGCGGATAGCAATTCCATCACAAATTAGCCACACATATATATTTAAAAAAATTCAGTGACGGATTTGTGGCAGTTTCCAACAGATTTATGTAGGGGTGTAAATAGGTCGGGTTGGGTTGGGTTCGGGTTCAACCCATTTATTAATTGGGTTGAAAACCTCAACCCAACCCAACTTGTTTAAGTAAATGGGTTGAGATTTTCAACCCAACCCAACCTTGTACTTAAATGGGTTGGTAGCGGGTTGACCTGTTTATGATTTTCTCAACCCAACCTGTTTACTAAATGGGTTGAACCTGGGTTGACCCGTTGAATTTTAAAAACTTTAAATAAAATACAAAAGAACAAAAACATAATTCCATGACAAATACACAAGTCACAACCACAAAATCAAATAAATTGTTCAAAGTTTCAATAAAAGACAACCATAAAGTGAAATAAATTGTTCAAAGTTTCAATAACACAACCATAAAGTCAAACAAATAAGTTTCTAGGCCTGGCGTCACTCTTTTGGCTGGAATTGGAAGGAAGTGTCGGTTAGGGTTTAGAGAATTTAGACTTTGAAAGTTTGAACGATGGAATATTGAAATGGAAGGACCAAAGGAGTTCTGTTTAGACTTTAGTGAAATCATATTTAGTTTTTTTATTAACTTTTTAATTATTAATTATAATTAAATAATAATAATAAATTAAAAACAAGCCATAAATGGGTTACAAACAGGTTGTAAATGGGTTGAAAGCAGGTTGTAAATGGGTTAAAAACAGGTTGTAAATGGGTTGAAATCGGGTTGGAAACAGGTCAAAAATTTCAACCCAACCCAACTCATTTATTAATTGGGTTAGACGGGTTGACCCATTTAACTTAAATGGGTTAAAAATCTCAACCCAACCTGCTACTATTGGGTTGGGTTCGGGTTGGGTTGGCGGGTTGGGTCACTTTTTGCCACCCCTAGATTTATGTGAGTGTTGATTTTTTTGTTCGGTCTATTTCCGACGAAAATAACCGTCGATAAAGCTATTATTTTTGGTACTGTAAATAAATAAATAATACCTTCCATTTTGGATATGTGTTTTTTCATTTTCCTTTCACAGCCTCTGCAGTGCAACGAGACCTCCAAGACAACCACCTGGTTAGAAGACGGAGGAGGCGGCGGCGGTGGCGGCGGCGGTGGTGAAGGTGGTTTACGGATGGCGGAGTACGGTAAGTCCTGGTGTTTCTTGTTTGAAACTTTATAATTATGAAACTCCAGAGGTTCAGGGGGCGGCGGGGGCGGTTTTGGAGGAGAAGATGACAGTGAATCATCATCATCACTACTGTTAAAAAACCTGAAATCTTCAGTTGGCGGCGGCGATGGTGGCGGTGATGGCGGCGGTAGTGGTGTAGGAGGTGGAGAGGACGGTAAATCATCATCTTTCTTCTTGAAAGCCTTGCCATAATTATGAGATATGAGTTGTTTACATGGGGGCGGGGGCGGGGGCGGAACATGGTCAAACTCCGATGAGAAATTGAACGTAGCTTTGTCACTCAACAAACACCTTGATGAAGTTGCTGGGCTGATGAAATCATTTATAAATTCATCGTTATCGCTGCCGGCAAACGCGACGCTTTTTTTCTTCCGATCAATGGCTCCGGCGGCCACGTGCTCGACGTCTTTCTTGGCGGTGTCCTTCGACTTCTTCCGGTGGCGAGGTTGGTCCGGATGGGTGATGTTGGAAGTAAAGGGAGAGATACGACCTTGGCCGAGTCTTTTTTCGTCTCGGATGATGGGGTTGTGGCGGTCGATTGCTCGGCCGCCACCACCACCACCAGTGCCGCCGTAGGCGGTGGAGGAGGAAGATTCTTCAAGAACAATGGTATCCATCATAACATGGGTATGAATGGTGGACTGCAGTTTGAGAAGAAGCACCCAACATATGAAGTACACCTTTCATAGGTGTAGTGGCTTTGGAATAATATTGGTTTACTTTTGGAATGTCTTTTTTTAGTATATAATATTTATATACGGTAAATGAATAAAGAAACTCACACATCCTCCTCATTTTTTGTGAGGTTTGAACCCATGACCTACTACAAGGTCAAGGGCTCCGATACCACTAGGCCAAAGACCCTTTGGTTACTTTTGGAATGTTAGATATATGCCAACTTTTATTTGGTGGTGTAAAAGTATTGTAAAATTGTTGTTTCATATCTGAAACGTTTGAAAATTCAATATTTATATAGTATTGTTTCATATATGAAACGTATTATGATACTTTTTTCTACATACGAAACAATAATGAACAGTTTCATCTGTAAACCAATAATATTGTAAAAACACTACATTTTCATGTGAAACAAACACATGAAATTGTACCGTACTGGTTAAGGCCTTGGGGGGATGTGACTTAGAAACCCATCTACCCCGGGTTCGAATCCAGGCGTTGGCAACTTGTAGCCACTGAGGAATTATCTCAGGGCTGCATGCTTAGCAGTCAATCAGTGACAGAGATTAGTCTATGCGAAGCCTAGGATACCCTTTCAAAAAAAATAGTTTGTATAAATTATTTTTGTAAATGATTATGTGTCACCTCTGGTATTCCAATTTTATTTTGTTTATTTTCACAGTAACAATCTTTTATTCGTTAAGATAGAGACAAGATCTGCGTAATTGTATAAATCCCACCGCATATCCTATTCTTCTGTAGGATATTCAGAGCCTAATTGGGTCGTCTTTCATGAGGATTGGCCGACACAAGCTCAAGAAATCTTGCCGCAAACAAGCAAAGTAGCAACGAAATCGAGTTAGGTCTAGTGGTTCGATTTCGGTTACAACTTTAAAGCGGTTAGGTTAGGTTAGGTTAGGTGGTGTTGATCTCATTCATATAACAAAAGATGTGGACATGTTACCCTTCAACTTGTACCATCACCATGATTTTGATGTTGATTCCCTTGTACCATGTGCATGACTGATAGTACATGACATCACGTAAGCAGTTACGCTCACTGACACCAACGGTGCAACGGAGTTGATTGATTATTTCTAGAGATGCACAAAAAAGCCACTGAATCCGAAACCTTTCTTAAACCCGACCATACCAACTTTTTTTAAGGTCCGGTTAAAGCTCAACTCAGAAGAAGAAAAAAGTTGGAGAGCCCGGACCGAAAAAGCCCAATTGGGTCTTTTTAACCCCAAAGCCTGACCCAAACCCAAAAATACTTGTGATTTTTTGGTTTACCGGAAGACATTAGTCCATAAGGGTGCGTTTGGTACACTGAACATGACAGAACAGAACAGAACATGGATCACTGTCCCATGTTTGGCAGGACTTTTATGTGGAACAGACAGGAACAAGGTGGAACAGACTTATGTTGTACCAATATAACCTTAAAATAAAGGGAAATTAATTAAAATACCCTAAGTTTGCCAAGTGTTACTAAAATGCCCTAAATCTCTCCCAATTTGCCAAAATGCCCTTTTTTCCCGCGATAGGAGCCCGCGATCGCGGGCAGTGGCATTTTGGTAATTTAATTACCCGCGATCACGGGAGAGGAGCCCGCGGTGGACCAATTTCATACGATTTTGTGATTTTAAATTGAAATTTTACAATTTCACCCCCTATACTTATTTACTAAATTTACTTTATACCTTTTACATTCATAAATTTAATTTTACATTTAACACATATAATCGTTTATTAACTAAAACACGTTAAAAAAATACGTTTTAATTTTAACAAGTTACATCATTATAATCGTCTCTTCGATACGTTCGAAATGAGCCAAATCTTGAATTTTTTTGGATTTATATATTTTAATATATATCATATACACTACATAAAAATATTTTTTACCTGCGAAAATTCATTTTTTTAACGTATTCTCAATTTTGTTTTACACTTCTATCGCATTAACTATAAGAGTACCATAAATTAAATAATTAACTATAAAGGTATAAATTGTAAATATTAAAAATATTTTGATGTACTATATATGATATATATTAAAATATATAAGTCAAAAAAATTCAAGATTGGACTCATTTCGAACGTATCGAAAAGACGATTATAATGGTGTAACTTGTTAAAATTAAAACGTATTTTTTTAACGTATTTTAGTTAATAAACGATTATATGTGTTAAATGTAAAATTAAATTATGAAAGTAAAAGGTATAAAGTAAAGTTACTAAATAAGTATAGGGGTTGAAAGTGTAAATATCAAATCAAAATCACAATTTCGAATTGAAATTTACACTTTCAACCCCTATACTTATTTACTTATTTTACTTTATACCTTTTACTTTCATAATTTAAATTTTACATTTAACACATATAATCGTTTATCAACAAAAATACGTTAAAAATACGTTTTAATTTTAACAAGTTACACCATTATAATCGTCTATTCGATACGTTCGAAATGAGCCCAATCTTGAATTTTTTTGAATTTATATATTTTAATATATATCATATACACTACATAAAAAATATTTTTTATATTTAAAATTCATACGCTTATAGTTAATTATTTAATTTATGGTACTCTTAGGTAGCGTTTGGTACGCATACTAGATGGGACGGGACGGGACTGAACTGGAGGAGATAATTTTAATCTAAGTTACGTTGGAAATACATCGATCCTTTTGTGCATACTCTGTAACTGCAAATACTTCAGCTCCAAACACACATGAATCATTATTCGCCAAATACCCATTTTCACAATATCTATAAACACATTCAAATAATAATAATTTAAAACGATTTAATGAATTAGTTAATATATGATTATTATGTTAATGCGATAGGAGTGTAAAACAAAATTGAACAAAAAAAATAAGAGATGTACCATAAATTAAATAATTAACAATAAGAGTATGAATTTTAAATATAAAAAATACTTTTTTATGTAGTGTATATGATATATATTAAAATATATAAATCCAAAAAAATTCAAGATTGGGCTCATTTTGAACGTATCGAAGAGACGATTACAATGGTGTAACTTGTTAAAATTAAAACGTATTTTTTAACGTATTTTAGTTAATAAACAATTATATGTGTTAAATGTAAAATTAAATTATGATAGTAAAAGGTATAAAGTAAATTTAGTAAATAAGTATAGGGATTAAAAGTGTAACATTTTAATTTAAAAATAAAATTTGGTCGACCGCGGGTCAAACACGGTTCAAATTTTCAAAAATGATCCCTGGAATTTTTCAAAAATGGTATCTTGCAATTGAAAAGTCACAAAAATAAAACCACCGCGGGATTGAATTTTTAAAAAATGGTCCCTGTAAGTTTAAAAAAGTGTCAGAAATGGTCCCTGAGCCCGCGATCGCGGGCTTCCATCGCGGGAAAAAAGGGCATTTTGGCAAACTGGGAGAAATTTAGGGCATTTTGGTAACACTTGGTTTAACTTAGGGTATTTTAATTAATTTCCCTAAAATAAAATCTAATTTTCTTCTAAAACATCAAATACACATTCTATTTTATATTTTATTCATTCTTTAAATTTTATTTATTGTATTTTTATCTAATGTTATCTGTTATGTTTTGTCCAGTTCTGTCTACCAAATGCTGAACAACTGTTATGTCCTGTTCTGTCCTATCACATCCTATTCTGTTATATTCTGTCTGCGTACCAAACGCACCCTAAAGTCTCCAATTTATCATGCAAGACAAATAAAAAAAGTTTTGTTTTATTTAAATACAACCAAAAGGTGTTTCAACAAAGTGTTGATGGAATTGTATTCTTATATTCTAAAGGAACCAACAAATTCTCATCCATTAATTTGATGCCAGACACACAACAAAAAACCCTTTCTATTCAACATGTTATTCTTTCTGATCAGCATACCATAGATTTGACTGCCAGAATATGCATAATTGGTTTCATGATGGTATATATTATATATACTTGTAAAAATAGGGGAGGGTTTCTGTCTGAAAACTGTGATATGGGGGGTTTCAATTCTTTTAGTGAGCGTTTGGTATATCGAACATGACAGAACAGACAACAACATAGATCATTGTTTCACGTTTGACATAATTTTTACGTGGAACAGGTGTGTTCCATCCCTACCTCACAGACAGTGGCGGAGGCAGTGGGGGGGACTAGCTGGTGCTACGCCCTTGCCCACATAACAAGTTGGAACAAACTTATGTTTTATCAATATAACCTCGAAATAAAACATAATTCTTTTCTAAAATATCAAATACTTCTTCCTCTTTACATTTTATTCATTCTTTATATTTCATTTATTGTATTTTATGCTCTATAAACTTTCATTTTATTTTCCTCAAAATATTATTTTTATAGGGTTCTATATTTTGATTAATTTATGTAGTTTATTAATTATTATTAATAATAATAAACAATATAGAAAAGATATAAAAAACTGAAAACTACATAATTTTTTTAGTGTGTTCATTTTAATCGAGTTGACAAAAACATTCTAATTATACATTTTGTTATAAAAATATTTATTTTATTATAATTCAATAAACTACATAACTAACAAAAAATATATAAACAACTCATCAGGGATAAATTGATTATTTTATCTGTTATGTTATGTCCAGTTTGTCATACTAAACGCTGAACAGTTGTTTTATTTTATCATATTTGGATACCAAACGCACCCTTAAGGGACATTTGGTTTCACAAAATGTTTTTGAGATATTTGTACTTCGTGGAATGATTTGACATCTTTGGTTTGTCTGGTTAGTAGGATTTGGAGAGGTATTGATTCAATACATAAGTTGTAAAAAAGGTTATATATATGAGTAAATTACTAAATTACGTTTATGTGGTTTGGTAATAATTACTATTTTCGTCCTTGTGGTTTATAAATTGAGATTTTCATCCTTGTGGCTTGTTAATAATTTCTATTTTCGTTTTTGTGGCTTATAAATTGTGATTTTCATCCTCGTGGTTTGCATTTTATTGCTATTTTAGTCCATAACCTAATTCGTACCTTTAAGTATATGAGACCAAAACAGTAAAGACTTGTATTTTACAACGACCAAAATAACAATAAATTGTTAATCATAAAAATAAAAATAACAATAAATTATAGATCAAAGGACGAAAAACGCAATTTCAAATCACAAGGAAGAAAATTGCAATTTTTAACAAACAACATGGACAAAAAATGTAATTTACCGAGTATTACAAAATGGATGTTTGTAATATATTTTAGAGTAAATTACATGATTGGTTCATGTGGTTTACATAAAACCACCGAGCTCTCTAATTTAAAATAAGAGTAAATTACACCACATGTCCTGTGGTTTGGTCAAAATCTGGATTTGGTCCCTCTTTTGAAATAATTACACCGGACGTCCCTATGGTTGTCATTTGGTTTCACGTCAGATCCATGTGGTTGTCATTTTGTTTCACATTACTCTTTTTTTTATCTAAACCACAAGGACCAAAATTGAAACAAAATGACAACCACAGGGATCTGACGTGAAACAAAATGACAACCATAGGGACGTCCGGTGTAATTATTTCAAAAGAGGGACCAAATCCAAATTTTGACCAAACCACAGGGACATGTGGTGTAATTTACTCTTAAAATAATTATGAAAAATGTTCCTATGATTTACATTTTCACATGCCTTGGCTTTGGGATAGAGTTTTAAATAGATTACATAATTCCTTTCTATTGTTTAATAGAAAACAAAAAAAAATCATGTTCACGACTAAATTATCCTCCTAATTAACCTACTTAACATGATAATCTAACGGTGTTAAGGTACATGGACCAAAGGCGTGAAAATGTAAACCACCACGAGGACATTTTCCATAATTACTTTGATTCAGGGACGCACAGTGTGGTTTTGTGTAAACCACACGGACCAAATTTGTAATTTCTCTATATTTTAAAAAAGCATTACAAACAAATCATGTGAAATCCCTTGATATACCAACTTCCCTCGTGGAATTTCTAAATGTGCCGGTTGTAGAATTTCATTGAAATCCCCGGATTTCAAATCCACATTTTCCTTCAAACCAAACACATAATTGAAATGAAATGAAATTCAATTCCAAATCCACCAAACCAAAACGTCCCTTTTGCGGAGTAAAAACTTGTTGTCCCATGTTTCTAAAATAAATGGGATGACATAAAACTGGTAAATTACTAAATTACATGTGTCTACTACTCGACTTAAAACCCTAAAACATTCCACAATTGTTTCACTCGCCTACCTCACTCTCATCCATTTAGTCATGTTCCATCTTGTCTATGTACCAAACACACCGTAAAGAGTGGGCTCATTGTGAGCACCGGGCTCTTAAGCCGGCTGCCGGCCACTTAACGGCTAACTGGCTTCAGTATACTTAATTTGTTTCTCACATAATACTCTTGGAACAAGATGATGTGGGTTAACTTTTTGGATACACACACTTTAAAAGAAAAGAAGACATGTAAACAAGAAGTTTGAAACAATAATTGTATATATTTCCAAAAATAATTGTTTTTTACAATACATCGCGATCCGGTAAGCTGATCAAGCTATTACACCAACCCCAAAGGGGTTCGAGTCGTAAAAGATTCATAAAAAAACAAAAAATCTAACGCGTACTCTTAACCTCCGAATCAAGAGGAAGAGTCGCGGCATTCCTACGCGTGTGGTGTTGATGCATATCACAACTATATATAAACAAACGTATAGATATAGGTCGTTGAATCTATACACGATTGGCATTTTTCTTGGTCTCTTATTTGTCAAATTCGCCTTCATCTTCTTTCAAGATTCGATTTCTGAAGTCTGACGCCATTTGTGGCAGACCCTCTCGGAGTGTTACCTTGGGCTCCCAGTTCAGCAGCTCTTTCGCTTTGCTGATATCCGGTTTTCTTTTCTGAGGATCATCAGCAGTATTCTCTCTGAATTCTATTGTAGCGTTGTTATCAATAGTTTCTTTCACCACCTAAAGAATAAGTGAGTCTCGAGAGTAGAACAAGAAAACTGAAAAAGGGTTCATTGGTTTAGCCTAAAGGGTCACCTTGGTGCACGTAACCAGTGACCCTGGTTACACCCATGGTGCACCTAGCCCAGAAAGGCAACCCTGGTGCACCAAGATTCCTCCTGGTGCACCAAGATTCCTTTCTGGTGCACCTAGCCTAAAAAGGGGACCGTGGTGCACCAAGAGGACTAAAAAGGCCTAGTGCACCAAGGATCACCAAGATTCCTCCTGGTGCACCTAGCCTAAAAAGGCGATCCTGGAGCCAGAATAACGACCCTAGTGCACCTAGCCCAGAAAAAACCCCCGACCCGGTGCACCAAGATTCCTACACCTAGCCTAAAAAGGCGACCCTAGTGATCCCGATGCACCAAGATTCCTCTTGGTGCACCTAGCCCAAAAAAACGACCCTGTGCACCAAGATTCCTTCTGGTGCACCTAGCCTAAAAAGGCGACCCTGGTGCACCAAGACTAAAAAGGAGACCCTGGTGCACTAGGATTCCTAGTGGTGCACTTGGCCTAAAAAGTTGACCTTGCTGCACCAAGATTCCTCCTGGTTCACCTAGACTAAAAGGCGACCGGTGCACCATGGTTCCTCCATGGGTCTAGCCTAAAGGATGACCCTGGCTCCTCCGCTTTACAAAGGTTACAAACCTCAGCCAGCTCTAACATGGTGAACTCTCCTGGATTGCCCAAATTGAAAGGCCCGATATGCTCGCCTTCCATGAGTGCCATCAGTCCATCAACCTGAAATCAAACCAATCTTGTGTAACGTTCGATGTAAATATGGACACCGACTAGTCCGGACCGGTCCGAGACTGTGCCTAAAAAAACTAGTCTGGTCAACGGTCTGGTCAAAGTATTCCATAAAAAGCCCGGTCCAGACCGGGCCCGGGTCGAGTCTAGCAGGTTGAAGACCGATTTAGGACGAAGGCTGCCCGGTCCGGTCCTTTTGCCCATCTCTAGTTCTATGAAGCATTAAAGTTGTAGAAAAATAGATTGCAACTTTTTGAACTAGAAAATGAAGGCCAAAAAACTTAAAATTCATGCAAAGAAATAGCATATACCAAATCCGAGACGTATTGAAAGCTTCGTGTTTGCTTTCCGTCACCATAAACAGTCATTGGTTGTTTGCGAATCGCCTGTAAAACGACGCTATCTTACTATATAAAATCTTTACGAATTATGAAAAATTGTATTAAAAAACGTGCGAGATTTTACCTGTGAAACAAAGTTGCTAACAACACGACCGTCATCTAGACACATTCGAGGACCATATGTGTTAAAGATACGTGCAATCCGGACCTGCAAAATGAGAATACTTGTAACTACACCTACCAGTATTACTCCCGTTCAATCACGCTTAACTACAAAGTTCTGATGACATAAATGCATCGGCATTGATATTATTGCGCGTCAGATAAAATAAAGCACGTTACTATTTTTTTTTTGGAGATTTCTTAAGTTTCCGACACTAGTTTCTAGCTCATACACTAGATAACCCTAATTTAGCATCGATTAAGGTGTGTTTGATACATGGGACAAAACAGAACAAAAACTTGTTATTCCAGATTTGATGTGACTATAATGACAGGACATGAATTGACACGAATGCAGTTTTTTTGGCCCACCAAAATAGGTCGAACAAAAGTCAAGAAGTGGGACTAGGCAAATTACTAAACTACCCCTATTGAATTAAAATCTTGAAGTCTTACACAATTCTTCACCTCGTCAATTTAGTGTCGTCCAGTCCTGTCTGTGTATCAAACACACCAAGGAGACAAATGACACCGAAAGCACCTATTTAGTTGCAATCAAGGAACGTAAAATTGCGAAAAATTAAATAAACAAAATCACCTCAACACCTTCGTTTCGATGATAATCCATTGTCAAAGTTTCGGCCGTTCTTTTCCCTTCATCGTAGCAACTTCTAACACCTAAGTTATATAATCACTAACGTTATAACAGAGGAACAAATGCAAAGATAACAAGATAAAAGGTGATTAGAAAACGTAAAGGATCCACCTATCGGATTCACGTGTCCCCAATACGTTTCCTTTTGAGGATGTTCAAGAGGGTCTCCGTAGACCTCACTAGTGCTCGTAATCAAGAATCGTGCACGAATTCTTTTGGCAAGTCCGAGCATGTTTAAGGTCCCCATCACATTTGTCTTGTAATCGAACGAGTTAAGGAGACCTTAATTTAAATAGTTAAACCTCTAAATGGAAATTGCATTAACCACCAAAGTCAAAAGCGAAACGAACCCATTATATCCCACTTAACGTGGGGTCTACGAATACCCGAAAAGTAGAGCGGTTGTTTCCGTGAGGAGTCACGCTTGTGAAAAATGTAACAACGAGAGAAAGACAGATATGATAAAGATTTGAAAAGCTAGTTCATAGAAAGCAATAATACCTCTAGCAATCAAGAAAAGTGGTCACTTTGACTTCTAAGGTCAAACCGAAGAACTTTAACTTCAAAATGGACGATCGTGCCTTTGGACTTTCAAAAAATGTGGATAACTACCTTAAACTTCAAAAGAAATACTACAAACGGAAGCAATGCTACGATCGAATTTATAACTACAAATCACATAATCAAGAAACATGAAAAGCTCCATGTTGAACCTCAAAAGTCAAAGCTTATGACTTCTACATATCATGTTTAAGGATCTTAAGCAATACCCAATTCAATGAACACCAAGAAAACAACAAAAAGATCATCAAAACACATAATGGATAACAATTGTCAGTTTGATCATAACAAGAAAAACTTCAAACTGTTCCTTAGTTCATCATAATCAAGAAACCCAAAAATCTCAAAATTAAACCTCAAAAGTCAAAGCTTTTATCTTCTATACATCATTTTCAAGCATTTGAACCAATACCCAATTCACTAAACACCAAGAAAACAACAAAAAGAATCATAATAAACACATAATGAATATAACATTGCTTCACAAAACTTCAAATATCTGCATACAATTGTGGGTTTGATCATGTTTTAAAAATTAAAACCTTCAAACTGTTCTTGATACCATAAAAATAGATGCATATGATGATGCATTATATATTTAGGGGAAAACCTCAAAAAAAAGAAAAACTAAGGAACACTCTGGTATCCCTGGACGTTACAAGCAATTTCTAACATGCACAAGTGCACAAATGCATGATGCACACGCGCATAAAAACCAAAAACAAGTTATCTTTACCTGTATGCACAAATGCATACCGTCCAGACGAATGGCCACCAACATGTTCCTTAGTTTTCAGTTTTTTTTTTTTTGAGGTTTTCCCCTGAACATCCCTCTATCTATATGTCATATTTCAAGATCAATTTATTATGAATGCAAACACAAAAAACAAAAGATTTAGGAAAAAGGATATGATGGTCTTCACAGGATTATACTTGTAATGAACAGGAGAAGCAGGACAAGCTAAATGATAAATCTGATCAACCTCCAACAAAATGGGTCTAACAACATCATGTCTAATTAACTCAAATCTAGGGTTCTCTAAATGATGAATCAAATTTTCTTTCCTACCAGTAAAGAAATTATCAACAACAATCACTTCATCCCCTCTTGCCATCAATTTATCCACCAAATGACTCCCCACAAACCCTGCTCCGCCGGTAACCACCGTCCTCATCCTCCGACGACCAATAGTCGCCGGAATCTTGACAACCGGACGGCGGTGAAGGGTGGTTTCACGGTGGGTGATGGAAATTGATCTGGGAAATTTGCGAATTTCGTCGAAATTGTTGAAATTGTTGTTGGAGAGGGTGGATAATGATGGTTGGTAGATGAATAAAATCGAGCCGATCAAGATTCCGATGATGATGAAGAGAAAACGTTGTTCTTTGAAGATGTAATTGAAGGATCTGTGGAGATATTTTGAAGATGATGATGGGTGTTTAAAGAATTTGGGGGAGTATGGTGGGGTTTGATTATTGGGCATTTCTTCATCTCGTCTGTGATTTGAAGAATGTGATTGTTTGTGTAATTGTTTCATGGTGTTCATCATTTTTGGGGGTTTTTTTGTTTTTTGTTTTTTGAAGAAATTGTTAGGTTTTTTGAAGAAATTGGAGATGGGTGTGATGGATTTCTTGAAATATAGCTTGATATTTCAAGATTTGCAAAAGATTGGGTCTTGGAAAACAGGGGAATCAAGAAGATGATGAAGGAGAATTTGTAATGGAGTCAAATCCGTTGCAAAACATCCTCTAAATCTATTTTGGTATATCAACGTTAAAAAATTCAAATAAATATAGGGTCGGAATGCGTATTTTATTTTACAATTTTATTTTAAATAAATACAACTAAAAACTCTATAGATTTTTTTAGTGCGGTGAAATTTTATAAAACTAGCAAGAAGTTATAAAAAAACAATTACACAGAAAGAATAGCAAGGGAAGGATTTGCAAATCAACCGACCCGATTAATAGAAAAAAATTACTACTTCTATGATAACCCAAAAGTAAGCACGGGTTATAATGTTCTCCAAGATCATCTTCCTTTTTGGCTTCGGGTTGCTAAAGATAATATTATTCCAAAAAACCCATATAGACCACAAAGTTATAAGCATAATGGTCTCAAAACACCAAAAAACTGCTTTCTTCAACCGGAGTTAATCAGTCCAAGAGATCCACTCCAAATAGGAGTGGATGTAACAACCCGATTTCTCTTTTATAAATATGAGAGTCTTGTGGCAAATTTGTGAAGAAGGAAAGTTTTAGTAAGGACCTATTTGCAATTTAAGGGGGTATAAAAGGGCACATTTCCCTAGGGCAGCCTCCATTGTTCCCAAAATCAGTGTTGGGTCTTGTGTGTGTGCGGCGGCGAGAAGAAGAAAGGAAGAAGAAGAGCTCAGCTTGGAACTTCTCATTTGGTGTCAAGGATTCATTCGGGTAATCATTCCATTTATGTTATTTAGGTTATGGCAAACTTCTTCTTCTTTTGGAAAACGATTTAAGGATGAAAGGAGAATTAAACAGATGAGTAGATTAAATTTCTATGTGTTCTTCATATTCTAATAGCTGGGTTTTGAGAGTTGTAAATCTTTGCTAACCATTTCGATGGGAAGAGCACAGATTAAGAAGGTTAAAGGGATAAATGGAATTTAAGTTAAGTTTAATGTTAGTTGTTATGGGTAAATGTTTGATGAAGAGTTAGTTTAGCATTTGAACCAACTGAACCAGAGTATTTTGCCCCTGTTCTAAGACCTGCGTTTGAACAGTGAGAAAGAAACCAGGTCGGCGCAAAGTCCAGTTTGCGCCATAGGCGCTGGCGCAAATATTTGGGTGGCGCAAACCTTGGTTGTTCCAGTGTTGGGCCGATCTGATAGTTGGGCCGCGTGGTTGATTTGGGCTTAGGTTTGTTTTGGGTTAAAAGATTTAAGGCCCAATATGAAAAGGATAATCTTGTTTATTTATTTAAGTTAGGGTTAAGAGGAGAACGTAGAATCAGATATTGAGTTAAACCTAATAAATTTATAAATTAATTATTAGGTGAACGGTCGGTGCAAGACTACAAGTTAAGGAAAGAATTTGCTATCAGGTGAGTTCCCTAAACCCTTTTACGACGCAAAGTGATAAATGTTTTAACGGATTATGGTTTTGCCGAGCATGAAATGTTATGAACTGATTGCATGATTTTCACGAACGTATCTGTTTTATTAAATGAAATGTTTGGCATGAAGAAATGAAAGACATGACGTATGAATATTTTAACTTACATGTTTTCATGAACGTACTTGTATGCTATGTGGTTTCGGTCTGCACTGTGGGGTCAGAGAGAGGTCCTCGGGATCTGAGGATCCCTTGGATATGTATGACAGGCCGGTAGGTTGGAATTTGTTTCCCTCCTATCCGGTAGAGGGGAGTCCGAGTGGGCTCCAAGGAGGGCGAGAAGGGAACCTAATGGAACCCTGATCGCGGAATGTTTATGTGATCCACACACAGTGCAGTACCATGAATGATGATGCATTATAGTTTATTGATAAATGTTTTCCAACTGTTTTACATGTTGTTTTCGGAGGGAATTCACTAGACCTTTCGGTCTAACCCTCACTTTCAAAACTAAACCATTTTCAGGTAAGCGCACAATCGGTTCTTCTAGTAAGAACTAGGAAAGACGACAAGAAAGACTTGGAGATTAGAGCAACTCCATATTTTGCTTATGATGCCTATAGTTAGTACTCGGCTGTGGATTTAGAGACTTCCGCTGTCATTGTTTGCTTAGTATGTTTTTGTAATGACGTAAAAACAAGATTAATTATGTAATTTGAATGCTCATTTTATGATATTGCGTGTTTAAGAATTTGGGACGTTACAGCGGAGAGTCAGAATATCAATTTGCCACTATTGAATCCATATTTGTTTTATTTTTAATTTGATAAATTGGGTAAAAATTTGTTTCCATAATTATTTATATATTACATATTTGATTATTTTTAGATCGTCATTTTTATGTTTTTGAGGCATCCAAACTTTTGGATTTAAATGTAAAGAACAAGTCAAGGTACGAATTAAACGTTTAAACATGAATAATAATTATCATTCAAACGAGATAGTTTTGAGGTTTTTTAAACTTTTTCCTTATGAAAGTTATACTAAATATATTTCTTAATTTGTTGTAAACTACTTCTTTCTATTGATAGCATTAATTATTTCAATTCATGGTTTAAATGACTCCCGTTAGAAACTAGGATATAAATTATATCATAAAGAGTATGCAGATAGAATAGAATAAAACACGATAGGACAGAACATGATGGGACAAGACAGAACAGTTTTGGTAGACAGAACTGCCAGAACAGAACATATAACATTAGATAAAATACAATAAATAAAATTTAAAGAATGAATAAAGTATAAAACAAAACGTGTATTTGATGTAATAACCCAAAATAAATAATGAGATCTAAATAGAAGTTAGGGGTTGTAAGGGTTTATTGAGAAAAGTTGGAGGGTAAAAATAAGAAATTTGAGAAATTAATTCCCTATTTTTCCTATGCGCCGCTTTTGGCTGGGAAGGAGGAAAGACATTTGTGTTTTAGGGTTGTGTGTGCTGCACCTCTAGAGAAGAAGAAAAGAGAGTCAATGAAAGAATTTGGTGTGAGTGTGTATACTGCATCGAGAGAGAGAGAAGAGAAGAGAAGGAGAACCAAAGGAAGGGTTGTGTGTGTGCTACTCATCGAGAGGAAGAAGCTGCGAGCTGTTCATCAAGAGAGAGAGAGAGCTGTGTGAGAGAGAGGCTGCGAAAGAGAGATAGACGGCGAGAGAGAAGGGACAGCGAGAGAGAGAGAGTCGGCGGGGAGAAGGAGATGGTGGTCGTCGGCGGTTGGCTGTCGGTGGTGGTCGCCGACGGTGACGAGGTTTGGCAGCGGTTTTCCATTTCGTGAGGTTTTATTCGGGTAAGAAACCATTCTCTTGCGTTTTCTCTTTTGCAAGTAATGTTCGATTTGTAAGTTTCTAGTTGTTCTCGGTTATGTAAGCGGATAAATCATATAAAGTATTAATAGAGTTTTATTTCCATTTCATATTGTCAAGTTAAATCAAATGTTATGTGGGTTCTTGGTTAGGAATAATTTGTATCATATAGTAAAAGAAGAGTTGTCATCAATCGTGTAGAGCTAGAATAATGGCGAAGAATGTGGGTTTTGTTCGTAATCGCCGGTCTTTCGGAACCGTGTGTACCGGAAGTCGGTATGTTCCGGTAGTTGACCCGTAACGCAAAGTTTGGGCCTGGATTGGTTTGTTGGGCCGAATTGAGTGTTGGGCCGACAAAATTCTTAAGTCCTTTTTGGGGCTTAGTTAATTATTAAAGTCTACAGTTATATAAATAAGGGTCTAGTACGTAATTGATAGTCTATTTATTAATTTGGGTCATATTATTATTAACATGATCCGGCTTTGATATTTAGAATCAAGTGTTATAATTTTATTTTAGGGAACCTAGAGTCGGGTAAATTAATGGATCCGGTGTAGCATTTCAAAAGGATGGGAAAGCAAGGACCATTAATTATGATTTTGAACTAGAAGCGTAATTTACCAACTTAGATAAGTTGGGTTGAGTTCGGGATTGTAACACCCCATATTTCAACTCTTGTGGTATTAGTGCAGAAATAAGAAATTTTGGGGCTCTTTTGAGAAAAACTCAAAATTCTGTGGTTGAGTTGTGAAAAAGAAAAGCTAGCTAAGTTAAAACTCTCCTAAAACCCTATTTGGTCCTCATTTGTCGGCTGGAGAGTTCAAGAAGGGAGAAGGAGCTCAAGAAATCCACAGTGGAAGGTTTGGAGAAGGTGGTTCAGTGAGGGATTGAAGGAATTTGCTACCAAGGTATACCTTCATCTTCATCTCTTTGATTTGTCTTGGAAATGGAGTTTAGATGTATGATTCTTATTGATCTCTCTTCTTCTTCAAGTATTTTGAGACAAAACCAATTGGAAGGGTGTGTTGGATGATTCCCTTGAGGAGTTTGTGAACTCTTGGTGTTATTCCACCTTTCCAATGGAGGTTCTTAAGTTGATTCATTTTAGAAAGGATTTGTGTTTTCAAAAGAGTAGTTCATGATGGTTGATTGAGGAATTGATTGATTTAAGTAATGAGGATTGTTTCCTTAATGTATAAATAGTTTTAGAGTTTGTTTTGGGAAGTTATCAATCGATTGGAATCATTTTTGGAGGAGTTAAGTGGGTTTTCGAGCTGACCCTGGGATGCAGAACTGAGAATGCTCGACCAGAGAGTTACGCGGCTTTTCACACGGTTTGCAAACCGCGTAGCAAACCGCATAAGTCTCTGTTGGGAAATTCTCGTTTCTGCTTCGTTGGTCGTTCGGGCTTGGATTCGAGGCGTGGTTTAGGGGTTTGTCTTAAGACACTATGGGGAATGTTTTAGAGTATAATTGGGGAGTCTAATACTTCCTTTGTTAACCCCAATTCAGGTGATCGTTTGGTGTTTAAGTGAGCTCCGATTAGAGTGTCGTATAGCCGAATACCAGGTGAGTTCCCTTATGCATTATTTCTATCTTTTAAAATAAATTGCGAAGAATTGATATGACTGAAAATGAGTTTACTTGATCATCATGAATTTATGTCTTCTCATGCATGAAAAGTGTTATCTTACAAGTGGAAGGAGGATTATCCTCGAGTAAGTTTTAAAACATGTTTTAATGTTTATGCCTGGGGTAGAGTCGGGTTGCACAGTGGAGGACCCCCGAGTTGCCGTGCCTGGCTTTGTTAGGTGTCGAGTTGCCGTGCCTGGCTTTGTAAGGTGTCGAGTTGCCGTGCCTGGCTTTGTAAGGTGTCGAGTTGTCGTGTCTGGCTTTGTAAGGTGTTGAGTTGTCGTGCCTGGCTTTGTAAGGTGTTATTGGTCCATGCCACTGTGTACACCCATGTTTGAGCTCAAACTTGTTACGTGCTGTTTGCAAGGAAACGTGTTTTCTTAAAATGTTTTGTGGTCGCGTTTTTAGGAGGGAATTCACTAGACCTTATGGTCTAACCCTCGCTTTCAAAACTTAAAAACCATTTTCAGGAAAGGGAGGCTTAGGTGCTTCGTTCAAAGGGAAAGAGAAGGCTTAAGGCGGATGTGCGAGAATAGAGACCGTCATGATCCAGCTGTTGTTAGTTTAAACATCTCGGTTGTAATCGTTTGGGAACTTTAAGCTTTGAGTATGTTATCAAGTATTGTGATGTAAATTGGGACCCTTATGGGCTTTTTGGACTTATATTCCATGTTAAGTGTTTTGGGTTGTTACAAATGGTATCAGAGCCGTAGTTTAAGGGATTTAGGTGACCGAATGGGCCTAAACTTAAACTTGAGAATAGGGACACAACCGAGATATAGGAAGCCATTAGGAAAGACCTTAATCGTAGGATGTCTTGACAATGGTAGTGAGAACCCTCATGTAAGGTAAATTCAAATAGCATCTGGCCAATGCTATTATGGACTTACAGGTGCATGGGTGTAATCAATCGCTATTGTCAGGATGGGTGGTGAGTGTGGAAGTATGTAGAAGGTTCTAACCTTGTGTTTGATAGCAAATAGTTGATGTGTCATGGGAGATCCCTTGTGATGTGGTGTTTGTAACTTCTAGAAGAAGTGTTGTCTAGAATGTTGATGAGCTGTCTAGAGGTAAACTCTCTGGGATAGGAAGCGAGAATTATGTTGGCATCTTGAAAACCTTCAATTCAAGATTGAGGGAGGGAATTTAGTTATGGATTCCTTAGTCAAACGGTTGAGTGGCAAGGTTATTGAATGAAGGAGATCAGTGTTGTTTTGAAGTATGCATAAGAGTAGGAGGTGAGATAACTGGTTAGTTTGGTAAACCATGTTGAGCGGTCGATCAAGTGGATTGTGGAGCACTTGTGCGACAAGTTGTAGCATAAGTAAGAAAGCGGTTGTTGGTCTTAGTGAGGTATCAGTGAAGAGTTGAAGTGAGTGCAACGGTTGACTTGGTTAGAGTGAATAGCCTTCAATTGCATATTAAATTTCATGCATTGTGTCATTAAACTTATTACACAAGTTCTTTCATGTTAAAGGCATGTACGTGCATAACAAACTTTCCTTGTTTTGAGAAATGAGTTGACACTCGCAAGTGTGTGTTTTTTTTTATTGGTAAAGGATAAATTTGTTTTCACTATACGATAAAGCTTTGAACTTAGAAATCTACGAATTACTTCACACTTTTATTTGGGGAGAGAATCTTCGTTATGAAAATATTGAAAACGTTTTATTGAGAGGTTTTGTTTATAAACAAAATGAGTATTGACTTGTTATTATTATAAGAACGAGTATTGGAGTTGACAGACCCACTTTGGGTAAGTAATTTCGTTCGAAAATTTTCCGGTCATATGCGAAAGGGTTTCATTGGAGACAATCGTAGTGTCGGCATCGATTTGGATGGACAGGGTTACGAATTATCGTAAGTGTGCCTGTAAGTGATCGTTGTGTTTTACTATTCATCTTGAGTAATGTTGTTTCATGCATACTCAAACTCGCTTTATACTTTTGCATCTATCGTGTTTCTTAAAAGTGCGCAAAATGATTTCAATCGTTGTGTCATTGTGCATGAAGGCTATGAACTCGCTAGGTCGGGGGAGGATGTTACGATTTAAGCCAAGGAAAGGGCTTTGGGAGTTAAATTGCTAGTTGTATAAGATGTGGTCAAGTTATGACCATAGTGTTCCGTTAGAGTAAGTGGGTGAATACCTGGAGTCTTGGGCAGTGAATCTGGAATGTTGGTATGAGTGTAGTTTGAACTATTGTCGGGATATGTGAGAATAGTTTTAATCGCGGTAAAGTTGAAATGGCCAAAGTGTTTCTGTTGGTGGAATAGAAATCAGTAGCGTTACGTTACCTAATGTAATGTTTTCGGTTTCGAGTTGGAGTACTGAGATGGTTTGATAATTAGATCTTGCTAGGAAAGATCTTGTGTTTAGTCTCTCTCGAGGGAGAACGGTGGGGTATAAGTTGGTTATAAGGCGTAGGACGAAGTGGGTTATGTTAGGAATCCTCGATTGTCAGGAAAGAATGAAATCATCATGTAGTCCATTAATGTGGAGGTTTTGTCAGGAGATTGAAACATGAGAATGAACCCGTTGTGGGCGAACGAGTGAGGTTGTTCGAGAATGTGTTAAGGATATGGTATAGGAACACCTTGTGAGGGCATTGGGAGAACGGAAGACCACCAATGTGAATGTAATGTCCATTGAGGTTTTGGATGATTAGCTTGTGTGTAAGGTGTCTAGCACAGCGGAGATAGATTGCGAGGAGTTAACGAGGAACGAGAACTGGTTCGGGAGTTAGGAGAAATAGATTCTTTCGAGAATCCTTGTTCGTCGTAAGGCGACTGGACAATTGCATGTCGATTGTCGATGTCGAATCAGTGACCGTTTTGTTGGATAGTTGTCGGGAGGTTGGTATTGGAGAAGTAACTATAGTGTGGCTATCTTGTTGAGTTTTCTTACAAAGAGGTAAGAAATTGTTTGGAGAAAGGTAGGTATCCGACGTGACGTTTGACCACCTTGTGTGAGTGTACAAAAGTAAGAGATCGTGATTGCTTAAGTGATTTTCTTATGGGGTATGATGATCCATATAAGAACGAAAGGTTAGGGTAATCGAAACGGGTGTACCTTGAGTAATTGACTTTGTCATGTGGTTCGTTTAGACCCGGGAAGGGCAAAGTCGAGCAACGTTTTGGCTTCGTTTGAAATTGTGTTATGGGCGGCATAAAGGAAGTAACATCTTCTGCGTATGTAAAGGCATCACGTTAACTTGTTGCAATGTAGTCGCGGGGTGCGATAGTGGCGTGGGGAAGTGGTAGCACTTGGTACCAAAGAAGCGTGTATGTCTCAGATGTAATGGTGAATTGCCGTAATAATGGAGTAGTCAAAGGTAATGAGTATGCCTGGTTGAAGTGTGTGGTTTTGCGGGCGGTATACGTTAATACTAGGTTGAGATCAAGAGATTAAGTTGCGGTTGGTAACGGGATGACAGGAGAACCCTTGTCCTTCTCGATCCCATTGGATTTTGGGTGAGTTTTCATGCTCCACTTGATTTTCGAGCAGGATATTGTACCCGTTAAGTTGTAGTGCTTCGTCGTGAAGTTTAGTCAAGAGCGTTGGAGTATTTCGTGGATGTAATGAATTAGAATGAGCGGGTCGGCGGTGTTGGAGAGTTAGGAACTCTTGGTAGTTCTTGGTGTTAAGTACCTCATGAGAACTTGGCTAAAGGTCTTGACTGATAAGTATGGAGAAGTTGTTCTGTTAGGCTGTAGCGGTGTGCGATGGAAAGTTTGTGTAAGCATGAGAGAAGATGATGACGGTATGAAAGATCAAGTATAGACAGACTCGCGGTAAGAAGATGTCATGAGACATTGAATGGGCGGACTATAGTTGAAGAACTGTTCTTTTTAAGGCATAAGATAAGGGATTGTTGTTTATGTCATGGTTAATGAGTTGAGAAAACTAAGTTCATGCGACCGGTCTAAAAGTTGGTTCTTGTGGGTGAGTCATTCTTTTGAGGGATCTTTAATGTATCAAGTTAGGATGGAAACAAGTGGTCAAATGTGGTGCCGTGGTCGAGAGACCTTGGGATTAGATTCAGTATTGTCGGGGAGAATGTTTCGCGTGAGCGTGTCGTTCAACATTCAGTTAATTGAGATAGTTTGAATGAGCTTGGTCACTCCTCCGTGTGGGAGGGCAAGTGAACGTTGGAGGCAGTTCCTAGTTAGTGGAACCATTCGGTGGATTAGGGCGAAGGACATAATTGTGTATAGAATATAATTATGGCTTAGCGATTGTTGTGAGTTTGGACCGTTGATTTGTAGCTGTTGAGACACGTGTGATCAGTGTGACTTTGAGGAAACGCAATTGTGCCAGGTGAACGCTATTTTGGTAGGAGGGCGTTCATCCTTTGATATGAATGTTATATGGTGGCGAGAATGCGGTAATGATATGAGAGTGATAGTGTGTAATGTCGACGAAGGGAGTGATTAGTCTCCGTTTAGAGATTCGGGTTATTGCGGTGTTAACTCGAGTAGAGTCGTTTTCTATTAAGGAGAGTAATTTGGATGAGTAGTATGTTCGGACGAAGGGATTGCAAGTGTGTTTCAACAGGAGATTGAATTGGGCTATATTGTAATGAAGTAATGGCAGTTATAGAAGGAATTGGGGGAGATAATGAATGAATTAAAGGTACTCGGGGAAGTATGAAACTTTTGGTGCGTCTTCGCAAGTAATGCGAATGATTGAGGGGTCGGATTTTGTAGTACCGTTAGAAACAAATATTGGCACCGGATGGTCAAGAATTTGAGGGACAAAGAAGTTGATCTTCTAGAATTGTATTTGCAACTCCTTAAGAAATTATGTGGGTAATGTGATTATTGGAATTCAGAAGTTAACTCCAAATTGCAGCATATGTCTGGCAATGGAATTCCGAGGACGGAATCCTGTTAAGGGGGAGGTGATGTAACACCCCATATTTCAACTCTTGTGGTATTAGTGCAGAAATAAGAAATTATGGGGCTCTTTTGAGAAAAACTCAAAATTCTGTGGCTGAGTTGTGAAAAAGAAAAGCTAGCTAAGTTAAAACTCTCCTAAAACCCTATTTGGTCCTCATTTGTCGGCTGGAGAGTTCAAGAAGGGAGAAGGAGCTCAAGAAATCCACAGTGGAAGGTTTGGAGAAGGTGGTTCAGTGAGGGATTGAAGGAATTTGCTACCAAGGTATACCTTCATCTTCATCTCTTTGATTTGTCTTGGAAATGGAGTTTAGATGTATGATTCTTATTGATTTCTCTTCTTCTTCAAGTATTTTGAGACAAAACCAATTGGAAGGGTGTGTTGGATGATTCCCTTGAGGAGTTTGTGAACTCTTGGTGTTATTCCACCTTTCCAATGGAGGTTCTTAAGTTGATTCATTTTAGAAAGTATTTGTGTTTTCAAAAGAGTAGTTCATGATGGTTGATTGAGGAATTGATTGATTTAAGTAATGAGGATTGTTTCCTTAATGTATAAATAGTTTTAGAGTTTGTTTTGGGAAGTTATCAATCGATTGGAATCATTTTTGGAGGAGTTAAGTGGGTTTTCGAGCTGACCCTGGGATGCAGAACTGAGAATGCTCGACCAGAGAGTTACGCGGCTTTTCACGCGGTTTGCAAACCGCGTAGCAAACCGCGTAAGTCTCTGTTGGGAAATTCTCGTTTCTGCTTCGTTGGTCGTTCGGGCTTGGATTCGAGGCGTGGTTTAGGGGTTTGTCTTAAAACACTATGGGGAATGTTTTAGAGTATAATTGGGGAGTCTAATACTTCCTTTGTTAACCCCAATTCAGGTGATCGTTTGGTGTTTAAGTGAGCTCCGATTAGAGTGTCGTATAGCCGAATACCAGGTGAGTTCCCTTATGCATTATTTCTATCTTTTAAAATGAATTGCGAAGAATTGATATGACTGAAAATGAGTTTACTTGATCATCATGAATTTATGTCTTCTCATGCATGAAAAGTGTTATCTTACAAGTGGAAGGAGGATTATCCTCGAGTAAGTTTTAAAACATGTTTTAATGTTTATGCATGTGGTAGAGTCGGGTTGCACAGTGGAGGACCCCCGAGTTGCCGTGCCTGGCTTTGTTAGGTGTCGAGTTGCCGTGCCTGGCTTTGTAAGGTGTCGAGTTGCCGTGCCTGGCTTTGTAAGGTGTTGAGTTGCCGTGCCTGGCTTTGTAAGGTGTTATTGGTCCATGCCACTGTGTACACCCATGTTTGAGCTCAAACTTGTTACGTGCTGTTTGCAAGGAAACGTGTTTTCTTAAAATGTTTTGTGGTCGCGTTTTTAGGAGGGAATTCACTAGACCTTATGGTCTAACCCTCGCTTTCAAAACTTAAAAACCATTTTCAGGAAAGGGAGGCTTAGGTGCTTCGTTCAAAGGGAAAGAGAAGGCTTAAGGCGGATGTGCGAGAATAGAGACCGTCATGATCCAGCTGTTGTTAGTTTAAACATCTCGGTTGTAATCGTTTGGGAACTTTAAGCTTTGAGTATGTTATCAAGTATTGTGATGTAAATTGGCACCCTTATGGGCTTTTTGGACTTATATTCCATGTTAAGTGTTTTGGGTTGTTACAGGGATTTAACTCGGGTAATAAATGAACGAATTATGACGTACGTTATTAATATAATAGGTGTTCCACCTAGAGATCGAAAGTGTAAGTGAGGAGCTTTGGAGCGAGCAAGTCAGGTGAGTTTTCTAACTAAAATGTGTGGCTTTTAAATGCGTTTTCTAAAGCAAGACATGATGAATAATGCCATGTTTATTTTTATAAATGTTTTATCTGCATGAAATTGTTTAAAGTTTTATATGTGGGATGTATGCATACATTGGTTTTGATGTAAATCGGCTAAGTCGGGGGGTGTGTTCCGCCAGCTCGTGTCGGGGGGTGTGTCCCGTTTATGCCAAGGGAGGTGTGACCCTGTAAGGCAGCATGAGACTGACTCGTTGTCACCTTAGGGTGACTTCAGGGTGCCAATTTACAAGGGGCGGACCTTTATCCGTGAACGATTTTATATGGACAGATTCATGAATGATATATTCTGGAAATGATAAATTGTTTTAAATGCTTTGATAACTGTTAGGAGGGACTCACTAGACCTCATGGTCTAACCCTCGCATTTTCCAAACTAAACCTTTTCAGGTAATCAGATAGTAGGAGGCTCCGGTAAGTGAGTAAGGGCAGAATAGAGTGA
Organism: Saussurea involucrata; assembly: GCA_033807775.1. Classification (NCBI taxonomy): domain Eukaryota; kingdom Viridiplantae; phylum Streptophyta; class Magnoliopsida; order Asterales; family Asteraceae; genus Saussurea; species Saussurea involucrata. The sequence continues at coordinate 8,779,008 of CM066325.1, read as the reverse complement.
AGATGCAGTTAACGTCAGTGCCACTCATACCATTAGTGGTAGTTATTTTCAGTTGTGTATATGTTGTTTTCGCCAACCTAAGTTATTTTGACAGATGTAACGAAATTTTATGGACCCAGTTTTGTAATTGTTGAATATTAATGCTAAGTATGCTTTATTTAGATCGGGTTGTTACATTTGATGTTTTAGAAAAGAATTAGATTTTACTTTTAAGGTTATATTGGTAAAACATAAGTCTATTCCACCTTGTTCAATGGGGTGGGGGTGGAATAGGCCTGTTCCACTTTGTTCCACCATGTTCCTATCTGTTCCACATAAAATTTCTACCAAACATGAGACAATGATCTCTGTTCTGTTATGTTCTGTCGTGTCCATTATACAAAACACACCAAAAAAGTTGAATGTTTACCACTTAAAAGTTGGTTAATAGTTACCTTAACAATATTTTAAGACATATATTTTGGGTTTTAAACCACTAGTCTTATATTATATTTCACATAATCATTTTTTTTAAATTTGTGTTTTAAAAAATCAAAAGAATTTAACATGTTTATGTTATTTATATACAGATGTGTATGATTATTAATGTTTGAAATTATTAAGTTATTCAAAAAAAATAGATTTATTTTTTTACAATGAAGTGTATTAATTTTTTGTCATTGTATTGTTTATCACAGAGATACACAACTAGTATGTACGTAGGGTGTGTGTACACTATAATACTGAGGTTTTTAGGTTTTATCTCTAAAAATCTTCATTTTTCAAAAATAAAAGTGTTAAAATATTATATACAAATCAACAATGCATATAAAAGCTTTTAACTTTGCATAATATTTTTATTTTACCTTTGCACAAACAATAAAAGTGAAAACTTGAATGGTTTAAAATTAATGGTTTTATCTTTTATTTAAAATAAATAAATTATCTTAGGCTATGTTTGGCAAACTAGCTGATAAGCTAGTTGATGAAGAAGTCATGGTTGGCAAAAACTAGCTTATAACATGCAAAATGACCAAAAAGGACATCTTTAAAAAATTATCAATTACAATATTTAATTATATAATTAAAACAAATTTATAACAATATAATATGTTAATTAATACAATCAATGTAGTAAAAAAACTTTTAATAATATACCATGTTAAATAAAAGGATTTAAAATTTATTATAACGTATATACTATAAATTTTGAATTTGTTAAAACAAGTTTTAGAAAAAATATATATTAACTTTAATTTTAAATAACCGTTACATATAATATGAAAAAAAAAATCAAATAATAATTAAAACGATAATAATAATAATTGAAAATTAAGATACATTGATTAATATTAAAAAATATATAAAATATTTTTTATGATTAATAATTACTTTAAATAATTAAAAATTAATATCAATGTATAATTAAAATTTATTTTAATAATTTTTAGTTAATATTAATTAATATTTATTAATTGATAATAATTAAATATAAAAATTTGTTTATAATAATAGTTAATAAATAATGGGAGCAATATTGGAATATTCACAAAAAAACTACTGAAAAACTACTCCAAGTAGCGTTTCAAAAAGCTAGCTTATGATCATCCAAACATGTATCTAGAAAAAAAAAAGTAGCTTATAAGCTAGTTTTTTTTGCCAAACGATTGCCTTAAATATAATTAATTTTATAACTACACAAATTTTATCAAAAACAATTATTTACTTCTATTTGATTTATTACCAACAATTATATATATATATATATATATATATATATATATGTGTGTGTGTGTTTTAAATTTTTAACCCCGATTTTCAAATATCTAATTACGAATATATTCACATGCGGGTATATTCATCTAATAGTTTGTTATATTATATAATATTTACGCTTAGGTGGCGTTTGTTTTTTAAGAGGTGCTGAAGTCTGAAGTCTGATTTCACTTCTGATTTTTAAGAGTTGGTGCTGAAGTCTGAAATCTAAATCAGTTAGACTGTTTGTTTTTGTCAGCTGACAAACGTCTGAATATGTATAATTATATATTTTATCTTTCAGAATGTTATATTGTTGAATTTATAAAAACATCTATTCATTTTAATCTAATTATACTACCATCCATTTTTTACACATTCAAAAATTCAACTTAAATACGTCAATTGATTCAAATACAATACAAAACATGAACAAAGTCTCATAACAACTAAAATCAATCTCCATTTTGCATTAATTGGGTCGCAATTTCTTCACTTAAAGTAGTCATATATGTTTCCTCTTCAGCCTCATCATTGTCACCGTCTCCTTGCTCATTGGTGTAACATTTGAAGGAGAAATTCACATAAAACAAGCTCATAGAGAAATAAAGAAAGCAATGCACAAACACATAAGAAAGCACAAACACATGATTGTGTGTTTTGTGTCCAGCTCTATTTGCATACTTAAGAGAGCATAATAAATATATATCAGGTTGTATCTCAAGTGGTGAGTGAAAAAATCATACCTATATACAGATTCATGGGGACTTTTAGGCATGGAAATGGGGATCTTTTATACCAAAAGAATATGCTAAAAATAACTATTAAAATACTTTGTTAATGAAAACTATACTAACAAAATTTTGAACTAAAACCAACTTAATAATCTTGTGTATGTACAACAGCAGCAAGCAGAATGTATGGCTTAATAGGAACTCTACTATTAAAATGGTTCATGTGAAACAGATTACATAAGGATGGAACTCTACTACTAAAATACTTTGTAGTTAAATTAAAACTAAGAGGCCGCTTAGCTAATCACTTACCCGGGTAAGTGCTTACCGATAAAGTTCAACACTATCACTTACTTTCCGGGTAAGATTGTAGTCCACCAAAATGGCACCGTATGCAACAATTTAGCCGGTAAGCGCTAACCATGGTAAGAGTCGCCGCACTCACTTACCGGGTAAGACTCTGGTCCTTGCTTCTGCTCTTACCGGGTAAGATTCTTGGTCCTTGCCATATTCATCCGGTAAGCTAATGTGACTTGATAAGCACTTACCCGGGTAGGGATTTTGTAAACGACCCTAAGTCTCTTAAAGAACAATTTCAGCTCCACCAATTTCAACTATTGCTGCAGCAACTCAATAGTCTCCATTCCATCAAAAGATTAAAATAGTTGTAGGAGGGTAGTGTTGATGAATTTTATTTCAATTTAATAACTTTTTGTTGCAGTGGTATAGTTAAGTAGACTTCACAACAAGATATTCCACTCGATTCTGGAAGTGGAATGACCATCTAACACAGGCTAGTATCAAAAGCTAATGTTCACGTACGTGGCTTCAAATTTCTTGGTAAAATTAAGCTTTTGATCAAAAAAAAATTAACAGACACATATGTGTGGTGGGTCTGGGTGGACAAGCAACAAGCAAGAAAATCAAAGAAACCAAACAACAAGTAGGAAAATGGATTACACAACAAACCAAACTGGTAAGATTAAGCTTTTGATACTGTTCTGATTAGAGAAACCAAACATCATTGAGTATCACAACAAACTCGAGTGGTCTGGGTAGACAAGCAACAAGAGGGATGAAAGCAACAACTCCAACCCTGGATTTGAAGAACCTAATCGATCAAGAACCCTAAAATTGAAGAAACGGGGATGAAAGGGAGTACCTGATCGATTTGAAGAACCTTGATGAAGTCAATGGAGAGAAGGGAGTTCGATGCAGATGAGGGAGTCGATTTGAAGAGGAAATGATATCAGGATGAGCGTATCTCTAACCGATTTAGAGGTTATCCTTTCACTTTTTGATTTAGATGCTAGGTAGAGATAAGATCCTCTTAATATTGAAAATAAACAAACACCCTTAATTGTGGATTGTCTAACCGATTAAGGGAAAAGGTTAAAATAAGAGGTGAAACTTGGAAAACAAACAAGCCCTTATTATTCTATACATGCAACTTATTATTATATACATACAATGTATTAATACGTTTTCAACTTTATAAAACTAACTAATAACCAAACTGATAAACATGTTCAAATGAAAAATAAGAGTAGAATAAAATGTATAGATTTTAGTATAATTATTTCAAATAAAATGTTATTTGTATCTAAAGTATTTTAGGTTAAAAAGTTTGTAATATAGCTTATTAAAAAAATAAAATGATTTGTTATCTAGTATTCATCGGTTAATATAAGAATTCAAACATGAAGTTTTAAAAACTTATATATACACATCATTAACATGTACTCTTGGATTTTAAGTAATATACATTAATTAATAATATTTGATGCATAATAATTTAATCGAACGCGCAAAATATCGGTAATAATTTCAAATTAATAAAAATTACATGTCTTCTTGTTGGTGTGAACTTTGAAATTCATTTTTGGAAATAATAGGATTTTTTTAAGCAAAGTAAATACTATACCCAATTTTTTTAAAACTAAAATATTTTAAAAAAAAATACAAGAAAATGGAAGGAAACAAAGTATACCAAATAATTAAAAAAAACCAACACTCATAATGTTATATATTTTTTCATCGATTTTATCAAGATAAAAACTGTTACATATTTACTTACATCATAGGTAGGAAAAAAATGGATTAAATAATATAACGATATGGAACTAAAGATTAAAAAGAAATCATTGTATAGGCTATGTTTTGCAAATTAGCTGATGTACTAATCATCCGTGGAAAAAAAATTAGTTGATAAACTAGATGAAAAATATAAAATAACCAAAAAGGATATCTTAAAAAATTAATCAATTGTAATATTTCATAATATAGTAAAATCAAATCTGTAATAAAATAATGTGTTAATTAAAATAAATTCAAACTAAGTATTATATATATTATAAAATTTGGATTTATTAAAACAAATTAAAAAAAATCTACATTAATTTATGATTTTAAATTAGGGTGAACATGGTACGATACCATGTACCAGCCAGTTATAATTTGTAACGACCAGGACCAAAACGGATTAAATTTAATGTATTGTGGACAAGTGTATTAAAAGCGGAAGTTGAGGGGCTAGTTGGTAATTATGAGATGAAGTATATAAGGGCACAAAACCCTAGACAACATTCCATTTTTCCTTATTTGTGAATGTTGTTGGCGGCTGTTTGGTTTAGAGAGAAGAAGAGAAGAAGTTTTGGAGGCTTAAGGTGCAAAGAAGAAGAAACACTACATTCAGTAAGGAATCAGAAAGAAAGGGTGTGTTAGGATTCGTTTTCTACAAAGAATCCTCCAGGTAATTCCTAATCTGAAATCTCATCTAAGTGTTTGTTGATTGTTGGGGATTTGTGAGTTCTTACTAAAGTCATTTTAAGACCCTTAAAGGAGATTTAAACACCTTTAAATCGAGTTTAATCAGTAAAGTTTATGGAGAAATGATTAAAGATGCTTAAGTAAGTGATTTGTCGCATTATCTTACTGATTTCTGAGTGTTTAGCAAGATTTCGAACCATTAAGTTCACCCAGCAGTCGTCCGGAAACCTTCAAGCATGAAGGTGTCCGGGTGAGTGTCCGAGAAAGTTCTTGGTCGTGTTGTAGAAGGTGTCCGGATAAGTTTAGTCGTCCGGAGAACCTGTGTTGTCCGGATAAGAGTTGTTGTCCGGGTACTATGCGGTATCCGGAAAAGCGGGGTTACCCGGTAACCTGTCCGGAAAAGTAGGGTGGCAAGTGAGAAGTGTCTGGATAGTTCTAGTCAGCTTATAAATCTGTCCCTTCGTTCAGGTAGACAATTTGGAAGTAAAGAGCAGAGTAGGAAAAAGCAAGCAAACGTACCAGGTGAGTTTTCTAATTAAAATATGTGATTTTAAAGTGTCTTTCAAAAGTGAATACATGATGAGAAATGCCATGTTTTGTTCTTATGCTTTTATTGCATGAAAGTTGTTTAAAGTTTTATGTGAGATGTATGCATACATTGTGTAGACGTAAATTGGCTAAGTCGGGGGGAGGTTCCGCCAGTACTCACGTCGGGGGGAGGTTCCGTTTATGCCATGGGAATGAGTCCCAGTAAGGCAGCGTGAGACTGACTCGTTGTCACTTTCGAGTGACTTCAGGGTGCCATTTACGGGAGCGGATTTATCCGTGAAAGTTTTATGTAAAGTTATATGATAGTTTCATAAAAAGTTATGTGAAAGTTTTATGTAAAGATGTTTGAAAGTGATGAACCGCTGTTAAATGATTTTGAGAACTGTCAGGAGGGAACTCACTAGACCTCATGGTCTAACCCTCGCATTTTTTTTCCAAACTAAACCTTTTCAGGTAAGCAGATAATAGGAGGCTCCGGTAAGCGAGCAAGAGCAGGATAGAGTACGGATGCAGTTAGAGACAGTGTCACTCATACTTTTAGTGGTAGTTATTCTCAGTCGTGTAATAGGTTGTTTCCGCCAACCTAAGTTATTTAGACAGATGTAAAGAAATTTTGGGACCCGTTTTTGGGATGTTTCATTTATATGAATTGCATGCTTTATTTTAGACTGGGTTGTTACAATTGGTATCAGAGCCATAGTTTAAGGGATTTAGGTGACCGGACGGGCCTAAACTTAAACTTGGGAGTAGAAATCACAACTGAGAATCAGGAAATGCGTTAGGAGGACACTATTTTAGAGATATGACTAATAGGGTACTGAGGACTGTCATGTAAGGTAAGTTTGAGATTCCACCTGGCCAGTGTAATTGCGAACTTACAGGTACATGTATGTGCTTAACCTGCCTTATTATTCCGAAGTGGTAGTCAGAAGCTAGTGTTTATGTCGTGTTCCAGTACTTTAGAATGTCAGCAAGATCCCTGAAGGGTAGACTGAGATCCCTTGTTGGGGAAGTTTCCTGAGAAGTCATGGTGATGTGATGTACGTATACATCGTAGAGAAGAAATGTTGTATAGAGTATTATGAGTCGTCTAGAGGTAGCTCTTCGTGGATTCGGAGAGGAAGAATGCTTGAGTTTGAGTAAGACTCCTATTTCGGGAGAGTCCCAATTCTAGAAATCATGGGATAGATCAGTCAGGATGGTAGGGAAAGACAGTGTCAAAACCTTGAAGGTATCAATGGAGCCCTGGGTTCTCGGTCGAGCTTTCCATTTGCAGGATATATGAAATAAGTGAAATGAAACCATGTAGAAGTGGAAGGTGAGATAGTTGATCAAAACGAAATAGTATGAAATGGTTGAGTAAGTGGACCGTTGAATGTATGTATAGCAAATCGTTGCAAGGCCGAGTGGGCAACCACTGGTCGAAAGTAGAGTGTCAATGATAAGTTGCGTGAGTAAAGCGATTGACCTTGTTTAAGTGAGTAGCCTTCAATTGCAAGTAGAGTTTCATGCATTGAGTTTGTATATGTGTACATGAGATTTTTCATAAGAAAAGTATAAACGTGTAAATATCAAATTTGATCGGATATGAGTCGGCGTGTGCAAGCGTATGTTTAAAGAAAAATACAAATCCATTTACATCGTACAATGAAGTCTTGAGGTTTACGATTTGCAAAATATTCCACTCTTTTCATGATAAGCCAAGAAAACGTTCGAATGCACAACTTTTATAACCAAAATGAGTATTGACATGTCGAAGTTATATAAATGAGTGTGAGGACCGACTGGTTTACTTCGTGTCGGTAAATTTCTTTTCAAAATTTTGTCGTATGGGAAGATTTTCATCCAATATTTATTTATGTCGTAACAACGTATTTTTGGTTGAGTATTATTAAGTTTTACGGAAAGATTGCATGCAAACGATCCTCAAAGATCGTTGTGCAGGGCATTGGAGTCATGAGAATGTTGGGGTCGTGTGTACCCAAGTTGTTTTCAAGTGTTGTTTCTTTAAAATGATCTGTTGGTGCAAGTGTACCACATCTCTATATATTTATATATATTTATTTTGATGATTACAAACACACCGTATTATTGTTTATCTAACAATCCTATCCAAGTGTACAGTTCTTGAAGAACACGAAGATTTTATCTGAAGAATTCAAGACGGAAGTTTCTACGTCGTCATTATTGTTTATACCTTATAATGATAAGCACCCTAAAATAATATACCACTTGGATATTTATAAAACCCTAAACTGTTTTTAATTAAAGATATTTAAAATTATTTAAAACTAAAGTTTTATTAATTTTTATTAAAATAATCTTTAAACCTTTTTTTTTCAACTCAAAAATCAGTTTCCTATGCTATTTTACTGTTTGCATTTATTGAAGAAGTGTCTTCAGCCGAAAGAAGGACCTGCGTGCAGCCTGCCCTTTGTACTTTCTGACCGCGGTATACCGCGGTGTGCAAGGCGGTATACCGCCACCTCTTGTAGCCGTTGGTGTGTCAGTATCTGCACGGTATACCGCGTGCATTTGGCGGTATACCGCCACCTCATGTATCCGTTGGAAGTGGGTTGCTATATATAAATGATGCTTGCTGGTGATGAAGAAAAGCAGACCACATAACATACAACACAACAGATCAACACTTACTCATCTGATCTCTCTCACTTACTTAACATATATATTTTATAAAACCCTTTTTTTTATAAAATATCCAAGTGAGATATTATACAAGAGTGATTACCCATTGTGAGTTATACTCCTCTTGTAAGTATTTGAATAACGGGTGTGTGATCCTGTTTATCTCATAGCAGAGGCTTGAGAAACTATTACAAATACCTTTGTACTTGGTTTGTATTTCTACCGTAAAGAATACATTTATTTGGATCGTGTCGAGAAGTGTCTCGGCTGCTGGTTTATCACAGTTGGTGGTAAATCAGTAAATCTCTGTGTCAAGTATCTCTAACCTTTATCTCTTTATTTATTCCGCTGTGCTTTATTATATTTGTTTATATAAACTGCTTTGCATTTATATTTATTTATATAATCTCTGTGTATTTGTTTATATTTACACTCTTCTTTATTATTTGTATACTCTGATTTATTTTTACTGTTTCCGTACTGTATTTATTTATAAAAGAATTTTTGAAAGTAAAAGATTTTAAATACAACCTTACCCCCCCCCCTAGGTTGTCTAACATTTGGTATCAGAGCAGGGCTTTCAAAAATTATCTGTTTAAATTTTTAAAGTTATTTCTTTAATTCTTGTTATGGCTCAACAAAATGCTTGGTTTTCTAAATCTCTTCTTATTGATTTCGAAAATTTTGATCTTTGGGCAAATTCTTTTGAACGTTATGTTCGTGGGATAAATCAAAAATTTGGGATATTATTATTAAAGGAAATTTCAAACCCACAAAATTTCAAAACAACAAAGTTGTTGAAAAACCTAGCTCGGAATGGTCCGACGAAGATGAGGCTAATTATTGTTTAAATTATGAAGCCAAAAATTTTCTCTTTTCGGTTCTTACTAACGATGATATTGAGCGTGTTTATCTCTTTGAAACTGCTCGTGATATTTGGGAGAACTTGAACATCACCTATGGTGGAAACTCAAAAGAAAAGAGAGACGAAACCCGAGATCAAAGAAATGAAGAAACGTGTCTCATCGTCGACTGCAAGAAAGAGGTATGTACTTCATACTCAAGTTATTCTAGTTGTAGTGATAACGATGATGATATTGATATGTTAAATGTCTCTTTTCAAAAATTGATTGTTCTCGTAAATAGTTATAAAAATGAGAATGCTAAATTAAAAGAAGAACTATTATTATGTCAAAATGAGTTGAATAATTGTAAACAAACCATTGCATGTGATAATAAAATCAAAAATGAGTTAATTGATAAAGTTATCACTTTAGAAAAGAAAGCATGCGAAAATATTGTTTGCAAATCATGTGATGTTTTAAATAAGAAACTTGCATGTTTAAATAAAAAGTCACATGAAAATATTATTTGTGCAAAATGTGATATTCTTAAAAATGAAAATGCATGTTTAAAAGCTAAATGCGATTCATATGAAAAGGACAATATGTTAGCTAATGCATTTCAAAATAGCAATGATAAAGTGCTTAAAATGCTAAATATGCCTAATCGTATAAATTGTCGTAAAGGCATTGGTTCCGATACATGTGTTGATAAATGTTCGTGTAAACCCATTAAAAGATTTTTTGCATCTCCTAAAGTTGATACGAGAAAACCTCCATATATGTCAAAAATAAAAAATGTGAATTATGGAAGGAAACCGCATGCTCGTATGTATATTGGTAATTTTTCTAGATCTAAAAATAATGCGAATATAAATGCTTCATTTTACGTCTATGATAAATACGATCGTAAAATAAAAATGGTTAGAAAATGGATTCCGAAAGGAATGTTTAATGTTGATAATCCCGGTGGGATGCGTTTGTGGTTTTAAACCATTTATATGGCTTTGTATGTTTGTCGTGTTTGTTTTATGTCGACAACATATTTTTTTGCAGTTTATGTTTTTATACTAACTGTTAAAAGGACCCATAAGAAAAGGGTACCACGAAAAATTTTCTTTGCCTTTTGTAGGTGTTTCCTGACGAGGATACAATACGTGTTTCCTGGCGAGGATATAATACGTTGTTACCTGCCGAGGTTATAATACGTGGTTTCCTGACGAGGATATAATACGTGTTTCCTGGCGAGGTTATAATACGTGGTTACCTGCCGAGGTTATAATACGTGGTTACCTGCCGAGGTTATAATACGTGGTTACCTGCCGAGGTTATAATACGTGGTTACCTGCCGAGGTTATAATACGTGGTTACCTGCCGAGGTTATAATACGTGGTTACCTGACGAGGTCATAATACGTGGTGATTTTTTTTTAAATCACATAAAATTAACCGAAAATTGAAGCCTTAAGATCCGTTTTGGTGCAAGTGTTTCGTATTGGTTTGTATATCTTATGTCTCTATTGCTTTTTGCATTTTATTTTATCCCTCAAATTTTATAAAATCAAATTGATATCGTTATTAATTTGAGGGGGAGCGTTTTAGCTCTTTACCCATGAGTTTATGCTACCTCAATTATATGCATATTTTGAGGGGGAGCATCTCTCGAGGGGAAGCATACCGTCTTTCTTGACCCTTTTTGTTTCGACAAACGGGGGAGAGAAACCGCATATGCTCATGCTTAGCGGTTGTGTTTGTCATCATCAAAAAGGGGGAGATTGTTGGTGCAAGTGTACCACATCTCTATATATTTATATATATTTATTTTGATGATTACAAACACACCGTATTATTGTTTATCTAACAATCCTATCCAAGTGTACAGTTCTTGAAGAACACGAAGATTTTATCTGAAGAATTCAAGACGGAAGTTTCTACGTCGTCATTATTGTTTATACCTTATAATGATAAGCACCCTAAAATAATATACCACTTGGATATTTATAAAACCCTAAACTGTTTTTAATTAAAGATATTTAAAATTATTTAAAACTAAAGTTTTATTAATTTTTATTAAAATAATCTTTAAACCTTTTTTTTCAACTCAAAAATCAGTTTCCTATGCTATTTTACTGTTTGCATTTATTGAAGAAGTGTCTTCAGCCGAAAGAAGGACCTGCGTGCAGCCTGCCCTTTGTACTTTCTGACCGCGGTATACCGCGGTGTGCAAGGCGGTATACCGCCACCTCTTGTAGCCGTTGGTGTGTCAGTATCTGCACGGTATACCGCGTGCATTTGGCGGTATACCGCCACCTCATGTATCCGTTGGAAGTGGGTTGCTATATATAAATGATGCTTGCTGGTGATGAAGAAAAGCAGACCACATAACATACAACACAACAGATCAACACTTACTCATCTGATCTCTCTCACTTACTTAACATATATATTTTATAAAACCCTTTTTTTTATAAAATATCCAAGTGAGATATTATACAAGAGTGATTACCCATTGTGAGTTATACTCCTCTTGTAAGTATTTGAATAACGGGTGTGTGATCCTGTTTATCTCATAGCAGAGGCTTGAGAAACTATTACAAATACCTTTGTACTTGGTTTGTATTTCTACCGTAAAGAATACATTTATTTGGATCGTGTCGAGAAGTGTCTCGGCTGCTGGTTTATCACAGTTGGTGGTAAATCAGTAAATCTCTGTGTCAAGTATCTCTAACCTTTATCTCTTTATTTATTCCGCTGTGCTTTATTATATTTGTTTATATAAACTGCTTTGCATTTATATTTATTTATATAATCTCTGTGTATTTGTTTATATTTACACTCTTCTTTATTATTTGTATACTCTGATTTATTTTTACTGTTTCCGTACTGTATTTATTTATAAAAGAATTTTTGAAAGTAAAAGATTTTAAATACAACCTTACCCCCCCTAGGTTGTCTAACATGATCAAAAGTGTGAAATGATTCAGTTATCGCGTTGTCAGGCATGAAGGCTATTAACTCAATAGGTCGTGGAGTATTACATTTTAAGCTAAGGAAGAACTCCTAGAGTGGAGAGGTGTTGGACAAATCAGGGGAGAATGTTTGTAGCTTTGGTAATTGCGTTCTAGAGGAGAGGTGAGCAGTGGAAGAGTCGGAGGTGGACTTTAATGTCGGTTGTATGAGGGTCTGTACCCTCGTGCGGTGACTGGAAATACAGTTGCCGAGGGACGGTTGTGTTCAGGGGAAGGACTAAAAGTCATCAAGGTGTTGGTATTAGCAACTCGTTATGAGTAGTGTGGTGAAGTAGGGATGAAATATCCTCGACGCCGAATAAGAGTTTTAAAGTGATCTTGTGATATTGACGTTTCACGAGTGAGTTTGAAATGAGGGCGGCGGGATGTGAATTTGATTATGATATGTTGGAAGGATTAGGTTCAGTAAGGGACCCTTGTTAAAGAATAGGTTAAGGAAGTATCAACAGGTCAACTATTGACGTTAAAGTCGGCAGTTGTGTAAGGTGTATGAGACCGAAGACTTGAATCAGAAGGTTGAAAGTTGAAGGACCACTTTGTAGGTGTTAAGATAGTGAAAGACTGTTGTTTTAGATAAGCGTTTTACCTACGAGATGGATGGTTCGTAAAGAATGAAGTATTTAGCACAACGAAGTGAGGGTATAAATTATGTCGATCTGTGAGGAATGGTTTGGTATTGCAAAGAGCTAGCAAGAAACGAGTATGTTAGAATTAATCAAAAACTCGGGTGTTGTGGTTCAACTAGAGCTGGGGAGAGACAATGTAGTGAGATAGACTCGGTTATTTATGCGTGAGGTCTTGAAGATAAGTTTGAGTTGTGTATGAATGGCCATGAGAGTTTTGGTCTGCAGTGTGATGTTATGAGTGAGGAATGTACAGTTATGTAGTGGAAATAATTGCCAAGTTAAATGTGTCAGCTAGCGTCGTAGTGATGTGATGTTAGAGAAAGAGGAAGCATCAGATAGAAGCCTTTTTGGGGGTTTCGGATGAGGTGTTCGAGTGTTAACCAGGTTGTTGGAGCACGTAGGGTGTAAGTTGACGTGGTGATATGATTATGTTCGGGATAGCATCACGGAGTGGTGGTAGGTAGTTACCCAAAGGAGAAACCAAGTGTTTTTAGTTGTAAGAGTCGCTAAGTAAGCATATTTTGGGATCATTGGAAGTTTAAAGAAGATGATGGATGTATTAGTCAAAATGTGGTGGAATAGATGTGAAATCCTTAAAGAATGTGAGTTGTTGCTTATGTGTGAACGAATTGCCCGAGAAAGTAAAAGTTGGAGTTTAAAGAATGTATAGTGACGTCGAACTCTGGTGTCAGTTCGAGGTGATTTAGTCGAAAGCCTTAAGTTAGAATTTAGTGCAACCGTTTGGTTATGTATAGTAATGAGACAGCATTTGCAGCTTGAGAATTGTCGGAAGAGAGGGGCGAGTAATGTTGGTGGGCAGTGCTCCACGCTAACGTGGGGAGGTGAAGACGGTATGCTAGAATAAGTAAGTAAATCGGAAGTAGTAAACTTGACAGTAATGCCGATAGGCGCAGTGTTGTGTAGTTTGTCCTTGATAAGTGTGCGAACTTTTGGAAAGAGTATTGAGGAAGGAAACTGTGTATGATTTTGTGCAGGAAAAAAGTGGATAAGACAACTAAACGAGTTAAGTTTGTGACTTTGTGAGAAACGTTCAAACGAACTGATCGTTCAATGCAAGCTATTGAGAATAATAGGGCGTGATCGTGGTTACCCCTCCTAGTTGAGTAGGAGTAACCGAAGTTATGTTATATGACTGGACGCTTGTGGCAAGCAGCGAGAAATTTATGAGCCTTCAGGATAAGTGCAATTCGGATAGGTGAGTACTCTAATAAGGAATTATAGAGGTTTCCTACTATTAGACACGTTAAGTGTGAAATGATGAAGTGGTGAGAACGTACGAATTAGTTGTCGAGTTGTAGCCGATGTGATTCGGGAAAGGAGTATGATCTACATAGACGAATGTCATTTGTCAGGATGTACAAGGTTGGCCTTGTGCCAAGTTGTCAGTGAGTGAGTTTTCCTGGTGGAAGATTCTCGTTGTTGTGGCGGGAACTTCCGCCAAGTTCTTTCTCTTAAGGAAGTATAAATGTACGAGAGACCTTGTTTAGACGTGTTTAAAACCTTGAGTCCCGATGTGTGGACGGAGGAGAGCAAATGGAGGCGCGGTTGGCCTTGGTTTTATCAGGTAGTTTTAAGCGAGTATAGTGATCGAAGATGGTACAAGTAAGTAGTGCAAGATGGCATGATTTAGCAAGTGGTGTCTCGCCGAGGGCAGCTTCAAAGTATGGGGTGTGGTTATGTTTCCTATCTGAACGGTCTGAGGCAACCGAGTAGAGCTGAGTGGTTACAATTGAAAAACATAAGGCTTTGAGCTTTGAAGTTTGAGAGAGAGGTAAGGTGGACTAAGTCTGCGGATTCGTCGAAGCATGAAAGTTGAATAGATAGTGCGCGATCTTGAAGTACTCGATGTGAATTTGAGAAGAAATTCATAGTGTGATGCACGTCTCTTTTGTGGAGAGCCGATGTGAGAAGTGAGATGATGGCGACTGATAGCAGAAAATCGTATGGTCACAATGTACCCACAGAGGGGGTGCAAGTATACACCACAACTATGATCGCTATAAGTAATAAAAATGGCAAGTATTTACCAAGTATCGATCCCACAAGGACTGAACTACTGAGAATCAGAGAATGTCACGAACTTCTTTTCACAAGTCTCGGTTTGAAAAGATTGTTGGTTTGTTGGAAAATAATTAAACTCTTGAATAATTAAAAATGGGTATGGATGTGAATTCCCTTGAGATTTTCGTAGTAACAAGATGGTTAGTTGCTTTGTAGGACGAAATATTTATAAAAAGCCCGATCTCTCGAAATGAATGCGATTTATAGACCGGTCCTACAAAGTTTCCATAAAGTTTCCATTGTTACCAACTCTCGACTTTGCCGAATTAAATAAGTTTGACTCTAAACGTCAAGTTCTACCAATATGGAGATTTACACCCAAATCTCTTTGTGATATAAATCTCGACCGGCGTTTGAACCTTAATAATTCATACAAAACCCGCCTCTCGACGTGGTTATCAAAGACTCTCTCAAATCTTTGTGCATCACTTAAGCCGTATGTCAAATCCGCCCCTCTCGAGGTCTAAGATCTAATATTAACACATCAAAGTGATCGGCTTATCTGCGTTGAGTTTAAGTCCCGACTCAAGTGACCAATCTCGAGAGTTAGTAACAAATGGTCACACCCAAGTGTTGCCTACTAGTCTCAAGTTTGTTCACATCCACACCCGAGGGGTGCTTAGCTCATAATTAAATTAAACGACATAATAATATAAAAGAAATGCATAATAATTACTTGCATAAAATTAAAGATGCGATGGAATTTAAAGTACAATGCAAGAAATTAACTAGAACTAATTAAAAGCTAGATAACTATTAACTAGAAAGCAATAAATTGTTAACTAATAAAGCAAGTAAAAGCTAGAGAATTAAATTAACTACTACAAAGCTCTTGAAGTAAGCAAGAAGAAATTAACTATGTCAAAGCAATAAAGAAAGCTGGAAATTCGTTGGATGATGTCTTCAATAAGCAGCCAAACCCTTCCTTAAATAGCCTCCAAGCATCCTTAAATCCAATGGATAAAAGATTATTATCCAAAGGTCAATAGCAATACCACCACTTCAGCCCCTGGTTTTGCTGAGCTCTGCTGTCCAGGAATGCCAGCCCATAGTTGTCCTTTATTACCCAGTTAAAAGCTTTGTCCACTGGGTAAAAGTATTATCCGCCCTGCCCACAGTGAGCACACGCTGCCCACATTGGGCACATTCTGTCCATTGTCCGAGAGTGCAGAAAAATCCCAAGAAAATTAAACTTTTGAAACAGATCATCCTTTTTCCACATTTTAGACCAAACGAAGGGGAAAGAAGCAAAGTGGGTATAAAAATGATATAATATCCTAGAAAAAGAGTAATAATAAACTCTCAAAAATGAGAGTTATCAGCGACCTTGCAAGAGATGCAGGCGATAAGAAGTTGACCTTGTCATTAGTAAGCAAGTTAGAGCAGCAGCATACAAGTTAGACTGGTCAGAAGAATTAAAGAGTGTTCATCCGACATGTCATGTCTCGGATTTAAAGAAGTGTTTGTCAGAGGTCGTTGTGGCTGTTCCTTTGAGGGGACATCAATATAGATGAGAGGTTGACTTACGTAGAAGAACCGATAGAAATCGTGAGCGGTAAGGTTTGCTTAGGGATGGTAACGGGGCGGGTTTGGGGCGGGTATCCCCTTACCCGGCCCCGGCCCCGGTTTCGGCCTCTTGCACCCGGCCCCGGTCCCCGACGGGTACGGGGATTAGCCACCCGTCCCCGGTCCCCGGCGGGTCAAACCCCGGTCAACCCCGGTCAAAGACCCGGTTTATGCAACTTTTTTGGAAGTTTTTTTCCCCAATTTTGACAGATGACAATAAATAATAAACACATAATAATAGAAACATTGTTTTAAAAATCTAAGTTCAAAGTTCAAACACACAAGTAGTTTAAAATTAAATAACAATTAATCCTAAACTTAAGTCATTGTTTTCAAATTCCAACATTCCAAGAACATCTTCAAAAGGCAACCGGTTCTTCAACAATCAACATCTTCATCATATGCAACCGTCTCATCAAATCCTTGCGGCTCCCCGTCCTTTTTATCTGAAATTAAAAAAAACATACAAGTTAGAAAATTTATATATGCATGTATTATATAACAATTTATATAATTATTACCTTCAAGTTCTTTCTTCAACCAACTTTGGGTGCACATCAATGCCGTAACTGTTTGCGCTTTTAGCCGACTACGTTGTTTTGTTATCTTGTTTCCGCTCATGCTAAAAGCCGACTCAGATGCTACCGTGGAAATTGGAATGGCTAAGATATCCCTCGCAATCCTTTGCAAGACAGGAAACTTACTACCATTGCTACTCCACCATACCAATATATCAAAGTTTTTTTGGTCGAATGGCAACAATTTCTCCGTCAAATACTGATCCAACTCGGTTGCTTCCAACACATCATCTTCGGTCCTAATATTCGCGTACTCCATTACCCATGCCTCATCTGTGTCCAAAGATGACCCCAAATTTGATTGAGTAGTGCAAGATTGTCCTTTCTCTTTGTTTTGCTCATACTTTCTCCTGTACTCCTCAAATAAATCGCTACATAGGCTACGTACTCTCATAATCTCATCTTTCGCTACATTGGCACAATAAATCTTTGGAAAGAAATAATTAATCAACTTAAGCTTATGTCTCGGATCTAAAACGATAGCCACACTCATGACATCATGTATGATTGCCCAATATTTATCTAATTTAGTCAACATACATGATGCCATGTTCCTAATAACGGCATCCGGATCGTCTAGCCAACGCATAATAGATACTTTCATGTCACACATCAAAGGGAAGAACAAGTTTGAAGTGGGATACTTTGTCCCAGAGAATTGTCCGGTCACACGATAAAACAACTTCAACTTATCACAAACAAGTAACGCCATTCTCCATTCATCTTCACTAGGTGCACTAACATAATGCCTTTCTTTCTTGCTCAAACGAGTAAAAACATCTTTGTACTCTAAGGCAATACTCAACATAATGTAAACAGAATTCCATCTCGTCTTGCAATCAAGCACTAACTCTTTTTCACAATCTACACCTAGTTGTCGTGCGACGAGTCTAAAGTCTTGAGCCCTTTTAGGAGTTAATGACCAAAAATACACACTATCTCTAACTTTCTTGATTGATCTCTCAATCCTAGAAAACCCATCTTGCACAATGAGATTTATAATATGCGCACAACATCTCATGTGAAAAAATCTACCCTTTAAAATTAGTGAAGAATGAGAAAGGATACCTAAGAGTCTGTCAACCATCGCATCATTCGTTGAACAATTGTCAAGTGTCAATGTTGACAACTTGTTGTCAATGTTCCAATCCATGAAACAATCAATCATCACCTGGGACAATGCATCGGCAGTGTGTGGAGATGGCTCATGTAAAAAGCTGCATAAAAAATACCAACTATTAGTATAACATTGACTAATTATAAAGATTTAAGTAATCGTAAAAAAAATAACCTGATAATCTGATTTTGTAACTTCCAATCGGCATCTATGTAGTGTGCTGTTATTGCCATGTAACCTTTGTTTTGTTTACCCGCTGTCCACAATCCGAAGTGAGAGCAATCCTGCTTTCGTTTTTTTCCAACCATGATAAAACGGAAGCCTTTTTTTTCATAAATCTTCATGATGTCAGACTTAATTGTAGCTCTACATGGAACCTTAAATGAAGGTTCAAGACCATTTGAATACTTTCTAAAACCATAATGCTCAACAACTGAAAGTGGATAATCATGAATAATTATCATGTTAGATATATCTTCCCTTGATTGTTCGGCATTAAACTTATAATTACTTAACACTGATGTTTTCCCATCCTTTGTCGTTTGTTCTTGAATTAAGATCTGTTGTCTTATGTCCTTTGAAATTCTCTTAGGACATTTTTGGATGTGGTCTTTCAAATGTGATGTCCCGTCATTAGGTCTACCGGTCATTTGTTTGTTGCAATGGTTACATTTTGCAAACCTACGTTGATCATTAACATATATCAGTTCAAAATGGTTCCATACAATCGATTTCCGTCTTTTGGTTGATGGTCCGGTGACCGTATTTGCGTTTGACATAGGCATGCTTACCGATTCGTTAGTGTCAAGATGAGGCGTATCAACTTTCTCGTTTTCTTCCGTATCATCACATCCTATGTCTACAACATTTTCATCCCCCGAAGTTGCCATCTACAAGAAATTTAGATAATAGCAATATAATTATTAGGCATTTACTAACATACTAGTTACTAACATTTCAATTAGATTTTACCAAAATATAATCAAAATATACCAATTGAGAACCAAATTCTTTTACCACTTATATTACTTTTAATCAAACAAAGAAGCAAATATAATCAAAAGCCTAGCAACTACTTCAATTAAAGTAATATTCAAAAAAACCAAAAACTTAAATTAAAGCAGACTTTGATTCATGGTTTATTAAGCATAATAAGCTACTTTAAATTAAAGCAGACTTTAAATTAAAACTACTTCTTTAAGTGATTGGCATAATAAGCAGACTTTGATTCATGGTTTATTTTCCTGAAATTTGTAAATATGGAATGCTGACTCCAAATGTGGGCTTTTAAACGTTTGTGATATGAGATTGTTAGGGTATTCAAATTTAATCTGTTGTTGCAACTTGAGATTATATTTCGAAGAAAGTCTTAAAACTTTTTGAGTTTTGGGTTGAAAGCAAATCATGTTTATTAATTGTCCAAGATGTATTAGGCATTTACTAACATACTAGTTAGGCATTTACTAACATACTAGTTAGGCATTTACTAACATACTAGTTACTAACATCAAAACATTCCAAATTAACCCTAAAAAACCAAGGGGTTCTTGAACCAGAAAAGAAAATGGAGGAAGGGGAAAGAAAATACCTCGATTGAAGAAGCTGTTTGGGCAATCAAAGTAAACTCTGATATAAGAAGAAAGTGATACGGTTGTCTGAGCGATTCTTGAACTAGGAAGGTAGCAGCGGGTGGCGGTCGGCGACGTGGACCGGAGGTAGCAGCGGCCAGCGGGCGGCGGCGCAGTCGAAGTCGAACAGAACATAAGCTTAATATATTAGGGATTTTGGGATTTTGGGTCTTGGGAGAAATGGGAGGTATCTGAAATGAGTGAAATCTGATGACTTAATGACTTATGTATAAAATATATATATATATATATATATATATAATAAATTAATATATCAAAACCGGGTACCGGGCGGGTCGGGGAGTACTTCACCCGCCCCCGGCCCCAAGCCCGGTTGGAGCAAACCGGGTATACCCGTCCCCGGTCCCCGGCCCCGCAAAACCGGGTAATACCCAGCCCCGGTCGGGTCGGGTGAACCGGGTTCCCCGCCGGGTCGGGTCAAATCACCATCCCTAGGTTTGCTAAACGAAGAACATAGAAGTTTGACTAGTAAAAGTTCAGTGGAGATATCATAAGGGACGAGAGACAACGTGGGAAGTAGAATCAGATATGATGTCCAGATACCCTCACCTTTTCGAGAATGGAATTTCGGGGATGGAATTCTTTTAAGGGGGGAGTGTTGTAACGACCAGGACCAAAACGGATTAAATTTAATATGTTGTGGACAAGTGTATTAAAAGCGGAAGTTGAGGGGCTAGTTGGTAATTATGAGATGAAGTATATAAGGGCACAAAACCCAAGACAACATTCTATTTTTCCTGATTTGTGAATGTTGTTGGCGGTTGTTTGGTTTAGAGAGAAGAAGTTTTGGAGGCTTAAGGTGCAAAGAAGAAGAAACACTACATTCAGTAAGGAATCAGAAAGAAAGGGTGTGTTAGGATTCGTTTTCTACAAAGAATCCTCCAGGTAATTCCTAATCTGAAATCTCATCTAAGTGTTTGTTGATTGTTGGGGATTTGTGAGTTCTTACTAAAGTCATTTTAAGACCCTTAAAGGAGATTTAAACACCTTTAAATCGAGTTTAATCAGTAAAGTTTATGGAGAAATGATTAAAGATGCTTAAGTAAGTGATTTGTCGCATTATCTTACTGATTTCGGAGTGTTTAGCAAGATTTCGAACCATTAAGTTCACCCATCAGTCGTCCGGAAACCTTCAAGCATGAAGGTGTCCGGGTGAGTGTCCGGGAAAGTTCTTGGTCGTGTTGTAGAAGGTGTCCGGATAAGTTTAGTCGTCCGGAGAACCTGTGTTGTCCGGATAAGAGTTGTTGTCCGGGTACTATGCGGTATCCGGAAAAGCGGGGTTACCCGGTAACCTGTCCGGAAAAGTAGGGTGGCAAGTGAGAAGTGTCTGGATAGTTCTAGTCAGCTTATAAATCTGTCCCTTCGTTCAGGTAGACAATTTGGAAGTAAAGAGCAGAGTAGGGAAAAGCAAGCAAACGTACCAGGTGAGTTTTCTAACTAAAATACGTGATTTTAAAGTGTCTTTCTAAAGTGAATACATGATGAGAAATGCCATGTTTTGTTCTTATGCTTTTATTGCATGAAAGTTGTTTAAAGTTTTATGTGAGATGTATGCATACATTGTGTAGACGTAAATTGGCTAAGTCGGGGGGAGGTTCCGCCAGTACTCACGCCGGGGGGAGGCTCCGTTTATGCCATGGGAATGAGTCCCAGTAAGGCAGCGTGAGACTGACTCGTTGTCACTTTCGAGTGACTTCAGGGTGCCATTTACGGGAGCGGATTTATCCGTGAAAGTTTTATGTAAAGTTATATGATAGTTTCATAAAAAGTTATGTGAAAGTTTTATGTAAAGATGTTTGAAAGTGATGAACCGCTGTTAAATGATTTTGAGAACTGTCAGGAGGGAACTCACTAGACCTCATGGTCTAACCCTCACATTTTTTTTCCAAACTAAACCTTTTCAGGTAAGCAGATAATAGGAGGCTCCGGTAAGCGAGCAAGAGCAGGATAGAGTACAGATGCAGTTAGAGACAGTGTCACTCATACTTTTAGTGGTAGCTATTCTCAGTTGTGTAATAGGTTGTTTCCGCCAACCTAAGTTATTTAGACAGATGTAATGAAATTTTGGGACCCGTTTTTGGGATGTTTCATTTATATGAATTGCATGCTTTATTTTAGACTGGGTTGTTACATAATTGACATGTAAAATTTTATACCGTGTACCAACAAATTATAATTGACATGTAAACTTTTATACCATGTATCAAGCAACTATACTTGATACCAACTAAACTGGTTAATGAATAATAATTAATATTAATAAGAGTATGATTGAAAAAGCCACCAAAAGTTTCTCATAAGCTACTCCAAGTAGCTGACTAGCTCATAAACTAGCTTATGTCCATCCAAACACGTACTTACAAAATAAGTTGGCTTATAAGCTAACTTATTTTTGCCAAACATTGTCCGGTACAGTACACATATTTTAAATAACCAATACATATCTATTCTCCTTATAAAAAAGAATAGTGGCAACCGTTTTTCAACATACGGTTTTTTTCAGTATTCAGTTCTCTTCTCCCTTTTCTTCTCCCCACTTCTCCACGTTCTCTCAAATCTCCTTAAACCACCGTCCCAGCCTTCAATTCCTTTCAACTTTTTATGCATTCTCTCCATCGTTTGGAATCTCTCATCCAATCAACGTCCATGATATGGTGGAGGAATCGGTTTCGTCCTAGACAAGGAGGACGAGGAAATCGGTTTCGTTCCCAACCTTGTATTAAAGAATCCCGATGCCTAATTTGTTGGTTTCACGCTTGCTTCGAATCACCAAAGGTTCTGAGGTATGGTTTCTCACCATTGATTCATTTGATTTTTGCACAAAGGTTTCACTTGTTCGACTTTTGATTTCCCAAAATAACGAGGTCTGCATCTCGATTCGATTTCAAGGTCTCAATCAGTGTGCTTCATCTCCATCTTATCTGATTTCATTTGATTCGTATTTGTGTTTTTTCACTAACAGAGCTCTCAATTTGACAGATGCCAATATCTTCAACGAACGTGATGTTAGGGTTCTTCGCGTTCATCCTTGAATTTCAGCTTCTAAGGTATATACTTTTATCTGCCACTTCTACATGGAATATAACCTGAATGAAGAAGTAATATATGGAAATTGATGGTATGCAGGGACTGCAGGGATAAAGATGGAAACATGGGAAGATGAGTTGCTGGAGCAATTAAAAACTACACAAAGAACTGCTAGACTATGACAAGCAAACATTTGGTGACTTTCGGGGTTTTAGTTGATACTGTGTACTGAACAATTTTTTTAATGCAAAAACTCTATAAAGACCACAATGAAGAAATTGAAGAGGTACTGCATATGTTTCTCGATTGAAGATTTATTATTTGGCTTACAATAACATCAACCGGTTAACAGTTCTTTGTGATGTTTGAAAAATGTAGGGTTTCTGACTAATTTTCCATCAACGTATTTGTGTTTATAATTAGCTAATAATTTTTATTTTTTAATTAAAAAAATATTGATTCTTGCTATTATTCTAATTTTGTAAAGATAATTGCAGGTAAAAGGTTTTTGCAATGATGCCATAGACAATGTCTTTGTTACCAAAGAGAACAACACTACACTTGGTCTAGGTATGTAAATGCGATAGAGAAGGCAATACTGAACTTTCACTTGCTGTTTTGAAGCTAAACTGTTTGTTATACATTGATTATATGGCTTTTATAATATCTATATGTCTCACTTGCTCAAAGCTCAAAGCTAACCGTGTTAATATTCGAATGTTTGTGCATTTGTATGTCTTTGCACTTCCAGATATATACCATCTGCCATGGAATTAATTTTCCCAAACACACTTATGTATGCAAAATTCATACAAATTGGCCTGTTATTGAAAGGCAGGCATAACAGAGATATCCATGTTGGTTGATCATAGAACTTTCCGACGTTTTGATGTAAATTCTTATTCATTTTTTGAGGATTTGTTGCCATTTGTCCTCTAAAATTTGGTTGTATTAGATTTATGTTCTCAAGTTACATTTGTTGACTGAAATCTGTTTCTTATTGAAAGAAGTGTTTTCCAATCAATGGATAAACAGTGGCATCACACACATTCTCTTACTTGAACAGGGATACTAATATCAAAGTTTTGTTTTTGTTGTTTTCTTATTACAGAAAACTAAACCGTTTTGCTCTAAAAATGAACATGACTGTTAGTATATTGTATTCAGTTCAATTGACCTTCGTTTAAAAGGTGTGCGCTTCTTAGGTCTTCATCGTCACTTATTCAGGTGATATTATTGACGAAATGATATTATTGGCGAAATTATATTGTTTTTTATCTAATAATTTCGATTACCAAAATATTTAGCATCTCCTAAGTTAGATTTGAACCTGTTATGATTTCTTCAAACATAAGACGTCATTGTCTCAAGTAAGAGTGTACCCTAATGGTTATCTTGAATCAACCTTCTTACTTGAGCAAGTATAATTGTGTGAGTTTGCATTTTGGAGTGTTACTTTGTATGCCATCACCATAAAAACTCAAAACGTGTTAATCACACAGGTAACACCTTATCTTGAAATTTAAGGTATTATTGTTTAAGAGAATGTTGTTCTAGGATGCTAAAAGACAGATTTCAGATTTTTAGTATATCATTTTTAGAAATATTTTACATTTTTGTAGTTTTTAGAGTCTTGTTAGTGTCTTATCAAAACATGAGACATTTTGTATTAATTTTTTTGATAGATATTCCTATTATTCTTTTGTAATTGTCTTTTTCTTGGTTTGTAATAAAAATATATATGGATTCTCGTTTCCTTTTACAGGCATCCGGAAATGGTGGTATGTCGCTCAACACTATCGCGTCTTACAGTCCATAGATCGCATTTGTAGCTGTTGTTGTTGATGATTGCTGATGTAAAAACCATTTGATGCTACGAAATGGAAAGATCCTAGCTGGAACAGGCTTATCATGTAAGTTTTAGGTTATGTAATTGGTAATCTGTTGAAAGAGTCACTTGGTTAGTTGATTGGGTCGTGGTGATCCCTAAATGTTCATTTAAAATCTTTTTTTGAAATGGTTGAAACTCACACGCTACTTCTATGGTGAGTCTCCAACCAATAACGGCGGGTTTTTGAGATTCACACTACAGCAAAATCGGCTTTAGAGGATGCCAACTAAGTCTAAATGTCCTAATAGACTGTTTTATAGGACTTAAGTTAAACAATAGTGTGTCATATGTAAAAGTGTTGCACTAAGATGATAAGACGTCTTATTAGTCTTTTGGGACACTTTTGAAATAAAACGTCTTATTAATCTTTTTATAGGGCATTATTTGAAATAAAATGGTCTTATTAGTCTTTTTATACGACATTAGTTGAAAAGATGGTATAAAAACAAGTGTCCTATAAAAAGATGTGTTCACATGATACTTCTAAAAAAACTTAAATAAGAAAATCTAATAGAAACATTTTATAAAAACTTGTTAGGATGCTTAAAAAACGTCTTATTGCAACACTTTTACATATGATGCACAATCGTTTGATCCTATAAACGTAAGTCTTATAAACCAATCTATTAAGACATTTAGACATATTTAACATTCTATAGAGCCAATTTTGTTATGGTGTCAATTGGTACCAGTTGGGTCAATGGCATTTGGTGGTTTGTATAATAGTTTCATGGAAATGTTGGTGTTTTCATAATCCCTCTGATTTTTTTCTAACTTATCATCTCAATGCAGCAGCCATCCGTCCGAATAAAAAAAATATACCGTCGTTGCGGCTAATCATGTTCTATTGGATTCTTCGGTTGTGAAGTTTAGTCCATTGGGCTGCCAAATGCCAGAAGTTTTAATCGGAAATATGGTGAAAGGAAACGTTTTTGTGTGGTTATTCTTTCAAATTTGTATGTTTTAGCATCAATTAAAAAAGTTGCTGAAATAACAAAGAGTCTTGGTGCAATTGGCTTTGTTCTTGTTGTACAAAACGTGTGTTTTGAAATGAAATT
This sequence comes from Saussurea involucrata, assembly GCA_033807775.1. Lineage (NCBI taxonomy): Eukaryota > Viridiplantae > Streptophyta > Magnoliopsida > Asterales > Asteraceae > Saussurea > Saussurea involucrata. The sequence continues at coordinate 8,753,112 of CM066325.1, read as the reverse complement.
TGATCCCTTACCTGTTGGAGTGAATGGGATTCTCATCAGCAATGTTAGCAACTCAATAGTAGTTTATACTCCCCTTTAAGAATGTATGTATGCATAGGGGTAAATTCATTTAGGAATCGTAGATATTTGGAGAACCGTAAGTCCGTAAGAACCAATTACTCATGATGAATATTTCCAAATATTAATGATTATTATTCATCATGAATATCTTGCATTTTTATCATTCATGAATATCCATCATATTCATCATGATTAGTTGATTAGTTGATTAGTTGGGACTAATCAGTTGGGTATCTGGTTCTTCATTTGTCTCACTCTTTGCAGAGTCTAATATCATTGGGTGAATCTTTTCTCAGAAGCACGGAATGGGTCCAAGCCATAATTTTAATAGGCCATAATTTTAATAGGCCAAGAACTAGACCAAAATCATTCTCATCCTTTACGTTATTTTCTCTAACATAATATTACATCCACTTACATTGCATGGGTACGTCAACTAAGTTCAATCCAAATGTTACCCCGTTGACTATTAGGGGGCGTTTGATTCATTTTAAGAAATGGAAATGAAAATGAAAATGAAAATGGAAATGGAAATGGAAATGGAAATGCAGTAGAATGAGAATAGGAATGAGCATTGCATTGATGTTGTTTGGTTAAACCAGTATAATCAATAAAAATTTGTTTTATATAATATTTTTAATACACATATGTGCCGTCCTACACGAAAATAAATTAACATGTTTCATTCAACATCGAGAGGTGAAGGGACGTATGAGAAAAGATGATAGAGCTGAGTAAGATTTCCATTCCCCCCAATTTGGTCAGGAATGGAAATTAATGAGTTTGGGGTAATGGGTCTATTATATTATATCAAACAAAATCACATTTTTCATTATCATTCTCATTCCTTACCCCTCAATACCCTCAACCAAACAACCCCTTAATCTTTCACATGCATTATATAGATACACAACTTGACTATTAACCTTTGGCTAATCAACAATATTACTACGATATCAGTCCATTCACACTTCATAACCATACAAACACAAAAAAAATTGAATTGAGGGTCTAAGTTTACGGATTAAAAATCCCGCTGCATCGTGCGGGCATACTGACTAGTAATATAAATAAAAATAAAAGTTGTCAACCTCATATATCTTAACTAGTTAATGACTTGTCAAAACATATAATAAATGATTAAATTAAATATTTTATCAAAATCATTTAACACAATTTTATTATATATGGAACAAAATAAGTATAACTTCATAATTTATATAATTTATATAAATATTTCTAGAATTGTTAGATTTGTTTTTTATAATTAAATATATTGATTAATAATTAAAAGTAATGGTAATATAAAAATCAAATAATTAATAAATGTAAATAATTAGTAATCAATATTATTATATAATTAAAATTAATTATAATCGATTACTATTTATTAATATATAGTATTTAGCAATATTAGTAATAATTAAACTTTAGTAATATTTAATGGTGATGAATATTTATGTATAACTAATAGACAAAGTACTAAATAACATAAAATATTTATATGCAAAAAAAATAACATAAAATATTAATCAAGGTTATAATTAGAAAATATGCATAATAGCTATTTTAATTAGCGTTTCATAAAAGCTCCTAAAATGTTCTTTTAAATAGTGTTTCAATAAGTTTAGCTTATAAGCTAATTTTTGCCATCGAAACAGGACTTTTGAAATAATCCAAAAAAATAAATTAGCTTATATTTGCCAAACACAATCACACAACATAATTTGTTATACTTTAATATTCGACGTCTTTTGTATATTTTAATTTAAAAATTATTGAAGTAATTGCTTTTAATAATAATATTTTGTTACTTCCTAAGGCCATCTGTACCCCAAGCGGGATGGGGCTCGGGATGGTCTGCGGGATGGCGGGGATGGGCTACGGCTCGGGATGGTCTGCGGGAAGGGATGGAATCCGGGTTCCCCATCCCGTTTCATCCCGGAGGGTTTTTAAAAAAAAAAATTTAATTTTTAAAAATCATGCCGTTGAACGGCTCTTTGTAAAAAAAAATCTCAATTTAATCTCACTATATATTTAACCCTCAACCTCTTATTTCTCACACCTCTCAACCTCTTATTTTTCACACCTCTCAAACTCTCTCAAATTCTCTCAACCTCTTCTTTTTCACACCTCTCTCATCATGAATCCAAACACAACACCTACATCCCGTCGTAACCGACCGAATACACCACAATCGCAAGAAGATCAAGAGCTTGGTTTCCAAGCGTTTACACAACAAGGTTATCATCCGCAATGGTCGCAACAAATTCCGCCACAATGGTCGCAACAAAATCCGCCACAATATCCGCAACAATTTCCCCAACAATTTCACCAACAATTTCACCAACAATTTCCTTACCAATTTACACGTCCCGGTTTGGTTGAACAAGGTTTTACTCCGGCCAACTACAATCTTCCTTCACCCGCAATCAATCTCGACGACGACATTGTTCCGGAAACCCAACCTTCTACCCCGAACACACCACAATTTATCCCGACACAACAATCTAACCCGGAACCATCAAATCCGAGACCAACGAAAGCCGCCAAACAAACGTGGAGTAAAGCCGAGGAACTCGCGTTAGTGTCGGCGTGAGTTGACGTTTCGGAGGACCCCGTTATCGGTAACGCACAAAGCGGTGGTAATTATTTTTATTGTTATTATTATTATTATTATTATTATTATTATTATTATTATTATTATTATTATTCTTATACTTAATTTTACATAAATGTAGGAAGTTTTTGGGGCAGAATCGGGCATGTGTTCTTTACTCGCATGGGTCGTGAACCAGGTTATAGATCAACCCATCAACTCAATAGCAAGTTCAACGACCTCAATAAAAGAATTAATTGGTTTGGCGGCATCTACAACAACTTGCTCAATAATAGATCAAGCGGGATGAGTGAGGCCGATATATCCCGAACGGCACACGAACGGTATCTAGCACGCCATAAAGTTGCTTTCACTCACGAACAAGCTTGGGACGTCCTAAAAAAATGTCCAAAATGGGGAGACGTTCCAACGATGACGACAACTTCATCGCGGGGTTCAAAACGTACCCAACCTTCCGATGATGACGATGACGAGCAAATTCAACGACCCATCGGGAGAAACAAGGCAAAAAAAACATCAACGAGTAATACGTCCGGGGAGAATACGGACGAAAGTGTTACTCGGTTGTTGACGACGTTCAACGACAAGATTGATGATACAATGGAATACAAAATGAAAAAACTCGATCTCGAAATCGAACGCTCAAAACTCGAACGACATAGGTTGGAACAAGAACTCGAAATCGAACGCTCAAAACGATTTGAGAAAGACTTCGAGTTTTTCATGACCCCGCATGATCACCTTACAGGAAAAGCTTTGAGGGTTACTTTAGCGAGAAAAGAGCAAATTCAAAAATTTCATAATTGGTAGTGTTTTGTATTTTGTAATTTTTATTTTTAATGAATGGTATGAATTTTTATTTTTATTATTTATCTTATTTTTATTTATTAAAAAATATATAAATATTTTTATTTTGTTAAATAATTAAATGAGGTGGCAAAAGGGTTTGAGGGAATGGGGTAAGGGTGTTTAGGCCATCCGTACCCCAAGCGGGATGGGGCTCGGGATGGTCTGCGGGATGGCGGGGATGGGCTACGGCTCGGGATGGTCTGCGGGAAGGGATGGAATCCGGGTTCCCCATCCCGTTTCATCCCGAAGGGTTTTTAAAAAAAAATTTAATTTAATTTTTAAAAATCTTGCCGTTGAACGGCTCTTTGTAAAAAAAAATCTCAATTTAATCTCACTATATATTTAACCCTCAACCTCTTATTTCTCACACCTCTCAACCTCTTATTTTTCACACCTCTCAAACTCTCTCAAATTCTCTCAACCTCTTATTTTTCACACCTCTCAAACTCTCTCAAATTCTCTCAACCTCTTATTTTTCACACCTCTCAAACTCTCTCAAATTCTCTCAACCTCTTATTTTTCACACCTCTCAAACTCTCTCAAATTCTCTCAACCTCTTATTTTTCACACCTCTCTCATCATGAATCCAAACACAACACCTACATCCCGTCGTAACCGACCGAATACACCACAATCGCAAGAAGATCAAGAGCTTGGTTTCCAAGCGTTTACACAACAAGGTTATCATCCGCAATGGTCGCACCAAATTCCGCCACAATGGTCGCAACAAAATCCCCCACAATATCCGCAACAATTTCCCCAACAATTTCACCAACAATTTCACCAACAATTTCCTTACCAATTTACACGTCCCGGTTTGATTGAACAAGGTTTTACTCCGGCCAACTACAATCTTCCTTCACCCGCAATCAATCTCGACGACGACATTGTTCCGGAAACCCAACCTTCTACCCCGAACACACCACAATCTATCCTGACACAACAATCTAACCCGGAACCATCAAATCCGAGACCAACGAAAGCCGCCAAACAAACGTGGAGTAAAGCCGAGGAACTCGCGTTAGTGTCGGCGTGGGTTGACGTTTCGGAGGACCCCGTTATCGGTAACGCACAAAGCGGTGGTAATTATTTTTATTGTTATTATTATTATTATTATTTTTATTTTTATTATTATTATTATTATTATTCTTATACTTAATTTTACATAAATGTAGGAAGTTTTTGGGGCCAAATCGGGCATGTGTTCTTTACTCGCATGGGTCGTGAACCAGGTTATAGATCAACCCATCAACTCAATAGCAAGTTCAACGACCTCAATAAAAGAATTAATTGGTTTGGCGGCATCTACAACAACTTGCTCAATAATAGATCAAGCGGGATGAGTGAGGCTGATATATCCCGAACGGCACACGAACGGTATCTAGCACGCCATAAAGTTGTTTTCATTCACGAACAAGCTTGGAACGTCCTAAAAAATGTCCAAAATGGGGAGCCGTTCCAACGATGACGACAACTTCATCGCGGAGTTCAAAACGTACCCAACCTTCCGATGATGACGATGACGAGCAAATTCAACGACCCATCGGGAGAAACAAGGCAAAAAAAACATCAACGAGTAATACGTCCGGGGCGAATACGGACGAAAGTGTTACTCAGTTGTTGACGACGTTCAACGACAAGATTGATGATACAATGGAATACAAAATGAAAAAACTCGATCTCGAAATCGAACGCTCAAAACTCGAACGACATAGGTTGGAACAAGAACTCGAAATCGAACGCTCAAAACGATTTGAGAAAGACTTCGAGTTTTTCATGACCCCGCATGATCACCTTACGGGAAAAGCTTTGAGGGTTACTTTAGCGAGAAAAGAGCAAATTCAAAATTTTCATAATTGGTAGTGTTTTGTATTTTTTAATTTTTATTTTTAATGAATGGTATGAATTTTTATTTTTATTATTTATCTTATTTTTATTTATTAAAAAATATATAAATATTTTTATTTTGTTAAATAATTAAATGAGGTGGCAAAAGGGTTTGAGGGAATGTGGTAAGGGTGTTTAGGGATTGTTAGGGATTGAGTGAGGGATGGGAGAAAAGCTGATGTGGCGCTGATGTGGAGCTGGAATCTTTGAAAGATTCCTGGATGGGGTACTGATGGCCTTAGGGATTGAGTGAGGGATTGAGTGAGGGATGGAAGAAAAGCTGATGTGGCGCAGGAATTTTTGAAAGATTCCTGGATGGGGTACTGATGGCCTAACCTTGTCAAATGATATATATGGAATTAAATCAATGATGATTTTATTGGTTAATTTTTGCAACTTAATAATATCAAAAATTAAAAGAAAAAGGTAATTAATTATAATACTAATTCTTTTTATTTATTTGTTTGCTTTTTTTATAAAGGGACAGAATTTCTTGGAAACTTTGACTTTCTATTCAAATATGGAAAGTAAATATATTGACATTATATATGGAACCCCTTGCTTTTTATTTACTTTACTGTTTTTTAATTTGATAAATTAAATAAGGAAAATAACATTTAGAACCTATTTTGGTTGGTGCCAAATAATTTAGGTAAATTATTATTATTATTATTATTATTATTATTATTATATTTGGGCAAAGGTTGATTATCGGCAATCCTAACCAGTCTCACACGGAACCTGCCTCCAAGGACACCATTTTTTGGCTCACTCAGCGGCTGAGGCTAGTGGAGGGGCATGGGATCGAACCCATGACCTATTATGTATTTGGACAAAGTCATTCCACCCCTTTGCCAACTGAGTTACACCCGAGAGGCATTATTATTATTATATTGATGCATATTCTCTAGTAATATATTAAGACAATTATGATTAATTTTTTATGAAAAATTATAAAAATGCATATCATTTTTCATTTAAAAAATAGAGTGTTTAATTTTACAAAACTAAAATAGAAAACTTTTAAAAAAAAATTAAAGACAAAAAATAAATGCAACTGCTAACATATTTTTTTTTCCTTTTCTTATAAGATTATTTTGTAATTTATATGTTATATGTTACTTCATATATTTTTAAAATAAATTCTTTAATGTTTTATAATTGTTAGGATTAAAATAGAAAAATATATTAGACTTTAATGCTCTGAAAACTATATGTTTTTTATATAATAAAGGTGTTTGTTGTTGTCTAAACTTTTCAAGGACCAATTGAATGCCATGATGTCACATATACTTACTATAAATATATAAATACTGATAAAGAAACATAACCTGAACAGTGGCTTTTAAATTTTAATTGTTGGATTTTGTGATTTTTAGTTTGGATTTTTAGAAATCTAACATGTTAAAATTTCTAAATCTGTAATGAAATCTATTATTTTATATTTGAATTGTTATATATCAATAGAACATGTGTTCAACCAAACTATATATATATATATATATATATATATATATATATATATATATATATATATATATATACTAGAAGTCTATTTGCGTAATGCAGCGCGATATATCTGAATTTTAATGTTCTAATTTATTTAGGCTATGTTTGGCAAACTAGTTGATAAGCTAGCTTATGACTTATAAGTTAGCTGGTAGCTGATAAGCTAGCTGTTGACTGATAAGCTAGCTGGTAGCTGATAAGCTAGCTGATGAAAAAGTCACGTTTGGCAAAAAATAGCTTATAAGCATTTAAATGACCAAAAATGAAATATTAAAAAATAGTTAATAAATAATAATTAATATTAATTAGGGCATAATTGGAATATTTACAAAAAGCTACCCATAATCTACTCCAAGTAGTTTTTCAAAAAGCTAGCTTATGGTCATCCAAACATGTATCCCAAAAATAAGCTAGCTTTTTTTGCCAAACAATGCCTTAATGTGTGGTTTTGAGAAAACGGTCATGTTTTTTTATAATTTTTTTAAAGAATGACGTTTTTAAGGAGTTCATGATTTGAGGATTTGAAAGTGGTTAGTGTTAATGATTAATTAATAAAAGTCAACAATTTAAGGATTTGAAGGTTGTTAGATATAAGTATTAATCAAGTACTTAGCATTAAAAGTGGTACATAAAACTCCATTAGTTGTTTTCAAGAGATTTTATGTAATTAACATTAAATAGCGGTACATGAAACTTTAGGGGTTGTTTTTAAGAGTTTTTCATAAATGCTTTATTATATAGTATAGATATAGTTATGTTCAAATCCGAATGATAAAAAGGCCGAGAAAAAAACGAAAAAGAAAATTACAATGTGATGGAGGTTAATCAATAAAAATAGGGAAATTAATTAAAATACCCAAAGTCAAACCAACTGTTACCAGAATACCCTAAAATTTTTCAATTTTGCAAAAATACCCAAAATACCCGCGATGGGGTCCCGCGATCGCGGGATACGCTGACGTGGCACGTATTTTGGGCACAAATGCCCCGCGAAGCCCCTAAACTTTGGCCGCGGTGCACTTTTGGTCCCCGCCCGCGATCGCAGCCCGCGATGGACCAAAATTTACAGTTTTGGTCCCTGAAAATTTCAACTTTTGGTCCCTGAAAATTTACACTTTCAGCCCCTATACTTAGACGAATCTTGATGCTTTTACTGTTTTTTTCCACAATTATTGCAATTTAAAGACCGATTTGTGGTTGAAATTCAATTGCATGTTTCAATCAATGTTAAATCAATGTTTTTGGAATATCAGTTTGTGGATGAAATGAGAGATTGGTTTTCTGATATGTTGGTTGTTTCATTCATAAATAGACGTAAAATTCAAGCCATAATTCTCACACAACGATTTCATTGTTTCAATATTTCTTTCTGCAATATTTTGTGTTTGAGATACTACTGAAAAAATGAGTTCATCTGTTGCAAAAGCTAAGCTATATTTCTGTTTTGATGGTGAATGGGTGCAAGATAACAATGAGTGGAATTTTGCTTATAAATCTAAGCATGGTGTAAAAGTGTCAGTAAACTATACTTATCAGAAGTTTGTTGCATACGCCATGCAAAAATGTGGAATCAACTCTTCTGATATTTGCAAGTTAGTGTTTAAAAATGGTGATGGGTCATTTGTGGATTTATCCAACGATGGGGATATCTCTACTTTTCTGCACCTTGCAGTCGATTCAGAAAGACCCCCATTACTCTTTGTGTATCCCGGCGTATCCGACGATGACGAGGAGGGTGGCGACGAAGACCTCCAAATAGAGCAGCCTGATTCTCAACAACAACAACCACCGCCACCACCACCATCACCACAACCACACGAATGGCGTACTGCTGGAGTTGCTGATGACGAAACCCACGTTTTCAGAACGGGTAATTCTGAAATAGACAGACCAGACACCGATAATGATGATCACGAAGAATATACCCCTAGTAGAAAATCATGTAGTAAGATAAATGACTTTTTTGATATGCCCCCTATTCTTCCAGACTCACATACCCAGACACAAAGCTACGAACCTACACCTTATATTCGTAGCGAAAGTTTAACAGCAGGTCAGATATTCGATTCGAAGGATCTCTTAGCAAGTCAGATCGGACTCAAGTTCTTGGAAGAGGGTTTCCAAAGTCGCGTGCGGGCATCTGACAAAATCAAATACGTAGTTGAATGTGCTAGAGAAAAGTGTGAGTGGAGGTTGTACGCGATTCACACGGGTCCCAAAGGAGGGGCGATAATGATTAGAAAGTTGCACGACGTACACACTTGTACGAGGACGCAACTTAATCCCCACCACAAACAAGCCGGCAAAAAGACTTTGGGTGCGATCCTGAAAAACAAATTTCTTGATGTTAGCAGGTCATTGCGTCCAAAGAACATCGTCCACGACGTTCACCAGCAGTTCGGCGTCACGATTGATTACCACCAAGCGTGGCGTGCGCGCTGCCATGTACTGTTTATGGTGAGAGGGCGCGTCGTGCGGCGACATGGCCGGTAAGAGCAATCGGGTATGGGAAGTACGAGGTGCATGATGACTATATTCACGCGATTGTGAATATGGAAGACCACCTTTGTTCGTGTCGCGAATGGGATAAATCTGGGTTACCGTGCGGCCATGCCATCGCTGCAGCAACATATATGGGTCATACAGATTGCAGCGACTTGGCTGTACCTTTCTTCACGTCCGAATATTACCGGAAAACATACGTGGAGGTAATAAACCCAGCTGGACCCCCTGCAGCATGGGTGTATCCACCCGACCCGCTTCCACCATGCTATCCACCTTTAATGGATAAGAACAGGGCCGGGAGACAGAGAAAGAACGACCGACATCCATCACGTGGTGAAAGTTCGATACAACGAAGATGTACTCGGTGCCAATGCGTAGGACACACTCGTGGAGAGTGTCCAAATCCCGCCCCTTCAACCGTGCCAAGGAGACATTCTGTCAGTCACACCCCGGGCCCGTCACAGCTTGAACCATATGGAACAAACCCTTATGATACTGTTGATCTAAACACTGATTTGTAAATGATATATATACACACATACATATGCTTCTAAATGAACATTGATAACACAGCTAGTTTGTAAATGATATATATATTCGTATTATATATTTACACACATAAATAAAATAGGAGACCTTCAATTTTTCTTAGTATTTTCTTGACCTTGTTCTTGCATCCATGGCAGTGAATGTTAACTCTGAGTACACATGTCTGTTTATATATTCATATTAGATACGTTTTAATTTTAACAAATTACACCATTATAGTTAATTATTTAATTTATGGTACATCTCATATTTTTTTTCAATTTTGTTTTACACTCCTATCGCATTAACATAATAATCATATATTAACTAATTCATTAAATCGTTTTAAATTATTATTATTTGAATGTGTTTATAGATATCGTGAATGGCAATAGGAGAAGGTAGAATTGTTTATAAATGGGGTTTTGACAAGTTGGTATCACTGGACTCATTTAAGAATTGTGAAAATGGGTATTTGGCGAATGATGATTCATGTGTGTTTAAAACACTTCAGCTCCAAACACACATGAATCATCATTCGTCAAATACCCATTTTCACAATTCTTAAATGAGTCCAGTGATACCAACTTGTCAAAACCCCATTTCATATTATATATATACACACACATACATATGCTTCTAAATGAACATTGATAACACAGCTAGTTTGTATTCCATCCAACAAGCTCTTCATCTTCAATCTTTCTGACCCTTCTTCAACGGCTTCTGCTTTTGCAACCACGTATGGCCATTGTGTACCACAACCCGCACACACTTTAGCAAATGAGTTGAGGGTTGTCATATATTCTACAAGAGGAGTAGGCCCACGAATGAGGTAACCTCTGACTTGACCTTGCATGATGTATCCAACCTAACCGTGGTTCAGCGGCTTAAAAACTACTTTTCAGAGAAATTAACAACAACAAAAAATACAAAACAACAACACAGTAAAAAAATACAAATAACAACACAGTAAAAAAATACAAAACAAAAAAAAATATAACCACCACCTACTTAAAAATTGATTTAGTTTCATCAATCCAAGCTTGCTTCTCGTTTACCTTCGCTTGAATAATTGCGAAGTCTTGCAGAATATGGTGAATTGCTTCTTGTTCTCGACGAACACGAGCCTCCCGAGCTTTTATATCCCCTTTCATCCTTTTGATCTCCCTGTCTTCCTCTTCGATCTTTCTCAAATGGACTGCCTTCCTGTCCATAATTTTTTTCCACTCTTCTATTAGTTCATCTATCTCCTTTTCCTTTTTTGCTATGGCGACCTCGATTTGAGGTGGCATTTTTTCAGGAGTAGACTTAGGGTTTGATGACGATGCCATTTGTGGATGAAATGAGAGAAGAGAAATCAAGAGAGAAAGCAATCCAAAGAAAGAAAGCAAGAGAGAAATCAAGAAAGAAAGCAAGAACAAGTGTGAATTGTGAATTGCATATTACTGATATTTATGGATGAAATCTCAAACATGCAAATGAATTTCAACCACAAATCGGTCTTCAAAGTACAATAATTGTGGAAAAAAACAGTAAAAGCATGCAAGATTACAGGGACCAAAAGTGTAAATTTTCAGGGACCAAAAGTGAAAATTTTGGTCCATCGCGGGCCATCGCGGGCTGCGATCGCGGGCAGGGACCAAAAGTGCACCGCGGCCAAAGTTGAGGGGCTTCGCGGGGCATTTGGGGCCAAAATACGTGCCACGTCAGCCCTAGCCCGCGATCGCGGGATCCATCGCGGGTATTTTGGGTATTTTTGCAAAATGAATTTTTTTTTTTGGTATTTTGGTAACAGTTGGTCAAACTTTGGGTATTTTAATTAATTTCCCATAAAAATACAATGTTCGATTTTTTTGACTTCAAGTTTATGTATATTTCACTGATTTTCTATTAAAACAAAGGGACATATATTTTCTATTTTAAAAAAGCTGCTGTTAAGACTATCTCCAACTAATTACAGTATTTCTTATAATGTTTGGTGAAAAAAAAATATAAGCATAAATTCTTCTTTAACCCTTAAAGTTATTTTTTAGGGAATTTAATTAAAATACCCAAAGTTTGACTTTGACTTACCAAAATACCCATTTTTTCTCTGATTTTACCAAAATACTCATTTTTCCGCAAAGGGGTCCGCGATCGCGGACAGGGATCATTTTTGTAAATTTTTATCCCGCGATCGCGGGGGAGTGTCCCGCGATGGTCCCAATTCCTTCAATTTGATGAATTTTGATTTGATATTTACACTTTCAACTAAAATACGTTTATTAACTAAAATACGTTAAAAATACGTTAAACCTTGTCATATTTCGAACGTATTTTTTGATTTCGAACGTATCGAAGGGACGATTATAATGTGTAACTTGTTAAAATTAAAACGTATTTTTAACGTATTTTAGTTAATAAACGATATAAAATAAAGTAAGTAAATAAGTATAGGAGTGTAAATATCAAATCAAAATTCATCAAATTGAAGGAATTGGGACCCTCGCGGGACACTCCCATGCGAGCGCAGGATAAAAATTTACAAAAATGGTTCCTGTCTGCGATCGCGGACCCCTTTCGCGGAAAAAATATGTATGTTGGCAATTTCAGGAAAGAAATGGGTATTTTGGTAAGTCAAAGTCAAACTTTTGGTATTTTAGGGTTTAGGGTTTATACATTAATATTTAAATATGTATGTATATATATATATATAATATTCTCACTATCTTTTACATTAAAAAAATAATATTCTTGATATATTATTGTTTAACTATATATATATATATGTATATTATTTTTATCCATCTTAAAATAAATATCTATATTTGTTGTAAACATCTTTTTTATTTATGAAAGTAGGTAGGAGTATTATTTTTTCTAAAAAGCAAAAGATAACAATTGAACCTAAATATGTTTATTTTTAAATATTTCCCAATATAATAACATATTTATGCAAATACCAAATGTATATAATTTGGATAATATGTTAAATATTATTTAAACAGAAAATTGATTACCGATAACCTTAACTGGTTTTATATTAAACTTGCCTCGTATAATTATTAGTAGTGTTTATAACTCATATATTTGATTAAAATTAGTATATAAATAAGTAAGATGACTGACTTCCAAAGTAAAAATATGAATCTAGAAATATTTATAATTGAGAAAATGGTAGATATATATACATATCAAAAGTAATTTTTATGTAAACTCCATTTATCTAATGTTTTTATGTAAGTGATAAATTAATATGAATACATAAATAACAATAATAATAATAATAATAATAAATGTTTGACCTTGATTGAATTTTTTTATATTATATAGTATTAAATGAAATTATTATTGAAATTGAAATTATAAGAAAATAAATCTAATTTTATTGACAAGTTTGACATCAAAAGTCAAAACGTGACAAGTAAATAAAGAGCGTAAATGATACAAAAAAATATTATATATGATATTGGCTGGCCATCGGCTGTTCACATTTACAGTCTGATTTTCTTCCAAAAATAAGTTTTTTTACTAAGATTCATTGGATACTTGAACTAATTACATAATGTTATCTATTAAGAAAAACAGTAATGGGTGCGCGCGCACACGCACACGTATATATAGAGGAAAAGGTTTGCACAAAAATTGCATTGTTTCAGAACATTTGAAACCTTAATTAAATAGTATGGAGAACAAACCAGTACCAGTGTCTCCCCTATCTGACCAAGACCCCGACTTGTTAGATCTCTGCAACATCGATTTTGCAAAGGAGCTTGCCCGGATTCCATTCTACTTCACAGAAGTATCACCAGACATGGAATTTGTTCCATATCCGAAGAAACGTCGACCGCAACCCCCACCGCCACCTCCGCCATTAGAAGAAGAGGAGGTCAATTTTGCTGAAGAATTCAAAAAGATACCGTTGTGCTTTATCGAGTACCACCAACTTTTTCCACAAACAGCAACAGCGAAACCTCCGTCTAAGCCACGACAGTTAAAGCCAACTGCTACCTGCAATGTCTATCCGGTATCTCAGAATGCCACCGGGATCTCCACCTTCTAACATCAAATCAAATGTCCAAATAGAATTATTCATCTGCTTGAGATTGGATCACAACAACATAGAAATCATGAGTTCAAATATTGTTTTGTTTAGCCTAGCAATTATGATGTGTACATCCATAAATGGATAGCTAGAGGTTTTTGGATCTTAGAAAACCATTTAAACATTTGTTAATTAGATTTGGTTATAAATTGAAATTTGTTATTCAATAATTTTGTTGTTAATTACAATGAGATGTGTTCATGTATCTTATGTAAAAATGATGACGATAGGGTAGAGGTGGTGATCGGTGATGATAAGCGGCGGTAGGACAAATGTGGTGACCGGCGATCATATATGTTATGTGATGATAGATTTTCGTGCAAAGATGGAGCGTTATGATGATAGATTTTGTCTTTTGTCAATGTTAATATAGGACCCCATGACAAATGTGGTGACCGGCCATCATATATGTTATGTTGTTTGTTTGGTTTGGGTGGGGTTAAAGTTTATTTTGCATATATGAAAACGATAAAATAACATAAAATTTTAAATGCAACCTTTAGGTTAATATTTTTATATGAACCGTAAACATCATTTTTTATTAAGGCAAAGTCACTCACCCCTTTACCAACTGAGCTACACCCTAGAGACCATTTTCTATTAGTTACATATATATATATATATATATATATATAGGGTCAGGTTCAAGGAAAAACCCTAAATAACTGGAAAACCGGAAAACCACGAAAATACGGAGGAAAAAGTATACCAATATGGATGTCAAATTAACGAGAAAAATATGATCGTTTATTTGGTGTAATTTATTTCGTTCGAATTTTGTTTACTTTTTGTATTTTTTCGATTAAAAAATAGGGGGGGTGAGGTTTTTTAATTTAATTAATATTGTTGTAACCGCCCAACTAATCACATCCATCAGATCATCTAATCTAACGGTTGATAAAGTGTTTTTTAGTTTTCCATTTATTTGAGGTTTTCTCCTGAAGCTCCATATATATATATATATATCGGGTTCAGGGGAAAACCTAAAAAAAACGAAAAACTAAGGAACACTTTGGTAGCCCTCCATGTGGACCGTATGCACAAGTGCATAGGTAATTTGTAACATGCACACGTGCATATATGCACAAATGCATGATGCACTTGTGCATAAAACCAAAAAAAAAAACTTAACTTACCTGTATGCACAAATGCATGCCGTGCAGATGAAGGGCTATAAGGGTGTTTTTCAGTTTTTCATTTTTTTGAGGTTTTCCCCTAAACCTCTCTCTCTCTCTCTCTCTCTCTCTCTCTGAGCCCTTCATCTGAACGGTATGCACTTGTGCATACAGGTAAATAGTTGCCTTTTTGGTTTTATGCACAAGTGCATTATGCATTTGTGCATATATGCACAAATGCATGTTACAAATAACATGTATGCACAAGTGCATACCATCCAGATGAAGGGCTTCTAGGATGTTCTTCAATTTTCCGTTTTTTGAGGTTTTCCCTTGAACCTAACCTTATATATATATATATATATATATATATATATATATATTTATAAAACATAAAATAAAAGGCTATAAAGTTTGAGAAACCAAACTGTAATTATTTTATTTCTAAACTCGATTTAATATTTTTTTAAAACAAATTTTGGTTATATTAAATACATTTATGTTCGTAAATCTAAAGAGATTCTTTTACACCTGAACTCAAACTTATCGAGGAAGGATTTCATGAAATGACTATTGAAAATTAATATTTATTAAATTCTAAATTAGTTTTTATGATGTCAAATACAAATAACAATAAACATATTTGAATTATAGATTTTTAGAAAAATAATTATTAATTCATTAAATTATACGTTATAAACTTAAAGGATATCTTGCATTTAGTTCGCTTTAATTTCGCGCATATTTTATATTTAAAAATAAACGCAACAAAACAGACTTTAACCGTGTATTTTTGTACCCCCGTATATTTATGTTATTTTAAGTAAATTTCAAACCAAAGGGTTTTTGGCCTAATGGTATTGGAGCCTTTGGTCTTCTAGTAGGTCAAGGGTTCAAATTTCACCGAAGGTGAGGAAAATGTGTGAGTTTATTTGTTCATTTGTCGTATATAAATATTATGTACTTAACAAAAAAAAGTAAATTTCAAAAATTATTGTTTAAGACTCGCATCCTTTCAAATATTCTGTCTTTTTATTTGTATCAATATAAAAATAATTTCATTTTTACAACAAAACAAATTTTTTGGTCATAAATGTGACACCCTAGAAAATGATTCATATATATATATGTGTGTGATGTAAAAGCAAATACAAGGACTAAAAGCATAATTAGGTGAAAGATGGGAAGTCTTTTTTAAGGATGTTGGTGCTTGGTGGTGTGGTTTTAGCATCTAAATCCTCTAAGTGACTGTTTGTTAGCAGCTTAATGAGTTTAATGGGACTCATAGTTTATTCAGTTAGCTATACATGATTGTTTGATAGTGACTTAATGATATAGAAAGTGACTTATTTATTAAGCTTTTAGGAGGAAGTTTTACGCAGAAAGTCAAGTTTTGTTCAAACCAGTTTCTCCCTAAATCAAACAACTTTATTCATACAGGACTTAATGGAAAACCAACCAAACAGCCCCTAAATCATAAACCAAACTGCAATGACGGTTTTTAAAATTTTACAAACCGAATTGTTTGGCATCAAGGGACGAATCCAATTAAATCGAATTATAAAAAGACTATATGGTCTAACTTGTTTAAGCGGTTCGAATCCAATTAAATCGAATTGTTTGGGCCTATTTATGGGCTTTAAACTAACCAAGAAAATATAACTATTATTTTTGAAATTATACTTATATTAATGTAACATTATAAAAAATATACCAAATTATTTAAAAAAAATCCCATCTATCTTCAAAAATAAAACAAACATTGATTTGACAAAACGAAGGACGATTGTGGATTTTAAATTTTGATTTATGACAGATTTTCAGGATTCTGCTTATTTAGGAAACACGAATAATTAATAAGTGAAAACCGAAAAACTAATATCTTAGATGGAGCATTTTTTAGTTGAGCCATAAAAGTTGGCGGTGTGGTTCGATCAAAACCGCTCAAAAAATTGTTCAAACCACGACTTGACCGAACCCCCCAATTTGGCTATTTGTCAAACTTGATTGGACCATCAAACACTTCAAACCGTCAAAAACGTCCAATTTAAACCGTCAACGGTTTTTCAAATATCCTTGGTTTTTCTTGAGGGGGTGTAAATGATAAAAGATGAAAGTATTGGATCTAATTGGAACTTGAAGAAGTCATTTGAAAGGTTGGAAGAGAGGAGTCCAAGGAACAAACATGGCATCAATTGACAAAGTTTTTGAGGTTTAAACTCAAATTCTTTTTGTGTAAATGTAATTCTCGATATTCCAGAAATACCCCATAAATCAAAGAGGAATCTGTAGCTCAAGTGTGGAGTCGAAATCGACCCAATTGGGGTAAAATCGTCTACTTTTCTTTAAATTTTATGTGTGTTTTTGTTATGATGATATGCTGGAGTATTACTTTGTTAAAAGATAATATTAAAACATAACCAATCTTGACGTTACAAATAGTTAACTTATATTTATTTGTATTGTTTAATGTTGCGAGGACTAAATGTGTCAATTACTAAAAGAGTGAGGATGGCGCTGATAGCTATGTGGAACATGGGGGTAGCGGAGGAATTGTGTTGCTGCAAGGACTGTTATGCAAATGGGGTTAATAAACAATTATATTCTCATATATATAGAATACGATTAGGGTTTGTTTCATTAATTAGTTCAGATATTTTACATTTCTCTCTCAGTTCTCTTTAGTTGTTATTCTTCAGTATCTTTTAGGGTTTCTAGTGAGCCTTCAAATCTCTTGAAGGTATGTGGAGTGTGAGTGAATTTGTAGTGAGTTTTGTTTTGTAAATGTTCTTGTTAAATAAAATTTTGGTTTAAATGTTTCTAGATGGTATCAGAGCTAAAACGATTATGTTTTCTTAGTTCATCTTCATCGCTAATATGATTGTGTTAGTTTTCATCATTTCTTGTTAAAACTCTTTTTTGAAACACTGATTATCTCTTTGTCTCTTCATCGTTTTGGTTAAATAACTTCTGTTGATTTTCTGTTTTGAAAATAATTTTTCTCTCTATATTGTTTAACAAAACGTTTTATCTATCAACTAGAAAGGTTCTGATCGCGTGTATCAGACTTCTGTTGATTGTTGTGTTCATCTCTTCTCAAGTGTTCTTGCGAAATAGTTCAAGAATAATCAGTGTAGCCTTTTTTCTTCTTATTTGGCTTAGAGCGTGTGTTAACAGTTTCTTTGCCAAACTCTTGTTTGTTGGATCTGGTTTTTCTTATTGTGTCCAACCTTCTTCTTGTTAAGAATTTTTTGCCTAGATCCGTATCTTATCTCTGTAGATTTGGTTCGGATCCAGTGTTACTGTTGTGGATCTGATTTTATAGAGCTGTTCCTACTTGCTTTATATTGGATCTGATTTTTTTGGTCTTACTTGTTAAGATGTGTTTAGATTTGACATTATCTCTGTAGATCTGGTTTGAATCTAATGTTCTGATTTGGATCTGTTCGAATAGTTCTTGTTCGTATCTGGTTCTTGTTGAAGATTTTCTTCTTAAGTTTGGATCGTCTTCTTGTTGACTCGATCTAGATCTTGTTTTCATATTCGCCTTCAGAGTCTTTGGTTTTATCACGAGGTTTGTCTTGTGACTCCACCGACTCTGACTGCATATGTAAGATCTGAACTAAATCTCTTTGTAGATATGGTTCTGTTTTCTTTCTGTACTCTCAATATTGTTCGTTACTTGTTTTCTCGGTAATCTTCTTGTGGCTGTTGTCTGTGACTCGAAGAAGATCCTTATAGGATCTCATGAATCGATGAGAACGCCTGTAAGTTTGGTTTATGTTGGACAACCTAGGGGGGGGTAAGGTTGTATTTAAAATCTTTTACTTTCAAAAATTCTTTTATAAATAAATACAGTACAGAAACAGTATAAATAAATCAGAGTATACAAATAGTAAATACACAACAATTATATAAACAGATATAATTAAAATGCACAGAGATTATATAAATAAATATAAATGCAAAGCAGTTTATATAAATAAATATAATAAAGCACAGCGGAATAAATAAAGAGATAAGGGATAGAGATACTTGACACAGAGATTTACTGATTTACCACCAACTGTGATAAACCAGCAGCCGAGACACTTCTCGACACGATCCAAAAAATGTATTCTTTACGGTAGAAATACAAACCAAGTACAAAGGTATTGTAATAGTTTCTCAAGCCTCTGCTATGAGATAAACAGGATCACACACCCGTTATTCAAAAACTTACAAGAGGAGTATAACTCACAATGGGTAATCACTCTTGTATAATAATCACACTTGGATATTTTATAAAAAATATTTTTATAAAATATATATATATAAATGAGAGAGCTGAGAGTATGCTGCTTGTTGTTACTGTTGTGTTCTTTTTTTCTTAAGTCTTCATCAACAGCATGCTTCATATATACCAAGAAGCTCTAACGGTCACATGACCTGGCGGTATACCGCCTTGCACACCGCGGTATACCGCGGTCAGAAAGCACACTGGTACACAACGGCTACATGCAAAGTTGACTTCTGGAAAAACGTACCCGCGGTATACCGGCTGTACCGTCGCGGTATACCGCCGTCAGGAAAAGCCACTTCAACCAATAGGAATTGTACACGGCCTGCCGCGGTATACCGGCTGAACAGCCGCGGTATACCGGCCTGGTGTACCCGCGGTATACCGGGTATTCCCCACGGTATACCGGCGTCAGGAATGAAAACTTTCCAGAACTGCAACCAAATCTTGCTGATCTTCTTAAAACCTTTATTAAAATTAATTTATGGGTTTTTAGAAATATCCAAGTGGTATATTATTTTAGGGTGTTTATCATTATTAGTTATAAACAATAATGACGACGTAAACACTTCCGTCTTGAACCCTTCAGATTAAATCTTCGTGTTCTTCAACAACTGCACACTTGGATTAATTTGTTAGATAAACAATAATGCGTTGTGTTTGTAATCATCAAAATAAATATATATAAATATATAGAGATGTGGTACACTTGCACCAACAATCTCCCCCTTTTTGATGATGACAAACACAACCGCTAAGCAAGAGCATATGCGGTTTCTCTCCCCCGTTTGTCGAAACAAAAAGGGTCAAGAGAGACGGTATGCTTCCCCTCGAGAGATGCTCCCCCTCAAAATATGCATATAATTGAGGTAGCATAAACTCATGGGTAAAAGAGCTAAAACGCTCCCCCTCAAATTAATAACGATATCAATTTGATTTTATAAAATTTGAGGGATAAAATAAAATGCAAAAAGCAATAGAGACAAAGATATACAAACCAATACGAAACACTTGCACCAAAACGGATCTTAAGGCTTCAATATTCGGTTAATTTTTATGTGATAAAAAACCACGTATTATGACCTCGTCAGGTAACCACGTATTATAACCTCGGCAGGTAACCACGTATTATAACCTCGGCAGGTAACCACGTATTATAACCTCGGCAGGTAACACGTATTATAACCTCGGCAGGTAACCACGTATTATAACCTCGCCAGGAAACCACTACAAAAGGCAAAGAAAATATTTCGTGGTACCCTTTTCTTATGGGTCCTTTTAACAGTTAGTATAAAACATAAACTGCAAAAAAAAAAAAAAAAAAAAAAAAAAAAAAATGTTGTCGACATAAAACAAACACGACAAACATACAAAACCATAAAAATGGTTTAAAACCACAAACGCATCCCACCGGGATTGTCAACATTAAACATTCCTTTCGGAATCCATTTTCTAACCATTTTTATTTTACGATCGTATTTATCATAGACGTAAAATGAAGCATGCAAATTTACATTATTCTTTGGTCTAGAAAAATTACTATTATACATACGAGCATACGGTTTCCTCCCATAATTCACATTTTTCATTTTTGACATATATGGGGGTTTTTGCACATAGGGTTTTCTCGTTTCAACTTTAGGAGATGCAAAAAATCTTTTAATGGGTTTACACGAACATTTATCAACACATGTATCGGAACCAATGCCTTTACGACAATTTATACGATTAGGCATATTTAGCATTTTAAGCACTTTATCATTGCTATTTTGAAATGCATTAGCTAACAGATTATCTTTCTCATGCGATTTACATTTAGCATTTAAATATGCAACTTCATTTTCAAGAGACTCGCATTTTGTACATGCAACACTTTCATTTTTATTTTCACTTAAGCATGCTATTTTATCATTTAAAATAACACAAGATTTACAAATATCTTTTTCACTTAATTTATTTTCTAATTTAGTGATAACATCTAAATCATAAGCAGATTTTTGTTTACCGTCATCTATTTCCTTTTTATATACAGATACGGTTTCTTTTAAATTAGAAATTTCATCTTTATATTTATTTGCGAGAGCGGCCATAGCATGAAATGATTTATATAATTCGTCAAGATTATTTTCATCGTCACTATAGTAATTATCACTATAATTATTATCATAATTATTTTTAGAAGAATATGATGAAGATACCTCATTATCATGGTCGGCCATGAAACAAAAATTTTTGGCTTCATCTATGCTTGCGCTCAACGCGCCTCCAACGAGAGCTTTTGGTGTGTTGATTTGTTTTGCTCGTTTTGGACACACACTTGCATAGTGATCCTTGTCACCACACACATAGCAAAAGCCTTTCTTTTTATTGGCTTTTTCATCGTCGCTAGATTCGTCATATTTGTCTTCACTTTTGTGGACGTTGCGACTTTGGTTTTTACCACCACGACGGTAGTCTTCATTTTCTTGAAACCTATCAATATTGGCAAACTTTTTGTTAGAAAGAAGTTTAGAAAGTTTTCTTACCAACTTGACTAATTCGTCAAGATTTTCGGGTTCATCATCGGATGAACTTGCATCTTCCTCCTCTTCCTTTTCTTTTGAGGCAACGACCTTGAGAGCGATGGATTTCTTTTTGACTTGCTCCCGGACTTGATTTCTTTTTAGTGCGATTTCGTGCACTTTAAGATTGCCGATGAGATCATCGAGCTTCATAGTTGCGAGATCTCGGGAGTCTTCCAAGGATGTGATTTTTGCCATCCACTCCGAAGGAAGTGCTCGAAGAATTTTCCTTACATAGTCTTCGTTAGGATAAGTGCGACCTAATCCCTTCAAAGTAGTCATGATGAGGTTAAAACGTTTAAACATTGAGTCGATTGACTCATCTTTTGACATTTCAAATAATTCATAATCATGAACTAAAATGTTTATTTTAGAACTTTTAACTTGAGTATTTCCACGATGAGTGTCACTCAAGCTTTGCCAGATTTGGTTAGCAGTTTTACAGGTATAAACTCTTTCTATTTCATCGGAAGTTAAAGCAGCATATAATATATTTTTAGCCTCAAAATTTAAACAAAAAAGAGATTCTTCAGCGGGAGTCCAGTCCTTAACAGGTTTATCAACAATAACATTATTTTTTATAATAGTAGGGTTAAAATTCCCATTTTCTATAATATCCCAAATTTTTTGACTTTTGCCACGAACGTGACATTCAAATAGCTCGGCCCAAATGCCAAACTTTTCAGTATCTATCAAAGGAGTTTTAGAGAACACAAAATTAGTTTGTTGAGCCATTTAAAAAAAATTAAAGAAATGACTTTAAAAATTTAAACAGAAAATTTTTGAAAGCCCCGCTCTGATACCAAATGATGGACAACCTAGGGGGGGGGTAAGGTTGTATTTAAAATCTTTTACTTTCAAAAATTCTTTTATAAATAAATACAGTACAGAAACAGTATAAATAAATCAGAGTATACAAATAGTAAATACACAACAATTATATAAACAGATATAATTAAAATGCACAGAGATTATATAAATAAATATAAATGCAAAGCAGTTTATATAAATAAATATAATAAAGCACAGCGGAATAAATAAAGAGATAAGGGATAGAGATACTTGACACAGAGATTTACTGATTTACCACCAACTGTGATAAACCAGCAGCCGAGACACTTCTCGACACGATCCAAAAAATGTATTCTTTACGGTAGAAATACAAACCAAGTACAAAGGTATTGTAATAGTTTCTCAAGCCTCTGCTATGAGATAAACAGGATCACACACCCGTTATTCAAAAACTTACAAGAGGAGTATAACTCACAATGGGTAATCACTCTTGTATAATAATCACACTTGGATATTTTATAAAAAATATTTTTATAAAATATATATATATAAATGAGAGAGCTGAGAGTATGCTGCTTGTTGTTACTGTTGTGTTCTTTTTTTCTTAAGTCTTCATCAACAGCATGCTTCATATATACCAAGAAGCTCTAACGGTCACATGACCTGGCGGTATACCGCCTTGCACACCGCGGTATACCGCGGTCAGAAAGCACACTGGTACACAACGGCTACATGCAAAGTTGACTTCTGGAAAAACGTACCCGCGGTATACCGGCTGTACCGTCGCGGTATACCGCCGTCAGGAAAAGCCACTTCAACCAATAGGAATTGTACACGGCCTGCCGCGGTATACCGGCTGAACAGCCGCGGTATACCGGCCTGGTGTACCCGCGGTATACCGGGTATTCCCCACGGTATACCGGCGTCAGGAATGAAAACTTTCCAGAACTGCAACCAAATCTTGCTGATCTTCTTAAAACCTTTATTAAAATTAATTTATGGGTTTTTAGAAATATCCAAGTGGTATATTATTTTAGGGTGTTTATCATTATTAGTTATAAACAATAATGACGACGTAAACACTTCCGTCTTGAACCCTTCAGATTAAATCTTCGTGTTCTTCAACAACTGCACACTTGGATTAATTTGTTAGATAAACAATAATGCGTTGTGTTTGTAATCATCAAAATAAATATATATAAATATATAGAGATGTGGTACACTTGCACCAACAGTTTACTTGTTCCTTGCTAAAATAGAGACACTGCTTCCATCCTATGACTCAAATCCAGAAGGCTTTCTTAAGCTGACCTCTGGATCGACGAGGATCTGACCTTTTTCTGGACTGTTCTCTCTATTTTGTTTGTAAGTCTGCTTCACTGTTTCTGGACTGTTCTCTCTATTTTGTTTGTAAGTCTGATTCGCTGTGTTTGTTAAAATAGAGACACTGCTCCCATCCTATGACTCAGATCCAAAAGGCTTTCTTAAGCTGACCTCTGGATCGACGAGTGTAGGATCCAGATCCGTGCAACAATCGTGTTTATGTGAATAAGAAATATGAACGAAGAATTTAGTCACAAAGGCTGCCCACTTAGCTATTTGATCAGAGAATTATCGTTACAATGCTGAAAGCTAAATGAGACAACTAACTCTTTTTCTAAGCTAGTTGCACATTATATATGCTGGGCCCGTGGTAACAAGCCCACGGCCCGTTCACTATGGACTAAGATTAAGGAAATACAAATTACACCCTTGAACTTTAAATCAACATATAAAACCTGCCCTAACAATCTCCCCCTTTGATTTGAAGTTCGAGTTCGCACTCTAGCTCTTGCCAGTTGAATACATATCGTTTGCGCAAAGCGAAGTGAACCTCAAAAAATCTGATTGCACGACGATAGTCGATGCGGTCTTCAATCATTTCCAAAGCTTCCCGAGCAGTTGTTTCGTTTGGATTCGGGACATACGAATGCTTCGGATTCTCAGACTCGTGCTGAATAATTTTTCGAAGAGCATCTCTGATCTTTAGAAGCGTGCCGTCACAAAATCTGTCTACCTGACTGAAACGCAGAAACTTCTTTTCGTTCTGTTCGTTGTTGTAGACTATCCCGAATTCAGGTTGTAGCAGTAAAGAGTTCTCGGGATACATCTTCAGCTCAGGAGCCTTCAGATTTGGTTTTATCAGATTTACCTTCTTAGCCCTGTTCTCGACAGCCATTTGAAATTCCGTTAAGTATGACATCATGATAGTACGGACCAGGTGTCGACGAACGGCTTCGAGTGCCTTTGTAATCTCCAGCGGTCGAATGGTTCTTGAACGTAAGTCTTTCAGTAATACCAGAAAGTCGAGCGGTCGAAGGTTCTTGAAATCAGCTTCAGAGAATCTCCATTCATTACCATCTTCGCGGCGAACGGTGAAGACTGGATAGACGATCCTCATGATGCGGCGTGAATGGATGTTAAGAACCTCAGTGATTTGATGCTTTGTTCTGACTTGACTGACTGGTAGACACCGCTGCATTGCAAGAATGTAACGCCGTTGGTATTCAGGGTCGAGGTTGTAAATACCAAGGCAAAAGGTTGGCTCGATCGGGCGAAGTTTGTGAACAAACAGCTTTTTCAAAGATTCCTCCAGATGAGGGATAAGTACCTTGATCTTCTCCCAACGGTTATGTTGTTGTTGAGGAAGGGGAGGAAGATCAGAAGCTGTCGTTGGAGGAGTAGTTGTCGGTTGATTGGCATAAGTAGACTCGGGTCTTGTTGATGATGTTCTGGCGGGTTGAGCATAGTGAACGGGGGTGCTCCATATAGATTTTGGAGCAGGAACTGATCATAATCAACATTGTCGTCCTCATCAGTGGGAAAGACCAAGTTTACCTGGAGATTTACGGTACTGGCAGCTTTTTCGTACCATGCATCTTCGGTCTCCGGGTTGGTCTCACACGCTGGATCTATCATGTCCAGTATCGGTCTGTCTGACGAGTCAAATTCGACCAGTTCCTGTGTTGAACCCTCGGGCTTTTCAACCGTCGGGTCTTCTTCATCTGAGATGTCCATATCGATGACCATCTGGGCTAGAGGCAACTCGGCTTCTGGTTCGTCTGTTGTAGTTGCCGCAGTTGGGGTTTCCTGATGAACCGCAGATGTACCTTCAGTGTGGAGCAGGGAGGCGGTCTCGGTTAGACGTTGTCGCTTCTCCCCCTCACGGTGATCAGGATCCTCTTGGTCATCGTGCCTACGTTTGAGACCGCCGGCTTGACTCTTACAAGTGTCTTCGAGTGAGCGGACCCTCTCAGACAGCGTGGCAAGCGCTTTGTTGTAGTCGTTGAGGGTCGAGTCAATGGCGTCAAGGCGTGATGTGATGGACGAAGTAGGAGCAGTGACCTGGGATCGTAGAACGGAGATCAGGTCTGCTTCAGCAGATGCGGTAGTGTCGGATTCCTGGAGCAGCTGGGCTAAGAGCATCGTCTTTAGAGTATCCACCGAGTAAGTAGGTCGCGGTTGAGGCGGTGGGTGCCCGGAGACAGATTCAGTGTTGACGAGAGAGCTCTTTCCTTTGAAAGCATGTGTCGCTTTGGCAATCTCAGCGGCTACATGTTCCTGCATTTGTTGTTCCATAACCTGTCGGACAGCCTCAAGGGTGCTGTCCAGAGACCCTTTTGACACGAAGTCGGGTAACGTAACTCCGGGCTCACTTAGAGGACCCGTTGAGGCATCTACCACTGGGGTAGAGCCACCTACGTTCACAGCTGGCATGATGATGACTGTGGTAGGATTTCCGTCCAATCCTCGTGTTCCGGCAGTCGGAGACACTATAGACGTTCCAGTCGGGTCACTAAGAGCCACGACGTGGTGTTGTTCCGCATCAAGTGTCCTAGGCGAAGAATGTTCAGTAACAATTGGCTCTAGACTCGATGGTGCACACAAAGAAGTCGAGACCGGGGGCTGCTGGTCTCTTATTTCAACACTAGCACTCTCCGAATGAGAGACCGGTGGAAGTTGTGCTTGTTCCCCGTGTAATATTGAAACATCCGTCTGTTTTGAGACGGATGAGTGGCTAAGGGGGGTGTGCAATTGCTCCGCTGGGTCCACGGAGGCTTCTTCAATACCCCGTCCCAACGGATGAGACGGGATAGCAGATGTGGCAACCCGGATAACACTCGGTGTGGGTAGCTCTTGAGCCTCGTTATCTTTACGGCTCGATCTTTCTTGGTGCGCTTTCGACCTTAACTCCCTCCTTCTTACATGTTCTATGTCCCGTGGAAGGTCCCTCCGGCTCTGGCTGGACCATGGGATTCCCTAACTCTCGTCTATATGCTATCACAGGTAGGGTTTCAGGCATATGCATAGTGCGGATATTATCCTGCTCCCCCTCAAAACATACATGGGGATTGACTTGCTCCCCCTCGGAGTGAGAGTGATATCAACACAAGAAGAATATTTAGACTTTTAAGAAAAAACAGTGTGATTCTTCCCCTCGGATTGAGGTTGTTGATCCGCCATGGGATATCTGTAAAAGGACCCAAGGTTAGTAAACAAGACGGATTAACAAGTATCAGCGCGTACCTTTGCTGTAAATGTACCAATCTGAGACAGATTGAGGACTGGCAATAGGAAACCAGGTACTGAATAGACGGAATAGGGGGTGTCCGGACAACATGTTGGAAAACAATAGTTTCCGGACAAACCATTGTATCCGGACAAAAGGTGTCCGGACAGCAACAGTTTCCGGATGGCATGATAGATTCCGGATAATGTTGAGGATTTCGGACGAGTTGTATTTTCCGGATAGGGACCCGGTCCGGAAGCTCATCCGGACAGAGTTGGTTTCCGGATACCTTTCCGGAAACTCTGGATTTTTAAAAAAAAACTTTTCATGTCCTTGTTGATTTTGCAGAAATAGGACTATGTAGATTTAAAATTGAGCCTTCTCTCTCTCCCCCTCAAACTGAGCATGGGGATAGCTTTGCTCCCCCTCAGAATGTGCGCGTAGAGTGAAGTTCACACGGGAGTATCCACACACTAAAAACTTTTAACATATTTAAGGAAAAAGTGTGTGTGACGCTCCCCCTCAACAGTAGAGTAACATACCTGATAGCTGATCATGCTCCCCCTAAACACGTGAGCAGCTTGTTAAAGCACATGTATAGACAAACCTCACGTCTTCGTAATATTGTTCCTTGTAGATCGTGAGCAACTCCCTCCTTTCGGTCATGTGTATGGAGCATCCTGAGTCTGAGAATCACACATGACCGTCCTGCAAAACAAATTTAGCGGACTTTGGGTACCCAGATCTGCCTGGGTCCCGGAGGGTTAGGTTTTACACCTTTCGGAGGAACCTGTTTTGAAGCAGGTTGCCTCTTGGGTGTTGGTTTTGCCTCAGTAGGAGGAACCTGTTTGGAATTAGGTTTCCTCACTTCCTTTGGTTTCACCTCTGATTGGGGACCCCGTTTGGATTTGGACTTCTTTTTGTTCTTACGGGGTTTGTGTTTGGGTGTATGATTATACATGTGATATGACCCAAACCAATCATTATTGTTAATGTCATCAAAGTCATTCCAACCACAACTAGAACAACACAAACGATCGTGTGATAATTGAATCAATTGCTGAATGGAATAAATTTTCATCGGAAAATTAACATCTCTATGAACAAAATTATTCCTATGATTCCAGGCACAGTCGTTTTTGTTCTTCCTAGGATGAAAGACGGTATTGAACGACTTTGATGCATCATCCTTGACAGATTCCTTGGCTGGCCACTTTGGTTTGTCTGGTTTAGCGCGACCGGTTTTATCAGAACCAACAGGGACAGTACGGTCAGTGACTTTCGAAGGAGTAGGATTTTTAGCAGATGGTTGACCGGTCTTTTGCTTCGGCTGTGATTGTTTTTGAGAATTTGAAGCATTTTTAAGAATCCTGATCACAGCCGGAGTCTTGGATTGAGAACACTCGCCCTTTTGAAAATTGACCGGACGATTAACCACTGGAGACAAAAAGTCAGAATGACTTGGAAGAGGTTTTTCGAAAGGGAACGACTCAAACTCTCTATCAGAATTACCTTCGGAGTTCATGTATTTGGAAAAATCGACATCCGGAATTACTGGACTTGGATCGGTCGAGGAAGGCGAGGAACACTTTGTGCTTGTGTGCTTTGGGGAATTTGGTGCGGAAGCTAAGAAAAAATCAGAGTTCAAATTCCTTAAAACACTCTCGTCTTGAGAATCTTGACCGGTTTGTAAACTAGAAATCTTGCCTAAGTAAGCTTTGCACGAAGACTTGTCGGATGAATTTGAGGAAGGTTCGGGTGAAATCTCCTTTTCAGATTGGAGTTGGTCAATTTGCTCTTGAAGCTGACCATTTCTCGCATATTCTTCCATCTTTTCTGTTGCCAAAGCAGACAGTTGTGATGTAAGTCGATGGATTTCACTCCGAAGGATCTCCTGTCCTTCATCAGACACAGCTTCGGTTTTGACCGGTTGTTGTTTCTCAAGTTTGTCAAGTAAAGCTTGCTTTTCTTTTGTCATTTCAGACAATTTAGATGAAAGCGTATTGATTTCCCACAGAAAATTTTCCTTTGCTTCACTTGTCATACCATCGGTTATCTCAACTTTGAGTTTCTCAAGAGCTTTGTTTAAATCGTTCTTCTCATTTTGAAAAACCAGCCGTTCTCTTTCCAATAACTCCTCCAACTCTACTATCTTTGCTTCCAAGATGAGAGGGGGAACATAGAGTTTAAACTCATCCGTCTCAGTCTTGGTTGCTGGTGCTACATCCTCATCCTTCTTGGAGGAATCCTTGGGTGTTGGCACTTTGTAGGGGTCGAAGTAGTCATTCGAGAGGTACTTCTTTGGATTTTTCTGATAAGAATAATTTAAAGGCTCATAACAAAATGGAAGTTGTATTCCTCGTTTGTGTGTGCGCTTATATTCCTCTGTTTCCTCCTCCTTTTCAGGTTCTAGAGGACCAGTCCACTTGATTTTGTACTTCGGGTACTTTGTAGATAAACCATAGCAGGCAAAGTCATACAGAATGGGTACATGCCATCTTCCCTTTTTCAAATAGTGGGGATTATCATATCCGATTCCCCACTCTTTGTTAAAATATGTGAACTCTTTGGGTTTGTTCAGGAAAATGGTTTGATCTGTTTATCCCCTTTGGTGGAGTTTGGTTTCAAGGTTTAGGATTTTAGCCACATACTCCTTGTGTTGAACTTGAAGGGAAGAACATTGATAAATAATGTCTTCTTTCTCATTCAAGCACTGATCAAGCTGACGCTGAAGTTCAGATATTCTGGCCCTTAAGTCTTTGGGTGCTAATGAAAGGATTTTGCATTTATCCTTTAAATCAGCATTTTCAGACTTATACTTCTCAGTTAACTTTATTTGAACATTAAGCTTTTCTGTTAGAGTTTTAATTTCAAGCTTTTGTTCTTTAGAAGTGGCCTTAAAGGATTCTGCCTGACTATAAAATGATTTCATAACATTCAAAAAATCTGGTTGACAAGATTCACATACCTGATTTGCAAGTGCAGTTGCGGTTTCCTCATCAGTGGAGGAATGATATCCCATGAAAGCATTAGCAACTTCATCTTCATCTTCATTGTCAAATCTTTGCAGCCAGTAATCATCCTCAGCGAACATTGCTTCTCCAGTCGCCTTTTGTTTTGCTAAAGCTAGCTTGGCCTCGTAGTAGTGGACATTCTTCACTGTAGGCTGGCGGCAATCTTTGGCAAAGTGACCAAGTTTCCCGCAATTATAGCATTTCACGGGCTCATCTTTCTTCTTGCGGTCAACTTTCTCAGTCTTGTCCTTCTTCTCAGTCTGATCTTGCTCATCGACCTTCTTCTTACCTTCATATTTGTCTTTGTAGTCATGACGCTTGTTGGCAGAAGTGGAGTAGCGCTGACCATTAGACGTTGGTTTCTTGTAAAACTGTTGTTGCTTGAAGGTCTTTGTCAGGAGGGCAATGGCTTTCATGAAGTCGTTTACTTCACTATCAGAATCTTCAGCATGAGACATCTTCAGTTGCACTGGAGTGATCGTCAGACGTGTAGATTGATTCAAAGTGTAAACCTAACGCAAGGCACTAATAGTGGAATCCTAATGCAGGTTCTATGACTGGTATGAACTAAGAGTGATCTTACTGGATAGGAATCCAAGTAAGGGTCTGATCAGGAAGTGTCCGAATCAGATCAATTAAGAACAGTTCAATAAATCACAAAGTGTCCGGGTAAAACAACGAATCCGGATGGCACAGATTCACGAATACTTAAAAGTCCCCCTCCTGCGACTTAGCACGGGGGTCCCTAGAAAATTTTGAAAAATGAGGGTTCAAAACAGCTCCCGGATTATAGAATCCGGGTGGTTTCCGGATAAAGAGTCCGGGAAAATGAAAGAGTCTGGATAACTTGAGTTGTCCGGATAGATTAGAGAGTCCGGATATTTGAGTTGTCCGGATAACCAAGGTTACCGGATGCTCTAAAGATACCGGATGGAATTAACCGGATAAGCAAGACTTTACCGGATACAATAGAGTCCGGAAAATTAAGGAATTTCCGGGTACTTTGAAGTTTCCGGAAAGAATGATGTGTCCGGATACTATGATGATTCCGGGTAAATAAGGATTTCCGGATAAAACGAATTCCGGAAACTTTGAGTTGTCCGGAACTAGATTACCCGGAAAGATTGAGATTTGAAAAAATTACCCGGATGATTGACTTACCCGGATGACTGGCTTGTCCGGATGACTGACTTGTCCGGATGGAACCACAAGCGTCCGGACACCTTGATCTGTCCGGAAAACGCGGCTGTTTTGTCCGGAAAAGTCGGCTGTTTTTGCTAAATTCGATCGAAACTCGACTAGGGTTACTCTAATGTGTTCCTGAAAGATTAGAAACAACACCAAGCACAAAACAACACTAACCCAATCGATTTTAGAGCAAAAACAACACTTTTTGGTAGCAAAAATCGGATTTTTGAGTAAGAACACAACCAAAAGTTTTGAACTTGATTTGCAAAATTGACCAATCAAACGAACGAATTAGGATGTGAAATTTTGCAGAAACTCTTAGAATGATAATGCTAACACAACCCAATAAGCAAAAACAACTGATTTCGATTGAATCAAAAATATCAAGAATTCAAGAAAAGTCAGACGAGTGAAAGTCAAACTAACCAGTATTTGATGAATTCAAACCTTAGAATCAATTCGTCCGTCTGCTCTGATACCAATTGTAGGATCCAGATCCGTGCAACAATCGTGTTTATGTGAATAAGAAATATGAACGAAGAATTTAGTCACAAAGGCTGCCCACTTAGCTATTTGATCAGAGAATAATCGTTACAATGCTGAAAGCTAAATGAGACAACTAACTCTTTTTCTAAGCTAGTTGCACATTATATATGCTGGGCCCGTGGTAACAAGCCCACGGCCCGTTCACTATGGACTAAGATTAAGGAAATACAAATTACACCCTTGAACTTTAAATCAACATATAAAACCTGCCCATTTAGCTATTTGATTCGCTGTGTTTGTTAAAATAGAGACACTGCTCCCATCCTATGACTCAGATCCAAAAGGCTTTCTTAAGCTGACCTCTGGATCGACGAGGATCTGACCTGTTAGGACTGTTCTCTCTATTTTGGTTCAATCACAGTTGATCTATTTGCACTAGTTGTGTTAGACTGGTGTCTCTTTGTTTTGTTCAGGAGTGTTCTGGACCTAACTGATCTTATCTTGTTCTGGATTTCTCTTGAGACTCCAGATTGTTCATCATACTATTCCGCTGTGCATCACTCATTCCTCACTGTAAGTCCGTTCTGGTTTTTTTGTCTATTGTTCAGAACCACTGTAAGTCTTCATCTACCTCTCTGTGTGTTATAGTTTGTTTTGTTTTGGATAACTGAGTGGTAGACTTGACCTACCATCCATTGAGTGGCAAGGAATCCTGTCTTTTTGCCCTCAGTGTTTTATCCTTGTGTGTTTGTTATTTCTTATACTGGATGTTCACTATGACTGGAGCTGAATCTCCTAAGACTTCAGATACTCGATCTCTGATTGGGAAGCTGGACTTTGGAGATCCTCTATATCTCCATCCTAGTGACACTACAGGTGCATGTATTCAGAATATCAAACTTAATGGGACTGATAATTACAAGGTCTGGTCATGCTCTATGATTTTGGCTTTGGAAACTAAAAACAAATTTGGGTTTGTTGATGGATCTGTCATCCGTCCCAAGGACAACGATGTCCTCGCTAAACAATGGGATAGGTGTAACTCAGTTGTCTTATCCTGAATCCTTAACTCTATTTCTGAGGAACTGTTTGTGAGTCAGGTGTTTTCAAAAATAGCCTATGAGGTCTGGACTGAACTAAAGGAAACGTATGATAAAGTCGATGGCTCTGTCACTTTTAATTTACATCAGAAAATTAATTCTTTGACTCAAAATAGAGCCTCTGTTTCAGACTATTATCACAAGTTAAATGCACTATGGAGACAGTTTGATGCATTGGTCAAACTGCCCTCATGTACGTGCAATGCCTCGCATGATTTTTCCAACCATAATCAATTAATCAAGTTAATGCAGTTTTTGATGGGTCTGGATGATCACTATGCTCACATTTGAAGCAATATTTTAACCATTGATCCACTGCCATCTGTCAAAACTGCATTCTCCTTGATTTCTAGGGAAGAATCTCACAAAAGTGGGACTCGTTCCTCTGAAACCAAGGGTCAACACACGGCTTTCTTTGGAAAAACAAATACTAATAAGAAAAATTTTGGAAAAATCCACTTAACTGTAAACACTGTGGGTTAAATGGACACACAATTGAAAGGTGTTACAAGTTAATTGGGTTTCCAAAAGACTTTCAGTTCAACAAATCAAAAAATGGACAGTTTTTTAAATCCTCTGTTGGTAATACTTGTTCTACTGACAATTCTGTTCAAAATCCAAGTTCTACTACCTCATTAACGGAAGATCAGATTAATAAGCTCTTGACCTTGATTGATCACAAACAGTCCGGAGGAATATCTGTCAATATGGCAGGTAACTTCTTCTCTAATATGGGAAATCTGTCTAATGTGTCTCATAAGCTATCTAGTTCTGGTTGGATAATTGATTCAGGTGCAAATCAGCACATGACCACTACCCCTTCTCAACTTGAAAATCTCATGGACATTTCGAATTTAAATCTTAAAGTAACTCAACCAAATGGAGAAGAGGCAAAAATAAACCAAATTGGAAATTACAGATTAAATAATAGAGTCATGTTGCATGATGTTCTTGTTATACCTGATTTCCATGTGAATCTTTTATCTGTACATAAAATTGCTAGAGACAGTAAAATATTTGCTTTGTTTGATGAATATAAGTGCTATCTTCTCCAGGACTGTCAGCCCACGAAAGTAGTGGGGACTGGTAATGAACAAGGAGAGTTATACTTCTTGGATAAACTTACTATAGGTGAGTCTTTTGACTCAAAATCTCAAGACTCTTGTAATGAGTCTAATCTATCTATAATGTGCTGTGTTTCTCGTCAGTTATGTCGGTTGGGGCATCCAGCTGATCATGTGCTTAATGTCTTAAAAGATACCCTTGGTCTAGGAAATGATCGTCACCTTCCTCCTTGTGAAATCTGTCATATGGCCAAACAGGTCCGTGACAAATTCAACCTTAGTAATCACACTACTAACACTCTTGGTGAATTAGTTCACTTGGATCTTTGGGGACCCTATAGGGTTCCAAGTAAGGAAGGATTTAAATTCTTTCTAACCATTGTTGATGACTATTCTAGATGTTTTTGGGTTTACCTATTGAAAACCAAAGATGAAGTTTTTGATAATTTGGTTGCTTTCCACAGTATGCTTCTTACTCAATTTGGCAAGCGTGTTAAGACCTTTAGAAGTGATAATGGGACAGAATTTGTGAATAATAGAGTAGGTGAGTTTTTTAGAACCAATGGGATAATACATCAAACTACTTGTGTTTACACACCTCAACAAAATGGGGTGGCTGAACGTAAACATATGCATTTACTTAACATGGCTAGGGCATTAATGTTTCAAGGAAATATTCCATTGAATATGTGGACCGAGTGCATATTAACTGCTACTTACCTCATTAATCGCACTCCTTCCTCTGTATTGCATGGAAAATGTCCTTATGAAATTGTTTTTGGCTTTCCCCCTGTACTGAATCATCTTCGAAATTTTGGATGCCTGTGCTTTGCTGTTAAACCTAATGTCTCCGATAAATTTTCTGCTACATCTGAAAAATGTGTTCATTTGGGTTATTTGTAATAACCCAAATTCCCTCAATAAAGAAAAGCTTGGTGGCCAAATTGAGAGAAAAGAAAGTTCTCTTAAGGGGTATTTTGAAAATTGTAAAAAGGGGCTTGGGAGGCCCATTTCCCTAGGGCAACATTAAGTATCTAAAATCAATAAAAGAAAATCAGTATTGTCTTCTAAAGAATTGTGGTGTTGGCGGCTGAAATAGAAAGAACGAAGAAGAGAAGGCGACGAGGTGGAAGAATTTGTGCAAAGAGAGGATCGATTCAGGTAACCCTCTACACTCCAGTATTTTATTCTTGCAAGCTTCTTCTTCTTCCCATTGTGTATTTGGGGGATTCTTTGGCTAAAACCGAGCGCTGTGAAGTTTGATATGGAATCAAACTGATTTCTTAGTTGTTAAGGTCTTCCTTGCAAAATGTTAAAGTGTTGAATCAAAATCTCGAAATGCTTTCTTCTCAAATCCATTTCTGCAAAATAGCAACCTGAAGATTTTAACCCACTAAGCAATCGGTTAGCAAGCTGATAGAATTTAATTTGAGTTAAGGAATGGGTTATTAAGGGAAATGTATGAGACTACTGCTGTTTTAATCAAGTTTAAGAAAAGAATCGTGTCTCTGTGAAGAAGGGAGAGTTCATCGCTGTTTGTCGAAAAACATTTCGCCAGTGTGGCGCAATGTCTGAATTGCGCCAATGCCTGTGACGCAAAGTCCATAACGCGCCACTGTGGGTGGAGTAAAGTCCAAATCGCGCCAAGGCAGGTGGCGCAAAGCTCGTATTGCGCCAAGGCTGCTGGCGCAAAGCTGATGCTGGCGCATACTATTTGACGTTGAGTAGAGCTTGTCCTAGTCCTTAAGGGGTCCATGAAATGATTAAGAGTTCTTCTGTGTTAGGATCAAGATAAGAGTATAAAGCTTAGATCTGAGGTTTAGTAAATCTAATTATCTCTTCAATTATTAGGTTTACGGTCAGAGTAAGGATAAGCAGAGTTCGGGCTATCAGGTGAGTTATCTCACTCCTTTTTATGACGTACTATTTTACTGAATATGGTTCCTTTATCGAGCATGAATTGATTTATAAAAGTTATGCATGTTTTCATGATTTACATGTTTACTTGCAAATGAAATGATGTTTAAGGTTTTCATGTGTATGATTTTAAATGTATATGTATGCTATGTGGAGTCGGTTACACGGTGGGGTCAGGGTACCTTGGGACCTCTGATCCCTTGGGCATATGGAGGTTAGCTTGTAGGTTGGAATTCGTTTTCTCCTACATGAAGGAACGGGGAGTCCATTTGGATTCCGGCGTAGACGAGAGGGTGCCCGTTAGGCCCCGATCGGAGTAGCTTATGCGATCCCTGAACCCTGTGTTTAACCTTGGATGAAGTTATGAGAAAGATGTGAAAGTATTTTCTTTATAAAATGACCTTTATACTGTGATAAATGTTTATGGAGGGAATTCACTAGACCTTTTGGTCTAACCCTCGCTTTTCAAAAACTAAACCATTTTCAGGTAAGCGTACAGTGGGCAATTCTAGTAAGAATTGGATGGAGTCAAGAAAGATGTGGAGCTCATAGCGACTCCAAGATTTTGAAAGATGACTATAGATAGAATCTCGGCTGTGGACGTAGGGTCTTCCGCTGTCAATTTCATTTAGATCACTTTATTGATGATGTAAAGACAAGATATTTATATAATGCGAATGCTTATTTTCTAGATGAATGCATGTTATGTTTTTGGGACGTTTCAAATGGTATCAGAGCCTTAGTTTAAGGGATTTAGGTGACCAATAGGGCCTAAACTTAAACTTTAAGATGAGGAACACAGCCGAGACATAGGATTGCCTCTAGGAACGATCACTATAAATGCGCTAGGAAATAAGGTGCCAAGGACAAACGTGTAAGGTAAGTTTGGGATTACACCTGGCCAGTGTAATTACGAACTTACAGGTACATGTGTGTGCTTAAACTTACCTTATATAGCAAGATTATTGTGTCATGTCTAGCAAAGGTTAATTATTGTCTTTTTCCAGGGTTAGTAAAATGGCTGGAAGAACTTTGAGGAGTAGGTCGGCACCTGCTGTGCCAAGGAATCAAGACGAAGAGGTACTAGAGAATGGACCGGTGGAAGCGGCGAGGGCAACTGTTACCCGTGGAAGGGGAAGAGGTAGGAGTCGTGGGAGGGGTCGGGGAAGAACACCCTGCCGGGCCGCCACCTAAGTGGCCGGGGATGGGGGAAACCCGAACCTGAGAACGACTCGTGCAACTAGAAGAACGAGGAGTATGGAAGCCCCAGTTCATCAAGAAGACTCTCTTCAGGAGAGTTCAGCTTCCGCAAGAAGGGTAACTCAGCCAAGGGGACGTGGTCGAGGCCGTGGATCTACATTTGTCACTCGAGAGAACCTAGCTGCTGAACTGGGTAAGATTCAAGAAACCTTGCAAGCTCTCCTCTCTAAGCAGAATGAGTCAGCATCGGGAAGCAAAGAAGCAAGTGAGAACAGGGAAAGTGTAGAATTGTCAAGCCCAGTAGAAACCGGTACTAGGAGTCACTCGAAGGAAGTTTCTCTAGTGGTGAATGAGTTAGCAGCTAAAGGGTGCAGTTACAAGACCTTTGCCTCATGCAAGCCCCCTACTTTCAAGGGCGAGTGTGATCCAGTTATGGCAATGAAATGGGTGAAAGAAATGGAGTTGGTGTTCGATACGTGTAAGTGTGCTGATGGGGATAGGGTGATGTATGCTCTATCAATGTTGAAATCTGAAGCCGTTTATTGGTGGGATGCGGAGACTGGGGGAAAGGGATCAGCTGTGGCTAAGGGAATGTTGTGGGAAGCATTTGTAGACAGGTTCAAAGCTCAGTTCTGCCCGCTCGCGACAGTAAAAAGATTGGAAGAAGAGTTCTTGGGGTTGGATCAGGGAGGTATGACAGTGAGAGAGTATACTACAAAGTTTATTGAGAAGTCTCGCTTCGCAGATTTGTATGTGCCAACGGAGGAACGCCGGGTGGAGCGTTTCATTCATGGGCTAAAAAGCAGTATCCGAGAACTAGTCCTGACCAGGAACCCCACCACCTTTCAGGCGGCCATTAACGCGGCCGAGATGATCGAAAAGGAAAAGGTTCGTCAGACGACTGAGAAGAGTGGTGATAAACGCAAATGGGAAGGACCGGGTAATGACTCCAGGAAAGGGAAAGTGTTTCGACCAGACAATCGCGTCAGTAAGAATACCGTTGGGAAACCGTGTTCGAAGTGTAATAGGGTGCACCGGGGTGAGTGCATGGCGGGTTCAAACTCGTGTTACCGTTGTGGTTTGCCTGGGCATATGTCAAAGGATTGTCGTAGTGGAGGGAAATCGTGTTACGAAGGTGGGGCTACTAGCCATATGCGTAACGAGTGCCCTCAGTTGAAGAAAGGGGGATCAGCCCCGTATAGTGAAAGGAAGAGTGGGAAAGGAAATGAGAAGGGAGCCGAGCCGGCGCGTCCGAAGGGACGTGCGTTCCGCATGACTGCGGAGGAAGCGGAAGAAGTACCCGATGTGGTGGCAGGTACATTTCTAGTGAACTCTTAATGTGCCAAGGTATTGTTTGATTCAGGAGCAAATCGCTCTTTTGTATATCATGCTTTTATGAAATGTTTGGGGGTGAGGCCTAGACGTTTGGAGAGAGCACTAGAGGTGGAAACAACCAATGACAATTGGGTGTATGTTAAAGAGGTAGTAGAGGAGTGTGTCATAGATATAGACGGGAGGTTGGTGGCTATGAAGTTATATCCCATGGCAATGGGAGAGTTTGATGTAGTGTTGGGTATGGACTGGTTAGCCGCAAATGATGCGAATATCGTTTGCAACAAAAAGCTGATGAGGGTTCGATTACCTGATGGAGATACCGTAGTAATCTATGGGAATCGCCGGGATAGAACCGCTAGCCTTATCTCCGTGATTAGGGCTACTAAGTGTTTGAGGAAGGGGTGTCAAGGATTCATGGCGTACGTGTTGGACGCCAAGAAGGAGAAGCGTGGGGTGGGTGATGTGCGAGTGGTGAACGAGTACCCGGAAGTATTTCCGGACGACTTGACAAGTCTACCTCCGGATCATCAGATCGAGTTCAGAATTGATTTGATGCCCGGAGCTGCACCTATCGCCCGCGCACTGTATAGATTGGCGCCGTCCGAGATGAAGGAAATGATGACTCAGTTACAGGAGCTGCTAGACAAGGGATTCGTTAGACCGAGTACGTCTCCGTGGGGAGCACCTGTGCTCTTCGTGAAGAAGAAGGACGGTACTATGCGAATGTGCATAGATTACCGAGAACTCAACAAGGTCACGATCAAGAACAAGTATCCAATACCGAGGATCGACGACCTGTTCGATCAGCTACAAGGAGCCAACTACTTCTCCAAGATAGATCTGAGGTCAGGGTATCATCAACTCAAGGTGAGGGAGGAGGATGTGCTGAAGACTGCTTTTCGGACTCGGTATGGACATTACGAATTTTTGGTGATGCCGTTCGGGCTAACCAATGCCCCGACAGCATTCTTGGACTTAATGAATAGGGTATGCCAACCTTATTTAGATCAATTCATGATAGTGTTCATAGATGACATCCTGATATTTTCAAGATCGGAAGGGGAGCACGAAAACCACCTTCGTACAATTCTCGAGCTATTGAAGCAAGAGAGGTTGTATGCGAAATTTTCAAAGTGCGAGTTTTGGTTGAGGGAAGTGCAGTTTCTCGGGCACGTGGTATCTGAGAAGGGGATCATGGTTGATCCGGCTAAGATTGAAGCCATCCGAGACTGGGAGCAACCCAAGAATCCGTCAGAAGTTCGAAGTTTCCTCGGACTGGCGGGGTACTACCGGAAGTTCATCAAGGACTTTTCGCGTATTGCCACGCCACTGACCTCTTTAACGAAGAAGAATGTCAAGTTCGTCTCGTTAGAGAAACAGGAAGAAGCATTTCAGAAGTTGAAGGAGATGTTGAGCAGCGCTCCGGTGTTGTCACTACCGGACGGTTCAAACGATTTCGTGGTGTTCAGTGAAGCATCGAAGCTCGGTTTGGGCTGCGTACTTATGCAACGAGGTAAGGTGATCGCCTATGCCTCTCGGCAGTTAAAGGATCACGAGACTCGTTATCCCACGCATGACTTAGAGCTGGCAGCAGTGGTTTTCGCTTTGAAGATTTGGCGGCATTATCTGTATGGAACGAAGTGTCAGATCTTTACGGACCACAAGAGTTTATGTCATCTCTTTGAGCAAAAGGAGTTGAACATGCGCCAAAGAAGGTGGATTGAGTTATTGACCGACTACGACTGTAAGATCGAATATCATCCGGGTAAGGCCAACGTAGTGGCGGACGCCTTGAGTCGTAAGGAAAGGAATAAGATTCCCAGCATTGTGGCTATGAGAGCCGAGGTGGCGTTTAATTTAATTGCAGAGATTAAGAAATGTCAAGTTGAAGCGCTCGAAGCCGGAAATCTCAAGGAGGAAAGGATGGGAGGACAAGTGTCCTCGTTAGAGGAAGATAGTCGAGGGGTGAAGTGTCTTAGTGGGAGGATCTGGATACCAAAACTCGGAGAGCTCCGAAAGCTGATACTAGAAGAAGCTCACAAGTCCAAGTACACAATTCACCCCGGAGCTAACAAGATGTTTGGAGATTTACGCCGAGACTATTGGTGGCCTGGAATGAAAAAGGACATAGCTCATTTTGTAGAGATCTGCGTGACGTGTTCGCGTGTTAAAATTGAGCACCAAGGACCGTACGGGAAGCTTCAGCCTTTAGAGATACCGATGTGGAAGTGGGATCAAATTACGATGGACTTCGTAACCCACTTGCCTAAGACTCCAAAGGGTTATGACGCCATATGGGTGATTGTAGACCGTCTCACAAAGTCGGCACACTTCTTACCTATTCGAGAGTCTTATTCGTTGGAACAGTTAGCAAAGTTGTATATCGATGAGATTGTAACCC
Source organism: Saussurea involucrata (assembly GCA_033807775.1). Lineage (NCBI taxonomy): Eukaryota > Viridiplantae > Streptophyta > Magnoliopsida > Asterales > Asteraceae > Saussurea > Saussurea involucrata. Next base: position 8,712,066 of record CM066325.1, on the reverse strand, counting down.
ATCATGGGGTGCCATCATCGATAGTGTCTGACCGAGATAGCAGGTTTACCTCCAAGTTCTGGAGAAGCTTCCAAAGAGAGATGGGATCGCAGATCAAGATGAGTACCGCTTACCATCCTCAGACCGACGGTCAGAGTGAACGAACGATCCAGACGTTGGAAGACATGTTAAGAGCGTGTGCTTTAGATTTCCAAGGTTCTTGGGAAAAGCATCTACCATTGATCGAGTTCGCGTACAATAACAGCTATCACTCGAGCATCAAGGCAGCGCCGTTTGAGGCACTCTATGGTAGAAAATGTCAGACATCGTTGTGCTGGAACGAAGTGGGCGAAAGACAGTTGGCCGGACCGGAGTTGGTACAACTGACTTCCGACAAGATAGTTCAGGTACGTGAAAGGCTGAAGGCCGCTCGCGACCGACAAAAGAGTTATGCGGATAAGAGACGGAAAGACATAGAGTTCCAAGTCGGAGATTTTGTTTTGTTAAAGGTGTCCCCGTGGAAAGGAGTTGTACGGTTTGGGAAACGTGGGAACTTAAGCCCACGTTACATCGAACCTTTCGAGATTATAGAACGAATTGGGGAAGTGGCGTATAGACTGGATTTACCGGAAGAATTGCAAGGCATTCATAATTCGTTTCATGTGTCAAATCTAAGGAAGTGTTTAGCCGACGTGACCAAATAGATGTCGTTAAATGACATAAAGGTAGAAGAGAAATTGAATTTCGTAGAAGAACCCGTGGCCATTACGGATTATAAAGTGAGGAAGTCACGGAACAAAGAGACCAAGATAAAGGTTCAATGGCGGCACCACAAGGGTTCAGAGGCGACCTGGGAGTTGGAGTCGGAGATGAAAGCTAGATACCCCCATCTTTTCCAATAAGGAATTCTGGGGACGAAATTCTTTTAAGGGGGGAGTGTTGTAATAACCCAAATTCCCTCAATAAAGAAAAGCTTGGTGGCCAAATTGAGAGAAAAGAAAGTTCTCTTAAGGGGTATTTTGAAAATTGTAAAAAGGGGCTTGGGAGGCCCATTTCCCTAGGGCAACATTAAGTATCTAAAATCAATAAAAGAAAATCAGTATTGTCTTCCAAAGAATTGTGGTGTTGGCGGCTGAAATAGAAAGAACGAAGAAGAGAAGGCGACGAGGTGGAAGAATTTGTGCAAAGAGAGGATCGATTCAGGTAACCCTCTACACTCCAGTATTTTATTCTTGCAAGCTTCTTCTTCTTCCCATTGTGTATTTGGGGGATTCTTTGGCTAAAACCGAGCGCTGTGAAGTTTGATATGGAATCAAACTGATTTCTTAGTTGTTAAGGTCTTCCTTGCAAAATGTTAAAGTGTTGGATGAAGTTATGAGAAAGATGTGAAAGTATTTTCTTTATAAAATGACCTTTATACTGTGATAAATGTTTATGGAGGGAATTCACTAGACCTTTTGGTCTAACCCTCGCTTTTCAAAAACTAAACCATTTTCAGGTAAGCGTACAGTGGGCAATTCTAGTAAGAATTGGATGGAGTCAAGAAAGATGTGGAGCTCATAGCGACTCCAAGATTTTGAAAGATGACTATAGATAGAATCTCGGCTGTGGACGTAGGGTCTTCCGCTGTCAATTTCATTTAGATCACTTTATTGATGATGTAAAGACAAGATATTTATATAATGCGAATGCTTATTTTCTAGATGAATGCATGTTATGTTTTTGGGACGTTTCATTATTCTAACTCAAAAAAGGGTTATAGGCTGTATAGTCTAGAATCAAAGCAGATTGTGATATCAAGAGATGTTAAGTTTTACGAAAATATTTTTCCCTTCAAATTGAGTTCTAATTTTCATGATCAAAATTCAAGTGATGTTAGTTCTTTAAATTTCTTTGATTCTGTGTATTTTCAGACTAATGATCCTACTTCCGAAATACCCAATGATGAAATTAGGGTGAATTCTCCAAATGAAAATAGAAGCAGCCATGAACTACTTGGAAGCCAAAACAGAGATGTCGGGTCAAATGACCCTGCTGGCACTAATAGTGGTGATAATACTGCTGAAGCTGCCAGGTCAAATGACCCTGGCAGTACCTAAGGTACCATTAGTTCACAGGCGGGGTTTCGATAGTTAAGGGTTCAGTCTAATAATGATGAACATTTGGAGTCCCCTTCTGATGGTAGTGATTCTGATTCTGATCAAATTATGACTTCTGTTCGTAAATCTAATAGATCATCAAATTTACCAAGAAGATTTCAAGATTATGTCGTTGAGGGTAAAGTCAAATATGACATTGAAAGAGTTGTTAATTATTCTAATCTTAGTACAAACAAATTTTCTTTTGTGTCTACCTTGAATAAATCTTTTGAACCTGATAGCTTCTTTGAAGCAAGTAAAGACCAGAACTGGGTAGATGCTATGAACACTGAGATGGAAGCCCTGTATAGAAATCGAACATGGGTTTCAACTGATTTACCACCAGGTCGTAAGGCTATAGGGTGTATGTGGATTTATAAGATAAAATATAAATCCACCGGAGAAATAGAAAGATATAAAGCACGTCTTGTAGCCAAGGGCTACAGTCAACGTGAACATCTAGACTATGAAGAAACTTTTTCTCCCGTAGTAAAGATGGTCACGGTTAGATGTGTTATAGCTCTTGCTGTTCAGAATCGGTGGTCGTTGTATCAGTTAGATGTGAACAATGCCTTCCTCTATGGAGATTTAGAAGAGGAAGTTTACATGTGTTTGCCACCAGGGTATTTTTCTCCAAATGACAAAAGGGTTTGTAAGCTTGTTAAGTCCTTGTATGGACTTAAACAAGCTCCTCGACAGTGGTACTCCAAACTGTCTTCTTGTTTGTTTGAGCATGGTTTTATTCAGAGTACGAGTGACTATTCTCTTTTTACTAAATCTGCAAATGATGTGTTTATAGTTCTGTTAGTATATGTTGATGATATAGTAATAACTGGTAATTCTGAATCGGAAATCAATTGTGTTAAAAATCATTTGCAATCAAGTTTTAAAATAAAAGATTTAGGCTATCTAAAATTCTTTTTGGGTATTGAAATTTTGGAAACAGATAAAGGCTTATGTATGTCACAAAGGAAATACTGTTTAGAGTTATTAAATGACTTTGGATATTTAGGGTGTAAGCCAATAAACACTCCAATGGACATGAATCTTATAGTTACCGAGTCTGTTGGATCAGAAACCAAAGATCCTCCATTAAAGGACTTTACTGGATATCAACGATTAATTGGTAGACTTATATATTTGTTAGCTACGCGTCCAAATATTTCCTTTGTTGTACAATGCTTAAGTCAGTTTATGCATTCCCCCCGTTTATCTCATCTAAAGCTGGCACTTAGAGTTTTAAGATATTTAAAGGGTTATCCTGGTAAGGGTATTTATTTATCTGAATGTATAGCTACTGATTTTAAGCTTTCTGCCTATGTTGATGCTGACTGGGGAAAGTGTTTATCAACACGAAGGTCAGTAACTGGGTACTGTTTGTTTCTAGGTAACTGTATGGTTTCGTGGAGAAGTAAGAAACAGACTACTGTTTCTCGCTCCTCTGCCGAATCTGAATATAGAGCAATGGCATTTGCTCTATGTGAAATTATATGGATTGTTGGTATTTTGACTGAGTTAAATGTTAGCAATTTGCTTCCAATAAGTTTAAATTGTGATAACAAGTCAGCTGTTCAAATTGCTAACAATCCGGTGTTTCATGAAAGGACCAAGCATATTGAAATTGATGTACACCAAGTACGAAATAAGGTTTCAACTGGAATGATTAAAACAGTAAAGGTGCCTTCTACTGAAAATCCAGCTGATATCTTTACAAAATCTCTTGGTGTAAATCAACACAATTATCTTATATCAAAATTAAATATGTTAGATCTTTTCAACGTCAAGATTGAGGGCGTGTGTTAAAAGATAATATTAAAACATAACCAATCTTGACATTACAAATAGTTAACTTATATTTATTTGTATTGTTTAATGTTGCGAGGACTAAATGTGTCAATTACTAAAAGAGTGAGGATGGCACTGATAGCTATGTGGAACATGGGGGTAGCGGAGCAATTGTGTTGCTGCAAGGACTGTTATGCAAATGGGCTTAATAAACAATTATATTCTCATATATATAGAATACGATTAGGGTTTGTTTCATTAGTTAGTTCAGATATTTTACATTTCTCTCTCAGTTCTCTTTAGTTGTTATTCTTCAGTATCTTTTAGGGTTTCTAGTGAGCCTTCAAATCTCTTGAAGGTATGTGGAGTGTGAGTGAATATGTAGTGAGTTTTGTTTTGTAAATGTTCTTGTTAAATAAAATTTTGGTTTAAATGTTTCTAGATACTTACAACTTACAATAGCATTTGAATGATTTTTTATTTATTTATTTTTTGTAACGAACGGTAACGGTACTGAAACCCTAACCGAAGATGTGTAATGTGTTCAATTAGAGCTGTTTTTGTAATAGGTTTTAATGATTTTGGTGTCAAGATGTCGCCAATAACATGGTTTATAGCATCATATGAAAAGCCCAATGAAAAGAGCTTGAAAGATCGATCTAAAATGGCCGAAAACTTGGCCCTCTGCACTGTGAGTCGTGTTTTGTAGGGATGTGTAGAAATTCAACCGATCCAATTAAAACCAACTAATTAAATTAGAAGCGACTGATACTTATGATGATTGGATATCCGACTATAATTGAATCAGATGGGATCGAAATTTTCAAGATCTTATTTGGATCGGTCGGTTCTTGGATGACAATCTAGAACCGACCAAAACCAACCGAACCAATCCTATTATCCATCCAATCATCACCCAATCATTTAATAATTTTTAGTTGACAATTAATTTAATATATGTGTAAAATAAAACAATTAACCATCCATGAAATGTCGGATGGATCCAATCCAGTTAATATTGGTTGGATCTCATCAAATTCAACATATATCCAATAAAAATATCCATCTGATGGAAGCGAACCGAATCAATCATCTATTTGATTGAAAAAACACTAATTATGGATTTATGGGTTGATATGTTTTATGGACTCTAATTATTTGGGATCTAAAATGATTCTAATCCGGGTTGAATTGGGTTTTTTATAAAACAAATTATAAAAAAAGAAATTAAATTACTTTTTTTTTTATTAATTGATTATTACTAAATAAATGTTTCTAACATAAATAATATTACATATAGATCTTATGAAAACATGTAAAACACATCACTTCAAAGGATTTCAAATTTCTATAAATGTGAAATTTTAATGAAATAATGGAATTTGGAATATAGGAAATCTTTCAAATCAAACATGAAATTGGAAGGGCAATGCTATTGGCACCCCCTTTGATATCAGAAGGGTGTTGCTATGCCTATCCCTGCCAAATTGTATACCCCCTACAACACCTTGCACATATTGTCTCCTCTCACAACCCCAACTTTTAATTCAAAATTTACAATTTATACCCCTAAAATTATTTATTTAATTTACTTTATACTTTTTACTTTTTTAATTTTTATTTTACACCTTCATCATATTAACAAATATAATCATATATTAGCTCAAATACGTTAAAAATACGTTTTAATTTTAACAAATTACACCATTATAATCGTCTCTTCGATACGTTCGAAATAAGCCAATATTGAATATTTTCTTTTTTATTATATATCATATATATACTACATAAAAATATTTTTTATATTTAAAATTCATACTCTTATAGTTAATTATTTAATTTATGGTACATCTCTTACCGTTCTAACTCATTAAGTTAAAAATTTATAAAAACTTTACTGTAATAGCTTTTAGGAGAGTTTTTTTGTCTCATTTATTTTTGTAACGCTAATGATTATAGAAAACTATTAAAAGCTATTACATCAATCGTATTTAAAAAAAGTTGGCTTTGTATTATTTAATAGATCATTACACTACTAGAAAAAGAGGTATCAGTGACGAAAATTAGTGACGGAAATTTCCGTCACTGATCAGTGACAGATTAGTGACGGATCAGCGACGTAATGAACAAGAACACAGTCCGTTACTAATCCGTCACAAATTAGTGACAGATTAGTGATGGACAGAAATCCGTCACTAATCAGTGACGGATTAGCGACAGAATGTATTAGAAAAAAAATTAAAAAATAAACTATATATGTCCGTCGCTAATCCGTCACAAATCAGCGACGGATTAGCGACGGACTTGTCAAGTTTTACAAAAAAAAATGAAATTTCACGTGTCCGTCACTAATCCGTCGCTAATCAGTGACGAATTAGTGACGGAATGTATTAGAAAAGAAATTAAAAATGAACTATATATGTCCGTCGCTAATCCGTCACAAATCAGCGACGGATCTGTCAAGTTTCACAAAAAAAATGAAATTTCACGTGTCCGTCACTAATCCGTCGCTAATCAGTGACGGATTAGTGACGGAATCCACACATCCGTCACTAATCCGTCACTGATCAGTGACGGATTAGTAACGGATGTTTTTTGTATTTCTAGCTCCTCATGTTTATGTGTTATATGTACACATGTTTAAGTGTTATGTGTATCAGTGGATCAGTATACACATATATATGTGTGTATATGTTGGTATATGTGTCGGTTGTTAATCTATGCATGTATATTGTGTATATGTGTATATACTGATATCATGTGAATATGTGATCAATGTATATATATATATATATATATATATATATATATATATATATAGCTAATGTGTGATATTTGGAAATCGTGTATGATGTATATATGTGTTATATATACATGCATGTGTATATATGAATGATATATATGAATGTATAAATAGCATATAATATGTGTGTTGTTTGGTAACCCCGTAGGTAATTAAACTTAGGTAATAAGTTATAATGAGTTTTAGTAGGTCTTGATAAGCCATATAAAATATCTTATTGTGTTATGAATGTATCTCAATTGGTCTATAGTGGGACTCAGTGGTCTTATCATGAACCACATGCAATAGGCACCACATACATATATGCAATGCACACTTCACATACAAACATGTAATAAGTCATACACGGTATTGTTGGATTTTAATGAATTATATCAGGCTTTAATCGGTTATGTTGGACTTTAAAGCATCTATTGGGCTTTAATCTGTTCTAATGGGCTTTAATCAGTTCCATTGTCTTTTAAAGGGGTTCATTGGGCCTTAATGGATCTATCAGGTTTAAAGGGTTCTATTGGGCTTTAAAGGGTTAAATTGGACTTTAATTGATCTATCGAGCTTTAAAGGGGTCTATTGGGCTTTAAAAAGCCCAACAGTTCATTAAGAACCACTGTAACCCTTTGAAAAAACTTGAACTCGAAGAAAAACATTTGCAACTCGAAGAAAGACAGTTGCAACTCGAGTTAGATAAACGATTTGATAAAGACTTCGAGTTTTTCATAACCCCGCATGATCACCTTACGGGAGATATTTTGAAGGCTACTTTGGCGAAGAAAGAGAGAATTAGAAAATTACATAATTTTTAAGATTAGTTTTTAGTGTTTTATATTTTGTAATTTTTAAATTTTTAATGAATGTTATGAATTTTTATTTTTATTATTTATCTTATTTTTATTTATTAAAAAATATATGAATATTTTTATTTTGTTAAATAATTAAATGTATAAATAAAAGAATTAAAAAAACTGATGTGGCATCAGGGTTCAGTGGGTTCGTGGGTAGGCGGTACTCATGGTCTAAGGGTTTGAAGGCATACACAATGGTAAAATTATTACGAACGACTTGATAAAAATAAAAATATATAAAAAATCTAGAGTTTCAAATTTATAGTTATAAATTTTTAAAAATATAAAATATTAAAATTCAACCAGTTTAAAATTCAGAAGCTCGAATAGTTTATAATTTTAAAAAATTTAACCAATTTAAAATTGAGACACTATTTGAAATTTCAAGTTGTAAATATTTTAAAATTTTAACCAATTAAAAATTGGAAACTAGATTTGAAAGTTCAGGTTTTAAAGTTTTTAAAATTGGGGCTTGAAACCCTAACCCGCCTCTTCTTCCCTTCTTGGTTTTCTTCTTCTTATTGGACGCATCAGCATTGTTTGTCGCCTCCTCCCCTACAGAATCATCCACGGCATTTTCTCCGTCGCTTCTCACGAGCTATTCTCAACTGCCGGTGCCCTTTCCCGTTCACGTCTGGCAACCATGGTTACCTTCTTTCCTTCATCCATTTTTGCTCCTCTCCTTCTCCCTGGTATCCTTATCTTCTGTTTTATGTTCATAATGTAAATCGATTTTATTACTCTTTTTTGTTTTTGATATAGAAAGTGGGTTACTGTTTCTAGACTGATTTGGTTTATGATTTTTGTTCTTGTCTGTGTTACGATTTTTGTTATTATTTCAAGACTGATTCTAGACTGATTTATGTTCATAATGTAAATCGATTTTGTTACTCTTTTTTGTTTTTGATATAGAAAGTGGGTTACCGCAAATGACAGTTAATATATGCTATGTGTTTGTAAAATTGGTTTCATTGCTCTTTTTTTTGTGCTGGAGAAATCCCTTTTTGTAGTTTATGTTTCCTACTTTTGTTGTTAACATGATCTTAATTGTGTTTGTAAACTTTATGGCTGCTTGGTATTTGATGAAAAGCTGTTGCAAAGAGAATGAGGGATAACAAAACAGGAGGATCCATCGTATTTATGACCTCAATAATTGGTGCTGAGAGAGGGATAAATCCAGGAGCAGCTGAGCTGCATATGGTGCATGTTTAGGTTGAGTTCATCAATTGGTCAGGGTATGTAACTTGAATCTTTCTTTACCATTTGCAAACATTTTACCACACTGTGATTTACTGTAAATGATATATTATTAGTTTCTAAAGAACTAAGGTTCTACTTGTTTTCATCATTTAAGATCTTGTTTCCTGATCCCATTTATAATTTATGGGGATGGGATCTGAAAAATGGAGAATAAAGGAAAAGGATATTATGTTTATTGAGGAATAATTAGAGTTCTTTAAGGTAGCAGATTATGTGCAAGAATGGTAGAAAACGATTGATAGGTTTTCAGAGGATTAAGATAGATAGAGGGGGTTAGTTTGTCGTATCATTCTTATATGTTCCTATGCTTTCTGTATTTAATTATGTAACCCCATTCACTCCATTAAAGACTTAGTTTTGCATCTATACAAGCACAAACACAAACACAAGCAAAACATGGTTTTTGCTATGATCGTATACGGGTTAGCCTTTAATCATACTTGCTATAATCATAAGCAGGTAGCGCTTACTCTTTGATTGCTGTTATAATCATAGGGTTGGGTCCGGTGAGAAGTTGAAGTTAACGTGAGAAGCCTGAGAAGTGGTTATCAACCTTTGGATGATAAATGAATGCACATTAGGATGAGATACACCGAGATGCACCTGATCAATTTCATTGTAAGGCGCAATTCATGGGAGGGTATTTGATTAAAAGTGATCAACGGTTCAGATCCACTTCTCACGTTAACCTCAACTTCTCACGTTAACCTCAACTTCTCACGCAATCCTTTGCCTATAATCATATATATATATATAGGGTCAAGTTCAAGGAAACCTCAAAAAAATAAAAAATTGGGCAACACCCTGGTAGCCCTTTGTCTAGACGATATGCACAAGTGCATACCATCCGGATGAAAAGCTACCAGGGTGTTCCTCAGTTCTCTCTCTCTCTCTCTCTCTATATATATATATATATATATATATATATATACTTGCGTTATTTGTTATGATCCTGATACTTGTGTGATCAGACATCAACAATTAACATGATCTTAATTGTGTTTGTAGGTCTCAAAGTTAGAGGAAGAGTTGCAGAAATCACAATGAGCTTAGCCAGCCATAAAAATATGTTTTCTTAATTCTCTAATCTTGTATGTGTTAAATCATTAAATTGTTGATGTTCCGAAGACAAATGAGTTATATGTATCTAGAGTTGTAAATATATGAATTTTTGAATTCTTCGATGTTCCAAAGGCATTGATTTCATTTTGTTATTTATTTAATATGCATTATCTATGTATATATATGTGTGTGAAACATTATATAGGAAAACAAATACAAAAATAATTATTTTCAAAAACAAATTAATTATTTTTTAAAAAAAAACTTCAAGCTTTAGTGATGGATCAGTGATGGAAATCCGTCGCTAAAAGTACGTGAGTCTGTCGCAAAACTGTCGCTAAAAGTCCTTCCATCGCTAATCTGGTCCGTCACTAATCTGTCGCTAATCTGGTCCGTCACTAATCCGTCGCTGATTAATTCCGTCATTGATCCGTCACTGAATAATTCCGTCACTGACATCCGTTACTGATCCGTCGCTGATACTTTCAGCAACCTCCTGATCAGTGACGGACTTTCAGTGACGGAATAGCGACGGAAGTTGCTTTCAGTGACGGATCAGTGACGGAATCGTCCGTCACTAATAGGGTTTATTTTAGTAGTGTTAAAGTACACTAAAACCCTACGGACTTTCACATTAGGAATGATTAAGTCCTTGGACAATTTTTTGGAACAAATAAACCATTGCACATTTTAAAAAATACTAAATATATCCTTGGACTTTTGAAAACATAACAAATAGATGCTAATGGTAACCAGCAATCTGAAAAACAGGTAAATTACAAATTTAATTAAAAAAACCCTAAATCCATTTCTTCATTTTCCCACTACACGATCCCCCCACTGCCCACCCCGCCGGCGCCCCTGCTGCATATCGCCGGCTGCACACCACTCGCCGGCGCACACCACTCGCTGTCTCCCCTGCTACAAACAGTGTGTATATCCATCTATCTACGATAAATACAACGAATCGTTTTCTACTATTATCAAGTGGGTGTTGGATTCCTCTTATAAAGAAAAGTGTGCATAGCATCTATCTATCTCCTACCCCCTTCTAGCGTTTTTTCTCTTGCAATCATCGCATCTATCTATCTCCTACCCCCTTCTTGCGTTTTTTCTCTTGCAATCATCTTGATCAGGTAAACCCCTCTTTCCCTCCTTGCAAATTTGAACTTGGATTACAAGGGTTTCATCAAATTCTTGTAATTGATCATGTGATTTTATACTTCTTTAATTTGGGTTATTGGGATTTGGGATCTCTCAATTGATCTTGAGCAAAAATTTGCAATTTCTTTGTTTGAAACTACGTTTTTGAGGATGTGTATTTGGTCAAATTTGCAATTTCTTTGTCATTGTGTCCCTTGGATCTTCGGAAGTCGGCTTGCTGGCCATCTCACGCTAAGGCTTCAGCAGTTAGAAGTGAAGTGCGAGACCAAAACGAAGGTTTTTGCCCCTTCCTTTCAAAGGGTGTTACAAGACGTTTTTAGGCGTTTTAACAAGTTTTTTATAACACTTTTACCCGCCACCTAAACCTTAATATATATTAGACATTACTTTTTAATATTTTAGCGCAACGTTTGGTAAATTTGGTAAAACTTTTGGCATTTGTTTGTGCAACATTCAGTATAAGGACTTAATAGTATAATTTGGTTGTTTTTTCGTATTTTTTGAAGTATTTTTATCATACTAACCAATTTTATAAGTTATAAGGATGTATGTAACAGGTTTTAGAAAGTCCAATGGTTTATTTAACAGGTTCTGAAAAGTGCAATGGTTTATTTGTTCCAAAAAATTGTCCAAGGATTTAATCATTCCTAATGTGAAAGTCCGTTGGGTTTTAGTGTACTTTTCCCGTTATTATAATTATATCAAGATATCTTGTTAATCATAGTTCGCTAACGTTTTAGAACGAAATCTTAATATTTTTTAGCATGGAAATAAAAATAATGTAAAACAAAAATACTATAAAACATATATTATAGTAAATATTTCTTAAATTTATAGTATTTTTGTTTTATTCTTAATTAATATAATATATGTTTTAAATTTATACTAGAAGTCTACTTGTGCAATGCAGCGTGATATATCTCGATTTTAATGTTCTAAATTATTTTAATTGGTTTTGAGAAAACGATCAAAGTTTATTTATAAAGTTGTTTAAAGAATGACGTTTTTGAGGAGTTCATGATTTGAGGATTTGAAACCGACCATTAAAGTAAATGTACTTTAGTTTATGTATGTTGATACATGGGCGGACCCAAGTGAGGAGATACGGTGGCACGTGCCACTTTATTAATTGTCCGACGAAGGGTAAAAAATTTTACTTCTATGAAGGGTGCAACCGTATCGTTTTCGAGGGTGCAACCGTATTAACCAAAAACCCAAAAAACACTTGAAATCAACCAAAAATAAAAAAAACTTGAAATCAAACAAAAAACCAAAAAGTTCTCTCGAAATCGATAAAAAAAACTTAAAAATTCCTCGAAATCGAGAAAAAAAACTTAAAAAATTCCCTCAAAGCGGTGGAATTAGGATAAAACAACATCGGACGATGTGGAAATTTTTTAGTTTCGTCAAAGGTGTCACCGTATGAAAAAATTTCTAGGTCCGCCTATGTGTTAATATGATAAGGATGTAAAATTAAAGAAGAATGGATATAAAGTAAATTAAATAACTAATTATAATTGAGAACCAAATGCACGGCTCCGCGATCACGGGTTAGATCGCAGGATCTTGGGGCATTTTTGCAAATCAGGAGAGGGATGAGGTATTTGTGTAAGTGAAAAATGAACTTATGGCATTTAATTTAATTTTTGCAAAATTGTTGTAGATGCTGTGAGGACATAATGTGAGTGGTATGTATATGTGTATAAAATAAGAAGGTATCGACGAATAACAATATAAAAAAATAACGTAAACGTATGACATATATATAATAATATAATAAAATCAAAAAATATTCAATATTGGACTCATTTCGAAGGTATCGACGAGACGATTATAATGATATAACTTGTTAAAATTAAAAAATCTTTTTTAACGTATTATAGTTAATATACGATTATATGTGTTAATATAATAAAGATGTAAAATGAAAAATAGAAAACTAAAAAATATAAAATAAATTTATTAAATAAGTATAGGGATGTAAAAAGTAACTTTTAAATAAAAAATAAAAAATAAAAAATAAAAAAAGTGAAGTGTATGAGAGGAGGGGGTATACAAAAAGTGGAAGGGGTATACTTAGAAAAACCCATTATACAAACCAAACATTAGAATTTCTTTAAATGACTGAAAATATTCAATAATATAATAAGTTCTCCCTTTATTTCGTTCTTTTTTAATTTCTTTCATTTGTTTGGTTGATACGTTTAGATTGAAAATAACAGATAGTTTTTAAAAATGTATGCAAATTTGAAGAAAATCATATTATTTGGACAAAAAAGTTGATAACCGGCAACCCTTTACCGGCCCCATACCTGATCGGCTGACCCTGCCTACTCGGGCATCCGTATGAGGGGGCATTTTGAGGCTCACTCAGCGGCTGAGGCTAGTGGGGGACCTAGACTCGAACCCAGGACCTGTTAGATATTTGGACAAGTTCCCACCCCTTTGCCAACTGAGCTACACGCCATAGGCAGAAAATCATATTATTAACTATTGCACTTCTTCCATTTTGAAGAAAATTTTCAAGACAGTTAGGCATTGTTTGGCAAAAAAAAAAACTAGCTTATAAGCTAGCTTTTTTCTAGGATACATGTTTGGATGACCATAAGCTAGCTTTTTAAAACGCTACTTGGAGTAGCGTTTCAGTAGCTTTTTGTGAATATTCCAATATTACCCCTTATTATTATTTACTAACTATTATTATTATTATTAAATATTAATTTTTTTAAAGATGCCTTTTTTGGTCATTTTACATGTTTATAAGCTACTTTTGCCAAATGTGACTTCTGCATCAGCTAGCTTATGAATCAACAGCTAGCTTATCAGCTAGTTTGCCAAACAAAGCCTTAGAGATTAAAAAAAACTTTAAAATAATCTACTTTCTCAAGGTTTGGTCCTATCAAATTAATATGCTCCAACTATTTATTTTTTTTAAAAATTATTTATTTTGCAAATGTGATTATTTGGTACTTGGAAAGGGTCATTTATCGAGAAAAGTCAATACACGCCGACTTACTTTATAGGGTAAGATTATAATCTACTAAAATGGTATCATGCGCAACACTTTATCGGGTAAATGTTTAGCGGGTAAGCACCCTCACTTATCTGGTAAAACTCTTCTTTATCATCACTCTTACCAGATAAAATTCTCGGATCTTGCCATATTCATTCATATGATAAATTGACCTAATAAGCGCTTACCAGCTTAACGTTTTGGCCCCTAAATGTCGAGGGGTGTTGAAAATAGACGTAAACATATGTATATTCACACACATACTGACATACATACACACACACACACACTTCAAAGACCCAATCCAACAAGGTTTCTCCTCCAGGTGCACAAGTAGCCATTAAAAAACATGTCTTGTGACCATCCTGCCCCTATTGAAATACCAAAAATAGTGAGAGGTGCAAGTATAAGTTTGTAATGTAAGAGACCCATCCAACTCAGTAAATCTTATATGAAGTGAAAATTTTGTAATACAAATTCCAATTTAATATCGTGTGAAAAGATCTCTCTAGATGACGATCATCGTCCCCGCTGATCAGTCTCAGATGATAGAGGTGTTGATAGGTGCCGATTTATATATATTTTTGCATCAAAATCTCTTACAATTAGTATTACTTAGATGACTAAAATACCCCTATTATATTGAGTTTTAGTTTTATTATTTGTAAATAAATAAAAAGTGAAAAAATGAAAAAATACAAATCTTTTTAATATTTAGTATGTGTTGGATTAAAGGAAAAGAAACAAAAAATTAAATAAGTTATGTGTGTATTATAATTAAAGAAAAAAAAAAGAGAACAAAAAATAAATAAAATAAATAAATGGATATTTTTTATTTTGGTTCTTGTGGTCCTTTTAGTTGGCATGTGCAGTAAGCAAAAGGATGAAAAAAAAGAGTAATTACTTTTGTTTGGTTCCTGTGCTTGTTTTAAGATGGCGGCCCATAAGACCATGAGTACCGCTACCCAATGAACCCACTGAACCCAATTGTCACCTCAGCGTTACATCAGTTTTTCTCTTTCCTACCCTCCTTACCCTAAAGTGGAGTACCGCCTACCCACCCTACCTGCTGAACCCGCTGAACCCAACCCTATGTATATATGTGGATAGAGAGAGAGAGAGAGATGCTCGGGTAAGGCCGGGTTCGTGAACCCGCACGCTGCTACCCGATGTGAAGCCTGCGCCCCTCGTACCGCCTACCTCCTTACCCTCTTGCTACCTGATTGCCACCTCGGCCTTACCCGATCCCGTACCCGAGGGCGGTACGGGTGGCCTAAGGAAAGAAAAGAGAGAAAGAAAGTGTCTGGCCCAGCAGAGTATACCAACAGCCCAGAAGAAAATTAGGAGGTACAGAGGGTTGTTCGTTCGGCACATCGCAGCAGCAGAAAAACTCGTCGGCGCGACTTTTCCGGTGGCCACACCGGCGCCACCACTCGCGCCAACCTCTGCCCAGAGACTCGCGCGGCTCCTCGTGCGACCGTACTCGCGCCACAGCCCGCGCCCGTCGTTTTTCAGGACCGAATTTGGAGTCTTCTATCTTCGAGCGGTTTTCCTATTTTCTTGGTATAAATTAGAGGGGAAACCGTCATTTTTCGGGGGAATCGTTTGAGAAATCATTTTTGGGAAGAAGGGAGCAAGAAGGAGTATTTCTCTTCATCAATTTCGCTTAATCCTTTGGTAATTTCTTTTTAGTTGTAACCCTAATTTTCTTTCCAACACTAGTTTGATTAGATTTTGATGATTGCACTTTGAGATTCCATTGTAATCGTTTGTGACAAACCTATTTGCTTGATTTCTATTTTTAATGTCAATTTCGTTTGGGTTTTCAATTAACTTGATCAATTATTTGAATCTCTTATGAAAGATTATTAGTCAAAATATTAAATACGTAATTGTCTTTTGGTTTTGATGAAGTAACAATGGAACTCTTTGAATTCAACAAGGTTTTCAACTTGAGTTCTTGAAATCTTGCAATCAAGGCTATAATAAGCCAAGCTTATGAGCTTATTGCTTTGAGTTGGTATTTTTCTAGTTCGATAAAAGTAATCACATCTAAAGAAATTAAGAGCTTATTTTATTTCTTATTTGTGATTAAGATCCAGTTGAAGAGCTTATTTTAACCGGTGTGAATTAAGGAAAAATAGAGGTCGTTAGAGCTTGTTAACGACTATAATCAACTTGGGTTCGTTCTTTATGTTTACGTCTTTGAAATCAATGATAGGTGTCATCATCTTAATCGAAGCCAAACTAATGTTGGGTTTTTATTTCACTGTTTATAATTAATTTTAGCCGTATGTTTAGTTTAGTTTAGTTAATCAAATCCACCCCCCCCCCCACACCTCTTTTACGTAACGTGTAGAAGTAAAATAATTGTCACGACCAATCCATGTGGATTCGACCTGACTTACCACTATTACAATTTATATTGTGATTTGGGACAGTTAGAAACTAACACTTATTATTTGACGGTCTCGACGCCCGTCAGGTGTCGGTGTAATCCACATGAGTCAGGTATGCGGTGGAGGTGCCGGAGAGAGTGGCGTCTGCTTTTTTTTTTCTTAGATGACAATGGCCCAATAGATAGATAGATAGATATACACAAGAAAATCTTCCACAAACACCGTCTATCTTAAGGTATTTACATACACATATTCATATATAAGACTCGAGGCAAAGAATCGTGTAAGAAGTTGAGTTAACATTAGAGGCATGACAGGTGTGAGAAGTGGATCTGAACTGGTGATCACTTTTAATCTCAAGCCCATCTATGAATCGTGCTTCATATGGGGATTGATCCGGTGCATCTCATCCTAATGTCCATCCAACGGTTGATAACCACTTCTCACGCTTCTCATGTTAACTCAACTTATCACGGAACCCAACCCTAAGGTTGGATTCTGACCAACCACTTTTCGTGAGACACACTTTGAAGGTTTGATGTGTTTTTTCCCATGAATATTTGATGTGTTTTTCATGTTTTTTTCCCTTCATTTGAAGGTTTGACGAGATGATAGAAAAACTCATCCAAGGGCTCACAATGTGTCCAACAAAAACTAACGTATCTCACGTGATTTCACGTCATCGTATCTGCATTTTCATAATTCATGGTATCATTCATTTTCATCATGAATATCATAATACACACACACACACACACACATATATATATATATACACACACATGCAGAGTTAGGTTCGTACGGGAACAGTAACAAAATAAGAGAATGGGAAAACGGTCGAATCACATGTGATTTTACACTAAAATCATGTGTAAAATCACAATGTGATTCGCGCGACTTTATACCTGGTTGAGGTTGAAGCTAGTGGGTTGGTGGGTTATCGGGAGGGCATGCAACAGGTTGCCATCCTGTAGAATGTTGGAGAACATGTTTAAGCTCCATTGTTGCAGGCTCTATTGTCCATTTTTGGTAGTGTTGACTTGGGTGGAATGAGCAGCTACTCTGTGTTAACAAACCAGACTGAGTTCCATCTACAAATAGGTCTCCTTCAGATATAATGCACCCACTACATGCCTCTTCTTTGTCACCAGCCTACATAAATCATACAACAAATTCAACTTAGAAAATTATTAACACCCCCACCAAGACTATAGATCGATTGCACAAGTACCATATGGAACAAATATAAAAGCATATACCACATAATATTATTACAGATTTTAACAACAAGGTGTTAAAAGGACAAAGTAACTTTTGAGTTATTTGCTTTGCAGTGGTAAGCAAGGGAATTTGAAGATAGTATGTTTTTACCTTTTCTGTAAGATATTTAAAAGCCACTTTCTTGTGCCCTGCTTCATATATATTGCACTGGGAGTATAGCTGCAGAGAAAAAGATAACTCCAATGGTAACTATATATATGTCAAATTTCATACAAACAACCATGTATGGGGCTGTTTGTTTACCTCTTAATAGTTCCATTAAGAGGTAACCTCTGAATCGTTAAGAGGTGAATCTTGTTTGGCAAAATAAAAGTCTGCATCTTAATGGCTCTAAAACCCTCTGAATGATTTTGTATCTCGGACCTCCCTTAACCATTCATAGCCCTAATTTCATTCTTAACAATTACCAAACAACTATATTTCATTTTGCACTATATCATAAGAGCCTCTTAATCATTCTAACCACTTAATCATCCTGCACCAAACCATTCGCCAACTGCCAAACAGCCCCCTAAGAGTCAAGAAAGGAAAAAGGGAAAAAGGGAAAAAGAGAAGTTTGTGTAGCAATTCAACCTGTGATTCAACACTGGCGCAGACGGCATAAATCCCCCAATTTCTGGTGTAATTGTTATACAGATGTACTTTGGCAAACCTAACACGAGGATGCCGTTGTCTAGTTCCATCAAAGAAACAGTGGTGAATGGTAACACGCATACATCTGTCACCATGGTGGGAAGCGTCTGCTCCAATAAGCATTGTCTTGTCATGGTTTGAAAAGTGACAACTAAAATTCACAAGATTAGAAGGTTGGTCAAATACTTGTAAACAGATATATCGTTCACTTACTTAAAAGTAAGTAGCTCACCGCGAAATAGTAATATCTGTGCTCTCACGGGTAATATCAATCAGCCCATCATCATAATCCTTAAGACTACAACGATCAATCCATATATGCTTTGAATTAGGTTTGATTTGAATGCCATCTACATCAGGTCCTCTACCTCCTTCAAACTCTAAATTGCATATAATTACGTGTTCACATTCTTTCAGCCTCAGGCCCTTGCCAGTGAGCTTAATCCTTTGTCCCCGCCCATCGATTGTCTTATAAGAAGATACATTCAAATAAGATGAGAGCCCAATGGTGCCCGAAACATCAAAAACAATCCACAAAGGTTCTTTTTGGCGACATCCATAACGAAGTGATCCAGGCCCATCATCTACAACAAGTTCAACAGATCTTTACATCATATACTTGGAAATGTTTTTCATCAATACATGATTATATTTTGTCTGTTTAATCCATTGGTTAAATTCATTATTTTAATTCTAATCAACACTAATGCAGCTCCATTTTCAAATCAAATATTTTGTCTGTTTAATCCATTGGAGACAATAACTTGAAGAAAGCTTTACTTATCAACCACTTGAGAAACCTCAAGTGGTTTGAAGAATTATTGTGAGAGGCAAAGAGAGAGAAAGGAACTAAAAGGTGGGACCAAGATTTTTTTAGTATATTTTTATTTTGATCAAGTCTTTGAGATGGGTTAACCATTGTGGATGCCCTAATGCAGCATAAAACTTAAGAAACATGCAAACAAAAACTCTCTATTCACCTGGATGCCTTAACCCATAAGGGCATAAGGCCCTAATTGATACTCATCTTTGAGATAAACTTATGCAGCTGTTGCACTTTGACAAAAATCTAGATGATAAATCAACAAATACTAGTAATCTATATCAACAGAAGATATAGAATTCCAAAATTTCTTGCTAAATATATGCTCAAACTAGATAGTGATTTATTTCAAATTTCATAAGCACATATGATCATTCTTCTTCCAAAACATCCGCAATTTCGTGACGTCAATTATTATATAACGAAGCAACAAGTATAATACCGGTATTAAACCTAGATTTCCACCTCAAACCATTCGAATCGCTTTACATCAACTCAATCGATCCATGAAATCAGCAACTACTACGTTCATCGATAATGTGTACATCATATCACAAAAACCTAATTCCGATATGTAATTAAACTACTATACCTGACAGAGTAGTGACATGATACACTGATCCATTAAGTCCACCAATGGAGGAACGGCCAAATCCTTCAGCTTGGCCGGCGAGAGCTCGTAAGTTACAGTTGACGTTCGCGTACGGAAGTGAGAGTGCAGCCATTGAGTTCGCCGGGATTTGTGGTGCGTTGTATGGTGAAGGTCCGTACTTATAGTCCGGAGGTGAAACCTCCGTTTCGCTATCAGTACGGTTTCGCCGGTGGTGACGGACGGCGGAATAATGGTTCCCCATTGATGGCCGTACGTTTTAGCAGAAATATCGGAAGAGCATTTAATTTTCACACACCGACACACTTGAAACGCACACACAAAGTGCAAAAGAGTAAAGTCGGACAGAATCTAATTACAATTTTAGTCCTTGTTGTTTGAGGAAACTCTGAATATCATCCCTATAATTTAAAAGTTAGAAAATCTTTCTTATGGTATCATTTTTTATTTTGGATTTGGTCCCAGGCCCTAGCAAGAGTTAACTTAGTTCCATTAAGTGATCAACATTCCCCTCATGCAATAGTGATTTCATCAAAAAAATTATTGTCCGAGTTTTTAAAGCATTAGAAAAAGAACGTATAAAGTTACCTCTCTTCATCGTCCTTTTGTCATCAGTTATGGTTGCCCATGTCTTTTCATTAGATTGCCAAAAAAAAGAGGAACGGAGTTTCTCTCGCTTTTGGCATAATGGGTCCCTAGGGGGAGATCATTATACAAGTTCTTCCCCTATGAATCAGATAGATTCATGTCATATCTTAATATTCTTTGGCAACCCACAAACTTACTAATACCATTTTCCCTATCTTGTTCTTGTTGTTGCTTCTTCCTCCATCGTTCTAGAGGTTATTGCTCTTGCATAGATCGAAAGAGGATGATATTTTATACAACAAGAAAGATGTGGGAATACACTGTTATCTTCAAATTCTCTCTCAATGGTAGTGGTGTTCTTACACAAGGGGGAAGATATTATGGCGCAAATGGATGAGGAGGTTGTTCAGGGGCGATTCACCAGAGACAAAGGAAGATCGACATAAAAGTTTTTGGGCACGTGGAAGGAAGAGGTAGTAGGGTTAAATTATCTAGGTTTTTTCCTAGTTAGCATGCATGCTTGCTTAACTAGCCCCTTCACAATGGTCATTAGAGACACGGACCAAATTCAAAGTAAAATCGAAATCACATAAAAGTATTTGTGATTTCTAAAATATAGGGACTATATCCAAAGTTTTCAAAAGACAACATGGACCATAAATATAAATAATAAATATCTATAGTTAAAATAGTTTATCGTGGTAACTAAGAGCATCTTCAATTTCTCTAAAATGAAGAATCAAAAGTCAAAAACTACATAAAAGTTACATTGATTATAATATTAAAATATTTCATTTATTTATTAAAATATTATTTCTCTCTCTAAATATTTTTTTTCAAAGATTTTTATTGATGTTTTCATCTAGTAATCATTTTTGGATTATCTTCATATTTGGAGAAAAACTTTTTCTCCTTTTTATTTTCTTCATTTTGAGGATAGTTTTGGGAAAGCTGTTGGAGCAAAAATAAACCTTAAAATCTCCATATTCTCTATTTTCTCTAAAATAAGAAAGTTGTTGGAGACGCTCTGATATTAACATAATCATTATAAATTAAGTTGAATAAGATTATATTGTTAAATTATATTTTGTTGTACACATTCAAAATAGATCATTTATTTTAATCAGTTTAATAAAAACTTTAAAAATATATGATTGATATAATTATTAAAAAACAAAAATAAGAATATTTTATATTAAAAAAATGTTACATAAATAACTCTTGCATTTAATTTTTGCATTTCATTTACGTCTGTAGTTTTAATTTAATTCAACTAGTTAACAAGTATTTCATTTCTTACATTATGTCTTTCAATTTTATTATGAGCTAAGAACTTCTTTGGGTGTAGATGTGAGTTGAACTTGAGACTAGTAATGCAACATTTGAGTGTGACCATCGTTACCAACTTTTGCAAGATGACATGGCATATCCATGTAGATTGCAAGATCTCATACACTTGTTAAATTAGTGATACCATTAAAGTTGTCAACTAGATAAAACATTAACATTTTTATTTAATTTAATTATTTTATTAGTGAATTATTCATATTAGATTACTGGGTAGGTACAACCAATTAATTTTAACTATAAAAGCGATAAAGATCGAAAAACTTTAGTAAAATGTAAGATTCCACATCGGTTAGAGAGGGAACAAATGTTGCCTTATAAAAGGGACTTGATACCTCCTCTATCAGACGCACTTTAAAACCGTGAGTCTAGATGTGTGGACAAAACGGACAATATCTGGTACGGTTGGCCTGGGATGTTACAGATGGTATCAGAGCCGGGAACGGAACTAGTGTGCTAACGAGGACGCTGGGCTCCTAAGGGGAGGATTGTAAGATCTCACATTGGTTGGGGAGGGAAACAAAGGTTGCCTTATAAAAGGGACTTGATACCTCCTCTATCAGACGCGCTTTAAAATCGTGAGTCTAGATGTGTGGACAAAGCGGACAATATTTGGTACAGTTGGGCTGGGATGTTACAAATGGTATCAGAGCCGGGAACCGAACTAGTGTGCCAACGAGGACGCTGGGCTCCTAAGGGGTGGATTGTAAGATCCCATATTGGTTGGGGAGGGAAACAAAGGTTGTCTTATAAAAGGGACTTGATACCTCCCCTATCAGCGCGTTTTAAAACCGTGAGTCTGGATGTGTGGACAAAACGAACAATATCTAGTACGATTGGCTGGGAGGTTACATAAAAGCAAGATCTTTCCTTCTAGGCTGGAGGGATAAAGAGAACATCATTTTATTACAAAAAAATGTTAAACAAGTTTTATTAGTAAATTTTCTTTTGAAGTATATGAAATTCATATACGCAAAATGCCAATAATTAAACTCACACTACACACTAAACCGTTGTCATCATGACAAGGTTAGAACTCCACACACTGCCGCCAATCTCTACACTACTACCGTTTCCCACACACTACCAATATTCTCCACATACTAGCCACCACACTCCCCACACTACTCATATTCTCCACACCCTAGCCACCACACTCCACACATCACCAATATCAGAACAACGGTAATCAAGCACACCCATGCACCTGTAAATTCATAATGACATTGGCCAGATGTGATTTGAATTTACCTTACATGAGAGTCCTCACTACCATCGTCCTAAATTCTCAGTGGTTAAGGTCTTCCCTAAAGGCTTCATATATCTCAGTTGTGTCTTCCTACTTCACAGTTTAAGTTTAGGCTCATCCGGTCACCTAAATCCCTTAAACTAGGGCTCTGATACCATTTGTAACAACCCAAAACTAAATATACAAGCTATAAGCTACCTCTTTAATTCATAACGCCAAAAATGGCTCAAAATGGTCACAATATCCAGATTTTTACAACACAGGGTTCGCGGAAATAACCCTAAATACAGTTGAGAAATCTAACTAGACATGAAAAGAAAGTTCTTCTACTCCTTCTAAACGCAAGCTCCGACCCACGTCTTGCCAAACCTCTAAATGTGCTCTCGGCTACCTGCCTACCTGAAAAGGTTTTAGTTTTGAAAAGCGAGGGTTAGACCATGAGGTCTAGTGAGTTCCCTCTACACCAAGTCACACCAAAATATCACAGTTTATAAAATCAGTTATGAAAGCATTTTTACCAATCATAATAAGCACACTAAGATGATATGCAAACATTGATACATGCTACTGGCATACGCTATAGTCACACACATCGTGACAGCGCAATAGGGCACACACACGCTATAGTCACACACACCGTGACAGCGCAATAGGTCACATACCGCCCATATATGAAACAAATTCATATATTTAATTATTATGGGACACACCCCCATTTCACGCCAAAGCCAGAGCATGGTCACACACATATAAATCACACATAATGCCACACAATAAATCTTTGCTTTGAGATATAAGCAGTTGAAAAACACACAGTTGGATAATAACCATGCCACACATTTACTCATCGCATTGAAATAAAGGCAGTTGAAAAACACACGGTTAGTTATAAATCATCAATCACACTTGTATAAAATTTAGGTTTAGAAAGACTCACCTGAAGTCCCGATTAGAAGTGCTTACTCGTACCGATCATTTCTACTCGCACCTACAATTTAAACCCCCACACATACCAGGTAAGACACACTAGATTTTACTGAATTTTATTGCCTCGAAAACTCTCAGCCGAAAGTACCCAACACTTAAATACCAGATTTGATAGGTTTAAAGCCCAACTCGGTTCCCATAAATAAACATCTGCCGGAACCCACTTAAACAAATATCTACCGGAGCCCAATTAACTAATTATTAATATCGAAACCCACTTAATTAATAATATCGAAGTCCATAATTAATTAAACTACCGGACCAAATTACATCTCGGCCCAAGAAAATAAAAAGAATTCCACCGACACACAATTAAATTCGGTCCATCTATTTTTTTTATGTCCGGGTCCACTCAAAAATTATGTGTTCCGGACCAATCTCAAGGTAGTATTCCGAATTTGTTAAATTGGTGCACTTCCGGATCCAAATTGAAATAAGCAAATTCCGGCCCATAATGAAATAAGCAATTCCGCCCTACATCACTAGACATTCCGGTTCATTTGTTTGATCAATTCTGGATCTCCAAACTCAAATGGGCCCAAAGCAATTTCACACTCCGGATCCACTAGACGGTTCCGGAACTAATAAATTTGTAATATCGGAACTCTAATTGCAAGACCCAATTCCGGATCTGCTTTAAGTTAATACCAGAACTCTTATTTAATAAACAAACTTCGGATCTAAATCTAATTTGTACCGGAAGTTCGAAATTGCGATACTGATAATCATTAGTACCTAAAATTAAACTGTGAGATCTCACATCGGCTAGGAGGGGGAACGAAGTCCTCCTTATAAGGGTGGATGGATACCTTCCTTGCATGAGGCCTTTTGCCTGTCATAGGATGTGGTCTGGGTGCGTCCCGCGTATGCCTGTGCGGGCAGGAACAAAACCGTGAGCGGTGCCGGCATGCTGTTATGCAGAGGGTATCCGCAAAGCGGACAATATCGTGTACGGTGGACTGGGGATGTTACAGAATGGTATCAGAGCCGGTCACCGGGTCGATGTGTCAGCGAGGACGCTGATCCCACTTAGGTGGGTGGATTGTGAGATCCCACATCGGCTAGGAGGGGGAACGAAGTCCTCCTTATAAGGGTGGATGGATACCTTCCTTGCATGAGGCCTTTTTCCTGTCACAGGGTGCGGTCTGGGTGCGTCCCGCGTATGCCTGTGCGGGCAGGAACAAAACCGTGAGCGGTGCCGGCATGCTGTTATGCAGAGGGTATCCACAAAGCGGACAATATCGTGTACGGTGGACTGGGGATGTTACATAAACCGTTTCAAATAGTTATTACAACTCTACTATTCCACTTAATTCCTTTTAATCAACCTTTTTAAACTCTACCATAGAGGAATCCTCAAAATCCAATCAAACTAACAGAACTCTAAAATTAACGGTTGGGGTTTGAGATTACCTGATAAAATTGTTGTAGAATCATATTTCTCATCCACATTAAACTCTAACATAGATGCACTTTCTTCTTCAATTGCTGTTGAGATCAAACCCTGACTTCCTCTGCTCTTTTTCCTTAAGCCGCCACACACTGATTCTTAGAGAAAAAGAAATTTCTAGGGTTTATCACCCAATTTTATAGTCTCCACAACAAACACTAAACTTTTTATTTATCCCACTTTGGTCACCAAACTTCAGTTCATTTCAAGTTATAACCGGGTTATTACACAAGAATATAATGGACTAAATCGGATTTCTTGTAAGAATTTGGATGGGGAAGATTTGGAATTGTTTGTATGTTTAATTGTTGGGTCATCAAGATTTGAAGATGACCTCATGATCTCCTTTTATACTTTGAAAAACATTTTATACTTAGAGAAATTTTGGATGCATGGTTCTTTGTAATGGCTTGTACAAGATATCAAATGTTTGGTGAAGTCAAAGATCAACCAAAGTCAAGATTAAAGATTCTCTCATTGTTGAAGTGAAAGATCTTTTCTCAAACATACAAGTCATTGTTCACCGAAATTGTTCTCACAATTTCGGTGGTATCTCCACCGAAACTTCTCTCTATTTCGGCCAAGTCTCAAAGAAGCTTTTCCCAAAGATGATGTCATATATCTCAAAGATGATGTCACATATCTCAAAGATGTGTCACATATCCCAAATGACATTTCGGTGGGACCTCAAAGAAGCTTCAAAGATGTTTTCTCCAAAGATGTGTCACATATCCCAAGTTTCCATCGGTGGTGCTTTTCTTGAAAGAAAATCTGAGAAGCAAAAGAAGACAAAAATGAGAGACATAATAAGACAAAATGAGAAGCAAATTCATTTTGTCTTGGAAGAAATCTTACAACCTTTCTTCGGTGGTGCATTTGTTGAAAGAGATTTTGAGAAGCAAAAGAAGACAAAAATGAGAGACATAATAAGACAAAATGAGAAAGAAATTTGTTTTGTGACAAAACAAATTTGTCAAGATTTCTACCGAAGATATTTGTTTAAATTCGGTGGACTTGTTTGTCAAATGCTTTCTTTGAAGAAATATTTCAAGTCTCAAGAAACTTTGTCTTGGAAGACACATCAAGAAAGATCAGCTATTATGGGAAAATATCTATTGCCAGATAAAAGTGACCATCTGTCATTTTATCTATATTCAGCTAAAGTCTTCCTCAGCATGGTTTCCATACCTTATTTCAAGGAAAAGGTGATAGTGACGGATCAACTTTTCAGAAGTCAACAAATATGGTGATGACAAGTGTCCCAAGCATTTAATGCTTGGTACACCCATTATCACTATATAAAGAAGAAGAAGAAGACTTCTTGCAAAGCATACTTTTGGGTGATCTCTCTAAGTGCAGACGTTATACCTGGAATCCCTTGAATCTCTTGAAGACATCTATGTGTTCAAGATATTCTGTTCATCTCTCTCTTTAAACTTTACAGCTTTCTATCTTTGTGTTTTAGAAGTTATTTAGTTTTCAGTATTACTTTGTGAAGATTGTTAGAATAGATTTTATCTGTTCTTTTCCGCAACAGTCTTAAGTTTCTATGTGTAATTCTTGTTGAAAGATTTTCAATATAAAGAATTAAAATTGTGAAATTTTTTGTGTATTGTATTCAACCCCCCCCCCCCTTCTACAATACCTGTTCTTGTTCTTGGTTAGCCATCTGGGACTAACAAGTGGTATCAGAGCAGAAAGTTTAATTCCATAAACTTGATCTGCGATGGCTGCCTCCTCTTCCTCTACTGTTGAAAACTTTTTTCAAAATAACTTTTCTGAAAATGGGTCCATTTCAAAACCTCCTAAGTTTAATGCTAACAACTTCTCTTTGTGGAAAAGCCGCATGATGCTGTTCATGGAAGGAGTGGATACTAGATATCCAACCATTCTCAAAGAGGGACCTATCATCCCCAGAGTTTGGGCTCGCTATGAAACGCAGAGGCCTGGTAAAGAAACCATGGAAAAAGATAATTCTGATGATTCCTCTGATGAGGAAAAATCTGCTGCTACTGGTCGTTACATTCTTAAAAATCCTAAGAAATATACTGATGAGGAAAAACGACTTGTGTCTCTTGATTCTAAAGTTAGAACTATCATTGCTCTCTCTCTTCCTGATGAAGTGTACCACTCTCTGGTAAATCTCTCTACTGCCAAAGAGATGTGGTCCACTCTGTGTGTTTTGTACGAAGGTACAAATGAAGTTAAAAAGAGCAGAAAGATTGCTCTTGTTAGAAATTATGAACTCTTTGCTTTTGAGAAAGGAGAATCTCTATCCAACTACTATAATCGCTTTAACAGTCTTCTTAATGACTTAAAGCTGTTAGGTAGAGTGTATGACAATGAGGAAGTCCTGTGCAAATTTATGGACTGTCTTCCCGATTTTTGGGAAAATATCTGTACTTGTATAAAGACAACCAAGGATCTTGTTCATATGCCTCTTACTGTTCTTTATGGTACTCTTTTTGTTAGTCCCAGATGGCTTAACAAGTATTGTAGAAGGGGGGGTTGAATACAATACACAAAAATTTCACAATTTTAATTCTTATATTTGAAAAACTTTCAAAAGAATTACACACAGAAAACTTAAGATTGTTGCGGAAAAGAACAGATAAACTATTCTAACAATCTTACACAAAGTATACAACAAAACAACTAAGAACACTAAGAGCAAAGCTATTGAGTTTTAAGGCTTAAAAGAAGGTTTCTTGCACTGAGAGAATTTCTTGAGAGCGTGAGAATTGCATGAAGAGCACTTCTCCTTTTATAGTGCCAAGGAGTGCCCAAGCATTAAATGCTTGGGACACTTGTCATCTTCACATATGCTGATAATGTTGACTTCAGGAGA
Source organism: Saussurea involucrata (assembly GCA_033807775.1). Taxonomy (NCBI): domain Eukaryota; kingdom Viridiplantae; phylum Streptophyta; class Magnoliopsida; order Asterales; family Asteraceae; genus Saussurea; species Saussurea involucrata. The sequence goes on along the minus strand of CM066325.1, from coordinate 8,683,805 downwards.
ACTGTGAAGTCCTTGTCACTTTTCACTAGGTGCAGACAGAGTAGCTTGAGCAGATAATAGGGACCTTAGCTGAAGGTGGATAAAAAGACAAACTGTCACTTTTCTCTGTTGGAGGATATTGTCCCATAATAAATGATCTTCTGTCTTGAGCCTTTAGCACCGAAGTGGTTTCCACCGAGATTTGACAAGTCTTCGGTGGAAAGAAGTCTGGTCCACCGAAGTTGCAAGCAGGATTCGGTGGTAACTAGTCCACCGAAATTACGAGCATGTTTCGGTGGTGAGAGGACCACCGAAATTACAAGTATACTTCGGTGGTGAGACGACCACCGAAGTTACATGTATATTTCGGTGGTGAGAGTGCCACCGAAGTTACATGTATATTTCGGTGGTGAGAGGGCCACCGAAGTTACATGTATATTTCGGTGGTGAGAGGAGCACCGAAAGGGTCATCGGTGGGAGAAGGCCACCGAAGATGTCCTATAACTTCGGTGGAGAGAAGGCCACCGAAATGTCAAGGGATTTCGGTGGTGATGACTTGTTTGAAAGTTGCCGAGAGTCTTCTATTTTCCACAAGTAGAGAGTCTTCAAGCTTGGTTTCGGTTGATCTTCGACTTCACCGAACATTTACTATCTTGTACAAGTCATTCAAAGAACTGAACTAAAATATTCTAAGTAGGAGTTTTAGGGAAAACATTGGTGAGTCAATTTCAAATCCTTGGTGACCCAACAATCTCCCCCTATTTGAATTTGAGCTCCTTATCTTAGAATATTCAAGAGTAAATAAAAGCAAGTGCGTTTTTGACCCTTTTTACTCTTTTGGGTTCTTTTCACATAGACCATTCTTTTTGATCTTTTTGACCTTTTTCTTTTGTATGTGTATGTATACTATGTACAGTATTTACAGGAAAAAAAAAAAAAATGAAGTATGTACGGAAATAAAATTCAAATAGAGATACCTGTATTAAGATAAGTTCTCGTACAATTTTTTACAAAAAGAGAAATTAACTTTTACAAGTACTAAATGGAGAGAACTTACTTCTTTGAGGTTTTGCGGCGCTTGATTTCATCCAGTAAGTTTCTATAGAACGGTTGAGCTTCGGGGATGTTCGGAAAGAGGTTGTGAATGCCTTCCAGAAATATGGTATCGGCTATGGACATCTGGGCAAATCTGAAGAATGCCCGACGACCGAGACCGTCGTTGAAGAATAATCCTGGTATTGGTGAGAGGCTCAAGGTTGTGGTAGGATAGGGAACAGAGGTGGGAATGGTAAGGTTAAGATTGCTTACATTTGGGATTTTACCTTCTCTTGCCATTTCCTTGAAGACTGAGTCAGGAGGATTTTTGACTTTGGGGAGGATGATCTTCTCTTTCAGAGACAGCAGTTTGGCTCTTTCTTCGGTGGAGAGAATGATATTATGTTTTCTTTTGATCTCCTTCATCTTATTCATTAGACCATCAATGTATTTGACAAAGATGTCTTTCCTTGGATTTGGACTCCTGACGAGGTGTTGAGTGATTTCATACCATTCCGAGAGACCGAAGAGTTGGAGATGGCTTTCTTTCACACTCTTCATAGAACCATCTTCCCAGTTAATAATCAATCTGATGTCTTGAGGATTTGCCTTGGAGGTGGCAATCTTTACTGAAGAAATTTGTGACCTATAGCTCCGGTGGTGCATGGTCTTTTTGTACCAATTAATTTCTTCATTCTTTTGTTGTTCCAAGGCACTGAGCACCGATTTCTGTGTTTGGATGGCATCGGTGGACTTGACTTTTGAAGCTTCTTCTGTGGCAGCCTTGAGAGAAAGATCTCTGGATTTGTCTAAGTCGATTTGAGCTATTCTTGCTTCCTCAATTTCTTGAGCAGAGAGGCCAAGTTCGGTGGTGATTGGTTGAGAAGCAGGCTTGAGTTTGAGAGTTTCAGCGTCCTTCGGTCGAGCCCCATATTTTGTCAGATCCTTTTTCTTCTTTGCTTCTCTGGCCAATTCTTCGGCCGAAAGAATTCTTTTCCCTTTGTCTTCGGTAGCATTGCTGGACTGCTCCCCCTCAACTGATGCATTAAGGTCAAGAGCTTCGGTGGAGCCAGTATTGGTCGGTGAGAGTGAGACATGTTTCGGTGGAGAAGAGGGTTTCGGTGGAGAGAAAGGTTTCGGTGACGAGGATGGTTTCGGTGGTGAGGATGGTTTCGGTGGTGAGGATGGTTTCGGTGGTGAGGATGGTTTCGGTGGAGAGGGTTTCGGTGGAGGCTGGTTACTGGAAAGTTTCTTTATGGATGGAAGTTTCGGTGGAGCCGTGGTTTTCTCCCCCTCAGGAACAGCCGGCAACTTGAAACCTAACTCATAGAAGGCCTTATCAAACTTGGAGTGTAGGAAGGCCAGACTCGTTTCGGTGGTATGGGGAACCAAGGCAAAATCACCGAGATCCATTTCCCACTGGGAACGTTCAGGACTGGGTGAGTCGGTGGAAGGTTTGGAGAGGGACTCCACTGTGGTAGAAAGGGCAGATAATTTTTCTTGAATGGGCCGTAGGGCTTCGGTGATGGCATCAAGAAGAAGATGCGGTAGCTGAGACTCGAGGGTAGAGATGCGGGAATTGGCTTGGGAGATTAAGGTGATGGTGGATTTAAGAAAGGTAGAGGTGCGGTCAATGTGCGGGGAAGTGTGGCCACCGATTTCGGGAAACTTGAAGAGTAGTCGGTGGGGGTCAGGCTCGGGAATGGGAATATGGAGGTAAGGCACCAAGTCGTCGGTTTGTAGCATTCGGGGGGGAGTAGGGGATCGGGGGGGTGATTGTTGCGAGGACGAGGGAGACTCGGTGTGATGTTCTTCGGTGGACGGGATGGTTTGGGGAGAACCAGTGTCCGCTAAAAGAAAATCAAAGAAATCAAAGGGTGCAATTGGGGGGGAACCCTTAGAGGGTTGTGCAATGTCTTCGATCGAAAACTGATCGGGTGTAAAGCTGTGTAGTGTGAAGTCAGAACCCTCGAGCGGAGAGATCTCGAGGTCATCCCCACCACCCAAGGAGTCGAGTGGGGAGGTATGTGGGGGGTTCTCCTGAAATGTAACTGAGGCCTTTCGAGAGGCAACAGAGGAGACGGTGGGGTGTGTAGCGGGTACCCTTGGCCCGGAGGGATGAAGTTCAACAACCGGCGATTTTGGAGAATCGACGGTTGGATGAGTCGGTTGGGCCGATGGTTTCCGAGACCTCTTTGGAAGAGGTCCCGAAGGGGAGGGTGAGTGCCTCCGCTTGTGAGAAGGGGTGTGAACCGGGGAAGTCTCCGAGGGATCTCTCGGTGACGTGGTTCGAGAAGCGGGAGCGGAGGTGCCGGTGGCCTTTTGTCGTTTCTTTTGAGTGCCACCCGACGTCACTCGGGACCGGGGAGAAGGGACCACAACATTTGGAGTGACCTCGGGAATTTCCAGGTGGCGAAACCCGGGAATTTCCGCGTCACCCCAACGAAGTTCGGGAGATAGAGCGAAGGAAATCATACCTGGGCGTAATGGGCGATCGGTGGCGAGCGGCTTGACGTTGAGGGTTTTGGTGCCCACAACGGGAGATGACCATTCATACGAGAACCGGGGCGAGGAAGAGCGGCGATCGGTTTCCAAAGCTTTGGAAAGCTTGTGTTGTAAGATCATGGAGATGAAGCGGGGAAAAGCAACGTAACACTTCTTGGGAGTTTTGATGACCTCGACAAGCTCTGAGAAGAAATATTGGGCGAAGTCAACTTTCCTTTGGAAGATGAGGGCATGAGCGAGTTTGTTGACGTGTGAGGGCGATTGGTCATGCCCACTTGTTTTGCGTGAGAGGCAATGGATAACGTGAGCGAAGAAGAAATTCCAAATGCCTCCCATTTTGCTGCGAAGAAGAGTACCGGGGCCTTTGGAGCTTTTGGAGGAGTCGTCGAGCACATAACCGGTGGTAAGAACAATGTCTTCATGGATGGTATCCAAATACATGTCTTCATAGTTGGGAAAGGCATCGATCTTGAGAGCTAGACGAACATCATCGACCCCAAAAGTGAGGTCGTGATCACCTTCGGCATTGGTGAAGATGGAGGCGTGAATGGCCTCATTGGAGGGATCGTACACGGAGGATAGCCAGAATTGACTAATGAGCATTTTGCTCATCCTGGGGTTGCATGAGAAGGCATGAAGAAGAGGAGAGCGAGACAGAAATTTAGCGATAGTAGAGAACTCGGGATGAGCGGGATCGGATTCAAGGCGGGCAACGTGATTGCATTGGTTGAAGCGGAGGTCTTCAAAACGTGTAGGAATTTGATATCGAGAGGATGCCATGAGAGAGATATGTTTGAAAGAGAAGAGAGAGTTGCAGGTTTGAATCGTGAGAAAGGAGTGGGGAGGAAGTGAAGGGAGGTGTGTATATATAGGGAAATGATAGGGCATTGTGATGATGATTTTGTATGGGGAGAGGGGACATGCGGCTCATGAGGTGAAAGGGTTATTGGGAATCGGGACACGGAGCGGCGGATAGGCGAAGAGTCTGACGCAAAAGCAATTGAGTGGTCACAAGTGGGCTTTGGGAACCGTGTGAATCGGTGTAGACTCGGTGGAGCTTCGGTGGAGGAATCGGTGTTCGCTCGGTGGACGATCGGTGGGACTTCGGTGGGACTTCGGTGGAAGAAAGGTTTCACCGATTTGGATAGTACCACCGAAATGGGGCTTCGGTGATAGAAAGGTTCACCGAATTTGGATAGTACCACCGAAATGAGATGATCACCGATTTGAGATTTCGGTGGTGGACAGTGTTCACCGATTTGAGATGACCACCGATTTGAGACTTCGGTGGTGAACAGATTTCACCGATTTGGGATGACCACCGATTTGAGACTTCGGTGGTGGACAAGTTTCACCGATTTGAGATGACCACCGAAATGAGATTTCGGTGGTGGACAGATTTCCACCGATTCTGGAAATTTTCACCGAAACGTGCTTCGGTGGTAGGCACGCTTCACCGATACTCGAGATTATTACCGAAATGAAAAGAGATAGAAAAGATTCGACACATAGGTTGTCCACCGATGAGAGATCGGTGGAGAGAGAGAAGTAGATACGAAGGTGTCCACCGATGTGAGATCGGTGGAGCATGAACACATATTTATTCTTGGAAATTGCACATCCCAAGTTCACTGATGAGAAAGTTGAACCTGGTTTCATCAAGAGGTTTGGTGAAAATATCGGCAAGCTGCAAATCGGTGGGAATGAAGTGTAGTTCAATGTCACCTTTGGAAATGTGATCTCTTATGAAGTGATACCTGATATCGATGTGTTTAGATCTAGAATGAAGAACAGGATTATTTGCTATAGCTATAGCACTGGAATTATCACACAGAATTGGGACTTTAGAAAAGAATTGATTATAGTCCCTTAGTTGGTTTCTCATCCATAGAATCTGAGCACAGCAGCTCCCGGCAGCTACATATTCAGCCTCAGCAGTAGAGGTGGATACAGAGTTTTGTTTCTTGCTGGACCAACTTACTAATTTTCCCCCAAGGAGCTGACAGCTTCCTGTAGTACTCTTTCTATCAATCTGGGAACCTGCAAAGTCTGAATCTGAATATCCAATTAGTTCAAAACTTGAGTCTTTGGGATACCAAAGACCCAAGTGCAGTGTGCCCTTAAGATACCGAAAAATTCGTTTTACAGCCTTTAAATGTGATACTTTAGGATTGGCCTGATAACGAGCACATAGACAGGTAGCAAACATAATATCCGGTCTGCTAGCAGTTAGGTAAAGAAGAGAGCCTATCATACCTCGGTAAAGAGTAACATCCACAGATTCACCTTTTAGATCGGCACACAATTTCAAGGGAGGTGCCATGGGAGTTTTCATAGGAGAGCTGTCTAGAAAGTTAAATTTCTTCAGAAGGTCCCGAATATATTTGCTTTGATTTATAAAAATTCCTTCTGAAGATTGTTTGACTTGAAGGCCCAAGAAAAATGTAAGCTCTCCCATCATGCTCATCTCATATTCACTCATCATGAGAGAGGCAAACTCATCACATAGGCATTCATCAGTGGCACCAAAGATGATGTCATCAACATAGATTTGAACAAGAATTATATTACCTGAGGTTTCTTTGATGAAGAGAGTATTGTCAATTTTACCTCTGGAATATCCATGCTTGAGAAGAAAGTTGGCAAGAGTGTCATACCAAGCACGTGGAGCTTGCTTGAGACCATACAAAGCTTTGTCAAGTCTGTACACAAAGTTTGGATGAGCTGGGTCTTCAAAGCCAGGAGGTTGTTTCACGTAGACTTCTTCTGCAAGTTCCCCATTGAGAAAGGCACTTTTAACATCCATTTGAAAAACCCTAAAATTTCGGTAGGCAGCATGAGCCAGAAAGATCCTTATAGCTTCAAGTCTTGCAACAGGGGCAAATGTTTCATCATAGTCAATGCCTTCTTCCTGTCTGTATCCTTGAGCTACCAATCGGGCCTTGTTCCTGATCACAGTACCATCTTCATCCATTTTGTTCCTGAATACCCACTTGGTTCCAATGATTGTCTTGTTTCTGGGTTTGGGAACCAATCTCCAAACTTTATTTCTCTGGAACTGAGAAAGTTCTTCTTGCATGGCAGTGATCCAACAAGGATCTGATAGAGCTTCATCCACTTTCTTGGGTTCAGAGAGAGAGAGGAAATTCACATAGAGACAGATATTTCCAACTCCTCTGCGGGTTTGGACACCTGCTCGTTGATCACCAATAATTTGATCTATGGGGTGATCTTTGGTCCATTTTAGAGCAGGGGGTAAAGGTGATGGGGTATGAGGAGTAGAGTGAAATGGAGTAGTAGGATCAGAGGTTTGGTGTAAAATGGGATTTTTGGTAGTGGAACCCATGAGATTTTCGGTGGGATTAGGGATGGAAGAAGGGCTTTGGTGTAGATTTTCGGTGGAAATAGGGAGCTTGGTGTGAGAGATGGGTTGATCAATTTCGGTGGGAGAGAGTGATCCAGCTGGGTTTTTTGAGATGGAAGGATTTGAGGGAATAGAGGAGATATCGGTGGAAGTGACTAAGGGAGTATCACCAATACATGATGAAATCCATCTGTGTAAATCATCCTCATCACTTGAAAGTGAGGAACATCTGAAATCATCAAACTTGACATGGATGGACTCATCAATGCTTTTTCTTCTGAGATTGTACACCCTATAAGCTTTGGAGGATAAGGAGTATCCAACAAATATTCCCTCATCTGCCTTGGGATCAAACTTCCCAAGATTTTCACGATCATTAAGAATAAAGCAGATACACCCAAAGACATGAAGAAAGCCAATATTTGGTTTTCTACCATGAAAAACTTCATACGGGGTTTTATCATGTCTTTTGGATATTACTGACCTGTTTTGAGTGAAGCAGGCAGTATTCACAGCTTCGGCCCAAAAATAGGTGGGAAGATTTGATTCGCTCAGCATGGATCTAGCGGCCTCACACAGTGTTCTGTTTTTCCTTTCCACCACTCCATTTTGCTGAGGAGTACGAACAGCGGAGAAGTTCTGAGAGATCCCTTTCTCGGTGAAGAAGTCTTCAAGAGCACTATTTCTGAATTCAGTGCCATTGTCACTTCTTACCGAGCGGACAAGCTGGCCATTGAGAACTTCATTTTTCTTGACAAAGTTGATGATTTCTTCAGTAGCATCACTTTTGTACCTGAGAAAGAACACCCAAGTATATCTGGTAAATTCATCAACAATAACAAGAATATACCTTTTGCCTCCAAGACTTGGAGTGCTGACTGGTCCACATAGATCCATGTGCAGCAATTGAAGAGGAAGAGTGATGGAAGACCATTGCTTCGTCTTGAAGGATGTTTTGGTGAGCTTTCCCTTTTCATGCATCACACAACTTCTCTTTGACAAAGTTCAACTTTGGCATGCCCGTCACCAGCTCTTTGTTGGAAATTTTATGCAAGGTCTTGAAGTTTAGATGAGAAAGACGTTTGTGCCACAACCAGTTTCTTTTGGATGCATCATTTGACACAAAGCAGACATTTGAAGAAGAATTGGATTGCCCCATATCTATGACGTAGACATTTTCCATCCGTCTTCCCGATAATACCACATTGAAATGTTTGTCTACCACAGAGCAGACACAAAGTTCAAAGATAACTTTGTATCCAAGATCACACAGTTGGCTAATGCTGAGAAGGTTATGCATGAGGCCGTCCACAAAAGCCACTTTGTTGAAGGTTACAGATCCGTTAGAGAGGGTCCCGTATCCTTTGGTGTAAGCCTTAGAATTATCACCAAAGGTTACAGATGGACCTTTTCCCGGCACATAGTTGATGAGAAGAGACTTGTTTCCCGTCATATGGCGTGAGCACCCGCTGTCTAAATACCAAATTTGATGGTGCTCAAAAGCCTGCATGCAAACACATATTAGTTCTTTGGTACCCATTTTGTAATGGGTCCTTTGGGGTTAGAAGAGCTTGATTCCTTAAGCTTGGATCTATCAATCCTATCCTTGGGACAGTCCTTAGCCATATGAAAAGTGTCACCACAGTTATAGCATTTTCTATAGATAAAAACCTTTTTAGCATTTTTCATGTTTTGGCTTTTATCATTTGTTCTTATGACCTTGTTAGAGAAGAACAGAGCAGGGGGCTTGGACCCAAGGATTCCTTTGAATAAATCTTTGGGAGTTGATTTTCTCAAAAGCACAGATCTAGGTACATAGGTGTTGTAAGAGGGAATGTTTGGGGTAGAACTTTTGGGATGAGAGCTTGCCATGCAGTTGACTATCGATTTTCCTTTGTCAGCACAGGAAATCCTTTTTGAGTGAACAGGAGTTTCTCTTTTGGGGATCTTTGAGGGCTTAGGTTCGATGTAGGTGTCTATGTGAATAGATTTCAACACTTCATGAAGAGGGATTGGAGGGTCATAGATTGTGGGATCGGTGGGCACAAAGGAGATGAGATCGGTGGGTTTAGATCTTTTGGAAGGATTAGCTTTTGCCGAGTTTGAGGAGGAGGCTTCATCCATGACTGAAAATTTGAGCTGATCATGGATGGGTTTGGAAACGTCGTTTGAATCTTGCTTCTCAATAATTTGCAATGAGGAGTCTTTGGCCTTTAAGGATATCCCATATTTTAAGGCTTCACACAGATCTAACGAGTTCAAAGAGATGGAATCACAAGAGCTGGAATCAGAGAGATCATCACAAGCATTGGTGGGGGGAACAAGAGCAAAAGTGGACTTACAAACATCAGTTTTTTCAAATCCTAGACCGAACTTGTTTGTACTACAGATTTGACTTTGAAAGATTTGTTCAAGATTTTTGGAAGAGTTTGACCATTTTTTAATGACTTCTTGTTCCCTTTTTAGTTTCTTAAAGAGAGAGTTCTTTTCTTTTGAGATCAGATGATTTATTGTTTTCAAGTCCTCAAGCTCAATTTTTATTTCCTCAAACCTTTTAAGCTTAGACATGCAAATTTCAAGTTCAGCTTTGAGCTCTTTCACTTGAACAGATTTTCTATTCTTACTGTCTTTAACAGAATAAAAATCTTGAGTTAAAGATTCATAAGCATTGATCTTTTCAATATCAGACATATTATTGAAGGGATGTACCTGAGCGTAGGCTGTGGAGCACCCAGTTGCCACTAGAGCCATAGGTGAAGTGGCACTTTCGGAAACTTCCATTTCTTCTGAGATGGCCACGAAGCATCTATTCTGAGAATCACTGTCGGAGGTGTCTTCGTCGTCCCAATCGTGGGTTTCTGCCATGAGACCCTTCCCTTTTCTCTCTAGACCCTCACTCCTTTCCTTCTCTTTCTTGTACTTGGCCTTATATTTCTCGGCACGCTCCTGATGATTTAAGAAGGATGGTGGGGACTCCTTTTTGGGAAAGGTTGATTTGAAAGGCATGTGTTTGGATTTTTCCCTTTTTGAAGAGGGATTGTCAGAAGAAGTAAATTTGGACTTGGAGATACGCTTGCTTCTACACTCAGATGCAAAATGTCCTTTCTTGCCACAGTTGTAGCATTCCTCATTGGACTTGTCAGAAGAGGTTTTGAAAGATGAAGTTTTTCTAAGACTTCGAGATTTGTTGAAGGGACGAAACTTGTGTTTAGAACCGGCCATCATTGCCATCTCATCCGACAACTGTTCAACCATGATATCCTCACCTTCATCATCAGCATCACTAAGATATGCTTCCGTTTGGTGGGTTACATTTGTTTGGCTGTCATTGTCAGAGTCAGATGAAGGATAGGTGATTCTAGGAAGATTTTGAGAATTCTTGGAACTTTCACTAACAAGAGCTATAGAGGAGCTCTTTATTTCCTTGATGAAAGATTTCCGTTGAAGCTTGGTTTGCTCAAAGTTGAAAAGAGTACCATATAGTACGGTTAAGGGCATGAACTCAAGGTCCTTGGTAGTTTTGATGCAAGTACATATATTTTCCCAAAAATCTGGGAGACAATCCATGAACTTGCACAAGACTTCCTCATTATCATAGACTCTGCCCAACAACTTAAGATCATTTAAAAGAGAGTTGAAGCGGTTATAGAAACTAGGAAGAGAATCTCCTTTTTCAAAAGAAAAAAGTTCATACTTTCTGATAAGACCAATCTTTTTGCATTTCTTGACTTCCTCTGTACCTTCGTACAGAACACATAGAGTGGTCCACATTTCTTTGGCAGTTTCAAAGTTCACCAAAGAGTGGTAGACCTCATCAGGAAGAGAGAGAGCAATAATAGCTCTTACCTTGGAGTCAAGAGTAACTAAACGTTTCTCCTCATCAGTATACTTTTTAGGATTTTTGAGAATATACCGACCAGTAGCACTGGATTTTTCCTCATCAGAATCACTTGAGATTTCCTTTTCAAAGGCCTCTTTGCCTGGCCTCTGCGTGTCATAGCGAGCCCAAACTCTGGGGATAATGGGTCCCTCGTTGAGAATGGTTGGATATCTAGTATCCACTCCTTCCATGAATAGCATCATGCGGCTTTTCCACAAAGAGAAGTTGTTGGGATTGAACTTAGGAGGTTTTGAAATAGAGCCGTTTTCAGAGAAGTTGTTTTGAAAAGAGTTTTCAACAGTAGAAGAAGAAGAGGCAGCCATCGCAGATCAAGTTTATGGAATTAAACTTTCTGCTCTGATACCACTTGTTAGTCCCAGATGGCTTAACAAGTATTGTAGAAGGGGGGGTTGAATACAATACACAAAAATTTCACAATTTTAATTCTTATATTTGAAAAACTTTCAAAAGAATTACACACAGAAAACTTAAGATTGTTGCGGAAAAGAACAGATAAACTATTCTAACAATCTTACACAAAGTATACAACAAAACAACTAAGAACACTAAGAGCAAAGCTATTGAGTTTTAAGGCTTAAAAGAAGGTTTCTTGCACTGAGAGAATTTCTTGAGAGCGTGAGAATTGCATGAAGAGCACTTCTCCTTTTATAGTGCCAAGGAGTGCCCAAGCATTAAATGCTTGGGACACTTGTCATCTTCACATATGCTGATAATGTTGACTTCAGGAGAACTGTGAAGTCCTTGTCACTTTTCACTAGGTGCAGACAGAGTAGCTTGAGCAGATAATAGGGACCTTAGCTGAAGGTGGATAAAAAGACAAACTGTCACTTTTCTCTGCTGGAGGATATTGTCCCATAATAAATGATCTTCTGTCTTGAGCCTTTAGCACCGAAGTGGTTTCCACCGAGATTTGACAAGTCTTCGGTGGAAAGAAGTCTGGTCCACCGAAGTTGCAAGCAGGATTCGGTGGTAACTAGTCCACCGAAATTACGAGCATGTTTTGGTGGTGAGAGGACCACCGAAATTACAAGTATACTTCGGTGGTGAGACGACCACCGAAGTTACATGTATATTTCGGTGGTGAGAGTGCCACCGAAGTTACATGTATATTTCGGTGGTGAGAGGGCCACCGAAGTTACATGTATATTTCGGTGGTGAGAGGAGCACCGAAAGGGTCATCGGTGGGAGAAGGCCACCGAAGATGTCCTATAACTTCGGTGGAGAGAAGGCCACCGAAATGTCAAGGGATTTCGGTGGTGATGACTTGTTTGAAAGTTGCCGAGAGTCTTCTATTTTCCACAAGTAGAGAGTCTTCAAGCTTGGTTTCGGTTGATCTTCGACTTCACCGAACATTTACTATCTTGTACAAGTCATTCAAAGAACTGAACTAAAATATTCTAAGTAGGAGTTTTAGGGAAAACATTGGTGAGTCAATTTCAAATCCTTGGTGACCCAACACTTTTCAACTATGAGCAGACGAAACTGCATAAGTTTTTAAAGAACTCTTCTCTAGCTCTCCTAAGTGACTCTTCCAAAAAGACTGAGTGTTTTCCAAATATCACCTACCCATCTGACTCTGACCATGATAGTCAAAAAGATCCCAATGATCATTCAGAAGCATATCTTAGTGATGCTAAGGATGAATGTGAGGAAACTTCAGTTGATAAATTATCTGATGAAATGGCCATGTTGGATGGGTACTCTAAATCCAAATCTCATCTCTCTTCTGGAAAATCTAAGTTTGATAGAAATTCATCCTCTTCTCTCTCCAAACACTCTCCTTTGGATAAATCTAATGAGGAATGTTTTAACTGTGGTAAAAAGGGTCATTTTGCTTCTGAGTGTAAGAGTAAACAGTTTGAAAGACCCAGAACTGCTTCCTCAGGCCGATTTTCCTCAAAATCGGAAAGATCCAAACATGATTCCCAAAAGTTCAGCCAACACCTCTCTTCTGCAAATTTTGACCGGGCTGAAAGATACAAGGAAAAATACAAGAGAGAAAAGGAAAGAAATGAAAGACTTATCAGAAGAGGAAAGGGTCTGCCTGCTAAATCTTATGATTTGGCAGATGAACCCACATCTGAAAGCGAATGACTCCTCAACTGCTCTTGTATCAGCTAAGTGTCTCCCCTCCTCATCAGGTACACCCATTTCTATCTCTCTGTGATGCTGAAAAGATTGAAGCATTTAATTCTTTATCTATTGTCTTTAGATGTTGCATCCTTCTCTTCTAACTCATGCAAAATATTTTCTAACTCTGAAAAATGAAAGTTTTTGGGTGTTGATTCTTTCTGAAAAATAAATTCCTTAATTTTTTTTTTAAAAAAAAAAATATCTGTGTGACATCTCCTACCGATTTTCCTTCTGTGTGTCTCAAATAGTCTATTTCAAAAGAAAAGATTTTTGTCCTCCCAAATCTTGAAAAAGGAATTTTAGGAGCTGCACCCCAATTCTTTGTTCCTCATCAAATTCTTTAAGCAAAAGTAAGGAAAAATGTCAATTCTAAAAAGATCTTTCTTTATAGAAAATGTTATCTCTGTGGTGATACTTCTCATGTTGCCAAAAGACTGTCCAATTCTTTTCCGTCTAACCCAAAAGGACCCACCTTCAAAATGGGTACCTAGAAAATAAATTCTTTGTGATTGCAGATTTTGAGCTGGGCAGATGGATCTATGTGGACAAGTGAGAAAGTTGACAAAACCTTAAAATTCTTTACTCTCAAGACATCATAAGCATGATGATGTCATTCTCACAACATTACCACCGAAGCTGTTACTTTCTACCGACATCTCTCATCTACCATCAATCTTCATATCTCCTACACCCCACTTTTCATCATACTTCTTACCATTCATTTCATCCACCAAACTATTTTTCTCATCTCATCTTCAAAGTTGTCCTACTCAATGCTCTATCCACCGAAACCCACTTCGGTGAGTTTACATCTGTGAACCCTTCCACTCACTCCAAAATCAAAAAAAAATAAAAAAAATAAAAAAAATTATACAAATATTTTCATACCATCGGTGGTAGATTTTAATTTAAAAAAAAATTAATATATATATATATATATTTTTTAAAAACCATCGGTGGAAGTTTGTTTTAAAAAAATAAAAAAATAAAAAAAATAAAAAAAATAAAAAAAATAAAAAAAATTAATATATATTTTTGTTGCCATCGGTGGGCCTTTTTAAAAAATAATAATAATAATAATAATAATATATATATAGTAAACACCATCGGTGGTGGGATTTTGTTTATTAAAAAAAAAATATTCTATATATATATATATATTAAATGGCATCGGTGGTTTATGATAAAAAAAAATTATATATATAATAATAATAATAATAATATATTATAACCCCCTTTTCCCTCCTTCATCCACCGATCCCCACCCCTTCCCTTTTCTTCTTTTATTTGAAACCACAACACCCCCTTTATATATAAAACCCTCATCCCTTTTTATTTTTCCTCCTTCCACCGATTCCATATTACCTCTTCTCTTCCCCACCGATCTGCATATAATAATAATAAACTCTCTCTCTCCTTTCCACTGAACCTATGATCCCACACCATGTGCTGGGTATGTCACACTTGCCAACTTCCTTCTAAAGCATGGATATTCCAGAGGTAAAATTGACAATGCTCTCTTCATCAAGGAGACCTCAGATTATGCAGGTTCCCAGTTTGTGACAGAAAAGTACTACAGGAAGCTGCCAACTTCTTGGTGGCAAATTGGTAAGTTTGTCCAGCAAGAAACAAAACTCTGTGTCAACCTCTACTGCTGAGGCTGAATATGTAGCTGCTGGAAGCTGTTGTGCTCAGATCCTGTAGATGAAAAGTCAACTAAAGGACTATGCTCAAATCTACTCCAAAGTCCCAATTCTGTGTGATAACTCAAGTGCAATAGCTATTGCAAATAATCCAGTTCTTCATTCCAGATCAAAGCACATAGATATCAGATATCATTATCAGATATCATTTCATCAGGGACCACATCTCCAAAGGTGACATTGAGCTACATTTCATTCCTGCAGATCTTCAGCTTGCTGATCTGTTCACCAAACCTCTAGATGAAACCAGTCTTAATTTCCTCATAAATGAACTTGGCATGTGTAATCCTCAATAACTATGTGTCCTAAGTTTCCACCGAATTCTCATCGGTGGACACTATTCTTCTCTCACAAATCTCATTTCCTATGTTTCTAGATAGGAAAGAACCCCTTCAAATGATGTCACCCCATGCATGATAGACAACTTTTTCCTTTAATGATGTCATCATCATGATGTCACCCCATCTCACCAAAGTTGTAGACCTCTATCATTTCCTCTACCGATTCTCTCCCCACCAATTTTATCTAGCTTCTCATATACTATTCCTCTCACCTAACCCAACTTCCTATGTGTCATCTCCTCATCCCATCCCTTTTTCCATCTTTTTCACTCTTGGTTTGCAACCCATCTCTCCTTTCATAAAATCCACCCACTACAAACTCTTCTGCAGATGTCACCCCAAATCCTCAAACTCAATCCTTTTGGGTCATCAAAACTTGGAAGATGAAATTCCAATCTCTTCTTCTCTTTGAAGATTTTCTCCATAATGCCTTAGAAGACTTTCTCCACACTCTGCTGAAGATGTCTTAGAAGATTTTCCTCAACCTCTTCAAGAAATTTCACCGAATTTTTGTCCAACTCTTGCAAATTTTCGGTGGGAATGTTAAAAAAAAAAAAATACTGATTTTCCACCGAAAATCCAACCGAAATTAGCCAATTTTCGGTGGATTCTCCTTCATTTTCGGTGGGAAAAGTAAAAAAAAAAAATACACTGATTTTCCACCGAAAATCCTACCGAAAATAGCCAATTTTCGGTGGATTTTCCTCAATTTTCGGTGGAAAGGCAAAAAATAAAATAAAAAAAATAGTCTTGGTTCTGGCCGATCTTTTCATTTTCTCTTGGTGTTTTTCCTACGTCGGCCGCTGAGGGGGAGAATTCATCTGAGGGGGAGCAACATAAACCCTCAGTACTCATATACAGCGACCAACTTGAAAAAAATGAGGAAATCGACGGACCGGTCAAGGGGGAGCACTTCAGTCCGGGCGGATCTAACTGAGGGGAGAAACACAAAGACCGACTGATCTAACTGAGGGGGAGCAAAACAAAGACAAAGGATGCTGATGCTAAACATGAAAAGATGCCAAGATGCAACAGTTGGGCAGAAGTATCCTAAGGCTGCTGATCAAAATGAAGAATCCTCAAGCCAGACACAAGTTTCAACTCGCCCCTCCAAAGATGCAAGTAATATTCATTCTGTTTATACTGTTTATACTTCTTTCCTTTTCCTTTCGATTATTTGTACAGCTATACCTTTTTATTTTTTCTTATATGTAAATATCATATATACATACACAAAAAAAAATGGACTGTGTGAAAAAGAACCCAAAAGAGTAAAGAAGGGTCAACTTGCATTATTCACTGTCTTACTCATGTTTTTCTAAGTATGGATGTCATCATCAAATAGGGGGAGATTGTTGGGTCATCAAGATTTGAAGATGACCTCATGATCTCCTTTTATACTTTGAAAAACATTTTATACTTAGAGAAATTTTGGATGCATGGTTCTTTGTAATGGCTTGTACAAGATATCAAATGTTTGGTGAAGTCAAAGATCAACCAAAGTCAAGATTAAAGATTCTCTCATTGTGGAAGTGAAAGATCTTTTCTCAAACATACAAGTCATTGTTCACCGAAATTGTTCTCACAATTTCGGTGGTATCTCCACCGAAACTTCTCTCTATTTCGGCCAAGTCTCAAAGAAGCTTTTCCCAAAGATGATGTCATATATCTCAAAGATGATGTCACATATCTCAAAGATGTGTCACATATCCCAAATGACATTTCGGTGGGACCTCAAAGAAGCTTCAAAGATGTTTTCTCCAAAGATGTGTCACATATCCCAAGTTTCCATCGGTGGTGCTTTTCTTGAAAGAAAATCTGAGAAGCAAAAGAAGACAAAAATGAGAGACATAATAAGACAAAATGAGAAGCAAATTCATTTTGTCTTGGAAGAAATCTTACAACCTTTCTTCGGTGGTGCATTTGTTGAAAGAGATTTTGAGAAGCAAAAGAAGACAAAAATGAGAGACATAATAAGACAAAATGAGAAAGAAATTTGTTTTGTGACAAAACAAATTTGTCAAGATTTCTACCGAAGATATTTGTTTAAATTCGGTGGACTTGTTTGTCAAATGCTTTCTTTGAAGAAATATTTCAAGTCTCAAGAAACTTTGTCTTGGAAGACACATCAAGAAAGATCAGCTATTATGGGAAAATATCTATTGCCAGATAAAAGTGACCATCTGTCATTTTATCTATATTCAGCTAAAGTCTTCCTCAGCATGGTTTCCATACCTTATTTCAAGGAAAAGGTGATAGTGACGGATCAACTTTTCAGAAGTCAACAAATATGGTGATGACAAGTGTCCCAAGCATTTAATGCTTGGTACACCCATTATCACTATATAAAGAAGAAGAAGAAGACTTCTTGCAAAGCAGACTTTTGGGTGATCTCTCTAAGTGCAGACGTTATACCTGGAATCCCTTGAATCTCTTGAAGACATCTATGTGTTCAAGATATTCTGTTCATCTCTCTCTTTAAACTTTACAGCTTTCTATCTTTGTGTTTTAGAAGTTATTTAGTTTTCAGTATTACTTTGTGAAGATTGTTAGAATAGATTTTATCTGTTCTTTTCCGCAACAGTCTTAAGTTTCTATGTGTAATTCTTGTTGAAAGATTTTCAATATAAAGAATTAAAATTGTGAAAATTTTTGTGTATTGTATTCAACCCCCCCCCCTTCTACAATACATGTTCTTGTTCTTGGTTAGCCATCTGGGACTAACATTAATTCGTAAGATTTGTAATAGATTTGAATTCCCTATTTATAAAATAAATCATTAAAAATTATAAAAAAACTTAAAACAATTAAATTTATTAGGTTTATATTAGGAAAAAAATGTTTTTAACATATTATTTACCATTATTATATACAAATCGTACGAAATCTCTTGAAATTCTAGTCATTCCGATGGGTTTTCAAAATCAAAATCATATTTTTGAGGGATTTAAAAGAAATCAAATGAATTTTTCAAATCCGGACAACCCTACAAACCAAATGCATATTTTGGAAGGGATTTGAAATCCAATTTTTTCCAAATCCATTCTATTCATGCAAACCAAGTAGACCCTTAAAAATTAGAATTAGAATATCATCTTCGGAGAATCGAACCTTAGGCTCCTCCCAAAGGACATAATGTGTTATCCAACTGAGCTTATGGTATGTTAACTAGTAAATGATTTTCAAATTTATATACTGTTCATATTATTATAAATTTTTTAAAAGAATCGGAGGCCCTGATCGATAGCACCATTTGGAACACCCCTAGGACCGATCCTGTTTGTAGTTTTGTCTCTGATACTTAAATGCAGGAGTTGGCTTCAGGGACAAAAATAACAATAAATTACAAACCATAAGAACGAAAGGCATAATTTCAAAATCATATAGACGAAAGCCGTAACATTTAATAAACCACAGGGACCAAAAACGTAACTTAGATTCTCTTTATATATCTTTTTTACTTTTTAAATTATTCATGTTTTCGTCTTTTTGGGCATATTAACCCCCGCATCGCCCTCAACCTCTCGCCTCTCTCCCGATCCTCCATCGACAACATGAATAACCCCTTCAAACATCCCTCCGGCGATCCTCCACCGTCACCGACAACATGAAAACCCCCCTTCCGGCAAAACAAACCACCCCTTCGAACATCCCTCCGAACCACCGATCAAAGACCCAATAACTGTTCACCATCAAATACCCAATAACCTTCGAACATCACCGGAGATCGAGGGATGTTGTTGGGTTTCAGCGATGGAAGGCGGCGGCGGGGGAGGCCGGAGACGGAGACACCGTGAAGGAGGTGGTGGGGTTGTCGCGGGAGATAGAAAATCGAAGGGGGAGAAATGAAGTCCCCAACACACTCTTCTTCTTCGCATTGTTTACCCTTCAACAACAATATAATCGTCATTAGACGTTTTAAGTCTGAAATATGTCTGTCTGAAATAAGACAGATAACCTAATGTGTTATAACCACTTAAAGCACTATTTCTTATTAATCAGACGTGAAATAATACTTCCGATCCGGTTACGGACCTCTTAAAAAACATACGACATCTTAAGACTATGTTTATTCACAAACCAAACCAATCTTTATTAAAAAACTAATTTCTCTCTCTTCCACCTATCCGATCTTCAATTTCAATCTAACTTTTTTTTTTATACTTTATTCACAATCCAAACCAATCTTAAAAATTATATTATAAAAATTATATATTTAATATTTTAGAATATATGTATATCTTTTAACTTTAAATAAAAAATAAATAAAAATAATTTCATATTTTAAAACATAATTATGTCAAGATGAGTCTCTATTTGTCAAAAGATTGGTGTGTTGAAAATATGTCAAGATTGATCTCTATTTGTAGGGAATTGAAAAATATGAATTTTGATATATTTTTTAATTTTTAATTTTTTTATTAAAGTTATCTTTTTAATCAGATAAGTTTTATCCTAATAAAATCTAAACCAACCAATTAGATTTTGACACCTATTATATCATTTATCTAAAAAATCTACTTTTATTAATAAAGTATTACACAAACAAAGTTTGCATAGGCAAACTGTTCGGAAGAGTTTGGTTTGCCATAAAATGATTTTTCTATTTTTTTTTATATTTTTTTTTGTCTTATTCAATAATGGTTTGGTTTGGTTTGTTGATGCGAGTAGTCTAAGGTCATTTCCTAAACAGGCAAAAAAAATTGATACCGTATCAAGCCCACCTATAAACTTAATCCAAGTCTTTTGTTGTTATTAAATTTACAACAAATGGCAATAACACGTAAATGGAGAACAAAAATTAGGTAAAAAAAGAAAGAAAGAAGAAAATGTGTTATAAAGATGAGCCCCAACCTAGGTAAATATAAATAAAAGCGAGAATTACAATTTTGGTCTCTGATATTTGTTGATTTCTTGGAAAGTGGGACATGTACTTTGATAAATCAAGTTGTAGTCCTTGAGGTTTGGATTTTGCTTTGAAAGTGGGACTTGACCACTAACTCGGTCTATTTTCATCTGATCATGTTTTCTATCCAATTTTGCAAATTTTTTTTTGTAAAAAACATGAAATTATAGGTGCTAAAACTTCAAAATAAATGCTCCAAGAGGTTAAAATGAAAGGTTTTAACGAGAATAAAAGTTTAGAAGGTTAAGGCTATGTTTGGCAAACTAGCTGATAAGCTAGCTGGTAGCTGATAAGCTAGCTGTTGACTCATAAGCTAGTTGATGAAAAAGTCACGTGTGGCAAAACTAATTTATAAACATGTAATTAAAATGACCAAAAAGGACATCTTTAAAAAAATTATCAATTACGATATTTAATTATATAATTAAAACAAATTTATAAAAATATATTATGTTAATTAATACAACCAATATAGTAAAAAAAAATTAAATAATACAACATGTTAATTAAAAGAATTTAGAACTTATTATTACTTATATACCATAAATTTTTAATTTGTTAAAACAGGTTTTAGAAAAAAAAAATATTAACTTATAATTTTAAATAACCGTTACATATAATTTGAAAAAAATAATCAAATAATACTTAAAAAGAGGATAGTAGTTGATAATTAAAATATATCAATTAATATTATAAAATATATAAAAATAATTTATATGATTAACAATAACTCTAAATAATTAAAAATTAATATCAATATATAACTAAAATTTAATTTAATAATAATTAAATTTAAAAATTAATATTTATTAATAATAATAGTTAGTAAATAATAATAAGGTGCAATATTGGAATATTCACAAAAAACTACTGAAACGCTACTTGGAGTAACGTTTCAAAAAGCTAGCTTATGATCATCCAAACACGTACAAAAAAAAAAACTAGCTTATAAACTAGATTTTTTTTTGCCAAACAATGCCTAAGATGGACTTACAATTCGTTTAAGGAAAAAACCCAAAAACTAGGTCAACAATGGTTGAAATGGTGATTTGGAAAGATGAACTTTCAATCTTGGATAAACTTGGAATCTTGATGTTTGAGGCCTCTTAAATGCTTGGAGATGAGAAATAAAAACACTTTCAAGTCTTCTAATCAAGTTCAAATGAAGAAGTTAGGAGATAGTTATGAGAACTAATGGAGAACATGAAGATGATGAAAAGCTTTAATGGATTGGGTGAAATAGAGATGCTTGGACCAAGTTTGATTGAGAGAGAAATGAGTTAACAGATGAAAAATGACGTTACAATGGAAGGAAAAATGTACTTAAAGGACACCCTCCTGCTTGAATTTTCTGCCCAAATTTCCCGGGAGTGAATTTTTTTGCCCCGAACGTGAAAGTTTTTCAGAAAATTTAATTAACTTAATTCTCACCCAAAACAGTGACCAACTCAAAATACATACCAAAAGTTATTCTAGGGTCGAAATATAAATATGGATTTAAAAAAAACCATACTGGAAATCCAAATGTCATAGACCACCACCGTTCTGAACCACCCTCGATCACCACCGATTTGAACCATTACCGCAGACCACCATCGATTTGAACTACCGTTCTAAACCACCGCCGACCACCACTGATCTGAACCACCGCCTATCTAAACCACATTAGTTGGTTTTTGGTATTAGAATTTTCAAAAAGGGTACTTTGGTCCGTTAATAATATTGATTCTAATTCCAAAGCTACATATTTGAACCAAACAGTCAAGTTCTATACATTACTTACATGTGGTCATACCTAAACATTTCATTCTAATTCTTTCAAAATCAAATTCCTTTGACATATTCCATTGTATCCAAAAACATTTTACAAACTAAACACTCCTAAGATTGTTAAAATTAGGCGAATGAATTCAGATTACACCCATCCATATTAGAATTTATATAAACAGAAAAATAATATAATTAAAAGTTTAAAAAGCGAAAATATGTTGTAGTATTGATTGAACTTTAATTAATAAATAATTAAAATAATATGTCGATACGTTACAATATTATCATAGTACGCAACTTTTAATATAACATACCAACCAAGTTTAGATAGTTGGTATGATACTATCAACAAATTAAATTAGTACAATTAATATATGAATGAATTGATTTGTCTTGATACAAAATTAACACCCTTAATAAAAACAGAGTTTCTTGTATTCTTCTAATGCGATTTAAGGGGTTTGATGCAGAATGATTAAGAAGTCATAATGGTTAAGAGACTTTTATGATATAGTGCAAAATGAAATATGGTTGTTTGGTATTTGTTTAGAATGAAATCAAGGTACTGAATGGTTAAGGGTGACCCAAGATGCTAAATCATTAAGAGGGTTTTGGAACCATTAAGAGGCAGACTTTTTTTTGGCCAAACAAGATTCACCTCTGAACGATTCAGAGGTTGCCTCTTAATGGCACCATTAAGAGGTAAACAAACAGCCCCTAAAACTTCATGGATGCTCGTTAACATATTTAGCTTCAAGACAAACATAAAAATCTAAAAAACCTATATAAATAAAAATCATAAGTAACCCAATAAAACCAAACAGAACCAAACAATCCCACAGGTGGGATATATGCAGACCGGTTCTTCACTGCAAAGAATAGAGCGGTTGTTTTCATAAATAGTAAAGCAATACTAAAGACTTATAAAGTACCTGTAATTCGAAAATCGAAAGATCTTCAACTCACTCGAGCTAATTTTGGCGCCTTTTATGACGATGAGTTCTCATCTTTCAGCTCATTCACAAGTTCATCAGATTCCCGGACACTAACTTCTTCCGTTGGGACCTTACCTTCCTTCTCAACCCGTGAGGTCGATTTTGGCGGTTGTTCATCAGAGTCTACCGATCTTTCGCCATTACCTGTCGAAAGTTGGGACGTTTTGTCGAGCACGCTTTCTGTTGTACCGGCTTCTGCAGCCAAGGGCACTTTGGGTATTCCGTCATTCGATTGAAGTAAATTTTCGCCATTACCTGTAGAAGGTTCAGATGTTTTCATACTAGTTTCTGTTACTAACACCGACTTTGTTCATTCTTTGCCAGGCATGGGATCATGTGAGAAGTGCCATTTTTGGTGAGAAGTGTGAGAAGTACTTTTAAACCGTTAGATCACTTTTAATCAAATACCCTCCCATGAATTGCGGCTTAAAAAGGAATTGATCCGGTGCATCTCAGTGCATCTTATCTCGGTGCATCTCATCCTAATGTTCGTTAATCCAACGGTTGATAACCGCTTCTCACCGGAACCCAACCCTTCTTTGCCATACCAATCAAAACGAGCCCAGTATGTCCCACCTGGAGGTGGGGTCCACACACAGACCAGACCTCTAAAGAGTAGAGCGGCTGTTTCTGTGAAGACCCCCAGCCAGTGAAAAGTGTGTGAAAGGGAAAAAAAATAAAGATTTGAAGACATTTGAACCTTCTACAGGGTCTAATGCAGAATGTTGATGCGTTTCGCTTTCTTGAACCTCCGATGCCGTTTTCTCCAGTTCTCCTTGATCACTTTCGGCTCTCGATTTTTGTCCTGTAGTCTCATCCACAAATTCTAAGGTGGGATTTGATGCATCTTTATCGGGGTGTGATGGCTTTTCAGACTCTTTGACATTCGTTTTATTTTGCTCGCTTTCTGCTGACTTTGTATCGTTCTCCGTGGTTGAAGACGGATGGTTTTCGGAAAGGCCGCCCAAGGGTATATATGGTTTTTGTCTAGGAGACTTGATCAAGAGTTTCTGAGCAAAAATCGACTTAAAATCTGGCATGACCCGTCCAGGTGAAAGTATGAGTCCTTGAGGGCTTCCTGTTGCTGGGGGCTCTTCTTCCTCAGGTGGGCTCTCGATCCTTAGATTTGGTCTTTTGATGGTTTTGAAGTCACGCTTCATCTTTTCGATAGCATCACATAACTCCCCAACTACTTTAACACCTTCCCTGGCCAGAAGGTCAACATATTTGACAATTAGAAGGTAAGAAACCATAATGCTATAGTATGACAACTATAACCGGGCTTGTTCCAACAGAAATAAGTGCTAACCGGGTAAGAGTTCGGTCTGGGCAGCACTGAGCACTGACCAAGTAAGGGGCTGTTTACGTTACCAGGTGAGCATAGCAAGAACCAAGAATCTTACGCGGTAAGAGGCAAGGCAAGGACCAAGAGTCTTACCCGGTAAGCGCTGACCGGGTGATAGACACACACCAAAAATCCATTTTGATAGCCGCGAATGTTACCCAATAAGGTGAGGGTGGTGACTCTTGCCAGTAAACGCTTACCCGGTAAGCGTTCGGTAAACGGCCCCTAAGAGTCCCTTTCTTAGCTTACAAGGTCAGCACATTGGACTGGTAAGAGGGGCTTGGTAAACAGCAACATCTCTGACCGGGTAAGCACCTCTTACCCAGTAAGAGGCGGTAAACAGGTAGTAAACAGCCCCTAAGTGTACCCTTTTATTTTAGTGCGTTTATGACATAAAAAGGTGTCATATGATGAAGTACCAACTTGGCTGATTTCCAGTTGCTACTTGACCATTATCATCATGATCATGAAAACAGGCTTGTTTTTAAACTGAAGTCGGTAGAATTCAGAAACAAGACTGCAATTAACAACCTACAGGATTCAACTTACCTACAGGGATCATCAATTGCATCATAAAAGTAATCTTTAATGCTCTCCACTGCATCAAAGATGTTTATAACCTGCAAGATTCAACCGGTAACGTAAGATATGATGCAAATAATCAACCAGTTGTAAGTTTTAAAACAATAACCATCAAAAAGAGCACATAGAAACTAGAAAGGCCAACTTATGAAGTTTTTACACCACAAGTCTATCTGGGCAAGTAAATTCAAGACAAGTACCATTGATAAGATGTTTATACTACTAGAAAGTTACAATTTTAAATGTCGAGGTGTAACCAAACCTTGGCTTCAGATTCCGTATATTCCTGCTCAAGAATTACCCTTCGCCTTATATCTTGCAAAAATTCCACATCTGGATCGTTTGTTTTCTCATACCTACCACAGAACAAGACTCTAAGCACAATTTAGTATTTGTTATACACATTCTTTCTCCTATTTACATCCAATCAAAATTTAAAGGGAAAAATGCATCAAATTGCAACAAATTTTGGTTTATTTCCTATTTAGTGTAAGGAAGAATTTTCTTCTCAATCGATGTAATGAAGTTTCAAAATTTCCTATTTTGCACCCATTTTGACCGGTAACATGCTAATCTTGTAACATTTGATGATGTGGACACATTTATGAAGGGTAACGGTAAAGTAGACGATGAACTTGACATCCACGTCATCAAATGAGACAAGGTCAGCAGGTTACCAGTCAAAAAGAGGACAAAATAGGAAATTTTGAAACTTTGTTACATTAAATAGGATATTTTAAGACTGTTACATTGATCTAGAAAAAAAAAACTTTGTTGCATTAAATATTAAGTAGGAACCAAGGCAAACTTCGTTGCATTTTGATGCATTTTGCCCAAATGTAAAAACAAAAGCAGTTTGATAGGGCTGCAAGATACACAAGCATATGCTTTTGTGTGTTTTGTAACAAGCGGGGTAAAAATGCCACTAAAAGAATATAGAAGTTGACATTCAACTCCTCATGATGCATGATTCTGTAGATTTAAGACACTTTTAATGGACACAAAGAGTACGATGAACCGGTCACAATGTACCCTTTCAAGTTCTCCCACAACTTCCTCACATTGGCGATAGCAGGCTCAAGTTGATCCTAAAAAGATTTAAAGATACCAAAGCACTTATAACTACATGGCAGATAAAAGTGAAATTAATCAGTAATGGCCACAAGTGCATAATTACCTTATAAGTAGATAAAAAACTACTAGCCACATTTATAAGGTATGCTTCATGATTCTGCAATTGATCACTATAACATGCCAGAATAAATCATAATCATGAAGTTCGTCAGACGATACATGATAGACTGAGGGGGTGTTTGGTTAGAGGTATTAAGCAGTAATTAATGGGAATGAAAATAAAAGAAACTGTTCGGTTTTATATAATATAATGGGCCCATTTCCCCATAAGCCCAATTTTCCATTCGAGGTTAAACCGGGGGGAATGAAAATTAAGTCCCATTTTCATTCCCCTGTCTGAACCAAACAGCCCCTAAGAGCATAATAAAATCCAAAAATGAATAGTAGGACAAAGTTGCATAACAATTGAAAACATACTTGACCTGCTTATCCCTCTGCTCCACATAGGAGGACTGGAAAGCCCAAGTAGCTTCCAGAAAACTAAGAAATGCATTACAAGTATCTGCCTCTGCTCTATACGAAACAATTGTGTTTGAGAGTTCATCTTCCTATATAATATCATTTATATAAGGGTATCACAAAGAGCTATAATATGCCCGAAGAAATCCTAAATGTTGATATACCTTAAATGATATTAGGCTAAGAAAATCCGACCTTTGCCTTTAAGAGTAGAAGAAACTCATTATTATCTTCGTCAAACTGTAATCTTTCTTCCCTGGCATTTTGGAGACGAGTAGTTGCAGCAGCCAATGTGTTATTAACCTAAACAGACAGTCTAATCAGATGTAATATTGTGATAATGATGCTTATTAGCATCTTTTTCTTCCCCAATAATTGAACACATTGTGATTTTTAATCTACAATGTCAATAGTTTAATTTTCCTTGAGCTAGTAATTCCAGGTGTAACATAAAGGGAATTAAAAACTAGCCAATAGTTTGCCTATTGCCTAGATAAAGTCCATAATGGAATGGTATTTCAACGACACACATGAAAACTTTTTTTTAAAGGGTGTCCTAGGCTATGCCTAGACTAATCCCTTGGCAAATTATGACGGTAAGACATCAGCCCTGATTAAAGCTCAGTGGCCACAAGTTGTGTGCGCCTGGATTCGAACCCTAGGTTGATAGGATATTCCACCACATCCCCCAAGGCCTTAACCAGTACGCCACAATCCTTGTGGTTCACATGAAAATTTTTAGCAGCTTAATGAGCTTAATGGAGTGTAGACAATAAGGGCCTGTTTGTTAGCAGCTTAATGAGACTCATAGCTTATTCAGTCAGCTATACATGACTCTTTGGTAGTGGCTTAATGATACAGAAAGTGGCTTATTCAGTAAGCTTTTAGGGGGAGAGCTTTATACAGGAAGCCAAGTTTTTTTTCCAAACCCACCCCTCCAAGTTAAAAAACATGCTCATTCCATCTACGAAAGACTCTCCCAAACAAAAACCTTACCAATCTTATACACGCAGATTAATCCACACAGAAAACTTTATCCATACAAAACTTAATGAAAAACCAACCAAACAGATTGATCAAATGTAGACTAAAAGTAAGTCGTCATCCACTTGTTTCCTTTTAGCATAATTTTGACAAATACCATTTAAAGGAAGGAGGCTACCTTTTTCAATTCAGCTTCAAGTATGTCTCTTTGCTCTTCAAGCAAACTAATTTCATCTTCCAAATCCTGGGAAATAACATGATATTCAGCTAGCCAAAGTTCTAACCATGGAAAAACACCATGATGTTTGCAAGGTAACAAACATTACATATCTTACCAAAGGGCCTTTGGCCTAGCGGTATTGGATCCTTTGGCCTTCTAGGAGGTCAAGGGTTCAAATCTCAGCAAAGGTGAGAAGGGTGTGTGAGTTTATTTGTTGCATTTGCCGTATATAAATATTATATACTTAGAAAAAAAAACATTACATATCTTTTTGATCTTCAAAGCAAGCATCAGATTAGGGAACTATAAAATAACAAACCAGAAAGTCATCAATGGAACCATGGTTTTAGAACTTCCCTTGAGAGGATTGATGAGTTGTACTTCTTGTTTTCTTCTCTTGTTATTTGTTATCGGTTAAACTTAAACATAAATTACTATAAATAAATAAATTGATGAAAAAATATTAAATTCCAACATGATAGATTCAGTATATTTAATACTTTTTTGGAGTATATATAATCTTTATATACGGCAAACTTTCACACACTCTTCACCTTTGGTGAGCCTTGAACCCTTACCAAACAGATTTTCTTCCACCACTGGCTCAACATAAGAGCGTTTCAATTAAATTATTATTACTACTTTTTTTATCCTAATCTGTTCCAACAAAGGCATGATTAGTAGATTCACCAACACCCATAAGTGCACAAATGTTCCCATGGTGATGATTGTTGACTACTTATATGTGTAATCCAAATACGTGAAAGGAACAAGCTTGTTCAAGTTCTAAATATTAGAGCTCTATTTGAAGTTTAAAATTTTATTTTGCTAATTGAATTTTGTTTTTCTTGGCAAGTTAGCCATGATAGATATCTATGCTCTAAGTTCAGGTGTAGAAGATAGGTTTATTATGCATTATGCTCATTAGTATACTTGTATAGGCTTAGAATCAAGTTATTCAGTAGTATAGCCTTGGTTTATCACGCTCAACATTATCCTATATATGTATCAGTACATGGAAAACAGTGAAATAGAATGCTAAGAATTGATGCAACGAACAAGTATAGGTGCTAACTTTATTGTAAGTAGAAGCTAAAGAATACAAATGATAAGTTAACTTCCAAAATACCAGCACACCTTCTCAAATTGGCTGACGTCAGTAGTTCTGGCTACACGAAAACTAAGGACTTCTTTTTTCTCTTCCCTGCCAACACATCAGTGATGGATATGAGGTAAAGAAAAAGTCATCAATTTACATTAGAGGAAAACCTAAAACTGTGCTAGTTCAGTATATAGACAAAATTAAGTATACATTACATAAATTACCATGGTTCACTGCACCAAGAAATCAAATTCATGATAAAATGGGCATGTATGGAAACAAATACGAAGTTCTAAATCTTAAAATCTTTTTTTTCAGTTCAAGTTGATAGAATCTCAAAGTGAAAACCACTAATTTACCCTTCATATTAACTACTAATTTAAAAAAATCAAATTTCCAAAAATCTGGGATTATAATTGCAATGACCCACTTTTAAAGTTCTATCACCCTCGGGGTACCAAATGAGTACGCTTAAAAAGACATAGAAAAGAAAACCATGAAATACATGATAAGCTCCCATCCCGAGATATACTTTATTGAGATTAAATGTTCAAACTTGAACCTTAATATGTATCACAGAGTGACAAATAGAGGCTGTTCAAATATCCAACCTAATTCAAGTGAACCTCTCACATCCATTAGCAATTTGGCGGAACATTTTAGCATCAAGAAACTTCACATTACATCTTTTAGTCTTGTGCAGCAAGGTTGGGACTAAAAACATGAAGCAGGACATAAAGGCGAAGTAAGGCATGAAAATGTAATGAAAAGCACAAAATCCAACTTTTTATCATGACCCATAAAGTTGATAAGTACCAAGGCCAAAGAAGTGATAAAATAATTACCTATGCTCTAGTATTCGCTTCTCAGTTTTGGAGACCGAATTTTGAAGCCATTCCAACAGAGCTTTTAATTTATCAACCTGCATAATAATTAGATTATCAGACTAAATATAATTCTTCAAAAAACTAAGGACTAAGCAGTATAAACACCCTGGTCAGCGTGGCATCACACCATGTTCAATTTTTCCTTCCCGACTTTGTGTGTCATAAGTATACATAGAAGCATGTGTTCTCCAAAGTTGTTTGCTAATCTTGTTCCACATAGCATTCATATAGCTACTTATCGTATTTGACGCACAAAGCTTGGGTCTACACTAAGACACATGTGGTGATCTTAAAGCTAAACATAAAAATACAAAACAACAAATATGCCAAAAAGTAAATGTTATGGGTATCATAAGAATTAAACAAAATCACTTTTCCCTAAGTTTATATGCAAATCTTGTTTCCTAACTGCGTGTAGCACTTTCTGTCGTTAACTTAAATAGTGGCCTTGGGGTTGCTACCACGAGGTGTTTTTCCTTTAAACACCAAATGTTTTCTTTTATTTCTTTTTTTGCAAAACTTAGTTACGTAACTTTTTTATCTATATGTGTCCAGACCTTTTAGACATCTCCCAATCTAAGTCATAATTTTGTCCCCTTTGCCATTCACACAAAACGGGATGCTCACACCGTGTTGCCAAATTCTTGATTCAATCGATAAGTTAAAGAATGAAATTGAGAATAATGGTTCAGCTAAAAAGAAATCTTGATATAAATGTTGCAACCTAGAATCAATTTAATAATAATCAGCTGTTCCTGTAGCTATTGATTAAAAAACGTTGCAGTTCCTGAAAATGTTGAAGGATTGTTACTGAAAAGGTGTAACAACCCGTCCCACATGATATAGAAGATTAGATTTATAAGTTCCTTCTAAGCTCATAACTGTGGGCTACCAATAAAGTCCACCATGGTTTTAAGTTGATTTGAAGGTTATTGGGCTAGCTAGCAGCTTTGGGCTATGGAGGGTTATACAAATGGTATCAGCCGATCCTTGTACCAAGGGGATGGTGGGGCAAATCTCGTTGAGCATGATGAATCCCTAAGGGGGCGGGTGTTTGTAACATCTTAGGTGAATCCCACGTCAAGAATTTAAAATGGGGGAGTTTGTAACAACCCATCCCACACAAATAAATTATTAGATTTGTAAGTTCCTTATAAGCTCAAAGTTGTGAGCTATCAATAACTTCTGCCATGATTTTAAGTTGATTTGGAAGTTATTGGGCTAGCTTTGCTGCTTTGGACTATGGGGCGTTACAATTACTAACCCAACAAATATAGCTATTTTGGTAAGGGAAATGCAAGTTTTAACTCCCAAAGAAAAGATGACTTCACAAGTACAGTACACACACACAGCATGAGACTAAAAGAAGATTTAAATTACCATTAATTAATCAAGCTACAGTAGTTGACGTCCCAGACCAAATTGACGTCACTTGAGTGAAAATTTGACATAAACGATAAAGAAGGAAGGCCTACCATGGAAATTGAAGCTCAAGATTAAGATGAACCTTACTTTCTGAGAATGAGTCTCTGGTGTATCCCCTTTTTTCAACAATCTTTTCTTTAGTAGAAGTGACTTCAAACTGCAGCATAATTGAATGTGGGCAACAGATTCTTTTGTAGCCTGCATCAAGAAATGTGTGTTTTTTTCAAGAATATTTAAGCCACTGTCTACAGTGATGGAGCACTTTAATAGCCCCAAGCCCCCAACAACTATATTGAACTTTCACCAAATATTGCTAAATTATATTGCAAGTTTTCGTCAAAAGTTCGACCCAAGTAAAAGTTATTTGAAGATTAGCAAAAACAACACTGGAGAGTTGAAGTGCAAGACTGTTTAACATGATCCAGAAGATTTAAATTATGTCCACAGAAAAGCCACAAATTTAGGAGTTTTACGGTAAGGGTGTATTCTATGAGGCACTAACAGCTCGTAAAAGTGTCATGTCATGTGACTTCAGGCAACTCAGATGTATCCCCCGTTACGTATTTCACACTGAAACTGGTTGTGGGTTTGTTATCTCTTACTATTAACAATGAGGAGAACCCTCAATATATACACAATACTAGGTTCCTATTCTTGGGCCTATGGGCCTTACACTAATGGACTAGAATATACATACTACTTTAACACTCCTCCTCAAGTTGGAGCATATATGTTAATCATGCCCAACTTGTTACAAATGAAATCAATCTGAGTCTTCCGGAGAGGTTTAGTAAGAATATCCGCAAGTTGAAATTCTGTCTTGACATATATTGGCTGAATGGATGGAGGATCTGCTTTAGTCCCTACTACTCGATTTATGATTAAATGACAATCAACCTCAATATGTTTTGTCCTTTCATGAAATACTTGATTCTTAGCGATATGCATAGCCGATTGACTATCACAATATAACCTCATCAAGTCGTCAGAAACAACCCCGAGTTCTCTAAGAAGACGACGAACCCATATCATCTCTGACGTGACATCTGCCATGGCTCTATACTCTGACTCGGCACTCGATCTGGACACCGTGTGTTGCTTCTTACTCTTCCAGGACACAAGATTTCCACCAACAAACACACAATACCCAGTCGTAGATCTTCGTGAAATAGGGCATCCTGCCCAATCTGCATCTGAGAATCCTGATATCCGTCCATCCCCCTTCTCTCTAAATGCACCCACACGACAGTGACCCTGATCAGAATATAATATCCCTCGACCTGGTGTGGTCTTGAGATACCTCAATACACGAAGAGCAGCACCCCAGTGTCCGGTGTATGGTGTGGCCATGAACTGACTCAGAACACTAACCGCAAATGATATATCCGGTCGAGTGACTGTCAAATAATTAAGTTTCCCAACCAGTCGCCTATATCGTTCAGGGTCCTTCATCGGACTTCCATCTTCAGGAAGGAGTTTCCCTGTAGGAAGCATTGGGCTATCAGCTGGTTTGCAACCCAGTAACCCACACTCCGTCAACATATCAAGGACATACTTCCGTTGAGAGAGAAGTATTCCTTGTGGAGAACGTGACACCTCTATGCCAAGGAAATACCGAAGTCGGCCTAAGTCGGTAATCTGAAACTGAGACTGAAGAAACTGTTTGAGTTTGGTAATCCCAACCTCATCATCTCCTGTGATTATGATATCATCCACATAAACTACTAAAATAATCCTTCGTCCATGGAGATGTCTGAAGAAAACAGAGTGGTCATATGCACTTCGAACCATGCCAAATTCTCCCATAACATCAGAGAAACGCCCAAACCATGCTCTGGGACTCTGCTTAAGGCCATATAGGGAGCGACGTAACCTGCAAACTTTTGAAGCCTCCTCCTCGACAACAAATCCAGGTGGCTGCTCCATATATACCTCCTCCTCAAGAACACCATGAAGGAAGGCGTTCTTGACATCAAGCTGGTGGAGCGGCCAATGATGAATGGCAGCCAGAGAGATACAGATGCGGACAGATGGCATTTTGGCAACTGGAGAGAATGTCTCGTCATAATCAATGCCGTAAGCTTGAGAATAACCTTTAGCAACCAAACGGGCTTTCAGGCGATGTAAAGATCCATCAGGGTTGAGTTTAACAGTGAACACCCAACGACAACCAATAATACGCTTCCCATGAGGAAGCGGCTCAAGATCCCACGTGTGATTTGCTCGAAGAGCCCCTATTTCCTCTTCCATAGCCTTTCGCCATCCTGGGTGATTAAGAGCTGTCATCACATCCTTGGGAACTGGGTAGGAGTCAATGGCAGTGGTGTAGGCATGGGATGCACGGGAGAGGTGAGCATAGGCAACATAATCCTGAATAGGGTAACGAGTGGAATGTCTAGATGCTTTACGGAAAGCTATAGGTATATCGGGTTTCGGTGCACCGGGTGGATCATATATAGGTGTATCATCTGGTGGCGGATCAGGGGTAGAATGAGTAGTGGCGGGTAAGGGTATATCAGGCTCAGGCATCGGTGGTGGAACTAAGGATGTCCCCGTATCAGGATCCGGTTGTGAATCAAGTGTCGGTACCGTCTTATCCTTATGTCGTCGAGCATATGTGAAGACCAGTGGTGGAGGCATTGTAGGTAGGCCAGATGTGTTACTAACAGTATCTGAGGAATCTGAGACCGGAGAGGTGGATGTAGATGGAACAAAAGGCAGATCAATCGTGTGAGAATCGGGTTCGGGTTCAGGATCGGGAAACAAATCAAAAGGTGGGGTAAGAGACGTGGAGAAGTAAGGACATGACTCATGAAAAGTGACATCAGCACTTGTAAAGTATCGATGAAGAGACGGACTGTAACAACGATACCCTTTTTGAACACGAGAGTAACCAAGGAAGACACATCGAATAGCTCGAGGGTCAAGCTTAGTAAGACCTGGACGATGATCATGAACGTACGCAACACACCCAAAAATTTTGGGTGCAAGAGAAAATGGGTTACCTTTAGGGAATAAGACAGAGAACGGAGTCTGACCCTTAAGAACAGATGATGGCATACGATTTATCAGGTAAGCAGCAGTAAGGACAGCATCACCCCAGAATCGGTGAGGGACATTAGAGTGAAACATGATTGTGCGTGCAACATCCAATAGATGACGGTTCTTGCGTTCAGCAATTCCGTTTTGCTGAGGGGTATACACGCAGGAAGACTCGTGAACAATGCCATGTAGTTTCAAATGGTTAGAAAACTCGGTGGATAGATACTCTTTTGCATTATCAGTGCGTAAGGTTTTGATAGATGTGTTAAATTGATTTTTTACATAAGAATGAAATTCACGAAAAATGGAGCTAACTTCACTACGAGATTTCATCAAATAAACCCAAGTGGCGCGAGAATAATCATCAATAAATGTAACAAAGTACTGAAAACCCAATGTAGATTTGGTAGGGCAAGGACCCCATACATCAGAATGCAAAAGTTCAAACAAAGTACTGACTCTACTAGACACTTTCGGGGGATAAGGGCGCCTAGTATGTTTACCAAGCTGACATGACTCACAATGAAAATCATAAGGAATAGGAAAATCCGGTCTCATTTGCCTCAAAACCGCTATAGAGGGATGACCTAGCCGGCAGTGAGTCTCCCTCATACTGGAATCACATATGTTTGCTGTAGGGCGTGACGGTAAGGATAGACGGTAGAGGCCTCTTGATTCAAAACCGGTGCCAATCAGCCGGTTCGTCCCTAGTTCCTGAAAAATACAGTGAGTAGGAAAAAAGGTTGCAGAACAGTTATTTTGTTTTGTAATTTGACTGACTGAACAAAGATTATCAGGAAATTTAGGAACAAACAAAATAGAGGAGAGGCGTAGGTTTGTCGAATTGTTAATGGATCCAATGCCCTCAACTGGGCATGAAGATCCATTAGCAATTCGAACGGGTGGATGGAAAGCTTCATGTAGGCTAGAAAGGATACCTTGATTCCCAGTCATGTGATGAGTAGCTCCAGAATCAATAACCCAAGATGAATCAAGACTAGAAAGTGTACCTGAATGGGCAGAGTTGACTTGTGCACTATGGCTGGCTTGTGCAGTATTGGCTTGTGCACTGTGACTGGTTGTCTGTGAGATCAGTAACTGCTGGAGCCGATTATACTCCTCCTGGCTGAGCATGTAAGTAGGGGCAGTTTGCTCAAGAGGCTCATCAGTGGTAGCCATTTTGGCTCTAGGACGGGGAGGTGGCTGAGATCCAAGGGGGCGATTTGGACAATTGTACTTCGTGTGTCCATCCAGTTTGCAATAGTGACAAGTAATACCATTACCTCGGCCAATCCCCTTCCGCTGAGCAGTATGAGAACCTCGGCCAAAACTTTTACCAACGGATGAAGCAGTAGTGGTATACATGGCAGAGGTGTCGATGGATCCAGGAGTCGTCGTGTCGGAGCCGTACATCTCTCGCAGGAGATGATATGTGGATGCCACAGAGGAGATAGCGGTAGAGTTGCTCAACAATAGGTGTCGAGCACTAGAGTACTTAGAAGATAGACCAGCAATGAACATCATAACATCCATCTTAGTATTGCGCTCCTTCTGAACTTTCAAGTCAGTAGTAGGTGGGAACAAAGTATGTAGCTCATCCTGAAGTTTTGAGAACCGAGTAAAGTAATCCGTGAATGACGAATCACCTTGCTCGACTCTCGTATATGCCTGAACCACAGAATAAGCATGAGACAATGATTCCTTCGCAGAGAAGGATGAAGAGAGATGGTTCCACATTTCTTTTACAGTAGAAAAGTTTTGCGCGATAGCAAGTGTTTGTGGCTCCATTGCATTCCATAGAGCCATTTGAATACCACTATCATCAATACGCCATTCACGGGTAATAAGATCAGGAGGGTCTTTAGTCAGATGGTCTTCTTTGTCCAAACTTGTAAGACCCTTTTGGACAAATAGACTCCACGAGTTCCAATTATCAGAATTAAGTTTAATCGGAATACGTAAAACTGATGTGAAGTTAATTATACCCGGGGCAATATGACTTGCCTGAACTTCCTTAGGCTTTCCGTCTCCCATTTAAGTGAGCAGAAAAGTGAACAGAAAAGTGTACCAGAAAAGTGAACAGTAATTCCGGCGTGAACAGTAACTCCGGCGTGAACAGTGGCGGCAGCAGGTTCCGGGCGGGAACAGTGGCGGCAGAGGGCGGGAGCAGGTTCCGGGCAGATTCTGGCGGCGTCTGGTGGCGGTAGGCGGCGGCGGCGGCAGCAGGTCTGGATGATTCCGGCGACGGCGTCCGGGCAGATTCTAGCGGCGTCAGGTGGCAGCAGAGAGCGGCAGCAGGTCTGGATGATTCCGGCGACGGCGGCTAGGGTTCCGGCGACGGCGGCTAGGGTTTGTACCAAGAGTTAGGCTCTGATACCATGAAACTGGTTGTGGGTCTGTTATCTCTTACTATTAACAATGAGGAGAACCCTCAATATATACACAATACTAGGTTCCTATTCTTGGGCCTATGGGCCTTACACTAATGGACTAGAATATACATACTACTTTAACACACACTAAGTAGTTAACTTTTATAATAGAATCGGCACTTGTGTTAGGACAATGAAAACCCTCAAGCTTGATCTTCTCACTGACTATTGTTATGATGGGACAACTCCTGCTTCTCCTTTAAACATTGGAATGAACCAGAAGCTGAAAATATTTGTTGTAACAATTTCGAGCTTTTGGACACTGATCCACACCATAATTACTCCTACATAAATATATTCAGCTACGTTTTCGGAACAGGTGTTTCATAAAGCCTTAATGTCTTAAGATGTACCAAATTGCCATGTTGAGTTGTGATGTCGGTGTCACTGGCTCAGTGCCACATCAAGTCAAAGGTTTGTTATAGATCTTGTTTAGTTTAATGGAGATAAGTTGAACAATAATGTTATATAACACCGCACAAAAACTAAGCTCCTGCCAATCTTACCTTTAATGATGCAAGACTTTGTGCTTCAGATGAATGTAAGCCCTCGCCTGCAGATTTCTGGCATTTCATCTTATTCAAGCTTTGCTGTATTTGTGAGATTTCAGAATCTATTCTGAGGGAAGATCACGGAGCAGGAGAATAGATATAATAACAGTTAGAAGTGGTACAAAAGTACAGGTCTACAAAAATAGCTTAAGAACAGTAATTCAACAAATCTTTTAGATAAAAAAAGAAAATGTTGCAAATTCCATATCTATTCTAGGAAATAATTAGAACCATTTTTCCTATTATTTGTGTTGATTCATTTTCTAGGATAAAGATTGTAAGATGGAACAATTAAGCCTCTCACCTGCACTAATCATCAATGGTCTTCTTCTCCTGTTGTCCTCACAATACAAAGAGCAAACTCCTTTAGATACTACAACATTATTTTATAAGGAGTCATTTTTTTAAAATTTTAGATCCAATTTGGCAGGTAATCCTCACTATATATTGGGAACACTCTATTCAATCATTCATGTGGTCACATGCTTGGTGCAGATAACAGAAGAACGACGAGATCAAATGATCCGTAACCAGTAATCAGTTATCAATTTATTTTTATTTAATCTCTTAATCTTTTGCAGATAAAAGTAGCATTCCAGCTTGAATAAGCATGCTTCATTCAGGAAAGGAGAAAAAAATGGATCCAGGAAGCAGGTATCTCTCTTTCAAAAAGAAAGTACACACTTTATTGAAATAAATTGCAGAAAGAATATGATACATTGTAGCTTTCTAGAAAGATATCACGTAGAAGTCTACACCAGGCACATGCAAACCAGACTAGACTCTTTCCTCACTCACCTTGCTACGTCAGGAGTTACTTTCAGCCCGGTAATTGCACTTTGAGCAAATTGAAGCAATTCTTCCCTCCTTACCTGAGACAAGTTATGGGGATACAGAAGTCAACCCTATAGATTCTATTAAATCAAGTGTCTTGACTGATAATATTACCAGCATTTCACAATCATATGCTGAGAATGCTTCGGCCATATCTTGTATACTTTTCACAACTACATTATGGACTTCCCTCCCTCCTGTTAGACACAACCTACATCCAGAAAAAGGGTAAAAACAACAGATGGTAAGTTCAATTAATACCCTCTGCAGGTTTTGCTTTGGAAAAATTCTATCTGATCAAATCCATCTTAGCTAGCTAAGGTTAAACTTTTATGCGTAAATGATGAATATATTGGGCTCCAGAAGCCATGATATGAAGAAAAAGAACACAAAAAAGAACAAAAAAATAATCAGAATGAACCAAACCACACATCCAGTATGTCCCACTCGGAAGTAGGGTCTGGGGGTGAGATGTAAGCAGACTTGTCCCCTACCCCAAAGAGTATAACGTTGTTTCCGTGAAAAATAATCAGAATAGTTACCCAAATATTTCATGCAGTAAGAAAAGCTCCTCCTCATTCGGTGCTCCAAGAATCTGAGTCAGACAAAAGAGTGAACCTGCGGTTAAACTCCATGAATCAGCAAATACAAAACAACTGATGTGGTATTAAAAAAAGAAGCATTATGAACTAGCGACAAGCATAAAGATGAACCTCACATATTATTGATGGGAGTTTGGTAGAGAAAACGTAATAGAGCTCCCAGATTGATTTTATATAACGTAAAAATTCCAACAAAATTTCCTCAGCGGAATTCTTGTCGTATAGCTTTGTACAAAATTGTAATCACAATAGTCAAACAGGTGATGTCTTTCTTCT
Source organism: Saussurea involucrata (assembly GCA_033807775.1). Taxonomy (NCBI): domain Eukaryota; kingdom Viridiplantae; phylum Streptophyta; class Magnoliopsida; order Asterales; family Asteraceae; genus Saussurea; species Saussurea involucrata. The sequence continues at coordinate 8,645,298 of CM066325.1, read as the reverse complement.
ATTCATTCAAGAGAATGTAGGCACAATGATGCGGGCCTTGGCGTGGAGGACCGGGCGTTACTTTTCATGGAGACCTATGATCGGGGTAACAAAGGGCACAACACTTAAATCGCCATAACTTTGGCATAATAAATTAACCGAATGTTTCTAGTACAAATTGTTGTCTAGGTTCTTGTAACCACCTGGAAATATGAGGAGTCTAGGAAGGTGGACTGCCCTACCTATAAATATATTTGCATTGTAATGGAGAAGGGGGACTTTGATTTTTATATATCCCAAATTTTGAGTTCTCGTAAATTCAAATTTGAAGCCTAGGTTCGGTATTCGTCGAATCAACGAATCGTAGAAGAGATTAGCCACGGGTATTCATTGAGAATCAACGTGTTTTAATCTGTTACTTGAATTACCGCTGCATCAGTTGGTATCAGAGCCGAATTCTTGGTTCTAATGCCTCCGAGAAGACCCCCACGGGTTCATAGACTCGATGAGGTCTATGAACGTGAATTGGAGCAACGTTTTATGGCACGAATGGAGGCACGGTTGGATCAAGTGGTTGATCAATTGACCGACCGGATGGCAGATTTGGTGAATCAGAGGGAACGTCATCCTCGAACTCCTCCACACTCGGATGGTGATAATTTCGAAAACGTGTTCGGTAGTGAGAGTGATGGTTCGTCTTCCGAAGGAACTCCGAGAAGGCGGCCAAGGCGGGTTCCAGAAATTGACAACAGGCGTTGTGAGGCCGGAATGAGAATTGATATCCCAAAATTTGATGGGGATAGTTTGAATCCGGAAGGGTTCATAGATTGGTTGGCTACAGTGGAGGAAGTGTTTGAATTCAAAGAGGTTCCCGAAAACAAACGAGTAGTGTTGATTGCTACTAGGCTTCGTGGGAGAGCCTCTGCATGGTGGCAACAATTGAAACAAACCCGAAGCAGGCTTGGAAAGTCAAAGGTCGTGACGTGAGAGAAGATGAAAAAGTATTTACGTTCCAACTTTTTGCCCCATAATTTCCAACGATTGATGTACCAACGATTGCAGAATCTGAAACAGGGAGCCAAGTTGGTTGATGATTATACGACTGAGTTTTATCAGTTGATCGCTCGTAACGATATTCAAGAGTCGGAGGAGCAACTTGTTGCTCGATATATTGGAGGTTTGAGGGTCCAGATTATGGATTCCGTGAACATGTTTGATCCGGTGACAATTGCTGAGGCACACCAACGCGCTTTGGCTTTCGAGAAACAAAATCACCGGGGGGTGGTTCATATTCGTTTGCCAATACGGGAGGTAGTTCTGGTTCGAATAGTGGTTTGCCCCGTGCTGGACCTGATCAGAAGAGACCGATGAGTAGCAGTGTTGGCCCAACTCCAAAAGGGGCCGGTAGCAGTGGTTTAAAATGCTTCAATTGCGGGAGACAGGTCACAGACAATCAGAGTGTAAAAAGGCTGGGAAGAGAAGTTTGTTTGCACAGCCTGATGAGTGGCAAGAGGATGAAGGTGAGGAGGATTACCAAGATAATCCTTTGTATGACACCGAGCCACCATACGAAGAAGAGGTCGTAACTGGAGATGTGGGGGTGAATTTGGTTGTGAGACGCTCTTGTTTTACACCAAAGGTCACTGACGATGATTGGCTCAAGCACAACATTTTTCAGTCTACGTGTACCATTTTGGGTAAGGTTTGCACTTTCGTTATTGACTCAGGAAGTTGTGATAATTTGATCTCTGAAGAGGCTGTTCGAAAGCTAACCTTGAAGACAGAAAATCACCCCAAACCATATAAGCTCCAGTGGCTTAAGAAAGGTGGCGAGGTAACAGTCTCTAAACGCGCTCTTGTTCCTTTTTCTGTTGGTACCAAGTATAAGGATGATGTATGGTGTGATGTGGTTGCTATGGATGCGTGTCATTTATTGTTGGGCAGACCTTGGGAGTATGATCGCAATATAGATCATAACGGTCGAGCCAATACTTATAGTTTCTTATTTGGTGGTGCTAAGATAACTCTTATGCCTAGTAAGCCAAAAGAATTAGTTACCAAACCTTCGGGCACTCTCTTGACTCTTGCTCAATTTGATGATGAGTTAGGAGAGGCAGAAAATGTTTTTCTGCTGATAGGAAAGGAAGTGCCTCAGGAGGTTGAGATTCCAGAAGCTATGGTTCCTCTACTTGAGGAATTTGCTGATGTTTTCCCAGGGGAGTTGCCTGATGGTTTGCCTCCTTTGCGTGACATCCAACATCACGTTGATTTAGAGCCTGGGGCCCAACTGCCTAATAGGCCACATTACAGATGAGTCCTAAGGAGCATGAGGAGTTACGCCGACAGGTTGAGGAGTTGGTTTCTAATGGACATGTCCGGGAGAGCATGAGCCCTTGTGTCGTTCCTGCTTTGCTGACTCCAAAAAAAGATGGAACGTGGCGTATGTGTGTTGATAGTCGTGCCATCAACAAGATCACTGTAAGGTACAGATTTCCTATTCCTCTCTAGGATGATTTACTTGACCAAATCAGTGGTGCCACTATTTTCACAAAGCTAGATTTAAAAAGTGGGTATTATCAGATTCGACTTAGGCCGGGTGATGAAGGGTTGTATGAGTGGTTGGTGATGCCCTTCGGTTTATCAAACGCTCCTAGTACCTTTATGCGTGTGATGAACCAATTGTTTAGGCCTTTTATTGGTAAATTTGTGGTAATCTACTATGATGACATTCTTATTTACAGTGCTACTTTTTGTGAGCATGTAAACCACGTTCGACAAGTTTTGACCTTACTTCGTAAGGATAGATTCTATGCAGCTGTTAAGAAGTGTGTGTTCATGGTGCCCAAGGTACTGATTTTGGGGTATGTTATATCTGGGAAAGGGATACAGGTGGACGAGTCTAAAGTGACGGCAGTTAAACAGTGGCCAACGCCAGTGACCATAACTGAAGTCCGCAGCTTCCATGGTCTTGCTTCGTTTTATCGGCGATTTATTCCACACTTCAGCACTATTATGGCACCGGTGACCGACTGTATGAAAGGAAAGACCTTTGCTTGGACCGAAGCGGCAGAATCGGCTTTTCAGTTGATCAAAGAGAAGCTCACAACCGCACCCATTCTGATATTGCCAGATTTCTCTCAAGTTTTTGAGTTACACACTGATGCCTCAAAGGTTGGGATTGGAGCAGTTTTAAGCCAAAGGGGGCGACCTGTTGCTTATTTCAGTGAGAAGCTGACGGGGCTAAAACTGCGGTACAATACTTATGATGTTGAATTCTATGCGGTAGTCCAAACTGTGAAGCATTGGCGTCATTACCTTTTTCATAAGGAGTTTGTTTTATTTACTGATCATGATTCTTTGAGGCATATCCGTAGCCAAGACAAGATCTCACATAAGCATGGGAGGTGGATCGCCTTCTTGGAGAAGTTCACTTTTGTTGTGAAACACAAATCAGGGGCCTCAAATAGAGTGGCGGATGCTTTGAGCAGGCGGAGTAATATGCTAGTCTCTATGAGGGTTGTTGTGCCGGGCCTCGATACTCTCATGGAGCAGCTCGTTGTTGATCCTTACTTTTCTGTCATTTTACAGGATATACAATCTGGACAGAACTCAGACTTTCTAATACATGATGGTTTCCTTTTCAAGGGAAATCAATTATGTATCCCCGACTCTAGCTTTCGTCTTCAAATCATTAAAGAGTTGCACGGTGAAGAACATGTTGGACGAGATCGCACTTTACAGCTAGTGCAATCATCATATTTCTGGCCTACTATGCGAAAAGAGGTGGAACGGTTTGTTAAGAGATGCAGGATTTGTCAGGTTTCAAAGGGCACGACCACCTATGTTGGACTTTATCTACCTTTGCCTGTCCCTTTGCAGCCTTGGGTGGATATAAGCATGGATTTCGTGTTGGGGTTACCACGTACTCAGAGAGGTAATGACTCCATCTTTGTAGTTGTTGACCGTTTTTCTAAAATGGCGCACTTTATTCCTTGCAAGAAGACGACAGATGCAGTTAATGTGGCTCAGTTGTTCTTTCGGGATGTTTACCGTTTGCATGGTTTACCATCTTCCATTGTTTCTGACAGAGATACTCGTTTTTTAAGTCATTTTTGGCGTAGTCTGTGGAAAATGGTAAACACTCAGCTTAATTTCAGCAGTGCTTACCATCCTCTGACGGATGGGCAAACTGAAGTTGTTAATCGGTCCCTTGGTGTAACACCCTCAAATTTGGAACGAGCAACTAAATAAAATTTCAATAAAATACCCAACAAGATAAAATCATTTCTACAATTCATTCCTTAAATTACCCCGGAATTTAAAACATTATAATTCTCTCAATAAATTAACTTAAACGGGTGTTACTTAACACGACACAAGTTGCTAATTCCAAATACGTGCGGAAGACTTCACTAATTCAAATCACCTCGCGAACACTCTACTAGCACACGACCTTTCACACGTGTCACTAGAACTACTCCCAACCTGAGACCTGTTGCACATGCCGACAAATAAAAAGGGTTAGGCTTACGCCTAGTGAGTTCAAGCATTTTATCATGACTATATAAATTCATAAATCAAGAGGAGTGTAGCTTTTAGTCATGATTCAAAAAGAGTTTACTTTAAATGTAAAGCACCCATTTTCCAAATCCCACAATTCCCATAAATGAAATCTTTAATGCAATATGATTTCCAAAATAGACTCATTCCCAAAATCCACGTAATAGGGTGAAATACCATTTGATACTTAAAATAATTAAATCCATAATTCAATTTGTCATTATTCCAAAAACATTCCAAACACGGTAAAGATATAAACCACAACTTGCATATCATGGAAAACAATCCATATAAATATAACACGTCACCGAAAACATGAGTAGCAATAAATACCCAAAACAACACCTTTCGGTGACGGGGGAGACCCGTATACATCGCACGTGACGGAACACCAAAGTGGGTCACTTACTATGTAATAAAAACACCCACGTGGCTAATCTCGTAAACTAGGCTCAATCACTCCAGGTCTATTGCCCGCGAGACTAGGGAGCTCCCCAACTTCAACCACTCCAGGTCTATACGTTGGGTCGCTCCAAATCCACAACAGCACATTGGGATTACACCTTACTGCCCGTGAGACGACGCCCGACCATGTAGGCCCACGCCTTACTTATCACGGATCCTGATGCCTATCCCGTGCTACATTACATTACTATGTCTATGGATCCATGGCTAACAAGGTCTAACACATTACACGACTCCAAACATATAAACAAATGCATTTAAACATGCAATTCCCAAATAACGTAAATCATAAATCAAAACTCAACTCTGATACTATCGACACGGACACTTGTTCTCGAGTCGTAATAAAACCCAATACTGAGCCACAAGCTCAACCAATTCGAAAGATAATTCATAAAAGTCATAAAATGTCATTAAGTACAACAACACACACCGGTTGTCGGTAAGTACTTCAAATCCATGAAAACCCGAAATAAAATCTTGGATCGGGATAACCCTCATTTCCAAAGAGGACTCACACCCTTTACGTTTCAAAACATCACATGACGTATTATATGCATGTTTCCAAAACATCCACAATGCATTTTTATAATAAATAGACTCCATTTATTACCTAAAATCAACAACTCATTTCATGTATGATTTATTATCACATTTTTCCAAAATATCCAAAAGTCCCAAATATGGGTGTTTTACACATTTATGAAGACAAACACTTCAAAAGAGTTAAATCAACCAAATAACTCAACCATATACATTTTCAAGTAAAACACATACATATTTGTAAAATACTCATTTTGGCATGTACAACGTTTTCGCAAAGTAACTTGAACTCACCTTTGCTAGATTAAGCTAAATCTAGAGTTTCTCCAACGTAAGCTCCTTTGATGAAGTTTGCATCCTCAAGCCAAAACTTCCAAAAACCTAGATTTATGAAATCTCAACCAAAAATATTACAATCCAACCATAAGGAATCATTCCCTAACCATAACACATCAAAATCCCCAAATATGTCAAACCCTAGTTCTTAAATATGAGGTAAACCATATTTCCTTAATCCAACGACACCAAAATCGTTCAACAACTTCACAAGATGGAAAGAAGATGAAATTAACAACAATAACATCTTTAGGTGGGAAGAGATTACCTTAACCAATAGAACCTTCCAAAACAACTCTTAATCTCCACAAAAGCTCCAAGCTTCCAAAAATGCCCAACAATGGAGGAAGAGGGTTGATTACAACTTAGATGGTGAAGAAATGAGGAAGAAAAGGGGAGAGGATGGTGTTTCTTGAGAAAATCGGCTGAGAGAGAGTTAGGTCAAGAGAGATGTAAAAATGAAGAAGATGAAATGAAAAAAAAAGGATTTAAAGCCCTTCTGGAGCCCGTCGGCGATATTGACAGGCGATAGTGACATAGTCACTATCGCTGGGGCATAGTCGCTCACACTCAACCACCCGCGGTACACTTCAGGCGAGAGTGACAGGGCGATAGTGACATGGTCACAATCGCCGGGCACAATCGCTCAAGCCCTTCCACTCTCGGTACACATTGGGCGATAGTGACACGGCGATTGTGACAGTGTCACTATCGCCGGGCACAATAGCTCAGGATGTACCGAAACTCGTTTTGGCCATAACTTCCTCGTTCTAGCTCCGTTTTCGCTCCGGAAAGAACCGTTGGACTCGTATTCGAATTCCCCATCCAACAAGACAATAAAATCTAGGATTTAACTCCAAATCCTATTTTCCATATTATCCTTACAAGATCGATTCCTCCTGAACCAAAATCGTACTTACCCGAAAATCACGGGTGTTACACTTGGTAATCTTTTACGGTGTCTGGTGGGTGATCATGTTAAAGCATGGGATCAGAAGCTTTGCCAAGCTGAGTTTGCTCATAATCATGCTGTCAACAGGAGTACCGGGTTTTCGCCATTTCAGGTCGTCTATTCTGCTCAGCCACGAGGACCACTCGATTTGATGTCACTTCTAGTTGTTGGCTCGGTTCCAAAGAAAGTGCAGGATTTTGTGGACGGGTTACACGAAGTTCATAAAACTGTGCATGAGAACTTGGTTCGTGCTAACGCCAAGTACAAACATCATGCTGATTAGACGCGTAGGCATGTTGATTTTGAGGTTGGTGACTTTGTTTGGGCAGTATTGACTAAAGATTGGTTTTCGGTTGGGGAGTATAACAAGTTGTCAGCCAAGAAGATTGGCCAGTGGAGATTGTTGAGAAGATCAATCCTAATGCTTATCGCCTGAAGCTGCCAAGCCATATTCGTTGTGCCGATGTTTTCAATGTGAAGCACTTGCTACCTTCATGGGGATTCTTCAGATGATGAAGCTGCTGCAAATTCGGGTTTTCAATGTGAAGCACTTGCTACCTTTTCATGGGGATTCTTCAGATGATGAAGTTGCTGCAAATTCGGGGCCGAATTTTGTCTACCCAGGGGGGAATGATGCGGGCCTTGGCGTGGAGGACCGGGCGTTACTTTTCATGGAGACCTATGATCGGGGTAACAAAGGGCACAACACTTAAATCGCCATAACTTTGGCATAATAAATTAACCGAATGTTTCTAGTACAAATTGTTGTCTAGGTTCTTGTAACCACCTGGAAATACGAGGAGTCTAGGAAGGTGGAATGCCCTACCTATAAATATATTTGCATTGTAATAAGGAAACCCTAATACTAAAACAAGAAAGTGGATCTCTATAATACTATATCTAACAAAAATAACTGTAATTTAATGCACAATTTAAATAGCAAATTTTTCACCTCTAACCTTTTTCCTGATTCTTATACAACAAAAAGAATTTGAAGGAAACTTCTCAACCAAATACATCATTATGAAGGTCAATAGCTTTAGACAAACTGATGGGTGTCGTGTGCAGCTTAAAGATTGAAGCTACCATTCTATCTTCTATGACCCAGAAAATTGCAAAGCCATTGATTTGTCGATTGTACATCTTTATAGATTGTATAATGGTATCTACAAATAAATCTACACTGTTTTTTCCTTGCTTGAGAGTAATTTGACAAAAGAAGGTCAAATGGCTTGCCAAAACTTCAAACAACTAGTAATGAGCCAAAGGCATACACAGTTTGATTACTCTTTACTGGCTGAAATCCCAAAATAAATCTTAGTTGAAACTGCATAGATGTTACCATACTAAGAATGAAGAATATGAAGGCACCAGAAGGCAAATCTACAATCTTTTATGGCATAACTCTATCTTAGCTGCAAAAGTCTCTAGGCCTTAGCGCATGGTGCAATGTGAACCTAAAGCCCAAAGCATCAAGTTGGACCAAATAACCACTCAAATTCATAAATAAAAGCTATGGTAGCTAGTTATAAAGTAGTCCACTAATGACTTTTAAGGAGCTATTCAAAATCATAGTTAATGTGGGACACACTGTTACTATTTACAAGCACACTTCGTGATTACTCTTCATCTTCGTCCAAGTGAGGCACACCTAATCACCTATCATGAAGTACTTCAAGAAATAATAATCTGATTGTTCTTATTAGCTTGTAAAAGACTGTTTTGGGAGAAATATTTAATTTAGCATGGTTTAACATGTGTTAAAAAAACCGATGCTATTCGAACAATGTAATTGAGCCAATCAAGAAGACGGGGGTTGTAGTCTGATTCGTTAGCCTGCTACTGAAATTAAGGGACTTTTGGGATTTTATTTTTATTTTTGTTAGTATTATGATGTAGAAAGTAGCAATGAGGTGACTTAAGGGATTGTCTTTTTCTAGAGTTCCACCTCCAGCTTAAGCACTTCTATCAATCAATTCTGGTTCAGGATCTACTGAATTAAACTGGAAAGATAGAACTTAAGCATTGAATTTGAAGAAGGAAGTCGGTTTTTGCTACTGAATCGGGCGGCATGGTTAGGTGAAGAAAGCAAAGAAGAAAAACAAATAAAGCATGTTTTCGAGGATTCTACTATTTAAATCATGCGACTATGGACTTTCGTCATTCTTACTACAAGCAGGCAAATTGAGTTGGAAAACTTTAAAGTAAAACTTCCTCTTGAGAACCTTGTACTTATATTCTTGCATAGATTGTCCCTAGAAAGGATAAGGCATTGTGCTTTAACAATTCTTAAAACCAAAAGAAATGTTATTGATGCACCCTCTTAGCAACATCTTTCAGAACCCGAATCTAGTAGGTGTGGATTAGGCATACTATACACCATGTTGACACATTTATAAAAGCAAGCAAGGTTGAATGTCATTCCCTTGGTGATGCAATCATTGACACCCCAAGTATGGTGAAAAATAGCCAAGGATCTTCCAGCTTTAATGGACAAGTGTGGAAGCAATGAAGTTGGTTCCAACTTCCAAAGAAATTATAAAAGAACTAGAATATAGTTTTGTAAACAAGGATTTTGAGGGAGCAAGTAGGACCGTAAATATTGCATGCATTCTAGGAAACTAAGTGGGTAGGTGCACAACTAAAAGAAAACAAGATTACAGGTTTCAAGTCATGTCACTCTGTGAAAGATAGGACCAGGAATGGTATAGGTTTTATAATACATAAGAGCATCAAAATGACATAGTTGAGATTAAGAAACCAGCTATAAATGCACCATGCAAACCTATAAATGCACAATGTATACCAAGAGTGGGTCGTTAAAAGAGTTAGTTGTTAGTCAAGATTTACGTATAAGTAGTAGTGAAAAGAGATTTGAGTGGGATACCAAAGGGTTGGCCTTAGATAGGAGAGTGTAGAACATCATGAATGTCCTAGCCTCCTACGACCCTAGGGGGTTCACATCAACTTGTCTAGGATAAACTGCTTCTTGTTGTACGGCAAAATTCGGTAGTTGACAAGGGGAAAAAGGTTCACGACCACATCATAAATACTTTAAAGGTTGATCCCTTCTAAAACCATCATTGAATTGCCTTTAAGAAAAGGCATTATGAATGAACACCATAAAAAATGATCAACCGTCTTTTATCAATAAATCATAAGCATAAACCAAAAATAGTTGGTTGTTTGTCACAAACTATTATTGATCCTAGAGAAGCCATTTATTGGCTTATACTTACCATAGACATTGCCATGCCTTCAAGAGCTTGACTCTGAAGAAAAACATCACGAAAATTCATTGGTGATCTACCAAGATCAGGGTCATAATATAGAATCTGGAAAAAGAAAAACAAATAAATGATAGATATATCAATAAATAAATGATAGATAAGCAATCAAATATAAGAGTGAGTGAGTGACAAACAATGCGTTGATAAAAAACCAAACAAGGCAATAGAGATAATTCATTGAAAAAGATACCTCATGTTCCAACAAGAATCTAGGTAAACAGCAGCTAGACAAGTATAATATTGTGACACCATAATTACTTGGAATCACCTATTTTGAGATCTGAGAACATAACAAAGGCCTACAGGCTTACAGGCTTAATGGATAACCATAACCTATGATGACATTATTAACTGATTGCTTACAGGCTTGGAAGACAACAATATAAATTAAGAACATAAACAGGAAACGATAGAAAAAAGTAACTTGTTTCATTTTTCTTGTCCTATTTTTAGTGTAACTGTTGTCCTTTGCAATGCATATATGCAGTTGTACTAAACATAAAAACTTGTAATGCCAAGTCAAACTAGCAAGAGGAATAGAGAGCTAATCTCAGCCACATGGCGTAAGACTATGTCTAATATTCAATTAAACCTAAACATCACAAAAAGTCACAATTAAATGCAGCCGGGAACACAATGAAAACAATAGAATGACAAAAAGTAGGTCCTCTTTTCTCACTTACCGTAGTTGTCTTTTCAGGAGTAATATTCTTATCATTTGATGTACAAGGATCCTCAGAACTTTTCCCATCATTATCAACCAAACTTCCATCAAGTCTTTCAAATTCTCTTAGAGCAACTAACCACCTTTTAAGCAACTGAACTCTTTCTTCCCCTTTACAAGAAACAGAAACTTCTTCAAGCGTTTTAGCTGCATCACTAAAGCTTTTCATGTTCCGAGTAGCCTGCTTTTGGGTTAACAATGACAGTAATGTATCCTTTCATTGCATTACTAAATGCTGCAACTACAAAAACTAAAAAAATGATTTGACAAGACAATGGACATGAAAAGAAAATGAGAGCAAGTGCTCATAAGTTGGTCACCAGGATGTGCTCAACTCGTTCATTGGACCCAAAACAAAATAGTAATTTGTGAAAGTAAGGAGATGAACATGGAACTGAATGTGTAGAAGTTAAGCAAAAAGGTGATTATGTTGGCCTAACCCCTCTATGTAATGCAGAATAGTGCATTAATGTATACATTTTGGTGTTTTGGCTTTTAGTTAGGAGTAATCTCTGATTTTCCTGATTGCTATTGGGCACATAAATGTCTAAAATTGGCCATATGTGTGAATAGAAAGACAAGATTATCTAAATGCAGGGACTGGATATCAGAAGTAACAAAACCTGGCTGATAAATTAAATGCTTCGCTTAGGCCCACGTGCATACAAGAATAACTACCTTCACTCCACAGTATACCTATTTCTAGAAACAATACAACGCATATGAACATCAACTTTCAAAGGCCACAGCCCACAATGTGAAGTTATGGAACATTTAACACGAGTACTTTCATGTTGCTTAGAGTGATAGCTACAGATGTATCAGATGTTTGAATCAAATTACAGCACAAGCATCAGCTTCAATCAAGTAATAAAAGACATCATCACAAGGAGGTAAAAGATAATCCCTATTTTCCACATATTCTATCCAGACACAACTTTTAAGATATTTACCGACATCAATGAAACTCTTACAATAAATATATTCATAGAAATTTGTAGCGACTTCCGCCTGAAGACAACGACAATTCTCCTGAATTTTTATGTTTCTATCAAAAGGTGTATTTACGTATAAGAATGAACACAATAAATATATCGTAGCATGCACGAGAGTCTGAGGAAGAAAGAGGAAATAGGTCAGTAGGTACCGTGCGATCTTGAAAGATTTCGGAAACAGAATAACCGGCATGCTGGACGACGGTGTCGGTGTAGGTACGCACAGCGGCTCTGAATTTGGAACCGCCGCGTACTTCGGCAGCTCTGTTCATCGCCGACCTTATCCATGACATCAACACGACTTTCTACCACCTCGATCTGAATGTGAAGGAGCAAGAGGTGAAATTTTTGTGGAGGAGAACGGAGGAGGATGGCGGAGCGTGGTGGCGGAATTATTTGTCGAGTTAAAATTTTGGAAAACGTCAGCGCTTTGGGAATTTGGTTGAACATTTTGTTGGTTCGTACGGCTCGTTTGCCTTCCATTTCGCTTTCCTGTTGCTTGATTTACTGATTTGCCCCTCAACGAGACAAATGTAACTAGTCATTCAATTCAAACTCCACCAATCACTTATGTCCCGTTTGATTTGCATAGAATATTTGGAATTGAATTTCATTATAATGGGAAAGTTAAGAGCATCTCCAATGAATAGTTTGTTTTTTTTTTGAAGAAAAAACGAAAACTTCCATTAATGAACGAGATTACAAATGTTGATACAAGAATCAGACAATAAAGTAGTAAGGTGAGATCGAGTAGTTTGACTAAAAAGGTTCCTAGCATTCCTAGCAATGGTGTGGGTCGTGGCATTTGCCTGTCTTCGAACAAAGTTTATAGAGAAACTGTTTGATCGGGATAGCAAAGATATGCACCGAGCAATAATAGATCTGAATTCCGAGAGATCCTCCTCCTCCTCAGCTTTTATAGCATCGGCAACGAGTTTAGCGTCGGTTTCAAAAATAACCCGTTGATGGTCGTGCCTCGCAACCCAGTTAATCGCATTCGCAAGTGCCATGGCCTCGCACTCCTTAGCATGGGGGATGCCCACATCGATAGTGGAGTGCCAATCGATAATGGACCCATGGTGATCATGGAGGATCGCACCGGAGCCCCAACAGTTGGAATCGGAGAACGTTGCGGCATCCACATTACATTTAAGGTAACCCGAAGGGGGTGCGTGCCATAGGTTGAAGTCGGTTTGGGCAGCGGGTTCGAGGACACAAGCTTGAGACGAATTGGCCGACAGCCAATCCGAACGAGAGATGATAGCATGACGAGTCACCACCCTCGGTACTTTCACCGCGTCCTTTAGCCAAGCATCGTTCCGTAGTTTCCAAATGCTCCAACATAACATCATAATGATGTCTCGATTAGGATCGGTGCTGTCATTTAAGCAAGCAGTCAAAAAAGAGGAGAAATTCTCCGAAAGATTCGCCACCGAGTCAATACGATTCCACAAATTTGCTTCCTTCCAAACCTTTATGGAGACCGGGCAACCGATAAAGAGATGCCAATTGTTTTCCGGGTTGGAACCACAAAGGGCACAAAGACATGAAACGTTGATACCTCGTTTTTGGAGATTCTCGCGATGGGGGAGGACATCGTTACCCAATCTCCACATAAAACTTTTAACTTTATGGGGGATTTTGGCCTTCCAAATGTGGTTCCACTTTACACCGACGGGAGGGATATACGGGTTGTGGGTGGATTTCTTCAAAAATTTATAACCACTTTTTACCGAGAAGACCCCGTTTTGGTTAAAATGCCAAATCAAGCGGTCACGTCCCCCGCGAGATCTTGGGATCTTAAGGATCTCCCGCAGGTCACGGTTAGGAAAGGTTTGAAAAAGACGAGCTTGGTCCCAACCGAAAGAGGGAGTGGAGATTAAATGGCTAACGCGAAGGTCTTCATCACCGGTATTTGGGGAGCTTTCCACCCAAAAATTGTGGTCGTCCCGGAGCCACAGGTCTTTCCAAATGGAGATAGATTCCCCATTTCCAACAATCCATCTATAGCCTTTTTTAGCTCCTTGTGGGCGCTCCAAATACTTCGCCAAACAAAACTTGGGTTATGGCCCAAATTTGCATCAAAAAAATTCCCCTTGGGATAATATTTGGCCTTGAAAACGCGACTAACCAAAGTATCCGGATAGGAGAGAAGTCTCTAAGCTTGCTTGCCCAACAAGGCGATATTGAAGGCCGAAAAGTCACGAAAGCCAAGGCCCCCACAACTTGGGGGGGGGGGGGGGGTACAAAGCTTCTCCCAAGCTAACCAATTAATGGAACGTGGGTTGTCTCTTTTTGAGCTCCACCATAAAGAATTAAGAAGCCGGTGAATATCCTTTAGGATGGATTTTGGGAGCAAGAACACACTCATAAAAAAGACCGGGATGGCTTGAGCCGCCGCCTTAATAAGCGTGAGTCTCCCCGCACTTGAGATCGGAATATGACGCCATTTGTCAAGCCTTTGCCAAATTTTGTCCTTGATATGGCAGAAGATGGTTTTCTTGTTACGGCCAATTAAAGACGGAAGACCCAAGTATTTTCCGGTATTGAGGGGGTTCGACACCCCGAGTATATTAGAGATGGTATTCTTGGAGGTAGGATCAAGGTTGCTACTACACATGATACCCGATTTGTCAAAGTTAACCGCTAACCCGGAAGCTTCTTCGAATTTATAAAGGATCGACTTGAGGGTCGTACATTCCTCGACGCTAGCTTGGCAAAAGAGGAAAGCATCGTCCGCAAAGAGGAGGTGCGAAATGGCCGGGGCTTGTCTAGTCACGCGACACCCATGAATAAGTTTACTAGAGGAAGCGTCCGCCATGAGGGTAGAGAGACCCTCCATGCAAAGGATAAAGATATATGGGGAGAGCGGGTCGCCTTGACGAAGGCCCCGTTTAGGGTAGATCGGTCCCGTGATATCGTTGTTGACCCGGACAAAGTAGTGAACCGTGGTGATGCAAAACATAACCATGTCCACCCATCTCCCGGAGAAACCCATTTTAGATAGAATAAGACGGATGTAATTCCAATCGAGTCTATCGTAGGCTTTACTAATGTCAATCTTGAGAGCAACATCCCCGCTTTTTTTCAGGGTGTTACGCTTCATACTATGGAGGAGTTCGAAGGCAAGGAGGATGTTGTCCGTGATGAGTCTACCTTTAATGAAAGCTGATTGGTTCTCCGAGACAACTTTTGGAAGGATTTTTTTAAGGCGATTTGCAAGGACCTTTGTTATGATTTTTAAGACAACGTTACAAAGAGCAATGGGGCGAAGATCCTTCATAGTGATCGGGGAGGAACACTTAGGGACGAGGGTGTTAGTCCCAGATGGCTATAACAAGTATTGTAGAAGGGGGAGGGTGAATACAATACTCAAAATTTTCACAATTTTAATTCTATTATTGAAAATCTTTCAACAAGAATTACACATAGAAAACTTAAGACTGTTGCGGAAAAGAACAGATAAACTATTCTAACAATCTTACACAAAGTATACTAACAAAACAACTAAGAACACTTAGAGCAAAGCTATCAAGTTTTGAGCAATATGGAGATTTCTTGCACTGAGAGAGATATCCAGAAAGCGTAGTTTGCATGGAGTCTTCTACTTCCTTTTATAGTGAGGATAAGAGTACCAAGCATTAAATGCTTGGTACACATGTCTTCAGGAGACTTGCTTCGTACCAGTGGACTTCTGAAAAGTTGATATGTCAACATCACCTTTTCCTTGGTACAAGGAATATAACCCATGCTGAAAGGGACTTTAGCTGAAAGTGGATAAAGCGACAAATAGTCACTTTTACCTGGCAAAGGATATTGTCCCATAATAAATGATCTTCTTGATGTGTATTCCAATGCAATCATACCGAAGGTATTCCACCGATATGATTGACATTGGTCTTTGAAAAACATCTGCAACAAAGTCCATTTACACAAAGATCCCACTGAGATAAACATCCTTATCGGTGGGATGGATTTGGCCGATGTGTCAAGACACAATCGGTGGTGTGCATGTCCACCGACGTGTGAAGACACCATCGGTGGTGAGCATGTCCACCGACGTGTGAAGACACCATCGGTGGTGAGCATGTCCACCGACGTGTGAAGACACCATCGGTGGTGAGGATGTCCACCGATGTGTGAAGACACAATTCGGTGGACATTGACTTGTATGAATCTTGAGAAGAGTCTTCTTAATTCCGCAAAGAGAATCTCTTCAAGCTTGGTTTCGGTTGATCTTCGACTTCACCGAACAGTTGTTATCTTGTACAAGTCATTTAAAGAACCATGCTAAAATATTCTAAGTAGGATTTTAGGGAAACATCGGTGAGTCAATTTCAAATCTTTGGTGACCCAACAATCTCCCCCTATTTGAATTTGAGCTCCTTCCTTAGAGTATTTAAGAGTATTGAAAAGTAAAATGCATTTTGACCCTTTTTACTCTTTTTGGGTTCTTTTCACAAGACCATTCTTTTTGTTCTTTTTGATCTATTTTTCTTTTGTATGAGTATGTATACTATTTACAATATTAACAAGTAAATAAAAGTAAGGTTATGTGCAGAAAGAAAATTCAAATAGAAAAGTACTTGTATTTGGATAAGTTTTTCTCGTACATTTGACAAAGAGAGAAACAAACTTTTACAAGTACCACAGAGAAAGATGAAAATCTATTTCTTAGAAGTTTGTCGGCGCTTGATCTCATCCAACACATTTCGGTAGAATGGTTGAGCTTCGGGGATGTAAGGAAATAGATTGGAGATGCCTTCAAGAAACAAAGTATCTGCGATGGGGATTTGTGCAAACCTGAAGAAAGCCCGACGGCCGAAACCATCATTAAAGAACAACCCAGGAATCGGTGAGAGGCTCAGAGTCGTAGTAGGATAAGGCACAGATGTAGGAATGGACAGATTCAAGTTGCTCACATTTGGAATTTTCCCTTCGGTTGCCATTTCCTTGAACACTTTGTCGGTAGGATTCTTGACTTTGGGAAGACGAATTTCCTCTTTCATTGATTGAAGTTTTGCCCTTTCATCGGTGGATATGACTATGTTGTGTTTTTTTTGATCTATTTCATCTTTTTCATCAATCCATCAATGCATTTGACAAAGATGTCCTTCTTTGGGTTTACACTTATGAGCAAGTGTTGAGAGATTTCATATCATTCGGGGAGACCGAAATGTTCGAGGTGGATATCTCTCACACTTTTCATCGAGCCATCTTCTCTATCAATGATTAGCCTGATATCTTTCAGGTTGGTTCTGGAGGTGGCAATTTTGACGTTTGAGATCGGGGATCTATTAAGTCGGTGGTGCATGGTCTTTTTGTACCAAGAAATTTCTTCGTTCCTTTCTTCTTCGATGGCACTCAGCACCGATTTTTGGGTGAAAATGGGGTCGGCAGACTTGGCTTTAATAGCCTCTTCCATGGCAACTTTCACGGAGAGAGCCTTAGAATCATCTAAGGCCTTTTGAGCGAGTCTGGCTTCCTCAATCTCCTGAGGAGTCAGACCGAGGTTTGATTCCAGAGATTGTTGAGAAGGAGGCTTTAGCTTCAAGGATTGAGCATCGGCAGGTCGAGTCCCATATTTTGCTAACTCTTTGCTTTTATTTTCTTCTTCGGCCAACTGTTCAGCCGTGAGTGTTTTCTTGCCTCTGTCTTTGGGAGTTTTGGATTTTTGCTCCCCCTAAACTACTGCATGTATTATTTCCACCGATGGTGATTTCGATGGTGTGGAGAGAAGATCGGTGGTACCTGTATGTTTCGGTGGAGAATGTGATGTTTTCGGTGAAGGCATAGCTTGAGCTTCGGTGGCTTGTGATGATTTATCGGTGGAAGGTGGAGGCATGTTGCTGATAGATCTCTTGATGGAGGGCAATTTTGGTTGACCAACAGACTTCTCCCCCTCAGCAGCAGCCGGAATCTTAAAATCCAACTATTGAAAACAACTATCAAACTTGGTGTGAAGAAGAGCCAAGTTGTGAGTGGCTTTGTCGGAGATCATAGTGAAATCACCCAAGTCCATTTCCCATTGGGCTTTCTCCTGCATGTTGTCAGTTTTGGTGTGAAGAGTGTTGAGGGATTCGGTGATGCTTGAATGAAGACTTTGATGAGATCGGTTCTCTTGAAGAAGCCTCTGAAGTTCAGTATCCTTGACTAGAGAGGATGCCCTGAAAGCACCAAAAGAGATAACAAGACCCCCATGAGACTTTGTCAAGGATTCCACCTTGGAAGATAAAGCACCAATCGTATTAGATACAGACCGAATAGCGTCGGCAATAGCATCTGACAAAATCTGTGGCAACTGAGACTCGATCACCGAGATTCTGGAGTTGGCCTGTGTAAGCATGGAAAGAGTCGAGTGTTTGAAGGATTAAAACTGAGTGCCGACGAGCCGACATTGGATAGCACATTCCTGAATATCAGCATGAAAGTTAGAAGTACGTGTAACAGCATGACCACCGATTTCCGGGAGACGGAAATGAAGACGGAACCGATCGTCTTCGGGGGCAAGATTTGGGAGGTATTTTGTCATCACATCGGGATAGAGAGCTCTCGGTGGAGGAGGATCTCGGGGAGGAGAATCCTCCCGTATCGGTGTAGGAGAGCGTTGGGGTGGGGGTTGCTCCGGTGAGGGAGGCTCGGAGGAGATCTCTTCGGTGGACGGGATGGTTCGGGGAGAACCAGTGTCACCCAAGAGAAAATCAAAGAAGTCATTTGGGGGGGGGATTCAATGGGGGGGGGGGAACCCTGGTCGGGTTGTGCTTCGTCATCGATCATAGATTGATCGGGTGAAAGGCCGTGTAGTGTCAAATCTACGCCTTCGAGGGGAGAGTCCCCGAAGTCATCTCTACCACCCGAAGAGATGAGTGGAGAGGCAAAAGATGGGATCTCCATGTCTACAACTGTAGTCTTTTGAGAGACTGCAGAGGAGTCGGTAGTGGGTTTAAGAAAGTCCCGTGGAAGGGATGGTTCGACCAAAGGTGCCTGAGACCTGTTTAGAGAAGATCTCGGGGGGGAAGATGAGTGCCTCTGCTTGAGAGAAAGTTTGTGGACCGGGGCAGCCACTGATGGTTTTATCGGTGGCATAGTCTTAGAAGCGGTGGCGGAGGTGTCGGGGGACTTATGTTGTTTCTTTTTGGCGCCCCCTGACTTAACTCGGGAACGGGGAGAAGGGACCACGACATTTGGAGTGACCTCGGGAATGTCCGGGTGTTTAAACCCGGGAATTTCCGCATCACCCCAATGTAGTTCGAGAGAGTGAGCGAGTGTAATCATACCTTGTCGTAATGGGCGGTCGGTTGCGAGTGGTCCAACATTAAGTGTTTTGACACCTACGACCGGAGAAGACCAGTCATAAACAAATCGTGGAGAAGAAGATTTGCGGTCCGCCTCCAAAGCTTTTTCAAGCTTGTGATGAATAATCATCGAGATAAAGCGCGGGTAGGCAACATAACACTTTTTGGGATGCTTAATCACTTCCGTGAGTTCAGTGAAGAAATATTGTGCGAAGTCGACATGTCTTTGAAAGATCAGAGCATGAGCGAGCTTCGTAATGTAGGACGGTGATTGATCGTGGCCACTTGTTTTGCGGGAGAGGCAATGAATAACATGAGCAAAGAAAAAGTTCCATATTCCGCCCATTTTGCCTCGGAGAAGAGTGCCGGGGCCTTTGGAAGTCTTTGAGGAATCGTCGACTACGTAGCCAATAGCTTGAATGACCTCCTCATGCAAGTTTTCTACAAACATGTCGTCGTAGGTTTGAAAAGCATCGATTTTGAGGGCGAGACGAACATCATCGACCCCAAAGGTTAGATCGTGATCACCATCTTCGTCAGTGAGAATAGAGGCGTGAATGGCGTCGTTCAAAGGGTCGTACACACAGGTTAACCAGAAGTTACCAATGAGCATTTTACTCATCTTAGGGTTGCAGGTGAAGGCATGAAGAAGAGGGGATCGAGTGAGAAACTTAGTCACTGTGGAGAACTCGGGATGAGACGGATCAGGTTCGAAGCGAGCAACGTGATTGCATACGTTGAACTTGAGGTCCACAAAGCATGTAGGAGTCGCATTCTTGGAGGATGCCATGGTGAATGAAAGAAGAAGAAACAAGAGGAATTGCAGGTTTTATGCAAAGGATGAGAGAAGAAGATGAATGAGGAAGATGGGTGGTCGTATATATAGGTGGAGGATACGGGGTTTAGGGATTTGAAAAAGAAGAGGGAATGGTTATGTGGATGAGAAAGAAAGGTTTAAAAAAATTAAAATAATCAAAAATAGTAATGATGAGGGCATTGGAAGTTGTGATGAAGGGCCGTTACATGGAATGGGAAGGGTCGTGACTGACACATAGGGTTAGGGTTGATGTGATCGAGAGAAGTGTAGGATAAGATTTCACACAATCGGTGTGGGTTTTGGTGGTGGAGATCTTACCGATGAGAAAAAATTGCAACGGAGATTGGTTATATCGGTGGGGAAGATTGAAGAGAATCTCGGTGAAGAGAAATTCCACCGATTAGGATAGACCTAGAGGGTTGATTTCGGTGTAGAGAATGATAATCACCTCATTACCACCAAAAGGTAAATTCCATTCTTGAGTTACAAAAACCACCGAAGGTGTTACCACCGAATTGATTTTGTGATTGTCGGTGTGATCTCGAGAATCGGTGTAGCACATAGCCACCGATTGGTACATTCGGCCACTGATACACTGAGAAGTCGGTGAACTAGATTTTTTTTTGTTATTCTAAATACAGCATACCAAGTTCATTTATCAGAAAATTGAACCTGGCTTCATCTAAGGGCTTGGTGAACAAATCGGCAAGCTGAAGATCTGTAGGAATGAAGTGCAACTCAATGTCACCTTTGGAGATGTGGTCCTTGATGAAATGATATCTGATATCTATGTGCTTTGATCTGGAATGGAGAACGGGATTGTTTGCAATAGCTATTGCACTAGAATTGTCACACAGAATGGGAATCTTTGAGTAGATTTGATTGTAGTCCCTTAGTTGATTTTTCATCCACATGATCTGGGCACAACAACTTCCAGCAGCAACATATTCAGCCTCAGCAGTTGATGTTGAAACTGAGTTCTGTTTCTTACTGGACCAACTGACTAATTTTCCACCAAGAAGTTGGCAGCTACCTGTAGTACTCTTTCTATCAATCTGGGAACCTGCATAATCTGAATCTGAATACCCAATTAGTTCAAAACCCGAGTCTTTGGGATACCAAAGACCCAGGTGCAAGGTACCCTTGAGATACCGAAAAATCCGTTTTACAACCTTTAAATGTGATTCTTTTGGATTGGCTTGATAACGGGCACATAGACAGGTAGCAAACATAATATCCGGTCTGCTAGCAGTTAAATACAGAAGAGAACCAATCATTCCTCGATAATTGGTAACATCCACAGATTCACCTTTTAGATCAGCATGAAGTTTCAAAGGTGGTGCCATGGGAGTTTTCATAGGAGAGCTGTCTAAAAATTTGAATTTCTTCAGAAGGTAACGAATATATTTACTTTGATTTATAAAAATTCCTTCTGAAGATTGTTTGACCTGAAGGCCCAAAAAGAATGTAAGCTCTCCCATCATGCTCATCTCATATTCACTCATCATGAGAGAAGCAAACTCATCACATAGTGATTCATCAGTGGCACCAAAGATGATGTCATCTACATAGATTTGTACAAGAATGATATTACCTGAGGTTTCCTTGATGAAGAGAGTGTTGTCAATTTTACCTCTGGAATATCCATGCTTTAAAAGAAAGTTGGCAAGAGTATCATACCAAGCACGTGGAGCCTGCTTGAGACCATAGAGAGCCTTGTCTAATATGTACACATAGTCTGGATGAGCTGGGTCTTCAAAGCCAGGTGGTTGCTTCACATAGACTTCCTCTGCAAGTTCCCCATTGAGGAAGGCACTTTTAACATCCATCTGAAAGACCCTGAAATTTCGGTGGGCAGCATGAGCCAGAAAGATTCTTATGGCTTCAAGTCTTGCAACAGGGGCAAAAGTTTCATCATAGTCAATGCCTTCTTCCTGTCGGTATCCTTGAGCAACCAGTCTGGCCTTGTTTCTGATAACTGTGTCTTCTTCATCCATCTTGTTTCTGAAGATCCATTTGGTTCCAATGATTGTCTTCTTTGGAGGTCTGGGAACCAATCTCCAAACTTTGTTTCTTTCAAATTGAGAAAGCTCTTCTTACATGGCAGTGATCCAACAAGGATCTGATAGAGCTTCATCAATCTTTTTGGGTTCAATAAGAGATAGAAAATTCACATAGAGACAAATATTTCCAACTCCTTTGCGAGTTTGAACACCAGCTTGTTGATCACCAATGATTTGGTCTATTGGGTGATCTTTGGTCCATTTTGTGGCAGGAGGTAAAGGTGGTGGAATATTTAGTGTGGGGAATGTCGGTGGAGTGGGATCAGAGGATCGATGAAAGGCATTATTTTCGGTGGAAGGCATAGGGTCGGTAGGAGGCATGGGATCGGTGGAAAGGTGTATGTCGGTAGGAGGAATCATGTCGGTGGGAAGATGGTCAATTTCGGTGGAAAAGATGTTCGGCACTAAGGAAGGTGACCCAACTTGGTTATTTGAGGTAGATGGATTTGATGGGTTCAAAGGAATGGAGGATGCATCGGTGGAGTTGACTATGGGAGCATCACCTATGCATGAGGAAATCCATCTGTGTAATTCATCGTCATCATTTGAACGAGATGATGATCTTAGATCATCAAATTTGACATGAATGGACTCATCAATGCATTTTCTCCTGAGATTATATATACGATATGCTTTGGAGGATAGAGAGTATCCAACAAAGATTCCTTCATCAGCTTTGGGATCAAACTTCCCAAGATTGTCACGATCATTTAGAATAAAACACACACAACCAAAGACATGAAGAAAGCCTATATTTGGTTTTCTGTCATGTCTCTTGGATATCACCGACCTATTTTGGGTAAAGCAAGCAGTATTAACAACTTCAGCCCAAAAATAGGTGGGAATATTTGATTCACTTAGCATTGATCTAGCAGCCTCACATAGGGTTCTATTTTTCCTTTCCACCACTCCATTTTGCTGAGGAGTCCTGACAGCTGAGAAATTCCTTTCTCATTAAAGAAGTCTTCAAGAGCACTATTTCTGAATTCAGTGCCATTGTCACTTCTCACTGATCGTACAAGCTGCCCATTTAGAACTTCATTTTTCTTGACAAAGTTGATGATATCTTCAGTTGCATCACTTTTATGCCTGAGAAAAGACACCCAAGTATATCTGGTAAATTCATCAACAATTACAAGAATGTACCTTTTGCCACCAAGACTGGGAGTGCTGACTGGTCCACATAGATCCATGTGCAGCATTTGGAGAGGAAGAGTGATGGACGAGCATTGCTTGGTCTTGAAGGAAATTTTGGTGAGTTTCCCTTTTTCACATGCATCACACAACTTTTCTTTAACAAAGTTCAACTTTGGCATGCCAGTCACCAGTTCTTTGTTTGAGATTTTATGGAGTGTTTTGAAGTTCAGATGAGATGGACGTTTATGCCACAGCCAGTTCCTTTTGGCTGTGTCATCTGACACAAAGCAGACATTGGTTGAATTATTACTTAGTCCCATATCAATGATATAGACATTTTCCATCCTTTTTCCAGATAGCACCACGTTGAAATTCTTGCCCACAACAGTACAGATACAAAGTTCAAAGATAACTTTATATCCAAGATCACATAGTTGGCTTATACTGAGAAGATTATGCATGAGGCCTTCAACAAATGCCACTTTATTAAAAGTGACAGATCCATTAGTGAGAGTTCCATAACCTTTGGTGTAACCTTTAGAGTTGTCACCAAAAGTTACAGATGGACCTTTTCCAGACACATAGTTGATGAGAAGATATTTGTTTCCTGTCATATGGCGTGAGCACCCACTATCCAGATACCATATTTGATGGTGCTCAAAAACCTGCATGCATACACAGATTAGTTCTTAGGTACCCATTTGGTGGTGGGTCCTTTGGGGTTAGAAGATGAAGAGTCCTTATGTGTGTTTCTTTCAATTCTTTCCTTTGGACAATTCTTTGTAAGATGAAAAGTGTCACCACAGTTATAACATTTTCTGTAGACAAAAATCTTTTTGGGTTTTTGCACTTTTTCTTTTCCTTTTCTCTTGTCATTAACTTGAAATGTTTTAGGACCAAAGAATGAGGTGTGAGGAGGAAAACTTAAAGTCCCATTACTTGAAGTGGAAGCGAATTTGGAAAGATTTCTTGAAGTGTTTTTGAAAGGTTCTTTCCCAAGATCTGAGGATTTTCATTTTAAAGAAAAGTCGGTGAAGTTTGTGAGTCTCACAGATCGGGGAATAAACTTATCTTTTGAAGAGTTACACATCGGTGGAGACATCACATCGGTGGAGTTAGACTTAACTCCTTTGACAGACTTTGATTTTGAAAGATCAGGAGGGACATATTAATCAATCGCTAAATCCTTTAAAAGATCATGGATAGGTTTTGAAAAATCATTGGAGTTCTCTTTTTCCATGTCTTGATCAGACGAAGATTCTTTAGCTTTTATGAACATTTCAAACTTTAAAGCTTCACCTAGATCTAAAGAGTTTAAGGAGATAGAGTCACATGAACTTGATTCTGAGGCATCATCCCATACACTTGAAGTAGGATTAAGAGTTTGAGAAGATACATCAGAACATGTTTTTCCATAGCCTAAACCAAATTTGTTGTTACTAGAAATTTGATCTTTAAAGATTTGCTCAAGATTCTTTGATGAACTTGTCCATTTCTCAACAGTCTCTTGTTCTCTTTTTAATTTCTTAAAAAGTTTGTTTTTCTCTTTTGAAATCACATGATTTATGGTTTTCAAATCTTCAAGCTCAGCTTTGATTTCCTCAAACTTTTCAAGTTTAGACAAACATATTTCAAGTTGAGAGGTGAGATTTTTGACTTGTTCAGATTTTCTTTTCTTACCATCCTTCATAGAATAGAAATCCTTAGTTAAGGATTCATAAGCATCAATCTTTTCATTGTCAGTCATATCATTAAAGGGATGTACCTGAGAGTATGATGTCGAGCACCCAGTAGACACCAAA
The DNA here is from genome assembly GCA_033807775.1 of Saussurea involucrata. NCBI lineage: Eukaryota > Viridiplantae > Streptophyta > Magnoliopsida > Asterales > Asteraceae > Saussurea > Saussurea involucrata. The sequence continues at coordinate 8,620,340 of CM066325.1, read as the reverse complement.
GCCATTGGAGAGGTAGCTTTTTCAGAATCTTCCACATCTTCTGAGATGGCCATGAAGCACTTGTTGGGAGAGTTGTTGTCACTGTCAGAAGTTTCTTCTTCCCATTCATGAATTTCGGCCATGAGACCCTTTCCTTTCTCAAGGAGACCCTCATTTCTTTCCTTTTCTTTCTTGTATTTGGCTTTGTACTTCTCAGCCCTTTCTTGATGATCTTTGGAAGAGGATTGGGTATCTTTCTTGGCAAGGTTTGATTTGAAAGAGTTATTTTTGGGCTTTTCATACTTGGAGTAAAACTTGTCATAAGATGAATTTCTAGAGTTCATCACACGCTTACTTCTACACTCAGCTGCAAAATGTCCTTTATTTCCACAGTTAAAGCATTCCTCATTTGTTTTATCAGACGAGGGAGTTTTTGTAGAAGAGAAGGGTTTTCTGAAAGATTTGGATTTGTTTGAAAAACGATATTTGTTTTTGAAACCAGCCAACATGGCTAATTCATTAGACAACTGCTTGACCGACATTTCTTCACCTTCATCATCGACATCACTCAGATATGCCTCCGATTGATGAGAAGAGTTGTTTTGGCTTTCATTTTCAGAATCTGATGACGGATAGGTGATGCGTGGAACACTTTGAGATTTCTTGGAATCTTCACTGACAAGAGCAATAGAAGTGCCCTTTATCTCTTTAATGAAAGATTTCCTTTGTAACTTGGTTTGTTCAAAGTTGAAGAGAGTTCCATATAGAACAGTTAAAGGCATGTACTCAAGGTCCTTGGAAGTTTTGATACAAGTACACATGTTTTCCCAAAAATCTGGGATACAATACATGAATTTGTTTAAAACTTCCTCATTATCATAGACTCTGCCTAGTAACTTCAGATCATTCAGAAAAGAGTTAAAACGATTAGTAGCTAGGAAGAGATTCACCTTTTTCATGAGTGAAGAGTTCATACTTTCTTATGAGAGAAATCTTTTTGCATTTCTTCACTTCCTCTGTACCTTCGTACAGAACACACAGTGTGGTCCACATCTCTTTAGCAGTTTCAAAGTTAACCAGAGAATGATAGACTTCATCAGGAAGTGAGAGAGAAATGATTGCTCTAAGCTTTGAGTCAAGAGTAACTAGACGTTTTTCCTCATCGGTATATTTCTTTGGATTTTTTAGAATATAACGTCCAGTACTTTTGGCTTTCTCTTTGTCAGAAGGTTCAGAGTCATCGGAATCACTAGAATCCTTCTTCTCATCGGTTTCTTTACCAGACCTCTGCGCTTCATAGCGAGCCCAAACTCGAGGGATAGTAGGTCCCTCTTTGAGAATGGTTGGATATCTAGTATCCACTCCTTCCATGAATAGCATCATACGGCTTTTCCAAAGAGAAAAGTTGTTAGGATTAAACTTGGGAGGTTTGGTAATGGAACCATTTTCAGAAAAGTTGTTTTGAGAAGCATTTTCAACAGTAGAGGATGAAGAGGCAGCCATCGCAGATCAAGTTTATGAGTTAAACTTTCTGCTCTGATACCACTTGTTAGTCCCAGATGGCTATAACAAGTATTGTAGAAGGGGGGGGGGGGGGGGTGAATACAATACTCAAAATTTTCACAATTTTAATTCTATTATTGAAAATCTTTCAACAAGAATTACACATAGAAAACTTAAGACTGTTGCGGAAAAGAACAGATAAACTATTCTAACAATCTTACACAAAGTATACTAACAAAACAACTAATAACACTTAGAGCAAAGCTATCAAGTTTTGAGCAATATGGAGATTTCTTGCACTGAGAGAGATATCCAGAAAGCGTAGTTTGCATGGAGTCTTCTACTTCCTTTTATAGTGAGGATAAGAGTACCAAGCATTAAATGCTTGGTACACATGTCTTCAGGAGACTTGCTTCGTACCAGTGGACTTCTGAAAAGTTGATATGTCAACATCACCTTTTCCTTGGTACAAGGAATATAACCCATGCTGAAAGGGACTTTAGCTGAAAGTGTATTCTTTTACCTGGCAAAGGATATTGTCCCATAATAAATGATCTTCTTGATGTGTATTCCAATGCAATCATACCGAAGGTATTCTACCGATATGATTGACATTGGTCTTTGAAAAACATCTGCAACAAAGTCCATTTACACAAAGATCCCACCGAGATAAGCATCCTTATCGGTGGGATGGATTTGGTCGATGTGTCAAGACACCATCGGTGGTGTGCATGTCCACCGACGTGTGAAGACACCATCGGTGGTGAGCATGTCCACCGACGTGTGAAGACACCATCGGTGGTGAGGATGTCCACCGATGTGTGAAGACACAATTCGGTGGACATTGACTTGTATGAATCTTGAGAAGAGTTTTCTTAATTCCGCAAAGAGAATCTCTTCAAGCTTGGTTTCGGTTGATCTTCGACTTCACCGAACAGTTGTTATCTTGTACAAGTCATTTAAAGAACCATGCTAAAATAATTCTAAGTAGGATTTTAGGGAAAACATCGGTGAGTCAATTTCAAATCTTTGGTGACCCAACAGAGGGTAATAATGGTGTCATTAATACATTCGGGAAAAGATCCATTACGAAGCCACGAGACTCCCGTCGAAAAAATAGTATCTCCAATAACATCCAAAAAATGTTGGAAGAAACGGGGATTAAAACCATCGGGTCCTGGAGCTTTATCCGGATGCATTTGGAAGAGGGCGCCTTTGAACTCACTTTTATTGAACGGAGCATCGAGAAGGGCGTTATCATTAGCCGAGATGCTAATCCTCACTTTATCAGTGACGAGATTAGCCGAGCCGTTACTTTCCGAGAAAAGGTTCGTGAAATAATCCGTGGCAAGGGAGCAAAGTTCCGCTGGCTCCGTTACCCACGACCCATCAGCTTCTTGGAGGCGTCGGATATGATTCTTTTTTCTTCACCCATTTGCATGAGCGTGGAAAAATCTAGTATTTGAGTCCCCTTCTCGAAGCCAAAAAAAAATTGTGCGTTGCTTCCAATGTTCCTCCTCCTTGATAAGAAGAGAGAGCATTTTTTTGTTGGTGGCGTTGAAGTCACTAGCGTTGGAGGGTGAGGCATGGTTTCGGAGTGTGGTGAGCTTTTCGCGACAGTTTTTGAGCTCCATCCTATGGGAAGCATGCAGATTACGTCCCCAAGAACGGAGCTTTCCGGCTACCGAGGACAGCCGGTTTGGAAGATCGCAAGAAGAGTCGAGATTCCACGTATTAACAACAAGCGGATCAAGACCCGCCTCATGGAACCATTTGTTCTCAAAGCGGAAAAAATCAAACTTAGCGCGGTTCGTTTCTTGACCCTCGTGGGTGTGGAGAAGGATAGAAGAGTGATCGGAGATAGGGCTAATCAAGTTCTCTACCCAAGCATTGGGGAAGAGATTTTGCCAAGAAGAAGAGCCCACGACACGATCAAGACGTTCCCACACTTCGTTAACTTTACCTTTGTGTCTACACCAAGTAAAGGGGAAACCTTGCATGGGTATATCGTTGAGATTACAATCCGAAAGCGCATCACGAAAACCATTAATACACCAATCTGGGTGATCAAGTAGGCCATTTTTCTCTTGTTGCGAGGTGAGATCATTAAAATCTCCAATGACCACCCACGGGTTGGTGGAGCGGGTGGCAAGGGAACGGAGGAGATTCCACGAGTCTCTACGTCTACACCGATCGGGAAAACCATAGAAACCCGTAATTCTCCACCCACCATTAATGTGGTCATTTATTTGGAGATCAATAAAATTTTGCGAGTACGACAAAAGCGAAACATTTGATATGCCATTCCATAAAATACAAATACCGCCACTACGGCCGTTACAATCAACGACGATACAATTTTCAAAACCCAAATTAACTTTGACAACTTTGATTATAGCTTGCGTAACAAGAGTTTCAAACAGAAAAATAACATCGAGGCGGTAGCTTCGGAGGAGGTCCTTCAGGACCGGAACTGCACGCGGGTTGCCCAATCCCCGGCAGTTCCAAGCCATGATCTTCATTGTTCTAGGCAGGCCCGTAGACACGGACCCGCCTCTGGTTCGTCGAGAAGAGATCGTTTAGTCATGGGGAGAGCATCCACAGTTTCCAGCGAATCGGTAGAAGGTGACTGTTCAGTTTTGGACTTTTTCCCACCGGTCGATCTTGCCCTATCTTTGATGGAGATACGTTTTCGGCTCATGTAACCTTCAACCTGTTTTGCTTTGATCTCAGAGTTATCTTGACGGAATTGGTAATAACTGGGATTGAAAGGGGGTGGGGGTTGCCAGTTAAGGTTTCCTGGATGGTAGCCTTAGTGTTTTGGGTGTGAAAAAGGTTGCATGGGATATTTTTCATGGAGGAACCCATGCAAGCCGTAAGGTGGTTTTGGGGATGGGGGTAGGGGTAGGTAATGATGGTCCTGGGTATGTAGGTGTAAGGATGGGAAGGCTAGTGGTGGTACTAGGTATGGGAGATGGGGTGTCGCCAGTTTGGTTGGTCTTGGAATTGGCAAGCAAGAGACAAGGCATGTTATCACTTGTCTTGTCATTTTTTGTGATTTGGTCAACTATAGTACTTGGGAAACTAGTCAAATCAGCCAAAGGTGTGGGGTTTAAAGCATTATACGTTGGGCAATGGGGGTGTTTGGTTTTTGTGGAAACTTCCAGGGATGGCTTTTGCATGCTAGAGTCAGCTAAGATGGTAGGAGTAGTATGGCTTACCTTTTTTTGGATGGGACCCCCTTCCAAAGTAGAAAGTGATTTTGCCTTTATCCTTGTTAGAGGTAGTAGTACTCTTTGCCGGCGAGATGCTAGATGACCGGAAAATTTTGCCTGAAGCACTGCTGCTCCCATCACCTTCCAAGGAACCGATTCGAGTTTTTCCAGTAGGGGGACCTTCAAGATCCTGGATTTTCCACTCCTTATTGTTAGAACCAATCCAACGATCAACAAAACACAATACTATAAAAGGAAAATTAACAGAAATTGAACCAAGATTAGGGACAGAAATAGAACCTTAACGGTGGAATTGAATCTTCTAGAGGGAATCTTCAGATAGAGGCATGCGTAGAGCAGTGTCCTAAGACGAAATTTCGCCCCCAATCGTGCGTTGGTAATCGGACGTCGTCTTGAGGATACAACTATCTAAATGGATTGATGCACGTCAATCCAATTCCATCGAATTGATAATACGTTTCATGAATGTGTAAAACAACTTTGCAGAATTTGGAGGGTAATTTTCGTGTGTTAAAACTGGAGGGAAAAGGGTTATTTATAGACTAACACCCTTAACCGAAAGAAACTACCAAAAACTGCCACGGAGTTCCGCGCGGAGACCTGCGCCAAGCATTGTTCGTTGAACAAACAGACTCTCGCGCCAGCCGTGGCGCGGATGAGGTCACGTCGAGATCCACGTCGGCCTCTGTTTCACAATCCTTCCAGTGTCTCGCGCCAGCCGTGGCGCGGATGAAGTCGCGCCGAGAACCGCGCCGACTGCTGTTTGCCTCGATTGATGAATCTCGACCCCATCGAGACCCCAAGAGCCCCAAGGCCCAAGGCCCAATCTTTGACATTTAATATATATATATTTATGTCAAGGAGAGCCCACCAAGAACACCACATTCCAAGCTCAAGCAATTAAATGATTCATTTAATGCTCTAAGGTTGGAGTTTATTAGGTGTTCTAATTATTGCCTTGGCTCATATGTGGGACAAAGTTTCTCATAATATTCACTAAGTTCCAACACTTATTTGCAAAAAAAGGAGTGAAACAGTCCCCAACATTGTTTCCCGAGAGCCAAGGACCATAGAGTTGCCATAGTTTCCTGTCCGGGTCCTCCGGGTCACGGATCACCACCGGCATGTTGGTGCAGTCGAGATTATCGTGACCCCATAGCCCACATCTGTAACATATTAACGGGAGTCTCTCGTATTTGAACTTGAGCCATTTCTTCCTTCCCTCATGGTTAATAAACAGGCCCACACAAGGGCGTTTATCAACCGGGACGTTGACTCTTGTGACGGTGTAAGCACATATCATGTCTATATTGGTTCCTTTCCATTTAAGTTCGGCATTTGGATCAGCCGCCTTAATCCAAGAGCTGAGATTGTTTCGAGTGTAAAGCCGTAGCGGGATGTTGTTTATGGAGAGCAATAGGGGTATGGTGTCGAGTTTTGCATCTTGCCAATTCCCGGACTCCGGCCAGGGGGATCCAATGAGAAAGCCCCCCGAGAAAATCCATGGAATGCGTTGAAGGACCCATTCTTGGTCCTGCGGAGAGTCAAAAGAGATGCCGAAAAAGGAGCTTTTCATGTCGTCACCAAGGTGTTTTACCTGCCAGCTTCCCTTGAACTTCCACATCCGAGTGAAAATGTTCTTCAGAAAATTTGTAGCACAGCCTTTTCGAGAGAAAACCCCGACAAAGAAGTCCAACTTAAGCTCCTCAACCGCCTGAGCAAACAAGTTTTCGGTAGCGTCCTCCACCACTACCGAGGGTGAATCGTCGATGGCTACTGGTGGTGTACCCATGGAGAAGGAGGCAGAGGGCAGCGAGAGATCTGTGGAAAAAATAGAGCGGAGACTTTAAGGTGAGCACCGGGGGAGACTCGCCGGAAAAAGGAGAAGGAGCCTGGAGACTCAACGACAGAGAGATGTCACCCACAGAGGGAAAAATTTCGGTAAGTGGGAGTTGTATATAAGGATTTCAAAGTCTCATATGACAGAAAAAAGTACAATAAGAACTAAACTCTTTTTGGTTCCTACCTTGATCTTTGGTATGAAATGACATATTACTAGTTTTTTTTATTTTTCTTCACTGTATAATGATTAATATTATAGATATAGAGGAATAATAATTTGTAAACTTCTAAATGTGTGTAAAACTTTGGATTTCATAGGTTTTTCTTGATGAAATTGTTTATTTTGATGAAAGTGATTCATATCATTCATTTCTTTATGAAATTGTTTCATATATTTGTGTTTTTTATGTAAAAACGAAAAAGTTCATCAAACTGAGAAAATATATGAAACAATTTCATATAAATGAAAAAAAATGAAACTACATAAAAAACATAAATATATGAAACAATTTCATCAAGAAATGAATGATATGAAACGATTTCATTAAAATAAACAATTTCATCAATAAAACCTATGAAATCCAAAGTTTACACGAAAAAAAAGTTCACAAAATAGTGGACCTCCATACATACATACATGCATATATATATATATATATATATATATATATATAATACATGTGACCCACAAAAAAAGATTCTTGTAAAAACTATCATTGTAGACTTTTATATGGATTTTTATTTTGATGAGTTGAAAGTGAGGTAACAACAAAAAAAGTGCAAAAATGAGGTTCTTATAAGAACCTCTATTGTTGGGTGCCACCATTGGTGGTGGATCCATGAATTTTGCCGAGTAAGACATCCTTAAGGCAGATCAAAGGTTTGTAAAGTCATCCGGTGTATTTTTTGTTGAATTCTACCATTTTGAGTGATTTTTAGAATTTTGGATTGATTACTAGAGATTTTTGAGTTTTTTTGTATCTTTATTGTTAATGTAACGAGCCTATCCTCTATTCTCTTGTCATATTTCAAAATGAAATCAAAATATCAAAAAGAATCGCTAATCCAATATATCTTTTTCGTTTTTATTTTATTTCAAGACTTTTTTGGTTTTTTTTATTAAAAGACTTGTGTAGGGACAAATAAAACCAACCAACCAATCTAGATTAATATGATCAATATTTCTAACATGTTTGTTTTGTATTATATCATTTATACAAAAAAAATCCTAAATTATTTAAAAAATAGGATTCAATCTCCTTCCAAATCCTACAAATCAAAAATACTAGAGATTCCAAATCCATCAAAAATAAGTCAAGCAAAACAGGACCTTAGAGGGAGTTCATAGCGCTTGCCCGGGTTCGAGCCCCACACGCAGCACTTGTGGCCACTGAGGATAATCTCAGGGCTGCATGTTTTAGCAGCTGGGCCAAAGGCCCGATTTGCCTAGGGATTAGTCTGGGCCCAATGTGGTCTGGGATACCCTTCTAAAAAAAAACAGGACCTTAGATTATCTAATTTTTTTTCCATATTAGTTGTAACGTTCCTTCTCCTCATAAATAATAATACTAGTGAATTTTGGATTTGGTCACTATGTTTTGATATTTTTTTACTAGGATGTATATTGTGGATTTGGTTCTTGTAGTATTCAATTTGTCTTGGCAATGATCCATCTGACTAGTCTTCGTTAACTTTGTTAAATCAAGGTTATTTTAGTCTTTTTGTCTATTCTTTTGTGTTTTTTCCTATAAAAAGGTAAAACCGATACTTTTATATACACACACACACACACACACACACACACATATATATATATATAGGGTCAGGTTCAAGGGAAAACCTCAAAAAAACGGAAAACTAAGGAACACTCTGGTAGCCCTTCATCTGGACGGTATGCACTTGTGCATACAGATAATTTGTAACATGCACAAATGCATAATGCACTTGTGCATAAAAACCAAAAAAACAACTTAAATTACCTGTATGCACAAGTGTATACCGTCCGGATGAAGGACTACCAGGGTGTTCCTTAGTTTTCCGTTTTTTTGAGGTTTTCCCGTGAACCTCTCTCTATATATGTATATATATATATATATATAATGTTATCAAAATAAATAAAATAAGATATCGTTTTATAATTTGATTTGTTTAAAATAAAAGGTAGTCATACTAAACACGATTTAATTTTACTGTTTTAGTATTCCGACCACTCTAGACCATGAGTACCTGTACCCAATGAACCCACTTGCCACCTCAGCGCCACATCAGCTTTTCTCTTTCCTACCCTCCTTACCCAAAAGTAGAGTACCAGTACCAATGAACCCAATACTACCCAATGCTACCCACCCACACCCACCCACCTCTCAAGCTTCTTCGGGTTCACTGGGTTCACGAACCCGCACCCCTTACCCGCGCTGAACCCGCCCCCACCCCGTACCCCTACCCGATGGCAACTTCTGCTACCCGCTGTGCCACCTCGGCCTTACCCGCTGCTACCCGATGACCGCTACGGACGGCCTAAGAATGACGGTAAAAACACTAGCGTAGAGGTTCAGTTTCGCAATGCGGAGAGTACGGAATCCGATAGTGAAAAAAGATTTTACGAACTTCAAGATGAACAATCGTCGTCTCTAGATGATGATTTGGAGTTATCGGATTACGGGTCTAATTGGGTCGATAATTTAGATGGTGTAGATCGTTATATGGAATCACATAATCTGAATTCGGAAGTGGTTTTGTTCAGCATCGATGGCCAGATTTTGTAGTCTCCCGATTACGTCGATGGAAAAAAAACGGAAAACGTGCAACTAAGCACACCTCAGTTCCATTTGGGACCGATTGAAGGACCTGAATTCGAAGGTGATTTGGAGTTCGGTAATGAATCTACGTGGGCACATTATTTAAGTGATTTCAACAAACCGAAATGTAGCGACAAAAACGTCTCCATGATTAACGACGCTCAAAGTGTAGTGAACTTAGAGAGAGAAATATCAATAAAAGGTGAAGATGCGAATGGTGACGTCAAGAAAGAAGACGTTTTTAAGAGTTGTTTGGCGTTAAATGATTTGGGATCACAAGAAGATAGCGGTGATCGTGAAGTGTATGTTGAAGGATTGCAAGAAGCGAGTGAAACCGAAGAGGGGACATCTTCAAAGTTCCAAAGTTCCAAAAAAGTCGAATCTTTAAATTCAGTGGATACCGAAAACAAACTTTCTGATGTCGCAATTGTTAGTGATCAAGATCTTTATGGAAGGGGTTGAAAATAGTCCGAAAGAACCTGAAACCGGAGATTGGTGCACGACAAGCATACCTGAGGAATCTCAATCGTACTTCAATGATAACGAAAATTTCGTTGGACCAAAACGGACAAGTATTGAATAGATGAGATATGATATTAACATGATCTTTTTTAAACTTAAATCGGTCTCTTAGGGATAGAAATATCACTTTGGGCTTGTTCGTTAGCCACTTCATGTGCTTAACGGGACACACGGCTTATTCAGTCAACTTATATGACTGTTTGGTAGTGACTTAATGACATAGAATGTTGTTTATTCAATAAGCTTCTAAGGGTAGTTTTATGCAGAATGTCAAGTGTTTTTTTTCCCAAACCACCCCTCCCGGTTATAAAACTCCTTCTATTTATGAAAAACACCGCTAAACAAAAACTCTCAAATCTTTACAGACTATTTAATCTACACAAACAGGTTTATCTATACAGGACTTAATGGAAAACCAACCAAACAGCCCCCTTGTCAAAATTTGTTTCGAGCTGGTATGGGGTTAAGTGCAGTTGCTGAATCTTTTGATGCCCAAGTATACACGAGGAGGGATTTCGTACAGTTTAGTGGTCAGAATCGAAGATAGATGGTGTAAATGATATTTTATCAACCAATTACTGCTTCGAGTAATTCATATAGACAGCTTAATCTATATATACGACTTAATCCATGCTTAATAGAAAATCAAAAGGAACTTTTATTTGCTTGTTTGTAATGTTAGTTTAGAAACATTTTAACTGTTTATAAGTTCCCAAGTTTCATCAACTAAAGTCGATTTACAAACGAAAAACTACCAACAACGGGAAAAACTACGACAACTTCCAAAACTCGGATCGATTAATCGCTTACAAGTGACGCCTATTCTCATGAACGATTCCCACCAATGTAGCTACACAAACGACAACAAGCCTAACCCGCATCAATTCCGTGTTCAAAACTACTACGAATCGACATCTGGCAACGGCATTCTCCAATAATTCCACGAGTTATAATCCTCCTGCAAAAAGCATCCGAATCAATGCCTGATTGAGTCGTCTTAATGGACAAGAAACCGTGAAGTTTTCAAGGCGAGAATTCGGTACACATCAAACCTGTTCGACCATCGATGTCGGGGGGAACATGTCGTTGACTAACGTGTGCAAAGAGGTGTAAGATTTCCCCTTCATGTCGATACGATGACTTATGGCTACCTCACCCTGGTATTTTCAAACGAGAATATTTAAGTCCAAGGAAGAAAAAAAAAACTGCCATGGAGGATCCGACCCGTTAAGAGAAAGACCCGTCCATGAAAATACTTTATCCGTCCCAAAATAAGTGTCTACTTTCCAATTATACCCTTTGTTATGAGAGGGAGAAATTCATGACTCAATCTAGAGTAAATTACGTTTTTAGTCCCTGTGGTTTGTTGAAATTTTCTATTTTCGTCCTTATAGTTTTTAAATGGCGATTTTCATCCCTAAAGTTTGTAATTCGTTACCTTTTTCGTCCTTATGATTTAAATCTTATTGTTTTTTCATCCTAATGGTTTACAATTCACTTCTGTTTAAGTCCTTCATACTTACAAGTAGTCTTGTAATGTTTTGGCCTCAGGGACGAAAATAGAAATGAATTGCAAACCATAGGGATGAAAACTGAAATTTCGAAACCTCAGGAACTAAACCCGCAATTTTTGACAAACCACAGGGACAAAAAAATGTAATTTACTCCTCAATCTATTATTAAGGGTAAAATCGTCATTTTCTAATCAAAAAGTGTAATCACTACACGTTTCTAAAACTGTGTGCCTTTTTTTGTCGTTGACATTTATTTTGGGACGGAGGGCGGGAAAACAAGTACCTTAGGGTTAATTATGAAGATTTTTCCCTTCGGAATACCCATTTTCCGGTAAGCAAGCTCATCGGTATCTCTGTTACCAAACCCCGCGTAGAACGGATTGTAGTCGGACGGAAAAAGTGCTTTGATATCCTGCGGAAAATAGTTAAAACTTCTTATTTAACGAGACCGAACCCAAATCCCGACACTGAATAATGAATATGCATAAAAACTATTAAAACGAACGTATTCATTCGATCCGTTATACTTACTTCTAAACACGCGATCTTGAATTCGTGAGGTGCTCTTCTAATAACTGCGTCAACAAAGAGACAAACAAGCGTTTATAGTTGTCAAAACCGTAGGATTCGGTTTGATTCATGGAGCAAAACTTCACAAATTAAATAACGAGTCGGAATCTCGTATCGGGGGCCATTTACCGACACAAACTGGGTAGGCGCTGACCGGGTAAGAGGTCAGGTCTCGGTAAAGTACCGACCGAAAATATGTGCTTACTGATAAAATACTTTTATCATCTTGTGCTGACCCAGTAAGTGTAATAATAATGCTGACCGGATAGGTGCTCGGTCAACACTATCGCTCAGATCAAGGATCAAGGTAAGCTAGCCGAAGTTGACCAAGTCCACACTGGTTGTTAGAGACGGCTAAAATGGGTCCCGGGCCCACCGTCCCAAATTGGTCCCTTCATAATCGGGCTGGCCGGTCCCGACCAAAAATCCTATGACCAATCTATGGCCAGGCCCGGTTTAAAAAAATATTTTTTCACAAAAATGGTATACATGTTTTTATAATTACGATTTTTGAAATTTAGTATTGAAACACACTTTAAATCATACATTTAAGTAGATAGAATTTTGAAAAAAAAAACTGTAAAAATCATACAAACTTGTATTATAATATATAAAAACTAATTTTTTTTTCAAATCACCGGTCCCGGGCTGGGCGGGGCCCAATTCGGTAGTTATTTTGAAGCATGTGGAGTTTGTTCATCCGAAACTGATTAGTAAATACGCACTCACCTTCACGGAACAACGAGGGAAACAAGCCATCGGGTGAAATAACAACCGGCCCATTGGGTAAAGCTTTCCCATCCTACAAAAAATCAAAATGCTTCATCATTTTATCGGCACATTTACATGTTTTCAAATGGTAACCATAACATTAAAATCCCTAAAATACCCCTCAAGTAGAAAAATACTCCCTACGTAGTACGTACCTGCTTGAGATTAAGTAGAAAGTTTCTCGTCAGATATGCTTGAACGATCGCACGAGCACTTAAAAACAGTAGTTGATATCCGTTCTCCTGCAAGTCCAAAAAACCATTAATACACCAAAAAAAATATCAAACGTTAAAAAGTTAGCATCTAAAATACCCATTTGAGAACACGTCACGACTAATTTGTGCAAATGATAAAAGTAATCATGATTTAGATACGAAGGGGGACATACCTTTATAGCAGAGAAGAGTCGAGCTACCCCAGATTGAGTCCAATCCTTCCCGACCAACGGCATGAACTGACCAAGAACATCAGACCTACAAGATACCACATATATATATATATATATATATATATATATATATATCATTGAGCGACATAAAAGTGAGTTATTCGATGAAAGACATGATATAAATCATACTTGGTGATCGTCCCATCGACATCTGATATCACAATTCTTGCATTCCACTTCCACAGGTAAATATGAGCATCGACCTACATTAAATATCGGGAAATTTAGATATAATACGTAGGAATTACACCAAAGTTTAAATTTAGATATTCCTCCACATACCCCTGGGCCACGACCCTTGCCATTCTACATTATTACTTTTGGGGTCAAGCATACCTCCTTCCCAAAATAGATGTCCATAATGGAAAAGGCGTATAGTCTTAGAAATTTGTGATTATTACACTTTTTAATCAACCAAATGACAGTTTTACCCTTGATAATAGAGATATTGACACTTATTTTGGAACGAAGGGAGTATATTTCATTTCCAAATTGATACATGATACAAGAAGAAATTTTTGTGTTTGTAACAAAATTCATATCATTTATTATTTGGAAGTAATAGTTTTGACCCCACAAGTCAAATTGTGCCTCTCGTCTTTAGAAAGAGAGCTTTGTGCACCAAAGCTCGGCTTTGCAAGGCTCGGGGAGGAACATATATATATATATATATATATATATATATATATATAGGGTCAGGTTCAGGGAAAACCGTAAAAACTAATAACTGAGAAACACTCTATCCGTTCGTCAGGACAATATGCACACATGCATAAAAACCAAAAAACAACTTCAATTACTTATATTCACATGTGCATACCGTCCAGATGAATGGTAAGATGAACTCTTACCATGGCGTTCCTCAGTTTTTATTTTTTTTGTGGTTTTCCCATGAACCTCTCTCTCTCTCTCTATATATATATATATATACACACACACACACACATATATATATATATATAACTGTGGGTGGTCGTTCTCTTGCATTTTGTAAAGAGACTGTTTCATGACTCGAAAGACTAATTGGTCGAAAAAAATATCATTTAGACCGTTTATTCAGCGCTCATAACGAGTGAATAAAACAAATAGAAACACCAACCTTTTGAACTCCCAAAACCCTGGTCGAAAAAATAAATGACACCATATTTTGCCCTTCTTTCAAATTCAACGACGATATTTGCTCCGTAGTTGGAACATTTGTCCTAACAAATTGCTTCGGGGGAGACTGGGAAGAAGTTGGAGTCATCGTTTCTACAGCTCGTGGGGATTCAAACACAGATTCCGAATCAAGAAAAACATCCTCACCAGAAATATTACTAGCATTGTGCTCAAGTGTCTTAACCCTTCGGAACGGAATCGGCCACAGCCTCCATCTACGGCCAGATGGAGTCGAAGGCAGTCCGGAATCTTCCGTGAGCCCACTCCACTCCACGGGAATCGCATCCCTTGGCTCAACCGGCATTTCTAAACCGTATGCAGCCATTCCAAGAACAATATGAGCAGCTTTATCCCACATAAAGTATCTATCTTCGATTCTGACCACTAAACTGTCGTTTTTTACAATCGATGCTGCAGAATTTCGAAATTCCTCCTCGGGTATGCGGTGGGCGTCAAAGGTTTCAGCAGCTGTACTTAAGCCCATACCAGCTCGAAGCAAATTCCCACAAAGCGATATTTCTATCCCTAAAAGATTGATTTAAGTTCATAAAAAAAGATCATGTTAATATCAATTTAGGGCAAAATTCATCGAAATGCAACGAAGTTTGTTTTATTTCATCTAACGAATAACTTTTTGTCACAATCAATATAAAAAAGTTTTGAAATTTCCTATTTAATGTAGCAAAAAGTTTCAAATTTCCTACTTAACCTAACGTTTGATGATGTAAATGCAAGTATTTCGTCCACTTTGCCGTAACTCTTCTTTCATAAAAAGGGTATCCATTCAGCAAGTTATACGGGTTAAATGGGTACAAAATAGGAAATTTGGAATCTTTGAGACAAAAAAAAATTATTTTTACACTAAGGGGCTGTTTGGCAGTTGCTGAATGGTTTGGTGCAGGATGATTAAGTATAGTGCAATATGAAATATGGTTATTTGGTAATTGTTCAGAATGAAATTAGGACGCTGAATGGTTAAGAGAGGCCCAGGATACAAAATATTTCAGAGGGTTTTAGAACCATTAAGAGTCGCACTTTCTTTTTGCCAAACAATATTCACCTCTTAACAATTCAGAGGTTTCCTCTTAATGGAACTATTAAGAGGTAAACAAACAACCCCTAAATAGGAACCAAACAAAACTTAGTTGCATTTTGGGCGATCACTTACTTGTCCGTTTTGGTGCATCGAAATTTTCATTATCATTGGAATACGATTGAGACTCCTCAGTTATGCTTGTCGTGCACCCATCTCCAGTTTCACGTTCTTTCGGACTATTTTCAACCCCTTCCGTAAAGGGTTCCTCCCGATCTTGATCACTAGCAATTGCAACATCAGAAAGTTTGTTTTCGGTATCCACTGAATTTAAAGATTCGACTTTTTCAGGACTTTCGAACTTTGTAGATGTCCCCTCTTCAGTTTCACTCGCTTCTTGCAATCCTTCAACATCCACTTCACGATCACCGCTATCTTCTTGCGTTCCCATATCATTTAGCGCCAAACAGCTCCTAAAAACGTCTTTTTTCTTAACGTCACCATTCGCATCTTCACCTTTTATAGATAATTCCCTCCCTAAATTCACTACACTTTGAGCGTCGTTAATCACAGAGACGTTTTTATCGCTACTTTTATCTTTCGGTTTGCTGAAATCGCTTAAATAATGGGCCCACGTAGATTCATTACTAAACTCCAAATCACCTTCGAATTCGGGTCCTTCAATCGGGCCCAAATGGAACTGAGGTGTGCTTAATTGCACGTTTTCCGTATTTTCTTCCATTGACGTAATCGGAGCCGACAAAATCTGGCCATCGATGCTGAACAAAACCACTTCCGAATTCAAATTCTGTGATTCCACAAAACGATCCACATCGTCTAAACTATCAAACCGATTAGACCCATAATCTGATAATTCCAAATCATCATCTAGAGATGAAGATCGTTCATCTTGAAGTTTGTAAAATCTTTTTTCACTATCGGATTCTGTACTCTCTGCATCACGAAACTGAACCTCTGCGCTAGTGTTTTTACCATCGTTCTTGGAGTGGTTGGAATCATCTTCTTGAGACTCTAATAAGCCGTTGGAATCCTTAACGGTGTTATCTTTATCGGGGGCAACCTCCTTGACGAAATGAGCTTCACCCGAGTTATCAAGATACATATGGAAATCAGCTAAAACCCCGTTAACTTCTATCTTAACAATCTTTTCCGCCCCTTTAAGAACACCCTGAAATTTTCCGAACCTAACGTACCATGGGGTGCTCCGAAAAGATCCATCTTGTTGTTGAACGACGATTATGTCAACCGCCCCACCAAACGGATGAAATGGGGTGGCAACGGAATATACGCTTTGAGTAAGGTAACTTCCGACTCTACTTATCATCTTTTAAAAACCCCTAAATTTCACAAGACCCGAATGGTTCTTGATTCTTGATTTCAGTTCATCAAAAACAGATAATCTTTTGTGCTATTTTAACCATGAAATTGAACACCCGAAACTACTTTCTGAAATGAATTAAATATCCTCAAAGAACCAATTCAGATTATTCTAAAGCCTCCAAAATGTTTGAATTTCCAAGTTCTTGTACTACTTTCTTGATCAAGAAACCTGCAAAGAGCACGATTTTTTGAAATGATAACATGATCATGAACACATTTATCGAATTTAAGTGGATTAAACCCCTAATAAGAACAATCATACAAAAACCCATATCAGGATTGATGCAATATGTATTGGAATTTGAAGATCAACTATACTAAAACCCTCAAAAACAAGAAATAAAGAAAATAAATTATAAAGAATTCAAGAAACCCAGATGAGATTCTAGGAATTGGAAGAAAAGATGCGAAATATTGATATGAAGTTATTATATAATCAGATAAGAAGTATAGTGAGCGCATTAAAACCCTAAAAACCAGAACACAGTTGATAAGCTGCAGAAACCCAAATCAGAAACGATACAATAAACTGAAACTTCAAACGAATTCAAGAAACCCATGTTGAAATTACAAATTCACCAACCCAAACTAAGTTAACTTTCTTTAATCTTTACAAAAATAAACAAAACCCGGTTGAGAAATGATGCAAAATCAACATAAATTCAAAGAAAATGCGAGAGAAGTATTGAGACAAACATCTGATGATCAAATAAACGCCATTAACAACAAGCAGAAGTATGTTTTTAATGCATTAAAATCCTAAAAAAAACATGAATCAGAGTTAATGAGTTCAAAAATTTACCGCAACCCAGAAGAGGGAATGATCCAAATAAACTGAAATCGTAAAAAAGAATTCAAGAAATCCTCCAAGATTCGTCAAACTAGAAGAATTTGACTTTGTTTTGTTGCTCCAAATCAAACGAAATCCAGCACCCTCTTCTTCCTCTTTGTTTGTATAACCGAATTACCCCTTTGTTTTGCAAAGGAGTTGGTAGAGAGGGATATAGGCGATTATATCTAGAGATTGTTTTTCCAGTTTTTTAATGTTTTAAAATGGAATTCAAGTTTGGACTTTGGGTTGAGTATTTTAGATGTCGAAGACTCAAAGGGTAAACCATGGATGGATGTTGTTATATGTTGACCAAATTCCAAATATGGCCATTATTCCCCACCGTCTCAAGAATCAAGATTGATCCAAGATTTAGATTTTTAGACACCCCTTTTTGATTCTTTTGGACATTACTCAAATACTTTGCCTTTAAGATTAGGTCTCCATCGACCTCCCATGGTTTTTTTAGATAGTTTGGGTACATTTTTTTATTGTTTTTATGAGGTGGCGTTTGGTTTGCATGATGTTTTTAATGGAATTAGTTTGTCAAAGTAATTTGACTTTAAAGATAATTATAATTAAATGTTGTCAGGTTTAACCACCTATTTGATTGATAGAATTGAAATGGAATATGTTAAAAGAATTAGAATCTGTATGTTTGTTTCATAAAATGTAGCTTTAGAATTTCAATGATTTTTTGGTAAATGACCAAAATACCCTTGTTGATATTTTTTAATTTTTTAAACAAACATGTTTTAATAAAATAATCATTAAATACTTTAATAAAATAATTTTTAAATACTTTAATATATAAAAATATAAAATAAATAATAAATGTATTAAATTATATTAAATAAAAAAATAAACAAACAAATAAAATAAAAAACTAAAGTATTAAATTAATTGTTTTAATTATGTTATATTTAAGTTAAACGGTATATTTGGGACTATGAAAATACAACATTCCATTCCATCAAAATACCTCTTATTGCTAAGGAATGTTGAATTCCCTCATTTGTGGAATTTTATGGAATTCACATATTTCTTCCGTGAAAAAGAACGAACCAAGCAAATGAATGGAATTTGGTCAATGGAATTCAACATTTCAATACCATTAGATTTCTTCAGAATCTGCGAACCAAATGCCACTTAAGGGTGGTTTATATATACAAATTGGATAAGTATTAGAGTTATTTGGTTGATGTTTTATTAGTTGTTGTATGGATAATATTGTTTGGGTGAATTAACGTGTCTATAAATATTGGGAAGGTTTTATTTAGGTTTGGAAAAAAATTGGTTTTTTGTATATATAAATAAAGTGTGTTTAATTGGGAGGGCAATTTTGGAGAAAAAAAAAGTTGATTTTTTGTATAAAACTCATCCTAAAAGCTTACTGAATAAGTCATTTTTCATATCATAAGTTACTATCAAACAGTCATATATAGGGGTGTTAACGAGCCGAGTCAAGTCGAGTAGCACGCTATTTGAGTCAGGCTTTAAAAATAATATCAAGCTTGAGCTCGACTCGATCTCGATTAAATTTTTCAGAGTCGGGCTCGAGCTCAAGTTCGAATATTTTCTCAATGTTTAAGCTCAAGCTCAATACTCGTTTATGAGCTCGAATTCAAGATCGATTAACTCGTTTATTTACTCAAGCACGATAATTTTTATATTTTGATTATATAGTTTGTAAACATATGAATATGTTTGGCTCGAAAAATTGTAGGCTCGAATGGCTCGACTCGATTTGGCTCGTAAAGTTTAATCGAGCTTTCGAACGAGTTGAGTCGAACATTAGTGTTACGAAACTCGACTCGTTAAGTTAAACGGGTTTTATCTTATGTTTGAGATCGACTCGGACTCGATAATTATTAGGCTCAAGCTCGAGATAAACGAGCTCGAGCTTGAGTAGCTCTTTACAAGCTCGGCTCGTTAACACCCCTAGTCATATATAACTCGCTGAATGGGTTGTGAAATTCACTAAGCTTATTAAGCTGCTAATAAATAGGCTTTTAATCTAACAAAAACACTAGTCTCGATAAAAAAAAATTGCATCCAACTCCAACAGTTATTCTATTTTAGCAACCATAGTATTAATTATCTTATTAAAATATTCAATTTATTTAATTTATATTATTAAAATATTCAATATATGGAAAGTAAGGAAAGGAAAAATTCACTTTTTGGGGGTAATAATTAGTTTTGGAGAGAAACTTCTACTTAGAGATTTTTACAATCTCTTTTCTCTTTTCTCTATTTTAGCACAGAGGATAGCATAGCGGTTGGAGCAACAAAAATGCTAAAATCCCATTTTTTTTCCATTTTAACATAGCTATTGGAGATGCTTTTAATAGAGTTAAGAGCATCTCCAATGGAGTTTCTTATAAGAACTTTTTTTGTAATTTTTGGTGTCACATCATTTCCAATTCATCAAATTAAAAATTTATATAGAAATCCACAATGGTAGTTCTTATAAGAACTTCATTTTTGTGGGTT
Organism: Saussurea involucrata; assembly: GCA_033807775.1. NCBI lineage: Eukaryota > Viridiplantae > Streptophyta > Magnoliopsida > Asterales > Asteraceae > Saussurea > Saussurea involucrata. Next base: position 8,600,240 of record CM066325.1, on the reverse strand, counting down.
TCATGTATTTGTCAATATCAATAATTATTATATATTTATAAATAAAAATCAAATATTTAATTTAAACACTAATAAAAATTAAGAAATTGTCATTTCACACAAATTTCATGGTAAGAACCAAAGGAGATGATGTTCTTATAAGAACTCTTTACAATGGTAGTTCTTATAAGCCACATCATTTTTTGTTTATAAGAACCTTGCATTGAAGATGTTCTAAATGTACTTATCAAATCAGCTGTAATACCCCGGATAAGTTCGTTAGTTAAAATCCCTTTCCGTTAAATTTAGTTAACCTTAAAGTTGGATGTTAGGGTAAGTTTGGGTAAATTATAAGTTTAAGGGTGTTTGGGTCATTGATGAGAAGTTCAAGGTCTAGATGGTAATTATGGATTGATATTACTCCTTAAGCATCAGATATTATTCTGATAACCTAAACTTAGAGAGTGTACGTGTGTGTGTGGAGGCGAAAAGAAGCAGAAGAAGAAAGTTACGGTAAGAGCATCAATCAATTGGGTTGGATTCGATTTTGAGGTAAGCTCTTTTATATTTTGTGTTTGTAATCAGTAATAGAAGATATCTATCGGTGTAAAAGTTACGATTTCAGAGATTGGTATTGATTTCAATCGAATATGGGTATTTTGAAACCGACTGTGTTCTTGAAGAGTCCTGGGGAAGTCCCGGTAGTGTAGACTCCCGGTAGTGTAGAGTCCCAGTATTGTTAACTCCCGGTGATCGAGACACCCGGTACCAAGGAGTCCCGGTACTGAGAAGTCCCGGTACTCTGTGTAGTCCCGGTAGTTTGTTAAGTTTAGTGATACAGTTGAGAACAGGAACTGGTAGGCTTCATGTGCTTGGCTAGTAAAGCGGTATATGTATCTTAAATTGTTTCAGATACTGTGGAGTCGAGGTGAAAGATAGAATCAAATTGAAAGAAGCTTGCAAGCGTGTTTGATAAGCAAATCAAGTGAGTTTTACTTTAAAACGTTTTCAACTGGAATATATATATATATATATATATATATATATCTGTGTTTATATATATATGAGATGGATATGTGTGGAATGGATATACGATCAAGGTGTGAATATTTCGTGTTTATAATATATTAAGATATTATAATTATTGGTGCATTACACTACACAAGTGCACAGTAGCCGGGTTCCGGTGTGCGGACCGGTGAGTAGTCGGGTTCCGGTGTGCGGACCGACGGGTAGCCGGGTTCCGGTGTGCGGACCGGTTGTTGATTTATTAGTTGGCTTGCTACCAACTAATATGGCCATTTGTGGAGGAATAAGGTGGATGAGATGTACACGATGCACGAGTCTGGATTGGTATTTAAATACGTGTGGTATGTTTATATTTTACGAAAGGATTACCAAAGGTTTATCTAAACTATTTTGATACAAAGGATTTACATAAAAAGGTTTTATAATGATTTTGAAAAGGACTGGGATTAACTCACTAGACCCGTTTGGTCTAACCCTCATTTTGTTTTCAAAAATATGTTTTCCAGGTCGAGGAATTGATAGCGGCAAAGGAAAGAATAAGGTGTAGGCTGCCTCCGTTGATCGATGATGTTTAAGAAGCTTTATATATTTTGTAGTTTCAAGGCTAATGAGACTGTACTTGGTTTGTTATGTAACTTTTGTTGTAAATCAATGATATGTATGCATGTTATGTTATGGGATCTGGGTTGTTACAAATGGTATCAGAGCCCTAGTTTAAGGGATTTAGGTATTTGTACCCGTACCTAGACTTAAACTGCATGTGAAGTAGGATGTCCTTGATATATTAGAACCTTGGGATGCTAAGTATAAAAGGTAGAAGAAACATCATGTAAGGTAATTTCAGATTACACCTGGCCAGTGTAATTGTGATCTTACAGGTGCATGTTTGGACTGGGATACCTTATTATATAGGGTATGTGCTTATGTGTATATTAATCTTGTCTGAATCTACAGAATGGCAAGCGGTACTAGAAATACGACTAGAGAGGGAGGAAGAAATCCTAATAGAACGAATCCAACAGTCGGGACAAGGGGAAGAGGAAGAGAAAGAGGTAGGGGCAGAACTGGAGGCAAAGTTCAGGGGCGAGGTACTGAATTTATTACAAGAAATGACTTAATGGCTGAAATGGGAAAAATATGTGTAACACCTCGAAAATTCCATTGTAATTTTGTTATGTTATATTTTGTTTAAAATTTAAGTTAATGGGAAAAGTTAACTAGAGGGGTTTGAATTGCCATTATTCGGAAGTTTGGGATACAAATTGGAAAATGAATTAATGACTCATCTTTTTATTGAGGTGTCAAGTAGAGAAAAATCAGTATTATGAATATTGATTTCTTTTGGTTATTGCTTCACAAAAAAAAAGGAAATAGAATTAGAACAGAGAGAGATAGAGAAAAACGAGACAGAGAGATAGAAATCGAGAAGAAGAGAAGAAAGAAAGCAATTGGCTTGAATTTGTGGTAAGAAACTTGACTTCTCCTACTGATTTCTTGTAAGGAAGATAAGTAATTGGTTAATTTCTGTTTTTAGCTATTGATTAAGCTAAAGAATCAAGTTTTGGGAAGAACTCAGTGTTCAGAAATTACCCAGGTGAGTTTATTCAATCTTCTTAAAATTAAGCAATTAGAATTGAAATTGATATGTTATGCTTGTGTTTAAACATGAGGGTATGACTTAATTGAGAAATGGTAGGCTTAATGGGATGAATTTATGAGCTGACTTAATGAAGAAGACGAATGAACAGTGTTCGCGAAAAGGGAGAATTTCGCAACAGTTGGTTGCGCAAAGTGATAGAATTCGCAAGCATGGCTTGCGAGTTTTGAAGAATTCGCAAGCGTGGCTTGCGAGTTTTGAAGAACTCGCAACGGTGGGTTGCGACTTTTGAGCTTTTCGCAGCTTTGGCTTGCGAAAAGTGTAGCTTTTCGCTACTGTAGCTTGCGAAAAGTTGAGCATTTCGCAATAGTTGGTTGCGCGTTTTAGAGTATTTCGCTATAGTGGGTTGCGAGAAGTGAGCATTTCGCAACTATGGGTTGCGCAATTCTCACTATGTTGGGATTTATGTGCTAAATTGCAAAAAGGGGATAGTTAAGAAGTTGAGGAGATGAAATATTTATATTCTTATTATAGAATATGTTATGAGATGTAATATATGGTATTGTATATACATATGATAGAGTGTAATGGATCCATAGGCACTAGTTTATATGAACACATGGAATTGACGTGAGTAATCGTAATTCCAATGTGTGTATGTTGAATGTGGAATTGACGTGAGTAATCGTAATTCCAGTGTGTGTATGTTAAATGTGGAATTGATGTGAGTAATCGTAATTCCCATTTATATGAATTAAGGAATTGATGTGAGTAATCATAATTCCTGAGTGTATGTTAAACGTGGAATTGATGTGAGTAATCGTAATTCCTATTTTACATTAATGAGAAATCATGGAATTGATGTGAGTAATCGTAATTCCTGATTTTAATGAAGAATAGGGATTGACATGAGTAATTGTAATCTCTACTTCCTTTCTAATAAATAGGCATGTGTAATTGCTATTTATTAGATTTGAGCATTGATCTAGAATCTGGGATTGATTCGTAGCTGGCTCCGGTTTGTGGTAATATGACTTACTGAAGGTTAGTCATAGTTTTGAGTTTGGGTAGGTTCTCGTTGTTGGGATTGAGCACGTGTACGGTAAGATGGGTGAGAACATGTTTGATTTATCTATTGAAACTTTGATTGCTAAATTTTGATTTGATTTGAATATTCTCACTAGGCGAAAGCCTAATGTTTCAAGTTGAATTTTCTTACCAGGTACAAGTTCCGGGAAGTAAGCGGGGATGTGTGATGAGGACTTTTGGAAAGATTCAAACTTAGAGATGACGGAGGATCTAGCTATTCTTTTGATATTTATGGGATGAAGGATTAGATAACTTAGTTAATCTGATTATGATGTAATGATTAGATTAAAAGGTTATTTAAGTTAGTTGTTTATGTATATAAAACCTTACTGTTGATCCTCTTGTTATATAAGTTTGACGTTATTTGATCATAACTTGTGAAATTTTAAGGTTTAAATTAGCCCTGTTTTTAGGGTGTTACAATATGGTTGAGTTAGACTGAATTAGCAATAATTGATGAGAATTTGAATTAATGAAAATTAGAATGTGTTATTATTTTGTGTGATGAAATATTTCTAATGTCATACAAATATGGTTGTGTCATATCAGTGGTGGATCCATGATTTTTGCATAGTGGGGTCACTTTTAAGGTAGGTTAAAGGTCCTCAAAGTCGTTCTAGCCTAATTCTACGGTTTCAAGAGATTTTTGAAGTTTTTCGGTTGATTTTGAGAAATTTTAAAGTTTTTTTTGTCGATTTCGAGGGACTTTTTCGTTTTTTCGTTGATTTCAAAAGGCTTTTTTTGTTTTTTGATTGATTTTGAAGTACTTTCTTTGGTTTTTTAGCTAGTGGGGGGACATACAAAAAACCACTAGGGGAAACCATGCTATAACGCTATAAAATAATTGTTTTTACACTAAAAAATCATATTTTTTTCATTTTAGTCCCCCCCTTTTGGCTACTGCATCCGCCAATGAGTCAGATTGATTTAGACCATCTCCAATGGGGTCACTAAATCTTACACTAAACACTAAATTTGGTGTAAATAACTGTGATAACCAAGATCAAAATGAGAAGAATTATAAAATCTTGTGGTAAAGTAATAAAATGGAAAAGTTTGGGGGCTAAATTGTAAAGAAGAGAAAGGGTATAAAAGCCCTTGTTATTTGTATTTTAAGGATCCGGTATTTAAAATGTAATGGATCCGGAATCCGAAATGTTAGAAGGGGTACCGGATTTCAACTCCCGGTAAAGGTCCGGTAGTTGCATGGGCCGGAATTGTTGTTTATTTCATGACCCAAGTAAATTGAGTGGACCATCACGTGACCATATGGTTTTCATTTTTGGGCCGTGAGTTAAATAGGAGAGGGTCCAAATTAGATTTGAATAATAATAAGATAAATTTGGATTTAGGATAGAAAGAAAGCTTGAATATTAATTGTTAGATTCACAAGTTACGTTTCCTACATCTTAGGTATTCTGTCTAGAGGTCCGGAGCGTAAGTAAGAAGTCTTGAGACGAGAAGTTACTAAAGCGTCAGGTGAGTTTTCTAACTAAAATACGTGACATTTTACGTGCTTTCTAAAGTAAGTGCACGATGAGAAATGTCATGTTTATTTATATGCTTTTAACTGCATGAGAGTTTGTTTAAAGTTTATATGAAATGTATGCATACATTGTGTTAGACGTAGACTGGCTAAGACGAGAGGTAGACTCGCCAGTGCTCATGCCGGGAAGGTGACCCGTTTATGCCATGGAAGGGAGTATCCAGTAAGGCAGCGTGAGACTGACTCGTTGGCACCTTCGGGTGACTTCAGGGCGCCGTTTACGAGTGCGGATATATCCGTGATGGTTTTATGAAAAGTTATGTGAAAGTTTTATATCTGAAAGTTATAAACTGTTTTTGAATACTTTTGAGAACTGTCAGGAGGGACTCACTAGACCTCATGGTCTAACCCTCACATTTTCCAAACTAAACATTTTTCAGGTAAGCAATCGGTAGGAGGCTCTAATAAGTGAATAGAGCAGAACAGGAGTACCGAAGAGGCTAGATTAAAGCAGCACTATAGTTTATAGAATTTATTCTCAGTTGTATAGGTTGTTTCCGCCAACCTGATTTTGTTTATGTAAGAGATTTTGGGGACCTGTTTTGGGGATGTTTTATTTTATATGAATTGCATGCTTTGAATTGTTTGGGTCGTTACAATAACAATATTCACATCTCCAATGAATGAGGTCTTTATTTTTCACACTAAATTTGGTGTAATGAATAGTATGACACTAAATTTGGTGTAACACTACTTTTTACACTACTTTTAACTTTGGTGTAAAAAATAGTGTTACCCATTGGAGCAAAATTACTTTTAACACTAAAATTTACACTACTTTTTACATTATTTTTTTAATTTGGTGTAAAATATAGTGTGACCCATTCGAGATGCCTTATCAATAATTGATGGAAAGTTTAATTAATGAAAATTAAAATGTGTTCTTATTGTGTGTGATGAAATATTTCTAAATGCATCTAACCTTGTGAATATAATTAACTATAGCACATCCTTTTTACAAATTACTCAAATAAATTTTATCTGGAATTAAAATATTTACTTGATATTTTAAAGATTTCAAAAATATTAAAAAGACATCAAAAAGGTTACTGGGCTTGAACTGGACCTAATCAGATATTGGATTGGACTGGGCTCACTATGACCAATTTGGGCCTATATTAATCATTGTTCTAAAAAACTCGCCGTACAGTCCTCATGGTGTGTCATGATACTAAGGCTTGTGTCTTACGCCACGTTAGAGGTGGCCAAAAAATCGGTCCAGGTCGGGCCTCGGGAAGGACCGGACCGAAACACTATTCCAAGGCCCGGGCTTTGGTCGGGCCGGGGCCGGGCTTGAGCATAAATATCCGGACCCGCTTAGGCTTTTCATAAGCCCGGGCTCTAAACCGGGCCTTCACAAAAAAATATTTTTAAAAAAATTTATAAATGTTATTCTAATTATATAATACACTTAAAAATACGTAATTGAGTCGCTCAAATATACTTAAAAATACGTTTTATTATAATTTGTTCGGTTGATTCATCACTGTCGGCCATTTTGAGCGAAAGATGGAAGAATTGAGAGATTGAAAAGTTGCGAAAAACGAACACGAGGTAGCGAGAAATCGAGAATTGTGAACGAGAATTGTGTTTTTTGCGTTTTGTAATTTGGTATGTAACCCCATACACCAACTTTCCTATTTATAGTGTTGAGGAACCATTAAAAAGCAAAAAAAAGGTCACAAAACATCAGAAATGGTCATTTAGTCGTTATATAACGGTCAGATTATCAAGATCGAAACGGGTTAGGCCGGACCGGCTTGGGTCCGAGCCGCAATCGGGATTCAGGTCGGGCCGGAGAAACTTCCAAATACAAGGCCTCGTTGGGCCCGGCAGGCCGAGGCCCGGGCTTTGGGCGGGGCGGGGCGCGCCAGGCTTTATGCGGGCTGGGCTTCGGGCTTCTAGCAGACGGGCCCGGATCCGGGCCTGTTTGGCCATCTCTACGCCACGTTAAGTCCATGGTATGTTATGGCCTACTGTGCAATTTTTGTAATGAGATATTTGTTTTTTCTTTACGTTTTTAATGTCTTATTTGCAAGATTTTTTTTAATATATAACCTAATTTAACTTGTTTATTACTATTGACTCATTAAGTAACACTACAAAACATAAGTTTTTATATATAATATTATATATGGATTAGAAATTTGACGTCATAATTCACATCTTGAAAACGTCACGCCTCACGTCATTTAGAACATTGATATTAATTCTTAAGTTTTTGGATTTCTTTAATAAATAAACTGTCCAACTTTCATAAATATTCGTTTGAATAATTAGACCATTATGTTTTTTAAAACTAGTTACCTACAATTTTTAGCCAACAATATAATTTTTGTAAAATCAATTATAGTTATGATTGGATTACTACATAACTAAAAAATTACATGGAGAAACACAAATGCTAAGAGATAGAATTACTAGTGATTTTTCAGGTTGTTATTCAGGACATTTGGGATTAATCAAGGTGTCTGGACGGGACGCCTATTGTTAACAAAAAAAAAGTGTTTACCGGTAAAATTCAACACTATCGTTTACTTTTCGGGTAAGATTTAGTCCACCAAAATGGCATCTTATGCAACAATTTAGCCGGTCAGCGTTAACCGTAGTAAGAGTCGTCGCACTCACTTACCGGGTAAGACTCTCGGTCCTTGCTTCCGCTCTTACCGGGTAAGATTCTTGGTCCTTGCCATATTCATCCGGTAAGCTAATGTGATTTGGTAAACACTTACTCAGGTAAGTGTTTTGTAAATTGCCCCTAAGTCATGTATGAATGAAGTTGTCTATATGCATTAAGGAGATATTTGGTTGGTGTTACATTAAGTCACGTATGAATGAAGTTGTCTATATGCATTAATTCGTGTCCTATAGATTGGAATGTTTTTTGTTTGAAATGCTTTTTCATAAATGCTATGAGGGCGTATTTAATTGGGAGGGGATGGTTATGAAAAATTTGACTTTCTGCATAAAGCTTCCTTCTAAAATCATCTATAGATGACCGAATGCACTGTAAATTTTATTAAACTTACTAATTTGCTAACAAACAGGCATAAAGAAGCTAGTTATTACATAATTCTTTTTTCTTTTTATATTATACTATATTTTGAGTATTTAATTTATAATCAAATATATTTTCATTAAATTATAGATTAAACCAATTTAAAATGGGCAAAGCATTTAATAGTATACATCTGACTGGAGCATCTCCAACAAAATTTCAATATAGAAGAAACAATAATTTGGACAAATTTTGCAGATTATTTAAAATGGAGAAAAATATTTTCTAGAATAAATTACATTTTTGGTCTTTGTGTTTGTCATCATATTAGGTGTTTGGGATTGCTTATTTTTTTGACTTATTTGCTTATTGTTTTTCTTCATCACATTAAGCTATTTTTAGTGTTTGGATTAGAAAAAAGAAAAGTGCTTATGACTTTTCCCCACCACAAATAAGTTGTTTTTGATAAGTTAATTCATTATAACTTATTTTAAAGTGCTTATAACTTATTTGTCCAATTAACATTTTTACCCTCAACTCCTTTTTAACACGATATAAGTTGATAAACACTTTTAAAAATAAGGATAAGTTGTTTTAAATAAGCAATTCCAAACACCTAAACCCTAAACCCTATTTAATTACACTTCTGTTCCACTTTTAATCCATCCCTAAACCCTAAACCCTAACCCCTTTGAAGGTCTTGCTTCTTTTATCTCTTTTGTTTTTGTTTTTTACGTTATGGAGTAAATTATAATGGAAACAAGACCCAAAACCGAATTTAAAACGAGACTGTAAATAGGAGGTGTAAACGAGTCGAACTTTTAATAAATTACTCGAGTTCAAACTTATTAATATCGAACTCGAGCTTAATAATTATCGAGTTCAAGTCGACCTCGAACTTAAAATAAAGTTCAATTAAGTTAACGAGTTGAGCTGCATAACACCAATGTTCGTCTCGACTTATTCGAAAACTCGACTAAACCTCACTAGTCGATTCGAGCCGAGTCGGGCTATTCGAGCATACACTTTTTCGAGCCAAACATTTTTATATTCTTAAAAATTATATAATCAAAATATAAAAATCATCGAGCTTAAGTAAATAAACGAGTTAATCAATCTCAAATTCGAGCTCATAAACGAGCATCGAGTTAGAACTCAAACATTGAAAAAATATTCAAGCTCGAGCTCGAGCTCGAGTCTGACTTTTGAAAATGTTAATGAAGCTCGAGTCATGCTCAAGCCTGGTGTTATTTTTTTTTCGCACCAAGCTCGAATAACGTGATATTCAACTCCACTTGACTCGTTTACACCTCTAACTGTAAACTCTAATATTATACAACTTTTTCGAATTTGAAAAATACTATTTTAAATCTAATTTTCTTTTCTTTCTAGACTTTGAATTAAAATCGAGTTTTATTCACCGTTGTAACATACTAAACGTTTTCAATATATGGGATCATGTGATAAGTGTCATTTTTGGTGAAAAGTGTGAGGAGTACTTTTAAACCATTGATCAGTTTTTAACAAATACCCTCTCATGAATTGCGGCTTAAAAGGAAATTAATCCGGTACATCTTATCTTGGTGCATCTCAATAATAGTCCATTTCTCATCTAACGATTGATAACCACTTCTCACCAAATTTGACACTTATCTTGAAACCCAGCCCATGTTTTCATTTATGGGAAAATGAAAATATTGTAAGAGTAAACTACCAATTTAGTCCCGAGGTTTGCCAAAAATAATATTCTTATCCCTGTAGTTTCAAAACTACAAGATAGCAATCGTAATTTGTAAAAACGTCGGGATTAAATCGCTTCCTATAACGATCGTTCAATAATTCTACGATAGTCAGCTTCGTCCTTTTATCGATTTTATTGTCTTTTACTCAATCAAAAACACATGGACCAAAATCATAGAATCAATTTTGATTAGTTAAAAAAGAAAAAAAATCGATATAATGACAAAAATGCCCCATATTTAACGAAACTTTTTAACAACCGTTGAAGAAAATGACGAAAAGAGAGGTTTGGAACCCTCTCCTATCTAAGAAGACAGGGCACGCAACGGAAGACATGTAAAAAACAGTCGCTCTCGCCCTTATTCTCTCTTAATAACAGCCTCAAACTCTTCTTTTGACTATGATTTGGCCCTACAGTGTAGAACCTGGTGAACCGGGCGTACGACAGCTCTGGGAATGAAAGAAGAGAAAGGGAAGGGATCACTATAGTTACTCTGATTTGAATTCCATATTAAAGAAAAGTAGTCATTTGCGGCCTAAAACTACACGAGTGGATAGATTTACGGCTACTACTTCAGTACTTCCCGATCTTTGTGAACGTTCACTTCAATAGGATGAATACAGGCCTAGATCGTTTGTACAAACGTACTTTTTGTGTGCTAAGATCCAAAGTCGAGAGGGAAACATCCCAGACTGCTAATCCGGCCATTTCCGAACCTGTCTTTCTCATCCCATTCAATGGAGGACTTTTAAATTCTTGCAATTCCCAGCGGCAAACCATAAACGGCTATCTTGTAATTTTTAAAACTATAAGGGTTAAAAATGTTATTTTGGACAAACCAATTGGACCAATTTTGTAGGTTACTCATATTGTAATAAACCGTTCATCTTCTGCATGGCTTCCCCACCTGTATTTCAGCAATAAAAATCTCCCCACCATAAAACCTCCATCACCCTTATTTCCTCCCCGTTCTTCTGCTTCGCCACCATCTCCCACCGCCGCCAACCACCACCACCGCCACCGTCAATTCGCAAAATGACCAATCCACCGACGATGTTCACCGTATTTCTCATTCTACTCTCTCTCTTCACCTCTCCATCCATGGCGGAGATCAAATCGTTAAAAATAGAATCAGATTATCGCCCCATGATCCTCTTCGAGAAATTCGGATTCACACGCACCGGCGTCGCCTCCGTGGCCATCTCCTCCGTCTCCGTCACCTCCGCCGTCTCCGAACTCGACGCCTCCCACCTCGGTTTCTTCCTCCTCACCGAAGAATCCCTAATTCAAGTCATAATCGAATACCAACAAAACCCTAATTTCTGCGTCGTAGATTCCAAATTCATCTCGCTACTGTTCACATTCCGTGAGCTTTCACCTCCGCCTCATTCATCCTTCAACAAATCGTATCCAATCAAATACCCCAACGAATACTCCCTCTTCTTCGCCAATTGCAACCCTAATTCGCTTGTCACCATGGATGTCAGAACCGAGCTCTACAACACCGATGGAAACAAAAGAGATTACTTACCCGCCGGATTAACTCAGCTTCCGTTTCTCTATTTCATCTTCTCCCTATCCTATTTCTGCTTCCTAGGGTTTTGGATCAATGAATGCGTCAAACACAAGCTATCTGTTCATCGAATTCATCTATTAATGGGGGTTTTGTTGGTAATGAAAGCCCTAAATTTAATCTGTGCTGCAGAGGATAAACATTATGTGAAGGTTACAGGTACTTCCCATGGATGGGATGTGTTGTTTTACATTTTTCAATTCATTAGGGTTGTTCTTTTGTTCACTGTGATCATATTAATTGGCACTGGTTGGTCATTCCTGAAACCATTTCTGCAAGAAAAAGAGAAGAAGATTTTGATAATTGTGATTCCACTTCAGGTTTTGGCCAATATAGCTTCCATAGTTATAGGTGAAACAGGCCCTTTTATCAAAGATTGGGTAACTTGGAATCAAGTGTTCTTATTGGTCGATATCATCTGTTGTTGCGCGATCATCTTCCCAATCATATGGTCGATTAGGTCATTGAGGGAGACCTCTAAAACCGATGGGAAGGCTGCTAGAACCTTGGCGAAATTGACCCTTTTTCGACAGTTTTATGTTCTGGTTATCGGGTATTTGTATTTCACAAGAATCATTGTTTTCGCTTTAAAGACGATTGCAGCTTATAACTACCAATGGGTGGCAACTGCAGCGGAAGAAGTAGCGAGTGTCGTGTTCTATATGGTGATGTTTTATATGTTTAGGCCGATTGAGACGAATGAGTACTTCATTATTGATGATCAAGAAGAACAGGCTGCAGAGGTGGCTTTGAAGGAGGAGTTTGAGCTTTGATCAGCTTCAGGTTTCCTTTTGTTTTTTGTCTTCATATTACTTCATTTCTAGCTGATATGATGATTCCTTTAAATGATACAAGATTACAGGTAGTTTTGGTTTTAACAAATTAACTTCATTTTTTCTTCTTGTAAAAATACCATATTATATGTGATTAATGATGATGTAAAGCTTTTGAAATTTTATTATCAAAATCTCTCTTTTTTTCATTCAATCTGTATGTAGCATCCCATTAATAGTATATTTTTGTTGAGTTAAAAAAAATAATTTATTGGGTAAAATTTGACAACAACAAAACTCCAAGGTTGGTTGTGTCAGTTTATAAAATTTCTTTATGATATTATTACAATTGAGGGGGGTTCAAGGGAAAACCTCAAAAAAAACGAAAAATTGAAGAACATCCTGGTGACCCTTCATCTGGACGGTATGCATTTGTGCATACAGGTAAATAGTTGGCTTTTTGGTTTTATGCACAAGTGCATTATGCATGTTACAAATAACCTACCGTCCAGATGAAGGGTTCCTAGGGTGTTCTTCAGTTTTCCGTTTTTTTGAGGTTTTCCTTTGAACCTGACTCTATAACAATTATGTTAAATGGTATGTTAGAATAGACAAAAAAGAAAGATCCACTAAAACATACGTAGAAGAGATAAATAATATTTTATTAATTATATTGAGTAATTTATTAATATATTTAATGAAAAAATTTATTAAATTAGAATAGCTATTGAAATTGAATGTAATTATTTTAGAGATTTTAACTTTTTATACTATTATAAGAAGAAAGAAAAATATAGCAAACTTTTGCAAATGCTATAAGGCCATCAGTACCCCATCCCTCTATCTTTTAAAGATTTCAGCTCCACATCAGTTTTTCTCAATCTCTCACTCAATCCCTAAACACCCTTACCCCATTCCCTCAAACCCTTTTACCACCTCATTTATTTTAATTCTTTTATTTATACATTTAATTATTTAACAAAATAAAAATATTAATATATTTTTTAATAAATAAAAATAAGATAAATAATAAAAATAAAAATTCATACCATTCATTAAAAATAAAAATTACAAAATACAAAACACTACCAATTATGAAATTTTTGAATTTGCTCTTTTCTCGCTAAAGTAACCCTCAAAGCGTTTCCCGTAAGGTGATCATGCGGGGTCATGAAAAACTCGAAGTCTTTCTCAAATCGGTTTGAGCGTTCGATTTCGAGTTCTTGTTCCAACCTATGTCGTTCGAGTTTTGAGCGTTCGATTTCGAGATCGAGTTTTTTCATTTTGTATTCCATTGTATCATCAATCTTGTCGTTGAACGTCGTCAACAACTGAGTAACACTTTCGTCCGTATTCGTCCCGAACGTATTACCCGTTGATGTTTTTTTTGCCTTGTTTCTCCCGATGGGTCGTTGAATTTGCTCGTCATCATCGGAAGGTTGGGTACGTTTTGAACCCCGCGATGAAGTTGTCGTCATCGTTGGAACGGCTCCCCATTTTGGACATTTTTTTAGGACGTCCCAAGCTTGTTCATGAGTGAAAGCAACTTTATGGCGTGCTAGATACCGTTCGTGTGCCGTTCGGGATATATCGGCCTCACTCATCCCGCTTGATCTATTATTGAGCAAGTTGTTGTAGATGCCGCCAAACCAATTAATTCTTTTATTGAGGTCGTTGAACTTGCTATTGAGTTGATGGGTTGATCTATAACCTGGTTCACGACCCAAGCGAGTAATGAACACATGCCCGATTCGGGCCAAAAAACTTCCTACATTTATGTAAAATTAAGTATAAGAATAATAATAATAATAATAATAATAATAACAATAAAAATAATTACCACCGCTTTGTGCTTTACCGATAACGGGGTCCTCCGAAACGTCAACTCACGCCGACACTAACGCGAGTTCCTCGGCTTTACTCCACATTTGTTTGGCGGCTTTCGTTGGTCTCGGATTTGATGGTTCCGGATTAGATTGTTGTGTGTTCGGGGTAGAAGGTTGGGTTTCCGGAACAATGTCGTCGCCGAGATTGATTGCGGGTGAAGGAAGATTGTAGTTGGCCGGAGTAAAACCTTGTTCAATCAAACCGGGACGTGTAAATTGGTAAGAAAATTGTTGGGGAAATTGTTGCGGATTTTGTTGCGACCATTGTGGCGGAATTTGTTGCGACCATTGCAGACGATAACCTTGTTGTGTAAACGCTTGGAAACCAAGCTCTTGATCTTCTTGCGATTGTGGTGTATTCGGTTGGTTACGACGAGATGTAGGTGTTCTGTTTGGATTCATGATGAGAGAGGTGTGAAAAACAAGAGGTTGAGAGAATTTGAGAGAGTTTGAGAGGTGTGAAAAATAAGAGGTTGAGAGAATTTTAGAGAGTTTGAGAGGTGTGAGAAATAAGAGGTTGAGGGTTAAATATATAGTGGGATTAAATTGAGCATTTTTTTTTACAAAGAGCCGTTCAACGGCATGATTTTTAAAAATTAAATTAAATAATTTTTTTTTTAAAAACCCTTCGGGATGAAACGGGATGGGGAACCCGGATTCCATCCCTTCCCGCTTGAGCCGTAGCCCATCCCGAGCCGGGTACTGATGGCCTAAACCGGGAGGGAGCGATTGCCAATCAAGTAATTCAAGGTTTTATTATCTACAAGAGTACCGTTATATAACTTATTTATATTAAATCAAGTTAAATCATATACTTAAGATGTAGAAGGTAAATCGTAATGTTAATATTTGACAATTTATTGCTAAGACAGAGTGGTTGTTGGAGTTGTGAGTAGATAATTATTAGAGATTTTAACCTTGTATACACCATTATAGAGAAATTATAATTGTTAGAAATGCTCGGAGATAGGTAATCAGAAAGAAAACAAACCGGGAATAGAAAGCAACAAAAAATAACAAAACCATTCACGTCGATCTTTCATATGTTTTCAAGAAAAATGGGAACACACACGACAATAACGGGTTATCGTTGACGATTAACTGATCATTTTGTGCAAATATAAAGGATCGTCATATTTTTTTCACTTTCTTCAAGTATTATGGCATTCTAGAAAATACCCCAATAAAAATTAGTGTATATTCAAACATCTCACTCGAAAGTAAAGTTCAAGTTCTAGGGGTATGATGTATTCCACTTTTATCCCAATAAAGTAAAAATGTCGTATCTTTAACAAATTCTCTATAATTTTTCTAAAATAGAAACTTAAAAGTCAAAATCTCTAAAATGCATTACATTTAACTAGTTTAGAGAACTCAACATCCATTATATTATTAAAATATTATTTAAATTTATCATCCCAAAAAATTATATAAAATAATGATAACTCAATCCTATTGGTGGGAATGAATAAAAAAGTAATTTCTCTCTTCATCTAGCAAGTTTTATAGAATTCTCTAAACTTGGAGCTTTCTCTAGTTTTTTCTATTTTAAAGAACAATATAGAGAACAAAAATGCAATTTTCTCTATTTTAGAGAAGCTGTTGGAGATGCTCTTATGAATTAGAAAAAGTTTTAAGAAAGTGTAAAACGGAAAAAGTTAACGAAGTTAACGAAATGCTCGAGAGATTTTGTAAAGTGCGTAAAAGGAGAAAAGATACAAAGGGCAATCAGGAAAAAAAATGTAAACGCTTAGGAGAGAATACGCAAAACTAAATAAAATTTAAGAACAATATAACTTGTTAGAAAAGACCCACTGATTTCAAGTTTTCAACTACAAAAATGTTAACTAGTTGGACCCGATCAATCAAGCCACGCCCAGTTTCAATTAAAACAAACCGGTTACAAGTAGGGGTGTAAATGATGCGAGTCTAGCTCGAGTATCATTATATACTCAAATCAAGCTCGAAAGCCAATACTCAGCTCGAAAACTCGCGAGTAGTGAAAATTTAAACTCGAACTCGACTCGAAAGCCAACTCTCGAACTTGTTTCAAGCTCGAACTCAATAGAATGATAAACAAATGTAAACAAAAATCTTAAAAGAACTCAAGATGAACCGCTCTTTACGCTGTGTTCTCGAGTTTTAGAAGGAAAGAAAAGAAAAGAAATGAAGAGAAAGGAAAAGAAAAGAAAGAAATATTTGCTTTTGTGTTCTTAAGATTGAAAGAAAAGAAAGGAAGGGGAAGGAAATAAAATAAATTTTCATGTTCTTGAGTAGGAGAGAAAGGAAGGAAAATATGTCACTTTTACCAATATACCCTTATTTATTTCATAATTGAATGTAACTAATAGGTATATGTGTAATTTTATAATTATTTTTAAATTGCTTTCTTTCCTTTCCTTCGCTTTCCTCCCACTTTTGGACGGAAAGTTTTGGGAGGAAAATCAACAATATTTTCCTTCCCTTTCATTTCCCTCCTTAAAAAAACTCGAGAACACAACATTTTTACTTTCTCTCCTACTTTCTTTCCGTTTCCCTTCCTTTCTTTCGTAAAAAAAACTCGAGAACACAGCGTTAGGGTACACCATGTAGAAGAAGCCTTTTGGTTCAGACCCTTAGGCACAAGCCCTTATATTGAAGTCACTAAGGTAAAGCCCTTTATATACTTAAACCTCAAAGGGTGTGGAGGTGAATCCCACCAATGTGGGATGAAAATTTCTCACCAAAGTTATTACTGTTTTTTTTACTTCCCAAACTTTTAGAATATATATAATTATAATAATTGTTTTTTTATTATATTTAGATAATTATATAATATAATAAAATAATAAGTTTTTACGTTATATTTTATAAATTATGATATAAATTTAATTATATATAAAAAAATATTCAAGTATCTCACGAGCTTATCGAGTCTAGTATCAAATGGCTTGACCGATCTCGAGTAGCTCGCGAGTTGTCTCGTCTCATTTACACCCCTAGTTACAAGGGCCCAATTAAGACTTTATGTTTCATGGGACACAACGTATAGGATCAATGTTTGATGATGACTTAATAACATAGAAATTGGTTGCTTCAATAAGCCTCTAGGGGAGCTTATTGCAAAAAACTAAGTTTTTTTTCTTCTTCTAAACCTACCCCTCCCAATTAAAAAACACGTTCATTCAATCTATAAAAAACCTTCCCAAGAAGAACCCCACCAGTATATGCAGACACACGCACACTAACATTATCCATACAAGACTTAACGAAAAACCAACCAAATAACCCTCAAGTGAAAAGACTCCTCACCTCTAGCAGTCTTGATCATTGTTGCCGGCTTTCTAACCATCCTATTCCACCCTCTCCATCCATGGAATCGAATGACTGCATTTGTTCATAGAAATCAAAGAAATAAATCCTAACACTACAAAACATGTATTGAAGGTACACTCATCCCCATCACCCTAATATTCGAATAGTCATCTTTTTAACATATAACGCTATTTAAGTCCCCAAAACAAAGTCGAGCAAGAGACAAAGTTGTTGCCCAGAGCCTTATACGTGTCACGGTCAAGAGTCGGGGTTATAATACAACTAAGTGGACCATCTCAATGTTTAAGCAACGAAACCTTACGAGGAGTCCTCAAACCTTATGCCTTTGCAGCCTCTATCTGAAAATAAATGCAACCATTTCCTTTTTCATGTTGTCCAGAAATAGAAATAGATGCAACATAGGCATCAACAATGATGTTAAAATTCATAATTACCATTTCCCGTGCAAGTAATTACTCCCTCCATCCCACGATAAGTGTCCCCAATGAAAAATAAACAGAATTTTACACATGTACAACTATTACACTTTATAATTAACTAAATGGCAATTTTACCCTTGTAATGAATTTCTCAATTTCATAATTACGGGTAGAATTGGAAAATAGGCGCTTATCTTTGAAAGTGAACACTTATTTTGGAACAAACTAAAAAGGAAACGTAAAGACATGATAATAGAGGGAGTCACAATTGAGGGTAGAATTGGAAAATGAACACTTTTGAAAATGTGGAGCAAACTAAAATAGAAATGTGGAGACTTATTTTATGACAATATTAAGGAGTATTTTAGATCCAAATGTTGCAATTCTTTTGGACCAAAGGAAGTATTTCCTTTTGCATTAGACCATGAGCAGGATATTCCCATAGAATTGTGAAACATTTTAGCAGACAATTGAAGTGCAAAAAGACAAATAAATAAAAGAAAAACACAAACCTTTAGTCGAAGTTATCGATTTTGATGGGAACGATATCATCAGCCACCTTAAAGTGTCCCACCAATCGTGCGAAGAACACCATTTGTTGTTCAAGTGTGAACTTGATGTTTTCAGCCTGCAATATCATCATATCAGAAACCAAACTGAAAAACACACTTCTTGAAGATCCAAACCACAAACACATTTAAACTTATCTCTAACCTTACGAAAACCATGCTGCTCCCCTTCATACTCCACCAAAGCAACCGGCAATCCTTTTGCTTTCAAGGCTTGATATATCTTTCTTGCTTGATCAGGGGGTACAACCTGCAATACATTTCAAAAGTTTATTCAAATATATATATATATAATACAATCCCCAATTATCATTTGAAAAGTTCATTAAAATATATATATATGCATACCAACTAACTCCTAAGAAGTTCTTTCAATCCCTTTGCAGACAATTACAGGAATTTTTTTTCCAAAAAGTGAACAAAATAATTCAGAAAAAGTGTCCAATACCTTGTCTTCCAGTCCTTGAAAGAGGATTATGGGGCAAGAAAATTGATCAACAAAATTGATAGGTGATCTCTCGAAGAATTCTTTTTCACCTCCTGTTGTAAAGTTAATATCTCGTCAGCTGATAATTCAGATAGATCATTATAATGTAGAAGTGAAAGGAAAAATAACTAATAATTACCAACAAGATTATCCATGTATCGGGACTCAAATTTGTGAGTTTCTTCTTTTAACAACTTCAGATCAGCTACCTGTTCAGGATAATTACAGTAAGGAGTAAGGACCAAATGGTCAAACATTTGCAGACAATAGAGACTCTTACAGTGGGGGTATTTTAGATATTTGACAAATAGTCAAACGTTTGCATTAAAACATGTAATCGGTGAAATGGCGCATTTATTAGGAACCAAGGCAATACATACTGCATAATAACAATTTTCATAATGGAAGTCGTATTAGAACCAAATGAGAACTTTATACATTTATACTTTTATGCAGAACAGACGGGAACAAAGTGAAACAGGCATGTTCCATGCGCACCCCATAGAACAAGGTGGAACAAAGTGGAACACACCTGTATTTTACTAATATAACCTCAAAATAAAACCTAATTCTTCTAAAACAACAAATAAGCCTCCTCTTTACATTGTATTCATTCTTTAAATTTTGTTTTTGTTTATTTTATTTTACGTTCTTTAAACTTTCACTTGCTGTCCTCAAAATATTATTTTTATTCAGTTTCTATATTTTGGTTATTTATGTAATTTATCGAATAGGTTACCCTGCTTTGTCGTTATTGTGGGATACTTTAGATATTTAACAAATAGTCAAACATTTGCATTAAAACATGTGATCAGTGTTAGCTGAAATGGCGGATTTTTTTGGACCAAATGAGAACTTACACCATACAAAGAAGCTCCAGCCTTAAATGTTTTCTTGAATGCAAGTGCGGCCAGCGTTGTGTAACCACCGGCAGAGCCTCCGGTGATACAGAGTCTTTCCCCATCTGCCTTTCCACTATCCACCTGTACCAGAAAGATAAAAGAAACGAATATCATCTGACTTGCAAAAAGGCAAATAAATCTATCCCCTTGGCGAGTATGCAAGGAATCATATTCGTGGTAAAATACCAAAAACCGAGCACAACTGCAACAATCGTTGACATCAACAATACCCCAGCGCTTCAAAAGCCTTTCACGGAATGCTCGACCATAACCTTCAAAACATTATATAGTATAACAAGTTGAGATGTTACAACCATGTTGTAGATACTGAAGTACAAACATGGATAAAATTAGGTAACTTTCAAACGTTCAAAATTTCAAATATACAAACATTTACAGGGTTGGGTTCCGGTGGGGAGTTGAGGTTAACGTGAGACGCGGTTATCAGCCGTTGGATGAGAAATGAACGCACATTAAAATGAGATGCACCGAGATAAGATGCACCGGATCAATTCCCTTCTAAACCGCAATTCATGGGAGGGCATTTGATTAAAAGTGATCAACGATTCAGATCCAATTCTCACGCTTCTCACGTTAACATCAACTTCTCACACGATCCTTTGCCACATTTACACATATGTTGCTAAAATTAACGACATACCAGTACTTCCACCATAATTCACATCCACAAAAGCCCAACCACGACTAGTCCAAAACTGGATATTAAGATTTAGGATTCCACGTGCCTCGGCTGTAGGTCCTCCTGTTTCACATGTCAAATATTCAGCATCGGGTTTGAAAGCTTGTAAGAAGCCTTGTACAACAAATATCAAGCTAATTCATGCTCCGATTTTCAAATGTAACCGTGAGCTAAGGGTAAGGGTGGCAAAAAGTGACCCACCTCGCCAACCCAACCCAAAATTAGCAGGTTGGGTTGAAATTTTCAATCCATTTAAGTAAATGGGTCAACCCGCCTAACCCATTTATTTAAATAGGTTGGGTTGGGTTGAAATTTCCGACCTGTTTCAACATGTTTAAAATATGATATAATTTTACATTGTTTTTAATTAATATCATTATTTAATTATAATATCTATTTAAAATATTATATAATTACAACCTGGTGAACGTGGAAGCCGTGTTACTTAGAAATTAAAGGTTTCCAATTATATTTTGAACAATTTGTTTGCATTTGTGGTTGTGTTTTATTCAAACTTTGAACAATTTATTTGTATTTTCATAAAATTAAATAGTCTAATACTTTTTATTTTATTTATAATTTTAAAATTAAATGGGTCAACCCAGGTTCAACCCATTTATTTAAGAAAATCATAAATAGGTCAACCCGCTACCAACCCATTTAGGTAACAAGTTGGGTTGGGTAGAAAATTTCAACCCATTTAATTAAACCAGTTGGGTTGGATTGAGATTTTCAACCCGAAACCAACCCAACCCGACCCATTGCCACACCTAGCTAAGGTCACTCTCATCAACATATACACTCTGCATATATGTGTACATGTGTACATATGGGTTCTCAAGAAATCTGATTATAAACATGCATGCATGCACCGGATAAATAAGACTTGCAAGTTTGACTTTGTCCATCTTATAAAATGGAAAGAAAAAAAAACATAATTACCATGACTCTTCAACAGTAATGGTGGTTTTTCTTCTTGGCTGGCTTGATAAATGGGATTTGTTGGTGGATAATAGTATGCATATGCATTCTGGCCAGGAACTTCTGTTGGAAACTCAATAAATTCTGGAGAGCTAAAGTAAGACTTGTACTCTGAACTAGTAGGTGAAGAAGACCAAACAATCTGAAAATCAACTACATTTGATGCCCTATCATCTAAAGTCACCTGCCCCACACACAATCACACAAATACCCCACTTGGAATTAGTATAAATCAATTTCGAATAGTGATTTGATATTACAAATCTATAAGAAACAAAGATTTATGAACTTTGCAGAACCTATATAGCCCACAAACTCCAAGGTGACGAGAGAAAATTGTGTAAAATGGTGAAACTAGGAGTAGAACCTTAGCTATTGACAACGGATGAACCCCAGATGCCCCTTCAACGTACAGGCAGTGTACACCTGAAGTCTACATAAGAGATGTATATAAGTATATTAATTAATAATGACAAAAATAGATAACCCACCGAGAAGCCAATCAGGGAAGGAAAAAAAACAATCATCGGAGAAAGAGGTGTATTGAGATTACAATATTCATCAAATCTGTGAAAGGAGTCTGAAGAACGGATAATGTGCTCTTTTCCTTATCCAGAACTCCAAGATATGACCTTCCTTTCTGCCTGCACATCATCCGATATTCAATTAAGGCATCGTTTGGCAAAAATAAGCTAGCTTATTTTTTGGGTACATGTTTGGATGGACATAAGCTAGCTTATATTGATAAGCTACTTGGAGTAGCTTATGAGGAGCTTTTGTGATTATTTCAAGTTATACCCTTATTAATATTAATTATTATTTATTAATCATTAATTATAAATAAATTTTAATTATTAAAATTAATTATTACTAATATTAATTAATTAAATCTTTATTATACATTGATGTTAATTTTTAATTATTTAGAACTATTGTTAATCATATCAACTATTTTTATATTATTATTTTTCTTATTTTAATCAATATATTTTAGATATCAATTACTATTATTTTTTAATTAGTATTCAATTATTTATTTCTATTCATATTATATGTAATGGTTATTTAAAATCATAAGTTAATGTAGATTTTTTCTAATTTGTTTTTAACAAATTCAAAATTTATAGTATATATATAATAATAAATTTTAAATTCTTTTAATTAACATATTATATTATTTAATTTTTCTTTAATATCTTGTTTGTATTAATTAAATTTGTTTTAATTATATTATGAAATATGTAATTAGTAATTTTTTCAAGATATCCTTTTTGGTCATTTTACATGCTTATCAACTAGTTTTTGCCAAACGTAACTTATCCATCAGCTAGCAGCTAGTTTATCACTTATCAGCAATTAAGCTAGCTTATCACCTGTCAGCTAGTTTGCCAAACGTAGCCTAAATGGAAGGGAATGAAAACAATGAATGATACAAAAGCAAGTAAGCAGCACGTAACCTGTAACTGCAAGCAATTAAGTTCTTATGCTCCTTGATCATCTCATAAGAGTTCATGCCAAAAACCCACAACGGTTTTGCAAACTCAGCATCTAACGAATACACTGACGCCACTGTGTTATCAGATTCAACCTGTTAGAAGAAGACAAAATCACTCCAGATGATCTCACTCAAAGGGGGAAATGATCACGCGAGAAAACTTTTTGTCTCATACAAGAAGGTAAAAAAAGGCTAAAAAGTAAAAACAGAATACAGATCAACAACTACCAATTTTTAGAAAAGAAAACGAACTCTGTACGATGTCTATTATCTTCAATTTAACAAATTTAAGCAGTTCAAAATTTCCTTAAACTACCAGAATATGGAATGATACCAAATAAACATTCTAATTGATTGTTGGCTGGATGGTATGTGATAGGAACTTTAAACATAACATGCTTGAATCTGAAGCCTAATAGTGATGGATGCTAAGAAACAACAATGTCGGTGCATAAAAAATAAAATCCTTGCGAAATTACCCATTTGTGAATATTCCAGAATCCACTTTTCCTATCGGTGACAAAGAATAATTCCCCTGCAGTACAAGAGATTGTGCCATGATATCAGAAAGGCACTAGCCTGGTTATTTATTTAGGAACCCACTAGCATCCATTTCTACCAAGTCAAATTTTATCAATTAACATACAAACATATATAGTAGAGAGAGAGAGAGAGGGGTTCAGGGGAAAACCTCAAAAAATGAAAAACTGAGGAACGCCCTGGTAAACGTTCATCTGAACGGTATGCACATGTGCATACAAGTAATTTAAGCTTGGTTTTTATGCATGTGTGCATGTTACAAATTACTTGAATGCACATGTGCATTCTGTCAAGATGAATGGTTACCAAAGTGTTCTTCAGTTTTCATTTTTTGCGGTTTTCCTGACTCTGTATATGTGTGCGTGTATGCATATATACATGTGTGTGTAGGTAGGTTGTAATAAATGAGTTTGACCGAAAGAAACTTCTTCACTGATGTCCCCATAACACCAGTGAATGTCATCTGTTTCTTGCATACAACTTCCTTCTTTTAGGGGCTGTTTGTTTTTCACATTTCAGCACTTAATTAACAATTATCACTTTTTCGCTCAGACTTGTCAAAAATAAGATTGTTTGTTTTTTCTTTAAATTAAGCGTCACTTCTCACTTAAAGTTGTCTGTAACAAAAAGTGAAAAACTCGTCACTTTTTTCCACTTTTTTTTCTTTTCACAACACGTCTTCCTCATCAGCCACACGCAAGGCATAACGACTCCAAAATCGATTTCCAAACCAGATCGATCTTCAAACCCGTATGGAACTTAAGCCAGATCAACTCCAAAGTCGATCTCCAAGTCGTCATCTCTAAAATTGATTTCCAAGTCATCATCTTCAAAATCGATCTCCAAATCTATCTGCAAGTAGTCATCTCCAAAATCGATCTCCAAAATCTATATGCAAGCAGTCGTCTCCAAAATCGATTTCCAAAATCGAACTGCAAAATCGATCTGCAAGTCGTCTTCAAAATCGATCTGCAAGTCGTCTCCAAAATCGATCTGCAAGTAGTTGTTCCAAAACCGATCTGCAAGTCGTGTCCAAAATCGATTTCCAAAATCGATCTCCAATATCGATTTGCAAGTCGTTGATCTCCAAAATCGATTTCCAGACTTCAATCTAAAGGTGATTCAACTTGTGTGATTTTGTTGGGTGCTTGGATCTTCACAGGAAAATCCCTTTTTTCTGTTGTTTGATTTTGTTTCAAGTGATTATTTTTTGATGGAAGGGATGAAACGGTTGCTTTTGCTGGATAATGAACAAGTAGGTATTTTGTTATTCATCAGAATTTGTTTTATCAAATTTTGTTCTATCTTGGGTAGTAGCTATTTTGTTCTTCATCAGTTCAGTTGGATTAGGAAGGGAATGGATATAGTTTGGATACAGCAGCAACCTATGGATTCAACAACCTATTTTGTTCTCATTTTCGAGTACCTGTTGATGTTTGTTTATGGCTAGGGAAGATTGGTATTGTAATTGGTTGGAGTTTGCCAACTATGATCTCTGTGCTTTAAGAATTCAAAATGATAGAAGTTATTGGGATAATATAGAAAATTATATATATTCAGACGTTTTGTCAGCTTACAAAAACAAACAGTCTCTTTTATTCAGATTTCAGACTTCAGCATCAACTCTTAGAAATCAGTGGTGAAATCAGATTTCAGACTTCAGCACCTCTTAAAAAACAAACGCCACCTTAATCTCTCGTCTAATATGGTAGAAGACAAATCAAACATGTTTTTTCTTGAGCACTGAGAGAGTACAGATTATTATAACTTTCTATATTAAATATGAAAATACGTAATAGCACGACACCTAGACTTGCTACCCCTTAAAGTTACAGAAGTTGTAATTATTTGTTAAGGATATGTTTACCTTCATCGGACCACTTTGGTTCAGTTGGAGACTCTACTATTGTAGGATCAGACCCGGCCACACATACACGTTTGTACACATCTCTGCAGAACACCTCAGTCAAAGTATAGAATTTGCAGAATAGAATATATATATATATATATATATATATATATATATATGCGAAGGATAGTGTGAGAAGTTGAGGTTAACGTGAGAAGTAGAACATAGAATAGTAGAGGATCCAGCATGCGGAACACGGCGATCATTAGAAATTCACGAATTAGAGATGCTGTAATATACTCTTTCCCATAACTTCTCATACCAGACCAACCCACTAAAATGCAAATAGGGATCAGAAATGTGGTCAATATCACGAAGAATAAAGAGATACCGTCTATACCCAAATAAAAATGGATGTTTTCATAAGGAAGCCATCGAAGGCTTTCCACAAATTGAGATTTGGTGTGAGAAGTGGATCTTGGATCTGGACCGTTGATCACTTTTCATCAAATGCCCTCCCATGAATTGCGCCTTAGAAGAGAACTGATCCGGTGCATCTTGGTGCATCTCATCCTAATGTGCGTCCATTTCTCATCCAACGGTCGATAACCACTACTCACGCTTCTCACATTAACCTCAACTTCTCACCGGAACCCAACCCTATGAATCATTTGGAATAATAGCATAAAGCACTATGTTTACCCGGTATCTGAAATATAGCCGACCCATAGTTCAGATCTATCCCATGGCATGTTAGGGTGGCTCCATTCAATCCATGCCAACCTTTTCCCCATGGGATCCAGTCTGGGGAATGCATAGAAATCATTTCCACTGACTAATACTTTTGGTTCTGCATGGCACCGTATAAATGATTAAAATTGTTATTTATCATCATAATAAAAAAATAAAAGAGCACACATATTGAGAACTCAAATGTTAACCATACCTTGAATAACATGATCACTTAGTTCTATTGATACAATGCTTGTGATTGAATTCAAGCTACTTTGACGTCGATCTAACAAGAAACCACATGACAAAAATTAGCTATTTACGAGGACAAATGATTGACAAAATTAAATAAGAAAACTATGAACACGAAATCAACAATATACCTTCCCTAACAGTGATATACCGATTAAGTGATGTATCATAAACTCCATCCGCATAGCTCACCACAGGTCCGTCATAATCAGGGGTAAGTGGCACAGGTGAATCTACAACAACAAAACTTGGTATTAATTATTCTAAACTTTGGCAGATTGAAAACCCTCAAAATTTGGTATTAATTATTCTGCACCAAATGTACAGCCCTTCACTCATTGATTAAGATGAGTAAGGGGTTGTTTGCCGGTTGCTGAATGGTTTGGCGCGGATGATTAAGTGATCATAATGATTAAGTGCAAAATGAAATATGGTTGTTTGGTGATTGTTTAGAATGAAATTAGGGTGCTGAATGGTTAAGGGAGACCCAAGATGAGGGTTTTATAACCATTAAGAGAGAGACACTTTTTTTTGCCAAACAAGATTCACCTCTTAGCGAGTAAGAGGTAAACAAACTGCCCCTAAACTTTGTACACAAAATCCTTGAGTTAATAACCTCAACAGCGAGATATATAACTTTACTGAGACTTTGAAACCAAAGTACTCCCAAATTAAGTCCACTCCAAATTTTCCTTTCATTGTTACATGCTTCCACCCAAAAAAAAAATATCATAACTCTTAATGCATTGGTGATTTGTAACTAATTGTTAGTGTCATCAAACCATTTGTAGTTGAGATTTACAAAAGAATGCTAGGGCATGAATCTACCGACTGCTTGTAGATATTCATTAGATCAGACCTTTTGAATCTACCGATTGCTTGTAAAGCCTTTGATCTTTGTAATTCGAGAAAACTACACTGTCCCCAAATATTGAGAAAGCACCGCCACCATATTCTTGAGCGACTGTACGCACTGAAAAATCCTTAGGAGTTACATCAATGGCTTCTTCTTTTTCATCAGTTCCCCCTCTAACTATAACCGATCGTCTACAAAACCATTACCATATCAGGACCGCGTAGAATAATTCAATCATGTTACTAATAAAGTATATACGGATAGACCAGGGGTGTTAACGAGTTGCAGTTTATTCGAGCTCGGCTTGAAAAAATAGCATTGAGCTCGAGTTCGACTCGAGCTTGAATAACTTTCTCACAGTATCGAATCATTTTTCAATGTTCGTGTTCGGGCTCGATACTCGTTTACGGCCTCGAACACGAGATCTATTAGCTCGCTTCGACCACAATAATTTTAAACTTTGATTATATGATTTAACATTTGACATGTTTGACTCGAAAAGTGTGTGTTCAGCCAGGCTCGACTCGAAAATTTTGATCGACTTCTCGAACGATTCGAGTCGAACATTGGTGTTAGAGCTCGACTCGCTAAGTTAAACGAGTTATCGACACGATCTCAAAAATTATTAAGCTTGAACAGAGCGTTAAAAGCTTGGCTCGTTAACCTACCCGGATTCTGTAGGGCGTGATTCAAGCCAGAAGAGACGGCCATTGGAATCAACGGCGGTGCCTCCGAGACCCTTGGCGGCTCCGGAAACGACGTCGGAAGTGATTGGAGAGGACCAGGAACCGTTGGGTGCGATTATCTTTTGCTCTGGTGGAGGTTTTGAAGAAGCCGCCATCGTTGTTATCAGCCTCCGAGATCGAATGCGATGAGGACTGTGTCTTCTGAAGAGTAGAGTGAGGGTTGCAGTGAGGTTCGATGACGATGGTGATAAGATAGGGCAGCGACTGGTGGTGATGGTGGCGGCGACTGCTATGGCCGAAAGTGCCATTTATTGAAAAATAAATATTTTACGCTACCCATTTATGTAAAAAGTTTAAAGTTTGGTGCGAAAACGGAATTAACCAATTTTGTGAAATTTATGGGCCGTTTACCTGATCACTTACTCGGGTAAGTGTTTACCGGTAAAATTCAACACTATCACTTATTTTTCAGGTAAGATTTTAGTCCACCAAAATGGCATCGTATACAACAATTTAGCCGGTAAGCGCTAACCGTGATAAGAGCCGTCGCACTCACTTATCGGGTAAGACTCTCGGTCCTTGCTTTCGACTCTCGGTCCTTGCTTCCGCTCTTACCGGGTAAGATTCTTGGTAAACACTTACCCGAATAAGCGTTTTGTAAATGGCCTCTTAGTTAAATAGTTATTTTTATTATTTGAGTTCATCTTTTTAACCAATTTTCTCTCATTTTTTGGGATGTGTATTTTGTGGGTTATCTTGGTTCATGTGGGTAAGTTACTAAAAACTTGATTGAATTTTGGATATAAACATCAACATTCGAATTTTATGTTTTAGATTTCGGATTAATTTGGGTTTGGATTGGTTGAGTTGTGGGTTGATGTCAAGCTGGTTTGGGTATTGTTATGATGTAAAAAGTATAAATTCAATCGGTTTTGAGGATGAATTAGTCGATCGAGGTATTGATGAAATCGATAGTAAGTTTAGAAATTACAACACATTTCGAGCAACTAGAATTTAAGACTTTTAAAAGATAATTAGATAAATAAATATATTTATATAATATTTAAACTATGTATGTATATTATTTACGGTTTTCCGGCGGGTCGAGTAGCCAAAGGTCACACCCTCCAACCCCCCCCCCCCCGGATTTGGGATTTCAGGGTATTCGTTTTTTGCACAAACACCTTGTTTTCTGTTTGGTTTTGGATTTCGGCCTATCCGGTTTTGCACACCCCTACTTATTTTTGCCATTTTATTAACAACTCCACGATAATTATATTATCTTTATAATATAATTATAGAGAAAAATTCAAATGATAACACTAACTATTTAAGAAAACACGAGAACAACAAATCGTGTAGAAAATCACATGTGATTTTACATTAACGACATAAAAACTGGACGCGAACGACTTTGACCACGAGACAAAGCCGCGTGAATCATATATGATTTTGTACATGTCGTTCTCGCGTTTTCTTAATTAGTTAACATTCTCGTTTGAATTCACGTTTATAATTATATCCCTTGTATATCTAATCTTTTATTATTTTTTAGGGCAAATTGCATGAAAATGTAACGTACTTTGTTTTGATTCCTATTTTGGATAACGTACTTTTAAAAGTTTTATTTTGGTACCTAAGATGTAAAGTTTCAAACATTTTAAGTACCTGAGTTACATGTTTAACCATTAACCGGTTACCATGTTGACATGGCAAATGATGTGGCATCCAACTCAACGCTATTTGCTGACGTGGCTGTGAGATGGATTATTTTCAAAATTTTAAATGTACAAGAGTGAATTACAAAATTATATATTATAAATTAAAATTAAAAAAATCCTTGAATATTAGGATTTGCATCCATATCCATCAGATTATCTTCAAGAAGATTCCAGGAGATCTCCTTAGCTTCCCCCCCCCCCCCTCTCTCTCACAACACTAAAATAAACAATTTCATTCAGATTTCGTATTTGCATTTCCATTTTCATATTGAGTTTTGATTTTTTTGGTTGGGTGTTCATCAAGAGAGAGATATCTACTTTATATTTTATCATTTTGGTATCCACTTTTTCCAGGTGGGTTGGTGTTCATCAAGAGAGAAAGATGAGCGATTTGTACATGGGTTGGTGTTCATGAAGATTCAAGCTTAGTTTTTGCAGTTCGGTTTCGAAGGTTTCACCGTTTCAGATCTGGTTTGGTTAGGTTTCAGATATGGTTTGTGATTCAAGTTCGGTTTCAATAGTTTCATATCTGCTTTCCGATTCAAGTTCAGTTTCGAAGGTTTCCGATCTGGTTTTCGATTAAAGTTTGGCTTTCAGGTCTGACTTTGGCTTTCAGATCTGGGTTTTCGATTAATTTATAATATATAATTTTGTAATTCACTCTTGTACATTTAAAATTTTGAAAATAATCCATCTCACAGCCAATGTCAGCAAATAGCATTGAGTTGGATGCCACATCATTTGCCATGTCAACATGGTAACCGGTTAATGGTTAAACAGGTAACTCGGGTACTTAAATGTTTGAAACTTTACATATTAGGTACCAAAATAAAACTTTTAAAAGTACGTTACCCAAAATAGGAATCAAAACAAAGTACGTTACCTTTTCATGCAATTTGCCCTGTTTTTTATTACAAACTTTAAAATTGGGGTAAACTACAAATTTGGTCCATGTTGTTCATCAATTGTAACATTTATCATCCCTATGATCTAAACCTATAAGTTAGTCATCGAGTTTTACAAAAACACTCAGAGTAGGTCACTCCATCTAATTGCAATTAGCTTCTAGCCGTTAGCTAATGGGCACTTTTGTCTTTTGAATATACACATGTTTCATTGATGGTGCACTTATCCCTCGAGTTCCAATGACCCATACATCGAGGGCTCTTACGGATGACCCAACACCATTAGTCGTATCTTAATTCAAACCCAATTCCATAATCAAACCTTCAAACTCCAAATCAAAAACAAATCCAAAAACCCAATTGGACATATACAACAGTCAATTGACCCTAATCCAAACCAAAATGAATCCAATTCCAATCCGTACTCAAGAATATGAAATAATCATAGGCGAACTTTCCCTGTTGCTCCCGATGATCGAGAACAGGAGGATACGAGGTAGTGGTCGCTATTAGAAAAAAGATTAGAGTGGTGTGTTTGTGTTTATGTACAGTGGATGAAACCTTACAAGAGAAAGCGATGATGGTGTCGTGGTGGAATCATCAAAGATGATGTATTGCTTCAACTAAGCCATGTCACGAGATGAGGCGTGTACGTTCAAGATTTATAGCTAGTGTCAAAGAAAAGGCATGTCGTGAAAGAAGAGGTGTGGTTTGTGGTGGATCGGTCCCGGAGGGCTACTTATGATGTCATATATATATATATATATATATATATATATAATGTTAATTAAAATCTAATTTTTGGTCAATAGAAAAGTGAAAAAATGAGAAAAAAATGATGGCTAGCTTATCAAGTTTTCTTGTACGGTGAATAGAGTAAATAATAAAATATGAGTATTTTTTATTATATGTATATATAATAATCGAGAAACCATGTGGACCAAAATCGTAGTTTACTTCCTAAAATATTACTCAGAGCATCTTCAATAGATATGCTAAAATAGAAAAAGAGGGATTTTAATAATTTTTTGCTCCAACAACTATGTTATCTTGTATATTAAAATAGAAAAAGATGAGAGAGAAGGTAAAAATCTCAAAATTTAGAGAAATTTTCTTATATGCTAAAATTAGAGAAAAGTAAAAAGAGAAATAATATTTTATTCTTTTCACCAATACGAGACATTTGAATTAAAAGGTTAAGGAGAAAGAAATAATATTTTATTCATGTATTGATTATTTTAATATTTTAATTATGTAACAACCCAGTCTAAAATAAGCATGGAAATCATATAAATTAGAACATCCCAAAAATGGGTCCCAAAATTTCTTACATACGTCTCAAAATTAGGTTGGCGGAAACCACCAATACACAACTGAGAATGAACTAACCACTACAAGTATAAGTGGCACTGTCTCTATCTGCATCTGTCCTCTATCATGCTCTTGCTCACTTACCTGAGCCTCCTACTATCTGCTTACCTGAAAAGGTTTAGTTTGGAAAAAAAAAATGCGAGGGTTAGACCATGAGGTCTAGTGAGTCCCTCCTGACAGTTCTCAAAATCATTTTAAAACTTTGCATAACTTTCATATATAAAACTTTCAATAATAAACTTTCACATAGATGAACATTACAAACTTCCACGGATAAATCCGCTCCCGTAAATGGCACCCTGAAGTCACCCGAAAGTGACAACGAGTCAGTATCACGCTGCCTTATTGGGTCTTACTTCCCATGGCATAAACGGAACCTCCCCCCGGCGTGAGTACTGGCGGAACCTCCCCCCGACTTAGCCAATTTACGTCTACACAATGTATGCATACATCTCACATAAAACTTTAAACAACTTTCATGCAATAAAAAGCATAAGAACAAAACATGACATTTCTCATCATGTATCTACTTTAGAAAAACACGTTAAAAGGCACGTATTTTAGTTAGAAAACTCACATGATGCTTATACAGTCTTTTCTCGCTTTACTTCTGGCTTACTGTCGATCTACCTGGAAAATGGTTAAGATACATATTGCTCAGATTCTACACACCTTCCGGATACTATCATACCGGACACAAACTTTCCGGACACAAAGGCTTACCGGATACCAAGGCTTTTCGGGAAATTCTCACTTACCGGACACTCCTTACTTTCCGGACAATACACATTCCGGACAACACAACTACCCGGACAACCAACCTTTCCGGGTCCCTTCTACTTACCGGTTACCTGAATTTACCGGATGCTAGACTTCCCGGACACTCATACGAAAACTTTCAACCATTGCGACTTACCGGTGTAACACCTCGAAAATTCCATTGTAATTAATTGTAGATAAATTGTATTTTGGTACAATTTATTTTGAGAAAATTAACTTGGAGGGTTGATTTGTCTTTATTTGAAAGTTTGGGGTGTATGTTGGAAATTGGGCTTATGACTCATCACTTTAATGAGGTGTCACATTAGGATTTAATCAGTATTGGGTAATACTGAGTTTTGTTTTGTATTCTCAAAGAAAGGAAACAGAGAAATAGAGAGAGATAGAACGAGACAGAGAAATAGAAGTCGAAAAGAAGAAAGGAAAAGGAGAAATCAATTTGGTGATTGTTGTGGTAATAACTTATTTTCTTTGTTGTTATCGTTCATCTCCATAGATTTAAGTTGCAGTAATGTGTCCAGATTGTGATTAAGTTGTTGATTAAGCCACTGATTTTGAAGAACCAGTGTTCAAGAAAGTGTGCAGATTTGCTTAATAAGGTGAGTTTATTCATTCATGTTAAAACTTTGCAATTAAGATGATAATAGACATGTTTTACTTGTTTAGAATCATATGATACATGCTTAAAACTGAAAAATGATGTATGGCTTAATAAAGGTAGAAGATGATGAACAGTAGTCTAAATCTCGCAACCTTGGCCTGCGAATTTAGAGAATCTCGCACCCGTGGCCTGCGAATTTTAGAGAAACTCGCAAGAGAGGCTTGCGAATTTTATGAAACTCGCAAGCTTGACTTGCGAATTTTGGAGGAAAACGCAAGCAATGGCTTGCGACTTTTGTGGACCTTCAGTAGCAGTTTTGAGGCTTTTATGTGAAATGCCATCTGATATTTATATGCTATTTGTTATATGATTATAATTCAGATTTTGATACGAAAGTCATGTTATAAATAATTGTAAAGGACTTATTTATGAGTCCGATCTTATAGTTAACATTTGAGATGTTGATCCCCGTTGCTAATTGGCAAGAATGGGGATAATTGTGGTAATTAATACTCTGTATATAGACATATAGAATATATGATATATCGTACAAATATAGTATACGATAGAAAGAGTGATGATACACAATTCTGTGTTGCGTTGACTAGAAATAGGCATCCGGTCATCAGGGGGCTACTTTGTACGGTTTTAATGGGAACCAATTTCCAGCCATTGACTGAAGGGATGTTATTTCTAGTTGTTGGAGTGAATCTTGAATCATCTGTGAGGGCCCTTGTTGTTAAACGCTATATAAATTAAATCCCATTTGGGGGCCAGTGATTCAAGATGGTGAGATAGTGAAATGTGGAATAGGCAGACATAGAGTTTGTCATTCCCATTTCAGGCGGAAGATTTGATATCTTCATTTTAAATTTGGAGATAAACAAATATTGAAATTTGTAATCTCTACTTTCGGACTAAGAAATAAGCAGGTATAGAAACTGTAATTTCTTGGGATTGAAGATTACTTGTAATCAAATGGGATTAAAGTAATTGTTGGTTGATAGTGATATGACTAGATGAAATAGTCATAAGGAAGGGAATTGGGTAGATCCCTGTTGTTGAATAGAGCTTTGGTATGGTAAGATGATTGATAACAGGTTTGATATATCTGTTAATATTTTAGTTGTTAAATTTTAATTTGATTTGGATATTCTCACTAGGCGAAAGCCTAATGTTTCAAATTAAATTTTCTCACCAGGTACAAGCTCTGGGAAATAGTCTGGGGAAGTGAGATGCAGTAACTGGAAGAAATCAGACTTATAGATGTTAAAGGATCAAGATCTTCTTTTGATGATTTTGGGACGCAAGCTTAGATAATCTAGTAATCTGATTATGTTGCTATGATTAGATTAGTAAGATTATTCAAGTTAGATATTTATGTACATAAAACTTCACTTTTGATCCTTTGGTTATAAAAGTCTGATATTTTGGTGATCATAACTTGTTTATTTTGAGGTTTAAATTGGCCCTGGTTTTTAGAGTGTTACAACCGGACACTCATCTGGTAACTCTCAACCGATGACGGTTTCCGGACGGGGTGCTGGGTCAAATAAACAGAGAAAATCCATTCTACTCTTTTTTTAAGCTACGATTCAGTAGTAACTAACCACATAATTGTTCTGTAAACAATTCTCGCCCAGTTTCACTAATCCAACACGGTTTAAGGCCATTAAATCTTACTTTAGAGCTTCAAGTACTTTATTTAGCAAAAACTCTCAAACATCCAAACAATCATCAAATCAATCCTGATTAGAGTTATAGATTAGGGATTACCTGTTAGGTTTCTTGCAGCAAACGAAATCCAACTTCACTCTTTCTTCAGACTACCCAGAATGACGATTCTCCTCTTCAAGTGGTTCAAGAATACTCCAAAACCCTTTTCTCTCATTTCTCTCGCTATGCAACCGCCAACAAGAACAAAAATGCCCTCCTAGGGCATTGTGCCCCAAATGATTAGGTTTAAAACACTCTATCTCTTATTTACAAAGTGACCCCTCAACTTCCAGCATTAGAGAATTCTTCCCTAAAACTTGAAACTCTCCCAATTTGGTCACGGTTACTACAAATTAATACTACAATATCTAAAATAAAATAGCTGTTGAAGTTAAAAGCAAGTTTTTTAGAGATTTTGACTTTAATACTCTATTTTAGAAAAAAATATACTCCATCCGTCCCAAAATAAGTGTCTACAATACTATTTTTGTTTGCCCCAAAATAAGTGTCCACTTTCAAAAGTAAATTTTCACTTTCCCATTTTATCCTTAATTATGTGATGGATACAATTTCTCTCTCTATAACTAAGGGTAAAATTGTACTTTGGTTAATTAAAAAGTGTAATAATTGCACATTTTTAAATCTGTGTGCATATTTCATTGTGGACATTTATTTTGGGACGGAGAAAGTAGAATACTTGTTGGAGATGCTCTCAAATTTTAGTAATCCCGGTATTTGGCGGCAAGTATGATACCGTATTAACTGTCCGACCCGACCCGTTTGGGTACATTATCCTCCCTTCGATGCGATTTTACTTCATCCTACGGTCAGAATTTTCCGGCTTGGAATATAAAAGAGGGAGATCTCTACACCGCTCCCCATATTCGCAAGTCTAGGTCTAAATCGGATTTGGGGGAAATTTGGAGAAGGTACGCTAAGGTTCGTTCATCTCTCTATTTACTCAATAAAACGTCAAATTAGTTATTGCAATTTCCGATTCATGTTGTGGATTTTCGTTTCATGTATTGGTTTCGTTTTGTTTTAATAGTATTGAATTGAATTGCAACTCGTAGATATATACGTGAGTACAACAGTTTCTACAAGTAGTTGCGTCTTGTGAAATTCAGCGAAATGTAACGAGACGAGCTAATAGGTTATGTATTTTGTTTCGTAAGGATATTATTTGCGGAGGATTTCGTGATTGGGTTCGGGGTTTATCGAATGGAAGAAATTCGTGATATTTGGGGACAGGGTATTATGATTCTGCAGGAGTTGTGGTAGGATCAGTTGATGATATGGATTAAACCGATGTCCAATTTCATTTGTGGTAGTATCTGGAGGTCCCCTTATCCATGCTGGTGGCCTGGTGCTAGCATAAAACATTTGTCTTTTATTATTAATATCCATTAGAATGTTACCTGTAGTCGATTTAAGAATTCTGATCCACTGAAAGATTTGCCTTAAACAAAGTAAGTGTCAGATAATGCTAAGAAACAAGAAAATAAAGCATCATCAAGGTAAATAAGGTAATGTGAGGCAATTCGCTCATTTATTGCATGTCATACCTCTTCTAAGAGGCTTTTGTTTGGGAGATTCTCATTTGGAAAATGTTTCATTCTCTGCTAAGATGGTAAGGGAGAGAAACGACGAATGATGCTCGAGAAGCTATCATGAAATATCATATCAGTTCTTCTGTTTTTTTTTTAAATTTCATTGAGTTCTCTCATTATATGTGTATCTTTTGATTTAGATATGCTATATATCTTGGAGTTGCCTGATTTATTTAACTGGGTTGTCAATGCACCTGAAAGGGACTGCACAAGTTGATCAGTGATCCCTGGCACAAATCTGGTAGCCAGGGCATTACTACGAAAAAGTGGACTGTAACTTGTGGTTCATGTGTATCTTTTCATGTTTTATGCAAATATAGCTATACCGATGATGAGAAGGAAAACGATAAGAAGCTACCAACCAAATCATCTGACATGCTGACATGGCATCCACGATGACAAAGCTGTATTCCATGTTGGCTTTAAGGCATCCTGTTTACTTGCCCTGTTACCCCTATATAAGGCAAATATGTCTTTTTGCCAAGGCAACACCTATGACAGAAGGTGTCAGTAGACCCACTACGGCACTACATGGTTATAACGGCTCCTTTGAATGGTTATGAAGGCTTATTTGTAGAAAAAATAATCTTGTACATGATTCTTTTATGACACGTGCTTCCATTACCATAGAACCAATTATCTTCAATTCAAGTCAATTGAACTTGTTTAATAACTGAATCTCTAAAAGTGCATGTTGTTGTTAACTTCATCTAAATGATTCCACTCTCATTTGTAATTTTGTTCTGCTATAATATTTTAATATATAGTAACCAATGCGAACTTTTATACCTGAACTCCGTTCTATTTACCATTATATTAGGTTGAAAATGCCTCGCTATGATGATCGATATGGTACAACTCGTCTATATGTTGGTCGTTTGTCCTCTCGGACACGCTCTCGTGATTTGGAGTACCTTTTCAGCAAGTATGGGAGGTAAGTGATTTCTTCGATCTTGAATAGAGTTCTTTCTGGTGTTACTTTATATGCCATAGCTGAGCATACATATTGAGGTTAATTGAAAATGGTTTTAGTTGAAAACAAGCAAGTTGGGCAAATTTTCTCTTATTGATATTCTATTTAGATGGTCAAGCCTTAAGGTTTTAAGTCAATTTTGCTTTCGCTAGTGGTTATGGTCAACTTTTCAATAGAGTATTGTTTCCCCAAATGTTGGAATGTTGCATGAATGAAAAGAGAGGTGATTAATATAGACAAATGTTCCCTCGTGTGCGCACCCCCTTCTCTAAAAGAAGACGAAGAGATATATAATTAGGGTTGGGTTATGGTGAAAAGTTAAGGTTAACGTGAGAAGCATGAGAAGTGGTTATCAACCGTTGGATGTGAAATGGATGCACATTAGGATGAGATGCACTGAGATGCATCGGATCAATTCCTTTCTAGGCCGCAATTCATGGGATGACATTTGATTAAAAGTGATCAACGGTTCAGATCCACTTCTCACGCTTCTCATGTTAACCTCAACTTCTCACACGATCCTTCGCCTAGAGAATTAGTGGCAGGCAACTGTAGTATGATCGGTGTTTCCCATAGATTGATAGGATGCTTTGTGGTTGGGGTCTACGTTATTGATTATGTATGGAAGGGGTGTTGTGCCTCCCTCTAGGTGTATGCGATTTAACTTGAATGATCTTGTTGAAGGTTTTCGGGCTTTTGCCTGACCTGGAGTCAATGGTGGAAATGGTGGGAAGTCTTGCCGAGTGTTATAGGAGACTTTGGCGATACTTTCTGTAGTCTTAGAACGTGTTTTTATGATGGAATTGGCAACAATCCAAACTGGTGTTTAGTTCGTCTTGAAGGGTGATGTATGATGCACTTCGAGTACTTAAGTAATGATGGCCTTACTGTTTCTGGCAACCGTTTACGCAGAGTACGAGATGTGGATATGAAGCACGACTTTGCATTTGTTGTACGCACCCTTTCTTTCCCTCTTTTTTTCTTGTACAAGTACTCGAGTTCTGTTTTTAGAAATGATGCTATTTTTATTGTATGATTATCTTCTGTTTTTCTCTCTTCTTCTTTCTATTTGTATTGATTTATAATGACAGGAATTTAGCGATCCTCGTGATGCTGATGATGCAAGATATAGCTTGAATGGTAGAGACTTAAATGGACATCGGCTTATTGTGGAATTTGCAAAGGGTGTAAGTGACTTCTATTATGTGTGTAGATGTAATATCAGAAGTTGCAATGCATATAAATTTGTTTTCTCGAATTTGAGAAGAAAAGAAAAGAAAAGAAAGGGATTTAAAAGAAAGGGAAGGAAATATTTTCTTTTATTTGTGTTCTTGAGAGGGAAGGAAAAGGAAGGAAAGAACATAAATTTTCTTGTTCTTGAGGAGGAGAGAAAGGAAAGGAAAGATGTCACTTTTACAAATATACCCTTTTTTATTTTCCAGCAGGTTGTAATTGATGGTAGATGTGTAATTCCATAAAATATTTTTAATTGTTATTATTTCTTTCTTTTCTTTTGGGAGGGAAGTTTTAGGAGGAAAATCAACATTATTTTCCTTCCTTTTCCTCTCTTTTTCCTTCTTTAAAGAGAACTCGATAACACTGCATTTTTCTCCGTTCCCCTACTTTCCTTCCATTTCCCCCTTTTCTTTCGTAAAAAGGACTCGAGAACACAACTTATATTCTGAAATGTGTTTTGATCAGAAGCCGGTTGGTGGGTTTGTATGCGTATGGTTCACCACTTGTAAGTTACAATTATACCCTTTTTGCTTTATCTTGGATAAAGCTCTAATTGATGAACTACCACACATGTGTTGGTTCTGTTGTATGGCTTTCTTTTTGTCGGTGGGGTCCAGTTAAGGTAGATGCCCGATGGTGGTTTATCACAATATGAATGCGTTGTCTTTGTTCAATTTGATATTTATGCTTCAGTTACTACCAGTCTGCGTTTATAATCCTCAAATTGTGTTTGGCTTGGTTATATATAGACTCCACGTCCACCCGGTGGCTCTAGGGAATATGTGGGAAGAGGCCCTCCTCCTGGGTCAGGCCGCTGTTTCAACTGTGGGCTTGATGGTCACTGGGCTCGAGACTGCAAAGCTGGTGACTGGAAGAACAAATGTTATCGCTGTGGTGAAAGGGGCCACATAGAAAGGAACTGCCAAAATAGTCCCAAAAAGCTCAAGTTGGTTCTTTTATTTTATTATTTTTATTTTCTATGTTCACTTTACTATTCTTGATCACAAATTAATCGTGTTATAATCGTTCTGCAGACGTGGACGGAGCTACACGAGGTCGCCGGTGCGATCACGCTCTCCTCGTCGTCGCCGAAACCGTAGTCCAAGTTACAGCCGTAGTCCCAGCTATAGGTACCATCAATTAATTTGAGTGCTTGGTGATGTTGTAAATATTTCTCTTTGGGTGCGTTTGGTACACGAGACAAAATGGGACGGGATAAAAAACACTGGGACATGACAGGACTTGGTAGGAAAAATGCTTTCTAGTTAATTGTAGGGCCATTTTGGTAATTTGACAAGCTAAACAAACAAAATAATATCTAATATTCCGAATCTCAAGTGTAGAGGCATTTTAGAACTTTTATAAAGCAAAACACTTAGAATACGGATTCTCTAATCGTAGGGGTATTTTGGTAATTTCATAAAGATAAGTACTCAAAATAAAGCTTAAATACAAAATTTTGAAACATATTGCTAAAATACCGATTCCCTTTGTTTGGCCATTTGGTAGTTTTTACAAGCTAAACTATTAAAAACCGGGTGCTTGTTACATTTTATCGAGTCCAAGGATCTTTCTGAAAAACCAGGGAGATGCTGCAAGATTGGTAAATTACAAAACTACCCCTGTCAAAAGAGAACTCCCAAAAATTTCACCTGCCTACTTCAATCTCACTGGTCTGTCAAGCCCCGTCTGTGTACCACGCCCCCTATCTACCAGCAGGTCTCATTTATTTATGATCTATTCTATTATTTTATATGCCAGTTGTTCCCGATCCCCTGCAAAGAAAGAACGTGTTGCGGAGCGTGAAAGGAGGACAAAGAGCCCCCGCTACTCTAGGAGTCCAAGCCGCAGCCCCGAGCCACGTGACTCACCACCTCCTTCAAAACCAAGGAAGCCAAGCCGCAGCCCGACTCCCAACGAGGACCGAGTTAGCCCATCTCCAGAAAGAGTTAATTCCGAGTATAGTATAAGCCCACAGAGAGCAAAGAGCCAAAGCCCTGCAAGCAGCCCAGGTGGTGATAATCGGTATGACAGCCTGTCTAAAGCCAATGGTGGCAGCCGCAGTCCGAGCCAGAGCCCCATTGGTGATGATGGTCCTGCAGCCGAGGGTAGCCCGGTTGATGACGATGGTCCTGTGGCTCAGGGTAGTCCGGTTGATGAAGAAGAAGGTCCGGTTGTGGAAGGAAGTCCAGGTGATGGTGATGAAGAGACTCGGCAGGCAAGTGAGTGAAAAAACGAGGTATCTTTTATTTAAGTTGTGTTAAGACCCTGAAAATTTATATGTTTGGTTTTATGATCGGGTGTTTTTCTTGTTGTTAACGGGTTGAATGTTGGTACGTTTACTTTCGTGTTTTAATGTTCTTCGGGTTTTGAAGTTGATACCGTTACTAGTCGTGGTTAAGTGGTCTTGTTTATTTTTGAGCAAAAATGAGATCATTGTGTAGGTGTGCTTGAATTTGAGCCACTGGCTTATTTGAGCCATGTTGGTGTTCAAGCTAAATGGTGCAACTTATGTGTTCATCTATGAATGATCGTTTGGTAATAGCTTAATGATATAGATGATAACTTATTTAGTAAGCTTTTAGGGGGAGTTTGATGCAAAAAGCCAACTTTTTTTTCCAAACCCGTCCCTTCTTTTTTAATCTATACAAAAGATACAACTGTATCCATACAAGACTTAAATGAAAAATCAATCAAACAACTCTTTAACTATATTTTATTGTTTGATTCAAGGATTGGTTAAAAGAACTACTCATTTCTACTCCATAGAAAACAAACAAGGAAGTTGATGATTGAAAATCCAAGGAAATCCTATTGATGCAGAGTAAGTTTGAGAGTTAGAATGCATTAACCAATACTAATTGGTAAAAGTTACTAGATTTACTTGGTCGGTTAAGATTCTAGGTCATCAAAAGGATTGTTTGTGAACATCTCCACGGTAGGGT
Source organism: Saussurea involucrata (assembly GCA_033807775.1). Lineage (NCBI taxonomy): Eukaryota > Viridiplantae > Streptophyta > Magnoliopsida > Asterales > Asteraceae > Saussurea > Saussurea involucrata. The sequence continues at coordinate 8,558,388 of CM066325.1, read as the reverse complement.
TGGGTTCACGTGAGACCAACCTGTTTTCGTGAGACCAAGAATTTAACACTAAACCTTTACAGTTATTCATTGTGAAGGTAAGAAAAACAGCAAACTTTCACAACAAAAACACTGTGAAGGTTTACCATCACAATACCTTCACAATTTTTTGCTGTGAAGATTTAATGTTAATTTTTTGATCTCACGGTCTTACGGAAATAGTCTGGTCTCACATGATCTCAAATATATATATATATATATATATATATATATATATATATGTTAATTTATACTTATGTATTATTAGAAAAATTCGGATATAATTTATTAGTTTCCACTTTCTTATATTATTTTTAATTTGTTAATAACGATGACAAGAATTAAAAATTAGAGATTGAGCAATATTTGAAAAAGTTGATATTGTAGAATGTAGAAAAAATCCTTGGTCCTCGAGAATTTTGGGGATTTTTTTTGGAAAGATGTGAGCAATGAGTCATATATGTATAACTTTTTGATAAATTTTTTAAAAAATAGACAATATATTTTACAACTATTAATTTATGATTTATAATTAATTTATATATATATATATATATATATGTATATATATAATATTTAAAAACTATTATAAATATAATATAACTAGGTTATTAAAAATCAATGAAGCAAAGGAAAAAAACTTGTATAAAAATCTATAAAATTAGAAAAAAATAAAAATAAAACAAGATTAATACATATACTTTATAATAATTAATTTATATCTTTTTGTCACTTTTTAACTTATTTGTTTTATAGGTTTATTACAACAAAATAAAATGGTTAAGAAGCAATAAAAAAATAAAAACCAAAATCTAAAAAGAAAGGTAGACAAAACCTGAGAGCATCTCCAACAGTTTTGCTATAATTTTTTCAAAATAGAGAATCAAAAGTTAAAATCTCTAAAAAATGTTACATTCATCTCCAATAGCTTTGCTATTTTAGAGATTTCAACACAAATTATATTAATATAATATTCTTTAATTTATATTCCCAATGCACTTTAAAAAAAATGATAAAAGAATCATGTCATTGGTGGATTGAATTAAATAATTATTTATCTCTCATATTTAGAGAATTATAGAGAATTCTCTATATTTGGAGATTTCTCCAAGAATATCTATTTTAGCAATCAAGATAGCAATGCTGTTGGAGAAGAATAGCAAACAAAAACCCACTTTTTTCTATTTTAGCAATGCTGTTGGAGATGCTCTGAGAACCAACCTTTTTAAACACCGGTTCTTGTTAGAATCTATGACTGGACAAGAACTTTAGTTTTATATAAGGTTCTTATATAAACCCCGATAAGAACCTCAATAAAGAGTTCCATTGTAAATGCTCTAAAAATCCTTCCCGCGCTAATGGTTTAAAGAACCTCGGTTTGTTGCCATGCCTCCTATCGGATAAGATTTCCGGTACTTAACATGTTCATCCAATAAGCTAAGCGATAAACGCTTACCCAGTAAGCATTTTGGTAAACCCTCACTTAATTTTAGCATACTTTCGCTCATAGATCAATGACCAAACTTAAAACCACCATAACTAAAAATACATCGAGGGTGCCAGGGACCATAGTATGTACAAAAGCAAAATCCTTAAGTTTGGGTCCCGAAACCGGCTCAAGATTTTTTTTGTAAGAACATTTGTAAGCAGCTATTGCCAATGGCGTGTAGCTCAGTTGGTAATGGGTGGGGGCATCTTTGTACAAAAAGCAGAAGGCCTCGGGTTCGAACCTAAGACACCCCCATAGCCACAACCGCTGAGTGAGTCAGGTATGCCCCCCACATTATGGATAGGCAGCCAATTGTGGGCCGGTTGGAGTTGCCGGTATCAACCTTTTGTACAAAAATTTGTAAGCAACTATTAACCCAGAGTATCATGTGAAAAAGACAAATCAGTCAATCAGGTAGCTGACTTAAGAGCCCGGCATACCACCCTGAAACCAACTGTAATATATCGACCAGTATACCATTCTCGACTTTCTAGCCAAAACGAAATACGAAAAAGAAAAAAGAACCCGAAAATAGCATTAAACAACAGTGTCCGAAAACAGGACCTACTCTAGACGTCAACAAAGTCGGATCTCATTATACATCACGTATCACCGATGCTAGTCGATGTGTTAAAGAAAATACTGTTTTTATCATATCACACACAAACACCGTATAATCACCCTTTTTCCACACGATGCTCGACTGCATGCTTCTATATACGGGCAATCGAGCACAAGACAGAAAATCAGAAACATATTTGTTAGATGGAATTAATACCTAATTCGTCTTCTACGTCATCTGTATCTTCAAACAGTTTCAGAAACCGAGCCTGGTCTTGCTGTCTTTTCCTCTTCTGCCAATACTTGTATGCAACAACTAGTCCTGCAATGAGTATGGCCGAAGCCCCGAGGCTTATAACGATGATTATTATAGTCCATTGTATTCCATGTCCTTCCTCATGAGGATGCGAGTCGGTATCCGAGTTCGTAATTTGGTCTGCAACGACAATATTTTGGTTGGTGTCACAAAAGTTCAATGATTAAAAGATTGTTATATACCTCTTTTGAGCCTCCCAAAAAAAAGGTTTGATCTTACGTTACCACAAGAAAATTTATTCCTTATATTTTATATTATGTTATTTAAATCCCGACCTCAATCTCCAAAATTTATGGATCCACCACTGTCTATCCCCAAGGGGTAGAGACGTAGAGCAGTTGTTTCAGTGAATACCCCAAGCTTGTGCAAATGCGTGAGCGAAAAGGAATAAGAACCAGAATACTTAGTCCTCACTTCTAATTTAGTTTGTACCGGAATAAGTGTTCGCTTTCAAAAGTAAGGGCCTACTTTCCAATCCCACCATTGGTTATGATATGAGGAATTCATTATTCATTCTAATATTAAGAGTAAAATTGTCATGTAGTTAATATAAAAGTGTAATTATTTCACATTTCTACAACTCTGTGTCTTTTTCATTGTGGACATTTATTTTGGGATGAAGGGGATAAAAAGAAATAGGCACAATGAAACATATAAAAAGAAAGGAAACACACACATAGGGGTGTAAACGATTCGAGATTTTAACGACCTACTCAAGCTTGAGCTTAGTAATTCTCGAGCTTGAGTCAATTTCGAACACAAAATAAAGTTCAATTAACTTAACGAGTCGAGCCGCATAGCACCAATGTTTGACTAGGCTCGTTCAAAAGCTCGATTAGACTTTACGAGCAAAGTCGAGCCAAGCCGAGCCTTTCAAGCATACACTTCCTCGAACCAACTTTATGTGTATAAGTTATATAATCAAAATATAAAAATTATCGAGCTTGGGCGAATAAACGAGTTAATCGATCTAGAGTTCTAGCTCATAAACGAGCATCGAGCTCAAAAATTGAAAAAATATCCAAGCTCAAGCTTGAGCTCAACTTTGAAAAAGTTATTCGAGCTCGAGCTTGTTATTACTTTTTCGAGCCGAGTTCGAATAACCTGCTACTCGGCTCGTTTACACCCCTATACATCCTTCCATACTAGAGTTTGTATCCATATTGTTCAAGAATTGTGTTTGAGTCGAGGAATATATACGTTAGATCGATAATCGCGTACATAAACATTTATATGGTTCAACTATTTGCAAACATCCAACAACTGTTGCTAAGATTCTTGTTATTTAGTGTGGATCAAGAAGGTTGACCATTTGGTGTGGTTCAACACTTCAAATATTTGCAAACATCCAACAATTGTTGCTAAGATCCTATCTATGTGTAAAATATACTGGGTTCGTTTGATTTGGTTTATTAGTGGCATCATGCATGTTTCAAGAAAGCAATTTTGGATAAAACTAAATGTGTGCATCATATAGGGTTGTGTTCCGGTGAGAACTTGAGGTTAACGTGAGAAGTGGTTGTCAACCGTTGGATGAGAAATGCACGCACATTAGGATGAGATGCACCGGATCAATTCCCTTCTAAGCCGCATTTCATGGGAGAACATTTGATTGAAAGTGATAAATGGTTCAGATCCACTTCTCACGTTAACCTCAACTTCTCACACGATCGTTTGCCACATCATATAAATATAAGCCACATGGAAAACATACCGTATTTTACGCACTCGTGACACGAGAATGTCGCATTGAATTCCTTGTCATTGGTACGAATGTAGCGACCGTCAGAGTCTGTAAAATCTGAAGGACAGAACTCCCACTCATCCAATACATCATCAAATTTAATATGCTCATCCTCATAAAACCCACATCGCTTGCATTTTTTACTTGGAAATTCCGTAAGAGGCTGAAAATATTAAGCAAAAACCTCGAGTCAGTTTCAAAGTAAAAACTGATAAATGATAGGTCATGTACTTCCCCCATAATACCTGTAGGATATGTTATGCGAATTTACATGTACATCAACAATATATCAATTGCAATATCTATAAACAGATTTTTTAGTAACATCTACAATGTAATCTATATTTCCTAAACCCTAATGAATAAAGAGACAACAAAGAGGCATTTGTTTATGGACATTGATACAGACATAAAGTGTGAAAAAGCACATGAAAAATCAAAAGTCAATTTTAGCAAACATGAGATCTAATTGACAATATCATGCTTTAAAACAACCTAAGATACACCAAATGCAGACCCAAGATTTTTGCCGGGCCAGTGCACCTCAAAGATTAATCAAAGGCCCGCAAAGTTGCTTAATTCAACTGTTTCGAGGGATTTTTTAAAGCTTTTTGGTTGATTTTAAGGGACTTTTCGGGGTTTTTTGGTTGATTTCGAGGGATTATTTTGTTTTTTTGGTTGATGTCCCTTGTATCTTCTAATATCCCGAAGCACCCCTCAAGCCGTCAATAAAAGATCCAATCATTACATACCTGAAAAGATTCTTCACCCTTGAACTTATATACAGTGTGTGTCTTCTTCACATCCGGAAGAGCTGCCTTCTTCTCCCCGCTACATTGAAAGTAAACTTTGGGTATTGATCCTATCCACTCATGTTTTTTATATATTTCAAGAGAATCAAGTGTAACAACTGCTGACAATATGAGTTCTGCAGCCAAAAAGAAAACCAAAAAAACAACAAACACATAAAAATCAACACAAGTAAGCAAATTATATCAGACATTCAGACTTGTTTTGAACATACATGTACATATATTAAAACACTAGGGACCTCAATAGGCTTCATTTCTGTAACCAAAATGGTATATTTTTTGGTATCCAAGGCTATGCCCTGGCTAATCCCGGCAAAAGCGACTATAACACATTAGCCCTGATAAGCCCAGTGGCCACAATTGTTGTGGACGCCTGGAATCGTCCCAGGGGAGTTGGGATATTCCACGACATCCCCTTGGGCCTCAACCATTACGCCACAACCCTTGTGCTTAAAATGGTTATATCTTTATAAGGACTTAGGGCTATATGCTTCCATGTTAATAGAGAGATAAGAGACGGTCTTGATTGTTTGATTAGTTCCTAGCAGACCTTTGTCTCAAATGAATGCCAACAGTTCATTGATAGCCGCGTAGGTCTGGAGATGATGCCCAAGCTATATCTTCACCAATTGCAAACCCAAGAAAGGCATATGCCATTTCGTATAAATTGATACCGATTTGGGATCTATGTTTTTCTTCCCCTCCCTTCCCAAAAAGCTAGACTTATAGTCTACGGTAGAGAGTTTAATGAGGCACCATCTCTGTATAAGTTTCGACATTGTCTATTATAGTGAGTTCTCTTTTCTTTTCTCTTCATATCAAAAAATATTAAACCATAAGACAACGTGTCTGAAAAACACTATGCTACATCCCCAAATACAGCAATCAACATCTATATGTTTCTTCTAGTTTCATAAGAACATGTAAACTTATTTCTAATTTGGGTCTGAACTGTAAACCACTAAAGAATTACCCAAGTCCCCAATGCTAATATGCTATAATTATTCCTAATTTCGTCGGATAATAATCAATAAATGTCCATATACACGCATATCTGATTCATACATAAACTTGAACAGCTGATCTTGTGCCTAGTGATTTTTTTAACCTGGCCTAACACTTATCGTTAGATCTTTCAACTGATCAAGCTCTTCTGAGATTAATTATCCACACAACGTATACGTAAATAACGACATATGCGATAACCTAAAAACTATCTGATTCACGACAGAGCAAAAGCACGACACCTAACGCAAAAATGCTTGATTAAATTACCATAAGTATTTGAATCATAGATTTGATTTCCTTATACAATCTACAATTCCAATCAGAAGCTGAATTCCTCATAGATAAATCCGATAACCAACAAAATGCTCATCACCTTGTTTAAATCAATAATCATAAAGAACAGCTAAAACTAATTTTCTTTCAAATTCTCTTAAATTAATAAGCCAAATTCAATCTAGTTCGCCAGTAGAGTAATAATCGAGAAGAATTTACCTGGAAAACAAAAGAGAAGAATAATCGAAACCGCAGAATTCCAACGACTCGCCATTGACGCGATGGAACAAATCAATCGACCATTGAGAATTTGAAAAAAATTAGGATGATGCTACGAGAGAAATCAGGGAAGTTTTCGTTGAACAAACCAATCGATTCGTGTTAACGGAGGCGACGGTGGCGTGTGGTGTTCCGGCGAGCGATCGAGAGAAAGGGGAGAGAGATTCGCGCGTGATTCAATATATGTGGTATGATCTATCGTACGCCGATGGTGCGGTTTAGCACCAGAAGGGTAATGGCAGCCGTTTCCAACCGACTATGGGTGTTTCAACCATTTTTCGTACACGGAGAAAATTAGTTTTTATTTTAATATTTTATAATTAAAATAATCAGAACTTTTTTTAAAATAAATAAATAATTATCGATTTATCCTAAGATCAATTGTGTATCGGTATCATGTAATACCCAGAGGTGTGCTCGTACATTGCAGCGCGATATATCTCAATTTTAATGTTTTGTTTCGTTTTTGGTTGTTGTCGTTTTTATAAAACGGTTTTGTGTGGTTTTGAGAAAACGATAATGTTTTTTTATAGATAATTTAATTCAAAGAATGAATCGTTTTGAGGGGTTCATGATTTGAGAATTTGAAAGAGGTTAGAAATAAGGATTAATTAGATAATTAATGAAGATTAAAGAATGCTGTTTTTTAGGGGTTTGCGATTTGAGAATTTGTTGGGAGTTAGACCATCTCCAATGAGGTCGCTAAATGTTACACTAAACACTAAATTTGGTGTAAATAACACTATTCACATCTCCAATGGGGTCCCTATTTTTCACACTAAATTTAGTGTAATGAATAGTGTTACACCAAATCTAGTGTAACACTATTCATTTACACTACTTTTTAGGGCATCTCCAATGGGTCACACTATATTTTACACTAAACATCAAAAGTAGTGTAAAATTTAATGTTAATAGTAAATCTTCTCCAATAGATAACACTATTTTTTATATCAAATCATTTTTATATTAATTTATTAAACTTTCAATAGTATCCTTGTATTTATTAACTTTATAATTTATACCCGTATTTTTTATTTAGATCATAACTTAATATTTTTTATTTTTTATTTTTTATTAATTATGAACTAAATTATTTTAATGCATAAAACAATTTTTTTATTAAACAATAAAAGTTACATTAAAACAAATAAAGAAGAGAACATGCATGCATTTAATTATTTTCATTACTATATTTTTCCCACAAATGATCGATTAACGCATTCCGAAGCTCGAAGTGTGCCACTTTGTCTTTGATTTGTCTATATCGAGCGAGAAATTGTTGAAATTGGTTATTATCATTCATCACCGTTTCAACCTCTATCGGTGACACTTCTCTTGCAACTTCAATTGGTGCATCGAGATCACGTTCATCATCAATTATCATGTTATGTAAAATAATACATGTAATCATTATGTCATGTAGCACGTCTTTTTGCCAAAAACGAGTCGGTCCTGCTACAATTGCGAAAGGTGATTGGAGAACGCCAAATGCACGCTCTATGTCTTGTTATTATGTATTTTTGAATTTCCGTTGATTGTGTTATCATCTTTTAATATTAGCTTATGTTCATCGAATATTTTATCAGGTTGTATATTATTTACTTAATTAAAACATAAATAAAAAATTAATATAAAGAATATATATATATATATATATGTGTGTGTGTGTATAAAATAAACTTATTTAAACTTTAACACTTTAAAAGACAAAAATAAAAAATCTCAAAATTGAGGGAACAAAAATATAATTGAAAAAGTGGTATAAAAAGTAGTGTAAAAAGTAGTGTAAATGAATAGTGTTACATCAAATATAGTGTAATATTATTCATCACACTAAATTTAGTGTGGAAAATAGTGACCCCATTGGAGATGTGAATAGTGAGATTTACACCAAATTTAGTGTTTAGTGTAAGATTTAGTGTAACATCCCCAGTCCACCGTACACGATATTGTCCGCTTTGCGGATACCCTCTGCATAACAGCATGCCGGCACCGCTCACGGTTTTGTTCCTGCCCGCACAGGCATACGCGGGACGCACCCAGACCGCACCCTGTGACAGGCAAAAGACCTCATGCAAGGAAGGTATCCATCCACCCTTATAAGGAGGACTTCGTTCCCCCTCCTAGCCGATGTGGGATCTCACAATCCACCCACCTAAGTGGGATCATCGTCCTCGCTGACACATCGACCCGGTGACCGGCTCTGATACCATTCTGTAACATCCCCAGTCCACCGTACACGATATTGTCCGCTTTGCGGATACCCTCTGCATAACAGCATGCCGGCACCGCTCACGGTTTTGTTCCTGCCCGCACAGGCATACGCGGGACGCACCCAGACCACACCCTGTGACAGGCAAAAGGCCTCATGCAGGGAAGTTATCCATCCACCCTTATAAGGAGGACTTCGTTCCCCCTCCTAGCCGATGTGGGATCTCACACCGTAAATCCATCAATTTACTTAGGCTCCAAGACCACCTTGAACTTTTTCTCACTAACCAAAAATGATCTGTGTGAAGGCAATAGAGATATACCCACCGCACCCATAGGGATTTCCTCCGATTAAGCAATTCCCAAACATTTTTTTGCTAAAAGGGCACGGTTCCAATTAGCAAGGCCTTTTATACCAAGCCCACCACAATCCTCAGGCCTACAAATTTGAGCCCAAGATATTTTGCACTTTCCTTTCGAACTATCGCCTTGCGCCCACAAGAAATCACAGAAAAGGGATTCAAGCTCATTAATCACACTAGTTGGAATGGAAAACGTGGCCATCCAATAAAGTTGGAGGGATTGGAGAACCGACCGAATAAGTTGGCGCCTCCCACCAAAGGAGAGGAATTTAGCCTTCCAATTTTGAATCAGACCTTTTAGTTTGTCAATAAGAAATACAAAGTCAGCCACTTTTAGACGAGTTGGCGAAAGAGGAACACCAAGGTATCTTGTTGGGAACGTACCATTGCGAAACGATAGGCACTCAAGAATGGCCGCTTGGGTGTTAGCCGACACATTTCCAAAAAACACCTCGCTCTTTTGGAGACTTGGAGTGAGACCCGATTTGACTTTAAACAAGTGGAGTGCTTTTTTTAGTACCTCAACGGATGGGACATCACCCCTCGTAAAAACGAAAAGGTCATCGGCGAAGCATATATGCGTGATTTCCAACGCTTGACAATCTTTATGATACCCAAAATTCGCCGCCTCCATAATGTAACTTTTGAAGATCACCGAAAACCCCTCCATAACGATTGTGAAGAGGTAAGGAGATAAAGGGTCCCCCTGGCGAATGCCCCTACCTTCTTTAAAAAAATCCGGATGTATCACCATTTATAGCCAAAGAAAATGAAGGAGTACAAACCATCTCCTTTATCCACTTAATTATCACAGGATGAAAACCCAAACCCTCCAACATAATAATAAGAAATCTCCAATCCACCATATCATAGGCTTTTTGGATGTCAATTTTGAAGGCACAACGTGGGGGGCCCGAATTACACAGATAACCATTCACCAACTCATGAGCCATTAAGATATTATCCAAAATTCTGCGACCCGGGATGAAAGCCGATTGGGTTGGAGAGATTAAATAATCCAACTTGTCTTTCATGCGATCAACAATAATTTTACTAATACATTTGTAGAGAACCGAGCAACAAGAAATTGGCCGAAATTCTGTGACCCTCGTGGCATTGGGAATTTTAGGGATAAGGCATAACACCGTATGGTTTAATTCCCTTGCAAGCCGGCCATGATAGAAAAAAATTATGAATATCAACCTCCACATCCCTACCAATAAGAGGCCAAGCCGCTTTAAATTACTCAGATTCGTGAACGATTGAAAGTGGCTCAAGACAGACAGAAAAGCTACGCCGACCGACGCCGAAAGCCGTTAGAATTTCAAGTTGGGGATTTTGTGATGTTAAAGGTCTCGCCTTGGAAAGGAGTCATACGCTTTGGAAAGAAAGGTAAACTTAGCCCGAGGTACATCAGATCGTTTGCAATTACGGAAAGGATCGATGAGGTAGCATACAGGTTGGATCTCCCATCAGAGTTAAGTAGGATCCATAACGCGTTTCACGTTTCAAACCTTCGAAAGTGTTTGGTTACACCAGATCAATCCGTCTCTCTACCAGATATACAAGTTGATGAAAAGCTGAACTATGTGGAGGAACCTGAAGCAATAGTTGATCACAAGGTTAAAGAGTTGCGGAACAAAGTAATCAGACAAGTGAGAGTTCAATGGCGACATCATAGAGGCCAGGATGCTACGTGGGAATCAGAGTCAGAAATGAGAACCAAATATCCTCACCTTTCCGGGACGGAATTCTCTTAAGGGGGAGATGATGTAATACCTCGGGTAAGTTCGTTAGTTAAAGTCACGTTCCGTTAAAATTTAATTAATTTTATAATAATATATTTAGGGTAAAAATTGGTTAATTTGTAAGTTAAGGGTGTTTTAGCTATTAATGAATAGTGTAAGGGTTAAAAGGGTAAATGTGGATAGATATTATCCTTAGAATATCCAGATGTTTCATATTACTCAGCAAAAATATCAGTTGTGTGTATGTGTTTTGGGAGCAAAAGGAGAAGAAAAAGAAGAAGGCTAGGTTAAGACATCATTTGGGTATTTGGAAGTGAATTTAAGGTATGTGTGAAACACCCTAAAAACAGGGTCAATTTAAACCTTAAAAATTACTACAAGTTATGATCAAAACTTCAAACTTATATAACCTGAGGATCAAATGTAAGGTTTCTATATACAAACGACTTTACTTAAATAACTTATTAAATCTAATCATATCATAACAATCAGATTAATTAAGTTATCTAAACAACCGTCCCAAAAGTATCAAAGAATAACTAGATCCTCTGTTATCTCTAAGTCTGAATCTTTCAAAAGTTCTCTTCTCTCATTCCCGATTACTTCCCGGAGCCTGTACCTGGTAAGAAGATTCAACTTGAAACATTAGGCTTTCGCCTAGTGAGGATACTCAAATCAAAATAAAATTTAATAATTAAAACATGAACAGATAACTCAAACCTGTTCAAACCTGTTCTCACCCATCTTACCGTACGATAACTCCTTTCCAAATCGGGGAATCTACCCCGATCTCATACTTACGACTAACTCATCTAATCATAACAACAATTTTAAGAATTTACTATGAATCATCCCAGATTCACAGTCAATACTCAAACACAAGAAATTACAAGTCAAAACCTGCGTATTGCTTAATCAGGAAGTAGAGATTACAAATTACTTTATGCCTATCTCAAATCTTCCTCTCATCACTGGGAAATCTCCGATCTTCCCTATAACAATGGAAATCTCCGATCTTCCAGAATCGAAATGGGAATTACAAATCAAAATCTGCCTATTCCACATTCCACCTCAGATTCAATGGTCCCAATGGGATTATAATATCGCGATACTCAAACGGGACTCACGATGATTCAAGGTACACCCAATTACTAAAAATTACATCCCTTTGGTCTATGGCGAGTAATCGGTTCCCATTATACCGTACCCAAGTGCCCTCGGTGACCGGATGCCTATTTTTAGTAAAAGCTCATAGCACATAATATATAATTATAATAATCGATACTACTATATGCGTCCGGCATACAATATATCATTTCTCCGAACATATTCTATATATATATAAAAATAAAGAATATTATTAGCTCCTCATCTCAATCTCTTAACTATCCCTTCTTTGCAACCTAGCACGGGAGTTAATGTCTCAAATGTTTAATCTACATTTTGGACTCATAGGTAGGTCCTTAATAATTTATCTTAACATGGCTTCAAATCGTATTTAGAGTTCATAACATGTAACAAATTGCATATAGCAGATAATCATACTTTACATGTAAGAATATTAATAAGTACCAGTTCATCAACTTCATAGCTATCCCCTCTTAACAATTTTAGCATGGGGACCAACATAGCACAACTTTTAATCGCCCTCTTGGGCTTATCTCTGACTTAATCAAGCCCATATAAACATATCCATGCATACATATAAAACATCTATTTCAATATTAATTATTGAATTTTAAAGAGAGTTGAATAAACTCACCTGATATGAAATCACACTTCTTTTAATCTTTTTAAACTTGTAGGGACTCCTTTCTTTACTACCGCAGTTTACTGTAATATCCAATTTACATATATACTGATATTAATTTATAAAACAGAACCCTTCACAGCTAAAATCCTTAATCTCTTAAAATTACATCTCAAGTCGCAATGAACTGAAGTCGCAACCGCCTATTGCGATTCCAATTCCAAATCGCAACCAACTGTTGCGATCCCAACCTAAGTCGCAACCCACCATTGCGATTTCGACCCAAGTCGCAATCAACTGTTGCGACTACAGTTCCAAGTCGCAACCCACCATTGCGACTCCATCCAAATCGCAACCAACTGTTGCGACTCCAAAACCAAGTCGCAACGGTCTATTGCGACAATCATGAATGTCGCAGCTCAAGGTTGCGATTTCGATGATGTTCATCCAAGTCTCAGTCCACTATGTTCATCCTTAAACCCAGATTTTGTACTTTTACTCTATGCATGTTTCTGATAATGTGCAGATATGTTTAAGGTTATAAACTAAACCTACTCATGAAATCAAATTTCCCAAAACATCTATTTTCATAAAAACCTATCTCTAAACTTTATCTAACAATTATAAACATAAGATGAAGGATTTAGGGAAAGTTTACCTTTATGATTCCTCAAGATTAATCACTAAAATCAGTTATTTGCAGCTGTTCTTCTTCCCTTTCTCTTTTCTCGATTTCTCTATCTCAAACTCTCGGCTCTCTTTTCTCTTCAAACAAACCGAATGCACACACCATCTCACACACTCACACTTAGTCTTTAGTTATTAGATTAATGACACCTCCACTTTTAATTGCATGAGTCATAAGGCATAATACCAAATGAACCCCCAACTTTAAGAGAAAGACACTACAAACCCTCAAACTTTAAAGAAATAACATAACACACCTCATGCATAGATAAAACTCATAATAATGACCCTTAAGTTTAATATTCTCAAAAGAAATCTTTAAACTTTCAACATTTGTATTTTAACCCTAATTGAATTATAATACTCTATATAATTCAAGGTTACTCCAAATACAAATACATTCTAAATCTTATTAAAATAATAATAACAAAATTTAGGATGTTACAATGTGTCTTTACAAATTATATTTATAACTGCTATTAGATTGTTTCTATCGGTTTAGAATCAGCAAAATCGAACTGGTGTAAACCTCAGCCGAATTCTGGGTAGAAATTGGGATGAACAGCAGAGGTATCCGGATAAGTTGAATGTGTCCGGGTAGTTTTGTTGGTGGTGTCCGGGTAGTCTTGTTGTTAGTGTCCGGACGAGACTTTTATCCGGGTAAGTTCCTTTTTCCTATGTTTTCCGGATAGAATAAGATACCGGATAGTATCCGGATTACTTTGGTGTCCGGATGACGTCCGGATTGTATAGGTTGTCCGGAAAAGTCATGTTGTCCGGAAAAGGCATGCTGTCCGGAAAAATGGTGTTGTCCGGATAAACTGTGGTTTCCGGATACATTAGCTGTTTGACCAATTTTGTGATTTCGGATACTTTTGAGTGTTCGGTTATAGTTTCCAAATGTATTTTGAGTTAAGTTGTTCCGAAAACTTCCTGGGGGCGGCCCCCAGACCCCGCAAGGGCGTTGCCCCTTGACCCCATCCGCTAACCGGGTAGCGGAACCCCCGTGTTAAGTCGCCTTAGAGGAACATTTGAGGATTTGAGTTCTTTAGAGTTCTTAGCCTTAGTAAGACTTATGTGTTTTATGTGGTAAAGAAATATATGTATCTATTTGTTACAGATCCTGTGAATTCTGGGTAAAGGACTGAACCTGTTTAGAAGGCTTGGAAACGTGTTGATAAACAATCAGGTGAGTTTTACTTTAAAAGGATTTCTAACTGGAATACATATACGTATGGTTTGGTAATGTGATAATTGGTGATTACGTGTTTATATGTATGGTATATGTGAATTATAATATATTGAGGTATTATATTTACATGAGTATTATAATGTGTTATAATACGTTGGCCGGGCTTAGGACCGGTGTGTTTGGCTATAGAATCCGTATAGCGTTGTTTGGCTGTAGATGTTGTACAGCGTTGTAAATTATTAGTTGGCTTGCAACCAACTAATATGGCCAGGAGGAATGAGAAGGGAAGGTACATGATATGTGAGCTTAATTGGATATACGTGATTATGTTGCGTGATTTATATGAATGAAGTATATAAATGGTTTCAAACTAACAGGGATTTTCTCACTTAGACCCTTAGGTCTAACCCTCATTTTGTTTTAAAATATGTATTCCAGGTGGCGGATCGGGTAAGAGCAAGTAGTTAGAGTAATCAAGGGATGGCTTTTGTGAAGGAATATATGATGAAGATTCTGGCATGTTTAGCAGTTGTATCATAATGATTAAATGTTTTGTATATATTTAGTATAAAGTTTGTAGTAGAATGGCTTCTTCTGATTGTAAAAGACTACGGGACCGTACTTGTAATATGATGTTTCGTTTGATTAATCAATGTTATGTTACATTATGTGAAATGTTGTGTATATGAGATTTGGGTTATTACAAATGGTATCAGAGCCTTAGTTTAAGGGATTTAGGTATTTGTATCTATACCTAGACTTAAACTGTATGTGAAGTAGGATGTCCCTATCATTATAGAACCTTGGGATGATGAAGTATAAAAGGTAGAAGGAACATCATGTAAGGTAATTTCATATTACACTTGGCCAGTGTAATTGTGATATTACAGGTACATGTTTGAACTGGAGTACCTTGTTATATGGGGTATGTGCCTATGTGTATATTAACCTTGTTTAAATCTACATAATGGCAAGCGGTACACGGAATTCGAATCGAGGAGGAGGAAGAAATTCGAATAGTACGAATCCGCCGATAGGAACGGGGGACAGGGGAGGCATAACTGGGGGCAAAGTCGGGGGTAGAACCGGGGGTAGAGCTGGAGGTCGAGCGAGCCGGAGGCGAAGTCTAGCCACATGGTACCAAGTTTGTTACAAGGGATGATCTAATGGCAGAAATGGGAAGATTGAAGGCTAGCATACAAACAATGTTTGATCGGAACCGTCATAATGAAACTGGAATACCGGATCCCAGACCGGAAGATGAAATGCCAATCACATCGACTGTTGTACCAGTACAAAGGAGGTGCAACTACAAAATGTTTTTAAGCTGTAGACCTCCTACCTACTCAGGAGACAGGGATCCAGTGAAAGCAATGAGATGGGTGAAGGAAATAGAAGCTATTTTCAAGACGAGTAAGTGCGCTGACGAAGATAGAGTATTGTACGGAACAACAATGTTAAAGGGGGATGCTTTGTATTGGTGGGAATCCTTTATTCATTCTAAAGGATCTGATGTTTATTCTACCCTCTCTTGGGAAGAATTTGTGATAGCCTACAGGAACGCATTTTGTCTCCAAGCAGCCGTCAAACAACTGGAAGGGGAATTTATGAACTTACAACAAGGAAACTTATCCGTTCGAGATTACACCGCTAGCTTTCTGGAAAAGTCTCAGTTTGCAGAATACTACGTTGCTACGGAGGCGATGAAGACGGAAAGGTTTATCTTTGGGCTGAACTCAGAAGTCAGAAGGCTAGTGACTGGAAAAGGACCCGATACCTTCTCAGCTGCAGTTGATGCCGCGGAGAATGTTGAAAGAGATATTAGAAGGGACGCTGGCGATAAAAGTGTCGGGAAGAGAAAGTGGGAAGGACCACAACACGATCCGAAGAAGTCCCGATTTAAGAGGTATGATAACCGTTCGCCGTTTCGACCAGTGGAAAGACCATGTCAGAAGTGCAACCGTGTCCACCAAGGAAATTGCCAAGGTGATTTACGAGCGTGTTATAAGTGTGGGAAGACCGGACACGTCATTAAAGATTGTAAGGTAACGCGGTTATGTTTCTTATGCAATTCTCCGGATCACCTTCAGTCAGACTGTCCAAGGGGGAGGATACAACAAGGTAGATCATCAGGCATGCCAGCGATTGTTAAACCAGTAGTACCAAGACTGGAACCGCCAGTAACCAGGGGTCGCGCATTTCAAATGACTGAGAAAGAAGCGGAGGAAACTCCGGATGTGGTCACATGTACATTTTTAATAAACTCTACACGTGCCAAGGTGTTATTTGATTCCGGTGCAAACCGATCGTTTGTGTCTCCTGCATTTGCTGCTTGCCTGTGTTTGAAACCTAAAGTGCTAGAACATGCTCTATCAGTAGATACGGCAAATGATAATCAAGTGTCAGTTAAAGAAGTATTTGATGACTGTGTAATAAATATAGAGGAATGTAGAGTGCCGATACAATTGTTTCCTATAACTTTGATAGAGTTTGACGTCGTAGTGGGAATGGACTGGTTAGCTGAGAATCAGGCTATCATAAATTGTGATAAGAAGTTAATAAATGTTGTATTACCTGATAAAAGACCAGTAGTGATTTATGGTGATCGTAGGAATCATCAGTCTAGCCTTATATCTATGATAAAAGCCCGTAAGTGTGTGAATAAGGGTTGTCAGAGTTACTTGGCTTACGTGATAGATATTAAGCCAGAAAAGAATAGGATGTAAGATATTCCTATTGTTAGTGAATTCCCTGAAGTATTCCCCGAAGACTTGAATAGTCTTCCGCCTGTTAGACAAGTAGAGTTCGGTATAGACCTGATTCCTGGAGCCACTCCTGTAGCCCGTGCACCTTATCGTCTGGCACCTCCAGAGATGAAAGAGATGATGGCACAACTACAAGATCTATCCGATAAAGGCTTCATCAGACCTAGTTCTTCACCGTAGGGAGCACCAATGTTATTTGTGAAAAAGAAGGATGGTTCGATGAGAATGTGTATCGACTACCGAGAACTGAATAAGCGCACGATAAAGAACAAGTATCCGTTACCCCGAATTGATGACCTCTTTGACCAGTTAGTTGGAGCTTGCTATTTCTCCAAGATTGATCTAAGATCCGGTTATCACCAGTTGAAAGTTAAAGAAGAAGACGTTCTAAAGACTGCCTTTCGAACAAGGTATGGACATCACGAATTCTTAGTGATGCCGTTCGGACTGGCGAACGCTCCAGCTGCTTTTATGGATTTAATGAATCGGGTATGTAAGCCGTATCTCAATAAATTTGTTATTGTATTTATCGATGATATCCTTATCTATTCCCGATCCAAGGAAGAGCACACGCAACATCTTCGTTTGATTCTGGAGCTACTGAAGAAGGAAAAGCTGTATGCAAAATTTTCTAAATGTGAATTCTGGCTACGGAAAGTTCAGTTTCTGGGGCACGTGGTTTCTGAGAAAGGTATACAAGTTGATCCGATGAAAGTGGAAGCAGCTGGAAAGTGGGAACCGCCGAAGACAGCAACCGAAGTACGTAGTTTTCTGGGTTTAGCCGGCTACTATCGGAAATTTATAAAAGACTTCTCTCGTATCGCAACGCCTTTGACTAAGCTGACCCGGAAGAACCTGAAGTTTGAATGGAAGGCAGAACAAGACGAGGCATTCCGGATATTGAAAGAGAAACTGTGCAGCGCACCGATTCTATCACTACCTGAAGGTTCGGAAGATTTTGTTGTTTATAGTGATGCGTCAAAACTGGGATTGGGATGTGTACTTATGCAGCGGGGAAAGGTTATTGCTTATGCTTTTCGTCAATTAAAGGATCATGAAAGACAGTATCCTACGCATGACATGGAGCTTGCAGCAGTTGTCTTCGCGTTGAAGATTTGGAGACATTATATGTATGGTTCCAAATGTCAGATTTATACTGATCACAAGAGTCTCCAACACCTCTTTAATCAGAAGGAACTGAATATGAGACAAAGGAGATGGCTAGAATTGCTGAACGATTACGACTGTGAAATCCTTTATCACCCGGGAAAGGCGAATGTGGTGGCAGATGCGCTGAGTCGTCAAGAAAGGAGTGGAACAATAAAAGTTATTTCGCTACGAACTGAACTCCTACCTAACATATTTGACGAATTGTAGAAGTGTCAAGTGGAAGCTTATCAGAATGAACATCTGAAATCAGAACGGTTAGCAGGGATGTCAGCATTGCTAGTAAAAGATGATCGTGGGTTATTGTGTCTGGGAAACAGAGTGTGGGTACCTCGTTTGGGTGGGTTACGTGATCGTGTTTTACAAGAAGCTCATAAATCCCGTTTCTCTATTCACCTAGGTACAAACAAGATGTATAAAGACATAAAGCAATTCTATTGGTGGCCGGGGATAAAAAGAGGGATTGCTCAGTATGTGGAAATATGTGATACTTGTAAGAAAGTGAAGATCGAACACCAAAAGCCGTTTGGTCAACTACAACGGCTAGAAATACCTATGTGGAAGTGGGAGCAGATTACCACCGATTTCATCACGAAGCTACCAAGGACTCCGAAGGGATTTGATTCTATTTGGGTGATCTTCGACAGATTGACAAAGTCTGCACACTTTCTACCGATAAAGGAAACTGATTCGATGGAGCGATTAGCTAAGTTGTACATTGACGAAATAGTAACTCGACATGGAGTTCCAATCTCGATCATTTCTGATCGTGATAGTCGTTTTACTTCAAAATTTTGGAGAAGTTTTCAAAGAGAAATGGGGACACAGATAAAGTTAAGTACGGCGTATCATCCCCAAACAGATGGTCAGAGTGAACGAACGATTCAGACCTTAGAAGATATGCTCCGGGCTTGCATTGTTGATTTTGGGGGATCGTGGGATAAGCATTTACCGTTGATCGAATTCGCTTACAACAACAGTTATCATTCCAGCATACAAACGGCACCGTTCGAAGTTCTGTATGGTAGGAAATGCCGAACGCCTCTATGTTGGAACGAAGTGGGGGAGAAACAGTTAGCGGGACCGGAAATAGTTCAGTTAATCGCCGATAAGGTTACTCAGATTCGTGAACGATTGAAAGTGGCTCAAGACAGACAGAAAAGCTACGCCGACCGACGCCGAAAGCCGTTAGAATTTCAAGTTGGGGATTTTGTGATGTTAAAGGTCTCGCCTTGGAAATGAGTCATACGCTTTGGAAAGCAAGGTAAACTTAGCCCGAGGTACATCGAACCGTTTGCAATTACGGAAAGGATCGGTGAGGTAGCATACAGGTTGGATCTCCCATCAGAGTTAAGTAGGATCCATAACGCGTTTCACGTTTCAAACCTTCGAAAGTGTTTGGTTACACCAGATCAGTCCGTCTCTCTACCAGATATACAAGTTGATGAAAAGCTGAACTATGTGGAGGAACCTGAAGCAATAGTTGATCACAAGGTTAAAGAGTTGCGGAACAAAGTAATCAGACAAGTGAAAGTTCAATGGCGACATCATAGAGGTCAGGATGCTACGTCGGAATCAGAGTCAGAAATGAGAACCAAATATCCTCACCTTTTTGCCTAACCGAATTCCGGGACGGAATTCTCTTAAGGGGGAGATGATGTAATACCCCGGGTAAGTTCGTTAGTTAAAGTCACGTTCCGTTAAAATTTAATTAATTTTATAATAATATATTTAGGGTAAAAATTGGTTAATTTGTAAGTTAAGGGTGTTTTGGCTATTAATGAATAGTGTAAGGGTTAAAAGGGTAAATGTGGATAGATATTATCCTTAGAATATCCAGATGTTTCATATTACTCAGCAAAAATATCAGTTGTGTGTATGTGTTTTGGGAGCAAAAGGAGAAGAAAAAGAAGAAGGCTAGGTTAAGACATCATTTGGGTATTTGGAAGTGAATTTAAGGTATGTGTCTTTACAAATTATGTTTATAACTGCTATTAGATTGTTTCTATCGGTTTAGAATCAGCAAAATCGAACTGGTGTAAACCTCATCCGAATTCTGGGTAGAAATTGGGATGAACAGCAGAGGTATCCGGACAAGTTGAATGTGTCCGGGTAGTTTTGTTGGTGGTGTCCGGGTAGTCTTGTTGTTAGTGTCCGGACGAGACTTTTATCCGGGTAAGTTCCTTTTTCCTATGTTTTCCGGATAGAATAAGATACCGGATAGTATCCGGATTACTTTGGTGTCCGGATGACGTCCGGATTGTATAGGTTGTCCGGAAAAGTCATGTTGTCCGGAAAAGGCATGCTGTCCGGAAAAATGGTGTTGTCCGGATAAACTGTGGTTTCCGGATACATTAGAAGGCTTGGAAACGTGTTGATAAACAATCAGGTGAGTTTTACTTTAAAAGGATTTCTAACTGGAATACATATACGTATGGTTTGGTAATGTGATAATTGGTGATTACGTGTTTATATGTATGGTATATGTGAATTATAATATATTGAGGTATTATATTTACATGAGTATTATAATGTGTTATAATACGTTGGCCGGGCTTAGGACCGGTGTGTTTGGCTATAGAATCCGTATAGCGTTGTTTGGCTGTAGATGTTGTATAGCGTTGTAAATTATTAGTTGGCTTGCAACCAACTAATATGGCCAGGAGGAATGAGAAGGGAAGGTACATGATATGTGAGCTTAATTGGATATATGTGATTATGTTGCGTGATTTATATGAATGAAGTATATAAATGGTTTCAAACTAACATGGATTTTCTCACTTAGACCCTTAGGTCTAACCCTCATTTTGTTTTAAAATATGTATTCCAGGTGGCGGATCGGGTAAGAGTAAGTAGTTAGAGTAATCAAGGGATGGCTTTTGTGAAGGAATATATGATGAAGATTCTGACATGTTTAGCAGTTGTATCATACTGATTAAATGTTGTGTATGTATTTAGTATAAAGTTTGTAGTAGAATGGCTTCTTCTGATTGTAAAAGACTACGGGACCGTACTTGTAATATGATGTTTCGTTTGATTAATCAATGTTATGTTACATTATGTGAAATGTTGTGTATATGGGATTTGGGTTATTACAAATGCCTACACAGAATATCCACTACACACAGTTACAGTTCAATAGGACGGTTTCTCTAAAAATCATCAGTTAAGACCTTTAGCCAAGTCCTTGTAGCTATCACGAGCTTCCAACATGGTCGACCAATTCATTGTATTTCTTTACAATCCCGAAATACTCCAACGATCTTGACTAAACTTCATAACGAAGCACTACCGCTTAACGGTTACAGTATTCTCTTCGAAAATCCAGTGAAGTATGAAAATTACCTAAAATCCAATAAGATCGAGAAGAACAAGGGTTCTTCTTTCATTCAATCTTTAACTGCAATTCCATCTCTAGGTCTCAAAATAACATTAACGTATACTGCCTGAAAATTCATACACTTTAAATCGAGCATACTCACCAATTTTGAACAACTCAATAATTACGGCAAACCACCATTACATCCATGACTTACATATTTATTTCACACATAAGAAGCAACTCGTATTCCTTAAGGATTTTGCATCTATTACATCACATTTTGACTAACATATCCATCACCTTCGTTAACTTCCAATGATTCAAAAACATAAACTTACTTAGCGACTCACACAACTAAAATCGCTTTGGATAAACACCCACTACCTTTCCGCCATTCTATTCCGATATTAGCCATATCACTACGCCATCTCGCAAACCACATGCTCCAACAACTTTATTGATAACTAGTACTCTTCATCGGGAATCCCCGAAAAGACTTCCCTCAGATGCTTCCTCTTTCTAACTTCACTTTACCTACTAGCTGACACACTTATCTTGGCAATTGATGCCACTACTCGTTCATACATTCTTCACCCATAACATCCCACAGCAGTCCAGGTCTCTCATGGTCATTTGTACACAATTCAAACGTACATTCATGTTCTATCGTATGATTAGTTGAGTCTATTTCACTATTTTATTCCTCCCCAGCTTTAGTTGAACCACACTCACGGTTTCTAATTAATTTTCAACTTACTCGTTTCTTGCTAACTCTTTATGATTCCAAACCATTACATCGACAGGGCACAATCCCTCCCAGATCGACATAGTCTATACACTCACTTTGTTTGTGCTTAATACTTCATCCTTTATAACCTTCCACACCGTAAGCAATTTTTTTTTATTTTATCTAAAACAACAGTCCTTCACTATCCTAACACCCCTACACGGTGGTCCTTTAACTTTTAATCTTCTGATTCAAGACTTAACATTCATACATGACCTCAAAATAACCAATGTATTCACATCATGTGAACTTTACTTATAATACAATTCATGTAATTCCAACCTCAAGCCCACGTCGAGCTTATTTAAACCGGGCGAATGCTCTCAATACTCAACCGAGTCCAAAACCGAGCCATCTGTTCAAAGGATCTAATGATTATTTATCAACATCTACTCATGCAATTAAATACATCTAACTCACATCATGCAACACACGCTCCGAGGCGTGATAATCTCACAACCCCTTCATTGCTACCTTCCCAATGAAGTCAATTCATATATGTATCTATATGTACACGTATATGCAACTCTTTTATACTCAACAATGTATATCACTCACCAAGTTCATGAGTCCCAAAGGTACTAAGAATACAAGATCATCAAACGGTCCTCCCACGTAAGACCAATACTTAAAACAACACTCATTTAAATAAAATGCAATTAAGCACATATCACATCATAAATATTGTACAACCACAATAACTCTAAAAGCGTATTTTGACCACATAGCTTTCTCTTATGCAATAAATTAATCAAAATTTATTTCACTCGCGATTTATTCGCCAATCACTCAAATTCCCAAAAGTGGGTGTTTCACAAAATATATACCATTCTGTAACATCCTCAGTCCACCGTACACGATAATGTCCGCTTTGCGCATACCCTCTGCATAACAGCATGCCGGTACCGCTCACGGTTTTGTTTCTGCCCGCACAGGCATATGCGAGACGCACCCAGACCGCACCCAGTGACAGGAAAAATGCCTCATACACCTTACACAACTGCCGACATATCATAATCTAATTCACATCCCATCGTCTTCATCTCCAATTTATTCGTGCAACGTTAATATCACAAGATCACCGTAAATTCTTATTTGACGTCAAGGATGTTTCCTTTCTGTCTCACCACACTATTCCATCACCTTGACGACTTCTAGTCCTTCCTCCGGACACAATCGTCCCTCGGCAACTGTTTTTCTAGTCATCGAACAATGGGTACAGACCCTCATACATCCGACACTAAAGTTCACTTCGACTCTCCCACTGATCACCTTTCATCTTGAACACAAATTCCAAAACTACGAACATTCTCCCATGATTTATCCAACACCTCTTCACTCTCGGAGTTCTTTCTTAGCTTATAGTGTAATACTCTATGACCTAGTAAGTTCATAGCCTTCATGCATGGCAACGTGATAAATGAATCATTTCGCACATTTTCTCATTTTAAAGAACAACACAAGGAACAACTTGGGTACAAATGACCCCAACATTCTCATAACTTCAATGTACTGCACAACGATCTCGAGAATCGTTTGCATACAACTTTCCGTAACACTTAATCTTTCTCAACCAAACGATATTGTTACGACAGTAATAGAATGAAAATCTTTTCATACTACCAAAAGTTTGAAAGAAATTACCGACACGAAGTAAGCTAGTCGGTTCTCACATTCGTTTATATGATATCATCAAGTTAATACTCTTGTTGGTTATAAAAAGTTTTGCTGGCCAACGCTTTCTTGACCTTTTTGCTACCATTCAACTTTTCATGTAAAATACGAAGTATTTTGCAAATTGCTAAACTCAAAATTTCATCGTGCGCCGTAAATGGAATTGCCTTTTTCTTTAAATACACACCTACACATACTGACTCAACCTCGACTAAATTTGTTGTCTATGCATTTGTTTTGAAATCATAAAAACTCATGTAACACACACTAGGACACCATACATAAAACTCTATTCGCAAATGAAGGCTACTCACTCAAACAAAGTCAATCGTTTTACTCACGCGACTTATCATTGGCACTCTACTTCCGACCAGTGGTCGCCCTCTCGGCTTTGTAACACTTACTATACATGAATTCCATGGCCCACTTACTCAACCATTTCATACTATTAAAGTTTGCCTCGACGGACTTTCATGAGTCCCGCCAGTTCCAGGTTGTCTTTCCAACCCCCAATCATTTACTGATCTGATCTCCAAAGAATTGAAGGACCTTGGTGGCGTATCCACCATCGCTCTACTATAACACAAAGAGATAACCATAAGAAATGGTTATACGAGTATAGACATACAAAACGTACTTTACCGATCATTAGTCACTGTAACAATTTAGAAACAAGTATACTTGGGTAACAATACATTCATAATAACAGTAGCTAATTGGAATTGTGAACATATCATACAGGAGGATCCTCGTTACCATCGTTACAGTACTAATTTCACGTATTTCCGTTAACTCTTAAGACTATCCCGTCTTATTGTTTCTACCCATTTCTCACGAATCATAACTTAATTCATCACAGCTTAAGTCTAAGTATCTCCTCAGCATACTTAGTTCGCTTAAACTATTGCTCTGATACCATATTGTAACACCCCAAATTCCGGGCTAATTTGAACCTCAATTTTCCACAAGTTATGATAATATAAACTTCAAACTTACAAAAATAGCAAGTGAATTAATCATCAAGATTACATTTACAGATACATGATTCTACAAATAACTTATTAATCTAATTATGTCACTATAATCAGATTTACTAAGTTATTTAAGCAATCTCTCAAAATCTCCTTCTGTTAATTGACTTCCTTGCTATTCCAAAACGCTCGTCCCACAACCCTTTATTTTCCCGAGCCGGTACCTGGTAAGAAAACATCATTTGAAACGATTAGGCCAACGCCTAGTGAGAACATTCGTTTCCATAATAATATTTGCAAAATCAATGTAAACAAGTTATATCAAACCTGATTACCCTTTTTCTTACCATACGTGTAACTCTATTCTGTTAACACGATTTTCATCCAATCCCATGAATATGACTGACACACATTCCATCATCATAGCATGTCTTAGATCCACACTACGAATCTTCACTGATTCTAGATTAATGCTCCCACCTAAGAAATCGCAATATACACATGCCCATTTCCATTCATATCCTATTCCAGAGCCACACTACGAATCTTTCTCAAATTCTAGATTAATGCTCCCACCTAAGAAATCGCAATATACACATGCCCAATTCTTAGGAAAGGAAGTAGAGATTACAATTACATATGTCAATCCCTCTTCTTCCTTAGAAACCGGGAATTACGTTTATTCCAGGGTTTCTCACACACATCAGAATAATGACTAACTTCATCTATTCCACGTGTACATAACCATTAATACCACACATCAGAATAATGACTAACTTCATCTATTCCACGTGCACATAACCATTAGTACCACACACATCAGAATAATGACTAACTTCATCTATTCCACGTGCACATAACCATTAGTACCACATACATCAGAATAATGACTAACTTCATCTATTCCACGTGCACATAACCATTAGTGCCTATGGATCCATTACACTTTACTAACGTATATGCATAACAACATATCACACCACATCTCATATCATATTCTTAACTTTGAGAATACTAGATAACCTATCGCATTTTCATCCTCAAATGCCCCCCCTTCGGCGACATTAGCACGGGGGTTTCACTACCCGGTTAGCGGATGGGGTCAAGGAGCAACGCCCTAACGAGGGGCAACCGAGCCTGAAATATATATACACATTGATGACCTCCACATAATTATATGTGTACAAGACTCACTACGACAATTAACAACCTTAACAACCCATCGGACACCCCCGAATCGCAACCGAGCTAGAAACCGAACAACCGACATTAAAAACAATACTTGGAGTTGTTATATGTCCAAACTAACATGTTCAAAGTGTTCAAATGCTATCTTACACTCAAAACAAGTACCCATACACCTATATTACGCCCTAAAACGACACCGATACGCAAGAAACAAAAAATCAGAAACTGCTGAAATAGTGCTGTGCGCGCCTTCTGGCGCGCCCCAAGCCGCGCCCAGACATGCGCAAACGTCTGTTGGGCACCAAACAACCCCTGTTCTTGCCCTTTAACATCCCAACTCAATCCCCACTTGATTAGGTTCATTCTATGGAAGGTTTAGCATCAAAAATGAGTTTTTTAACATCAAATAACATGAAGAATCCATGTAGCAACTCTATACACATATGCACTTAATCCAATTTAAGGTTTATAATATCAAAATAGGATGAACTCACCTTTTTAAGGAGATAACCCACTTTTGCACAATCTGAAGCTCAAATCTGTTGTTAATGATTCTGAAAACCTATTCAATCAACCAGATTCGTTTACAATCATATATCTACAACAGATTTTATCAAAACCATGATCAATTCCTTACCAATTTGAAGCCAAAATCTTTCTTTCTTCCTTTTTCTCCTTTCTTCCCTTTTCTCTCTTTCTCTGGTTCTCTAAACCGACTCACCACAGGAATGAGATATTATCTCTATCTCAGTTCCTTTATCCAACACACACTTTCAAAAATTGACTAAACACACCCTCAAGTTTCAATATTTCCAAAAGTAACATCACACTTTACTTTCTTGCACTATAACCCCATTGAATTATAAATCAAAACATGATCCAAGGTTAAAACTAAAATACAAATAAATCCCAATTCTCATTAAAATACTATTATTGAAAATTCAGGATGTTACAGATATTCCACATAGCAAACTTAACCATTAATCTTGGATGTGAATACCCTTCTTGCTCCTCGGTCCATCTTGGCCGTCACCTTCTTTCCCCACACCCACAGTGCCCTCCAAGTGGTCGTCATCACCACTCGATTCGCTATCCGTTAGCGTTTCAAACCTGTTAAAAATGGATGTTCGGCGACGGGGCCTAAACGTAATTCCATGGGAGATACGATGAGCATGTGATGGTGTCGCTCTCTCCTCCACCCGTGAACCGCCATGCACCACTTCTTCCATAGCCTTTCCCTCATCCCTTCTCCCCCTTGCGTACCATTTGAGGTATGATCCTCAATTATAGTCTCCACACCCCTTCCCCATTTCTTGACGCCGAGGCCCCTTTCCTTCCTTTCGAATAGTGACATAAAAAATCGATCAGTGAGGAGCGGCGCTAGGGTTTTGCCGGAGATCTTGAGTTTGCCGGCGGGGTTTTCCGTTTCTGCGTGACGGGTCCGTGGCTTAGCCATGGCAGCGGATGTAGCAAAGGAGGGCGAAGGAGAAGCGGGCAGTTTGTTCCCGAAGCAAACAACCACCAATGTGCATGGCGCTAGGGTTTCGGTTGAGAGTCCCATGCACGTGACGGAAGGAGAGGACGAGGGGGTGGGCAATACTGACACATGCGTGCTGAAGTATGGGGGGTCACAATCCTTAAGCAACAACGCAAGTTTTCGGAAGTGGTGGGAAATGCAATTAAGAATTCGCTCGATTTCTTCCCCCTTGCAGACAAAAAGGAATCTTCGGTGGCTATCCCAATTGATCTGGCGAAAGAGGTAAGCAAATCCTTCCACACGACACTTTATGGTTATTTTCTGGGTCCGCGTGTCCACTTCCCAATTGTTTAAAGAGTGGTCAAGGTGGCTTGGAGTAAATTCGGTTTTCAAGATGTGATGATGAATGATAATGGTTTCTTTTTCTTTCGTTTCAATGACGAAGGAGGATGTAACCAAGTGGTAGAAGAAGGCATGTTAATGATAAGAGGTGTACCGTTATTTGTTTTTCCATGGGACCCAACGAAAGGACTGCATAGATCGGAACACGATTCGTGCCCTTTATGGGTCAAATTACATAACATCCCGCTAGTTGCTTTTAATCGTGAAGGTGTAGGTAGGATCGCTAGCGCCTTGGGTGTTCCTGTAACATCCCGATTTCCCAAACATACTCAAATAACATACATTGCATAATATAGATTTATACATAAAAAGATTACATAATAAACCACATTCGGTCCCAAACAGTCTTGAGATAACAAATACATAATAAACTTCTAAATTACATCATCCTACACTTGATCCTTTCTTTTGCTAACGAACGAACTCTGTCCTGGAAAACATATTTTAAAACAGAAAATGAGGGTTAGACTAAACAGTCTAGTGAGGGAATCCCTGTCAGTTTAAACTCTCTTTATAAAATCATTTATAAAAATAGTTTAATAAATAATCTTTCTGCACACGTATATAAATACCAATTAGGACTCGTGCACCGTACCCCCTTTCTCATTTTCACTTCCCTTGGCCATTTCTGATTGGTAGCGAGCCAACCCCACACTGTACGACATTTACAGCACCCACGCTGTACGACATTTACAGCACCGCTGTACGACAACTACAGCAAAACTCCACCGGCATAGTTCGGCGTGCTCTCGTGTAGTGTAATCAAAACTTTTATAAATAAACCTTATATCTCACTATATAACGAATTTATTTATAAATCACACTACAATTTCCATACACATATTTTTACCAATATAAACACACCATCACATATCGATAGAACATTCACTTAATCCCAATTCAACTGCTTCCCAGTTATAAATCATTCTTTTTACGATAAAAACTCACCTTAGCGATTTCACCTTAACGTATGCTCCAAAACTCACAATTATCCAAACCGAACACCTGAATTGAACATCACCAAAATAGTTTTAAACTACTTAACCATACTTCCCAAACCTCTTTAACATAACCCCAAAACAAACCCCAAACATCTGCTACAACCCTAGACTCAAATGACCAACAAAACAGAAAACATGAAAAACCAACAGAGCCCGGCGCCAGTGGCTCGGCGCCGATCCATCGGCGCCACCCATCGGCGCGGGTTTCTGTTCCTCAAACCTGCACGATCCTCTTCTTCAAAATCCAAGGTTTTCTCAATTCAATTTCTTCCCAAATCAGTTCTAAACCTCCCAAATCAACATTTTAAGTACTATGAACCTTTTAAAACCAATACCAACATTTTTAAACATCAAAATCCATCCAATGTCATCCATTGATTTGTCACTTTTAAACCCAAAAGCTTTAAAACTCCATCCATGGAAGAATATGAATTTTAACAAGAAAGTCAATAGAAATCTTTACTGGATGAACAAGACTCATAACAATCCATCCCAAAATCATTTACCTTTCTTTTGATTTCAATAAGACACAACTCTTTCAAGAATTTCAAAGATCCCTAAACCAAAATGAAGAAGATAAAGAAACATACCTGCAGCAATCTTCTTCTTCTTCCTCCCTTCTTTCTCTCAAATTCCTTCTCTACCTCTCTATATCTCTGATTCGTTTCTAAACTCTCAAACTCACACACTTAAATTGATTTTGCTAAAAACTGAATTCTTATCCTAATACACAAATGAGTCGGTTTGTAAAAAGGTTTGGTCATAAGTACCAATTCAACCCTCAACTCCTAACACTTGACCATCTAAACTTCTAAACTACCAATTAACAAATTAACTTATCTATTGACTCCTATCCTCAAGAAATAGTTAGCATAAAACTTAAAATAATAAAAGTAAAATACCTGGTTATTACAACATCTCCCCCTTAAAAGAATTCCGTCCCGGAATTCATACAAGCAACGAACTAGGGTAACTACCACCGAATTGATATCAAAATCTATGAACACATCAAAGTGTTTACGGAACCCTCAAAGGACTTTTACTAGACCACCCGCTTTACTGTTTCTAGTTTACCATTTGCTCTTGCTTCAATACTTCAACCTAAAACATCAAGAGTTTTAATTTCTCACAAGAAATCCGCCCCCTTAAAATAACGATAAACACTCAATACTCAAATCTCACGAAAGTCCAAATTAACTCGAAATTCACTTATACTCATAACATTACCACGCTAATTACTACTTTTAACTTCCCCGGCCTTTTACTACAAACATCTTGTCCTATACTTTCACAATACTAACTCAAAAACATAATCCTATGTTTCCAATACAAAACTCGCTTAGCAACTATAACTTATTTCTCATACTCTTCCAATATACTCATAACATAATCACAATCACTTTATATCACGGAAATTTCTTAATTTTTTTTATCAAACCCGAAAACTTCATCCTACTATTTCCATTTCTTAAACTAGCATAGCATAACCGAAATGATCTCACATCAATGCTTAATTGCACTGGACACCAAATCATTTATCAAAATAAAATAAAGTCTACAAAGCAACTTAATTTCTCGAATATCAACAAAGCACAACCTTAATCACTTCAATTATCTTAATAACCTCATCATCAAAACTCATACCGTCTTTTATCCAAATATCAATACCAATTCATTTCTTAATAAATAACAAACTCGCTATCATATCAAGTCCTTACATTTCCAATTTAGCACTAAAATACTTTCACAGCTCTTTAGACATTGGTTTCACTTTAACCACTCCGCAATTGAAATTTATCAATACCGGTCTCACCTTACCCCACTAACACAAATACCCAAAACATCATATAATTTCACTATAAAATTAAGCCGAAAGAATTCATCACAACTCCGTTAAAATTTCATGTCACTAATAATATAACTTATTAACGGCTCAATCATGCAAAGTCCAGCACTAAGAAAAAAAAAACATCTCTTTAACTTAAACAACTCCATAAGAAAGTTTTATCAACATTAATCTTGCCTTGCTTAACCGCAACAATTTACAACCAAAGATATAATAAATCTACTACGAACCACACCACTAAGTTCATCACATGACCATAAAATCTTTACAACTTAATTTCTCTGATCCAATCCGGTGTTTTCTAACGGTACAACCTTACTCGCTTCGGCTAAGCCCTTCCGCAGAATCGACACAGGAAAGGCCGAATGAACTCTCACTATGCGAAACCCTTCGATACCAAGGCACATACCAAAAATTTAATACCCTCCTAACTACAACAACTCTTACACCAAGAAGAAAAATCCTCAAAATACGAACAAGGTATAATATTCTAGATCGATCATACCAATATCATTCACACCTCTAGACTCCAGGTTCACCTCAACCTACTATCCCTGCTATGACGGAATCCCCACTAGTCACGACGAGTCGCCTCGCGAATGCACAAACGCATACAGTGTGAAATCAGATAGACATTCGAAATAAGGATTCTATCCCACAACGGTTAGACTCAAACAAGAGCTGCGCCATAGAACTAAATCAAACATTCTAAGGCTATTTAGTTTCCACAGTACCACTTGTAAAGCATTCACTTAACAACCTATCAGGACTAGCATAAATTCCTACTAGCAAGTAATAGTCATACTGCAAGTGATAAGCACCAGACAATCTAGCCTACATACTCTTATGTTCTAGAAAGCAATCAATTACACCAAGTACTCTACTCTTTTCCTTGACATCGGCTGACTGTACACACCACGCCTTCGATCACAGTTTCTAAAATGTCCCAACAATCCAACACTCCAAAAATAACGACACTCTTCTCCCCAAAAGATTACAAAATCAACTTGGAGTATCACCTTAATCCGCAGTCGAACTTTTCTCCATAGGTTATCACCAACCCTACAGTCACATCCCTATTCCACAAATACATCTAAAACAGACAACACTTTATTGCATTAATTATACCGATTATGAACATTAGACTACAATTGATTTCCATACTCACCACCACATCACTCTCGTATTAATACCACGTTCTAACCAACGATCCTTCACCCTGATTAATTCATTCGACTATTTTCTTCTACTCTCTTTTCAACATAAAATACAATTTCCCAAGGCTAGCTCATTAGGAGGTGCTCACTCTAAACCGATCCTACGAGCTAGCTTTCTTTCATCTCCATACCGATCGTACACGCTCAATTTCAACCATCGCTATATTTTCCCAACAATTTCACCATAGTTCAAATCAAAAAAAAAATTAACCGAGTTAATTCGAAATCTCACTCATTGTTCGAAACACCCACACACTTCCTCAATTTTCGAAAATCAATAACATATTCTTTCAAAATGATAACAAACGATTTGAAACCACACTGTACACCCATCCCCAAAATATAACAACCATAAAAACATCTTTGTTAATAAAATCCGTACCTCTTTATTTCACCTCGTGCCCCAATTAGCACAAATATACGTCATTGTGTCTCTTTTCACGTACAACATTTCCCCGTGCCTCTTTCAGCACAAAGTTATATATATATATATAAATAAAAATTTTGCATATCACGAATCATCTATCACATTTGAAATTTTATCCATAACATAAACTTTAACATTTGAAGACATAACTGTAGTGTTTGAAAACTGATTTATACACAATGCCACATTCTATACTTCCACAAAATCTTTTCAAAATTCTAACATGCACATTCAATTTGAAAATTTCTAACAATTGCAAGCGTTAGATACAACATCCCAAATTAAACTACTAACCACTTTCGTCCCTAAAATATAAATTTAATTTACCACTTTGAACAATCTTCCAAATTCAAACACATATGACAACGATTATCACTTTTGATTACTAAAAGCTTTTCCTTACTAATCATTCCCAAAACACTATTTACTTTCTAGTTTCAATTATCCTTGATTTCTCACTTAAATTTATCATGCTATATTCTAATGAATAACCATGCTAATTTCGATATCATCCGAAATATTTGTTACACTCTTATTAAATTAGAACCAATATCTTTTCACACCAAATGCTTCCAAACCTACACTCTTACTAAGTCTTATCAAAAGTAACTCATATATCCTTAATATAAAATTTGTTAACAAACGAAAACTTTAAGTCAATCACCTGACAATCTCTTCTTTCATCATAACCACTTACTCCAATAAATCAACTTTATTTTCTCATACCGAAATATCAAGGATCACTTATCATTTCTTAATCAAAGGTTTTAACAAGATCAGACTCCTACACCACAATATATTAACTATACTAAGTCTAAACAAACGGTCCCGTTACCATCCATCATTAATATAATCAACTATTTAAACACCCTAGATCATCACGAGCAGTACTTAATAATATACAATTCACTTAAGTTTGTTCCGCAAAGGAAATTCATCATCATTCACTTCACTTTACATAATCGACAAATCATTACTTAATTGACAGGTTTAACAAAATCAAGTTCCAACACCATCCTATACTTGCTACTACCTCAAATTCCAGCAAGATTTTCAAAATAACTTAATAGGCACTCCACTCCTATCTATAATACCAACACATTTATCAAATTCCTTTCCTAATGCAATTAAGTCAACAAAAGATTGAAAACACAATTAATCGGTTCGCACCGAAGTCAAATAGCACTTTAGCACGTGTAGAGTTTGTATAAATATACCTGTCTTCGTCTCTATCTATGTCGAGACCGACTTGTCACTCGATAGATTTCAACTAGGTTAATATACACATAAGCACATACCCCATATAATAAGGTATTCCGGTCCAATCATGTAACTGTAAGCTCACAATTACACTGGCCAGGTGTAACTCGAATTTACCTTACATGATATTCCTTATACCGTGTTATACTTAATATCCCAAGGTTCTAAAATAATAGGGACATCCTACTTCTCATGCAGTTTAAGTCTAGGTACAGATACTAATACCTAAATCCCTTAAACTAAGGCTCTGATACCATTTGTAACATCCCGATTTCCCAAACATACTCAAATAACATACATTGCATAATATAGATTTATACATAAAAAGATTACATAATAAACCACATTCGGTCCCAAACAGTCTTGAGATAACAAATACATAATAAACTTCTAAATTACATCATCCTACACTTGATCCTTTCTTTTGCTAACGAACGAACTCTGTCCTGGAAAACATATTTTAAAACAGAAAATGAGGGTTAGACTAAACAGTCTAGTGAGGGAATCCCTGTCAGTTTAAACTCTCTTTATAAAATCATTTATAAAAATAGTTTAATAAATAATCTTTCTGCACACGTATATAAATACCAATTAGGACTCGTGCACCGTACCCCCTTTCTCATTTTCACTTCCCTTGGCCATTTCTGATTGGTAGCGAGCCAACCCCACACTGTACGACATTTACAGCACCGCTGTACGACAACTACAGCAAAACTCCACCGGCATAGTTCGGCGTGCTCTCGTGTAGTGTAATCAAAACTTTTATAAATAAACCTTATATCTCACTATATAACGAATTTATTTATAAATCACACTACAATTTCCATACACATATTTTTACCAATATAAACACACCATCACATATCGATAGAACATTCACTTAATCCCAATTCAACTGCTTCCCAGTTATAAATCATTCTTTTTACGATAAAAACTCACCTTAGCGATTTCACCTTAACGTATGCTCCAAAACTCACAATTATCCAAACCGAACACCTGAATTGAACATCACCAAAATAGTTTTAAACTACTTAACCATACTTCCCAAACCTCTTTAACATAACCCCAAAACAAACCCCAAACATCTGCTACAACCCTAGACTCAAATGACCAACAAAACAGAAAACATGAAAAACCAACAGAGCCCGGCGCCAGTGGCTCGGCGCCGATCCATCGGCGCCACCCATCGGCGCGGGTTTCTGTTCCTCAAACCTGCACGATCCTCTTCTTCAAAATCCAAGGTTTTCTCAATTCAATTTCTTCCCAAATCAGTTCTAAACCTCCCAAATCAACATTTTAAGTACTATGAACCTTTTAAAACCAATACCAACATTTTTAAACATCAAAATCCATCCAATGTCATCCATTGATTTGTCACTTTTAAACCCAAAAGCTTTAAAACTCCATCCATGGAAGAATATGAATTTTAACAAGAAATTCAATAGAAATCTTTACTGGATGAACAAGACTCATAACAATCCATCCCAAAATCATTTACCTTTCTTTTGATTTCAATAAGACACAACTCTTTCAAGAATTTCAAAGATCCCTAAACCAAAATGAAGAAGATAAAGAAACATACCTGCAGCAATCTTCTTCTTCTTCCTCCCTTCTTTCTCTCAAATTCCTTCTCTACCTCTCTATATCTCTGATTCGTTTCTAAACTCTCAAACTCACACACTCAAATTGATTTTGCTAAAAACTGAATTCTTATCCTAATACACAAATGAGTCGGTTTGTAAAAAGGTTTGGTCATAAGTACCAATTCAACCCTCAACTCCTAACACTTGACCATCTAAACTTCTAAACTACCAATTAACAAATTAACTTATCTATTGACTCCTATCCTCAAGAAATAGTTAGCATAAAACTTAAAATAATAAAAGTAAAATATCTGGTTATTACAACATCTCCCCCTTAAAAGAATTCCGTCCCGGAATTCATACAAGCAACGAACTAGGGTAACTACCACCGAATTGATATCAAAATCTATGAACACATCAAAGTGTTTACGGAACCCTCAAAGGACTTTTACTAGACCACCCGCTTTACTGTTTCTAGTTTACCATTTGCTCTTGCTTCAATACTTCAACCTAAAACATCAAGAGTTTTAATTTCTCACAAGAAATCCGCCCCCTTAAAATAACGATAAACACTCAATACTCAAATCTCACGAAAGTCCAAATTAACTCGAAATTCACTTATACTCATAACATTACCACGCTAATTACTACTTTTAACTTCCCCGGCCTTTTACTACAAACATCTTGTCCTATACTTTCACAATACTAACTCAAAAACATAATCCTATGTTTCCAATACAAAACTCGCTTAGCAACTATAACTTATTTCTCATACTCTTCCAATATACTCATAACATAATCACAATCACTTTATATCACGGAAATTTCTTAATTTTTTTTATCAAACCCGAAAACTTCATCCTACTATTTCCATTTCTTAAACTAGCATAGCATAACCGAAATGATCTCACATCAATGCTTAATTGCACTGGACACCAAATCATTTATCAAAATAAAATAAAGTCTACAAAGCAACTTAATTTCTCGAATATCAACAAAGCACAACCTTAATCACTTCAATTATCTTAATAACCTCATCATCAAAACTCATACCGTCTTTTATCCAAATATCAATACCAATTCATTTCTTAATAAATAACAAACTCGCTATCATATCAAGTCCTTACATTTCCAATTTAGCACTAAAATACTTTCACAGCTCTTTAGACATTGGTTTCACTTTAACCACTCCGCAATTGAAATTTATCAATACCGGTCTCACCTTACCCCACTAACACAAATACCCAAAACATCATATAATTTCACTATAAAATTAAGCCGAAAGAATTCATCACAACTCCGTTAAAATTTCATGTCACTAATAATATAACTTATTAACGGCTCAATCATGCAAAGTCCAGCACTAAGAAAAAAAAACATCTCTTTAACTTAAACAACTCCATAAGAAAGTTTTATCAACATTAATCTTGCCTTGCTTAACCGCAACAATTTACAACCAAAGATATAATAAATCTACTACGAACCACACCACTAAGTTCATCACATGACCATAAAATCTTTACAACTTAATTTCTCTGATCCAATCCGGTGTTTTCTAACGGTACAACCTTACTCGCTTCGGCTAAGCCCTTCCGCAGAATCGACACAGGAAAGGCCGAATGAACTCTCACTATGCGAAACCCTTCGATACCAAGGCACATACCAAAAATTTAATACCCTCCTAACTACAACAACTCTTACACCAAGAAGAAAAATCCTCAAAATACGAACAAGGTATAATATTCTAGATCGATCATACCAATATCATTCACACCTCTAGACTCCAGGTTCACCTCAACCTACTATCCCTGCTATGACGGAATCCCCACTAGTCACGACGAGTCGCCTCGCGAATGCACAAACGCATACAGTGTGAAATCAGATAGACATTCGAAATAAGGATTCTATCCCACAACGGTTAGACTCAAACAAGAGCTGCGCCATAGAACTAAATCAAACATTCTAAGGCTATTTAGTTTCCACAGTACCACTTGTAAAGCATTCACTTAACAACCTATCAGGACTAGCATAAATTCCTACTAGCAAGTAATAGTCATACTGCAAGTGATAAGCACCAGACAATCTAGCCTACATACTCTTATGTTCTAGAAAGCAATCAATTACACCAAGTACTCTACTCTTTTCCTTGACATCGGCTGACTGTACACACCACGCCTTCGATCACAGTTTCTAAAATGTCCCAACAATCCAACACTCCAAAAATAACGACACTCTTCTCCCCAAAAGATTACAAAATCAACTTGGAGTATCACCTTAATCCGCAGTCGAACTTTTCTCCATATGTTATCACCAACCCTACAGTCACATCCCTATTCCACAAATACATCTAAAACAGACAACACTTTATTGCATTAATTATACCGATTATGAACATTAGACTACAATTGATTTCCATACTCACCACCACATCACTCTCGTATTAATACCACGTTCTAACCAACGATCCTTCACCCTGATTAATTCATTCGACTATTTTCTTCTACTCTCTTTTCAACATAAAATACAATTTCCCAAGGCTAGCTCATTAGGAGGTGCTCACTCTAAACCGATCCTACGAGCTAGCTTTCTTTCATCTCCATACCGATCGTACACGCTCAATTTCAACCATCGCTATATTTTCCCAACAATTTCACCATAGTTCAAATCAAAAAAAAAATTAACCGAGTTAATTCGAAATCTCACTCATTGTTCGAAACACCCACACACTTCCTCAATTTTCGAAAATCAATAACATATTCTTTCAAAATGATAACAAACGATTTGAAACCACACTGTACACCCATCCCCAAAATATAACAACCATAAAAACATCTTTGTTAATAAAATCCGTACCTCTTTATTTCACCTCGTGCCCCAATTAGCACAAATATACGTCATTGTGTCTCTTTTCACGTACAACATTTCCCCGTGCCTCTTTCAGCACAAAGTTATATATATATATATATATATATATATATATAAATAAAAATTTTGCATATCACGAATCATCTATCACATTTGAAATTTTATCCATAACATAAACTTTAACATTTGAAGACATAACTGTAGTGTTTGAAAACTGATTTATACACAATGCCACATTCTATACTTCCACAAAATCTTTTCAAAATTCTAACATGCACATTCAATTTGAAAATTTCTAACAATTGCAAGCGTTAGATACAACATCCCAAATTAAACTACTAACCACTTTCGTCCCTAAAATATAAATTTAATTTACCACTTTGAACAATCTTCCAAATTCAAACACATATGACAACGGTTATCACTTTTGATTACTAAAAGCTTTTCCTTACTAATCATTCCCAAAACACTATTTACTTTCTAGTTTCAATTATCCTTGATTTCTCACTTAAATTTATCATGCTATATTCTAATGAATAACCATGCTAATTTCGATATCATCCGAAATATTTGTTACACTCTTATTAAATTAGAACCAATATCTTTTCACACCAAATGCTTCCAAACCTACACTCTTACTAAGTCTTATCAAAAGTAACTCATATATCCTTAATATAAAATTTGTTAACAAACGAAAACTTTAAGTCAATCACCTGACAATCTCTTCTTTCATCATAACCACTTACTCCAATAAATCAACTTTATTTTCTCATACCGAAATATCAAGGATCACTTATCATTTCTTAATCAAAGGTTTTAACAAGATCAGACTCCTACACCACAATATATTAACTATACTAAGTCTAAACAAACGGTCCCGTTACCATCCATCATTAATATAATCAACTATTTAAACACCCTAGATCATCACGAGCAGTACTTAATAATATACAATTCACTTAAGTTTGTTCCGCAAAGGAAATTCATCATCATTCACTTCACTTTACATAATCGACAAATCATTACTTAATTGACAGGTTTAACAAAATCAAGTTCCAACACCATCCTATACTTGCTACTACCTCAAATTCCAACAAGATTTTCAAAATAACTTAATAGGCACTCCACTCCTATCTATAATACCAACACATTTATCAAATTCCTTTCCTAATGCAATTAAGTCAACAAAAGATTGAAAACACAATTAATCGGTTCGCACCGAAGTCAAATAGCACTTTAGCACGTGTAGAGTTTGTATAAATATACCTGTCTTCGTCTCTATCTATGTCGAGACCGACTTGTCACTCGATAGATTTCAACTAGGTTAATATACACATAAGCACATACCCCATATAATAAGGTATTCCGGTCCAATCATGTAACTATAAGCTCACAATTACACTGGCCAGGTGTAACTCGAATTTACCTTACATGATATTCCTTATACCGTGTTATACTTAATATCCCAAGGTTCTAAAATAATAGGGACATCTTACTTCTCATGCAGTTTAAGTCTAGGTACAGATACTAATACCTAAATCCCTTAAACTAAGGCTCTGATACCATTTGTAACATCCCGATTTCCCAAACATACTCAAATAACATACATTGCATAATATAGATTTATACATAAAAAGATTACATAATAAACCACATTCGGTCCCAAACAGTCTTGAGATAACAAATACATAATAAACTTCTAAATTACATCATCCTACACTTGATCCTTTCTTTTGCTAACGAACGAACTCTGTCCTGGAAAACATATTTTAAAACAGAAAATGAGGGTTAGACTAAACAGTCTAGTGAGGGAATCCCTGTCAGTTTAAACTCTCTTTATAAAATCATTTATAAAAATAGTTTAATAAATAATCTTTCTGCACACGTATATAAATACCAATTAGGACTCGTGCACCGTACCCCCTTTCTCATTTTCACTTCCCTTGGCCATTTCTGATTGGTAGCGAGCCAACCCCACACTGTACGACATTTACAGCACCCACGATGTACGACATTTACAGCACCGCTGTACGACATTTACAGCACCGCTGTACGACAACTACAGCAAAACTCCACCGGCATAGTTCGGCGTGCTCTCGTGTAGTGTAATCAAAACTTTTATAAATAAACCTTATATCTCACTATATAACGAATTTATTTATAAATCACACTACAATTTCCATACACATATTTTTACCAATATAAACACACCATCACATATCGATAGAACATTCACTTAATCCCAATTCAACTGCTTCCCAGTTATAAATCATTCTTTTTACGATAAAAACTCACCTTAGCGATTTCACCTTAACGTATGCTCCAAAACTCACAATTATCCAAACCGAACACCTGAATTGAACATCACCAAAATAGTTTTAAACTACTTAACCATACTTCCCAAACCTCTTTAACATAACCCCAAAACAAACCCCAAACATCTGCTACAACCCTAGACTCAAATGACCAACAAAACAGAAAACATGAAAAACCAACAGAGCCCGACGCCAGTGGCTCGGCGCCGATCCATCGGCGCCACCCATCGGCGCGGGTTTCTGTTCCTCAAACCTGCACGATCCTCTTCTTCAAAATCCAAGGTTTTCTCAATTCAATTTCTTCCCAAATCAGTTCTAAACCTCCCAAATCAACATTTTAAGTACTATGAACCTTTTAAAACCAATACCAACATTTTTAAACATCAAAATCCATCCAATGTCATCCATTGATTTGTCACTTTTAAACCCAAAAGCTTTAAAACTCCATCCATGGAAGAATATGAATTTTAACAAGAAATTCAATAGAAATCTTTACTGGATGAACAAGACTCATAACAATCCATCCCAAAATCATTTACCTTTCTTTTGATTTCAATAAGACACAACTCTTTCAAGAATTTCAAAGATCCCTAAACCAAAATGAAGAAGATAAAGAAACATACCTGCAGCAATCTTCTTCTTCTTCCTCCCTTCTTTCTCTCAAATTCCTTCTCTACCTCTCTATATCTCTGATTCGTTTCTAAACTCTCAAACTCACACACTCAAATTGATTTTGCTAAAAACTGAATTCTTATCCTAATACACAAATGAGTCGGTTTGTAAAAAGGTTTGGTCATAAGTACCAATTCAACCCTCAACTCCTAACACTTGACCATCTAAACTTCTAAACTACCAATTAACAAATTAACTTATCTATTGACTCCTATCCTCAAGAAATAGTTAGCATAAAACTTAAAATAATAAAAGTAAAATACCTGGTTATTACAGTTCCAAAACAAATGGATGTTTGTACGGCGTCCATGTGTGACAAACTTTGGGGTCGACCGAGTTTTGCTAAAGTGCTTGTGGAGGTATGGGCCGTTGGAGAATTAAAGAGGGACATTGAAGTGACCATTCCAAACTTGAATGGAGGGGCGGAGGAAAAAGTTAAAGTTCGGGTGGAATATCTTTGGGAGCCGTCTCAATGCTCTCATTGTAAGGTATTTGGACACAAGTTGAATTCATGTGCGAAAGCTGTGGGGAGTGGAGTGAATACATCTAATGGGCGAAAAGAGAATAAGGATGCAGATGGTTTTATCCGGGTGAAGAAAAAACAATGGATACGAAAAGAAAATAAAGACCCCCATTCGATACCCTCGGCCTCGGGGATAGTTAACGAACACGGAAACATCCTTAGGCTTAGTTCACGAGATAATGAAACTTATGGTGAGAATGGTAAGAAGAAATCTCCACGTTTTGATGCACAATTAGGACGAGATGTATGAAGATGAGATGCACCGACATGCACCAGATCAATTATCGTATCAATCGTGATTTATGGGGTGAGTTTGAGACTAAAACTGATCAATGGTTCAAATCCCTTTTACTTTATCACTTTAGCTCTTCTTCTCACACAATGACATGATCCTTCGTCAACACCTAAAATTATCCTGATTTTTATTATTGTAAATCACAATTGTAGTCGAGAAAACAAAACTAAAGTTGTCTTATATAAGGAACTGAATACTTCTTCTAATAGACACGTTTTAAAACCGTAAGCCTAAGTAGTGAGAAAATGAACAATATCTGATACGGTTGTTTTACATATCACAACAACAACAACAATAATAAAAACCTAGGGTTATAATATTTTTGATGCATTTCAATATTTCTTTTTCTCAAATTTTTTTTGGGGATTAATAAGACACAAAAATACAAAGAGGTATATAAACGTATTGAGATCCTATATTTTTGGAATATGTGGCGGAAATTTTGAAATGGCCGGAAGCCATTAATTGCTCATATTCTAACAGTCAAACTTGCTAAAACGCTCATCAATTCCTTAAACTGAACTTCTTTGTAACGCCATATTTTTTCAATCTTGTTATTCTCCCTCTGATCATTCACACAACAATACAAAAATACCATTTGTTTTTTTCTTGTAAAAAAAGGTAGAATTCATCGCCGATCGGTTGCTTGTCTTCAACCAGCCGGCCGTGGTTGTTTAACTACTTATTTTCATCACTATTTTACTGGTTTTTTTTGTTGTTGTTGTTAATTAATCTTGATTATTATTTTGATCAGGGAATCATCATATACATCCGACAGAACACAATCATCATTTCTTTAGTTTGTTTCAGAGTCTCATGATCAATAACTATACTACCCATCATGTATGTTCACCACCTGTTTGTTAATATGTCCCACCCAGAAAATTTTATGTTTTTCTTCAGTTTTGAGTTGGATCATGTTGCTAATTCACAGTTAGGTGGCGTTTGTTTTTTAAGAGGTCAAGTCTGAAGTCTTATTTCACTTCTGATTAATAAGAGGTGGTGCTTTAAGAGGTTATAAGACATTAGGTTACCTCTTCTAGTTTCAGACGTATTTCAAACTTATAGCCTCTGAAATCTGGAAAAAAAAAACAAACAGTCTGAACGTAAAAACGTCTGACCGATTCAGACTTCAGAGGTATTAAGAGGTTTTTTCAAAAAAACAAACAGCCCCTTACTGATCCGGGTAATCATGGGTTTTGATTCATGATAGCTCCAAGTTATGATTTAGACTATTCGTGTTTGCGAGTTCTTTGATATGCTCACATGTTTTTCCATTTTTGTTTATGAGTTTCTAGGGAGAGAGTGGTTAATCGGACTTCGTTTATGGAGAATACAAAGTCATATCAACAGAGACGAGTGAGTATAATGCCTTTCTCACCAACACAAATGCTATGGTCGACTGAAAATGGCAGCGCGTGTCACAAGGATGATAAAGATAAAGGCGTGAACGTGCAAGTTATTCTGCGTTGCAGGTTCGTTTTGAGGTTTTTCTTAATCATAATCTCATGGGGATCTACATATTCTTGCATGGTATAGGAATCAACGGATAGAGAAAATTTTCCGACTGGGGTACAAAATAATTAACATATAGAGAAACAAAATTAACCATAAAAAGTATGGTTTAATTAATAAATGACTTAGAACTGGGTTTTTTCCTCTTCCAAAAGATAAAAAAATATGGATTCAAACTTGCAGCTTGTGACACTACCGGTACAGTCACATTTGAACCACTTTTTGTTAACTTAGGGTGTGTTTGGTATGCTAGACAAGACATAACAGAACATGTATCACTGTTCCACGTTTGACAGGACTTTTATGTGGAACATAACAAAGTGGAACAGACGTGTTGCACCCCCACCCCATGGAACAAGGTGGAACAGACTTATGTTTTACCAATCTAATCTCAAAAGTCAAAATAAAATATAATTCTCTTTTATAACATCAAATACGCCTTCCTTTTTATATTTTATTCATTCTTTAAATTTTATTTATTGTATTTTATGCTCTTTAAACTTTCACTTTTTCTTTCTCAAAATATTATTTTTATATGGTTTCTATGTTTTGATTAATTTATGTAAATTATTAAATATTTATAGTAA
Organism: Saussurea involucrata; assembly: GCA_033807775.1. Classification (NCBI taxonomy): domain Eukaryota; kingdom Viridiplantae; phylum Streptophyta; class Magnoliopsida; order Asterales; family Asteraceae; genus Saussurea; species Saussurea involucrata. The sequence continues at coordinate 8,514,076 of CM066325.1, read as the reverse complement.
AAAAAGCGTAGAAGAGGTAAGAAAATAAAAATTGGAAACTACATAAACTTTTTATTTTTGTGTCACTTTACTCGTCTTGAAGAAAACTTTCTAATAATGTATTTTGTTATAAAAAATATTTATTTCATTATAATTAAAAAATTACATAATTAACCAACATATATAAAATATATAAACAACTTATTAGGGGTAAGTTGGTAATGTAATCTGTTCTGTCCAGTTCTGTCTTACCAAATGTTGAACAACTGTTCTATTCTGTCACGTCCTGTCCTGTTCTGTTATGGCCGCATATCAAACGCACCCTTAGGGAACACACATCAAATTGAAGTGGGTACACCTTTAAGGCATTTAATTTTTTTTTGCATTGCATCGGGACGAAAGGAGGTATGGGCACCTTTTGGATATTACCGAATCCACCGGGTGCACTCTAGGAACTCAACACTTTAGGACAATCTGTACTCGTCTAGACCCCTCTTGACACTCTGGGACAATCTTTGTAGAACCTCGGGTTGAAATCATGGAAACTTGATGCACTGGGTCGCCTTAATAATGATAAAGCTTTTTATCAACATTAATTATCTCACTAACGTGTGGCGTTTTCAGGCCATTCAGCGAGGATGATGTGAGGGCAAAGACACCTTCCGTGGTTGCTTGTAATGAGAATAAACAAGAAGTAATTGTTACCCAAAACATGGGTAATAAGCAGATAGATAAAACCTTTAGTTTCGATAAGGTTTGGTGGTTATTTATTGATGCTTGTTTAGATATCTAGAGTTCAGTAGATTTCCATTTTGTTTATTGATCAAAGATATAATTGTTTATATAGGTGTTTGGTCCATCCTCAAAACAAAAGGATTTGTATGATCAAGTGGTTGGTCCTATTGTTAAAGAAGCTCTCGAGGGCTATAATTGGACCATTTTCGCTTATGGGCAAACGGGAACCGGGAAGACTTACACAATGGAAGGTGAAGGAGGAAAAGCTAAGGTCTTACTCTTGTTCCAAAACACTATCAACTTTTAAAGGAAAGTTTTCTGCATGAAGTTCAATCTTAATTGCAATTTCAGTTAAATCAGTACAAATTTAATGCTATATTTTTACAGTATTTGTCATCAAAAGTTTAAAACTAAATCACCAGCAATATTTAGTTTTCTTTCCTTTCTTTTATGTTTAAATAATCGATATCAAGTTTTTAAGGTCAATATTTAGCGACTGTTTGGCAGATACCAAATGATTTAGTGTAGAATGATTAAGTGGTCAGAAATTTTAAGAGAACTGTGTATATGTCAGATAGAAAATGATTGTTTGGAAACTGTTTTGAATCAACAGTCTGAATGACATAAAATTACCATTTTACCTCATTATCATGTTTAATGAATATTAATGTTTAAATGAAATAGAAAATTTCTATTTTCTGGAAAAATAGAAAATATTTAATGGTCCAAGCCAATATTTTATATCATATCAATACAATCGAACATACGGACCCTTTTCTGGCATTCACTTTAGATTGTTTTTTTGTTTTTTTTGTTTGCAGAATGGAGAGTTTCATGAGGATATTGGAGTTATTCCAAGAGCTGTTGAGCAACTTTTCGACACTCTTGAAGCTCAAAATGCAGAATACAGCATGAAAGTGACATATATAGAGCTCTATAACGAAGAAATAACAGATCTTTTGGCTTTGGATGATAAGTCCAAGAAGCCCATATCTCTAATGGAAGATGGGAAAGGGGCGGTTTTCATGAGAGGCTTAGAAGAGGAACTTGTGCGCAGTGCAGATGAAATATACCATATCTTGCAAAAGGGGTCTGCCAGAAAGCACACCGCGGAGACTCTTATTAACACACAAAGCAACCGCTCTCACTCATTGTTCACCATCACAATTCAAATCAAGGAACATGCTTCAGATGGTGTAGAGGTGATAAAATGTGGGAAGCTAAACCTCGTGGATCTTGCTGGTTCAGAAAATATATCGCGATCTGGTGCAAGGGAGGTATATAATAGTTTCGCGATACCAAAAAAAAAGTTATTTGGGAGAATAACCTTCTGACATATATTCTTTTAAATGTGTGACCTTCTTACAGATTTTGAGGCATTCTTGACTTCTTGTGTGTTAGGAAGAGACATTTTTGGGTCATTTAGGTATATGATGTTAAATGAGTTTTTAATTAAATTCATGACCTCCCGACCTATTAAAGAAAATATGGTTTCATACTTATGAGAAGGTCATGGATTTAATTGAAATCTCATTAGGTTATGCATACTATATTATAAAGCATTTGGTTCAAAGTCTTAAAAACAACTTTTTAAGCATTACGTACTACTATTTAATGCTAAATTACTTAATTTTCAACTTTACAAGTAAATGATGCATTAGTATAACTTTTTAAAATTGCATGTTTGATTCATAACTAACTAATAAACATAATCAAATACAGGGTAAACATCTCATTTTAAATATAAAGAATCTAAAATATAATTAGGATAATTATTGAATTTAACAAAATACTTGATTATTATTTTTATAAAAAAAATTATATTATTAAACCTAAAATAAATTACATTATTATTAAGCCTGAATTAAATTAAAACTAAAACTAAAGTAAACAAATTTATAAAAAAAAACATTATCTTTTTCTCAAAACCACACAAAACCGTCTTATAAAATCGACAACAACAAAAAAATAAAATAAAACACTAAAATCGAGATATACCGCGCTGCATTGCGCGAGTACACTTCTAGTATACCTAAATATCCCTGAGGCGGATGAGTACTTAAATCTGTCAAAAGATCATGCATTTTGAAAAATATGTCAGGGGGTTATTCTTCTACATAACCCCAAAAAAGGATATTTCGGCTTTTGAGGTCAACCCTTTTGACTTCATGTTCATGGCAGGGAAGAGCAAGGGAAGCTGGTGAGATCAACAAGAGTCTTCTTACACTTGGTCGTGTTATAAGTGCTCTGGTTGACCACTCGGGACATGTTCCTTATAGGTACATTTTACTATAACAAACATTGCAATGTTATATGCAACCTTTTATATCGACTTTTATGGGAAACATAATGCGTGAAAACATCAGGGACAGCAAATTAACGAGGCTATTAAGAGATTCGTTAGGGGGGAAAACAAAGACATGCATAATAGCTACTGTGTCGCCTTCTATCCACTCCTTGGAAGAAACACAAAACACACTAGATTATGCATACCGGGCTAAAAGCATCAAGAATAGACCAGAGGTTAGCATCTTTTCCGGAAATATTAATTGAATCTAGGGCGAAGGATCGTGTGAGAAGTTGAGGTTAACGTGAGAAGCGTGAGAAGTGGATATGAACTGATCACTTTTAATCAAATGTCATCCCATGAATTGCGCCTTAGAAGGGAATTGATCTGGTGCATCTTATCTCGGTGCATCTCATGCCAATGTGCGTCCATTTCTCATCCAACGGTTGATAACCACTTCTCACACTTCTCACGTTAACCTCAACTTCTCACCGGAACCCAACCTTTGCATCTAGTTTCTGACACTTTATAAATTTCCAACTTGTGTATACTTCAGGTTAACCATAAGGCGACAAAATCGGTTGTTGTTAAAGAACTCTACACTGAAATTGACAGTCTTAAGCAAGGTATATATAAAACATCACATAAGTCGTCGATTTTTTTGTGAGTTTCTGAGGATGAATAAATGCATCATTTTGTTTTTCTTTCTCTCATCAGAATTACACGCTACAAGGGAGAAAAATGGGATATATATACCACATGATCGTTACCTGAGTGAAGAAGCTGCCAAGAAGGTTTATCCCCATATTACTTTGGCTGTTTGTTTACCTCTTAATAGTTCCATCAAGAGGCAACCCCTGAATTGCTAAGAGGTGAATCTTGTTTGGCAAAAAAAAAGTCTGCCTCTTAATGGTTCTAAAAGCCTTCGAATGATTTTGTATCTTGGGTCTCCCTTAACCATTAAGCACCCTAATTTCATTATGAACAATTACCAAACCACCATATTTCATTTTGCACTATATCATAAGAGCCTCGTAATCATTCTGCACCAAACCATTCAGCAACTGCCAAACAGCCCCCATTCGTGAAAATTGATGTGTGACTTCACATGTAATTTAATGAAAGTATAGCATGTGTGACTTCAAAATAATTAAGTGAAGTGTCTGATTATTACTAAAATGGGAAAGTTTAACATGGAAATTTGCTGAAAAAGGAAAAATTGTGATTTTTATGGTTGGACTGAACATGAAGTACTGTTGAGTATAGTTTTAACTTTCTCTTATCATTTTTTTAGGCAATGACTGAGGAATTGGAGTTAAAAAGTAAGGTAAACATACCTATTTTTATGCAGCCCTTTTCATCATTATATTACAGTTAAAAATTGATTGCTTTCAATAGGAACTAATGGATCTTCAAGAACTCTTCTTTCATCAGCAAAAGTTGACTACAGAACTAAGTCAAAAACTTGAAGACACCGAGGTTAGACTTTCTGTCTGTTGGACCATGAAACTATTTTTTATTTTGTTACAATTCACTAAGGATTTTTCGGGTGTATATGATTCTTTCAATATCAGAGACAGCTCCAGCAACGAAAGCAAGATATCTCCAATCTGAAAAATCAATTGAGACAAGCAAACGAGATGACAAAGGAGAAGGAATATTTTATACTTAATCTTCTTGGATCTGGTGAGTGAAGTTGACATTATATACAGTAAGTAACAAGTCAGGTTCCAGAAAAAAAACGGAAAAAATGAAAAACTGAGGAACATCATGGTAACCGTTCATCTGGACGGTATGCACATGTGCATACAAGTAATTTGTTAGCAATTTGTCCGGTATGCACATGTGCATAACATGCACACTTGCATAAAAACCAAAAAGCAGCTTCAATTTTTTGTTCCTCAGTTTTTCATTTTTTGGGGGGTTTTCCCCTGAACCTCCCTCAAGGAGTAACCTCCATTTTATGACATTTTCTACTGTTATTTAGAAAAAACACTCACTGAAAGAGCGGTTGAGCTTCATAGTGAACTTGAGAATGCAACATCAGAGGTATCCAGCTTGTTCGCGAAAATTGGTTTGTATCTTTTTCTTGAAAAATTAAGTCCTTTTTCTGGGTTTAATATTTCCATAGAACTTGTGCTGATATTTGTTTTTACATTTTGTGACAGGGCACAAGAACCACATAGAAGAGGGAAATAAAGTGCTAATCCAGAGCTTTCAGATGCTATTAGCTCAACATCTTGAAGTTCTTCACAACACTATTGTTGCTTCTGTAACACACCAAGAGCAACATCTAAATGCAATCGAAGAACATATGAGATCCTTTGTATCCAAACAAGATGTGGTAAACTTTGCAACTTTATATTATCTATGTTTGGCAAACTAGCTGATAAGCGCAAGTTGTTGGCTGATAAGCTAGCTGATAAAATTGTTATATTTGGGTAAAAACTATTTGATAAACTAGATTTATACTCCCTCCATCCCAAAAGTAAGTGACCACAATAGAAATGGCACACAGTTTTAGGCATGCATGATTATTACATTTTTTGGTTTACCAAATGACAACTTTACCCTTCATTAATTTCTCTCTCTTCACAACCCTTAAGTTTTTGAATTAATTATTAGTTATCTATTTTTGAAACTGGACACTTGTATTGGGACAAACATAACTAGAAATATGGACACTTATTTTGGGATGCAGGGAGTAGTAAAATGACCTAAAATGATGTTGGATAATTAATTGGAAAAATATGAGGGGCATAATTGGAAACAAAGTGGAGAAAAGCCTCATGGGATTAATGAAACGCTACTTGAAGTAAGTGATTCAAAAAGCCAGCTTATCAACTAGTTTATGATTAACCAAATGGGGCTTTTCCAATAAGCTCAAAAAATAAGCTGGCCCAAGTCAAATTGCATAAAGTAACGAGAGAAAAGCTCAAGTTTGGTCTCGAAATAGAACTAACAAAATCGATGTATTGATAGGCTACTGAAGAACTTCAAATACGGGTAAAAAAGATTAAGGAGGTATTTTCGGGTGGTATCAAATCTCTGGTTGGACTAGCTACTGAATTCAGTGGAAATTCTGAGATGGCCCTCGGTAATATAAATTCTGAAGCTGTTAAGCATTCTTCTGCCGTGGCTGAAGTGAGTAAGCTAATTCTTGTTCAATGTTGCAGCAGATTAAATACTCGATGGTTTCCATTTTTAAAAAGTGGAATTAATTTTAACGATATCTAAGTTTCTATGCAGCTTATAAACGAAGCTTCAGTCAAGGTTGGTGGCATACTTAATGATTTGCAAAGTAACCTTAATGATCAGGAGCAAAGCATAGCTGCATTATGGCAACAGCAGCATGAGGTATATCGTTAGCTATTAGTCAAATGTCTAAAATACCCTTGACCGTGACAAATAGGAGTCTTTTTGGGTCAAAATGAATGGAACTAGTAGTTTGTAACAATGACAATGGGCTATAGGTAATTTTAGCTTGAAAATTTGCAAAATTGGGAGATGTTGCGATGATAAAGGATGTCTGAAAATGGAAATTGTTGTGATTATGGTCATGTTTGACAACCATAAACTAACTTATTTTTTGAGCTTATTGAAAAAGCTTGATTAGCCAAGAACTAGCTTATAAGCTACCTTTCTGAAACGGTATTTGAATTAGCATTTTGTGAGCTTTTTGAAAAAGCGCGGTTAGCCATAAACTAGCTTATAAGCCACCCTTTTAAAACCCTTTTTACATTTTCATCTAGCTTATCAATTACTTTAGACCAAACTTATCAGCTAACAATTAGCTTATTAGCCAACACGTAGTTTTTTCTATTCCATTTCCCCAGGGTTCAATTCCAGGCGTACACAACAGTTGTGGTCACTGAGTTATCAGGGCTAATTTCTTGCAGTCGCAATTGGCCGGGATTAGTCCAGGCATAGCTTGGGACACCCTTCCAAAAAAAGTATCTTTTTCAGATAACAACTAGCTTATTAGCCAACCAGTACCTTTTTCGATTCCATCTACCCACGGTTCAATTCCAGGCGTACTCAACAGTTGTGGCCACTGAGTTTATTAGGGTTGATTTCATGCAGTCACAATTTTCCAGGATTAGTCCATGCATAGCATGGGACACCCTTAAAAAAGTAGCTTTTTCAGCTAACAACTAGTTTATCAACTAGTTTGCGAAACATAGCTATATTTGTGGAGGAATATTAGCCATTGGGTAGAGAAGTAATTGTGTCACATCACACTAACCTTTTTTTGTGGTTTTGCTGATTAACCAGAGCCAGTTGAGAGCATATCAGACAACCCAATCTGCATCTAGTATTACAGTGAATTTCTTTAAGACTCTGAGCAAGGACATTTTTGTTGTGATACAAACGGTGGAAGAAGCACGAACAATGTATGACAAGAAATTAAGTGAATTCACGAAGAAGTTTGAGGTACTTTTTTACCCTCCATCGCATCACTTTATGTTACCAGCAATTTTATAGGGTTCTGTTCTGGTGAGAAGTTGAGGTTAACGTGAGAAGCGTGAGAAGTTATCAACCGTTGAATGAGAAATGGACGCACATTAGGATGAGATGCACCGGATCAATTCCCTTCTAAGGCGTAATTCATGGGAAGGCATTTCATTAAAAGTGATCAACGGTTCAGATCCACTTCTTAGGCTTCTCATGTTAACCTCAACTTCTCACACGATCCTTCGCCTAATTTTATACGGGTCTTTTATATTCTTTATAGGATTATGTGGATGGCGAAGATAGACAACTACTAGCCAAAATGGCAGAGCTTTTAGCCAGTTCAAATGCCAAGAAGAAACAGCTGGTAGATGCTTCATTTACCTTCATTTATCAATAACAAGTGGGTTATGTAATACGGTTTTATATGCTGTGATATATTTCTTAGGTTCAAACAGAAGTAAACGACATTCAAAGCTATATTGGCAGCAAAACTTACATGCTTCATCACAAAGTGTCAAACATGCATGGTTTCCTGTCGTCAACAGAAGATGAATACACAAGTTTCTTGGAAAAAACAAAGAAGCATTACATCGAGGATAAGATCGTGACTCAAAATGGGCAAGATGGTTTGACAGCAATACTCCAAAACTGGTAAAGAAGCTCATGCATTATTGCAAAATATATAGGATAAGATGTATAGGGTTGGGTTCAGGGAAAAAACCACAAAAAATGGGAAACTGAGGAACAACCTACTAACCATTCATTTGTCTGGTATGCATATGTGCATAAAATGCACACATGCAAAGAAACCAGGTGACATTTTCAATTACTTTTATGCACGTGTGCATACCGGACAAATGAATGGTTATTAGGTTGGTCCTTGGTTTTCCATTTTTTTGTGAGTCTATATGTATATATACATACTAATGTTTTTTTTACTTCAAAATGAATAGGACGACCAAGGCAAGAACAGGTGATGAAGGGTGGAAGCAAGTCCAAGAATCTCTTAGCAGTCTACAGAAAATGCATATAGAATATGTGGATTCTACAATCAAGTAAGTTTATGTCACCGTGCTACTTGCTTGTTCCAAAAAACCATTACCTTCTTTTGAGGTCGATATATTTTGGAAGGGTATCCCAGGCTATGTGCAGACTACTCCCGGCGAACCTTCTAATGGAAAAATAAAATTCAATGAGGATTTGGTTCATCCGAAAGGAATTTGGTTTTTTTATTTTACAAATGGGCATGCTGGATCATACATCTATATTGCGACTGTAAGACATTGATAATGTCAGTGGCCACGGTTGTTGTGGACGCCTGGACAAATAGGATATTTCACCACATCCCCTAGTGTCTCAACCATTAGGCCACAACCCTTGTGGTTTTTTTGAGGTCAATATTAGTGACACCAGCCTTGATAAACTCAGTGTCCCACAGCTATTGTAGTTATCAGAAGACTTCAAATACATAAGAATATATCCCGGTTTTGACTTAGTTTCTTTGACCTCCATGTAACATCTATCAGATAAGAATTTATTTTTTAAATTGTTTACATCATTTCCTAATGCAGAGATGCCCTTGAAACCAACCAAGCAATCAACGCTCGATTGTCATCCTTGGCCTCTTCAACATCGGAAGAAATAGATATTGCACACAGTAGTTCTCCCACATCCGTTGAATGTAAGCCGTTGAATAGTTCTCCTTCCTTCCCAAAAGAATCACACAAATTCCCAATTTTGGTTTCTTGATCTTAACTGCAATGTTCCATTTTGGCAAGATTTCAAGTTCAAATTACCCCCATTAGCCCATATGGGGCCGTTTCAAATAAGAAGGCTAAATATCGTGAGAAAGTAAGAAGAGAAAGTTAAGGGAAGGTTCATATGTGAATCACTGAAAAAATCCGGAAAAAATCTATTTGAAGGTTCATTCCTATGGATTCACATATGCATCTTCAAATGGATTTTGTCAATGATTCACATGTGAATATTACCTTAACCTTCCTTGCTTACCTTCTCATGATATTTAGCCTTTTTATTTGGATCTCCCACTAGCCCGTATTTTGGGAAATGGTTTAGTAGTTTGACTAACAGTCAACTTTTTTATTAGACCATTTGATCCGTCCAATGTTGCAACATTTTGGGATGGAAAAGGGAAAACGAAACGAAACAAAACAAAACAGAACAGAAAGAGTTTTATCATCGCGTTAAAAGCTTCTGCTTTCCCTGTTGAGTTCATGTTGAATCTGTGGAGATATTCGTCTTTTGCAGATCTATTGAGGCTTAACCACGAAGAGAATGATGCAATCAATTCCCTAACTAGTCGTTCTCGTGATACTATGAAAGATATGGAGACTGTTCACTCTGCCAAAATAATTGAGATCACAAAAGATGCTGAGAAGTGCTTGATAAACGATTACATGGTAGTAAATATCATCAAGAAATTGTTGTTTTGGCTAATTTAGGGGGTCGTTTACCAACACAAATTGGGTTAGCGCTAACCGAGTAAGAGTGTGGTTTGGGTATGCGTTGGCCGAAAATGGTTGTTTACCAGAGTGTCAGGGTAAGCGCCGACTGAGTAAGAGCATCTCCAACAGATTCTCCAAAATTTCTCCAAATGGAGAATCAAAAGTCAAAATCTCTAAACATTGTTAGGTATATCATTAGAATATTCAATACAATTGAAAACTCTCTCTCTCTCTCTCTCTCATGAACATTTAAATTCAAGGATTCTGATTGATAAGGAAAAAACCTGCAAAAATCCAAAATCTCCATTTTGGATGATCTATTGGAGATAGCTCTAAGAAAAAGCAACCCTTTTCTTATTGACTCAGCATTTGTGGGCCAAAGTGTGTCGGTAAACATCCCTTCTTACCAGACGTCTTACCCGGTAAGAGGCGGTTAACATATAGTAAACAGCCCCTAAAATTTAAAATCTAGAAAAAAATATTTCTACAAGTTGCTTGTTTGCAACACGCAGGTGGACGATTCTCTATTCTTGACGCCAAAACTCCGTAAATTACCAATCAAAGCCCACACCGAAGAATTCAAGACTCCACCATTTGAGGTGTTGATGGATTCATTTCGAAAATCTCAATTGGGGAAGCAACAAAATGGGGATTCAAATTCATTTTCTTTCGGAACCATCAATGGAGGCTGAAGATCTATAGGTACAATCATTCCTTGTTCTTGTTATCTTTCTGTGGTGGTCATCTTTATTGGTTAGAAGCTATCTCATGAATACAATTATTGGGTAGATTGAGATCTTGCTATAAACAAACTTAATGTAAGCTAGAAAGCAAATTACTTTTTGTAAATTTATCATATAGTTGGTTAAAAGATATGTTCAGAATCTTATTTTTGATGTCACATGAATTGCCTTTGTTCTTCCAGTTCTGTAAAAAGGTGTGTTCGGTACGTGAGATAGGACAGTACAGTACAAAAACTTGTTGTCTTATGTTTGGTGGGACATTAAACTAGATTCAAGACATGAGTGGGACGAAAATGCGTTATTTTTTGTTCCACCAAAATAGGTGAAACAAAACTAGGAAGATGAAGATCGATAGATTACTAAACTACCCATGTCAAATTAAAACCCTAAAACCTTCCGGAATTCTTTCACCCGTCTAGCTCACTTTCTTGTCATTGTCCATTAGTGGATGTATGTATATGTGTATATATGTTTAGGATCAAATTCAGGGGAAAACCGTGAAAAAACGAAAATTGAGGAAAACCCTACTTTCATCTGAGGGTATATACATGTACATACAAGTAATTTGTAAATAGTTTTTCCAGTATGCACATGTGCATAGAGACCAAGAAACATCTTCAATTACCTGCATGCACATATTTGCATGCACATATGAACGATTAGTAAGGTGTTTCTTAGTTTTTCATTTTTTGTACCCTTGAACCTCACACACACTCTCTCTCTCTCTTATATATATATATATATGTGTGTGTGTGTGTGTGTGTGTGTGTGTGTGTATATGTATTTCACAATAGTGTCTTCACTAATTTGTGTGAGGTCTTGGCTTCAAATTTGGGCACGACACCTCTGCTAATGGGATGCATGTGCGATTTACCTCCCCATGATGACCGTGGGACCGGTGTGGTGCAGTCGGTTCCAAACGGTAGCAAATTTTGCATTTCACAATTGAAATATTTCCTAATCGGCTTTTAAACCGTTCTAGCTACAAAACGACAAACTTTGTATTTTGTATCCAATACATTGTACTCTCAAGTAATCATAAAAAATTGCACATGTGAAAATTTTGTAAAAGTTGAGCGTGTTTTAGAAACGAAGGACGATATAAGCAGTAACGCAGTATAACGATTCAAGTTCACCCAAACAATGAATCCTAGGTAGCAATTGTGCACAAATAGCGCTTCCAAGTTCCAACCACCCCAAAAAATCGTTATATCTGTCATAGGCAAAGTTCTAAAAAACGGGTTATGGCAGCACCATAACGTCAAGGCGTGGCTTTTCCGCCACGTTAAAGCCTGTAGCACGATTCTAAGGTGTCCCTTGCAGTATGACACGTTATGGTGCTTTATGGTAAGTTATACTCGAGGCGTGTTAAGGCGTGAATGATTTTTTAATACATTTTTTATATATAATTTATGGTTTATTGAATGAAATATTAATTATTATAATTATTCACGGAAATCGGGAATTCATTAACTACAAGTTGAATGTGAGGAAGATTCAATTTTGATGATTAAAATAAATGATGAAAATTAATGATAGTTTTTCTATAAGATGCATCAAATCTAACATGTATTTTTTTTATTTTTTTTGCAAATGATATTAGAGTTTTAGATCAAAGATGTATGGATTAATTTGTTTTTATTTTTTATGAATTTAATTTATTTAATCATATTGTGCAGTACACTGATATATAGACATCTATATATTATATAAGTATATATAAAAATTTGTCATCCTAATTCACGCCTTAAAAATGTCGTGATATCACCGTAACTCGTCCTATCTCTACGTCTCCATCCACGTCCCCGGCCTGCAATCATTTATGTATATAAAACAAATTATGTTTATCTTCTATTATTAATTTTCAATTTGAATTAATTTAGGTAGAAAATAAATATAATAGAAAATAAAAAATTAATGTTTTGACATAAATCTTGCAGACAAGGAAACCAAGCTTCTGAACCCAACATACAATTTGGTCTCTGATTGGGTTTGCAATTCAACCAATTTAGCCCATGATATGTTGTTACCATTTTGCAACATATTTTTTCAATATTATAAAGTGTAAAATATATATATATATATATATAGAGAGAGAGAGAGAGAGAGAGAGGGGGGATGTTCAAGAGAAAACCTCAAAAAAATGGAACACTGAGGAACACTTTGATAGCCTTTTCATCTGCACGGGATGCATTTGTGCATACAGGTAAATTAAGTTGTTTTTTTGGGTTTTTATGCACTTGTGCATTATGCATTTGTGCATATGCACGTGTACATGTTACAAATTACCAGATGAAGGGCTACCAAAGTGTTCCTTAGTTTTCCGTTTATTTGAGGTTTTCTTCTAAACCTGACCCTATATATATGAGCTTTATAGCTAATTATAATATATATATATATATGATCTTTATAGCTAATTATAATATATATATATATAGTGTAGAAGATAATGTTAAACAGAAACACAATTATTTTGTGTTTATAATAAGGTAACAATAGTGTCAATACGTTTTTATTTTGATAATTGTTGGTGTTTGGGTAAGCTTGTAAGTATTTCAATTGATTTTACGAGGTCCTAAATTTAACAGTCAAATAAACCTTCCGGTATCACTGAGGTAACCTAAACTAATGATATCGACTAACTCATAGGTTTTATCAGTTAAACTACCCTTAGGATTACGTCGATGACACTAGCCAATGAACTTGGTTGCCCTTGATCAAGGGTATGTTTGTTCCTTTTTTGTCTAATCAGTTTATAGAAGTTATTATTGAATTCATTGTCAATTAGTGTAACAACCCGTTTCTGTCAAGTGCATAGTTTGGTGGCCAAAGTGGATGAATTGAAAGTTTTAGTAGAAGGATTGTTTCTGTAAATGTTGGGAACTATATATATGACCAGATCCCTAGGGCTGTAAAACTTTCTCCTATTGTTGGCGGCTGAGCACTAGAAGAAAGGATAGCGAGAGGAAAGGATTGGACTGCGATTCTTGGGGGAAGAAACTGCATTTGGTAAGCAAATCTTTCATTTCTTGTTATTGTTGCTTAATGAAGTAGATAGATAAGTTAATTTCCAGTCTAGCATTCATGTTTTAGCTGGGTTTGTTGATTAAGAACACCGTGGAGAGTTTTAGTTCCCGATTGGGATTGTAATCTAATGAAATCAATGGGCTAGGAGTTTGTGTTGTCTAAGGAGTATAATAGAACGATTTGAGTAAGAAGGTTGTGTTAAAATCTCAGCTTACTGGACTCCCTAGGAAGAAATCGAGTATGGAATCGTTTAAGGTTCGTCCCTGTCCGGGGGTACCGGGAGTTCAGGGTACCGGGAGTCGGGGTACCGGGAGTCGGCATACCGAGAGTCGGCATACCGGGAGTCGGTACCGAGAGCCGTAGGCACCGGGACTCGAAGTCCCGCAGGTCATACCGGGACTCATGGGTTGCTGGGACGAAGCTTGTTGGGCCAAAGAGTATGTGGGCCGAGAGATGCTCTTGTGGACTTAGAATTTGCTAGGGCTTAGCATGCTTTTAAAAGAAATCCGTTATTGAGTAATGATCCAGAGTTATTTTAGAGACCGAGTAAGAAGGGAGACTTATGATCATAATTGAGTGGCATCTAATTAATTTATAATTATTAACTAGGTGTACGGACGGAACGAGGTACGAGGTTAGAAAGGAGTTGCTATCAGGTGAGTTTCCCTAAACCCTTTTTACGACGCGAAGTGATAAATGTTTCTTTTACTGAGTATGGTTTATCGAGCATGAAAAGTATGAATTGATTTGCATGATTTTCACGAATGATCTTATCTTAAACGAAAGAGGTGTTTAGCATGACATTATGAAAGATATGATTTATGAAAAGTATATTTTACATGTTTGCATGAACATATGTGTACACTATGTGTAGTCGGTCTGCACTGTGGGATCTAAGAGAGGTTCTCGGGGTCTTAGGACTCCTGGTTATGTATGATAGACCGGTAGGATGGAATTTGTTTTCATCCTATTCGGTAGAGGGGGATCCGCGGGGATTCCAAGTGGCGAGAAGGGAGTCTGCTGGGGCCCTGATCGCAATATGTTATGTGATCCACAACACAGTGCAGCACCATGTTTGATGATATGTTACAGATTATTTATAAGTCTTTCAAATGTTTTCCAACTGCCTAAATATGTTGTTTTCGGAGGGTATTCACTAGACCTTTTGGTCTAACCCTCGCTTTCCAAAACTAAACCATTTTCAGGTAAGCGTGATATGGGTTCTTCAAGTAAGGACTAGGAGGTGATATAAAGGACTTGGAGCTTAGGGCGTCTCCAAGATTTTGTCTATGACATTTATAGAATAGTTCTCGGCTGTGGATTTCAAAAGACTTCCGCTGTCAATTTTTGCTTAGTATAAATGATTGTTGATGTAAAGACAAGGTTTTATGTAATTCGAATACTTAATCTATGGTATTGCTTGATGTTGAATTTGGGACGTTACAAATGGTATCAGAGCCTTAGTTTAAGGGATTTAGGTGACCAATAAGGCCTAAACTTAAACTGTAAGATGAGGAACACAACCGAGACATAGGATTGCCTCTAGGAAAGATCACTATAAATGCGCTTAGGAATAAGGTGCCAAGGACAAACGTGTAAGGTAAGTTTGGGATTACACCTGGCCAGTGTAATTACAAACTTACAGGTACATGTGCGTGCTTATAATACCTCACTTATAGCAAATCTGTGGTGTCATGTCTAGCAAGAACTAATTTTCGGTTTCTTTCAGTTTAGTACTATGACTGGGAGAACCTTGAGGGACAGGACAGTATCGAATGTTTCAAGAAATCTAGATGAGGAGGTCCTGAATGATGGGCCGATGCAACCTTGCCAGACTGATCTGTGACTCTATTGCATGCTTAACCTACCGTATTGTTTCGAAGTGGTAATCGGAAAATAGTGTGTATGTCGAGTTCCAGTACTTTAGAAGGTCAGTATGATCCTTGCGGGGTAGACTGAGGCCCCTAGTTGGGGAGGTTTCAGGAGAAGTCGGTTATGTTGTGAGGTGTGTACACTTCGTAGGAAAGAAACGTTGGATAGAGTGTTATGAGTCGTCTAGAGGTAGCTCTTCGTAGATTCGGAGAGGATGAACGTTGAGTTTAAGTAAGACTCCAGTCGGGAGAGTCTCAGTTCTTGAAACCATGGGATAGATCAGTCAGAATGGTAAGGAAGGACAGTGTCAGAACCTTGAAAGTATCAATAGAGCCCTGACTTTTGTAGTCAAGCTTTTCTATGGTAGGATAAATGAAGTAAGAGACCTATAGTGATTTGGAACTGTGTAGAAGTGGGAAGTGAAGTAGATGATCAAAACGATTAGTATGGAAGGGTTGAGCAAGTGAGATGGGAAAGGCGTGTTCAGAGGGCGACCGTTAGTCGTAGGAGGAGTGTTAAGGATAAGTTGCGTGAGTAAAGCGTTTGACCTTGTTAGGGTGAGTAGCCTTCATTGGCAAGTAGAGTCTCATGCATGGCGATCTTTTATGTAACATGAAATTCTCACGATGTAAGATTAATGTGCAAATATCAAATTTTGATCGAAAAGGGGTGAGAGCGTACAAGCGTATGTTTAAGGAAAAGATGATTTCCTTCGCATTGCGCATTGAAATTTTGAGGTTAACGATTTGCGAAGTATTTCACACTTTTAATGATAAGTTAAATTCTTTTATTAACAAAAAAAAAAGATCAAGAAAATGTTTGCCCGCAAAACTTTTACAATCAAATGAATAGTAGTTTGTTGATATCATACAAATGAGTAGGGGTGAGCAAACGGGCGGGTCGGGCGGGTCGGGCCGATTTTTGGCCAACCCGATCGGGTTCGGGTGGGGGGATCAGACCCCGAAACCCGCCCAAAGTATAATTCGGGTTTCGGGTGGAATCGGGTTCGGGTTGGGCGGGTTGGGCCAGATTCATTTTAAGCCCAATTCATTCCAATTCATTTTAAGCCCAATTTATAATTGATGATCTCGAGCAAATAAAAAAACCTACGGCTGCTATAATTAGTGTTAAACCAACCCCCAAACTTGCTATGATCCATCGAAATGGTACATGGGCCTTATGATCGTTCTGATTTACTGCATAAATAACAACATTAGTGAATTCCTCTCCTATAATCTCTAAGAAGAACACCATATGGTTGATGCAAGATATTTTTTTTAAATAAGAAAATACAATATATATTTATATTTACAATTTATTAAATTAAAAAAAATACATTTTTTTCGAGTTAATCGGGTTTCGGGCGGGTTCGGGTTCGGGAAAACCCAAACCGAACCGAACCGAAGTACCCGACATAAAAGATCGGGTTCGAGTGGAATCGGGTTCGGGTCCGTCGGGTGGCCAAAGTTCGGGTGGAATCGGGTTCGGGTCGGTCGGGTTAATCGGGTCGGTCGGGTTATGCTCACCCCTACAAATGAGTGTAAGAACCGACCGGTTTACTTGGTGTCAGTAATTTCTTTCAAAATTGTGTCGTATGAAAGGGTTTTCATCCAACGTGTTACTGTCGTAATGACATCGTTCAGAACTGAGTAAGATTAAAGTTCACGGAAAGATGCATGCAAACGATTCTCGAGTCGTTGTGCAGGGCGTTGAAGTATAAGAGTAATGGGGCCATGTGTACCCAAGTGTTTCATTTTTCAAACGTTGTTTATCTAAAATGAAATGTACGAACAGATCTATTTACTGTATTGTCATGCATGAAGGCTATGAACTCACTAGGTCATATTCTAGTATATGTTAAGCTAAGGAAGGACTACAAGAGTGGAGAAGTGTCGGACAAATCAGGAAAGAATGTTGTAAACTTAGTATTTGTGTGCAAGAGGAAAGGTGAACGGTGGAAGAGTCAGAAGTGAATTATAGGGGTGATTGTGTGAGGGTCTGTACCCTTGTTCGGTATCTGGAAGTACGATTGTCGAGGGACGGTTGGGTCCAGGGGAAAGAGTAGAAGTCATCGAAGTGTTAGTATTAGAAACTCGTTACGAGTAGTGTTGAGGCGTAAGCGAAATGCCCACGGTGTTGGGTATGCGTTTTGAGGTAAGCGGGTAATACTGATGTTATAGGAGTAAGTCCCGAAAAGAGGGAGACGTATTATGAAGTGGTTATGTTATGATGGTAGGATTAGGTTCCGTAAGGGAACCCATGTTAAGAATAAGTTAAGAAAGTAGTTACAGGTTGCCAGTTGATGTAGAAGCCGACAAATGTGTACGGTGGCCGAGGCCGAAGTCTTGGACCAGAAAGTTGAGAGTGATAGAACACCTTGTAGTAGTGCTAAGGGGATTAGAAGTTATTGTTTGATTTAAGCGTTCTATTTTACGAGGTGAGGAGGGTCCGTAGAAGGACAAGATGTGTAACACAAGCGGAGTGAGTGTAGACTATACAGTCAGTAAGAAAATGTGTCGTGTCTGAGAAAGGACTCGGGTCATAAAGGGATAGCTAGGATGTTTGTGTTTGAGCTAAGTGTGACTCGCGAGTCATAGTTCAACAAGTTGGGAGAAAATTAAGTAGCAAGGCAGACTCGATTGTAGTATTCAGGAGAATATGAAGGAAAGTGTGAGTTGTGTATGAATGACCATGAGAGATGTGGTCTGCAGTGTGATGTTATAAGTGAGGAATGTACAGTTATGTAATTGCATTAGTTGCCAAGTTAAATGTACCGGCTAGTATCGTAGTGAGGTGATGTTAGAGAGAAAGAAAGTATCAGATAGAAGCTTTTGGGGTCTACAGACGAGATGTACGATCTATTAACCAGAGTGTTGGAGCACATAGGGTGTAAGATGACTTTATGGTGTGAGACTACCCAAAGGAGAAACCAATTATTTTGGTGGTAAGAGTCGCTAAGTGGGTGCATGATGGAATCATTGGAAGTTTAAAGAGGATGAAGAGTGGACTAGCCAAATGTATAACAATAAATGCTAGATCTTTGTGGATCGTGAATTGTTTCTTATGCGAAAGGGAGTAACCCTAGAAGGGAGATAGAAGGAGCAAGTGGGAAGTTCGGTTACGATTAAAGAATGATAGGATGATGACTATGAGTCGGAGTGGTAGTATGATCATTAGTGATTTGAAATGTCACGATAGATGTATAAGCCTTTGATTGGTTGTTAAATTTTTTAGGGATTTGTTAAGTAATGACATTTATTTGTTATTACAGAATGCGTTATGGTTCTACCGAAATTCTCACTAAGGGTTGATAAGGGAAGGTCGATAGGTTAAAGTGAGAAGTTGGGGATAGTACGTTGGGACATGTAAATTTCAAATTATTTAGTAATTTGTGAATGGTTGATTTACTCAGTGGAGTTGTTGGTTAAGAAATCAGTTTCGACTGATGGATTTTGTGAATACCAGCATAGCGAGAAGTGATGCTAAGTTATGATATTAAATGAGTAAATATGATAATGTATATGGTTGATAGAAAGAAACGAATTGCATCTAAATCGGAGTTTATCATTTGAAATAAGTTGCTAATTACAGTTGAAATGAAATGGGTCGAGTTAAAGTTGCTTATGTGTGAGAGGAGGATCTATGTAAGTAAAAGTTGGAGATCAAAGAATGAGTAGTGACGACGAACACTAGTGTCGCTCCAAGACGACTTGGTGGAATGTTTGGGTTAGGATATTGAGGTAACTGTTTGGTTATGTGAATAATAAGAAAGTGTTATCAACATTGGGAAAGGTCGGAGGAGAGGAGCTAGTATTGGTTGGTGGGCAGTGCCCCACGCTAGCGTGGAGAGGTGAAGTTAGTGGGTCGGAAGTAATAAACCTGACAGTAATGCCGAAAGGTGAAGGGTTGTGCAAAGGGATATTGATAAGTGTGCGAACCGTTAGAAAGAATATTGAGGAAGGGAATTGTGTATGACTTTGTGCAGGGAGGGAGTGGATAAGACAGTTGAATGGGTTAAGTTAGTGACCTTGTGAGAAATGTTTAAACGATTTGGTCGTGTAGTGTTTAAGCTAGTGAGATTAGTATGGCTTGACCATGGTTACTCCTCCCAGTGGAGTGAGGATAACTGGAGTTATGTTTCGTATGACTGAACGATCGTGACAATCGGCGAGGAACTGAGGTGTTTCAGGATAAGCTCAATTGAGTAAGTGAACACTTCAACGATGGGTTTGGAGGTTCCTACTCTTAGTTACGTATAAGGATGGGGTGGTGAAGTAGTGAGAATGTGAGAGAAGTTTGACGAACTGTGGTCTAGGTAGTCCGAGAGAAGGGAAATGTTAATTACATAGATGTTTGGTGAAGGAACTCCGGGTTGCGAGTTGTCGGGATGTACATGGTTGGCCTTGTGCCAAGCTGTCAAGTGTGTGAGTGGTTCTTAGTAAACAAGTTTCGTGTGGTAGTGGGGGGATTCCGACAAGTTCCTCCTTAAAGGAAGTATTAATGCATGAGAAGCCTTACTTCAGTCTCGGTTTTTGAGACCGATCGAGTAGGAACTGTAGTCTACGGGTTAGAGTACCGTAAGAACTGAAGGGAATGCAACCGACGTTCCATGTTTCGAAATCAATGAGATAGTTGACTGGGTCAGTAGTGGCAGTACCTTGGGGAAGCGTCAGTTTCGAGTGTGGGCAAGATACCTGCATCTCTTCCAATGAGGAATTCCGGGGACGGAATTCTTTTAAGGGGGGAGTGTTGTAACAACCCGTTTCTGTCAAGTGCATAGTTTGGTGGCCAAAGTGGATGAATTGAAAGTTTTAGTAGAAGGATTGTTTCTGTAAATGTTGGGAACTATATATATGACCAGATCCCTAGGGCCGTAAAACTTTCTCCTATTGTTGGCGGCTGAGCACTGGAAGAAAGGATAGCGAGAGGAAAGGATTGGACTGCGATTCTTGGGGAAGAAACTGCATTTGGTAAGCAAATCTTTCATTTCTTGTTATTGTTGCTTAATGAAGTAGATAGATAAGTTAATTTCCAGTCTAACATTCATGTTTTAGCTGGGTTTGTTGATTAAGAACACTGTGGAGAGTTTTAGTTCCCGATTGGGATTGTAATCTAATGAAATCAATGGGCTAGGAGTTTGTGTTGTCTAAGGAGTATAATAGAACGATTTGAGTAAGAAGGCTGTGTTAAAATCTCAGCTTACTGGACTACCTAGGAAGAAATCGAGTATGGAATCGTTTAAGGTTCGTCCCTGTCCGGGGGTACCGGGAGTTCAGGGTACCGGGAGTCGGGGTACCGGGAGTTCGGGGTACCGGGAGTCGGCATACCGGGAGTCGGTACCGGGAGTCGGTACCGGGAGCCGTAGGCACCGGGACTCGAAGTCCCGCAGGTCATACCGGGACTCATGGGTTGCTGGGACGAAGCTTGTTGGGCCAAAGAGTATGTGGGCCGAGAGATGCTCTTGTGGACTTAGAATTTGCTAGGGCTTAGCATGCTTTTAAAAGAAATCCGTTATTGAGTAATGATCCAGAGTTATTTTAGAGACCGAGTAAGAAGAGAGACTTATGATCATAATTGAGTGGCATCTAATTAATTTATAATTATTAACTAGGTGTACGGACGGAACGAGGTACGAGGTTAGAAAGGAGTTGCTATCAGGTGAGTTTCCCTATACCCTTTTTACGACGCGAAGTGATAAATGTTTCTTTTACTGAGTATGGTTTATCGAGCATGAAAAGTATGAATTGATTTGCATGATTTTCACGAATGATCTTATCTTAAACGAAAGAGGTGTTTAACATGACATTATGAAAGATATGATTTATGAAAAGTATATGTTACATGTTTGCATGAACATATGTGTACACTATGTGTAGTCGGTCTGCACTGTGGGATCTAAGATAGGTTCTCGGGGTCTTAGGACTCCTGGTTATGTATGATAGACCGGTAGGATGGAATTTTTTTTCATCCTATTCGGTAGAGGGGGATCCGCGGGGATTCCAAGTGGCGAGAAGGGAGTCTGCTGGGGCCCTGATCGCAATATGTTATGTGATCCACAACACAGTGCAGCACCATGTTTGATGATATGTTACAGATTATTTATAAGTCTTTCAAATGTTTTCCAACTGCCTAAATATGTTGTTTTCGGAGGGTATTCACTAGACCTTTTGGTCTAACCCTCGCTTTCCAAAACTAAACCATTTTCAGGTAAGCGTGCTATGGGTTCTTCAAGTAAGGACTAGGAGGTGATAGAAAGGACTTGGAGCTTAGGGCGTCTCTAAGATTTTGTCTATGACATTTATAGAATAGTTCTCGGCTGTGGATTTCAAAAGACTTCCGCTGTCAATTTTTGCTTAGTATAAATGATTGTTGATGTAAAGACAAGGTTTTATGTAATTCGAATACTTAATCTATGGTATTGCTTGATGTTGAATTTGGGACGTTACAATTAGTCATCAAATATTATGGTTTTTTGATCAATATTTAAATAGTTGTTGAAAACTATTGAATTAGATGAGATATTATGTGTCTTATGAGTTATCCATATTCAGTCATCTTATTCTAGACAATTATTAGTGAAATAATAATGGATTTCATGAATAAGACCTATCATTTGGTAGTCATTATTAGTTTAAACCAAAATCTTCTGTTATATTGTCACTTAAAAATGAAAAACACCTTTGATAAATATTTATTTGGACGGTATGTACATGTGCATATAAATATGTTGTAACATGCACACGTGCATAAAAACCAAAAAACAGTTTCAATTACTTGTATGCACATGTGCATATCATCCAAATAAATGGTTACTAGGGTGTTCCTCAATTTTTTTATATTACCTGAACCTCCATCTATATATGTATATGTGTGTATATATAATTATATATGGTGAGGTTCAGAAGAAAACAATAAAAATGAAAATTTGATGAACACCCTAATAAATAATCATTTGTACGATATGGACCCGGGTGCATACAAGTAATTTGTAAGTACCCTTTTCAATATGCACATGTGCATAAAAACCATAAAACATTTTCCAGTTACTTGTATGCTCACGTGTATACAGATGAAAAGTTATTAAGATGTTTTCACAATTTTTCGTTTTTAGGGGTTTCCCCGAACCTCATTATGAGATCGTTGAACTTAAATTAATTTTTTATATTTTGATTTTTAAAATTCATATAAAAGATGGTCCATTTTTGGTTGTTAGTGAGCTTGGTTCTTATGCATTGGAAGAAGAATGGATGGAGGGTTTTGAAGGTCATGGGTTATGGGTGTATAGGTCCAAATGGTCACCTTTTGTATAACTTTGAGTTCTCAACCTTTATAAAAAAAGGTTAGAATTGTAACAATTTTAATTGGAACTGTATAACCCCTGAAAATCTTAAGTAACAGGTTGATTCACTAATTTCGAATCCAACTTAAAATAATGGTGAAAGTTACTAGCTCACAACTTTGAGCTTAAGGAACTCACAAGTCAACTTTTCTATCCATATGGGATGATGAGTTGTTACAAACAGATTAACCTAATATGTTACAACCCCCCCCCCCCCCCCCCCCCCTCCCCCCCTCAAGGACTCATCATGCTTGATGAGGTTTGCCCACCATCCCAATGGTACACAAATCAACTCTGATAGTATAACGCCCCAAACCCCAAACAACAAGTTGACCCGATAATTATGAATCCAACATAAGCCCATGATGGAAGTTATTATTACCCTACAACTTTGAGGTTATAAGGAACTCACAAATCAACTTTTCAATCCATATGATACGAGTTGTTATAAATTGTTATAGTTATCATTGTGGAATGAGTCGTGCGGATTAGAATTCGGTTGGCAAAAGCTTGTTAATAGTAAAAGTCTATCTAAACTTTACAAGAAACAATTATCTCAATTAGTTACTCCTTCCGTCCTGGAGTAAGTATCCACAATGAAAGAGATACACGGTTTTAGGAACTTATAGTCATTACACTTTTTTAATTAACTAAATGACAACTTTACTCTTAATAATAGATAGAGAAACTTTATCCATCTCATCATTAAGGGGTAGAATGGGAAAATAGACAATTAAGCATTGTTTGTTTAAAAAAAACTCTTATTAGCCTCTTATGTCTGATTCGGTAAGAGATAGGGACATTCAGACTGTTTGTTTTTTCTAAATTTTGAGTCACTTATATCTTATTGTCCTCTTATATGGTAAGAAGTAAACCAACCTCTTATTTGCTTCTTATTTCTCTCAATGCTTGACCTTAATAAGTTATTTCTCTCAATCGGCACTTGGATTATAATAACTCAATTTACTATAACTATATGACTTTCTAATTTAAATTTATATAATCATCATCTCTCAATCAATTAACCTTATTCGTTTAAATGAATGTTAATTTTATAATTTAGATGTAAATTTCGTAATTATAATAAATAAATATGTGAAATTGTACAAGTTTATATATAGATTCAACACTATAATATTATAATAGGTAATACATTATTTAAATAAATTCAAACATTTATCAGTCCACAAAAACAAACCGTCTTATTAATTCAGATTTCAAACTTCAGCACCACCTCTTATCAATGAGAATTAAAATAAGACTTTAGACTTAAACACCTCTTAAAAACAGACACCAACTTATTTTCAAAAATGCACTTGCATGAATTGTGATTTTTCGTCTTATTATATTTTTATACGATTCAAAGAAGATAATCAATTTAACGATCCAACACTACTTATAGCTTCTGAAAAGAAACACCGACTTTATCAATGAAAATCACATAACGATTATGAATAGTTAGCTACTTTATCCGTTCCAAAATAAATGTACATAATGAAAAAGACATATTTTTAGAAATGTATAATTATTACAACCAATTTTATTATACTTTAGACTAAAAAAATTAGTACGAGAACGTTCGTGCACATTCTATGAACATGTAGGTTTGCTCGATACAATGTCCCATGTAGAATACGATATGCCAAACTTTCTCTTTCTTTTCTTTAATTATAGGTCCAAACGTAAATCAGAAATTATTGTTCTTTAGCATATAAAGATCGATTGGGAATTTTTCATATCAATTGATTAATATTTATTTTATCTATGTACTTTTGAAGTTATGGTTTTTATTCTTATGCTTTAAAATATATGGTTGGTTTCGTCCTTATGATTTACAATTTATTATTGTTTTCGTCTTTATAATTTATTGTTATTTTCATAATAATGAGTTCTAAACCACAAAAATAAACACTGAAATTTCAAAATGGAAGTTTCAATTTTTATTAAATCATAAGAACAAAAAACATGATTTACTTAGATTTATCAACACTTCCAAATTGGTTCAATTGTTTGTCAATTTACCAAACTACCCCTAAAGAAAGAAAGAGAGATTTACCACAAACAAATAACAAATCAACAAAACATGGCTAAAAATATGGATTACTGTTAGAAATGAAGTCATAAAATTAAGACTCAACAATGACCCACAAACCTAATAAAAATGTGTGTGAGAGAGAGAGAGAATGAAATCAAAATGGGCAAAGTTCAATTCTTCAATTCAATTCAATTGGCAAGCAACTAAACCCTAATTTGCAGACAAATTCTACACTTTCTTTATTCTTTTCTTTAAAGATCCCAATCCACCAACATCTTCTGCCAAAAAACTCCAAAACCCTTCAATTCTTTTTTCTCATCTGATCCATGAACAAACTCTGTCCCCAAATCATCATCCTTTATGGGTTTTTACAGCTAAGAATTGGTTCTTGAAAGGGAACAAATACAAATAAATGGGAGGTCTTGATGAACTAAAAAACAGGTTCAAGGTATGTACATCAAGAACACATCTCCATATTCTCTGAAACCCAATTAAAGATTGTTGCTTTCTTGTCTTCTCAAAGACATTAAGTCTGTTTTTAGGCAATTTTGACCCATACCCATTTGGCCCTTGTGTATTTCTTCACATTAATGGTGTCTACCTCTTTTATCTTTGGTGGGTATTGTATAAATTCAAGAATCTTGGTTGTTGGGTTAGAACATAAGCAAAAAAAACTGGAGTTGAGATTGGATTTAGGTTTGATTCTTGATCTTGATTTTGATTTGATGAATATATCATTTGCTGGCTCTTTTGGATGATAGATTTGTATGTGGTAATTGGTGTTTTTGGGTGTTTTTGATTGTGGAAATTGGAAAACATTAAGTATATAGTTTGTTTTTTTGATGAATATTTTGGATGATATATATGCAAGATTATTAATGTCGAATAATAGTTACTTAGGTATGGTGAAACCGTGTTGGAACCGAGGTCACGGGAGACTAGAAGGCGTACAAAATGGGAGAACCGATGGGTTGTTGTGGTACAAAGATTTGGGGGCCCACGTAAACGGGGAGTTTTCAATGGCGGTTGTTCAAGCGAACAATTTGTTAGAGGATCATAGCCAAGTTGAATCGGGGCAATTGGATATGCGGAAATCGGGCCTTTTTGGGACGTTTATCGGTGTCTATGATGGCCATGGTGGACCGGAAACCGCACGGTTTGTGAACAAGAATTTGTTCTCCAATCTTAAGAGTAAGCTTCTTGTTCTTAATGTTCAATTGAACTTCTTAAGTTCTTATGATTTGATTCAAGGACAATCGTTTATGAACTAATATATGTCGATTTTGATCATATTGCATTAAGTCTATAATTATCGTTGCAAAGTTGTCTTGAAGTGCCTTTATGATATCTTAAAGGCATAGATATTATGTTCTTAGAAGAAAGTGGCAAAAATGCTCAAAGAATAATTAATATTAATAAGGGGTATAATCGAAAGAAAGTGGCAAAAAGCTCCTCGAGCTTATTATTGGCTAGTTTTAGCCCACCCAAACGGGGCTTTTGCAATAAGCCCAAAAAATAAGCTAGCTTATGTTTGCTAAACATGGTCTAATAGATTGGATTTTCCGCTCTTAAAACTTTTTTTTCCCGTATGTGTTGCTATTGTTGACCCATATCTAGCTTTTAAAAATCTTAGTTTATGTAGGAATGTTTTAAAGTAATAAAAATACATAAATCAGTTTTAACATTTCCAAACCGTATGTCATTCAAACAAAAAACCGTTGAACTTTTAAAAATTGGTTACCTATATCCTTTTAACCCAAAAAAGCTACCTAAAACCGGTTAGAAAGGTTTTGAAGTAGGAAAAAAAACTAAATCGGTAAAGTTTTACCGATTTATGTTTTTTTTTTTTACTTTAAAACATTTCTTGCCGGGTTACATGTAGTTTTTTTGTTAAAAGGATGTAAGTAACCGATTACTAAAAGTTCAATGTTCAAAAAAACAGTTGAGCGACTTAACCATTCAAAATGTAAAAGTTTGTTGGTTTTTTTTGAACTTTCCCTTTTTATTCTCACTTGTCGGGGGTCTTTTCAGAAACAACTTTTAGGGTATAGGTCACGTCTGCATACATCTTAGAGCATCTCCATCGTATAATCTATAATTTCTCTAAAACAGATAACCAAAAATCAAAATCTCTAAATAAAATTACATTTCACTCCAACAGATTATCTATTTTAGACATTTCAACATTAATTATATTATTAAAATATTATATAACTTTATCATACCAATGCACTTTTAAAAAAAATTATAAATTAATGATAGTTTAATCTTATTGCTGGAAATGAATAACAAATTAATTTCTATCACCTCTTATCAAGTTTTAGAGAATTCTCTAAAGTTTGAAGTTTTTTCTTGCTTTCTCTATTTTAGAGAACAAGATAGAGAATATGTTGGAGTCAAATAGAGAACAAAACCTCCATTTTCTCTATTTTTAGAGAAGCTGTTGGAGATGCTCTTACTTCCTCTGGCGGACCCCACCTCTGTGTAGGATATACTTGGTTTGTTTGGTTTGGTTTGGTTTGGTTTGCTACTAAACTTTTGGTCAAAATATCATAACGTAAGAGAGTGAATTAGCGGTAAGTTGTAAACAAGTTCAAATGGTCGATGTAAACCACTTACCGACATTTATTAACTAGAAATTTTGGTCACTAACTCGTCTCCGTTGCCTTACAGAGTTTGCAACCGAAGATCAAGAAATGTCGAAGGATGTCATTAGGAAGTCCTTCTTGGCAACGGAGGAGGAGTTCATTTCAGTCGTTAGAGATCAATGGCATATGTCCTCACAAATCGCGTCGGTGGGCACATGTTGTTTGGTGGGCGTTATTTGCAACGGGCTAATATACATCGCGAATGCCGGGGACTCACGGGTGGTCTTGGGGCGATCCGAGAGGGGCGGTAGAGGAGTCTCGGCTATTCAGTTATCTGAAGAACACAATGTGAACTGTGAGCCCGTAAGAAACGAGCTTCGGTCCATGCATCCCGAAGATCCGAAAATCGTGGTTATGAAACATAACGTTTGGCGTGTTAAAGGGCTCATACAGGTATTTATATACGCCAAATACTAACAAACACTCGTTTGAACCCTTAGGGTGCGTTTGGTATGGAGATGTACAACAAGATAAGTCAGGACAAAACAATTGTTTAACGTTTTTTTGAGGTATATGATATTCATATACGGCAAATGCAACAATTAAACTCATGAGGTTTGAACCCCTGACCTTCTACGAGGACAAAGGCTCCCATACCGCTAGGCCAAAGGGTAGAATAGGACAGAACATATAAAATGATTAAATTACCCCTATTGAGTTGTTTACATATTTTATATATTTTGATTAATTTATCTAATTATGATAAAATAAATTTTATTTTTATTAAAAATATTTAAAAACTAGATAAAATAACCATAAAAAATATATATAAAAATATATTTTGACGACAATAGGTGGAAGATTATTGAACATAAAATGATAAAATACAAAAATAAAATTTAAAGAATGAATTAAATGTAAGGAGGAAGACGCATTTGATGTTTTAGAAGATAAAGTTTATATTATTAAAATATATGTTTGTTCCACCTTGTTCCGGTATGTTTCATGGGGTGGTGGTGGAACACGCCTGTTCCACTATGTTCCCGTCTGTTCCACATAAAAGTTCTTCCAAACATGGAACAATGATCCTTGTTCTGTTATGTCCTGTCCAGTGTACCAAATGTACCCTTACCGATAACTCAGACATCGTTGGGCCAATGACCCTTTGGTTCATACACATACGTTTGAGTCATATTTCATTTGAAACGAAAATTGAATTTCATTGTATTCATGAGTTTTCAGGTCTCGAGATCAATAGGAGATGCGTATTTGAAGAGCCCCGAGTTCAATCGGGCGCCTCTTTTGCCGAAGTTTAGACTCCCACAACCGTTTTCAAAGCAAATCCTTAGTCCCGAGCCCTCGATATCTATACACGAAGTTAACTCGAAAGATGAGTTTCTGATATTTGCGTCTGATGGTCTATGGGAGCATCTTAGCAACGAGGAAGCCGTGAATATCGTCCATAGTTACCCACGTAGCGTAAGTTTATAATCGCTTTCTTTGACTATGAATTTGGTTCTTGATGTTTTGTTATATTATTTGATGGTTGCCATGGACCATGGAGTGCTTTATTATTATGGGTTATTTTTCGGATTTGAATTATACGGACCCGAACCAAAATGACATTGGTTGGGGTCCGGAAAATAAAAATAACGAAACCGAAAACCGGGCCTAGCCTACTTGACTTTAACCGGTTCGGTCCAAAACCGGACAATGAACCGATTTTGAAATAGATTTAGAACATGCCATGAGTTATAAGTTTTCAAAATTTATTTTTTTATATTATAAATTTTATTTTTTTCTAAATAAATTTCTTTTATGACCCCTATTTACTTAAATAACCATCTCAAATAAAGAAATTTAAGTTTTAACGATCAAAACCTTTTGTTTTACTAAAATGTCTGGAATTCCGCACGTCTGTCACCGTAAGGCACCAAGGCACCTTTTATTTTCGGTGTCACAAAAACAGAAAAAATGGTAAAACCGCAAGCCACCACAAGGGATAAGAGACCATGTGTCGTCATCTTCTTTACCGCAAGTGGCTTGCGGTTTTATCATTTTTAAAAAATATATATATTTTTTATTTTTTGTCAGAAAAAGTCTACTTGCGGTGTCAGACCCGCGGATTCTGGAAATTTTGGTAAAAAAGAAATTTTGATGGTTAAAACTTAAATTTCTTTATTTGAGATGGTTGTTTAAGTAAATAACTCCGAAAATTTATAAATTCTAATTCCGACCCGTAATACCAAAATTTCCCGGATCCGCTAGTGTCAATGGATACCTGTGAGTTACCTCCATAAACATACGTGGGGCCCATTGTGTGGATATACCCGGGCTTTTTACGGACCGTTCCGGATCTTATCTAGTCCGAAAAAGCCCGTTTGGACCCCACTCTGCCCGTAACCTCAACTAATCTGTAACGTTCTATATCGTTTTTTCTTGTTTGCAGGGAATTGCACGGAGACTAGTGAAGGCGGCGCTTCGAGTGGCTGCGAAAAAACGGGAAATGAGATATTCGGACCTGAAGAAAATCGAAAGAGGGGTGCGGAGACATTTCCATGACGATATTACGGTTGTGGTCGTTTTTCTCGACCCTTCTTTGACGAACCTAAACTCGACTTTTTCGATAAAAGGAGGTGTCAGGCTGCCCGCGGCTAACAAATTCTGCATGTAGACTCCGGAAACGACCCGAAGGGTTTACGGAAGTTCGAACACGATGAATATATAAATTTCTAACTCAAAATTGGGTGATATATATAATAAAAATAAAGAGTAATTTACATTTTTGTCTCTATGGTTTGTTGAAATTTTCTATTTTCATCTTTATGATTTTAAAATTTCAATTTTTATTCTTATGGTTTATAATTCTTCACATTTTTCGTTCTTATGATTTAAATTTTATTGCTATTTTCATCCACATGGTTTACAATTCATTTTTATTTTAGTCCTTCACACTTACAAGTAGTGTTTTGATCTCAGGGACGAAATATAAATGAATTGCAAACCATAAGAATGAAAACCGAAATATCAAAACCATATGGACGAATCCACGGTTTTTAGCAAACCACTGAATTTTTGTTCCCGAACTTTGAACATTTGTCGTGGTCGGGATTTTTGTTCAAAATCGTTTTACTTAACTATTAGTTGATTGTTTCGAATATAGTGAGCAATTGAAAGAATTGTAGAAAATTTTAGGGTTTTAATAGCAACTTGCCAATCTTGTACCCTGTCCCAAATCACTTATTTTGGTGGGGCAAAGAAAATGTATTTGTCATTCAAATCTTGTTAATATCGTATCAAACATGAAACTATAGGTTTGTACTATTCTGTCATCTCCTGCATACCAAACGCAGATCAAAAATACGTCATGGAGTTTAAAACAGCTAAATCAAACCTTTTGATTGAACAATGGACCAACAAACAATATACCGACAAATAATACACCAACGACCTGGGTTGTGACGCATTGGTTAAGGCAATGGGATTAGGGCCCGCTTGTTAGCAACTTAACGAGCTATGAATTCTTAGTTTATTCAGTTAGCTATACATGATTGTTTGGTAGTGGATTAATTATATAGAAAGTGACTTATTCACTAAGGGGTTGTTTGGCAGTTGCTGAATGGTTTAGTGCAGAATGATTAAGTGGTCCGAATGATTAAGAGGCTTTTACGATATAGTGCAAAATGAAATATGGTTGTTTGGTAATTGTTTAGAATGAAATCAAGGGGCTGAATGGTTAAGGGAGGCCTAGGATGCTAAATCATTCAGAGGGTTTTAGAACCATTAAGAGGCAGACATTTTTTGCCAAACTGGATTTACCTTTTAGCGATTCAGAGGTTGCCTCTTAATGGAACCATTAAGAGGTAAACAAACAGCCCCTAAGCTTTTAGGGGAGAGATTTATGTACAAAACCAAGTTTTTCCCAAACCTGCCCCTCCCACTTAAAAAACATGTTCCCTCAATCTATGCAAAAACCATCTCAAACAAAAACCTTGACAGATTAATCCACACATACTACTTTGTCTATACACGAGTTAATGAAAAATTAACCAAACAACCCCCGAGTGGAAATCTCATTTTCTCTAGGTCCAAGTGCTACCAAAACTCTTGTGATCATGGGGGTCACCTGCGATGACTCCGGCCTTCGGGACATTCGTGATCGGCCAAGGGATCAATCGGTGCGTTTAAGTTGGCTCGGATACGAACAGTTACAAAAAAGAAAACAAATAATATTACCAAATTGATAGATTTTCTAAATATTAGGGTTTGGATTGAACTAATTCATTAATAAGGGCCCAAAGTGACATTTCCAATTCTTTGGTCGATCATACACCACTAACACCGTTGAACAACCCTTTCATCTGAACCCAAAAACCTGTGTATCTCACGTTCTTCTGCACCTGTACTCCATAGATATATAGCTTCAATTGAAATTTAAGCTATGAAATTAGCTTCGATCATTCAAAATGGGATGCAACCCCCAATTAAATTTGATGTCGGATTGCTTAATTTTGCTTCAATTTCTACTTCTATGCAACCCCCCAAATTGGTTCATCTTCAATTCACTCATTCCCCCAATCTTTCATTCGATTCAGGTAATATTACCGTTCGAAAATTAATGATGATTGTTGTAAACTGCTAATTAAATTTTCCTCCGAAAAATTGGACTGCAGCTGTTTGTCGAAATCGAGATAGAAATCGTTGGTTTCGGAAGCTATCGATTGTACGGTCGAAAGGAGTTGAACAAGAAGAAGAATTCGTATCTTCAGGTGAGAATTTTATTCTGTTTAGTTCATCTTTTCATATGAGAAACTGTTTCTAAGTAGAAAAATGGTGGTATGTATGTAGCATCCGATTAATTAATAGGAAGCTAATTAATCACTAATTTAAAATCATATTTTCTAAGATGATATTAGGCTTCTAAAAGTACGAATTATTACATTCAAGAATAGGGTTGTGTTCCGGTGAGAAGTGACAAATTTGGTGAGAAGAGGTTATCAACCGTTGGATGGACGAACATTAGGATGAGATGCACTGAGATAATGCACCGAGATGCACCAGATCAATTCCCTTTTAAGCCGCAATTCATGGGAGGGTATTTGATTAAATGTGATCAACGGCTTAAACGTACTTCTCACCAAAAATGACATTTCTGACATGATCCCATGCCTTTGGATCCAATCCATAGGAATCAATAGAAATGGCAAATCTCTTATGATACACCTGATGATTGTTAGTTGATGATGAAAAATGAGAATTATTGGTTTGTTGTTCACCTTAATGACAGAGAAAGGGATTGAATGAATGAGAACCAAAAGTGATCACATGGTCACTCAAAAAAATAGGTCTCAAGATTAACCATTTATCGGGTTGATTGCTTAAGGGGATGTTTACTTACAACTTAACGAGCTTAATGGTTTGGGCGGCTTATTCGCTCAGCCATTCATGAGTGTTCTTTACGGCTTAATCGTTAAGCCATTAAGCTAAAATGGCTATATGGAATAATCCAGGAACCCTCGCTTGTTCCCATTAAGCCACCCCAAACAAATTAATACCAGAAATATTTTGAGAACCTTGGGATCAA
This sequence comes from Saussurea involucrata, assembly GCA_033807775.1. NCBI lineage: Eukaryota > Viridiplantae > Streptophyta > Magnoliopsida > Asterales > Asteraceae > Saussurea > Saussurea involucrata. The sequence goes on along the minus strand of CM066325.1, from coordinate 8,480,967 downwards.
CTTTTTCATGTCTTATTCACTATGAATAACCATGAATATCATACATTTTCATCATGAATATCATACATTTTCATCATAAATGTTATGCATTTTCATCATGAATGCTATGCATTGTTAATTTTTTTTATCATGAATATCATGTATTTTCATTATGAATAGTTTTCATCATGGATGTCTATCATGACCATTCATCATGAATAGTTGGTTCCCAGGTTCTCAAAATGTTTACGGACTACGGTTCTCATTTGAACCTGCCCTTAATCAAATATATAAATTAGTCCTCAATGATGGCAAAAATGGAGGTCGGAGACCATATCAATGAGATCAATATTTTGTGGAGATCAAGTCTTTTGGATTAAATCTTTGCTGAATGGAAGTGTTGCATTTATTTTTGGTACACGGAAGGAGGGGAATTTTTCTTTCTTTTTTCTCTCTAATTATACATACTTGCTATTGGTTGCACAATGTGCTCTTGCTGACAGAAAAAGAGACATCATCTTCCAATTCATATGATGATAATGCCGAATCCAAAAGCCATCTAATTATTGATGGTGATTTAGAAGAGAAGACCAAAGACGTTATAACTTACAAGACATCTACTAGAACCGTGGCCTTGTGCGTAAGTATAACCCGATTATTAGTACAAATTCATGAAGTTATAATTACCCTCATTTAAGGGGAAAAATAGTCTTTTTCTTTGTATTAGGTGCTCTCAGCTGTGGCATTTGGTGTTGGTTTGGGTTTGAAAGATGGAATTGGCAAGGCGTCAGAGTTCTTTGCTGGGTATGATCTTTAAGGTCTTTTGTAATTGTTGGCATATGAAAATTGTTTTAAATCACTTTAATTCTCTTTTAACCATATATCCAAGTTAACTACCGTACACGTCCCATGAATATTGCAATATTCGGTACGACAGAATTGTTTGACTATTTGACAAGTGCCTAAAATACCCTTCAATAATGACAAAATAACGGAATCTTGGGCACCAAAAAGAGTAGCATCGATGAGTTGTAAAGTTGACAAATGGGCAAGTACGTAATTTTACCTTTATCCTACCCTGGTTTTATTTATATATTTTTTCGAGATTTACATAGGTACTTGCTTGAACAGAGCTTGTCTGTGGATAATCTTTTCGTTTTTGTTCTGGTATTCAAATACTTCAAAGTGCCGCTTGCTTATCAGGTGCGATATTAAACCTTCTTATCCAATAAAACCGTACTTTGCATATTCTAGAAACAACTTAATAATATAATCATTTATTAGAACTTATTCAAATTTCGAATCTTCAGTATTTCCTGGTGTTTATTTATTCGGTTGTACTTGTGTTGTTGCGATTACAGAACCGGGTGCTTTCATACGGCATTGCTGGTGCAATAATCTTTCGGTTGTCATTGATACTTCTTGGAACTGCAACCCTTCAGGTCATTTATTCAACTAAATAACACTTCATATGTCAAATGAAAATTGCAATGGTTGGGTAAAATGTCTTAGATACCCTTTCTCTTGTTGACCCAAGTCAATATAATTATTTCCCTTCCCTGCCCCATCGAGAAATAGAACGGACTAATCCTAAGGTGTGATGGTGAAGAGTAATGTTAGTTTAAAAGGCCAAAAATGGAAATGATGCAATTTATATGGGACGTTCCAAATTGTAAAGCACTGTAATTTATATAGATTATAAACCATACCCAGAGGTGGGTCCCGCCGGGGGGGGGGGGGGTGTACGCAGACTTGACCTCTACCCTAGCATTTGTTTCTTTAAAGACCCCTAGCTAGTAAAAATTGTGTGAAAGGGAGAAATAAGATAAGCTATATATATATATATATATATATATATATAGATTATGTTGACATAAACATGATTTTGTTATCATGGTGTTATGTAGAGGGAAGTTCTGTTAGGAACCCAAAATTGATTAGGAATTCGGGAACGGCTCACATTGTACCACATGTCCCTCTTCAAGATGAACATTCATCATGAATAACACATTAATGATGAATATGGAGGTGTTATTCATCATGAATCATACATTCATGATGAATAGCAAGTCCATATTTCTGATGAATGTGCCACATGTCGCGCTGTGGGTGGTCCCCCAGTTCCTAATCAATTTTAGGTTCCTAACGGAACCTGTCCCGTGTTATGTACGCGTTTATCTTTATGCTTCAATCGTTTCTACTACCGACGATTTAGAAAAAGAGACCCACTTCGGCTTTCTCTGGAAACAGAGGGATTAGGCTCGATACCTTTCTAAAACTTTTCATGTCAATGTTTTAGAGGTTTGAGGCGGTCAACTTGCTACTGGCATCGATACTCCTGTACTCATCCTTTAAGGTACCCTTTCTGTTCTTAGATTCTTCTATGGATGATTATACTGAAGAACATTATCATCACATAATTGTTAGGATTACAAATCACACACGTATAGTTGTAGGAAACGATAAATCAAAGACATAATATTACTTGGCTTAATAATTTGCATACATCCATCTAGAGTCAGGTTCAAACGAGAAATGACCAAATAAAGAACACGAGAACGGCCAAATCACATGTGATTTTACACTAAACTCACATGTACATTCACATGTGATTACGTGCGACCTTGCCGCGCACCTTTGTGTTGATCGTGTTACGTAATCTCATGTGATTTCAGTGCAAAATCACATGTGATTTCTTTCTTGGGCTTTTTAGAATTTATTCCAGTTTTATCCGTCTCTTTCTGCAGTTGTTTTCTGCTGGTGAAGATGACGATGAGGATTTATCCGACAATTTTATTGTGAAGACATGCCAAAAGATCATTCCAGTAACATGTAATAATTTCTGTCAATCTTCCCTTTCTATGCGGTATTCTGAGTTCCTATAACGCCCATATGAATTATTCTTTTTTATCATAAAAAGGTTAAATTTAACGCATATTTTTTTATTTTCTCTGGGTGCGGATTAACTTGTTACAAAAAGGGTATATTTGGTATTTATCTCATTTGTTCTTTTTCCTCGTTTGGCAGCTGCATATGATGGTGATAGGTTTTTTACAGTTGAGAATGGAGCCTGGAAAGTAAGTAATAGATATCGGTATCTTTTGTTTTGTAATAGGTTAAACACACACACACACACACACACTACAAACCACCCTAAACCCTAAAGATAAATTTACAAATGCTCACCAGATGTGTAATCGGAGAACAAAATTAGAAATACTTGTCATATTGGCTTATAAAACTAGTCAACCGTCAAATTGGCGAATAGCTAATTGTACTTTTTGTCTTCTTGGGAATTAACCCTTAAAAGAATAAAAGAAAACATAAATGGCATGTTTTTAATCAAAATAATGAAATTAATTTCGGGACGTTGAACTTTCTACTCGGGTCCTTTGGTTAAATGACCTTCTGTCAGATGTTTTTTAAATTCATGACCTTCTGACCGGTTTGAGAATGTCAGTTCCATACACAAGAATGCCTAGAAACCCGTGAAAAGGTCATTGATTTAAAAAACATTTGTCACGACATCGTTTAGCTAAATAACCCGTCCTACTCATGGTTTTAAATTATGCCGACCCTAAACCCTAATTATGAATCTTTTGTTGATTCATTTTTTGACTAAAAAAGTGTCATCTTGAATTGTTTTTTTCTACGTGGTTTCTAACAGGCATCAAACGTTTTGGGCAGGCTACTCCATTGCTTCTCACTGTAGCAGTCATTGAACTCAGTGATATCGCATTTGCTGTACGTGTTTATTTTTCCCAAACTCCGTATTCAACATATTTTTAGGGGGCGTTTGGTTTGACGGAATGTTTTTGAGAAATTTGGATTTCGTGGAAGGATTTGGAATTTGGTTTGTAGGATTTGGAATGGAATTGAATTCCATTCTTTATAAATAATTTATAAAAACAAATTATAAGAATAATTTACTTACCTTTTATTAGTTGATTATTATAAAACGAATGTTTTTTACATATTTTAAAACATTATTACAGACAAATCCTTATTGAATCCCGTGCCAACTATCATTATCAGATTTCTAAATCCAATGTTTGTGGGATTTCAGTGAAACCAAACGAGGAATTGGAATGGAATCCAATTCCAAATACCACAAACCAAACGGGCCTTAATAATTTTCATTCCAATTTCGCCCCTCTTAATTTCTTAAACGTACGCTCACTTTACATCAATCTTTTCTAGGTCGACTCAATACCAGCCGTTTTTGGCGTGACAAGAGACCCGTTTGTTGTTTTCTCATCAAATCTCTTTGCCATCTTAGGTAAAACTCAGTCTTCGGTAAACGCGGTCGATGTTTTATCTAATTGGTTGAACAAAATTTTATGATCTTGTTTTTGTTTTTTTCAGGTTTAAGGTCTCTATATACACTGATATCAGAAGGCATGGCAGATTTGGAGTACCTACAGGTAAGTTTTTTTGCAATATTTTAACTGCGGTAACCGGAAACCAAACACAGTCTTTTCTGGGATGTCATGAAAATCGAAACATTTATTTTCTTTGAAAACTCTTCATGGTAAAATGAATCATTTTGCTCATATCAAATGGTTAGAAATACTTCCTACGTCCCAAAATAAACGTCCAAGATGAAAAAGGCACGCAGTTTTGAAAATCTGTAATTATTATACTCTGTAATTAACTAAATGACAATTTTACCCTTAATAATAGTGGGAGTAATGAATTTAGCCATAACATAATTAAGGGTAGAAGTGGAAAGTAGACAGTTACTTTTCAAAATGGACACTTGTTTTGGGACGGATGGAATAAATAGTGTTCACAAGACTCCTTTGTTTTTGTCAAAAGGGTATTTTAGATATTTGACACACAGTCGAATATTTTGTCAAAGTGTTTTATTTCAAATTGGTAACATTTCACCATTTTTTGCTATCAGCCCTCCATTGGCATAGTTCTCGGCTTCATTGGATGCAAGATGATCCTAGATTTCTTTGGTGAGTTTCTTCATGATTTTATTCTTCTCATCATTCATACTTGAAGGATGTTTGGCAAACTAGCTGGTGCTTGGTAAAAACTAGTTGATAAGCCGGAAGAAAATGTAAAATGACCTAAAGGACAATGTCGAAAGACTATTAGAGAAATATAAGGGGCATAATTGGAAAAAAGTGGAAAAGGTGGAAAAAAGCCCCTGAAGCTTATTGAAACGCTACTCGAAGCAACGTTTATGGCTAACCAACCAGGGATAAAGATGATATACATCACGAGAATTCCTGAAATCTTGCTTATTTTTTGTGCAGGGTACCATGTATCAACTGAAGTTTCTCTCGGGTGCGTGGCAACTACTCTTAGCGCCGGGGTTTTGCTGAGTTTATTGAAGAAATCAGATTAGCATTTGGTCGGTTTATGCGCTTTAGCAAACCCAAATGCGGTTTCTCTCTCGATTCTTGAAAGAAAACGAGAAAGGCGGCGATCGATCGAACACGACAGAATTTTAAGATCCTGCACATTGAATCTCTTCATTTTTGTCAACAAATGTGATTTCATTTGTTCATGTAATAAAATTCAATTTGCCAAAGATTTCTAATCTTTATATTAGATGCTTAGAGCATCTCAAGTAGGTAAGTTTTTGTCTTTTTTTAGATTTGGGAAAAGTTTGTTTCTACAGTTATGCTCACTGTTCTAAAAGGCTCACCGCAACAGCCGCCATGGCGCGCCGTGGTTAAGGTTTGTGTCTCACGCCTCGCTATGCTTGTGGCACGTCATGGCTTAATGTGCGGTCTTTTATAACGCAATACTTGATTTTTCTTTACGTTTTTATGTCTTATTTGCTAGTTTTTAATATATAACATAATTTAACTTGTTTAGCATCATTGACTCATCGATTAATAGTACAAAACATATGTTTTGTATATAATATTATATAAGATATAGAGAATTGCCGTCATAAGTCACGCCTTGATAAACGTCATGCCACGCCTCATGCTTTGATAAATGACATGCCACTCCTAAGGCTTGAGGCTTGGCCTCGTCGCCACGCCATGTCTCACGCCATTTAGAACCTTGGTTACGCTAAACTCTCCTTTAAAATAGAGAAAAATGAGTTGAGAAAAAAAAAGATATCTCCAGATTTAAAAGAATATAGAGAAAATAAATATAGATGCATGTTAGAGCATCCAAATAAACGGAGATTTTGGGAAATTTTGTTCAAGAGATTTTCAAAACCTTCTTCAAAATGGAGAAAGTAAGAGAGAAAATGAAATCCTTCAAATTTAGAGAACTCTTAAAATATGACCGTTTAGGAAAGAAAAATGTTTTTTTTAATTATTCCTACCAATAAGAACCTTGAAATTAAATGTGTAGGAATGAGAAATAATATTTTATATTGAATATTTTAATAATATAATTTATATTATAATTTCTAAAATGAAGAAACTGTTGGAAATGAATATATGGATATTTTGATTTTTGATTCTTCGTTTTGAAAAATCTGTTGGAGATGCTATTTTTGGAAGAAAGTAACAAACTTAGGGGGTGTTTGGGATTGCTTATTTTTTTGACTTATCTGCTTGTTGTTTTTCTTCACCACAAATAAGATATTTGTAGTGTTTGGATTGAAAAAAAAAGTGCTTATAACTTTTCCTCACGACAAATAAGTTGTTTTGATAAGTTAATCTATTCTAACTTATTTGAAACTGTTTATAACTTATTTGTCCAAATTACATTTTTACCCCTAACTATTTTTTAGCACGACATAAGTTGATAAGCACCTTTAAAAATAAGCATAAGTTATTTTAAATAAGCAATCCCAAACACTCAGCTTAATAAGATAATTGGAGGTTTAAATATCATAAGATGGAGATGCTCTTGTTGGTGGGGTGGGTTGAAAGAACTCGAAGAAGTGATTATCTTTTGTTGATGTTTCCTGATGATCCATGCTTTCTAAAAAAACAAGAAAAAAAACTAAAATGTCCTTCATCTTAAACATATTTTTAACGGTTTTTAGTGCAAGGACTGGTTTTGTTACTTTCTTACTTTAGGGACCCAAACCGTTAAAATTGGTAAACCACAAGGACGAAAATATAATTCACTAAAAAATAATACGCCTGATTCACACCGTCACTTCCTACATCCACTCCCGGAAGTTGAAAACACTAACCGAGGTCTCGTCGTCGTCGTTGCTCCTCCCTCGATCGCCGTGCTCCGCCGACGCCTTGTGAAACGTAAGTTTTATATCACTGAAATCTTTAAGATCTGCTACTATTGTTGCCTAATCAACGCCCACATTTGTTAGTTTTCCCTGTGTTAAAGTGGTAAGAGGACTAGGTTTGTTGGATGGGGTTTTGATGCTAAAGTTCATGAACCCCTAGATTTAGTATAATTTTAAAAAATTCAGTTTTCAAACGGTCATATATTTCAATTATTTCTGTTATTGCAAGACATATGAAGGAATTGAACTTCTTTTTTGTTCGTTTTGTGCATTTTGTATGTGAATCTGTAAGTTGATAGCGCTTTGAGTTTTGGATGGAATTGTTGACGGTGTTTTGGTGAAATTGAGAATTAGGTTGATTAGCTGGTGGTTTGATGCTAAAGTTCATGATTTAGATCTTAGAAGTTAGTGAAAATCTAGATCTTAGAAGTAGTGAAAACCTAAGTTGAGTTTTACATTGATTTTGGGGTTCGATGAAATTGAGAACTAGGTTGATTAGATGGGGGTTAAGATGATAATTTCTACCGTTCACACCGTTTACTAAACATACAAAACAAACAACATGCCTTACCTTGAAAACATTTTTAAAATGCTGTGAGATGATTACAGAGGCATAGGAGGCCCTTCGGACTGCCGACCAAAAAACAGACAGGCGGTGAAATTTCGAAATACAAATTGTTCGTAGACAGCTTTTCGGGTGAGAGAGAGAGAGGGAATATGAATGATTCATCATAACCATCTTTCTTTCTTTCCTGTGACTTAGATATGAGCAATGGGTTTAATGTTTCATACGTTTCATATATTTTTATGTACATATCTTATTGCACATTTCTTAATGGTGCGAATTTGGTGGGTATTATCTACTTTGATTTTGATTTAGGTGGTTGTCATTCCCATCAGGGAACGTTCAAAATCTTGTGCAGTAGATTGAGACAAAGCTGAACCAATGGATGAGCTGAAGACAGTGATGAATGGCCACATGGATCAAATGCAAGAACTTGTTGAGAAACTTTCCTCTGAGCTTCGAATTGGAATGCAACCAGCAGTGGATAACTTCATTGGCTTCTTTCATGCCATTGATTGGAAGGTACATCTTTCTACTTGGATCTATTCAGGTTACTAAGGTTACTAAGTTTCAAGATAATAAAAAAAACTACCCACAACAACAAATGTTTTTATGCTATTTGGTACTTCTGATTTTCATTACATATTGCTCAAATTTTCCATCATATTATGTCAGTAATATCATGGTACTTTCTTTATTCTATGATCTTCGTTTAAACTCTCTTAAACCGCTGATTGTAAGTTCTGAAAATTATCACAACCTGCTTTAATGGCCTAATGTTTCATTTTCTGTGCCTTCGATCTCTCAGGAACCGTGGTTAGTGTGCTTGATGCTGTTCCATTTTATGGTGCTAATAGTAATTTTCACCTCAAGGAAGAATATCAACTTTCAGATGTCCTTGTTTCTTCTTTCATGTAGGTTTACTATCCCTTGGGCAACAATTGTCAAGCTTTTTGTGCATGAATAACGCCTTAGCCATAAGCTAATTGCATGACCTAAGGCCATGTTTGGCAATCATAAGCTAGCTTATTGAAAAAGTCCTATTTTGCCTTGGCCATAGCCCATAAGCTATATCTTATAAGCTAGTTTCTTGAGCTACTTCAAGTAGCATTTCAATAATCCTCAAGGGATTTTTTTCCACTTTTTATACAAAAACTTGTCGTCCCGGGTTTGGTGCGACATTAGAGTGGAACAAATTGGTGAATTACTAAACTACAGATGTCAAATTAAAACCCTAAAACCTTCCAACATTCTTTCACTCGCCTACCTCACTCACATGTAGAGGCGGACTTGGTATGTAAAAGAGGGGGGATGGGCCCCCATTAAGAATAAAAGAAATTTATTTTTTACCAAGGTTAAAGAAATTCTTTTTTAAGTTTCTACCATAGTTCTCCCCAGTAATTTCCCGCATGTGCCCCCACCAACCAACAAACCAAAAAAGTCGCTCGAAATCAACCAAAAAAACAAAAATAGTCCCTCAAAATAGAAAAAAGACATAACAAACCCTCGAAATTAACCAAAAGCTTAAAAATTCCCTTGAAACGGTGGAATTAGGCTAAAAACAAATCGGGCGACTTTGCGGAACTTTAATCTACCTTAAGGTTAGGTGCCCATACTAGGCAAAAATCCTAGATCCGCACTGCTCGCATGTCTTATTCAGTTCGGGTATCAAACGCACCATTTTTGTCATTTTACATTGTCATCTAGCTTATTAGCCAACAACTAGCTTGCTAGTTTGCAAAACATAACCTAAATTGAATTTTGAATTTCTATTAAATCATGGATGATGGTCTTATTAAATTTGATTAATATCGAGTGATTTACTTGGTGTAGTGGCTGGTGTCTACCTTGCTGAACGACTAAACAAAGTCTTGAGTGATAACTGGAAAAGCTTTGCTGGTCAGAATTATTTTGACCGCCATGGAGTCTTTCTCTCGGTACTCTGGTCTGGTCCTCTTCTTGTTTTCTCAATGATAATTCTGGTAAGTGCTTTTCAGTTGGCTTGCTTCATCTTTCCCATCTCAATTAATCATAATTGTCAAGATTGCACACTTCACTATTCAAATCTTATGATTGTGAATTGGATTTGTATCTGATTTGCCATCTTATATAGGATTCTGTAGATTTTACCATGATCATACTTACCTTATTTAGGCTGTCTTTGTGGTTTTCGATAGAATATATTGATCTAAAACTTATTACCAGTCACTTGATTAGAAATATTTTTTAGGGCATGTTTGTTAACAGCTTAATGAGCTTAATGGGACTCACAACTTATTTGGTCAGCCGTCAGCTATACATGATTGTTTGGTAGTGACTTAATGATATAGAAAGTGGCTTATTCGGTAAGCTTCTAGGGGAGCTTTATACAAAAAGCCAAAAAAAATTCCAAACTTGCCCCTCCCAATTAAAAAACACGCTCATTCCATCTATGAAAAAACCATCCCAAACAAAACTCTCCCAATCTATATAGAAAGATTAATCCACACAACCAGTTTTAGTTTTATTCATACAGGACTTAATGAAAAAAACCCAACCACACAGCCCCTTAGTTTTTATTGGTAACAGTTAAAGTTGTAATAAATGACCAAATGGGATAGGTCTATGCTTCATTAAGTCTGTTTTTGTTTAATCTGCAAAATTTGTTTTGGAATTTACCATTTAAAAGAAAGTTTGTTTGAAAGTTTGCTCGGGTGGTAAATGTATTGAATATTTTTATAGTATAATTACCATTAGAATCTTCAAAACGGAGAAACTGTTGGAGTTGAATTCTTTTTCCAACATTTTGACTTTTGCTTCTATATTTTGTAGAAAATTATAGAGAAAACCATTAGAGATGCTCTTTTTAAGTACCTACGAGTTGGTAAAGACTAACCGGAAACAACCGCTCTACATTTTTTGGGTAAAAGATAGGTCTGCATACGTCCCACCTTGGACGCTACTTTCGAGTGGGATATACTTGGTTCGTTTGCTTTGGTTACATAGTTAAGTTAACTAACCTTGTGGGGTTAGCTCAACTAACAATAAGGCTTGGGTCTTTGGGGATTCTCCTCAGAGGTCACCAGTTCAAGTCCTATTGACCATTGGGGGTTTTCCTGGCTGTTCTCTAGGGCCCCTGGGATTAGTAGTGGTGCGCGTAAGCTAACCCAGACACCCACGGTTAACCAAAGAAAATAAAATTAAGCTAACTCATGACTCAGGAATCACAAATTGACAACTATTCTTTGCAGGTCAACACGTTGTTTTCTCTATGTCAACTTATCGTGAAGTGGAAACGAGCAGAGCTGAGGCACCGTGCTAGACTTTCTACTACCAAACAGGATTAATGCTTCTGATCATGTACAATTTAACCCCCCGTCTCCGTTTCAACACGGATGTAGGGGTAGTCGTTACCAGCATAGATCACATACTATCGATATTTTTTTAGTGTTGTTTTGTAAGTTCTCTTCTTTGCTGCCTGCTTATATCAAAATTTTGGGTGTTCCATAGACAATTGAAGTTTTGCCCTCTTTGTGATACTGATTTTGCAATTTATGGAAAGTACAAGCTTCAAGAAAATAAAGGTCACACAAGGAAGCTCTTTGCCATTGGTCGTCAGTTCGAATCTCATTTTAGGGTCATTGGGGATTTTCCCGACTGTTATCTCCATGGCCCATGGGGTTGGTCAGGATTTTTCTGACTGTTATCTCCAGGGTCCCATGGGGTTGGTCGAATGTGCGCAAGCTAGCTTGGATACTCATGGTTATCCAAAAAAAAACAGTTTCTAGAAAATGTGTTTTCTCTCCTTCAAGTATGGACTAGCCGAATCTAGCATTTAAACACGACTTTTCCGTGTGTCGTTTTTTATATAGAGTTTATTTGAGCCGTGAGATGAGGCTTTGTTCGGTTTTACATCATACGTTCTTTTTTCCGTTATTAAAATGGAATTGGAATGTTGTCAAACCGGAGCTTTACGGCCATGATATAAGGTAAGTTCAGTATTTTGGTATGAGTTCTAACGTTGTGTTTTCAAACCCTTTATTACAAAAGAAATGAAAGGAAAGTGTTGGAACAGGGGATGAAGTAAAATAACCCAACCACAAGGCTTCTGGCGTACTGGTTAAGGCCTAGGGGGATGTGGCTCAGAAACCCATCTACCCTGGGTTCGAATCCAGGCGTTGGCAACTTGTGGCCACTGAGGAATTATCTCAGGGCTGCATGCTTAGCAGTCAATCAGTGCCAGGGATTAGTCTAGGCAAAGCCTAGGATACCCTTTAAAAAAAAGTAAAATAACCAGTATATTCGAATTTCTTTTAGGCGAGAAATGAAAGAAAACGAAAGGAAAATAATACAAATTTTCCCCCAAAAACTTTCCTCCAAAAAGTGTAAAGAATGAGAATGAAAGGAATTAAAATATTTTAAAAAGATTACTAAAGTTAGAAAACTACTTGACATCTGATATCTTTTGAAATAATATATTTGTAAAAATGACATCTTTATCGTGGTTGGAAAGGGAAAAAAATTAAAGAAATTGAAGTCCATTAAGAAAAATCTATTCAAGTTATATAATTACTGAACCTTTCATTTTAAATGATATATTCTAAAACGTATATTAGTAAAATGACATCTAACTGTGGGGTTTAAACCGACTGCGTCTTGTTGGGGGGACAATTGGTCTGATGCTCAAAGACATTAAAGGCTTGTTTGTAAACAACTTAATAATCTTAATGTGATTCATAGCTTATCCGGCCAACTATACATGATAGAATGATTTAGAAAGTGGCTTATTCAATAAGCTTCTAGGAGGAATTTTATATATAAAGCCAAAATTTTCCAAACATGTTCCTTCTAAGTAAAAAAACTCACTTATTGCATCTATGAAAAAACCTATACAAACAAAAAAATTCTCAATCCATACAACCAGATTAATCCACATTAATTCACACATTTAATTTTATACATACAAGAATTAGTTGGAAATTAAAAATCCAACTAACAACCTCTAATCAACCTTAGGGGCTGTTTGTTTACCTCTTAATAGTCCCATTAAGAGGCAACCTCTAATCGTTAAGAGGTGAATCTTGTTTGGCAAAAAAAAGTATGCCTCTTAATGGTTCTAAAACCCTCTTAATGATTTTGTATCTTGGGCCTCCCTTAGTTATTCAACGCACTAATTTCATTCTGAACAATTACCAAACAACCATATTACATTGTGCACTATATCATAAGAGCCTCTTAATCATTCTGACCACTTAATCATCATGCACCAAACCATTCAGCAACTGCCAAACATCCCCTTAATTGGTTGTGTTGTCCTCATTGGTCAAACTATTTTTTCTTAATGATCCCGGACTTGGTTTTTGGGCCCCTTTGAATATCTTTACTTGGTGGAAGTCAACTGAAAAAACCTAAAGAAAATTTTTAAAATTTAAATGATTATATCTTTAGATATTATTTTAACGAATCAATCTCTATACTTAGGGGGCCGTTTACCTAATAACTTACCCGGGTAAATGCTTGCCAGTAAAATTCAACACTATCACTTACTTCCGGAGTAAGATTTTAGTCCACCAAAATGACATCGTATGCAACAATTTAGCCGATAAACGCTAACCGTGGTAAGAGTCGTCGCACTCACTTACCGGGTAAGACTCTCGGTCCTTGTTTCCGCTCTTACCGGGTAAGATTCTTGGTCTTTGCCATATTCATTCGATAAGCTAATGTGAGTTGGTAACCGGTAAACATTTACCTGGATAAGCATTTTGTAAACGCCCCCTATTGAGATTGAACATAATGATTCTGATAACAATGATCCTGTTAAACTCGTTAAGCTATTAATAATACGTTACATTTCACAAAAAATGAGAAGTATTTTATTTTTTTAAAGATAATTAAAAAAAGTTATTATCCAAGACAATATTTGCCATTTGTTTTGATAGCAGGAGTTGCCATCTTTTGGGGGATGGCGGGGAGGGCGGTTTCCCGCCACCTGCTCCATCTGATCACAACTCGATTTATGAAGAATTTGATTTGATTTCATTTATCATTCAGTAATTAATAGCCATTAGATTATATCCCCTTCTATAATTTGATTATTTTTTTGCAAATTTTGGGGTGGAATTTGAGATCAAAATCAAACGGCTGGATCAATCGAAGTTTCCCGCAAATGACGCACAATTTCTTCAAAGATTTCAAGACCAAACGGTAATTCACAAGCACATGCATATACATATACATATATCTATGAATCATTGCATGCATATTTGTTCTTTACACGCGTACTCAATTCCGTTAATTTTTTAATTAAATTATATATTCGAGCTTTAGTTTTTGGACAAAATCAAGGTCAGAATTTTTCGGAAGGTTGTTTCAGACATTTTTTTTCAATTATCGTGAAGGGGATCGATCACGTATCAATCGAGAATTAGGGTTGTTTGTTATATGCGTATGCGAAATTAGGTTCGTTAGTTTGATTATGTAATTAGTACTACATGATTTTGGGGTTTTTCCACTTGTTGATGCTGAAATAAGTTGGTATTAGATCTCAGCTTTGATGCGAATTGAGGTATAATGGCATTATAAAGATTTAATGTCTGTTTTTTATGTAGGATTGGAGTTATTTAATTTGGATTAGTTTGATAATTTAGTGGGAAATATCTGATCAGGCAGTGGATTTTGTGTATTTGGCACAAACAAATAGTGTTGAGTGGGAATCATAGATCTTAGTTTTCACTTCAAATTTTGAGAATGGAGGCATGAGAATCAACTTTATATTCATGGTTTGAAGCAAAAACAACGATATGGGACTTAGAATTGGTAATCTTTATGAAGAATGTTGTTATCCTTGCTGAGTAAGAGAACATTACATGCTGATTCCAGGTATAATCTCGATTATCTTCTTTGTTTTTTTGCAAAAAATTGCATATCTTGAGTGAGGTTACCTTCCAGCTTATTATCTCATATGCTACTTGTAGCTTTTTGCAGCATAAAACCATATAAACAGAGCATATTGCCTATTACATTATCTTTTTTCATGCAGTTGTATTAATGTTACAGGAATAGGCTAATAGTTTTTAAGAAGTGGAATTTGTAACTTTTTTTTTAAATTTAATTATTGTTTGGGAATTGAATTAACAGGGATGCATATGGATTTACTGTGAGACCTCAGTACCTTCAGACATTCAAGGAGTTTGATAGTATCTATAAGGTAATGGCCTATTATAAATGTGTGTGAATGTTTGTATAAAACAAGATTCTGAACATGCTACAAGAGACACAACTTGGGATCTGTAGGACAACATAAGGTAGGGAATTAACCTTGGTGAAAATAATGCATATATGCTTTTATGTGCAAAATTATCCAGATACATCTATACCCTGAAAACTCGCCTCATATATTATCAACCAAATGAGTATTAGGAGGGATATGCATTTATTATGTAGGCGAAGGATCGTGTGAGAAGTTGAGGTTAACGTGAGAAGCGTGAGAAGTGGATCTGAACCGTTGGATCACTTACAATCAAATACCCTCCCATGAATTGCGGCTTAGAAGGGAATAGGTCTGGTGCATCTTATCTTGGTGCATCTCATCCTAAGGTGCATCCATTTCTCATCCAACGGTTGATAATCACTTCTCACGCTTCTCACGTTAACCTCAACTTCTCACCAGAACACAACCCTTTGTTTGCTCATATCACGTTCCATTGATGTTTCAGAAGGAGGAAGAAGAAAGATCAACAAAATGGAGGTGCTTTCTTGAGCAGAATGCGGAGCTTGATCTGAACGCATCTGTTGAGGAGAGTATCGCTAAATCTGAAGTTACGGAACCGAAAACCGATCCTGTCGCGGAATCAAGTGGAGACGGAGATGTTTTAAGCGACAGGAAGCCGACAAATGATAATGAATCAGAGAGTGTTCCTGAAAAAGTGGTCTCGGAGCCAAAACAAACAAAGAAGCCTGTGGTGAGAAATTGGGCGGAGGTCAGATCATCTCTCAACGTCATTGAGACTTTGATGTGTCGTCGTGTCAAGAGTAGAATTAACATGACAAACGATCCAAAGAAACATCTTCAATCTATTCAAGAGGAGGGACCCGCCGATGAGGACTCTAAAGAGGAGTCAACAGATAACGAGCAACCAAATTCCTCTGGAGAGGAAAGTGGTGGAGTCACCCTAGAGTCTTCATTTCCTTGGAAAGAACTGGAGTCGCTTGTTCGTGGGGGTGTGCCAAGGGACCTCAGAGGAGAGGTGCCCTTCGACTCCTCGTTGACTTTATTATACTCCCTCGGTCCCAAAATAAATGCTTACCTTAAATAATAGAGGGAGTAATGAATTTCTCCATCTCATAACTAAGGGTAGAATCGGAAAGTAAATATTTACTTTTTTTAAGTGGAAACCAAGGTTTTAAAAAGTGGAATCATGCCTCAAGGCGTTTTCCCTCAACTAGGTGAGGCGGAAATATATATACTACACAAATATATTTATACCAATTTGCATTCCACTGCTTCTACTCAGAAATTATATGCAGTATATATACACACACTTGACACTTGAGTACTAGACACAATATATATATATATATTTCATACTTGATTACTAACAGAATCTACATGCACTTTTTTCAATCACGAAATATAGATATAGTAACAAAGAAAAGAATATTAATCTATTCATAACATATATATGTATGCATGTATGTATTAATATGCTCACAACTCATAAAGAAAAAAATATTAAATATCAACATAGTAGGAATAGAAGTGTGACTGTGACTGTGACACGTAGTAGAGACTAAATATATAAAAGAATCCAGTATATACATCTACATAATACTCCCGTGAACCGAAGAAAATCCAGGAAGAAAATGCAAAGAAAACGAGAAAAAACTGGAAATCACGAAGGACACAGACGAGTAGCAGATATGGCTTAATAGAACTAGAGAAGAACAAAGTTTTCAAAAAAGAAATAGAGAAGGTTCAGTAATTTTTTTAAATAATTTAGCCTCTATATTAAGGCGTGCGTCTCTCCACCGCCTCAAACAACTGAGGAGTACGCCTCGTCTGGGGATTGAGAGGCGCCGCCTCAGGTGCGATTTTGGACCGCCTCACACGCTTTTCAAAACCATGGTGGACACTTATTTTGGCATAACTGAAATAGAAATGTGGACACGTATTTTGGGATGGATGGAGTACTTTTTAGCATAAAAATATCTTATCATGTGCGAGATGTTATTGTTTCAGGTATGGCAAGCCTTTGTTGGTGTGAAAGCACGTCGGGTAGAGAGATACTACCAGAATTTGTTGGATGTATGTGATGCTGGCGGAGAAAGATTTCCCACACCAGAAAAATGTAGAAAGCAGATCGAAAAGGTCATTAGTGCATAAGCTCTCGAATTCATTTTCTTAACATGGAATTTTTTTTATCTCCTGGACTAATCTCTTCTTCCGAAGGCAGGATTTACCGCGAACATTTCCTGGTCATCCTGCACTAAATGAGGAGGGTAGGAACTCCTTGAGGCGGTTACTTTTAGCATATGCTCAGCATAACCCTGCTGTTGGGTATTGCCAGGTAATTTGCTGATGGATTTCGTTCGATTACACAATATCATGTGTAGCCAGACCGGCTCAAGTAGTTGCAAATATAAGTTTCAGAAGCACCAAGAAATATATATATATATATATATATATATATAATACAGGGTTGGGTTCCGGTGAAAAGTTGAGGTTAACGTGAGAAGCGTGAGAAGTGGTTATCAACCGTTGGATGAGAAATGGACGCACATTAGGATGAGATGCACCGGATCAATTCCCTTCTAAGGCGCAATTCATGGGAGGGCATGAGATTAAAAGTGATCAACGGTTCAGATCCACTTCTCACGCTTCTCACGTTAACCTCAACTTCTCACACGATCCTTCGCCTATACATACATAGGTATGTGTGTATCTATGCCTTGTGGAAGCTTAAATAGTACTCCCTCTGTCCAAAATTAATGTCCACAATGAAAAAGGCACACGGTTTTACTTTTTAATTGATAAAGAAAATTTTACCCTTCATAATAACGGAGTAAAGAATTTCTCATCTCATTATTAAAGATAGAATTGGAAAGTAGACACTTAATTAGAGATATCTGGTTAAATATTTTCTTGTACTCTAGTTATATTTTAATCAATATTACAGAAGACCATTCCCCTCATATTCATCTATTTCCTGTCTTCACCCCCCCCCCCCCCCCCCCCCCTCCTCAAGTACCCAAAATAGTTTCACCTTTAATGGCTCACAAAAATATACACTATGTTTCTTGTGCAAAATTCACATGTTTTAAAGAATACCAACAGGGGTATCTTTAAAGTATGTGCTGCAAATGATACTTCATATGGCCCATGGGAATTTTTGGATTTGGACTTGTTTTACAGAATTATATTCTTTATGCTTGGTTAACTTAACAGATTCATTTTCTTGTTATGCATTGTTTTATTCTTCTCTGTCACTGGATCTAAAAGTCTACGGTTTAATTTTTGAAATCACCTGTGTAGGCAATGAATTTTTTTGCTGCAATATTACTACTAATGATGCCTGAAGAAAATGCCTTTTGGTACGTTTTCACTTGTTCATTTTTCATTATCCTTTTTAATAGTTTAATTGGCGTGGTATTTTGTTTTAGGAGATACTAGATCATCTAAGGGCCTTTCTTCACTCCCCCTTTTTTTACACAACTAAGATTCTTGCTGATTCTGTAGTTCCAAGAAATATTTGAAATTTACCTCAAACTTTTTATACTTAGAATCTTCTCAACTGTAATTTTGCACCGAAATTACTTTTTTTTTGTTATAATTGACGAATTCCTTAACATACTACTTCAATTGGAATTTTTTCAGGACTTTGGTGGGCATCATTGATGATTACTTTGATGGATACTTTACAACTGACATGATAGAATCCCAGGCATGTCTTTCAATTATCCTTAAATTTCATCAAGAACATTACTTATCTATTTTTGGACTTTTGAAAATATATTTCTATAGAGAATTAGGCATATATTGCTCTCCTACAGGGAGATTATTATCTTTATATTATATGCTTACGTGCTGAATGAAAGACTTTTTATTCAGGTGGATCAACTTGTTTTTGAAGATTTAATGCGTGAACGATATCCTAAACTAGGTTTCTCCACTGCTAGTGCATGATAATTCTGTTTACTAGTTAATTTTATACATGCAATTTCTCATCCAATGATCCTTATTCTATAGTCAATCATTTCGATAACTTGGGAGTCGAGATGGGATGGATCTGTGGACCGTGGCTTCTTTCCATCTTTGTAAATATGATTCCATGGGACAGCGGTGAGGCTTATATCTTTCTGAATCACATTTCAGATTTAGAATCAAGTCAACTATGATGACTATAGTCAAATCCAAGCAATTATTCTTCATCTTTCCTCTCAAAAGATAATAATAATTACTTTTCTTTTACCTTCAGTTCTACGTGTTTGGGATGTGATTCTATTTGAAGGAAACCGTGCAATGTTATTACGAACTGCATTGGCTTTAATGGAGCTATATGGTATTCATACTTATTATTCACATTTTAAGGATTTTTAGTCCTATTATAGGTGAGGGTTGGGTTCCGGTGAGAAGTTGCGGTTAACATGAGAAGCGTGAGAAGTGGTTATCAACCGTTGGATGAGAAATGGACGCACATTAGAGATGCACCGAGATAAGATGCACTAAGATGCACCTCCGCACCGGATCAATTCCCTTTTAAGCCGCAATTTATGGGAGAGCATTTGATTAAAAGTGATCAATGGTTCAGATCCACTTCTCACGTTAACCTCAGCTTCTCACACGATCCTTCGCCTATACAATATATATAGAGTTGCGTTCCGGTGAGAAGTTGAGGTTGACGTGAGAAGCGTGAGAAGTGGTTATCAACCGTTGGATGAGAAATAGACGCACATTGGGATGAGATGCACCAAGTTAAAATGCACCGGATCAATTCCCTTCTAAGGCGCAATTCATGGGAGGGCATTTGATTAAAAGTGATCAATGGTTCAGATCCACTTCTCACGCTTCTCACATTAATCTCAACTTCTCACACGATCCTTCGCCTATACAATATATATAGAGTTGCGTTCCGGTGAGAAGTTGAGGTTAACATGAGAAGTGGTCATCAACCGTTGGATGAGAAATGGACGCACATTAGGATGAGATGCACCGAGATAAGATGCACCGGATCAATTCTCTTCTAAGGTGTAATTCATGGGAGGGAATTTGATTAAAAGTGATCAACGGTTCAGATCCACTTCTCACGCTTCTCACGTTAACCTCAACTTCTCACACGATCCTCGCCTTATAGGGTGATTGTTAACGATGAAAAGCGACAACTTCTTGTAGGTCATGCTTTAGGTACAACTAGAGATGCTGGAGATGCAATTACTTTATTGCAATCCCTTGTTGGGTCAACGTTTGATAGCAGCACTTTAGTTGTGACTGCTTGCATAAGTTTTTCTTACGTAACAGACGATACATTACAAGAGCTTAGACAAAAACATAGACCAGAAGTGGTGGCTGCAAATGAGGAAAGAAATAAAGGGGAACTTGTACGGCAAAATTCCAAAAGGTTGGCCACTAAGCTTTACAGTTTCAAGCGTGATCCTAAGCCTGCACGTGAACCAAGTATAAAGAAAGGATTAGATGATAAGAATGCACTTGACGATATGGCGTTCCCTCCTAAATTCGACAACTCTCTTGATATCACAACCATTGAATCGGAAGTAGATTCTCTTCCAGATATTCAAGATCAGGTACCTTTATCTTTTAGCCTTAAATAAGAGCTTTATAGTTGAGAAGTGCAATTTATCTGTTGTCTGATGATGGTTTGACGAGTAATTAACCTAAATAGTCATATTAAGTTACTTTTTTAAAATTTAGCTACGAAAATTATTATTTTTCAAAAAATGTCCAGAATCCCGCAAGTCATACACCACAAGCCACCTTTTCCTTGTGACGTCAGACTTTTTCTGAGGAAAAAAACTTTTACGTCCCCCAAGTCAAAACTGCAGCTTGTGGTTTCCCTAAAAAAATGCTATTTTAGTCAAAAAAGTCTGATTTTGTCATAAAAAGTCTGATTTGTCAGAAAAATTCTGATTTTGTCATAAAAAGTCTGACGCCACAAGGAAAAGTTGGCTTGCGGTGTCAGAAAAAGTCTTATTTTGTTGTCTGATGATGGTTTAACCTCAATGTGTGCATTCTCTCTCTCTCTCTCTATATATATATATATATATATATATATGTGTGTGTGTGTGTGTGTATGTATGAACAGGGAAGAAAGTGAAAAAATTCTTGTAGCTTACATCTATAGCTCTACTAGCCCCACAATGACCTTTCTCATTCACAAGATAGTCACTGCTATCATTTTGTCTTCCCTTTTGTTTTTCTTTAGTATCTCTCTCTAAAATATTATTGTTTTCATTTGAAAAAAAAAAACTTAGAATGATATGGTGGTTGTTAGCAATCGTTGATTTTGACATCCATGAGCATCAAGTCGGCGGGCATCGTATTTGGGGTACAATAATGAGAGTGAAGACCGCTACCTTCAACCCCCTCTCCTCTCATGGCACTCTCGTCTACTTTTGCATGACTCATATTTTCTTTCTCAGTTACTTTCCTGCATTTCTAATATTTCTTTCTTATTATCAAGATTCACCTTCTGAATCAACTGACTAAGGTATTTATATTTCACATAAGTTCATTCATCTATGTTTAGAACCATGTAACTGCAAACTTCTACCTATTAGAATATGAAAGATCACTCATCTCTACCTATTAGATAGATAAGAAATATCTGGTAAAAGGTGAAACAAGTCTACCATATTATAAAATGCTTCATAGGTAATATACTCATGTTAAGATGCATATGTTATAGCTTTGCAGTTTAACCGTTACATATTTCTGTAGAATTAAACCTTACTTATTAACGGCTGACTGGCGTAAGTATCTCCTTACCCATTCTTAATTCTGGCATTTTAATAGCTTACATATACAGGTTGTGTGGTTGAAAGCCCAGTTGTGCTTGATGATGGACGAAAAGAGATCCGCTACACTTAGGTCAGTTCCCAGAAGTGTTTTATTTTTCAGATTTCTTTATTCAAGTTTTTTTATAAAGCGGATGCATTTATGTCATTTTTAATTCATATATTATCTACTATAAAAGGAGAGTGTGCAACTGATCTAGTTCTGATTGTGCATTTTGTATTGTATAGCTTATGCAATATCTTCTCACTACTTGGCATAAATTATGTTCAATCTTTTTTGTTAATGTTCTTGAGGAAAGCATACCAATTGATCTATATTACAAGGGTACTTGTGTCTTTTTAGAGCTGAGGAGTTGGAGACAGCGCTTATCGAGATGGCCAAGCAAGATAATCGGCGGGAATTGAGTGCAAGGGTATTTATGACTTTATGTCTATAGGCGGTTTGTATTAGGCACGAAATAATGTGAAAAAAGTGATTCAGATTTCTTAACATAATGCAGATTGAGCATATGGAACAAGAGGTAGCAGAGTTGCAGCAAGTTCTGGGTGATAAGAAAGAACAGGAGAAAGCAATGCTTGAGGTTCAAATATTTTTATTTTATTTTATTTTTGTTGTTGTGGTCGATATTGTTATATTTTTGAACATTTAAATAGATAAGAAACTGTGGTTTTTTAATATCAAGAACATTGCATATTGTATAGCTATGTATATTGATGTAGGTGCTAATGCGAGTTGAACAAGAACAGAAGGTCACAGAAGATGCTCGTAGATCTGCAGAGCAAGATGCAGCTGCTCAGAGATATGCAGTCAGTGTACTTGAGGTACCTTATCATCTTGACTTCTACTACACATTAAATATTTGTCAAGCTAGCTGTCGGCTCGTAAAGGGTAATTTACTTAAATGGCCATCTTGACCATGGGGTTTTAGAAAATAGCCACCCATTTTTTTTTCCAAAAATGTCCATTGACCAGCAAATCTGACATCGGAAGCCTACTTATTCTTGCGGTGTCAGATTTTGTCTGACCATCCCATGATTTGATATAAAAATAAATAAACCGCAAGCTTGCTGTAAATCAAACTTTGCAATTTATGGGGTGATGACACGTGTAAAAAGTAGGGTTTGTTGGGCATGAGATTGCGACACATGTAAAGTAAAACCGCAAGTTGCGGTTTTGGCACTATTGGCTTGCAATTTCTATACTCTCGACACGTATTAAGTAAGCTTGCGGTTCTAGTGGGTTATTTACATTTAATATTTATTTTTAAACCAAAACGGCAAGGCTTGCTGTTCTACAACGTGACTTGCGGTTTTATTTATTTTTTATTTATTTGTATATCAAATCATGGGTGAGTCAGACAAAAGCTGACACAGCAAGAAAAAGTAGGCTTGTGGTGTCAGATTTGCTGGTTAATGGACATTTTTGTAAAAAAATGGGTGGCTATTTTCTAAAACCCCATGGTCAAGATGACCATTTAGGTAAATTATCCGACTCGTAAACTAGTCATGTTTGGTAAAAACTAACTAATAAGCTAGATGACAAAGTCAAAATGACCTAAAAATACATGTTAAAAAATTAATTAGAAAAATATAAGGGGCATAATTGAAAAACAAAGTGGAACCCCCCCCCCCCCCCCCCCCCCCACCCCCCACCTCCATTCCACACACACACACCTTTTGGAAAAAAGCTAGTTTATGACAACCAAACGGGCTTTTCAGTAAGCTAAAAAATAAGCTAGCTTATGGTTGCCACACAGGTCTTAAGTCTACACGTGTCTAGTCTTTATAGAGAAGCATTTTATGAGATGAATTTTTATATAGTTAATTTTATAATCCTTGATATTTCAATTCCTCCTAAGAGTTCGGTAATTGTTATATGCAGGAGAAGTATGAAAAAGCTATGAATTCACTCGCTCAAATGGAAAAGAGGGTTGTAATGGCAGAATCTATGTTGGAGGCGACATTGCAATACAATTCTGGCCAAGTTAAAGCACTATCGCCAGGGTACATGCATACGTTACTTCTCTTTTGACTTGAAACGTGATCAATTTGTTCAATTTCATGTCTCTTCCAATGCTATCTTATTGTTATATATTAAGTATATTATTTTTGATGAATTAACCAACACTTTTTTTGTGGAAAACAAAACGAGGAAGATGTTACTATCAAGAAAAAGAATGGTTTTCTTAGTTAAACCTTTGTTTTCTTTTCGCTTAAAGTTTGTGGAGTGTCGTGCTTATTTGAGACTAGATTAGGACTTCCTTTCCGGTTGAATATAACTCTGTACTTGTTTTGATGAAACTGAATGCTTTCACTGGGTTCTAAAAATGCCAATTCTGCATGATATGATGGAAGTGAAATCATAACGAAAATGTTTGATGTAATTACATGTGTTATCTTACACCCTCGGCAAAATAACATTTTTAAGGCTCTATCAAACTAAGGGGGTGCTAGGTCGGGGGTAATAGAGGGTGAGGAATGGAAATGGAATTCATTGATGGTGTCTAATTAATGAAACATTTCTCAACAAATTGGGGGATGGAACTTATTCCCATTTTCGTTCCCTGAAACGAACCAAATGCCCTATAAGACTAAAATAGGACCATCTTTGTAAATGCAAGGGAAATATTGTGGATAAAGATTTTTCCTCCCCAACCTTTGCAAAGCCAAAGGAATCTTGATTAGTGCACCATTGTAACCCTTTCTATCAGTAAGGGTCGTTTACCAACACAAATTGGGTAAAGGCTAATAGGGTAAGGGGTCGTTTACTTTTTTTTATATTAAGCCCTATATAGGTGAAGTTGTCTATCTGGATAAATCCGGTTGTCTAAGGGACGGGAGGCAATGAGTTTGAGGGAGGCAAAGAGAAAAGGGATGGGAGACCAATGGGTTTGAGGGAGGCAAAGAGAGAGGGTTGGATTATTTCTGGGTATTTCTGGTATTAATTTGTTTGGGTGGCTTAATGGGGACAAGTGAGGGGTCATGGCTTACTCCATATGGCCATTTTAGCTTAATAGCTTAACAATTAAGCCGTAAAGAAACACTCATGTATGGATGAGCGAATAAGACGCCAGATCATTAAGCTCATTAAGTTGTAAGTAAACAGTCCCTTATTCTAGCCATTTTAGCTTAATGGCTTAACGATTAAGCCGTAAAGGAACACTCATTTATGGATGAGCCATTAAGCTTATTAAGCTGTAAGTAACCCTAAGAGCGAGTGTGATCTGGTCATCACTGACTGACCGAGTAAGATTCCCTCCCTTAGCTTACCAGGTCAGCATCATAGAACAGTCAACGGTAAGAGGGGCTTGGTAAACATCAACATCTAGCAAGAGTTGTTTAATCACAAAACTTTATTAGCTGAGTTGACCTTCTCTAATTACTTTTCTCTATACCTTGTCCTAGAAATAAAGCTCATGAAATCCCTTTTATGATTATCTTTTTTTTCTTTCTTTCTTTTTGAAACAGCCCTTTATGATGTTGGACAAATCTTCATGGTTCAAAGTTTCTTCTCATATAATAGCTGAAGTATGTTTAAAAGCGTTTGAGTATGCATTGGTGCATCATAACCACTATGGTGACTGACTTAAGTCATCGTGCTGTATAGGCACAGTCGTCCCGGGTCTCCAAAGGACAACAACAGTAGCAGCAGCAACAACCACAACAACAACAATTCAAACACAACTTCAAAAAGGACTGGCATACTTTCGTTTGGACTTGGTTGGCGTGATAGGAACAAGGTTAGCATTCTCCACTACTCTTTAGACTTTATCAGCATTGCATATATAACGTTAAACCTATATGTCGTCACTAGACCCGAACTTTTGAATTTAAGCAGCGGAAGATCAAACAGTTGCGAACTGTAACACCCCAAAGCCCAAAGCAACATACTGGCCCAATAACTTCTAAATCAACTTAGAAGTTATTGGTAGCCCACAACTTAAGGCTTATAAGGAGCTCAGAAATCCCATTTTCTATCCACGTGGGACGAGTTGTTACAAACTCCCCCACTTAAACTTCTGCCATTTGTAACACCCCAAAGCCCAAAGCAACAGGCTGACCCAATAACTTCGAATCCAACTTAAAAACCATGGTGAAAGTTATTGGTAGCCCACAACTTGAGGCTTATAAGGCGCTCATAACTCTCATTTCTATACATGTGGGACGAGTTGTTACACGAACCCCCTCTAAATCTCATTTGGCTTTCCACATTGTTTAAAGAAAGTGTTTGGCCATTTTGCAAATATCTAAAATACTGAAAAATAAAGGAACCTTGTGGAAATCAATACATCCATTTATTATAATGACGCCTTTTTTTGTAACTGTGGGTGTCTGGATCAGCTTGTGCGCACCTTGACTAATCCCATAGAAATTCCCTAGTGGCCGTCAGGAGACTCTAGCAACCCATTAGGAGCCCCAAGGCTTAGCCTTTCTTTGCTAGCTGAGAAAATTGATATTTTTTTCTTTCAAAAAAACGAGATTGGTACATTTTTCATTAAAATCGGTGGAGTATAATCTTTTAGCTTCATTGGCTAGCACATAGTAGGAGTTCCTTTCAAATAAGTGTCTTCTCTTTTATCATTGTTGGCACAATTTTTGTAGTCATCATGTTAATAATCACTTTCTTTTTCTCACACATGTTTCTCAAGTTGCGGGTCTTCACAAAAACAGTTGTTCTACTCATTGGGGTAGAGGGAAAGTTTGCATTCATCCCACCCCCTAGACCCCACCTCTGAGTGGGATATACTGGGTTTGTTTGGTTTATGTTGCACTGTTTTGAAGTGTTTCCTAGTAGCATTATACGATCCTAAATTCATGGGTATGTACATATACAACGTGGCAGGCAAAAGTACCATCACATCATGTGGAACCAAGTGAAAGTAAAACCACCAACGAGGCAGCGGATGCAAAAGCTGAAATCAATGGTCACCAAGAAGCAGAAAAATAGAAATCCGAGGGATCAAGATCGCGTATTCTCGAGCCTTGGTTCAAGCCGCAGATGGCAGGAAAGAGGTGGTTGGTTGTTTTTGCATTCAAATTGAGAATCAAATAGAGAACCATGATGATCCTGCAGTTTTTTTTGTTACATTATATGTCCAATTCTTTCACCTAAGATTAGATTTGTACATTGTAACATTTATACCACCAGGAGTAATGAAAATTTACAGTGCATCTACTTGACTACAATGAATCTGTGATTGTGTTTTTACCAATGATTTGTTTTCAAGTATATAATATTTATATACAATAAATGAACCCACAAACCCTTCTTGTATTTGATGAGGTTTGAACCTTTGACTACCTGGAACGTTGGTAACCCGGATACTGCTAGGTCAAAGGTCTTTCCGGTGTCGAAATGTTTCATGAAATTGTAATGTTTTTTTTTTTGTTTTTTTTGGAAAGGTTTAAGTACATCTAGCTCATTGTCAAGTAGGAAATAATGGTATTGATTTAAGGCCAAATGAAACGAAGTTTATCGATGAATTTTTTCAATTAGTGTGATAAGCGTTCAATTTTTTCTATTGTGTACTTTTTTAGCAAGTGATTGATGGATCTTGTAACCATTGATGGTTCTTATTGAGTTCAATCTATTACCCAAGGTCCTAAAAAGACGCGTCATGGCGTCAAGCCATGGCTTTGCCGCCACATTTTACCCCTTGGCGTCGAGATAAGGCGTGGAACTCGTTACGGCGCGCCATGGCGTGTTATGGGCTTACAAATTTGTGTACTTTCGATTATTCAAATTTTTGTTTTTCGAAATTTGATTCGAATTTGCCCATTAGTATCGATTAGAATTTATAAATTCTTTTGTTTATCGTTTTATATGAATTTAAATTGTTAATAACTTAATCCTTATTCTTCAAGACACTGACATAAACGCGCGCACACACACATATATACATATCTATTATACACATATTTGACGCCTTAAGCCACGACGCCACGCTACGCCTCACGACATTTAGAACCTTGATATTACTCTTTTTTTCATCAAATCTGATTTGCAACGTATATAGCCTCTAATCTAGCATTTAAATTTATTTTTGTTATTGAAAAAGTAAATATATATATATTTTGAAAATATAGTAACATAAAATATAACTTTTAATCCAGGATATTATTGAGTGTGGAAATGATAATTGTGTTAATTAAATTACAGTAAAAGTGTAACTTATTTTGCTTATTAAATTCAAATTCATCATCCCACATGTATAACAGTACAAATAGTTAAACTTCTATTAGACCATGAGTACCGCTTCTTATCATACCCTCTGAACTTCAGCGCCACATCAGCGCCACATCAGCTTTTCTCTTTTATACTCTCCTTACCCTAAAGTGGAGTACCGCTTCCTATCATACCCTCTGAACCATGATGCCACCTCAGCGCCACATCAACTTTTTTAATTATTTTATTTATACATTTAATTATTTAACAAAATTAAAATATTCATATATTTTTTAATAAATAAAAATAAGATAAATAATAAAAATAAAAATTCATAACATTCATTAAAAATAAAAATTCATAACATTCATTAAAAATATTCATATATTTTTTAATTATTTTTTTCTTTTTTCCCTCTTGCGTTGGTGTCGGGTTTGGTTGTCGTTTCGGGTTTGATTGTTGTGTCGAGATCGATCGTGGTGTTTGCGGTTCTTGGGTTTCAGGAACAAACTCCTCTTCGAGATCGATTCCGGTGTTGAAAGCCGCGGGTTGAGGAAGTTGGTGATTAGCGGGAGTAAAACCTTGTTGGAGCAAACATTGATATGTAAATTGATGAGGAATATAAGGGTGTTGCTGAATATAACCTTGTTAAGCAAATGCTTGGAAGCCAAGGTTCGGGTCTTGTTGCGGTGTATCCGAACTCCTCGATCGGTTACGACGGGATGTAGGTGTGGTGTTTGAATTCATGATGGAAGAAATGGAAGAAAGTATTGAATTTGTGATATTTTTTGGTGTGAAAAAATGAAGGTGGTAAAGGTTAATATATATAGTGTTAATAATTTGAAAAATAAATAAAAATAAAAAAATAGCTGTTTAGCAACGGTTATATTTAAAAAAAAAATAGACGGGTTCCCAAACCCACCCTTTACCCGCGACCCACCTACCCGCCTTAAGGGACGGATGTACACCATGAGTTTGGGGTCATTTGACACCCATAAAGCCTCACATTTTTTATTTTCTAATATTAAAAGTTTGTTTTTTCTAATTGATGTATACTTCTTTGACCCCCCAAAATTTTAAAGTTTGACCCTACATTACCACAAAATGTTTATTTATTATACCTTATATTATGTTATTTAAATCTCGACCCACATCTCTAATATTTCTAGATCCGCCACTGCGTCCTACCCGTACCGTCTACCCGTGGTACCCGCGCCCTACCCGATGTGAACCCGCGTGGTACCCGAAAGTGGTACGCACGCCTTAGAGAAAAGAAGTAAGAACATTTAAGCATTCAAAAATCAAAATCATTAAAAAGGTGATATTATTTATTATAAATAAATCAGATATAAACACGTGAGCCGTTCTAGCTCAGTTGGTAGAGCGCGTGGCTTTTAACCACGTGGTCGTGGGTTCGAGTCCCACGGATGGCGGTATGAATTTTTTTCCTAAATTTTTGTATTTCATACGATATCAATTTTTCTTCTTCTCAATATCGTATATCAACCAATTATAAGTTTATAACTAATACATAAAATCCTATATCGTATACCGACCAACTATAGTTTGTATCAGTTATTTCCGGTTGGTACATATTGGTATTGGTTTTGTATTCTATATCATATACCAACCAACAATAGTTTGTATCAACTTTTTCGAGGTCGATACATGTTGGTATTGGTTTTGTATTCTATATCGTATACCAACCAACTATACTTTGTATCAGCTTTTTCGGGGTCGATACATGTTGGTATTGGTTTTGTATCACTTCAGGTTACAAATATGAAAACTTGATGTCATTTTGTTTAAATTTTGAACGACACTTTGAGTTTTCAAATCACAAAGGTAATGTTTAAAGGTTTTTAATTACAATAAATAAAACTTGTAAACATTTAAATGTACTAACAAAATAGTTAAATAAGTTGGTATCATCATATCATATGGTACTACCATAGTATGCGACTTCCACTACTCTATACCAACCAAGTTTGCATACTTGCTATAGTACTACCAATTGATAAAAATTAAGTTTGACCATTTATCCTCTCTCTCTCTCTCTCTCTCTAGATATATATATATATATATATATATATATATATATATATATATATATATATATGTTGGGACCTCTTTTCCCTCTCTTCAAGGGTATCTGGAAAGTAATTTAATGAGGTTCCACATATTCTCACATGGTATCCGAGCCTAAATCTAGGTACATGATACTATGGGGCAAATATGTATTCATCTAACCCCTTGCGATACTCTAGATAATTTGTGTCCGTCTAGCCTCCTTTGGAGGGTGCGTGTTAGAGTCTCACATCGGTTATGCACTGACAACTTAAATAAGCTGGAATCAAGCTTATCAAGAGCTTCAATACAGAACAAAGATGCAGAGCCAAGTACATGAATCTTGTGTCGCGTTACAGATAGTCAACTCCAGCATTGTGGTGTCATGTAACTCGGGTGAGTGTACCATTTCCGGCAGCAATAATTAGTATCGGTTTTTATCTAGAAAATTTATGTAGAAATGTCATGTTGGTTTATGAACAAACTTATCACCTCCTAGTTAAGTAGTGTTGTTGTAAGAGCATCTCCAATAGTTTCTCCATTTTGGAGAAAATAGAGAATATGAGGATTTTATGCTATAATTTTGCTACAACAACGTTCCCAAAATGGAGAGAGAATGAGTTTTTCTCCAAATATGGAGATAACCCAAAAATGATTACTATATGAGAGCACCAATAGAAATCTTTGAAAATAAATATTTAGAAAAAGAAATAATATTTTAATAGATGAATGAAATATTATATTTTTGAAGTATATAACGGCATAAGAACCAAATAAACTCACACACCCTCCTCACCTTTGGTGAGGATTGAACCCATGACCTCTTACAAGGCTAAAGACTCTGATACCGCTAAGGTAAAGGCCCTTTTGGCGAAATATTTTAATATTATAATCAATGCTTGTTTCTCCAAAATGAAAAATCTATTAGAGATGAATGTATTTTTTTTTATTTAAGATTTTGACTTTTGATTCTCCATTTTGAAGAAATTTTGGAGAATCTGTTGGAGATGCTCTAAATTGCTAAGTTGTATACTACTTTTAACTTCCCACCACTATATTAGTTGATTTGGAGGTTATTAACTTAGATGTTTGTCTTTTAAAAAGTACTGAAACATGAAGTCTTATCTGACTTTTTATTGATAAGAGGTGGTGCTGAAGTCTGAAAAATCAATATATATATATATATAAATGAAAATGTAGGAGATAAAGTTAATGAGAAACCTCCATTGAGGCTTTCGAATTTTGTGAGATTTTTGATTTTTTTAAATAAAATATTGCATTAATTGATTACAACTTTTCATTTTCTATTTTTTCCATTGGTTTAATTAATAAATTTTGTATACTTAGTTAGGCTATAATTCAACACTCACTAAAACCTATAAACACTATTGTATAACAATGGTTATTTTATTTTTATTAAATAAATTTATTGATGTTATTATTTATTTATTTTTACTTAGTAAACTTACATAAACTTAAATAACTTAAATATTTTATAAACTTAAATCAATATATATATATATATATATAAATGTAGGAGAGAGAGTTAATAAGAAGCCTCCATTGAGGCTTTCGAATTTTGTGAGATTTTTGGTTTTTTTTAAATAAAATATTGCATTTAATGATTACAACTTTTCATTTTCTATTTTTTCATTGGTTTAGTTAATAAATTTTGTATACTTAGTTAAACTATAATTCAACACTCACTAAAACCTATAAACACTATTGTATAACAATGGTTATTTTATTTTTATTAAATAAATTTATTGATGTTATTATTTATTTATTTTTACTTAGTAAACTTACATAAACTTAAATAACTTAAATATTTTATAAACTTAAATCAATATATATCAATCAATATATTTGAATACTTATTTTATTAGAGTACCTTTTTTTGTTAGTAAGTTAACAATGATTATAAATCAATATTTATTTTTAAAATGTTTTATTATTAATCTAACAAATGCTTGATAATCAAAACCTTTTATTTAGTAAGATAATAATCAACTAATACTTTTTTAATAATATACTTTTTTTTATTTAATTTTTTTATTTTTCTTATTAGGTTAACAATTGCTTATAAATCAAAATTTATTTTTAAAATGTTTTATTATTAATCTAACAAATGCTTGATAATCAAAACCTTTTATTTAGTATGATAATAATCAACTAATACTTTTTAATAGTATATTTTTTTATTTTTCTTATTAGGTTAACAATGCTTATAAATCAAAATTTATTTTAAAAGTGTATATTTTTTAGTGATTTTTTTTTTCTTATTAATCTAACAAATGCTTAGAAATCATACCCTTTAAATTGTTTTATTATTTGGTTAGATTAGTCAATTAATACTTTTTAATAGAATGCTTTAATTTTATTGTTTTCAGTAAGTTAACAACGCTAATTTTAGTTCAAATTTTGAATCATTATTTTGCAACCAAAAAGTTAAAAATGTATGAAACTATATCAGTGAAAATAATATGCAAAAAAAATACTCGAATACATACATCGTATTATATTACATATTATTATCAAATTACGCTTTATCTTAATTTGCTTACACATTTCTAATATAAATTTCAGCACCGCGCATCGCACGATACCAAACACTAGTAATCGATAAGAGTGTTTTTTTGTGAACTTAGAATTTTGGACAGTAGGTCATCGTTATTGTTATATTCACTCTAGATTACATGAATGTGGCATACTAGCTTTTTATGCAAGATTCATGCATATGATTGTTGTCTAAAGTGGTGACTGCCTTTCTAACTAGTGGAATACAACCTTAAAAGACTTGTTCATTCCTAAATCAAATAGGATCCAATTCCATTCCAAATTAGACACTTCTTGTCTAAAAATCGCATGTCAGACTGTTTTCTTATATATTGTTTTCCTCTCAATTAAAAAACACGTTCATTTCATCTATGAAAAAACCCCCCTCAAATAAAAACTTATATAGACAGATTAATCCACATAGGCAACTTTATCCATACATGACATAATGAAAAAACAACAAAAAACAAACAGATTAATCCGCACAACCAACTTTATTCATTCCATATTAGAACCACAATCTCAGATCCAACATAATATTTTATTGATGGTTCGAGTCTAGGACACCCCCATGCACTTTAAATTCTCAAATCCGAAACATAATATTTTATTGATGGTTCGAGTCTAGGACACCCCATGCACTTTAAATTCTCAAATCCGAAACAATATTGTTACAATGCTCCTACCTATAACGGGTCCCAATATATTTGGAGCATTATAACTTCCTATCATGAAGGAATAAGAACCACATGTCCCTGGCCTTTTTACCAATCAAGTGAAAACACATCATTACTTTATTGAAAAGAGAATAAAAAGATGAATTAAATAAAATACACAAACGCTAAAAAGTCACTACCAAGATCCAAACATGGGTTAACCCAAGTTCATAGCCATGTGAGAATCGGCTAGGTTTACGACAACTAACCATTCCAACGTCACAACACAAACCAAATATTCATATTTCTTCCAATGCTTGGTGACGATAAAACAAAGTTTAAACATAACGACTCAAACATCAAGATACAAGAAGAACAACGTAAATATCAAATATATGTCTACATTCATGAATCATAAACACTAGATTTACATAACATAATACAAGCCTTAACCTACTACTAAAAGGCCCGATGTCATCGGTGACAAATTCAGAATCTTGAAAAATGCATAGAATTTCAAGAAAATTTGTTTCGCACCCTCTACGTCTAAGGACAAATTTGTACGAGATGAACTTCCTTCGATGTCACATTCCTATCGTCTTTTCATCTTTTGCTAGACCAATCAGCATCTCCTTAACCATCTCGACAATAAGATTAAATATACGTATTTTGACTAGACCCCGTCTAGGTGGAACCCCTGCCTTCAATTTCTTCAAGGTTTCTTTCATATGTGTTTTTCTAAAACCAAAACAAAGTTCAATCTCAATGTGTTGAAAGAGGTTGTTGGTGATATCACATATATACTAATTATATATATATGTACAAGAAGTCATGGGGACTTTCTTGGAAGACATCAAAATGAAAGCTATATAATATATAATCATCATATATGAATATATACACGTGATAATGAAGAGAATAAACAAACCCAAGTAAAGTTACTTGAAATTGTGTATAAAGATGAGTGATTTGATACCCAAATAAGGAAGATCCAACATGTTCCCTCAGAAAAGGACTTTTACCCAACATGTTCCCTTTGAAAGCTCTACAATTTGGGACCATTCGACAAATATATTGTTGTTTTCCTGGGAAAACTGTACGGAGAAGAGCAATGTAGACATCAATAGTTTGAAAATAATCATGTCAATTTGCGATAAAGCGAAAAGTTTCAATACGAGAACAAATACCAAATAAAAAAATGGCCGAATCTCATGTGATTTTACACTAATATCATGTGTAAAATCACATGTAATTCACGCTTGGTCAGAGAGTTTCGAATACAAACCATCTAATTAGTACAAACCATACAAACTTGTCTCAACCATCTATCTAGTCTAACGAATATCTGGTTCCATAAATATCTCGATCGTCATCTTATCTAAAGCGGTACTCATAATGAATGAACTATCTTCCATAAATATGTAGATCATAATAAATAAACTTTCATCATTTCGGTAAACGTCTCATTTGTGGGTGAAGTGGGAAAACACCTTGAAAATTTGTGGGAAAGGGGGTCTCAATATTGGTTCTTTAGCCTCGATTAATCGGGGCCTTGTGGGTAAATGGTGGTGGCGATTCCTTGTTGAAAAGAACGCTCTTTGGGTTCACGTTATAAAAAGCCTTTACGAGGAAGGGGGGGCTTCGGGGTAACTCACTTGGCTTTGACGGTGCAGGTAACACGTGGACGAATATAATTCGACTTGGTACAGAATTGGACAACAAGAGGCTGAATTTTTCATGCTCCTTTGGAAAGAGGATCGGCGACGGAAAGGACACACAAATATGGAAGGAAAGATGGTGCGGCGAAGAGCGACTACAGGACAAGTACCCCCGACTATTCCGATTGGAGGTAGAGAAGGGTGCGACAATCGCAGAGAGAGGAGAATAGATAGGTAGAGAATGGCAATGGAATTGGAAGTGGAAACGACCACCACATGGAAGAGAAATCGGCGAGCTAGAAGATCTCATGACTCGGGTGACCGACGTAACACCGGTACATGATAAGATGGACAAGGTAGAATGGAGGCTCGACGATTCGAAGGAATACAACGTCAAGAGGTTACGGGAACTAATAGAAGAGACGGAGGAACCTTCAACCGTTAACACGCTTCAAACAAAATGGGTAAATATAATCCCTAAGAAGGTATGTATATTTGTGTGGAGGACTCGGTTGGGCCGTATTCCATGTAGAAGTACATTAGATAAAATGGGTATAGATATGGATACGGTGCTTTGTCCGAGATGCGGCGATACGATTGAATCGTTGAATCATGCACTTGTTGCATGCCCGGAAGTGAAGAATGTTTGGAGACTCACGGGTATATGGTGGAAGAAAGACCTCGATGGAGTGGAGACTATTCAAGATATCCTACAAGAAAACGACACGGGAGAGGCGAATGCGAATCGAAACACAGTATGGACGGGGACCAAATGCGCGTTATTATACTTCATTTGGTCCTATAGGAATAAGTTGGTGTTAAAAATGAGAGTGGTAACATTATGGACTTATTCTTCGAGTTCCAAAGGAAAACATTCGAATGGATCATTAAAAGATCAAAAAAGTTAATAGGTGATTGGAAGGATTGGCTCGTGGAGCCATCATTGTCGTAGCCCCTTATTCCTATGGGCGGACTGCAGTAGGTACTGCTTGCTGCTCGCAAACAGTTGCCCAAGGTCAGCCCCTTATCTGGCGAATTTGGTCTCGTTAGGCTTCTGGTTGGTAAATTGTAATTAGTTTCACTTGATTCGGTTCTCTCTGCTTTGCCAGAGGATGTATGATATTGTTTGCTCCATTGAGTTTGGTAATAAAAGTATACCTTGCTGTTAAAAAAAACTATATGACAGCAATCAGTCAATCGCTCAATATCAGGACACGTGTAACCCCTTGAAACATCTTTTTATATTAATGCCTTACCAAAACAAATATTACAACAAAAATTGACCCCCTAGAGTCAAACTCCAACATATATGTAGCAGGGGCAGACCCACTATCTTGCATACGGTGGCATGGGCCATTGTTTTGTTCCGTCATAGTATAAAAAAATTAGACTTGTGAAAGATGTCACTGTATCATTTTTTGGGTGAAGCCTTACATTCCTTGCGACCATCTCCAATGGGGTCACTAAAACTAAACACTAAATTTGGTGTAAATAACACTATTCACATCTCCAACTGGGTCTTTAATTTTCACACTAAATTTAGTGTAATGAATAGTATTACACTAGATTTGGTGTAACACTATTCATTTACACTACTTTTTATATCACTGTTAACACTACTTTTAACTTTGGTGTGAAAAATAGTGTTACTTACTGAAGAAGATTTAGGGGTTGTTTACTTTTAACTTAATGGACTTAATAGATTGATCGGCTTATTCGAACCAGCTATAAAATAGTGTTTACTTGTGGCTTATTCACATAGACCATGACTTATTCGCACAACAAGGTATGGGGTGTTGTCCCCATTAAGCCACAAAAATGACACCAAATACCCCTCCTTCGAGAACATGTCTCCTTCCCAGATTCTTGCTCATCAAACATTTCACACATTGATAATCGATTTCTTTCCCAGATTTTTCCGATTTCATTCCTAGTGGCGATTTCTTGCAACATCATCTAGATCGATTTTGTTTGATTTTCCCATATTTTGAAATCGCACTAGTGACGATTCGCTGCACCATCATCTAGATCGATTTCCTTTCAGCGGTAATGATTTCTTGCTCGTCTTCGTTCCAGTGACGATTTCCATCGATTTTCACTAGTGACGATTTCTTGCTCATTCGATTTTGTCTTCTTCTTTGATTTCCGTTCGACTTTGTCTTCTTCAATTTTCGTTGGACGATTTCCATGGATTTCATTGTCTTCTTTGATTTTTGGGTACAACCCAGTTCAAACTTGTTCTAAGCCTCCAGATTATTATGTTTAGCTTTTTCAAATGGTTTGATAGAACAACTTTTCAGTATGATGTACAACAGTTTTTTGGTTTGATTAACAATTGTTTGTTTGGATTGATTTTGATTTATAAATAAAAATTGGTTCAAACATGGTCAAAGAAGGTATACAACAAGAAATAACACCTCATTTTTGTTTAAGGGGTAGATCGGTCATTTATATCATTTAGACCATTGATTCAGATAAAAAAAGTAAACAACAACACATTTTTATCCAGATAGACAAATTTATCTAGTAATACAGATTTATCCATACAGAACTTAATAGAAAATTTGGTAAACAGTCCCTTACTATTAACACTAAAATTTACACTGTTTTTGAAAATTGGTGTAAAATTTAGTATGAGCCATTGGAGATGCCCTAAAAACTACAATAATAGCAAAGTTTCTTTTGAGTGTTCGAATCTCATTTGTATCATTTTATTAGTTTTTACATTTTAATTTCAGGTTTATTATGTTTCTAACCCTAAACCCCAATGCTTTTGATCTGTAGAAAATGTGTGTATACCAACGTTTTCTAGGGGTAAAAGGACAATAATCTTCTCAAAATCAAGCTAGAATCCATAATCTACTAACAACAAAACTAGTCTTTATGGGTATCAAATGGTGAGAAGGTGCAAAAACTGGTCCGCTATGACCGATGATGCGACGACAAGGATTTGAGGACGGGACTTTAACAAAGCCGAGCTTCTCACCAGGTACTATGCAAGCCGGTGATAACGCCACTTTTTGGCGTTATTTTCGGTCCTGAAACCAATGAGATTGGATTGTATTTAAGCAAAGAAGCGGAATTTTATGGTTTATCTAGTGGAATGTACAGGTATTTTAAAAGGCAGTAATCATCGAGAAAAGAAGCTGAAAAGAGCCCAAAAAGAGCCAAAACAGAAGCCCGAGATCCAAGCCCAAGACCCGCATCAGAACCCGAACCAGGACCCGAACCTGATCCAGACACCATCAGAACACGCGCGACTTTCCACGCGGTTTGCAAACCGCAGGACAAGTCACGGAACCCTCTGTTCCAGACTTTAACTTTGGCGTTTTTCCGGATTTTAGGTCATTCTCGACACAGCTCTCACACGACGAACGAGAGCAGTTAAGGGGCGATTTTCAGAGGTTTTTCGGAGCTTTTGGAGCCACGATAGAGGATCGATTGGAGTCACGTTCAACACGTAAAGTAGATACGAGCACACGAGAAGGGAGTCACCATTACATTCATCGTTTCCATATTCATTATGTTTGCACACGTTTTTCCATCTTCTTTCTTTGTGTTTGAATCCACCACCAACATGAACTAATCATTAGATGTTGGGGGTTGGAATGAATTTGGTTTAAGCATGTGAACATATGACTTGAGACTTTTATCAGTTTTCTTATTCTCGACACAGCTCTCACACGACGAACGGGAGCAGTTAAGGGGCGATTTTCAGAGGTTTTTCGGAGCTTTTGGAGCCACGATAGAGGATCGATTGGAGTCACGTTCAACACGTAAAGCAGATACGAGCACACGAGAAGGGAGTCACCATTACATTCATCGTTTCCATATTCATTATGTTTGCATACGTTTTTCCATCTTCTTTCTTTGTGTTTGAATCCACCACCAACATGAAATAATTTCTAGATGTTGGGGGTTGGAATGAATTTGGTTTAAAGTATATGAACATGTGATTTGAACTTTTATCAGTTTTCTTATTTAATGAAGCATGTGATTTGGTTTTTAATGCTTTTGTGAGTTTAGCTAGCTTTCAATTGTTGTGTTGTTCTCAATTAAGTTCGAGATAATTAATTGTCAACTAGAACTAGAAAATTGCATGCCTAAGGTGAGAAAGGGGATAGAGATATACCGAGTAAGCCTTAGTCCCATTACAATCTTGAGCTTAATGTGTTTTGAATTACATAGGTTGAGATCGAGAGATAAACTTGTGTTTTCAAGATAAAAACTGTGGTTGCTTGAGAAAGAACCATGCTTTTAAAATAAAACCCGCTGTTGCTTGAGAAAGAACAACGGTGATCTAAAGATTGGGTATTCATTAAAGAGAACGACTGGTAATTGTTTTGAGTCAGATGTTTATATGTGAGAACCATTGGATTTCCAACCCTCAACTGTTTTCTCTATCAAAGTTTCTTAAGTTGTTTACTGTTCCGTGTTTGATTTAGTTTGTTTGCAATTAATTAGTTATAAACCACAACTCAAAATATCAATCGTTCAATTAATAGCAATTGTAGTCATTGTGATACTTAGTTCCTAGTTCCCTGTGTTCGATACTCGTACTTTCTAAGTACTATTACTTGATTTCGACCCTTACACTTGCAGTAAGATTTAGGGGGGTGTGAACCCGCCTATCAAGTTTTTGGCGCCGTTGTCGGGGAACTAGTTGCAACTGATAGCACTACCAGCTATAAGCGCTATTAGATTGAACATTTTTTTTATTGCTTTGTTCCATCACTTTCAGTTTTTGGGTTGCTAATTTTGTTTGTTTCTCGTTTCAGGTACTAATTGGTTTATGCCAAGGAAAACCCGAGGGGAGAAACTCGAACCGATCAATCCGCAAATCGAAAGAACCGCCCGTCGATTACTCAAGGAATCTAAAGCCAAAAGGCAACTGAAGATGGGTGACGAATTACCTCCGAAAAGACGTCCTATGCGGTCGTTTGCCAATCCTAATGTGGCAGCCGCACGGATAGGCGTCCAACCGCCCACTACTGGGGAGAACTCTTTTGAGATCAAGCCGAGTACCATTGTGATGGTACAGCAGAATCAGTTCGGGGGAGCGCCAACTGAAGATCCCCATGCACATCTTCGCGCATTTGAGCGGATTTGCAATACATTCAAGATTAATGGGATGGAGGAAAATGCGATCAAACTGAGGTTATTCAGTTTCTCCCTAAAGGGTAGAGCTGAAATTTGGATAGAGGGTTTACCAGCGGATCTGATCACTACATGGGCAGACCTTAAAGCCGCATTCCTCCAGAAATTCTTCCCACCGGGAAGAACCGCTCAATTAATGGCTGACATTACTCATTTCGCGCAATGGGATCAAGAGACCTTGTATAAAGCGTGGGAGAGATACAAAGACATGATCAAGAAGTTCCCTCATCATGGATTGCAAGGTTGGGTCATCATTCAAATGTTCTTCAATGGACTTCACCCGCAGTTCAAAAATGACATCACAGCTGCAGCGGGTGGAGCCCTAATGGAGAAGTCTTATGAGGAAGCATGCGAGCTGATCGAGAACCTAGTCGAACATAGTTTTTCTACTCCACGATCAGCTGTTAGAAGAGTTGAAAGTGTTCAAGAATCGGATGAGCTGAAAGAAATAAAAGCTCAATTAGCTGCGATCACGAACCACCTGAAAGGAGGAAGTCCACAAGAACCTGAGCAAGTTCAGTTCTTACAGAACCGGAACAACCAACCGAGGAATTATCCTTTTTCGAATACCTATAATGAGGGGTGGAAGAAGCACCCTAACTTCTCTTGGAGTCAACCCGGTCAACAACATCAAGGTAATTTTTCTAACTTTTCTAACTCTTCCAATACTAACAATGTTTATCGTCCTCCAGGTTTTAACCAAAGGAATTTCAATGAGGGACCATCTATGGAGAAGAAACCGGGGCTGGAGGATATGATGATGAAGTTCATGACCAAGATGGACAGCACGGTTGGAGAGTTACCGAGCACGGTTAATACGGTAAAAGTTGCAACCGATCAGAACACCGCATCCATCAGAATTCTAGAGAGGCAAGTGGGGCAGATTTCGGAAGCCCTACAAAACCGACCCCCCGGAACCTTGCCGAGTCAAACCGAGAGGAAAATCCGGGAAGAATGTAATGCCATTTATCTAAGAAGTGGCAAGGAGCTGAATGGAGACCCTACAAGAGAGCCGTTATCAAAGGAAACCGATCCCAAAGAGAAAGAGGTTGAGACCATAGAGGTGGACGAGTTGGAAGCCGAGAAAGAGTTTGAGATGGAGGAAAACCCGGAGGATGGAGAGAAAAAGAAGGAGCAATCAAGGGTCCCAAAGCAACTACCGGTCAAGCCGGTAGTCAAACCGTTCGTGCCACCGCTACCATTTCCAAATCGAGTGAAGGCACGCAAGGATGAGGAACAGTTCAAGAAATTCCTCGACATATTCAAGAAGCTTCACATCAACATCCCATTTGCGGAGGCTGATAAGTGCTCAATTTTGAGTAATTGAGCCCTTATTTCTTTCTCTTTTAGGTAGGATTTTACACTTTTACATCCCAATTTGAGTCTTTTACTTCCTTATTTTACACTTTATTGATTTGGAGCTTAGGATGATGATTTACTTGTTTTCATGGGATGTTTGGGTTAATTCTAACTTGGATTGAAAAACCTCTTTGATAAACAGGTCATGCTGCAGCATCTCTGCAGCATTAGACAGCAGACTGATCTGAAGAAGGAGAGAATTGGAAACTGATTATTTTGGAGTGGTTGAAGTAATTCTTTTGTCCAGGGGATATAGCATGCAACCAGCTGATCTAAAACTACCTAGTTATGTTGTAATTGTAATTGTACTTTCCATTCCTAGTTAGCTTAATTAGTAGTTCATTCCAAACAATATTAGTTGGTATTTACACCTTTGGCCCCTCCTTTTGTCCTATAAATAGGGGGCCTTGGGTGTCTCTTTTGGCATCCCACATTTTGTACTCCACTCTCAACTTTTGGGCTGATCTAATCAGTCCCAATTCTCTCCATATATTTCCAGTATTTTTCAGTTAAATATTGTTCTTCTTCTTGTATTCTTAAACATCTTCAAATCTTCATACTCCCGTATGAATGCTTGAAGCGTCGTCTGCAGCACTGGGCAGAAAACCTTAGTTTGCTTTCATTAATCTTTGCTTTCATCTTTAATCTTACTAGTTAACTGTCATATTTAATTTTCTGCACTTCTTAATAGCTTTTCACTTTGTTGTACTTCCATTCTAGCATTTACTCTTGTCATTTATTTCCTTGCACATTTATTTCTTGTCGTTTACTTTCTCAAGTCATTTACTCTTTAAGCATCATGTTTATATTTCAAGTTCTTTACATTTGCTTTCTTTTAATTATTGTCATGAGTAGCTAAGCATATTAGCTTGGGTGTGAGACAAATGGTGTTATGTTGACCAAAATAAAGTAGGCAATTTAATGGCAAAAAATGATGTTTAATTATTCCAACCTAAGTTTCTTCAAGATAATACAACCCTTTGACAAATTGATCACTTTGATAGTGTTAAAGTGTCATGGACCTAGAGATAGGCCATTGAATAGCACGTCAATTTGGATGACTTAAGGGGTTATATCGAGAGAGTAACTTGCAACGAGAGTTGTTACTTTTGTTTTCCAAAATGATTCATTCTTGATAAGTTGTTATTTTCTCAAAGGGTTAAAAGGGAGTAGACTTAGAGATAAGCTACTTAGGATTAAAACAACTTGGGAGGTATGGGGGTTATTTCGAGAGAGTAACTTTTAACAAAGAGAATTTGTTTCGCCATATACTTTGAGAACTCCATTCCATCACTCCTTTACCTTTGGTTCTACTCAGAGATGAGATTGCTGACTGCTACTGGAATCATGAGATGGTGAGAGTCCGAGAGGAACGTGTCTCAAAGTTGATAATAAAACTAGTTTCTGTCATTATAGTGCTGCAGCATTAGCCTACTGGAAGTTGGTTTAACATAACATCACAAGTCTTACACCCTTGCTTCTCTTTCATTATTGTTTGTTATAATCTGTGATAATCAACAACCAACCAACCAAAGATATTTTCTTCCAAATCATCTCCCGAAGTCATTTCTTTCATAATACTTTTATGGCAATTTTAACTCCAATCTCTGTGGGACGATATTCGGTATTTTACCATTTTATTACTTGAGAGGCGACATAGTTCTTGTTGGTGCAAGTGTACCCAGCTTTAATATTGTGATATATTTTTGGTACACATAAAATCACATCTCCATATTTATTTTGATGATTACAAAACACACCGCATTCTTTGTTATCTAATATTTTATCTGAGTGTGCAGCATTTAAATAATCTCGATAATATTTATCTGAAGAATCCAAGTCTGAAGATTTTCGTCGTTTTAATTTTAAAATGATAAATCACCCTAAAATAATATACCACTTGGATTTTTCTAATACTGTCTTTTTAAATAAACCAAGTAACATCTTATCATCTTGCTGGATTGCGAAAGATTTGGTTCTAGAAGACACTGCGCATGCGTACTGCTTCCTGCCCTTTGTTCTGGGCGGTATACCGCGGTGAATAGCCGGTATACCGCGGCGGCCTGCTGTACTTCTCTGACTGATTGGAAGTGTTTTTGTCTGGGCGGTATACCGCGGTGTTTAGCCGGTATACCGCGGGTACCATTTCCGTTGGTTTTGCAGGGTTGACCTTCTCTCTGACAAGTACCTTTTCCTCTGCACGGTATACCGCGAGAGTTAGCCGGTATACCGCGAAAGCCTCAGGCCATGTTGCTCATCCAGTATAAATACATGCAAGCACCAGCCTTCAATGCTACCAATTCACAATAACTCTCCCTGCATTTGATAAAGACTCTGCAGCATCCTCTCTTGATATTTAAACTGTTAAAATTATAAAACTCGTTTTTGAGTAAGAAATCTTGAGTTGATAGCAGATTAAAATCTCTCGATTAGTTGAATCAGCAACACAACTCAAGTGATCAAACTCTCTAAAAATATCCAAGTGATAAACCTTATTCAAGAGTGATTATTCATATTAAAATTATACCCTCTTGTAAGTGTTTGAATAGAGTGAGTGATCCACATAAATCTCTCAAAGTAGAGTGATTCGCGTTTGTTGTACTAAGGTTTGTGTTCTACCGTAAAGAACACGTTTTCGTATTGGATCTCCGAGAAGTGTTATTTTTCTCGAGGTGGACTAGCCAACTTTGTGTTTGGTGAACCACTTTAAAAATATCGTTGTCAAGTATTTTCTTTCCCTTATCTATTTACATTTCCGCTGTGCTTTTTAAATTATATCTGTTTATATAAATTGCTTTGCATTTATATTTATTTATATAATATCTGTGTATCTGTTTGTATTTACACTCTTCTGTATTATTCCGTACTTACTCCGTATTTATTTATAAAAAGAATTTTTGAAAGTAAAAGTTTTAAATACAACCTTACCCCCCCCCCCCCCCCCTAGGTTGTCCAACAATTGGTATCAGAGCAGGTCTTTCAAAAATATTCTGCATAAATTTCTTTTATTCCTTTAAATGGCTCAACAAACTAATTTTGTGTTTTCAAAACCCCCTTTGATAGATACTGAAAAGTTT
The DNA here is from genome assembly GCA_033807775.1 of Saussurea involucrata. Lineage (NCBI taxonomy): Eukaryota > Viridiplantae > Streptophyta > Magnoliopsida > Asterales > Asteraceae > Saussurea > Saussurea involucrata. The sequence continues at coordinate 8,436,543 of CM066325.1, read as the reverse complement.
GGCATTTGGGCCGAGCTATTTGAATGTCACGTGCGTGGCAAAAATCAAAAGATTTGGGATATTATAGAAAAAGGGAATTTTAAACCCACCATTGTGAAAGATGATGTTTTTATTGATAAACCTATAGATGAATGGACTACTTCTGATGAAACTCATTTTTGTTTAAACTTTGAAGCTAAGAATATATTATATGCTGCTTTAACAACTGATGAAATTGAAAGAGTATATACATATAAAACTGCAAATCAAATATGGGAAAGTTTAAATAATACTCATCGTGGAAACACGGAGGTTAAATCTAGTAAAGTGAATATTTTAGTTCACGATTATGAACTGTTCGAAATGAAACAAGATGAGTCGATTGACTCAATGTTTAAAAGATTTAACCTTATTGTGACTACGTTGAAAGGTTTGGATCGCACTTATCCTAACGAGGACTATATAAGGAAAATCCTAAGAGCCCTTCCTTCGGAGTGGATGCAAAAGATAACATCTTTAGAAGACTCCCGTGACCTTTCCATAATGAAGATAGATGACTTGATCGGTAATCTTAAAGTGCATGAAATTGCACTTAAAAGAAACAAAGATCGGGAGCAAGTTAAAAAGAAGTCAATCGCTCTCAATGTCTCAACACCAAAAGTCGAGAAGAAAAAGGAGAAAGCTGGCTCCTCAAAAGATCCATCCGAAACTCTCAATGAAGTTGCCATGTTGGTAAGAAACTTTTCCAAGTTTTTTAATAATAATAAATTTTCTAACAATGGCAGATTTCAAAGAAACGGTAACTACCGTCGTGGTGGTGAAAACCGAAGTCGTAAGTTCCATAAACGAGACGAAAAAGTAAAGAAAAATGACGACTCAAGTGGTGACGATAAAGCTAAGCCAAAGAGAGGTTTTTGTTACTCATGTGGCGACAAAGATCATTACGCCAATGAATGTCCTAAAAAGAACAAATTTCAAAATAAGAAGGAGAAAGCCTTCATTGGAGGCGCGTGGAGTGAAAGCGAAGAAGAAGACGAATATCAAGCTATTTGTCTTATGGCCGAAAGCGACGATGAGGTAAAATCTTCTTACTCAGATTATGATAGTGATAATGAAAATAATCTTGAAGAATTATATGAATCATTTCACAAAATGGCTGCTCTTGCAAATCGTTACCAAGACGAAAATTCTAGATTAAAAGAAACGATATCTGCATGTAATAAGGAAATTAATGATGGCAAACAAAAATCTGAAAATGATATGAATATAATTGCTAAATTAGAAACTAAATTAGGAGAAAAAGATTTTTGTAAATCTTGTGATGCTCTAAATAAAGAAATTGCATGCTTAAATAAAAAGTCACATGAAAATATTATTTGTGCAAAATGTGATATTCTTGAGAATGAGATTGCATGTTTAAAAGGAAAATGTGATTCGTATGAAAATGATGATTTATTAGCAAAAGCTTTTCAAAGTAGTAATGAGAAAGTCTTTAACATGCTAAATATGCCTAACCGTATAAAATGTAGAAAAGGTATTGGTTCCGATACGTGCAAAGATAAATGTTCTTGTATGCCCATCAAAAGATTTTATGAATCACCTAAAGTTAATACAAAAAATCAATATGTGCAAAAACCTCCGTATGTGCGTAAAATGAATAATGCAAATAATATACCAAAAAAACCGTATGCTCGCATGTATAACGATAAATATTCTAGACCTAAAAATGATGCGAATATAAATGCTTGCTTTTATGTGTATGATAAATACAATCGCAAAATTAAAATGGTAACTAAATGGATTCCAAAAGGAATGTTTAATAATGATAATCCCGGTGGTATGCGTTTATGGTTTTAAATGTGTTATATATTATATATATATATATATAGTTTAAATATGAATTCTTGTATATATGTTATATATAAGTAATATATTATTTGTATGTACTTTTGTTTATATATATATATACATACGTACTACACATATATATATATATATACTTTCTGTTTGATTCTTTATTATATATATATTGTTTGACTTTTTGATATATTATATATATATATTTTTTTTGGTTGATTTGTTACATATATATATATTCTGTGTATATTTATATATTTATATATATATATTATATATATATATATATATGCTTGTTGGTTTTTTATTAAAACTAATTGTCAAGGACCCACGAGAAATGGGGACCATAAAAATTACATCTTTATTATTGTAGATAAACCTTGATATGGACTGGATACTCGATAGTGGTTGCACACGTCACATGACCGGAAACAATAATCTCTTTTCATCATATAAGTCATGTGATGGTGGACAGGTAATTTTTGGAGGAAACTCCAAAGGAAATATAATTGGGAGAGGTACAGTCTCTTGCAATAATGTTAAATTTCTTGATGTGAATCATGTTGATAATTTACATTTTAATTTGTTAAGTGTTCGCCAATTGTGTAAAAATGGTATAACTGTCGTCTTCGAAGAAGACTCGTGCAAAATCTTGAAAAATGGCAAAGTTCTTTTAACTGGTTCAGTGAAAGGAAATTTATATATTTGCAAAACTGTTGTATCTGAAAATATATGCTTATCTTCTCTTCATGATGTTTCTACTTTATGGCATAGGCGTTTAGGTCACGCTAATCTAAGATTAATGCAAAACTTAAAAAATAAGGAGCTTGTGAGTGACCTGCCAAAATTAAAGTTTGATAATCATTTTTGTGATGCTTGTCGTGTCGGCAAACAACATCACGTTTCTCATAAATCAAAAAATGTTATTTCTACTCAAAGAGTTTTAGAACTTTTACATATGGATCTTTTTGGCCCAATGGCTATTCAAAGTTTTGGAGGAAATTTTTATACTTTGGTTATTGTAGATGATTATTCCCGTTATACTTGGACTCTATTTTTGAGACATAAAAATGAGGCTTTCGAAAAGTTTAAATTTTTAGGAAAAAGAATTCAAAACCAACAAGGTTGTACGATTGTTTCAATACGTACGGACCATGGACGAGAATTCGATAATGAAGTACAATTTGGTGCCTTTTGTGATAAACATGGTATAACTCATAACTTTTCGGCTCCTCGAACTCCTCAGTCAAATGGAGTTGTTGAAAGGAAAAATCGAACGTTGCAAGAAATGAGTAGAACTATGCTAAACGAACATCAAGTTCCCCAAAAGTTTTGGTGTGATGCCGTTGCTACCGCGACCTATGTGCTTAACCGTGTCCTAATTAGAAGTATCCTAAATAAGACACCCTATGAACTTTACCGTGGTAGAAAACCTTCCTTAGCTCACCTGAAAGTTTTTGGATGTAAATGTTTCATTTTAAACACCAAATCCTATCTAACCAAATTCGATGCCAAAGCCTATGAGGGAGTGTTCCTAGGTTACTCTTGGAATAGCAAAGCCTATAGAATTCTAAATAAGGAGACCATGGTTGTAGAAGAATCCCTAAATGTTAGCTTTGACGAGAGTCCTCCCAAACCGAGTGCACCCTTAGCAAATGACAATATCCGTGAGGGAGACGTCTTAGCACAACAACTTAGCAACTTGGATTTAGGTACCCAACCTTCCACAAATAATATTGAATCTAGTGATGCCCCTCCTTGCTTTATTCCACAAGGTATAGATGATCCTAACCTTAGAACCGCTCGAGGCCATCCCGTAGATCAAATTATAGGTGACCTAAACCAAAGGACAACTAGATCACAAATCCATACCCATTGTGCTTTCCATGCCTTTATCTCAACCATAGAACCTAAAACCATAGATGAAGCTTTAGGTGATGAGGATTGGATAATGGCCATGCAAGAAGAGTTAAACCAATTTACTAGGAATGATGTGTGGGACTTAGTTCCTTGCCCTAGTAGTCAAACCATTATTGGCACAAGATGGGTCTTCCGTAACAAGGTAGACGAGAACGGTGGAGTCACACGAAACAAGGCACGTTTAGTTGCCAAGGGGTACAATCAACAAGAAGGTATAGATTATGATGAAACCTTTGCACCGGTTGCAAGGTTGGAGTCTATTCGAATGCTTCTCGCTTTTGCAAATGCTAAAGATTTTAAATTATTTCAAATGGATGTTAAAAGTGCTTTCTTAAATGGTATTATAAATGAGGAGGTATACGTTTCTCAACCTCCCGGTTTTGAAAATCCGACACATGTTTATAAATTGAAAAAGGCGCTTTATGGTTTAAAGCAAGCTCCGCGTGCGTGGTATGATAGATTAAAAACCTTTCTAATTGTTAGTGGTTATATTATGGGTAAAATAGATAATACTTTGTTTGTGAAATATGATCAAAATGATATTGTAGTTGTGCAAGTATATGTTGATGATATTATTTTTGGTTCCACTAATGAAAAACTGTGTAATGAATTTTCTGCGAAAATGACAAGCGAGTTTGAAATGAGCATGATGGGAGAGTTAAAATACTTCTTAGGATTGCAAATCAAACAATGTGAAACTGGTATTTTTATTAGTCAATCTAAATATTGTAAAGATATGTTGAAAAAGTTTAACTTTGAAAATGTCAAACCCGTTGAAACTCCAATGACCACAAACTTACAATTATCTCGTGACGAGGAGGGAAACGATTTTAATGAAAAGATTTATCGTGGAATGATTGGTAGTTTATTATATTTAACTGCTAGTAGACCTGATATTATGTTTAGTGTATGTTTATGTGCTCGTTTTCAATCTTCACCTAAACAAACTCACTATGAAGCTGTCAAGCGTATTTTTCGATATTTACGAGGTACTACTAATCTTGGCTTATGGTATGCAAAGCAACCCGAGTTAGAAGTAACGTGTTTCACCGATTCCGATCTTGGTTGATCTATTGTTGACCGAAAAAGTACTAGTGGGGTATGTGCCTTTATAGGTCTCTCACTTGTGTCTTGGTTCTCCAAGAAACAACAATCCGTAGCGTTGTCTACTACCGAAGCGGAATATGTAGCCGCCGCAAGAGCATGTGCTCAAGTCCTATGGATGAAACACACACTTACCGACTTTGAGGTACATCTAACCAAAATTCCAATTATGTGTGATAACTCAAGTGCCATAAACTTAAGCAAAAATCCCGTGCTACATTCTCGTACCAAACATATTGAATTGAGACATCACTTTTTACGAGATAATGTTCAAAAAGGCCAAATCGTGCTTGAAAAGGTTGATTCGGAAGATAATTTGGCCGATATTTTTACTAAAGCTCTTAACAAAAAAGCTTTCTTTAAATTAAGACTTGGTTTAGGCATGCTCGAGTATAACCCTTAAAAATACTAATTCTCAAATACTTCATATTTTTAAGGGGGAGCATCTTTCAAGGGGGAGCATAGCGTCTTTCCTAACCCTTTTTGCTTCGACAAAAGGGGGAGAGAAACCGAGTATGCTCTCGTGTTTAGCGTTGTGTTTGTCATCATCAAAAAGGGGGAGATTGTTGGTGCAAGTGTACCCAGCTTTAATATTGTGATATATTTTTGGTACACATAAAATCACATCTCCATATTTATTTTGATGATTACAAAACACACCGCATTCTTTGTTATCTAATATTTTATCTGAGTGTGCAGCATTTAAATAATCTCGATAATATTTATCTGAAGAATCCAAGTCTGAAGATTTTCGTCGTTTTAATTTTAAAATGATAAATCACCCTAAAATAATATACCACTTGGATTTTTCTAATACTGTCTTTTTAAATAAACCAAGTAACATCTTATCATCTTGCTGGATTGCGAAAGATTTGGTTCTAGAAGACACTGCGCATGCGTACTGCTTCCTGCCCTTTGTTCTGGGCGGTATACCGCGGTGAATAGCCGGTATACCGCGGCGGCCTGCTGTACTTCTCTGACTGATTGGAAGTGTTTTTGTCTGGGCGGTATACCGCGGTGTTTAGCCGGTATACCGCGGGTACCATTTCCGTTGGTTTTGCAGGGTTGACCTTCTCTCTGACAAGTACCTTTTCCTCTGCACGGTATACCGCGAGAGTTAGCCGGTATACCGCGAAAGCCTCAGGCCATGTTGCTCATCCAGTATAAATACATGCAAGCACCAGCCTTCAATGCTACCAATTCACAATAACTCTCCCTGCATTTGATAAAGACTCTGCAGCATCCTCTCTTGATATTTAAACTGTTAAAATTATAAAACTCGTTTTTGAGTAAGAAATCTTGAGTTGATAGCAGATTAAAATCTCTCGATTAGTTGAATCAGCAACACAACTCAAGTGATCAAACTCTCTAAAAATATCCAAGTGATAAACCTTATTCAAGAGTGATTATTCATATTAAAATTATACCCTCTTGTAAGTGTTTGAATAGAGTGAGTGATCCACATAAATCTCTCAAAGTAGAGTGATTCGCGTTTGTTGTACTAAGGTTTGTGTTCTACCGTAAAGAACACGTTTTCGTATTGGATCTCCGAGAAGTGTTATTTTTCTCGAGGTGGACTAGCCAACTTTGTGTTTGGTGAACCACTTTAAAAATATCGTTGTCAAGTATTTTCTTTCCCTTATCTATTTACATTTCCGCTGTGCTTTTTAAATTATATCTGTTTATATAAATTGCTTTGCATTTATATTTATTTATATAATATCTGTGTATCTGTTTGTATTTACACTCTTCTGTATTATTCCGTACTTACTCCGTATTTATTTATAAAAAGAATTTTTGAAAGTAAAAGTTTTAAATACAACCTTACCCCCCCCCCCCCCCCTAGGTTGTCCAACAGTTCTAAATAAGTATACTTGCTTATTGGTTCTATTAAGTGTATTCAAAGCACGGTCTCCTACACATCAAGTTTTTGGCGCCGTTGCCGGGGATTGGTAAGCTAAAACTCTATAAAAGTATTTTTAAAGATTTGGTTTTTCTAGCACCGTTGGAAATTTTAAAGATTTTCTGAAAGTGGTGTATGCCAAGAATATCACGTGGGGAACTTCTCGAGTTAGATCCGGATATTGAGAGAACTTTTCGTCAAAGAAGAAGAATTCAAAGAATATCAAACTCTCTCAATATGGACGGACCCCCACCCGGTTTTGAAAATAGACCACCAAATCCACCACCTTTAGAAAATCCCGTTCGGCCACCTTTGGAAAATCAAATGAGACCACCCTTAGAAAATCCAATTCGGCCTCCACCAATTTTTGGAAATAATCGTCAAAACCCACCTTTTCAACAAAACCCACCACTTTTTGGTAATCCACCGTTTATTCCATTTCAACAAAATCCACCTTTTCAACAACATCCACCACATAACAATGAGGAAGGAGATGATAATGGATCTATTGGTAATGTTGAACCACTTAATATCATTGATCTTGCAAACTCGAAAGATGGAAGAATTATGGACTACGCAATCCCAAATTTTGAGCAATTAAATTCTGGGATTGTTAGGCCACAATTAGATACTTTACATTTCGAACCAAAACCCATCATGTTTCATATGTTGCAAGCTAATGGTCAATTTGCCGGATTACCATCGGAGGATCCCCACTCTCATTTAAAATCTTTTATGGAGATCACCGATGTTTTTCTAATCCCGGGAGTTTCACCGGAAGCCTTAAGGCTTACGTTGTTCCCGTTTTCTTTAAGGGACAAGGCAAGAGTATGGTTCAATTCATTAACACCAGGTTCAGTACCATCTTGGGGTGATATGGCTGAAAAGTTTTTGCGAAAATATTTTCCACCTACCCGTAATGCTAAGTCCAGAAACGAAATTTGCATGTTTAAACAAATGGACGATGAAGCAATTCCCGATGCTTGGGAAAGGTTTAAAGAATTATTAAGGAAATGCCCTCACCATGGCATTCCCTACTGCATTCAACTTGAGACGTTTTACAATGGACTCGATTCCAATGCAAAACAAATGCTCGATGCGACTTCAGGAGGGGCCTTTACCTTTAACACCTACAATACCGGGTATGAAATTCTTGAAAAGATTTCAGCAAACAATGGACAATGGGCTGATCCAAGAGCTCAAATTTCAAATCAAAAGAAGACTGTTGGGATGCATGAAATTGATGCATACACTGCATTGACAGCTCAGCTTGCTTCCATGACTAATATGCTTAAAAACATCACTTCCGGTCAAGTGAAGCCAACGTACATGACACTTCAACTAACCTAATGCCTTTATCTGTTTTCAGGAAACTTGGCTTGGGAAAAGTGAAGCCAACGTACATGACACTTCAACTCGCGGATAGATCGCTCATATATCCATATGGAGTGATAGAAGACGTACTGATCAAGGTTGACAAGTTCTACTTCCCGGTAGACTTTGTGGTGCTGGATATGGATGAAGACGAAAAGGTTCCGCTGATATTAGGAAGATCCTTTCTAGCCACGAGCAGAGCGCTGATAGATATGGAGGAAGGAGAGATGACATTGAGAGTCGGAGGCGAGAAAGTAGTGTTCAAGATGTTCGAGAGTGGGAGGCGTAGAGACGGAGTTGGTCAAGGAGAGCCAGATGTGGAAGAATCCGCGAAGAACCGCAGGTGTGGGCGATTCGATTCCGCGGATACCGAACCAAGTTGAGAGCCACACAGTCGTGCCACGACTTTAACTACGACGCTGGGTGGGAGGCAACCCACCGAGGTTTGCGTTTTCTTTTTCTAGCTATGTTTGTGAGTGTTTTTATTAAAAAAAACGAAAAATGAAAAAAGTGAACAGAGACATACACGACTTTCTGCGCGACTTGCAAGTCGCGTGGAAAGTTGCGGGACCCTCTGTTGGGTTTTTCCCTTCTTGCTTTGTGTGTTTCGTTTCTTTCTTTCTTTCGCCTTTTGCTTTGTTGCCTTTTGTTTGTGCAGTATCTCTCTCCCTTTTCCCCGATGTCTCTGATTGGCGCTCGAATCTTACAAAAATTTCCTCCATTTGGGCAAACAGGTACGCTCTAACTTTGTCTGTTTAACGAGTGATGTATGATATTTGGCTTCTTAGTAGTAAACGAGATGCAACAAACCTAAGTTTCACTTAGGTTCGGGGTGCCTCACCTTTTCAAACATCAACACACTCAATTTTAATCCTGTGCAAACCTCGGTTTCACCGAGGTTTGGGGTTGGCGTTTATTTTGACAAACCTAGGCCACGACCTAGGTTTGGGGTGCCCATTTTGAAAATGTTTAGGCTAGCTCTTTGATGCTTCTTGTTAATATTTGGTCTTGCCTGTCTGATAACTGCCATAACTGCACAACGATACTCGTCTCATTTGGTATCGCCTACACCGACACTTGCGCATTGGGGACAATGTGTGGGTAAGGTTTGGGGTTGCCCAATCGGGCCCACGTTATGCACGTAGATTTCCTACACTTCTGAGTGTCTAGATCGCATTAGCTAAATTATTTTGTTTTGAACGATTGAGACCGACCATTGTGGGAAGAATCTTGTGATAGTGACATGACCATTAGGGAAGGACCGGGAAAGGACATGACTAGGGACATTAGTGGAGACCACCCAATAGCGAGTTTTGAGCCTAAAAGACGTTTTTCATTTCGAGGGATTTAAACACTTAATTCATGTACACTTTTCGAGTTCCTTGTCGTGAATATAGAGTGATCTCGCTATATTATTGCATTGATTAGCAAAGACAACCATCGGGATATTGGGTAAGGGTATAGTAGACCAGATCGTGTGGACCTCAAGAGATGATTCCAGGCATTGTGTGTATGCTTAACCCATTTTTAGCTATCGCCCCTTTCGACCCATTATGTGTGTACCCATAACCCATTTTTGCAGCCAAACACTCAGCTTATTCGTTTCTAAACCCTAGCCAAAAGCCTTAGCTAACCCTTATTCGAAAGTGTGTCAAACAGAGGCGGTAATGAACTGCGATAGACATAGAAGAAAAGAAAGAACACAAGCCAGTCATGAAAATAAATAGAAAAGAGGGCCAATGCAGCCCTAATCAAATAAAGAGGACCAATGAAGTCCCAACTAAAAAAACAGTTAGTTTAGATATTATCTACAGCAGAAAATAAGAGAGTTAGAGCGACTCCAGCAGTGACAAAGAGGGCCAAATGATAGAAATAAAGTTAGAAATTTCAGAATTGTTAAAGTTTGACACACCAAGGATCTTTGAACCGTTTTTCCGCTTCGTTTCTTAACCATAACCCTAGCCCCATTATAACCATTGTAAAGACCTAGATGACCTTCTGGAAAACGTGATTAGAGTATGCGACCACCTTTACTGATATTCCCTGTCTTGCTACTTGATTCCTTCTTGAGATCAACTTTTTGGACATTTGTGCGTCTTTCATTAGAGTTGTCATGTAATATTTGAGTATTCTTGTACATAACTTCCTATACATGACAAAATGTGCGATAACCTAGGTTCGAGCGAAATGAGAGTATCCTGTGAGGTAGGGTCGAGGCGAAATGTTTTCCCTAGTACAACCTTGATGTAATCAGGAACAGTTACGAGTTCAACTCACAATGGAAGGTCATAGATCAAACAGAATAAGAATGAGGCGATAGTGAGATAGGCATTCACGGGTATGGGAAATCACCAGTGCATTATGTGGTACCGATTGAGAGTTGTGCAGTTATTATATTTCACTGATGTATGTTTTTATTCTATTTTATCGCTAATTTGCTTGGGGACAAGCAACGCTCGGTTTGGGGTTGTTGATAACGCCACTTTTTGGCGTTATTTTCGGTCCTGAAACCAATGAGATTGGCTTGTATTTAAGCAAAGAAGCGGAATTTTATGGTTTATCTAGTGGAATGTACAGGTATTTTAAAAGGCAGTAATCATCGAGAAAAGAAGCTGAAAAGAGCCCAAAAAGAGCCAAAACAGAAGCCCGAGATCCAAGCCCAAGACCCGCACCAGAACCCGAACCAGGACCCGAACTTGATCCAGACACCATCAGAACACGCGCGACTTTCCACGCGGTTTGCAAACCGCAGGACAAGTCACGGAACCCTCTGTTCCAGACTTTAACTTTGGCGTTTTTCCGGATTTTAGGTCATTCTCGACACAGCTCTCACACGACGAACGAGAGCAGTTAAGGGGCGATTTTCAGAGGTTTTTCGGAGCTTTTGGAGCCACGATAGAGGATCGATTGGAGTCACGTTCAACAGATAAAGTAGATACGAGCACACGAGAAGGGAGTCACCATTACATTCATCGTTTCCATATTCATTATGTTTGCACACATTTTTCCATCTTCTTTCTTTGTGTTTGAATCCACCACGAACATGAACTAATCCTTAGATGTTGGGGGTTGGAATGAATTTGGTTTAAGCATGTGAACATATGACTTGAGACTTTTATCAGTTTTCTTATTCTCGACACAGCTCTCACACGACGAACGGGAGCAGTTAAGGGGCGATTTTCAGAGGTTTTTCGAAGCTTTTGGAGCCACGATAGAGTATCGATTGGAGTCACGTTCAACACGTAAAGCAGATACGAGCACATGAGAAGGGAGTCACCATTACATTCATCGTTTCCATATTCATTATGTTTGCACACGTTTTTCCATCTTCTTTCTTTGTGTTTGAATCCACCACCAACATGAACTAATTTCTAGATGTTGGGGGTTAAAATGAATTTGGTTTATAGTATATGAACATGTGATTTGAACTTTTATCAGTTTTCTTATTTAATGAAGCATGTGATTTGGTTTTTAATGCTTTTGTGAGTTTAGCTAGCTTTCAATTGTTGTGTTGTTCTCAATTAAGTTCGAGAGAATTAATTGTCAACTAGAACTAGAAAATTGCATGCCTAAGGTGAGAAAGGGGATATAGATATACCGAGTAAGCCTTAGTCCCATTACAATCTTGAGCTTAATGTGTTTTGAATTACATAGGTTGAGATCGAGAGATAAAACTTATGTTTTCAAGATAAAAACCGTGGTTGCTTGAGAAAGAACAATGCTTTTAAAATAAAACCCGCTGTTGCTTGAGAAAGAACAACGGTGATCTAAAGATTGGGTATTCATTAAAGAGAACGACTGGTAATTGTTTTGAGTCAGCTGTTTATATGTGAGAACCATTGGATTTCCAACCCTCAACTGTTTTCTCTATCAAAGTTTCTTAAGTTGTTTACTGTTCCGTGTTTGATTTAGTTTGTTTGCAATTAATTAGTTATAAACCACAACTCAAAATATCAATCGTTCAGTTAATAGCAATTGTAGTCATTGTGATACTTAGTTCCTATTTCCCTGTGTTCGATACTCGTACTTTCTAAGTACTATTACTTGATTTCGACCCGTACACTTGCGGTAAGATTTAGGGGGGGTGTGAACCCGCCTATCAACCGGTCCTTGAGCTTGAAGAACGAAGGGAGCAGGGGCGGAGCTCTGTATGTCCAAGCAGTTTCCTGTACTCCCGCTCAACTTATTTTCACAAATAAGATATTTTTTTGTTATGAAAGGTGCATGACACTAAACTTCAAGAGATGTTTCAGGATATTAGGAAATATAAGGAACTGTCAACAAAAAACAGAAAATGTACCTCGAAATCAACATAGAAAGAAGTAAAGTATAGAGTAAACTACAAATTTGGTCCTTGTGAATTGTCAAATGACACTTTTAGTCCTTGCAGTTATAAATTACAAGATAATCATCATGGCCTGCAGAAATGTCTGACTTTGATCTCTCTCTTTAGGTAGCGTTTGGTACGCAGACCGGATGGGACGGAACAGGACAAGACTGGAGGAGATGATTTTAATCTAGGTTTAGCTATCTGATGTTGGAAAAAGGGGTATTTAGTAATCTTATGTTTTAGTTCCATGTTGTTCCACCTATTTTACCGGAACAAAAAATCTTAAGTTTTGTCCCATGAAAACTGATTTTTGTCCCATGGCATACCAAACATGGGACTATTTTTTTGTCCCGTCCCATCCCACCCAGTCTGCGTACCAAACGCACCTTAGTAATCTTTAAACAATTACATTAAACAATGGACAAAAAACTTCAGTTAGGCTCAAACTAATGATAAACCATAGTACCATACGGATCAAATTTATAGTTTACTCTAAACTTTAAATAAATAGTTAAAAACATAAATAAAAAAGGGAAATTAATTAAAATACCCTAAGTTTGACCTTTTCTTACATAAATGCCCAAAATCTCGACATCTTTACCAAAATGCCCTAATTTTCCGCGGTGGGCCCCGCGATCGCGGGCTAGGGCCTACGTGGCACCCTTGTTTGGCCAAAGTGTCCCGCGGAGCCCCTCAACTATGGCCGCAGTGACACTTTTGGTCCCTCCCCGCGGAGGATGCCTGCGATGGGCAAAAAAATTACACTTTTGGCCCCTGTACTTGAACGAATCTTGCATGTTTTTACTGTTTTTTCCACAATTATTGTACTTTGAAGACCAATTTGTGGTTGAAATTCACTGGCTTGTTTCATCAATGTTGAATCAGTGTATTTGGAATACCAATTTATGGATGAAATGAGAGATTGGTTGTCATCAATGTTGGTTGTTTCATCCATAAATAGATGTAAAAGGCAATCCATAATCCACACCGATTCCATACTTCTTGCTTGCTTTCTTTCTTCAATATTTTGTTTTTGAGATACTACTGAAAAAATGAGTTCATCTGTTGCAAAAGCTAAGCTATATTTCTGTTTCGATGGTGAATGGGTGCAAGATAACAATGAGTGGAATTTTGCTTATAAATCTAAGCATGGTGTAAAAGTGTCAGTAAACTATACTTATCAGAAGTTTGTTGCATACGCCATGCAAAAAAGTGGAATCAACCCTTCTGCTGTTTGCAAGTTAGTGTTTAAGAATGGTGATGGGTCATTTGTGGAGTTATCCAACGATGGGGATATCTCTGGTTTTCTGCACTTTACAGCGGATTCAGAAAGACCGCCATTACTTTTTGTGTATGCCGAATCCGACGAAGGTGACGACGACGCTGATGACGAAGACCTCCAAATAGAGCAGCCTGATTCTCAATTTCAGCCGTCCCACGACCCAACAGTTCATTTGGATCATGCATATGGTCTTAACGACTGTATTCCTGATTATGTTCCGAAGACGCAACAGCAACAACCACAAGAAGAACGTTGTGCTGGAGTTGCTGATGACGAAACCTATGTTTTCAAAACGGGTAATGCTGATATAGACAGATCAGATACCGATACCGATAGTGATGATCACGAAGAATATACCCCTAGTAGAAAATCATTTAGTCAGTTAAATGACTATTTTGATATGCCCCCTATTCTTCCAGACCAGAATACCCAGACACAAACCTACGAACCTACACCTTATAATCGCAGTTTAAGGTTAAAAGTAGGTCAGATATTTGATTCGAAGGATCACTTGGCAAGTCAGGTCGGACTTAAGTTCTTGGAAGAGGGTTTCGAAAGTCACATGCCGAAATCCGACAAAAGTAGATACATAGTTAAATGTGCGAGAGAAAACTGTAAGTGGAGGATGTACGCGATTCCCGCGGGAGAGAAAGGAGGGGCGTTACTTATTAGAAATTTGCACGACGTACACACTTGTACGAGGACGCAACTGAATCCCCACCACAAACAAGCCACCAAAAGGACTTTGGGTGCGATACTGAAAAACAATTTTCTTGATGCTAGCAGGTCATTGCATCCAAAGGACATCGTGGACGATGTTCACCAGCAGTTCGGCGTCACGATTGGTTACCACCAAGCTTGGCGTGCGCGATGCAGGGCACTGCTATTGGTGAGAGGCACGTTCGAGGAGTCGTATGAACGACTCCCAACATATTTATATAATTTGCAACTGCAGAATCCTGGTACTGTCACGCAGCTACGGACCGATTCACATGGACGGTTTGAGATGTGCTTCGTGGCCCTTGGACTCGTGGTACGTATTTTAACACGTCATATGTTTACACATTATAAACTATAACATTTACAAAGGAAAACCACCTATGTTTTTGCAGATCCGCACATTTCTGGAAAATCTACGTCGTGTCCTGGTAATAGACGCTGCCCATTTAAAGGGCCGTTACTTGGGTATGATGTTCCTGGCGGTTGCCATGGACGGGGATAACTCCATCGTTCCAGTAGCTTTCGGCGTAGGCAAGTCCGAAACCGTGGACGAGTGGGCTTGGTTTCTGTCCATGTTGAGACAAGCTATCGGAGACCCGCAAGGGTTGGTGTTTATGTCCGACAAGGCTCCTTCCATAAGCGCCGCAATCTCTGCCATGTACCCTGTTAGACAACCTAGGGGGGGGTAAGGTTGTATTTAAAATCTTTTACTTTCAAAAATTCTTTTATAAATAAATACAGTACAGAAACAGTATAAATAAATCAGAGTATATAAATAATAAATAAACAACAATTATATAAACAGATATAATTTAAATGCACAGCGGAATAAATAAAGAGATAAAGGTTAGAGATACTTGACACGGAGATTTACTGATTTACCACCAACTGTGATAAACCAGCAGCCGAGACACTTCCCGACACGATCCAATAAATATATTCTTTACGGTAGAATACAAACCAAATACAGAGCAAAGTAAACGGTTCTCTAAGCCTCAGCTTATTGAGATGTACAGGATCACACACCCGTTATTCAAATACTTACAAGAGGAGTATAACTCACAATGGGTAATCACTCTTGTATAATATCTCACACTTGGATATTTTATAAAAAAAAGATTTATAAAATATATATATTAAAAATGAGAGAGATCAGATGAGCAGTGATGGTGTTGGTTGAATCTGTATTGTCTTTGTCTTCCTTCTTCATCACCAGCATGCTTCTTTATATATCAGCATCTCCAACGGATATATGAGGCGCGGTATACCGCCAAATGCACGCGGTATACCGTGCAGTAAAAAGGACACTGACACACAACGGCTCTCATGCAAAGTTGACTTCTGGAAAACGTACCCGCGGTATACCGGCTAGGACTCGCGGTATACCGCCGTCAGAAAAAGTACTTGCAACCAATCAGAGATGCACACGGAGCCTGCCGCGGTATACCGGCTGAACACCCGCGGTATACCGGCCAATATGTACCCGCGGTATACCGGCTCTATCTTCGCGGTATACCTGCGTCAGAAAGTGGTTGCAGAAACAGTACGCATGGCAGATACTTCTAGAACCAAAATTTCTTTTAAAATATTATTTAAAAGGTTTTTAGAAATATCCAAGTGGTATATTATTTTAGGGTGTTTATCATTATTAGTTATAAACAATGATGACGACGTAAACACTTCCGTCTTGAACCCTTCAGATTAAATCTTCGTGTTCTTCAACAACTGCACACTTGGATTAAATTGTTAGATAAACAATAATGCGGTGTGTTTGTAATCATCAAAATAAATATATAAAATATATAGAGATGTGGTACACTTGCACCAACAATCTCCCCCTTTTTGATGATGACAAACACAACCGCTAAGCAAGAGCATGTGCGGTTTCTCTCCCCCGTTTGTCGAAACAAAAAGGGTCAAGAAAGACGGTATGCTTCCCCTCGAGAGATGCTCCCCCTCAAAATATGCATATAATTGAGGTAGCATAAACTCATGGGTAAAGAGCTAAAACGCTCCCCCTCAAATTAATAACGATATCAATTTGATTTTATAAAATTTGAGGGATAAAATAAGCATAATAAATGACATGAAACAAAATAACCAAAAAGAAACACTTGCACCAAAAAGGATCTTAAGGCTTCGATTTTCGGTTAATTTTATGTGATAAAAAAATCACCACGTATTATGACCTCGTCAGGTAACCACGTATTATAACCTCGGCAGGTAACCACGTATTATAACCTCGGCAGGTAACCACGTATTATAACCTCGGCAGGTAACCACGTATTATAACCTCGGCAGGTAACCACGTATTATAACCTCGGCAGGTAACCACGTATTATAACCTCGGCAGGTAACCACGTATTATAACCTCGGCAGGTAACCACGTATTATAACCTCGGCAGGTAACCACGTATTATAACCTCGGCAGGTAACCACGTATTATAACCTCGGCAGGTAACCATCTACAAAAGGCAAAGAAAATATTTCGTGGTACCCTTTTCTTATGGGTCCTTTTAACAGTTAGTATAAAAACATAAACTGCAAAAAAATATGTTGTCGACATAAAACAAAATACGACAACATATAAAACCATAAAAATGGTTTAAAACCACAAACGCATCCCACCGGGATTGTCAACATTAAACATTCCTTTCGGAATCCATTTTCTAACCATTTTTATTTTACGATCGTATTTATCATAGACGTAAAATGAAGCATGCAAATTTACATTATTCTTTGGTCTAGAAAATTTGCTATTATACATGCAAGCATACGGTTTCCTTCCATAATTCACATTTTTTATTTTTGACATATATGGAGGTTTTCTCGTATCAACTTTAGGAGATGCAAAAAATCTTTTAATGGGTTTACACGAACATTTATCAACACATGTATCGGAACCAATGCCTTTATGACAATTTATACGATTAGGCATATTTAGCATTTTAAGCACTTTATCATTGCTATTTTGAAAAGCATTTGCTAATAAATTATCTTTCTCATGCGATTTACATTTTGCTTTTAAACAAGCAATTTCATCTTCAAGAATATTGCATTTACCACATACAACTTTTTCACATGTTATTTTCTCTAAACATGCAATTTTATCATTTAAGACAATGCAAGATTTGCAAACAATATTTTCGCATGCTTTCTTTTCTAAAGTGATAACTTTATCATTTAACTCATTTTTGATTTTATTATCACATGCAATGGTTTGTTTACAATTATTCAACTCATTTTGACATAATAATAATTCTTCTTTTAATTTAGCATTCTCATTTTTATAACTATTTACGAGAACAATCAATTTTTGAAAAGAGACATTTAACATATCAATATCATCATCGTTATCACTACAACTAGAATAACTTGAGTATGAAGTACATACCTCTTTCTCGCAGTCGACGATGAGACACGTTTCTTCATTTCTTTGATCTCGGGTTTCGTCTCTCTTTTCTTTTGAGTTTCCACCATAGGTGATGTTCAAGTTCTCCCAAATATCACGAGCAGTTTCAAAGAGATAAACACGCTCAATATCATCGTTAGTAAGAACCGAAAAGAGAAAATTTTTGGCTTCATAATTTAAACAATAATTAGCCTCATCTTCGTCGGACCATTCCGAGCTAGGTTTTTCAACAACTTTGTTGTTTTGAAATTTTGTGGGTTTGAAATTTCCTTTAATAATAATATCCCAAATTTTTTGATTTATCCCACGAACGTGACATTCAAATAGCTCGGCCCAAATGCCAAACTTTTCAGTATCTATCAAAGGAGGTTTTGAAAACACAAAATTAGTTTGTTGAGCCATTTAAAAGAATTGAAGAAATAACTTTAAAAATTTAAACAGATAATTTTTGAAAGCCCTGCTCTGATACCAAATGTTAGACAACCTAGGGGGGGTAAGGTTGTATTTAAAATCTTTTACTTTCAAAAATTCTTTTATAAATAAATACAGTACAGAAACAGTATAAATAAATCAGAGTATATAAATAATAAATAAACAACAATTATATAAACAGATATAATTTAAATGCACAGCGGAATAAATAAAGAGATAAAGGTTAGAGATACTTGACACGGAGATTTACTGATTTACCACCAACTGTGATAAACCAGCAGCCGAGACACTTCCCGACACGATCCAATAAATATATTCTTTACGGTAGAATACAAACCAAATACAGAGCAAAGTAAACGGTTCTCTAAGCCTCAGCTTATTGAGATGTACAGGATCACACACCCGTTATTCAAATACTTACAAGAGGAGTATAACTCACAATGGGTAATCACTCTTGTATAATATCTCACACTTGGATATTTTATAAAAAAAAGATTTATAAAATATATATATTAAAAATGAGAGAGATCAGATGAGCAGTGATGGTGTTGGTTGAATCTGTATTGTCTTTGTCTTCCTTCTTCATCACCAGCATGCTTCTTTATATATCAGCATCTCCAACGGATATATGAGGCGCGGTATACCGCCAAATGCACGCGGTATACCGTGCAGTAAAAAGGACACTGACACACAACGGCTCTCATGCAAAGTTGACTTCTGGAAAACGTACCCGCGGTATACCGGCTAGGACTCGCGGTATACCGCCGTCAGAAAAAGTACTTGCAACCAATCAGAGATGCACACGGAGCCTGCCGCGGTATACCGGCTGAACACCCGCGGTATACCGGCCAATATGTACCCGCGGTATACCGGCTCTATCTTCGCGGTATACCTGCGTCAGAAAGTGGTTGCAGAAACAGTACGCATGGCAGATACTTCTAGAACCAAAATTTCTTTTAAAATATTATTTAAAAGGTTTTTAGAAATATCCAAGTGGTATATTATTTTAGGGTGTTTATCATTATTAGTTATAAACAATGATGACGACGTAAACACTTCCGTCTTGAACCCTTCAGATTAAATCTTCGTGTTCTTCAACAACTGCACACTTGGATTAAATTGTTAGATAAACAATAATGCGGTGTGTTTGTAATCATCAAAATAAATATATAAAATATATAGAGATGTGGTACACTTGCACCAACATACCCAAACGCCCCTCACGCCATATGCTGTCGACATTTGGAGATGAACGCCAAAACCAGGGACAAACGTATTACCACCTACAAGGATGTCTACTAGGCGGCATGCAAAGCATATACGGATCGGGAGTTTAACCAGTACATGAATCTTCTACGAGTTAGTACCAAGGAAGCAGCCAAAGTCATGGACGAAGCTGGACCGGAGAAGTGGTCCGCGACCCATTTTCCTGGACAACGGTATGACATTCTGACCTCCAATAGTGCAGAGTCGGTGAATGCACTCTCCCATTTTACGCGTAGATGTCCTATTGTTAATCTTATGGACTACTTTCGGACCTTTCAACAAGAGTGGTACCAACTTCGACGCCGAAAAGGAGCTGAGTTGCAACATGCACTCACACCAGCGGCGGATGAGATAGTTCTCCGCAGGGCGCGTCACGCGGCGACATGGAGTGTAAGAGAAATCGGGTATGGGAGGTACGAGGTTCTGGATGACCATCTTCACGCGACTGTGCATATGACCGACCACACTTGTTCGTGTTGCGAATGGCAAAAATCTGGGTTACCGTGCGGCCATGCCATCGCTGCGGCAATACATATGGGTCGTAGAGATTGCAGCGACTTGGCTGTAGTTTTCTTCAGGTCCGAAACTTACCGGAGAACATACGTGGAGGTAATAAATCCAGCTGGACCCCCCTGAAGCATAGGTGCATCCACCCGACCCACTTCCGCCATGCTATCCATCTTTAAACGATAAGAACAGAGTCGGGAGACCGAGAAAGAACGACCGACGTCCATCACGTGGTGAAGGTTTGATACAACGAAAATGTACTCGGTGCCAATGCGTAGGACATACTCGTGGAGAGTGTCCAAATCCCGCCCCTTCAACCGTGCCAAGGAGTAGACGCACAAGCAGTCAACTAAGTAACATCGCGGGCCCGTCGGAGCTTGAACCACATGGAACTATATCACATGATACTGTTGATCTGAACGTTGATTTCCCTTGATTGGGACGATAAATATTGTATGTTTAGTGCGTTGTAATTTATCAAACATAACTTATGTGCGTTGATCTGAACATTGATTGGGATCAGTTATCTTTTGAAAGGTACTTGAAACAGAACATGGGATGATGATCATAATGGTAGTAGTCTAAATGGAGAGAATAATAATGGTTATATAGAACTATATCATATGATAGCGTTGATAGGGACCTAAGTTGTGTTAGAGAAAAGACATGGACCTAAGTTGTGTTAGAGCAAAGATAGGGACCTAAGTGCAGTAAAAGCATCCACATTTGCCTATAAATAACCTACGCTAGATTAGTCGTAAAACACATAAACGATAACATATTATTCGTTAACGTATTCATACATGGCATCCCCAAACCTTCATGTTTGGTGCTTTAGGCGTTTATCTGAATCGCTTTCAGACACTGGCAAAGAGTTATATGGTTAGTGTTCATGTTTCATTGAGTTTTTTCCTTGTTTCTACGAACTAACTATATTAATTAATGTTCATCAACAGATAAATATCCACAGTTGTTCACCATGAAAGTCCACCATGGTGGTTACTTCACGGAACCACCCAAAAGACATTATTTTCGTGGTCTAGAAATTTATGTTGACATGTTAGATGTGGAGGATCTTTCTATGCAACTGCTTGAACAGATCATGAAAGAGTTGGAATACGAAGAACCAAAATATAATATGTTGTATTTTAAGAGGCCGAATGCAGACTTCTTGACTGGACTGGTAGAATTGAGTACCGACGAAGATGTAGCCAACATACGCCAGTATGTTGACGGCCATACTGTGATTGAAGTGTACATCGAGAAAGTGGAGCTTAACATTTTGAGACTCGTCTCGCCAGAGTATGTAAGAAGTAGACCCGGGTTGTCAAAAACCAAACCATCATCTAGCCGTAGCCTCAAATTTGGATAATTTTGTACTGTATTGATTAGTATGTGTTTGTTATGAAATAATCTTGTATAACATCTATGAGTTGTATTTTTAATATGAACCACTTTTTAGACAAATTTCAGACTACTTAAACACTACTTTTCAGACAAATTAAGGACCTTTATTCATGAGCAAACAACAACATACAAACAGGAAAGGAACGAAACAACAATGTCGAACAAAAGTACAAAACAACAACACATAAACAACAAAGTACTAAAACAACCACCACCTACTCAAAAAATTGCTTTAGTTTCATCAATCCAAGTTTGCTTCTCGGTTACCTTCGCTTGAAGAATTGCGAAGTCTTGCAGAATATGGTGAATTTCTTCTTTTTCTCGACGAATACGAGCCTCCCTAGCTTTTATATCCCCTTTCATCCTTTTGATCTCCTTTTCTTCCTTTTCGATCCTTATCAAGTGGACTTCCTTCATGGCCATCATCTGTTTCCACTCTTGGGTCAGTTCCTCTATCTCCTTTTCCCTTTTTGCTAGAGCGACCTCGATTTTATGTGGCATTTTTTCAGGAGTAGACGATGAGTTTGATGACGATGCCATTTGTGGATGAAATGAGAGAAAGCAAGAGAGAAAGCAAGAGAGAAATCAAGAAAGAGCAAGAAATGAGTGTGAATTATGGATTGCATATTACTCATATTTATGGATGAAATCTCAAACAAGCCAGTGAATTTCAACCACAAATTGGTCTTCAAAGTACAATAATTGTCGAAAAAAACAGTAGAAGCATGCAAGATTCGTTCAAGTACAGGGGCTAAAAGTGTAATTTTTTTCCCATCGCGGGCATCCTCCGCGGGGAGGGACCAAAAGTGTCACTGCGGCCATAGTTGAGGGGCTCCGCGGGACACTTTGGCCAAACAGGGGTGCCACGTAGGCCCTAGCCCGCGATCGCGGGGCCCACCGCAGAAAATTAGGGCATTTTGGTAAAGATGTCGAGATTTTGGGCATTTATGTAAGAACATGTCAAACTTGAGGTATTTTAATTAATTTCCCAATAAAAAACTTCACTTCGGCTCCGGTCCGGTTTTCTTAAAGAAATCCATCGGGACCGAACTAGACCGGGAGTTATACGTTTACCTTAAAACACACACACACACACCCCACCAAACTCTCCCATTCTCTTCTACCGCCTCTCAAACCCTAATTCTCATCCATGGCTGCCGCCGCGCGCCCTCTCGTAACAATCCAGCCTCTCGATTCCGACATGGCTACCGACGGCGCTGCATTGCCCTTACCGGACGTCATGAAAGCGTCGATCCGTCCCGACATTGTCAACTTTGTCCACTCAAACATCTCCAAAAACTCCCGCCAGCCTTACGCCGTTTCCAGAAAAGCCGGCCACCAGACCTCCGCCGAGTCCTGGGGTACCGGCCGTGCAGTGTCTCGTATCCCCCGTGTACCTGGTGGCGGAACTCACCGCGCCGGTCAAGGTGCCTTCGGTAACATGTGTCGTGGTGGACGTATGTTCGCACCTACCAGGATCTGGCGCCGATGGCACAGGAAGATTAACGTGAACCAGAAACGATATGCCGTCGTTTCCGCCATTGCCGCTTCTTCTGTGCCTTCGCTTGTGATGGCGCGAGGCCACCGGATCGAATCTGTTCCGGAGCTTCCGCTTGTGGTGAGTGATTCCGCTGAAAGCGTTGAGAAGACGCAGAATGCTATCAAAGTGTTGAAACAGATCGGTGCGTATTCTGATGCTGAGAAAGCGAAGGATTCTGTCGGAATTCGTCCTGGAAAGGGGAAGATGCGTAACCGTCGATACATTTCTCGTAAAGGACCACTGATTGTGTACGGAACTGAAGGTGCAAAGCTCGTGAAGGCTTTTCGTAACATTCCTGGCGTTGAGATAGCGAATGTTGAGAGATTGAATCTGCTTAAACTTGCTCCTGGAGGTCACATTGGCAGGTTCATAATCTGGACGAAATCGGCTTTTGAGAAGTTGGATTCAATTTACGGATCCTTCGATAAGACTTCTGAGAAGAAGAATGGTTATGTTTTGCCTAGGGCTAAGTTGGCAAATGCTGATTTGGCAAGGATTATTAACTCTGATGAGGTGCAGTCTGTTGTAAAGCCAATTAAGAAGGAAGTAAAGAGGGCTCCGATGAAGAAGAATCCATTGAAGAACTTGAACACCATGCTCAGGTTGAATCCGTATGCAAAGACTGCTAAGAGGATGGCGGTACTTGCCGAGGAACAAAGGAAGAAGGCTAAGAAGGAGAAACTTGACAAGAAAAGGAAGCCCATAACTAAGGTAATATTCGGTTTATTTTGTGCTGGTTTTGTTAAGTTTTTTAATGTTACTTCGCATATTATTTCTGGCATGTTATTTGATCGTCCTTTTGTGCTAAACCATTTATTTAGCGTCAGTAACTATTTTTTGTTGTTTATTGCATAATAGAGTTCCTTATCGAGGGGCTGTTTGGCAGTTGCTGAATAATATGGTGCATAATGATTAAGAGGCTCTCTATGATATAGTGCAAAATGAAAGATGGCTGTTTGGTAATTGTTTAAATTGAAATTAGGGTGCTGAATGGTTAAGGGAGGCCCAAGATACAAAATCATTCCGAGGGTTTTAGAACCATTAAGATGCATGACTTTTTTTTGCCAAACAAGACTCACCTCTTAGTGATTCAGAGGTTGCCTCTTAATAGAACTATTAAGAGGTAAACAAACAACCCCTGAGTCAAGTAATTGATTTATGATTGATTTAAGTATGTGCCTTATGAAGAGTAGCCGTCTTGCTATCTATTTTTTTAAATATAGATTGAGGTTCTCTTATTTTTCTAGCCCTTTTTATGGTGGTAATAAGGTGATGAGATTGGCTAACATTATTCTTTCTTCAATTCATGTGTAAGCAACCATTGTTGGTCTTTGTATCTCTTTGCCTCTTTGGTTCTGAACTAATAAAACTCAATATGTGTCCACTTCTATAAAATTATGGCCCATAAGCTTCTTATAGCTCATACCCACATTTTGTCATTCATATGGCAATGCCGATGAAAATGCATAATGTGCTTTGCTGCAGTTGATGTAGATTTTGTTGTCAATGTCTAGTGAATCTTTACAAAAAGATAATAGGGTGATTTGATGTAACCCACGAATTCATAGCTAAATTTTAGCTGCTTTTCACATTGCAAGATTAGTTGTTAGGACTTGTTACTTATATTGGTTTTTTGTGTTTAACAGGAGGAGGCTACCAAGATTAAAGCAGCCAGCAAGTCATGGTACAAGACGATGATTTCTGACAGCGACTATGCCGAATTTGATGTTTTTACCAAGTGGCTAGGTGTTTCACAATGATTTCTCCAATCCATTTTTCCAACATTATCTTAGAAGATCTCGTTCTTTAAAAATTTGTTTTGGTTAAAGAAAGGCCTATCTTTTTTTATATTCTGATCTCAAGCACAAGATTGATGCAACTTATTTTTTCTTCTTTCAACACTGAAATTCCTCTTTTTCATGTGTGTTGTTTGTACTACATCATGAGATACCATGCCAGGTGAAGAAATAGCGACTGCTGACACAATTAATTCAACAGGTATTCTCACTCTTAAAGTGCATTATATCAGTAGAATACAATTATTGTAACTTTTTGCCCAAATTTGTTGCTAAATTAAGTGGCTTGGATACATACCATATATTATATAAGCAATTAGAAGGGTTGAATTATATAAAAGAGAAGTTTCAAAGATCTCCATGTTCATATGCAGAGCCAACTTTGTAGCAGTTTTGCAGTCGCCAACTCGCCATTGTATATTTCAGGTTCCTCCATAGTTTTATTTATAGATGCACAAAAAGGCCCAAGTCCAAAGCGCAGCCCTAGTAAGCCTGAACCTAGGCCTGGCCTTAAGGGTGCGTTTGGTACACGGGACAGAACAGAACGGTCCCATGTTTGGCAAGACTTTTATGTGGAACAGAGTGGAACAAGCTGGAACAGGTCTGTTCCACCCCCACCCCATGGAACAAGGTGGAACAGACTTATGTTTTACCAATATAACCTCAAAATGAATCTAATTCTCTTCTAAAACATCAAATACACGTTCTATTTTATATTTTGTCCATTCTTTAAATTTTATTTATTTGTATTTTATCTAATGTTATCTGTTCTGTCTAGTTCTGTCTATCAAACGCTGAACAGCTGTTCTGTCATGTTCTGTTCTATCTATTCTACGTACCAAACACACCCTAAAGCTTGATCAGGCTTTTTCTTCCAAAGCCCGGTTAAAGCCATGTTGGGTCCTGTTAGCTTAGCTTGGGCATGAATAAGTCCGGACTTTTTTTTGTTTACTGAGAATCGGGCTTGGAAGGCCAGGGCCTTGTGCTATCTTTTTTTATTTCCTTATGTTTTGTTTCCATATTGCTTAAGTTGTGGGATTTGTATATAGAAAGCGTTGAATACATCCGGTTTTAGATCATTTGCTTTACTCTAGTTATAGAGATCTTTGGTATTTACTTGGGTAAGCGTAAGCCGGCAAGACTGCAATCTAGGCAAGTGTCGGTTAGAAAGTATGTAAATCGACCCGGTAAGTAAAATAGTAATGTTGGTTTGGTTCGTACAAAGAAGTCGCGAATTTAGTGTTTGCATTCAATTTCTAGGCTCATAATGCATTAGTTTGGTTGCTTCTTTGCATAATTGTTGAATCTTTATAAGAAAATTCATGTGTCAAATAATAACATTGTCTTTTTTAAAATGGGGTATCTATTTTCAGTTAAAGCATTTTGGGTCAACAAATGGTCTTTATGTTTATTTGACTTTAATCTTTACTTGGTTGTTTGATCACTTATCTACAAACACCAAGGTTATATTCATATAACTCTAACCATCACACTACAAAAAATAACAATATTTGTAGTTATAGCTCTCACCATACCTGACCATCATATACCTTATCTAGATACCTTAGGGTATCTCCAATGGGTGTCACTATATTTTACACCAAATTTTAAAAGTAGTGTAAAAAATAGTGTAAATTTTAGTGTTAATAGTAAATATTCTCCAATGGGTAACGCTATTTTTTAAAAGGGGATGTAAAAGTAGTGTAAATGAATAGTGTTATACCAAATATAGTGTAATACTATTCATTACACTAAATTTAGTGTGAAAAATAGAGACCTCATTGGAGATGTGAATAGTGTCAGAGAGTAAGCTAGAACAGAGAGTAATTAAAACAAGAGTCTTATTAATTTATGTTTTAGTGTGTTATATATATAATTCTAAGAAATATTATATGAACCGATATTCTTAGACTGATATATCGATATATATATATATACACAATATGTAATGGAAGTAATTAACATCATAGAAAACAAGTAATTAAAACTGGACAGAAAGTAATTGTTCTAAAATAAGTAAGCTGGAAGAGATCGACTCTAAAATAAATAAAACTCTAAAACAAGATCGACCTGTGGGTTGTAGAAGACCGGAAGCTGGAACAGATGACTAAAAAGGAATCGATGTATTAAAAAAACCTAACTTACTAAAAAGGTAAAAACTAAAAAAAAACCTCCATTAAAAAGCCCAATACTTATTTAAAACAAAAAAAAGCCCATAACTCCATTTGCCTTCATTAATAAAGCCCCCCCCCCCCTAAAAAAAAACTCTCTACGTGCGATATATCGGCCGTTTTGGACCAAAATAGCACCGATATATCTGTCAATATCGCCGATATATCGCCCAGCGATATACTTCCTGATATTTGGTACCGATTTAGGGCCGATATCCGATATCTCGCCGAGATATCGCGATTTTAACAGCATAGAATGGGATTGAGTTTCTCGACTACGAGCTTGTTTGTTAGCGGCTTAATGGGATTTACAACTTATTCGGTCAATTGCTTAAAATGTGGCTTATTCATTAAGGGACTGTTTGTTTACCTCTTAATAGTTCCATTAAGAGGTAACCTCTGAATCGCTAAGAGGTAAATCCTGTTTGGCAAAAAAATGTCTGTCTTTTAATGGTTCTAAAACCCTCTGAATGATTTAGCATCCTAGGTCTCCTTTAACCATTCAACACCCTGATTTCAATCTAAACAATTACCAAACAACCATATTTCATTTTGCACTGTATCATAAAAGCCTCTTAATCATTCTGCACCAAACCATTCAGTAACTGCCAAACAGCCCCTAAGTTTCTAAGGAAAACGTTATGTAGAAAGTCAAAAAAAACAAACAAACCTGCCTCCCAATTAAACAATAAACAATGCAACTTTCATATATGGACCCCCCCCCCCCCCCAAAACAAAAGCATTTTCTAATCTATATTTAGGTCAAATGGTATTTCTTGAATAGTTGGACATGATAAAAGAACAAGGGATACTTCTTTGAATTCGATCTGAAAATTTATGAGGTGTTGCTTGGAAGCGACGATTGATACAATAAGGTAGCGTTTGTTTTTTAATAGGTGGTGCTGAATCAATAAAACTGTTTGCTTTTGTAAACTGACAAACGTCTGAATATGTATATTTGTTTATTTTATCCCTAAAAAATTCGACTTAAAGATGTCATTTGAAGTGAGCATCGGTGATCGAAAGACGAAAGGAAAAAAACAAAAGAAATATGTTGACAGATTTACGAGGTTGTGGAGTTTTAATCATATCTCACATCGAAACCCCAATTTAAGCGATTCAAGATGTTTTGGAAAGCTAACACACAAATTTGCAATCTTCGCGTTTCGTGTTTTTGCAAATTCAGGGTGCATCTGGGCTAAAACTAATGTTGAAATCGAAAGAATGGTGTTGGACGGACCGAAAGTTCAGCGAAACATAACACGTTTTTTTGTTCGTTTAATTAAATGAATGAACATGAACAATGGTCTCGTTCGTTCATTTATGTTCGTGAACGTTCGTTCGTTAATGTTCGTTCGCTTATGTTCGTTTATGTTCATTTATGTTCGTTTATGTTTGTTTATATATATAAACATATTTATATAATATGAAATTAATATGTATAATCATCAAGTAAATTGATCTTTTAGAATATATTTTATACCTCCCAAGTTAACCCGGTTTTTTATTTTGTTAAAGTATTTTTTACGAATGAAATGATGAGTATGGTGGCTTTTTTTGTTCATTTGGGTTCGTTCGTTTATGTTCATTTAAATTCGTTCGTTTATGTTCATTTAAAGTCGTCCGTTTACGTTTGTTTATGTTCATTTAAGTTCGTTCGTTTTTGTTCATTTAAGTTTGTTCGTTTACATTCGTTTAACTCTTAATGAACGAACATAAACGAACACGAACAAATAAATTTTTTTAACAAACGAACATGAACACAAAAAATCTCGTTCGTTTACCGTTCGTGTTCGTTCGTTTGTTCGGTTAAGTTAAACGAACGAACATGAACAAACATCCGGTCGTGTTCGTTTACAGCTTTATGTCTGATTGATCAGACCCAAGTAGCAAATAAGAGCTTTTTTTGGAAACACAAACACCATCTAAGAGTCTGATTCGGTATTGAGAAACCTACTTAAAATGTTTTGTTTCGATTTGCTTTCGTATGGACACGATAGGAACAATGATAATAACTAATTAGGGGTTGTTTGGTTAAAACTAGATTTTTAATCTCTTATATATAACCTGGAATGAAATTGTGTACTTCTGATGTAATGAGCTCATTATATTACTCTCTTCGTTCTAAAATGAACGTCCACAATGAATAATATAAAGTACTAGAGAGATGTAATGGTTACACTGTTTAATTAATTAAATAAATTTTAATTTTCTCTATCTTACAATTAAGAGTAATGGGAAAATGGACACTTGCTTTTAAGTTTTAAAAATGGACATTTATCTTAGAACAAGCTATCATAGAAATTTGAATGTTTATTGTAAAACTATGTTTGACAAACTAGCTGATAAGCTAGCTGTTGACTCATAAGCTAGCTGGTGAAGAAGTCACGTTTGACAAAAACTAGCTTATAACATGCAACATGACTAAAAAAATATCTTCAAAAAATTATTAATTACAATATTTAATTATATAATTAAAACAAACTTATAGCATATATAATATGTTAATTAATACAAAATTAAATAATATAACATATATTCTATAAATTTTGAATTTGTTAAAACAAGTTTTAGAAAATATATATATATATATAACATGAAAAAAATAATCAAATAATAATTAAAATGATAATAATAATAATAACTGATAATTAAAATATATTGATTAATATTAAAAAATATATAAAAACAATTTATATGATTAATAATAACTTTAAATAATTAAAAATTAATATTAATGCATAATTACAGTTTAATTTAATAGTTTTCATTTAATATTTATTAATTAATAATAATTAAATTTAAAAAACTAATATTTGTTTATAATAATAGTTAATAAATAATGAAGGCAATATTGTAATATTCATAAAAAACTACTGAAAAAATTACTCCAAGTAGCGTTTCAAAAAACTAGGCAACTAGCTTATGGTAATCCAAACATGTACCCAGAAAAAAAAACTAGTTTTTTTTTTTGCCAAACGATGCACAAGACTAATAAAATATATATAAATAAATTCCATATTTTATTTTCATTTTATTTTATTGATTATTGCTTAATATCTTCAATCCCCCTCTAAATATAAAGGTACCATATTAAATTATGTGTCACTTCTGATTTTATTTCTAAAAAAGCAGCTCTTATTGTACAGGTACCATATTAAATTATGTGTCACTTCTGATTTTATTTCATTTACAATTTGTAGTTATTGCATTTAAGAATTATTCTTCTGGAAATTTATTTATTTAATTTATAATATTAAACTTTATGGTATTATTGTCTAATATTTTCAACAACTATGCTAATATTTAACTTCATGATATTTTAATATTAGTCAATATATTTTAGTTATCAATTACTCTAATTTTTAATTAATATTAATTATATATTTTCTATTCATATTATATATAATAGTTATTTAAAATCACAATTTAAAGTAGACTTTTTTTTCTAAATTTTGTTTAATAAACTCAAAATTTATAGTATATATATAATAATAAATTTTAAATTCTTTTAATTAATATATTATATTTATTAATTTTTCTTCATTGTCTTATTTGTATTAATTAACATATTATATTACTATAAATTTGTTTTAAATATATTATAAAAGAGAAATTACCTAAAATACCCTAAGTTAACAAACGACTCAGTGAAATGCTCAAAATCTCATCAATTTCACGAAAATACCCAAAATTTTCGTGAAAGGGTCCGTGATTGTGAATTGGATCTTTGGTACGTGAAATGAATGTTTTCTCCGTGATCACGGACTCCTGTATATTAACTTTCAATTTAAAGAGAGAATATATTAACTTAGATTCCAAAACTTTTAATTCACGGACTTTCTATGTATATTCTCTTTTTATAGACAAAAGTTTTGTTAATTAATTAATTAATTCACGGACTTTTCCAATGCTCCAATTAATTAATTAGCTGATTTCACGGAATAAAATTTGATTATTGGGCCATCCACGGAAAAAAAATCCATTATCACGGACAAAATTCAATTCTTAAAAGAAGTCCGTGATCATGCACCATTTCACGGGTTTTTTTTTGGATATTTTGGTTAAATTTGGGAAATTTTGGGTATATCAATAAGTCAAAGTCAAAAGATATTTTAATTAATTTCCTTGTTAGACCATGAGTACCGCTTCCTATCGAACCCACTGAACCCGATTGCCACCTCAGCGCCACATCAACTTTTCTCTTTCCTACCCTTCTTACCCTAAAGTGGAGTACCGCTTCCTATCGAACCCACTGAACCCGATTGCCACATCAGCTTTTCTCTTTCCTACCCTCTTACCCTAAAAAAAATAAAAAAAAATAAAATTTCACCGGGTTACCCCGGGTTCCCGAACCCAACCCTACCCGCGACCCCCAACCCGATGGTGAACCCGCGTCCCCCGTACCACCAACCCACCCTACCCGTCCCCAACCCGTACTTGAACCCGCCGTGGTACGCACGGCCTTAAAAAGGGTGAGGTACATGCGCGGCATTCCAATGTTTTTTTTTTCCAAAAAAGAAAAAAGAAATAAAAAACCTTGGTGTCGTGAAATCTAATCTAAGACAATACCCAATGTTTTCTTAATCAACTACTACTTGAATCCATCAGATTCTACCCATGGTGTGTTTTTGTTACCCCCTTATGGGTTACATCACAAACCAATAAAAGGTTAAATACGTAAAATGTCAAGTTTTTTTAAATATTGATTTGATTTATGTGGTTTATAACTATTTATATATATATATATATATATAATTTGAAACCCTATCAAAGGTTGAAACCCTTGAAACCCACTTCATCACCATTGATCTAAAAATTTAACGGTTGAGATCAAGCAAATAATCTCCTAAAATTAAGGTTAGTGGAT
The DNA here is from genome assembly GCA_033807775.1 of Saussurea involucrata. Taxonomy (NCBI): domain Eukaryota; kingdom Viridiplantae; phylum Streptophyta; class Magnoliopsida; order Asterales; family Asteraceae; genus Saussurea; species Saussurea involucrata. The sequence continues at coordinate 8,404,673 of CM066325.1, read as the reverse complement.
CGTGCATTATCTCTCACTTGATCTCAACCGTCAAATTTTTAGATCAATGGTGATGAAGTGAGTTTCAAGGGTTTCAACCTTTTGGAGGGTTTCAAAATAGTCTTTCCCTATATATATATATATATATATATATAGAGAGAGAGAGAGAGAGAGGCATCGTAAAATTCATATATGCAACTTGGTTTGTAAGAATTGCAACAAATACATGGTTTGTATTTGATTTGTACCCTATATATATATATATATATATATATATATAAATTATTAAATTAATTTGAGGAGTAATTTTTCCATTCATGTCCTAATCATTTTTGAAGAAATCTTCAAATTTGAAGATTTTTATCCTTCTCTTATATATTTTCAATTTTAGAGAAGGTTTTGAGAATACGTTGAAATAACAATTTCCAAAATGTTCATTTAGAAAAAACTGTTAGAGTAATTAGTTATTTTATATCTACTTTAAAGTCAATTTATTTATATTTTTTGTTTCAAGGGTTGGATTTCGATGAGAAGTGTCAAATTTGGTTAGAAATGATAAAGTGGTTATCAATCGTTGGATAAAAAATTAACGAACATTAGAATGAGACGCACCATATCAAATTTTTGCGTTTGTCACTAAAATTAACATTTTCTCACGTGATTTCATGCTTTAGTTTCAAATTTTAAATATTTATTGTTAAATTTTTAAAATATTAAATTTGTTTTAGCAACCATGCCACCTCCCTACAATGGTGAAATCCACGCGCCACCACCAGTATGCTTATAATCATCCTTACTCTGCCTGTCTAGCTAGCAACTACCCTTCTCTCTCTCTACAAAAAAGTTGTTTCTCTCTCTAGAAACCAAAGCAGACAACCGCAGGCGTTCATTCCCGATGACTTCTGTTCTTTGCACTTCCTCCGGCTGAGTATGATCAAAATTATCGACGGTTCCAATTACATTCAATTCTTATAGTATTTATGTTTATGGATGTATATAAGGATTATAATATGATTGAAGTATTAGTTTTTGTGTTTATTACTATGTGATTAATCGAGTTGGTTTAATGTGTGTGTCTGTGCAGGTTTTTACGATAGAGTAATTGATTAATTAGTTGAGATTTGAAACAATTCACATGATGTTAGACCTTAATCTAAGTGTTGATCAGAGCGATTTGATGTCGGAATATATGGAGGATAACGGCGAGAAGCAGATGCTTGAGCTATCCTGTGGCACTTCGAATTCTTCCGTCGTTAATATGGATACGTTGAGTAACGCCGGCGATGAGGAGCACTCGTACTCCTGTTCAAATCTCGCGTATAGCTTTGATATACTGAAACCGAATAATCTAGAAGATTCTCAGGACACTAGGTCAGTTATGTCCGTAACGAAGCAGCTCATGCCGGCGATTGGCGGAGACGGTGGCGTAATTCAGCATTATTGGCTGGATAACGGTGGTGGAGGTGCGGCGGATGATAGAGTATTCATTTTGAGGCAACAACAGCAGCAGCAGCAGCAGCAGCCGCCGGTGAAGAAGAGTAGGAGAGGACCTAGGTCTCGAAGTTCTCAGTATCGCGGTGTTACGTATTATCGGAGAACCGGAAGATGGGAATCACATATATGGTTAGTTAAATCATACTTATAATATCCCCAATTATTACGAATGTAATTTGGTGTTTTGATCACGAATAGTCGAATAGTAACAGTATTAGTATGAATTGTATAAATTATATATATTATCAATCTGTTCTTCCTGCCTATTTTAGGTATTCTGAAGACTGTGGATTTGAATCCGTTTGATTTTGAGTATCCAGAATGTGCAATTGTCTAACTATTTGCAGTTGGATTACCTTTTTTGAATGATTTCTGCATTGTTAAATTTATTTATGTTCGACATTTCTGTGATTTGTGCAGGGATTGTGGGAAACAAGTTTATCTAGGTAAGCAATTTTAATTCATTGGATTCCTTTCTTTTGTTAATTCAGGTTGGATTTGAATCTGTTCTTCCTCCAATAGCTGACGTGGTTATATTTGTCTGAACTCTCTGTACTTGATTTTGTAGGTGGATTCGATACTGCACATGCTGCTGCCAGGTAACTGTACTCTTCCTAGTTCTTTTTCTTCAAATTATTCGCCATTTGATTTATAATCTGAAGCATTCTGAAGTTAAGAATCTGATCTCTTCTATAGAGCATATGATCGGGCTGCTATAAAATTCCGTGGACTTGATGCTGATATTAACTTCAATATAAGTGATTATGAGGAAGATCTGAAGCAGGTTTGATCAAATGTTCAAATTTCAGATATGAAGTGTTGTTTTCATACCAAAATGTAACCAGTTTGGGATCCATCTTAATAACATATGCAGATACAGAACTTGACAAAGGAAGAGTTTGTGCATATTCTTCGTCGCCAAAGCACTGGGTTCTCTAGAGGAAGCTCAAAGTACAGAGGTGTTACCCTGCACAAATGTGGTCGCTGGGAAGCTCGAATGGGACAATATTTAGGGAAGAAGTGAGTTCCTATGAATTAAAACTACATTCATATATGTCATTAAGGGAATTTGTAGTCAATTGTACCGGTTTAAGTTCCATTGTGATTAAAGTGGTACCTAAGAAACAGTCACTTTGAGATAGAGGTCAGGTCCGCATACATTTCGAGTAAGATATACCGAGTTTGTTTGGTTGTATTTGATGTCGTACATTGTTTGTCTCCAGGTACATCTATCTTGGATTGTTCGACAATGAAATCGAAGCTGCAAGGTTCTTATAATTAACTCCATAGTTTCCAATTTTCCAGTTTTCCTCCAAGATTCTTTTTCTTACAAATATGTGTGTGATTTACCTTAAATGATCAGGGCTTATGACAAGGCTGCTATAAAATGCAATGGGAGGGAAGCGGTCACCAACTTCGAGCCCAGCTTGTATGAAGGCGAGCTAAATCTTGAGGCTGACAATGGAGGCAAAATCGAAACCCCTGAACATTTTTCATTGCAAATTAGATTTAGTCATTAAGTTTGGTTTATTTGCTAATAACTTTGCACTTCTTTATCTATACAGACAACAGCCAATTCATGGATCTGAACCTGGGTATTGCTCCTCCTTTAACAAGAGGTAGTAAGGCAGATGACACCTTAGGGAGCTTGCAGGAGATCAACTATATTTTAGGTGACATCCCTTCCCAGGCTCCAAGAACTGGGGTAAGATTGACAACTTCTTTATGGCAACATTTTATTTTAAAATCTCTTTACTCATTTGTACTCGTCTAATTCTCAATATTTTCTTGTGTTTCGCGACCATATGCTATTTTTTATTCATTTCATGCTACCTTCTTGCTTATACTCTTGCACAAGTTGGGGTCTTTATTCTTCACGGAAATAACTGCTTTACTTTTTGGGGTAGAGGTCAGCTCTACGTACGTTTTACCCTCGAGAGTCCAGACCATATTTTTTATTTTTTGGGCCGGTTTATTTGCACTTATATTTGTGCTATGATGTTTGTTTTTAGCTTTCTTTCTTGTCCACTTTCAGATTGAGCACCATACCATGACATTAGGAACTCGAATGCAATATGTTCACCATCCTCCCCGTGATGGCATGCCTTCCGGTTTTTACCCCATTTATGAGGTACATTTCTTTCTTATATTGAATCTTTCACTTGCAGTCCCATTAGACGCAAGTGTCACTAGGGTGCATTTGGTCCATGAGACATGATGGGAAAGAACAGTATAAAAACTTGTTTCACGTTTCGCGAGAATTTAGAGTAAGAGGTGGGACAAAAATGCATTTTTCTGTCCCACCAAAAAAAGGTGGAACATAAATTGAAAGATGGTACAAAAATGCATTTTTGTGTCCCACCAAAAAAGGTGGAACAGAAATTGTAAGATGGACAAAACTGACAAATTATTAAATTACATGTGTCAAATTAACATCTTCCAAAGAATTTTTCACCCCGCCTACCTCACTCTAGTTCGTCCAGTCCTATCATTTCCAATTCAGTCTCGTCCAATCCTGTCTGCATACTAGATCCATTAAATTCCACACAGGTGGTGCTACCCGAAGGAGTAGAGAGGTTGTTTTCATGAAAGATTTAACGGGGTATATAATTCTGGTTTTTCATGATCAGGGAACAGCAATAGACAAGAGTATGGCCGAAAAGTATCCACCGTATTGGGCGGCATGGCAGGTCGAGGGTGGTGGTTGTGGTGGAGCTCCACCACCTTCACGCTTGTCTGTTGCAGCATCATCAGGATTCGGTAATCCAAAAATCATTTCATCATCTGCTGTTCATCTTGAGACTTCACCACCAATTCCTCACTACAATAACATCCCAAGGTACTACTGTAGGAGCTGAAGGTACAAGCAGATGTAGCACATCTAGTTTAAGGAGAATCAGATTATTACCCAAAGAAGAGTAGAAATGTAAAACCAAGTTGAGATTCCTATCCACAAACAAGAAAACAAACAAAAAGTGTTGGATGGATGAAATTTGATGTGGCAAACAATTGATGGTTGTATTCATGTAAACCAAGTTGATAATTTGTGTTTTGGTTTTATCTTTTAGAGAATTTAATTAAAATACCCAAAGTTTGACTTTGACTTACCAAAATACCCATTTTTTTTCAACTTTTGCCAAAATACCCATTTTTTCCGCGATATGTCCCGCGATCGCGGGATAGGGTTCATTTTGAAACATTTGATCCCGCTATAGGGGGTGAAAGTGTAAAATTGTGAGTGTGTCGCGGGGACTCATCCCGCTATAGCGGGATCAAATGTTTCAAAATGAACCCTATCCCGCGATCGCGGGACATATCGCGGAAAAAATGGGTATTTTGGCAAAAGTTGAAAAAATGGGTATTTTGGTAAGTCAAAGTCAAACTTTGGGTATTTTAATTAAATTCCCTATCTTTTAGTTTTCTGATCGTTATTTTGCTTATCTCCAACAATAGAGGTTTTGTTTCTCTATTTTGTTCGAACATATTCTCTATAATGTTTCTTGAAATAGATAAACAGGAAAAAAAATTCAAGTTTAGAGAATTCTCTAAAACTTGATTGGAGGTGAGAGCGATTATTATTTTTATTTAGTTCCACCAATACGATTAAACTGTTATTATTTTGTATACAATGTCTAAAAAAGTGCATTGAGATGATAAAGCTATATAAAGCTGTAATAAAATAGTGATTAATGTTGAAATCTCAAATAAAAAAAATTGTTGGAGTAAGATGTCATTTTTTAGAGAGTTTGACTTTTAATTATTTGTTTTAGAGAAATCACCGACAACTTGTTGGAGAAGCTATTACAACTGTTGTGGTTTGGTTTTTTCAATAGTGTTGTTGTATGCACATCTATTTATGTCAGAATCAAGTTAAATCATACGTTAAAAATGTAAAAAGTAAGTCTTAATTTTGATGTGTGTGTGATGAAGAAATTAGTGGGTAGAAGTGCTACTTTTGTTTTCAATACCTTCAAACTTGATTAAAGTAGGGTGGGACTTGGCAATACAAATATAACAAGAGCAAATTGCACCAAAATATATACTTTCTCCTTTTCAAAATAAATATTCATGATGAAGATGACAAGAAAAATATTATAAATTGTAATTATTACATTTTTTAATGAACTAATTAAATGGAGATTTTTTATGAACATCTTAATCTCATAACTAGAAATACAATTGGAAATTAAGCACTTAGTTTTGAAAAAAAAACTTACTTTTAAGATAAAATAAAATAGAAATAGAAATATTCATTTTGTAATAAAGAGTGTAGAATTTAATGAATCATTGTTTAAAAAATTCTTATTTTGATGAACCAAAATGGAACCACCTCAACTTTCATTCTTATTTGTTGGGACATAGTTTTGGTCACCCAATTTCTAAAATAAGAGATTTTAAATCATAATAAAAATTAGGATTTTAATTCATGGTTCTTCAAAAAATAAATGAAAAGGAGTTGCAATTTGTCTTGATACCAATAAGAGCAAAAACACAATTTTAACACCAAAATATCCCCTCTCTCTCTCTCTCTCTCTCTCTCTCTCTCTCTCTCTCTCTCTCTCTCTCTCTCTCTCTCTCTCTCTCTCTCTCTCTCTCTCTCTCTCTCTCTCTCTCTCTCTCACATAAGTTATAAAGTGAACATTTACGAAACCTATACTATTTTCAAACAATTTAAAAAATGGTTAGAAAGTAAATAAAGAAAGCCATTTGGCTAATTGTGGACAATTACCTTAAAAGACACAAATATATAAAACAATTTTATCAATAAAAAAATTGTATATAACAATTTCATTAAATTAAACAATTTTAAGAATCAATTTCATTAATGAAATTTATGATTTGCACGATTTATAAAATTAAGATGGTTTTCATTTGATCTCTTCCATATATAAAAAAAGTGAGAGTACACTGCATGCATACACTGCCTTTCAAAAACTTCAAAAACATCAAATTGCATATGATGTTTTTATTTGTATCATGGTGGCATCAAAACTACTTTTATATGTACTTTATATATCTCCATGCTGGGGAAATTGTCTCAAATAGTTATTCTATGTCACTCGCTTCTTCAAATAACCATTTTCTTAACTCTATTTCCAAAATAGCCAAAACTTACGCAGAGAAACTTACGTATAGAGTTTTCTCTGCGTAAGTTTATTTTTCATCCCAAAAAAATAAAAATAAAATGGAAGGCAAAAAAAATGGGAGGAAAACTTACGCAGAGAAACTTATGCATAGAGTTTTCTCTACGTAAGTTTAATTAAAAAAATTAAAATATTTAAAAAAAAAACATTTTTTAATTTTTTGGGATGAAAAATAAACTTACGCAGAGAAAACTCTATGCGTAAGTTTCTCTGCGTAAGTTTTGGCTATTTTGGGAATATGGTTAGCAAAGTGGTTATTTGAAGAAGTCAATGGTGTGGAATGGCTATTTGAGGCAATTTCCCCATTTCTACTACCCCAGATCCAACACCCCCCCCTCAATACACACACATACTGCATAACACACACATACTGCATATATATATACACACACACACATTTTTTTTTGAAAGACAGTTAACACACACACGCTTTCCCGGGGTATCCGGGCTCCCACTTAAGGGTGCCACCCGACTAGTCCCCATCGACTCGGCCCAGCCTAAGCTGGCCCAACCAGGCTATATACACACACATATATGCAAAGGATTGTGTGGGATTTTGAGATTAATGTGATAAGCGTGAGAAGTAGATATGAATCGTTAATCACTTTTAATCAAATGTTCTCTCATTAATTGTAGCTTAGAAAAAATTTGATCTGATCCATCTCGGCATCTCATTCTAATGTGCATCTATTTCTCATCCAATGGTTTATAACTACTTCTCATGTTTCTCATATTAACCTCAATTTTTCACTGGAACCCAACCCTATATACACATATATACATATACGATGGAATGTGTGAAAATAACCGTTATGGTGAGAACTGTAAGAACAATTTTGGACCTTTAGATGAGTTAATTATTTTAACATGAGAAGTATAACAAGAGATTTGGACGCTTTATCACTTTTAATTAGTGTTGATCTAATGATTCAGATTAAGTCTTGGAATAACCCATGAGTTGTCTTATAAAGGTATTTTCAATTGATCTTCAATTAAGATTTGATCCAAACGTGCATGGAAATCCCTTCTTATCTTTCTCACAATAACTACCATTATCACGGGAAATGGTAATATAATGTATTGATAAACTGTACATTATGTGTATTACTTTAACGGGGAAATGGTAATATTATGTATTTACCCTTGTAGTATCATACAGTTCGGTAACCGAACTGTATAGATAATTTGAATCTCGATAGGAGACCCGAATTGATTTAATTTGTTAGTAGCATTGCATAGACTCTTCAACACCTTTGTTTTTATACCGTCTAAAATAAACATGATATATTTAACTACGATCGATTTTGATTGCGAGAAAATAATTAATAACAATTACTTTTTCGCAATAAAATTTGAAATATAACGACTTTATGATATTAGATTTTTAAACCTACATTGTTTACAAAAATAAATTTTCAAAGCATGGAATTTTATTATATTAATATTTTAAAATACAACATTTTTCATCATATAAATTGAACTTAGAGCATTTCCAACTCATATATTATTGGAGATTTCTTCACTCTCTGCTTTTATTGTTTTAGAGTAAGTTTTGGTATAACTGTTGGAGTAAATTAATTAAAATGCCCCAAGTTGACCACCGACTTACTAAAATGCTCATAATCTCTCCAATTTCATGAAAATACCCAAAAAATCTGTGAAAGGGTGTGTGATCATGGACTCCTTTTGTGAATTGAATTTTTGGCCGTGAAAATGAATTTTTTTTCATGAATGGCTCAATCAGCTTCATTATTTAAGCAACCCAAAATAGATGGGTCCATGAAAAGTCTGTGAATTGGAAAAGTGAAAAGTCCAATGCTTTTCTATAAAAAGGAGCATTGGAAAAATATATGGGTCAGTGAAAAGTTCGTGAATTGCCCAAAAAAGAATCCAATCCAATGCTTTTCTATAACAAAAAGTCCATGAATTGGAAAAAAAAAATTATCATTTCACGAACAAAAATGCAATTCACAAAAAAAGTCTGTGTTCATGGACCCTTTCACGAAAATTTTGGGCATTTTCATGAAATTAGGGAGAGTTTGGACATTTTCATGAATCGTTGGTCAACTTAGGTTATTTTAATTAATTTCCCAAATTTTTATTAAATTTTCAAAATTTCTAAAATAACATAAGAAAAAAAGAATGGTCGGATAGAAAGGGAGATGCTTATAAAGAAAAGGATAGGACAAAATAGATGTGATAGTGGTCAATAAGTCTACTCATCGATACATTTCATTGTTTCACAAAACCTATGATTTGTCACATCAATGAGTAAATAAACCACCCAAAACATCATTTTGCATTCAAAAGCCTAATTATCATCGGACAATGCTATTGGCACCCTTTTGATGTCATAATTGAGTCATATCATGAATTAAAAATGTAAAAAGTGAGCTTTAATGTTGATGTTTATAAGTAGTAATTCACTATATAGGGGTGTCATTAGCAATGTATAGGGATGTCATTAGAGCATCTCCAACAGCTTTCCCAAAAAATTTCCAAAATGGGGAAGCAAAAGTCAAAATCCCCCAAAAAAATTACACCCATCTCCAACAGATTCCCTACATTTGAAAAAACATTTGTAATCATATTTGGAGTATTCTCCATATTTGGAGAAAATTTTGGGGAAAATCCTATTATCCCCATTTTGAGGAAACTTTTGGGGAAATTGTTGGAGTTTATTTGTGTTCCAAAATCCACATTTTCCCCATTTTCTCCAAAATTGGAAAGCTGTTGGAGATGCTCTTAGCTTTCCCATTATCTTTTTATTAGAGCATTTCTAATTAAGGTTATTATAAGAATTTTTTCTTGTATTTTTTGTTGTCTATCTAGAACTTTTCCATAAGTTTATAATAATATTTTTTATAAGAACCAATGTTTTATTAATCTCATTGGGTTTTTTCAATATCAATAATTAATAATTATATAAATATAATATATATTATTAGTTATAAAATTAAGAAATAAAAAAGACTAAGAATATGTCACTTTACTTCAACTTTATGTTAAAAACCAAAGTTCTTCTTTTAGAACCTAAAGAAATTGAGATTTTTATAAAAACTCTCCACAATGATGGTTCCTATAAGTCACTTCACTTTTTGTTTGTAAGAAACTTGCATTGAAGATGCTCTTAGTATTACAAAATTAATTTTAGAATTTCTGATTTGATTACAAAAACAACAAAAGCAAAATAACCGTTAGTTATAATAGTTATTTTATATATATATTTTTAAATAGAGTATTAATACTTAGATAATTACTTCATTTTAGCAGTTATATCATTAATAATATTATTAAAATATTACTAAATTTAAGAGTAAACTACAATTTTGGTCCCTGAGGTTTACAACTTCCTCCGAAAATGGTCCCTAGGCTTAAATAACTACATCGAACAACCCTACAGTTTGCAATTCGCTTTGAAAGTGGTCCTTGCGTCTAACGTCGTTTAAAAGAAGCCGTTTGAGGCCCCATGTGCACCACACGTTATGGGTATTTTAGTCTTTTCAGTGTTTCTGTCTCATTAAATGTCTTTTGGTTGTTTTTTCCAAGTTTCAAAAAACGCTCCAATGTATGACTGATGGAGTGATGAGAAAGATTTAAAATAATTCTCCTATGTAAAGTTTTAGATATGTTCATATTCTTTCTTTTGTTTTATTTTTTTCTAATTTACCACACATTTTAACGTATTTGTGGGAAAAAACAACTCTTTCTAATCACCAATATATTTTTTATGACATAACTGTCAAAGAAGTTTTATACTTTTAAATCTGAGAGAAGCTCTAATTTAAGTTAAGGGAGTTGTGTTTTTTTATTTTGAGTAACTACAATTTCGATCCCTATGATTTACACCCAACTAAGAAAGCAAAATTTAAACCATAAGGACTATAACTATACTTCTTAAAGTATAAGAACAATTTGTAAGTATGTGTAAACCAAAGGGACCAAAATTGTAATATAGTCTTCTATTTTAAATGGGCTATTTAGCTATTGGGGCATCCTACGGGAAGGTGGGCAACCTGTTCGGGTTATTAATGATAAGAGAAACAGTACTAGGTTTTTAGCAAGCCTTCCTCAATCTAATCAGATAAAAAGGTGACTTGTTGTCACTGTCACAGGCACCTTTGGTTGGTCTGTCAGCTGCCTTTTTGTGACAGACATCCGTCAGATTCTCTTTGGGTTTTCTCATGTTACCACCTTCCCACATAGTATACTGTGCCACTGTCATTTCAATCCTCTTTTCCATTTTTGTTTCATTTTATTATATATTCACTCAATTTAAATTAGCGAAATTTATTAAAATACCCAAAGTTTGACTTTAACGTGCAGAAATACCCAAAATCTCAACCTTTCTTGCAGAAATACCCACTTTGCCCGCGATGGGGTCCGCGGTCGCGGACTAGCCCCGCGGTGGTGCATATTTTACACTTTTGGCCCCTCCCCTCGATGGGGGCCGTGATTTGGAGCCAAAAATTGCAGTTTTGGTCTATCTAGTTTTTAGGCTATCATTTTATGTATTTGAGGGTTTTCAAGTGTTTTTGCATGTTTTTACTGTTTTTTTCACACGTATTGTTAGGGTCGTTTTATGTTGAATTAAAGTTCAAGGGTGTAATTTGTATTTCTTGATTTTGAGCCTAGTTAGTGAACGGGTCGTGGGCTTGTCAACCACGGGCCCGTTATATATAAAGTTCATTAGCTTAGAAAATTAAGCTAGTTGTCTCATTTGCTTTCCTACTTCGTATTGTAAATTCTCTCTGATTGAAAGCTAATAGGGATGACCAGTTGAAATCATACACTTTATTGTTTTACTTATTTTGATTTCACAAATCGTTGCACGGATCTGGAACTAACAATTGGTATCAGAGCAGACGGACAGATTCGATTCAAAGTTCTCTTATTGAATTCTGGTAAGTTTTTGACTTTTTTCACGTCTGTGTTCTTCTTGAAAATTCAATCCTTTGATTCTTGTAAAATTGATCAATTCTGCTTATTGGGTATTGTTAGCATTATTGTTTTGAGCGATTCTGCAAACTTTCATACCCTAATTCGATCGTTTGAATGGTTTTTGAAGCAAATTAAAAGTCAAAAGTTTGAGTGTGTTCTTCACTAAAAATCAAATTTTTACCATCAAATCTTGTTGTTTTTGCTTCAAAATCGATTGGGTTAGTGTTATTTTTCTGTTTGGTAGTGTTTCTAATCTTTCAGGAACATTTTTTAGCAACCCTAATCGAGTTTCAATCGAATTGAAAAAGTCAGCCGCAGTGTCCGGATAAAACAGCCGCACTTTCCGGATACGTTCAACCTTTCTCGACGTTTGTGTTATTTCTATCCGGGTAAGTTTTCCGGGTAAGTCAATCTTTCCGGGTAAGTCATTCTTTTCAATCTTTTCGGGTATAATTTGTTCCGGAAACCCAAAGTTTTCGGTAAAATAGTTTGTCCGGACAACTCATCGTTTCCGGTAACCTATTTTACCCGGATAACTCGAAGTTTCCGGCTAAACGGATTCTTTCCGGACACTCCATTTTCCTGAAAGCATTTTATCCGGAATCTCTTATTATCCGATAAGTTTCATATTCTCTTATTATCATCCGGAAACTATTGTATTCCGGTAACCTGTAGTTATCCGGAATCTCTAAGTTTGTCCGGACTCTTTGCTTTATCCGGTCACTTCTGCATTTTTGAACTGTTTCGCATAATCTAATCCGGACACTTCCAGATCAGACTCTTATTTGGATTCCTATCCAGTAAGCTCATTCCTATTTCATATCAGTCGTAGGATCCCACTCATAGTGCCTTGCGTTAGGTTTACACTTTGAAATACCAACTTTGCCCGCGATGGGGTCCGCGGTCGCGGACTAGCCCCGCGATTTGGCCCGCGGTGGTGCATATTTTACACTTTTGGCCCCTCCCCTCGATAGGGGCCGCGATTTGGAGCCAAAAAATGCAGTTTTTGGTCCCTCTAGTTTTTAGGCTATCATTTTATGTACTTGGGGTTTTTCAGGTGTTTTTGCATGTTTTTACTGTTTTTTCACACGTATTGTCTGAGTTGTTTCAGGTATTTCTTTAAAGTAATGTTCCTTTCCATTTTAATGTATTTAATATAGAAATTAATTAAAGAAAATGTTTTCCCCATTTTAATTTTTGGTCCCTTTTTTCAACTTGGGTCTCTTTTGTTTGTTAAATTACAACGTAGATCACTTATGTTTGATAAATTACACGGGACGATAAAGTAGATAAAATCATGTTATATATAAAACAAGGGCACTAAGCATATAAGATTTATCGTCCCAATCAAGGGAAATCAATGTTCAGATCAACGCTATCATATGTTATACTTCCATGTGGTTCAAGCTTCGACGGGCCCTGCGTGTTACTTAGTTGGCTGACTGAACGTCTACTCCTTGGCACGCATGAAGGGGCGGGAGTTGTACACTCTCCACGAGTATGTCCTACACATTGCCACCGAGTACATTTTCGCTGTATCGGACCTTCACCACGTGATGGACGTCGGTCGTTCTTTCTCGATCTTCCGGCTATGTTCTTAGTGTTTAACGGTGGATAGAATGGCGGAAAGGGGGTCGGGTGGAGACACCCATGCTTCAGGGGGTCCAGTTGGATTTATTACCTCCTGGTATGTTGCCCGGTAAGTTTCGGACATGAAGAAATTTACAGCCAAGTCGCTGCAATCTCTACGACCCATATATCTTGCAGTAGCGATGGCATGGCCGCACGGTAACCCAGATTTTTGCCATTGAAAATATGAACAAATATGGTCGGTCATATCAACAATCGCGTCAAGTAGGTTATCACGAACCTGGTACCTCCCATACCCAATTTCGCTTACCCTCCATGCCGACGTATGTCCCGCCTTGAGGAGAATTATCTCCTCCGCCTTTGGTGTGAGTCTATTACGCATCTCACCTCCTTTTCGGCGTCGAAGTTGGTACCACTCCTATTGAAAGGCCCGAAAGTACTCCATAAGTTGTACAATCGGTAATCTACGCGCAAAACGGGAGAGTGCATTCACCGACTCTGCACTATTGGAGGTCAGAATGTCATAACTGTAAGACCCTAAAATTCAGGGCTAATTTAAACCTTAATTTATAATAAGATTTAAACTTAAACTTCCAATCTTTAAAATTGGGCAGAGAAATATCTATGAGGTCATATTCACAAAAACTGAATTCTTCAAATAACCTATTAATCTAATCATTTCACTATAATCAGATTAACTAGATTATCTAAGCAATCCATCAAAACCTCAATAATCATTATCTCCTCCGCTAATCCAAAAGCTCTCGTCCCACGTCCCTTTACTTTCCCGAGCTAGCACCTGGTAAGAAAACATCATTTGAAACAATTAGGCTAACGCCTAGTGAGAACATTCGGTTTCAAAATAATATTTGTACAAATCAATATAAACAAGGCATAACAAACCTGGTTTACCCTTTTTCTTACCACACACATAACCATCCTTTGATAACGGGGATTAAACCTAATTCCATGAATACGACCTGACACTAAGTCAGTCATTTTTCATATACCAGAGTCGCACTACGAATCTTCACAGATTCTAGATTAATGCTCTTATCTAAGAAATCGCAATATCCACATGCCCATTTCTAGATTAATACCCATATCTAAGAAATAGCAATATCCACATGCCCATTTCTAAATTAATACTCATATCTAAGAAATAGCAATATCCACATGCCCATTTCTAGATTAATGCTCTTATCTAATAAATCGCAATATACACATGCCTATTTATTGGAAAGGAAATAGAGATTACAATATACACATGTCAATCCCTTCTTTTCTTTAGAAATCGGGAATTCCAAATAAATCTACGTCTATTCCACGATTTCCTAAACACTAGGCCTATGGATCCATACCACCTATTTATACTCGTACAGATATTTATTTAATATAGATTCCTCATAGCAAACAATATGAGCAAATCTCCTTTACATAGATTCCTCATAGCAAACAGTATGAGCAAATCTCTTTTACAAATCATTCATATCATTTATTCAGTATAAGCAAATCACATTTAATATATCAATTTCTTATAATATAAATCTAACCATCAATAATAGATTTTACTTTATAAAATCATTCTTCCCAAAATCCATTTAAACGGTTCATTTACAAAATACACCTTACCAAACTTTAAAACATTTATAAAAAGGTAAGGTAAGAATGAACTCACCTGATAGCAGTAATATCTTTCTTTTCTTCTCTAAATTGTATGAACTTTTGTCACCAACTCCACAGAGATCTGAAATACTCATATACATAATGTACTAGTATTAATCTACTGTATATGACCCTTAAAGACTAAGAATCCTAAAATAACCAAAATTGTCAACACTTATCGCAACCAGCTAGCTGCGATATACCTTGTCGCAACCCACTATTGCGATAACACCCACTTGTCGCAACCAACTGTTGAGACATAATACCATATCGCAACCAACTGTTGAGACATAGCACCATATCGCAACCAACTGTTGAGACATAGCACCATATCGCAACCAACTGTTGAGACATAGCACCATATCGCAACCAACTGTTGAGACATAGCACCATATCGCAACCAACTAAATTCATAACTGTCGCAACTAACCGAGTTCATAACTGTCGCAACTAACTGAGTTCATGAATATCTCAACTAACTGAAAAACGTAAAAACCCAGAAATCTCTAGTTTTAAGCCATGCATGTTTCTATAAATTTGCAGATATGTTCAATACTTCTAATAGAACATAAACATCAACCCAGATTTCTCATAATCATCAAAAATATCCAAAACCCATTTCTAAACTCATACAAGCTTTTAGTTACATAAAATGAATAATTATATAAGATGATTACCTTTGATTTCACAGTTTGCTTCTTAAATTTCCAGCTGAAATCACCTGCTTTTCTTCTTCTTCTTCTTCCTTTCCTCTTTCTCTCTTTCGGTTCTCTCTCTCTTTTCTCTTTGTTTCACCAAAACACATACACACACTTATAAAACTAAAAATGAGGAGATGAGGACACCTCACTCTCTTTTAATCGAAAAGAGACGGTGGAAGTGGTTAACTTCCATCAACTAAACCAAACAGCCCCCTTAACTATCCTCACTTGGCAAGTTTAATCCCTTCACTTATAAATTAAAATTAAAGTTTACCCCTTAACTTATTACTCCACAAAACAAATAACGTAACTTAATCGGGGATAAACTCTAATATTAACTTATCTCATAATAAATCATAATTTATCAATAAAATCCATCTTAATATTTTATACCAAAAATCGAGATGTTACAATAACGTTGTGCAGGAAAATGGGCCATCGACCACCACTCCGGTCCAACATCGTCCATAACTTTGGCTGCATCCTTGGCACTAACTCGTAGAACATTCATGTACCGGTCAAACTCTCGAGCCGTATACTCCCTGCATGCCTTCCAGTAGACGGTGTTGTGAGTTGTAATACGTTTGTCCTTGCTTTTGGCGTTCATCTCCAAATGTCGACAACATAAGGCGTGAGGGGCGTTTGGGTACGTGGCAGAGATTGTGGCGCTTATGGAAGCAGCCATGTCGGACATAAACACCAACCCTTCCGGGTCTCCGATAGCTTGTCTCAACATGGACAGAAACCAAGTTCACTCCTCCCCGGTCTCAGACTTGCCTACTCCGAAAGCTACGGGAATGATGGCGTTATTCCCGTCCATGGCAACCGCCAGGAACATCATACCCAAATAAGCCCCCTTTAAATGAGCAGCGTCTATTACCAGGACACGACGCAGATTTGCCAGAAATGTGCGGATCTGCAAAAACGTAGGTGGTTTCCCATTTGTAAATGTTATAGTTTATAATGTGTAAACATATGATGTGTTAATATACGTACCACGGGTCCAAGGGCAACGAAGAACAACTCAAAACGTCTATTTGAATAGGTCCTTATCTGGGTGACTGTACCTAGATTCTGCAGCTGCAAATTATATAAATACGCAGGAACGACTCCTCGAACGTGCCTCTGACCATTAGCAGTGCCCTGCAGCGCGCACGCCAGCCTTGGTAGTAACCAATTGTGATCCCATACTGCTGGGATTTACATCTGTAACGTCCCGAAAATTTCAAGCAAATTTAAATTTTTAAATAAACAACTCATTTATAACAACTCAATAATTGATACCAACGTTTCGTTTGCAAACACATAATTAATATCTTTATAAATTAAAACCAGCGGAATAAATGTTTAATTATTAAGACCATAAATCAACCAGCTCTCCTCGCGCGCCAGTGTGTACTCATCAAGCCTTGGAGCCGCTCGGACCTGAAACCACAGTTTATGGGAAAAGGGTAAGCACGAAGCTTAGTGAATTCAAACACCATAAATAATACAGTTATTCCACACTACCCCTAAAACAGATAGTGACACATAACGATCATACAGGTCTACGAACAAATCATAAACATGTATATCCACAACCACCCACCTAAAAGGCACAAGTCGGTCCCACCGACCACATGATAACATCTTCGGCCCCGCCGAATCCCCGGTCCCACCGGGTCTCTACGCCCCGCGTATAAAACCTTCGGCCCCGCCGGACCCTCGGTCCCACCGAGTTAACATGGCAACATAGTATCAACTAGACACCCCACTATCTAGTCCCACAACATAATCACATAAAGCTACCACACACGTACTACAGCAATGATAAAACAACCGTTATTAGATATAGTGAGAGAACTCACCTCGAATGCGCGCCTAGCTTAACAACACAATTCAAGCTTCACAATTACGGTCACTTCCCAGCACCTAAACGCATGTTAAAACGTGTCAATACGAGACTCGGACCCTATGACATGACACACGCTTAAACCGTCACTAAAACTAATTTCCGTTCTCACAAAACAGGTCTGTTCGGGACCTGTTTCGACCCCTTTAAACCCAGAAAAATCCCAATATTAAATCATGACCAGAAAGTCCTATGAGTTAGGGTTCCAAGGACATATTATACGCCTCCTAACGATTTTTCTACAATTAACTATGAATTAAATACGAACGGTTACCAAAACTGCCAGTTTTCGGTCCAGCCTGAACAAACAGCCCAATACAGCCTAGCTACGGGCTTAATCAGACTTTCGGAAAAACACTAAAAACCTTCCCAATTCGATTTGGGAACTTTGGGCACCAATTTCACCTCAAAACGAGTTACAAGCAGAAAGTTATGGTCTACACAAAACAGTGGCAGATTCCAGAATTTTTCACATAAAATGACGAATCACCGAACTTGCGACCACTTTTTCGCCCAGTTAGAGGCCGAACCAGTTTTTCTCTAAAACACGGAAAACGTGCTCGACCCTGAACTTGAACCGTGGGCGCCAGTTTCGGCTCAAACGGAGTTACGACAGAAAAGTTATGATCACGCGAAAACTGGATAGCACACTTAGAATTTTCATAAAAATCACGATTTAAAAGAAACGGTTGAACGATTCGGTTTAAACGATAGGATACTAAGGCTGGACTACTACCATCACCACCCACTGCCATCTCCGGCAGTGGTGGTCGACGGCGGCATGGGGGCGGCAGCCACCACCGGTGGTGGTGGTGGTTCGATAAAGCAAACCGGCGAGACCAACGGGAATGATCCCACCATTCTAATTCGGCCATACCCAAGCACGCTCGACCTTACAGCCACAAACCCGCCGTTACAACCACCGACCTGGTGGTGCACGGCGGCGGCACCATGCCGGCAGCCACTAGCGGCAGCGGTGGTGGTTCCGCGGTTGTGACAACGACGCAAGAAAGAAACGAGAAGGGAAGGATGTCTTACCTCTTGAGAAAACGCAGCAGCAAACCAAATGACTCGATGGCTCCTTCTCTCCTCCTCGGTGCTCTCTCTCTCTCTCTCTTACTCCGGCAGCAGGTGATTGACGGCGGTGGCGGCGGTTCCCGGCGGCAGCAGCGGCGGCAAGGGGGGGGGGGAAAGGTTGGCCGTACGCAATAGAGAGAGAGGAATAGGGTTTGTTTGTGACCTTTCTTTGTGTGATTCGCAAGTAAAAGAGAAGGAACGAGAAGGGTAAAGGGGAGGGGGTCGGTCCTCTCTCATGGGCCGAACCCATGCAAAAGTTTGGAAAAAGGAAAGAAACCAACAAAGGTCCCTGCAGTTTGGAGTTTTTCCCAAATTAAACCTCATAAACCAAACCCTTAACAGTTAAGGTCCTAACCGCCTAACCTCGTTAACTATAATCGCTTAAAAAAATAAATAATAAAAATAAAAAAGCGTACCGGGACACGGGCTTTACAACTCTCCCCCGCTTGAATTAGACTTCGTCCTCGAAGTCTACGTTCGCAAACAGCTCCGGGTAATTCTCCCGCATCTCGGCTTCTGGTTCCCACGTCCATTCTGAACCTTTTCGGTGCTTCCACTGGACCTTAACCAATCCAACCACTTTGTTCCGCAGAGTCTTCGTCTTCCTCTCGACTATGGCTATTGGCTTCTCCACATAGTTGAGTCGCTCGTCAATCTGAATATCTTCGAGGGGAACTACCGCAGACTCATCCATCACACACTTCCGCAATTGAGAGACGTGGAAAGTGTTGTGGATCAGGCTCAGTTCCTCCGGTAGCTCCAAACGGTAAGCTACTTTCCCTACACGCGCGATGACCTTGTACGGTCCGATATATCGGGGACCCAACTTTCCCCGCTTGCGAAAACGGATTACCCCTTTCCAGGGTGACACTTTCAAAAGAACGTAATCCCCGACTTGGAACTACAAATCCGATCGTCTCTTATCGGCGTAACTCTTTTGTCGACTCTGAGCAGTGACTAGCCGATCCCGCACCATCTGAATCATTTCCGTCGTCTTTAGCACAACGTCGGTGCTCCCCAACACTCTGTGACCAACCTCGCCCCAGCAAATGGGCGTCCGACACTTCCTGCCATACAACACTTCGTACGACGCTCTACCGATGCTAGCGTGATAGCTGTTATTATAGGAGAACTCAGCTAGTGGAAGATACTGATCCCAACTACCACCAAAGTCAATCACACATGCTCGCAGCATGTCCTCAAGTGTCTGAATAGTACGCTCACTCTGCCCGTCGGTCTGAGGATGAAATGCTGTACTGAAATGCAACCGCGTACCCATTTCGTTCTGAAACTTCTCCCAAAACCGGGAGGTGAAACGAGTATCCCGATCCGAGACAATCGAGACTGGCACCCCGTGCCTAGTTACAATCTCTCGGATGAAAACCTCCGCGAGCTTATCCGCCGAGAAGCTCTCTTTTATTGCCAAGAAGTGAGCGCTCTTAGTCAGACGATCCACAATTACCCAGATGGTATCATTCCCTCGCTGAGTCTTGGGAAGCTTCATGATGAAATCCATCGTAATCTGCTCCCACTTCCACACCGGAATCTCCAAAGGCTGCAATTTCCCATGCGGTCGCTGGTGCTCCGCCTTGACCTTCCGACAGGTCAAACATACCTCCACACATTTGGCTACATCCCGCTTCATGCTGGGCCACCAATAGCCTTCCCGTAAGTCTCTGTACATTTTGGTAGCTCCCGGATGAATCGAAAACTTGGACTTATGCGCCTCGTCCAATAATATCTGTCGGTTCCCACCGGTGAATGGGACCCAAACTCTACCATATCGGGTCAATAATCCTCGACTATCCCGAACAAATTTCGGAATTTCTCCCGAAACCCTCTCATGTTTTGCATTTTCCGCCAACACGGCCACCTCCTGAGCGACACCTATCGACTCCAAAAGAGGTGCAACCACTGTCAACCGCTGACACAGACCCTTCAGCGGTCCCCCAACCGTATGTCGGCTAAGTGCGTCCGCGACTACATTTGCTTTACCCGGGTGGTAAAGTATCTCGCAGTCGTAATCCTTGACCACATCAAGCCATCTTCGCTGACGCATATTAAGATTTTGCTGATCCATCAGATATTTAAGGCTCTTATGATCGGTGTAGATAGTACACTTGACACCATAAAGATAGTGTCTCCAAATTTTTAGAGCAAAAACCACTGCTACCAACTCCAAGTCATGAGTCGGGTAGTTCGCTTCGTGAGGCTTCAGCTGCCTCGAAGCGTAAGCTATGACCTTGCCGCGTTGCATAAGCACGGCACCCAACCCCTGATATGAAGCATCACAATAAACCACCAAATTCTCCATACCCTCGGGCAAAGTTAACACAGGAGCCTCGCATAAACGTCTGTGTAGCTCCTCAAATGCCTTCTGCTGCTCTTCACCCCAACTGAAAGCTGCAGTTTTCTTCGTCAGTCGAGTCATAGACAAGGCAATCTTGGATAAATCTCCGATAGTACCCTGCTAACCCGAGAAAACTCCGCACCTCGGTAGGAGTTTTCGGCACCTCCCACCGCATTACCGCTGAAATCTTGGCCGGATCGACCATGATACCGTTCTGATTCACGACATGTCCTAGGAATTGGACCTCTCGTAACCAGAACTCACACTTGGAGAACTTAGCATAAAGTTTCTCCCGCCTCAACACATCCAAAACTTCCCGCAAATGCACCTCGTGCTCTTCTTTCGTCTTCGAATATACGAGGATATCGTCGATGAACACGATCACCGAGCGATCCAACATCGGGCTACATACCCTGTTCATGAGGTCCATGAATGCTGCTGGTGCGTTGGTGAGCCCGAAAGGCATCACCACGAACTCGTAATGGCCATATCGCGTACGGAAGGCCGTCTTCTCCGTATCCTCACTTCGTACCCGCATCTGATGATACCCGGATCTCAGGTCAATCTTAGAGAACCACGAGGCTCCCTGCAACTGATCAAACAAGTCGTCAATCCTTGGCAGAGGATAACGATTCTTTACCGTAAGCTTATTCAGCTCCCGGTAATCAATACACATTCGCTGAGATCCATCCTTCTTCTTCACGAACAAGATCGGAGCTCCCCATGGTGAACAACTCGGCTTAATGAACTCTTTCTCGAGAAGCTCCTGCAACTGCTCATACAGCTCCTTCATTTCCGGTGGAGCCAGGCGATAGGGTGCCTTGGCCACCGGAGCAGCACCCGGAATCAGATCGATTCGAAACTCCACCTGTCGTTCGGGAGGTATCCCCGGTAACTCGTCGGGAAACACATCGGCAAACTCCCTCACGACTGGCACATCTTCCGCAGCCTTTTTCGCCTCGTCAAAACGCGTATCTATCACATACGCTAAGTACCCCTGACCACTATGCAGAAGGTGTCTCCGAGCCCTCGCCGCGGAACATATTGCCGTAGTTCGTCTGGGCGAGTCTCCCTGAATCAGCAACTCTCCCCCGCTTGGGGTTCGAACCCGCACTTGTTTGTGGCGACAAACAATTTCCGCATCAAACGCGTCCATCCAATCCATGCCCACAATCACACAAAGCTCTCGCATAGCTATCGGAATCAAATCGATGGGAAACCTCACACCCGAGATTTCCAACGTGCATCCCCGATACACATCCGTAACCGTCAAGGTCCTATCATCGGCAACCTCGACTACCAAAGGACATCCTAACCGTCCCACCACTCGGCCCAAACTCTCGCTAAAGGTGCGAGACACAAATGAATGAGTAGCCCCGCTATCAAACATTACAACCGCAAGCACCGAGTTAACACGAAACGTACCTAACATACAATTAACAACATATGAAAACAAGGCATGAAAAGGAAGGACGAAAAGAAAGAGGGTGATGAAACATACCTGTCACCACCTTAGGCGTCGCCTGCGCCTCTTCCACCTTCAGCTGGTGGACCCTACCTCGGGCTGCCTCCGTCCCCGGCTGACCCGTACGACCGTTAGTGATGCGCAGTGGGGCATTTGCAGGAGCCCTCTGTGCACCACCCCCATCAGCTGCTCTCGCGTTCGGACAATTGGCCCTCACGTGGCCCGTCTGCTTGCAGCTAAAGCAGATCATCAATGGCGACTTGCAATCCCGGCTGAGATGACCGGACTGCCCACACTTGAAACACCCGTCAGTCTTCTTTCCACTAGTATCCCTGGGTTTGAACCCACCACTCCTCGAACTCCCACGCGAATCAGAAAACTTTGACTTCTTTTGCACCGCAGAGATTGGCGTCACCGCCTGTGCTGCCTTTCTCTTTCTGGCTTGGGTCTCTAACTCCAGCTCCCTTCTTCGGGCTGCATCCATCATTGCTGACAAAGAAGCGTACGGTACCGTGCTCACGAATTCCCTGATCTCGGTACGTAACATATCCTTATACCGAGCCATCTTCATTTCCTCCGAAGCGGCATATTGAGGAAAAAATAGCGCCATCTCAGTAAATTTCCTGTTCATTTCTTTAACAGTCTCCGTGGTCTGGGTTAGTTCCAAGAACTCCTTCGCTATCCGTTCCATCTCTACCGGAGGCACGTACTCGACACGGAAACGAGTAACGAACTCCTCCCACGTAAGGGTAGTACGCTCGGCAAGAGTCAGCGCTGTGGCGCACCAATCCTTCGCCCCATCGCGAAGCAAATTCACAGCAAAACGGACCTTCAGATTATCCGGGCAGCCGCTGGTCAAGAAGGCACACTCCATATCAGAAATCCAACGCATACTCACAATTGGGTTCGGGTCTCCCCTGAACTCTGGTGGAGAACAGGCAGAGAGATCCCGATACTGGAACTCTCGATTACGGGGCTGTCCCCCAGCAGGCGGCGGAATCGCTGCAATGCGCTCCTCCAACAGAACCGTCACCTGATCTTGGATGGCGGTGATAATCTCGGGGATTGCCTCCCCGACCGCATGCGCTACCTCCGATGCAATCATCTCTCGGATCTGCTCCTCCGTGATCCCCGCCTCAGTTCGCGGCTCAGTCGCGTTGTTCCTCCTAGTGATGGCCATTCTAGAAAGAAGAAAACATACAACGAGTTATTAGTACCTAATAACTCATATCGACAACACTCACGCTCAGCTGCTTGGATTCCTCGCGACTTTCCCGACTCGAGCACTGATCCTGTGCTTCCGGTAGTAGGAGCTCTACTACTACCTTCCACACCTATCATCGCTCGTTCCGAGTCCCATCCCGAGGGGTCCAAGTAGCTTCTCGCCGCAACTACACACATATGCCCGCACCGGCATATATACTCACTCTTCCTAGCTCCCTAGGAATTTCATCCCAACCACTACCCTTGCTACTACCGAATCCCCACTAATCATAAAGAGTGGCCTCGCAAATACCCGATTACATGCAGTGCAAAACAAATAGGCAGTCGAATACAAGATTCTATCCTAGAACGGTTGGACTCAAACAAGAGCTGCGCAATAGAACTAAATCGAATATTCTAAGACTATAAGTCTCTTACTGCATACAACCTAGAGGGCATCCACTTAGTAACCTATCATAATTAGCATAAATTCCTAATAGCAAGCAGTCCAACACACCGCATAGTGTCAACAACAGGCAATCTAGCATGCATACTCTATGATCTAGAAAGCAATAAAACACTAAGCATTGTACCTTTCCCTTCGGCTCCGGCTGACTGTACACACTGCGCCCCCGATCACCGTTCCTCGAACGGGTTTTTACTTTTTCTTTTATTTCCAAAAAGATTTAATAAAGAATTTGAAAATTTCCCAGCCGCAACTTGAGACCAAACACACCGAGGTGCGTTTGATTCACTCAAGCTGTGCTCTGATACCAAGTTGTAACGTCCCGAAAATTTCAAGCAAATTTAAATTTTTAAATAAACAACTCATTTATAACAACTCAATAATTGATACCAACGTTTCGTTTGCAAACACATAATTAATATCTTTATAAATTAAAACCAGCGGAATAAATGTTTAATTATTAAGACCATAAATCAACCAGCTCTCCTCGCGCGCCAGTGTGTACTCATCAAGCCTTGGAGCCGCTCGGACCTGAAACCACAGTTTATGGGAAAAGGGTAAGCACGAAGCTTAGTGAATTCAAACACCATAAATAATACAGTTATTCCACACTACCCCTAAAACAGATAGTGACACATAACGATCATACAGGTCTACGAACAAATCATAAACATGTATATCCACAACCACCCACCTAAATGGCACAAGTCGGTCCCACCGACCACATGATAACATCTTCGGCCCCGCCGAATCCCCGGTCCCACCGGGTCTCTACGCCCCGCGTATAAAACCTTCGGCCCCGCCGGACCCTCGGTCCCACCGAGTTAACATGGCAACATAGTATCAACTAGACACCCCACTATCTAGTCCCACAACATAATCACATAAAGCTACCACACACGTACTACAGCAATGATAAAACAACCGTTATTAGATATAGTGAGAGAACTCACCTCGAATGCGCGCCTAGCTTAACAACACAATTCAAGCTTCACAATTACGGTCACTTCCCAGCACCTAAACGCATGTTAAAACGTGTCAATACGAGACTCGGACCCTATGACATGACACACGTTTAAACCGTCACTAAAACTAATTTCCGTTCTCACAAAACAGGTCTGTTCGGGACCTGTTTCGACCCCTTTAAACCCAGAAAAATCCCAATATTAAATCATGACCAGAAAGTCCTATGAGTTAGGGTTCCAAGGACATATTATACGCCTCCTAACGATTTTTCTACAATTAACTATGAATTAAATACGAACGGTTACCAAAACTGCCAGTTTTCGGTCCAGCATGAACAAACAGCCCAATACAGCCTAGCTACGGGCTTAATCAGACTTTCGGAAAAAACGCTAAAAACCTTCCCAATTCGATTTGGGAACTTTGGGCACCAATTTCACCTCAAAACGAGTTACAAGCAGAAAGTTATGGTCTACACAAAACAGTGGCAGACTCCAGAATTTTTCACATAAAATGACGAATCACCGAACTTGCGACCACTTTTTCGCCCAGTTAGAGGCTGAACCAGTTTTTCTCTAAAACACGGAAAACGTGCTCGACCCTGAACTTGAACCGTGGGCGCCAGTTTCGGCTCAAACGGAGTTACGACAGAAAAGTTATGATCACGCGAAAACTGGATAGCACACTTAGAATTTTCATAAAAATCACGATTTAAAAGAAACGGTTGAACGATTCGGTTTAAACGATAGGATACTAAGGCTGGACTACTACCATCACCACCCACTGCCATCTCCGGCAGTGGTGGTCAAAGGCGGCATGGGGGCGGCAGCCACCACCGGCGGTGGTGGTGGTTCGATAAAGCAAACCGGCGAGACCAACGGGAATGATCCCACCATTCTAATTCGGCCATACCCAAGCACGCTCGACCTTACAGCCACAAACCCGCCGTTACAACCACCGACCTGGTGGTGCACGGCGGCGGCACCATGCCGGCAGCCACTAGCGGCAGCGGTGGTGGTTCCGCGGTTGTGACAACGACGCAAGAAAGAAACGAGAAGGGAAGGATGTCTTACCTCTTGAGAAAACGCAGCAGCAAACCAAATGACTCGATGGCTCCTTCTCTCCTCCTCGGTGCTCTCTCTCTCTCTCTCTTACTCCGGCAGCAGGTGATCGACGGCGGTGGCGGCGGTTCCCGGCGGCAGCAGCGGCGGCAAGGGGGGGGGGGGGGGGGAAAGGTTGGCCGTACGCAATAGAGAGAGAGGAATAGGGTTTGTTTGTGACCTTTCTTTGTGTGATTCGCAAGTAAAAGAGAAGGAACGAGAAGGGTAAAGGGGAGGGGGTCGGTCCTCTCTCATGGGCCGAACCCATGCAAAAGTTTGGAAAAAGGAAAGAAACCAACAAAGGTCCCTGCAGTTTGGAGTTTTTCCCAAATTAAACCTCATAAACCAAACCCTTAACAGTTAAGGTCCTAACCGCCTAACCTCGTTAACTATAATCGCTTAAAAAAATAAATAATAAAAATAAAAAAGCGTACCGGGACACGGGCTTTACAACATCGTTGACGATGTCCTTTGGACGAAATGCCCTGCTAGCATCAAGAAATTTGCCTTTCAGTAATGCACCCAAAGTCCTTTTGTTGGCTTGTTTGTGGTTGGGATTCAGTTGCGTCCTCGAACAAGTGTGTTCGTTGTGCAACTTTCTAATGACAAACATCCCTCTTTTATGGCCCACAGACCTCGCGTACAGCCTCCAATTACAATTTTCTCTCGCACATACAACTTCGTATCTGGTTTTGTCGGATCTCGGTGTGTAACTTTCGAAACCCTCTTGTATGAACTTAATTCCGACTTGTGTGGCCAAGTCATCCTTTGAATCAAATATTTCATCCACTTGTATCCTTGAACTGCGATTATAAGGTGTAGGTTCTTAGGTTTGTGTATGGGTATCCGGGGTTGGAAGATTAGGGGGCATATCAAAAAAGTCATTTAACTGACTAAATGATTTACTACTAGCGATATATTTTTCTCCTTCTTTGTCCTCATCACTATCGGTACCTGATCTATCTATATCAGATCTACCCATTGTGAAAACATGGGTTTCGTCGTCAGCAACTCCAGCAAAACGGCCTTCTTCGTCTTCTTCTTGTTGTTGTTGTTGTTGCGTCTCCGGAACAAAATTAGGATAACAGTCGTTAAGACCATATGCATGATCCGAATAAATTGTTGGGTCGTAGGACGCCTGAAATTGAGAATCAGGCTCCTCCATTTGGAGGTCTTCGTCATCACTGCCGTCATCACCTTCGTCGCACACTGATGAATCGACATACACAAAAGTGATGGAGGTCTTTCTGACTGTGCTGCAAAGTGCAGAAAACCAGAGATATCCCCATCGTTGGATAACTCCACAATAGACCCATCATCATTCTTGAACACTAACTTGCAAACAGCAGAAGGGTCGATTCCACATTTTTGCATGGCGTATGCAACAAACTTCTGATAAGTATAGTTTACTGACAATTTTACACATGCTTAGATTTATAAGCAAAATTCCACTCATTGTTGCCTTGCACCCATTCACCATCGTAACAGAAATATAGCTTAGCTTTTGCAATAGATGAACTCATTTTTTCAGTAGTATCTCCAAAAGAAAATACTGAAATGATGAAGAAAGAAAGCAAGGAAGAAGGATGGAATGGATGTGAAATGCAACCACAATGAAATGGATGAATGATTATGGATTGCATTTTACTGATATTTATGGATGAAATTTCATTGAGGAAGATGAATTGCAACCACAATTTGGTCTTCCAAGTACAATAATTCAACATTGATGAAACAACCAAGATGAATTGCAACCACAATTTGGTCTTCCAAGTACAATAATTCAACATTGATGAAACAAGCCAGTGAATTTCAACCACAATTTGGTTTTTCAAGTATAATAATTGTAGAAAAAACAGTAAAAACATGCAAAAAATCGTGAAAAAGGGACCAAAACTGCAAAATTTGGCTCCAAATCGCGGCCCCCATCGAGGGGAGGGGCCAAAAGTGTAAAATATGCATAACCGCGAGACCACCGCAGGCCAAATCGCGGGCAAAGTGGGTATTTCTGCAAAAAAGATTGAGGTTTTTGGTATTTCTGCAAGTCAAAGTCAAACTTCGGATATTTTAATAAATTTCCCTTTAAATTATATATTTTTTCCTTCTAAAATAAACGTTCACCATAAAAAAAGGAAAATTAATTAAAATACCCCAAGTTTGAAATTGACTTACCAAAATACCCCAAAAAATGAAAAGTTTACCAAAATGCCATTTTTTTCCGCGGAGGGAGCCCTCTATAGCGGACAGGGACCAATTGTGAAAAATTTTGCAAGATTATTTACACTTTCAGTCCCCATCGTGGGCCATCGCGAGCCTCGATCGCGGGCCGCGTTCGCGGGCCAGGGACTGAAAGTGTAAATATATCTTGCAAAAAATTTCACAATTGGTCCCTGCCCGCGATAGCGGGCTCCCTTCGCGGGAAAAAATGGCATTTTGGTAAACTTTTCATTTTTTGGGGTATTTTGGTAAGTCAATGTCAAACTTGGGGTATTTTAATTAAATTCCCTAAAAAATATTATATTATATTAAAATTATAAGTTGTTATACTTTTAAATAACTTAATTATATATTCCCTCGATAACATTCAGAAAAACTTTCTCAATCTTATAATTTATGATAACCAAAAGGGTTGTGGCGTACCGGTTAAGGCCCTGGAGATGTGGTAGAATATCTCATTTGCTTAGGGTTCGAATCCAAGGGTACACAACAATTGTGGCCACTGAGGTTTAATCAGGGCTGGTGTCTTACAGTCATAATTTGTCAATAGATTAGCCTAGACATAGCCTATAACACCCTTCCCAAAAAAATAATTTATGATATAATGAAAAATGAAAATTATTTTAAAAAATAGACACTCATTTTGAAACAAATTAAATAGATTTGTGTACCATTTATTTAAGACAAAGGGGGGTAACAATATTTTGAGTGAATTCAACTGCATTTTACACAAATGGTTTATGCATTTTTTTTATAATAAATAAATAAAAACACGTGGCTTAATTGATTATTACTTAATTTACTTTATATCTTTTATTTTCATTTTACGCATTTATCGTATTTATAATACATAATTGTATATAAATTAAAATATATTTAAAGTCAAGAGGAGCTCAATACATAAACGAAATATACTTCATTATAACCGTCCTGTTCATACCTTCAAAATGAGTTTAATATTGAAATTGTTTGTATTTAATCGTATTATTAAATATCAAAATACGTAACTATAGAGGTATAAATTGTAAGTATTAAATATAATTATGCATTTATGATATTTAATAATATAATCGAATCTAAAATATTTAATATTTAGCTCATTTTGAATGTATTGACGAGATAGTCATTATGATATAATTTGTACTAAAAACATATTTTTTCAGTAAAAAGCACCGTATAGAAAAGTTGTGAGCAAGACACCGAAAGCTAGCATAAATCAATGCTTAAAAGCCTCAAATAGAAGCTCACGCAACCATACCCGCGACCTAAGTTGTGGGGTATGTCATTTGCGTCACCTAAAACACTCTAGCAAAAACACTAAGGGTGCGTTTGGTTTACGGGAATGGATTGGATTTCAAATCCAAATTTATTTATTATATATATATATATATATATATATATTAAACCAATAGATATTGTTTAATTTATTAGTAACAATAGTTTATTAGTATTAAAACAACTTAATAATAATTAATTATTACTTATCTTTTTTCTATTTTAGTAACAAAGCGATAGTGAAAGAAAATTCAATAAACCTCACATGCTTCTCAAACATGCCTCACAAATCCCGTCCAGATTGGATTTCAAATCCCGGCCTTCACCAAAGGATTTCAAAATCCATCAAACATGGGATTTCTAACAAAATTCAAGGATTCGAAAACCCTCCAATTCCAAATTCTATGGAAACGTGGGATTGAAATGCACTTGAAATCCAAATCCAATCCATTCCAATCCATTCCCGTAAACCAAACGCACCCTAAGGGGGCGTTGGTTCATTTTCAGTAAAAAGCACCGTGTAGAAAAGCTGGGACCCTAGGTGTGGGTTAGTTGTCGAGGTGGCCAAATGTCCGGGCCGGACCGAACCTGGTCGGGCTTAAGGTTGGACCGGACCGAAACACTATTCAAGGGCCCCGGGTTTTTTTGGACCGGGCCGGGCTTGATGGTTGAGGGTCTGGCTTATTTAGGCTTTTTAAAGACCGGTCTTATAAACCGGGCCGAGAACCGGGCTTTTTAAATATATATATACTTTTTTTTAATAAATATTATTCGAATACACTATAAAATACGTAAAATTTGGTCACTCAAACATACTTAAAAATACGTTTTATTAGAATTTCGATTGAACAATACATTTTAAATAACTACATTTATTGAATTATAAAGAAAATACTCTTAATCCTCCCATAGAGGATTATCTTGAAGAGTTCCGGTCGTTTCAATTATGTCAAGAGCCGTTCCATCATCGAGTTGTTCGTTGTCGGTCTCTAGCTTGGTATCTAACCCCATACACTAACTATTCCTATTTATAGTGTTGAGGAGGCAAAAAATACAAAAAAAAACGGTCAAAAAATGTTGGAAAACGGCTAGTTTTTTTAATTCTAACGGGTTGGTCCGGAACCGGGCCGGCAAAAATCCTGAAATCTTGGCCCGTTACGGCCTGGTGTGCTTGGGACTGGGCTTCTACCGGACCAGGCCAGACCGGGCTGAGCTTCAGGCCCCTACCGGGTCGGGCCTGGGCCCGAGCCAATTTGGCCATCTCTAGTTAGTTGTGGTTGTGCACATGACATCGTTGAAAGGCCCAAAACGGGTTTGCAAAGTGAGTTTGGGCTTTGGGGTTGTATAAAAAAATATCCAATAGTGTCTAATAATATGGTCATAATCTGAAAAAGGTCCGTTCACTTTTTAATAAATCAGTAAAATATTTCATGGATTTTAGTAAACAAATTCATACATGCAAGATTAATGCCTCTAAATGTATACAAGTATTTGTCTTTTATCGTCTTCTCGTAAATTAATTGCATTATTACACATACATATAGTATAAATATATAACCAAATTATTATTATTATTATTATTATTATTATTATTATTTTTGAAGAAAATAACCAAATTGTTATTAAAAAAAATACGATGACATATTTATTTTGGAATTTAATGTTTTCTACTTTTCTTAGCAAGAAATAAAATATAGGCAACGGTACAAGAATGTTCTGTCGAAGTCGTCAACATCCCTCGTCAACTTTTTGACCATTCTACCCTTTCAGTGATATATATTGTGTAAACTTTTTGACTTTTTAAAACTTACCCCTAAAGTCATCTTTTTTATACTTTGGTCCTCTTATTTTACAAGACTTGTAATTCCATGACTTAGGGGCTCTTTGAATTTTCAATATTTAATGGTTCTATAACCCCAATAATTATTTTGTATCTTGGGCTTTTCTTAACCATTCAGCGTTCTAATTTCATTCTCAACAATTACCAAACAACCATATTTCATTTTGTACTATATCATAAGAGTCTCTTAATCATTCTGACCACTTAATCATCTTACACCAAATCATTCAGCAACTGCCAAACAACCCCTTAGTTGGATGTTTTTAATACTTCATTTTTGTGTTTTTAGCAGTGTGCTAAAAGCTGTCATGAGCCACTTGTCTCATGCCACATTAAGGGCCTGTTTGTTAGCAGCTTAATGAGACTCATAGGTTATTCGATCAGCAATACATGATTGTTTGGGGGTGACTTAATAATATAGAAATTGGCTTATTCAGTAAGCTTTTAGCAGAGAGATTTATGCAGAAAGCCAAGTTTTGTCCAAACACGTCTCTCCCAATTAAAAAATATGCTCTTTTCATCTATGAAAAAACCATCCCAAACAAAAATCTTTCCGATCTATTAAGACAGATTAATCCACACAAACAACTTTATTCATACAAGACTTAATGAAAAACCAACCAAACAGCCCATAAGTTAGTGACATGTCATGACTTAGTACATGCATGTATATATATATATGTAGTATTATTTATTTATTATTATTATTATTTGCACCACTTGGTGTTTGAGATAGTTGGATCTCTTGTTGAAACCTTAGACATTAAGAAAATCCATCCAAATATATATATATATATATATATATATATAATATTTATATGGTATATGTTATTGTGTTCTTTCAGTAATCTAACATAAATATTTGTAACCACTGTAAACACTAAAAACCGAAATATAAATTCTTGCATACTTTCTTATATATTTAAAAATTTAAATAAAATCAAATAAACAATAGTTATGCTCTTTTAAGGCATTGTTTGGCAAAAAAAAACTAGTTTTTTTTTAGTACATGTTTGGATGACCATAAGCTAGTTTATAAGCTAGCTTTTTGAAACGCTACTTGGAGTAGCTTTTCAGTAGCTTTTTATGAATATTCCAATATTACCCTTATTAATATCAATTATTATTTATTAACTATTATTATAAATAAATATTAATTTTTTATATTTAATTATTATTAATTAATTAATATTAACTGAAAATTATTAAATTAAATTTCAATTATACATTAATATTAATTTCTATTTATTTAGAGTTATTGTTAATCATATAAATTAATTTTATTTATTTTTAATAACAATAAATATATTTAATTATCAATTACTATAAATCTTGTCAATTATTTTATGATTATTTTTTCATATTATATGTGGCGGTTATTTAAAATCATAAATTAATATATATTTATTCTAAATAACGTTTTAATAAATTCAAATTTTATAGTATATATGAAGTAATAAATTTTAAACTCTTTTAATTAATATGTTATGTTATTTAATTTTTTTTACTACATTGGTTGTATTAATTAATGTATTATATTGCTATAATTTTTTTTAATTATATAATTAAATATTGTAATTGATAATTTATTGAAGATGCCATTTTTGGTCATTTTACATGTTTATAAGCTAGTTTTGCCAAACGTTAATTTTTCATCAGCTAGCTTATCAGCTAACAGCTAGTTTATCAACTACCAACTAGCTTATAAATCAACAACTAGTTTATCAGCTACCAGCTAGCTTATCAGCTAGTTTGCCAAACAAAGCCTAAAAATTGTATGAGAAAATTGATGCTATGAAACGGGTCTTAAATCTTAGAGCATCTCCAGCTTCCCTATTTTGGAGAAAATGAGAAATATATGGATTTTGATTTTTGAGCTATAATTTTGTTCCAATAGTTTTCCCAAAAGTATTTTAAAAATGGAGAAAGTAGGAGAGGGAAGAAGTTTTTCTCCAAATATGGAGATAACCCAAAAAATATTACTAGATGAGATAACCAATAGAAATCTTTGAAATAAATAATTGAAGAGAAAAATAATATTTTAATGGATGAATGACATATTTTAATATTATAATCAATGTTTATTTCTTCAAAATGAGAAATCTGTTGGAGATGAATCTATTTTTTTTAAGATTTTAACATTTGTTTCTCTATTTTAAAGAAATTTTGAAAAAACTGTTAGAGATGCTCTTAATTAGCTAAAAAATGAGCCTCAGAGCATCTCCAATGGTGGAGGTTAAAGACTTGATCAAGTCTTTGGTTGGTGGACCCCATCATTTGTTTATTAATAAAAGTGAAGGGTTGATGCTAATGACTTGGTGCAGACCAAGTCATTTGAAGAAGCTTTGTGAGAGAGTATCATCTTTGATTTGTGGGTCCCACTTTTTTTTATTAATAAAAAAATTCCTCAAGTCATTGCAATGACTTAGCCATTGTAGATGCCCTCATAAGATAAAAATTTCAATAATTATTTTGTATATAATTTTTTTTCATTAAGAATATTAATTATTTAAAAAATAAAAGATTAGCTTTTAATTCTTTATGCAAAGGTAGACACCAAAGTTACGAGATTCTTTAATACACGCTAATAAAATCACTCACTTTTAGTAAAGTTCTCTACTTTGCCAGTTGTACGGTACACAATTTCCAGCTCAAGGTACCACATCTTGATGCATTGGTAGATCTCACCTATAAGGGGGCGTTTGGTTCGCTGGAATGTTTTTGGATGGAATGGAATCTGTCAAAGGAATTTGACTTTGAAGGAATTGGAATGGAATCTGTTAAAGGAATTGGAATCTGTCTGTTTGGTTCACAGAATGTAGCTTTGGAATTGGAATGAAATTCTGGTAAATGACCAAAATACCCTTTTGATAATTTTAATTGTTTTTTTCAAAAGCAATTGTTTTTTTTTTGGTGGTGGCGGTGGTGGTGGTGGTGGTGGTGGCGGTGGTGGTGGTGGCGGTGGCGGTGGCGGTGGTGGCGGTGGCGGTGGCGGCGGCGGCGGCGGCGGCGGTGGTGGTGGTGGTGGTGGCGGCGGTGGTGGCGGTGGCGGTGGTGGTGGCATGGGGGTAGTTTTGGTATTATGAAAATCAGACATTCCATTCCATTGAATTCCATGGTTTAAGGTGTGGAATGTTTTTTGGCTAAATGATGGAATTCAATGGAATTGTAGTGATTCCATTTGGCCAAAAGATTGAACCAAACGTTGGAATGGAATCTGGTCAATGGAATGTCACATTCCAATTCCACCAGATTCCATCAAATTCCAGCGAACCAAACGCCCCCTAAGTGTTTCCGATTCGAGTATTTAACGAGCTGCTCGAACTTTGTAAATTTTGAGCTCGAGTTGATCTTGAACATAAAACAAAACTCGTTTAATTTAACGAATCGAGTTCCATCATACCGATTGTGACAATTGTCTCACATTAATAAAAAAGTTTGATTTACGAGCTTTTATCAATAATCTTCATAATGATTTTTAAGTTGTTTTGATGATTATTGGATCAACACGTTGCTTCGGGTTTTGGTCATTATATATGGTATCAGAGTTGATCCTTGTACCATTAGGATGGTGGTACAAACCTCATCAAACGTGATGAGCAGGGGATCTATAAAGCCCCAAGCGGGGTCCCTTGCACCTGCTCAATTTATTTGCGTAAATAGAATTTTTGTTGCGGAATAAAAGGTGTATCCACTAAACATTAAAGGGTGTTTCGGGATATTATAAAATATAAGAAACATCAACCACAAAACCGAAAAAAAAATCTCCTGAAATCAATCAAAAATTCGACAAAGCCCATCGAAATTAACCAAAAGACTTGAAAATCTCACGAATTAACCCAAAAAAACTTGAAAAGAATCTCTTGAAACGGTGAAATTCAGCTAAAACACATCTGACGACTTTTTACGGCTCTTTGATCTACCTTAGGCCTTCCGTAACGCCACGGGCTTCGGTTCGGGCATGGCTGCGGGCTCGGCGGGCTCCAAGCGGGTTGTGGTACGGGGGGGGGGGGGGGGGGGGGGGGGAGCGGGCTCGGGCTCGGGTTCAGCCCCGGGTTCCAAAACCCATTCAACCCGATGAATTTTCTTTTTTTTTTAATTTTTTTAAATAATTTGAAAATAAATAAATCCAACGGCTATATTTTTATTTAATTTTTTTTAATTTTTTTTTTCAATTTAATCACACTATATATATTAATCCAAACCCATATTATTTTCACACAAAAATCTCTCAAATTCTCTCAAACTCTCTCAAATTCTCTCAAACTCTCTCAAATTTTATCATGAATCCAAACAAAACACCTACATTCCGTCGTAACCGACCGGATACACCGCAACCGCAAGAAGAGCCGGAGCTTGGTTTCCAACCGTTTACACAACAAGGTTATCATCCACAATTTTCGCAACAATTTCCGCCACAATTTTCGCAACAATTTTCGCAACAATTTCCCCAACAATTTCACCAACAATTTCCTTACCAATTTACACGTCCCGGTTTGATTGAACAAGGTTATACTCCGGCCAACTACAATCTTCCTTCACCCGCAATCAATCTCGACGACGACATTGTTCCGGAAACCCAACATGCTAGCACGCACACACCACAATCCATCTACACACAACCATCAAACCCGGAACCATCAAACCCGGGACCAACGAGAAAAGGAAAAAACAAACAATATGAAAATAGAGCCGTCAAACAGATGTGGAGTAAAGACGAGGAACTCACGTTAGTGTCGGCGTGGGTTGACGTTTCGGAGGACCCCGTTGTCGGTAACGCACAAACCGGTGGTAATATTTTTATTGTTATTATTATTATTATTATTAATATTATTATTATTCTTGTTAATATTCTTATACTTGAATTTACATAAATGTAGAAAGTTTTTGGACCCGTGTCGGGCAAGTGTTCTTTAGTTTAATGGGTCGCGGAAATTATAGAACAACTCATCAACTCAACACGAAGTTCAACGACCTCAATAAAAGAATAAATTCTTTTGGCGACATCTACAACAACTTGCTCACGAATAGAGGGAGCGGAATGAGTGAGGCCGACATTTCACGAACGGCACACGAACGGTACCGAGCACAACTTGGGTTTGCTTTCACTAACGAACAAGCTTGGGAAGTCCTCAAAAAATGTCCAAAATGGGGAGCCGTTCCAACGATGACGACAACTTCATCGCGGGGTTCAAAACGTACCAACCCTTCCAATGATGACGATGACGACAACTTCATCGAGCAACTTCAACGACCCATCGGGAGAAACAAGGCAAAAAAAACATCAATGAGTAATACGAGCGGGTCGAATACGAACGAAAGTGTTACTCAGTTGTTCACGACGTTCAACGAGAAGATTGATGATACAATGGAGTACAAAATGAAAAAACTCGAACTCGAACGAGATAAGTTGGAACACGAACGAGAAATCGAACAAGCAAAACGATTTGATAAAGACTTCGAGTTTTTCATAACCCCGCATGATCACCTTTCGGGCCCCGCTTTGATGGTTACGGTAGCGAGAAAAGAGCAAATTAAAAAATATCATAATTGGTAGTGTTTTGTATTTTGTAATTTTTAATTTTTTAATGAATGATATGAATTTTTATTTTTATTATTTATCTTATTTTTATTTATTAAAAAATATATAAATATTTTTATTTTGTTAAATAATTAAATGTATAAATAATAGAATTAAAAAAACGAGGTGGCAAGAGGGCTTCTACGGAGCGCTACGGGTCTTTAGGGCTTGAGGGCTTAAGGAGAGGGTTAGTAGAAAAGCTGATGTGGCGCTTGAGGGCTTCTACGGAGCGCTACAGAAGGCCTTAGGCCATCGGTACCGCCCACGGGCTCGGGCTTCGCCAGATGGCAAGCGGGTACGCGGGTAAGGGGTACGGGGGTAGCGGGCTCTGTAGCGGGCTTGAGGGAGCGGGTTTGTAAACCCGTGGAACCCTAGTGAAATGTTAACAAAATTTAATGATTTTTAATTCAAATTTACATTTTCAACCCCTATACTTATTTACTAAATTTACTTTATACCTTTTAGTTTCATTATTTTAATTTTACATTTAACACATATAATCGTTTATTAACTAAAACACGTTAAAAAATACGTTTTAATTTTAACAAGTGACACCATTATAATCGTCTCTTCGATACGTTCGAAATGAGCCCAACATTGAATTTTTTTGGATTTATATATTTTAATATATATCATATAAACTACATAAAATTATTTTTTGAGTAAACTATGATTTTGGTCCTGTGGTTTACTGTTAATAACGGTTTTCGTCTTTGATCTTTTAAAACTGTTTTTTTATCCTTATGGTTTCTATTTTTCTTCCATTTTCATCCCTCCATCCAACTTTGTTAAAATTAGAGTTAATTCTTCCAAA
This sequence comes from Saussurea involucrata, assembly GCA_033807775.1. Classification (NCBI taxonomy): domain Eukaryota; kingdom Viridiplantae; phylum Streptophyta; class Magnoliopsida; order Asterales; family Asteraceae; genus Saussurea; species Saussurea involucrata. The sequence continues at coordinate 8,366,917 of CM066325.1, read as the reverse complement.
AAATAATTGAGAAAATTACATATTTGGTCCTTGTTTATTGTATATCAAATTTTACATTTTTATCCTTAAGTTACGACATTTTTTTCTTATTTTTATTTATTATTTATCTTATTTTTATTTATTAAAAAATATATAAATATTTTTATTTTGTTAAATGATTAAATATATAAATAAAAGAATTAAAAAAATGAGGTGGCAAGAGGGCTTGAGGGCTTGCGCTACGGGTCTTTAGGGCTTGAGGGCTTGAGGTGAGGGTTATGAGAAAAGCTGATGTGGCGTTGATGTGGCATTGAGGGCTTGAGGGCTTGCGGTACTGATGGCCTTAAGGGTTTTGGGAAAGACTGACAAGGACATCAGGAAATTAAATATGGGAGTTTGTAACAGCCCATTTCAAATGGATAGAAAGCAATAATGTTTTTTTTTAAGTATATGATATTCATATACGCCAAATGCAACAATTAGACCTCCTACGAGGCCAAAGGCTCTCATACTGCTAGGCCAAAGGCCATTTAGTAGAAAGCAATAATGTTCACCAATAACTAAACACATATTGAAAATGTATATGAAGATTTGAAAACTTGTCATTTACCCTAACGTTTACCGATAAGAGTCAATACTTCAACTTATTTTACCGGGTAAACGTTTATCGAATAAAAATTGTCATCCTCACTCATAGGGTAAGACTCTTCATCCTATTGCTCTTACCAATATTCTTGTCCCTTACCATATTCATCTGGTAAGGTGATTAAACACTTACCAAGGTAAACGTTTAGTAAATGACCCTTTAACCTTCAGGGTCGGGTTCCGGTGAGAAGTTGAGTTAACGTGAGAAAAATGAGAAATGGTTATCAACAGTTAGATGCACATTAGAATGCGATGCACCGTGATGCACCAAATCAATCCCCGCACCAAGCACGATTCATGAGTGAGATTGAGATTAAAATTAATCAAGGGTTCAGATACATTTCTCATGCTTCTCACACGATCCTTCACCTAATATTAATATATAACATATATAGAGACGAAAGACCACTTGAGAAGGAAAATGAAGGTGAGAAGGTAAGAAGAAATCTGGAACATTGATCACTTTTAATCTCAAACTTATCTTATAAATTGCGTTTGATAGGGAATTGGCCTGGTACATGTAAATTATATATATATATATATATATATATATATATATATATATATATTCCATGCAAAATAAATTAGCTTTTAAAAAGGAATGAGTGTGACATGCTATAAAATTATTTATATACTATTGTAAAATATTATATTTTAGAAAAAAGTATGAGCGTGACACATTATAACTAAATGGTTATGACATGGATTTAAATGATTATTCGGTATACTTATAACATGGATGCATGACCCATCAAATAACATGATGTATGCATGAAGCATGGTATATATACATGTTTATGGTATACATATGCATTGAAATATATTAAAACAACATTGATTTCTTATTGTTTTTTACAATACAAGTTTATATCATACTAAATTGTATCGATACACAATTAGTCACATAGGGTTGAGTTCACGTGAGACCAACATGTTTTCGTGAGACCATAAAATAACACTAAAACTTCACAACGATTCATTGTGAAGGTAAGCAAAACAACGAACCTTCACAACAAAAACACTGTAAAGGTTTACCTTCACAGTCTTTTGTTGTGAAAGTTTAGTGTTATTTTTTTGGTCTCACAGAAATGGTTTGCTTTCACATGATCTCAAGTCTACTCACGTATAAATAAATAAATTAATTGAACTGTTACACACTTGTTAAACGTAATTTTACACTTAAGGTATGTAAAATGTTTTAATTATGGATGTTTTTTCCCTATCTCATGACTCACAAAAAAATGTGTACCTTCATTTGATGATTCATAAAAACATGGAAATTTATGTACCTTTAACGATTTTCACATACTTCTACATTTATTAAGTCGTATTTATATGTATAAATTTGTCAAAGTTTTAGTCATTGTAATATAAGTATGTATACACCAGTGTCTAAACCCAAATCGGTGAACAAAAGAGGACATTCATTTTTTTGAAAATGTGACACCGTTTGACCATAATATAAAAAATAGGGAAATTAATTAAAATACCCCAACATTGAAAGTGACTTATCAAAGTACCCCAAAAAATTTACTTCTTACCGAAATGCCCTCTTTTTCCGCGATAGGATCCCGCGATAGCGGGCAGGGACTGAAAGTGTAAAATTTTGCAAGATTATTTACACTTTCAGTCCCCATCGCGGGCCTCGATCGCGAGGGCCAGGGACTGAAAGTGTAAATATTTCTTGCAAAAAATTTCACAATTGGTCCCTGCCCGCGATCGCGGGATCCTATCGCGGAAAAAGAGGGCATTTCGGTAAGAATTTTTTTTTTTGGGTACTTTGGTAAGTCACTTTCAATCTTGGGGTATTTTAATTAATTTCCCTAAAAAATATACCTTTTTAACAAAATCATGATGGCTTAGCTCGTAAGAGCATCTCCAACAGCATTTCTAAAATAGGAAAAATTGGCTTTTGGTTTGCTATATGTCTCCAACAGCTTTGCTATATGTTTTGCTAAAATAGAAAATCTTTAAAAAAATCTCTATAGTTTGCTAAATATAGAGAACTCTCTATTTTAGAAAAAAATTTAGCAATCCTGTTGGAGTTAAAAGGAAATAATTTTAACAATTTTGATTTTTCATTCTCTATTTTAGAAATTTTTTAGCAATGCTGTTGGAGATGCTCTAAATCACTTGCATTTTCAAGGAAAAGGCCCAAGAACGATTCTTGTGTATCTAACTTGCTTTAATTAATGCACTTACCATGGTAGTAGCAAAAGTTTTCACGACCAGGAGTTTTCCTACGAATAATAAAATCAGTAAATTATTTCCTTTCACAAGTTTATCATTGTAGGTTGATTATGTTTATATATTATATATAGTCATCGAGTTTCTTATTTTAGTAACATAACTATGATACATGTATATATATATATATATATATATATATATATATATATATATATATAGGGATGAGATCGAGAGAGAACCTTAAAAAATAAAAGAACCAAAGAACTCACATGAACTGTTAGATTAAGATGATCCAACGGATGAGATAAAAATGGTGGTTATAACCACTTTATTCAAAATATAAAAACATTTTCTCCTAATTTTTAAAATCGAAAATCAACGAAAACAACAAAAATTGGAGCGAAACAAATTACACCAAAAAATGATTACATTATTATCTTTAATTTGACATTCATTTTGATATACTTTTTCATCCGTTTTGTCTTGGTTCTCCGGTTCTTTTATTTTTCAAGGTTCTTCCTTGATCTTTTCCCTATATATATACACACACACACATATATATATATATATATATATATATATATATATAGAGAGAGAGAGAGAGAGAGAAAGGGGGGGATTAGGGGAAAACCTCAAAAAATGAAAAAATGAGAAACATCTTGGTAGCTCTTCATCTGAACGTTATGCACTTATGCATACAAGTAAATTAAGTTGTTTTTTGGTTTGTATGCACATGTGTATTATGATTATATATAATATTCACACGCACATAGAAATATAATATTAACATTCGGAGTCGAGAATGAACGATATCCTCATCCTAACCCGCCAAGGCGACAACCCCATCCACATTTTATAATTTTGGGAATTCCTAATCCCCATCTCCGGTAAACTCAGAATTTCTCTGTTCAAACCTGATTCAAATACCAAGTTTTCCATTGAGTGTGGGTTTTTTGCTATTGAAAACAATCAACTAACTTAAATTTCTAGCATCAATATAGTTTAAAAAACAATCAAGGACATACAATGATACATTATAGTAACACCTTTCGAAGATATGTATTTTTTCCCACTAGACAAAAGGTCATTTATTCACACCAAAATCAAACCCTATGTCAAACAATAAGAATATGAAATAGCTATGGTTGGCAAATTAGCTGATAAGCCAGCTGGTAGCTGATAATCTAGTTGATGAAGAAGTCACGTTTGGCAAAAACTAACTTTTTTTTGAACGGAACAAAACTATCATTAAAACAAGAACGTTACAGAAACATGATAATACAACGCACAATGAAAGAAACGGAAATACACCATAAACTCAAGGACAAGATAAAAACGAAAGTGACTCGTAGTCAAGTAAGCCGCTTCGTAAGCTTGTCTTTCCACCGCAAGGACAATGTAACAACCCAAAAACTCCTAACATAAAATATAAGTCAAAAGCCCATAAGGGTCCCAATTACAACATAAACTCCCAAAATCAATTACATTGTTTACGGTCCTCAAGCAAATACAACCGAGATACTAGCTAAACAAAAACTGAAACTTGACAGTCTCTAATCTCGCACCTTCGCCTCAAGCCTTCTCCTTTCCCTCGGACGAAGCACCTAAGCCACCTTTTCCTGAAAATGGTTTTTAAGTTTTGAAAGCGAGGGTTAGACCATAAGGTCTAGTGAATTCCCTCCTAAAAGTGTAACCACAAAACATTTTAAGAAACACGTTTCCTTGCAAACAATACTTGACAAGTTTGAGCTCAAACAAGGGTGTACACAGTGGCATGGACCAATAACACCTAACAAAGCCAGGCACGGCAACTCAACACCTTACAAAGCCAGGCACGGCAACTCAACACCTTACAAAGCCAGGCATGGCATCTCGACACCTTACAAAGCCAGGCACGGCAACTCGAAGGGTCCTCCACTGTGCAACCCGACTCTACCACAGGCATAAACATTTAAAACATGCTTTAAAACTTACTCGAGGATAATCCTCCTTCCACTTGTAAAATAACACTTTTCATGCATGAGAAAACATAAGGTCATGATGATCAAGTAAACTCATTTTCAGTCATATCAATTCTTCGCAATTCATTTTAAAAGATAGAAGTAATGCATAAGGGAACTCACCTGATGCTCGGCTAAACCACACACTACTCGAAGCTCACTTAATCTCCAAACGATCACCTGAATTTTGGGGTTAACAAAGGAGGTATTAGACTCCCCAATTATACCTTAAAACATCCCCCATAACGTCCTAAGACAATCCCCTAAACCAAGCCTCGAACCCAAACCTGAACGACCAACGAAGAAGAAAACGAGAATCGCCCAACAGGGACTTACGCGGTTTGCTACGCGGTTTGCAAACCGCGTGAAAAACCGCGTAACCCTCTGGTCGAGCATTCTCAGTTCTGCTCACCAGGGTCAGCTCGAAAATCCACATGAATCCTCCTAATTCGATTCCAATTGATTGATAACTTCACAAAACAATCTCCAAAACTATACATACATTAGGGATACAATTCTCATTAGTTAAATCAATCAGTTCCTCAATCAAACTATCATGAACTACTCTTTTGAAAACACAATTCCTTTCTAAAATGGATTAAACTTAAGAACCTCCATTGGAAGGGTGGAACAACACCAAGAGTTCACAAACTCCTCAATGGAATCATCCAACACACCCTTCCAATTGGTTTTGCCTCAAAACACTTGAAGAAGAAGAGAAACTAATATGAATCGTTCATCTAAACCCCAATTCCAGCACAAAATCAACGAGATAAAGATGAAGGTATACCTTAATTGCAAGTTCCTTCAATAACTGGCCCAAACACCTTCCCAAACCTTCAATGGTGGAAATCTTGAGCTCTTCTCCTCCCTTGCACTTCTCCAGCCGAAATGTAGAACAAGAAATAGGGTTTTGGGGGTTTTTATCTTAATAAACTTTTCCCTTTCACAAGCCAGCCACTGAACTTTGAGTTTTTACAAAAAGACCCCAGAATTTCCTTATTTCTGCACTAATACCACAAGAGATGAAATATGGGGTGTTACATCACCTCCCCCTTAACAGGATTCCGTCCCCGGAATCTCATCACTGAAAAGGTGTGGGTACCTTGCTCTCATATCGGTCTCAGTTTCCCACGTCGCCTCACTCCCCTTGTGGAAACGCCACAACACTTTCACAAGGCTAATCTCTTTGTTCCTTGTTCTCCGAACCTTACGGTCGATGATAGCTTCGGGATCCTCCACAAAGTTCAATTTCTCATCAATCTGGACTTCGTGCAGAGGTATTGCCATATCGGCTTCCGCCAAGCATTTCCTCATATTCGACACGTGAAAGGTATTATGAATTCTTTGCAGTTCCACAGGTAATTCCAACTTATAAGCTACTTCTCCGATGCGCTCAATGATCTTGAACGATCCTATGTAGCGGGGGCTCAACTTTCCCCTCTTTCCGAATCTGATTACTCCTTTCCAAGGAGATACTTTCAGCATCACCTTATCCCCAACCTGGAACTCGATGTCCGTTGCCTCTTGTCGGCGTAACTCTTTTGCCGGTCACGAGAAACTTTCAGCCTTTCCCTCACTTGGTCGATCTTGTCGGCAGTCAACTGTACTATTTCGGGTCCAGCCAGTTGTTTATCCCCGACCTCGTTCCAACAAAGAGGTGTCCGACACTTCCTACCGTAGAGTATCTCATAAGGAGCAGCCTTTATGCTTGCGTGGTAACTATTGTTATACGCAAACTCGATCAACGGTAGGTGGTTCTCCCACGAACCCTGAAAATCTAACGTGCAAGCTCTCAGCATGTCTTCCAGGGTCTGGATGGTTCGCTCGCTCTGACCATCAGTCTGGGGATAGTATGCGGTGCTCATCCTGATTTGAGACCCCATTTCTCGCTGAAAGCTTCTCCAAAAAGTTGACGTAAATCGACTATCACGATCAGAGACTATTGACGACGGCACCCCATGACGGGTCATTATCTCGTCAATGTACAACTTTGCCAACTTCTCCATCGGGTAGGATTCCTTTATTGGAAGGAAGTGCGCCGATTTGGTGAGTCGGTCTACAATCACCCAAATGGCATCGAAACCCTTTGGAGTTCTAGGCAGCTTTGTCACGAAATCCATCGCAATTTGATCCCACTTCCAAACCGGAATGTCCAAGGGTTGGAGTTTTCCATAAGGTCGTTGGTGCTCTACTTTCACCCTCAAACAAGTATCACACCTTTCAACAAAATAAGCTATATCCTTTTTCATACCTGGCCACCAATAGTCTTGTCGCAAATCACCAAACATCTTGTTCGTTCCTGGATGGATGGAGTACCTTGATTTGTGGGCCTCCTCTAGTATCAACTTCCGTACATTCCCCAACTTCGGAACCCAAATTCTACCATTGAGGCATTTCAGTCCTCGGCTGTCTTCTACTAGGGAGTCCACGTTCCCCACCATCCGCCCTGTCTTGAGATTCTCAGCCGCGGACGCTTCCACTTGCCATTTCTTTATTTCACCCAGCAGATTAAACGTGACCTCAGCCCTTAAGGCTATGATCTTCGAAGCTTCTCCCCTTTCCTTCCGGCTCAGAGCATCTGCCACTACATTAGCCTTCCCGGGATGATACTCAATCTCACAGTCGTAGTCAGATAACAATTCCATCCACCTGCGTTGTCTCATGTTAAGCTCCTTCTGGTCAAAGATGTGACGAAGGCTTTTGTGATCGGTGAAGATCTTACACTTCGTCCCATACAAATAATGCCTCCAAATCTTTAAGGCGAAAACAACGGCCGCCAGCTCTAAATCGTGGGTGGGGTATTGCCTCTCATGCTCCTTCAATTGACGGGACGCATAAGCGATCACTTTGCCGCGCTGCATCAAGACACACCCCAAGCCCAACTTAGAGGCGTCGCTGTACACCACGAAGTCTTCCGTTCCCTCGGGTAAGGTTAGAATTGGAGCTTCACTCAACATTTCTTTTAACTTCTGGAACGCTTCTTCTTGCCCTTTGGTCCAACTGAACTTGACGTTCTTCTTGGTCAAGGAAGTCAACGGAGTGGCAATTTTCGAAAAGTCTTTGATGAACTTCCGATAATACCCCGCTAACCCAAGGAAACTGCGGACTTCGGACGGCGTTCTAGGCGGTTCCCAGTTCCTGATAGCTTTCACTTTTGCCGGGTCAACCTTGATTCCACTCTGGGTCACTACATGCCCCAAAAACTGCACCTCTCGAAGCCAAAATTCGCATTTCGAAAATTTGGCATAAAGTTTCTCCCGCTTCAACAAATCCAACACCGCCCTCAAATGCTCCCTATGCTCTTCCTCCGATTTCGAATAGACGAGGATGTCGTCTATGAAGACGATCACGAATTTATCTAAATAGGGTTGACACACCCTATTCATCAAATCCATAAACGCGGCGGGAGCATTCGTTAATCCGAACGGCATCACTAAAAACTCGTAATGGCCGTATCGGGTTCGAAAAGCTGTCTTTGGAATATCTTCTCCTCGTACCTTGAGTTGATGGTACCCCGATCTCAGGTCTACCTTTGAAAAGTAGCTAGCCCCTTGCAACTGATCGAACAAGTCGTCGATTCTGGGGAACGGGTACTTGTTCTTGACAGTGACCTTGTTGAGTTCGCGATAATCGATGCACATCCTCATAGTCCCGTCCTTCTTCTTCACAAAGAGCACCGGCGAGGTACTCGGTCTCACGAACCCCTTGTCGAGCAACTCTTGGAGTTGAGTCATCATCTCCTTCATCTCGGAAGGTGCCAATCGATATGGCGTACGAGCTATTGGTGTGGCTCCTGGCACCAGGTCGATTCGGAACTCGATTTGGCGGTCCGGTGGTAGATCGCACAAATCGTCCGGAAACACTTCCGGGTATTCACCCACTATCGGTACATCTCCTACCTCGCGCTTTTCTTTCTTTGCATTCACCACATAGGCTAGATAACTCTGACACCCCTTCCTTAGACATTTAGTAGCCTTAATTAAGGAAATAAGACTAGACTTCCTATCTCGACGGTTCCCATAAATCACTACCATTCCCTTATCTGGCAATTGCACACGAATCAACTTCTTGTTGCAGACGATGGTAGCATTATTTTTCGCCAACCAATCCATCCCCAACACTACATCAAACTCTCCAATCGGCATAGGGTACAAACGAATCGGTATCAAACTCCCCTCTATGTCTATACAACATCCCTCCACCACACTACAAACAAGTACTACGTTATCATCGGCGGTCTCCACTTCTAAAACACTACCCAAACGCTTAGGCCTCACCCCCAAACGTTTCACGAAAACAGGAGATACAAAGGAGCGATTCTGTAACACCCGTAAATTTCGGATAAGTACAACTTCGATTCGGTGGGGAATCGATCTTTTGAGAAAAAGATGGAAACTAGGATTTGGAGTTAAATCCTAGTTCTTATTGTTTGGTTGGATGGGTAATTGGATTACGAGTCCAACGGTTCTTTCCGGAGCGAAATCGGAGCTAAAACGAGGAAGTTATGGCCAAAACGAGTTTCGGTACACTCTGAGCTATTGTGCCCGGCGATAGTGACACTGTCACAATCGCCGTGTCACTATCGCCCATGATGTACCGGGAGTTGTAGGGGCACGGGCGATTGTGCCCTGGCGATTGTGACACTGTCACAATCGCCGTGTCATTATCGCCGGCGGGCTCAGGGGGGTTTAAATCCTTTTCTCATTCCTTCTTCTTCATTATTGATCTCTCTCTCGACTCAACTCTCTCTCTCAGCCGATTTTCTCAAGAAACACCATCCCCTCCCCTCTCCTTCCTTATTCCTTCACCAAATCAAACCCTCTTCCTCCATTGATGAACATTTTTAGAAGCTTGGAGTTTTTGTGGAGATTAGGAGTTGTTTTGGAAGATTCAAATGGTTAAGGTAATTTCTCCCTACCCAATAAGTTGTTATTGTTGTTGATTTCATAATCTTTCCATCTTGTGATGTTGTGGATCGATTTTAGTGTTGATTGAATAAGGGAATCTCGTTTTCTTCACCTCCAACTAGGGTTTGGTATAAGATGGGTATTTTGGGTATGTTATGGATGGATGATGATTCCTTATGGTTGGATCATATTATTGATGGTTGGGAATTTATAAATCTAGGTTTCGGAAGTTTTGGCTTGAGGATGCAAACTTCATCAAAGGAGCATACGTTTGGAGAACTCTAGATTTAGCTTAAATCTAGCAAAGTGAGTTCAAGTTACTTTGTGAAAACTTTGTACATGCCAAAATGAGTATTTTACAAATATGTGTGTGTTTTACTTGAAAATGTATATGGTTGAGTTATTTGGATAGTTTAACTCTTTTGAAGTGTTTATCTTCATAAATGTGTATAATACCCATATTTGGGACTTTTGAACATTTGAATGGTTAGAAACCATGAATCGTCTTTAAAAGATTAATTGCTCAAAATGAGTTTTAATTGATGGTTTAATCATACTTGTGTAAATGATTTTATAAACCATTTGAGAAAATACACTTTTAGTGTTATGGGTCATTTTGAGAATGTTAAGGGTATGAGTTCTTTGGGAAAACCCTTTATGTTTAATTCCGTGTTGAGTTTTGGGTTAATAACGATTTTATGGTACTTACTACCTATTTGATATGAAATGCATTTCTATGCTAAGATGACCGCTATTATGGGTCTAATTGGTATTTGAGCATTTTGCTCGGTTTTCGACTTTGGGATGGTCATGGGGACATTTGTCCGGTTTTAAATGACTCAATGTGGAGTCTTATTTATGGTTTGCATTTATTGCAACTTGATGCATTTTATTGTTCATTTTTTATATTTCCTTGGTTGGGTGTTTCGGTCATTTCGGGTTGAGCATGTTTTGTAGACCGAGTTGTATTGGATCCATAGGCACGTGAGTCAATTTTATTGGATGGTATATCTCTTTGTGCATTCGGTTGTGTGGTTGGTTGACTTCGTCCCTTCACACAACAAGACGCGTTTTGTCTGTCATGGGGTGCCGGAAGGCTGGTATCAGCGGGTACTATTGGGAATGCATGGGTATATGCGTTAGGTCGTGGGGCCACTAGCGAGTAGGCAATAGGGGACACTGGAGTCCCTGAGGTGAAACTCGTCTAGGATGGATATGCAATGGGACCCCCTGTAAGTCCTTGAGGTGTAACTCTACGGGGTATGCAATAAAGGCAATTTATTTTGGTCTGAGGATTGTGATGTCTTTATGGCATGGGAACTTTTCTCCTAGATTTTGGGTGCGTTGGAAAACGAGTCATTTATGCCGTTTGGGAAACCTTTTGGAAATGATAGACTTTGTCGCGAACTTTCATTTAAAAGATTTATTTAAATCATGACTATAATTACTAACTTCCGATTTATGATTTAATATGTTCTATTACTTGAAATGATATGATAAATGATCATATTAAAGGTTTGAGTTTGATTATGTATCAAATTGAGTATTTTGTTGAAAGTGTCTTAACAGATGGCTTAATGGCAGAATCATGGCTTAATGGCCAAATAGGACATACTATGCTATGTTTGATAGATTTATTATCATTATTGGTACATACTTATATGAAGTCATATGAAAATATATGTAGTTTACAAGGTTGTAAATACAAGTATCAAAGATGGCTTATTAAACCGCTTAATGATCAAATTGGACATGTAAATGATGAGTAAACATAGAAGTTTGCTAATTGAGACTATATTGACATGAAGAGTTACACATGGGTGTATTTTGATCATATTTAGATGGTAATATGAATAGGTATACGTGGGTGTACTTTGATTACCTTGAAGGTGTTATAAATTATCTTAATGGTTGGACCATTGTATGTGCTTAATGTATTTAAGTATTAATTGGATTAATGTATTTGGTATTCACACAATTGGAGGAGCACCTAGTATACATTTTGGAGGATATACTCTTTCCTACCATGGGGTAGAGTTGTTAGTTCGTGCCGTGGGGCATATGAAATGCCGTGGGGCATATGTAATTGCCGTGGGGCATATGTAATTGCCGTGGGCCATATGAAATGCCGTGGGGCATATGTAATTGCCGTGGGGCATATGAAATGCCGTGGGGCATATGTAATTGCCGTGGGGCATATGAAATAGCCGTGGGGCTTATATGTAAAGGTATTTTCTCCTTTAATGTATCTAGGGTTGTGATATGGGTCTTCTCCATGGAATCTAATTGTGTGAATGTATCGAATTGTTATTTCCTACATGTTATAACCATGCTTTATATGTTAATTGTAAACCTCACTTAGGCTTTAAAAGCCTAACACTTGTTATGGGTTTTATGTGTTACAGATTTGAGTGGTTCCGACCACAAGCAAGGATAGTGGAGAGAAAGCATGGGATAGAGTGGGAAGACTTAAAGATAGATCTTTTGTCACCTTTTGTAATCCAAATTTCTATATAAGGGATTGGATTAGTTAGTTGTCCTTTTATTGTTGTAATCCATTTAATTACAAGCATTGTAGGTTTATGTAATGTTACTTATGTATACTTAGCTTTAGCTATGTGTACCACTCTTCCGTTTTATGGAAGTTTTTGTTAGCCCCTATTTTGGGGTGTTACAAGTTGGTATCAGAGCATAAGTTTGAGAGAATTAGGTGTTGATTTTAGATACCTAGACTCAAACTAGTGTTTGTTTAAGTAAATGAGAGTGAAATTCACCTTTAGGCACTTTAAGATAAGATGTTTTGAAGTTGATGGAGCTTTTAGAAACGAGAATCACGTCGAGAGCAACAAGGATAATCATATGCAGTGCGTTCATAGTGACACCTGGCCAGTGTCATGGTGAACCTACTAGTACATGTGCATGCTCGAATTGCTTTCATGTGATGATCGTTGGGGTAGTGAAGGAGGTTCTGAACTAGTAGTTGTTGGAATGGATGGACGATTCTAGTATTAGTCACTTGGAGTGACGGTAAGCATGATGTTTGCTTTATGTAGGCCGTTTCGGGTCAAGATTGATGGTCGGACTAGAACCATAGGCTTTTGAGCCGATTTTGATTGGAGGAAAAACCGTAAAGTTAATTGATGTATTTCCCAACTTGCCTTAAGAGGTTGAATATCCGGATGAAAATAGTAGACCGGAGGATTTTGGAGGAGTATGAGTGGAGACGTTGTATGCCGACTAAATCATGCATGGAATTTATTTTGAAAATAAATTGCATCAACTATTTCTTGTGTTTCCAATCCTTAGGAGGATTGTGTTGTGAATTTTGAGAAATGTTTGGCACGCACACAAGATTTCAAATTATGGTTTTAAAAAGTGCATGAAACCGTTTTATCGCGGGAGCTGCGAACTACGCCGGGATTTGTTTGCCTTATTTCATCGTTGTTCAACATTTGTTTTGGACGTAATGATAATCATATATAAATGATGTTTGAGATGTTGGGCAATAACTACAACTTGTGACTTTAACATTGGATCTCCTCCACATATGTTAGAGTTTGGACGGAAAGTTATTTTTCCATTATGTCTATGTGAGATTATTTTGGGGATTTTGTCTAATGAGAGTTGTTAAACAATGTCGTTTATGTGGTATTACCCTAGAAGGGGATTTTGGCGTCTCATCTATGATTCTTGGTTTTAGCAATTTGACTTTGAGAGCACAATGTTTAGTGCTATTTTGTTGACTTGGGGTCATTGAGTTCGTTGAATTTCATAGAGTTTTGTGTACGACATTTTGTATCTTGTGAGTATAATTTTACAATGTGCATACTCTATTTGCTTGTGTGAAAGGTTTATAAGTTATGTTGGGCGTTTGGAACTCTAAGTGTCGCGTAGCCTTTCTTTCAAAAGTTTGTATTACTAAGTAAGTTGTTGCATATAGTTTAGTGTATGGATTGATTTATGCATGACTTAAGTGATGCATGAAAGGATATTTTGGTAATATTCATAACAAATTGTTTGGTGCGTTTTTGGTCAGTTAAATGTTTTAGTATCATTTCATGAAAAGACGTTATATCGACTTAGGGGTATGCATAGCTTGGTAACCATTATTTCTCGTCACTTGTTGAACGAATCGTGAGTGAAATTATTTTAGTAACTCATTGTATAAATGATGACCATTCGGTCAAAGGGGTGTTTTGGTGTTATGAAAACCATGCTTAAGTTTGAAATACTTTATATTTTGAGAATATAAATGCCTGAGTCGTCGACATTTGGTTAATTTTGGTTTGCCGATTGTTTTGGAAAATGGAAAACCTTTTGGTTTGGAGGAAATGTGTACTTGGGGTATTTTTGACAAATACATTTTTAGCATTTACGTTTTGACGCTTTGTGTTCCAAGTACGAAACTTTGAGGAATTGCTTCGTGATGAAGATTTTAGAAAATTGTTGTATAAAATTATGGTGCGTATAATTTCTTATGTTTTGAACTTTGACGCGCATCGTTGGTACAATTTGGGATTTGAAAATAAGTTGAACCTTATGGTGTCAACAAATTAGTAACACTTATTTCCTCATATGTTTTGGAATAACGCACTGTTGGGTGCAAGTTTGCCAAAGACGTTTTATTCAAATGGCATTATAGGACCTGACGGGAAATTTTGAGAAATTGATTTAAAGAGTTTCCTCTTTAGGAAAATTGGTCGCGAACTGTTGATGCATGTAATTTCGTTTTAAAGAAATTTTAATGGTAATGTTACAAGCTTGCATGTCTACCCCGATGTGAAGTTGTTTAATGTTTTAGTCGATATTTTCGTGTGATGGAAACGTATGGGTTTTGTATTAACTAAGGAAATTACACAAGTCCTTTTGTGTTTTGACAAAGAGTATTGGTAAACCGTTCCATCGTTTTGTGTAATAAACTGACGCGCGTAAAATTTTATTGGTGAACCTTGCCTCATGCCATTTTATGGTTGGCAAGGAAATGTTGGGGTCGAATGTCGTTTGGAACGCTTTTGGAAATACGTGCACACCTTGTGTTGCACCCCGTTTAAGGTTGAAGCAGTCACTTTATATGCATGTCATGAGTCAATCCATACTAGAACCATGGTGGTTCATTTCAAATAAATTGTTTATTACGCTTTTGCGTTTTGTGGGTAAACTGAACTGCAATGAAATGAATTTCAACATGATTTTCCTATGAGGGACGAGCGTGTCCAGTTTTACGTAACTACCAAGCTGATAGTAGTAGTTTTATTTCGCACAAGTTATTTGAGATGAAAATCTTGATGTTGAAAATATTTTGTGAATGGTTTTGATTAATTGGCATATTTATTGAATAACGCACTCGAAAACCTTGAACTCGTTAGGACCTCGGAAAGAGTAGGTAACCCAAGTAAGGGTAAGTGCGTGTAGCACTTCGACGGTGGAAGGTTGAGTATTCCACGCGTGTTCGTATTATGGGCCGGATGATATCGGTAACAAAGTAAGTGTGGTTGTGGTAATTGGAGGGTTGGACTTGCGGTAACACATTGTAGGGTTGGTATAGCCGTTTTGTTGACAACCTTAGTCTTTGGTGGAAACCTTCGGTAAACGGAACTCGTGTGTGGAGTCCCGTTAGAGTTCAAAGCTTGGTGGAATAACTAAGTGTCAACCTTTGTGGATTGGAGATTGGGAACCGTTAGCATCTCGGAAGGTGTAGTCCGATTGTAAATGAAATAAGGATAGCGGTTGTAGCAAATCCTAAGATACTCAAGTGTGATGAGTAGATTTTGTAGTGATGATTTCCTTGTGTGGTAAAGGAACTGATGACTGATGTTGTGACGAATTCCTGGAGTCTATTGGAACCCGTGGAGTAAATTGACAGTTAATGATAGGAATGATCAGATTTGATGATCATGTTGGGTTCGTTAGTGATCAACAGTGACGTGATTTAAGGTGGAGGCTAAATCGCGGGAGATACAACACTTAAAGGTTGGGAGACAACCGAAGTGGTTTTGACTAGGAGTTATTCCTATGGTTAGAGTGTTATTCCGGGCATAAATGGTGTGTACTTGAAGAAGTTTCGTTAGTAGGAAATTGGTTCGAGGAACTGTATTTATGGCAGTAAGGGAAGTTTAAATTCCAGTTAGGAATTAGTGTTTTGTGGTCGACAATGAGTCGGTTATCATTGGGTAGTTGAGGATGTAGATTTCGAGGACGAAATCCTTATAAGGTTGGGAGGATTGTAACACCCGTAAATTTCGGATAAGTACAACTTCGATTCGGTGGGGAATCGATCTTTTGAGAAAAAGATGGAAAATAGGATTTGGAGTTAAATCCTAGTTCTTATTGTTTGGTTGGATGGGTAATTGGATTACGAGTCCAACGGTTCTTTCCGGAGCGAAATCGGAGCTAAAACGAGGAAGTTATGGCCAAAACGAGTTTCGGTACACTCTGAGCTATTGTGCCCGGCGATAGTGACACTGTCACAATCGCCGTGTCACTATCGCCCATGATGTACCGAGAGTTGTAGGGGCACGGGCGATTGTGCCCTGGCGATTGTGACACTGTCACAATCGCCGTGTCATTATCGCCGGCGGGCTCAGGGGGCTTTAAATCCTTTTCTCATTCCTTCTTCTTCATTATTGATCTCTCTCTCGACTCAACTCTCTCTCTCAGCCGATTTTCTCAAGAAACACCATCCCCTCCCCTCTCCTTCCTTATTCCTTCACCAAATCAAACCCTCTTCCTCCATTGATGAACATTTTTAGAAGCTTGGAGTTTTTGTGGAGATTAGGAGTTGTTTTGGAAGATTCAAATGGTTAAGGTAATTTCTCCCTACCCAATAAGTTGTTATTGTTGTTGATTTCATAATCTTTCCATCTTGTGATGTTGTGGATCGATTTTAGTGTTGATTGAATAAGGGAATCTCGTTTTCTTCACCTCCAACTAGGGTTTGGTATAAGATGGGTATTTTGGGTATGTTATGGATGGATGATGATTCCTTATGGTTGGATCATATTATTGATGGTTGGGAATTTATAAATCTAGGTTTCAGAAGTTTTGGCTTGAGGATGCAAACTTCATCAAAGGAGCATACGTTTGGAGAACTCTAGATTTAGCTTAAATCTAGCAAAGTGAGTTCAAGTTACTTTGTGAAAACTTTGTACATGCCAAAATGAGTATTTTACAAATATGTGTGTGTTTTACTTGAAAATGTATATGGTTGAGTTATTTGGATAGTTTAACTCTTTTGAAGTGTTTATCTTCATAAATGTGTATAATACCCATATTTGGGACTTTTGAACATTTGAATGGTTAGAAACCATGAATCGTCTTTAAAAGATTAATTGCTCAAAATGAGTTTTAATTGATGGTTTAATCATACTTGTGTAAATGATTTTATAAACCATTTGAGAAAATACACTTTTAGTGTTATGGGTCATTTTGAGAATGTTAAGGGTATGAGTTCTTTGGGAAAACCCTTTATGTTTAATTCCGTGTTGAGTTTTGGGTTAATAACGATTTTATGGTACTTACTACCTATTTGATATGAAATGCATTTCTATGCTAAGATGACCGCTATTATGGGTCTAATTGGTATTTGAGCATTTTGCTCGGTTTTCGACTTTGGGATGGTCATGGGGACATTTGTCCGGTTTTAAATGACTCAATGTGGAGTCTTATTTATGGTTTGCATTTATTGCAACTTGATGCATTTTATTGTTCATTTTTTATATTTCCTTGGTTGGGTGTTTCGGTCATTTCGGGTTGAGCATGTTTTGTAGACCGAGTTGTATTGGATCCATAGGCACGTGGGTCAATTTTATTGGATGGTATATCTCTTTGTGCATTCGGTTGTGTGGTTGGTTGACTTCGTCCCTTCACACAACAAGACGCGTTTTGTCTGTCATGGGGTGCCGGAAGGCTGGTATCAGCGGGTACTATTGGGAATGCATGGGTATATGCGTTAGGCCGTGGGGCCACTAGCGAGTAGGCAATAGGGGACACTGGAGTCCCTGAGGTGAAACTCGTCTAGGATGGATATGCAATGGGACCCCCTGTAAGTCCTTGAGGTGTAACTCTACGGGGTATGCAATAAAGGCAATTTATTTTGGTCTGAGGATTGTGATGTCTTTATGGCATGGGAACTTTTCTCCTAGATTTTGGGTGCGTTGGAAAACGAGTCATTTATGCCGTTTGGGAAACCTTTTGGAAATGATAGACTTTGTCGCGAACTTTCATTTAAAAGATTTATTTAAATCATGACTATAATTACTAACTTCCGATTTATGATTTAATATGTTCTATTACTTGAAATGATATGATAAATGATCATATTAAAGGTTTGAGTTTGATTATGTATCAAATTGAGTATTTTGTTGAAAGTGTCTTAACAGATGGCTTAATGGCAGAATCATGGCTTAATGGCCAAATAGGACATACTATGCTATGTTTGATAGATTTATTATCATTATTGGTACATACTTATATGAAGTCATATGAAAATATATGTAGTTTACAAGGTTGTAAATACAAGTATCAAAGATGGCTTATTAAACCGCTTAATGATCAAATTGGACATGTAAATGATGAGTAAACATAGAAGTTTGCTAATTGAGACTATATTGACATGAAGAGTTACACATGGGTGTATTTTGATCATATTTAGATGGTAATATGAATAGGTATACGTGGGTGTACTTTGATTACCTTGAAGGTGTTATAAATTATCTTAATGGTTGGACCATTGTATGTGCTTAATGTATTTAAGTATTAATTGGATTAATGTATTTGGTATTCACACAATTGGAGGAGCACCTAGTATACATTTTGGAGGATATACTCTTTCCTACCATGGGGTAGAGTTGTTAGTTCGTGCCGTGGGGCATATGAAATGCCGTGGGGCATATGTAATTGCCGTGGGGCATATGTAATTGCCGTGGGCCATATGAAATGCCGTGGGGCATATGTAATTGCCGTGGGGCATATGAAATGCCGTGGGGCATATGTAATTGCCGTGGGGCATATGAAATAGCCGTGGGGCTTATATGTAAAGGTATTTTCTCCTTTAATGTATCTAGGGTTGTGATATGGGTCTTCTCCATGGAATCTAATTGTGTGAATGTATCGAATTGTTATTTCCTACATGTTATAACCATGCTTTATATGTTAATTGTAAACCTCACTTAGGCTTTAAAAGCCTAACACTTGTTATGGGTTTTATGTGTTACAGATTTGAGTGGTTCCGACCACAAGCAAGGATAGTGGGGAGAAAGCATGGGATAGAGTGGGAAGACTTAAAGATAGATCTTTTGTCACCTTTTGTAATCCAAATTTCTATATAAGGGATTGGATTAGTTAGTTGTCCTTTTATTGTTGTAATCCATTTAATTACAAGCATTGTAGGTTTATGTAATGTTACTTATGTATACTTAGCTTTAGCTATGTGTACCACTCTTCCGTTTTATGGAAGTTTTTGTTAGCCCCTATTTTGGGGTGTTACAGATTCGCCCCCGAATCAAATAACACACTGGCACAAAGAGAGTTCACCAAAAAGGTACCTGTCACGACATCCGGAGTTTCCTCCGCCTCATCCGCTGTCATACGAAATGCACGTCCCTTCGCACGTGCCGGTTCTTCTTTTTTCTCAACTCCTTGCACCCCTTGACGATTCCCATACTGACCCGGTCCTCCTATCCTAAGCATGGGACAGTCATACCGCTTATGGTCCATTGACCCACACTTGAAACAACCCTGCTTCTGCGGGCAATCCCTTGACATATGCCCCGGCAGCCCACAATGAAAACACGTCCCCGAGTCCGCCTTACACTCTCCTCTATGCATCCGATGACACTTCCCACACGGCTTGTTACCATATCCCCGATTTCCACGCGGCTCCGGCCTCGAAACTTTCCCCTTTCGAGCATCATTTCCCGGTCCATCCCATTTTCTCTTCTCCCCGGCCCTCTCCGATTGCTGACGATCTTTTTCCTTTTCTACCAACTCGGCCGCATTTATAGCCGCTTGGAAAGTGTTAGGATTTCTTGCCATTACCAACTCCCGCACGCTACTCTTCAATCCATAGAGATACCTCTCTACTCGGCGCTCCTCGGTTGGGACATACGTTTCCGCAAAACGAGTTTTCTCAATAAAATTGGAAGTGTACTCCCTCACGGTCGAGTCCCCTTGTGCTAAGTTCAAAAACTCCTCTTCCAATTTCTTAATTGCCGCTAGAGGGCAAAACTGCGCCTTGAACCTCCTCACAAATTCTTCCCATCTCATAGTCTTGGCCACTAACGATCCCAAACCCCCGGTTTCGGCATCCCACCAAAAGATGGCCTCCGACTTCAACATAGACAGGGCGTAGATCACCTTATCCTCTTCGGCACACTTACAAATGTCAAATACCAGCTCCATTTCTCGAACCCATCTTATGGCTAACACCGGGTCGCATTCCCCTTGGAAGGTAGGAGGTTTGCAAGATGAGAATGCTTTGTGACTACATCCTCTAGCTGCCGACTCGTTCACCACTAGCGTCGTGGATTGCTTGTGGCTACCAACTTCCGTAGGAGGCGGGCTAGACAATTCAGTGGCTGCCTTACTCTCGCTGTTCTCTTTACTCCCCGATGCCGAAACATCATGACGGTTCATCCAACGGTCTAACTTTTCCTGCAGCTTCACCATTTCTGTGGCGAAGGCCTCTTGAGTTACAATGGCACGATTTCCCGATGCCGAGTCCCCTTTATGGGACTTTTCCCGCTCGTACGGTGCCTCAACACTTTTTGTTCGGCGACCAGCCGGAGTTTTCCTCTTTGGGTGAGTACCCTCCACATTGGTAGTAGCCCTACGTGGAATGGTCTCACGTCCCCTACCGCGACCTCTTCCTCTACCCCGGGCAACCGGCGCCCTCGGGGGAACCACGAGTTCGTCCACTTGAACCTCCTCAGACGGGGCCATTCTTACACTAGGCACAGACCTGCTCCTTGACGCCCTTCCAGTCATGACGAAACTGATACAAAACACATAAACAAACGTTTAATACCAATACCACCCCCATGAGGTAATTTAAGCACCCTCACATGCCTGTAAATTCGAAATTATATTGGCCAGGTATAATTCCCAATTTACCTCACATGATGATCCTCGACACCCCATTCCTCTCATTCCTCTTAGGTCTCCTCCTATGGTCAACCTATATCTCGGTTGTGTCCCTACCCCAAAGTTTAAGTCTAGGCCCATCCGGTCACCTAAATCCCTTAAACTACGGCTCTGATACCATTTGTAACAACCTAAAAACTCCTAACATAAAATATAAGTCAAAAGCCCATAAGGGTCCCAATTACAACATAAACTCCCAAAATCAATTACATTGTTTACGGTCCTCAAGCAAATACAACCGAGATACTAGCTAAACAAAAACTGAAACTTGACGGTCTCTAATCTCGCACCTTCGCCTCAAGCCTTCTCCTTTCCCTCGGACGAAGCACCTAAGCCACCTTTTCCTGAAAATGGTTTTTAAGTTTTGAAAGCGAGGGTTAGACCATAAGGTCTAGTGAATTCCCTCCTAAAAGCGTAACCACAAAACATTTTAAGAAACACGTTTCCTTGCAAACAATACTTGACAAGTTTGAGCTCAAACAAGGGTGTACACAGTGGCATGGACCAATAACACCTAACAAAGCCAGGCACAGCAACTCAACACCTTACAAAGCCAGGCACGACAACTCAACACCTTACAAAGCCAGGCATGGCATCTCGACACCTTACAAAGCCAGGCACGGCAACTCGAAGGGTCCTCCACTGTGCAACCCGACTCTACCACAGGCATAAACATTTAAAACATGCTTTAAAACTTACTCGAGGATAATCCTCCTTCCACTTGTAAAATAACACTTTTCATGCATGAGAAAACATAAGGTCATGATGATCAAGTAAACTCATTTTCAGTCATATCAATTCTTCGCAATTCATTTTAAAAGATAGAAGTAATGCATAAGGGAACTCACCTGATGCTCGGCTAAACCACACACTACTCGAAGCTCACTTAATCTCCAAACGATCACCTGAATTTTGGGGTTAACAAAGGAGATATTAGACTCCCCAATTATACCTTAAAACATCTCCCATAACGTCCTAAGACAATCCCCTAAACCAAACCTCGAACCCAAACCCGAACGACCAACGAAGCAGAAAACGAGAATCGCCCAACAGGGACTTACGCGGTTTGCTACGCGGTTTGCAAACCGCGTAACCCTCTGGTCGAGCATTCTCAGTTCTGCTCACCAGGGTCAGCTCGAAAATCCACATGAATCCTCCTAATTCGATTCCAATTGATTGATAACTTCACAAAACAATCTCCAAAACTATACATACAT
Source organism: Saussurea involucrata (assembly GCA_033807775.1). Taxonomy (NCBI): domain Eukaryota; kingdom Viridiplantae; phylum Streptophyta; class Magnoliopsida; order Asterales; family Asteraceae; genus Saussurea; species Saussurea involucrata. The sequence goes on along the minus strand of CM066325.1, from coordinate 8,344,837 downwards.
TAGGGATACAATTCTCATTAGTTAAATCAATCAGTTCCTCAATCAAACTATCATGAACTACTCTTTTGAAAACACAATTCCTTTCTAAAATGGATTAAACTTAAGAACCTCCATTGGAAGGGTGGAACAACACCAAGAGTTCACAAACTCCTCAATGGAATCATCCAACACACCCTTCCAATTGGTTTTGCCTCAAAACACTTGAAGAAGAAGAGAAACTAATATGAATCGTTCATCTAAACCCCAATTCCAGCACAAAATCAACGAGATAAAGATGAAGGTATACCTTAATTGCAAGTTCCTTCAATAACTGGCCCAAACACCTTCCCAAACCTTCAATGGTGGAAATCTTGAGCTCTTCTCCTCCCTTGCACTTCTCCAGCCGAAATGTAGAACAAGAAATAGGGTTTTGGGGGTTTTTATCTTAATAAACTTTTCCCTTTCACAAGCCAGCCACTGAACTTTGAGTTTTTACAAAAAGACCCCATAATTTCCTTATTTCTGCACTAATACCACAAGAGATGAAATATGGGGTGTTACAGACAAGGCCCCGACAGTTCCAACTGAAGGCAATCAAAGTATTGATTCCTTGACTTTCTTGCATAAGCATAGCCGGAAGGTAAGAGAAAAAGTGGGAAGTTGCCACTTTGTTGTTTTTCTCCTTGATGAAAGTGGGTAAGGTCCACTTTACTTGGTTGTGTTTTCCTAATTGCTGCTTATGCCTAGACCCAAAGAATAAAATAAAAATACAGATAACGTAACGGCCCCGATCTTTCCGGCGTTTCCGATATTTCCACATTCTTTCTTCTAGCTGCCGACTCGTTCACCACTAGCGTCGTGGATTGCTTGTGGCTACCAACTTCCGTAGGAGGCGGGCTAGACAATTCAGTGGCTGCCTTACTCTCACTGTTCTCTTTACTCCCCGATGCCGAAACATCATGACGGTTCATCCAACGGTCTAACTTTTCCTGCAGCTTCACCATTTCTGTGGCGAAGGCCTCTTGAGTTACAATGGCACGATTTCCCGATGCCGAGTCCCCTTTATGGGACTTTTCCCGCTCGTACGGTGCCTCAACACTTTTTGTTCGGCGACCAGCCGGAGTTTTCCTCTTTGGGTGAGTACCCTCCACATTGGTAGTAGCCCTACGTGGAATGGTCTCACGTCCCCTACCGCGACCTCTTCCTCTACCCCGGGCAACCGGCGCCCTCGGGGGAACCACGAGTTCGTCCACTTGAACCTCCTCAGACGGGGCCATTCTTACACTAGGCACAGACCTGCTCCTTGACGCCCTTCCAGTCATGACGAAACTGATACAAAACACATAAACAAACGTTTAATACCAATACCACCCCCATGAGGTAATTTAAGCACCCTCACATGCCTGTAAATTCGAAATTATATTGGCCAGGTATAATTCCCAATTTACCTCACATGATGATCCTCGACACCCCATTCCTCTCATTCCTCTTAGGTCTCCTCCTATGGTCAACCTATATCTCGGTTGTGTCCCTACCCCAAAGTTTAAGTCTAGGCCCATCCGGTCACCTAAATCCCTTAAACTACGGCTCTGATACCATTTGTAACAACCTAAAAACTCCTAACATAAAATATAAGTCAAAAGCCCATAAGGGTCCCAATTACAACATAAACTCCCAAAATCAATTACATTGTTTACGGTCCTCAAGCAAATACAACCGAGATACTAGCTAAACAAAAACTGAAACTTGACGGTCTCTAATCTCGCACCTTCGCCTCAAGCCTTCTCCTTTCCCTCGGACGAAGCACCTAAGCCACCTTTTCCTGAAAATGGTTTTTAAGTTTTGAAAGCGAGGGTTAGACCATAAGGTCTAGTGAATTCCCTCCTAAAAGCGTAACCACAAAACATTTTAAGAAACACGTTTCCTTGCAAACAATACTTGACAAGTTTGAGCTCAAACAAGGGTGTACACAGTGGCATGGACCAATAACACCTAACAAAGCCAGGCACAGCAACTCAACACCTTACAAAGCCAGGCACGACAACTCAACACCTTACAAAGCCAGGCATGGCATCTCGACACCTTACAAAGCCAGGCACGGCAACTCGAAGGGTCCTCCACTGTGCAACCCGACTCTACCACAGGCATAAACATTTAAAACATGCTTTAAAACTTACTCGAGGATAATCCTCCTTCCACTTGTAAAATAACACTTTTCATGCATGAGAAAACATAAGGTCATGATGATCAAGTAAACTCATTTTCAGTCATATCAATTCTTCGCAATTCATTTTAAAAGATAGAAGTAATGCATAAGGGAACTCACCTGATGCTCGGCTAAACCACACACTACTCGAAGCTCACTTAATCTCCAAACGATCACCTGAATTTTGGGGTTAACAAAGGAGATATTAGACTCCCCAATTATACCTTAAAACATCTCCCATAACGTCCTAAGACAATCCCCTAAACCAAACCTCGAACCCAAACCCGAACGACCAACGAAGCAGAAAACGAGAATCGCCCAACAGGGACTTACGCGGTTTGCTACGCGGTTTGCAAACCGCGTAACCCTCTGGTCGAGCATTCTCAGTTCTGCTCACCAGGGTCAGCTCGAAAATCCACATGAATCCTCCTAATTCGATTCCAATTGATTGATAACTTCACAAAACAATCTCCAAAACTATACATACATTAGGGATACAATTCTCATTAGTTAAATCAATCAGTTCCTCAATCAAACTATCATGAACTACTCTTTTGAAAACACAATTCCTTTCTAAAATGGATTAAACTTAAGAACCTCCATTGGAAGGGTGGAACAACACCAAGAGTTCACAAACTCCTCAATGGAATCATCCAACACACCCTTCCAATTGGTTTTGCCTCAAAACACTTGAAGAAGAAGAGAAACTAATATGAATCGTTCATCTAAACCCCAATTCCAGCACAAAATCAACGAGATAAAGATGAAGGTATACCTTAATTGCAAGTTCCTTCAATAACTGGCCCAAACACCTTCCCAAACCTTCAATGGTGGAAATCTTGAGCTCTTCTCCTCCCTTGCACTTCTCCAGCCGAAATGTAGAACAAGAAATAGGGTTTTGGGGGTTTTTATCTTAATAAACTTTTCCCTTTCACAAGCCAGCCACTGAACTTTGAGTTTTTACAAAAAGACCCCATAATTTCCTTATTTCTGCACTAATACCACAAGAGATGAAATATGGGGTGTTACAGACAAGGCCCCGACAGTTCCAACTGAAGGCAATCAAAGTATTGATTCCTTGACTTTCTTGCATAAGCATAGCCGGAAGGTAAGAGAAAAAGTGGGAAGTTGCCACTTTGTTGTTTTTCTCCTTGATGAAAGTGGGTAAGGTCCACTTTACTTGGTTGTGTTTTCCTAATTGCTGCTTATGCCTAGACCCAAAGAATAAAATAAAAATACAGATAACGTAACGGCCCCGATCTTTCCGGCGTTTCCGATATTTCCACATTCTTTCTTCTAGCTGCCGACTCGTTCACCACTAGCGTCGTGGATTGCTTGTGGCTACCAACTTCCGTAGGAGGCGGGCTAGACAATTCAGTGGCTGCCTTACTCTCACTGTTCTCTTTACTCCCCGATGCCGAAACATCATGACGGTTCATCCAACGGTCTAACTTTTCCTGCAGCTTCACCATTTCTGTGGCGAAGGCCTCTTGAGTTACAATGGCACGATTTCCCGATGCCGAGTCCCCTTTATGGGACTTTTCCCGCTCGTACGGTGCCTCAACACTTTTTGTTCGGCGACCAGCCGGAGTTTTCCTCTTTGGGTGAGTACCCTCCACATTGGTAGTAGCCCTACGTGGAATGGTCTCACGTCCCCTACCGCGACCTCTTCCTCTACCCCGGGCAACCGGCGCCCTCGGGGGAACCACGAGTTCGTCCACTTGAACCTCCTCAGACGGGGCCATTCTTACACTAGGCACAGACCTGCTCCTTGACGCCCTTCCAGTCATGACGAAACTGATACAAAACACATAAACAAACGTTTAATACCAATACCACCCCCATGAGGTAATTTAAGCACCCTCACATGCCTGTAAATTCGAAATTATATTGGCCAGGTATAATTCCCAATTTACCTCACATGATGATCCTCGACACCCCATTCCTCTCATTCCTCTTAGGTCTCCTCCTATGGTCAACCTATATCTCGGTTGTGTCCCTACCCCAAAGTTTAAGTCTAGGCCCATCCGATCACCTAAATCCCTTAAACTACGGCTCTGATACCATTTGTAACAACCTAAAAACTCCTAACATAAAATATAAGTCAAAAGCCCATAAGGGTCCCAATTACAACATAAACTCCCAAAATCAATTACATTGTTTACGGTCCTCAAGCAAATACAACCGAGATACTAGCTAAACAAAAACTGAAACTTGACGGTCTCTAATCTCGCACCTTCGCCTCAAGCCTTCTCCTTTCCCTCGGACGAAGCACCTAAGCCACCTTTTCCTGAAAATGGTTTTTAAGTGTTGAAAGCGAGGGTTAGACCATAAGGTCTAGTGAATTCCCTCCTAAAAGCGTAACCACAAAACATTTTAAGAAACACGTTTCCTTGCAAACAATACTTGACAAGTTTGAGCTCAAACAAGGGTGTACACAGTGGCATGGACCAATAACACCTAACAAAGCCAGGCACAGCAACTCAACACCTTACAAAGCCAGGCACGACAACTCAACACCTTACAAAGCCAGGCATGGCATCTCGACACCTTACAAAGCCAGGCACGGCAACTCGAAGGGTCCTCCACTGTGCAACCCGACTCTACCACAGGCATAAACATTTAAAACATGCTTTAAAACTTACTCGAGGATAATCCTCCTTCCACTTGTAAAATAACACTTTTCATGCATGAGAAAACATAAGGTCGTGATGATCAAGTAAACTCATTTTCAGTCATATCAATTCTTCGCAATTCATTTTAAAAGATAGAAGTAATGCATAAGGGAACTCACCTGATGCTCGGCTAAACCACACACTACTCGAAGCTCACTTAATCTCCAAACGATCACCTGAATTTTGGGGTTAACAAAGGAGGTATTAGACTCCCCAATTATACCTTAAAACATCTCCCATAACGTCCTAAGACAATCCCCTAAACCAAACCTCGAACCCAAACCCGAACGACCAACGAAGCAGAAAACGAGAATCGCCCAACAGGGACTTACGCGGTTTGCTACGCGGTTTGCAAACCGCGTGAAAAACCGCGTAACCCTCTGGTCGAGCATTCTCAGTTCTGCTCACCAGGGTCAGCTCGAAAATCCACATGAATCCTCCTAATTCGATTCCAATTGATTGATAACTTCACAAAACAATCTCCAAAACTATACATACATTAGGGATACAATTCTCATTAGTTAAATCAATCAGTTCCTCAATCAAACTATCATGAACTACTCTTTTGAAAACACAATTCCTTTCTAAAATGGATTAAACTTAAGAACCTCCATTGGAAGGGTGGAACAACACCAAGAGTTCACAAACTCCTCAATGGAATCATCCAACACACCCTTCCAATTGGTTTTGCCTCAAAACACTTGAAGAAGAAGAGAAACTAATATGAATCGTTCATCTAAACCCCAATTCCAGCACAAAATCAACGAGATAAAGATGAAGGTATACCTTAATTGCAAGTTCCTTCAATAACTGGCCCAAACACCTTCCCAAACCTTCAATGGTGGAAATCTTGAGCTCTTCTCCTCCCTTGCACTTCTCCAGCCGAAATGTAGAACAAGAAATAGGGTTTTGGGGGTTTTTATCTTAATAAACTTTTCCCTTTCACAAGCCAGCCACTGAACTTTGAGTTTTTACAAAAAGACCCCATAATTTCCTTATTTCTGCACTAATACCACAAGAGATGAAATATGGGGTGTTACAGACAAGGCCCCGACAGTTCCAACTGAAGGCAATCAAAGTATTGATTCCTTGACTTTCTTGCATAAGCATAGCCGGAAGGTAAGAGAAAAAGTGGGAAGTTGCCACTTTGTTGTTTTTCTCCTTGATGAAAGTGGGTAAGGTCCACTTTACTTGGTTGTGTTTTCCTAATTGCTGCTTATGCCTAGACCCAAAGAATAAAATAAAAATACAGATAACGTAACGGCCCCGATCTTTCCGGCGTTTCCGATATTTCCACATTCTTTCTTCTAGCTGCCGACTCGTTCACCACTAGCGTCGTGGATTGCTTGTGGCTACCAACTTCCGTAGGAGGCGGGCTAGACAATTCAGTGGCTGCCTTACTCTCACTGTTCTCTTTACTCCCCGATGCCGAAACATCATGACGGTTCATCCAACGGTCTAACTTTTCCTGCAGCTTCACCATTTCTGTGGCGAAGGCCTCTTGAGTTACAATGGCACGATTTCCCGATGCCGAGTCCCCTTTATGGGACTTTTCCCGCTCGTACGGTGCCTCAACACTTTTTGTTCGGCGACCAGCCGGAGTTTTCCTCTTTGGGTGAGTACCCTCCACATTGGTAGTAGCCCTACGTGGAATGGTCTCACGTCCCCTACCGCGACCTCTTCCTCTACCCCGGGCAACCGGCGCCCTCGGGGGAACCACGAGTTCGTCCACTTGAACCTCCTCAGACGGGGCCATTCTTACACTAGGCACAGACCTGCTCCTTGACGCCCTTCCAGTCATGACGAAACTGATACAAAACACATAAACAAACGTTTAATACCAATACCACCCCCATGAGGTAATTTAAGCACCCTCACATGCCTGTAAATTCGAAATTATATTGGCCAGGTATAATTCCCAATTTACCTCACATGATGATCCTCGACACCCCATTCCTCTCATTCCTCTTAGGTCTCCTCCTATGGTCAACCTATATCTCGGTTGTGTCCCTACCCCAAAGTTTAAGTCTAGGCCCATCCGATCACCTAAATCCCTTAAACTACGGCTCTGATACCATTTGTAACAACCTAAAAACTCCTAACATAAAATATAAGTCAAAAGCCCATAAGGGTCCCAATTACAACATAAACTCCCAAAATCAATTACATTGTTTACGGTCCTCAAGCAAATACAACCGAGATACTAGCTAAACAAAAACTGAAACTTGACGGTCTCTAATCTCGCACCTTCGCCTCAAGCCTTCTCCTTTCCCTCGGACGAAGCACCTAAGCCACCTTTTCCTGAAAATGGTTTTTAAGTGTTGAAAGCGAGGGTTAGACCATAAGGTCTAGTGAATTCCCTCCTAAAAGCGTAACCACAAAACATTTTAAGAAACACGTTTCCTTGCAAACAATACTTGACAAGTTTGAGCTCAAACAAGGGTGTACACAGTGGCATGGACCAATAACACCTAACAAAGCCAGGCACAGCAACTCAACACCTTACAAAGCCAGGCACGACAACTCAACACCTTACAAAGCCAGGCATGGCATCTCGACACCTTACAAAGCCAGGCACGGCAACTCGAAGGGTCCTCCACTGTGCAACCCGACTCTACCACAGGCATAAACATTTAAAACATGCTTTAAAACTTACTCGAGGATAATCCTCCTTCCACTTGTAAAATAACACTTTTCATGCATGAGAAAACATAAGGTCGTGATGATCAAGTAAACTCATTTTCAGTCATATCAATTCTTCGCAATTCATTTTAAAAGATAGAAGTAATGCATAAGGGAACTCACCTGATGCTCGGCTAAACCACACACTACTCGAAGCTCACTTAATCTCCAAACGATCACCTGAATTTTGGGGTTAACAAAGGAGGTATTAGACTCCCCAATTATACCTTAAAACATCTCCCATAACGTCCTAAGACAATCCCCTAAACCAAACCTCGAACCCAAACCCGAACGACCAACGAAGCAGAAAACGAGAATCGCCCAACAGGGACTTACGCGGTTTGCTACGCGGTTTGCAAACCGCGTGAAAAACCGCGTAACCCTCTGGTCGAGCATTCTCAGTTCTGCTCACCAGGGTCAGCTCGAAAATCCACATGAATCCTCCTAATTCGATTCCAATTGATTGATAACTTCACAAAACAATCTCCAAAACTATACATACATTAGGGATACAATTCTCATTAGTTAAATCAATCAGTTCCTCAATCAAACTATCATGAACTACTCTTTTGAAAACACAATTCCTTTCTAAAATGGATTAAACTTAAGAACCTCCATTGGAAGGGTGGAACAACACCAAGAGTTCACAAACTCCTCAATGGAATCATCCAACACACCCTTCCAATTGGTTTTGCCTCAAAACACTTGAAGAAGAAGAGAAACTAATATGAATCGTTCATCTAAACCCCAATTCCAGCACAAAATCAACGAGATAAAGATGAAGGTATACCTTAATTGCAAGTTCCTTCAATAACTGGCCCAAACACCTTCCCAAACCTTCAATGGTGGAAATCTTGAGCTCTTCTCCTCCCTTGCACTTCTCCAGCCGAAATGTAGAACAAGAAATAGGGTTTTGGGGGTTTTTATCTTAATAAACTTTTCCCTTTCACAAGCCAGCCACTGAACTTTGAGTTTTTACAAAAAGACCCCATAATTTCCTTATTTCTGCACTAATACCACAAGAGATGAAATATGGGGTGTTACAGACAAGGCCCCGACAGTTCCAACTGAAGGCAATCAAAGTATTGATTCCTTGACTTTCTTGCATAAGCATAGCCGGAAGGTAAGAGAAAAAGTGGGAAGTTGCCACTTTGTTGTTTTTCTCCTTGATGAAAGTGGGTAAGGTCCACTTTACTTGGTTGTGTTTTCCTAATTGCTGCTTATGCCTAGACCCAAAGAATAAAATAAAAATACAGATAACGTAACGGCCCCGATCTTTCCGGCGTTTCCGATATTTCCACATTCTTTCTTCCAATAACGATACCAAGTACTCTCCAGCGCCTTTGTCAAAATCACCATAGGCTTCTGCGTGCAAATCTTGGATTTTGTTGGTGAAGGCCGGGAGAACTACCATGGTATCACAGAAATGGGACACAATGGACATTTGTCTCGGAGAAGATGGGGAAACCAAAAGGGATTTAGAGCCACAAAGAGATTTAGAAGTTGAGACTTCTATAAACCGGGTCACGGTGCTCGCCGGCGGTGGTTTTAAACTTGAAACCTTAGAGAAACAAGGGGCGAGGGAGAGGCACAACGGCAGCGGCAGTAACGTCGTCACGGCAAGCAGCGGCGACAGCAGGCAGGCTGCAGCAGCGGCGTGGGGGCAGCGATGGCCGACTGGCGTTGGCCGGCTGGACTCCGGAGGCAGCAGCAGCGGTATCCCTGGAAGGTAGGGCGGCAGCAGGACGGCGGCGGCGGCTGGGCTTCTCTCTCAAAACCCTAGAGAGCGTTTTTGGCAAAAACTAACTTATAAATATGTAAAGTGACTAAAAAGGACATATTCAAAAAATTATCAATTACATTATTTAATTATATAATTAAAATAAATTTATAGCAATATAATATGTTAATTAGTACAACCAATGTAATAAAGAAATATTAAATAATATAACATGTTAATTAAAAGAAATTTAAAATGTATTATTACATATATAATATAAGTTTTGAATTTGTTAAAACAAGTTTTAGAAAAAAATATATATTAACTTATGATTGTAAATAACTGTTACATATAATATGAAAAAATAATCAAATAATGATTAAAAAATAATAGTAATTGATAATTAAAATATATTCATTAATATTAAAAAATAAATAAAAATAGTTTATATGATTAACAGTAATTATAAATAATTAAGTTAATATTAATTAATTAATAATAATTAAATTAAAAAAATAATATTTATTAATAATAGTTAGTAAACAATAATAAGGGACAATATTAAAATATTCACAAAAAAAACTACTTCAATTAACGTTTCAAAAAACTAGCTTATAAGTTAGCTTATCATCATTCAAACATGTAAAAAAAATTGATTTCAGGATGTATACAGACAAAAACATAAACTATAAGGTCTATAAAGAAAATATCTCCAAAACCCCAACTCCATATCATAAACCAGAGTAGGCACCACATCTGCACATGCTTTCTTGTTGGTGGGTCCTCAGCAACCTTTCTCAGTGGCCTGTAAGTGACCGCTCTCCCCTGCACTCCCACTCTTTTTTCCATTCACCAATCTTCATTCATCATCTCCCAAATATATATTCACTACTGAATAAACACAGGATCATTCTTCTTATTCATCATCCTTTACTCCATTTCTTTTCCTTTAATCTGGGAAAAAAATAGTTTTCTGTTCTCTATTGGTTCCCCAATATATATTCACTAGTGAATAAATACTGCTGTTTTCATTCATTGGATTCAATAATGCCATCACCTTTTTCGTCTTTTTTGTGCTTTTAATCTTCTACCACTCTTTGTTACCTTTTTTTTTCTGCCAAAGATAAACAAGAACCCAGATGGGTACTGATCGTTTCTTCTTCTTACTCTTCTTCTTTGTTCTTGTTCTTAATTCCATTGATATCGCCACAGCCCAGATTCCAGGTTCAATTCTCTCCCTCTCCCTCTCCCTCTGTCTCTTATTTGTTTGTTTATATATTCACTAGTGAATAAATACATATGTATATGTTATTTGTATATATGGGTTCCTGTTTTCTTTGAATTTAACTGCTTCCCAACATGCAATTGTGGGTTTCTTGATCTTTCTTTTTTTCTTGATGGGTGTGTCTTTTGTTGTTCTTGAAGTTTTTATTTTATGTTCTTGTTTTTGGGTTTCTTGTTGATTTGCTGAATTGAGGACTTTTTGGGTGGTGCAATTTGTTAATCTTGAATGTGGATTGGAACATGAAGTGCATAATTTAGCTACAGATTCTAACATTTGAGACAAAGTAGTGGGATTGAAAGAAAGATTAGGGTTTAAAGTTTGTGCCCTAATTGGAATATATATCTGCATATATCAATTAAGTCTTTTTGTGGCAAAAGTAGCTGATGATTTCAGAATATGATGAAGGTCAAAATATTGTAGTGCATGAGTCCCCCAATTGTGGTGGGTGGATTAACATTAATTTTGCCCTTAATCATGTTGCTAGATTTAGTAATACTGTAGAATGATATAAATTATGCCTAGTGTTCCAAGGTTGTATAGTTCAAAGTGTTCGATGGATTGCTTTATTAAAATTTGGATCTTTTAGGCTTTCTCTTGTTGTTCATCGTGGAGTTCTTATCACACATGCACACTACACACGCATCTATATATAGGCGATGGATCGTGTGAGAAGTTGAGTTTAACATGAGAAGCGTAAGAAGTGAATCTGAATCACTTTTAATCAAATGCCCTCCCATGAATTGCGGCTTAGAAAGGAATTGATCTGGTGCATCTCATCCTAATGTGCGTTCATTTCTCATCCAACGGTTGATAACCACTTCTCACGCTAACCTCAACTTCTCACCGGAACCCAACCCTATATATAGGGTCAAGTTGATGGAAAAACCGTAAAAAATTTGAAAAACTAAGGAACACCCCGGTAACCGTTCATCTGGACGGTATGTTCATGTGGATTCATAAAAGTAATTTGTAACATGCACATGTGCATAACATGTTGTGCATAAAAACTAAAAAACAACTTGAATTACTTGTATGCATATGTGCATGCCGTGCAGATGAACTGTTACCAGGGTGTTCTTCCATTACTTGTATACATATGTCCCTCTCTCTATATATATATAAATTGTTTATCATTTACGGATCGATTCAAAGGGGTTCTACAGGGGCTTCCTTAGTGTTTTCTTTGCTTCCTCTTTCTCAAATTTCCCATTTTGCTGACAAATTTGTAAATGCAAATCAGGTTTTGTAAGTCTCGACTGTGGCGGTCAAACCAATTTCACAGACGATCTCACCCTTGAATGGACTCCCGATAATCAAATTATTTACGGAATCACGAGTAACATATCTGTCACAAATGAAACGAGGCAGCAATATCAAACGGTCAGATATTTTCCGGCAGATAGCAGGAAGTATTGTTACACACTTAACGTTAAAAGTAGGACTAGGTACCTTATAAGAGCGACATTTTTATACGGAAATTTCGATAGCAACAACGTGTACCCAAAGTTTGATATCTCCCTGGGGCCTACTCGTTGGGCTACAATCGTCATTTCAGATGCTAATATTATTGAGTCTCAAGAATTGATCTTTTTGGCTTCTGGTTCTACCGTTAGTGTCTGTTTATCAAATGCTACAACCGGGCAGCCGTTCATTTCTACGCTTGAGCTCCGGCCGTTCAATGGCTCGATCTATCTTACCCCATTTGAAAACCAATTCTTTCTTAGCGTTTCTGCAAGAATCAACTTTGGTGCAGAAAATGAAGATCCGGTCAGGTATGCCTTTATAGGGGTTGTTTACTTTTTTTTTTTTACATTAAGCTCTGTATAAGTTAAGTTGCCTGTCTGGATAAATTTGAGGGATGGAAGACTATTGGGTTATAGGGAGGCAAAGAGAGAGGGTTGGATTATTTCTAATATTGATTTGTTTTGGGTGGCTTAATGGGGACATGTGAGGGGTCCCGGCTTATTCCATATAGCCATTTTAGCTTAATGGCTTAACGATTAAGCCGTAAATAAACACTCATGTATGGCCGAGTGAATAAGCCCCCCAGACCATTAAGCTTATTAAGCTGTAAGTAAACAACTCCTATGTTCTATACTTGGGTCGTGTTTGGCAACCATAAGCTAGCTATTTTTTTGCTTATTGAATAAGCCCCGTTTGATCAACCATTTTTTCCACTTTTTTTTCCTTCCAATTATGCCCCTTATATTTTTCCAAATAATCTTTCAACATGTCCTTTTAGGTCATTTTACATTGTCAACTAGCTTCTAAGCTGGTTTTTACCAAACATGACTAGCTTATTAGCCAACAATCAGCTTTTCAGCTAACATCTAGCTTATCAGCCAGTTTGCCAAACATAGCCTTGATCCGTTCAAGAAATGTGTTGATTCTTGAAGCATTTTTGCGGGTGTTTCTAAAAAGAGATATATGTTGCGAAAATTGTTCAATTGTCGTCTCAGGTACCCCGATGATCCGTTTGATAGAATATGGCAATCTGATTTGGTGAAGAAAGCAAATTATCTTGTCGATGTTGCTGCGGGGACGGATAGAGTATTTACGGAACTGCCCATTGATACCGGAAAAGATGAGCAGCCACCTCAAAAAGTGATGCAAACGGCTGTCGTTGGCCGGAATGGAACTTTGACTTATCGTATGAACTTGGATGGCTTCCCGGGCTTCGGTTGGGCTTATACTTACTTTGCGGAAATCGAAGACTTGGCTCCCACCGAGACCAGAAAGTTCCGGCTAGTTCTTCCCGGAGCTCCGGATCTCAGTAAACCGATCGTCAACATCCAAGAAAACGCTCAGGGGACATACCGTTTGTATGAGCCGGGATTCGAAAACATATCACTTCCGTTTGTTTTGTCTTTTAAATTTGGGAAAACATCGGATTCTACTCAAGGGCCTCTTGTTAATGCAATTGAGATTAGTAAATATCTGAAAATAAGTGACGGATCTTTCAATGGTAAGCGAACTATAGTTTATTGGATTTTTTTTTCAAAGAATTGTTCTTGAACTCGGATTCTTTGATCTATAGGACCGGTGGCTGCAAGCTTAGTGTCGGGTTACAAGTCATTAGATTGGGCGCAAGAAGGAGGTGATCCGTGTTTGCCGGTTGCGTGGTCGTGGTTGGAGTGTAATTCGGATCCGGAACCGAAGATTATCTCAGTGTACCTTCTTTTAACTTTCGTTATCTTGATCTTGATCTTGAATTCTAAAATTGAATCTGAAACGCAATTTGGAAGCACCCCGTTTTCGAAATATTGGGGAAAATTATTTACGCTATTCGTTCTCGTGTGTTTGGTACACGGGACATGACGTTATATAACTTAACAAAAACTTTTCGTTTCACGTTTTGTGCGACATTTAGACCGGGACCCACAAAAATAGGTGTAGCAAAGATCAGGGAGACATGACAAGATTGATAAATTATTAAAATACCCATGTCAAATTAAGACCCTAAAACCTTAACCGGAAATCGACTGAATATTTTCCGATTTCACGCAGCAAATTGTCTGGCAAGAACTTAACTGGAAGCATTCCTTCGGATTTGGCCAAGTTGAGCAACTTAGAACAGTTGTAAGCTTCAATCTGCATCTTTTTCTCGATGGCATAAGTTCCGTTCATTGGTGTTAATGAGATCTTGACCATATTATTTATTTCGTGTTCCTAACTATAGGTGGCTGGATGGGAATGCATTGACGGGCTCGATTCCTGATTTTACCGGATGCCCAAACTTAAAGATCATGTAACGAATGTGTTATATTTTTGTCATCCTATGCCGTGAGGTTTGATCGGTTTGGTAGTCTAACCGATAGTTTGGTCTATGCAGACATCTTGAGAACAATCAGTTGAGTGGTGACTTGCCCTCCTCGTTAGCGGACCTACCTAATTTAAGCCAAATGTAAGTAAATTATTACAACATTTGTCCCAAGAATCCACTTGTATAGTTTTCTAAATGGATAGTTTAAATGAGAATCATAAATATTTTGAGAACCCGGGAACCATCATTTATTCATTATGAATAATCATGTATTTTCATTATGGATATCTATCACGACATTCATCATGAATAAAGCATGAATAGTTGGGGTTTTCAGGTTCTCAAGATATTGAAAATATTGTCCTTTTTCACATTCAAAAGTCAACTTTTTCGTTTTTTCAGTAAGAAAACGTGGACTGGGACTCTGTTTATGACCTTCTTAACTTGGTTTCTTTGATGAATCTAATGTATTCAGGTACGTGCAAAATAACTTGTTATCTGGTGAAGTGCCATCAGGTCTTCTAAACAAGAACTTAGTCTTGAAGTGAGTACTTCTTCTTTACCCTTTATGTTTTTCTTCTTCTGAAAGAATAGAACCGATTTCATGTTGCTTCAAAGTCGAACGTGCTTATAAACACATTTAGTTGATATTCATGTGTTAACAGCGATGAGAAATGCGTTAAAAACAGTTTTAGATTTGCATATATGGTTATCATGGTTCAAAATTATATCATATGTATACGTGAACATGCATTGAATTTAACTTTGAAGCTATGAACAAATTAAGTCCTTTTTCTCTTCTTTTCAGCTACACGGGAAACGTCAATCTTAGTAAAGGAAGCAGTGGAGGGAGACGCAATAGAAACATTATTATCGGATTAGCAATCGGGGCTGCTGCCCTTTTCTTAGGATTCATAACCTCGTGCCTGCTTCTTCGCCAACGAAAGAAATATCCGAAACCAGGTAAGCTCATGGAACGGGTCTCTTTGGTTAAACGACCTTCTTACAGGGTTTTTTGTATAACCCCTCATGGAACACTTGTTCAAACGCATTTTATGCACATGTGAATCAAATGAAGCACGACTGTGCATGTTCCATGCATATGTGAATATGTGATTGCTTTTACACTTCTAACAATTCATCTGTCGGGTTTTTTATGTTCTTTTTTGGCAGAGCCTAAACATGGCATGCCTGTGATGAGCAATGCAGCCACAGAAGCTGCTCAATGTTTCACGTTATCCGAACTAAGGAACGCCACAAAGAATTTCGAAAAGAAAGTGGGCTCTGGAGGATTTGGCACCGTGTATTACGGAAAATTAAACGATGGAAAGGAAATTGCTGTCAAACTTCTTGAAAGCAATAATGTTTATCAGGGCAAGAAAGAGTTTGCAAATGAGGTAACTTCTGATCGATGAATTTATTCGTGTTATTATACTTTTTTTTTTCTGTTTATCCTAACCGTATATTTATTATGCCGAAGGTGACTCTTCTTTCACGAATCCATCATAGAAACTTGGTACAGTTTCTGGGATTTTGCCAAGAAGAAGGGAAGGATATTCTTGTTTACGAGTTTATGCATAATGGAACACTCAAAGAACATCTTTACGGTTAGATCTTGCTTACGCTCGTTTATGTTCTTGACCCGACTCAAATTACAAATGATAACGAATCTTTTTGTTTAAATTTAGGACCTTTAGCAAGAGCACGGGGGATTAAATGGATCAAGCGACTAGAGATTGCTGAAGAGTCTGCAAAAGGTTTGAATTTTGGACCTTTAGCTATAGATCTAGGTGTCTTCACGGAAACAACCGCGCTAATGTCGGGGTAAAGGTTGGGTCTAGGTACATCTTACCCTCCCGAGACCCCACCGCTGGGTGGGATATACTGCCTTCGTTTTGTTTGGTTTTATTAGAACTCAACATTTATTTTTTCTTGAAAGATCTCGAAAACCACACTCGACCATGGTCTTTGACTCGGCCATTGACTCACCACGGTGGTTCGTTAGCATCATATTCAAACTCATGACCTCTAAGTTATCATTTTCAAACTCATGACTTCTAAGTTATCATAAACAAATTTCGGCCATTAGTTGGCTTGAATATATAGGGTTAGGTTCAAGGGAAAGCCACAAAAATATGAAAAACTGAGAAACACCTTGGTAACCTTTTATCTGGACGGTATGCACTTGTGCATACAAGTAATTTGTAAGCAATTTGTCCGGTATGTGCACGTGCATAACACCAAAAAAACTTCAATTACTTGAATGCACATGTGCATAAAAAAAGCAATTTCAATTACTTGTATGCACATGTGCATACTGTTCAGACGAACAGTTACCGGGGGGTTCCTCAGTTTTTCATTTTTTGAGGTTTGAACCTCTCTCTCTATATATATACATATATATATATATATATATATATGCTGATTTGGTCTTTCTTTTAATATGTTTTAGGGATTGAGTACCTTCATACTGGTTGTGTCCCTTCCATTATCCATAGAGATTTGAAGACAAGCAACATCCTTCTTGACAAGAACATGAGAGCTAAGGTTTCGGATTTCGGCCTCTCAAAGCTTGCTGTTGACGGGACGTCACACGTATCAAGCATCGTCCGTGGCACCCTTGGCTATCTCGATCCCGAGTAAGTTTTCTCTTCAAAGTGAAACATTGCGTTTTTTAAGCAACTCAAACTTCAAAACGAATTGCCTTTGGCAATGGTGGAGTTAAATGCAGTGGCCGGACAGTTGGACCCCTTAAGTGGGGTCCAGCCACACCGACCACTGAACGAACATAATATTTAGCCCTACGAAGCTTATGGAACCCTTAAAACTTCATGTTACTTTTTTGTTTTAGGTATTATATTTCAAATCGTTTGACGGACAAAAGTGACATCTATAGTTTCGGGGTCATTCTTCTTGAGCTAATATCCGGCCAGGAAGCGATTTCCAACGAAAGCTTTGGTATCAACTGCCGGAACATCGTTCAATGGGTAAGTCCATACCGTTTAGGGTTATTTAGGAGAATGACCTTCTTACTTATTTTCTTTTAAATGCATGACCTTCTGATAGATTTATGAACGCCTCTGCCTAACTAAAGAATGTCTGACGTTTAAAAAAAGTTATATCAGAAGGTTAGAGCATCTCCATCGGCTATACTAAAAATTCAAGGTTCTAAATGGCGTGAGGCGTGGCGTGGTGTGGCGACGAGGTCAAGCCTCAAGCCTTAAGAGCCACGGCGAGGCCATGACGTTTATCAAGGCGTGACTTATGGCGGCAAATCTTTATATCATATATAATATTATATATAAAACATATGTTTTATACTATTAAACGATGAGTCAATGATAATAATTAATAAACAAGATAAATTAGGTTATATATATTAAAAACTAGCAAATAAGACATTAAAAACATAAAGAAAATTCAAATGTCGTGTTACAAAAGACCGCACATTAGGTCACGGCGTGCCACAGGCATAACGTGGCGTGAGACACAAGCCTTGAGCCATGGCGGCTGTCACGGCGAGCCTTTTAGAACAGTGACTAAAATAGATATTTTAGAGATTCATTGTATATTTTTGCTCCGACAACTATGCTATATATGCTAAAATAGAGAAAAGAAAGAGAGGGTAGGAATCTCCAAATTAGGAGAATTATCTAAAACTCCATATTTAAGAGAGAGAAATAAGAAATATTTTTTAATTATTTCTCACCAATAGAATACATTGAAATTAAATGTTTAGGAGAGAGAAATAATACAGTTAATGATAGAATTGCTAAAATAGAGTAGGTCTTGGAGTTGGGTGTCATTCTTTTTTAGAGATTTTAACTTCTGATACACCATTTTAAAAAGTTTATATCATAGATGTTGGAGATGCTCTTATTCTTCTAAATAACTGTTTAGGGTGTGCACTCGAACATATGACCCTAGCTATTAACTCATGTAACGATGGTTAAATGATAGGCAAAATTGCATATAGAGAACGGGGACATTCAAGGGATCATCGATCCGGCACTTGGTAACGAATACGACATCCAATCAATGTGGAAGATAGCCGAAAAGGCGTTAATGTGTGTACAACCACATGGGAACATGAGACCTACGATGTCCGAGGTTATCAAGGAAATTCAAGATGCGATCTCGATAGAGAGGGGGTTGGAGGCGGGTGCACGAGAACGTGGCTCTGATGAAATATCGAGGCATACGATTTTGAACATGGGATCGCTTGATCTGTGTGGCAACAACGATCAAGATTTGTCGATCGATGAGTCCATCACTCGACCTGGTCCTCGATAATGTTGCTGTTTTTATGGTGCTTAAAATGGAAGTTGATGAGGTTTTTGGAAGTTGTTAGAATGGTGGTGTGTTTGTTTTGGTCATTTTAGAAGTTTTTGTAGTTGTAGGGGGGTTGGGTGTAAATTTGGAATTCTTTTGGACCGATATTGAAACTTGGGATGGTTGTAAACTTGCAATAGGAGTAAACCTGAAGTAAATGTTTTTATTAATATTTTAATTTTTGTTTATTAATTAACAATTAAATGACAGTGTTGATATAAAGTTTCTTTTTGTTCTTTTTAATAAGATTAAACTAAAAAATATAAATAATTAATAAGATAAAAGAATTATATTTGGAATCATTTGAAAATTTATTTTAAAGTTGTTTATATTATAATCGATAATATTTAAATTTCGTTTTGTAAACATGTATTTAAATAGTTTTGACCTACAAAATATATGATTTGAGATTTTTTCCATCATGTCTTTCTAATAGGTTACTTTTTTTTTAAATAAATATAGAAAAGCTACACACAAGTCACAAGTAGAGATGGTCAAATGGGTCCGGTCCCGGCCGAGCCCGGTCCTGGCCCGGCCCGGTATAGGCCCTGTCTCAACCCGTCAAGCCCTACTAGGCCCAGATTTTAGGAAATTTCACGGTCCGAGCCCGGTCTCGGCCTGGTCCCAAGCCCGGTTCTGGCCCGGCCCGAGCTCGGTCTCAGCCCGGCTAAATTCAAAAAAGAGCCGTTAATATTACCGTTATGTGACCGTTTTTTGACCGTTAAGAGGCACTTTTGACCGTTTTTGGGTGCTTTTTGGCTCCTAAACACTATAAATAGGTTTGTGGGTGTATGAGGTTAGATACCAAGTTACAAAAACGCAATTCTCGCTCACAATTCTTGATTTCTCGTGTTCATTTTTCGCAACTTCTCATTCTCTCAATTCTTCCATCCTTCAATCAAAATGGCCAGCGGTAGTGCATCAAACGAACAAATTAGAGAAATTATTGCCGAGTGCGGACGAAAATCCGAAGTTTGGAATGGTTTCAATATGTTGGTTCTCAACGTATTGTTCAATCGAAATTCTAATAAAACGTATTTTTAAGTATGCTTGAGTGACCCAATTAAGTATTTTATAGTGGATTCGAATAATATTTATTAAAAAATGTATATATATAATTATTTTAAAAAGCCCGGTTTAGGCCCGGTTTTGGGCCCGGTCCCGGCCCGGTTCTAAAAGACCGGTCTTTTAAAAGCCTAAACGGGTCGGACCTTCAACCATCAAGCCCGGCCTGGCCCGGCCCGGTCCGAGAAAAAGCCCGGGCCTTTGAATAGTGTTTCGGCCCGGTCCCAGGAAGTAAATAATATTTTCCTTGTAAGTTTTAAATTCAAATATAATATAAGTTTTAAAATGCCTAATATATTTTTGAGTAAATTACACTCCCGGTCCCTGTGGTACGCACGTATTATGGATCAGGTCCCTAAAACGCAGAAATTACACTGGGCGTCCCTGTGGTATGCCAAAACGCACGCAGAGGGTCCATCCCTCTAACGGAATCTGTTAACCCAGTTAACTCAAGGGGTATTTTTGTCTTTTTACTCTCTCTTTTGTTCTTTTCCTAATAAGAAATAAAAAAATAGATAAATTAATAAAAAAAGTGGACCCCACCCTTACCCTCCCTTCTTCTTCCTCATGAGGTTTAAACTCCTAACAAAAGCCGAAAACAAAGGAAAGTTTTTTGGCGAAAAGAACTCCGCCCCCATTCTCTGGTAAAGAAACAAGTCAATTCCATTCCCACCCGCCAAATTCTTCTTAATCTGTTTAAAACTCTTGGGGGTTCCCACAATGTTCAAGTTTTGACCACAAATCTCAACACCATGGTTTCTGGCTTACTGCAAGCAGCCCTAATGTCTGCAAGTAAAGATTCCGGACTTGAAAATGACTCAATTGGCTGTTGTTCATCCAAAAGATCCATTCCTGGAAGAATCATTTTTAGAGAAAACTTTTGCGATTTCTTCATACCCATCTCTGTTGATTGTGTTATAGAACCCTGCAGTTACCTCTGCTGGATGGGATCGGCTTTTGTACCACAAGTGGGGTCCCGCTAAAAGCTGAGGTGGCTAATAATAGGATCCGGTCTGCGTGAGATATGAGGTTTTTTTAATACCATGAAAGAAAGAAATCGCCATAAGGAGTCTCCCATGATCCTGCTTCTTTGAAGAATGTGTTAAAAATGGGCTTGCTGGTTGTAAGTTGGTGCATTTTGAGGGTTCCCAAGATTTTCGGCATGCTGCTTGAGATGACTCATCATGTTTTGGTCGTAACACTGAAATTCTCCTGCTCCTGGACCCACATTGTTCTTGCTGTGATCTTGGTCAGATGGATACCGAAGCTCACCATCTGGTCCCATTCCAATTGTTATACCCTGCAAGACACCTCATGAGGAAGAAGGAGAGGGGTAAGGGGGTTCACTTTCTTTATTAATTTATCTATTTTTTTATTTCTTATTAGGAAAAGAACAAAAGAGAGAGTAAAAAGACAAAAATAACCCTTGAGTTAACTGGGTTAACAGATTCCGTTAGAGGGAGGGACCCTTTGCGTGCGTTTTGACATACCACAGAGATGCCTAGTGTAATTTCTGCGTTTTAGGGACCTGGTCCGTAATACGTGCATACCACAGGGACCGGGAGTGTAATTTACTCTATATTTTTTAATCCGACCAAACCGTCTTTAATATATTACTATACCTCATGGTTTAACCCTCGTTTTTCAAAACTAAAACCTTTTCAGGTAAGACGTGGGTCGGAGCAGGTAGCCGAGAGCACGTTTAGAGGTTTAGCAAGACGTGGGTCGGAGCTTGCGTTTAGAAGAAGTAGAAGATCTTCCTTTTCATGTCTAGTTAGATTTCTCAGCTGTATTTAGGGTTATTTCCGCGAACCATGTGTTGTAAATCTGGATAGTGTGACCATGTTGAGCCGTTTATGGCGTTATAAATTAAAGAGGTAGTTTCAAGCTTGTATGCTTAGTTTTAGGTTGTTACAATTAATGCAACACTTTATTTAAAAAAAAATCAAAAATCTCACAAAATTCTAAACCCTCAATGGAGGCTTCTCCTTAACTCTCTCTCCTACATTTTCCTTTATATATATATATATATATATATATATATATATATATATTGATGTTAACTTACTAACAAAAAAAGGTACTCTAATAAAATAAGTATTCAAATAAATAAAATGTTACTAAGTAAAAATAAATAAATAATAACATCAATAAATTTATTTAATAAAAATAAAATAACAATTGTTATTCAATAGTGTTTATAGGTTTTAGTTAGTGTTGAATTATAGTTTAACTAAGTATACAAAATTTATTAATTAAAACCAATGAAAAAAATTAGAAAATGAAAAGTTGTAATCAATTAATGCAACACTTTATTTTAAAAAAAATCAAAAATCTCACAAAATTGTAAACCCTCAATGGAAGCTTTTCCTTAACTCTCTCTCCTACGTTTTCCTTTATATATATATATTGATGATTTGTTAGATTAATAATAAAACATTTTAAAAATAAATATTGATTTATAATCATTGTTAACTTACTAACAAAAAAGGTACTCTAATAAAATAAGTATTCAAATAAATAAATAATAACATCAATAAATTTATTTAATAAAAATAAAATAACAATTGTTATACAATAGTGTTTATAGGTTTTAGTGAGTGTTGAATTATAGTTTAACTAAGTATACAAAATTTATTAATTAAAACCAATGAAAAAAATAGAAAATGAAAAGTTGTAATCAATTAATGCAACGCTTTATTTTAAAAAATAAAAAATCTCACAAAATTGTAAACCCTCAATGGAGGCTTCTCCTTAACTCTCTCTCCTACATTTCCTTTATATATATATTGATTTGTTAGATTAATAATAAAACATTTTAAAAATAAATATTGATTTATAATCATTGTTAACTTACTAACAAAAAATGTATTCTAATAAAATAAGTATTCAAATAAATAAAATGTTTACTAAGTAAAAATAAATAAATAATAACATCAATAAATTTATTTAATAAAAATAAAATAACAATTGTTATACAATAGTGTTTATAGGTTTTAGTGAGTGTTGAATTATAGTTTAACTAAATATAAAAAATTTATTAATTAAAACCAATGAAAAAAATAGAAAATGAAAAGTTGTAATCAATTAATGCAACACTTTATTTAAAAAAAATCAAAAATCTCACAAAATTCTAAACCCTCAATGGAGGCTTCTTCTTAACTCTCTTTCCTACATTTTCCTTTATATATATACTAGTGGTCTGTATCGCGCGTTGCGCGGTATTCATAATACATGTTGTTTTTAATAGTAGCATAGCTTAATATAAAAATTAAAAAGACCAACATGGTAAAGTTCTAGTTTTGAGTACTAAAAGGTTATTCATCAACAATGCAATTATTTACCGCATTCATCAAACATATACACGAATCTATTCATAAATCATGTAAATTTAATACAAATGTGCATTTGACCTCTACTTTCTTGACTATTGTTAAAAGAGTGTACAATTTTGTTATTTGAATTAACAACCCTATATCTCAAGAATTCGCAACCACCATGAAAAAATTTCATGGTATACACCAAACCCTCCTTCAACAACTGCTTGAACTTCGACACCAAATCTTCCATACTACTGTATCTATTTAGGTTCTCTGAAGTAAGTTGGTATAAATCAATCTATATTACAAAGTGGGCATACCATTTCAATAAGAACTATATCCAAACTAATTAATTATTGGTCTTTTTTAGTTCAAAGACTCCAGAATCGGCAAACTCTTACCTTAATCGCTGAACATTCATTAGCTCCCAAAATTTTCAACTTTATTCAATCCATTAAATATCAATAATATGGACAACAAAACCTACCTTTTCCACAAATGTTAAAGAAATTATATTTTATGCATATCAATAAGAATGTATTGTATATTCAAATCATAAAGGGCTTATTGATGGTAAAAAAATTTATCTTTAATAGTAATTGTGTGGAAACCGTGTGCTACGCGGTAGCGTCGGTAATTTGGGTGGTAATATGTAGATAAACATACAACTACATCTTAGTTGATAAATATAACTATAAACAAATCACATTCATATCACTTGTAAAAATTAGAAGAATTTAATTAGTGGAATATATATATATATATATATATATATATATGTTAGTCCCAGATGGCTATAACAAGTATTGTAGAAGGGGGGGTTGAATACAATACTCAAAATTTTCACAATTTTAATTCTTTTATTGAAAATCTTTCAACAAGAATTACACATAGAAAACTTAAGACTGTTGCGGAAAAGAACAGATAAACTATTCTAACAATCTTACACAAAGTATACAACAAAATAACTAAGAACACTTAGAACAAAGCTATAAAGTTTTTCAAGCAAACTGGAAATTCTTGCACTTAGAGAATTCTTCCAGTTTGCGTAGAATATCAAGAGCTCACAGTAATCTTCAAAGTCTCTCAAGATGTATCTTTCTGTATGGAGAGCTCTTCCTTTTATAGTGACAAGGAGTGTGCAAGCATTGAATGCTTGGGACACTTGTCATCTTCACACTTGCTGAGGATGTTGACTTCTGGAAAGTTGTGAAGTCCTTGTCACCTTTTACAAGGTACAGTCAGAAGAGCTCATGCATGAGAAAAGAGCTTTGCATGGAAATGGATAATAAGACAGAAGGTCACTTTATCCATGTAGAAAATATCTTCTCAATTTGTCTTCTTATGTCTCTCATTTTTGTCTTCTTTTGCTTCTCAAAATCTCTTTCAACAAATGCACCACCGAAGAAAGGTTGTAAGATTTCTTCCAAGACAAAATGAATTTGCTTCTCATTTTGTCTTATTATGTCTCTCACTTTTGTCTCCTTTTGCTTCTCAGATTTTCTTTCAAGAAAAGCACCACCGATGGAAACTTGGGATATGTGACACATCTTTGGAGCTTCTTTGAGGTCCCACCGAAATGTCATTTGGGATATGTGACACATCTTTGAGATATGTGACATCATCTTTGAGATATATGACATCATCTTTGGGAAAAGCTTCTTTGAGACTTGGCCGAAATAGAGAGAAGTTTCGGTGGAGATACCACCGAAATTGTGAGAACAATTTCGGTGAACAATGACTTGTATGTTTGAGAAAAGATCTTTCACTTCCACAATGAGAGAATCTTTAATCTTGACTTTGGTTGATCTTTGACTTCACCAAACATTTGATATCTTGTACAAGCCATTACAAAGAACCATGCATCCAAAATTTCTCTAAGTATAAAATGTTTTTCAAGGTATAAAAGGAGATCATGAGGTCATCTTCAAATCTTGATGACCCAACAATCTCCCCCTATTTGATGATGACATCCATACTTAGAAAAACATGAGTAAGACAGTGAATAATGCAAGTTGACCCTTCTTTACTCTTTTGGGTTCTTTTTCACACAGTCCATTTTTTTTTTTTTTTTTTTTTTGTGTGTGTATGTATATATGATATTTACATATAAGAAAAAAAATAAAAAGGTATAGCTGTACAAATAATCGAAAGGAAAAGGAAAGAAGTATAAACAGTATAAACAGAATGAATATTACTTGCATCTTTGGAGGGGCGAGTTGAAACTTGTGTCTGGCTTGAGGATTCTTCATTTTGATCAGCAGCCTTAGGATACTTCTGCCCAACTGTTGCATCTTGGCATCTTTTCATGTTTAGCATCAGCATCCTTTGTCTTTGTTTTGCTCCCCCTCAGTTAGATCAGACGGTCTTTGTGTTTCTCCCCCTCAGTTAGATCCGCCCGGACTGAAGTGCTCCCCCTTGACCGGTCCGTCGATTTCCTCATTTTTTCAAGTTGGTCGCTGTATATGAGTACTGAGGGTTTATGTTGCTCCCCCTCAGATGAATTCTCCCCCTCAGCGGCCGACGTAGGAAAAACACCAAGAGAAAATGAAAAGATCGGCCAGAACCAAGACCAGTTTTTTTTTTTTTTTTTTTTGTTTTTTTTTTTACCTTTCCACCGAAAATTGAGCAAAATCCACCGAAAATAGGCTATTTTCGGTGGGATTTTCGGTGGAGAATCGGTAGAATTTTTTTTTTTTTTTTTTTTTTTTTTTACCTTTCCACCGAAAATTGAGGAGAATCCACCGAAAATAGGCTATTTTCGGTGGGATTTTCGGTGGAAAATCGGTAGGTTTTTTTTTTTTTTTTTTTTTTTTTACCTTTCCACCGAAAATTGAGGAGAATCCACCGAAAATAGGCTATTTTCGGTGGGATTTTCGGTGGAAAGGTAAAAAAAAAAAAAAAAAAAAAGAAGAAGACAAAACTGAGAGACATAAGAAGACAAATTGAGAAGATATTTTCTACATGGATAATCGGTAGGTTGTAAGATTTCTTCCAAGACAAAAAATAGCCTATTTTCGGTGGATTCTCCTCAATTTTCGGTGGGATTTTCGGTGGAAAATCGGTAGGTTTTTTTTTTTTTTTTTTTTTACCTTTCCACCGAAAATTGAGCAAAATCCACCGAAAATTGGCTATTTTCGGTAGGATTTTCGGTGGAAAATCGGTAGGATATTTTTTTTTTTTTTTTTTTTTTTTTTTTGCTTTTCCACCGAAAATGAAGGAGAGTCCACCGAAAATTGGCTATTTTCGGTGGAAAATCAGTAGTAAAACTTCTAAGACATTATGGAGAAAATCTTCAAAGTGAAGAAAAGATTGGAATTTCATCTTCCAATTTGATGACCCAAAAAGATTGAGTTTGAGGATTTGGGGTGACATCTGTAGAAGAGTTTGTAGTGGGTGGATTGGTGGAGGGATTTGAGGTGGTGGATCGGTGGAGGGATTTGAGGTGGTGGATCGGTGGAGGGATTTGAGGTGGTGGATCGGTGGAGATTCGGTGTGGAATCGGTGTGGATCGGTGTAGACTCGGTGGTGGATCGGTGTGAGGATTCCACCGAGGAGTTTGAAGGATTGTACCGAATTTAGAAGGGTTTCACCACCGAATTTGAAGGGTTCCACCGAATTTGAGGGGTACCACCGATCGAGGAGGCAAAACATATGATGGGAAGTAAAGTGTGGTGGGATATGGTTTTGGTTTGGTGGTTAAGGAAAATTTCGGTGGTGAGGTTTAGAAAAGAAATGGGTTTAAAAAAATAGAAGAGGAGGGTGAATAAATAAAGGTGGCCACAAAAAGAAAGAAAAGTTTATGGATGTGAGAAGGGTTTAAATGAGATTTTTGGTGGAAAGAAAATCGGTGTGGGCTGGTTGGGTTTCTTCTCAGCAGAAAATAAGGGTAGAAGGGTGGAAAAGAAATTTGGTGAACAAGATTCGGTGAAAGAGAAAAATGAATTCGGTGAAGAATGGGGAAATGGTTTAAAAAAAATTGTGGATGAAATTTGAATTTCGGTGGATGAAATTCAATTTTGGTGGTTTTAAGAAAAGGTGATACCAGATTTTGTACTTTTCGGTGGTCGTGAGATTGCATGGTAAGAAAGTATTTTGGTGGAAGAAATTAGTAATTAGTTTTATTAAATTATTATTATTATTATTTATTATTATTTTAATATATATATATATACACATCGGTGAAACCGAAAGTATGTATATATATACATATTTATAATAATAATAATAATAATAATATAATAATCATAATAATAATTTCAATACCCTAAACCAATGCATCCTAAACAACGCCTATTCTTTAGTGGGTAGAGCAGTAAGATGAGAACTGGGAGGCTTTTCAAAAACAAGGAGATCTTGAAGGTTTTGTCAACTTTCTCACTTGTTCACATAGATCCATCTGCCCAGCTCAAAATCTGCAATCACAAAGAATTTAATTTCCAGGTACCCATTTTGAAGGTGGGTCCTTTTGGGTTAGAAGAAAAAGAATGACAAGAATTTATATCACTCAGAATAATTCTTTATTTCACACAGTCTTTGGCAAAATGAGAAATATCACCACAGATATAGCATTTTCTATAAAGAGAGTTCCTTTTAGAAACTTGACATTTTTCCTAACTTTTGCTCAAAGATTTTGAAGAGATAACAAAGAATGGGGGTGCATCACATAGAATTCATATTTCAAAAATTGGGAGTACATAAATCCTTTCTTTTGAATTGGACATTTTGAAACTCACAGATTTAAGAAGAAAATCGGTATGAGAAGTCATAAAGTTATTTTTGGAAAAATTTTGGAGGATTTCCTTTTAAGACAGAAACAACACCCAGAGACTAGCCAAATAAAATTTCCAAAATTTATGTTTTCAGATGTGATGGCAGAAATTATGAACACATAGCAAAAGAGTTTGAAATAAGAGAATTCATAAAAGATAGATAAAACACATAGTATGTACCTGTGAAGAGTAGAAGAAGCACTTAGCTGATACAAGAGCAGTTGAGGAGTCATTCGCTTTCAGATGTGGGTTCATCTGCCAAATCATAAGATTTAGCAGGCAGACCCTTTCCTCTTCTGACAAGTCTTTCATTTCTTTCCTTTTCTCTCTTGTATTTCTCCTTGTATCTTTCAGCCCGGTCAAAATTTGCAGAAGAGGAAGATTGGCTGAAATTTTTGGAAAATCGGTGGGAAGCACTTCTAAGTCTTTCAAGGTTTCTACTTTTACACTCAGAAGCAAAATGACCCTTTTTACCACAGTTAAAACATTCCTCATTAGATTTATATAAAGGAGAGTGTTTGGAGAGAGAAGAGGATGAATTTCTATCGAACTTAGATTTTCCAGAAGAGAGATGAGATTTGGATTTAGAGTGCCCATCCAACATGGCCATTTCATCAGATAATTTATCAGCTGAAGTTTCCTCACATTCATCCTTAGCATCACTAAGATATGCTTCTGAATGATCATTGGGATCTTCTTGACTATTATGGTCAGAGTCAGATGGGTAGGTGATTTTTGGAAAACACTTAGTCTTTTTGGAAGAGTCACTCAGGAGAGCTAGAGAAGAGTTCTTTATAAACTTTTGCAGTTTCGTCTGCTCATAGTTGAAAAGAGTACCATAAAGAACAGTAAGAGGCATATGATCAAGATCCTTGGTTGTCTTTATACAAGTACAGATATTTTCCCAAAAATCGGGAAGACAGTCCATAAATTTGCACAGGACTTCCTCATTGTCATACACTCTACCTAACAGCTTTAAGTCATTAAGAAGACTGTTAAAGCGATTATAGTAGTTGGAGAGAGATTCTCCTTTCTCATAAGAAAAGAGTTCATATTTTCTAACAAAACCAATTTTTCTGCTCTTTTTAACTTCATTTGTACCTTCGTACAAAACACACAGAGTGGACCACATCTCTTTGGCAGTAGAGAGATTTACCAGAGAGTGGTACACTTCATCAGGAAGAGAGAGAGCAATGATAGTTCTAACTTTAGAATCAAGAGACACAAGTCGTTTTTCCTCATCAGTATATTTCTTAGGATTTTTAAGAATGTAACGACCAGTAGCAGCAGATTTTTCTTCATCAGACGAATCATTAGAATCATCTTTTTCCATGGTTTCTTTACCCGGCCTCTGCGTTTCATAGCGAGCCCAAACTCTGGGGATAAAGGGTCCCTCTTGGAGAATGGTTGGATATCTAGTATCCACTCCTTCCATGAACAGCATCATGCGGCTTTTCCACAAAGAGAAGTTGTTAGCATTGAACTTAGGAGGTTTTGAAATGGAGCCATTTTCAGAAAAGTTATTTTGAAAAGAGTTTTCAATAGTTGAAGAAGAGGAGGCAGCCATCGCAGATCAAGTTTATGGGATTAAACTTTCTGCTCTGATACCACTTGTTAGTCCCAGATGGCTATAACAAGTATTGTAGAAGGGGGGGTTGAATACAATACTCAAAATTTTCACAATTTTAATTCTTTTATTGAAAATCTTTCAACAAGAATTACACATAGAAAACTTAAGACTGTTGCGGAAAAGAACAGATAAACTATTCTAACAATCTTACACAAAGTATACAACAAAATAACTAAGAACACTTAGAACAAAGCTATAAAGTTTTTCAAGCAAACTGGAAATTCTTGCACTTAGAGAATTCTTCCAGTTTGCGTAGAATATCAAGAGCTCACAGTAATCTTCAAAGTCTCTCAAGATGTATCTTTCTGTATGGAGAGCTCTTCCTTTTATAGTGACAAGGAGTGTGCAAGCATTGAATGCTTGGGACACTTGTCATCTTCACACTTGCTGAGGATGTTGACTTCTGGAAAGTTGTGAAGTCCTTGTCACCTTTTACAAGGTACAGTCAGAAGAGCTCATGCATGAGAAAAGAGCTTTGCATGGAAATGGATAATAAGACAGAAGGTCACTTTATCCATGTAGAAAATATCTTCTCAATTTGTCTTCTTATGTCTCTCATTTTTGTCTTCTTTTGCTTCTCAAAATCTCTTTCAACAAATGCACCACCGAAGAAAGGTTGTAAGATTTCTTCCAAGACAAAATGAATTTGCTTCTCATTTTGTCTTATTATGTCTCTCACTTTTGTCTCCTTTTGCTTCTCAGATTTTCTTTCAAGAAAAGCACCACCGATGGAAACTTGGGATATGTGACACATCTTTGGAGCTTCTTTGAGGTCCCACCGAAATGTCATTTGGGATATGTGACACATCTTTGAGATATGTGACATCATCTTTGAGATATATGACATCATCTTTGGGAAAAGCTTCTTTGAGACTTGGCCGAAATAGAGAGAAGTTTCGGTGGAGATACCACCGAAATTGTGAGAACAATTTCGGTGAACAATGACTTGTATGTTTGAGAAAAGATCTTTCACTTCCACAATGAGAGAATCTTTAATCTTGACTTTGGTTGATCTTTGACTTCACCAAACATTTGATATCTTGTACAAGCCATTACAAAGAACCATGCATCCAAAATTTCTCTAAGTATAAAATGTTTTTCAAGGTATAAAAGGAGATCATGAGGTCATCTTCAAATCTTGATGACCCAACAATATATATATATATATATATATATATATATATATATATATATAAGTTAAGTAAATAACTTGTAAACTGAATTAAATTAGTAACATTAACGATGGGCCCGAGGATAAATTTTGCATTGTTTGTATAATTTATACATTTGCACGATGTTTTTCTTTTAGAAAGAGGGGTAGCTCTGACAATTTGTTAAACGTATGTCTACTCTTCAAATGGGAGAGAACCTAAAAGTTGACATGGATTACACGAATTCAAACAGCTAAACAAACAAATGGTTGAAATAATGGTCTAAAGTTCTCTACAATCTTGAAATTTTGCAAAATATATACATTTCCTTCTTGTAACAAAACGGTGAAAGTTAGTGGCCAAGTTTTTTCGAACCAGAATATCATCGGTGCCTAAACAACAACAAAAAAAACAATCAAATAATAAGCATAACAAATTTTGTTAATAGATGGTATGGCCATAAGAATAAAGTAATATAAAAAACACATTTTCGTGAATTAAAACCATATCAAAACTATTCTTACACCTTATAAAAAAAGATAGATAGATTATCACACAATGTTTTATTGAATTAATGATAGGTTTCTTCAATTGATGAGAGAAATAATCTCAAATGTGTTTTATCACAACATTAATAGTTTTTTATTATATATTGTCACCGAAATAAAGGGTAATAAAATTGGCTTTTTTATATATTGATTGTTATGTAATAAAAAATGAAAATGAAAGGTTTAGAAATTAATGTGTTCAGATTAAAAATAAATCAAAATGACAAAACAAATATATAAATATGTGTGCACATACTCATTAATTTTTTTATCATGTATATTGAAATGTATTAAATTATCATAAGTATTTTATTTATGTATATATATTCATAATAATTAAAAGAAGAATATGAAAAGTTAGATCAGTTAATGAGGTATATTGATATATTATAGTTACAAAAAAACATGAATTATCTAATCAATTAATGCGATATAAATATACATGTTTCAAAAACTAAAAAAATAGAAAACAATAATTCAAGCATTCACAAAATTTCAACATACATTTTTTGCCTTTCTTTTATAATAATATACCGATATTGATGTATTGATTATTGTGTAAATAAAAAAATAAATAGTAAATGTCATATTGAACTATATTAAATTGTCATAACTATTTCGTTTGTATGTATTGATTTATGGTAATCGGAAAAGGAATATGAAATGTTAGATTAATAATGAGGTGTATTAATATATATTAAATATGAATATACATGATTATTATTTGATCATTTAATGATATATATATATATATAGAGGCGGGTTCAAACGAGGAGCGTACCAATTTAAGAGAACGTGAGGAGCAATTGACAGTTATGAATCACATGTGATTCGCAGTTGTGGATCACATGTGATTCACAACTGATCTGGACTCGAATTGACAGTTATGAATCATTAATGATTTACAGTGTTGAATCACATGTGATCCGCGACCTGCAGCATCGCGCCACGCCTCGCGCCACTTTTGCGCGAATTTTCGAGAAAGTTCCGATTTTTTAGCGTTGTAAATCATATGTGATCAGAAGCATGGGAGTGCTCCTCACGTTCTCTTAAATTGATGCGCTCCTCGTTTGAACCTTCCTCTCTCTCTCTCTCTCTCTATATATATATATATATAAAGAGTGAGGGAGGTTCAGGGAAAAACCTCAAATAAATGGAAAACTAAAAAACACTTTATTAACCATTGGATTAGATGATCTGATGAATGTGATTAGACGGGCGGTTACAACAATATTATCTAAATTAAAAAACCTCACCCCGTTGTTTTTTATTCAAAAAAATACAAAAAATGAACAAAATTCGAATGAAATAAATTGCACCAAATAAACGATCATATTTTTCTCGTTAATTTGACATCCATATTGATATACTTTTTTCTCCGTATTTTTGTGGTTTTCTGGTTTTCCAGTTATTTAGGGTTTTCCCCTGAACCCGAACCCGAACCTATATATATATATATATATATATATATATATAAATTTAAAAAACTAAAAACTCGATAAATAATAAAAAAACGATAATTCAATAATTCTCAAAATGCCTACACACATTCCTTAACTTTTTTCATAGTAGCATATTGATATTAATTTGCTGATTGTTATGTAAATAGAAAATGAATATATAGTAAATAAAGCTAAAATATTTTAATTAAATTAATTTTCAAACTAATACAATAAAATTTATATAAATAGACTTGTATAAAATAAAAAAAAGAAACGTAAACAAAAAACTTTTTTAATTATATTATATTGATTGTTTTGTAAATAAAAAATAATGGTAAATACATATTAATGTTAAACTAATAAAATAAAAGAGAATAAAAAAATTATTCATATTGATTGTTATGTAAATAAAAATTGAAAACCTAGAGGTAAAAAAAAATTGGTTGTTACAAACCAAATTTATGAAACTTTTCGACAAAAAAAATTCAACCTTTAATCGTGAAAGATTTTTTCACTAAGATTTAAGGATGCTTTTTTGGAAATGAAGTAATAGACACCATAAAAATTCTCACAACAATAACAATGTTAATGTCAATAGAAAAAATCTTAAAATAGTTAAAGAACGCAATTCAATCACATATATATGATTATTGTCAATGACGCTTAAACTTCGGAAAAAAAATATCAAATCTTGTAATCACAAAATATCAAAATTTATTTAAGTATATATAATTCAATCGTAAACACAATTTGCTATGATAACCACAAATTCAACAATATGGAAAATAAGAAATACATATCACATTTTTACAGAATATAATTGTTACATACTTGTTTATAATCTTTCATATCTTCTTTAACTTTCATCTTCTTCATCCTCCACTAAAGAAAGAAATATGTAATAACAAATTTACAATTTTCAAGAATATAATTTCTAGATACCTTTTTATAGTCTTCCATATCCTTTTCAACTCTCATCTTCTTCATTCTCCACCAAAGTAAGTTTTAGAATTTCACTTTGTTTATTATTGCAACATAGAAAAACAAACTTAATTTATTACAAAATATATTTCATTATACATAACTAACCTCAAAATGCTAAAAAAACTAAGCGGTGTGAGAAGAGTAAACATCTTGTATGTCAAGAAGTATGGACAACAATGGTTGCAATTGTATGTCAAGAACCAACATGTTGTACCTTGAAAAATTAGTGAAGACCTTTGAACTTATTATCATAGAGTAAGTAAATCAAAGTATGATGACATTTAAAAGGACATGTAGAGTTATAAATACATATTGGAAAATACATAGAATGATGGAAATGGGGAAACTATCATAGATTGAGAAAAAAAGTAGTGATTATCATGTTTAGAGCTTCCACCCCATTCCTTATATGGTGGTTTATATAGATATATAGATTGAGAGATAAAGATAAGTTAGGGAAAATGAAGAGAACAATGTTAAATGCAAACATGATGGATAATCAATGTTGATGGAAATGAGAAAGCAAATCAAAAGTTGGAAGTTAAGCTTATGTATGTAAAATTACCAAGAAACCCAATTTAATAATGAATTACACATTTCCCATATAGGGGTGGAAATGTCTTTAACATATTTCAACATTTAAAAAAACAAAATTTGAGAAAAAAGAGAGAAGAGATTCTAGGCTTGAGAAGGCTCCATGTCATCACACTTGGTTTTTGTTTTTATTGATATATTGATTGATGATATTGATATTGATGATTGATTTAGTAAACAATTTATTAAGCATTACATATCATTTATTTATGCAAACATCTTAAATTTCAAAAGTACAATTTATTAAGCATTACATGTCATCAAAAGTAACTTATAAGCTTCATATATTTATCTATTTTTTATATTTAAATGATCTTAAATAAATATAATTTTTATGTAAAAAAATTATATAAAAAAACATTTTTTTATTTGATACACACAGGGGTGTCAAAAATAACCGAAACCGAATAACCCACCTGAACTGAATGAAATTTGGGTTAAACGGTTTCGGGTTATTCGGTTTTCGGATTAAACGGTTCGGTTAACCGAATAACAATCCTTATTCGGTTCGGTTTCGGTTAATTTTTTCCTAATTCGGTTAAACCGAATAACACATTCTACTAATATTTTATATATATCATGGCCATAAAATATAAACCAAATACATGTTATACTATTATTATTGTACATATTTATTGCTAAATAATATTTTTTATTGATGGTAGATAAGTTTTTTTTTATTAGATTACGTTTTTTCTTTGATTTACAACGGCGCATTGAAAAAAATATTGTCATTTGGTAGATATTGGTTGATAGATGGTGTTTTTTACTTAATACAAGTCAATTGTTGAGTATTATTGTATGACACAATTACATATTAAAAGTAACAAACAATTAATTTGAGAATTTTTTTTAGCAAGTGTCCAACGAAAAAATATAAATCCTTATTCGGTTTAACCGGTTACCGAACCGAATAACCCGAAACCGATTAAACCGAACCTTATTTGGTTTGGTTATCGGTTAATTTTAAAAACACTTGAAACCCGATTTAACCGAACCGAAAACCGATTTAACGACCGAATAACACCCCTAGATACACACACAGTGTATATATGAGAAGTTAAAGTTAACGTAAGAACTTTGAAAAGTGGTTAGTAATCGTTGAAT
The DNA here is from genome assembly GCA_033807775.1 of Saussurea involucrata. Lineage (NCBI taxonomy): Eukaryota > Viridiplantae > Streptophyta > Magnoliopsida > Asterales > Asteraceae > Saussurea > Saussurea involucrata. Next base: position 8,309,582 of record CM066325.1, on the reverse strand, counting down.
GAGAATTGTGTAACACCCCGAAAATCCTAACTCCAATTGTAAATGATTCAGTCTAGAAGTATTAAAAGGACAAGGTTTCGCTTTGGAGTGTGAAACACGTAATGCTAATTGGATCTCTCGAAAAATTGGCCAAGTTTGGACTCGGTACAAGTCCAGCGAGTATGACACTCGCGAGAGTGACATGGTCACTTTCGCAGTGTCACTTTCGCCAAGAATGTACCGAGGATTTTGGGAGGGCCAGCGAGTATGACACTCGCGAGAGTGACATGGCCACTTTCGTAGTGTCACTTTCGCCGAAAGTGTACCGTGAGCATTTTAGGTAGCGGGCGAGAGTGCCCCGCGAGAGTGACAGTGGCAATCTCGCCTGTCACTCTCGCCGTCGGGCTCAGAGGGTTTTAAACCCACGGCTTGCAGCTTTCTTTCATTATCTATTCCATCTCTCTCTCTAAAAATCGCCCCTCTCACTAAAAACCCTAGAACCCCTCCCCCTCTCCTTCCTCATTTCTTCACCAAATCAAACCCTCTTCCTCCATTGATGGACATTTGGGAGTTTGGAGCTTTTGTGGAGAATAGGAGCTCGTTTTTTGGAGGATTCGAATGGTTAAGGTAATCTCTCCCTACTCAATGGTTGTTATTGTTGTTGATTTCATCTTTCTTCTACTTTGGGATGTTGTTGGACGATTTTGATGGTGGTTGGTTGAAATAATCTTCATCTTCTTCATGAATGAAACTAGGGTTTGGTATAGATTGGGTATTTTGGTATATATGGAATGGATGATGATTCTTTATGGTTAGACTTGGGTATTGATGGTTGGAAATTCATAAACCTAGGTTTTGGAAGTTTTGTCTTGATGACGCAAACTTCATCAAAGGAGCATACGTTTGGGAAAAATCTAGATTTAGCTTAATCTAGCAAGGTGAGTTCAAGTTACTTTGCGAAAACTTTGTACATGCCAAAAATAGTATTTTCCAAATATTTGTGTGTTTTACTTGAAAATGTATATGGTTGAGTTATTTGAATAGTTTAACTCTTTTGAAGTGTTTATCTTCATAAGTGTGTAAAACACCCATATTTGGGGCTTTTGGATATTTGGATGGTTGGAAACCATATTTTGTCTTTAAAAGATTAATTGCTCAAAATGAGATTTATTTGATGATTTAATCATGTTAGTGTATTTCATTTTAATAAACCATTTGGGAAATGCACTTTTAAGTGTTATGTGTCATTTTGAGAATTATAAGGGTGTGAGTCATTTGGAGAAAACCCTTTTGTTTAACCCGTGTTGAGTTTTGGGATTAATGACGGTTTTGTGGTACTTGTTTACCTAAATAATGTTTAAACGCGTTTTATGCGATGATGACCGACATTATGGGTCTAGCAAGCTTGGAGCACCTTGCTCGGTTTTGACTTTGAGATAGTCCTGGGGACAATTGTCCGGTTTAAATGGCTCGATGTGGAGTCTTATTTATGGGTTGCTTTTATTGCACCGTTTTGCATATTATTGCACGTTGTTGATATTTACATGCTTGGGTGCGTGAGTCATTCCGGGATTAAGCATGTTGTTTTAGACCTTGTTAGCTATGGATCCATAGGCATTTGAGTTTCCCTTAGTCTCGCGGGCAAGAGGTCGGATTTGATTGAGCTCAGTATTACGAGACATTAGTTTATTTTGTAGCACGGGATAGGCATCGGGTTCCATGATAAGTAAGGCGTGGACCTATATGGTCGGGCGTCGTCTCATGGGCAGTAAGGTGTAATCCCTAGTGTGCTGTTGTGGATTTGGAGTGACCCAATGTATAGACCTGAAGTGGTTGAAGTTGGAGGCTCCCTAGTCTCGCGGGCAATAGATCTGGAGTGATTGAGCTCAGTTTACGAGAGTAATCCACGTGTGTGTTTTATTGCATAGTAGGTGACCCACTTTTGTGTTCCGTCACATGCAATGTATACGGGCCTCCCCCGTCACCGGAAGGTGTTGTTTTGGGTATTTGTTGCTACTCATGTTTTCGGTGACGTGTTATATTTATATGGATTGTTTTTCCATGGTATGTAAGTTGTGGTGTATATCTCATCCGTGTGTGATGTTTTGGGTAATTGTGTTTATCCATGTTTTCGATAACGTATCATATTTATGAGATTTGCATTTTCACGTTATATGAGTTGTGGATTATGTTTCATCTATGTTTTGGGATGTTTTGGGATAATGACAAATAATTATAAGTTTAATCGTTTTGAGTGTCAAATGCTATTTTACCTTTTCGTTGACTTTGTGAATAAGTCTATTTTTGAGAAATCATGTTATAATAAAGATTTTAACATGAGAATTGTGGGAGTTGGAAAAATGGATGATTTACATTTAAAGTAAGCTCTTTTGGAATCATGACTAGAAAACTACACTTCTCTTTCGATTTATGATTTTATATAGTCATGATAAAATGCTTGAACTCACTAGGCGTAAGCCTAACCCTTTTTAATTGTCGGCATGTGCAACAGGCTCAGGTTGGGGTAGCTCTAGCTACATTGTGAAGTGGCGAGTGCTAGTGGAGTGCACGAGAGGTGACTTGAGTAGTGAAGTCTTCCGCACTTGTTTGGACTAACAACTTATGTTGTATTAAGTAACGCCCGTTTAAGTTACAAACTGTAGGAATTATGATGTTTTAATTCCGAGGTATTTTAATGGAAGGAATTGTAGGAATGATTTTATCTATTTGACTATTTTATTAAATTTTAAAGTTAGTTGCTCGTTCCAAATTTGAGGGTGTTACAAATTGGATGTACATTAGAATGAAATGCATCAGCTCTATTCCCTTCTAAACTGCAATTATTGGGAGAACATTTGATTAAAAGCGTTTCAAATCCAATTTTTATGTTTTTTCACGTTAATCACAACTTCTCATCATTCACCTATATAATTTGGGCAAAGTTATCCCACCCATTTGCCAACTGAACTACAATTCACCTATATAATGGTCAGGTTAAGAGGAAACTACAAAAAACAAAAAATAAACACGGTGTCAACCGTCTATCTAAATGATACACATATGTTCATACAAATAATTTATAAGCAAATGATTATCCATTCAAAAACAAAATAATCATTGTATTATATTAATTTAATGGAATATTTCATAAAATTGATAATCAATTGAATAATCTCACAAAATTCAAAACAAATCATATTTAGATTTGAAATTTTGATTTCAAAATCAAATAACTAATATCTTGATCGATATCAATTATATTAATATTAAATAAAATATATAGATAAATATGAAAAGAAATAAAAAAAATATTTAAGTATTATATATTATTATTAGTTATAATCAGAATCCATGAAACATAAATACTCGAATATCATCCCTGTTTCATCATCATCCTCTTCCTTCTTTTCCTGAACTGTAAATTAGGGTAAAACCCTCGCTAAATTTCAACTATAAATTAGGGATTTCAATCTCACCAAAGATCAATTGCTGCAACTCTTATCTATCATTAATAAACCACTACGAATTAACACACATAAAGGTAATCAAACCGTTTGATTTTTCTACACTTATCATGATGATGATGATGATGATTTTGATGATGTTGATGTTCGTGTTAGCAAGTTCTTTCATCGAATTTTTCAAAGCTGATCTTTCTTCAAGTCTACGAATCATCAATCATATTCGTGTATTGCTTTATGTATGTTGTGTCGGTTTAAGCATGACACGGATGATGAAAAAAATCAATTAAATAGGGGTTAGTTTTGTGATCATGGTTTTTTTTACTGATTCAACTTATATCGCTCTCGTATCTGAGTTCTGTTTCGTGGTTTGTGTTATGCTGATTGATTACTTTTTGTTGATCAATATAGTGATAGATTTTGATATGTTTTAATGTTTACTCTATCTTCTTGTATAAGTAGTTTCTGGTACGCAAGTGTGTTTTTTCCTGATTTTGGTGTGGTAATTTTTGATCAATGGTCAACAATCAGGAGATTATTAGGAAATTTTGTTTCGTCAACTGTTGCCTATGAGGATTATGTTAGGGTAACTTGGTAAGAGTGAATATATATGATTCTGTGGAAGATTGGTTATCGGCTGTGGTGTTATGATGATTTAGTTTGGTAACTTATTAATGGTAATTTGGTTTTATTATTAATTTTGTAGACTATGGGGAACCGGGGGCATAAAAGAACAGAAACAGTTGATGAATTGCCAGCCGATAAGAGGACTTGTAGTTCATTGGAGTTCAGACCAAGTTCATCAACATCGCCAGTTCAAACGCCAACTACATCCACAAACCAAACCCATGACCATGATATGGAAACATCTTCATCTGCTTCTGGCTCAGGCCGGACAGATGAAGATAAGGATTCAGCGTATGGGTCTTGTGATTCAGATGAGATGGGTGATGCAGAGCATATACGAAACAGGCATGCAATGCTCGATTACCAAAGGCAACGGTTATCGGGTGATCAAGTGAAATTCAAGAGGGTATTATCAAGTCTGAATGAAGAAACCGAGGAATCTGCTCAAGAGGCTGCTCTTAGGGAGCTTTGTGAAATATTAGTTTTCTGTACAGACAGTTCTTTATCGAGTTTAATGGTGGATTCCTTGTCCCCTATTCTTATAAAATTGGCTTGCCATGAAACCAATTCCGAGATAATGCTTTTATCGATCAGGGCTCTAACTTTTCTATGTGACATTTATCCTCGATCCGCTGGTTTTATTGTTCGACATGATGGGGTTACAGCACTCTGTCAGAGATTGCTGGCCATTGAGTACGAGGATGTAGCTGAACAGGTATGCTAAAAGATTCTTTTTACAAGGTGATAGATTGCAATATTTGCTGATTTGATCAACTATGATACATATATATATACATCTGTTTTTGATGTAGTGTTTGCAAGCATTAGAGAAGATTTCACGAGAGCAACCACTTGCTTGTTTAATGTCTGGTGCAATTATGGCTGTTCTTTCACGTATTGATTTCTGCCCAACTAGTCTCCAGGTAGGGTTAAATAACTTTATCTTTGAAATCATAAGTATTTAGTTAACCATTTGAAACAATTTCTTTGCTTGTGGAAACGTTATATTAATTAATTATGTTTTCCTTTCTTCTTCCTAAAATGAAATAAGAGGGTTGCTCTTTCCACTGTGGTGAACATATGTGAGAAGCTCCCATCTGAAGGCTCTTCACCTTTTATGGATGCAGTTCCAATATTGTGCAGACTTCTGCAGTATGAGGACAATCAGGTATAATTCTAGTGTATTATTATTGTAACTTATTGTGTTCAGCACTTCTGCTGATGACTTAATTTACATATTTTTGTGCTTCCAGCTTGTTGAACATGCTGCTACTTGCTTAATTAAAATAGCAGCACGAGTACACCAATCCCCTGATAAGCTGGATGAACTTTCTAAACATGGGCTGATTCATCAAGTCGCACATCTCATAGATCTGAACAGCCGAACAACTCTATGTCATTCTGTTCATACCGTATGTAGATCTTGTTCTTTTCTTATAACATTTTTTCTTTTAAATTCATTTCTAACCGGATCTTGGGCTGTATTGAAGAACTCTTGCACACTTGTATGCAGGGTCTGATTGGGCTACTTGTTAAGCTTGCTTCTGGTTCTATGGTAGCTGTCAGGACACTTTTTGATCTTAATATAAGCAGCAATTTGAAGGATATATTGTCAACATATAACCTTTCACATGGAATGCCTTCCCCTCGGACAGTTGATGGATATTGCAATCAGGCAAGTAACATTAGCTTAATTAATTTCTGTTGACTCATTTATGCTGGCCTCCTGCAGACAACTTATGATGGACTGAATATAATCAGATATTGTTCCTTGCGCAAGTGATTGCAAATGTGAATCGAAGGAATCACATTTTGCAACTTTTATATAACCTGAAGGACCGTGTTGTGCTGGCAAGCTCCCTCATGATGCCTTACTGTTTGGTTGGTTTTCCATTAGGTCCTATATGAATAAAGTTGTCTGTGTGGATTAATCTGTATGTATAGATTGGAAAGGTCTTTCTTTGGGAGGGTTTTTTCATAAATGGACAAAACTTGGCTTTCTGCATAAAGCTCCCTCCTAAAAGCTTACTGAATAAGCCACTTTTTATATCATTAAGCCACTATCAAACAGTCATGTATATCTGACCAAATAAGCTATGAGTCCATTAAGCTCATTAAGCTGCTAACAAACAGTCCCTTACTCGTTTTGATGGGGAGTCTATTTATCGAGACTTTCAAATACCACTTCAGCAAAGCTGTTGATATAAGCTATTTTGACAAATGACATATGTGAACTTTTACTCAGGTGCATGAAGTGCTGAAGTTGTTGATTCAGCTTCTGCCTGTTGTAGGCAGAAATCATGGAGTTCAATTAGCCACAGAAAAAGCAGCTTTTTTGGTGAATAATCCTGATCTTGTGCAGAAGTTTGGGAATGACTTATTACCTGTCTTAATCCAGGTTGGTTTTCAATCATGTTAAGTGCTTTCTTGCTAACTTTGGGGCGATATCTTTTTCATTTTTCCCATCTTCTAATCCCCAAGCAGGTTGTTAATTCTGGTGTGGATTTACACGTTTGTTACGGATGTCTATCCGTTATCGACAAATTAGTTTATTACAGCAACTCCGATATGCTTCTCAATTTGCTTAAGAGCACCAACATTTCAAGGTGAAAGAATCTTGTTCCTCAACTATGCCATTTAGGGTGCGTTTGGTACAGTTGACAGGACATAACAAAATAGGGATCACTGTTCCACGTTTGGCAGAAACAAAGTGGAACAGGCCTATTTTATGTTTTACCAATATAACCTCAAAATAAAATCCATTTCTCTTCTAAAACATCAAATACGCATTTTATTTTTATATTTTATTTATTCTTTAAATTTTATTTGTTGTATTTTATGCTCTTTAAACTTTCACTTTACTTTCCTTAAAATATTATTTTAATATGGTTTACATGTTTCGATTAATTTATGTAAGTTATTACATACTAATAGTAAGAAAAGCGTAGAAAAGGTTAGAAAATAAAACTTGGAAACTACATAAATTTTTTATTTTGGTGTCACTCTAATCGTCTTGAAGAAAACTTTCTAATAATATATTTTGTTATAAAAAATATTTATTTCATTATAATTTAATAAATTACATAATTAATCAAAAATACAAATATATAAACAACTTACTAAGGGTAAATTGGTCAATGTTATTTGTTCTGTCCCGTCCTGTTCTATCCTCATACCAAATGCACCCTTAATTTTTAGCTTTATTTTTTCATGTGAGGCCGATAATTTCATGTTGGATATCTGTCAGGTTTTTGGCTGGGGTGTTTACTAGGAAGGACAGACATGTACTAATGCTAGCCCTTAATATTTCCGATACCATCCTGCAAAAGAATAGTGATGTTGTTGTGGGACCCTTTGTAAAGGAAGGGGTCCTTTTTGCCATTGATGCACTTATGGTCCCGGAAAAGTGTTCACAGTTTATGGTTTCAATGTTCAACGAAATTCAGTTAAGTCAAAAAGTTGCTGCAAAAGATGCCGCCATACGATGCTTATGCTATTCATTTGATGCCAGTAGTCAGTCTTCAGAATCATGGAATTGTAGGTTGGAAAAAGATTGTGTTCAAACTCTTGCGAAAAACGTAAGAACGAATCACTTCAACACGAGTTCGTCCACGTCAGCGAACGGAATGACAGCTGTTCTTCAAGAGCTGAAATCTTTATCTGCTAAATTATCTTCTTTATCTGATAGTATGCTTGAAGAAGAGTATGATCGTGTATTGCATCAGATCATGTCACATCTTAGTGGAAAAGATGTGATTTCTACTTTTGAATTTGTCGAGAGTGGAATTGCTGAGTCATTATTTAAATATCTATCTGGCAGTTGTGGAACGAAAACTCAATCAGAGAGAAGACTGGAGGCATTTTGGAGGCTTTTTTTGTCATCCACAACAGATCAGCAGCCACTCAGTAACAACTTCTCATTGTCGGCATTCATTTCCAAATTACAAAGTGCTTTATCTTCTGTTGAAGATTTTCCGGTTATATTGAACAATGGATTTAAGAACAGAAATTCATATGCTACTGTTCCACATAGGCGTTGCACTACATATCCATGTCTGAAAGTTATGTTCGTGAAGGGAGAGGGGGAGATAACTTTAAATGACTACTCGGGAGATGTTCATAATGTTGACCCGTTTTCGGATTTTGATGCAATTGAGAAGTTCTTATGGCCTAAAGTTTGCTCCAATAATGATAAAGACATAACCTCGGTCATGAAAGTGGTTAATGAAAATGGCTCTAGTGCGCAATCATCGCCTGATACATGTCAATACAATGTTGGTCAGACTTCTGCTGAATCAACAAGCCGGATTGGAATTCAAACTGTAAGTCCGTTCTTTTTTGTTTGATTTACTACTTTCACCAAATTTGTTATGTTTCGTAGATTCTTTTAGGCCTTGTTTTTTTAGAAAAAAACTTTTATTAGCCTCTTATGTCTGATTCGTTAAGAGGTAGGGCCATTCAGAGTCAGACCGTTTGTTTTTTCCAAATTTTCAGAGCCACTTATGTCTTGTTGTCCTCTTATCTAGTAAGAGAACCAACCTCTTATTGTTCTCAATGAATTAACCTTAATAGATTCTTTCTCTCAATTGGTTCACTTGGATTTGGATTATAATAAAACTCAAATTACTATAATTAGGTGACTTTCAATAAATTTAAATATATTATTATCGATTAAACGTATTCGTTTAAATAAATGCTAATTCTATAATTTAGATGTAAATTTCGTAATGATGATGCATAAACATGTGAAATTGTATAAATTTATATATATAAATTCAACACTATAATATTCTAATGGGTCAAATACATAATTTAAACAAATTCAGACATTTATTGTTTTACAAAAACAAACAGTCTTGTTGATTCAGATTTCAGACTTCAGCATCACCTCTTATCAATCAGAAGTGAAATAAGACTTCAGACTTCAGCACCTCTTAAAAAACAAACGTCACCTTACTCTCTTTTTTTGGTCATATTTATATTGAGTTGGTGTTCTTGTTTCAGGACTCTGCGAAACATGAACAACTATCGTTTTTCCTTGAAGGAAAGCAGAAGGATCGGGTGTTGACTATATATCAGGCTATTATTCAACAACAAAAAGCCGAATATGACACAATTACCCATGCATCATTGTGGAATCAAATACACAAAGTAACATACAAAAGATCATCAAAATTAGGGAACACTAGTTCCCCAAATTTTGGGTCATATGGGCAGTTTGGTCCGCTTCTTTCACACATTCTTGTTCCCGAAATCGGTTCTGTGGAAAAATCTACTCCGTGTCACGATATTTTGTTTTTGCTGAGAACTTTGGAATCTTTAAACATGTTTAGGTTCCATCTCCTGTGTCGCCAAAGAATTTGTGCTTTTGCCGAAGGCAGAATCAGTGACTTGGATGGTGTAAAAGCAACGGTTTCGGGTATTCCAATGAACGAGTTTGTAAATAATAGGTTAACAGAAAAACTAGATCAGCAGATGCGGGACCCGTTGGCCATCTCGACAGGTGGCATGCCATCATGGTGTAATCAATTAATGGCATCATGCCCTTTCTTGTTTAGTTTCGAGGCAAGATGCAAGTACTTTAAATTGGCAGCACTGGGTAAGCATCAGGGTCAACGTAGGGTATCATCTCAAAGTAATTTGGGAAGCACAAGTGGGATCCAAAACGATGCCCCTATGCCCCGGAGGAAATTCGTGGTTTATAGAGATCAGATTCTGGAATCGGCTGCGAAAATGATGGATTTGCATGCTAATAAAAAAGGTGTTCTTGAAGTCGAATTCGAGGGGGAAGTTGGGACTGGTCTGGGTCCCACAATGGAGTTTTTTACGCTGGTTGGTAACGAGTTTCAAAAGCCTGGCCTGGGGATGTGGCGAGGAGACAATTCGTTAGAAAACATGGATTCCGTGATTGTTGCATCTCCATTTGGACTATTTCCGAGCCCATGGTGTCCTTCCATCGGTGTTGCAAGTGGGATCGAGTTTTCGGAAGTGATCCGAAAATTTGTCCTTTTGGGGCAGGTTGTGGCAAAGGCTCTTCACGATGGAAGGGTTTTGGATCTTCCATTTTCCAAAGCTTTCTATAAATTAATCCTTGGACAGGTTTGCTTTCTTTTGAACTGGAAGTGTACTCAATTTTAGTGTTCGGTTTTATTTTTTTGTCTTTGTCGATTTATAATACGGTTTTTGGATGGTTTTAAGAAAGCGATTCATTTCTATTTTCATCCCCGAGGCGAAAACACTACTTTTAAGTATTAAGGACTAAAATAGAAAAGAATTGTAAACCGTAGTATAGATATAGATATAATGCACATGATTTCGTGCACCTTCGTTTCTTAAATTAATGGAATTGGTTATCTTGCAGGAACTCACTGTGTATGACATCCAGTCATTTGACCCTGATCTAGGGAAGACACTTATCGAGTTTCAGGCTCTTGTTCAAAGGCGAAAATATTTAGAATCAGTTGGAGATAATTCAACAGTTGAACTTGATTCATGCTTCCGGGGTACAAAAATTGAGGATCTACACCTGGATTTTACTCTTCCTGGCTATCCTGATTACACCCTTGCTTCTGAGCCTGATAAAGAAATGGTTAGGCATATATTGTTATTGCCATCTTTGTTGCTGATTATCTGTTAAGCTGATAAATGATCAATGTTTTGTTCAATATAAATACCATTTGCCAGGTAAATGCAACAAATTTGGAGGAATACATTGATCTTGTAGTTGATGCCATTATAAAGTCTGGAATCTCGAGACAAATGGATGCTTTTAGATCGGGATTTAATCAGGTTTGTTCTGTTCCTGTGATTTAGGGGCCGTTTAGTCGTTTACTAAACGCTTACCGGGGTAAGCGCTTAATGCTTTTAGTCAAATGGATGCTGACATATTTGTGCTTATTCAGGTTTTTCAAATCGACCATCTTCAGATATTCACCGATGAAGAACTAGAGCGTCTTCTATGTGGAGAACGTGAAGCTTGGGATGTATGTTTAGTCAACTTAATTGGTCAAAATCTATAATTATGATCTAAATCGGGATTTAATCTGGTTGTTCTTTTGGTAGGCGAACCAACTTTCAGATCTCATCAAGTTCGATCATGGATATACTGCTAGTAGTCCTCCAATTGTACATGTTAGTTAGTGTTGCGCTCATCACTTTTCTACTCCTTGAGTCGATTTTGGTTTTTTTTTATTTATTGGTTTAGAGCCGTAAAAACCCAACGATTGTTTTAACGAAATGCAGCTTTTGGAGATCTTACAAGAACTCGACTACGAGCAGCAAAAAGCTTTCTTGAAGTTTGTGACGGGTGCACCACGGCTTCCTCTTGGTGGTTTATCATCGCTCAACCCAAAACTCACAATCGTTCGCAAGGTCCGTACTTATAGTTTTCTTTCTTCGGAATCAAGAATCTTTGAGTCTTTTTTGACAAAAGTTCTCTATGCTTTCTTGGGATCGAGAATGTTTTTTAATTCTTGATATTTGAATGGGTGTTTGCTCTGTTTCTCTAACAGCATTGTGATAAAATGGTGGATGCCGACCTCCCCAGTGTGATGACGTGTGCTAATTATCTGAAATTGCCTCCGTACTCTTCCAAGGTTAAAATCCGTCCTCGCTTTGCTAATTTAGATAATATCTTTATTTATTTTTGAGATTATCTTTTTTACACAAGTAGATAACTAAATTCTCAAATTGACCCTTAATTAATGCACAAATATACAAGAGTTGTGAAGAAAGAGAAATTGAATAAGGGTAAAGATGTCATTTGGTTAACAAAAAGGTGTAATACTTGTACTTGTGCATGTCTGTAACTGTGCGTCATTTCAACTGTGAACACTTATTTTGGGACGAAGGGAGTATTTAAGTTTGTGAGATTTTGCAGGAAACAATGAAGGAAAAGCTCTTTTATGCGATAACAGAAGGACAAGGGTCGTTCCATCTGTCTTAGTTTGTGGTTCATGCTGAAACAGGTATATATATATATAAGCTGTGAATATGTAATTATCAGGCTAGGCAGTGGTGGTACAGAGGATATGACACAGGCGGTCGTACGTGGCGGTGACTGGTGGTGGTGGTGGTGGTGGTGTCGATACCTGCTAGTTCTAAGACAGGCATAGGTGTTAGATGGTCCAGGCTTTGGAGGAGAAAACTGTACAGAAAGAAGATGCATGGTTTCAAGTTTGACAAGCATCCCCTCTCCACTAGCTCACGTTGTACAGTCGTTTTTATCGTTATTTTCTTTATATGTTACGGTTTGTTTTCAGTGACGGTTTCTAGCAAGTATTATAACTTTTCAGACCATTGTGTTTTTTCGTGCTTTTTTACTTGTTTCGATTGCATGCTAGATTAATCTCGTGGTTTATATATATATATGTTGCCGGTTAGCATGGTTGACGTTATTGTCTTTTAAATTTGGGTCTAAGAGGCTACCGGGGATTTTTCTGACAGGGTCCCATGGAATTAGTCGAGATGAGGGCAAGTTGGCCTAGTACCAAAGACAGTAACATAAGCACATCGATTTATAACATGCATTTCAAATGATTACCGTCTTTAAATGCTTAAATAGACAAGTATCAATGAAGATTGAAGTTTACAAGGTGACGACTAGTGACTACCGATTTTTTTAAGATATCCCATGCTATGCCTAACTAATCCCGACAAACATGGACGGACCCAGTCAAGGGCACACGGTTGCACGTGCCACCGTATCATTTCTCTGACAAAGGGTAAAGATTTGGGTTTCGTGAAAGGTGCAGCCGTATCGTTTTCGGAGGTGCTATCGTATTCTTTTGGAAGTGCAATCGTACATCGTAATCAACCAAAAATAGCGAAAAGATCTCTCGAAATCAACCAAAAATACCAAAACAGTCTCCCGAAATAGATAAAAAAACTTAAAGATCCCTAAAATCAAGTCAAATACTTTAAAAATCCTTCGAAACGCCAAAATTTGGCTAAAAACACATGGGCCGGTATTGAACTTTGGTGAAAATGATATACATGTCGATAAAAAACCCGTATGAAAAGGTTTCTGGATCCGTCCCTGCTATCAGCAGTAGCTATAATTTAATTGTGATGGCCAGTAACAAAAATCTGAAAAACAAAGGTATTTGAATTTTTTTAACATGGAAGCCTTGTAAAAGTAACCTTGGAAACCTCAGCATTGAAAAATTCTCTCCATCTCATAACAAGGGTCAATAATTTGGTCATGAATAACTATTACCCCATATTTTAGGGTAAATACATCCTTATATATTACTAAATGCATCCCTATCTACTAATTTCTTCCTTACATACATCAACATAAAAACTTACTTTTTACATTTTTAATGTATGACTTAGGGGCTGTTTGGTAGTTGCTGAATGGTTTAGTGCAGAATGATTAAGTGGTCAGAATGATTAAGAGGTTTTTATGATATAGTGATAAATGAAATATGGTTGTTTGGTAATTGTTTAGAATGAAATCAGGGTGCTGAATGGTTAAAGGAGGCTCAGGATGCTAAATCATTCTGAGGGTTTTAGAACCATTAAGAGACAGACATTTTTTTACCAAACAAGATTTACCTCTTAGCGATTCAGAGGTTGCCTCTTAATAGAACCATTAAGAGGTAAACAAACAGCCCCTTAACCTCATTTTAACATAGAAAATGATGCATATAGTATTGTTCAATATTTTGTGTGTTAATTAAATATAGATTTAAAAATCTAGTTAATTTTGAAACAAAAAAACTTGTTTTCGGACAAACATAAATAAGTTTTACGAACAAACAGGCATTGAATGAATGAAATGAGTGGGAAGAAGAATTTCACCATAAAAAAAAAAAAAACTCGTTGGAGCCTAAAGTGAAGTAAGTCTACAAGAAGTTGGCAGAGCTTTAACCATTGGACCACATCAATCTATCCTACTTAAACGATAAGTCTTTTCTTGTTCGTTCTTCGAATGAGGCTAGTGGAGACTAAGTGGCCGTTTACAAAACGCTTACCCGGGTAAGTATTTTTTACCAAGTCACATTAGCTTACTGGATGAATATGACAAGGACCAAGATTCTTACCCGGTAAGAGCGGAAGCAAGGACCGAGAGTCTTACCCGGTAAGTGAGTGCGACGACTCTTACCACGGTTAGCGCTTACCGGCTAAATTGTTGCATACGATGCCATTTTGGTGGACTTAAATCTTACCCAGGAAGTAAGTGATAGTGTTAAATTTTCCGGCAAGCACTTACCCAGGTAAGTGATTAGGTAAACGGCCCCTAATTCCAGTTGGTAACATTTGGACAACATAAAATCATACCCATGAATACAAGTGAAAAGTAACCATCAAAACAAACACCATAACATCTCCTTACACAAAATAATCAGTTGCCTTATAGCTATATATGAATTCCTCAAATAACTTCACTATTCTCCTTATGTTGACTTTCCATAAATGGAAACTTGACAGTTTTTTCAGTTACCTCCATTCCAGTCTCATTGCTATCACAATTCTTCTCAGCAAATGGAATCCTTGACCCATCTGTTATCACTTTCCCATCCTTAATCGCAACAAAACCTTCGTTACATCGAACCCCAGAAGCGCTTTTCGCAATCTCCACGGTGTCGATTTTGCTCAATGTTTCGTTTCCCAAATGGGATTCTTTGTTTGACTCATTTTTCTTCAAACTCGGCTCGCTTTCGCTACCTTCGTCAGCAGAAACAGTCTTGATTTCGCCCTTACGATCTGAAACATCAAAAGTGGTCCCCACGGTGTCGATTTTGCTTGATGTTGCGTTACCCAAATCGGATTCTTTGTTTGAATCTGTTTCCTCGCAAATTTTCAAACTCGACTCGCTTTCGCTACCTTCACCAGCAGAAACAATCTTGATTTCGCTCTTATGATCCGAAACATCAAAAGTGGTCCCCACGGTGTCGATTTTGCTTGATGTTCCATTACCCAAATGGGATTCTTTGTTTGAATCCATTTTCTTGCAAATATTCAAGCTCGACTCGCTTTCGCTACCTTCATCAGCAGACACAGTCTTGATTTCGCCCTCACGATCTGAGATATCAAAAGTGGTCTCCACGGTGTCGATTTTGCTCGATGTTCCGTTACCCAAATGGGATTCTTCGCTTGAATCAATTTTCTTGCAAATTTTCAAACTCGACTCGCTTTCGCTAACTTCATCAGCAGAAACAATCTTGATTTCGCCCTTACATTCTGAAACATCAAAAGTGGTTCCCACGGTGTCGATTTTGCCCGATGTTCCGTTACCCAAATGGGATTCTTTGTTTGAATCTGTTTTCTTGCAAATATTCAAACTCGACTCGCTTTCGCTACCTTCATCAGCAGAAAAAATCTTGATTTCTCCCTTACAATCTGAAACATCAAACCTGGTCCCCACGGTGTCGATTTTGCTCGATGTTCCGTTACCCAAATGGGTTTCATTGTTTGAATCGTTTTTCTTGCAAATATTCAAACTCGACTCGCCTTCACTACCTTCACCAGCAGAAACAATCTTGATTTCGCCCTCACGGTCTGAAACATCAAAAGTGGTCCCCACGGTGTCGATTTTGCCCGATGTTCCGTAACCCAAGTGGGATTCTTTGTTTGAGTCGTTTTTCTTGCTAATAATCAATCTCGACTCGCTTTCGCTACTTTCATCAGCAGAAACAATCTTGATTTCGCCCTTACGATCTGAAATATCAAAAGTGGTCCCCACGGTGTCGATTTTGCTCGTTGTTCTGTTACCCAAATGGGATTCCTTGTTTGAATCCGTTTTCTTGCAAATATTCAAACTTGACTCGCTTTCGCTGCCTTCAACAGCTGAAACAATCTTGATTTCGCCCTTAGGATCTGAAATATCAAAAGTGGTCCCCACGGTGTCGATTTTGCCCGATGTACCATTACCCAATTGGGATTGTTTGTTTGAATCCGTTTTCTCGTAAATTTTCAAACTCGGCTCGCTTTCGCTACCTTCATCAGCAGAAACAATCTTGATTTCGCTCTTATGATCCGAAACATGAGAAGTTACGAGACCGCTTTTGACGCCTTTTGAGGTAGCGGGGGTTTTCGGTTTGGTGATTGGTTGTTCTTGAGAGGGTTTAGGAGTGGTTTTCTGGGGATTTGGTTTTATGTTTGTATGAGTTGCTGTTGTTGTTTTTGGTGGTAAAAGTTTTCCATATTTAACACCATTTGAGTTGGTTGGAATACAATTTGTGGGTCCAGTTTTCGGTACACCGGTTGGTAACCTAACTTGAGATCGTATGGTGCCGTTCGGGGTTCGAACCCCCGATTTTCCCTGCATAACAAATATCATCTCATTTAAAACCATGAATGAGATTTTCATGTCTCTAAAGTGATAAAGAGATAATACATTACAACAAAATTGGTTTTACAGGACAACAAATATGTCCAAGGGGTTGTTTACTTACGAGAGCTTAATGAAATGGGTGACTTATTCGCTCAACCATACATGTGTGTTTCTTTATGGTTTAATCGTTATATGGAATAAGCCACGACCCCTCAATTGTCCCCACTAAACCACCTCAAACAATTTAATACCATAGATGCCCCAGAAATAATCCAACCCTCTCCTTTTCCCCAACAAAATTTTCCAGACTGACAACTTAACCCATACAAGACTTGGTGAAAAAAACCCTTAAATCTCCTAATAGACAGCATTATAGGACTTGGACCAAAGAATTCCACATTCGATGTAAATGTGTTACAATAAGTTAACATGACGCTTTTGGGAAGTGCTTTAGATAATTTTAAATAAAGTGTCCTAGGGTTGGGTTCCGGTGAGAAGTTGAGGTTAACATGAGAAATGGTTATCAACCGTTGGATGAGAAATGGATGCACGTTAGGATGAGATGCACAGGATCAATTCCCTTCTAAGCCACAATTCATGAGAGGGCATTTGATAAAAAGTGATCAACGGTTCAGATCCACTTCTCACACTTCTCACATTAACCTCAAATTCTCACAGGATCCTCGCCAAGTGTCCTATTAGTCCTTTTACATGCCATTATTTGAAGAAAAGAACTTCCAAAAAGAATGTGTTCATACAATACTTCTCAAAAGTGTCATAAAAAAGCTACTAGAAGTGTTCTAAAAAACTTGTTAGGATGCTTAAATACATCTTAACATCATATTGTAACACCCTTATATAAGACACACGCACAATTGTATGGTCCTATAAACATAAATCCCAATAAAATAGTATAGGACAACCTCTTAGGTGAATGTGTCCTACAAACTTGGTCACATCTAATTATCTTTGGCGTACCATAAAACTGATTTTGTTACGGTGACAAATTCTTAAACAAATGTATTTTTTATGACCATGTTCAGCAATTCGTTCACAGGACTAGAAAACAATACCAGAAAAGAAGATTAGATAACTAACCCCATCAAAGAACCCGATCTTAGGTGAAGGCATTCTAAGTCCAGTTGGTTGAACAGTCGGAGGTCTAGCAAGTGAACCAGATTGTGATACAGACACCGATCCTGGATGATTTCCATTATGGTTTGAATTACGACCAGTAGAACGAATATTCAAATCCGATGCATCAAAGGCTGAATCACCATCCAAAGATCTGTTTGAATCAGCAGCCCTTGATACAGACTTTCGATTTGTAGTGGAGGTTGATGATGACGATTCTGAAGACCACTCACTTATGGAACTAGCAGGCGATATACTTGAAGAAAGATTAGATAACACTAAGCGAGATGAAAGACGAGAATTAGCAGGTGGCGCTTTATTCTTTATGCTAATCCTTGAAGGTGTTTTCGGGGTTGGTCCAGCTGTAGGTTTAGCAGTTTTTGGATCGGTCTTTCTTCGTGATAAAGTTGTCGAAGATTTTACGTCGTTTCCTGAAGAACTACCGGAACTGCCACACGATGAAGATGGTCTTGAGGGCTCTTTCTTGACTGCGGTTGAAGAAGCTAAGGAAGATGATGTGGAATTTAACGAAGGCTTTGGCACGCCCCTTCGAGGACCAATGACTCCAGTTATCTTTGATCCTTGTGTTGTTGTTGTCTTTGTTGCTTGAGTCCCTCTCTGGATCACTGTTGCATCCAGATGAAAGCAAATGAAAAAACATATTAGAAAGGAACTATCTTTTTCTCGAATTTAGGAAGAAAAGAAAAACAAATCATGTCCGTGAAACGGAAGGGAAGAGATGGAAAGGAAACATTTTATCATGTTCTTGAACCGTTGAGAAAGGAAAAGAAAGAGGTCATTTACAAATATACCCTTTATACCGTCCCAAAATAAATGTCCACAATGAAAAAGACACACCGTTTTAGGAGTGTGTAATTATTACACTTTTTAATTAACCAAAGACAATTTTACCTTTATAGAGAGAGAAATTTTCTTCATCACGTAATTCAGGCTAGAATGGGAAAGTGGAAATTTACTTTTAAAAGTGGACACTTACTTTGGAAGTTGGGACAAACAAAAATAATAATGTAGATTCTTATTTTGGGACGGAGGGAGTATTTCTTTTCCTCGCTTTTCCTTATGAGGGTATTTTTGTCATGAAAGATCACAAATTCCTTTCAAATTTCCTTTCCCTCTCTTCCCACATTTGGGAGGAAAGTTTTGGAAGGAAACAAAAATGATATTTTCCTCCTAAAAAGTATAGAGAACACATCGTTTTTTTGTTTTCCCCTCCTTCCCCTGCCTTCTTTTCTTTCAAAAAAAAAAGGTTTTGATACCAAAGTAGGATAGAGTGAATCTTACTTTTACCATGAGCTTGCTTCACAATATCTTGATCCTTTTTGGGAGGATTGGCACTTAATGAAGCTCTTTTTGTTGTTAATGTTGATATGGATTTCACTCTGCTGATCATCTTCGGTTGAGGAATCGATGAAGTTTGATCTTTGATTTTTGCAGCCGGCTTCATTTGAACATATCAGATTACACAAACAGGGAAAAATTAGAATAAGATCAATCATTCTAGAATCACAAAAGAGAATTGACAACAGCTTTCAACCATACAACTCATGGAGCATAGTAGCATACCCGTTTTCCAGATTCAGGATCCACCTTTTTTGATGCTGTAGAAAAAACAAAATACAGCATAAGCTAAATTAACAAGTTCAAATGACAACCGCAACTATTCTTGCTTTATTCATGATGAATATCGGGATAGATATTCATTATGAAAATGTATTGTGTTCATAACATAGTAGAAGGATATGGTAATGATACGATAGCATGTAAGCTAGTGGAAGTAGTGCTTCTTGTTGTGTATTAGCCTAAATGCTATCATTAGGTAGAGATCCAAAGATATAGATTTTCACCTTTCCAAATTCTTTGATATCATGTAAATTATAGTATAGTAATTACTAAGAGCATCTCCAACAGCTATGCTAAAATAGAGAAAAGTGAAATTTTAGCAACTTTTTTGCTCCAACAACTATGCCATCTTGTATGCTAAAATAGAAGAAAGAGGTGAGAGGATAAAATCTCCAAATTTGGAGAAATCTCTAAAACCCACTTTGTTAGGAAGAGAAATAATATTTTAATCTTTCCACCAATTGAGGCTTTAAATTTGAAGTAAAATGTTTAGGAGAGAGAAATAAAATTGTATTAATGTATTGATTATTTTAGTAATATAACCAATGCTACAATCTTGGAGTTTGATAGTCTATTTAAAAAAAATATAACATGGTTGTTGCAGATGCTCTAAGAAATAGAAATACTAAGATATTATAGTCATTGACTTTCATCTATTATATAGAAGGGAACTCACAGCTGCTAACTTTTGATTGAGAATCTTTCTTTCCTGAGGACACCTTGATACTTGAATTATTCAGGTTAGATGCCCTATTGGATTTCTGAATTGAAGCTCTAATGTCTTCAAATAGTTCAGCCTCAAGAGATTCAAGTGTCAAGTTATCACTTTCTAATGTCGAGATTGATTCCATTGATCTGTATACTTCCTCTTCGATTCCCGGTAATTGATGTTTTACACCCTTCTCACATCCTTCAATCATAGTTGACAGCTCCTCTGCATCGAGAACACCTGTGTATAACAAAGAATTGCTTCTAATTTGCAAGACCGATAATAGGAAAGAATTAATGCCATAAAAAAATTAAATACGCATTTAGTTACAATTATAGCATACCATCACTAGTGAAAAAGGCACTGTCCCAGGCTAAACTCTTGCGTAAGTTGAACTTGCCATTCTTTCCTGTCTTTTCTGGTTCTGGTGTTTCGAGCAATTTAGGCATTTGTTCCATCTGCTCACTTGTGTGGGCCACATCCACTGCTTTATCAGCATCAAGATCAACTGTTCCTAATTGCTCAAAACTTGTCTCATTCCCAGGTCCTGGGTGTCATACAAATTAAGATTAGGCCATGTCTACACATATAAAGAAAAGCATATGGTTTTGATAACCATGCAGAGAGCACAAATTTACTGTTAGTCTGTTCTAGAATATATCTGCATAAGCTATATGAAATGATCAAGGTTTCATAAATAACATTGAAACGGTATGATACAGTCATACAGAAAATCAGAATGGCATCACAAAACGTCAAATACTTGGGTCACCGTTGAAGAGTAGGAGGAATACCTGCAGCATGGTCATTTGACCACTAGCGAGCAGGGAGACACAAGCTTAATCTGAATCATTAAAGGTTCTAACTAATAATGCTAATCATCGTTATATCACATGAAAGCCCAGCCTACCTACTTCAGTAAAATTGTATAATTTTTAATTAGCCTAATGAAGTCTAAGACACTGCCAATCATAATCCAAGCACAAAGTTAATAAACATGCGCAAGAAGAAAGTTCACAAACTAAAAAAAATGGTCTAAAATCGGTTAAGAATCAAGCTGCACTATTAATCACACATAGGAAAAACTTAAGAACCAAGAGTCCATGCTAGTATGCAAAAGAATCCATTCCCATCAATATGTCGGCATTTAGCCAAGCATGAGAATATGTTCTTAAGCATGCAGGGTGTAACTACGCTGCTACAAAGAATTTCCAGTCATCATCGATCAGAATTCTTCCACGATTTAGAAACTACCAACAAAGTTAACCTATGAAATAAATAAAGAAGACACTGTATCCCATGAAAGTCTGGATTTCATTGTTCTTACACCATATAGACTCAAATTGTGCACTAATCATCCAAGTCTTGTTCACAGTAAGCTGATGTTAAAAACATAGAATGTCATTAATCACAAAGTAAACAACAAGATAGAAATTTAGGAAATTACTACCAACCAACACTAGTTATCGAATGGTATTCGTATTCCTTAAAGAGAAATCTTTGGTTAACCAGCATCCCCCCCCCTACTAAATACTTGAACACCATCTTGACCAATCCTAACACATACTTCTACCCAAGTGATATCTTTGCATGAGCAACAATATGGTCGGTATGATTCTTATTTTCCAAAATAGCCTCAGGCCACTTAATGCAATTCTGCTCATCAGTTGAGCTAAACACCTATTCATAATATCCATTGCATTGAAGAATATCCTGTCCAAAACGCCGAGCATTATATAACAAGCTCAAGTTAGTATTCTATGATGTTCTTTAGTTTAGGTAATCTTAGGAGTTACAACCAATAATCATAAGGATATATGTAAATAACAATGCCCTCCATTATTTACTTTTACTTTCAAATCTACTTCTCCATTCAAATCACTTTGTTGCAAATGTTCCACAGAATTACTCCGTTGGCAGTGTTTGTTATTAGGTTAACCTAGTTTTTTTGGGGGGGAAAATTACAACATCCATATTTGAAATTGAAACGAACTTGATTAAATCAAATGAAAATTACATAATGCATCATCAGAATTCAAGTTTTTCTTCCGTCCAACGAAAAGAATTCGAGTAAATCCTGATTTAGTACGATTAAGTCTGTTCCGCGCACGATAAACCAAACAAATAAATCAGAGTTCAATCCTATGTAACAAACTGAGAAAATACAAGAAAAAAACCTGAAGATCGGTCGTCAGTAAGAGTGGAAGAAGACGAAATATCGATCATGAGGTTATGACTGTGAGATAGAGCGTCGTCAACTGATCGTTTCTGTTGAAGATCTTTCCCAACACTTTCTTCCATTTCACGGATTGCAACCCCTTGATCTGAATCTGTGAAGAAAACCACTGTGTGTGTGTGAGAGAGAGAGGGGGAAGAGAGAGAATTTGTGGAATGAATTTTTGAATTTACAAATGGAAGGCGGTCTCGGCTGAAAATTAGAACATTTGACGTGAAAAAGCGACTTAAGTTTCAAATACTCCCCCCCATCTATTGTAGGTTTTCAATTTTGGTATCCAAATTATGTGTTAGACAATATCGGTCCCTAAATGAAAATCAATACATATGTTAGACCATGAGTACCGCCAACCCACGAACCCTACCTTGATGTCACCTCAGCGCCACATCAGCTTTTTCTCTTTCCTACCCTCTTTACCCTAAAATGGAGTACCGCCAACCCACGAACCCACTGAACCCTGATGCCACATCAGCTTTTTTAATTCTTGTATTTATACATTTAATTATTTAACAAGATAAAAATATTCATATATTTTTAATAAATAAAAATAAGATAAATAATAAAAATAAAAATTCATAACATTCATTAAAAATTTAAAAATTAAAAATTACAAAACATTAAAAATCTAGTCGTCGTCGTTGTTGGGAAGTCGGATACGCGAAATAATGTTTCCCAATCTTGTTCCCGGCCCTCGGTTCTCTTCTTGACGATGAGGCGGTGCTACCATAAATTAATTTTGCAGCTTCTCGAACCAACCCTATAAAATTTTCCTTTTGCTGCTCAAAATACTCGTCGGTGTCTATGGATGATGAAGATGCGGTCGATGAAGTGGGTTGTGGCGAATCCATATTGTCTAAAAAATAAAGTGATGAAAAAATAGAAGAAATAATGGAAGAAAGTATAGAGTTTTTTGGTGTGAAAAAATGAAGGTGGTAGAGGTTAATATATATATTGTGTATAATTTGAAAAAAAAAATAAAAAAAAAGTAGCCGTTGGTAAACGGTTATATTTTTAAAAAAATAATAATAAAATAAAATTTGGCCCGGGTTTAGCCGGGTTCCCGAACCCAATCCTACCCGCTACCCCCTACCCGATGTGAACCCTAAACCCCCGTACCACCAACCCGCCCTACCCGCCAGGATGAACCCGCCGTGGTACCCGATGGCGGTACGCACGGCCTTATGGGATCTAGGATTTTATCTTAATGGGACCGCCTTTAAGGTGGTTTAAATGTCTGTGAAGTTTTTCGTTGTATTTTTTAGACTAAATCCAACCTTTCGAGGATTTTTTAAGCTTTTTTGATTGATTTTAATAGATTTTAAAGTTTTTTTGTCTATTTCAAGAGATTTTTTTGGTTTTTTTGTCAATTTCGAGAGTTAATTATGGTTTTTGCCTGATTTCAAGACACTTTTTTTGGTTAATGGGGTCCCGGATGAGAAGTTACTGGGGGGACACTAAAATATATAGCTAAAAAATCAACGTGTTTCCTAAATTTTTCATGTTTTTTTCATTTTCAAGGGGGCCATTCCCCCCTAATTGCAATGTAGATCCGTCCATGACTAAAACATTATAAAATAGAGGTAAAAATGTTAGGATTGATATTTGAAAGCTAATAAAGGTTTTATAAACAAACATTAATATGATATTACGTTTTTATATTAAGCATATAAAAAAATATATATTAAGAAATTTATTATTATTAAAATATTAAATTGATTTCTAATGTTCTTTTTTAACGTGTGGTTGAAGTACTATAAATCTTATCATTTGTTTTTATCAGCCAGTTTGTCAAACAAGGCTTTAGTCACTTATTTTTTTCATCATTGACCGAGCACGTATAAAGGCGTATAAATGGACCAAATATATATGTTTTTTTTTCCTTTTGTTTTGTTTCGGAGAAGGGGGAGAGGCAGGGTTTATTTGAAGTATGATATATTAAGGCTATTAGTTGATTTTAAGTGTCTTGGTTGGTTTTTCATTAAGTTATATACGAATAAATAATTCTATGTTAACTAATTTGCATGTATAGAGTGTGATGTTTTTCCATTTAGAAGGGTTTTTAAATGGAAGAAACGTGATTTTTAATTGGGTGGGGTGGTTCGAGAAAAACTTGGTTTTCCGTATGATGCTATCTAGAAGCTTACCGAGTGTCTCACTTTATATATTATTAAGTCACTACTAGGGGTGTTAACGAGCCGAGTCGAGTCGAGTAGCAGGTTATTCGAGTCGAGCTCGGAAAAAAATGTCAGGCTCGAGCTCGATTATATTTTCAGAGTCGGGCTCGAGCTCGAATATTTTTTTCAATGTTGGAGCTCGAGCTCGATGCTCGTTTATGAGCTCGAATTTGAGATCGATTAACTCGTTTATGTAGTCAAGATTGATAATTTTTATATTTTAATTATATAATTTGTAAACATATAAATATGTCAGGCTCGAAAAAGTGTATGCTCGAATAGCTCGACTCGACTCAACTCGTAAAGCTTAATCGAGCTTTCGAACGAGTCGAGTCAAACATTGGTGTTATAGAGCTCGACTCGTTAACTTAAGCGAGCCTTATTTTGTGTTCGAGATCGACTCGAGCTCGAGTAGCTCATTAAAAGCTCGACTCGTTAACACCCCTAGTCACTACCAAACACTCATTAAACTACTAACAAACAAGTCATGACAATCCTGTTCAAGACTTCCATTTGTAAGTTTGGTTAAAGACCGAAACAAATAAACGAGTCATTACAAATAAGGGTTGGTCAATGCATGAATGGATTAAAAGGACGATTAAAATTCTACGCAAACAAGGGTTGGATTATAGTAGAATGAAAGTTATGGTGAGAAAGGTAGGAAGAGATATCCACCCTTGGATGCACATTAGATAGATACACTGAGATGAGATGCACCAGATCAATCTCGTATCAAGTGCAATTCATGAGTGGATTTTTAAATTAAAAGTGATCAAGGATTTTGATCTCTTCTTACCTTTTAACTTTTTTTTCACGTTTTTATATTTATAAAATATGATGCAATCGTTATGTATATACATTATTTAGTTATAAAGTATGATTTAGCTATTATTTAAAGTCAGAATTAATATGATGTAATTGTTATGTAAATATAATATTATAAAATATTTAGTTAACACTTTTAAAAACAAAAATTTAATACATAATTTTTTAAACTCGAATTTATTATTAATAACCATGTTTAAATATTTGATAAACAGTTGAGTCGTACTAATACAACAAGACCATTCAAAAATTTAAATAATTTTTAATAAGATATTGTACTAATTTTTCATTCTTAATTTATAATGAAGTTTTAATTATAAATAAATCAACTGAATATTTTAATAAGATAATCAATTCTAGAGTTGCTAAAATAGCATAGCTGTTGGAGTTTGATGCAATTTTTTTAGAGATTTCGAGTTTTATTACTCTATTTTAGAAAAAAATTAGCATATCTGTTGGTGACACTCTAAATATCGTTCCAAAAACAAATTCATCCAATACTGAATTTGTATGAAATGTACCCTTCTAGAGATGTGCCACACCTACACATCAAAACCAAACCAAAAGAGCCATCAGGGGGGTGGGTAAGATGTACACAAACCTAACTTCTTCCCGAAAAGTAAAACATTTTCGTGAAAACCCATTTGAAGACCACACGTACGCCATCGGCTAAGCTAATTAGCGAACCATGGAGAGACAACAAGCATATGTTAGCAAGATCACGGGTTAGATTCCCAAAAGCCGATAACCAATAATCCAAAGACAAATGTGATTATCAAGATAACAAGTACACATTCTACTAAAACCGGCGACAATAAGTGTCTCAAACAAAGTTACAAAAGAAACAATTGCATTTAAACTCTTAGACAAAAGTGTATCAAAATTAATGCAGCAGGAGAGGGGGAGTAGGACCTCTGCATAAGACTTGATTAAGATCTTGGCTTCTCCTTCTTCTCCTTGAATAGAGCCAAAAGAGATACACCAGAAACCTTCACCACCTTGAACCTAACTCCGGGAATATCTCCCACAGCATGACCCTTTCGTCCAAATCCAGCAATCAACACTTCATCCTGTCATATAACATATTTGCATCTCAACATTTCACTTCGTGCACAAAAAATGGCCAAGCCCACTTTGGTAAACTAGCCAATAAGATAGCTGCCGGCTGAAAAACTAGCAGTTGGCTTGTTGACTTAATAACTAGCTACAAACTAGTTGTTGGCATTAAGAGTGCGTTTGGTACACTGGACAGGACAGAACAAGGTCCACTGTCCCACGTTTGGCATGACTTTTATGTGGAACAAGGTGGAACAAACTGGAACAGGCCTGTTCCACCCCCACCCCATGGAACAAGCTGGAACAGACTTATGTTTTACCAATATAACCTCAAAATAAAATCTAATTCTCTTCTAAAACATCAAATAAACCTTCTATTTCATATTTTATTCATTCTTTAAATTTAGTAAGGGTAAATTGGTCATGTTCTGTTCTGTCCAGTTCTATCTTACCAAACGTGGAACATCTGTTCTGTCTTGTCCTGTCCTATCTTGTCTACGTACCAAACGCACCCTAAAACTAGCTGGCTAAAAAAACTAGCTAAAACTAGTGTTGGCCGACAAACTGGTTGTTAGCTTAAAAACTAGTTGTTTAACTGAAAACTCGGTTGGCCAATAAGCTAGCTAAAAAACTAGATGTTGGCAAAAAAGATGCATATATTAAACTAGTGTTCATTTGGTTAAAAGTAGATGATGTAAAATGACTAGGAAGGAAATGTTGAAAAATTAATTGAGAACATGCAAGGGCATAATTGGGATAAGGTGAAAATGGCCACTGAAGGACGTTTCAAATAGCTAGCATATAAACTATCTTATGGCTAACCAAACAGAACTTTTTAGATCAGCTCAAAAACTAAGCTAGCTTATGGTTGCCAAAATGGGTAATGAGTCTTTTAGAACGCATCAAGAGTCCAGAGCTACATACATTTTCTTCGATGTAGTTCAAGCATCCATCGTTGGGAACAAAGGCGGCAATCTTCTTTCCGTTCTTAATGAGCTGGACTCTCGCACACTTTCTGATAGCGGAGTTAGGCTGCTTAGCCTCAATACCACTGCAGACAATGTTTGGTCATTTGTCATGTTGGAAACCGAAATATTTATAATCAAGTGAATATTGAAATGGAATAAAGAGAAAAAGTACATCTTCTCAAGGACGATTCCTTTTGCATGAGAAGAACCGGCAAATGGCTTCTTCCATTCGTTCCCGAGGTGAGACTTCTTGTATGACTTGTCGGCCCACCTTTGCCTCCTGCGGTGTGACTTCAGCTTGCGACCAGCTCCCATTCCATGTGTCTTACTACAAGGTCGCAACCATTAGATTATGCACCATTCTAACTATAAAAGCTGGGCCTTTAAACTTATTAGGGTATTAGTCAAAAAACATAAAAACCAAGTAATCTTTAAAGAACATATAATCACACACTAGAACAACAGAAGTTGACAAGGAATCCACAAAATACCAACCAAACAATACCTTAAAATATAAGAGAAATTATGATCTGTGATTCGTATCAAACTACAAATTAAGTTGGGAACCAGGTTCACCCACCCGGGAATAGACCGGGAATAAACCAGGGGTGGAACAGAGATTGGCCCATAAAAAGGGCGAGGATTGAATTTCCTGTAATACTGAGGCTGAGGATTGCAGTCCAAGCCATATCCCCACCTAGGATGTACAGTTTTGAACTTAAAAACTTACTTAGTGCTCTCAAATTCAAATTTAATTCACTTACTTTAATATTGCAATTTTAAATCCATTATCATGATATATTCTAAATTAACTAATGTGATTACTATTTTGCTTAAATCTAAATACATTTACGAAAAATTGAAATATAATGTATTTAACCATCAAAAATCAAATACGATCAACCATAGTTTTAAGCAAACTAAAGCCTGAAAGCCATAAAGTATCTTCAAGCGGTATGGTAGAAGTTGAAGTATTTGTACAGAAATTGGTCAAAAACTTGATAAAGCAAGTAACACACATTCTCACAAAACTTCTTTTATTTCAAAATTGTTCAATTCATTCCCTTTTTCCAATTTCAACCTCTAAAATCCTAGCACACTCAATCCTGCGGTCATGCTAACACCCAAAAAAAACATAACATTCACAGATAATTCGGCTGAGAAACTGTAAAACCCATTCTCTGTCCAGCTAGGTGCATCGATCCAAAGGTTGCTATTTTCGATCAAATTTCTCAACACATCGCAAAAAAAATAAAAACTCGGTTTTCCAGGTATATCAAGTTCACTTTCGTCAATTAAACAATGCTACATAACAAAACAGAACATATATATGAATTAACTCACATGATTTCATATGCATTCAAAAGATATACCGAAATCCTATATATATATATAAAAATACAGACGTACACATGCATATAGGTCAAGAAGAAAATGAATTGAATCAATGGAGATGATACGTACCCCATGTTTGCGAGATTGAAGTGATCTGCCTACTTCGAATCAAGTTTTTTGGCGAGAGCTTGAAGAAGGAGCGGCTGCCTTCGAGCAAAAACCCTAATTCTCGTTCACAGATAGATAGGGATGTCTTTTATATGGAAAAGCTATGTATGTTAAATGGGCCGCGTTGGGCCTTCATTATTGGGCGTTTCCATTTTGGGCCTAGTTAGGAGGCTCGTGTAAGTTCAAAGTTTCAAATTAGGCATGGGAATCACCCCCGACCCGTCGGGTAACCCGGTCCACCCGCCCCGGTCGGGGACGGGGATTCCCCGTAAAACCGGGTATCGGGGACGGGGACGGGGATCCCCGCTTTTCTAAAACCGGGGATGGGGACGGGGACGGGCATCTCACTCCCCGCCCCGCCGGGTACCCGTATTTTATAATATGTATAATATATATATATAATATGAAAATATATATTTAAATATATAGTAATATTTTTTGTCCAAGAAATCAGTAATAATTGCATATCTTTTTAATCATTAATGTATGTATACATACACATATACATCAGACACCTATATTATATATATATATATATATAAGTAAAGGTATATATATATTTTCTTTTATGAACCCCATCAACTACGTTATTTTTTTTGGATTAGGTTGATTTTCTTTTGGTTTTAGATTGTTAATTACCATATGATGTTTAATTTTGTATTAAAATAACTTTTTTTTGTATTAAAATAAAAAAAAATCGATTGGGGAAAAAATCCCCGTTTCCCCGTTGGGGATCCCCGTTCCCCGGTGGGGATGGGGATGGGGATATGATCATATTCCCCGGCGGGGATGGGGATGAATATAATGATCGGGGACGGGGATGGGGATTGAGGTCCCCGCCCCATACCCGCCCCATTCCCATGCCTATTTCAAATGCATATCTCTAATTCACTCTATAGAGATGCCAAAAATACAATTTGTAATAGAGATGGTTAATAATTGGTCTCGGTCGGGTCTAAATCGGTTTCGATTTTAAATAGTGATCTCGTAACCGTTTCGGATTCCGACCATAATACGAATGCTCAATTAAGTTTTATAAAACTCGGTTATGAAAACCGGTCTAGTCTCATAACTGGTCCCAGGCCGGACCTTGTTTTTGGATGAAAATCGTAACCGATTATGGTGACTTGCTTCGGTACCTCCATAGTGTGAGTGTGTGTGTGTGTTGTGTTGCGTTGTATGTGTTGTTGAGGAAGAAGAAATGTATGTCTGGTGTGGTGGATTGGGGTGGGGTTAACAGAAGTATGGATTGCAGTTAGGTCACTTGAGGTGCTCAGAGGATGACAGTCGCTGGAGTTAGGTAAAGGTTGCTCAAAGAGATACGGGGTGATCGGAGGTGTTGTTCTTGAGTTTTGAAAATTAATAAAAAAGAACCATCTACATTTTGGTTATTTGGTCCTTCACCTTTTAAATGTATACATTTTGGATCTTCGTTTACAAAGGTTAATTTAAAAAACGGGTTAAAATAGAGAAAATTAACAAAAAGACCATTTTATCATCGGACCTGTTGGTGAATAATAAATCAAGATGGTTGTAATATGTCACAATAACCTAAAATTAACATTAATTTTGAAGTCCATTCTTATTGAAACGCAACAATTATAATTATAACCCACACCCCTCAATTTTCAAAGAAATAACTTTAATGACCACCAAGTCAACAACAATCAAATATGACCCCCTCTTTTTGCAAACTTTTGCTCTTTAGACCTCTGTAAAATATGAACTCTTCACCCTGTTGCTAATGAAGAACTTGCTCAAATCACCATAGAAATGCTGCTTTCCACCTTGGGTGGGCCCGAATGGCGCCTCGGCCTAGCCGGTGGGCCCGAAAACGAAAGCCTTTTCTTTGGGCCCAAATCCTTTTCCGGGGTGATGATCCCTCCACCGTTCTCCACCGGGCCCAACAAACTATGTCCCTTCAATCGGGCCTTTGCGGACTTTGTTTGCGACATGTAACCAGGAACCGATGGTGAGCTATCCATGCTCTCATCGTCTCTCACGGAAGAGCCTGCGATGCTATGCCTTCGGTTCATCTCAGATTGAATGCTAAAAACGCTTCTAGCGTCGTCATCCGGGCCCGGCCCGAAGGCTCTTGGGCCCGGCCTGCGCTTGAATTTCCGTGATGCCACGGGCCCGCCTGTTGTTGATTTTGGAGTTGATGGGCTGGAGTTGAGATGGCGGCGGGCGTATGACTTTGCGATTTCGAGCCCGGTAACGCTGATGCCGTTTTTAACAGATGATTGGTCTTTTTCGGCCCGTGACTCAAATGGCCGGCTCTCCATGTATCGCTCTAACCAGCTCCAACCCCATTGAGGATTCGTTGGGTCCATGAACAGCAAGTTTGTCGCCCTCGATGACTTCTTCCATGGCTGCTGTTTATCAAGAATTTCAAAGAGTTAGGATTCATAACATTTCAAACAAGATGCAGTAATATTAAGGGGCTGTTTGGCAGTTGCTGAATGGTTTGGTGCAGAATGATTAAGTGGTCAGAATGGTTAAGAGGCTATTATGATATAGCGTAAAATGAAATATGGTTGTTTGGTATTTGTTCAGAATGAAATCAGGGTGCTGAATGGTTAAGGGTGACACATGATGTTAAATCATTCAGAGGGTTTTTGAACCATTAAGAGGCAGACTCTTTTTTTGCCAAACAAAATTCACCTCTGAACGATTCAAAGGTTGCCCCTTAATGGAACTGTTAAGAGGTAAACAAACAGCCCCTAAGCTTGATGCTGATCATTCAGAGTCTCTTAATTATTATGACTACTAATCATTCAGCATCTACCAAAAAAAGCCCTTTAGGTGCAACTGGACTGAAAGAATTGTGCAAGATTTTAAGGTTTTAATTTGACATTGGTAGCTTAGTAATTTATAAATAGAGTAAATTACATTTTTAGTCCCTGTGGTTTGTTGAAAATTTCTAATTTCGTCCTTATGGTTTAGAAATTACAAATTGCATCCCTATGGTTTATAATTCATTATCTTTTTCGTCATTATGATTTAAATTTTATTGCTTTTTCATCCCCATGGTTTGCAATTCATTTAAGTACGAAGGCTTACTTTAAAGCTCACTATACAGTGGCAGGAGGAAGGACTAAAATAGGATTGAATTGTAAACCATAGGGACGAGACCAAAATTTTAAAACCACAGGAACGAAATCCGCAATTTTTAACAAACCACAGGGACGAAAAACGTAATTTACTCTGATAAATATTAGTATAAAAAAACCACCTTCGCTTAAAAAAACCACCTATTTTGGTGGGGCAAAAAAATTGCATTTGTGGGACAACATGTTTTTGTTCCGTCATGTCCAGCGTACCAAAAAGAGCCAAAAAAGCAATACGACCACGTACCTGATGAGAAAACGAATAAGCCATGGCCCGTTCTCGTCTCATAGTTGCTTCGTACTTGCTCAGTAGCTTCGCTTCGATTTGTTCTTTCGACTGCAAGCTATCGTTCCATTCTTCTCCCATCTGTTATAACATTTGTATGTATACATTAAGCTTTCGTTCAATTTTGCTTAATAAACAAAATTATATAAAAACTAACCTGCAAATTCTCGATTTCTTTCGCTTGTTTTTGTAGGATTTGTCTCTGAAGAGCCTGATTCTCCTCTGACATCCTGATCCTCCGAGAGTTGATCTGACACTGCACGCGAGATAGATTTTGCATGCATTTGAGCGTGTTTGCGGTTTGCCGATTGGCAGTGGGCCCCTCGACCAGTGTTTTCAATCTAACCAGCCCTCTCAAGGCCCGTAACGCCCTCCGTGCCTGAAAATATGGAACAAGAAATCCATCACAAAGGTCATAAATAACCCCGAAGAATGTTGTGAACAAAGGTGCCGACCCGAGCCCGAAGCCTGGCGGGCCCGGTGATCTAGGCCTCAAAGCCCGAAAAGCTCGAGCCTTGTGCCTGTGCATCTCTAGAACTGGGTTCTCGAATTTGGGTAGAAAAGAAAGAAAATATGTCATTTTTACAAATATACCCTTTATATTTGTTTTTCTCACTTTTCCGTATTTTCCTTACAATGGTATTTCTGTCATAAAAGATCACGTACTCCTTTCATATTTCTCTTTCTTTTTCTCATTTTCTTTTTCGAGAACACAATGTGATTGTAAATATCTTACATGAACTAATGATTTGAGATAATACGAACATACCAAATACCCGCGAAAGGTTGTTTGAATCCTGATAGCTGCTACTTCCTCCGTTGATTTTCCCGAATACCGAGTCAACTCAGCAAGTCTAGTTGACTCGTCAGCAGCCTCAGCTGCAGCAGTTGCAGCCGAGGCAGAACCAGTATCTGCCTCGGCTGCAACCAAATAAGCATGTTTTGTTTGCTCATCCTCCACTTCAATCGGTTTCACTTCTTCCGGTGGAGGAAGTGGAGGCGAATCACGAGATCCACCACCAAGTTCTTCAATCGAAGTTATGGGGACCGAAGGGTTTTCATCCGTGACCCCTTTCTTCTTAGATTTCTAGAATCAAACAAATGAAATTATTGTAAATTAATCATGATTTTAGCTGAATCAAAATCGTGATAACAGTGTGCTTATAATAATAAAAAAACCTGGCTTTTCTTTCCCTTCGAGCTCGGACTCAAAGCTTTTTTAATGGAAGATAACCAGCTCCCTTTCTTCCCCATTACTGTATCATTCCTTAAATAACCTCTCTGAGATCATATCAGAATAAATTGTTATGAAACAGTTCATAATTCCATAAAAAGATGTCCACTTTGACTTTTAGAAGTCAAACCCACTACTTATCAAACCTAGATTTTGATATGGATTATGAATCTAACAACCTCTTTTATTTGGTAAATATCATGAACTTCAATGTTTTGAGATCATATCAGAAGAAATTGTTATGAAACATTTCTGAATTCCATAAAAAGATGTCCACTTTGACTTTTAGAAGTCAAACCCATTACTTATCAAACCTAGATTTTGAAATGGATCATGAATCTAACAACAATTTTGTGTTCTTTTTTTGGTAAATATCATGAACTTCAATGTTCTGAGATATAAGTAGAAATTGTTATGAAACAGTTCTTGATTCCATAAAAAGATGCCCACTAAGTCAAACCCACTACTTATCAAACCCAGATTTTGATATGGATTATGAATCTAACAACGATTGTTTTTCTTATTTTTGGTAAATATTATGAACTTCAATGTATTTGGATTTTATTTTTTTGATGAAATTTGAAAGAAATTCCCATCAATTGGTCGTAAAGGAAACCAGCAATTTGACTTCAAAAGTCAAACCACAACTGTTTATTTTTGGAATTGAGGAATAAATTCTTCTTATCTTGAACAAATTTCTCAAAATGCAACATTTGTAGCTCAATGAGAAGAGAATCTGATCCCAAAAATCTAAAGATGCTACGAATCCCATGAATCTGAATCAGATCTAATATAGAAAAAAAAATCAAATGTCGCAAAATCCGACATAAATTTCAGAGAGCAGCTAAAGGAATTTTTGAAACTTGAACAAAATTAGTTGGATCGAAGACATTAAACCAAACCCTAACCCCAATTCATTAACAACTTGAAGCAATTTGATTAAAAAAAATCAAAATCTACTGTATGTACTTGAAGAAAATGAAAATTCAGCAAGATCCACGCGAATGAGGGGAAAACCAGATTCAAGTAAACACCAAGAACAACAAATTCAATCAAATTACACAAATAAGAGCAAAATTCACACAATATCAGCTTAGAACTTAACTTTAAGACGATCAATAATTGGAACTTGCCTGTAATCGGAAATGATTTAGATCTTTGAGAGCTTGTAATCCATGTAATTTGCAGTGTTTCGATCACATGGTGATTTAAAAGCTTCGAAAGGGGAACAGATCTTGGCGAGCAAATGGAGTTGAGAAACGAGATTCGGAAGGAGTATGAGCTGGGGTTGGTTCGCTTGGATTGACGATTGGGGCAAGTGGGTCCATTAAATTCTGTGTATTTTATTTAATAACTGTTTTTGAAAATGAAATAAAATTGTAGTCGAAGACATTTCTTGTCCACCTTTTTAGGCAAATGGTCTGAAAGATGCCCAAATGGGAAAAACTTGGAATTGTCTCTAAAAATTATTGAGAGCAGCTCCAACAGTTTCTTCATTCGGGATAATATGGAGATTTTGAGCTATAATTTTGTTCCAATAATTTTCTCAAAATTATCTCTAAATGGAAAAGGTAGCAGAGAGAAAAAAAAAATCTACAAATATGAAGATAACCTCAGCAATGATTAGTAGACACCAATAAAAATCTTTGAAAATAAATATTTAGATAGATAAATAGTATTTTAATAGATGAATGTAATATTTTAATATTATAATCAACGTTTATTTCTTCAAAACGGAAAATCTATTGGAGATGAATGTAATTTTTTTTTTGTTGAGATTTTGACTTTTAATTCTTTATTTTAGAGAAATTTTGGGAAATCTTTTGAAGATGTCATGAGATAAAGGAATTTTAAGAGAATTGGAATGGTCAATTATTTTGTTTGGTTAACTAGATATAATTCTTTAAATTTCTATGAACTTTACTTGTTAAGACATCTCTAATGTAAAGTTTTACAAGCAAAAAGTGTAGTGGCTTGTAGAAATTACCATTACGGCTAGTTTTTTATAAGAACCTAACGTCCCAACTCCCAAACTTCTTTAGGGTGCGTTTGGTACGCATACGGGATAGAACAGAACAGGACGGGACAGAACAGAACAGTTGTTCAGCGTTTGGTAGACAGAACTGGACAAAACGTAACAGATAACATTAGATAAAATACAAATAAATAAAATTTAAAGAATAAATAAAATATAAAATAGAATGTGTATTTGATGTTTTAGAAGAGAATTGGATTATATTTTGAGATTATATTGGTAAAACATAAGTTTGTTCCACCTTTTTCCAGCTTGTTCCATGGGGTAGGGGTGGAACAAGCCTGTTCCAGCTTGTTCCACTATGTTCCTGTCTATTCCACATAAAATTACTGCCAAACATGGGACAGTGATTTCTGTTCTGTTCTGTCATGTCCTGTCCAGTATACCAAACACACCCTTAGGTTCTTAAATAAGAACTTTGGTTCTAACCTTGATCTTGATGTGAAGTGACATATTTGTTAGTTTTTTTTCTTTGACTTTATAATTATAGTTAGACTTACCGCATCCATGCCTTGGGTTCGCCCGGGTTGGATGGGGATGAAATTGAACACCAAAACAGGACTTGGGGTTGGCTGGGGTTGGAGCCCTCCCGGGTTAGGCAACCCAGCTCGGGTTGGGATGGATGTGGGGCCCACCAGCTCCTTTTCCTTTCTTTTTTGTTTTTTTATTGTTTTTTAGATTAAATAAAAATAAATAAAATGGGATGGTGGTGTGGGATGGACGTGGGGGTTTGTGGGTTAGAATGGGTTGGAAGGGAAAAATGATGTGGCGCTGATGTGGCAGTGAAAAAGTGTGGGTTAGATGGGGTTGGATGCTGATAGTCTTATTGAAGTTGAAAAAATAAATGGGACCCACAAAAAATAGGTTATTATAAGAACTACCATTTTAAATTTACATGTGATTACTTATCTTGATGAGTTGGAAATAAGTTGGCAATAAAAGTGCAAAAAGAAGGTTGTTTGAGGAATTCCTTTATCCGTAGAGTATATTGAATGTATAGAGTGACAAATGGGGAAGTGTGGATTTTCAAGAACGGGAATCTTATGATATGTTGGGAATCTCTTATGATAATCATCCACGTTTCGTCTTAATTTTAGTAATTCGTTCCATTTTTTGTTTCCATCACAGTCAAACTTAATTACACCAATATTTCCACATTCAAGATAGATTACTCTTATTTGAGTTGTATTTACTTTCACAATATACATATAAAAGAGAAAACAACCAATGTTCCGGGCGACCACGAATGACCTGGAGTCATCGCATGTGAACCTCTATGGCCACAATGGCTTTGGCGGTGTCTGGATTTGAACCCTGGGTAGATGAGCTTCCACTACATCCCACAAAGGCTTTACCAGTACTGCAGTACACCACAAATTTTATGGGGTGTTTATTTACATCTATTAATCAGTAATAAATGTGAACAAAAAAAGAGAGAAAAAAACTGTTTAATTTGATATAATATAACAGTTTTAATATAATTGTCAACCAGAAAACAAAAATGTATATATTTGTGGATTTGGCTAAAACTATGATACAATTATGAGATTGAAGAATGAATTATTATACATGTATTTGTCCTAATTAACCTTTAATAATTCTTGGAATATGAAGATTCCACAGCATAATTTTGGAGCAACCATCTTGTGGGAGCCCCTTCAATTTGGTTTCCTCTTCAAGGACCTCTTCTTTCACAAACTTTATAGAATTCTGCAAATTTCAAAAAATTGTTACCAAATGGTACATCAACAAGACAACAATAGATATGCATAATTTCAAAGTATCATTTAAATATTTGTTGATTAAATTATATGTTTTACAAGATTATAACACACAAATACATGGGTTTAAATAAGAAGATTATATATTGTGAGAAGTTAAGATGGAAAGATTAAAAAAATTCATACGTGAATCATTGAAAAAATCATTTTGAAGTTGTATATATGAACCCATATGAATTACTTGTAACGTCCATTTACATATGCATTTTCAAATATATATACTGTTCATATTTTTGAATAATTCACATATGAACCTTTCCTTCATACACGATATTTACTCTTCTTATTTAAACCGGCCCATATAGTGAGGTTCAGAAGAAAACCCCTAAATAAATGAAAAACTTAGGAACACTTAATAAGCATTCATCTATACGGTATGTACATGTGCATACAAGTAATCGAAGATGTTTACTGGTTTATATGCATGTGTGCATGTTATGCACATGTGCATACCGAGTAGATGAATAACTATGACTGTTAAGGTGTTTCTTAGTATCTTTTTTTTGTAGTTTTCTCATGAATCTGACCCTATATAACACACTTACATAAGAGAACTTCAATGATTCATATATGAATATATTCCTAAACTTTCTCTTCTCACCATATATTTTATATGTGAATCTGTAAGGGGCTCTTTTTGTTTTTTAATTCAAACAGGGGGGTAAAAATGTAAATTAATTAGATTTGATAGCTTGCCTGAGAGGTGTGTTGGGCAGATGTAAGCCGACCCCATCTTTCCGGGTCCCACAGTATCGAACTGTTAAATCCAACGGTGGAGATATGAACAGGTGATCTGGTCCCATCATCTGCTGAGTTGTTCATATTTTTCAAATGCCACCCTACAACTTCTGAAGAATCACAAACTGGCCCCTCAATTCTCACTTTTTGTCTATTTGCTGATAAAAACGCCATTGGCCATGTCCCAAACACCCTACATCCAAAATTCGATCATATTTTCAATTATCACGAAAACCAAATCCCAATTCATTTACTAAAAAACCAAAAAAGAACTTTATTTATAGAGAAAACCACATTTTTATCGGTATACAAATACTGTTTTTTACTGTTGTTTCTTCTTAAATATATCCGAGTAAGTACAAGATTTGAGCACACGTCTTTTCTCATTTGTAAAAATATTGATTTACTTTCGTAAGTAGACCTGACAAACGTGTCGTGTCGAGTTGAAAGTTAAATGGGTTGAGAGTGTCTAACCCCAACCCGACCCGTTTAATAAACGGGTCAGAAAATCCCAACATGAACATGACCCGCTAACCCGTTTATCCTCTTAACTATTAAATCCGCTAACCCGTTTGGCCCGCTAACCCATTTAACCCGTTTAACATTTATAAAATTTAAAATTCACAAAAAATTACAAATCCAAAGCATTAAAAATCCAAAGAATTATTTCAAAAAAAATCCAAAGAATTAAAAAGAAAACTTATTATATATATAAACGAGTTATTCGAGTCATTTTCGAGTTGAAGTTTTTAACCCTGATCTTGTCCGTTTAATTTTCGTGTCGTGTCAACCCGTTTACTTAAACGGGTTGAAATGTATTACCCAAACCCGTTTATTTCATGTCGGGTTAGCGTGTCGTGTCAGTTTGTGCCAGGTATATTCGTGACGACATTTCAAAAATTCACAATACTTAGCGCGAGGGGGGGGGGCTAGGGAACTTACTCGATAGCCCTGATCTCGTCAAAGAAGCTTAGATCGTAAACGTTGTAGAGCGAAGCAAAATGTACGATCCCACTTAACCTGTGATACTCAATGTGCTTAAGCGCGACATTTCTCTGATGATCCATTTCAATTTCCACGTCCGTAAAGTTCTCCTTAAACACCAAATGCCGATACATAACATTAGTTTTCCGCAAAATATCAGATACTTCCGTGGACTCGGATTGCGATTCCACGACAACCCACAACAATGGCGGAGGAACTAACGACAACGTGTTTGCCATTTTCCTCAAAAGCACCCCTCGAAGATTATCTTTATCGCTAGTTGGAGTAACAATAATCACAAGCCTTCGAGGCGTTAAATTTTCCTCTTGGACCATTTCGCCCTTGTCATCCGTCTCTTGTTCTCGACCAAGATTAGGCCTTTCTTGTACTTTCATCGATAAAGATTCATCCAACACGCTTCTATCGATATTCCCACTTTCTTGTTCGGAAATTCGGGCGGAGATTTCCTCCGGTGGCGGAGATATCTCCGGCGAACCGGTGGATGTGATGATATGAGTAGTAGTAGGGAAAGAAGACTTGTTTGTAGGAGCAAAGCCAGTGAAGAACCCCATGATGAAACATAATAAGAAATGGACTGTGGCTTTCTTCCATAATTGAACCTTCTTCTTTGGTCTTTCTGATGATCCCATGATTGCTGAAAAAAGAAAAAAATTGGTTTTTCAGATGGAAAAAAGAGGGGTATAGAGTGGATGGTTATTATGATAAAAATGGAAATAAGAAGGCTAGATTTATATGTTTATGGAGTTGACAGGGGTAAAATAGTAATTTTGTCTTAAAAGGAATTTGATGGAAACCAATTGATACAGGTGAACTTCATCTTGGGTTGTTTTGATGTCTCTTTTATTTCATAAAAATGTAATATATATATATATATAGGGAGAGAAAGAGATAGTTGGAATAATTTTTTATTATTTTAAATTATATTATTATTATTTATTTATATGGTTATTATTGTTGACACATAAGTAATTGGTTATTGAACTCGTATAAATCGGATAATATAATGTGAATGATCATATAGTAAAGCCTGTTATCCTTTCGTTAGATATTTGAGTGAAAATTAAGTGACTGAGACCCACTATTTTGTAAAAAAAAAATTTCGTGTAAACTTTGGATTTTACAGGTTTTCTTGATGAAATTGTTTATTTTGAATAAGTTGTTTCATATCATTTTATTGATGAAATTGTTTCATATATTTGTGTTTTTTATGTAGTTTCATATATATTTTCATTCATATGAAACTGTTTTATATATTTTCTCAGTTTGATGAAATTTTTTCGTTTTTACATAAAAAAAACACAAATATATGCAACAATTCAACAAATGAACGATATAAAACACCTTCATCAAAATAAACAATTTCATCAAAAAACCTATGAAATCCAAAGTTTACACATATTTAGAGGTTTACAAATTATTATCCCTCTACTTAACGTATACCATGTTTAAACTTCTTGAATTCTTCTGATTCACAATTTTTTTTTAAAAATATATTAAATCAAACGTCGTAATTTTTATGAACAATAGTATTTTTCTGATGACGGAAGATGAAAAGGTATAAACTTCCAAACCATTAAATTAATTTTTATAATTGGATAATATTTTTTTGGATAAATTTTTATTTGATGTGGAAGATGAGCCATTGCTTGAGAAAGTCATCCCTTGAAATAGAAGAAAGAAAGTGCTACCAAATAGTTGTTGAGATTTATAATCATCACCTAAAGTTGGTGTGAAATTTAAGTAATACCCAAAAAAATTAATTTAATGAACATATTTAATTGTTAATTAATTTGTTATAATATTTAGATAATAATAAACAAACAACTACTATCAATTATTCATTAATTCAGTAACATAAAAGTAGATGAAATAATGTTTCAACTTCTATCAAAGTGTAGAACTCATTTTGAAAAATTTAATAACGTGATTTTAAAGATACTATAAGGGTGTGTTTGGTACACAGACAGGATAAGACAGAACAAGGTGAGACAGGACAGAACATGTGTTCCACGTGTGGTAAGACAGAACTGGACAGAACTATTCAGATAAAATTGACCAATTTTTCCTTACTAAATTTAAAGATTGAATAAAATATGAAATAGAAGATTTATTTGATGTTTTAGAAGAAAATTATATTTTATTTTGAGGTTATATTGGAAAAACATAAGTCTGTTCCACCTTGTTCCGGTTTGTTCCATGGGGTGGGGGTGGAACATGCCTGTTCCAGTTTGTTCCATCTTGTTCCGGTCTGTTCCACATAAAAGTCTTGCCAAACGTGGAACAGTGGACCCTGTTCTGTTCTGTCTTGTCCAGTGTACCAAACGCACCCTAAAGAAACTCGAAGTAAATTTAATGGTCTCGTGATGTCTTTTTCTTAAACCAAAAATGCCGAGTTAATAACTTAATATTATAGATTAATGTGTAACCCGTAAAAGTTAATTTTGTTAAACAAAAAAAAGAGTTAAGGACATGTTATATTACTCATCTAAATTAGCAATGTATTAGAAGATTTATTGTGTTGGTTTTAACGATAAAATTATTCTTCTATATCAATTAATATATTCGTGATAATTTATGACGGAATAAATTTGATGAGTTCCTTTTAGAGGGTTCGACGGGTTTTGTTAGATTTAAACACATAAAAATACAATAAGCAATGTATTCACTGTATTATAGTATTTGAGCGTTATTATGAACTATTGTTCTACCATTCACCCCGGGTTCGAGTCCAGGCGTCAGCATTATGTGGTCAGACTTAGTCTCAGACGGCCGCATTGTCTGTTTGTTTCCAAATTGCCAAGGATGTAGACTAGGCAAAGCCTAGATGAACCTTATCAAAAAAAAAACTATTGTTCTAAAGCAAACAACAACGGTCATTCCCAACAGTGGAATATAGTGTGTGTGTGTGTGTGTGTGTGTATGGATGAGCTTCGAATGCCATTTTCCTGAACCGAACCGGTACCATGTAATCGGTCCGGTTTTCGGTTCCAAATATTCGACAAAATCGGGATTCGGGATTCGGTACCGGGATTTTCCCGAAACATACCGAAAGCGAACCGAAATATTAATAGACAATGTTTTTTTTTAAATTTCTTAAGTATGCATATCATCTCTTAAAAAATTAACTTTATCTTTCTCTAATCAAGATATATCATCTTCTAAGGCTGCGTTTGGTTGTGGGACAAGAGAGGAAAAGAACAGAACAAAGACTTTTGTCCCATGTTTGGCGTGACTTAAGATGGAACAGAACAGAACTAAGTAGAACAAACATGGAACACGTGTGTTCCACCAAAAACCATGGAACTAAGTGGAACAAGGAGTTTTTTTGACAAAAATACCCCCTTCTTCTTCTTTGTTTCCCACCACCACCACCACCGCCGCCACCACCACCACCGCCACCGCCACCGCCACCACCACCACCACCACCGCCACCACCACCACCGCCACCGCCACCACCACCACTGCCACCACTAAATAACCCACTGGGGGTAAATTGGTCATTTTGTCAGTCCTGTTCTGTTCTGTCCAGTTTAGTTATGTTCTACCAAACGCTGGACAGTTGTTCTGTCCTGTCCTGTCCTGTCCTGCAACCAAACGCACCCTAAACGAACAAAATGGAAAATAAAATGCCTAAAAGAATACCAAAAATTGTTGAACTTTTGATTGGTTTTGAACCTTTGATTGTTAAATTTTTGATTGTTTAGGAATGGTTTTGATACACATTTGAAACATTATAAAAATATTTTGGCTTGCAATTGGTTTTGATATTCATTTGATACATTTTCATATTTTCGGTTCTAAGTGGTCCTAGTACCGATTTTCCCGTCCCGAGACCGAAACCGAACCTGTACCGAATTAACCAGTATATACGGTTCGGTTTTCAATCCGAATTTTTTGTCCCAAAAAAATTCGGTGTCGATCCGATCCTGATCCCATCCCTATATATGTGTGTATTCTAATTTGATACCAAATATTATTATCTCATTTTCTTGAACAAGATGAGATGAGAAATTAACATAACTATTTCATGAAAAGTTCACATATTTTGTCTGTACTTTATTTTACAGGGACTAAAATTGTAAAAATACAAAACCTAAAAGTCTAGGGACTAAAAGAGACAGAAACTAAAAGACTAAGTACAGGGACTAAACTGTAAAATCTGAAACTACTAACAGACTTAACTGAAAACTAACGGAAAGGACTGAAAATGTAACAAACTTAACGGAAAAACTAACTGAGAGTTAAATAAAATGACTCTAACTGATCTAACTAAGAACTAACATAAAAAGTAAAGAAACTAACGACCTAACTGACAGTAACAACACTTAACGAGATTAGGACCAAAAATGTTACAAAACTAACGGAGACTTAACGGATTCCGTTAAAACACTATTCATCATCTTCAACCCCTTGATCAATCTGCAGAAAAACGTTATGGGACCAACTTTTTCGACAGAAACTCTTCGCTTATGATCCCTTAAGTTCCCTTAACTGATTAGAAGTCGAAACTCAATCCGAATCTCTCGATATTTACAACCGAAAAATACCGAAAAACCGAACTTTTTCCGAAAACTTCTCGTATGGGTCTGATTCTTTGAGCGATACGTTTCGTTAGAATCCAAGAGGCTTCTTTCAAGCTTTTTGATCGATTTTATCTCAAAAGAATCTTCCAAATTCGAAACCGAGAAATTCCGAAAATCAATCTAAACTTTCGAAGAATCGTGAGCTAATGTTTTCTTGAACTTGTGGTTTCACTTGTTGTAAGAAACAAACATCAAGATTAAAGTGTTTCCCGATTAACCTGTTTCCCGGATGAACCGTACGAAAGTTGTTTCCCAGATAAGATGACTCCGGTAAAGATGGTTTCCGGACAAAAAAATGTTTCCGGATGAAGTTGTTTTCCGGACAAAAATGATTTCCAATCAAATATGTTTTCCGGTAAAATTGTTTGCGGTCTAAAAATAAATCCGGACAAAATGGATTCCGGATGATGTGAAATTCAGGTTGAAAACGAATTCCAGACAAAATCCAAAATTTGTTTTAGAGACCAAATCCAAAATTTGAGCAAACCAAATGGACCACCAATGTAACTCACATTTTTAATAAAAATTCACCGGGCCTTGTTTTCAGTGGAATATTGTAACCGAGGGGTAACCAGCAGTCCCCAACAGTCCCGGGCCATTTGGCCATCTCTAGTCTATATAGACCGGCAAGGTTTTTGTTTGAGATGGTTTTTATAGATAAAAGAAGCATGTTTTTTTTAAACGGGAGGGGTATATTTGAAAAAAAAAAACTCACTTTTGGCATAACCCCCCTAGAAATTTACTAAATAAGCCACTTTCTATATCATTAAATCACTACCAAATAGTCATATATAGCTGACCTAGAAAAGCTGTGAATCCCACTAAACTCGTTAAACCGCTAACTACCGGCCTATAACGCTTTTAACACAGAGATCATTTATGCATTAGGTTACAACACTTGAAAATGCAAATATAATCCAACCATTACAACCAAAATCGGGCATTCAAAATTGTGTTTTACGATCGAATTCGAGACCTTTTTCCTATGCAGAAAAGAAACCTGTATGCTTATTATGATTCTTCTTCGTCGTCGTATGCCTTTGTTGACAAAGACTCTCTTTTTGGCCTGTGTTTCTTCCACTTGAGTTTGGGCAAGGTCAAGATCCAATTAGGGACTTCACAACC
The DNA here is from genome assembly GCA_033807775.1 of Saussurea involucrata. Classification (NCBI taxonomy): domain Eukaryota; kingdom Viridiplantae; phylum Streptophyta; class Magnoliopsida; order Asterales; family Asteraceae; genus Saussurea; species Saussurea involucrata. The sequence goes on along the minus strand of CM066325.1, from coordinate 8,265,092 downwards.
AGAAGCTTTCATCACATTTGCTATGTTTTTCAGGTATCGAACATCGGCTTCTGTGTAGAAAGTAACCGCCTCCCCACTCCTACCTGCTCTCCCGGACCGACCTAAATACAATAATGAAAAAAAAATGAAAAATGAAATGCCAGTGATCAATTTCTGTAAAGAAAAGAGATGTACAAGAAAAAACGAAAAGCCTGTTGAACGAACTAAGGAGGTAAATACTACCTGCTGACTGCCTCTTAATGGGTAAGAAAGGATGTCGTTTACGAGAAAATATATGTTGACCCAATAAGAAAAGGGTTACTACCATAGGGTCATTGGCATAGCGGTACCCTCGGTTACCGGTAGAGCCCAGCCTCCCAAAAGGTCAAGGGTTCAAACCCCCACCAAAATTGAGTGTGTGTGTCTATTTGCCTTATATATATATATATATATATATCATATACTTCAAGAAAATTGTAAGTAGTTTCCTGCTGACTCAGTCAGCGCCTCAGTAAGCGCTTACCCAGACACTTGGTAAACAACAATTTTCAGTCAACGCTTACCCAGACCGAACCTCTTACCTAGACTGCATTCTTAGGGGCTGTTTGGTTGGTTTTCCATTAAGTCTTGTATAGATAAAGTTATCTGTGTGGATTAATCTGTCCGTATAAATTGGAAAGATTTTTGTTTGGGAAGGTTTTCTCATATAGATGGAAGGAGTGTGTTTTTTAATTAGGAGTGACATATTTGGAAAAAAACTTGGCTTTATGCATAAAGCTCCCCCCTATAAGCGTATTGAATAAGGCACTTCCTATATCATTAAGCCACTACCAAACAATCATGTATAACTGACTGAATAAGCTGTGAAACCCATTAGGCTCATTAAGTTGCTAACAAACAGACCCTTACTCGGAAAATAGTAGGTAGCCAAAGTTAAAAAATAAAGAAACCATATACAAAGAAACATAGAAAACCATGGAAAAACATACATCCCTTCAGCAAAATAATATCTAACTGGTATGCTAAAATTAAATTCAGGACATGGAAAAAACTTTTAGATAAAGGTTGAAATCACATACCAATCCGGTGAATGTATGCTGAAGCAGAATCTGGAAAATCATAGTTAATCACACAATTGACCCCTTTGAAATCCATTCCACGGGCGATCACATCTGTTGCAATCAGAACCCATGTTTTACCAGCTCTAAAGTTATCAATGGCATCCTCTCGCTGAATTTAAATTAAATATGAAATCATTAGAGATACAAATCTATAGGCAATAACTTCAATTTACCAAAACAAAATCAGGAATAATTTTAATTAGCAAAAAAAAAAGTTTACAACCAGCCTCAACTCGAACAACGAGAGTGTGCATGTGTTAAACCGAAGAGGTGGAATTAAAGATAAAACTGAAATTCATTTTGCGGGTAACCATTTCGACACATACTAGATTACCAATGGATTCAATAAATTACTCCCCTCTGTCACATAATAAGGCTGCGTTTGGTTCGCAGAATAATTTCTGCAGGAATGGAATTCGTCAAAGGAATTGGAATCTGGAAGGAATTGGAATGGAATGTTATTAGGTTTGACCAACTGTTTGGTTGGCAGGAAATGGAATGTAATCTTGAAATCTGTCTGTTTGGTTCGTAATGGAATCGGAATGGAATTATGAAAAATGTCAAAAATACCCTTTCTTTAATTTTAATTTTTTAAATATAAATAATTATAAAATTAACACTTAATAAGAAAAAAATGTAATTTATCATTGTTTTTATCAATTTATTTTCAAATTTAGTAATTGAATTATTAATAAAGAAAAAATTAACCAATTTCCTACTTTCCTTATCCCTTTGTCTTCCCCATCGCAGGACGTACCTCTCTCATCCTCTCCCCATTTTTTTTGACCTAGTTGCTATCTCTCGCCGCCCTCTCTTCTCCCTTTGTCTTCCCCATCGCAACACCCCTCCTCTCTTTTCCATTCTTCTTCTCCATCGCAGCACCCCCTCCTCTCTTTTCCATTCTTCTTCCCCATCGCATCCCACAATCGATTGAAAATCGAGAACCCACAATGGAGAAACAAATCGACAGAAATACAAATCCTTGAATTGTGAAGGAGTTCCAGACGAAGTAATCGATTGGTGAAGAAGCAGAATATCATTCGATCGGTGAAAGAGTTTCTGACGAAGAAATCGATCGGTGAAGAAGCAGAATATCATTCGATCGGTGAAAGAGTTTCTGAAGAAGAAATCGATCGGTGAAGAAGCAAACAAATCTTCAGTCGATGGAGTTGCAGACGATGGAGTTTCAGCAGCAAGGGTTTTATGTTTAAGGAGGGTATTTTTGTCATTTTAGAAATATTGGTTGGAATGGATTTCAATTCCATCAGATTTGTGAAGGAATGATCAAATCCACATTTGAAGGAATGTTTGGAATTCAATTCCATTCCATCAGCAACCAAACATGGCAATGGAATTTGGTCAACGGAATTGACCATTCCAATTCCGTCGGAATCCGACGAACCAAACGCACCCTAAGTGTTAACATTTCAATTATAACTTATCCCAAAATAAGTGTCCATTTACAACAGTAACTGCCTACTTTTCAATTTTACGCTAATTATGAGATGAAGAAATTTATTACTCCCTTTAATGGGGTAAATTTGTCATTTAATTAATTAAAAGGTGTAATAATTACACATTTCTAGAACCGTGCCTTCTTATTGTGGACGTTTATTTTGGGATGGAAGGATTACATCTTGTACGGCTTCTTTCAAGGTTGAAATCTTTTAAGGCCAAACTATATAAGAGACTGAAGGTATAGAAGTATGCTAGCCACTGCTAAAAAACGCGCCTGCAAACCACTTCAAAAAAACAGCTATTAAGCAATGCAGAAGGAATTCAAGATTACCTCTACTTGAGATAGATCAGAATGTATCACATCAACTCTAATATCATCAAATCTCAATTCCTTGTAGAGATTCTTTGCACGATCCTTGTTTTGGACGAAAACCAGCACTGGTGGATTCAAACTCTGCTCAGGGAATGATAATACGTATATAAAAGGCCAAAAATGTTAAAGAATGAAGCCCAAATATTTTTTTACATATGCAACTTGATCAATTATATGCTCCATAAAGAAAAAAAAACTTTGATCACACAGTCACACTGCAGCATTAATCAATTGAACATTTTAATCCTCTGCTATAAGTTCAGATTTAGCTTTAGTACAGACAACAATTGTTTAAAAAGGGTAGACGACACCCTCTGAGGCACCGCCACCTCACCAGCCCCACATGGGGGAGGTAATCAGCACATGCATCCCATTGGCAGAGGAGTGGTGCTCAGGATCGAACCCAGGACCTCATTCATATGGATTACACTCACATAGTTGGACACTTGGGTTAAATTCTTTCTATGCTATAATGCTACAAGACCATTATCATTTAAATAGAACCACTTTGGCCATTACCAGTCATGACCATAGAGATGCATGACATTGGGCAACAAGTTGACCATTCAGCCAATGCTTTAGGAATAAGATATCCCCCAAACAATATAATTCTAACTTACCTTAAAGTTTAAACATTAAAGCATACTTGATGTATATTCTGGGAAAAATGACAAAAATGTTAACTTAGAAAGAATATACTTTTTGGAATCGCGTGAATCACAATTTTAGTTGTCCATTTTGTTCATGTGCTACATAAAGCATCCACTAGAAAGTAGAAACTAGCTATCCCTTTTCTTTTACACAATGCCAAATATCAGGACATGCCATTATGTAACACTAAACAGATAATAACTGGTCCAGGTGAGAATCCAAATGACAAAAAATCATCTGGTATTTGCATATTAGGACATACCTCTTCGAAGGTTTGACGAAGAGCCAGAAGCTTTCCTTCTTCGCTCCCAACAAATACCAATTTTTGCTTTATCGATTCCGAAGCAGAATTCCTATCGAAAGTCAAAATAAGCAACAGCTCGATACAAAACCATATTAACAGAAAAACGTAGAAACAGAACAAATTATTAACAAGACTTCTGTAATTCTCCAGTCAAAGACAAATGACACAGATGACACAAGTAAAACAATTTAGATCAAGCAAATTATTGCAAGTCTATGTACCACTTACTTCCTGCCAATAATTACGCGAACAGCATCATGCATTATTGTACGTGCAAGTTCTTCGACTGTATCGGGTAAAGTAGCACTAAACAATGAACGGGTAATTGAAGGGTTTGAGCACGATTTGACAACTGCATCAACTTGTTTCAGTAACCCAAGCTCAAAAAGCTTATCAGATTCATCCAAGACAAGGTATTCAACCCTGCAAAGACCAAAAACAATATGTTGGACAAATTCCACTTTCCAAAAGGTTTATACATTTCCTAGTCTACACAAATCATAATTGGAAGCATTAGAGTTGCATGGCCTTTCTGGGTCCTACACCATTTAAAGGGCAACCAAACAGCTTGAATTTACTGCCGGCATTATAGTGTTCAAACAGCAAATACAGATAAGATATTAAGATCAGGTAATAACCTGCTTAGATCAAGCTTCCTTTTGGTGACAGCGAATTTTAAGCGGAGTGGTGTTGATATGAGTATATCACAAGGAACTTTTGAGAACTCAGCACTATTAGCAAGCTGCTTAGTCATCAACTTGATGTAAAATTTCTTTCCTTTTGCCAATTTCTTACATTCTCTGAATGTCTGAGAGGCTAACTCTCGTGTAGGGCAAAGAATTACAGCACGAACACCGTCCTTCGAAGCACGCTGATAGTACAAGGGAAAAAAACTTCGATGAAATACAGTCTTCAAACATTCATAATCAATACGAAATGACTTAATGTACCTTTAGTTTCATAAGCATAGGACAAACAAAAGCTAACGTTTTTCCAGAACCAGTTGGTGCACAAGCAAAACATTCCCTCCCCTAACAAAATTGACATAAAGGAGCTTCAGAATAAATGTGAAAGTTGTCATTCAACCACCTAGTACATAAGACTGTTAAACGAATAAAATAGTGAAATATACAAATATCATACAGATAGGAGTATTGGAATAGCCTGCATTTGAATTGGTGTTGGCTCTTTAATTCCAAGTTCGGCCAAATTCCGCAATATGTATGGTCGACATCCATACCTGTGAACAACGCACAATTTTTAAGCGAAGCGTCCTTTCTATAGGTACATAAATACGACGGTATGAATTTTTTTTATTAAAAAGAAGAAGATGATATAATCAAAAGCATTTTAGGCCTTCCACTGGGGCGAACTTAAAAAAGTTTATATGGTCCCATAAAAGTGTATGTCATCATGCAATAGACAAGAAATAAATTGAATGGGCCACCTATCTTAGAACTGAAGCACTTAGACTTGCTACAAACAGTATAAACACATATAAAAGTACCTTGATCTCAACTCTGAAAAATCCTGAAGAGGAGAGGGGATGTTACTTCCAGATGTATGAATGTTATGCTTCTTACGGAAAATCGCATCCCTCTGAACTCAACAAAAGTTAAAACAACAGGTTGTTCCTATCAGATGTTGATACCATTATCTCACATTCTAAGAGATTAAACATGATCAAAATGTAAGTAGAAGTGCACAAAACACAGGCATGTGTTTGAGAGAGAGAGAGAGAGAGAGAGAAAGGCTACCTCCATTTGTCTATATAGTTCCTTCTTCCCTTGAGATGCATTTTCAGCCTCTTCATTCACTTCAAGCACTGGCTCCGTCTTTGAGCTCTTGAAAACACTAAATCCTTCTACAGGGTCTAAAACCAATGCAAGCAATCAAAATAAAGTAATGAAAAGATCTCTAAATGCATTCGGTTAAACTTGTTAAAATAACCAAACATATATTCCAGAATTACCTGAAATTGCTGCCTTCCTCTTCCTCTTTTTAACAGGCTTTACCACCACCTCCACCTCAGGGTCTTTGTTTTCAGGCAACTTCTCTTCGGAATCATTACTTGACTTTTTTTCCTAAAAAAGAACAGAATGCAACAACAATTAGGTACATGCATACTGCTCTCACAATTCCAAGATCCTAGTTCACATCTATAAATTTGCATGTGTCAAGGATCCATATGTACTGAATGGTAACTTGAAAGCATCAAGTTATTTTACACTAAGCGGTATAGAATATAGCAATGTTATATAAAGAGAAGTACACTTTTGCAGAGCGAAACTCCAAAAGCCAAGAAAGCCCCCTCCTATCCACAAAAACAAGATGGAGAAACAAGAAACTTGCTCATGAGTTTGAAAAAACCAGCGGTCGTTTATAAGCCACTCTATCGAATTAGGGATTATAACTTATAAGTTCATTCACCTCTTTGGGTTCTAGAAAGTCGAGAAATCATGTGGAGGTTGAATAGGTAGCCAGCCATGCTAGTTCCTTCTTGCTGAGCATATTTAGAACATTCTGAATTATCTACCTCTATAGCATGGTTTATGGTGTTTCAATCAATCAAAAACCTTTGCTTCGTATGAAACGACATTATTTCATTCCAAGGAAGCAATTTGTGTTATGATGCTAATACTTGTTGGGACATCCAGTGATTTGGGTGCTTTTGAACACTTATTAGATCAAGGCTCTAATTGCAATTAGTCTATTACATTTCTCAAAACCAAAAACTCCACATCTGAATTCTGATATCACTGCTTTCTTATAATTTTCAACCTATTATCTATAAATTGTACGGAACTCAAACTCCAAAACATTACACATCACCTAAAAGCCCTAACATTCATCCTCGCAGTAATCACATCAGACACAATCAACAACCAAAAGCGATTCAACTTCTCAAATTAACGGAAACTTAAACATAAGCAATTCACCTAATCAAACAAACAGTAACTTGAATTCCACATCGAAGAACTTCAATACTTTTTTAACGATGAAACTCACGGAAACTTAAATTCGACATCGAAAATCTTTGATGTATTCTTCAACAATAAAATTTACAGCCATAGCTCTAGAAACTTAGGTATGAATATTTTACCTTAAACCTAGCAAAATCACCGGAGAATTTCTTCCGGTTGAATGTGATGCCCGAGAAAAGAAAAGAAGGATCCGTCATTCGTAAACCCTGAGATCCTTTGCTTTTATCAATTTCACCACGCAAAGATCAGCAATTTCTTGAATGGCCTGGAAACTAGGGTTTAGAGGACAACGAAACTATAAACCTCTGTTCGGAAAACCAGAACATAGGTTTAAAACTTTTTATTGTAGAAATAACCCTGAACTATGCCAATTGCCAATATATACCCCCAAAAACACATTATTGCAATTTATACCCTCTGTTATCATATTCACCTTTCTAAAAGGCTCGCCGCGACAGACGCCATGGCGCGCCGTGACTTAAGACTTGTGTCTCACGCCACATTATGTTTGTGGCACGCCATGACCTAATGTGCAGTCTTTTGTAACACGATATTGGTTTTTCTTCATGTTTTAATGTCTTATTTGCTAGTTTTTTAATATATAACCTAATTTACCTTGTTTATTATCATTGACTCGTCGATTAATAGTACAAAATATATGTTTTTATATATAATGTTATATATGATATAGAGATTTTCCGCCATAAGTCACGTACCGATAAACGTCATGGCCTCGCCATGGCTTCTAAGACTTGAGGTTTGGTTTCGCCGCCACGTCACGCCATTTAGAACCTTGATCATATTGGATACATACATCAATAAATGAGCGACAAAATAATATGTTTTGCGACATGGGATTTTGTGTCAAGGATTACATAGATGGAGGGTAATAGTTATTTTTGTCATTTAGGTTATTAGTGTTTTTCAGCAACCAAACAACTTAAAATCCATACACAACTAAATTTTCACAAACAATTTAATTCATAGCTTAATGAAAACACTTAACCAAGCAACCATTAATTGTTTGAATAATACATAAATCTATACAATGATGATATTCAAATTCATGATCTTGCATTTGTTATGAAAAAACTACCAAGTGTTTGAATAAACCTATCTAACAAAAAGCAAGATGCATATTTCGATTACATTTTACATATTTTTCAATTCTTTTTGTTAAAAACGATTTAGCAAATTTGTCTTTTAAAACAATATTATGTTTAAATTTCATTTGAATTGAACGAGTCTTTGCCAACCCGCATAAGATGGATCAACAGCGTTGCTGAACAGCTGAAGATTGAAAGTCGAATCCTCTCCTAACGTGCTATAAAAATGTCCCAACGATGTAAAAGTTCTATTATAGGCCAAGCGGATTATTGCTCCATCGAACCTTTCGCTAATTTTGTTTTGGTTTGACAAGCATGTTTCTACCCATTAGGTCTCATGTTCAAAGTGAAAGCCATTAACAATATGTACAGATTTAAGATCATGTGAGACCAGATTGTTTTCGTGACACCGGATAAATAACATTAAACATTCACAACAAAACGATTGAAGGTAAACCATCACAAAGCTTTTGTTGTGAACGTTCAGTTTTTTTTTACCTTCACAATGTTTTACTATGAAGTTTAATTGTTATTTTGTAGTCTCACGGGTTCACCAACCCTATATATAGGGGTCTTCATTTGAGAACCCATGTGATAACCTTGAGAACCGGTGCATCATGTGCTATTTCACATGTTTTTTTCTTTCTACGACTTGGATTTAGTGTATTTGATTATATACATGTTACATAATGTGGACATTTTTATGTGTTTGTAAAATAAGACGTACACTAAAAAGTTTATGAACCATACATATGAAACAAACACATTATAAAACAAGTTAACATGTATTCGAGAACACTTACGAGTCTCCAAATTATTTAACCCAGAATAAAAATTAAAATGAATGAACACAAATCACTAAGGTTACTAATCTAATTATATATTTAACAATAACTTTTTGTTTTGTTTTTTCCCCTTAAATGTTGCTAGACATAGAAGACAGTCGATAATTATATGGTGATAATAATGTGATTTTGCTACGATAACCCTTTGATAAATCGGACTTCTTATAATTATATTCCAAATGGGAGATACCGGTACAGTCCAGGCTCCCACAAGATTTAGGGTTCAAACATCATTTGTACGAGCATTAGCCGTATGTATGTGATATACTAAAAATTGAAGCATATATATAGTCTCATGGCTTTAACTCAGCGGTAAGTTTTTTTTTTTGGGTATGCCTAGACTAATCTCTTGGCAATTTATGACGGTAAAACATCAGCCCTGATTAAACCTCAGTGGCCACAAGTTGTGTACGTCTGGATTCGAACCCTGGACAGATGAGATACGCCACAGCTCTTGTGGTTAACTCAGCGGTAAGTTGATGAGTGGAAAGTCTATGTTCAACTCCAGACACCACCCTCATGATGGTTACAAGATGAGTACAGTATTGTGGAGAGCTGCAGAAGGTGGGAGTCATACGCTTGTTTACGCAAAACATAAATATATACTCAACCGAAAGAAGAAGAAGAAAAAAACTTTATTCAAGTTTGAACAAGTTTAACCACCTGGTATAAAAATGTTACATGACCAACTGGTCGATACAAATTGGTTTCTAGTGGTCGAGCCCATAGTCCTCTCCGAAATACTTGTCGACCAACTGATTAGCCATGTTTCGGAGGTCTTCGTTCTCGTGAAACTGGAACCGTTCCATAGCATCAATCCCATCCTCTTTCTCGACCAGCTGTTGTCCCTCACCGTTGGGCATCCCACGTAAGACCTGCAGATTAACCAGAAATCTGTTACTTGAACTCTATATTGCAATGAAACGGATGCATTATGCAATTACTCGCTAAAAAATAAAATTCAAATTATGTTTGAAAAAAATAGAAATTTCAATAATTTGTAATCATATAAATTTGTAGATAAATGATTAAACCAAACCGCAAAAACCTAGTATGTCCCACCTGGAGGAGGGGAGCGGGGGTGGGATGTAGTAATTTGAAATCGGAAGGATTTGGAATCTTTGATGTGTTTGGTTTGTAGGTTTTAGAATGGAATTGGATTGCATTCATTATAGATAATTTATAAAAAAAAAACAAATTATAAATGATTAAATTACCTTTTATTAGTTGATTATTACAAAACGAATGCTTTAAACATTTTTTAGTGTAACAAATAATCTTTTTCCCCAGTTAATTGGGCAAAAAGTTTTACCGACAACCCTAACCAGCCCCACATGGAACCTGCCTACAAGGACACCAATGTGAGGGGGCATTTTTCGGCTCACTAAGCGGCTGAGGCCAGTGGAGGGGCCTGGGATCGAACCCAGAACCTGGGCAAAGTCACCCCACCCCTTTGCCAGCTGAGCTACACGCTAGAGGCTTTTTCCCCGGTTAATGTAACAAAGTTTCAAAATTTTCCTATTTTGTATCCATTTTGAATGGTAACTTGTTGATCTTGAAACATATGATGACGTGGATACTCGTTTACGGAAGGGTTATGGCGAACTTGACATCCATGTCATCAAATGTTACAAGATCAGCAGGTTACCGGTCAAAATGTGTAAAAAATAGAAAATTTTGAAACTTTGTTACATTTGATTGGGAAACAAATCTTTGTTACACTGAAATAGGAATTAAACCAAACTTTGTTGCATTTTAATGCATTTTGCCCTTTTTTAAATGAAAACAATTCTTATAAAAGAGACGTTGGAAATTACCAGCTCCATGAATTGTAGTCCAAGTCTTGCAGCTTCAATATCAGCAGATCTAACCAAATCGATAAAACCACGAAGGCATCCACTTCTAACGAATGAAACCAAGTGATCAGATATCAAACTCGACCTTCCAGAACCTTCTGCTGGAGCGACACAGAGGTTACCGACAACGTATGCCACTTCCTTTTTGATGTCGAATGGTGCTGTTGAAAGAAGCTGTATTAATAACGGCAATGCTTCACTCTTGTATATCAATTGCTTGTGAGCCACAGAACCCGCGGCTATATTTGATAGCACCCAAGCAGATTCCTGCAAAAGGGAAATTTTAACACAAACTGTTGAGATATATGGAACCCCTTTGAATCTTCTCTCTCTCTCTCTAAAAGTGACCCATAGAGAGAGAGAAGAGGTTTATACATATTTATGTATATATAGGGTTGGGTTCCGGTGAGAAGTTGAGGCTAACGTGAGAAGCGTGAGAATTGATTTTCAACAGATAGAGAGAGGGAGTTCCTACATATATGCAAGCTTAATGTGCCTTGTCTAGCCGAGGTCGGACTCCAACACGAACGTATAATCAAGGGGAGAGATAGAAGAGCATACCTTCTTTAAGACACGATGCTCACTTTTCAGACACTTGCTTAATGCCCGTATGATATTATCTGCATAAGTTTACAAAATATTGGTGCTCTATATAAAAGATCTGGGCAACTCATATTTGCTTTCGATTACTCCATCCATCCCAAATAATGCCATTATTTTAGTATGGATAGAGTAACTTATTTCACATCGGATTTTTTTACTTTAAAAACCAAACCAAACTCCCTAAGGGTCCGTTTGGTTTGTCGGAATGTTTTGAGGGATTTCGATTTTGTGGAAAGATTTGACATTCGAAGGAGTTGGAATCTTTAGTGTGTTTGGTTTGTAGGATTTGGAATGGAATTAAATTTTGTTCTTTAAAAATAATTTATAGAAGCAAATTATAAAAATAATTAAATTTCCTTTTTATTAATTGACTATTATAAAAAAAGTGTTCTTAACATATTTTAAAACATCATTACAAACAAATCCTAAGAAATCCCACGAAATACCAACAACCCCCATAAGATACTTTAAATCCCATGTTTGTGGGATTTCATTGAAATCCGGGATTTCAATTTCGGACCATCCTTTAAATCAAACACGAGATTGGAATGGAATCCAATTCCAAATCCCACGAAATCCCGCAAACCAAACGGCCCTCGGTATATCCCGCTCTAGAGCAGGGTCTTGGAGGGTGGGATGTACACAGACCTGACCTCTACCCCAAAGGACAAATCAGTTGTTTCCACGAAGACACCCAACTTGTGCAAGAGCGTAATGGATTTTTTTTGACTTCTGGTATAAAATAAGCGATCTGGAGTATTTTAGTGCAGAATTACTATATAGCCCGCCACTAGACCAAGAACAAGGTGATAGCAAACAAAAAGAATCAAAAAGATAAAGAAACTAGCCTGTGATTTCGTGTCCAACAGCAAGAACAGCATTCGTTGTGTAAGCATCACCTGCTATGAGATTACCTAAACTCCTTAGCACCTGCATGTATATTTATATATATATGTGTGTATGTATAGAAAAGAGAACGCCATAAATGCATGAAAAGATGGATCGATGCATGGATTATAACTAGCTGGAGTTTCAAAAAAGTGAATTGTTTCATTAAAACTGAAAAAAAAATATAATCCCCAGTGAAGATTTGTACATAATGAACCACAAGGGGATTTGTACATAATGAACCACAAGGGCTGTGGCATACTGGTTAAGGCCTTGTGGGATGTGGCGGAATAACCCATCTGCCCGGGGTTCGAATCCAGGCGTACACAACTTGTGGCCACTGAGGTTTAATCTCAAGGCTGATGTCTTACAGTCATAATTTGCCAAGGGATTAGTCTAGGCATAGCCTAGGACACCCTTTCAAAGAAAAAAAAAGATTTGTACATAATGCAATGAAACATTAACATATATTAAAGCTACTTCAGAATCAAAGAAGATACAACCAGATATTCCTTCTGTCCGAAAAACGAGTCCACCGTTAAAAAAAATCCCGGAAAAAGTTGGCATATGCAATAATGCAAATTTTAATATCAACTTAAGTTAAAAGTTCCTAGATTTACCCTTTTTTAGAAATTTAAATGCGTCGTAATTTCATTAATTTGGATTGTAAAATTATTTAAAATACTGTTTTTTTAACTCGACTCTTTTGAGATGGGGACATAAGACCGAAGAACGTATTAGCAATAATGAAAAGTTAGCAAATGTTTTTTTGTTTGTTACCGGAATGAGCAATTGCAAACTATTGGAGGAGGCCAATCGTTCGACAAGTAACTGAAGAAGATCGGTTTTCACGAGAACGCTAGTAGCAATAGTTGAAAGAGCAGAAAGATATACCACAACCCATGCTATTTCAGTCGCTAATTCGTCGTCCCTATTCATCACACATAACAAATAAGTAGAAGAAAACAAAGATCTTTATATACATGTTAATAAGCACGCGAGGGATGTGTTAATAAGCACGCGAGGGACGGGGTGGCACAACAAAATAATATTATGATTGTAAATTTGTAATATAAAAAAATAAGGGGATAAACCCTTTTAATATTGTTAATTGTATATTTAGTGTATATTGGGCTACAGCCCATGGGCCTTGTTTAGGTATCTTTTAGGGTTTGTATCTTGTATATATAGAGGGTTCACCCTCCTAGTTTTTCTACATCAATATAGAATATCAGTTACTTTTACAAATATTATAAATTATCTTAAAAATTAAACATGCATTAGGCTCGTTAAAAACTCGACTTGTTAACACCCCTACTTGTAGTATTGCATCAAACACAAGTCACATATAGGGGTGTAAATGAGTCGAGCTTCTAACGAGCTACTCGAGCACGGGTGTAATAATTATCTAGCTCGTCTCGAACACAAAATAAAGCTCGCTTAACTTAACGAGTTGAGCTCCATAACACCAGTGTAAATGAGCCAAGTCGAGCATACACTTTTTCGAGCAAGACAAATGTATATGTTTATAAATTAAATAATCAAAATATAAAAATCATCAAGCTTGAGTACATAAACGAGTTAATCAATCTCAAATTCGCGCTCATAAACCAGCATCGAGCTCAAGCCCAACTTTGAAATAGTTAATCGAGCTCGAGTAGATCTCAATCCTGGTATTATTTTTTCGAGTCGAGCTTGAATAACCTGCTACTCGACTCGACCCGGCTCGTTTACGACCCTAGTCACATAGCCCTTATGCATCTAATGAAGAAGTTGAATGTGAGTTTGTTGTCATAGGCCACATTGTTCACATGAGATTGGAGCCACATCCGCCCCCGTGAGTTAGATCGCCTAGAAAGCATACTTCAAGAAAGGCCGCTTGATGAACTAGGATTTTCTAGGGAGTTGTAGAGTTCTCTAGGATGTTCTATAACTTCCATGTATTTTCTATGATTGCCGAGAACACTCTAGAATACCCTTTGATGCTTGTAGTAACTAGATTGTTTTTTATGAAGAACCTAAAGAGCTCTTATGATTTTAGGGGTTGTTTACTCCTTTTTTCCATTAAACCATGTATGGTTAAGTTGTAAGTCAGAATAAATTTGTCCGTACGGACAAAAATGCATTGTTGTTTTTTTTTCCTGAATCAACTGTCTGAATGACAAAAATGGCCATGTGTGATATGGGAATTTATATTGAGGACGAAGGGAGTACAAGGGGCCGTTTACTAAACGCTTACCCGGTAAGTGCTTACCGTGTCACTTTACCTTACAGATGAACATGACAAAGATTGAGAATTTACCGGGTAAGAGCAATGACAAGAACCGAGAGTCTTACCCGGTAAGTGTGAGTGACCGACTTACCCGGTAAGCGCTTACCGGATAAAAATGTTGCATTAGATGCCGTTTTAATGGCCTAAAATCTTACCCATAAAGTGTTGATTTTTACCGGTAAGCGCTTACCGAGTAAGCGTTGGGTAAATGGCCCCTAAGGGATAGTTTATCTTGGAAACTAATCATGTACTTCATTTAAGACGAGGGAAGTACGTGATTCAAGCAATACATAATTCACAAAAAATCATCGTAAGATGCAATTACACCACATTAGTGACAATTCTATCATGATGGTGTGTCAACAACTTACGATTTCCTCATGTGTCTTAGTATGGCATCCACTACGCCATCGATTTTAATGAGTTCGGTTGCAGCCTTCGGGTCCGGTCCCTAAATCCACAAACACAATTTAAATTAGGTAAGAGAACAAAATTGTTCCGCAACATTCCATACAAATTGAGCTGCTAAAGAAGTTCCAAGTAGAGTGGAGCGGTTAAGAACCTTAATCAGGTTCGATAATGCCCAAGCAGCGGTTCGAACCGTCGAACCCTTGTTTGGCAACATCATTTTTGCAAGAGGAAGCAACGCTCCTTGAGAAATGAGAATATGTCTCAACTCTTCCCCTTCGCCAGCAACATTTCCTAATGCCCATGCACACTGCTCCGCAACGGGCAATGAACTCTTCTCTAGAGATTAATTTATAAACGAAACGTTAGGGGCTGTTTGGCAGTTGCTGAATGATTTTGTGCAGGATGATTAAGTGGTCAGAATGATTAAGAGGCTCTTATGATATAGTGCAAAATGAAATATGGTTATTTGGTAATGGCTAAGAATCAAATTAGGGCTCTGAATGATTAAGGGAGGCCCAAGATACAAAATCATTCAGAGGGTTTTAGAACCATTATGAGGCAGACTTTTTCTGCCAAACAAGATTCACCTCTTAACGATTCAGAAGTTGCCTCTTAATGGAACTATTAAGAAGTAAACAAACAGCCTCTTAGACAGTGAAGTAATGTCACATAACAATAATAAGCAAGGCAGAATTTACGGGATAAAAGCAATTGTTTTGTGAATTGTGAATAATTTCAATCATGTCAACATATATGGGACCACCACAAAATGGTTAAGGGAAACGAGAAAGAAGGGCTACACAAACAGACCTTAAAATACTATCAGACCTTTTATACAATTTTCCATAATTACACAAACTTACAGCCGAAATATATATATGCACAAACAGAGCATATTTGCGCTTATTAGAGCCAAAAAGATTAGACTGCCCTTCAAAAGTTACCACAAGTTTTCAGATATGTAAATACTGATGTTGTATTCAAAGAATAACTTCACGTGGGCTGCATAGAATCTTGACGTTGGTTATTATCCCTCATAACTACAGCTAATATATGAGCAAGGACTTGTGTCAAATACTCAAATCCAGGTATCTTATCACTGACCTCCGATATGAGCAATAAGTAATGGTAATGCTGGCAACAAAGCTCTCGTTTCTTCAGGTTTTCCAGCAGCTATGTTCGTTAGACACCAAGCCGCTTCAAGCAACTGCGTTATGGACCCAAAAATGAAAATTAAACCTTAAAACATAGTACACAGACACCATTTATTTGTACCTTAATGCTCTCCTCAATCTATATATATAGCCATATAGGATCAGGTTCATTGGAAAACCGCCAAAAAATGAAAAACTGAGGAATACACCGGTAACAGTTCATCTGGACCGTATGCACATTGGCATACAAGTAATTTGTAAGCAAGTTGTCCAGTATGCACATGTGCATAACAGCTTCAATTACTTGTATGCACATGTGCATACCGTCCAAATGAATGGTTATTAGGGTGTTCCTCAATTTTTCATTTTTTGGGGGTTTTCCCTTGAACCTCTCTCTCTCTCTCTCTCTCTCTCTCTCTCTCTCTCTCTCTCTATATATATATATATATATATATATATATATAGGCTCAGGTTCAAGGGAAAACCTCAAAAAAACGGAAAACTGAAGAACGGGCTACTATAGCCCTTCATCTGGACGGTATGCACTTGTGCATACAAGTAATTTGAAACATGCACAAGTGCATAATGCACTTGTGCATAAAAAACAAAAAGACAACATAATTTACCTGTATGTACAAGTGCATACCGTCCAGATGAAGGGCCACCAGGGTGTTCTTCAGTTTTCCCTTTTTTTGAGGTTTTCCCCTGAACCTCCCTCTATATATATATATATAAGGTAAATAAAAAGGTATGTTTTTACCTGTTCATCCTGGGAGCCAAATGAAAGACATTGTGCAAGTAAAGGTATTGATCCAGATTTAAGAGCAATCTCAACAGGAGGAAACTCGGATCTAGACAATAGACGTCTTAGTTCCGAAAGAGCAATAACCTTCCTTTGGACTGCACCCTTCCCCCTAAAGGTAATCAAATAGAATGAAAACGATATAAAGTTTACCCAAAGATTGCATAAACGAGAATATAGCATCCAAGTGATTTGAAGTGGAACTAAGAAATGGGGCAGAGATGCTAGACTCCATAGTAACATACAAGGTGGTTCAAATCAAATGGAAACAGCTTGAATGTTGGAAACGTGGAAACATATCTCAACCGTTGGATGGATTTGATCCAATCATCCAAATGATATGATTAAGAAGACGATTACAATATTATTTTAAGACAAACAATGATCCCCCTCCACCGTTTGTAATCAAAATAGGTGAAATATAATCAAAATTGGAGGCAAACAAACTATACCAAAAACGAGCACTTTATTATCTTTAATTTGACATTCATATTGTTATATCTTTTTTCATTCCTTTTTTCGTGTTTTCACCTTTCAGGTTGGTTCCATTGAACCGCCCCCTAGTAACATAGTGGATATATACATGTCCATACACATATACAAGCATACTCAACAAACATACCCCAACAATTTCACAGTTGCATAGATAGAATTCATCAAACTTTAGATAATAATTAATTAATTATAATGAATTAACTTACTGAAAGGCAACTGCTAGCTTCAATTCTTCGACAGCCGAAGATGTTTGAGCCTCTACAATCGATTGTTCTTCTTCAATTATCATGTCACTATCAATGGGAACATCCATATCACTGCTAACTCCCACTCTACATAATCGTTTGGTTCGAAACATAGCTTCTCTTCTTTCTCTACCCACTGAAACAGCATTTTGCCTTCTCCTTTGTGCAGCAGCATTCCCAACTACATTACCGAATTAGCATTTTTTAGCACAAGCACTAGGACTAAACGTGTGTATGTACCAAGTACATGTAATATTTTTGCAAATAGATTATTGGGTCATTAAAACAAACAGTTTATCTACATGTATAAGGGTCAGTTCAGGGAAAACCGCAAAGAAAGAAAATGAAAAACCGAGGAACACCACCCTAGTAACCGTTCATTTGGACGGTATGCACACGTGCATAATGCACATTGGGTAATTAAAACAAACAGTTTATCTACGTGTATAAGGGTCAGGTTCAGGGGAAAACCACAAAGAAAATGAAAATTCGTGGAACACCACGGTAACCATTCATGTAGACGGTATGCACAAGTGCATAATGCACATTGGGTAATTAAAACAATCAGTTTATCTACATGTATAAGGGTTAGGGGGTCAGAATAAAACCCCAAAAAAGTGAAAATTTGAGGAACATCCTGGTAACCGTTCCTCTCGACGGTATGCACATGTGCATAAAAAAACAAAAAACAGTTTTAACTACTTGTATGCACATGTGCATACCGTACAGATAAACAGTTACAATAGTGTTACTGTGTTACTCATTCTTTTTTTCATTTTTTTGGGGTTTTCCTTGAACCTCCCTCACATGTATAATTCCGGTTTCCAGTGTTGAATTGGTCGATTTGTCAGTCAATACTCCAAATTACCCCCAAGTTTTAGCGTAATCCTTCAAATTCAATTCCTCCTCAAAGTAAACAATTAAATCTCCCTTCATCCTCTATATCATTTTCTTCCCCCAAAACCAGATAGAATTTAGTAAATATAAGTAACTTTAGAAGTCAATCATGGTAAGGGCTCAAATGAAAAAACAGCGACATAGAGTTGTTTCATCATAAAAAAAGAACACATGAAGCTATAATCTACTTAATTTGTTCAATCAACATCCTCAACAACAATAACATAAAACGAAAATCTACAAAAAAAGACCTCAAATCACCAACAGGAACAGGTGAATTTGAGCGGTAAAACGGAAAACAGATGACCTGGATTCTTGATGGGGTCTCTCCTAGGTGTCGCTGCGCTTTCATCGGTCATTGCTTTGACTCCGAAAACGAAGCAAGTTCAGGTTTTCAAAAAGCAAAACTCTCTGCAGTAATGGTAGAGAGTGAGACACCAAACTCAAATGGATCCAAATTTAGGGGTTTGTAAGATACGGGTTCCATTTTCAAATCTACCGTTAAAGGGGGTAAATCGTATACGGTATACGTATCGCTAATGTAGCCCGAATAACGGGTTTTGGTAGGGGTGTCAAAAATAACCGAAATCAAATAACTCATTCGAATCGAATGAAATTTGGGTTAAACGGTTTTGGGTTATTCGATTTTCGAGTTAAACGGTTCGGTTAATCGAATAAGAATCCTTATTTGGTTCGGTTTTCGGTTAATTTATTTCTAATTCGGCTAAACATGATATATATATCATGTTTATAAAAAATAATCCAAATACATGTTATACTATTATTATTTTACATCTTTTATTGCTAGATAATATATTTTATTGATAGTATATAAAGTTTTTATTAGATTACGTTTTTTCTTTGATTTACAACGTCGGATTAAAAAATATCATTCGGTAGATATTGGTTCTTAGATGGTGTTTTTACTTAATATAAGCCTATTATTGAGTATTATTGTATGATACAAATATATATTAAAAGTAACGGACAATTAATTATATAAATTTATCTAAGCAAGTATTCAACGAAAAAATATAAATCCTTATTCGGTTTAACCGGTTACCAAACCGAATAACCCGAAAACTGAATAAACCGAAGCTTATTTGGTTTGGTTATCAGTTAATTTTATAAAAGCTAAAAAGCCGATTAACCCGAACCGAATAACACCCCTAGGTTTTGGTACACCAGATATTACCGTCTCATGTTTGGCACGACTTTTATGTGGAACAGGAACAAGGTGGAACAGACTTATGTTTTACCAATAATGAAACAGTTGATGTAGAAGTAGGCAGCTGTGTAAAGTGGTTGAGGTCGAAGACTTGAACCAGAAGGTTGGAAATTAATAGAACACCTTGTAGGTGTGTTAAGAGGGTGGGGATTGATCATTTTGAATAAGCGTTCTATTTACGAGGTATGGAGGGATTCGTAGAATGATGAGGTATATAGCACAATCGAAGCGAGTGTGTAGATTTTATCAGTCGGTAAGAAAAGTGTGGTGTCTATGTAAGGGCTCGAATCGTAAAGAGCTAGTTGGAACGTTTGTGTTTGAACTAATTGAGAACTCGTGAGTTATAGTTCATCAATTTGGGAAAAGAGTACTTAGCGAGATAGATTTGCTTGTGTTTACGGGAGGATATGAAGACAGGTTTGAATTGTGTACGAATGACCATGAGAGGTTTGGTCTTCAGTGTGATGTTATGAGTGAGGAATGTACAATTATGTAAAGGCGTTAATTGCCAAGTTAAAGGTACCAGCCAGTATCGTGGTAAGGTGGCGTTAGAAAGAAAGAAAGCATCAGATGGAAGCTTTTGGGGGTTTCGGATGAGATGTACGATCTATTAACCAGATTGTTGGAGCACATAATGTGTAAATTGACTTTATGGTGTGACTATGTTCGGGATAGAAGGACGGAGTAGTGGTGTGAGATTACTCACAGGAGAAACCAAGTGTTTTTGGTTGTAAGAGTCGCTAAGTAGGTATATGTTGGGATCATCGAAAGTTTAAAGAGGATGAAGAGTGTGTTAGCCAAAGTGTGTTATAGTAGATGCCAAATCTCTAAAGAGCATGAATTGTTTCTTCTGGGCGAGGGAATGATCCTAGAAGGAAACAATTTGAAATTTGGTTATGTTTAAAGAAGGACATGATGTTGATTATGGGTCAGAGTGGTAGTACGATCATTAGTTGATTTGAAACGTCATGATAGATGTATAAGCCTTGATTGGTTGATTAAAATTTTAAGGATTAGTTAAGTAATGACATTTAATTGTTATTATAGGATGTGCTACAATCCTACCGAAATCCTTACTGAGAATTGTTAAGGGAGAATCGATATGTCAAAGTGAGAAGTTGATGACAGTATGATGGAATAAGTAATTTTCCATTTTTTGCAAATTGTGAATTGTTGGGTCACAAATGGGAGCTGTTAATTAAGGAAACCAGTTTAGACTAAGGAATCTTGCGATTACCAAAACATGGAGATTTTGATATTAAGTTGTTAAATATGATGATTTATGGTTAGTAGAAAGGAATGAACTGAGTCTCAATTGGAGTTCATCTTTTGAAATAAGTTGATAATTGTAATTGAAATGAGTTGGTCATGCTTGTGATAAGAGAAGAAATTGCATTGTTTTGTGCGGTAAGGGTCGGCGGTTATATTGCACTAGCCGAGAAAGACAGTTGAGTTCGGAAACGGTAATGTGGTCTTGAACCAGACAAGAAAATTGAGAATTTTTTGGGAAGTATTATTGAGATTGACACACTGATCGTTAAGGAATTATTTAAAGTAAATCCAAGTAAGAAAACGGGGATGACATTATGTTTATCTACCTGATTTTTGTGGTCATGGTTTTTTAATCGAAAGAATATTGGAACCTGAGGTTCGTGAGGTCCCTAAATCAATAAAACTGTTGAGAAGAGGAAATATAAGATGGTTGGGTTTCCTGTTATAATCTGAGATTGTAAGCTTAATCGGAGTTGCGCAACGAAAGCACAGATTTATGCTGTTGTTGTTTTGTTATTAGAAATATTTATTCCGAGAGTTGAGGTTAAGCTTTGATAATCAAATTTTCATTGGATATCTTTAGAGTGAATTCCGGGACGGAATTCCATTAAGGAGGGGAGATTGTAATAACCCAAAATGTAATTTACATTAAAGAGAAGTTAGGGGTGTTCTTTTTGTCTATTTCGAATTTGTATGAGGGTAAAATGTGAACATTTGGGGAAATCAATTCCCTTTTCTCTTGGAGTGCGCCGTTTTTTATTTTAGTTTAGGAATCAGATGTTTGTTTTAGGGTTTTATGAAACCTGCTTCGAGAGAGAGAGAGAGTAAAAACGCAGAAAGGAAGAAAATTCCTTGGGAGATTTGTGTGTTTTTCGTGAAGAGAAATAAGAGAGACGAAGGGAGCAGCTGCGTGAGAGAAAGAGAGAGTCGAAGAGAGAGAAGCAGCGAGAGAGAGAGTCGTCGAGATAGAAGTTGCGAGAGAGGAGAGAGGCAGCGAAAGATGGAGATGGTGGCTGGGGTTCGTCGCCGGCAGTTTGCTGCTGGTGGTGGTCGCCGGTGGTGATGGCCGAGTTGGCAGCAGCTTCCCGTTTCGTGAGGTTCAAATCTGGTAAGAAACCACTCCTTTGTGTGTCCTCTTTTGCAAGTATTGTAGATTGGTAAGTTCTAGTTGATCTCAGTTTTGTAAGTTGAGAAAACAAATGAGAGTATTAATATAGAGTTTAATTCTAATCTTTATATGATATTGTTGAAGTTAACTCAAGTGTTGATTGTGGAGACGGGTTAAGAGTATAAATGGGGATAACACTAATCAGATGACTTAAATAACTGATTTAGACTTAAATTGGAAAGTATGAGGTCGAGGTCATCGCATGCTAATTCTGGTAAGAGATTGTTAGAAAAATCATTTTTATCGTTAGGCCGATTAAATTGAAGTAATAAGGTTTTGTTCGTAATCGCAATTACCGGTACTTGTCATGGTTTACCGGTACTTGTAATTTTGGTTTACCGGGACTTGCAAGATTTCACCGGTATGGTTTGTTGGGCCGAACATGAATCTTTAAGTGGACCGTAATATAAATAATGAAATAGAATGTTTGAGGTTGGGTTTAATGGATTTACAAAGTTAAGAAATGTTCAAGATTAATTCTTTCTTTTGGGTTTATTGGGCCGAATAGAGTGTTGGGCCGAAAGAATTATTAAGTCTTTTTGGGCTTAGTTATTAATAAAGTTTATAAGTATAATAAAGGCCTAGTATGTAATTGGTAGCCTATTTATTTATTTAATTTGGGCCACATTATTGGTAACATGATCTAATATTAATGTTTAGCATCCAGTGTTATTACTGGTATGTTGAGAATCTAGAGTTGAGTAAAGTAAATGATCCGTTGTAGCATTTCATTTGAATGGGTAAGCAAAGACCCTTAGTATGATTTTTGGACTAGAAGTGTAATATACCAATTTAGATAAATTGGTGTTGAGTTCAGGATTTAACTCAATTAATAGTTGAGCGAATTATGATGTACGTTTATTAATATAATAGGTGTTCCACCTAGAGATCAAAAGTTTAAGCGAGGAGCTTTGGAGCGAGCCAGCCAGGTTAGTTTTTCTAACTAAAATACGTGACTTTGCGTGTTTCCAAAGGAAAATGATTCTATGAAAATGCCCTGTTAACTTACATGAATTTTACGTAAACGAAAGCTTTATGTTTTACGGATCAAGGTATGTTTATGAGCATGATTTATTTACCAGCTTTTACGAATGTTTTCCGTGAAAAGTATGCTCCACTGAAAAGATTGTTTAGCAAGATGAAATGGATTGTAACGGTTATACGGCTTTCATGTTTTATGTTTATGATGAACTATGTGAATGCTATGTGGAGTCGGTCGCACGGTGGGGTCAGGGTACCTTGGGATCTCATATTCCTTGGGCATATGGAGGTTAGCTTGTAGGTTGGAATTCGTTTTCTCCTACATGAAGGAACGAGGGCTCCATTTGGATTTCGGCGTAGACGAGAGGGTGTCCGCTAGGCCCCGATCGGAGTGGCTTATGCGACCCTGAACCCTGTGTTTGACCTTGGATGATGTTTATGAGAAAGATGTGAAAGTATGTTTTCTATGAAATGATTTTATACTGTGTTAAATGTTTTATGGAGGGAACTCACTAGACCTCATGGTCTAACCCTCGTTTTTCAAAACTAAAACCTTTTCAGGTAAGCTAATAGTAGAAGGCTCAGGTAAGTGAGCAAGAGCAAGATAGAGTACAGATGCAGCTAGAGACAGTACCGGTGCCACTTGTAGTAATAGTTGTTCTCAGTTGTGTATAGGTTGTTTCCGCCAACCGTAGTTATAAATGAATGTAATGATATATATATTGGGACCCAGAATTGTAAATGTTATGACTTAATGTTAGGTTTGCTCATTTGAAATTTTGGGCTTTTACAAATGGTATCAGAGCCATAGTTTAAGGGATTTAGGTGACCGGAGGGGCCTAAACTTAAACTTTGTAGTAGATTTCACAATTGAGAATCAGGAAATGCGCTAGGAGGGCACTATTGTAAATACAGAAGATGCGTTAGGAGGACACTATTATAAAGATAGGACTAATAGGGTACTGAGGACTGTCATGTAAGGTAAGTTTGAGATTTCACCTGGCTAGTGTAATTGCGAACTTACAGGTACATGTATGTGCTTGACCTACCTTATTAACCTACCTAGTGTTTATGTCGTGTTCCAGTACGTTAGAATGTCAACGAGATTCCCGAGGGAAAAGACTGAGACCCCTTGTTGGGGAGTTTCTTGAGAAGTCATTTATGATGTGATGTATGTATACATCGTAGAGAAGAATTATAGTATAAAGTACTATGAGTTGTCTAGAGGTGGCTCTTCGTGGTTTCGGAGAGGATGAATGTTCGAGTTGAGTAGGGCTCCTGTGTCGGGAGAGTCCCAGTTCTAGAAGTCCTAGAATAGATCAGTCAGAATAGTAAGGAAAGACCGTGTCGAAATCTTGAAAGGGGTCGAGGGAGCTCTGACCTCTTAATCGACCTTTTCAATGGTAGGATACATGAAATAAGATGCTTATAGTGAAATGAAACCATGTAGAAGTGGAAAGCGAGATAGTTGCTTAAAACGAAATAGTATGAAAGGGTTGAGTAAGTGAGATGTGGAAGGCGTGTTCCGCAAGTTGTTGCATGACCGAGGGGGCGACCGTTGGTCGTAGGTAGAGTGTCAAGGATAAGCTAAGCGAGTAAAGCAGTTGACCTTGTTAGAGCGAGTAGCCTTCAAATTCAAGTAGAGTCTCATGCATGGTGTCCTTTTATGTAACATGCAATTTTCACGATTGAAGTTAAATGTGTAAAGATAAATTTTGATCGAAAATGAGTCAGAATGTGCACGCGTATGTTTAAAAAAAAGGTGATTTCATTCACATGGCGCAAGGAGGTTTCGAGTTTTATGATTTGTAAAGTATTTCACCCCATTTTATGATAAGTTAAATTGTTACAAAAAGGCCGGGAAAACGTTTGCCAACCAGAACTTTTACAATCAAATACCTATGGATTTATTGATATCATACAGATGAGTGTGAGAACCGAATGATTTACTTGGTGTCGGTAATTCTTCCAAAATGGTGTCAAATGAAAAGGTTTTCATGCAATATATTACTATCGTAATAACATCATCGAATGGAGTAAGATTAAGGTTCACGGGAAGATGCATGCAAGCGATTCTCGAATCGTTGTGCAGGGCATCAAAGTTATAAGAGTAATGGAGTCATGTGCACCCAAGTTGTTTCCAAATGATGTTTAATTGAAAAGGATAAAATGTACGAAATGATTTATTTAACGCGTTGTCATGCATGAAGGTTATGAACTCACTAGGTCATAGAGTATTACATTTTAAGCTGAGGAAGAACTTCAAGAGTGGAGAAATGTCGGACAAATCAGGAAGGAATGTTGTGGCCTTAGTATTTGTGTTCAAGAGGAAAGGTGAGCGGTGGTAAAGTCGGAAGGGAATCATAGTGTCGGTTGTACGAGGGTTTACACCCTTGTGCTGTAGCGGGAAGTACGGTTGTCAAGGGGCGGTTGTGTCCAGGGGAAGAATTAGAAGTCTTTGAGGTGTGAGTATTAACAACTCGTTATAAGTAGGGTTGTGAGGAAGAAACGAAATGTCCTCGGTATTGAATACGAGTTCGAGGTGAGTCTGTAATGTGGATGTTACGTGAATAGGTTTCGAAAAGAGGGAGACATATCACGTAGTTGAGTGTGATATGTTGGAAGGATTAGGTCCTGTAAGAAACTTGTGCTAAAGAATAAGTTAAGAAAGTAGTTACAGGTTGTCAGTTGATGTAGAAGTAGGCAACTGTGTAAAGTGGTTGAGGTCGAAGACTTGAACCAGAAGGTTGGAAATTAATAGAACACCTTGTAGGTGTGTTAAGAGGGTGGGGAGTGATCATTTTGAATAAGCGTTCTATTTACGAGGTATGGAGGGATTCGTAGAATGATGAGGTATGTAGCACAATCGAAGCGAGTGTGTAGATTTTATCAGTCGGTAAGAAAAGTGTGGTGTCTATGTAAGGGTTCGAATCGTAAAGAGCTAGTTAGAACGTTTGTGTTTGAACTAATTGAGAACTCGTGAGTTATAGTTCATCAAATTGGGAAAAGAGTACTTAGCGAGATAGATTTGCTTGTGTTTACGGGGGGATATGAAGACAGGTTTGAATTGTGTACGAATGACTATGAGAGGTTTGGTCTTCAGTGTGATGTTATGAGTGAGGAATGTACAATTATGTAAAGGCGTTAATTGCCAAGTTAAAGGTACCAGCCAGTATCGTGGTAAGTTGGCGTTAGAAAGAAAGAAAGCATCAGATGGAAGCTTTTGGGGGTTTCGGATGAGATGTACGATCTATTAACCAGATTGTTGGAGCACATAATGTGTAAATTGACTTTATGGTGTGACTATGTTCGGGATAGAAGGACGGAGTAGTGGTGTGAGATTACTCACAGGAGAAACCAAATGTTTTTGGTTGTAAGAGTCGCTAAGTAGGTATATGTTGGGATCATCGAAAGTTTAAAGAGGATGAAGAGTGTGTTAGCCAAAGTGTGTTATAGTAGATGCCAAATCTCTAAAGAGCATGAATTGTTTCTTCTGGGCGAGGGAATGATCCTAGAAGGAAACAATTTGAAATTTGGTTATGTTTAAAGAAGGACATGATGTTGATTATGGGTCAGAGTGGTAGTACGATCATTAGTTGATTTGAAACGTCATGATAGATGTATAAGCCTTGATTGGTTGATTAAAATTTTAAGGATTAGTTAAGTAATGACATTTAATTGTTATTATAGGATGTGCTACAATCCTACCGAAATCCTTACTGAGAATTGTTAAGGGAGAATCGATATGTCAAAGTGAGAAGTTGATGACAGTATGATGGAATAAGTAATTTTCCATTTTTTTGCAAATTGTGAATTGTTGGGTCACAAATGGGAGCTGTTAATTAAGGAAACCAGTTTAGACTAAGGAATCTTGCGATTACCAAAACATGGAGATTTTGATATTAAGTTGTTAAATATGATGATTTATGGTTAGTAGAAAGGAATGAACTGAGTCTCAATTGGAGTTCATCTTTTGAAATAAGTTGATAATTGTAATTGAAATGAGTTGGTCATGCTTGTGATAAGAGAAGAAATTGCATTGTTTTGTGCGGTAAGGGTCGGCGGTTATATTGCACTAGCCGAGAAAGACAGTTGAGTTCGGAAACGGTAATGTGGTCTTGAACCAGACAAGAAAATTGAGAATTTTTTGGGAAGTATTATTGAGATTGACACACTGATCGTTAAGGAATTATTTAAAGTAAATCCAAGTAAGAAAGTTGGGATGACATTATGTTTATCTACCTGATTTTTGTGGTCATGGTTTTTTAATCGAAAGAATATTGGAACCTGAGGTTCGTGAGGTCCCTAAATCAATAAAACTGTTGAGAAGAGGAAATATAAGATGGTTGGGTTTCCTGTTATAATCTGAGATTGTAAGCTTAATCGGAGTTGCGCAACGAAAGCACAGATTTATGCTGTTGTTGTTTTGTTATTAGAAAGATTTATTCCGAGAGTTGAGGTTAAGCTTTGATAATCAAATTTTCATTGGATATCTTTAGAGTGAATTCCGGGACGGAATTCCATTAAGGAGGGGAGATTGTAATAACCCAAAATGTAATGTACATTAAAGAGAAGTTAGGGGTGTTCTTTTTGTCTATTTCGAATTTGTATGAGGGTAAAATGTGAACATTTGGGGAAATCAATTCCCTTTTCTCTTGGAGTGCGCCGTTTTTTATTTTAGTTTAGGAATCAGATGTTTGTTTTAGGGTTTTATGAAACCTGCTTCGAGAGAGAGAGAGAGTAAAAACGCAGAAAGGAAGAAAATTCCTTGGGAGATTTGTGTGTTTTTCGTGAAGAGAAATAAGAGAGACGAAGGGAGCAGCTGCGTGAGAGAAAGAGAGAGTCGAAGAGAGAGAAGCAGCGAGAGAGAGAGTCGTCGAGATAGAAGTTGCGAGAGAGGAGAGAGGCAGCGAAAGATGGAGATGGTGGCTGGGGTTCGTCGCCGGCAGTTTGCTGCTGGTGGTGGTCGCCGGTGGTGATGGCCGAGTTGGCAGCAGCTTCCCGTTTCGTGAGGTTCAAATCTGGTAAGAAACCACTCCTTTGTGTGTCCTCTTTTGCAAGTATTGTAGATTGGTAAGTTCTAGTTGATCTCAGTTTTGTAAGTTGAGAAAACAAATGAGAGTATTAATATAGAGTTTAATTCTAATCTTTATATGATATTGTTGAAGTTAACTCAAGTGTTGATTGTGGAGACGGGTTAAGAGTATAAATGGGGATAACACTAATCAGATGACTTAAATAACTGATTTAGACTTAAATTGGAAAGTATGAGGTCGAGGTCATCGCATGCTAATTCTGGTAAGAGATTGTTAGAAAAATCATTTTTATCGTTAGGCCGATTAAATTGAAGTAATAAGGTTTTGTTCGTAATCGCAATTACCGGTACTTGTCATGGTTTACCGGTACTTGTAATTTTGGTTTACCGGGACTTGCAAGATTTCACCGGTATGGTTTGTTGGGCCGAACATGAATCTTTAAGTGGACCGTAATATAAATAATGAAATGGAATGTTTGAGGTTGGGTTTAATGGATTTACAAAGTTAAGAAATGTTCAAGATTAATTCTTTCTTTTGGGTTTATTGGGCCGAATAGAGTGTTGGGCCGAAAGAATTATTAAGTCTTTTTGGGCTTAGTTATTAATAAAGTTTATAAGTATAATAAAGGCCTAGTATGTAATTGGTAGCCTATTTATTTATTTAATTTGGGCCACATTATTGGTAACATGATCTAATATTAATGTTTAGCATCCAGTGTTATTACTGGTATGTTGAGAATCTAGAGTTGAGTAAAGTAAATGATCCGTTGTAGCATTTCATTTGAATGGGTAAGCAAAGACCCTTAGTATGATTTTTGGACTAGAAGTGTAATATACCAATTTAGATAAATTGGTGTTGAGTTCAGGATTTAACTCAATTAATAGTTGAGCGAATTATGATGTACGTTTATTAATATAATAGGTGTTCCACCTAGAGATCAGAAGTTTAAGTGAGGAGCTTTGGAGCGAGCCAACCAGGTGAGTTTTTCTAACTAAAATACGTGACTTTGCGTGTTTCCAAAGGAAAATGATTCTATGAAAATGCCCTGTTAACTTACATGAATTTTACGTAAACGAAAGCTTTATGTTTTACGGAACAAGGTATGTTTATGAGCATGATTTATTTACCAGCTTTTACGAATGTTTTCCGTGAAAAGTATGCTCCACTGAAAAGATTGTTTAGCAAGATGAAATGGATTGTAACGGTTATACGGCTTTCATGTTTTATGTTTATGATGAACTATGTGAATGCTATGTGGAGTCGGTCGCACGGTGGGGTCAGGGTACCTTGGGATCTCATATTCCTTGGGCATATGGAGGTTAGCTTGTAGGTTGGAATTCGTTTTCTCCTACATGAAGGAACGAGGAGTCCATTTGGATTTCGGCGTAGACGAGAGGGTGTCCGCTAGGCCCCGATCGGAGTGGCTTATGCGACCCTGAACCCTGTGTTTGACCTTGGATGATGTTTATGAGAAAGATGTGAAAGTATGTTTTCTATGAAATGATTTTATACTGTGTTAAATGTTTTATGGAGGGAACTCACTAGACTTCATGGTCTAACCCTCGTTTTTCAAAACTAAAACCTTTTCAGGTAAGCTAATAGTAGAAGGCTCAGGTAAGTGAGCAAGAGCAAGATAGAGTACAGATGCAGCTAGAGACAGTACCGGTGCCACTTGTAGTAATAGTTGTTCTCAGTTGTGTATAAGTTGTTTTCGCCAACCGTAGTTATAAATGAATGTAATGATATATATATTGGGACCCAGAATTGTAAATGTTATGACTTAATGTTAGGTTTGCTCATTTGAAATTTTGGGCTGTTACAGCTGTCCCTCCGTACAGCCAAAACTCCACCGGTCCTAAGCCCGGCGAACGTGCACTCGTGTAGTGTAATGCTCATATAAATAAATATAATATACACCCCAATATATCATACTTCATTTATAAACACGTCATCACATTCCTACCACTTATTCATCTCATATATATATATATGCATTCCAGTTCGAAAACGTTTTAAAGTAAAACTCACCTGATTGTAGTCACGTCACTTCTTAATTTTCAAAGTCGTAAGAATCTTCGTCACCAACTTCACATAAATCTGTAATACCCATATACATAAAATATTGGTATTAATCTACTGTACAGGACCCTTAAAGACTAAGAATCTTAAATAATCCAAAATCCTCGACTCATATCGCAACCAACTAGCTGCGATAACCCCTTGTCGCAATACACATCACTTGTCGCAATCAACTAATGCGACACAGTAACTTGTCGCAACCCACTATTGCGACACTTCTTCTTATCGCAACCAACTGTTGCGATACACCACTTGTCTCAACCAACTGTTGCGATACCAATGAGCTTGTCGCAACCCAAGGTTGCGATACTCATGACTGTCGTAAATCACCATAACTGTCGCAACCCACTACTGCGACATTCATAACTATCTCAGTCAACTAAGTTCGTACTTAACCCATAAATTTATCGTTTTTAGACCATGTATGTTTCTGTAATTTTGCAGAAATACCTAAGACCATCAATAGAAACTATCCATAAACTCAGTTTTCCAAAAACATCCACCTTTCATCAAAATCCATTTCTAAACATTTTTAGAAAACTAATAAACATAAAAGAAGGAATTTATATAAGTTATTTACCTTTGATTCTCACTTTGATTCTCACATGCTTCACTTAAGAATTCCAGCTGAATATTTATGCTTATCTTCTTCTTCTTCCTTCCTTTCTCTTTTCTCGCTAATCTCTCTCTCTCTCTCTTTTTGCCGTACAAGAAAACACACACACACACATATACTTTTTGTTTGTTTTTGCTAAATGTCTCTAAGTGAGACACCTCTCATTCTAACCAAAAAGAGGCGGATGTGAATAATATCTTCACATTTACCAAACAAACCCCACACTCCTCTTAATTGGCATAACATATCCTCTAACTTCTATATTAAAATTAAAACTTACCCCTTAACTTATAACTCCATAAAACTAATCCCAAACTTACCTTAAAACCAAAATAATAAAAATTAAATAAATCAATAACGTACCCGGTTATTACACAAGCCTTAGAAGTCACGACGAAACCATGGTATTTCAATACATGACTTATGGGGTCAAATTTCTAATTAATATAAATATTATATATAAAAACATATGTTTTGTAGTGTTACTCAATAAGTCAATAGTAATAAGCAAGTTAAATTAGGTTATATATTTAAAATTTGCAAATAAGACATTAAAAACTTGCAAATAAGACATTAAAAACTTGCAAATAATACATTAAAAACATACAGAAAAATCAAATATTGCACTACGAAAATTGCACATTAGGCCATGACGTGAGACACAATACTTGTGCCATGGCACGTCATGACGGCTGTGCAACGATTTTTTTAGAGCAGCGATCTTCACCGACGATGAACACAACCACCACCACTGGCGACTATTTGTTCCCATCGGATAAGTAACAAAAGCAACTATAAGAAGCAATTGAGTAACTCAGATTTCTCTCTCTCTATAAAAATGGCGATGAATCCATTTATAAGTTCACTTAGTTTGTTAACTTAGTAACTTGTACATGAGTATATGAATAACTAACTATGTGACATATCAGCCTATTCAAGTGGCTTTGGATATTTTAATATCCAAAACTTGAAGAAGACCATTTTACCCTAGCAACATGGGAGTTTGAGCATGCTTGTTGTAAGTTCCAAAACCGAGACGCAAAGAATAAAAAATAAAAAATAAAAAATAAAAAATAAATAGAAATCCCAAACATTGGTCATGTTCATCTCTGATTTCAGCCGTCTTTGCAGTTAATACGAATAGAAGGCTTACATTAGGGCATCCATAATGGTCAAATGGGTAGAATGACTTGATAAATATAAAAAAATATAAAAAATGTGTGGGGCCCACCAAAGACTTGAAAGACTTAAGCATGGCCTCTCACAACCAAACTTCAAACGACTTGGGCTTTCTCAACCCTTTGAGAAGTAAAGTGAGTTTCAAGTCAATGCTCCAATCATCAAGTCATCATCAATCTTTTCCACAAGTCATTTATACATGCCATTGGAGATGCTCTTACAGAATTCTGAAAAGTGAGATCAAGTGGACAAAATAAAAGTTAAATGAGTATTGGGTTTGTTTAAGCTAGATTTATCATCAAGGTTTTAATTTGATAGATTTTATTGCAGAACAACAGTTGCTGGATTAGCCATTAAAAGCATCTCCGACAACTTCTCCAAAATTGAGAAAATGAAGATTTTGAAGATATTTTTTGATTGAACAACTTCTCCAAAAAATCTCCAAAATGGACAAAGTATGAGAGAGAGAGAGCATCTCCAAAAGCTATGCTAAAATAGAAAAATAGGATTTTGGCATTTTTGTTGCTCCAACGGTTATGCTATCATCTATGCTAAAATAGTTATAATTTTTTTAAATAGATGATTTCACCCCAAAACTAATTATTACCCTAAAAAGCAAACTTTTCTTCTTCCAACTTTTTATATATTGACTATTTTAATAATATAATTAAATAAATTGAATATTTTAATAAAATAATTGATATTAGACTTGCTAAAATAGCATAACTGTTGGAGTTGGATTCAATTTTTTTAAATATTTTGAATTATTTTACTTTATTTTAGAAAGAAAAATTAACATAGCTGTTGGATATGCTCTAATTTTCTTCAAATTTGGAGATATCCCAAAAAATGACTAGCAAAATAGAGAAATGATTTTTTTATATCCCACCAATAAGCAACCTTAAAATGAAATGTTTAGGTGCGAGAAATAATGTTTTATTAAATATATATAAGATTTTAATAATATAATCAATGATCTGTTGGAGATGAATATAATTATTTTTAGAGATTTTGACATTTGTTTCTCCATTTTAGAGAAATTTTGAGAAATCTGTTGGAGATGCTCTGACTGGTCATTCTTTTTAGCGAGCATAAATGAGAAGAGACAGCGGATAACAGGCCCGTAGTTTTTACCACCGCTCGGTCTATGCTGCAAGTCATCCTTCATAGAAAGATGAGGAACGAAAGGAGACCATAGCATTGGAAAGAGCCAAAGGTTTTTGATGAAATCTACATATGATTCGCATATTTACTGTTTTTTGGACTTCCAAACTTGATACAAGTTATGAATACTCCAATTTTACTTTGAGGGTGTTTGGGGTTGTTTTTTTTTTACTTATTTTTATTTTTAAAAGTGTTTTTCAACTTATGTGGTGAGGAAAATGAGTTTTTTTATAAAGTGTTTGGATTAGCTTATTGTGGTGTGGAAACGTGATAAACAATTAAGGAGTTTTTTTAGTGTTTTGCAAATTTTGGTTATATATGTAAAATGATCAAAAAGACATTCTTATGAAGACGATGGTGATAACGAGAGTAGTTTTGTGCGTGTCTTGTGTAGGGTTCAAAAAAGGTTGGGGTAAAAATGTATTTTGGATAAATAAGTTAGTATAGAGTAACTTATCAAAAACAACTTATTTGCAGTGAGGAAAAATCATACACTTTTGTTTTTTTTTCAATCCAAACACTAAAAATAGTTTATTTTATATAGAGCAATTACAGAAGTATCATGCAAAGGAAACAAAAAAAAAACAACGGAAATGAATACTCCAATCCACTTAATTCCAAATTAAAGGATTCCTAAAAACTTGGTCAACTAAGGATGAAGTAAACAAGACTAAGCGTCTGTTTGTTTTTTCTAAAAAACCATTTAATATCCCTAAAATCTGAATCGGTCAGACGTTTTTACGTTCAGACTATTTTTTTTCTTCAGATTTCAGAGGCCCTTAAGTCTGAAATTCGTCTGAAATCATAAGAGGTAACCTAATATCTTATAACCTTATATAAACGCCATCAATTCATCACTTCATCCAAATAAAACGATCTTGTTTGGCAAAACAAAAATTTTAATATCCAATTTAGACGACAACAATTTTTACCATTTTGCAATTTATAAAATTAAAAAATCTTGTTGATTCAGACTCATATTTCAGACTTTACAAAATCAAACAGTCTTATTGATTCAGATTTCAGTCTTGACCCCATCTCTTATTAATCAGAAGGGAAATAAAATAAGAATTCAGACTTTTGAAAAAACAACGCCACCTAAATCTCCTACATATCATATCATATCGGGAGCTTTATTGAAACAGAAACAACCGACTACTTACGAGTGGGAACAAACCCTATTCTTTAATGCTTTTTCTCGCCGAGCTTTCCTCCTCGGCCATGGTCCTTAACCTTTGGTTTTCTTCTCGCAACTTTCTGTTTTCTTCTCGCAACTTTCAGTTTTCTTCCTCCAATCTCTTCATTTTTACCTCAAGGGGGCTGACACGGTTACCCGACAATGGCAATGCCTTCATCAGCTCCAATTTTTCCCTTATATTCTCGTGATTGGCTTCTATTTTCGTTAGCGGGTCCTTCATTTTTTGAACATGATCCGCAATGCATTCATCCATGGCAATGCATTTATCAATGTCTCTTCTTAACAGATCGTTGTTTTCGTTTCTTTCTTCCAATGTTGTGAGGAGTTGATCAAGACTATCAATGACCATCTTAGTTTTTGCCTCAAAGTCTTCCATTGCCATTTGCTTAATTGGGGCTAATGAGGTCAAATTGTAAAGATCATTAATTTGTCAATGAAAATGGGCACAATGATGACACAATCAATTTTATGGTTCTATCACATCATTAAAACAGAAAAATGGCTAACCTTATTAGACGATCCAACAATGAATATAGATTATTATCGTATAGTCTCGATCCCTATTTCCGACACCTCCGATCAAAAACTCCGATCAATAAATAAAAACAAGAGTTGTTACAAATTTAGAGGGGGGAGAGGAAGAAGAGGAGAAAAAGTGGAAAAGAATATTAAATAGAGGATTTCCATGCACAATTTTAGACTTTTGCCTTTGTTTTCCCTTATATAATTGTTTTCAAATTGTTCCTACGATCCAAAAAAAACGAAATTAGAACATCTTATGCTATAATTTTTATTAAATAAAGGAGTTGATTGTGGATTTGGTCCATGTGGTTTTGTGTTTTCTTTGACTATGATCTTCATTCTATGTTTATTATGGATATAGTTCATGTGGTATGCAATATATTGTGGCTAGGGTCGCTCAACACTAACACCGTTAAGTTTAAAGGTTAAAAACAAGACACATGATGGATATAATTGTCAATTTACTTTTCTCTTTCAATTAACCTATACATTTTTAAAATAAAGAATTTGAATTGTAGATTTGGTCCTTATGCATCACTTCATCTTTAAAACTCGCCTATCATCTCTCTTAATTATCCTAACAAAAGTTTCCATAACTTTAATATTAAATAATAATACATTCAATTACATTAAAAAAAAGGGTAGGCTAATAGCACCCCTACCCCTTACTATTGGCACCCTAAGGGCATCCACACACGACTTGCAAATTGAATTGCAAGTGCAAGTGGGTCCCATAAATAATCAAAAATTGCAATCTACCTAGGAAAGCAATTGCATATATTGAATGTGGGATCAAACTCTTACTTTATATTATTATATCATATATTTATTAATAAAAAATAATTAAAATATATATAATAATTTATAAAGTAATTAATAAATGTTATAGTGGGGACCAACTGAAAGTGTAAATGAATTGCAGGTGTGTGGATGATAATTGCAAAAGCTGATGTAACACAATTGAAAGTGTAAATGAATTGCAACGTGTGTGGATGGTCTAAGGCCCTTACCCTCTATATCATCATTACAATTTTTTTTTTGTTTTTTGTTTTTGCCTTTTTGTGTTTCTATTATTTGTATTATATTTTAGTAAATTACATGATTGGTCGCTGTTTAAATTGTTTTATTTGTTTAAAATTGTTTTCTCTTCTTTTATATTATTTATTTGTATCATATTTAATTAATATGATTTCTTAATAAATATTTATTTATAATAGTTCATTTTATTATGTATAATTAATATGAATTATTAATAATAAATAAAATATTTTATATATTGTGGCAAAACGTGTATTTCTCGGACACGCAAACCGGCCCACACAGGCTGCCAATTCCCAATGTTTTATATAAAATATAAAAATATTTTATATATAGGTTGAGTTCTTTTTGTTTTATTTATTTTTTACCCTTTTGACTTTTATTTATAAATAAATAAAAAATGTTATTATTTTTTTCTAATATATAAAATGGAATGTATATGTTTTATATTTTTCATCAAGGAGAAGTGTTTTTTCTTATAATTTAGTACAATTTTTTTAAAAGAATATTGGAAATCAATATAAAATTATGGTTAGAATTATTAGTAACTTACATCGAACTTAAAAAGTGTTTAGCAATCTATTGTTCTATATATATGAGACAGATTGTTGCAGAAACAAACCTAAACATCTTATATGGAATAGGGTCTAGAATTGCATGAAAACATATTTATATATATATATACACACACACATTCAAACATAGAGAGTAAATTACATTTAAAAAAATCGTAATATTCATATATACATATATATATACATGTGTAGTATAATATATATATGTGTAGTATAATATATAGGGGTTAAATTATGTGAGAACCAAAGAAGATTGAGAACTGATCTAAGTCATAATTTGATTTTGATCTCATGGTTATAATTAAAATTTCGATCTCATGGTTATAATTAAAAGATTGAGAACCGTGAGAACCAATCCAAGCCGTAATAGATTAAATCAATTAATCGTTTAGATCGGTTTTCACGGTTCTCAACCTATTTTTGGGTCTCATTTGATTACCGTCCATAATATATATAATATATATATATATATATATATATATATATATATATATATATATATATATATATGTGTTATAATATTGATATATTGTAAAAACTCATAATATATAAGATATATGTATTTAATAATAATTATTAATATGAATTATATATTATAATACAAATAATATTTAATGTATTCTATTGGGGGTGCCAATAGCACTGCCCAAAAAAACCTGCTTTTAAAAAAAACAAATAAAAAATAAATTTACATTAAAAACCTTATAAAAAATAATAATACGTTCGATTTCATTATTGGGTAACATTGTCGGACATGTAAATTGTTAGCAAACGTCTCTTACCCGATAAACGTTAATCAAATAAGAGCATTAATCCTCCCTTATCTAGTAATATTATCGAACCTTGTCATGCTCGCCCAATAAGGTAAGTGACATAGATAAGTTTGTTGGTAAATGACCTAAGCCTTGTATGTCTATTCTTACAACCAAGGGACCGTTTACCCAAAAGCTTACCTGGTAAGCGCTTACCAATAAGAGTCTACAATCTTACTTATATTACATGATAAGATTATAGGCTATCAAAATGACACCATATGCAACAATTTGTCCTGTAATCACTAATTGAGTAAGAGTTGTCACATTCACTTACCGGATAAGACTCTCGATTCTTGTCATCGCTTTTATCAAGGAAAATTCTTTATCTTTACCATGTTTATCAAATAAGATAAGTAACCCGATAAACAATTATCAGGTAAGTGTTTGGTAAATAATCATTGAGATGAATTAAAAAGATTGAAACCGATGGAAATTTCCTTTGATAAAAATACTTTACATTTATAAATTTTGTAGAAAATGAAAATTGAACAAAAAATTTATCAATCAAATAATAAAACATTAATGTTATTTCCAATATAATTTTAACTAAAACAATCCAAGTAACAATTAAATTAAGGGAAAAATCTAAAAAAACCCAACAAACTATCTCATTTTGAATGGTTAAGTCCTTAAATTATTTTTTTAAATGATAAAACTCTTAAATTTTATAAAACCCATTAAATACATTATTTTAATTTCACAGGTTAATGTGATACAACTTTGGAAAAAGCAAAAAAAAAAACTAACAAACTATCTGTAACACCCTCAAATTTGGAACGAGCAACTAAATAAAAATTTCAATAAATAACCCAACAAGATAAAATCATTTCTACAATTCACTCCTTAATATACCTCGGAATTTAAACATTAATTCCCAAATAGAATAACTTAAACGGGTGTTACTTAACACAACACAAGTTGCTAATTCCAAGTACGTGCGGAAGACTTCACTACTCAAGTTACCTCTCGTGCACTCTAGTACTCTACTATCACTCGCCACTTCACAATGTAACTAGAGCTACCCCAACCTGAGCCTGTTGCACATGCCGACAAATAAAAAGGGTTAGGCTTATGCCTAGTGAGTTCAAGCATTTTATCATGACTGTATAAAAACATAAATCAGGGATTAGTGGTTTTAGTCATGATTCAACAAATCGTAAATGAAAGTTTGCGACAAAGGTTATCCTTTCCAAAGAGTTCTCAAAATAGACATAAATGACTCATTTTCCACGCACCTAAATCCATGGGAATCTTTCCCAAAAGTGTAAAGCGTTTTCCAAAAACGAGTTACGAACCCCAACCCACTCAAATACGTGAATAAAACTAGTTTTAGGCAAAACCTTCAAATACGGTTGACAATACATACTCAACCCGTAAAACATGGAAACCATCCATTTAAATATATTCTTTCGTTGGAAACTTAATACGAAGCAAAACTCACGCAACGTAAAATGTATTAAAATCCAAATACCATAGAATAAAACTCCGGCAGTTAAAACGTCCAATAAGAATGTAACATAAATCCGTCCATCAATCATGGAAAACAATCCATATGCATGTAATATAACCTCAACAATGTGAATAGATAAATTACCCAAAATCAACACCCTTCGGTGACGGGGGAGACCCGATCTCATCAGGTGTGGCAAACACATAAATTAAACCACGATTAAATAAATGTAAGTAAGCTTCTTGGATGTGGAAAACGGATGACATCAACCATACTAGGTCTTTAGTAAATCCTTGGCATCAATCATACTAGATCTTTAGCCCATCTTAGACATCAACCATACTAGGTCTTTAGTCCATCTCAGACATCAACCATACTAGGTCTTTAGCCCCTCTTAGACATCAACCATACTAGGTCTTTAGTCTAAGCCCTCAAGTTCAACCATACTAGGTCTTTACCTTGGAAAACCCACCATCCAAAACAAGCTTACTTAACTTAAAAATTCATACATGGCCTCAAAAGAATAACTAATGCATTCAAACTCATGTAAATCTCAAACATAATGCAACTCATGCAATGCAAACCTCAAGCCCACGTCGAGTTTAATAAAACCGGGCGAATGCCATCAAGACTCAATCGAGTCCAAAATCGAGCCCTCTGCTCAAAGATCTAATGATCATTTATCAACATCAAATCATGCAAATGAAATGCAATTAAGCATATAACACATCCTAGACTCCACCCCGAGCATGTAAATATCAATCATGTGCAATAAAATGCATCTAAACCTCATTTAGGTAAACAAGTACCACAAAACTGTTATTAACCCGAAACCTGACACGGTTAAGCAAAAGGGTTTTCCCAAAGGACTCACACCCTTATAATTCTCAAAATGACACATAACACTTAAAAGTGCATTTCCCAAATGGTTTATTAAAATCAAATACGCTATCATGATTAAACCATCAAATAAACCTCATTTTGAGCAATTAATCTTTTAAAGACAAAATATGGTTTATAACCATCCAATTATCCAAAAGCCCCAAATATGGGTGTTTTAAACATTTATGAAGATAAACACTTCGAAAGAGTTAAACTATCCAAATAACTCAACCATAGACATTTTCAAGTAAAACACACAAATATTTGTAAAATACTCATTTTGGCATGTACAAAGTTTTCGCAAAGTAACTTGAACTCACCTTGCTAGATTTAGCTAAATCTAGTGTTTCTCCAACGTAAGCTCCTTTGATGAAGTTTGTATCCTCAAGCCAAAACTCCCAAAAACCTAGATTTATGAATTTTCAACCATCAATACTCAAGTTTAACCATAAGAAATCATCATCCATCCAAATATGTACCAAAATACCCACCTATACCAAACCCTAATTTCATAGGTGACGAGATTTGGAGATTCTCATAATCAACTACCACCAACATCACCCAAAACACTTCAATATGGAAGAGAAAGTGAAAGGTAATAACAATTTAGCTAGAGATTACCTTAATCACTTGAATCCTCCAAAAAGAGAGCTCCTAGACTCCTAAAAGCTTCAAGCTTCCAAGTGCTCAACAATGGTGGAAATGGGTTGGTTTAAGTGAAGAAGATGAAGAAGAGAGGGAAGGATTTGTGGTTGATTTGGGGAAAGGAATCGATTTGGGTGAGAGGGGGAGGAAAATCGCCTGGAGAAAGAGAGAAATCGATCTTGGATGATAAATGAGAGAGAAGCTAGCTGAACCCCTTTAAAACCCGATCTGAAACAGCAACCCAGCACCCCGGCGCGACATTGACACCGCGACTATGCCCAGGGCATTGTCGCGTGGCATTGTCGCGACCCATGTACCAGTTTCTGTTTGAAAAGCTCAGATCGACCTCCATCGCGACAATGACACCGCGACAATGACATGGTCATAGTCGCACAAGTCGTACCGAACCCCGAAACTCGACTTTTTCGACGCCAAAACTCCCGATACTCTTAGAGACTTTACGTAATGTCTTCCAAACATAAATCCCACCATTTTCAAGATGCAAAACATTTGGGTGATATTTACTTACCGAAGTTACGGGTGTTACACTATCTGATTTTGAATGATTAAGTCCTTGGATTTTTTTAACAAATAAATTTCTAAATTTTTTTCTAATTTTTTACCAAATATTTTCTTGGACTTTTTTTAAATAAATCTCAAACTTTTTTTAAGTAAATAAAACCATGAACTTAATTTTGAACAAATAAATTCGAAATTTTTGTTTGAACAAAAATATACATATCCTCTCAATGATAATAGAATAAAATGAATCAGTTAAACAGAGAAAAATTATACTATTTCCGTTACTAATTCTGAAACATTCAAAAGTTATGCATGGAACATTAATAGATACGTACAAAACTATGGCCATCATTTTCACAAAATATACCAAAAAACGCCAATCATTTCACAAATATACCAAAAAATGCCCAAAAGCTATGTCGTTTGTAGGTATTGGATGGTAACACGAAGTGGTACGGTTGATGAGACTCTTACTTTAGATTAAAAATCATTCTGTTAATATATACGGCATAATTTTTAGTATATATTTATGTTAGTGTGATGAACATATCTTTTAGACATTTTTTGGTATATTTGTAAAGCGATGGCCGTTTTTTTTGGTATATTATGTGGAAGGAGGGTTGTTTTTCCGAGTATATTTTGTGAAACGATGAGTATAATTTTTGTATGTATTTATTTATGGTTTAGGCATATTTTTGAATATTTCGAAATTAGTAATGGAAATGGTATAAATTTCTTTGTTTAATCTGTTCATTTTACTTTGTTGTCGGTGAGAGTTATTGTATATTTTTTGTTCATGATTTTGTTCAAAAAAAGTTTCGGATTTGTGTTTTCAAAATTAGTTCATTATTTTGTTTTTCAAAAAATAAATTGGATTTATTTGTTCAAAAAAAGTTCAAGAATTTATTTGGTAAAACAATTAGAAAAAAGTTTACAGATTTATTTGTTAAAAAAATTTAGGAAAAAAGAGTAAATATTTATTTGTTAAAAAGATTCAGGGACTTAATTATTTAAAATCAAATAGTTTATTGGGTTTTTTAGATTTTTTTTCCAAAATTATATCGCATTGACCTGTTTTTACATGTTACAAAGATGTATTTAATCGATTTTAGAAAGATTTAAGTCGTACTTAGCCATGAGATAGTTTGATTAACCTTCATTTTCAAACCATTGGATCTCAGTGGGTGTTTGGGAGTGCTTATATTTTCTCCTTATGACTTATTTGCTTATCCGGTGAGGAAAAGCATTTTTTTAAAAATATTGTTAAAAATTGAGGGTAAAAATGTAATTTAGATAGATAAGGAAATAAGGAGAAACAAATAAGTAGGTGTAGATTGACTTATCAAAAACAACTTATTTGTGGTGAGGAGAAGCAAATAAGCACTTTTGATTTTTTCTATCCAAACACTCCAAACTGCTTATTTGCTTCTCTCACCGCAATAAGCAAATAAGTTAAAAATATAAGCACTCCCAAACACCCATGATGCCACAAAATTTTCATGTGAATGGTTAGTTATTTCATGGATGTTGAGCAACGAAGCCAAATCAAAGTTGGATCAATCACCATTCACCAATCTGATCACTTCACAACAAACCCTAACACCTCCAATTTGCATCAATGTCGAATCAACTAAGAGCTGTAACCCTAACTCATGTCCGTTACCAAAAAGGAGATCAATTAGGTCATTTTTTGGCATGGATTTCATTAGTTCCAGTTTTCATCAGCCTCGGTGGTTTCGTTTCGCATTTCCTCTTTCGCCGCGAACTCCAAGGTATGTTATTCGCTCTAGGGTTACTAATTTCACACATCATCAGCGAATTGATCAAAATCTCCGTCAAACAAGCCCGACCTGAAACCTGCATTTTGCTCGAAATGTGCGATTCACATGGCTGGCCTTCTAGCCATTCACAGTACATGTTCTTCTTCGCGACCTATTTCACTCTGTTGACTTATCGGAAATCAGGAA
Source organism: Saussurea involucrata (assembly GCA_033807775.1). Lineage (NCBI taxonomy): Eukaryota > Viridiplantae > Streptophyta > Magnoliopsida > Asterales > Asteraceae > Saussurea > Saussurea involucrata. The sequence goes on along the minus strand of CM066325.1, from coordinate 8,222,311 downwards.
TTCTGTTTAGAACGCAAAATTGGATGGTTGGATTCGTTGCTTGGCCATTGGCGTTTCTCACGATGTATTCTCGTGTGTATTTAGGGTATCATACTGTAAGTCAGGTGTTTGCTGGTGCTAGTTTGGGGATTTTAATCGGTGGATTGTGGTTTTGGGTGGTTATTTGTAAGATCAGAAGGTTTATTTTGGTGATTGAGGAAAGTAAGATTGGGAGGTGGCTTTATATTAAAGATACTTCACATATACCGAATCTGTTGGAGTTTGAGTACGAGAATGCGAGAGCTGTTCGAAGGCATCCGTCTTACAAACGTGCAGATTGATTGAATTGGAGAATAATTATTAGGTATGTTTATTGTTCTTTATATGGTAGAAGGAGGATCAAAACAGAAGTTGATCAACCACAATTGTTGTGGCGTAGTGGTTAAGGCCCAGGGGATGTGGTGGAATATTATCCAATCTGTCCAGGGTCGAATCCAGGCGTACACAACAGTTGTGGCCATTGAGGATTAATTAGCGCACACAACAATTGTGGCCATTGAGGATTAATTAGGGTTTATGCCTTGCGGTCATAATCTGCTAAGGGATTAGTCTAGGCATAGCCTAGGATACCCTTTAGAAAAAAACAGAAATTGATCAATTTGTTAGAAATTTCAAGATCATATATGATAAAGGATGATAAAAACACATCCAAAAGACGTGGGAGAATTGGTGAACGCGACCAAAGGTTGTGGGAGAATGTCGCCTGCATGTGTTTAATCATATAATGATTAAGGGCACGTTTGTTAGCAACTTAATGAGCTTAATGAGACTCACAACTTTTTACGTCAGCTATATATAAGTGTTTGGTAGTGGATTAATGATATAGAAAGTGGTTTATTCAATAAGCTTATTGGGGGAGCTTTATGCACAAACCCAAGTTTTTCTAAACCTGACCCCCCCCCCCCCCCCCCAAAGTAAAAACCACACTACTTCCATCTAAGAAAAAACCTTCCCTATCTATACAGACAGATTAATTCACATAAATAGTTTTATTCATGCATGACTTAATGGAAAACCAACCAAACAACCCCTGAGTGTGCATATCACGTGTAATCATTTATGATCTTGGAACTTCTCTCATTCTTGCAAATTGACCGTCTTCTCGTTTGAACCTGACCCTAATATGGTAACTATGCTATATATGCTTGTTTGTTGACTGTTATTTTTTGATGTTATTATATCTTCGTAGTATTGATCTGATATGGTTATAGAAGTTAATTTAAATTACTTCATATATATAGCTGGATACTTACGTATGGTTTTAGTATTTTTGGTATGGTTTATGGATTTGCAAGGATTTAAGTTGCTTGGAATTAGCTATGTTGTATGTTTGATTTCGTATATAATTTCTGATTTTCGATCTTGGAAGATGTAGACAAAAAAGACCAAACCGAACCAAATGAACCAAGTAAATCTCATATGGAGGTAGGGTCCGGGACTAAGATATACGCAGATCTTGTATTTACTGGGAAGGGTAGATAGACTGTTTCTGTGAAGACCCCTCGTCTACAAAAAAAAGTTAAAAAAAAAGAGAACAAGTGAAAAAGATACATGTGAGAGTGTGTGTGCAACTGTGCAAGTAAGCAACGAGTACAATAAACAGAAAGCGTGACAAAACCACTAGTACAAGAAAAAAAAAGCCTAAGACCAGTGTACAATAAATAAATCACACAAGTAGATATTCTCTTCTTCCCAAAATAAGCGTCTACGTTACTATTTTAGTTTGTCCCAAATAAGTGTCCGGTGTCAAAAGTAAATGTCCACTTTACCAATTCTATTTTTGTCCGTAGACAAAAGTTAACGATGAAAAGTTTCTTTGTTTTTGTTATTTGGTGAAGTGTTTTCAGGTTTACGACTATCATAGGACCTTATAAAACCGTATGCAATCACACTCGACGTTCTTGGATGGACATGACTTCACAAAACTAAGGTATGAGAAAACTAGTTGTTTGTATTGAAATTGATGCTTAGATGATTTAAAGTGGCTCTGTCTTTTGGGGTGGAGCCGTGGAGGTCATGTCAGGTCTGCATACATCTCACCTCTCAAAACCTACCTTCAAGTGGGATATACCGAGTTTGTTTTGTTTGCAGTGTCTGTACTATGTTGTGTTAATGAGAGCTTCAAAAGTGTGCAAAGCGCTACGAATTTTGCTTTAATTCTTATTATGTGTAACAAAGGATTTTTTCTCAACCAATATAATAAAGTTTCAAAATTTCCTATTTAATGTAACAAAGTTCGATTTCTTTTTTATTTTTACCAGATTTTGTAACATTCGATGACCTGTATGCCAAGTTTATCATCCATTTCACCGTAACCCTTTCATAAATGGGTATCCACGTCATCAAAATGTTACAAGATCAGCACATTACCAGTCAAAACTGGTACAAAATAGGAAATTTTGAAACTTTGTTGCATGGATTCAAGGGAAAAAAAACTCTTCTAAATAGGAACTAAATCAATCTTTGTGTATTTTGATGTATTTTCTCCTTTAAAAAAACTACATATTTAGATATTTGTCTACTATAAATTTGCATATGCATTCGGAGGCGGACCTGTGACTTTTTTCGACCATTTGACTATAGAAATAAAGCTATGGATATTTTCCAAAAAATAATCGTTGGTTTGTTGGTTAGTTACTTACTTTTCGTATGTGAGGTCCTGTGTTCAAGTCTTTTATCACAAATTTTTCCAGAAAAACATAGTAAACCTGAAATTAACAGTAAAAACCAAGAAGATTATTGAAACGGGATTCGAACGTGGGCCTGGGACGGGAGAAATGTCGTCCAAACCAACTTGTGTTATCATTTAGTTTCAAAATATATAATATTAATAATACGATTGGCACATTTTACGACCTTATTTTTTTACCTTTATGACGGAGGAACGAAGCAGTGACATGTGCCATCGTATCTTATACACCGGGTCCGCCCGTGTATGCATCAATGCCTTATGGTTGCGTGGTGATTGTATGCATGATTGATTTCGTTTGGTTAAAAATTAAAAGATATAATTTTCTACTTTTAGTAATTATTTAAACGACTCTCTTTTCTGTAGCTGAAGTTCTCAAATCCAGAACAAGAACAAGCCCGATTTGGGTTGGAGGATTGTAACCCGGAAAATTTTGTTCGTAGCCATAACTATCCGTGCGTTAGTCGAGAAAATAAAGGTGCATGGTGACGTATCCGAATACCTACAACTCATGGTTTTTTTGTATCCGACCCGTACGGAGTATTCGCATATTATGATTTGATTTGAAATAAATCTTATCTAACATTCAACATTCCAATTCCATCAGATTCTTTCAGAATCTGCGAACCAAACGCCACCTACGACTCTCTCATTTTAAAGTAGGGATTTTGTGCGGCTGATTTCCCAAGTTCTCTCATTCCTGCAATAAAAATGCATGTCATGTTTTTTTCGGTCTAAAAACATCAAAGTAATTACATGTATTTGAATATCATATAATACAGGAATAAGGAAAGAAATAATCCATCATCCTCTGCTAAAGATAGAGATCATATCAAATGACTTATAAAATTCTTTTTTATAACTAATAAGTAGTTTGATAAATGCTTACCGCGTAAATGCTATTACCTTACCAGACCTTATCACATGAAAATAATAAGGATCGAGAATCTTAACATTACCAGATTAAAGACATTTACAAACAACTCATTTTGATGGCTGAAAATGTTACCCGATAAGGTACATGCCAATAAGCACTTACCCGATGAACATTTGCCAAACAACCCCTGCAAAACTTACCATGATAAGTATGGCCTTGGATAATCATCTTCGTCACAAAGACTTGACTCTTCCTTTGGTACAAAATTTTAAACAACTACCACTGATAAATAACCGCTATGTAGCTTGAAAATGATAATAAGACAGTTTAGAGAAATAAACATTTAGATTAACTGCATCATTCCCAAAACACTATTCTCTTGTACAAAACTAAAATGAGTGAAATGGAGCTTCAATCAATATTCAATACCGGCTGAGGATAGGTGAAGAAATCTTCCATTAGAAGGAAGAAAGCAATATGGTGCAGCGTACTATCGGTATGATCTGATCTGAGAGGTGGAAGGGGGCGGTACAAGGGACGGGGCATGGAGATCGATGAAAAAGCAATCAAGCATGGCCTGAATCTGAATCTGAATCTGAATCTGATAAAGCTGACCATGTAAATGAGATGCATTAAACACTTGTACATTATGCATAAAAATGGCAATTAAGAGAGTTTTAAGATTTTATGCTTTAAAAAGCAGTACCTAATTGTGTTTCTTGGGTTGTATTTTAAGACTTTATGTTTGAAAGTGTTGTACTTAGTGCATCAAAACTTGTTTTTAAGACTTTTTCCAACATGCTTTATAAGGTGACTAGTTGGGTACCTGCGGCGCAATGCGGCGGGATGTGTTTAAACCAAAAGATGCACAAAATGATAAAACAATACCTTTAGCTAACCAAAGATTTCACATTGAAAATATATAACTCTAATAATACGCCTATAATCCAAATGCATTCAAGTTTATAATAGAGTACCAAAGATCATTGAAAGTAATCAAATTAAAAAGACGACATAACATTTTTACTGGGTCCCTCATCTTATATGACAGCTGGAGAAGTATGAAATTGCCATAAAAATATATTTCTATCGAGTATTACATTATTTTAGACGGGAATTGATGATACAAATTGCAACATGTGTGTAACCAAGAATCAACATGCATCACCAAAACCTTAATTTTGCATTTCCTACTCCATAATTCTCTATAGGTTGTTCGATTGGTATAATTGATCACCAAGACTTGTATCAAAAAAACAAACATGCAACATGCCAACATACAATAAATGGGTAATACCCATTTTTACAAAAGGATACCGGCTACCAAAAAATGCTTTTAAGAGCTAAATAGAAACTCAAAATAGAAATACCATTCGGTAAAAAGAAGCATATTGAGTATTAAACCTCCATTAAGCCAAAGAACAACCGGCTTGGAAGCATGATCCTAAGCGGCCTCGGGCAACCAGTAAAACAGAGCTACTCTTGATTCACGGTTACATAGTCAACATAATGTGCAAAGTCGACATTGAAACTTTGACCAATAGCATCCGAAAAAGCAATGTTTTTTTTTGAACGACAGAAGTATATTAAAGAACAACTAGCAAGAAGCTAGAAATAACAATTACAAGTAAGAGATAGACAGAAGAGGGTTTTGTAGCCAACCCACCCAATTAATATTACATTTTCTACTCCTATTTGTAACCCAAAAGAACGACTGAGTAACAATGTTATCCCACAACGTCACTTTCTTAGGCTTAGAAAGCCTAAAGAGAGTCCCATTTCGAAAAGACCAAATAGCCCAGAACAACCGCCTCAAAACAGGTCGACTCCGTTTTATTCAAACGCAAAGATAATAACCAGCCAATCCACTCTGAATTTGACCTAAACTTCGGAATATCCAAACTCCACCATCGACCAATTTGCTTCCAAACATCCCGAGCCATTTGACAAGAGAAAAACAAATGACCCACCGACTCAATCTCCATATCGCAAACCGGACATAAGAGGGAATGCACATCAATTCCTCTTTTATCAAGGTTCTCTCGAGTTGGAATCTTGTTCAAACTCAACCGCCAGGCGAAAACATTAATTTTGATAGGAACTAACCGATTCCATCTAGTAGGAGGAGATTCTACCACCAAAATTTTAGAGTCAATGTAACTACGAGCGGAAGCCACCGAAAACTCACCCGACCCGTCAAGAGACCAAAACCATCTATCCCTTTGGTCAGAAAGACAGACAGTATCTAGAATCTCCCGTAAAGCTGACATCTGCGACTCCTCTACACCCCCTCTCGGCTCTCTACGCAACACTGAACCCCAATTCCCCAAGTTCAAACGATCTTGTACCAATGCCAATTTGTCCCGCTCCAGCGCAAATACCCTCGGAAATTGCACTTTAAGAGAGGAATCTCCCAACCAAACCTCATCCCAAAACAAAGTAGAATTTCCATTACCTACTTTTTTCTTGCAAAAAGAAGAGAGGTTAATGTCATTATTCTCCATTTGTTGAATCGCTTTCAGAATACAAATCCAAGGAGAATTGGACATCTTAATGGGAATTTGCGTTCCAACTAGCCCACTCGCACCGTAAATCGATTTGACCGCTTTGACCCAAAGTGCATTTTGATCCGTCTGAAACCTCCAAATCCATTTAAAAAGGAGAGCTCTATTGAAAGCAAACAAGCTTCCAATACCAAGTCCCCCATCCTTTTTACTAGCCAAACACTTTTTCCATTTCACCCAACTCATTTTCTTTTCATCGATTTCACCTCCAACAAAGAAACGATTCCGCAACGACTCCAAGACTTGATCAATCGAACTCGGAAGTTTGAAAAGGGACAAATAATAAGTAGGAAGGCTACCTAAAACTGATTTAAGCAGCGTAACCCGCCCCCCAGCCGAGAGAGTTCGAACTTTCCAATTAGAAAGCTTAGAAACAAATTTGTCGACCACCCCTTTCCAACCATCGCGTTTTGCCATACTACAGCCGACAGGCAGACCTAGGTAATTGAAAGGCATGTTCGCAACCCCACATCCCACCACTCTAGCCATATTCTCGAGATCCACATTATCAACCCCGACACCAAACATTTTACTTTTTTGGATATTTATTTTAAGCCCAGAGATCAAATAGAAACATCGAAGAATACGCACTATATTTCTAGCATTAGAAAGAGACCATTCCCCCAGAAAAACTGCGTCATCTGCGTAAAAAAGATGAGATAAAGATATTTGACCTTTTCCAATTGTTGCTCCATAAAAAAGTCTCTTTTCTTCCGCTTTTCGAGTAACCGCATGCAACCCTTCCATGGCCAAAATAAAAAGGAATGGAGATAGGGGATCTCCCTGACGAAGACCACGAAAAGTCTTGAATTCCCTAGTTGGAGACCCATTGACTAGCACCGAGGCCGTAGAGTTTTCGAGACACCCAGTAATCCAACCTCTCCATTTACTCCCAAACCCCATCTTTTCAAGCACCAAGTCAATAAAATCCCATCTTAGTGAGTCGTAAGCTTTTTCAAAATCCACTTTTAAAACTAAAAGTTTCTTCTTCCGATTCTTGTACCAATCCAACACCTCATCCAAAATTAGCGGACCATCCAAGATTTGCCTCCCCTTAATAAAAGCAGATTGCTCCAAGCTCACACAGTCCCCAATGACCAAGCTTAAACGATTAGCTAATAACTTGCCAACAATTTTATATTGACAACCTATTAAACTAATCGGTTGATAGTCTTTAACGAATTTTGGGTCTTGAACTTTCGGAATTAGAGCAATAAAGGAAGGGTTACACCCTTTGGGAATATACTATACTCAAAAAAATCGGAGACTAACCTTACCACGTCTTCTTCCACAATGCTCCAAAAACTTTTAATGAATTCAAAAGTAAACCCGTCTGGTCCCGGAGCCCTTTCAACACCACAGTCCCACACTGCCCGCTTAATTTCCTCCTGGGAGAAAGGGGTTTCAAGAAACATTGATTGTTCCACCGAAAGAAGATTTGGAAACACCAAATCAAGAGAAGGCCGAGTATGCCTCACTTGGCCAAAGCGTGCACTAAAATGATCATAAAACTCCTTTTTAACCTGTTCCGGCTCCTCAATCCAATTGCCATCACTCATAATACCCCGAATAGCAAGTTGTCTCCTTTTCTGCTTAAGAACACCATGAAAGAATTTGGTGTTTTCGTCCCCTTCAATGCCCCACCGTATTTTTACTTTTTGAGCTAAATCCATGGCTTCGACCCGATCTAAATCTCCCAGCTGTTTCAAGTATCTACAACGCGACTCCATATCTTCATTAGAAGCTTCCCCTTTATCAATTAGGGAATCAATGTCGTTAATAGAATTATGAAGGTCGCACTTGATACCTTTCTCCCGCTCTCGAATTTCCCCGTTCCAAGATCGAAGCACTTTTTTCAAGTTTTGAAGTTTCTTTTTAAAAGAAACCATCCCATGTGTCTCCCGAATGCCATCATTACTCCAAGTGTTACTGACCATCTGATGAAATCCATCCACCTTGAACCAAGAATGAAATGTCCGGAACGGGGTTGGGCCGTAATCGACCACCAATTCTTTAAGAAGAATAGGTCTATGATCAGAAAGTTTTCGGTCCAGAACAATACCCGTAAGATTAGGCATCTTTTCACAAAATCCGTCTGACAGTAAGAATCGATCCAATTTACTCATTTTTGAAGCCCACTTATTAGTCCAAGTAAACGAATACCCCCCTAGAGGAACATCAAGAAGCTCTGCATCCCGAATAAATGAATTAAAAGCATCCGCCGAATGCGCATTGAATAAGGACCCATATCTTTCACCCGCTTCCCGAACCTCATTAAAATCACCCATCAAGAGAACTTCTCCATGCCACCGAACAATCAAATTCAACAAATATTGCCACAATATCCTTTTATCATCCAAGCTTTGGGGAGCATAAACCGCAATCACTAGAAGCGGCATGTTATTTGGAACCCAAACACCTTCAACCGCAACAAACGAAACAGAAGAAAAGGCACGACTCTTTTTAAACAACACTTTATCCCAAACACACAATATGCCACCCGACCGACCCCGGGCCGAACTACAAGCATAATCAAAACACATATTCCCCCACACATTAACTCCTTCACCCATTTCCTTTTACCGACCACCCCTAAACCTTGAACATTTAAGGATAAAACATTCATTTAAAAACGTCATTTTCTCCAATACCCTTAATGATAGCACGCAGATCCTTTTCGCAACCCTTCATGTTGAAACCCATAGCTTTTCCCACATCGATAGTTTCTGCTATTTCCTCGAGAATGGAAAAACCACCCCGTACCGAATTAGAAGTTTGAGACCCGTGCTTGCCAAAAAAGTTACTCAAGCGACTCGACTGTTTAGACTTAACCTCCCCCTCCGACGACAGTGGTATGGGTGGCTGCAAATCAGCTTTGAGCCTCTCTGCGGCCTGCGCGTCCTCTTGAAGAGCCCCATCCGCCCCCACCGACTCATCACCTAACAACCTTTCTTCCCACTGATTTTCGTTGCACTCACGAGCTTTAGTCACCCTATTATCATCTTCCAATGGAGTAAAACCCGGTGGATAAAATGGAGTATCGGTCTCCCCAACCTTGTCCGAACCAATGTTTTGTATCGGGTGTTCTTCAAGAAGCTGCATAAAACCGAATGGGTCATTCTTATCTCCTTCCTCCTCAACATCGTCCTTAATTAAGACTTCAACATTATCTCCATTCAGGAGCTCATCATTTTGAAAGGAGTCTGGGATATTTTCGGACAAGGCTTCATTCTCATCAATTTTATCGCCGATGCTAGGTTGCCCCTCCACTTGAGCACTTCCTTCCCCTTCTTCCTCCTCTGTCGCGCTTTCAACAAACTCTGGAATCCAACCACCCACCTCCTTAACCCGAACAAAATGTGTGCAGCCATCCAAAATCACTTTTACCGTCTCAAAGATTAAAGACGAGTAGCACGATTTAACACAAATCCGAGAACTATATAAATTGTTCCCATCCGAATCTTCCATGAAAATTACATCCCCCCATTTTCTAGCTATCAAAGAGAACGATTTAGAGGTCCAAGGTTTAATATCCTTGAACCACGTGTTGACACCTTCATGAGCAAGAAACTGTCACGCGCACTAGAAGACCCAAAATCCAACATAACCCATAACCCTCCAACATATTTAATTCCAACGTCGATGAAGCCTTCATTTTTACAGAGACACCGAAGATTAGGAATAATTCGGAAATCCGAGACACATCCGACTAAAGCTAAGGGAAACTCCGAAACAAAAGGGCCATCCATATCAAGAATAATTGCCGCCGAATTAGCAACCACCTTATCAACCAAAACTTTATCCGGAACAAACCCTTTGACAACATTAGCGTACGAAACCTCTCCCAAACCCCTAGGCTTCGAGGCACAAGAAGAATTCACCACAAACGGTTTTAAATCACGGTTATATCTAGACGCTTTGAAATTCCTTTCAAAACGTGCAACATTAGCATACAACTTCATCTTCCCTACCCAAGTGTTACAAAGGCCATTGATCACGAATTGAGAGTCTTCTACTTTAATAAAACGAACGAAAGCAAACATCTTACCAAACTTTGATTTTTTGCTAGCAATAAAAACATCGAAAACCGTACCAAATTTAGCACACGTATTCCACAATTCTCGGGTAGAAAAATGAGACGGAAAGTTCGTAACGAATAAGTTCAAGGAGATATCAAGTAAATAAGATCCATTCGAGTACCGATTGAACGGATGATCAGCACGCCCGTCTCGAACCCGCTGATTGCATCTTCCCACTTTCTTCCATTGCCCCTCTCTCATCGCTAGAAAATAGAAAGAGACTCCTCGGTCGAAAACAAAAACTACCCCGGAACCGCAGTCCCTAAAACTAGAACCCGAAAAAACCAAAGAGAAAAAGCAGACCACTGCAATCGAGGATCCTTCAAGCCTGGAACGTGGCAATGAGATGGTGGTTACTGCTGTCGACGGAATAGGGACACGTGAGTGTCGACGGAGGGGGTTGAACAGGAAATACCGCCGGCTGATGATGAAGGAGAACGAAGGCAGAAGCTGAGGAAGACAACCGGAGGCGCAGGTGGAGGATATTTGCAGTGGTCGGCAGCGTAGGTGGTGCGGCGGCGATAGTTAACAGGACCTGCGAAGGTGGTTAGTTGCAGTTGCCGGCGACAGAATGACCATCTTAGCGGCTGTTGCTACTGCTAGGAGTGCCATCAACGGAGTCGAAGAAGAGGCCGGGGGCCTGAAAAATGGCCGGAGGCGCTTGTTAAAAGGACCTACGGAGGTGGTTAGAAGCAGTTGCCGGCGGCAGAATAACCAACTTAGCGACTGCTGCTACTGCTAGGAGTGTCATCAACGGAGCCGAAGAAGTGGCCGGGGGCCTGAAAAATGGCCGGAGGCCGGAGTGGCTGGCGGCCTAGGGCGTTGCGGCTGCTCCTACTAGAGAGAGTTTAAAACCCCTGAAGCGTTGCGGCTGTCCTTAACCACAGCCCTCTTTTGCCATATCCTTGTGTCAAAAAACAAAACCCTAATTACAAGATTTGAAAAATTCAAGGCATTACTTTTTCTCAACAAATTTTTAACAACCCGTTACTTTTTCTCCCTAAAAAAATTCATTTATTTTGGTTATGTGACCAAAGGGCAACCAACGTACAAGTATGAAAGCATATATGAATTTCTATGCTAGTAAAATATAGCAACTTAAATAAATCTACACAAAATCATGAAACCCCAAATTAAGAATAACTTCAAACACATAATCAATACAATCTGAAAAACAACTTCAAGCACCCCATGAGTTAATTAACAAAAAGAACAACACAAAAACATTGCTCACCTTGACGAATTTAGTAATGTTTTCCGAGGAGAATCTGTGCATTTCACAATCAATCAATTGACAGACGATCGAGGGGTGAACGGTTTCTTGATCTGATTGCAGTTATCTAACTGGGGTTTTCTCTTTCCATCTCCATGTGGATAGGATAGAGATGGAAGAAGGAGACGATATTAAAGATCAAAGATGGAGACAGAGAGATGGGAGTAGAATACGATTATACCAGGAGATCGTAAACCAACGCTTGGTATGGCTTGAGGGTTCCGATTTTGAGGACTTGAATTAACGAAAACCAACCCTTGCCTTGAGCTTCACTTTTTGAAGATGATCCCACTTCGTTTCTTACTGCTTGTTAACTTCGGTTTCAACTGACAAATCTGGACTCAAAATATAACAGAGAAACCGATATGTAAAAGGATAGATACATTTTTGGTAGAGGAAGGCGTATGTAGGAAGCCAAATGGATAGATACATGACCCGAAACTCCATAAATTGACAATTTAATCAAGTGTAAAACTAAAAGTAATATGAAAGTAAAAAAGCAATATCCGTTATCAAAATGTAGGAAGTGTCTAAGTAAACTTTGTTTCAAAAGATATGGAATATTACGAACGTATAGGTTGCTAATACATGTCCCAATGTATCATATTTCCAAATCCTACATCAACTACATGTTTAACCACCCTTTCTTGATCTTTCTCTCAAAAACAAATGAAACATTATCAATCCCAAATAGAAATAGTTGAAACTACATACATACAAAAACATATATAGCAAGTGACAACAATACATTCATTGAAGTAACAATAAAGACTTCTTCATACTACTGTTTATTTAATAATTACAAATGAACAAGAAGGTTGAAAAAGTACAACTCAAGTGTGACAAAACTACGACAAAAATCCAACGCTCTCATGTGAAAAATTAAAAGATGAACACCATTTCTCAACTGGAAGCCCATTGCATTAGACTATCAAATGACAATCACAATACACAAGTACCAAAAAAGGAATCGCAAGAAAATATCAACAAAAAGAACTATGGGTAACATTAAAGGATGGAGGGGAATATCATTTGTACATAAATGAAAAACAAACAGTCCACCTTTAAATGCAGCATTGTAGACATTCAAACATACAAGGATAAATGTTATTTTGTTGATTGATTAATCAAAATAGTTAAGGGTACGCACCTTCTTCGTGAGAATTGAAGTTGCAATTAAAAACTGGAAAGTTTCCGGTAATAAGTAAATCAAGTAAAATTCATTTGTGAGTGATTAATAACAAAAATGAAGGAAAAGGCAGTTTAGAAAAATATAAAAGATTCGTATATCTATCAAATATTCTACTCACCACACTTATCTACCTTCATATGTTGTTTCTTTTCCTAATCATAGAACAAGATAACCCATGCTCGAGTAGCAACCAATTTTAATCTTCTTATGAAAACCACAAACTGGTGGTGAACTAATTAAGTTCATGTAACAAATATGATAGATCAACATGGAAGTTGCAGAGTTCGGACAATAGAGGTTAAGATTACAATTTGAAAAGGTAGCAGTAATCTTGAGTATGAGAAGATTCCGCAAGACAAAATGGTTTATTATGCAGTATGTTTTTTTTTGTGGTGACTAAGATGTTGAGGGAGAGATTCACCTGTTGACATGGGGGGTTTTGAATATCATCAAAGAGAACCAAAGAGAGTCGGATGAGGCATCACGTATTAAGGAGACGCGGGAGGTTGTCCAACTTTCAAAGTATTACAAGACACTTACTTATTAGTACCTTATAATTGAAAAAAGTGTAAAAAAAGAGAAACTCATTAAGTTACTCCAAAAAGTGTCAAAAGGCTTAAGAGAGCTTCCTCTAACGGTGTTAGTGGGAGAGATTGATTTGAGCTAAAAGAACACAATTTTGGATCATCGTTGTACTTAATAAATTCGAGGGACGAAAACCAAAAAACATGTGTTCAGGAGGCCCAAATATGTAATTCACTATTTAATAAAATATTATTTATCTATCATAAACATGTAATTTCAAGATTTTTTACAAGTGTATAAAATAAAAATTGTTAAAGGAAAAACGAAACAGAATAACAGTAAACAAGGAGAATTAAATATGTATTTCTCATTAAACATAAGTCCTTTAAATAGGGAGGAGTTTACAAATAAAATGAAACATTCATTAAGGTAAATTCTAATAATAGGGAAATATTCTCTCAATCACTTCCTTTTGATGATGGCACGTAATCCTTCAACACTCCCCATTGTGCCGAATCTAAGGAGTGATGGTGCATAGTTCTTGCCTCATTAAACCTTACGGCAAAAAAACAAAACCTAGTGGAAATATAAAAACTTTAGACGAAGGAAAGAGTACAAGGCACCAATAACAATTCCTTTAGTTTACCACCTTTCTTGATTCGTACATCAATCAAGAGGTATAGAAATCAAGATAATGTATAAAATGCTGCCTCGCTAAAACCTTGCACCAAGGAACAAAACCCAATGGGAAAAATAAAACCTTGGACGAAGGAAAGAGCACAACCCACTAATAGTACATGTTTAGTAGACACCTCCTTTTGTTTATTACTCCCCCTAATTCGTACATCAATCAAGAGAGCTTAGAAAATATTTACATCTTAATGCTTTCCACATGTTTCTCAAATGTATCCTTAGGCAACCATTTGGAAAGCAAATCTCCCACATTTTCCTCATACCTTACTTGATTCACTTGAATCTTGAGAAGAGTTTGTTGTTGCTGATTGAATAGAAACTTAAGCGGATAGTGTTTTGTGTTATCACCCTTGATGTATCTTACTTTCATGTATTTGATATGATGCATTATTTCCATATTTGCAGGTAGAATATTGGTTGAACTCAAAACACTAGCTCCTCTAATATGTGTAATGATAGTTCTTAACCATGTACACTCTTGAACAGTCTCATGTAGAGTAATATTGTTGGAATAGTTAGAAAAAGGTAGCTACAAGGTTTGCTTAGTTTACTTCCAAGTAATTGACATGTTCTCTATTGTCCAATCTAGGAACAACCTTTGCATGGGTCAGACAAATACTTAATATCAACAAATACAAATAAGTACATTATTTGGTGTTTTTCTATAAGGACTAGTACATTAGTCGCTCACATTCTTAGTAGGTATTAAAGTTCCATTATCAATCCCATTTTTGTTTCTACAGGGAAAGTATAAGCCCATGTCAATGGTTCCAAATTATTAGATCATTCCAATGACGCTGAGCTAAATATAGCTAACAAGTTCATTGAGAATCCAATATATGGTCAAGTGTATAGTGTCACGTACAATAATGCACCTATTGTACTTATGTATGGAATTCCAGCTCCCTAACACCTTTTCGTCATTATCCTTAAGACGAAATAGATCTTTCCTTATATCCAACACTTTGACCAATCATGGGAGTGCTAGCCGGATGCGCTTTGTCCATATTAAATCGCCTGGACATTTTCCGGACATATGCGGATCGGTGGATTAATATTCCACAAACTCGGTATCCTAACTCAAGTAGCTAGATAAAACCAAGTTTTTCCAAGATCTTTTATCGCAAATTCAAATTTCAAGTAGCTTGTGGTTTCTCTTGTTTTCATCAAAAGTGCCTATTATGTCTATAACATTGACATATAGAGCTACATTGAAAATCTAGAACTTGTTTTCCTAAGTAAATACGCAAGGGCACAGACAAATCATCATGTTCCAAAGGAATACAGATGTCCCTGTCTGATCTATCATCACTTACCAAGTAATTAAAACTTAAATGTTGACAAAATCTATCCAAATTTTCAAACTATAATCACGAATCATATGATTCTAATAATTAAAAAACTTGAAGTTGCCTCAGATTAAATTCGTTTCATAGTGTAAACTCAAAGTATATTTATAAACCATCATAGGCAACAACTAGTGAACATAACAAGAAATTGAAAACGATTACAATAAATTTAGCAAACTGAAGCTTAATTAAACAACTTTTGGGGTAAAATTTGAAAACTTGTAGGTAGATTATAAGAATTGCATCAAAGAGATTCCCATTATAGACTTGGTCATCCCTACTTCAAAAATAAAGTTCTGATGTCCCTGTCTTTTTATCATCACTTGCAATCCATCTACTAAAAAAACACATAAATAATCGCAAGAAACATCTTAATTTATATAAAGGAAAAACCCATCACATTTGTTTAAAAAAAAATCCAAGATTTTGTGCCTCAGATTAGCTTGATTTCATGGTGTGAATACTCAAAGTATATTTAATACCCATCATAGGCACAGAAATAAAATCACCAAGAAAACGAGAATAAGAAAAAAATCGGGACTTTGATACCAAAGAAGCTGAATGAAAGCACCAAAGCAGCGACATTTGCGAAGTGGAACAGAGATCCTAGATGGGTTTTAGTAAGTGTATTAGGGTTAGGGTTTATGTTATTCAGAGGGAGGCGATTTAAGGTGAAGCAGCTAAATAAGCCTCTAAAATGAATAACTGTTGATTTCTAGAGAAAATCATCGGCAACAAAGAAGGATATTTGACCAAATAAAGTCAAAATCAGAGTTTACAATACAAATTCAAATGTTTTCGTATGGGATTGCTTATTTCGATTGATTTCTAGAGAAAATCATCGGTAACAGATGAGGGCAACCACCCTTAATTGAATTGCCATCCTCTGAAATTGTCTCATGTTATTTGACTGGAAATGTTTACAATACAAAGTCAAATGTTTTCGTATAAGATTGCTTATTTCGATAAGAGGCTCAGATCTGGAATCAGACAAAAGGTGAGCAGACACCACCAAGATACGGACTGAGTTTCCCCAGTGACCGAAACCCTAGCTCGGAAATGTTGAATGCAGAACATATCATCGCAGCCTCGATGTTCATTCGGTAACCGATGTGACGACAACCTCGGATGTATATCCATATCGGAAAATAAAAACAAACAGATCAATCGGAAGCCGTACAAAACGCATCATAACGAATCCATAACTTCATATAATGAAAATCAAAATCAAACTGAAAATCTAGATTCAAACAAAACCAAAAAACCTTACCTGAGTGTTTTCAACTGAGATAAAACGAGAATAAGAGAAAGATCGGGACTTTGATACCAAAGAAGCTGAATGAAAGCACCATAGCAGCCACATTTGCCGAGTGGAACAGAGATCCTAGATGGGTTTGAGCAAGTGAATCAGGGTTAAGGTTTATGTTATTCAGAGAGGGGCGATTATATATACAGGTCATCTCTATGTGCTAGGGCATAATTTCAAGTTTCGGGCCTGCTATATTCGGACTCTCTTTTATGGGCCATTGGATCGGGTCTATTAAATAATAATTATGATTATTGTTTATTTTTGTTATGGATTGGATCTTTTATTTAATTTCGTTAACACCGGTAGTATACTCGCAAAATGCGGCAGGGTATGAGACTTTAATGCAGATTAGAATTTTGGAAAAACAGCGTAATTGTTTCTCGTTAACCAATTAGCCAAGAAAAGCAATTACAAACTCTTGTGACATCGAGAAGTCAGGGTATACCAAGGTTGTACTTTACGGTGGCGTTTGTCTACGATAAACTTGCATATGCATCGAGACGCGAACCTAAGAATTTTTTCTGAGTGGTGGCACAATTTGATTATAGAAACGAAGCTATGGAAATTTTTCAAAAAATCATATCATTAGTGTGTTGGTTAGTTACTTTTCGTATGTTGAGTTCATGCGGTCGAGTCTTTTATCGCAATTTTTTCTCCATAAAAACATAGTAAACCTGAAATTAACAGCTAAAAACTAAGTAAATTATCGAAACGGGATTCGAACCCGCACCTAGGATGGGAGAAAAGTCGTTCAAACCAACTCTGTCAAGACACTTGTGTTATCACTATAGTTTCACTATATATAATATTAATAATACGATTGGCACATTTTTTTTACCTGTGCCATCGTATCTTATACACTGGGTCCGCCCATGTATGCATCCATGCCTTATGGTTGATTGGTGATCGTATGCGTGTCACCATTTAGATCCTAGGCTCTGCGAGAGATGACTATTTTGTTTGGTTAAAAAGTAAAATAAATAATTTTCTACTTGTAGTAATTATTTAAACCGACTCTTTTTTCTGTAGTTGAAGTTCTCAAACCGGAACGAGGCCGATTCAGGTTCGAGGATCGTAACCTGAAATTTTTTTATCGTAGCCATAACTATCCGTGCGTAAGTCGAGAAAATAAAGGTACATGGTGATGCATTTGAATACGTACAAGTCATGGGTTTATCTGTATCCGACCCGTACGGAGTATTCGTATATTATTATTTGAATCTTATGTAAAATAAATATAAAAAATATAAAAGTTTCGCATAAATGATATTGGTATTATGCTACCATGCTCTAGGGGGTTTTTGGGATTGCTTAATGAAAACAACTTATGTGGTGTCAAACCGGAATTTTATAAACAGTGTTGGATTAGCTTATGGCGATACGAAGACGTAATAAGTTGATAAATTGTTTTTTAAATGAGAAGTTGAGAACATTTTCATTTTATAAAATGTGAGATCAACTTTTTATTATAATCAATCACATAGGATATTATATTTATCGCATATGATACACATGTGTACGCCTAATGCCCTTATCACATGTTTTATCATTTGTGATAAATGTGTCTATAATGTGATACTATAATCCATTACTAAATCAAAGACGAATATAGCCTTTGGCATGACCTAGATCGCGGGTCAAGTAGTTTGTGTACCACCAGGTTTCCTCACGTGTATTATCGCATATGATAAAGATGTTTTCGTGTTTTCATAAAATAGAGGTGTTCTCGTTTTAATCTCCACACACACACACACTATATATATATATATAGGCAGTGGCGGAGACAGAAATCGTATTTAGGAGGAGCCCATATACAATATAAAAAATCAGAACTTTAAGGTTGGGAGGACCCTTTTAAAATATATGTTTATATCTTTATTAAATATCGTTCTTAAAAATAGCTATTAAAAAAGAGTTGGAGAATACGAGTAAGGAGATGTTTACCAACGTTTACCGTGTAAATGCTTATTGGTAATAGTCACCATTATCTTATTGGTAATAGTCATCACCCTCACTTATCTTATCGGGTAACATTCTCCGCCATCAAAATGTATTGTTGGTGAGCGTCTTTTACCTGGTAGGCGTATACCAAGTAAGAGTTTTCTCCCTCACTTACCATGTAAGATTATCGATCTTTGTTATGCCTCTTACATGGAAACACTACATGCTCAGTCTTTGCCACTCTCTCGATAAGGTAAATAACACCCGCTAAGTGCTTACCCCGTAAACACGTGGTAAACGACCCACAAGCTAAATAACATAACTATGTATTTTTTACACAAATAAATACAAAATATGTATAGATAAACTTATAAACAAGAAAAACCATTTGATATAATTAGAGGACTTTTGTAATAACTTTTTTTATTCTAATTTAGAAGAAAAAGGAGATTTTGATATTTATAAACAAAATTCTAAAAGAATAATCAAAGTATGACACTTAATTAATTTTTAATTTTAAAATATGAGGGGGAGCCAATGCCCCTCCTAGCTCTAAGGTGGCTCCGCCATTGTATATAGGCGAGGGATATAGTGAGAAGTTAAGTTAATGTGAGAAGCCTGAGAAACGGATCTAAATCTTTGGTCACTTTTAATCTCAAGCTCACCATAAATCGCTTTGATACGAGGATTAATGTGGTGCATCTCATTCAGTCATTGTAATGTGCATCCAACGGTTGATAACTATTTATCACGTTTCTCACGTTAACTCAACTTCTTACTAAACCTAACACAGTATATATACACACACAATTTTATCTTGTATTTATCTTTTTAATTTCTAAAAAAGAATAAATAATTTATTGTTAGGGAATGAACAACTACTTAGGCTATGCTTGGCAAACTAGCTGATAAGCTAGCTTATGACTTATAAGTTAGCTGTTAACTGATAAGCTAGCTGGTAGCTGATAAGCTAGCTGATGAAAAAGTCATGTTTGGCAAAAAGTAGCTTATAAACATTTAAATGACAAAAAATGATATATTAAAAAAATAGTTAATAAATAATAATTAATATTAATAAGGGCATAATTGGAATATTTACAAAAACTACTTATAAACTACTTCAAGTAGCTTTTCAAAAAACTAGTTTATAATCATCCAACATATAACTTAAAAATAATAAGCTAGTTTTTTTTTCCAAATAATGCCGTGGGGAAGGGGAATATGATGTTTCAACTTCTACTCACTTCCCTTCTACCCATATTTGCCTTAAGTTGTTGATAATGGGCCATTTTTCAATTTAGTCATTCGATCATAATTAATTGTGTGAAAACTTTTCTTTTAACTATTTGGTGTTTAGAGGATTTTCAAGATTCTATACAAAAAAAACTTCCAACGTATTCTCTATATTACGATATCGATTGTATTATTAAAATATTTTATTCACTCAATAAAAATATTATATCTGTCTAAATTTTAATTTCTAAGTTTTCTACCAGTGAAAATATAATTGTTCTAAAAGGCTCGCCACGACACCCGTCATGGCGCGCCGTGGCTCAAAACTTGTGTCTCACGCCACGTTATGCTTTTGGCCCGCCATGGCCTAATGTGCGGTATTTTATAACGCGATATTTGATTTTTCTTTACATTTTTAATGTCTTATTTGCTAGTTATTAATATATAACCTAATTTAACTTGTTTATTGTCATTGACTCATCGATTAATAGTACAAAACATATGTTTTTATATATAATATTATATATGATATAGAGATTTGCCGTCACAAATCACGCCTTGATGAACGTCATGGCCTCGCAGTGACTCCTAAGGCTTGAGGTTTGGCCTCGCCGCCACGCCACCCTTACAGCATTTAGAACCTTGGAAAATATATTAAAAATCTCATTATAATCATGTTTGGAGAGTTTTTCCAAACTTGGAAAATATGTTAGAGCAAAAAAATCACAAATTTTCCAAATTCTCCATTTTTTCTATTTTGAGAATCTTTTAGAACTGTTCTTATGTTAGAATCTCCTATTTTATATCTTCTTTCAAATTTAGAGAATTTTCCTTTCTCCTGTATTTTTTTTTATTTTAGAGAAATATGTTTAACATAATTGTTAGAACAATTCTTTTTCAGATCTTCAAAAATTCTAAAATAGGACAGCTATGAAGACACTTTTGTTACTCAAGTATAAACCCAGATAAATTTTAAACAAAACCAAAAGGCTCGCCATGACAGCCGCCATGGTGCGTCATGGCTTAAGGCTTGTGTCTCATGCCACGTTATGTCTGTGGCACGCCATGGACTAATATGCGGTCTTTTGTAAAGCGATATTTGATTTTTTTAATGTTAATATATAACATAATTTAACTTGTTTATTATCATTGACTCGTCGATTAATAGTAAACAACATATGTTTTATGTATAATATTATATATGATATAGAGATTTGCCGCCATAAATCACGTCTTGATAAACGTCATGGCCTCGCCGCCACGCCAAATCTTACGGTTCACGCTATTTAGAACCTTGTTTAAAAGTGGTGTTAGCCGGTTACTTTAAAAAGAAGACAAATTACATATAAAAGACGCTTATTTCATTTTGAAAACATTTTTGAAAGTTAAGTCAATAATGTATGGATTGGATAAAATCTAATTAGAGTTTTACAGAATATATATAAAAAGGGCTAAAATAAAGACTCTTAAATAGATATATTTAAAGTTATAGAATCTCATAAATATTTTCAAAATATGTTCATAATGATAAGGCCATCCGTACCCCATTCGGGATGGCTCGGGTTCACTGCGGGATGGGCTACGGCCCTTGCGGGGTTGGCGGGGCGGGATGGATTCCGGGGATGGGATCCCGATTCATCCCGAAGCTTTATTAAAAAAAAATTATTTAATTTTTAAAAATAATGCCGTTGAACGGCTCTTTTTAAACAAAAATAAATAAATTTTTTTCTCAATTTAATCCCACTATATATTTAACCCTCAACCTCTTATTTCTCACACCTCTCAAACTAGGGGTGAGCAACGGGTCGGGTCGGTCGGGTTCGGACCAAAAACCCAAAACCCGATCGGATTTCGGGGTGGGTTCAGGCCACCCGAAACCCGTCCAAACTATAGTTCGGGGATTCGGGTTCGGGTGGGATCGGGTTCGGGTTTTCGGATCGGGTTTTCGGATATCTCTATCTCTCGCAGCAATATATATACACACACATACATAGCAGGTATATATCTCTTTCTCTCAGCAATATATATATATATACATACATACACAGCAGGTATAATGGTATATCTCTATGATAGGATCTCTCTTTCTCTATCTCTCTTTCAAATTAATGGTACCAAAACACACACATCTGTTATATATATATATATATATATACACACACATACACAGCAGGTATATCTATATATATATATACACACACACAACATACACAACAGGTATATCTATATATATATACACACAAACACATACACACACAACATACAGTTCGGATATATATATATACACACATACACACACAACATACAGTTCGGATATTTCGGACGGATCGGGTTTGGTCTATGGGTACCCACCCCGATCCGAAATATCCGCAAAAATAATCGGGTTCGGGTAGTTCGGGTGGTCGGGTGGTCGGGTGACGCTTTTCTGGGTGGTTCGGGTGGTCGGGTCGGTCGGGTTTATCGGGGCGGTCGGGTTTTGCTCACCCCTATCTCAAACTCTCTAAAATTCTCTCAACCTCTTATTTTTCACACCTCTCAAACTCTCTCAAATTCTCTCAACCTCTTATTTCTCACACATCTCAAACTCTCTCAAATTCTCTCAACCTCTTATTTTTCACACATCTCTCATCATGAATCCAAACAGAACACCTACATCCCGTCGTAACCGACCGAATACACCACAATCGCAAGAAGATCAAGAGCTTGGTTTCCAAGCGTTTACACAACAAGGTTATCGTCCGCAATGGTCGCAACAAATTCCGCCACAATGGTCGCAACAAAATCCGCCACAATATCCGCAGCAATTTCCCCAACAATTTCACCAACAATTTCCTTACCAATTTACACGTCCCGGTTTGATTGAACAATGTTTTACTCCGGCCAACTACAATCTTCCTTCACCCGCAATCAATCTCGACGACGACATTGTTCCGGAAACCCAACCTTCTACCCCGAACACACCACAATCTATCCCGACACAACAATCTAACCCGGAACCATCAAATCCGAGACCAACAAAAGCCGCCAAACAAACGTGGAGTAAAGCCGAGGAACTCGCGTTAGTGTCGGCGTGGGTTGACGTTTCGGAGGACCCCGTTATCGGTAACGCACAAAGCGGTGGTAATTATTTTTATTGTTATTATTATTATTATTTTTATTTTTATTATTATTATTATTATTATTCTTATACTTAATTTTACATAAATGTAAGAAGTTTTTGGGGCCGAATCGGACATGTGTTCTTTACTCGCATGAGTCGTGAACCAGGTTATAGATCAACCCATCAACTCAATAGCAAGTTCAACGACCTCAATAAAAGAATTAATTGGTTTGGCGGCATCTACAACAACTTGCTCAATAATAGATCAAGCGGGATGAGTGATGCCGATATATCCCGAACGGCACACGAACGGTATCTAGCACGCCATAAAGTTGCTTTCACTCACGAACAAGTTTGGGACGTCCTAAAAAAATGTCCAAAATGGGGAGCCGTTCCAACGATGACGACAACTTCATCGCGGGGTTCAAAACGTACCCAACCTTCCGATGATGACGATGACGAGCAAATTCAACGACCCATCGGGAGAAACAAGGCAAAAAAAACATCAACGAGTAATACGTCCGGGGCGAATACGGACGAAAGTGTTACTCAGTTGTTGACGACGTTCAACGACAAGATTGATGATACAATGGAATACAAAATGAAAAAACTCGATCTCGAAATCGAACCCTCAAAACTCGAACGACATAGGTTGGAACAAGAACTCGAAATCGAACGCTTAAGCCGATTTGAGAAAGACTTCGAGTTTTTCATGACCCCGCATGATCACTTTACGGGAAAAGCTTTGAGGGTTACTTTAGCGAGAAAAGAGCAAATTCAAAAATTTCATAATTGGTAGTGTTTTGTATTTTGTAATTTTTATTTTTAATGAATGGTATGAATTTTTATTTTTATTATTTATCTTATTTTTATTTATTAAAAAATATATAAATATTTTTATTTTGTTAAATAATTAAATGTATAAATAAAAGAATTAAAATAAATGAGGTGGCAAAAGGGTTTAAGGGAACGGGGTAAGGGTGTTTAGGGATTGAGTGAGGGATTGAAAAAACTAATGTGGCGCTGATGTAGAGCTGGAATCTTTGAAAGATCTTCTCATGGGGTACTGATGGCCTAACTAAATGAAAGTGGGTTTCGATGCAATTTGTTTCTGTTTGAGTCAATTTCCTTGATTAATGTATAAAAGCTAATGATGATTATTTATTATTTATTTCATTTTATAAAATGTGATTTTAAAAGGACCATCCAAAATAACTATTTCAACCATCTTTTAAATCAGTTTATAGCGGTTTTTCTATACTAGAAGTCTAATCGCGTAATGCAGCGCGATATATCTCGATTTTAATCTTTTAATTTATTTTAATGTACAGTTTTAAGAAAACGGTCATGTTTTTCTAAAAATTTGTTTAAATAATGAAACTTTTTAAGGAGTTCATGATTTGAGGATTTGAAAGTGGTTAGAGATAAGAATTAATTAATAAGAGTCTACGATTTAAGAATTTGAAGGTTGTTAGAGATACTTATCAATCAAATAATTTGCATTAAAAGCGGTACATAAAGCTTCATTAGTTGTTTTAAGAGATTTTAAGTAATTAACATTAAATAACAGTACATGAAGTTTTAAGAGTTGTTTTTAAAAGTTTTTCATAAATGATTTATAATATAGTATAGATAATTGAGCGAAATAATTAAGATTTGATAATTAATACTTTAACAATTGCTACTTTATTAATATAATATTAATAAAAGTGATTTACTAAATTGATAAAGTGTTATTTGCAAAATACGGACGTGAAAGTGTCACACAACTTAGTAACTACTAATTGTTAAATTTGCTAAAATACTACTTACTAAATTAGCACTTCTCTTGTCAGCATTTCGTAAGTAACGGCTTAACAACTGCACTGTTAATTTATCTATACTATATTATAAAACATTTATGAAAAACTCTTAAAAACAATTCATAGAGCCTTATGTACTGTTATTTAATGTTGATTACTTAAAATCTCTTAAAAACAACTAACGATGTTTTATGCACCACTGTTAATGCTAATTATCTAATTAGTCCTTATCTTTAACTCCTTCTTTTTAGTCCTTATCTCTAACTCTCTACAAATTCTCAAATGGTAAACCCCTAAAAAAGCATTATTCTTTAATTCTAATTAGTTACGTAAACCCCTTTTAAATTCTCAAACCATAAACCCGTCAAAAAGTGTCATTCTTTGTACAAATTTATAAAAAAAATATTATAATTTTCTCAAAGCTACACAAAACCGTCTTATAAAATCGATAATGATAAAAAGTAAAACAAAACATTAAAATCAAGATATATCGCGTTGCATTGCGCGAGTACCCTTCTAGTGAATATTAAATTTATAAAAATAAATTTTGTAAGTTGTTAAAATATTACTTTCTAAAATCTTGGCTAATTTATGTCGATTAAATACAAAACTAGCTATAAAATGAATTTGAGGGTCCGAAATAAATATAATATTATTTACATTCTCAATTAAATACGGGAATGTTACAATCCATATAAACAAATATTTGGTATTATAAATATATTAATTGTTTTATAGATTAATGAATTATAATCCTCTTTCATAAATATTTTAAATTATACTAGCAGTGTACCCGCGCAATGCGACGAGATGTAATATTCAAATAAATATAAGAAAAGATGGTAACAATACAAATGTGTTTTTGTCATATAAACCAAATTGATTCGTGGATTGGATCGAGTGGTATTACCAATGTATTCAGTCGATGATATACAAATTTTACCAATGGTGGTATAGATATACATGATATAAGGATTTATCGTCATAAATAACACTTTAAAAACGTTGTGACTTATCTTGAAACCTACAGCTTGAGGCTCATATCATTTATAACTTTAGTAATCAATTGTTTATTAAATGACATTCAAACACATTTAAAAATATGTATTGAAATCTATGGAATTATATATGACTAATGTCAATTTTTTGTTTTTAACACTTCTACTTAAATATTTTCTAATTGAAAATCATAAATGTTTTTTAAGGAAATTATGTTTCAAAATTAATGCAAATGAAAATTAATGTTATTTAATTGAAACCAGGAATGTTTTTTAAGAAAATTACGTTTCAAAATTAATGCAAAAGGAAATTAATGTTTTTTAAGACTATAAGACTTTATGCATAAATATGTTGTACTCTATGATTAAAACTTTGTTTTTAAGATTTTAAGACTTTAAGCCTAAATGCTTTATAAGATAATATAGATTAAAAAAATTAGTATAAAGAATGATAACATATATTTGAAAAAATTAGTAAATTTAAAATAATTAATTGACTAACCAACTGCTTTATCTTCTAGAATAATCTTTGATATCACGTTTTGATATTTGACAAATGAAAAACCAAATAGAGAACCATTAAAATCCAAGCAAGCAGATGGTAACCGAAATTTCCTTAAAACATATTAGAATGTAAGTCCGTACAAACCTTTAAGACTATTTACACTTTGACAAAATCTTTTGGTGTCATGTGATCACTTAGTTTATGAAATACACTAATAATATTAACAATTTTGTGGGTTTTGGTATGAGGCCAAAAATGAGATTCAATTAAAACCATTACGGTATTTTTTGGGCTTTTGCCAAGAGGCCAAAAGATGTGTGTTTTAACTTTTAAAATGTAATTATGGTTTATGATAAACAATTAGAATTTCGATATGGCTATTTATCTTTTTTTAAGAACTTTTAGCAATTAAGTTAAATATTAAGTGTTATATAAATTTAAAGCAGTTTTTGGCATGATGTCAAATATACCAGGCATAAAAGGGGGGAACTCCAAAATAAAAAAAACTTTAAAAACTATAAATAAATTAATAATTACTTAAAAACATGTTATAAGTTGAGAATGAAAATATCGAACAAGGTAAATATTTTTTTATTCAAATAATTATTAATTTATTTAGAAATTGAATATTTTATTCAAGACAAGTATTAATCATTCAAATGATAAAAGATCTCAAGATTGGCTTAAATAAGTAAATAGCATTGACAAAAATCAATTTGCCAAAAAAAAACATGTTCAAATATGTAAATATTATTATATAAGGAAATCACGTTTTATGAAATATGATTCTTAATTAGATATTTATTAATCAGTAATAATAAAATATTATTTATGAACTTACTAATTAAGTAAAAACATATTAACATCATGAATGCAAAAATACATGTATCATAAGTTTAAAAAGTCTCATCAAACAAACAACAAAGATGAATGATAAGAATTTTCATAAAAGATTATGTCATAATTATTCAAATACTTTTAATATATATATATATATACATGTTTGAAACAATAATCATTCTTGATTAATCAACAATATAATTCCCACTTTAATCTTCATTACCGATAAAGCTTACATATAAACAATCTTAAATAGATAGTAATGGTAGCAAACTAAAACTGCAAATGATTTGAATGTATAAACCCAAATTAATGAAATCCAATAAAAAAACTTAATTTGGTATTATTTAACTATAATTTATAATTATTATTTTTTTGCATAATCAATAGCCAATTAAAATTTTTTTAAGAACTTTTAGCAATTAAGTTAAATATTAAGTGTTATAGAAATTTAAAGCGGTTTTTGGCATGATGCCAAATATACCAGACATAAAAGGGGGGAACTCCAAAATAAAAAAAAAACTTTAAAAACTATAAATAAATTAATAATTACTTGAATAAAATATTCAATTTCTAAAAACTTGTTATAATTGAGAATGAAAATATCGAACAAGGTAAGTATTTTTTTTATTCAAATAATTATTAATTTATTTTGAAATTGAATATTTTATTCAAGGTAAGTATTAATCATTCAAAGATTAAAAGATCCTAAGATTGGCTTAAATAAGTAAATAGCATTGACACAAATCAATTTGCCAAAAAAAACATGTTCAAATATGTAAATATTATTATATAAGAAAATCACGTTTTATGAAATATGATTCTTAATTAGATAATTATTAATCAGTAATAATAAAATATTATTTATGACCTTAATAATTAAGTAAAAGCATATTAACATCATGAATGCAAAAATACATGTATCATAAGTTTAAAAAATCTCACCAAACAAACAACAAAGATGAATGATAAGAATTTTCATAAAAGATTATGTCATAATTATTCAAATATTCTTAATATATATATATATATATACATGTTTGAAAACAATACTCATTCTTGATTAATCAACAATATAGTTCCCATTTTAATCTTCATTACCGATAAAGCTTACATATAAACAATCTTAAATAGATAGTAATTGTAGCAAACTAAAACAACAATGATTTGAATGTATAAACCCAAATTAATGAAATCCAAAAAAAAAACTTAATTTGGTATTGTTTAACTATAATTTATAATTAAATTTTTTTGCATAATCAATAGCCCAATTAAAATTAAGAAGCAACAACCTAAGATATACGATTAAAACTTTTTTTTTTTTTCAAGGATGTATGGTGCCGACCAAAAACAATTTCTTTTTCTTAATTATTATAAGAAATCAGTTTTTTTTGTTGATCCAACAATCAAGAACATAGTGTCAAATCTTAAAAAAACTAATTTTTTAACAACGGTATGAAGGTGTATGTCGAAATAGAATAAAAAAACTCAATATTAAGAGAATACTTTAATAGATCAAATTTTATGTAAATAAAATTATCAATATGTAAAGAAAAACAGTTTAAGATGCATGCACATGTGGTTTTGTTGATGGATATCATTGCGTAAAAAGATCAATATAGATATCAAACATGTAACATAGCAATATTTACATACATCATATGATTATAAAAAATCGAGAGAGAAGGAGAATCATAACTGACCAGTTTGGTTCTTCGAAGAGCTTTTGGGGAGCACGTGCTGATAACGTGTAAAAGAAGATAATATTCTTCTCATCCATTATTCTGTAATACATAAAAGATTAATTAAATAAATGGTTAATCAATCCTTCATTTGGATGAAAGTTAAACAGTTCATAGAGGTTATAGCGTATACCATAAAGAACATGCAGGCTGGAGCAAAAAAACCAAGCAGAAGTAGAGAAACCAAATCGTTGGAAGTTTAAAAATTGAGATCAGAAAACTTACATGTTGTGAAGCAAACCAGATTTCCAGAATTCGTTGGAGTCTTGATGGAGGTGCTTACCAGATTTCCAGAATTTGTAATAGCCAAAATATTGTTTTTAGCCAAAATATATAGGAGGAAGAAGGGACTTATTTTTGGGGCTTAGTGCAAAAATTAATGCAAAAAATTAATCAATTTGGAAAGTAATGCAAATTTTAATAAATGTTGATTATTTAGTTTCAAAAAAAAAAATTAGCTTTCTCTCCCTCTCATTATGGTTCCTGGTTTCCAAAACAAATTCCTGGTTTCCATATAAAAAGAATTAGCTCTCTCTCTCTCTAGAAATTAAGTAAATATGCTTTAAATTGTAGTACATAATGCTTAAATTGTTGTTTTTAAGAGTTTGGGGCTTCATGTTTTATAATATAGTATAGATAATAAATAAGTTTAATTTTTTAACTATAAGGGGTTGTGACGTGCTAATTAAGATTTTGGGAGATGTGGTGGAATATCCCATCTGTCTAGGGTTCTAATCCAAGCATACACAACAATTATAGCCACTAAAAGATTTAATCAAGACTAATGTCTTACACTCATAATTTGTCAATGGATTACTTCCCTTCCAAAAAAAAGTTTATTTTTTTAATAAATAAAATTGCAACAAAATGACCATAAATATCATATAGACAATGAAACGTCATACACGGTAACCATCAAACCACCTCCAAACACCACCCATCACCCACCACCCATCACCTCCATTGATATGAATCATGAAGCTATAAATACACCATTTGCTTTCTAAATCTCTTAAAACAAAACAT
The DNA here is from genome assembly GCA_033807775.1 of Saussurea involucrata. Classification (NCBI taxonomy): domain Eukaryota; kingdom Viridiplantae; phylum Streptophyta; class Magnoliopsida; order Asterales; family Asteraceae; genus Saussurea; species Saussurea involucrata. Next base: position 8,192,535 of record CM066325.1, on the reverse strand, counting down.
ACAGTTGACGCATATTCTAACCTCTGGTTTGTTGAGGAAGATGAAGGTATTTGCAAAACCAATTTCCAGTCAAGGAAGAACAGATGAATTCCCACCGCCATTGATGAGGTTTCCGAGAAGCAAAAGCAGCAGAGGAAGCAGGTCACGTGCTAACCCTATGTTTCTTCGCAAAATCAACGCTGGTAGCGAAGAACCGTCTTCACCTAAAGTCACGTGCATCGGCCAAGTCCGATCCAGACGCCGCCGCTCCAACAAAAAACGAACAACCACCGCCTTCCGCCGCTGCCGGTGGCTTCGAAAACTCAAACCGAAGTGTTTCCGGCGTGTTTGGAGAAGAAGCCTCTCGTTTCTCCGATGCGAAAATGGCGGAAAATCAAAAAAATTACAGGAATCGAAACGGATTATTGAAGCTGATCAGATAAACGAGTATCGGAAACGTGAAATCGAAGATGTGATCGTGAATGATAATGAGATTTTGATATCGGAATCTCCACCGAGAAATGCGTTTTTGTTGACGAGATCTAGATCTGCTCCGTACAGATCTTCATTTTCAGCAAGCAAAAACTGGGACATAATTATGGAGGAAAGAGGGAAGAAGAGAGAAGATGATGAAATTGGGGAGAAATTGGCGGAAAATATTGGAATCGAAGAAGAAACTGAAGCTATTAATGGAGATTTTGTGCTAGAAAATGGAGAAGATGAAGGTTTCATTAATGGAGTTGAAGAATTTAAAGCAAAACGATTGAATTTAAGTAGGTGTAAATCTGTTCCAGCAAGAACAGGGGATAAGTTTTCTTCGAGTTTCGGTTCATAACAGGGTTTTCTAAAGCTGGGTTTGGTTTCCGAACTGAACAGTTGTTTATCGTTTGATAACTAGATAACACAAATAATAGAAAAACAATTGTTCAACGTTAGTAAAACGGGACAAGAAAACACAAAACTGATAAAATGACTAATTTACCCCTAATGAACTGATAAAATGTCCAACACATTGCTCCCTTTTGTGAAGCACTAGTCATCGTACTCGCGCGATGCAGCGGGACACAATTCGATCACCAACATCAGAACCAGAAACAAGTAATCGGGTGACTGCCTTGATAGTTCCTGAATTATTGTCACCATGTTCCCACTGAATCAAAACAGAACAAAGTGGTCTCAATGACTGAGATGGAGGCCCATGCTTAATCTCTATAATAGTGATTTCATAATCGAGTTGCACAAATGGGCTTTTCCTGTTTCTTGTCTTCATCTCCTGTCCCATTTTTGTGTTGTGTTTTTCTATCAGATAAGTTCCCTGAATGTCAAAAAAAATGCTATGGAATCACAAATCACAATAACCTTTAACATAGAGCACCTAAGTGAAAAAAATGAGCATACAAACAAACAAACATAATATGCAAAATCCCAAAGGATGGGAATGATATTATATGCAAAATTCCCGGTTCATAAAATTATCTGAATAGGAAATAAGTTGAAAATTATATTTAGTAAACTTGATCATCAACTATAACAACTATGGTTGCCATTTGCTAGTCACTTACCCACGCGCGATGCGGCGCGAAACATCTCAAAATCGAAACTCAAAACTTAAAACTCAAAATGGCAGGATGTGAAAACGGTAAGAGCATATGTACACTCTTCCTTCTCTTGATAAAACAGATGTAAAGAAGGTGCCAATTGCAGCATGTACCACAAATATGTCTATTAAAGACAACTAATTGAGGAGTGTTCACTTATTTACTTCCTTGAACTCTATACTTGGCTTCGTGAAATGAGTCCATTCCAAAGGTGCAAACCTCCCTCAATTGCTGATCAACATTGTTCGGCTTGCCCCACTGTAGCATGTATAATTCGTACACCTTGCAAAGATCTGCACCAATCAAGAATCAAGATGAGTAAAACCCCGTTGAAAACAAGAATCATGAACCGGTAAAAACAAAACTTTTAACCTGTTAAATTTAAGTTTTTTTACATGTAACATACTTATTCCAAGTAACTGTTAATTAAACTGCAGTTAGGAAGGGAAAATTTGGTTGCCTAATCATAAATTTCGAAGATAGATTAACAAGAAAAAGACATTTAAATTGTTTATGTATTGCGTGTTGTCGCAAATCAAGAAAGAGAGAGTGCAAAAGAAAATTGAGAACAAAATAACAATTAAAGTTTGAAACTTGAATTGCATCTTTTATGTATTTCAGGGGTTCAAATGTATATCCGCAGTACGTATCCATGCTACTTCAAAAAAATCATGAACAATGACGTTGTCGAGTTTATCATCATTAATAGTGAAAGCCATGGAAGGCCAGATTTTTATTTCACTATTGATCATATATGTACACACTAAATAGCCTGGCGTCGCCAAAAGAGGGGGGGTACACAGACCTAACCTCTATCCTCAAAGAGTAGACCGGTTGTTTCCCTGAAGGCCCCCAAAATTAGCCACTGTAACGAATACTTATTTATGAAAGGACAATGAAGAAAAATAAAGCAAGTCATACGGCCCTTACATGAAAGTTTACTTACAGAAAAAAATATTATAAAGACATACCTCTTGTAAAATTAAGGCAAATGAGAAAACATCCATTTTGGTATCATAGTCTTCATTTGTGAAGACCTATAGAACAACTTATCTCTCTGTTATACCAAATAATTAACTCATAAAACTCACAAGGTCAACATGCATTACGCTAATCCACATATCTATAATTAAAATCAAAATTCTAAGCACTCATCTGTTGATTTTTGCGTTGTACGGTTAAGGGTTAAGGGTGTTAGGGGCCGTTTACCAAACGCTTACCCGGGTAAGCACTTACCAAGTCACTTTACCTTACCGTATGAATGTGGCAAGAATCAAGAATCTTACGCGGCAAGAGTCTAGAACCTGGTAAGTGAGGGCGACAACTCTTATCATACTTTGACCATTCTTTCGCCATAATGATATCCTTTTATCGTCATCAGCACTTGCCACCATCAAATCTAGTCACAACCCATCTAAAAGTGGCTGATTTTTTGCAATATAAAGACTAATAATCATGGCATTATCTTGCATTGATCATACATACAAGATTGCATTAGTGAAACAAGATTCAAGAAATTTAGCCAAAGATGAATAAAAGCCATAAAGGAAACTATTACTATTGCTTCAAGAAAGGATATTCTGCCATATGTAATATAAATGGAAGATAGATTGGACTCTTTACGCATATTGATATACATTTATCTATCCATTTGCCTTGATCATCATGATCACAGTGCTAGTCATGTACTGATGTAAATTTGGGTGAATAGGTAGGTCAATAATGTACTTACTTTCCCTCGAAGTAGATCCTGATCCTTGGTCATCAACAAATTCAAGATGCCTAGGTCCGGTAACTGATCTGTTTAACTGCAAAACATAAAACACATTTAGTTATTTACAAACAAAACTATCGTACTTCAGATTAGAAAACAGTAAACCAAGCAAACATACTTAAAAACATCTTAGAAAAAAAAAACCAAGATCAATAATATTCCATCGTACATTTTTTCCCATTGAAGCACCACATATCAACTCCTAGCCCAATTAAAAAAAAACATATCAACCCAAAGTTGCTTCATTTCTTAACAAAGATTGGGTTTATCACCACTACTCGTCTTAAATCCTTGTTTCTAATTTCACTGTCAAAATGCCTCTTATAGTAGCTTATTGGTTACGATATGTTTTGTTAATCGGATCAGGTCATAAGCATGTCTTCTTTAGGCCTATTGAAGGGGCCATAAATTCAAAATTAATGGCCGTGGGTTGAAATTTTAAGACCCATTTGGTTGTTCTAATGTATGCTAGCGACGTGTTGAATTTTAAAAGAATTGACTTCAAATCTGAAGTCGAACAACTGAATCAAATCTCAAATCAAGCAGAATGTTTCTAAGTGTGAAGTTGGATTACATGTGAAATGAAGTGAGAACGATGAATGACAAAGAACCACAAAGCTTCAAATCGGTAAGTTATCAATCAAGATCTACAATTGTCAAGATAAAATCAAATGAATTCCAATCACACACACGCTTATTATTCAATCTGAAAAGAAAACATTAATCAATAGTGCAATTTAGATCATATCTCGTACAAATAAAAGAAAGGACCGTGTAGAATCTACATGTGCAGTTTAGATAATATATAGGGTTTTTATGAGCTTCTTCTCAAATTGATCACAAATATGAATAAAAACATCTTTATTAGTTTGATGGATAAGCAATTACACACCTTTTAAGAAGCAAATTTGGGGGTGACAATGAACAAGAAAAAATTCACAGGTTTCAATTTAGCAGTGGTTTCAATCATGCGACCTTGAATCTCCATGAACCCTTAATAACACAAATCAAGGTCTGCAATTAGCAATGGAACATTCAACTCAATGCATGTATATATTCCTAAATTAACTTTCAATAGATAAGCGACAAAACCGAACAGTACATAAGACTTCATGGTTATATATCATTAAATAACTTCAAATTAAATTCCCATTGATATAAATAGAGTGTGGGGAAGAAATTAGTTGGTTTGGTGTATAGATTACAACGTAAGACAAGTTTGAGGAGGAGGAAATAGGAACGGAGGAGAAGAAACCGTGAAGAAATAGAAAATCAGAATGTAGCATTTTCTTGAACAGAAAAAAGTAATTACTTACGAACCAGAGCGGTGACGCGAGAGAAAACAAGGTGATCACCATCGTTGATATCAAGCAAAACACTGCAACCTTCCCAAGCAATTCTAGGGTTTTCGTTTGAGTAACTTTCTTGTCCAAGTGTTGACATCTGGTTCACAAATTCGAAAACTATCAACGGACTGGAGAGAAAGAGAAGTAGAACTCCCGATTTATTGTTTTGGGGGAACGGGAAGGCTGGAAAGATTGGAGAGAAATCAAGATGGAGAGGGGTAAAGTGTTGTAAAATAGATAAACGAACCACGAGAGAAGTGACAGGTGTTCTTGTTTGGTTTCTTTCCTCCACCACCTGATTACTCGACATCTTCAACACGAAATTACACCTACCAATTCGACATCAAACACCTGGTGTCAAGCAAAAACCTAAAATCAAACCCCAAAACATCACAATTCACAATACCCCATAAAATAACTCCAAACCCAGAAAAATACAACAATTCCTACAAAATCAGTAACAAATTTCGCAAAATGAAAATCTACAGAGTGTAATTCTTCAAGATCTTGAACAGAACGGATGAGAAAAGAAAAAGTGTTGAATGAGAAGAGAAAAGTTAGGGTGTTGAAGAAAACTGATCTTGAACGTGGCGTTGAAAAACTGAATGTTTAAAAACAGTTTTACCATATTCTTTTTATAAAGGAGTATAGATAATGTAATTTGTAAATTTGTAATCTTGGTTTATAATTTAAGGTCAAGGTCAGTGAATATACGCGTAAGTTTAGTTTTTTTATATAAAAACATGTGAAGGTTCAATGTTTTTCATGTGAAGATATATATACATATATATATATATATATATATATGTATGGGCTTCATTTACCATTTCATTGAAGTTGAATTTATTTAAGAAAATATGATCTCGTCCCACTATCCGGACCTTAACTCTGCTTTTTTGGAGTACGGGACGACTCTCAGAAATTGTTAGCACACAAAAAACATTCTTACTTGATTCACAATTTATATAATGTATTGTATTTAAATGTTTGTAATTACTATGTGGTTTACAAAAACATTAAACTAAACTTTATAACAATACAACAATTTTTACATTTTATCTTGTCGAATGATCATTAGTCGAACGGTATCCAGATTAGTTATAGAGACTAACATCAAATATTATTATAACCGGTATTACTCACTCCAGTCCATTATATCATACACGATCTATATGGCGTTGCTTTGATGATCAACTTTTAAGCTTTTCGTTCCCTCTATGTTGCGAAAAGCCTACGACAAGTGTTAAGTTATGGTAAATAACGAGAAAAAATAAATAAATAGCCTAGTTAACTCATTCCTATCTTTGAATTTTCCAAACACATAAAAGTTTCCTCAGATTAATGGAGTCTTGGTTGATTAAAGTCTGTAATGATCATAAATAAGTTGACTTGTATCGTTATACAAGTGGCTCAATCAAATACTTAAAATAAGTAACTTATGGGCTATCGATAGAGCCATCCAGAGAGCGAGAAAAGCGCCTGTCCATTGCCCGAAAAATTAAGGACCCAACTTTTTTAGGTCTACAATAGTATTGTACAAATATTTAGTACATAAAAGAAACATTTCTTGTAGATTATCCTTGTGTTTTCATAAACTTTTTACTATTAATTGCTTTCTCCATCCCAGGAACAAACCTAACCATCAAACTATTCAATTGTGGAAGTCAATTTCCCCCTAAAAATTTGAATCTAAGGGGCTGTTTGTTAGCAGCTTAATGAGAAACATAGCTTATTCAGTTAGCTATACATGACTTTTTGGTAGTGGTTTAATGATATAGAAGGTGAATTATTTATTAAGCTTTTAGGAGGGAGCTTTATGCAGAAAACCAAGTTTTGTTCAAACCAATCTCTTCCAATTAAAAAACATGATCCTTCCATCTATGAAAACACCCTCTCAAACAAAAATCTTTCCAATCTATACAGACAGATTAAAACACACAGACAACTTTATTCATACAGGACTTAATGAAAAACCAATCAAACAGCCACTAAGCCAATAATGAAAACCATCTTTTTATCCGAATAAATTTAATCAAACAAAAAAAGAGAGAAAAATAAGTTCCATTTACATCAACTGAAAACTCGATTCAATCTATGAGTTTATGGGCCGTAGGCCTAAAAAAGGCCCAATCTGCAATCGACGGCTTAGATTTTTGAGCATGACTTTCTTGGGTGGGTGGATAATTATACAGGAAAAGTCTTAAATATATGTAAATATGATAATTTTTATCCCTCTTTATCGCTATATATATATAGAGTCGGATTCAAACGAGGAGCGTACCAATTTAAGAGAACGTGAGGAGCAATTGACAGTTATGAATCACATGTGATTCGCAGTTGTGGATCACATGTGATTCACAACTGATCTGGACTCGAATTGACAGTTATGAATCATTAATGATTTACAGTGTTGAATCACATGTGATCCGCGACCTGCAGCATCGCGCCACGCCTCGCGCGAATTTTCGAGAAAGTTCCGATTTTTTAGCGTTGTAAATCATATGTGATCAGAAGCATGGGAGTGCTCCTCACGTTCTCTTAAATTGATGCGCTCCTCGTTTGAACTTTCCTCTATATATATATATATATATATTACGGTAAAGGTTTATTTGAGGTTTTTCATTCATTAGATTCTGTATGAATAAAATGTCTGTATGAATTAATCTGTCTATATAGATGGAAGGTTTTTAAGTTTAAAAGAGTTTATCCATTGACAAAATGAACGTGTTTTTTAATTGGGATAGACAAGTTTGAAAAAAAAGTTGGATTTCTCCATAAGCTTTCCCCTATACGTTTACTGAATAAGTTATTTTCTATATCATTAAGGCACCACCAACAATTTACGTATAGTTGTCTGAAAAGTTATGAGTCTCATTAAGCTACTAACAAATAGGCCATAAATTTGATATACATGATAGAACGAGACAAAATGATACTAATAGTTTAATTTTATGGGTTTTTTTTATTAAATACATTAACTTCTCGTTTGGTTTGTAGGATTATATTGATTGGATATAAAGAGATTTAGAATGGGATTTCATTCCAATACCACGAAGGACTTTCTAGATTTGAAGCCCCACAATATAAGATTTTAAACTTTAAAGGATTTGTATGTAACAATATTTTAAAATATGTTAAATACACATGTTTATAATAATCAATTAATAAAAAGATAATTTAATTATTTTTATAATTATTCATAATTTGCTATTTTCAGTACTAATTAATTCTTACCTTTAGGTATAAAGGACTGAAACAATAAAAATTATAAACCACGTGGATAGACACAATAAATTATAAATTATTAAGACTAAAATAGCAATGAATTATAAACCATAACAGTGAATTATAAACCATAACAGTGAATTATAAACCACATGGACAAAAACCGTAGTTTTAAACCACAGAGACGAAAATCACAATTTTAAATAAACCACAGGAATGAAAAACGTAATTTACTCTTTTTAATATTTCCCCTTTTAGTCGAATCAACTTGATATAGTTTTTCAACTTCGATTTTTTAAAACCCCGGTTGTTTTATTGTTCAATGGTTGTGGGAAAGTCAAATCCGCAGTTGATGACCTATATGACAAAATGATGACGGACATGATTTTTATTCAGACAATTATAGATCGGGTTTTAACCGATGATATATTTGCAGTGCATTGCTACAAGAAATCAAGATATTGGAGCTCATGTCAAGCTCGATATGAACAAAGTAGGCCGGTAAACTAATACTTACAATATGTAAATTGATTTACTATTAAAATTTAGATTATAATTACACACGAGATATTTTTTAATCATATTTAACATGTTAATAATATATAATATCTAAAAGAATGGATAATAAAAAGTGATGGATCAACCCAACTCAACTCGTTCTGACCTTTACCTTACTCGTCTGCATGTTTTTTTACAATATAAATATGTACAAAAATGAACATGTAAACCACAAGAAGAAAAAAAAGCCTAATTTGTGTGGTTATAAAACCAAATCTATGTAAGGTGCTGTTCGGTTCGTTTTCTGTTAAGACCTGAATGAATATAGCTGTCTGAGTGGATATGGTTGTCTGAATGTTAACAGATAAGTTGATGTTCGTTTGTCGTACAACACAAAGTTGACTTGTTCTCTATGAAACACAATCTCTTCTTTTACTTGATTTGAGACCGGACTTTATGTAGAAAGTTAATGATCTGGGTTAGGTGTATTTATGATTTATAAAGTTAATGATTTGGTTAGGTGTATTTATATATATATATATATATATATATATAGAGGACGACTATTTTGAAACCATTTAAAAAGGTTGAAACCAATGAAACCTATGATCTAACCATTGATTAAAAATAGATGGCTAGCATCAATTCCTAAACGAACATCAAGTTCCCCAAAAGTTCTGGTGTGATGCCGTTGCTACCGCGACCTATGTGCTTAACCGTGTCCTAATTAGAGGTATCCTAAATAAGACACCCTATGAACTTTACCGAGGTAGAAAACCTTCCCTAGCTCACCTGAAAGTTTTTGGTTGTAAATGTTTCATTTTAAACACCAAATCCTACTTAACCAAATTTGACCCTAAAGCCTATGAAGGAGTGTTCCTAGGTTACTCTTGGAATAGCAAAGCCTATAGAATCCTAAATAAGGAGACCATGGTAGTAGAAGAATCCTTAAATGTTAGCTTTGACGAGAGTCCTCCCAAACCTAGTGCACCCTTAGCAAATGACAATATCCGTGAAGGAGACGTCTTAGCACAACAACTTAGCAACCTGGATTTAAGTACCCAACCTTCCACAAATAATATTGAATCTAGTGATGCCCCTCCGTGCTTTATTCCACAAGGTATAGATGACCCTAACCTTAGAACCGCTCGAGGCCATCCCGTAGATCAAATTATAGGTGACCTAAACCAAAGGACAACTAGATCACAAATCCATACCCATTGTGCTTTCCATGCCTTTATCTCAACCATAGAACCTAAAACCATAGATGAAGCTTTAGGTGATGAGGATTGGATATTGGCCATGCAAGAAGAGTTAAACCAATTTACTAGGAATGATGTGTGGGACTTAGTACCCAGCCCTAGTAGTCAAACCATTATTGGCACAAGATGGGTCTTCCGAAACAAGGTAGACGAGAACGGTGGAGTCACACGAAACAAGGCACGTTTAGTTGCCAAGGGGTACAGTCAACAAGAAGGTATAGATTATGACGAAACCTTTGCACCGGTTGCAAGGTTGGAGTCTATTCGAATGCTTCTCGCTTTTGCAAATGCTAAAGATTTTAAGTTATTTCAAATGGATGTTAAAAGTGCTTTCTTAAATGGTATTATAAATGAGGAGGTATACGTTTCTCAACCTCCCGGTTTTGAAAGTTTTGAAAACCCGACACATGTTTATAAATTAAAAAAGGCGCTTTATGGTTTAAAGCAGGCTCCGCGTGCGTGGTATGATAGATTAAAAACCTTTTTAATTGTTAGTGGTTATATTATGGGTAAAATTGATAATACTTTATTTGTGAAATATGTTCAAAATGATATTGTGGTTGTGCAAGTATATGTTGATGATATTATTTTTGGTTCCACTAATGAAAAACTGTGTAATGAATTTTCTGCGAAAATGACAAGCGAGTTTGAAATGAGCATGATGGGAGAGTTAAAATACTTCTTAGGATTGCAAATAAAACAATGTGAAACTGGTATTTTTATTAGTCAATCTAAATATTGTAAAGATATGTTGAAAAAGTTTAACTTTGAAAATGTCAAACCCGTTGAAACTCCAATGACCACAAATTTGCAATTATCTCGTGACGAGGAGGGAAACGATTTTAATGAAAAGATTTATCGTGGTATGATTGGTAGTTTATTATATTTAACTGCTAGTAGACCTGATATTATGTTTAGTGTATGTTTATGTGCTCGTTTTCAATCTTCACCTAAACAATCTCACTATGAAGCTGTCAAGCGTATTTTTCGATATTTACGAGGTACTACTAATCTTGGCTTATGGTACGCAAAGAAACCCGAGTTAGAAGTAACGTGTTTTGCCGATTCCGATCTTGGTGGATCTATTGTTGACCGAAAAAGTACTAGTGGGGTATGTGCCTTTATAGGTCTCTCACTTGTATCTTGGTTCTCTAAGAAACAACAATCCGTAGCTTTGTCTACCACCGAAGCGGAATATGTAGCCGCCGCAAGAGCATGTGCTCAAGTCCTATGGATGAAACACACACTTACCGATTTTGAGGTACACCTAACCAAAATTCCAATTATGTGTGATAACTCAAGTGCCATAAACTTAAGTAAAAATCCCGTTTTGCATTCTCGTACCAAACATATTGAATTGAGACATCATTTTTTACGAGATAATGTTCAAAAAGGCAAAATCGTGCTTGAAAAGGTTGATTCGGAAGATAATTTGGCCGATATTTTCACAAAAGCTCTTAACAAAAAAGCGTTCTTTAAATTAAGACTTGGTTTAGGCATGCTTGAGTATAACCCTTGATAAATACTAACTCTCAAATATTTCATATTTTGAGGGGGAGCATCTTTCGAGGGGGAGCATAAGCGACTTTCTTAAACCCTTTTTGCTTCGACAAAAGGGGGAGAGAAACCGTGTATGCTCTCGTGTTTAGCGTTGTGTTTGTCATCATCAAAAAGGGGGAGATTGTTGGTGCAAGTGTACCCAGCTTTAAATATTGTGATATATTTTTGGTACACATAAAATCACATCTCCATATTTATTTTGATGATTACAAAACACACCGCATTATTTTGTTATCTAATATTTTTATCTGAGTGTGCAGATTTTTAAATGATCTCGATAAATTTTTATCTGAAGTATCCAAGTCTGAAGAGTTTCGTCATTTTATTTTAAAATGATAAACACCCTAAAATATTTTATCACTTGGATATTTCGTATCTATATAAATATATTTGAATCAAATATATATATACAATATTTTTTTATATATTAAATCACTTGATATATATATATATATATGCTGTTTGCTACTGTTCATCATCCATTGCAAGAAGTGTGATCAGCCGAAAGTAACCCTGCGTTGCCATGCTCTCATTGGACAATATTTCAGGCGGTATACCGCCAAGGTCATCGCGGTATACCGCGTCACCTTTCACCCGTCAGTTGTTCTGCATGTGAAGCTTCTATTGTCAGGAACCATGTCAGGCGGTATACCGCCATGTGCAACGCGGTATACCGCGGGTACACAATTCCGTTTGTTTTTGCAGGGTTGACCTTCTCCTTGCAGTGTCCTTTTTCTGACGCAGGTATACCGCGATGGTTTGGCGGTATACCGCGAAATCCTCAAGACTGTTGATCATCCAGTATAAATACATGCATCCAGCAGCATTCAAGACTACACCAACTTCAGCAATAAATTCTCCCTCGGCATTTGATTATTATTCTGCTGCTTTCTTACTCACACTAAATCACTTAAACTGATAAAATTAATTTTTGAGCAAGAAATCTTGAGTTGATAGCAGATTAAAATCTCTCGATTAGTTGAATCAGCAACACAACTCAAGTGATCAAACTCTCTAAAAATATCCAAGTGATAAACCTTATTCAAGAGTGATTATTCATATTAAAATTATACCCTCTTGTAAGTGTTTGAATAGAGTGAGTGATCCACATTAATCTCTCAAAGTAGAGTGTTTCGCGTTTGTTGTATTAAGGTTTGTGTTTCTACCGTAAAGAACACGTTTCGTATTGGATCTCCGAGAAGTGTTATTTTCTCGAGGTGGACTAGCCAACTTTGTGTTTGGTGAACCACTTTAAAAATACCGTTGTCAAGTATTCTCTTTCCCTTATCTATTTACATTTCCGCTGTGCATTTAAATTATATCTGTTTATATAATTGTTGTATACTTATTTATTTATACTCTGCTTTATTTATTCTGTATTTATTTGTAAAAAGAATTTTTGAAAGTAAAAGATTTAAAATACAACCTTACCCCCCCCCCCTTTAGGTTGTCCAACATTTGGTATCAGAGCAGGTCTTTCAAAAATATTCTGCATAATTTTCTCTTATTCTTCTAAATGGCTCAACAAACTAATATCGTGTTTTCAAAACCTCCTTTGATAGATACTGAAAAGTTTGGCATTTGGGCCGAGCTATTTGAATGTCACGTGCGTGGCAAAAATCAAAAGATTTGGAATATTATAGAAAAAGGGAATTTTAAACCCACCATTGTGAAAGATGATGTTTATATTGATAAACCTATAGATGACTGGACTACTTCTGATGAAGCTCATTTTTGTTTAAACTTTGAAGCTAAGAATATATTATATGCTGCTTTAACAACTGATGAAATTGAAAGAGTATATACATATAAAACTGCAAATCAAATATGGGAAAGTTTAAATAATACTCATCATGGAAACACGGAGGTTAAATCTAGTAAAGTGAATATTTTAGTTCACGATTATGAACTATTCGAAATGAAACAAGATGAGTCAATTGACTCAATGTTTAAAAGATTTAACCTTATTGTGACTACTTTGAAAGGTTTGGATCGCACTTATCCTAACGAGGACTATATAAGGAAAATCCTACGAGCCCTTCCTTCGGAGTGGATGCAAAAGATAACATCTTTAGAAGACTCCCGTGACCTTTCCATAATGAAGATAGATGACTTGATCGGTAATCTTAAAGTGCATGAAATTGCACTTAAAAGAAACAAAGATCGGGAGCAAGTTAAAAAGAAATCAATCGCTCTCAATGTCTCAACACCAAAAGTTGAGAAGAAAAAGGAGAAAGCTAGCTCCTCGAAAGATCCATCCGAAACTCTCGATGAAGTCGCCATGTTGGTAAGAAACTTTTCAAAATTTCTTAATAATAATAATAAATTTTCTAACAATGGCAGATTTCAAAGAAACGGTAACTACCGTCGTGGTGGTGAAAATCGAAGTCGTAAGTTCCATAAACGAGACGAAAAAGTTAAGAAAAATGGCGACTCGAGTGAAGACGATAAAGCTAAGCCAAAGAGAGGCTTTTGCTACTCATGTGGTGACAAAGACCACTACGCCAATGAATGTCCGAAAAAGAACAAGTTCCAAAAGAAGAAGGAGAAAGCCTTCATTGGAGGCGCGTGGAGCGAGAGTGAAGAAGAAGATGACTATCAAGCCATTTGTCTTATGGCCGAAAGCGACGACGAGGTAAAATCTTCTTACTCGGATTACGATAGTGATTATGAAAGTGATAATGAAAATAATCTTGAAGAATTATATGAATCTTTTCATAAAATGGCCGCTCTTGCAAATCGTTACCAAGATGAGAATGCTATGTTAAAAGAAACTGTAAATGCATGTAGAAAGGAAATAAATAATGTTAAACAAAAATCTGAAAATGATATGGATATAATTGCTAAATTAGAAACTAAATTAGGAGAAAAAGATTTTTGTAAATATTGTGATGTTTTAAATAAAGAAATTGCATGCTTAAATAAAAAATCACATGAAAATATTATTTGTACAAAATGTGATATTCTTGATAATGAGATTACTTGTTTAAAGGCTAAATGTGCTTCATATGAAAAAGATAACATGCTAGCTAAAGCTTTTGAAAGTAGTAATGAGAAAGTTTTTAACATGCTAAATATGCCTAACCGTATAAATTGTAGAAAAGGCATTGGTTCCAATACTTGTGTTGATAAATGTTCATGTAAACCCATCAAAAGATTTTATGAATCACCTAAAGTAAATACAAGAAATCAATATGTGCAAAAACCTCCGTATGTGCGTAAAATAAATAATGTAAATACGAGAAAACCGTATGCTCGCATGTACCATGATAAATATTCTAAACCTAATAATAATGCGAATGTAAATGCTTGTTTTTATGTGTATGATAAATATAATCGCAAAATTAAAATGGTAAATAAATGGATTCCAAAAGGAATGTTTAGTAATGATAATCCCGGTGGCATGCGTTTATGGTTTTAAATGTGTTATGTATATATGTTATATATATATATATATATATATATATATATATAGTTTAAATATGATTTCTTGTATATATTATATATAAGTAAAATATTGTTATTTGTACTTTTTATACTATTCATATATATATATACATACGTACTGCACATATATATATATATTTTATTTAATTTTTTCTTTAATTCTTATATATATATATTTGTGTTTGATGTATTATATATTAAAGTTGTTTAATATATTATATATATTCTGTCTTACTTGATATGTATTATATATATATATTAATATTGTGTAATATATTATATATATATATATATATTCTGTTTGACTTTATATATATGCATGTTGGTTGACATTGAAACTAATTGTCAAGGACCCACGAGAAATGGGGACCATAAAAGTTACATCTTCATTATTGTAGATTGACCTTGATATGGACTGGATACTCGATAGTGGTTGCACACGTCACATGACCGGAAACAATAATCTCTTTTCATCATATAAGTCATGTGATGGTGGACAGGTAATTTTTGGAGGAAACTCCAAAGGAAATATAATTGGTAGAGGTACAGTCTCTTGCAATAATGTTCAATTTCTTAATGTGAATCATGTTGATAATTTACATTTTAATTTGTTAAGTGTTCGTCAATTGTGTAAAAATAATACAACTGTTGTCTTCGAAGAAGACTCGTGCAAAATCATAAAAAATGGCAAAGTTCTTTTAAATGGCTTTGTAAAAGGAAATTTATATATTTGTAAAACTGTTGTATTTGAAAATGTTTGCTTATCTTCTATTAATGATGTTTCTACTTTATGGCATAGGCGTTTAGGTCACGCTAATCTAAGATTAATGCAAAACTTAAAAAATAAGGAGCTTGTGAGTGACCTGCCAAAATTAAAGTTTGATAATCATTTTTGTGATGCTTGTCGTGTCGGCAAACAACATCACGTTTCTCATAAATCAAAAAATGTTATTTCTACTCAAAGAGTTTTAGAACTTTTACATATGGATCTTTTTGGCCCGATGGCTATTCAAAGTTTTGGAGGAAATTTTTATACTTTGGTTATTGTGGATGATTATTCCCGTTATACTTGGACTTTATTTTTGAGACATAAAAATGAGGCTTTTGAAAAGTTTAAAATTTTGGGAAAACGAATTCAAAACCAACAAGGTTGTACGATTGTTTCCATACGTACGGACCATGGACGAGAATTCGATAATGATGTACAATTTGGTGCCTTTTGTGATAAACATGGTATAACTCATAACTTTTCGGCTCCTCGAACTCCTCAGTCAAACGGGGTTGTTGAAAGGAAAAATCGAACGTTGCAAGAAATGAGTAGAACTATGCTAAACGAACATCAAGTTCCCCAAAAGTTCTGGTGTGATGCCGTTGCTACCGCGACCTATGTGCTTAACCGTGTCCTAATTAGAGGTATCCTAAATAAGACACCCTATGAACTTTACCGAGGTAGAAAACCTTCCCTAGCTCACCTGAAAGTTTTTGGTTGTAAATGTTTCATTTTAAACACCAAATCCTACTTAACCAAATTTGACCCTAAAGCCTATGAAGGAGTGTTCCTAGGTTACTCTTGGAATAGCAAAGCCTATAGAATCCTAAATAAGGAGACCATGGTAGTAGAAGAATCCTTAAATGTTAGCTTTGACGAGAGTCCTCCCAAACCTAGTGCACCCTTAGCAAATGACAATATCCGTGAAGGAGACGTCTTAGCACAACAACTTAGCAACCTGGATTTAAGTACCCAACCTTCCACAAATAATATTGAATCTAGTGATGCCCCTCCGTGCTTTATTCCACAAGGTATAGATGACCCTAACCTTAGAACCGCTCGAGGCCATCCCGTAGATCAAATTATAGGTGACCTAAACCAAAGGACAACTAGATCACAAATCCATACCCATTGTGCTTTCCATGCCTTTATCTCAACCATAGAACCTAAAACCATAGATGAAGCTTTAGGTGATGAGGATTGGATATTGGCCATGCAAGAAGAGTTAAACCAATTTACTAGGAATGATGTGTGGGACTTAGTACCCAGCCCTAGTAGTCAAACCATTATTGGCACAAGATGGGTCTTCCGAAACAAGGTAGACGAGAACGGTGGAGTCACACGAAACAAGGCACGTTTAGTTGCCAAGGGGTACAGTCAACAAGAAGGTATAGATTATGACGAAACCTTTGCACCGGTTGCAAGGTTGGAGTCTATTCGAATGCTTCTCGCTTTTGCAAATGCTAAAGATTTTAAGTTATTTCAAATGGATGTTAAAAGTGCTTTCTTAAATGGTATTATAAATGAGGAGGTATACGTTTCTCAACCTCCCGGTTTTGAAAGTTTTGAAAACCCGACACATGTTTATAAATTAAAAAAGGCGCTTTATGGTTTAAAGCAGGCTCCGCGTGCGTGGTATGATAGATTAAAAACCTTTTTAATTGTTAGTGGTTATATTATGGGTAAAATTGATAATACTTTATTTGTGAAATATGTTCAAAATGATATTGTGGTTGTGCAAGTATATGTTGATGATATTATTTTTGGTTCCACTAATGAAAAACTGTGTAATGAATTTTCTGCGAAAATGACAAGCGAGTTTGAAATGAGCATGATGGGAGAGTTAAAATACTTCTTAGGATTGCAAATAAAACAATGTGAAACTGGTATTTTTATTAGTCAATCTAAATATTGTAAAGATATGTTGAAAAAGTTTAACTTTGAAAATGTCAAACCCGTTGAAACTCCAATGACCACAAATTTGCAATTATCTCGTGACGAGGAGGGAAACGATTTTAATGAAAAGATTTATCGTGGTATGATTGGTAGTTTATTATATTTAACTGCTAGTAGACCTGATATTATGTTTAGTGTATGTTTATGTGCTCGTTTTCAATCTTCACCTAAACAATCTCACTATGAAGCTGTCAAGCGTATTTTTCGATATTTACGAGGTACTACTAATCTTGGCTTATGGTACGCAAAGAAACCCGAGTTAGAAGTAACGTGTTTTGCCGATTCCGATCTTGGTGGATCTATTGTTGACCGAAAAAGTACTAGTGGGGTATGTGCCTTTATAGGTCTCTCACTTGTATCTTGGTTCTCTAAGAAACAACAATCCGTAGCTTTGTCTACCACCGAAGCGGAATATGTAGCCGCCGCAAGAGCATGTGCTCAAGTCCTATGGATGAAACACACACTTACCGATTTTGAGGTACACCTAACCAAAATTCCAATTATGTGTGATAACTCAAGTGCCATAAACTTAAGTAAAAATCCCGTTTTGCATTCTCGTACCAAACATATTGAATTGAGACATCATTTTTTACGAGATAATGTTCAAAAAGGCAAAATCGTGCTTGAAAAGGTTGATTCGGAAGATAATTTGGCCGATATTTTCACAAAAGCTCTTAACAAAAAAGCGTTCTTTAAATTAAGACTTGGTTTAGGCATGCTTGAGTATAACCCTTGATAAATACTAACTCTCAAATATTTCATATTTTGAGGGGGAGCATCTTTCGAGGGGGAGCATAAGCGACTTTCTTAAACCCTTTTTGCTTCGACAAAAGGGGGAGAGAAACCGTGTATGCTCTCGTGTTTAGCGTTGTGTTTGTCATCATCAAAAAGGGGGAGATTGTTGGTGCAAGTGTACCCAGCTTTAAATATTGTGATATATTTTTGGTACACATAAAATCACATCTCCATATTTATTTTGATGATTACAAAACACACCGCATTATTTTGTTATCTAATATTTTTATCTGAGTGTGCAGATTTTTAAATGATCTCGATAAATTTTTATCTGAAGTATCCAAGTCTGAAGAGTTTCGTCATTTTATTTTAAAATGATAAACACCCTAAAATATTTTATCACTTGGATATTTCGTATCTATATAAATATATTTGAATCAAATATATATATACAATATTTTTTTATATATTAAATCACTTGATATATATATATATATATGCTGTTTGCTACTGTTCATCATCCATTGCAAGAAGTGTGATCAGCCGAAAGTAACCCTGCGTTGCCATGCTCTCATTGGACAATATTTCAGGCGGTATACCGCCAAGGTCATCGCGGTATACCGCGTCACCTTTCACCCGTCAGTTGTTCTGCATGTGAAGCTTCTATTGTCAGGAACCATGTCAGGCGGTATACCGCCATGTGCAACGCGGTATACCGCGGGTACACAATTCCGTTTGTTTTTGCAGGGTTGACCTTCTCCTTGCAGTGTCCTTTTTCTGACGCAGGTATACCGCGATGGTTTGGCGGTATACCGCGAAATCCTCAAGACTGTTGATCATCCAGTATAAATACATGCATCCAGCAGCATTCAAGACTACACCAACTTCAGCAATAAATTCTCCCTCAGCATTTGATTATTATTCTGCTGCTTTCTTACTCACACTAAATCACTTAAACTGATAAAATTAATTTTTGAGCAAGAAATCTTGAGTTGATAGCAGATTAAAATCTCTCGATTAGTTGAATCAGCAACACAACTCAAGTGATCAAACTCTCTAAAAATATCCAAGTGATAAACCTTATTCAAGAGTGATTATTCATATTAAAATTATACCCTCTTGTAAGTGTTTGAATAGAGTGAGTGATCCACATTAATCTCTCAAAGTAGAGTGTTTCGCGTTTGTTGTATTAAGGTTTGTGTTTCTACCGTAAAGAACACGTTTCGTATTGGATCTCCGAGAAGTGTTATTTTCTCGAGGTGGACTAGCCAACTTTGTGTTTGGTGAACCACTTTAAAAATACCGTTGTCAAGTATTCTCTTTCCCTTATCTATTTACATTTCCGCTGTGCATTTAAATTATATCTGTTTATATAATTGTTGTATACTTATTTATTTATACTCTGCTTTATTTATTCTGTATTTATTTGTAAAAAGAATTTTTGAAAGTAAAAGATTTAAAATACAACCTTACCCCCCCCCCTTTAGGTTGTCCAACAAATGAGTTAGTAGGAATATGTGTTTTAATCTAACATCCTACAACATGGATCATAACATGAGGCATATAGTAGGCTGTTAATCATGATTTTGGATTTTCTGGATAGATGGGCCACTGAATGTGAATTCCTGATTGCCAATTCATTGAATGATTGGCAAAATTAAAATATAGATGGTCGTATTATGTGAGGCTTCTATTTTAAACACTTTGGCACCCCATATGCATTAGCTAAAACCATTCAAACCTATGATCTAACCATGTGACATCAAAACAACTGTTAATGTGATCTGAATTGATATGATTGTCACTAAGCAATTAACGATTTTACAATCAACTGATTATATATTCATGATTTGTGCCATGATTTCACAAATCGATTGGTGTCGTTACATTTATGAGAAGGTTTGGATACGCAAGTTGCGTTGGAAGCGCGATAACGACATGTGCTTTTACACAAGTCCCTTCTCATTTTCAACGGTAAGATTTTCAAACTCATTCATACATAATCTATAATGTTATGAATTGATTAATGACTGTTAATATATCATAAAATGATTCATATTAACATTTATCATATAATAGTTGCTATATATTGAGGCTACGGAAGTTCAAAAGGCTGATGTTAAAAATAGGAAGCTACCGTTGGAGATATGGCATATTGGGTTATTGCGGAAACGGGAGACAAAAGAAAACGGGAAATCAAATTATTAAAAACAGGGGTTCGGCTGTGTGGATAAAGCTGGTAAAGGGCTGTTGGGTGGGCTATTTGGGCTGCTTCTGAATGTTGAATGGGGTCGGCTACGTGGATTAAGCTGTACAGGACGGCTGGTGGCACTGCCTGGGCTGTATGGGTTGCATCTGAATGAGGAATGGGGTCAGCTGGTTGGATTAAGTCGGTACCTGCTGTTTTGTAAGCTGCTGTGGAGTCGGTACACATGTTCGAGGTATTTCGGGTTTGTAGTATTACTTGTTTGGTTCATGTTCGAGTCGGGTGGGAGTTGCAGTGACCTCCCTAGTTTCGTTTAACTTTTGAGCTGGTTTACTTCTTGCAAACCATGCTTTTTTCCTTCTGTTTTTGTTTGCTTCTGTTGCTCGGTGGGTGTTGTATTTGTTTTGGATGGTTTTGTTGTGGTAATAAATTTTGGTGGTTGTGTTGCCTTGCAAAAAAATAATAGTAATAAAAATTCACATGCAATGATTTTGACAACTAGATAAATTATATCAATTTTACAAGTGAAAAAAATTTAAAAACACAAAGCGAATCACTGGATTTAATTAAACACATTGATTAATGGAAATTGACACCCTCTTATTTGGTGTAATTAAATACATTAGTTTATGAAAACTACCAACAACAAATTAATGGTAGTAATTAAATACATGATTATAAAACATGATATCAGAAAAAATTCAAAAAAATCTTATCGAATTTTAGAGTATAAATTGAAAGGTTTCATGAAATATATTGTATTAGTTAAAAAGATATGTACAATCTCATCATGATTATAGGCTAAAAATTTCAAAATTAATTAAAGAATTTAAAAAATCAAATATGGTTACCATAAAAATCCGATTCTTTATCCATGGCAAGTGATTAAAAAGTTGGCAATTTCAGGAAAATGTTAATAGTATAATTAGGAAATTCAGATAATACCCTTTTGTATATAAAGAACCCTTAAGGAATATTAGAAACTAATCTATGGAGATCAACGGTTAAGATGATGGTTGCAACGGTTTCAACCTTTTTAAGGGTTGCAAAATAGTCTTCCTATATATATATATATATATATATATATATATATATATATATATATATATATATATATATATATATATAGTCCCCTTATTATGAAACCGTTATATTTTATGAAACCATGAAACCAAGTGTATTTGTGTCTTTTTCTCCAAATTCGTTATTTTAGGAATATTCATAATTTTAGCAACAAACAAACTTCCTTAATTTTCTCAATTATCTTCATCTCTCTCTCCGGCGACCTACACTCCGGCGACCTCCTCCCACTCCGGCGACCTCCCACTCCGGCGACCTCCCACTCCGGCGACTTCCTCCAAATTCCGGCGAGTTTCATAATTTTTGCAAGTTTCATAAACAGTTTTTTTCATAACTTTCAATTTTTTTAAGTTTCATAAACCGTTTTCTCGAAATTTTCACGTTTCATAGGAGAAAAAATAGTTTTTCATAAAACGGTTTTTTAGTAGATGAAAATCGATATGAAACCCAGAATCATGAATCATAATGAAACCCATAATCGAGTTTCATAATTTTTGCGAGTTTCATAAACAGTTTTTTCGTAAACAGTTTTTTTTCATAACTTTTAAGTTTTTTAAGTTTCATAAACCGTTTTTTCGAAATTTTCACGTTTCATAGGAGAAAAAAAAGTTTTTCATAAAAGAAATCGATATGAAATCGATCCACCAAAAAAGAAGAAAAACAGAAGAATATGATGATGATGACAATGTAAGAAACAAATAAAAAAACATTCACCATCTGTATTCTCTGCGTGCTTACAAATGCCAAACTCTCATGCTGTAATCATTTGGCAGATAATTTCATATTCTCTTTCAGACCTAAAATTTCTGACGTCTCTCGAAATTTTAAGAACTTGGCTTCAATGGGATGGTCTGATGAACTTAAAGGCGGAAAGGCTGGTCGTCTTTCTGGATTATTTGATAAAATAAGCTACCATGTACGCAACGCTTTTCCAATCGATTCAGCGAAATCATCCTTCAGCACGGCTCGTACAAACTTTCACACGCAGTAGGCTCACCGGACCAGGATGCAAGTCACGTCAGCCGGAAATTTGAGAGAGAGCGAGAGAGAAGAGAGAGAAAGAGAGAGAGAGAGAGAGATTGAGTTAAATGATGAGAAAATTAAGGAAATCTAACCATAATTAGATTAATTCAAATTAATTAATAGATTTTAAATTTAAATACCTAAAATATATTCCTAAACTACCCTTTTCTTATTTTTTTAATTAATTAAAATGCGAAAATCTCTCAACCGTCGATCAAGAAAAAGGACGGCTGAGATCGGGTTTCATTGGTTTCATCCTTTTGACTGGTTTCATTTGAAGCTCCCCCCCTCTCTCTATATATATATATATATTTTTTTTGGTAACCGTGGGTTTTCGGGCCAGCTTACGCGCACCGACTAATCCCCGGGCGACCACGAATGGCCTGGAGTCATCGCAGGTGAACCTCCATGGCCATAAGGGCTTTGACAGTGCCTGGATTTGTACCCTTATATTTATATATATATATATAGAGAGAGAGAGAGAGAGAGAGAGGGAGGTTCAAGGGAAAACCTAAAAAAAACGGGAAACTGAAAAACACCCTAAGAGCCCTTCATCTGGACGGGATGCACTTGTGAATACAGGTAAATAGTTGACTTTTTGGTTTTATGCACAAGTGCATTATGCATATATGCACAAATGCATGTTACAAATAATCTGTATGCACAAGTGCATACCGCTCAGATGAAGGGCTCCTAGGGTGTTCTTCAGTTTTTCGTTTTTTTGAGGTTTTTCCTTGAACCTGACCCTATATATATATAGGGTTGGGTTCACGTGAGACCAACATGTTTTCGTGAGACCACAAAATAACACTAAACCTTCACAACAATTCATTGTGAAGGCATGAAAAACAACAAACATTCACAATAAAAACACTGTGAAGGTTTACCTTCACAATACCTTCACAGTCTTTTGCTGTGAAGGTTTAGTGTTATTTTTGTGGTCTCACGAAAATAACTTGGTCTCACATGATCTTAAGTCCATGTTTTGAAATATATATATATATATATATATTTCAAAACATGGGTCCACACCATGAATATGGGATATAGCATGTCGGACCATCTTTTATCACGACGATAACACTGCATGGTGTTCACATGATTAGTAGCATGGATAATGAAAGGCAAAAAGACGTGACTTAATACTCTCTCATTCTGAATCATAAAGTGATTTTGATGGGTCAATAAAGACTTTTATCACTTCTTATATGATCAAACCCCCAAACTTGTGATTGGCAAAGTTGTATCAATTATATATGCATCATTTTTAGATTATATATGTAGAGCTGGTTTATTTTGCAACATAGTAAAAGGTTTTCCTTCTTTTCCTTCGTAAATGCATTATGCATACACTAACATGGAATACATATTTTTTCATTAAAGTACCACCTTAATCCGATACATCGAACCATTATATATATATATATATATATATATATATATATATATATATATATATATAGAGGCTCCGTAAAATGCAAACCGTCCAATTGTTGCACACCTTACAAACCCATCATGTCCCTTGATTTTCTAATCCAATGGTCTAGATTAGTTTGGGTAGAAAGTGTAAACTTTAGAAACATAGATACACCAATTGAAAAAAAAGGGTAGAGGCAAGGGTAAATTAGGCAAATCACATGTGTAGGCAATCTCCAAATCAATCTTGCTTCCTGATATGTCGCCTCTTTCATCCCTAGAATCGCTGAGTTCAATTTCATCCATCGTTGAGTTCGATTTCATCCCTGGAAAGTGTAAATTAAGAAACATAGATACACCTTTGAAGCGTAAATGCAGTACTTGAGTTCGATTTCATCCCTGGAAAGTCACTAGGCTCCGATTTTAGGGTTTACATCGCAAAAAGTCGTGATTTGTGCTAATTTTGTAGCCCAATCGCGATTGTTCTTATGTTTCGAAGCCTATATGCAGTAGCGAGTTCGATTTCATCACTGGAAAGTCGCTAGGCTCTGATAAAGTCGCGATTCTTTTTATGTGTGGGTTTCCTCTTGCACATATGCAGATAAGGTGTGGGTTCCCTCTTGCACATATGCAGATAAGTGTGTTTCCTCTTGCACATAAGCAGATAAGGTGTGGATTTCCTCTTGCACATAAGCAGATACGTGTGGGTTTCTTCTTGCACATATGCAGATACGTATGGGTTAACACTTGCACATATGCAGATACGTGAGGGTTTCTTCTTGCAACTCCAAAACATCATCATGCTTCATTTCAAAATCGTCCAAACTGACGTTGCATATCTATTTCTGCATCATTTTGTGTTTGATTTGTGTTGCTCATCTCGCCACCAAACATTAGTCGAATTCAACAGTGATATTTAATCAATTTTGATCTGTTAATAGAAAAATGGTAGAAGGACACGCAGAAAAAAATGAGCAAGAAGAAGAAGGATACGCAGACAAAAAATGTATGAAGAAGAAGAAGAATATGCAGGAAAAAAAACCCAGGAAGAAGAAGAAGAATACGCAAAAAATAATAAGAAAATGATATACACAATCAATATAATTTTCTGGATATATGCTATAATTTAGGATTTGATTTGGTTAGTAAATATTATCTATAATTAAACAAAAAATCTGGAATAATCAATTTACTAAATTAACCCTTCACTAAAATAATTAATTTTAATAATTAGATAATGACATGGATAAATGATTGGTAGAGATTGGTTTGTAAAGGGGTGCAACAATTGAGTGGTGTGTATTTGATTTGCCCTCTATATATATATAAAAGAAAACTAGACAAAGTCACAACGCGTCAACGCCCTTCACTTTTCAGCAAAACATTTTGTTTATACATACTATTTTTGCAGTAGATGATAAATTTGTATATATATCTTAGGGTTCGTCTGTTAACAACTTAATGAGCTTAATAAGACTCACAACTTATTAAGCGTCTATACATGATTGTTTAGTAGTGACTTAATGATATGATAACTGGTTTATTCAGAAAGCTTATAGACGGAGCATTATGTAGAAAACCAAGAGTTCTCCAAAACCGTCTCTCCGAATTAAAAACATGTTGCTTCCATCTATGACACCCCCTAAAAAAACTTCCCAATTTATACAAACAATTTTATTCATGTGATATTTATGGGTTGTTTACTTGCAACTTAATGAACTCAATGATCTAGGCAACTTATCACTCATCCATACCACGGACGGACCCAATTAAGGGCACACGGTGGCACGTGCCACCGTGGTATTTCTCCGACGAAGGGTAAAAAATTTTGGTTTCGTGATAGGTGCAACCGTATCGTTTTAGGAGGTGCTTCCGTATTTTTTTGAAAGTGCAAGCGTACCTCGTAATCAACCAAAAATACCGGAAAGCTTTTGAATCAACCAAAATTACCGAAAAAAATCTCCCGAAATCAACCAAAAATACCGAAAAAGTCTCTCGAAATCGATAAAAAAAACTTAAAAATCCCTAAAATCAAAACAAAAACTTTAAAAATCCCTCGAAATGTCGAAATTTGGCTAAAAACACATTGATCGATATTGAACGTTGGTATAAAAGATATACATGTTGATAAAAACCGTATGAAAAAAATATGGTGCCACCGTATGAAAAAGTTTATGGGTCCATCCCTGATCCATACGTAAGTGTTTCTTTAGGGCTTAATCGTTAAGCTATTAAGCTAAAATGGTTATATAGAATAAGATATGATCTTTTTCACTTGTCCCCGTTAAGCCATCTCAAATAAATTAATACCACAAATTCTCAAAAATAATCCAACCATCTCTCTTTACCTCTCTCAAACGCATTGATCTTATCTAGACAGAGAACTTAACATATACAGGATTTAATGTAAAATAAAATAAACAACAATTGAAAAATGAAAATAAACCAAACAAGTGAAACAGCCACTTTTTCGTACATGTCTTAATTTCAAATGGAATTATTGGATTCGTTTTTAGTTTGATTTGATAATAGAATTATACAGGACCACAAATATTGATTGGAAGCATGCAAAAAGGACTATTCTATTTTGCATCTATGTCAGCCCAACTATAAATCTTTATATTTTGGGCCCACTATTAAAGGCCCATTTATTTATTTTTCTATAATAAATCATATTTAAAGAGGGTGTTGGTTGTATCGTTTAAATGATCAGTATCGTTTAAATGATCATATACATATGGCATTGATGCTTACGTGTCAGTTTTCATTAATATTATTTATATATTAAACCATTCAAGAAAATCAATAATAATATACGTGAATAATGCAGATGTATAATTACTCTCAACATATATACATATTTAAAATTTTAAAAATATATAGAATATATATATATATATCTATACTATCTTATAAAGCATTTAGGATGAAAGTCTTAAAAACAATTTTTAATGCACAATGTACTATCTTTTAAAGCATAAAGTCTTAAAGTCTTAAAAAATTAATTTTATTTTTAAAAACTAAGCTGGCGATTTTAGTGTTAATAGTTATCTCTAATCTTATTTTACCCTGGATATATGCATACATACCATGGATAACAGATTTTAGAATTTAAAAACTTAATAGTTATCTCTAATCTTATTTTACCTCTTATATAATTCTCTGCTCCTTTCACAGTTTTGCATCCCTGCTGAAAAAACGTATCAGAAAAGGATATGTAAAGGTGTCGATCTGAAGCGTGATTTTGATGAAGTTTATGATGTCGATGATGCAATGAAAGGGTCAACAACAAAATCTCCTAAAACATGCATTCCTTCAAATGAGAAAGAAGAAGTCATTACAGATTTGATAATCCCCAAACTTGAGAAGTAATTTGTTTTTTCATGATGGAAAACTTTTCTAATTGTTTTGTTTACGATTTTTAGCGGTTTTCATTTTGTTTGAATTGTTTTTTAAGACAAATTTCTAAATTATTATGGTTATTTGGTTATTTACTTTGTTTCATCTTTTATTTGGATTATATTAATATATTATATATTTGTTGGGAACTGAAGATATGCTAAGTATGGTTAGTACTGCCAGAACTACATTAATACTGCCAGATCAACGTTAGTACTGCCAGAACAAAGATACTACTGCTAGATCAAGTGTAGTTACTATTGTCCGTGAAGAGTAACTACTGCCAGTGTTCTAGCCATTAATACTGCCATGTAGTTAATACTGCCATGTAGTTAATACTGCAGATGTGGTTAATACTGCTTTGTAGTTAATACTGCAGGTGTGGTTAATACTGCTTTGTAGTTAATACTGCCCTTGTAGTTAATACTGCAGGTGTGGTTAATACTGCTTTGTAGTTAATACTGCTTTGTAGTTAATACTGCTTTGTAGTTAATATTGCTGTGCAGTTAATACTGCAGGTGTGGTTAATACTGCTTTGTAGTTAATACTGCTTTGTAGTTTATACTGCTGTGCAGTTAATACTTCTTCGTAAAGCTCAGTTTGTTCTGAAAAGGCGAAGCTCAACCACTGATGCTTCCAAAAAGGGGGAGTCAGAATCTGATATAAACATGGAGGATGCAAAAATTGAGGGGGAGTATGAATATAAGGTTGAGGGGGAGGATGAGCAGGGTACAGAAGTTGAAAAGGAAGCTGAAAGTGAGAAAGCAACAGAAACGGAAACAGCAGCAGAAACAGTTACTGCTGCTAATATTACAAAGGAAGCAGAAACGGTTACTGCTGCTAATATTACAAAGGAAGCAGAAACAGAACCAGCAGCAGAAACGGTTACTGCTGCTGAGGTTGCAAAAGAAGTAGAAACAATTGATGCAGCAGTTTCTGAAAGAGAGAAGGAGGCAGTACCTGCAACTAAAACCGAGATTGATGCAGAGATATTTTGGATTGTGAAGGAGAGTGTTGAAGCAGCAGCATTAAAGGTTATAAAAGAAGCAGTAACAACTATAGCAGCAGAAATGGTTATTGCTGCTGAAAAACATAAGGCGGCAGAAATCATCCCTGAAGCAGCAGAAACTAAGGAAACAACTGAAACCACTCCTGAAGCTGCTAAATCACTCAAAAGAACCAAAATGGTGTCAAGCAAAAGACCAAGAACAAAGTCCATAGCTTCAAAGAAGAAATTTGTAAAGAAGCCCAGAGTGAAACCCATCATAGAAGAAGCTAAGGAGGAAGTTGTGAAAGAGAAAGATGATCAAAAGGCTGCTGAAGAAGAAGTGGCAACCTCATCAGGTCAACCAAGCAATGTACAATCACAATCAAATGCACAATGTGATATGTATATTACTGTGGTTGATACTAATCCAATTAAAGTTAAACCATTAGCTTCTATGGCTCCTGAGATCATCTTCTGGGACACATTGAAAGAAGGGAGAAAGGAGTACATTAGAATAAAGAGAGCAGATGGAAAGTTTGAAGTCTGTTCTACATGGGGAAGACTCATCAGAACATGCTCAAGATCTGACATAGAAGAGATGTTCAAGGTTGGAATGAGGCTATATGGAAACATGCTGACAGAGCAAGGTATGTCTATCACCAAGATGGTTCTTGAATACTTGTGCTTAATGTTCAAACCAGAAGCAGTTCAGTATTTGATAGCAAGGAATTTTCAAGTCATTACCAACTGGATGCTCATTGAGAATTGTGGAGTGTATGTCATCACTCTTGATCATACATTTCATGAATATTATTTGGTAGATGTAGTATACAAACACAGCATGAAAAGGTTGACTGGAATGCTGCATGCTAAGTTGGTAAGTGACAAAGATTCTGAGATGGCAAGATATCTGGTAAGAAGGACTCTCAATCAAAGTCTGGGATTGAATCCTGATCTAGGCATGCATGATTAGGTTTTGGAAGCATCATCTGAAAAACTTGACTTCTCTTTCTAAAAGTCAAGTTAGGGGGAGATTGTTGGGAACTGAAGATATGCTAAGTATGGTTAGTACTGCCAGAACTACATTAATACTGCCAGATCAACGTTAGTACTGCCAGAACAAAGATACTACTGCTAGATCAAGTGTAGTTACTACTGTCCGTGAAGAGTTACTACTGCCAGTGTTCTAGCCATTAATACTGCCATGTAGTTAATACTGCCATGTAGTTAATACTGCAGGTGTGGTTAATACTGCTTTGTAGTTAATACTGCAGGTGTGGTTAATACTGCTTTGTAGTTAATACTGCCCTTGTAGTTAATACTGCAGATGTGGTTAATACTGCTTTGTAGTTAATACTGCTTTGTAGTTAATACTGCTGTGCAGTTAATACTGCAGGTGTGGTTAATACTGCTTTGTAGTTAATACTGCTTTATAGTTAATACTGCTTTGTAGTTAATACTGCTTTGTAGTTAATACTGCTTTGTAGTTTATACTGCTGTGCAGTTAATACTGCTTCGTAAAGCTCAGTTTGTTCTGAAAAGGCGAAGCTCAACCACTGATGCTTCCAAAAAGGGGGAGTCAGAATCTGATATAAACATGGAGGATGCAAAAATTGAGGGGGGTATGAATATAAGGTTGAGGGGGAGGATGAGCAGGGTACAGAAGTTGAAAAGGAAGCTGAAAGTGAGAAAGCAACAGAAACGGAAACAGCAGCAGAAACGGTTACTGCTGCTAATATTACAAAGGAAGCAGAAACGGTTACTGCTGCTAATATTACAAAGGAAGCAGAAACAGAACCAGCAGCAGAAACGGTTACTGCTGCTGAGGTTGCAAAAGAAGTAGAAACAATTGATGCAGCAGTTTCTGAAAGAGAGAAGGACGCAGTACCTGCAACTAAAACCGAGATTGATGCAGAGATATTTTGGATTGTGAAGGAGAGTGTTGAAGCAGCAACATTAAAGGTTATAAAAGAAGCAGTAACAGCTATAGCAGCAGAAATGGTTATTGCTGCTGAAAAACATAAGGCAGCAGAAATCATCCCTGAAGCAGCAGAAACTAAGGAAACAACTGAAACCACTCCTGAAGCTGCTAAATCACTCAAAAGAACCAAAATGGTGTCAAGCAAAAGACCAAGAACAAAGTCCATAGCTTCAAAGAAGAAATTTGTAAAGAAGCCCAGAGTGGAACCCATCATAGAAGAAGCTAAGGAGGAAGTTGTGAAAGAGAAAGATGATCAAAAGGCTGCTGAAGAAGAAGTGGCAACCTCATCAGGTCAACCAAGCAATGTACAATCACAATCAAATGCACAATGTGATATGTATATTACTGTGGTTGATACTAATCCAATTAAAGTTAAACCATTAGCTTCTATGGCTCCTGAGATCATTGTTAGTCCCAGATGGCTAAGCAAGTATTGTAGAAGGGGGGGGGGGGGGGGGGGGGGTTGAATACAATACTCAAAATTTTCACAATTTTAATTCTTTTTATTGAAAAACTTTCAACAAGAATTACACAAAGAAACTTAAGATTGTTGCGGAAAAGAACAGATAAACTATTCTAACAATCTTGCACAAAGTATACAACAAAATAACTAAGAACACTGAGAGCAAAGCTATTGAGTTTTGAGGCTTTAAAGGAAGATTTCTTGCACTGAGAGAATTCTTAAAAGCGTGTCTTTTGAAAGGTGATGCCTTCTCCTTTTATAGTGCCAAGGAGTGCCCAAGCATTAAATGCTTGGGACACTTGTCATCTTTCAACTTGCTGAGTATGTTGACTTCTGGAGAGATGAAAGGTCTTTGTCACTTCTTACTAGGTACAGACAGAATAGCTCATGCAGATAAAAACGGATTTTAACTGATTATGGATAAAGAGACAAACTGTCACTTTTATCTGCTAGAGGATATTGTCCCATAATAAATGATCTTCCCTTTAAGACTTTGGCACCGAAGGAGGTTTCACCGAAAGTAGAAGAACTTCGGTAGAGAGAGATCGACCACCGAAAATGTAAGAGCATTTCGGTGGTGAGGAGGGCCACCGAAGTTGTTCAAGTAATTCGGTGTAGTGTCCACCGAATTTGTCAAGGCTCATCGGTGGAAGACGATCCCACCGAAACTGTTCAGGAAATTCGGTGGTGAGGTGGCCACCGAATCTGTCCAGGCAATTCGGTGGGAAGAGACCACCGAAACTGTCCAGGCAGTTCGGTGGAGATGACTTGTTTGTAAGTTGCCGAGAGTCTTCTATTTTCCACAAGTAGAGAGTCTTCAAGCTTGGTTTCGGTTGATATTCGACTTCACCGAACATTTGATATCTTGTACAAGTCATTCAAAGAACCAAACTAAAATATTCTAAGTAGGAGTTTTAGGGAAAACATCGGTGAGTCAATTTCAAATCCTTGGTGACCCAACAATCTCCCCCTATTTGAATTTGAGCTCCTTTCTTAGAATATTCAAGAGTAACTGAAAAGTAAGTGCATTTTGACCCTTTTTACTCCTTTTGGGTTCTTTTCACATAGACCATTCTTTTTTTTTTGTATGAGTATGTATACTATGTACAATATTTACAGGTAACGAAAAGTAAAGTATGTACAGAAGTAAAATTCAAAAAGAGATACTTGTATTAAGATAAGTTCTCGTACAATTTACAAAATGAGAAACTAACTTTTACAAGTACCAAATGGAGAGAACTTACTTCTTTGATGTTTTGCGGCGCTTGATTTCATCCAGTAAGTTTCTATAGAAAGGCTGAGCTTCGGGGATGTTCGGAAAGAGGTTGTGGATGCCTTCCAAAAAGATAGTATCAACTAAGGGTATCTGGGCAAATCTGAAGAAGGCCCGACGACCGAGACCGTCGTTAAAGAACAATCCTGGTATTGGTGAGAGGCTTAAGGTTGTGGTAGGATAGGGGACCGAAGTGGGAATGATGAGGTTTAGATTGTTCACATTTGGAATTTTACCTTCCCTCGCCATTTCCTTGAAGACTGAGTCAGGTGGGTTTTTAACTTTGGGAAGGATGACTTTTTCTTTCAAGGATTGGAGTTTGGCTCTTTCATCGGTGGAGAGAGTGATGTTGTGTTTTCTTTTGAATTCTTTCATCTTTCCCATCAGTCCATCAATGTACTTGACAAAGATGTCTTTCTTTGGATTTGGACTCCTGACAAGGTGTTGAGAGATTTCATACCATTCTGAGAGACCGAAGAGTTGAAGATGACTTTCTTTCACACTTTTCATCGAACCATCTTCTCTGTCAATGATCAGCCTGATGTCTTCCGGGTTTGCTTTGGAGGTGGCAATCTTTACAGTTGAAATCGGTGACCTGTTGTTTCGGTGATGCATGGTCTTTTTGTACCAGCTAATTTCATCTTTCTTTTCTTTTTCTAGGGCACTCAGCACCGATTTTTGGATTTGAATGGCATCGGAGGATTTTGCTTTTGCAGCTTCTTCTTCAGCAGCTTTAAGGGATAGATCTCTGGATTTATCTAAGTTGATTTGAGCGATTTTTGCATCCTCAATTTCTTGTGGGGAGAGACCGAGTTCGGTGGAGATTATATGAGAAGCAGGCTTGAGTTTAAGAGATTCAGCATCTTTAGGTCGAGCCCCATATTTTGCCAACTCCTTTTTCTTCTTTTCTTCCTTAGCGAAATCTTTGGCCGAAAAGACTCTCTTGCCTTTGTCTTTGGAAGCTTTACTGGATTGCTCCCCCTCAGTTGATGCACCAAGTTCTAGTGCTTCGGTGGTACCTGTATGTATCGGTGAAGCAGAAGAGGATTTCGGTGAAGTGGTTTTCGGTGATGGTGGAGTGGTTTTCGGTGGTGGTGGAGTGGTTTTCGGTGGAGGCTTGTTACTGGAAGATTTCTTTATGGATGGTAATTTCGGTGGAGCGGAGGTTTTCTCCCCCTCAGGAACAGCCGGAATCTTAAAACCCATTTCAGAAAACACCTTATCAAACTTGGAGTGTAGAAATGCCAAAGTACCAGAGATTGTGTTGGGAACCATAGAGAAGTCACCCATATCCATTTCCCATTCTGACATTTCGGTGCTGGAGGCCTTGGAGAGGGACTCAACCTTAGAAGACAATGTAGTAAGAGAATCATTTATTGGTACAAGGGCATCGGTGATGGCATTGAGTAGCAATTGAGGTAACTTTGTCTCAAGGGTTGAGATTCGAGAGTTGGCCTGGGAGATCAGAGAGATCGTGGATTGAAGGAAAGTGGAAGGTCGGTCTTGGTGGGATGGGGTGTGACCACCGATTTCGGGGAACGAGCAGTGCCATCGAAGGGGATCCGCTTCGGGAAGCGGATGTCGTAAGTGAGGCGCGAGTTCGTCGGTGTAGAGGGTTCGGGGAGGTCGGGGAGGTGAGGGTGTTCGTTGTGGAGAGTGTTGCCTCGGCGAGGGAGGCTCGCTGTGATGTTCTTCGGGGGACGGGATGGTTCGGGGAGAACCAGTGTCCGCTAAAAGAAATGCAAAGAAATCATGTGGGGGTGAAGTGTGTGGGGGGGGGAACCCTGATTGGGTTGTGCAATCTCATCGATCATAAACTGATCGGGTGAAAGGCTGTGAAGTGAAAAATCAGAACCCTCGAGAGGAGAGACCTCGAGGTCATCTCCACCACCCAAAGAATCGAGTGGGGAGGTTCGTTGAGGGTTCTCCAAGTGTACAACTGAGGCCTTTTGAGAGGCAACAGAGGAGTTGGTGGGGTTGAACGGATACCCTTGGCCCGGAGGGATGAAGTTCAACAACCGGCGATTTTTGAGAATCGACAGTTGGATTCGTTGGTGGGGCCGATGGTTTCCGGGACCTCTTTGGAAGAGATACCGAAGGGGAAGATGAGTGCCTCCGCTTATGAGAAGGGGTTTGAACCGGGGAAGCCTCCGAGGGAACTCTCGGTGACGAAGTTCGAGAAGCGGGTGCGGAGGTGTCGGTGGCCTTTTGTTGTTTCTTTTGAGTGCCACCCGACGTAACTCGGTAACGGGGAGTAGGGGCCACTACAGATGGAGGGTCCTCGGAAATTTCTAGGTGTTGAAACCCGGGAATTTCCGCATCACCCCAATGTAGTTCGGGAGAAAGAGCAAAAGAGATCATACCTGGTCGTAGTGGGCGATCGGTGGCAAGTGGCTTAACGTTGAGAGTTTTGGTGCCTACACACGGAGAAGAGAATGTCCATCGATGTGAGATCGGTGGAGCAGAAACACATGATTATTCTTGAAGGTTGCACATCCCAAGTTCACTTATGAGAAAGTTGAACCTGGTTTCATCAAGGGGTTTGGTGAATAGATCAGCAAGTTGCAAATTGGTGGGAATAAAGTGCAGTTCAATGTCACTTTTGGAAATGTGGTCCCTGATGAAATGATATCGGATATCTATGTGTTTAGATCTGGAGTGGAGAACAGGATTGTTGGCAATAGCTATTGCACTGGAATTATCACACAGAATTGGGATTTTAGAAAAGAATTGATTGTAATCCCTGAGTTGATTTTTCATCCATAGGATCTGAGCACAACAACTTCCCGCAGCTACATATTCAGCCTCAGCAGTAGAGGTTGACACAGAGTTTTGTTTCTTGCTGGACCAACTTACCAATTTACCACCAAGGAGTTGGCAGCTTCCTGTAGTGCTTTTTCTATCAACCTGAGAACCTGCAAAATCTGAATCTGAATACCCAATTAGTTCAAAACCTGAGTCTTTGGGATACCAAAGACCCAAGTGTAAGGTACCCTTGAGATACCGAAAAATCCGTTTTACAGCCTTTAAGTGTGATACTTTTGGATTTGCCTGATAACGGGCACAAAGACAAGTAGCAAACATAATGTCCGGTCTGCTAGCAGTTAAGTACAGAAGAGAACCAATCATGCCCCGATACAGGGTAACATCCACAGATATACCGTTAGGATCGGCATTTAGTTTCAACGGTGGTGCCATGGGAGTTTTCATAGGAGAGCTATCTAAAAAATTAAATTTCTTCAGAAGGTCACGGATATATTTACTTTGATTTATAAAGATTCCTTCTGAAGTTTGTTTGACCTGAAGGCCCAAGAAAAATGTAAGCTCTCCCATCATGCTCGTCTCATATTCACTCATCATGAGAGAAGCAAACTCATCACAAAGTGATTCATCAGTAGCACCAAAGATGATGTCATCAACATAGATTTGGACAAGAATGAGGTTACCTGAAGTTTCCTTGATGAAAAGAGTGTTGTCTATTTTACCTCTGGGGTATCCATGTTTTAGAAGGAAGTTGGCAAGAGTGTCATACCAAGCACGAGGAGCTTGCTTGAGACCATACAGTGCCTTGTCAAGTCTGTACACATAGTCTGGAATCTGGATGAGCTGGGTCTTCAAAGCCAGGAGGTTGTTTCACATAGACTTCCTCTGCAAGTTCCCCATTGAGGAAGGCACTTTTAACATCCATTTGAAAGACCCTAAAATTTCGGTAGGCAGCATGAGCCAGAAAGATCCTTATAGCTTCAAGTCTTGCAACAGGGGCAAATGTTTCATCATAGTCAATGCCCTCTTCCTGTCTGTATCCTTGAGCTACTAAACGAGCCTTGTTTCTGATAACAGTACCATCTTCATCCATTTTGTTCCTGAAGATCCATTTGGTTCCAATGATTGTCTTCTTTCGAGGTCTGGGAACCAATCTCCAAACTTTGTTTCTCTCAAATTGAGAGAGCTCTTCTTGCATGGCCGAGATCCAGCAGGGATCTGCTAGAGCTTCATCAATCTTTTTGGGTTCAAGAAGAGAGAGAAAATTCACATAGAGACAAATATTTCCAACTCCTCTACGTGTTTGGACACCTGCTTGTTGATCACCAATGATTTGGTCAATAGGGTGATCCTTAGTCCATTTTGAGGCAGGGGGTAGAGGTGATGGAGTATATTGAGTGAGATGAGTCGAAGGAGTGGGATCAGAGGTTTGGTGGTAGGTAGGATTTTTGGTGGTGGGTGAAGGCTCATTTTCGGTGGGAGGAATGGTGTTGGTAGGCTGAGCAATTTCGGTATGAGGAGAAGAGGGTGACTCATTTTGGATACTTGAAGGAGATGGAATGGAGGGAGTGAGTTGAGTATCAATAGGATTAGACAAAGGAGCAGCACCGATGCATGATGAAATCCATCTGTGCAAATCATCATCATCATTTGACAAAGATGAGGATCTAAGATCATCAAATTTGACATGGATAGACTCATCAATGCATTTTCTTCTGAGATTATACACCCTATAAGCTTTGGAGGATAAGGAATACCCAACAAAGATTCCCTCATCTGCTTTGGGATCAAACTTCCCAAGGTTTTCACGATCATTAAGAATGAAACACACACAGCCGAACACATGAAGGAATCCAATATTCGGTTTTCTGCCATGGAAGACTTCATATGGGGTTTTATCATGCCTTTTAGAAATCACAGACCTATTTTGGGTAAAGCAGGCAGTGTTAACAGCTTCAGCCCAAAAATAGGTAGGTAGATTTGATTCACTTAGCATCGATCTGGCAGCTTCACATAGAGTTCTATTTTTCCTTTCCACCACTCCATTTTGCTGTGGAGTACGGACAGCAGAAAAGTTCTGAGAAATCCCTTTCTCAGTGAAGAAGTCTTCAAGAGCACTGTTTCTGAATTCAGTGCCATTATCACTTCTTACTGATCGAACAAGTTGGCCATTTAGAACTTCATTTTTCTTGACGAAGTTGATGATTTCTTCAGTTGCATCACTTTTGTACCTGAGAAAATACACCCAAGTATATCTGGTAAATTCATCAACAATTACAAGAATGTACCTTTTACCTCCTAGACTTGGAGTGCTGACTGATCCACATAGGTCCATGTGCAGCATCTGGAGAGGAAGAGTGATGGAAGAGCATTGCTTGGTCTTGAACGAAGTTTTGGTGAGTTTCCCTTTCTCACATGCATCACACAGCTTTTCTTTGATAAAATTCAGTTTTGGCATGCCAGACACCAACTCTTTATTTGAAATTTTGTGGAGAGTTTTGAAGTTTAGATGAGAAAGACGTTTATGCCATAACCAGTTTCTTTTGGAAGAGTCATCTGACACGAAGCAGACATTTGATGAATTGTTGCTTAGTCCCATGTCAATGACATAGACATTATCCATCCTTTTTCCAGACAGCATCACGTTGAAGTTTTTGTCCACAACCGTACAGATACAAAGTTCAAAGATAACTTTATATCCAAGATCACACAGTTGACTAATACTAAGAAGATTATGCATGAGACCTTCAACAAATGCCACTTTATTGAAAGTGACTGATCCATTTGTGAGAGTTCCATAGCCTTTGGTGTAGCCTTTAGAGTTATCACCAAAAGTGACAGATGGACCCTTTTTAGACACATAGTTGATGAGAAGAGATTTGTTTCCCGTCATGTGGCGTGAGCACCCACTGTCCAGATACCATATCTGATGGCGCTCAGAAACCTGCATGCACACAGATTAGTTCTTTGGTACCCATTTTGTAATGGGTCCTTTAGGATTAGAAGATGATGAAAGGTCCTTAGGTTTGGTTCTTTCGATTCTTTCCTTGGGACAGTCCTTAGCCATGTGAAAAGTGTCACCACAGTTATAACATTTTCTATAGATAAAGACCTTTTTAACATTTTGAACACTTTTCCTATTTTGGTTTTTCGCATTGGTTTAAAACTTTGTTATGGGGGAACAAAGCAGGAGGTTTGGACCCAAGAATTCCTTTGGCAGGGATGTTAGTTGGAGAGTTGGAGGATTCTGTGGGGTTTGGCCTTTTCAAAAGTACTGATCTTGGAATTTGAAGAAAGGAAGAGTTGCCATGAGAATTCTTTGAAGAGAACCTTTTGGGGTGGAAATCGGTCACAGAAACATCCACCGATTTCCCTTTGTCAGAAGCTGAAAAACCTCTTGGGTGAACTTGAGGTTCTCTTTTGGGAATCTTTGAGGGATTAGGTTCAGTATACTCATCAACGTGAATAGATCTTAACACTTCATGGAGAGGAATGGGAGAATCATTGGTGTTGACATCGGTGGGCTTTGATCTTTTCAACAGAATGACTTGCGAGGAGTTAGAGGATGATGCTTCAACAATGTTTAAACTTTTTGAGAGATCAAGGGTGAGTTTTGAAACTTCATCTGAGTCAGAGTTTTCGGAAGGTTGATTTGAGGATGCCTCTTTTGCTTTAATGAACATTCCATATTTTAGAGCTTCACCCAGATCTAAAGAGTTTAAGGATATGGAATTACAAGAACTTGAATCAGAGGCATCATCCCACACACTTGAGGAAGGAAGAGGTGTATGGGAAGAAGTTTCAGAAGAGACTTTGCCAAATCCTAGACCGATTTTGCTCTTTCCACTGATTTGACTTTGAAAGAGTTGTTCAAGATTTTTTGAAGAATCAGTCCATTTTCTCACCACCTCTTGCTCTCTTTTAAGTTTCTTAAACAGAGAGTTATTTTCTTTTGAAATCACATGATTTATTGTTTTCAAGTCCTCAAGCTCATTTTTAATTTCCTCAAACCTTTTAAGCTTAGACATGCAAATTTCAAGTTCAGCTTTGAGCTCTTTCACTTGAGCAGATTTTCTATTCTTACTGTCTTTAACAGAATAAAAATCTTGAGTTAAGGATTCATAGGCATCAATCTTTTCTTTATCTGACATATTATTAAAAGGATGTACCTGAGCATAAGCCGTCGAGCACTCAGTCGACACGAGAGCCATTGGAAAGGTTGCCTTTTCAGAAACTTCCATTTCTTCAGAGATAGCCATGAAACACCTATTTTGAGAGTCGCTTTCGGAGGTATCTTCATCATCCCAATCGTGAGTTTATGCCATGAGACCCTTCCCTTTTCTTTCCAGACATTCACTCCTTTCCTTCTCTTTCTTGTACTTGGCTTTATATTTCTCCGCACGCTCCTGATGAAAAGAGGAATGGGACTCCTTTTTGGGAAAGGTTGATTTGAAAGTCATATTTTTGGATTTTTCCCTTTTTGAGGAGAGACCCTCAGAGAGTGGGTTTTTAGACTTGGAGATAGGCTTGCTCCTACACTCAGATGCAAAATGTCCTTTCTTGCCACAATTAAAACACTCCTCATTAGACTTATCAGAAGAAGTCTTAAAAGATGAGGTTTTTCTAAAAATTCTGGATTTGCTGAAAGGACGAAATTTATTTTTAGAACCAGCCATCATTGCCATTTCGTCTGAAAATTGTTCAATCATAATATCCTCACCTTCATCATCAGCATCACTTAGATATGCCTCCGTTTGGTGGGTAGAATTTGACTGGTTGTCATTATCAGAGTCAGATGAAGGATAGGTGATTCTAGGGAGGTTTTGAGATTTTTTGGAATTTTCACTGATAAGAGCTATGGAAGAGCTCTTTATGTCTTTTATGAAAGATTTCCTTTGAAGCTTGGTTTGCTCAAAATTAAAAAGAGTACCATACAGAACAGTTAAGGGCATGAACTCAAGATTCTTGGTAGTTTTGATGCAAGTACATATATTTTCCCAAAATTCTGGGAGACAATCCATGAATTTGCACAAGACTTCCTCATTGTCATAGATTCTGCCCAATAACTTAAGATCATTAAGAAGAGAGTTAAAACGGTTATAGAAGCTAGGAAGAGATTCTCCTTTTTCAAACGTGAAGAGTTCATACTTTCTTATAAGACCAATCTTTTTACACTTCTTAACTTCCTCTGTACCTTCGTACAGAACACATAGAGTGGTCCACATTTCTTTGGCAGTTTCAAAGTTCACCAAAGAGTGGTAGACCTCATCAGGAAGAGAGAGTGCAATAATAGCTCTTACTTTGGAGTCAAGAGAGACCAAACGTTTTTCCTCATCGGTAAACTTTTTGGGGTTTTTGAGAATATAACGACCAGTAGCACTGGATTTTTCTTCATCAGAATCACTAGAGATTTCTTTTTCAACAGTCTCTTTACCAGGCCTCTGCGTTTCATAGCGAGCCCAAACTCTGGGGATGATAGGTCCCTCTTTGAGAATGGTTGGATATCTAGTATCCACTCCTTCCATGAACAGCATCATGCGACTTTTCCATAAAGAGAAGTTGTTAGCATTAAACTTAGGAGGTTTTGAGATGGACCCATTTTCAGCAAAGTTATTTTGAAAAGAGTTTTCAACAGTAGAAGAAGAGGCAGCCATCGCAGATCAAGTTTATGGAATTAAACTTTCTGCTCTGATACCACTTGTTAGTCCCAGATGGCTAAGCAAGTATTGTAGAAGGGGGGGGGGGGGGTTGAATACAATACTCAAAATTTTCACAATTTTAATTCTTTTTATTGAAAAACTTTCAACAAGAATTACACAAAGAAACTTAAGATTGTTGCGGAAAAGAACAGATAAACTATTCTAACAATCTTGCACAAAGTATACAACAAAATAACTAAGAACACTGAGAGCAAAGCTATTGAGTTTTGAGGCTTTAAAGGAAGATTTCTTGCACTGAGAGAATTCTTAAAAGCGTGTCTTTTGAAAGGTGATGCCTTCTCCT
Source organism: Saussurea involucrata (assembly GCA_033807775.1). Lineage (NCBI taxonomy): Eukaryota > Viridiplantae > Streptophyta > Magnoliopsida > Asterales > Asteraceae > Saussurea > Saussurea involucrata. Next base: position 8,151,791 of record CM066325.1, on the reverse strand, counting down.
TTTATAGTGCCAAGGAGTGCCCAAGCATTAAATGCTTGGGACACTTGTCATCTTTCAACTTGCTGAGTATGTTGACTTCTGGAGAGATGAAAGGTCCTTGTCACTTCTTACTAGGTACAGACAGAATAGCTCATGCAGATAAAAACGGATTTTAACTGATTATGGATAAAGAGACAAACTGTCACTTTTATCTGCTAGAGGATATTGTCCCATAATAAATGATCTTCCCTTTAAGACTTTGGCACCGAAGGAGGTTTCACCGAAAGTAGAAGAACTTCGGTAGAGAGAGATCGACCACCGAAAATGTAAGAGCATTTCGGTGGTGAGGAGGGCCACCGAAGTTGTTCAAGTAATTCGGTGTAGTGTCCACCGAATTTGTCAAGGCTCATCGGTGGAAGACGATCCCACCGAAACTGTTCAGGCAATTCGGTGGTGAGGTGGCCACCGAATCTGTCCAGGCAATTCGGTGGAAAGAGACCACCGAAACTGTCCAGGCAGTTCGGTGGAGATGACTTGTTTGTAAGTTGCCGAGAGTCTTCTATTTTCCACAAGTAGAGAGTCTTCAAGCTTGGTTTCGGTTGATCTTCGACTTCACCGAACATTTGATATCTTGTACAAGTCATTCAAAGAACCAAACTAAAATATTCTAAGTAGGAGTTTTAGGGAAAACATCGGTGAGTCAATTTCAAATCCTTGGTGACCCAACAATCATCTTCTGGGACACATTGAAAGAAGGGAGAAAGGAGTACATTAGAATAAAGAGAGCAGATGGAAAGTTTGAAGTCTGTTCTACATGGGGAAGACTCATCAGAACATGCTCAAGATCTGACATAGAAGAGATGTTCAAGGTTGGAATGAGGCTATATGGAAACATGCTGACAGAGCAAGGTATGTCTATCACCAAGATGGTTCTTGAATACTTGTGCTTAATGTTCAAACCAGAAGCAGTCCAGTATTTGATAGCAAGGAATTTTCAAGTCATTACCAACTGGATGCTCATTGAGAATTGTGGAGTGTATGTCATCACTCTTGATCATACATTTCATGAATATTATTTGGTAGATGTAGTATACAAACACAGCATGAAAAGGTTGACTGGAATGTTGCATGCTAAGTTGGTAAGTGACAAAGATTCTGAGATGGCAAGATATCTGGTAAGAAGGACTCTCAATCAAAGTCTGGGATTGAATCCTGATCTAGGCATGCGTGATTAGGTTTTGGAAGCATCATCTGAAAAACTTGACTTCTCTTTCTAAAAGTCAAGTTAGGGGGAGATTGTTGGGAACTGAAGATATGCTAAGTATGGTTAGTACTGCCAGAACTACATTAATGCTGCCAGATCAACGTTAGTACTGCCAGAACAAAGATACTACTGCTAGATCAAGGTTAGTACTGTTGAGACATTAATGCTGCTGAAACAATGTTAATACTGCTGGTATATTACTACTGCTAGAACATTATTAATACTGCTGGAACAATGTTAGTACTGCTGGTGTCTTACGAAAACTGTTAGTGCTGCTTATGCATATCGAAGTTAATACTGCTGGAACATCATTAGTACTGCTTGAGGAAAATGAAGTTAATACTGCTTGGGATCAGAACATGGAATGCGAGATTGAAGGAGATAAAGATGGAATGATTGAAGATATGCTTAAAAGAATATTCTGAAGATCATTTAATTTTTGATAGTTATCTTGTAATTATTGTGTATAAATAGTGTTGATAGATAGCTATTAAAAAATACGAAGAGACACGAAATACAATTAGAATACGTGAGAGTTTTCAGAGAGAATTAACCTCAAGGTTTCGAACCCTATTTCTAGAGAAGTAGAAGTCGTCTTGATTGAGCCTGTTCATCAAGATTGAGGTTTGGTTGTAATCTTGTGAGTCGAAGCAGTGAATACAAACATCTGTGTATTTTCTGATTTATTGTTCTATTGATTGTGTGAATTAAAGTTCTATTGCGCAGATTCTTTAATTCTGAATTCTAAGTATTAGTAATCTTGTTAAGATTCGATCCTGACAACATTGCAAAGAAAAAAATCCACGATCCCTTCCCAAACCAAACATGAATCTTTTTATTCATTTGGTTCCCATGCTCAATGTAAATTCACATATCAAAGTAACTAGAAAGATTGGTTGTTTGGCAGTTGCTGAATGGTGTGGTGCAGAATGATTAAGAGGATCTTATGATATAGTACAATATGAAATAGGATCGTTTTGTAATTGTTTAGAATGAAATTAGAGTGCTAAATGGTTAAGGGAGGCCCACGATACAAAATCATTCAGAAGGTTTTAGAACCATTAAGGGGCAGACTTTTTTTTGTTAAGCAAGATTCACCTAAAAGCGATTCAGATGTTGCCTCTTAATGGAACTATTAAAAGGTAAACAAACGGCCAAAGAATCGCCTTCTTCTAGAGGGATCATCTAGGAAGCGAGTTGTTTGGGCTGTTTGAAACAGACCATAACAAGTAAACAATCAACTTCCATGAATAATCAATATTTCATAGTGTTAATTTTAGTTTTAATTTTAGTGAATAAATGATATTACAAAATTAATTTTAATTTTAAAAACTAAGCTGGCGATTTTAGTGTTATCTATAGCTGGCGATTTTAGAATTTAAAAACTTAATAGTTATCCAGAGGTATATCACGTGGCACTACAAAGATATTAGTGAAGCCTACCAAAAAGTTCAAACCGAAGGGAGTTTACACATCAAATGTGGTTTATCGAGAGGTTTTGAGTGATGATTGTATATGATTAAAGCATGATTGTAATTTCTATTTTGTTTAAACAAAAATTTAGACATAAAAGACTTCAGTTATAAACCAAACCCAAACCGTATGAATATTGCATGATTGTAATTTCTATTTTTATTTTTTGCTTACATTTATTTGAATATTGCATCCCGCCGCATTGCGCGGGTACTAAACTAGTAGGATACAAATCAAATACAAACTATGTATTTGTTGCACCCCTTACAAACCAATATGCATATGTGAACAATGTGTGCATAATCTGAGATGCATATATGCATTATCTCATATGAATGTGTGTTCATTATATATATATATATATTATTGCATGTATGCATATATATATGCACATTGTTCATATATGCAAACCGGTTTTTAACATATGCACACTGTGGTTTGTAAGGTGTGCAATAAATGCAATGTTTTCATTTTACGGAGCACATATATATATGTTTCATAAACCGTTTTTTCGAAATTTTCATGTTTCATAGGAGAAAAAAACAGTTTTTCATAAACAGTTTTTTAGTAGATGAAAATCGATATGAAACCCAGAATCATGAATCGATATGAAACCCAGAATCGATATGACAAACAGGATACGATGGTGGTGCATTCCTGCGGCGTTACCACGACCTCCGGGATGCTTGCGGTGTTTTCAAGTACGTCGTAACCGACGCTCACGTGGATGTGCTTCTTACGGTTCTTCTGTTTCGTTAGAGAAATTACAAAAACCCGCTGGAAATATGAAAGCTGGTAGCGGTTGATCACCGTACTTCCTCCACCTTTGCCGAAAAAACGAAAGCTTGTCGCCGGTGGTTTGGATCATCATGGTGGCCGGAAATTTGAGAGAGAGAGAGAGATTGAGATAAATGTGGAGAAAGTTAAGGAAATAATCTAACCATAATTAGATTAATTCAAATTAATTAATAGATTTTAAATTTAAATACCTAAAATCTATTCCTAAACTACCCTTTCCTTAATTTTTTAATTAATTAAAATACAAAAATTTCTCAATCGTTGATCAAAGGAAAGGACGACCTGGATTAGATTTCCGGTATTGTTTCATATATATATATATATATATATATATATATATATATATATATGCACACCGGTTTTTAACATATGCATATTGTGGTTTGTAAGGTGTGCAACAAATGCAAGGTTTTCACGCTGTGAAGGTTCGTTGATTTTCTTACCTTCACAATGAATCGCTGCGAAGTTTTAGTGTTATTTTGTGGTCTCACGGTCTCACGAAAACAGGTTGGTCTCACGTGAACCCAACCCTATATATATATATATATATATATATATAGAGAGAGAGAGAGAGAGAGGTGGTTTCATTTGCAAACCACTGTAAATCTGCAATCTATGAAACCCACCTTATCACCATAGATTAGTATAATCAAGGGCCTATATTAAATTAGTCTAAATATGGTAATAATGAAATTAAGAAAAAAATTTAATCAACCGGAAAAGCATTAAAGGGTAAATGGGTAATTAATAATGGAAATAATGTAAAATTAAATAAGATTCTCTGTCATGTGCGCCATTTTAGGAAGAAAATCAATGAAACAAACCCCACCCATATATGAAACAAATTCATATATAATTATTATGGGACACACCCCCATTTCACACCAAAGCTAGAGCATGATCACACACATTTAAATCACACATATTGTCACACACTTACTCTTCGCTTTGAAATAAAAGCAGTTGAAAAGCATACAGTTAGATAATAACCATCAATCACACTTGTATAAAATTTAGGTTTAGAAAGACTCACATGGCGCTTTAACAATTTCTTCTCGCGTAAACTCAGATTTTAAGGCGAACACCTATGATTCAAAGGAAATGAGATAATAAGTCTTAACTGAGTTCCCCCTTGCTCTCTACACAGACTCTAAATAAATTTGAGTCCCAAAGCACTACTAAGTCTACTGTCATTTCGGACTCTCATCCATACCGGATCTCAATCCGGATTCGGCCTAAATAAAAAACATTTCGGATCCTTAATCAAAATAATAAACTTCCGGATCACTCACACAATACCGGATCTTAAATTGATAAACAATACCGGAACTTAACTAGTTTAAGCCCATTACCTGATTTCATTTTAATAACCCACTGGATCCCAATTAGCATAGGTCCACTACCGATTTAAATTAATGAGGCCCAAAAAGATTTCCATTCCAGGTCTATTAACTTCCGGATCAGATATCAATTCCGGATCGTGGTCCATTCGGGATCCACTAACCCCAATATTAAATTCCGGTTATGGCCTTAGACACCGGATCACACACTTAGCCCAACTCCGGTTCCATATTAATTTCTTAACAAATTCCGGATCTTTCCTTGAAGCCTAAACCACAAATTCTGGATCTCACATATTTGTCCAAAACAACAAATTCCGGGTCCCTTCCTTTGGTTCCGGATCCACGGACTCTAAAACGATTTCGACTAAACTCGACTTCTTTTTATGTGAAAACTTCTTTGATGATAATCATTAGCATAGGGAAGAGTTATTAGCAATTATCTTACTACCTAACTCATTCGATTTCAACCCACTCAAAAGGAGAACACACACAGTCTCCTATTTCTTTCTAAAAGATTAACAACAGTTCAACCCTAACTTCCCCAAAATTTCTAATTAGATTAACAAGCTATGGAAGAAGGAGATTACCTCTAGTGTAGCAGAAATTTCCACTCCAAGCCTGTGATTTTTCTTCTTGAGAACTCCAATTTCTTCCACACACAGTGATTGCACCAAGCCGCACACAAACAATATTCTTGAGCTAATTAAAATTCTAGGGCTTCTCACCTTTTATACTATCCACCAACACACTAAACTTTCTCCTTTTCACACTTTGCACCACCAAACTTCCATTTATTCAAATTAAGAGCACGGTTATTACATTGATGTCTAAATTGTGGTGATATATGATGAATTTGAATGAAACATGTTTTGATGAAAATACTATGATGAAAATGCTTTGATGAAACTGTTATGAAACTGATATGCTACTGATTTGATGAAACTGATGATTATGACACAGATTTGATGAAACTGTTGTGATGAAACTGATATCTGATGAGAAAAAATGTGACATCGTTATTGTTAGACAACCTAGGGGGGGTAAGGTTGTATTTAAAACTTTTACTTTCAAAAATTCTTTTATAAAAATATCTTAATAATGTAAATACAACAGAGTATATGAAAACACAACAGATACGTATAAATACAGGATAGTATAAATATAGTAAATAAAGCAGAGTATAAATGCAATGAATATACAATAATTATATAAACAGATATAATTAAATGCACAGCGGAAATATAAAGAGATAAGGGATAGAGATACTTGACACGGAGATTTAGTGATTTACCACAACTTGGTAAATCACTAGCCGAGACACTTCCCGACACGATCCAATAAACGTATTCTTTACGGTAGAATACAAACCAAATACAAAGGAAAGCAATAGGCTCTCAAGCTTCAGCTAATTGAGATATACAGGATCACACACCCGTTATTCAAACACTTACAAGAGGAGTATAACTCACAATGGAAATCACTCTTGTATAATATTTATCACTTGGATATTTTATAAAAACGTTTTATAAAATAAATATGTAGTGATAATATGTAGTATGGAATATTAGTTGGGAGAATAGATGGCTGTTTGTTGTAGTTGTATTGTATATCTTCTCCACCATCGCATGCATTATATAGCAGCTCTTCCAACGGATATATGCATCCGCGGTATACCGCCAAAAGCACGCGGTATACCGTGCAGTAATAAAAGTACTTTTGCAGAAGAGAAAGTCAACCCTGCAAAACAAACGTAAACTTGTACCCGCGGTATACCTGCTAAACACCGCGGTATACCGCCCAGACAAAAGTACGACCAATCAATCAGAGATCTACAGTAAGCCGCCGCGGTATACCTGCTGAACCTCGCGGTATACCTGCGTCAGAAAAGGACAGTTTCTCAAAAACCTTATTTAATTAAAATCATTTATGGTTTTTAGAAATATCCAAGTGGTATATTATTTTAGGGTGTTTATCATTATAAATTATAAACACTAATGACAACGTAAATCTTCCGTCTTGAACTCTTCAGATAAAATCTTCGTGTTCTTCAAGAACTGTACACTTGGATTGGATTGTTAGATAAACAATAATACGGTGTGTTTGTAATCATCAAAATAAATATATATAAATATATAGAGATGTGGTACACTTGCACCAACAATCTCCCCCTTTTTGATGATGACAAACACAACCGCTAAGCAAGAGCATATGCGGTTTCTCTCCCCCGTTTGTCGAAACAAAAAGGGTCAAGAAAGACGGTATGCTTCCCCTCGAGAGATGCTCCCCCTCAAAATATGCATATAATTGAGGTAGCATAAACTCATGGGTAAATATAATAAAACGCTCCCCCTCAAATTAATAGCGATATCAATTTGATTTTATAAAATTTGAGGGATAAAATAAGCATAATAAATGACATGAAACAAAATAACCAAAAAGAAACACTTGCACCAAAACGGATCTTAAGGCTTCGATTTTCGGTTAATTTTATGTGAGAAAAAAATTACCACGTATTATGACCTCGTCAGGTAACCACGTATTATAACTTCGGCAGGTAACCACGTATTATAACCTCGGCAGGTAACCACGTATTATAACCTCGGCAGGTAACCACGTATTATAACCTCGGCAGGTAACCACGTATTATAACCTCGGCAGGTAACCACGTATTATAACCTCGGCAGGTAACACGTATTATATCCTCGCCAGGAAACACCTACAAAAGGCAAAGAAAATATTTCGTGGTACCCTTTTCTTATGGGTCCTTTTAACAGTTAGTATAAAACATAAACTGCAAATAAAAAAATTAAAATATGTTGTCGACATAAAATAAAACATGACAACATACAATCCACAAAAATGTTTAAAACCACAAACGCATCCCACCGGGATTGTCAACATTAAACATTCCTTTCGGAATCCATTTTCTAACCATTCTAATTTTGCGATTGTATTTATCATACACATAAAATGAAGCATTTATATTCGCATTAGGTCTAGAAAAATTATCGTTATACATGCGAGCATACGATTTCCTCCCATAATTCACATTTTTCATTTTTGACATATATGGGGGTTTTCTTGTATCAACTTTAGGAGATGCAAAAAATCTTTTAATGGGTTTACACGAGCATTTTTCAACACATGTATCAGAACCAATGCCTTTTCGACAATTAATGCGATTAGACATATTTAGCATGTTAAGAATTTTTTCATTACTATTTTGAAAAGCATTTGCTAATAAATTATCTTTTTCATGCGATTTACATTTTGCTTTTAAACAAGCAATTTCATCTTCAAGAATATTGCATTTACCACATACAACTTTTTCACATGTTATTTTCTCTAAACATGCAATTTTATCATTTAAGACAATGCAAGATTTGCAAACAATATTTTCGCATGCTTTCTTTTCTAAAGTGATAACTTTATCATTTAACTCATTTTTGATTTTATTATCACATGCAATGGTTTGTTTACAATTATTCAACTCATTCTGACATAATAATAATTCTTCTTTTAATTTAGCATTCTCATTTTTATAACTATTTACGAGAACAATCAATTTTTGAAAAGAGATATTTAACATATCAATATCATCATTATTATCACTACAACTAGAATAACTTGAGTATGAAGTACATACCTCTTTCTCGCAGTCGACGATGAGACACGTTTCTTCATTTCTTTGATCTCGGGTTTCGTCTCTCTTTTCTTTTGAGTTTCCACCATAGGTGATGTTCAAGTTCTCCCAAATATCACGAGCAGTTTCAAAGAGATAAACACGCTCAATATCATCGTTAGTAAGAACCGAAAAGAGAAAATTTTTGGCTTCATAATTTAAACAACAATTATCCTTATCTTCGTCGGACCATTCCGAGCTAGGTTTTTCAACAACTTTGTTGTTTTGAAATTTTGTGGGTTTGAAATTTCCTTTAATAATAATATCCCAAATATTTTGATTTATCCCACGAACATAACGTTCAAAAGAATTTGCCCAAAGATCAAAATTTTCGAAATCAATAAGTAGAGATTTAGAAAACCAAGCATTTTGTTGAGCCATAACAAAAAAAAGGATTTAAAAAAAATAAAATAGACGATTTTTGAAAGCCCCGCTCTGATACCAATTGTTAGACAACCTAGGGGGGGTAAGGTTGTATTTAAAACTTTTACTTTCAAAAATTCTTTTATAAAAATATCTTAATAATGTAAATACAACAGAGTATATGAAAACACAACAGATACGTATAAATACAGGATAGTATAAATATAGTAAATAAAGCAGAGTATAAATGCAATGAATATACAATAATTATATAAACAGATATAATTAAATGCACAGCGGAAATATAAAGAGATAAGGGATAGAGATACTTGACACGGAGATTTAGTGATTTACCACAACTTGGTAAATCACTAGCCGAGACACTTCCCGACACGATCCAATAAACGTATTCTTTACGGTAGAATACAAACCAAATACAAAGGAAAGCAATAGGCTCTCAAGCTTCAGCTAATTGAGATATACAGGATCACACACCCGTTATTCAAACACTTACAAGAGGAGTATAACTCACAATGGAAATCACTCTTGTATAATATTTATCACTTGGATATTTTATAAAAACGTTTTATAAAATAAATATGTAGTGATAATATGTAGTATGGAATATTAGTTGGGAGAATAGATGGCTGTTTGTTGTAGTTGTATTGTATATCTTCTCCACCATCGCATGCATTATATAGCAGCTCTTCCAACGGATATATGCATCCGCGGTATACCGCCAAAAGCACGCGGTATACCGTGCAGTAATAAAAGTACTTTTGCAGAAGAGAAAGTCAACCCTGCAAAACAAACGTAAACTTGTACCCGCGGTATACCTGCTAAACACCGCGGTATACCGCCCAGACAAAAGTACGACCAATCAATCAGAGATCTACAGTAAGCCGCCGCGGTATACCTGCTGAACCTCGCGGTATACCTGCGTCAGAAAAGGACAGTTTCTCAAAAACCTTATTTAATTAAAATCATTTATGGTTTTTAGAAATATCCAAGTGGTATATTATTTTAGGGTGTTTATCATTATAAATTATAAACACTAATGACAACGTAAATCTTCCGTCTTGAACTCTTCAGATAAAATCTTCGTGTTCTTCAAGAACTGTACACTTGGATTGGATTGTTAGATAAACAATAATACGGTGTGTTTGTAATCATCAAAATAAATATATATAAATATATAGAGATGTGGTACACTTGCACCAACAGTTATCATGCAACATATGTGTGATTAAACTGATATCATGCCAAATATATGTGATGAAATTTGTTGAAACTGTTTCAGTGAAACATGTGTAGTGATCAAACTGTTATATTGTTATTGTTATGTGATGAAACTATTATAATGAAACTATTATGTGCTGAAATTTGATATATTATGCAATCCGTGTCATGAAAAAGGACAAGCAACAGATGCATACAAACGCAAGCAAGAACAGAAGCACTGTAAAATATTTTCGACAAATCTGTGCACTGCAATTAAAAATCACTTTAATTGGTAAGGCATTAAAAACACTTTAATGAAACTATCATCATCAACCCATTAAAAAGCACTGCAAAAAATTCGACAACTCATCCCATACAAACGAGAAGCAACAAAAGCATACAAACGGTTATTTGATGTAACACCCCAAAACAGGGGTTAACAAAAACTTCCATAAAACGGAAGAGTGGTACTCATTACTAAAGTAAAAGTATTCATAATTATCATTACATAACCATTAATACAAAGATCTAGTTAATTATAACTACTAATAGACCACTAGCTTATTTGATCACTACTATAGCAAATCAAATATAAAAAGGATGTCGGAAAGTTCTATTATCAATCTTCCAATCTTTAACTCTCCAATAATGATCTCATGCTCACAACCCCGTTCTAGACCTTCTTGTCCGGAGCCACTAAAATCTGTAATACATAAAACACACAACAAGTTAGGCTTTTAAAGCCTAAGTGAGATTTACACATAGCACATAGAGCATAATCATAGCATGCAGGAATAACAATTCGATACATTCACAAATTGGATTCCATGGAGAAGGTCCATATCGCTACCTAGTTACATCATAATTGAAGATATACCTTGATTGATACCCCACGGTACAAGGCATAACACAACGGAAAACCCCACGGTATCCGAAGGTATGAACGAAATACATTTACCCCACGGTATGTATGATTATATCCTCCAATGCCTACCAGGTGCTCCTCCAATTATGTGAATACCAAATATGTTAATCCTAATAATATTCAAGCATATTTAGCATATAACAATGGTCCAACCATTTAACATAACAATGGTCCAACCATTTAACATAACAATGGTCCAACCATTTAACATAACAATTCTACTTCCATGTAGTTCATATACATCCATATGTAATAAATCATATTCTATAAGATATCAAGCATATTTAACACATATCAATCGTCTAACCATTTAACATAATCAATACTACTTCCATGTAGTTCATATACATCCATATGAATTAAATCACTTTCTATATGAATTCAATAATAAACCACCATGTTTACAACTCAATAATAAGTCCATTTTGACCATTAAGCCATCAATTCATCATTAAGACATCTATTAAGCCCTCATCAAAATCACATCCTATTGATGTATAATCAAAGCTAAACTCTTAGCACCAACAATTAACATGACATACTAAGCCATAAATACACTTAAGCCACCATGACTTACTTGAAATCTTCTTGTTTCCCTCTCAACCATTAAGAGCTTAATCATCAAGATTTCTCATTAATCATACCAAATCAAGATAAAAATGGTAGATAAGTATAATACAATCAATTAGATAGATGTTACTCACCTTTAAATCTTTAATTGCAATAGCCATAATCTTGATGATTTGAACTCAAACACTCCAATAAGAAGGATGAAGATATATAGCCCTAAATGGAGTTTAAATGGTAAGATTCATCTAATAGTTGGTTGAATTGAATTAGGATTAAGAGATAAGAGTTTACCTTAGGTTTAGATGGAGAATCGCCTGAGAAGAAAGTAGCAGAGCATAAATCTGATTTGAGAGTTCTATGTGAAAAAGGGTGGATGACTAAGGATAAAGAGGTGGGTTTAACCCCCTTTTGGCACGTCAGGAAATCGGCGCCGATCACCCGCGCCGATGCATCGGCGCCAAGCCATTGGCGCCGGCTTCTGTTTGCTAGTCTTCTCAACCTCCACTAATTTAGCCGTAACTTCTTCGTTAGAACTCCGTTTTTGCTCCGGAAAGAACCGTTGGACTCGTATTCATATTACCCATCCAACTAATCCATAATATCTAATATTTAACTTTATCATCTATTTTTCATTTATTTCCTTAAGGAATAAACTTACTGATTTCTATCGGGAGTTCTCAAATAATAAGTGACAATCACGGAAATTACTTAGGAAATCACTTATAATCTAAGAAGTCAAAATATAAAGAAATATTAGGACTATTTTTACTCACAAGGATTTTCCGGGTGTTACATTTGACATCGTTTATTTTAACGCAAGCAATAAGCATAAAATTACGGAAAACAGTTATTTAACATCAAAACCAAATACCTATGGACGAATGATTTTTCTACAAACCACCGTCATCATGATGCAGCAAATCGATGGAATGAGGTTCGTCTGAACGTTTTCCGATTGGGAATTCCACATGTATAGGTTTAACGAAGGCAGCCAGAAAATCGTCATCGTTGTTGTATATGTCGTTTACATGTATTTCAGTGTGAGAGACGGTTTCCACTTCGTTAGAATCTGTAACACCCGTAATTTTGGTAAATAAATACCACCCAAATGTTTTGCATTTTGAAAATGGTGGGATTTATGTTTGGAAGACATTACGTAAAGTCTCTAAGAGTATCGGGAGTTTTGGCGTTGAAAAAGTCGAGTTCCGGGGCTTGGTACGCGAGTCGCGACAATAACCAACGACAATGACCATGTCATTGTCGCGATGTCAATGTCGCAATGGGTGACGATCTGAGCAAATCAAACAGAAACATGCACATGGGGAGCGACAATGACACGCGAGAATGACCAGGTCATTGTCGCGGTGTCAGTGTCGCGGTCGGGGTGCTGAATCCGATTAAAACCCCTTTCAACCCCAAATCACTTCTCACTTCTCCCATTTCACCTCTTTCTCTTCCAAACCGAAACCCTAACCCTCTAAATCGTTTTTGGAGCTCTTGAAGCCATAAATCTTACAAACCAAAGCTTCTCTTTCAGTTTTGAATTTGGATGGAGGTTAGAACCCTTCTTCTCACTTTCGTTTTGGTAAGATTTCTACACTTTATAGGGTTTTACCCAACCCTCACATAAACCTTTTCCTTTCTTTGGATGAAATGAAGATTGAAGCTCACTTTGGTAACACTAGAAGTGTTTGGTTGGTGGATTCACTTGATGATTGAGGTAATCTTCCCTTCTCTTCATTTTGGAAATTAGGGTTTTGATCTATTGGCAATTTTGGGAGTAATATGTTGGGGGAAATGATTCTAAGTGTTCGAGGATAAATATTTATGGTTGGAAACTTATGGATTTAGGTTTTGGAAGATTTAAACCTGAAGATACAGACTTCTTCAAAGGAGCATACGTTTGGTAAAAACCTAGATTTAGCTAAATCTAGCAAAGGTGAGTTCAAGTTACTTTGCGAAAACTTTGTACATGCCAAAATGAGTGTTTTCCAAATATTTGTGTGTTTTACTTGAAAATATATGTGGTTGAGTTATTTGAATGGTTTAACTCTATTTGAAGTGTTTATCATCATAAATGTGTAAAACACCCATATTTGGGGCTTTTGAATATTTAGATGGTTAGAAACCACAATTGTCTTTAAAAGATTGATTGCTCAAAATGAAGTTTATTTGATGGTTTAATCATGTTAGTGAAAATGATTTCTATAAACCATTTGGGAAGATGCACTTTTAGTGTTATGAGTCTTTTGAGTGTTTGCCAGTTTTAGATACTCGAGGTGGAGTCTTGGATGTGTTATATGCTTAAGTGCATTTTATTTGAATATGTGTCGGTTTGAGTGTTGGTCTTACGTGTGAAGACTGTTTGATGTTTTCGTGTTCTTAGTACCTTTGGGACTAATGAACCTCGGTGAATTACATGCATTGTTGAGTTATGAAAGAATTGCATATACGTATACATATAGATGCATATATGATTTGACTTCATTGGGAAGGTGGCAATGAAGGGGTTGTGAGATTATCATGCCTCGGAGCGTGTGTTGCATGATGTGAGTTAGATGCATTTCATTGGCATGGATTGATATTGATAAATGATCATTAGATCTTTTGAGCAGAGAGCTCGGTTTTGGACTCGGTTGAGTCTCGAGGGCATTCGCCCGATTTTATTATAAGCTCGACGTGGGCTTGGGGTTTGAGTTGCATGAATTGCATCATATTTGGAGTTTACATGATTTGAATGCATTAGTTATTCTTTTGAGGTCATGTATGAATTTTTAAGTTAAGTAAGCTTGTTTTGGATGGTGGGTTTTCCAAGGTAAAGACCTAGTATGGTTGAACTTGAGGGCTTGGACTAAAGACCTAGTATGGTTGATGTCTAAGAGGGGCTAAAGACCTAGTATGGTTAATGCCAAAGACGGACTAAAGACCTAGTATGGTTGATGTCTAAGATGGGCTAAAGATCTAGCATGATTGTTAGTCCCAGATGGCTATAACAAGTATTGTAGAAGGGGGGGGTTGAATACAATACTCAAAATTTTCACAATTTTAATTCTTTTATTGAAAATCTTTCAACAAGAATTACACATAGAAAACTTAAGACTGTTGCGGAAAAGAACAGATAAACTATTCTAACAATCTTACACAAAGTATACAACAGAATAACTAAGAACACTTAGTACAAAGCTATAAAGTTTTTCAAGCAAACTGGAAATTCTTGCACTTAGAGAATTCTTCCAGTTTGCGTAGAATATCAAGAGCTCACAGTAATCTTCAAAGTCTCTCAAGATGTGTGTATTTCAGTATGGAGAGCTCTTCCTTTTATAGTGACAAGGAGTGTGCAAGCATTGAATGCTTGAGACACTTGTCATCTTCACACTTGCTGAGGATGTTGACTTCTGGAAAGTTGTGAAGTCCTTGTCACCTTTTACTAGGTGCAGACAGAGTAGCTTGAGCAGATAACAGGGACCTTAGCTGAAAATGGATAATAAGACAGAAGGTCACTTTATCCATGTAGAAAATATCTTCTCAATTTGTCTTCTTATGTCTCTCAGTTTTGTCTTCTTTTGCTTCTCAAAATCTCTTTCAACAAATGCACCACCGAAGAAAGGTTGTAAGATTTCTTCCAAGACAAAATGAATTTGCTTCTCATTTTGTCTTATTATGTCTCTCACTTTTGTCTCCTTTTGCTTCTCAGATTTTCTTTCAAGAAAAGCACCACCGATGGAAACTTGAGATATGTGACACATCTTTGGAGAAAACATCTTTGAAGCTTCTTTGAGGTCCCACCGAAATGTCATTTGGGATATGTGACACATCTTTGAGATATGTGACATCATCTTTGAGATATATGACATCATCTTTGGGAAAAGCTTCTTTGAGACTAGGCCGAAATAGAGAGAAGTTTCGGTGGAAATACCACCGAAATTGTGAGAACAATTTCGGTGAACAATGACTTGTATGTTTGAGAAAAGATCTTTCACTTCCACAATGAGAGAATCTTTAATCTTGACTTTGGTTGATCTTTGACTTCACCAAACATTTGATATCTTGTACAAGCCATTACAAAGAACCATGCATCCAAATTTTCTCTAAGTATAAAATGTTTTTCAAAGTATAAAAGGAGATCATGAGGTCATCTTCAAATCTTGATGACCCAACAATCTCCCCCTATTTGATGATGACATCCATACTTAGAAAAACATGAGTAAGACAGTGAATAATGCAAGTTGACCCTTCTTTACTCTTTTGGGTTCTTTTTCACACAGTCCATTTTTTTTTTTTTTTTTTGTGTGTGTGTATGTATATATGATATTTACATATAAGAAAAAAATTAAAAAGGTATAGCTGTACAAATAATCGAAAGGAAAAGGAAAGAAGTATAAACAGTATAAACAGAATGAATATTACTTGCATCTTTGGAGGGGCGAGTTGAAACTTGTGTCTGGCTTGAGGATTCTTCATTTTGATCAGCAGCCTTAGGATACTTCTGCCCAACTGTTGCATCTTGGCATCTTTTCATGTTTAGCATCAGCATCCTTTGTCTTTGTTTTGCTCCCCCTCAGTTAGATCAGACGGTCTTTGTGTTTCTCCCCCTCAGTTAGATCCGCCCGGACTGAAGTGCTCCCCCTTGACCGGTCCGTCGATTTCCTCATTTTTTCAAGTTGGTCGCTGTATATGAGTACTGAGGGTTTATGTTGCTCCCCCTCAGATGAATTCTCCCCCTCAGCGGCCGACGTAGGAAAAACACCAAGAGAAAATGAAAAGATCGGCCAGAACCAAGACCAGTTTTTTTTTTTTTTTTTTTTTTTTTTTACCTTTCCACCGAAAATTGAGCAAAATCCACCGAAAATAGGCTATTTTCGGTGGGATTTTCGGTGGAAAATCGGTAGGATTTTTTTTTTTTTTTTTTTTTTTTTTTTTTTACTACCTTTCCACCGAAAATTGAGGAGAATCCACCGAAAATAGGCTATTTTCGGTGGGATTTTCGGTGGAAAACCGGTAGGTTTTTTTTTTTTTTATTTTTTTTTATTTTACCTTTCCACCGAAAATTGAGCAAAATCCACCGAAAATAGGCTATTTTCGGTGGGATTTTCGGTGGAAAATCGGTAGGATTTTTTTTTTTTTTTTACTACCTTTCCACCGAAAATTGAGGAGAATCCACCGAAAATAGGCTATTTTCGGTGGGATTTTCGGTGGAAAATCGGTAGGTTTTTTTTTTTTTTTTTTTTACTACCTTTCCACCGAAAATTGAGGAGAATCCACCGAAAATAGGCTATTTTCGGTGGAAAATCGGTAGGTTTTTTTTTTTTTTTTTTTTTTTTTACTTTTCCACCGAAAATTGGCTATTTTCGGTAGGATTTTCGGTGGAAAATCAGTAGTAAAACTTCTAAGACATTATGGAGAAAATCTTCAAAGTGAAGAAAAGATTGAAATTTCATCTTCCAATTTGATGACCCAAAAAGATTGAGTTTGAGGATTTGGGGTGACATCTGTAGAAGAGTTTGTAGTGGGTGGATTGGTGGAGGGATTTGAGGTGGTGGATCGGTGGAGAGATTTGAGGTGGTGGATCGGTGGAGATTCGGTGTGGAATCGGTGTGGGTCGGTGTAGACTCGGTGGTGGATCGGTGTGAGGATTCCACCGAGGAGTTTGAAGGATTGTACCGAATTTAGAAGGGTTTCACCACCGAATTTGAAGAGTTCCACCGAATTTGAGGGGTACCACCGATCAAGGAGGCAAAACATATGATGGGAAGTAAAGTATGGTGGGATATGGTTTTGGTTTGGTGGTTAAGGAAAATTTCGGTGGTGAGGTTTAGAAAAGAAATGGAATTTTAAGAGATTGGAGATGGTGATGTCATGAGAATGACATCAACATGCTTATGATGTCATGAGAGTAAAGAATTCTAAGGTTTTGTCAACTTTCTCACTTGTTCACATAGATCCATCTGCCCAGCTCAAAATCTGCAATCACAAAGAATTTAATTTCCAGGTACTCATTTTGAAGGTGGGTCCTTTTGGGTTAGAAGAAAGAGAATGAAAAGAATTTATATCACTCAGAATAATTCTTTATTTCACACAGTCTTTGGCAAAATGAGAAATATCACCACAGATATAGCATTTTCTATAAAGAGAGTTCCTTTTAGAAACTTGACATTTTTCCTAACTTTTGCTCAAAGATTTTGAAGAGATAACAAAGAATGGGGGTGCATCACATAGAATTCATATTTCAAAAATTGGGAGTACATAAATCCTTTCTTTTGAATTGGACATTTTGAAACTCACAGATTTAAGAAGAAAATCGGTATGAGAAGTCATAAAGTTATTTTTGGAAAAATTTTGGAGGATTTCTTTTTAAGAAAGAAACAACACCCAGAGACTAGCCAAATAAAATTTCCAAAATTTATGTTTTCAGATGTGATGGCAGAAATTATGAACACATAGCAAAAGAGTTTGAAATAAGAGAATTCATAAAAGATAGATAAAACACATAGTATGTACCTGTGAAGAGTAGAAGAAGCACTTAGCTGATACAAGAGCAGTTGAGGAGTCATTCGCTTTCAGATGTGGGTTCATCTGCTAAATCATAAGATTTAGCAGGCATACCCTTTCCTCTTCTGATAAGTCTTTCATTTCTTTCCTTTTCTCTCTTGTATTTTTCCTTGTATCTTTCAGCCCGGTCAAAATTTGCAGAAGAGAGGTGTTGGCTGAACTTTTGGGAATCATATTTGGATCTTTCCGATTTTGAGGAAAATCGGCCTGAGGAAGCAGTTCTGGGTCTTTCAAACTGTTTACTCTTACACTCAGAAGCAAAATGACCCTTTTTACCACAGTTAAAACATTCCTCATTAGATTTATCCAAAGGAGAGTGTTTGGAGAGAGAAGAGGATGAATTTCTATCAAACTTAGATTTTCCAGAAGAGAGATGAGATTTGGATTTAGAGTGCCCATCCAACATGGCCATTTCATCAGATAATTTATCAGCTGAAGTTTCCTCACATTCATCCTTAGCATCACTAAGATATGCTTCTGAATGATCATTGGGATCTTCTTGACTATTATGGTCAGAGTCAGATGGGTAGGTGATTTTTGGAAAACACTTAGTCTTTTTGGAAGAGTCACTCAGGAGAGCTAGAGAAGAGTTCTTTATAAACTTTTGCAGTTTCGTCTGCTCATAGTTGAAAAGAGTACCATAAAGAACAGTAAGAGGCATATGATCAAGATCCTTGGTTGTCTTTATACAAGTACAGATATTTTCCCAAAAATCGGGAAGACAGTCCATAAATTTGCACAGGACTTCCTCATTGTCATACACTCTACCTAACAGCTTTAAGTCATTAAGAAGACTGTTAAAGCGATTATAGTAGTTGGAGAGAGATTCTCCTTTCTCATAAGAAAAGAGTTCATAATTTCTAACAAGAGCAATCTTTCTGCTCTTTTTAACTTCATTTGTACCTTCATACAAAACACACAGAGTGGACCACATCTCTTTGGCAGTAGAGAGATTTACCAGAGAATGGTACACTTCATCAGGAAGAGAGAGAGCAATGATAGTTCTAACTTTAGAATCAAGAGACACAAGTCGTTTTTCCTCATCAGTATATTTCTTAGGATTTTTAAGAATGTAACGACCAGTAGCAGCAGATTTTTCTTCATCAGACGAATCATCAGAATTATCTTTTTCCATGGTTTCTTTACCAGGCCTCTGCGTTTCATAGCGAGCCCAAACTCTGGGGATAAAGGGTCCCTCTTGGAGAATGGTTGGATATCTAGTATCCACTCCTTCCATGAACAGCATCATGCGGCTTTTCCACAAAGAGAAGTTGTTAGCATTGAACTTAGGAGGTTTTGAAATGGACCCATTTTCAGAAAAGTTATTTTGAAAAGAGTTTTCAATAGTTGAAGAAGAGGAGGCAGCCATCGCAGATCAAGTTTATGGAATTAAACTTTCTGCTCTGATACCACTTGTTAGTCCCAGATGGCTATAACAAGTATTGTAGAAGGGGGGGGGTTGAATACAATACTCAAAATTTT
Source organism: Saussurea involucrata (assembly GCA_033807775.1). Lineage (NCBI taxonomy): Eukaryota > Viridiplantae > Streptophyta > Magnoliopsida > Asterales > Asteraceae > Saussurea > Saussurea involucrata. Next base: position 8,132,142 of record CM066325.1, on the reverse strand, counting down.
CACAATTTTAATTCTTTTATTGAAAATCTTTCAACAAGAATTACACATAGAAAACTTAAGACTGTTGCGGAAAAGAACAGATAAACTATTCTAACAATCTTACACAAAGTATACAACAGAATAACTAAGAACACTTAGTACAAAGCTATAAAGTTTTTCAAGCAAACTGGAAATTCTTGCACTTAGAGAATTCTTCCAGTTTGCGTAGAATATCAAGAGCTCACAGTAATCTTCAAAGTCTCTCAAGATGTGTGTATTTCAGTATGGAGAGCTCTTCCTTTTATAGTGACAAGGAGTGTGCAAGCATTGAATGCTTGAGACACTTGTCATCTTCACACTTGCTGAGGATGTTGACTTCTGGAAAGTTGTGAAGTCCTTGTCACCTTTTACTAGGTGCAGACAGAGTAGCTTGAGCAGATAACAGGGACCTTAGCTGAAAATGGATAATAAGACAGAAGGTCACTTTATCCATGTAGAAAATATCTTCTCAATTTGTCTTCTTATGTCTCTCAGTTTTGTCTTCTTTTGCTTCTCAAAATCTCTTTCAACAAATGCACCACCGAAGAAAGGTTGTAAGATTTCTTCCAAGACAAAATGAATTTGCTTCTCATTTTGTCTTATTATGTCTCTCACTTTTGTCTCCTTTTGCTTCTCAGATTTTCTTTCAAGAAAAGCACCACCGATGGAAACTTGAGATATGTGACACATCTTTGGAGAAAACATCTTTGAAGCTTCTTTGAGGTCCCACCGAAATGTCATTTGGGATATGTGACACATCTTTGAGATATGTGACATCATCTTTGAGATATATGACATCATCTTTGGGAAAAGCTTCTTTGAGACTAGGCCGAAATAGAGAGAAGTTTCGGTGGAAATACCACCGAAATTGTGAGAACAATTTCGGTGAACAATGACTTGTATGTTTGAGAAAAGATCTTTCACTTCCACAATGAGAGAATCTTTAATCTTGACTTTGGTTGATCTTTGACTTCACCAAACATTTGATATCTTGTACAAGCCATTACAAAGAACCATGCATCCAAATTTTCTCTAAGTATAAAATGTTTTTCAAAGTATAAAAGGAGATCATGAGGTCATCTTCAAATCTTGATGACCCAACAATGATTGATGCCAAGGATTGACTAAAGACCTAGTATGGTTGATGTCATCCGTTTTCCACATCCAAGAAGCTTACCTACATTTATTTAATCGTGGTTTAATTTATGTGTTTGCCACACTCGATGAGATCGGGTCTCCCCCGTCACCGAAGAGTGTTGATTTCGGGTATTTTATCTATTCGCATTGTTGAGGTTATATTACATGCATATGGTTTGTTTTCCATGATTTATGGACATATTTATGTTACATTCTTATTAGATGTTTTTACTACTGGAGTTTTATTCGCAGTGGCGATTATTTGAGAAATTATTATTAATTAACTCTTGATGTGAGTTTTGGATTTGAGTACTTTGCAGAGAAATGATTTTCATTGGAAGCTTTCCTCTCAGAAACTGTATGCGTTTGGAAAATGAGTTGTCGATGTCTTTTATACAAACCCTTCTAGAAAATCATTTATTTAAGTTGAAGCTATCGATTTATCAAATGATTTGCTCATGATAATCTTTGTCGCCAAATATCGTTTAAAGATTTATTCAAATCATGACTAAAACTACTATCTTCCTATTTATGATTTTATATAGTCATGATAAAATGCTTGAACTCACTAGGCGTTAGCCTAACCCTTTTTATTTGTCGGCATGTGCAACAAGCTCAGGTTGGGGTAGCTCTAGCTACATTGTGAAGAGGCGAGTGCTAGTAGAGTGCACGAGAGGTGACTTGATTAGTGAAGTCTTCCGCCATTATTTGGACTAGCAACTTGTGTGGCGTTAAGTAACACCCGTTTAAGTTATTCTATTGGGAAATTATAATGTTTTAAATTCCAAGGTATTTTAAGGATTGAATTGTAGAAGTGTTTATATCTATTTTGGTTATTTGATTGAATTTTAAAGTTAGTTGCTCGTTCCAAATTCGAGGGTGTTACAGAATCCATTTACGGATCGATGAACAAGACAGAAAAACGTTCGGAGTTGCAGAAACTGTTTCCAACGAAGATGGATAAAGAATCTTCAATAATGCTTATGTTTCATCAAATATTTGCAAAAAATAAGATTACAATAACCGAAAAAGATAATGCTTATCATGGTTTCCAAAATTATAGGAATCTTTAGCAAATCAGTATTTATTATAAAAATTAACTAACATCATATTCAGTTTCCATAATTAATTGGATGAAACAAAAAGACTACAATACCCTTATAATTAATTAAAAAAAGAGGCAAGAAATTCTCTGATTGGTTAGAGATGGTTTGTAATGTTTGCAATTTAATGGAGGTTTTCAAATGATCCCTTCCCTATATATATATATATATATATATATATATATATATATATATATATATATATTCATATTAGCAAAAATTTATACGCATAAATGAAACAAGACAAATTTCCATCAACATAGAAATCTAAGATACAAAAATAAAATATGGAACAAGTAGATATCCTTCTATTATCATATTTTAAGGATAGTATGATATTTTATGTCACGATTGTTGTACGGGTAAACATGACCAACATCTAGTCACGTCTGGTCGTCTGCTAAACACATAGGAGGCTAACGGAGCTCGAACATGATTGGTGACATGATTGGTGCCTATGTGCAATCTAGCGAAGGAGCCCGTATGGGACTAGGACTCTTGTGGAGATCTTAGATACAATCAGACATCAGTTCCACAAGATCACTGATGTTTGGAAACACTCGATGTAGGAGATTGATGATAAAGTTTCCAAAGAAATTTTTGGTTGGAACGCTACTTACCGCAATGCATATTAGTAGTAGATTATTCACTTCTTTACACTTAAAAGATTTTACCAACCACGACTGCCAATAGGGCCACATTGCATGAAAATGTAAAATATTTTGGTCTGATTTCAACTTTGTATGACGTATTGTCAAAATCTTCATCATGGTGTCTTACATATGATCTCAAACATGTAGTCCAAAAGTATGTTACACAAAATAAGATTCAGACCAAAGTACGTTGCATTTTCAAGTATTTTCAATTTCTCATACATAAGTAGGTACCAAGATGTTCGAAATGTCACATGGTGTTCTGAACCCACCTCACGCACCACTTTTATGTGCGAACAACAAATCATCGCTTAAACCCATAGCTTGAAGAGAATCTTTTCTATGATCAGGTAAGAATCATCTAAAATACCAAAAATAAAGGTAATAAAAGTACGTTACACAAAATAATAGTAACGATGCAATTCGTATTAATTTATTAGCGTTTTCTTTATCTCATAATGCACGACCCTATAAACATGATATTGAAAAGAATGTATACCTTTGTGGAACGACAAGGTCAGGTTGGGCCACGTTGAATTCAATTCTAAAGTACTTTTGGAGTTGGATAAAACTTTTTACATATTTTGACTTGTCATATTTTATTATGGGTACGTTACACGGTTTAACATTGTTGTTGGAGATGCTCTAAAACTCTATGTGTGTGTGTGTGTGAGAGAGAGAGAGAGAGAGAGATGATATCTTAATTTTTACTACCAACAAAAGTTATTGAAATTAAATCTTTATGAGATTTTTTTGTTGTTAAATGTATTGCATATTTTAATACTATAATTAATAAAATATAGTAGAGTTGGTTATAATTCATTAAGATATTGAATATTTTAAAACTATAGTTAATACTAAAATTGTTAAAATAAAGTAGCTATTGAAGTTTGATATAATTATTTAATACTAAGAGCATCTCCGATAGGTTTGCTATAAATTTCCAAATATAGAAAATCAAAACTTAAAATCTATAAAAAGAGTTAAATTCATTTTCATCTGATTTTTTTTAAAAGATTTTAACAAAAGTTATATTAGTATAATATTCTTTAATTTATCTTCTCAATACACTTTAATAAAAAACTTAATATAAAATGATAAAAGTTTAATGTCATTGGTGAGTTTGAATAAAATAATTATTTCTCTTCCCTGCTATTAAGTTTTAAAGAATTCTCTAAACTTAGTTTTTTTTTTAAGTTTTTGTCTATTATAGCAAACTTGTTGAAGATGTTTAGGAAATAAAAACTCAGTTTTCTCTATTTTAGCAAAACTGTTGGAAATGCTCTAAAATTGCTAAAATCGATACCTTATTTTAAAAAAAGTTACAGGAGTCGGATGGAGATGGTGTTAGGGGCTGTTTGTTTACCTCTTAATAGTTCCATTAAGAGGCAATCTCTGAATTGTTAAAAGGTGAATCTTGTTTGGCAAAACAATACAATAGTCTGCCTCTTAATGGTTCTAAAACTCTCTGAATGATTTTGTATCTCGGGCATCCCTTAACCATTCAGCCAAACAACCATATTTCATGTTGTACTATATCATAAAAATCATTCTACCAAACCATTCAACAACTGCCAAACAGGCCATTTGGAATTATAGCAGCTGGTCCATCAAGGAGACGAAGATGAGTTCATACCTTAGCAAGTAATTGGCTGTGAAGATGGTGACGCGTTCAAATGTTTAAAGGGACGCCCTCATTATCTCCTCCACCACCCACCGCTAAGCCCTCATAACAACTCCGTGATCTCATTCCCCTTGCATTTATCACCACCATTCTCTCTCTCTCTCTCTCTTTCTCTTTCTCTCTCTACGACGTTAATGGCGATGGATCTGAAGAGTTGCATGATTACTCTTTTCATTATCGTCCTCCTATTTGCGGAGCCTGGTTCCTCCAAAGGTTTGTTCGATTTTCGTTTCATTTCTCTCGTTCTTAACGTCGAAATAGGAATTTGACGATTTGTTGATCTTCGATCGATTTGTTTCTTTTTATTGATTTTGCAACTGATTCGCTAATCAACTTATTCAACAATCATGAAATCTACTGCATGATTAAGCAAGCTTTGAGATAGAATCCGATCGATTTGTTTGTTTTTGTTGATTTTGCAACTGATTAGCTAATCAACCTATTCACGAATCATGAAAATATGAAATCTACTGCATGATTAAGCAAGCTTAGAGATGGAATCCATCGAATTAGGTTTTTTCGGACCTGGAGATCTTTGATTTCAATAAGTTCTCATAAGCTTGAATCTGATGCTAAATCTATCTCTGATTAATGTTGCAATTTGATGAAATTGCAAATTTCAAGCATTCAAATCATCCTGAGCAGTTATTCGTCTGATATGATTCATGAGTACAGTTACAGTGCATAAGAACTTCAAACCTTCAACTTAATACACAGTCGCATATGATTCAGACGATTGGAATCTTACAGAACTTTTACGTTTAGAAAAATAGTTCATATTGCTATTATCAATTTCACAAGTAACATTAGATCTGAGTTGTTTGATTAATCTGATGTGGATTCTGATTTGTGCAGAGGGACTCAATTTGGAGGTTTATGATATCGATTACCGGGGACCTGAAACTCATTCGCAGAGGCCTCCACCAAAGCGAACAGATGGCAATACAAACGGTGTTCATCACAGAAATCTCAAGAACCATCCTCGATCCAAAAGGCAAATAACTCAAAATAAGTTAAAGAAGGTAAGATCCTTCTAATAGCGTTAAAGTTTTAGCCATCTTTCTATTTACGTTTCATATGACGAGTGTTGCATCATAGGGTGACATATTGTAACCAAATTTCAATAAACAAACAAATGGTAGAATTTTTAGAAATTTTAATTAAGAAACAAATGATAGAATTTTTAGATTATTGCCATCATTATGATTATGAATTCGAAATTATCATAGGTTTACAGGTTGCTTTCGGAAGTAATTCCGAATAATGATGTTTGGATATAAAATTTTTATAGCATGAAATCTTTAATAATAATAGGAACGGAATTACTATTAATAGTATAATATGTTTTATATATACATATATATATATATATATATTAATTATGGGTTGGGTTCACGTGACACCAACCTGTTTTCGTGAGACCAATAAATTAGCACTAAATCTTCACAGTGATTCATTGTGAATGTAAGAAAAACAGCAAACCTTCACAGCAAAAGTTGTGAAGGTTTACCATCAAAGTACCTTCACAGTCTTTTACTGTGAAGGTTTAGTGTTAATTTTTTGGTCTCACGGTCTCACGAAAATAACCTGGTCTTACATGATCTCAAGTCTATATATTATCCTAGCAATAACATCAATAATCATATTAATGAAGTATTGAATGATGTTTTATTATTGTTGATAATAAAATTAATAAAAATAAGTGAATTACACTGGTGGTCCCTGTGGTTTACCCCAATTTTGGATTTGATTCCTAAAATACGTTATCTATAGTGGTGATCCCTAACTTTTTGATTTATTTTTCACTCATGGTCCTTCTATGTTAAATATAGGAGGACTGTGAGTGAAGGTAAATTAAACATAGGAGGACCGTGAATGAGTGAAAGTAAATTAAACATAGAAGAACCATGAGTGAAAGTAAATTAAAAAGTTAGGAAGTGTAAAATTCCCTAAATTTAAATAATTCTAATGAAATGATTACCATGTAACACACACACACACATAAAAACCTTTAAAATTAGATATTTCAAAAAGAAAATTAATATTTTATTAGATATATAAATTATATATATAATATATTTGATGTTGTAATCTTTAAAATAAATAATTCATTAAATTCAATATAATTTTTTAGGAGATTTTAAATTTTCATCAAAAACACCAAATCCTAAAAGTTGCATTTTGTATATGTGACATACTTTTTACATGTAATGAATAAAAAATAGCTACAAAAACATAATACTTCATCAACAATGGCGTGCCACATATTATGTAGTTTAAATTTTAGTTGTTCAAGAATGTTAATTCTCCAATTAGCACATAACATATAGATCTTGAGATGCAATAACTTACATTATGTTATGTCATTTTTGTATAAAAAAGGTTGATACTGGCAACTCCAATCGGCCCACAATCGACTGCCTATCTATAATGTGGGGGCATACCTGACTCACTCAGCGGTTGTGGCTATGGGGGTGTCTTGGGTTCGAACCCGAGACCTTCTGTTTTTTGTACAAAGATGCCCCGCCCCACCCATTACCAACTGACCTAAAAAATTATGTTATGCCATTACAATTTATATTACCAGATTGTTTTATAGGTTAACATTAAAAGAAAAGGAATCGACAAATCGGCAAAACCATATATAATGATTGTTTTGTTCATTAATTTTGTTGACCAACTATCTAAACAATTTTTATTAATCAGCCAAAAATTGGCATGCTCAATGAATTATAGGGGTGTGTGATAGGAATGTGAGATGCTTAATAAGTGGAATCAAGAAATGACAAATTTTTGCCTTATCAAATTTGGTTTCTTGATCATATCTAACAAGAATATAAGAAAAACGACCCGTTTAACTCCTAATTGCCAAGGATGCAAATCATCGAAATTTTAAAGGACAATTAGGGTTAATATTTCAGGGTTGAGTTCATTTGTTAACCCTATATTTCATGCTAACTTTGTTAACCAAAATCTTAGCCATTGATGTTAAAAATGACGAACGAGATCAAAAGTAACCAACACATTAATTACAAATTGGGTCATGTGTAATATTTAATGAAATGAACATCAGTGTTAGGGGTATTTGTGGAAATTGGGCAAAGTGTAATATTTAATGAGTTCATTTGATGTTTACATATTTGTTAACGATGAACAACACATGTTTAAATGTTCAATTTATCCACACATGAACTATTAACCCATACGACTAGATTACATGAAGATTTGATAAATTTGTTTACATAAACTATAAAACCCAACACTCTCCTCAACATCCTTAAAAACCCCGTAATTCATAATGTTGTTATCTATGTTAATGATGCAACAATATGGATTCATACACTAATTTGACACTAAAAACTTACAAAATATTTAAGAATTAATAATATAGTGAGAATCAAGGAAGATTTGATGTGTGTAACTCCTTCAATAAATGAATGTCATAATACAAATACATGGATTTCCATTCATATCCCTATTTTAATGGTTGAATATACATTTGTAACCACCATATAAAATGACTTTGTATTGGTTGATTGGAGTTAACACAAAAAGTAAGGTTAACAAATGTAATATTTTTACATGTGGTTTTAAATGAACAGGGAAAAAAGTTGAACGGATGAAGGATAATGATGGGTTGAGTACAAGAAATTCAAGTTAAAATATACTATTCGTGTTTTATCTTTATCTTGATCCATTTTCATTCATGATTATTATTAGTGTACAAATTAAGAACATACTAAAATGTGTATGATTTATTGGCTATTGGTTTATAATATATCCAACAACTCAAGTCAACATTTTAGCATGTTCTTGATTTCATATTAATTGTTATATTAATACAATTATAACATTTACGTGTGTAATTGTTCTGGCTTCCCTATTGAAATTGTAATTTAGTTAGTTAGTTAGTTAATGGACATGGTTTTTATTTTGAGTGATGGACCACAATGGTTGTATTATTTGAGTAATATATATGCTTGTTTACTCTTTCAATTCAATCTTCTCATAATGTTTTATGTTTATGTTACAAATTTTCATCATTTACTATGGAACCAAATACCCGAGGTTCGTAACAGTATCACGACTTAATCATGCTTTTGGATTTTTCACTTACTTAACTTCAACGCTTTCAATCACAAATGAAGGAGGAGGAGGAGGAGGAAAGGGAAAACACAAACTAGAATTTGTAGTTCAAAACTTGTTAGATTACATGTAAAAGTCATGTTGTAGACCTTCAAACGTTAACTTTGATCTCAAAACTAACGACCACGTTTTCATTGTCAGGGAGGAGGTAGTTGCCTTCTTCACTTATGCTTAACCTTGATAACGAATTTGTTTTTGTTACAAAAATAAGTCCTCTCGAAATTGGGTTCTCAAACCAGGATGTTAGTATTAGGTATAGGAGGCATATACTTATAGCATAAAACAAGACCATAACCCTTTAGAAATCCATGCAAAATGGAATAGATTGGTTGTTTATAAAAATTGTTGTCACGTATTGAGAATCAATTGCGAAGCGCCTGACGAATATTGGTACATCGTCTTCGTAGTGTCCACGCTAATAAGTTGAATTGTCGCATGTCCTACATAAAGAGATGAGGTCAAGATTAGAGTATTTAACAAGATATTAGAGCTAAAATGGTGAGTGAGCCAAACAATGTCCCTCACATCTGTCCTTGTAAGCGGGTTTCGTATTAGCTAGCAGGTTAAGATTGTCAGTAATCAACTTTTTGCCTAAAATTGGATAAGTTATCATCTCTAAAATACAAATTATTTAAAAAAATATATATTGTTAGGGTTGAGTTTTAATTAAAAAATAACTATTACCCGTTGGATGGCAAATGAATGCACACCGATGAAATACACATGATCAATTCCCTTATAATACGCAATTCATAAAAAAACATTTAATTAAAAATAATCAACGGTTTAGATCCCCTTCTTTATATGTTGAACATCTGTGTTCTTCAGTTTTCATGTGTTGTTTTAGGGGTGTTTGGGATTGCTTTTTTTTTTTTTTGACTTATTTGCTTATTGCTTTTCCATACCGTAAATAAGTCATTTCTAGTGTTTGGATTGAAAAAATAAAAAGTGCTTATGACTTTCCACACCGTAAATAAGTTACTTCATTTACTTTATTACCCCTTTCTATAAAACTACTTTTGTCTTCACATAAGTTGATAAACACTTTAAAAAATAAGAATAAGTTGTTTTAAATAAGCAAATCCCAAACACCCCCTTAACAGTTATTTGAAACCTTCAGGACAGTTCTCTGTGTGAAAAAAAAACAGTAGTTTCACATATGAAACACAGAAACAGGACTGAATAGACACTGGGTTTTCACAAGTGATTGTTCATATATGAAAAAACATATGAAGACTGTTTTGTAAGATTGTACAAATTATTGGGTTAGGGGACCCTATTTTACTAATCATGATAACTTAACAGAAGATTATGTACACTAAGTTAGCTTCTTAACAATAATAAATCTAATCTTGTATATGGAACACATGAAACCATCAGATTTCATTAGGAAAAGGTGACTTCAAATTCTAATGAAATCAACAATCATAGTCATTAAGTTAGAATTGCTTTTAGGTCTTGATTAAGGGTTTATTAAACCTCAAGGTACTCTCAAAGTTTCGGTTAGCCTTTTTTTGGGTAAGCGTGTATATCTAGACCAACTTGCATGCAACGACTAATCCGTGCGGACCATGAATGGCTTGGACTTGGAGTCATCACAAGCGAACCTTCTGGCCACAAGGGCTTTGACAGAGTCTCAACTCGAACCCGGGGAAATGAGAGTTCACTACATCCCACTTGGTCTTAACCAGTGCGCCACAACTCAAGTGGTTCGGTTAGATATTCCTATTAGCACAAATTGAAAACTTTCCCCATCTTCCGGAGAGCATATCCACTCCTTTCATAAATCATGTAGTTTTAATTAACATTATGATATGCTTAATTGATTTGCACAACAATGCTCATTTACAAGTATCACGGAAACAACCTCTTTACCCAACAACATACCCAGGATTTTTGTTGTCCTTTAAGTTGGATCAAAGGCCCACAAAGTCGTCCGACGTGTTTTGTTTTGTTCGAGTTCAAGGGATTTTTATGTTTTTTAGTTGATTTCGAGAGACTTATTCGGTATTTTGATTTATGTTGAGGGACTTTTTCAGGAGTTTGGTTGATGTCCCTTGTATTTTCTAATATCCCAGAGCACCCCTCAAAGTTTAGCGGTGCACCTTTCGCACCCCCAAGAAAATTCTACTTGTAAAAATCGGTTGAGTGGGAGTAGGGGACCCCCTGGGTCCTTCATAAGTCCGCTTGCATGCATACCCACCCCATAACCTACCTATGTGGGATATACTGGGTTTATCTGGTTTGGTTTGGTTTTGCTCATCTGCAAATAATTATGGTGTTTTAATAGGTGTACTTGGGAGTGTGGCCCCTTGTGTTGTTTATGGAAGCCATGTTGAAAGACTTGGATCTGCTCCTTGGAGTTTTGCAAATCATTGTTGGCGAGGGGGAACAAATGTTGCCTTATAAAAAAGATTGGATCCCTTATCTATCATACATGTTTTAAAATAGAGGGTCCAGGTGTGGATAAAGCGGACAAATATCTGGTACGGTTGGCCGATAGACAGATTCCACCCATGAACATTACAACTATCTCCATTCAATGTGCCCCATTCTTTTATGCAACCAAGGGTGGCCGATTCTTTCTACCAAAGCTTTTCCTATTTACCTTAAGGTGCACATATCCAACAAAACGCTAACATTTTTAAGAAAAATTAGTGCATATTATTGGAGTACATTTGCTTCGCAAACTCGCTGCTTCCTAAAATGAGGAACATGAATAAGGTGAAAAAGTATGTTGCTCTAATGAATCTAACTGAAACCGTTCCTAAAGCATTGAACGGGTGAAAGAATTGTGGAAGGTGTTAGGGTTTTTATTTGATATGGGTAGTTTAGTTAATCTTGTTCCATGTCCCTTATTTTTGGTCCATTTATCCATGTGGGACGAGTTGTTACAACTCTCCACTTAAACCCTGACATCCTCGTCACGGCGAAACTCAAGCTACGTTGTGATTGAGATACGGACGAGTTAGGAACTCAAAGACTCCGCTCCCCTGTCTCGCTCACGGTTTGAACTATTGATTTACGTAATTGGAAGTAACCAATTAGGTTTATGGGTCTCCTAGCCTCCTCCTTGTAATCGGTGCCCTTGAGGCCTCAGCACACTCGATGAGGTTTGCCCCACCATTCCAATGGTACAAGGATCGGCTCTGACACCATTAGTAATGCCCCAAGCCCAAAGTAGCATGCTAGACCAATAAATCCGAATTCAACTTAAAACCATGGTGGTAGTATGGTAGCCCAAAACTTGAGGCTTTCACATATCTCATTTTTTATCGGAAAATTGACAAAAATAGCCAATCTACCCAAATCATTTCACTTTTTAGCAATTTCATATGCGCAAGGATTGGTTTTCGGCAAAATAATAAGGATCCTTATACAGAAAATCCTCTTTCTGCGTAAGTATCTTTTTTTTGTTGCCGAAAACCAATTCTTACGCATATGTGTAAGCCTTTTGCGTAAGGATCGGCTATTTAGTAAATTTGGGTCCTGCAACGCTAAAAAGTGAAACCCCTTTGGCAGATTGGCTGTTTATGTAAATTTCCCTTTTCTATCCATATTGGAGAGATTGTTACATTATTAGCCAAAAAAAAAGTCTTTCTATTTTACCCATTGAAGCTACAAAAAGGGTTTTATTTTGGCATCTTCCATTAAATTCAATGATTTTAACAGGGCAACTGTGAGGCAATGAACAAATCATGTGGTGGGTGTTGCAACAAAATAGTGAATGATGAAGAAAAACTGGAACAAGCAGAGGATGCTTGTGATTTTGCAACTCATGTCTTCTGCCACCTTTGTGCTATATGCCAAGAAGGCCGTGAGGTTCGTCGTAGACTCCCTCATCCCGGGTTCACTGCCCAACCATTGCTGGTTATGAACCCTCCTGGTCCTGGGGAACAGACCATGGCTCGTCACGCTTGACCCCACATCCATCTGGCTAAATCTACTTACGGCTATCCTTGATCTGTGGTCGTGTGTATAAATAAGTATCCCAGACAAGGTATTCGGTTATGTTTTTGGTTTGAATTGGCCTGATTAGTGTTGTATATATGGTGTTGCTGCTTATAAGTTTTGGTCTCACCAAGCTGGGGGTGAGTTTCATGATCTTTTGTATATATGATAATGTAATATTCGATAACTACTTATTTCTTATGAGTAGCCATTGTCAAATTAAGGGGTTGTGTGTTTACCATTCCATTAAGAGGCAACCTCTGAATCACTAAGAGGTGAACCTTGTTTGACAAAAAAAAGTCTGTCTCTTAATGGTTCTAAAACCCTCTGAATGATTTTGTATCTTGGGCCTCCCTCAACGATTCAGCGCCCTAATTTCATTATGAAAAAAATACCAAATAACCATATTTCATTTTACATTGTATCATAAGAGCCTCTTAATCATTACTTCTGCACCAAACCATTCAACAACTGCCAAACAACCCCTAACATCCAAATCAAACAGACCCAACATATCCAACTTCCGACCCGGGGTAGGGTCTGAGTTGTAAGATTTGTGCAGATCTTGCCTTTGTCCTAAGAGACTCAGAGGTTGTTTTGTGAAGAAAAAAAAAACAATTATCAAATTCTTAAGTGTAAATTGGATACTTGTAATGTTTAGGTTGATGAGTTACATCTTCGGAGAGAGTGAGTTTAATCAAGGATGGCTTATACGATTGTAATAATCTTAGCGTAGTATATTCTAAGGGTCCGTGTTTCCCAAAATAACAATTTATCATATTTGGTCATTTACGTACAAATATGTAATAATTACAAATGCTTGTAATTTGTTTTTTCGTTCAAACATAAATTTCAGATTTTTTTAGTAAATAACTACATTAAGTTCTCATTCTTGTTTTGATTCGGAATTTGTATCATATCGAAAAAAATATGCTACAACAATCCGAGGTTCAAAGTTGGAATTGAGGCGGATTTTACTCCAATTCAAGTCATGGACTCATGGAAAATGGCTTAACAGCCTATTCCACCGGTCCATTTTTATTTAATTTTTTACTGCAAGCCGGGGGTATTCACAAAAACAACCTCTCTCCTCCCTTGGTTTGACTTTAACCTCTTCTCCACCAGTAAATACTAGTAACCACAGATGGGAGCCAGCCACACATGAACAAGGTAAAAATGGTGAAATTGATTACCAGATGATGGGTGATGTCTAAACTATGAAGCAAGCTTTTTAACAATCTACTCTTCAAAACCAACAAAAATAGTTCGAGCAAACTTACGGTACTGCTGCTGGACATTAGTTGACGACAAACAGATGATTGATTATTCGCCTGGTACTGAAACGCCTTGCTTCAGCTTCTCCCTCTTCAGCTTCTTCTTGGAAACTGGCTTCTTTTTTCTTGGTGGCAGTGTCTTTTGGGCATACATGTACAGTACATAGTTCCCCACAAGGAAAGTTATGAGTAGCCCACCCACAACCAGCAACACGATCAACCCTGGGTTAAACCCGTTTGCTTCCACATCTTTCGCCCCAAATTTCTGCTCATTTTGTCAATATTAACACATCATCAGTTTCTATGATCATACGTTTTAAAAAAAATAAACAATAATTCAAATTGGTAACGGTAAACAGCCTGTGAGATTAACAACTCACTAACACCTTCATGCCCTGATATAACAGGATAACAACACAAACTACCTGTGGTCGGACTTTCAGGTGTCTGCTAATATGGAAACAATCAAGATGGTGAATTAGTTCTTATACGGATGGGAGGGGAGGAGGCGTCGCAGTGGTAGTAAGTGCACCAAAACCATGAAGTAACTTTATGTGGTTTTAGTTACACATATCACACCTTAGGTAAAGTAATTGCACACACACACACACACACACACATACCCAACTAGAGCAACAGTATGTTTTCCCCACCAAATAGCCTAATTTGACTCTAGATTTGAAATCATTTTACATGTACTCAGTATACTTGTACAGAGAGAAATATGAACGAGACATGGAAAGTATATACTCAAATTCTAATAACCCTACCGAAATTTTTGTGTTATTACTTAAGACCCTCCTCTTTGTTCGTTGGTACCCACTTTTGATTATATGGTGCTACTTACTTTTCTCTAGTCTTAGTCTTGTTTCCATTCTCTTCTTCAGCCTTTATCTTCTTTCACTTCTCCAATTCTTCTCCTTGTTTTAAAGTGTTAAGACTTTTTGGGCAAGCTTTCTTTTTCACACGCACTTTTTGCAAGCCAGGGATCCTTATGGAAAACAGCCGCCCTACTCTCAGATGTAGAGGACGGGTTTGAGTCCATCCCACTCCAGAACCCACCTTTGGGTGGGATATACTGGCTCGTTACGATTGCTTTTTGTAGCTTCTTTAGAAATGTCAAGTAAAAGTTATAATGACGGTGTAAAATTGTTCTTCGGTTTCTATTCTTTCTTTTCAAAATTGTTCTTCCTTCCAGACTTTAACAATGTAAATAGATAAGCACAACTATTGTGCATTGTTCAAGATAATGTCAAGGTGCACTTTGATATATAACCTAAATTCTACAAATATACTTTCCTGCACTTAGAAAAGCACATAGCCAATCACTGATCAATGACATGCGTTTTTTAACATGTTTTAGCTCCATCGATAGGACTCATGATTGCAAATTGAACTCCAAAGTAGAACTCAATCACACTACCATCCAATTAAGAGTCTGCAATCATGAAAGTTCAAGAAAACTACCCTATTTCTATGATGAAACACGCCATCTGCTGCTTGATAACAACCTGGTCAAATGAATGCTTCAAGATGCAGAAATACAATCAAGCATTTGAAACAGCATAAAAATCAATGCACCCATAAATAAGAGAAAATTGACAGCTTCCATATGTACAGACTACCGACGCACCTCAATTGCTTGGATTAACAAATCGCAGATTACTTTTCATTTGAAACTTAAATTTCTTAATTTAACAACTTCCTATACTTTTCAAGCTCTAATTCACAATAAAAAACAAACTGCGAAACGTAAAATAACATATTATCAGATCGTTTAGCTGAATCACCGCTGTTCCACAACATCGCAACACAATACGGATTTATAGAGTACGGAAATAAAACAAAATTGTGTAGCTTATGCATGAATATCATGTACGATCAAAACAGCCTACGAGCCCCAAATTTACAGCATTCGATACATAAGAACAAATTTATCATGCGCAGATCTTAAGGCCAAAAACAGATATTCATAAAACGATTTGCGTAAAGAATACCAACCGATCGATCGAAGGACGGAGGAACATGATCGGGAAAGTCCGATTCGTAATCCATGAAATGAATTTCAGAATAGAGCCACAGAAAATGCGATTTGATAGAGATCGATTCGAAGAAACCCCGTTCTGGAGAGTTCTAGATGAACTGTGTGGTTTGTATGCGAGTGTGTCTGTGACTGAGGCGCGTGAGAGCTGATCAATTGAATAAAAAGCTGTTATGAACAAATTTTACGTTTTAGTCCTTTGGATTTATGGAAGTTTCAAAAAGTTTCCAAAACTTTTGCTATATTATCTTCACGAAATAGACAAAAAGTAAATTACGGATTTGGTCCTTAAGGTACGTCAAAAATTACGGTTTTGGTCCTTTAACTTCATTTATTACATAACAACCCTCCAGGTATCCAGATTCTTATGGATTTGGTTCTTCACATTAACGGTCATCCAACTTTTTCGTTAAATACGACCATGTTGCAAACTTTCTTTATCGTTACCATTTTTCAAACTACATAGACCAGATCTGTAATTTACTCTAAACTATATTTATATTTATATTTTATGTATTCTATATTTATATTTATGTATTTGTATTTTATAAATTATATTATATTATATTTATATTTATATTTTATAAATTATATTATTATATATATTTTATATATTATGTTATATTTTATATTTTACATATTTATATTTTGTATTTTATATTTTATATTTTATATTTATATTTAAATTTGTATGTATATATCAAGGTTCTAAATGGCGTTAGGTGTGGCGTGGCAGCGAGGCCAAACCTCAAGCCTTAGAAGCCATAGCGAAGTTATGGCGTTTGCAAGACGTGACTTATGACGTCAAATTTCTAATTCGTATATAATATTATATATAAAAACATATGTCTTGTAGTGTTACTCAATGAGTCAATTGTAATAAACAATTTAAATTAGATTATATGTTAAAAACTTGCAAATAAGTCATTAGAAACATAAAGAAAAATTAAATATCGGGTTACGAAAACTGAGCATTAGACCATAGCATACCACGTGCTTAACGTAGCGTGAGACACAAGACTTGGTGTCATGGCGGTTGTACGACAAGTTTTTTAGAACAATTGTATATATATATATATATATATATATATATATATATATATATATATATATATTACATCAAACCAAATATCACCTAAGAAATTGGGCTTGAAATTGGTGGGTAGGAACTAGGAAGGAATAATAGAAAATTGTTATAGTTGTACATCTTTTCTTTCCAAGATTTATTAAAATGGGCTAGTTTACATTATGGGTCGAAGGTTAGGCTATTGGTTTCTATTAAATAAAAAAAATGTATTTAATTAATTTTGGTTTTATAATTAATTCCAAAACTATTTATTAAATAATCCATTTTGGGTTATTATTTACAGTTAATTACTAAAATTATTTAGTAAAGTTTGTCAATTTTACATGCATTTTTTATTAACTTTATTTAAATCATTTATCCTAATTTATTATTTAATAAATAAATATAATGTTATTTTAATTTATATGTATCTAATAAAAAACGTTTTCAAAATTGTTATATTTGTTACTTTTATGACTAAATATGTGGAATAAAAACAGAAAGGATGTAACAAAATTTGAAATTATCATACTACTGTTGTCAAATATATATGATATTATACAAAATAAAATTGTATTTTATAATATTATATAGTATATATAATAAAAATACATATCAGAGTATATATATAAAACATATTTAATATATTATATATAATAAAACTATATATATTATATTATAAAGCATTTGATAAAAACTACTCAAAACATATTTTTATGCATTAAATATTATTTATTAATGCATATTACCTTAAATTCATCATAATTATTAAATATAAATTAAATTATAATCAAACTTTAAATCATTTTTTTTATAAAAAGTATCATCATTTTCTTAAAACCACATAAAACTGTATTATAAAATTGACAAAGACACAAAAACACTAAATTCAAGATATATCTTACTGCATTGCCCGATTACAGTTTTAGTATTTTATAATATCATGTGTAATATAAAGCTTAAATCTAATTTCTTTTAAATATAATATGAAAGTAGAATATTGATATGTATAGATGATTTATATTATATATTAACTAAAAAACTAAGTATAAGTTTTGTTAAGTATAATATGAATATAAGATATTAAATTTTATAAATAAATTATGTAAATATATAATTAATTAACATTATTTGATATAAAATATAAGATATCACTCAATGAGGAGTCATATCATTTAAACAAGAGAATTTAATTAAAATACCCAAAGTTTGACTTTAACTTATCAAAATATTCATTTCTCTCCCGTTTTTATCAAAATACCCATTTTTCCGCGAAGGGGTCCGCGATCGGGACAGGGACAATTTTTGACACTTTTTGAAACTTTTAGGTGGACCCAATTTCCTTCAATTTTGAATTGAAATGTTACACTTTCAACCCTTATACTTATTTACTTACTTTACTTTATACATTTTACTTTCATAATTTTAATTTTACATTTAACACATATAATCGTTTATTAACTAAAGTACGTTAAAAAATACGTTTTAATTTTAACAAGTTACACCATTATAATCGTCTCTTCGATACGTTCGAAATGAGCCCAATCTTGAATATTTTTTTATTTATATATTTTAATATATATCATATACACTACATAAAAATATTATTTATATTTACAATTCATACTCTTATAGTTAATTATTTAATTTATGGTACTCTTATAGTTAAAATACATTTTATTTATTTTATTATCGATGGTCCAAGTGTAAGTATTAAAAATTGGCGGAGGCTTTGTGATGGACAGACATCGAACTTTTTGTGCATACTCTGTAACTGCAAATACTTCAGCTCCAAACACACATGAATCATCATTCGCCAAATACCCATTTTCACATTTATTAAATGAGTCCAGTGATACCAACTTGTCAAAACCCCATTTCATATTCTTCTCGTGAAACCTTGTCCTATTGCCATTCACGATATCTATAAACACATACAAATAAAAATAATTTAAAACGATTTAATGAATTAGTTAATATATGATTATTATGTTAATGCGATAGGAGTGTAAAACAATATTGAAAAAAATAAGAGATGTACCATAAATTAAATAATTAACTATAAGGGTATGAATTGTAAATATTAAAAATATTTTTATCTAGTATATATGATATATAATAAAATAAATAAATAAATCCAAAAATATTCAATATTAGGCTCATTTCGAACGTATCGAAAGGACGATTATAATGGTGTAACTTGTTAAAATTAAAACGTATTTTAGTTAATAAACGATTATATGTGTTAAATGTAAAATTAAAATTATGAAAGTAAAAGATATAAAGTAAAGTAAGTAAATAAGTATAAGGGTTGAAAGTGTAACATTTCAATTCAAAATCATCAAATTGAAGGAAAATGGGTCCACCGCGGGACACTCCCCCGTGATCGTGAGGTAAAAGTTTCAAAAAGTGTTAAAAATTGTCCCTGCCCGCGATCGCGGACCCATTCGCGAAAAAAATGGATATTTTGGTAAAAACAAAAGAAAAATAGGTATTTTAGTAAGTCAAAGTTAAACTTTAGGTATTTTAATTAAATTCTCTTTAAACAATTTGCCATATCATATTCACTTCATATATACTATATAAATAACTATGTAGTCATGTCAAAACCAAATCAACGTCAATCAAACAACACTTTAGTTTATGCACCAAATGTACCATTGAAATCCACATGGATTATTAAATACAATGAAACATTTTAAAGGGTATTTGATTAAGGGGGCTGCTAAATGCACCCTAAAATTACTTAATGCACCCTTAAAATAAGTTTTTAATTGCTAAAAATTCCGAACCAATCATTACTTTATTTAAATAATATATATATAATATATATTTATATTATTATTTATTTGTTTTATATATATATATATATATATATTAGAAATATAAATATATATATATATATATATATATATATATTTATTTATATTATTATTTATTTGTTTTACATATATATATATATATTAGAAATATAAATATAAATATATATATATATATATATCGTAATATATATATTACTATCCGACAAAATTGTGATTTTTATTTGAATTTTACATTTTCACCCCCTATACTTATTTACTTACTTTGCTTTATACCCTTAACTTTCATAATTTAAATTTACATTTAACACATATAATCGTTTATTAACTAAAATACGTTAAAAAAATACGTTTTAATTTTAACAAGTTACACCATTATAATCGTCTATTCGATACGATCGAAATGAGCCTAATATTGAATTTTTTTAATTTATATATTTTAGGGAAATTAATTAAAAAGCCAAAAGTTTGACCATCTCTTACCGAAATACCATAATTTTTTTCCATTTTGCAAAAATGTCATAATCCCCCGCGATATACTCTTAATCATCCCGCGATCGCAAATTACTTTATGAATTTTAAATATAAAAAATATTTTTATTTAGTTTATATGATATATATTAAGATATATAAATCCAAAAAAATTTAAGATTGGGCTCATTTCAAACGTATCGAAGAGACGATTATAATGGTGTAATTTGTTAAAATTAAAACATATTTTTTAACATGTTTTAGTTAATAAACGATTATATGTGTTAAATGTAAAATTTAAATTATGAAAGTAAAAGGTATAAAGTAAACTAAATAAATAAGCATAGGGGTTGAAAGTGTAAATATCAATTTATTATTAGATTTTTGTCGGACGTCTTTTATCTCCCTTTATCTCCCGATTCATTTCTTTTCTCTCATAGTTCTTCTTCTTTTCTCTTCTGATTCATTTTCTTTTCTCTCATACTTCTTCTTCTTTTCTCTCATACTTCTTCCTCTTTTCTCTCTTGATTCATCTTCTTCTTTTATCTCCTTAAAAACCTCGACTGAATTCTTCCAACATCTGTAAGTTACTTCTTGATTTATTACTTTTCTTTTCGTTTTACAGTTTACAAATGTGAGTTGGCCTCAAAACTTCAAGATTCTCATCTCCACTTTAATTTCCAGTTGATGCTAATTTTGTGTTAATTACTAGTTTATTCTTCTAAGATAGGTACATTTTATTTTTAAACATAATATCAGTATTATCGAAGTACATTTATGATAAACTATCGATCAAATTATTCATGTTACTATTCATGTCACTATTCATATCACTATTCATGTCACTATTCATGTCACTATTCATGTCACTATTCATATCACTATTTATGTTTTATTATTCAGATCGACATTCGAATTTACTGGTATAAGATTTATAAAATGGCTAATTGGGGAGAAGATTTTTCAGCGTATCACAATTCAACCCCTATACTTTTTATTTATTTTACTTTATCCCTTTTACTTTCATAATTTAAATTTTACATTTAACGTTGAACCGTCTTTTACAGCTCATGGTGAACCGTCCTTTACGACTCAAGGACCCCTTAGACGTAGTTCTTCGAACGCATCAACATTTGTGGGAAAGAATTATAATGTACATCCATACGTTAATCAATTTCCAGAAATGTTTCACCGTTACATCACACATGTACATGATGTGATAGGGGATGGAAATTGTGGATTCCGAGCAATAGCTGTATGGCTGGGTCTTCATGAAGATGCATGGCCCACAATTCGGTTTCAATTGATGGAAGAGTTGGACGCATACAAGGCAGAATACCTCGACATGTTTGGAAGTGAACATTGGAATACAACTTATAACACTTTAAACTTCTTTCGAACAGATCAAGGTGCACCATTTGACCACTGGATGACAATACCTGAAATACCCGTCTTGATTGCTTGCAAATATAATGTGATATTACACGTTATGTCGTCAGGTTGTCAGACGTACTTACCGCTTAGATCTACTCCGCCGGCGTGGTATCAACATGTTGTTTATATAATTGGGTATGTCAATGGTAACCATTATGTGAAACTAGTTTTAGCAGAAGGATACCCGTTTCCTACCATTTCATCAATTTTCTTCCGTTACAGTTATCCGTGTGCTGCTGCATGGGCTACCCCGTATAAAGATCGAATACATAAGTACAATCGTCTTTTACGTGTTAATTGTACTACAGATAATGTTATTTTAGAATAAGTAAAAATGTAATAAACAATATGTTATGCTTTATTTATATGTAAAATCTCAATGTTTACTTTTTATTTTTCTAATTATTTTAGTTTATGTATGTTGATATGAGAAAGATGTAACATAAAAATGAAAGAAGAAGAGATAAAGTAAATTAAATAACTAATTATAATGGTATAAAATGTAATTTAAAAATAAAAAATTATTTTTAAAAGAGTATATTAGATAAATATAGATAAGAACGTAAAATGTACAAAAAAAGAATAACTATATATATATATTTCTAATATATATATATATATATATAACAAAATAATAATAATAATAATAATATATATATATATATATTTAAACAAAAAGAATAACAAAATATATATATATATAAACATATAAAACAAATAAATAATATATATCAAATAATATATATATATATATATATATATATATATATATATCTTATTATATTATATATATATATTATTATTTAAATCAATATTATATATATATATTATTATTTAAATAAAAAATGATTGGATCAAATGATTGGCACGGAAAAAAAAAACTTTAAGGGTTCATTTAGTAAAATTTAGGGTGTATTTAGCCTCACCCTTGATTAAATATATTAAATAGTAATTAATACATATGAAAAAAAAGAAAATTGCTTGATTTAGTTGAGAAACAGATTTTGTATTTCTTGAATTTTCAATTTACAAAGATAGCATGGGCGGACCAGAAGGGTGGTTACGGTGGCACGTGTCACCGTATTGTTTATCCGCCATAAGGTAAAAAAAATTAGGTTCGTGAAAGGTGTAATCGTATCTATTTGTTTTGTGCCACTTAGACCCGGATTCAAGTATTGTTAGAGTTATTTTTGTTGCTTTTAGCTTTCAATTTTTATATTTATTATGTTTCTAAAAAAGTTGTAATAGTAAGACTTGAACTTGAGACCTCCGGTTTGAAAAGCAAGGAACTAACCACCAAAGCAATATTAGTTTTATGGAAAATATCTCTATATTTATTTCTTATAGTCAAATGGTGCAACCGTTTGAAAAATTTCTAGGTCCACCCCTTCAGTACATCTAATTATACATAATTTGAAAAACAGAAATCCCCAATACGCGGAGAGTTAGCCCAGCATTTAGTTGGAGACTGCTTTCACATGTTTGTTGGATAAGTCTTGAAGACTTGGTCTAACAGAGTTTTATATAATATAAGAAGACTCCTCTCTCATAAACCAATATTTTTATTTTACTTTAATCAAGGAAAATGATATTCTCCATTTTCATCCATCAGCTTTAACCAAACATCCCTTATTATTCAATTTCAAAGAGAAAAAAATGAGATGAGATAAAATCATAAAATACACCTAAGGCCACCCGTACCGCCTCGGGTACGGGTTCGGGTAAGGCCGAGGTGGCAAGTGGGTAGGGAGCGGGTACCATCGGGTAGGGGTAGGGGGCGGGTTTGGAGCGGGTTCGGTGAGTGGGTTCGGGAACCCGATGAAAGCCGAGGGGGGTGTGAGGGGTGGCGAAGAGGGTGGGTTCAGCGGGTAGTATTGGGTTCAGTGGGTAGGCGGTACTCCACTTTTGAGTAAGGAGAGTAT
Organism: Saussurea involucrata; assembly: GCA_033807775.1. NCBI lineage: Eukaryota > Viridiplantae > Streptophyta > Magnoliopsida > Asterales > Asteraceae > Saussurea > Saussurea involucrata. Next base: position 8,108,423 of record CM066325.1, on the reverse strand, counting down.
GAAAGAAAAAAGCTGATATGGCGCTGAGGTGGCAATTGGGTTTATTGGGTAGCGGTACTCATGATGGTCTAATGGTGAAATAAAGTTAAAACAAAGTTGATAATAGAAAGAAAGAAAGAAAAAGGTTAAAGTAGTCTCCTTTCTGCTTTGGATTATTCTATAATTATTCTTTTCGAAAATAAAATGGCACGGTTTTATGTCACGTCTATGATAGCTTTTATTTAACACAGGTTAATTGAAACTACATTCATGTCGGTTAAGAGCATCTCCACTTATGGACCTCTTCAGAGGTTCATAATTTTGACACATCAGTTTTCTCTTTCTTCCACGTCAGTTTTCTTTTTTCTATATATTTTATAAACTTTTTCCACTCAATTATGAACTGGTCCATGGTTATATAATAAAAAGTTAGAGTGAATTGCATTTTTTGTCCTTGTGGTTATATGATTTCTTTGAAAGAGGGACCTGAACTTCAATATCTCAAGAAGTGGTCCCTCACTTTTCAAATTTGCTCCAAATGGAGGACCTGGTCACTAACCCCGTCTAAAATCAACGTTAAAGTCAGGGGTATTTTCGTCCATTATGGTTTGGTCTCTCTTTTTACAATTTTCCTTGTTTTCTCTTATTTTTGTAAAGACCATATAAATTTAGGGACATTTTATGTAATTATGTTTATAAATATATATATATATATATATATATATATATATATACACACATACGTGTGTGTACCGGTTTCTTCCCCGTCGTCACCTCCGGCCATGACTACCGGACATCTCACCGGCATCCTACACTGAAACACCCTGAAAACGGAGTCAATTTAAACCTTGAAATTTCCACCAGTTATGATCAAAACTTTCAAACTTATATAACCTGAGGATCAAATGTAAGGTTTTTATATACAACTGACATTACTTAAATAACTTATTAATCTAATCACCTCATAACAATCAGATTAATCGAGTTATCTAAACAACTGTCCCAAAGATTTCAAAGAATAACTAGATCCTTTGTTATCTCTAAGCCTGAATCTCTCCAAAAGTTCTATTCTCTCGTTCCCGCTACTTCCCGGAGCTTGTACCTGGTAAGAAGATTCAACTTGAAACATTAGGCTTTCGCCTAGTGAGAATACTCAAATCAAAATAAAATTTAATAATTAAAACATGAACAGATAACTCAAACCTGTTCTCACCCATCTTACCGTACGACAACTCCTTTCCAAATCGGGGAATCTACCCCACTCCCAATTTCCTACGACTAACTCATTTAATCGCAACAACAACATAAGAGTTAACTCTGAATCATTCCAGATTCACAATCAATAATCACACACAAGAAATTACAAGTCAAAACCTGCCTATTTCTTAATCAGGAAGTAGAGATTACAAATTACTTTATGCCTATCTCTAATCTTCCTCTCATCACAGGGAAATCTCCGATCTTCCCGAAACAATGGAAATCTCTGATCTTCCATAAATCGAAATGGGAATTACCAATCAAAATCTGCCTATTCCACATTCCACCTCTGCATCAATGGTCCCAATGGGATTATAATATCGCGATACTCAATCGGGACTCACGATGGTTCGAGGTTCACCCAATTACTAAAATTACACCCCTTTGGTCTATGGCGAGTAACCGGTTCCCATTATACCGTACCCAAGTGCCCTCGGTGACCGGATGCCTATTTTAGTAAAAGCACATAATCACATAATATAATACAATCGATACTACTATATGCGTCCAGCATAGAATGTATCATTTCTCTGAACATATTCTATATATAAAATAAAGAATATTATTACCCACATCTCAATCTCTTTATTACCCCTTCTCTGAAATCTAATATGATGATTACCATCTCAATAGTTATTTATATTTTCGAACTCATAGATAGGCCTTTATAATATGTCTCAATTTGGCTTCTCAATCACATTTAGAATTCATAATCATCTAACATATTGCATATAACAGATAATCCTGCTCATTATAAGGAATATGAATAATTCCTGTTCATCAACTTCTTAACTATCCCCTCATAGTAATTTAACACGAGAGTTAATATATATCAGTTGTTAATCTATATCTTTGAACTCATGGATGGATCTTTATAGTTTATCTCAATAAAGCTTCAAATCATATTTAGAGTTCATAACCACATAGTAATTTCATGTAGTAGATAATCAAACTTAGCATGCAAGATTAATAATAAATACTAGTTCATCAACTTCATAGATAACTCATCTTAGAAGTTTTAGCATGGAAATCCACATAACACAACTTTTAATCGCCCTCTTGGCTTATCTCTAATTTAATCCAATCCACATAAAACATATTCATGCATATATAAAGCATCTAATTCAAGATTAATTACTGAATTTTAAAGAGAGTTGAATAAACTCACCTGATGCGTTATTACTTCTTTTAGTCCTTTTTAACACGTAACGGCTCCTTTCTTCACTACCACAGCTTACTGTATTATTCAATTACATATACTGACATTAATCATCAAAACAGAACCCTCTACAACTGAAAATCCTTAATCTCTTAAAATCACATCTCAAGTCGCAATGAACTGAAGTCGCAATCACCTATTGCGATTTCACTTCCAAATCGCAACTAACTGAAGTCGCAGTCCTCTATTGCGATCCCAAATCCAAATCGCAGTCAACGGTTGCGATTCCAACCTCAAATCGCAACTCACCATTGCGATTTCACCCCCAAGTCGCAGTGAACTGTTGCGACTACAGTACCAAGTCGCAACTGCCCATTGCGATTTCGACCCAAGTCGCAACCAACTGTTGCGATTCCAAAACCAAGTCGCAATGGTCTACTGCGATTCCAACTCCAAGTCGCAATTGCCCATTGCGACATTCATGAATGTCGCAACTCAAGGTTGCGACTTCGATGATATTCATCCAAGTCTCAGTCCACTCTGTTCAATTTTAAACCCAGAATTTGCAGTTTTACTCTATGTTTGTTTATGCCAAATTGCAGATATGTTTAATACACTTATCTTAACACATCCAAAAACTCAGATTCTCAATATCATCATATTTTACCAAAACCCAAATTAAACTCTCAAGAAAGCTTTTAACTAAAAAGGATAAAGGAATTAATGATGTTTACCTTGTTTGATTCTTGCTTTCCAATTGAAAAGGAAACTGATTTCTTCTTCTCTTTTCTCAATTCTTTCCTAATCTCGGTTCTCTTTCTCTTCTCAAAACCGAATTCACTCACATGACTCTCAACTCACACTTAGTCTAAAAGACTATTAGTGTGACACCTCCACACCATTAAGAGGTGAGTCATAGACATGTTACCAACCAAACCTCCAACTACCACTAAATGACACAATAAACCCTCAATCTTTAAGAGAATAACATAATACACCTCATGCATAAATAAAACTCAAAATAATAACCCTTAAGTTAATATTCTCAAAATTCTTTAAACTTTCAACATTTGTATTTCAACCTTAATTGAATTATAGTACTCTATATAATTCAAGGTCACTCCAAATACAAATACATTCTAAATCTTATTAAAATAATACTGACAAAATTTAGGATGTTACAATACTCCCCAACTTGAAAATGATTTCGTCCCCGAAATCAAAGTCAAGTAAACAAATGAGGATACCTATTCCTCATACTCTCTTCTGACTCTAAAGTCACACTAGTACTTCTATGATGTTTTCACTGTACTTCCAACATAGTTACCTCATTACCACTACGTAACTTCCCAACTGATCTTTCCAAAATTACCTCCGGTTCTTCCATACCTCATCATCATTACAACTCACTCTCCAGGTCTCAAAATAACATTATCATGTACTCCCTAAATACGTACACTATAAATTAAGCATACATGTTACTATTAAATACTTCAACAACCACGGCAGTCTATTATTACTCCCATGACTTACACATTTCTTCGATATAGAATGCTATTACTTCCTCACATCACTATCTCATCGTACAACCACAATACAACCACACACCAAAGTATTCTCTTCTTACGAAACATAGTTAAACAGTTCCATCAACATCTCTAACCTAAAACATTCAGCCAAGTTATCTTGAAATGATATTACCGTTCGAAGTTATTACCATTCTTAGATCTTTAACTAATAATTTATCGTACAATTCTTTCACACATAAGGAGCAACTTATATTCCTTAACAATCTTTCTTTCACTACACCACATTGATCTACATACTCATCATCTTTATTAAACTTCCAGTGATTCAGAATACAACTTAACTGGCAACTCATACCATCAAAATTTCTTTGGATACACTCACCATTGCTCCGACATTCAATTTCGATATAAGCCATATTACCAAGTTATCTTACAACCCACATGTTCTATCAACTTTTATTAACAAATAATACTTTCCAACCGGAATTCCCAAAACTTCCATTCGAATACTTCCTCTTTTTAACATCACGTCATACTAGACGACACATGTATCTTGGCAATTAATGCCACTACTCGTTCATGCATTCTCCACCCATAACATTTACCACAGACCATGTCTCTCATAGCCATTCGTACATAATTAATTTTACAATCCCAATTTCTCGTCTAAATACACAGGTCTATATTACTAAATATCTCCTCCCCAACTTTAGTTGAACTACCACTCACAATTTTCTAATAAATCTTGAACTTATTCGTTCTTACTAGCTCTTTATGTTTCCAATATGTTGCATAGCCAGGGTACAATTCCTCACAGATCAACACAATCTATACATCCCCTTTGTTCATCTCCAGTATTTCATCTTTTATAAATCTTCCACATCGTAAGTAAACACTTATCTGAAAGCAACAGTCCTTCACTGTTCTAACAATCCCACAAGGTGATCCTTCAACTTTTAAACTTCTAATTTAAACTTAACATTCATACATGATCCCAAAAAGGATAACCAATGCATTCACGTTATATAAACTTAATTTTCAATACCGATTATGCAAATTCAACCCCAAGCGTACTCCAAGCTTATCAAACTGGTTCAAAGCTCTTAAGGCTTAACTAAATCCAAAACCGAGTCATCTACTCAAAGGATTTAAAGATTATTTATCAATACCAACTCATTCAAATAATTACATCTATCTCACGTTATGCAACATACGCTCCGAGATATGAAAATCTTACGACCCCTTCATTGCTACTTTCCCAATGAAGTCAAATCATTTGCAAGTACATGCAACTCTTTTCATACTCCACAATGTATATAATCTGCCCAGGTTCATTAGTTCCAAAGATACTAAGTAAAATATCAAACAGTCTTTACACCTAAGACCAACACTTAAACTGTCACCGGTTCAAATACAATGCAGTTAAGTATACAACACATCCAATACTCCATCTTGAATCATTAAACTGACAAATATTCAAAAGACTCATTCGAATATAAACCAGGCCTTTAAGGCCAAAACAAACACTTGATTAAACACATGTCACTCACACGATCACGTAAACCAAAATTCCTCTTTACTCAGGATCTTAACCTTATTAATCCTTTAATTGGCCATTGATTTCAAAATAAAAGTTTATCACTCTCAAAACCTTCACATTTTCAAAATGTAACACGACAAAATTATTATACAACCATAAAATACCAAAACATGCTTCGACCACATAACTTTCACTTAGATTATAATTAATCAAACTCAAAATTCCCCCAATTGTGTCGCACACACTAATGCTCACTTTGCGCATACCTTCTGCATAACAACATACCGGTATCGCTCACGGTTTTGCTACTACTCGTACGGGCATACGCGAAACGCATCCAGACCGCACCCAGTGACACACAAAAGGCCTCGTACACCTTACAACTCTCGCCTTCAAAGTCAAAACTTGACATCTCAATACTTCCTTAACCCTGAACCTAATTCTTCCTCCAGACACGGCCGACCCTCGGCAACTGTATTACTAATCCTCCGAACAAGGGTACATACCCTCATTTTATTGATACTAAAGTTCACTTTCGACTCTCCCCACTGTTCATCTCTCATTTGAATACAATTACCAAAACCACAAACTTTCCCCCAAGGTTTATCCAACACCTCTCCACTCTTGGAGTTCATTCTTAGCTTATAGCGTAATACTCTACGATCTAGCGAGTTCATAGCCTTCATGCATGACAATATAATAAATAACTCAATCCACACTTTTCTCATTTAAATAAATAACATTCAAAACAACGTGAGCACACACGCCCCAATCATTTTCATAATTCCCATGTACTACACAACAATCTCAAAACCGTTTGTCTATAAATTTACGTAAAACTCAATCTTTCTCAATCAAAATGTTGTTACAACAGTAATACCTTAAATGAAAATCTTTTCATACGACAAAAGTTTAAAATTTTACTGACATAGAGTAAACTAGTCGTTTCTCACACTCTTTTATATGATATTGTTAGATCAATACTCCTGTTGGTTATTAAACGTTTTGCTGACCAATGCCTTCTTGCTACAAATCAACTTTTCATGTAAAGTAAGAAATATTTTTGTAACAACTCCAAAAATTTCGTTGTGCAACGTAACTGGGATTGCCCTTTTCTTCAAATACACACTTGCACACACTAATTAAAACTTGATTAAAACTGTTATTTATGCATTTGGTTTGAAATCATGAAACTTCATATAACACACACTAAAACACCATGCATAAAACTTTACTCGCAAATGAAGGCTAATCACTCAACGAGGTCAATCGTTTTACCTTCATAACTTATCATTGACACTTTACTTCTGACCTGAAATCGCCCTCTCGGCCTTATAATAATTGCTACATCTGCATTCCATGGCTCCCATACTCAACCATGTCATACTAATTCTGTATTAACCAATCATCTCATACTCTATCTCTGCACCTATCAAATCACCTATTAAAGATTGCTTTGGCATACTTTCATGAGTCCCACCAATTTTCAGGTTGTCCTTCAAAACCCCAATCATATACTGCTCTGTCCTTTAAAGGACCTCGGTGATGAATTCACCATCACTTACTATAACTTATAGAGATAACCATGCGAAATGATCATGCACTTACATACATACAACAACGTACTTTACCGATCGTTAGTCACTGTAACAATTCAGAAATAGACATGCTCGTGTAACAATGTATTCATAATAACAGTAGCTAATTGTAATTGTGAATATATCATACATGAGAATCCCCATTATCATTGTCATAGCACTAATTTCACGTATTTCTGTTAACTCTAAGACTATCCTGTCTTAACACTTCTACCCAGAACTCACGGATCATAACTTAACTCATCTCAGCTTAAGTCTAGGTATCTCAAATTCGTACCTAGTTCGCTTAAACTAAAGCTCTGATACCATACTGAAACACCCTGAAAACGGAGTCAATTTAAACCTTGAAATTTCCACCAGTTATGATCAAAACTTTCAAACTTATATAACCTGAGGATCAAATGTAAGGTTTTTATATACAACTGACATTACTTAAATAACTTATTAATCTAATCACCTCATAACAATCAGATTAATCGAGTTATCTAAACAACTGTCCCAAAGATTTCAAAGAATAACTAGATCCTTTGTTATCTCTAAGCCTGAATCTCTCCAAAAGTTCTATTCTCTCGTTCCCGCTACTTCCCGGAGCTTGTACCTGGTAAGAAGATTCAACTTGAAACATTAGGCTTTCGCCTAGTGAGAATACTCAAATCAAAATAAAATTTAATAATTAAAACATGAACAGATAACTCAAACCTGTTCTCACCCATCTTACCATACGACAACTCCTTTCCAAATCGGGGAATCTACCCCACTCCCAATTTCCTACGACTAACTCATTTAATCGCAACAACAACATAAGAGTTAACTCTGAATCATTCCAGATTCACAATCAATAATCACACACAAGAAATTACAAGTCAAAACCTGCCTATTTCTTAATCAGGAAGTAGAGATTACAAATTACTTTATGCCTATCTCTAATCTTCCTCTCATCACAGGGAAATCTCCGATCTTCCCGAAACAATGGAAATCTCTGATCTTCCATAAATCGAAATGGGAATTACAAATCAAAATCTGTCTATTCCACATTCCACCTCTGCATCAATGGTCCCAATGGGATTATAATATCGCGATACTCAATCGGGACTCACGATGGTTCGAGGTTCACCCAATTACTAAAATTACACCCTTTTGGTCTATGACGAGTAACCGGTTCCCATTATACCGTACCCAAGTGCCCTCGATGACCGGATGCCTATTTTAGTAAAAGCACATAATCACATAATATAATACAATCGATACTACTATATGCGTCCAGCATAGAATGTATCATTTCTCTGAACATATTCTATATATAAAATAAATAATATTATTACCCACATCTCAATCTCTTTATTACCCCTTCTCTGAAATCTGATATGATGATTACCATCTCAATAGTTATTTATATTTTCGAACTCATAGATAGGCCTTTATAATATGTCTCAATTTGGCTTCTCAATCACATTTAGAATTCATAATCATCTAACATATTGCATATAACAGATAATCCTGCTCATTATAAGGAATATGAATAATTCCTGTTCATCAACTTCTTAACTATCCCCTCATAGTAATTTAACACGAGAGTTAATATATATCAGTTGTTAATCTATATCTTTGAACTCATGGATGGATCTTTATAGTTTATCTCAATAAAGCTTCAAATCATATTTAGAGTTCATAACCACATAGTAATTTCATGTAGTAGATAATCAAACTTAGCATGCACGATTAATAATAAATACTAGTTCATCAACTTCATAGATAACTCATCTTAGAAGTTTTAGCATGGAAATCCACATAACACAACTTTTAATCGCCCTCTTGGCTTATCTCTAATTTAATCCAATCCACATAAAACATATTCATGCATATATATAAATCATCTAATTCAAGATTAATTACTGGATTTTAAAGAGAGTTGAATAAACTCACCTGATGCGTTATTACTTCTTTTAGTCATTTTTAACACGTAACGGCTCCTTTCTTCACTACCACAACTTACTGTATTATTCAATTACATATACTGACATTAATCATCAAAACAGAACCCTCTACAACTGAAAATCCTTAATCTCTTAAAATCACATCTCAAGTCGCAATGAACTGAAGTCGCAATCACCTATTGCGATTTCACTTCCAAATCGCAACTAACTGAAGTCGCAGTCCTCTATTGCGATCCCAAATCCAAATCGCAGTCAACGGTTGCGATTCCAACCTCAAATCGCAACTCACCATTGCGATTTCACCCCCAAGTCGCAGTGAACTGTTGCGACTACAGTACCAAGTAACAACTGCCCATTGCGATTTTGACCCAAGTCGCAACCAACTGTTGCGATTCCAAAACCAAGTCGCAATGGTCTACTGCGATTCCAACTCCAAGTCGCAATTGCCCATTGCGACATTCATGAATGTCGCAACTCAAGGTTGCGACTTCGATGATATTCATCCAAGTCTCAGTCCACTCTGTTCAATTTTAAACCCAGAATTTGCAGTTTTACTCTATGTTTGTTTATTCCAAATTGCAGATATGTTTAATACACTTATCTTAACACATCCAAAAACTCAGATTCTCAATATCATCATATTTTACCAAAACCCAAATTAAACTCTCAAGAAAGCTTTTAACTAAAAAGGATAAAGGAATTAATGATGTTTACCTTGTTTGATTCTTGCTTTCCAATTGAAAAGGAAACTGATTTCTTCTTCTCTTTTCTCAATTCTTTCCTAATCTCGGTTCTCTTTCTCTTCTCAAAACCGAATTCACTCACATGACTCTCAACTCACACAACTCACACAACTCACACTTAGTCTAAAAGACTATTAGTGTGACACCTCCACACCATTAAGAGGTGAGTCATAGACATGTTACCAACCAAACCTCCAACTACCACTAAATGACACAATAAACCCTCAATCTTTAAGAGAATAACATAATACACCTCATGCATAAATAAAACTCAAAATAATAACCCTTAAGTTAATATTCTCAAAATTCTTTAAACTTTCAACATTTGTATTTCAACCTTAATTGAATTATAGTACTCTATATAATTCAAGGTCACTCCAAATACAAATACATTCTAAATCTTATTAAAATAATACTGACAAAATTTAGGATGTTACATACACCTCCCTCCCTCCCTTCTCCCTCTGCATCTCCAATCACACACACACACACACACACACACATATATATATATATATATATATATATATATATATATATATATATATATATATATATGTGTGTGTGTGTGTGTATCTCCATCTCTATCTCTACGTCTTCACAGCAATGCTTCCTCTCTTCATCATCTTTTTCACTTTATTCCCAATTTAATCTCACTCAAAACATCCAACAGTTTAACGACTGTACAACCAAGCTCTACACTTGTGGTGACACCATCCGATGGATACGATATCCCTTATGGGGACACCATCGTCCTTCCTACTGTGGCATCCCGGACTTCCGCCTCACCTGCCGAGACACGGCGTCACCACCGTCCAGATCATAAACACCACCTTCCGTGTCCTTAATATCAATCAAAACATTTCCAGGATCACCATCGCTCTTGATGATCTCTGGAGATATTGGTAACAACACTGAAATCGACTTCTTTGCATATACTTTCTAATTGTTTCCCGGAAATTATGAAATTAGATCTGAAAAGTCGATTAAATCGACAGTTAATGAAATCTGGCTTCAACTTTCATATGATTTTTTATTCGATTCTCGATTCGTTTGGGAATCTATGATCGAAGTTTCGTAATAGGAGTGAAATCGATTTGGTTGCGTATAATTTCGAAGTGTTTCCGAAAAATCATAAAATTAGGTCTAAAAAGCAACTCATAATCGATTAAAAAGAATGAAATCTGATTTCAATTTCCAGGCCGAGAGTCATGCGAGAGTGAGATTATAGTCCCTGTTTTGAAGATTGCGTTTGATGAGTTTATGAGGAGTGAAACGGCGACGTTGACAGAGGTGTTGAAGTAGGGTTTTCCGACTGAGTACAGGGTGGACGGTGGCGTGATTTGTTCTCGGTGCGATTTTTTGGCAGTCGATGGTTCTGCCCCACCCCAACGAGTGGTCGTGGGTTACGATAGCCAATGGTCCATGTATATATATCATATATATGTATGTATGTATGATTAATTAATTACAACATTGGCCCCTTAAGTTGAATGATTTTGCACAACAACAAGAAAACAAAAAAAAGTGCAAAAGGAGGACAAAAGCATGATTGGACGATTTTGCCCCTGATTCTAACAGAACTTTTTAACGGGGTTAGTGACCAGGTCCTCCATTTGGAGCAAATTTGAAAAGTGAGGGACCACTTCTTGAGATATTGAAGTTCAGGTCCCTCTTTCAAAGAAATCATATAACCACAGGGACCAAAAATGCAATTCACTCTAAAAAGTTATAATTATAATAATTTGAAATTACTTATTTTAATAAAAAATAATAATTAAAAACTATAATAATTTAAACAATATCTATACAATTAATAACGACAGTAAAATTTAAACCAAGTTAATATAAAATGACGTTTATTTAAAAATAATTATCGACAATTTTTTAAAAGAAAATAAAACTGTTGATTTAGTGAAAGAAATTATAGTTTTTTAAATAATTTTTAACTTTTAATGTTTATCGATAAACTAATTAAATTAGTGTGATTAGGCAAAGAAAAATAAAACAAAAATCAAAATTCTAATTTTTTCTTATTATTTTAAGTGTGCCTCTTAAGAGCATCTCCAACAGCTTCCTCAAAATGAGAAAAAAAAAATGGAGATTTTAGGCTAAAATTGTGCTCCAACAGCTTCCCTAAAACTATCCTAAAAATGGAGAAAGTTGGAGAGAGAAGGTTTTTTTCTCCAAATATGGAGATCACTCCAAAAATGATTACCAAGTGAGAGGACCAATAGAAAACTTTGAAAATAAATATGTAGAGAGAGAAATAATATTTTAATAGATAAATGAAATATTTTAATATTTTAATTAATGTTTGATTCTTCAAAATGGGAAAGTTGTTGGAGATGAATGTATATTTTTTTTGGGATTTTAGCTTTTGGTTCCCCATTTTAGAGAAATTATAAAGAAGCTGTTGGAGATGCTCTAATGGTTCTAAAACCCTCTGTTGTTTACATCTGAATCGGTCAGATAAATTCTTGTTAGGTAAAAACGACGTTTTTCCACGGGTACCCTTGTTTCTCTCTTCTATTGTGCTTGCTCTTGGTTCGTCTCTCAACTCATTGCTCATCTTCTTTTGCTACTAGTTCATCTCGAGATTAATCATTTTATTGTCCTACATTAGTGCTTGAATTTGATTCTGCATATGATATCTTCAAGTTGTTTTTTATATTCCAGATAGATCTATTTCAATTCTGCATCTGAGCTCTTCGAATCGATTTTGGGATTACATAATCACATTTCTGGAATCTCATATTACACCCTAACATTAAGAAAATTTGGGGATACAAAGCCAATTGAAGAGTTATCTCCTCTGCTTTTATTCATAATTCTATGAAGTTGTGGCTTGTATCAAGGTTTGAACTTTGGCTATTGTTATGTTTTTTTTTCTCTTAAAATTCTTGCATTGGCACGAGTTGATAATTCCTGCTTAGCAGAGAAGAAATGGAAACAGAAATGATCTGGGATGCTTTGAATTTTGGGTATGTTTTGTCTAGCACGCCAGCTGTTCGATATAATGTCTGAGAGAATTTCTTCAACAGTGAAGCCTGTTACATATTTTTTTTTTTCTGTTTCTGTTCTTAGTTTAGACTAGGTGTCGTTTACCTAATCACTCACCCGGGTAAGTGATTACTGGTAAAATTCAACACTATCACTTACTTCCCGGGTAAGATTTTAGTCCACCAAAATGGCATCGTATGCAACAATTTAGCCGGTAAGCGCTAACCGTGGTAAGAGCCGTCGCACTCACTTACCGGGTAAGACTCTCGGTCCTTGCTTTCGACTCTCGATCCTTGCTTCCGCTCTTACCGGGTAAGATTTTTAGTCCTTGTCATATTCATCCGGTAAGCTAATATGACTTGGTAAGCACTTACCCGAGTAAGCGTTTTGTAAACGGCCCCTTAGTGTTTGTTTTTTAGTCCCCTTCATATATCAGTCTTGTTATGACCTTCAAACCTTTAATTTCAGTGTACGAAACGTTTATTGGATATGTAGCTTTCTGTTTGTTTGCTTTTCAATCTATGTGATTTTTGTGACTACTATTATGTGATGTTTTGCAGTAAAAATCACAATTATTTGACATGGGTTGTTTCTGATTTAATTTGATCACCTACATGTCATTTTTGGTAAGGATTTGTTTGGCTAGGTATGGAATTAGTTGGTCAATCATACAAGGTTAAAATGATAATTTGTAGTCATTCAAACTGTTCATTCAGAGCAGTTACCAAACAACCATATTTCGTTATGCACTATATCATAAAGAGCCTCTTAAACCACTTAACCATTCTGCATCAAACCATTCAGTAACCGCCAAACAACCCCTGAATGATTTTGTATCTTAGGCCTCCATCAACCATTCAACGCCCTAATTTCATTCCGATCAATTACCAAACAATCATATTTCATTTTGCCCATAATAGCCTCTTAATCAATATGACCCCTTAATCATTCTACACCTAACCATTCAGCAACTGTCAAACAACCTCTTAAATATGCAGGATTTAAACGAGAACATCTTTCATTTACAAGTGTGAAAACGTCTATCATATGTGATTAATTACAATAAAAATATTTATCATATTTTAGTAAAATAAAAGTGTTATCGTTTAAATGACTCCCTTAAGCATATCAACATATTCTTCAGTTATGAAGACTTTGGCTCCAACAAATTCTTCAAGGTAAAGAAAGTATAATCTTTTTTTTTAAGATCCCTCAAAAAATGCTTGTTTATGAAATAGAAAATATTTTTTATTATTATTTATTCCCCACAATAAGAATCCTTAAACTTAAATATTCAAAATATAAAAAACATATTTTATAAATTGTATTATATATTTTAATAGCATAAATTATTGTAATATATAAAATAGAAAAAACATATATAACAATTCTTTTTGAAAAAATTTAATTTTTAATTATCCATTCTATTATTATTCTTGCAATTTTTATGAAACACATCACTTAATCAATTAATGACTTTTTCAGTCCTTTGTGAAAACAACTTCCCAGCTCCCCACAATTTCATGAAAATGACCTCCACAAAACAAAAGATGTACTCATGCCTATAGCTTTATTGTTGTCCTTTACATCAATTATTACATAATAATAATAATAATAATAATAATAATAATAATAATAATAATAATAATAATAAATCAACAAATGATATCAATTGTAAGTATGACTTGCCGTAAGAATGAAAGTTATCGTGATATAATCGTAATATGAGATCTCTACTCTCGAATGGACTCTACCCCTGAGATGCACGGAGATGATATACACCAGGATGCACCAGATCATGGGATGCACGGAGATGATATACACCAGGATGCACCAGATCAATTCCCGTATAATACAATTCATAGGTGAATGCGAGATTAAAAGTAATCAAGAGTTAGATCTCTTCTTACCTTCTCACATTAACTTTCTTCTCACACGATCCACGGTCTTATGATTCTAAAATAAATAAATAAATAAATCGTTGGGTTGGGTCGGGTCGGGTTATTAAATATGGGTCAAGGTCAGACCAGGTCAAACCCATCACCATTGAAGCTGTGGTTTGATGAGGAGTTTGAAAGGGTAATTAGACCATTCAAATCAGACACACTATCTTGCAAATTCAATAGCAAATGTGAAGTGCTAAAGGTCAATGATGGCTTAGACCTTGGCACCATAGGCACCTCAGCCTCACCCACCAGCATCTGAACCACGGTTCGCATCGTGGGTCGAACCACCGGGTCAGGGTGCGAACACACCAACCCAATCAACAACACTTTCCGCATCTCCACCTCATCAAACTCCCCGCACAACCGCGGGTCCGCTGCCACCAACAACCGTTCTTCCCTATGCAAACCCCATACCCACTCAACCAAATTACCATTTCCCCGCGGTTTTGCCGCCCCAACCGGGTCCCGGTCAATCGGCCGCCGCCCAGTAGCCACCTCTAGCACCACCGCACCGTAGCTAAAAACATCCGTTTTCTCACTTGCTCGGCCCGTTAACAAATATTCCGGCGCCAAGTAGCCCATTGTTCCGGCCGCCACCGTGGCGTCCGGCGACTTATTGTGCTCAATTCTCCGCGCTAACCCAAAATCACCTAATTTCGCATTGAACCCCTCATCTAACATAATGTTGCTAGTTTTGACATCTCTATGAATCACTTGATTTTCACATTCTTGATGCAAATAAGCCAAAGCAGAGGCTACACCCATCAGAATCTTGCTCCGGTGAACCCACGGCAGCGTCATTCTCGACTCGAAAAGCGCTTTATCGAGGGACCCATTTGGCATTAAATCGTAAACTAGCAAAATCTCACCTTTTTCATGACACCATCCTTGTAATCGAACAAGATTTCGGTGCCGGAGAGTTCCGATGATCGACAACTCCGATAGAAACTCGGCCATCCCTTGACCGCCGGTGTGACTACATCTTTTCACGGCGACGATTTCTCCGGTCTCCGGCAACACCCCCTTGTAAACAGTCCCGAATGCGCCATGGCCGATCACTCGAGTTGGGTCGAACGATTTCGTGGCGAGTTTAAGGTTTTTGTACGAGAATTCTTTGGGGGTTTTAATGATATCGGAAGAAAAAAGTTGTGGTTTTTTTGAACGTTTGAATTTCTTGGAATAAACCCATATTAAAAAGATTGCACATAAAGCAAAAACAAATGCGCCGGCGGTGACTACTCCGACCACCGCCGCCGCCCCTTCTTTGCATAATTGGTTGTGGCATTTGCTCTGTTTTTGTGTGGAATGATGAGTTGGGGTTTTCGAGTTTGACTCAGTTGGTGCCATTGACGGCGGTGGTGAGATGACGGCGTCGGCGGCGGGGTTCGTGACGGTGGCAGTCGGCGGTGGAGGGTGTTGTGTGGGGTCATCAAAAGATGAGGTGAAAGTCCACCATTCAACTGAGTGGACTTCCGTGCTGCCCTGAGTTGACCCGGTGAGTCCGACGTACATGAACTCGTTCAAATATTTATTGAGATTTATAGGGATTGATAAAATGGGTGAGATGGGTTTTATGTTGGAGTATGATACCGAGATGTTGAGTTGCTGAGTTGACCCGTTGAACTCGACCCACGAGTTAACCTGGTTACCGCTTCTCAGATCAACGTCAACGGAATCCAAATCGACAACTTGAGTCGAAACCATCGAGTTAAGATCAACACCCAAATGGTTCCCATTAATATCTTTAAATTCAACATCCATTAAAGTATCAAATTCAACAGCAATCGCGCCGGCCGGAATACCCAAAAACCCTCCGGCGGCTCCAATGGTTTCGTCGTCCGGAGATATCACAAAAGCCAAACCACCACCGATGGAATCAGGGTTTAAGTTGGCGACGGAGAACGAGAAGAAAGTGGTGAAACTCGCCGGAATCCCGGTTCCCGGCCGTTTGAACCGGACGGGTTTGTTGTACAAAACCCCTCCGGCGCCGGAGTTCGGAACGGCGAGGTCACGGGTGAGCATGATGCTGGTGTTGACCAAGTGAGCGTCACCCAAAAGCTTCAAGCTGCTCAGAGAAAGTGTCTGGAAGTCAAACGAGATTGTTCCGGCGACCGCATTGCCGGAAAAACAGTTGAGTAGCAGAAAAGAAACAGTGATTGTGCCGGAAATTGAAGAACGCATAGTTGTGGTGGATTTAAGGAAAACCCATCAAAGATATTGGTCTGAATTTTGATACTTTTCGGAGAGATCAGACGGCGGAGTAATTGCAGTGAGGTCGGAGAGAGAGAGAGAAAGAGAGAGATGGAGATGATGAAGAGAAAATCCAGAGGGAGATGGAAGAAGGAGACAGGTGGCTGGTTTGGATGACACGTGTCAGACATAACGGTAATATTTCCCGGCCCACTGTATGAAGATTCTCCATCCTTGCCTAATAAACCTAACCTTCCACGATATATATAATTTTATTGAGTAAACAATAAATTTTGTCCATGTGGTTTTTTGAAAATAACGCTTTTAGTCCCTGAAGTTTCAAATAAAATAGCTATAAGTGGTTTGTAAAAATGTCCTCATCAGTTGGTCTCTTTCTCTAACGAGTCATTAAAAATTTCGTTAAATAAAGAACACTTACGTTTAATGTGTTATGCCTTTTACCAAATCAATTTTGATTTATCTTTATTTTGAGCAATGTGGTATTTTTATTGAGTAAAAGACAATAAAATTGATATAAAGACAAAAAAATGTTAACCATCTAACTAATTTTTGTAATGACTGTTGGATAAAGGACTAAGGGTGTGTTTATTTGTGGCTTAATTGGCTTAATGGTAAAATTGGCTTATTCGCGCAGACTTTTTAGGTGTTTACTTGTGGCTTAATCGGACAATAGACGGCTTATTCGCTAAGTAGGTTTGGGTGTGTTGTCCCCATTAAGACAAAAAAATGACAATTATACCCTCAAAAAATAGAACGGACACTTCTCTATACCCATAACCCTAGCTGCTCCTTTCTCTCCCACTGCTCTCTCCATCGCTGCTCCAATCGATCGTTGATCCCTTCTCTCCGACGATACTCTCCGGCGATATCTCCCTCTCCGGCGATATCTCCCTCTCCGGCGATATCCCTTCTCTCCGGCGGCATGTAGTGATCCTTCTCTGTTTCTTCTTGATTTTGTTTCTTCTGCATTCTTTTATGCTTCTTTTATGCTCGAATGTGGATATTTTGAATGTGGATATTTCTGCTCCAATCGATCGCTGTTTCTTCTTGATTCTGCATTCTTTTATGCTTCTTCGAAGTTTATGGAGCACAAGGATGTCAAAGTTTTTTTTGGATGTAGTAATGCTAGCATTGAACGTGGCTGTTGGTTTGAACATACATTGAACATGTGGTCTGCTTCTTTTTTATGTGGTCTGATTGAATATATATTGAAAGTGGCTGTGGTTTGAACATACATTGAACATATAGTGTGGTTTGATTTATGTGGTTTGATTATGTTTTTTGGTATGCTACTTTATGTGATGTTTTTTTTTCTCAAAATGGACAGATTTGATGGGGAAAATCTTGGTGTGTCATGTATTGTTTTTTCTCAAAATGGACAGCTTTGATGGGAAATTTTTGGTGTGATTTATGTGTTGTTTTAGGTATGGAACAAACCGGTGAATCACACCAACAAAAGCGAATTAGGATAAGTTGGAAATACCACAATGTTGTGAAATATGTCGAGTAATCAAAGACGAGGACAACGTATTTAACAACGAAGAAGAAGTCGAAGGAAGTGGAGAAGAAGAACTGGATATCTCTCAATGGGATGCTAATAGCACTCAATATATGGCTACTTTGCGGCCAATTGCAAATACTTTGGTTAGCAGTGTTTAAATTTGAAGTATTTGTGTTTGATCTTGGTTACCTTGTGTTTAAACTTGGATTTTTAAGTACTTTTATGAATTTATGTTTTGATTTTTGGATTATATCAATGAATTTATTAATATATGTTTTGATATTTAAATAATTTTGTGTTTCAGAAATATAATTTGGCTTAAAAAATAAACAGAATATATAAAACAGCTTATAATTCATATTCAGGGGTAAATCAGTCATTTTTGTTATCTAGAGTCCAGACTGTTGATTCAGATTAAAAAGTAAACAACAACAACAATTTATTCAGACAGACAAATTTATCCATACAAAACTTAATGAAATTTTTAGTAAACAACCCCTAAATATTTATATTTTTTTACAGATCATGATGGTCATCTTGTAATTTCTAAACTGTGAAAACAAAAAAAGTATTATTTTAACAAACCACATGGACCAAATTTGTAGTTTTCTCTAAGTTTATTCAGTAAATGCCTTTATGTTTTCAACAGAAGTTGTGTTACTTTTCCGTAATAAGAAATTTCATTAAAAAGAAAAATCAAAACACGTTTGAGTCTAATTATTGCTTCTTAAATGTTAAAGAGATAACTATTTGACGACTTCTTAAGTATATTGCAAAATATATAAGATTATCTCCAACAGATTTTCTATCATTTTTTTTAAATCGGGACTTAAAAGTCAAAATCTCTAAAATGTATTATATTTAGCTCTAACAGATTCTCTATTTTAGAGAACCCAACATTCATTATATTATTAAAATATTATTTAAATTTATCATTCCAATACATTTTTTAAAAAGAACTTATATAAAATAATGATAACTTAATCCTATTGGTGAGAATGAAGAAAAAAGTAATTTCTTTCTTTATTTAGGAAGTTTTAGAGAATTCTCTAATTTAGAGTTTTCTCTAGTTTTCTCTATTTTAGAGAACAACATAGAGAAGATGTTGGAGCAATATAGAGAACAAAAATGCATTTTTCTCTATTTTAGAGAAGTTGTTGGAGATGCTCATATATCTTTTTATATATAAAAGCAAAATCCAAGAAGGATGAGGTGACATCCTCTAAGGCTTAGAAACCCTTCTATCTATTTTCTCAGTTTTTTGATTTTTTTAAATGTTGAATATGTAATAAGACTTTTCCGTCTCTGTATGGAAAATGTGCAATTCATATTAATATTGGTTTCTTTGTAATTTTGCATGTCTAAGTTTAACCTCCAACTCTTGATATTTTTCTTCATTTAATTTGTCTTCTTCCTTAATAAAATTTGTTTTTCACACAATGCAAAACAAAATAAAATCCTACAAATTCCTTTGGCGGGAGATGGAGAAAATGTAAGTTGAAGAAAACATTGAAGATTTTATATAGGTATGTATATATTCTATCTCCAAAATATGTGATTTGTTATTATATGTTTTTTCAGTTCCATATTTTGGATTTGTTGTTATCATAAAACATTTTTGTTTACGTTGGAATCATATAGATTCAAGTAAATTTTTGATATTTTGTGATTAATGATTTGATTATTTTTATTTAAGCTTCATTGACATTAACCATGTATACGTGATTGATAATTGTGTTACTTTTTTGACTATTTCAAGAAAAATTGTATTGACATTTGTCAATGTTGTGATTATTTATGATGTCTATGAATTCAATACTAAATAATTAAATGAAATCCTAGAAATTGTTTTGGTGGGGGATGAAGAAGATGAAAGTTGAAGAAGATATGAAAGATTTTAATCAGGTACGTATAATTATATTCTCCACAAAAATGTGATTTGTAATTACATATTTTTTTCTTTTACATATTGTTGGGTTTGTTGTTATCCTACGACAATTGTTTTTACGTTTAAATCTGATACATTCAAATAGAATTTTGATATTTTGTGATTACATGATCGAATATTCTTTTTCAAATTTAAGCTTTAAAGACATTAACCATTTATACGTAATTGGTA
Organism: Saussurea involucrata; assembly: GCA_033807775.1. Lineage (NCBI taxonomy): Eukaryota > Viridiplantae > Streptophyta > Magnoliopsida > Asterales > Asteraceae > Saussurea > Saussurea involucrata. Next base: position 8,087,904 of record CM066325.1, on the reverse strand, counting down.
ATTGCGTTAAATTTTGACTACTTTAAAAAAATCTATTGATATTGTCAAAATTTTGACAATTTATGATGTCTATGAGTTCATCCTCAAAAAATTCATCAAAGTTCTTTTTACGATCAATTGTCGTTTATTTATAAGCTTTAAAAAATAGCTTTACGTTTTATTTTTTCAAACATGATATTGCATTTTGAGAGAATTTGAAATATTATTTACTATTTTCTTCAACTTATGAATTAATTTAAATTAAAAATATATCATTGATGAATATACTTTTCGTTTTCTAAACTCAACACATTGATTACTAATTTTTTTAATTTACATAATAAATATGAATAAAAAAATTTATTGTTTTTTTATTAACTTAACATGTAACGTTTATTTACCCTTATTTTTAATTTACAGCAATCAGTAAAAACTATTTTTATTTTATATGAGTATATTTATTTACAGTTTAATTTGTTATTTTAACAATCAATATAGTTAAAAAATTAGCTTTATTTACCATTCATAGTTTATTTACACAACAACCAATACATAAATATATTATTATAAGGTAAAAGAATATTTATTGTCATTATAAAAATGTTTTGATGATTGTTTTTATTCTTATCCAATTTTTAATTTTTTAAATCTATATATCTCATTAATTGATTAAAATTTTCATGTATGTTGTGATTATTATAATATAATTATACCTCATTAATTGATCTATCCTTTCATATTATTCTTTTATTTATTATGAACCAATATACATAAATGAAATATTTATGACAGTTTAATACTTTAAATTAATATATATAATAAAATAATTGATGAAAAGGTTCAATGATTTTTATATTTTTTTTCATCTTATTTTGATTTGTTTTTAATCTAAACTCAACATATTAATTTCTAAAGTCTTTCAATTTCATATTTTATTACATAACAATCGATATCATTTTTTAAAACTTTTATGATACTTTATTTCAATGACAATCAATATAATCAAAACTATTAGTATTGTGATTAAAATATTCTGAATTATTTTTCCATTAATTGGAGAAACTTATCATTTAATAAAAAAAAATTGATAATAATATATTATGCAAAGTTAAACCCAAGTTTAATGAGATAATATTTTTGTTAGAAAATATATAATTAAGTTTAGATTAAATTAGGTCCATCATTCATTTATACCATTAATTACAAAAACCTATCATGTGTGTGTGTGAATTCCACTAACTAAGTTCTAATAATTTCTACAAATAATTTGTATAATGTTTGTTGATTATCATATTTAACAATTAACATTTATCATATGAACAATCTTCATATTATTACCCAAGTTATTCATACTACCGCGCAACGTGCGGTTGCAACACTAGTTTTAATAAAATTCTATACCAAATTAAATGGGTTTTGTAAACACATCCTTAAAAGTTTTTCCAAAGAAAGCATTTATTATGAAAAACCAAAAATTTGTAATAACCAACATGTTTTAAGTTTGTATCTTCTTTTTTATGATATTTATATTTTTTAATGTTATTTTATTTTATTTTGTTTTAATATATTAAATTATAAAATTATGATAAAATATGATGGTGAAAAATATACCTAAAGAAGTTGGATAATGATCATTTCTTTTAGATTTTTGTTTTGCTTGCGGTAAAAAAAAATGAAATTTTGATGATTGTGGCCTGTGGGTGTTTGAAAATTTTAAAATATCTCCAACAATTTTTCATAATCTTTTTTGAATTGAAAAAAGAAAAAAAAATCTATTAAAAAAATATTCTCTTCCAAAGTTTACCTTCTTTGGTAAGCTAGGATTTTTTTTTTCCTTAAAAAGAATAAAAAGAAATAGTTCTTTCTCTTCCTTATTTTAATTTTGAAGAAATCTTTTATTTGTAAAAATTAAACCTCTTTATTTTGTCATTTTGGATAAAGTTTTGTAAAAGTTTTTGGAGCATAAAAAAAGAAATTAGCACTCAAAGCGGGGCTACGGTGGAAAATTGGGAACGGTCAATCGATAAATGTTTGGAAAGACCCATGGATTAAAGATGATTCGGGTTTCATGATCGGGTCTCCGTGTGTCGACGACCACCATCATTTGACGGTTCATGAGCTTTGGGATCCCATCACCCGCGGTTGGAACAACAATTTGCTCTCTCAACTTTGTTAGGAGTAATCAATCATATATCTGTATTATGTATACAATTGGACAGAAAATTGAAAAGAAGAAAAGAATTTCTTGTATAAAACTTTGTTTTTACATCATAGACAAACAACAAACTATGAACAACAATTAAATCTTACTTGATACGAAGATTCTTTGAAGATATCGGAATCGATTGAGGCATGCAATTACGCAGTGTCCTAAGACAAAATTTCGCCGGTGGTACGGGCGTTGTCTAGATGATACAACAATCAAATTCAAGTTTGTAACTTGAATCTATCGAACCATCATCATGTTTGGCGAAGAACGAGAAGGAGAGAAACCCAGAAATTATTGAGAAAATTGTCTGAAAATCTTGTCCAAAACGAATGAGAATGTTGTGGTATTTATAGTTTGCTCTGACCAACCGACAGAAACTGTCAGACCATCCGCGCGACTTTCGGCGCTAGTCAACCCGCGCGGTAATGCGCGCCGCTTTCTGTCTTCCAAATTCGACAGAGTCCCGCGCGCCTTGTGGCGCGGTTCAAGTGGCGCCGTAGTGCGCGCCGTGCACTGTTCCATGTCCATCAAGTGTCCCGCGCGACTCTTCCCGCGGCTTGGATCGCGCCGTGTTCCGCGCCAGATTCCGCACACATATTCACACTCGTTCTTCAATCGTTGAATCTCGACCCCATCGAGACCCCAAGAGCCCCAAGGCCCAATCTTTGACATTAAATATGTATATTCATGTCAAAGAGAGCCTACCAAGAACACCACACACCAAGCCCAAGCAATTAAATGATTCATTTAATGCTCTCAAGTTTGGGTTTATTAAGTGTTCTAAACTTTGCCTTGGCTCCTATGTGGGACAAGTTTTCTCACCTCTTCACTAAGTTCCAACAATACCCCACATTTTCTATTCAAACCCAAATAATACCCCACATTTGAATAGAAAATAAGCAATATTATGGAACTTATGTTTCTATCACCAAGCTAGTTATAATATGCATCGAAAAAGGTGTCTTTTGGACTTGAACCGTTCCTAGTGAATACCTATCGGATTTACTTCGTGGATAGTGAACTAAAGTCTTGAACTGGCCACTTTTTGTAGTAAATCGAGACAATAGGCATCACACATATTATATCTATACATAATTTGATTCTTACCGTTGTGTTCATTTTGGTCGTGAACATATCCTTTCTTCATGAGAGTTTTAGAAGACGTAGCCATATCCGTCCTCAAAGATGCGACCCCACATCAGTCTCACATAGGTAATGCCGATCAAGAATACTCCGTTGTATTCCACCATAATAGCTATCAGCATTATTAAGAATGTAACATTCAACCCTATATCATCAACGGAAAAACAAAGGAAAAACATCATAGGAATAGGCATACCTTTGTTTAATTGCTTCTTGAGTTGTCCCCGACTAGTTTGCCTATTGAACCTAGACCATGGGATCTCCAATTTCGCTAGGTTCGGTTGCCGCCGAGGAAACTCATCGTGTTGGCTTTAAGCCCATTCCCCTCGATGTGAAGGATACTTGCTCTCTACTTGGGCCCTTTGTCAAAGGATCGGCAATATTCTCCTTTGACTTTACGTAATCAATGGAAATGATTCCATTTTTCAGCAAGTCCTTTATAGTGTTGTGGCGCCTTCGTATGTGTCGGGACTTACCATTGTAAATCTGATTCTTCGCTCTTGTGAGAGCGGACATACTATCACAATGGATACCGATAGCAGTCACCGGTTTTGGCCACACGGAATACCCTCTAGGAAGCTTTTTAGCCATTCGGCTTCTTCAGCGGCTTTGTCTAATGCGACAAATTCTGCTTCCATAGTTGATCTGGTATTCACAGTTTGTTTGGAAGATTTCCAAGATATCGCTGCTCCACCAAGTGTGAATACATATCCACTTGTGGACTTACTCTCCGAATGGTTGGAAATCCAATTAGCATCACAATACCCTTCTAGAACGGGAGGGTATTTTGTATAATGTAACCCATAACCTATTGTGTATTTCAAATATCGAAGCACCCTTACTAGTGCATACCAATGGTCTTTTCCCGGGTTATGTGAGTACCGACTAAGTCTACTCACACTATACCCTATATCCAGTCGTGTACAGTTCATGATATACATCAATCTTCCAAGAACTTGAGTGTATTCCAACTGAGCCACGCTTTCTCCTTGATTCTTCTTCAATTGACTTGAAGGATCAAATGAAGTCACAACCGGTTTATCATCATAATGGCCAACCTTTCGCAACACCTTCTCAACATAGTGAGATTGGGTAAGGATGTAACCATTTGTATTCCTTTGAATATTTATACCAAGGATAACATCAACAACTCCCATATCTTTCATATCAAATGTGGAGTTTAACATCTTCTTGGTTTGGTTTATTACATCCAAGTTTGATCCCATGATGAGCATATCATCAATATACAAGCATATCATAACATAAGCATCTTTGTATTGTTTCACATAAACACATTTATCACATTCATTTATATGATAACCATTTGACAACATAGTGTTATCAAACTTTTCATGTCACTGCTTTGGCGCTTGTTTAAGTCCATATAGTGACTTAACCAATTTACAGACTATGTTCTCTTGGCCTTTTACAACAAAACCTTCCGGTTGTTGCATATATATCTCTTCTTCTAATCCACCATTCAAGAACGCGGTTTTCACATCCATTTGATGTATCTCTAAGTTATGTATAGCCGCTATCGCAATCAACGTCCTTATAGACGTGATTGTAGTAACCGGTGAATATGTATCGAAGAAGTCTTGGCCTTCTTTTTGACGGTATCCCTTGGCAACTAGTCGAGCTTTATATTTCTCTATAGTGCCATCGGGCCTCAACTTCCGTTTGAAGATCCATTTGTGGCCAATCACTTTATGACCCGGAGGCAAATCAACCAATTTCCATGTGTTGTTTTGCACAATGGAGTCAGTTTCGCTGTGGATGGCCTCTTCCCAATAAGGTGCCTCGGATGATCCATGGCGGCCTTATAAGAGAGAGGTTCTCCTTCAACATTAAATGCCATAAAGTCTGGTCCAAAGTCTTTGGCGATTCTTCCCCTTTTGCTTCTTCTAGGTTCCATCTCTTCTTGAACCTTAGAGGTTTCATCATTCCCCGATTGATCACTCTTAGTTGAATCAATGTTCACATGAGAGTGTGTATCATCAATCGGCCATTTACCTCTTTTAGAGGTATTTTCCTCTTTTTCTTTGTATGGGAAGATCGTCTCAAAGAACTCCGCCTCAGCAGATTCTATAATTGTATTATTGCTTATGTCATCCACATTTGATTTACAAACTAGAAATCTATATGCAGCACTATTAAGGACAGGTCCAATATATACTCAATCAACTGTTTTAGGTCCAAGTTTAGTCCTTTTAGGTAAAGGGACTTGAACCTTCGCAAGACAACCCCACATTTTCATCCTTTTGTAGGACGGTAATCTCCCTTTCCAAAGCTCATAAGGAGATTTATCACTCTTCTTGTGGGGGATCCGATTTAGGATCATATTTGCAGTAAGACACGCCTCGCCCCATAAATGGCGTGGAGCTCCGGGCGTGATCAACATTGAATTCATCATTTTCTTCAATGTTCTATTCTTCCACTCGACCACTCCGTTTTGTTAAGGAGTGTATGGAGCGGTTGTTTGATGCACAATGCCATGTGTAGCACAAATTCTGCAAAGTCACGGGATTCGTATTCTCCTCCCCGATCCGACCTTAGAATTTTGATTTTCTTGTCGAGTTGATTCTCGACTTCAGCCTTATATGTTTTAAACATGTTTAAGGCTTCATCTTTTGTATGGATTAGATACACATGACAATACTTACTGCAATCGTCAATGAAAGAAATATAATAGTTCTTTCCTCCTCTTGTAGGAGTTGCCTTGTAATCACACAAATCATTGTGTATCAACTCAAGAACCTTATTTGATTTTTCAACCGATTTGTGTGGATTGTTTGTGTATTTTGCTTCAACACATACCCCACACTTGATAATTTATCAAAGGAACACTTGGGAAACATGTCAAGTTTGATCATTCTTTGTAATGACCTAAAGTTGACATGTCCCAATCTCGAATGCCAAAGGTAAGAAGGATCAACAACATACACGGAACTAGCAGAGCTAGTGCTCGCCTTATTATTGTTTACAATGGCGGCATTGATGTCAGTTACAACGCTTAATTTAAGGAGCCCCTCGTTGAGGTAACCCTTACCCACATACACACCACCCTTGGTGATGACAAACTTGTTCGATTCAAATACAACTTTGAACCCTTTCTTACTAAGAATAGGGCCAGAAATCAAGTTTTTAGTTAATGAGTGTACATGTAACACATCCGTCAACATCAAATCCTTCTCGGAAGTCATCTTCAATATGACCTTCCCTTTACCTTCAATCTTGGCAATTGAAGTGTTTCCCATGAACATCGGTTCTTCATCATCCACCTTTTGATAGTTTGCAAACAGGCTCCTCGAATTGCATATGTGTCTTGTAGCCCCGGTGTCGATCCACCAATCAATAGTATTTGAGACCATGTAAGTCTCAATTACACCAACAAATTGGATCGCATTGGCCGTTTCATTCATCTTGTTGTCCTCCTCCACATGTATTTTGAGGAGTAATTGTTCGAGAGTGATTTCCTCCGTTAAATGCTTCAAGTATAACTTGAAGTTCTTCTACGAGGGAGGAAACTTTTCGATCATCGAATGGACAAAAAAGTTGATATTCAAGCCCATGCCTTCCACATCAAGTTCATGGACAAGCACTTGCAATTCCTCAACCTGTTTCAACATAGATTTATTATCAGTCATCCGGTAATTCAGAAATTTCCCTATCGCAAACCTCTTGGACCACGCCACTTGCGCTTTATATTTTGCGTCCAAGGAATCCCATATCTCCCTTGCCGTTCGGAACGAGGAGTATATGTCATATAGGGAATCGTCGAGAGCGTTAAGAACATAGTTTCGACAACTATATTCGTTAAATCTCCAATTCTTGACCGATTCCTGATGCGCGGAGACTTGTATCTGCGTTGGCGCAGCCCCGTCCGCTCCTACCGGTGGATTTTCCGGTGGTTCTTCTTCCGTTAGTACGTTGGTGTAACATCCCGAACTTTCGTTGTATTATTTTGTGAATTACAAATTAACTTGGGGTTAAGTTTGTAATTGTTTAAAAGTGTTACTTGAGATAGATTTTCATTTTGAGGGTTGGTTGTGCAATTCCTTGAAAGTTAGAGGTTTACTTGGTAAGAGTCCTATGACTCATGTTTAAATTAAGTGAGGTGTCAATTAGTTAGTTAATATAGACTAAGTGTGTGAGTGTATTTTGTGTATGGTGTGTGTGTTTCTCGGTTTGGAGAGAAAGAAAGCCGTGAGATAGAGAGATAGAGAGATCGAGAAAAGAGAAAGGGAAGAAGAACAACTGCAAACATCTGATTTTGGTGTTTAATCTTGAAAGAATCAAAAGGTAATCATCTCATTAAAATTCTTCATCTTTTAGTTAAAAAGCTTTCTATGGAGTTTTAGTCGGGTTTTTGGTAAATCTTGATGTTTATGAGAATCTGAGTTTTTGGGTATGTTAAGATGAAGTTATTAAACATATCTGCACATTATCAGAAACATGCATAGAGTAAAAGTACAAAATCTGGGTTTAAGAATGAACAGAGAGGACTGAGACTTGGATGAACATCATCGAAGTCGCAACCTTGAGTTGCGACATTCATGATTGTCGCAATAGACCGTTGCGACTTGGCTTTGGAGTCGCAACAGTTGGTTGCGATTTGGAGTGAAATCGCAATGGTGGGTTGCGACTTGGCACTGTAGTCGCAACAGTTGATTGCGACTTGGAGTTGAGATCGCAATAGAAGACTGCGACTTGGGTTGGAATCGCAATGCTGAGTTGCGATTTGGAGTTGGAATCGCAACAGTTGGTTGCGACTTGGCTTAGTGCACTGTGATTTAAGATGTGGTTTTTAGAGATTAAGGATTCTTAGTTGTGGAGGGTTCTGTTTTAGATGTTAATATCAGTATATCTGTAAATTGAATATTACAGTAAACTGTGGTAGTGAAGAAAGGAGTCCCTTACAAGTTAAAAAGGATTAAAAGAAGTGATAACGCATCAGGTGAGTTTATTCAACTCTCTTTAAAATTCAGTAATTAATATTGAAATAAATGTTTTATATGTATGCTTGAATATGTTTATAAAGACTTGATTAAGTCAGGGATAAGTCCAAGAGGGCGATTAAAAGTTATGCTATAATGATCCCCGTGCTAAATTGCTATGAGGGGATAATTAAGAAGTTGATGAACCAGGGTTATTAATATTCCTTATAATGAATATGATTATCTGTTATATGCAATCTGTTATATGATTATGTGTAAAGCCCGTGTTCCGGTATGATTTATTTTTCGCATTTATTTATTTAAATTCTTCTCTAAACGAATTCGTATTAATGGGACTTGGCGGGGAAGACCGTATACGATAAGATATTGTCTTTTAGGGACTAAATAGTAAAATCCTTATTTAAGTTTGAAAGAAATGGAAATGCCTTGAAAACCTAGGGACTAAATGTGTTTTGTGGCAAAGTAGTATGCATGGGGTCGGCCCATGAATGAAACCGACCCCCTTTTCTTGTTCTCAATTCACGACTCACACAACACACCACAAAGAAAGAAAAGAAAAACCCTATCGCTATCTCCTCTCGTTTTTTTTCCTGCGTCGCACTCAAACAGCGAAACGCAACCCTTATACCCTTCGTTTCCCCCCCTCTTCTTTGGCTGTCATCACCGTTCAGCCCAAGACGCCGGCGCCGGCATGTTTTCTGCCGGCGAGAGAGGGAGAGAGACCGCGAGAAAGAGAGGGAAGAGAAGAAAGAACGCAGCGGCAGTCATCGCCGCCGCTACTGCTGTCGCCGGAGACCGCCACCACCGGCTGTCGTCGGAGGAGTCGAGGGTGAGAGGCTTGGTTGTGGTGGTGAGACGCCGTCGTAAGGTAAGTGGTTCTCGTTAGTCTCGTTCTTTTCTTTTCCTTTTCGTTTTTCCGGCGAGACCACCACCGCCGCTGCGGTGGCTGTGGGTGGAGGGCGGTGGCAGTGGGTCGCACTCTTAGCGTAAACCCCGAATCGTTTGAGCCGCGAACCGTTTATAAAGTTATCTTTTTATGAAAATTTTAGTGTGCTGTCCAGTTTTCGCGCGACCATAACTTTTCCGTCGTAACTCCGTTTGAGCCAAAACTGGCGCCCACAGTTCAAGTTCAGGGTCGAGCAAGTTTTCCGTGTTTTAGCGAGAAACTGGTTTGGTCTCTAACTGGGCGAAATAGTGGTCGCAAGTTCGGTGTTTCGTCATTTCATGTGAAAACTTCTGGAATCTGCCTTGATCTTGCGAAAATCATAACTTTCTGCTCGTAACTCGGTTTGGGGTGACACCGGTGTCAAAAGTTCCCTTTTTGAGTCTAGAAACGTTTCTGTGTTTTGTGCAAAACCCAGTTCGGGACGTAGCATGGGTCGATTTGTCGTTTTACACTGAAAGGTGCTGAATTCCGCTGTTCCGGAAACTGTTTTTGTAAAATCCGTAGTAAATTGTAGAAAAATCGTTAGGAGGCGTATAATATGTCCTTGGAACCCTAACTCAGAGTACTTTCTGGTCATGAAATAATATTGGGAATTTTATGGGTTTAAAGGGGTCGAAACAGGTCCCGAACAGACCTGTTTTGGGTGAACGGAATTTAGTTTTAGTGACGGTATAAGCGTGTGTCGTGTCATAGGGTCCGGGTCTCGTATTGACACGTTTTAACATGCATTTAGGTGCTGGGAAGTGACCGTAATTGTGAAGCTTGATTTGTGTTATTAAGCTGGGCGCGCATTCGAGGTGAGTTCTCTCACTGTGTAGTTAGGGGTTGTATGCATGTCATAATAGTTTGTATGTACTACTGTCTTTGTGGTGTGAACTAGTTGTTTGTGGTGTGTAACATTTGATTGGTTTGAATGCTTAGTATAAAGGTTTTACATTACAATTCGGTGGGACCGAGAAAGTGGAAAGAAACGTTGTGGGAACTCGGTGTGACGAGTGTGTTACATTACAATTTGGTGGGACCGAGAAAGTGGAAAGAAACGTTATGGGAACTCGGTGTGACGAGTGTGTTACATTACAATTCGGTGGGACCGAGAAAGTGGAAAGAAACGTTATGGGAACTCGGTGTGACGAGTGTGTTACATTACAATTCGGTGGGACCGATGTGTTGGATACATAATTACTTGTAGATGTTTACTCGTTTTATGTAACTGTGATGTTGTTGCTTATGTGCGGATAGGGGTGATGTGTATATAATTCCTATCTGCGCATGTGTTGGAATTCACTAAGCTTCGTGCTTACCCTTTCCCAATAAACTGTGGTTTCAGGTCCGAGCGGCTCCAAGGCGTGACAAGTACACACTGGCGCGCGAGGAGAGCTGATTGCTTTATGGTTTTTAATAATTAAACGTTTATTCCGCTGGGTTTTATTATGAAGATATTAATTATGAGTTTGCAAACGGAACGTTGGGATTCATTTAATGAGTTGTTATAAATGAATTGTTTATTTAAAAATTTAAATTTGCTTGTAATTTTTGGGACGTTACAACTTGGTATCAGAGCACAGCTTGAGTGAATCACACGCACCTCGGTGTGTTTGATCTCAAGTTTGCGGCTATAAGATTTCTTTAAAATCGTTTTTAGAAAATAAAAGGAAGGAAAATTCCGTTGAGAACGGTGATTGGAGGCGCAGTGTGTACAGTCAGCCGGAGCCAAAGGGGAAAGGTACAGTACTTAGTGTTTTATTGCTTTCTAGATCATAGAGTATGCATGCTAGATTGCCTGTTGTGAACACTATGATGTATGTTGAACTACTTGCTATTAGGAATTTATGCGAATTATGATAGGTTACTAAGTGGTTGCCCTCTAGGTTGTATGCAGTAAGAGATTTATAGCCTTAGAATATTCGATTTAGTTCTATTGCGCAGCTCTTGTTTGAGTCCAACCGTTCTAGGATAGAGTCTTGTATTCGACTGTCTATTTATTTCGCACTGCATATAATCGGGTATTCGCGAGGTCACTCGTCATAATTAGTAGGAATTCGGTAGTAGCAAGGGTAGTGGGATAAGAGGAAATTCCTAGGGAGCTAGGAAGGGTGGATGTATATATATGCTGGTGCGGGCATATGGTTAATTATATATTTAATTGTTGTTGTATGATCGGGGTGACCGATGGCTTATTATGTATACAATTGTGGTTGTCTGATCGGGGAGACCGATGGTCTTATATATACAGTAGTTGTATGAGTTTGCCTGTTTAGGATATGTTCTTGAACTGGCATGTGTGGATTAATTATGTTATGTGTATAGTTTCGGCGAGAAACTACTTGGACCCTCGGGATGGGACTCGGAACGAGCGATGATAGGCGTGGAAGGTAGTAGTAGAGCTCCTACTACCGGAAGCACAGGATCAATGCTCCAGTCGGGGAAGTCACGAGGAATCCAAGGAGTTGAGCGTGAGTGTTGTTAGTATTAGTTATTATGTGCTAATAACGCGTTGTATTATCTACCCTGAATAGCCGTCACGAGGGGAGACAATTATAGTAGATCCACTGGTACATGTGTGTACTTGACTTGCTTTGATGGGATGATCGTTGGGGTAGTGTCGAAGGTTCTAAACTAGTAGTCGTTGGAATAGAAAGACGATTATAGTATTAGTCACTTGGAGTGACGATAAGGATGATATTTGTTGTAAGCAGATCATTTCGGGCCAAGATGGGAGATTGTGCTAGAGCCATAGGCTTATAGAGCAGACTTGGATTTGAGGAAAAATCGTAGGGATTATTTGACGTAATTTCCCAACTTGCCCTAAGAGGTTAAATGTTCGGAGGACGATAGTGGATTGGAGGGGTTTGGAAGAGTATGAGTCGAGACGTGGAATGCCGACTGAGTCATGCACGAAGTTTATTTTGAAAATAAAATTGCATTAACTACTTCTGGTGTTTCAAATCCTTTTAGGGATGGTGTTTTGGAATTTTGGGAAATGTTTAGTACACACACAAGATTTCGAATTATGGTTTTGAAAGTGCATGAAACTTTTTATCACGAGAGTTGCAAACTTTGTTAAAATTGTATCATTGATTATTTCCAACGGTTCTTTCGGGTATGATGATATCCGTGTTTTGTGGTGTTTAAAATGTTGGGCAAGTGACTACGGTTTGCGACTTTAACATTGGAATTCCTCCACATATGTTAGAGTTGAGACGGAAAGTTACATCCCGCGGTGTCTGTATAAGACTATTTGGGTGATTTGGTTAAAATAAGTTGGTTAAACAATGTTGTTTTATGGTTTTACCGTGGGAAGAGATTTTTGGGAATTTGGCGTCTCATTCATGTTTTTGCTTTTGGCAATTTGACTTTGGGGGCACAATGTATGGTGCTATTTTATTGACTTAGAGTCATTGAGTTCATTAGGGTCCATGAAGTTTTGTTTTACGGCATGTTGAGTCGTGTGGGTTTAATTTTGCGAGGTGCATATCTTATTTGTTTTTGTAAACCATTTGGGGAAATGTGCTTTTAAGTGTCATGTGTCGTTTCGAGAATTTTTAGGGTGTGAGTCCTTTTGGAAAACTCTTTTGTTTAACCCGTGTTGAGTCTGGGACTAAGGTTGATTTCAGAGTATTGCTTGCTTAAACCTTATTTAAACGTGTTTTTGACCGACTTATGGGTCTAGCAAGCGTGGAGCATTTTGCTCGGTTTTTGACTTTGAGATAGTCATGGGTCAATTGCACGGTTTTTAATGACTCGATGTGAAGTTTTGTTGATGGGTTGTTTGATGCACAGTTTTGTACTTATTGCACGTTGCGTATTTACATATGGGGTGAGTGAGTCATCCGGGATAGGCATGTTGTTAGTAGACTGTTTTGCATTGGATCCTTAGACACGATAGTCAGTCGTTGGTAATGGTCGGTTGGGTATCTCGGGGTGGGACCCCGGTAGTCATGTTTTATGACCTTGACTTTCCCGTAAGCACTAGGAGGATTTAGCCCTGGGCAGTTACCTGAGAGGTAGTTCCGATGTGCCGGGCCTTGAGACGTACCTGGGAGGTAGACGTTAAGGTGTATCTTTGATACGGTGTAACTAGACTTCGTAGAGCAAGTGTGGAGGATAAGTAGACGGTAGAAGGTTGGGTATTCCACGCGTGTTGGTACTATAGGCCGAATGGTATCGATTAAGGGAATGATGCCCTTTGTATTAAAGAGAATAAATGCGTAGAACCTTTTGAGGTAAGTGGTATATTTAGGTGTCGACTTTTGGGCTTGAGGCCAAACACCTTTGGTGTAATCGGAGAATTGTAGCCGATTTTAAGATAATCTTGGTGATGGTAGTAGTAACCCTGAAATGATTACTTGTGATGAATGGTTATGGTGGAATGACCTACGTGTGTGTTAGTTGACTTGATTGTTGGGGATATCTATTTGTGTTAGTGTCTAGGATAATACCACGCTTATGTGATTCATTGTAATCGGTTGGACCGATGTTCGGCGGGTGGCCGATGTTTGTTATTGTAATCGGTTGGACCGATGTTCGGCGGGTGGCCGATGTTTGTTATTGTAATCGGTTGGACCGATGTTCGGCGGGTGGCCGATGTTTGTTATTGTAATCGGTTGGACCGATGTTCGGCAGGGGTCGATGTTTTGTTAATATAATTTATTGAAAATCTTTGGAGTCTATTAGAACTCGTGGAAGTTAATCGTCAGTTAATGGTAGGAATGATCGGATTCGAGTATCATGTAGGGTACATTGGTGAGCACTTTAGGATGGTTAGAGCTTGAATTTAATCGGGAGGTATGAATCATCTAAGGTTGGGAAACAACCGAAGTCGTTTAACTAGGAATGGTTTCAATTGTTGGAGTGATCTTCCAATCGCGTTTTCAGTGTCCTTGAAGGAGTGTTGTTGGTAAGGAAGTATTCGGGAGATTCTTAGACGGTGTGAGAAATTAGGTTCCAGTTAGTGAAAGCCTAGTGGCAACACCGAAAGGGTTTCGTGTGAACTTGGGAACCTGAGGTTGAGAGGCGGGAAAATTACCCGGAGCTGTTTGCGGACGTAGACTTCGGGGACGAAGTCTAATTCAAGCGGGGGAGAGTTGTAAAGCCCGTGTTCCGGTATGATTTATTTTTCGCATTTATTTATTTAAATTCTTCTCTAAACGAATTCGTATTAATGGGACTTGGCGGGGAAGACCGTATACGATAAGATATTGTCTTTTAGGGACTAAATAGTAAAATCCTTATTTAAGTTTGAAAGAAATGGAAATGCCTTGAAAACCTAGGGACTAAATGTGTTTTGTGGCAAAGTAGTATGCATGGGGTCGGCCCATGAATGAAACCGACCCCCTTTTCTTGTTCTCAATTCACGACTCACACAACACACCACAAAGAAAGAAAAGAAAAACCCTATCGCTATCTCCTCTCGTTTTTTTTTCCTGCGTCGCACTCAAACAGCGAAACGCAACCCTTATACCCTTCGTTTCCCACCCCCCCTCTTCTTTGGCTGTCATCACCGTTCAGCCCAAGACGCCGGCGCCGGCGTGTTTTCTGCCGGCGAGAGAGGGAGAGAGATCGCGAGAAAGAGAGGGAAGAGAAGAAAGAACGCAGCGGCAGTCATCGCCGCCGCTACTGCTGTCGCCGGAGACCGCCACCACCGGCTGTCGTCGGAGGAGTCGAGGGTGAGAGGCTTGGTTGTGGTGGTGAGACGCCGTCGTAAGGTAAGTGGTTCTCGTTAGTCTCGTTCTTTTCTTTTCCTTTTCGTTTTTCCGGCGAGACCACCACCGCCGCACGCCGCCGCTGCGGTGGCTGTGGGTGGAGGGCGGTGGCAGTGGGTCGCACTCTTAGCGTAAACCCCGAATCGTTTGAGCCGCGAACCGTTTATAAAGTTATCTTTTTATGAAAATTTTAGTGTGCTGTCCAGTTTTCGCGCGACCATAACTTTTCCGCCGTAACTCCGTTTGAGCCGAAACTGGCGCCCACAGTTCAAGTTCAGGGTCGAGCAAGTTTTCCGTGTTTTAGCGATAAACTGGTTCGGTCTCTAACTGGGCGAAATAGTGGTCGCAAGTTCGGTGTTTCGTCATTTCATGTGAAAACTTCTGGAATCTGCCTTGATCTTGTGAAAATCATAACTTTCTGCTCGTAACTCGGTTTGGGGTGAAACCGGTGTCAAAAGTTCCCTTTTTGAGTCTAGAAACTTTTCTGTGTTTTGTGCAAAACCCAGTTCGGGACGTAGCATGGGTCTATTTGTCGTTTTACACTGAAAGGTGCTGAATTCCGCTGTTCCGGAAACTGTTTTTGTAAAATCCGTAGTAAATTGTAGAAATATCGTTAGGAGGCGTATAATATGTCCTTGGAACCCTAACTCAGAGTACTTTCTGGTCATGAAATAATATTGGGAATTTTATGGGTTTAAAGGGGTCGAAACAGGTCCCGAACAGACCTGTTTTGGGTGAACGGAATTTAGTTTTAGTGACGGTATAAGCGTGTGTCGTGTCATAGGGTCCGGGTCTCGTATTGACACGTTTTAACATGCATTTAGGTGCTGGGAAGTGACCGTAATTGTGAAGCTTGATTTGTGTTATTAAGCTGGGCGCGCATTCGAGGTGAGTTCTCTCACTGTGTAGTTAGGGGTTGTATGCATGTCATAATAGTTTGTATGTACTACTGTCTTTGTGGTGTGAACTAGTTGTTTGTGGTGTGTAACATTTGATTGGTTTGAATGCTTAGTATAAAGGTTTTACATTACAATTCGGTGGGACCGAGAAAGTGGAAAGAAACGTTGTGGGAACTCGGTGTGACGAGTGTGTTACATTACAATTTGGTGGGACCGAGAAAGTGGAAAGAAACGTTATGGGAACTCGGTGTGACGAGTGTGTTACATTACAATTCGATGGGACCGAGAAAGTGGAAAGAAACGTTATGGGAACTCGGTGTGACGAGTGTGTTACATTACAATTCGGTGGGACCGAGGTGTTGGATACATAATTACTTGTAGATGTTTACTCGTTTTATGTAACTGTGATGTTGTTGCTTATGTGCGGATAGGGGTGATGTGTATATAATTCCTATCTGCGCATGTGTTGGAATTCACTAAGCTTCGTGCTTACCCTTTCCCAATAAACTGTGGTTTCAGATCCGAGCGGCTCCAAGGCGTGACAAGTACACACTGGCGCGCGAGGAGAGCTGGTTGCTTTATGGTTTTTAATAATTAAACGTTTATTCCGCTGGGTTTTATTATGAAGATATTAATTATAAGTTTGCAAACGAAACGTTGGGATTCATTTAATGAGTTGTTATAAATGAATTGTTTATTTAAAAATTTAAATTTGTTTGTAATTTTTGGGACGTTACATTATGAACTCTAAATACGATTGCGAAGCCAAATTAAGATAAATTATAAAGGCCTATCTATGAGTCCGAAATGTAGATTACATTTGAGATGTTGATCCCCGTACTAGATTACAGAGAGGGGATAGTCAAGAGATTGAGATGAGGAGTTATTAATATTCTTTATTTTTGTATATATAGAATATGCTCAGAGAAATGATATATTGTATGCCGGACGCATATAGTAGTATCGATTATTATATTTATATATTATGTGTTTTTACTAAAAATAGGCATCCGGTCATCGGGGGCACCTGGGTACGGTATAATGGGAACCGATTACTTGCCATTGACCAAAAAGGGATGTAATTTTTAGTAATTGGGTGTACCTTGAATCATTGAGGGTCCCGGTTGAGTATCGCGATATTATAATCCCATTGGGACCATTGATTCTGAGGTGGAATGTGGAATAGGCAGATTTTGATTTGTAATTCCCATTTCGATTTTGGAAGATCGGAGATTTCCATTATTATAGGGAAGATCGAAGATTTCCCAGTGATGAGAGGAAGCTTAGAGATAGGCATAAAGTAATTTGTAATCTCTACTTCCTGATTAAGAAATAGGCAGGTTTTGACTTGCAATTTCTTGTGTAAAGAGTATTAACTGTGAATCTGGGATGATTCATAGTAAACTCTTAAATTTGTTGTTATGATTAGATGAGTTAGTCGTAAGTATGGGAGTGGGGTAGATTCCCCGATTTTGGAAAGGAGTTGTTGTACGGTAAGATGAGTGAGAACAGTTTTGAGTTATCTGTTCATATTTTAATTATTAAATTTTATTTTGATTTGAGTATTCTCACTAGGCGAAAGCCTAATGTTTCAAGTTGAATCTTCTTACCAGGTACAAGCTCCGGGAAGTAGCGGGAATGAGAGAAGAGAACTTTTGGAAAGATTCAGACTTAGAGATAACGGAGGATCTAGTTATTCTTTGAAGCTTTTGGGACGGTTGTTTAGATAACTTGATTAATCTGATTGTCATGACATGATTAGATTAATAAGTTATTTAAGTATTGTTGTTTGTACATAGAAACCTTACTTTTGATCCTCAGGTTATATAAGTTTGAAGTTTTTGATCATAACTTGTAGTAAATTTTAAGGTTTAAATTGGCCCTGTTTTTGGGGTGTTACAATATGGTATCAGAGCATTAGTTTAAGCGAACTAAGTATGAATTTGAGATACTTAGACTTAAGCTGAGATGAATTAAGTTATGACTTGTGAGATTTGGGTAGAAATACTAAGACAGGATAGTCTTAGAGTCAACGGATATACGTGAAATTAGTACTGTGATAATGGTAACAAGGATTCTCATGTATGATATGTTCACAATTTCAATTAGCTACTATTATTATGAATATATTGTTACGCGAGCATGCTTATTTCTAAATTGTTACAGTGACTAACGATCAGTAAGGTACGTTTTGTATAGGGGTATGTGCATAACCATTTCTTATGGTTATCCCTTTAGGTTATAGTAGAAAGTTGGTGAATATGCCACCAAAATCCTTTGGAGGACAGATCGGAAAATGATTTGGGGTTGGAAGGACAACCTGGAATTGGCGGGACTCATGAACGTCCGCCAAGGTAACCTTTAATAGGTGGTTGATGTGTGTGGAGATAGAATATGAGATGTTTTGATCAAGACGAAAATAGTATGACATGGTTGATACGTGAATCGTGGAATGCATGTATAACAAACGTCATAAGGCCGAGAGGGCGACCACCGGTCGGAGGTAGAATGTCAATGATAAGTTACGTAAGTAAGACGATTGACCTCGTTGAGTAATTAGCCTTCATTGCGAGTAAAGTTTTTATGCATGGTTTTTTAGTGTGTGTTATATGAATTTTCATGATTTCAAACCAAATGCATAAATAACAGTTTTAGTCAAGTTTGAACTAGTATGTGCAAGTGTGTATTTAAAGAAAAGGCAATCCCATTTACGTTGCACAACGAAATTTTTAGAGTTGTTACAAAATATTTTCTTACTTTACATGAAAAGTTGATTTGTAGCAAGAAAGCGTTGGCCAGCAAAACGTTTAATAACCAACAGGAGTATTGATCTAATAACATCATATAAATAAGTGGGAGAACCGACTAGCTTAATTCGTGTTGGTAAAACATTTTTTTTCGAACTATTGTTGTATGAAAAGATTTTTTATTTTTATTTAATATATTACCGTCGTAACAACTTTGTTTTGGTTGAGAAAGATTGAGTTTACGGAAAATTAGTATGCAAACAATTCTCGAGATCGTTGTGTAGTACATAGGAGTCATGTGAATGTTGGGGTCATGTGTGCCCAAGTTATTCTAAATGTTGATATTTAAAATGAGGAAATGTGTGAATTGATTTATGTATCAAGTTGTCATGCATGAAGGCTATGAACTCGCTAGGTCGTAGAGTATTACGCTTTAAGCTAAGAAAGAACTCCAAGAAAGGAGAAGTGTTGGATAAACCTGTAGTTTTGGTAATTGGATTAAAATGAGAAATGAACAGTGTGAGAGTCGAAAGTGGACTTAGTGTCGGTTGCATGAGAGTCTGTACCCTTGTTCGCTGACTAGGAATACGGTTGTCGAGGGACGGTTGTGTCCGGAGGAAGAATTAGGTTCCGTTAAGGACTTTAAGGTTAAGGAAATGTCGACATGTCAAGTATTGACTTTGAAGTCGATAGTTGTGTAAGGTGTACGAGACCTTTCGTCCGTCATTGGGTGCGGTCTGGGTGCGTCCCGCGTATACCCGTGCGGACAGGAACAAAGATTGTGAGTGGTACCGGTATGCTGTTATGCAAAGGGTATGCACAAAGCAAATATTATTGTGTACGACGTGGTTAAGGATTTTGAATGATTGACGAATAAATCACTAATGAAAGAAGTTTCGAATTATTGTTGCAAAAGCGAAAGAATTGTAGTCAAAAACACTTTTAATATTTTGTGGATGTACAATATTTATGAGGTATTACGTTTTAAAAATGTGAACATGTGAGTTGGAGGATTTTGGTAAATCCGACCATGTAAAGTTTTAAGAGTGGTAAAACTTTGTTGTGGGGCCGATGGCCAATTAAGGGATTAAAAAGGGTAAAGAAATGGGTAACAATGTATTTTGGTTTATGTAATCGTGTACGTGACACATGTTTAACCAAACGTTTATTTTGGCCTTAAAGGCTTGATTGATATTCAAATGAGTCTTTTGAATGTTTGTCAGTTTTAATGACTCGAGATGGAGTCTTGGTTGAGTTATATGCTTAACTGCATTCTATTTAAATAAGTGTCGGTCTTAAGTGTAAAGACTGTCTGATAATTCTCGCGTTTTTAATACCTTTGGAACTAACGAACCTTGGCGGAGTATTTACATTGTGAAGTATATAAGAGTTGCATATACCTATATAAATTGACTTTGTTGGGAAAGTAGCAATGAAGGAGTCATAGATTTATCATGCCTCGGAACATATGTTGCATAATGATCATTGATCCTTGGAGTAGATAGCTCGGTTTTAAACTTAGCTGAGTCTTAAGAGCATTGACCCGATTTAATAAGCTCGTTGTAGGCTTGGGTTGGGATTACAGGGAATGTATTAAAATAGAAGTTGCATGATGTGAACGTTTTGGGTATTCTTTTGGATTTATTTATTGTTAAGTCTTAAATCAGAAGAATAAAAAGCTGAAGGACCATTTTGTAAAAATAATAAGATTATGAAAGACTGTTGTGTTATAGAAGTGTTTTACTTGCGATGCGGATGATTTACAAAGGAGAAAGGATTAGGCACAAATGAAGTGAGGTATGGAAAATGTTGAGATGTGAAGGATTGTACCGTGTTTTGGTATTGGTTTGGAATCACAAGGAGCTATTATGAACGAATAAGTTCAAGTTATTTAGCAAATCGAGAGTGATAGTTCAACTAAAGTTGGGGAGGAGATATTTAGTGAAATAAACTCGAGTAATATGTGTATGAATGATTGTGAGAAACCTGGTATGTGGTGAAAGGTTATGTGTGGAGAATGTACGAGTGAGTATTGGTATCAACTGCCAAGATAAATGTGTCAACTGGCATGTTTTATGAAGTTAGAACTAGGAAGCATCTGATGGAAGTCTTTTCGGGGATTTCGGATGAAGAGTACCGCTTGGTCATTAAAGTTGTTGGGGCATGTAGTTGTAAGATGGAGTAATGATATGGCTATTATCGAAACAGAATGTCGGAATGGTATTGGGTGTTTACCCAAAGTGATTTTGATTGTGTGAGTTGCTTCCTATGATAGAAAGATTGGACTTAAGAATGTAATCATATTGCAGGTTCAATAGAGTTATCACTTTTGAGGTTCAATACTTTGGTGCGTGACTGTATTGTGGTTGTGCGATGAGATAGTGAGATGAGGAAGTGATAGCATTCTATACCGAAGAAACGTGTAAGTCAAGGATGTAATAATGGACTGCCGTAGTTATTGTAGTATTTAATAGTAACGAGTATGCTTAAGTTATGGTATATGTGGAAATTTCAGGTAGTACATGTTAATGTTATTTTGAGACCTGGAGAGTGAGTTGTGATGAAGATGGGGTAAAAGGAAGACTCGTGTTCTTCTCAATCCCATTGGTTTTAGGTGAAGAGAATACTGTAACCGTTAAGCTATAGTATTGGAGTATTATGTAGATACATCGAATGTAGTTCTCGGTGTTACGAGGATTTGGCTAGAAATCGTAACTGACGTTTTTAGAAAAAGAAAAAAAAAACTGTCTTTTAGAACTGTAGCTGTGTGGTGGATATTCCGTGCAAACAAGAAAGAAATGATAAAGATATGATAGACTAAGAAGTAGTCAAACATGGATTTGATGATAACAATTACTCTAAGAAGATTGGTTTACAAGTTGGATCTCCCACCAGAGTTGGAAGGGGTTCATAATACCTTCCAAGTATGATATCTTCGGAAGTGTCTGGCCGAAGAGGAAGATGTGATTCCACTCACTGATGTGAGAATTGATGAAAAGAGCTGCTGTGTAGAAGAACCAGAGGCAATTTTGGAAAGATCGGTTAGAAAGCTACGTAGTGGTAAAGAGGTAGCTATGTTGAAAGTACAGTGGAAACACCATAGAGGTGCTAATGTAACTTTAGAGTCAGAAGAGAGTATGAAGGTTAGGTATCCTCATTTGTTTACCTGACTTTGATTTCGAGGACGAAATCATTTTCAAGTTGGGGAGTATTGTAACATCCCGAACTTTCGTTGTATTATTTTGTGAATTACAAATTAACTTGGGGTTAAGTTTGTAATTGTTTAAAAGTGTTACTTGAGATAGATTTTCATTTTGAGGGTTGGTTGTGCAATTCCTTGAAAGTTAGAGGTTTACTTGGTAAGAGTCCTATGACTCATGTTTAAATTAAGTGAGGTGTCAATTAGTTAGTTAATATAGACTAAGCGTGTGAGTGTATTTTGTGTATGGTGTGTGTGTTTCTCGGTTTGGAGAGAAAGAAAGCCGTGAGATAGAGAGATCGAGAAAAGAGAAAGGGAAGAAGAACAACTGCAAACATCTGATTTTGGTGTTTAATCTTGAAGAATCAAAAGGTAATCATCTCATTAAAATTCTTCATCTTTTAGTTAAAAAGCTTTATATGGAGTTTTAGTCGGGTTTTTGGTAAATCTTGATGTTTATGAGAATCTGAGTTTTTGGGTATGTTAAGATGAAGTTATTAAACATATCTGCACATTATCAGAAACATGCATAGAGTAAAAGTACAAAATCTGGGTTTAAGAATGAACAGAGTGGATTGAGACTTGGATGAACATCATCGAAGTCGCAACCTTGAGTTGCGACATTCATGATTGTCGCAATAGACCGTTGCGACTTGGCTTTGGAGTCGCAACAGTTGGTTGCGATTTGGAGTGAAATCGCAATGGTGGGTTGCGACTTGGCACTGTAGTCGCAACAGTTGATTGCGACTTGGAGTTGAGATCGCAATAGAAGACTGCGACTTGGGTTGGAATCGCAATGCTGAGTTGCGATTTGGAGTTGGAATCGCAACAGTTGGTTGCGACTTGGCTTAGTGCACTGCGATTTAAGATGTGGTTTTTAGAGATTAAGGATTCTTAGTTGTGGAGGGTTCTGTTTTAGATGTTAATATCAGTATATCTGTAAATTGAATATTACAGTAAACTGTGGTAGTGAAGAAAGGAGTCCCTTACAAGTTAAAAAGGATTAAAAGAAGTGATAACGCATCAGGTGAGTTTATTCAACTCTCTTTAAAATTCAGTAATTAATATTGAAATAAATGTTTTATATGTATGCTTGAATATGTTTATAAAGACTTGATTAAGTCAGGGATAAGTCCAAGAGGGCGATTAAAAGTTATGCTATAATGATCCCCGTGCTAAATTGCTATGAGGGGATAATTAAGAAGTTGATGAACCAGGGTTATTAATATTCCTTATAATGAATATGATTATCTGTTATATGCAATCTGTTATATGATTATGAACTCTAAATACGATTGCGAAGCCAAATTAAGATAAATTATAAAGGCCTATCTATGAGTCCGAAATGTAGATAACATTTGAGATGTTGATCCCCGTACTAGATTACAGAGAGGGGATAGTCAAGAGATTGAGATGAGGAGTTATTAATATTCTTTATTTTGGTATATATAGAATATGCTCAGAGAAATGATATATTGTATGCCGGACGCATATAGTAGTATCGATTATTATATTTATATATTATGTGCTTTTACTAAAAATAGGCATCCGGTCATCGGGGGCACCTGGGTACGGTATAATGGGAACCGATTACTTGCCATTGACCAAAAAGGGATGTAATTTTTAGTAATTGGGTGTACCTTGAATCATTGAGGGTCCCGGTTGAGTATCGCGATATTATAATCCCATTGGGACCATTGATTCTGAGGTGGAATGTGGAATAGGCAGATTTTGATTTGTAATTCCCATTTCGATTTTGGAAGATCGGAGATTTCCATTATTATAGGGAAGATCGAAGATTTCCCAGTGATGAGAGGAAGCTTAGAGATAGGCATAAAGTAATTTGTAATCTCTACTTCCTGATTAAGAAATAGGCAGGTTTTGACTTGCAATTTCTTGTGTAAAGAGTATTAACTGTGAATCTGGGATGATTCATAGTAAACTCTTAAATTTGTTGTTATGATTAGATGAGTTAGTCGTAAGTATGGGAGTGGGGTAGATTCCCCGATTTTGGAAAGGAGTTGTTGTACGGTAAGATGAGTGAGAACAGTTTTGAGTTATCTGTTCATATTTTAATTATTAAATTTTATTTTGATTTGAGTATTCTCACTAGGCGAAAGCCTAATGTTTCAAGTTGAATCTTCTTACCAGGTACAAGCTCCGGGAAGTAGCGGGAATGAGAGAAGAGAACTTTTGGAAAGATTCAGACTTAGAGATAACGGAGGATCTAGTTATTCTTTGAAGCTTTTGGGACGGTTGTTTAGATAACTTGATTAATCTGATTGTCATGACATGATTAGATTAATAAGTTATTTAAGTATTGTTGTTTGTACATAGAAACCTTACTTTTGATCCTCAGGTTATATAAGTTTGAAGTTTTTGATCATAACTTGTAGTAAATTTTAAGGTTTAAATTGACCCTGTTTTTGGGGTGTTACAGTTGGTAACCCGCAAAGTTGTCAAGTATAACAACTTCTTCTGTTGCCAACGACGGAAGTCCGAACCCTTGAATTTCTCGGGTTTCTCAACATGATTTTTCAACAATGATTGATCCATCGCTCCTTAACGAAATTTTTTGTCTTAGATTGTTAGGAGTAATCAATCATATATCTGTATTATGTATACAATTGGACAGAAAATTGAAAAGAAGAAAAGAATTTCTTGTATAAAACTTTGTTTTTACATCATAGACAAACAACAAACTATGAACAACAATTAAATCTTACTTGATACGAAGATTCTTTGAAGATATCGGAATTGATTGAGGCCTGCAATTACGTAGTGTCCCAAGACAAAATTTCGCCGGTGGTACGGGCGTTGTCTAGAGGATACAACAATCAAATTCAAGTTTGTAACTTGAATCTATCGAACCATCATCATGTTTGGCGAAGAACGAGAAGGAGAGAAACCCCAGAAATTATTGAGAAAATCGTCTGAAAATCTTGTCCAAAACGAATGAGAATGTTGTGGTATTTATAGTTTGCTCTGACCAACCGACAGAAACTGTCAGACCATCCGCGCGACTTTCGGCGCTAGTCAACCCGCGCGGTAATGCGCGCCGCTTTCTGTCTTCCAAATTCGACAGAGTCCCGCACGCCTTGTGGCGCGGTTCAAGTGGCGCCGTAGTGCGCGCCGTGCACTGTTCCATGTCCATCCAGTGTCCTGCGCGACTCTTCCCGCGGCTTGGGTCGCGCCGTGTTCCGCGCCAGATTCTGCACACATATTCACACTCGTTCTTCAATCGTTGAATCTCGACCCCATCGAGACCCCAAGAGCCCCAAGGCCCAATCTTTGACATTAAATATGTATATTCATGTCAAAGAGAGCCCACCAAGAACACGACACACCAAGCCCAAGCAATTAAATGATTCATTTAATGCTCTCAAGTTTGAGTTTATTAAGTGTTCTAAACTTTGCCTTGGCTCCTATGTGGGACAAGTTTTCTCACCTCTTCACTAAGTTCCAACAAACTTTTCTGCCATCGAGACTGCCTTAGAATCCTCAAGCTCCAACCTCCCTCGGATAACTGTGAAGACTCCTTCATTTGGTATTGGTCCCTCGACGGAATTTATTCCGTCAAGTCTAGCTACCGAGTTATTACGGAGTTAATCGCCCCGTCAAATCATCTCTTTGTTGATGGAGATTGGAATATTTTTTGGAATGCCAATATCCCTTGCAAGATAAAATTCTTTGTTTGGCGCGCCATTAGAGATGTCTTTCCCACACGAAGCGCCCTTAAATCGAGGGGCGTTAGGATCTCGGACATTTGTCCGCTTTGCAATCGCAACGAGGAAAACGTGTGGCACGCCTTGATAGGTTGCCTATTGGTTCGCCAATCTTGGGAAGAAGCGGGTCTTGGAGATGCCGTAGAGGATATTGCCTCTCTGTCCAACTCTTTCCATGAGCTTGCCTTCAAATTCCTCCATGTCAACCCCAACAACACCCGAGTTTTGTTCCTCGCGCTTTTATGGAGTTTATGGTACCGTCGTAACGAGGTGATTTGGCAAGACGACCCCCATGTCCCGTCTAAAGTGGTTCACCGCGCTAGGCAAATTTTATCGGATTGGATCGACTTTAAAACTCCAACTTCTCAAACGCCTAGCCCGTCGGGCCTCTCTTTCCCATCTCGTTGGCACCCGCCTCGGCGTGGGTTTCTCAAGTGCAATGTGGATGCTGCGGTTTTTGAATCAGACTTTAAAGCGGGGGTCGGTGCCGTCCTCCGCGACAACTCGGGTGCCTTCATTTCGGCCCTTGCCTCCCCCTGCAACTTCCTCCTTTCGTCTAGAGAAGGTGAAGTCATCACTATACGCGAAGCTCTTAGTTGGATTTTGGGGCGATACGATAGCCATGTTATCCGACGCCAAGGTTGTGGTAGATGCGATTTTATAATTCTCACGTCGACAACTCGGAGTTTGGAGATATAATCAGCCCGATAGTGGTCTCTTTCCCTTTTCCTTAAAAAAAAGAAATTGCTATAAATAACTATTTTTAAGTTGTTTTCATTTTTTAGTCAGAATTTATATTATTTCCATATTTAGTAGGATTGTCAATTTTGTATAAAAACAAACCAACTAATTGCATACCAATCGTATCAATTTAATTGGTACCAACTTAGTTGCTACCAATATAATTGGTTGATAGTACCGTACAACTATCTAAACTTGGTTGGTACGTGGTATTAGAAGCCGTGTACCACGGTAATACCGTACCGTACCGACATATTTATTTATTTATTAAAGTTTAATTATAATACAACATATTTTGGTTTTAAATTTTGAATTTTCTTGTTTTAGGCTTTGCAAAAACTATAGTACAAATAGATATATACAATTTGATTGAATTTGTTCCCCTAACCCTAACAACCGTAGTAATTTGTCCGCACCTCTATGGTCTATGGTCCATCGACGCTTCTCAATGGTCGTTTGTAGTAGACTTTAGTGAATGTTTGTATTATATGAAATTATTTGAATGATTGTATTGGTAGGATAAGTGGTACAACACATATCAACATATAATGTGAATGTTCGAGGATAGTTTTAGTGTATCTAGACTTAGTTGGTAAATATGTCAATTTGAAAAGAAAAAAAAACTCTAACTTCAACCGTAAAAATTTGGTACCAATTTAATTGATAATTACGTACCAATTATAATTGGTTGGTACATGGTATGTGAAAAAAAAACATGGTACCGTACCATGTTCGGCCCTAATATTTAGTCAAGATTTGCACAAATATTTTTCTATGTAAATTTTTGTTTTTTACCCAAAAAAAATATTAAAGTTTATTAAAAAAATGTGTAAACTTTTTGTATTTTAAATACTTAATTTTTATATTTTCTATAATATAATAATAAAAAAGTTAGAAAAATATTACATAGAAAAGTTTACACGGAAATATTTTATGAAATCAACTTTTAAAACTTATTGTTTAAGAAAATTTAAAATAAAAATAAGTTTTAATTTAATTCATATTTTGAAAACATAAAGATAAACTACAGTAAAATAATTGAAGAACATTAAATACATGGATAGAAAGTCGATGAAACAAATGTTTGAAAGCTTACTTTTAAAGAAGATAACAATGTAATAAATGAAGGTGACCTTTTAATTTAATGAAATATACGATATGAGAAAGTATAAATGTTTATATTTCAGCAATTATTATCAAAAGGCTAAGAAAACCGGTAAAATATAATAAACTGGCATTTTATTAAATTTGGTTGTGTATTTAAATTAACTGATACAATATGATGTATTTTGATTTTGATATCGAGAACTTGAATTTTTAATCATGTCTTTTTGTTTTATGATTTTGTGTGGATTGAATTGTATGAATGGCCCTCGTTAAACGAGTTGTATAGGTTTGTGTTGAGTCTGGGCTACAATAATCCCTTCTTAACGTTTATAAAAGCTTCCTATAAGGCTGTTATAGAGCCTTATAAGCCCACATAAAAAGGTTTTGTGTGTGTAGGGTGCTACCTTAACAAAGGTTTTAAAAGGAAAAGTTCTAACGACGGATAAGGATTTTCTGTTGGTTATCAATATTTTAGATAATTATACTGTATTAGTAGACTAAATATTTATCATATATTTAAACATGTTCATCAATTATTTGTCAGTTAGTTTTATGTTACTCAAAAACGTTCATTCTCTTATTATTGGTCAAGATCAAGGTGTTTTTCTGTTTTGTGTAATATATGAAAGACGATGTTGGATGCAAGCTCGGCAAGAGTGGCTCGAATTGGAGTCGGAAAAAACAGCGTTGGCTAGGCAAAAGGCGAAGGTAAATTGGGCGAAACAAGGAGACGAAAACTCAAAATTCTTCCACGCGGCAATAAAAAAAAGGAGAAAGGAAAAACGCGATACGAGGGGTCAATATCGACGCGGAATGGTCGGAGGAGCCAAGAAGAATAAAAGACTTTGTTTTCGAATTCTTTAAAAAGAAATTTGCGTCTCAAAAGTTGGATAGTGCAAAAATCGAAAGCCGACTCTTCAAGAAACTTTCCGTAGAAGAAGCGGAAAATCTTGAAAAACCATTTTTGGAGGACGAAATATGGGTTGCGGTTTCTCTTTGTGGTAATAACAAATCACCGGGCCCGGATGGTTTTACGTTCACTTTCATCAAGAAGTTTTGGTCGTTACTAAAGAGTGACTTGGTGGCGGCTATCTCTCGGTTTTAGGAGACCTCAGAAATAAATGGTGGTTGCAACTCCTCTTTTCTTGCACTCATTCCAAAGAACGCAAATCCTGTGAGCTTGGATGAATACCGACCTATTAGTTTGATTGGGGTGTACTATAAGGTAATCTCGAAAATATTGGCGGAAAGGATGAAAGTAATCATGGGATCTCTCATTAGTCAAACCCAAAGCGCGTTCCTAAAGGACCGATTCATTCTTGATGTGTTTTAATAGCAAACGAGACCGTAGAGTTCTTACGCCACAGTAAAAAGAAAGGATTTATCTTCAAAGCCGACTTTGAAAAAGCCTACGATAGCGTAGAATGTCCCTTCCTCTTTGATGTGATGGAGTTTATGCGATTCGGAAAAAAGTGGAGAAGTTGGGTGAAGGCTTGCTTATCCTCATCCAGGATCTCGATGTTAGTCAATGGAGCTACAACAAACGAATTTAGAATGGAAAGGGGTCTTCGACAAGGAGACCCGATGGCTCCGTTTTTGTTCTTGATCGTGGCCGAAAGCTTGAACGTTCTCATCTCGGAAGCCAAAAGCAAAGGGCTTATTGAAGGAATCAAAGTTGGAATCGGAGAAGTGGAGGTTTCACATATCCAATACGCGGACGATGCGATATTTTTTGGCAATTGGAAGGTATCAAATCTCAAGAACTTAATGAAAATTCTAAATTGATTCCATGTGGTGTCCGGGCTCAAAATAAACATAATTAAGAGTAAACTTTATGGTATGGTATTAACGAATCCGAGATCCAAACGTGGGCCAATGGTTTAGGTTGTGGATGTGGTACTTTGCCTTTCATGTACCTTGGCCTTCCGGTGGGGGCGGTCATGCGGAATATTGATAGTTGGAAACCGGTGGTAGAAAAGTTAAAGAACAAATTGGCATCGTGGAAAGCGAGGATGATTTCCTTCGGTGGACGATTGACATTGGTGAAATCCGTTCTTGGAAGTATGTCTTTATACTATTTCTCGATGTTCGGAGCTCCGAGAGGTGTGATTAGAGAGACCGAGATGGTGAGGAGTAAGTTCTAATGGGGGGAGGGTCGGGTAACGTGGAGAATGAAAAGCAAGGAATTTCGTGGGTAAAGTGGGAAAAAATTCTTTCGGATCATAGCAAAGGGGGGTTAGGGTGTATCGACCCTGACCATTTTGAAAGGTTTTATGTCTTATGTTAAGTTTTAATAAAAGTGGAAGTTGAGGGGCTAGTTGGTAAATATGGGATAGAGTATAAATGGGCACAAAACCCTATGTAGCATTTCTATTCCTGATTGTATTTGGCGGCTGAATAGAGGAAGAAGGAAAGAAAGAACAAGACGGAGGAAGGGAGAAAGAAAGAAGAAAGAGGAAAGAGAGATAGATCAAGTAAGAATAAATTTCAGATTATTGGAGAGGAAAGGAAGGTGTTCTTCATTCTCAATCGAGCAGGTAACCTCTTCTCTTCATCCTTAATCTGTGGAATGTTGTTAAGATGAGTATCTTTTGGGGTTTTGTTAAAAGTTGAGTTTGAAGCTAAATGGGAGAGATTAAGCGTCAAATCATGTTTTTTGCAGCTAAGGTTTCAGTATTAGTTGAGCTTAGTGATCTTAATATTGTTGCTAATCTTTAATCCGTGAGATTTCGTTCGTATCTTTGATTTCTCGGTCCAAATAGGAGTCAGGTCGGCGTCCGAAAATTCCTCTGTACGTCCGGACACATCGAATCGTTTGAATGTTTCCGGATGCGGAAACTGTCCGGATAAGAAGAGTATCCGGTATGTATTTGTCCGGTAAGTATAAGCGTCCGGTAAGTAGGAAGTACCCGGGACTTAGTGTTGTCCGGAATGTTGCGTCGTCTGGAAAGTAGGGTTGTCCGGAAAGATTCGTGTCCGGAAAGTTGGGTAATTAGCTTATGATTTGTCTGTTCATTCAGGGAAATCGTTTGGGAGTTGGGAACATACTAGAAAAGAGAAGTAAGAGCATCAGGTGAGTTTTCTAACTAAAATGCGCGACTTTAATGTGTTTTCTAAAGCGAGTACATGAGGAGAAATGCCATGTTTTATTGCTTTAATTGCATGAAAGTTGTTTAAAGTTTTATATGGGATGTATGCATACATTGATTGAGATGTAAATTGGCTAAGTCGGGGGGGGGGGGGGGGGTGGCCCGCCAGCTCGTGCCGGGAGGTGTGACCCGTTTATGCCAGGGAGGTGTGACCCTATACGGCAGCATGAGACTGACTCGTTGTCACCCTAGGGTGACTTCAGGGTGCCAATTTACGAGGGGCGGACCTTTATCCGTGAATGATTTTTATATGGACAGATTTATGAATGATTTATGTTGAAAAATTATAAACTGTTTTTAAATGCTTTGATAACTGTCAAGAGGGACTCACTAGACCTCATGGTCTAACCCTCGCATTTTCAAATTAAAACCTTTTCAGGAAAACAGGTAACGGAAGGCTCTGGCAAGTGAGCAGGGAGGTTAGCGAGAAAGTTCGATAGTGTAGCGACACTAATATTTAGTTTAGACATTATTCTCAGTTGTGTAGGGTGATTCCGCTAACCAGATTTTGATATGATGTAAGGAAATTTTGGGACCCGTTCTTGGGGATATTCCCTTTTATAAGAATTGCATGCTTAAATTGTTTGGGTTGTTATAATTGGTATCAGAGCCATAGTTTAAGGGATTTAGGTGACCGGACGGGCCTAAACTTAAACTTTGGAGTAGAGATCACAACTGAGAATCAGGAAATGCGTTAGGATGGCGCTATTGTAAATGTAGGACTAATAGGGTACCGAGGACAGTCATGTAAGGTAAGCTTGGGATTACACCTGACTAGTGTAATTGTGAACTTACAGGTACATGTATGTGCTTGACCTGCCCTGTTATTTCGAAGTTGTAGTCTTAAGCTAGTTTATATGTCGTGTTCCAGTAATCTGGAACGTCAGCAAGATCCCTGAGGGATAGACTGAGACCCTTTGTTGGGGAAGGTTCTTGAGAGGTCATTTATGATGTGATGTATGTATACATCAAAGATACGAAATGTTGTTTAGAATGTTATGAGTCGTCTAGAGATAGATCTTCGTGGATTCGAAGAGGATGAAGGATTGATTTTGAGTAAGACTCCTATTTCAGGAGAGTCCCAGTTCTGGAGATCGTGGGATAGATTAGTTGTGACGGTAAGGAAGGACAGGGTAGAAATCTTGAAAGTGTTAATGGAGTCCTAACTTCTTAGTCGAGCTTTCAATGGCAGGATCAATGAAATAAGATACCTATAGTGAATGGAAAACATGTAGGAGTAGAAAGTGAGATAGTCGATCAAAACGAAAATAGTATGAAATGGTTGAGTAAGTGAGATGTGGAACGTACGTACAACAAGTTATTGCATGACCGGGAAGGCGACCAATGGTCAAAGGTAGAGTGTCAAGGATAAGTTGCTTGAGTAAAACGGTTGACCTTGTTAGAGTGAGTAGCCTTCAATTGCAAGTGGAGTCTCATGCATGGCGTTCTTATATGTAACATGAAGTTTTCACGATTTAAGGTGAATAGGTAAATATCAATTTTTGATCGAAAATGAGTCAGAATGTGCAAGCGTATATTTAAAGAAAAGGTAATTTCATTCACATTGCATAATGAAATTTTGAGCTTAACGATTTGTAAAGTATTTCACACTTTTCATGACAAGTTAAATTGTTACAAAAAGGTCAAGAAAGCGTTTGCCAGCAAAACTTTTATAATCAAAATGAGTATTGACCGGTTAATGACATATAATAGAGTGCGAGAACCGACTGGTTTACTTGGTGTCGGTAATTTCTTTCAGGATTGTGTTGTATGAAAGGATTTTCATTCAATGTAATTCTGTCGTAATAACCTCGTTCGGATTGAGTAAGATTAAGGTTCACGGGAAGATGCATGCAAACGATTCTCGAATCGTTGAGTAGGGCATTGAAGTCATGAAAATGTTGGGGTCTTGTGTACCCAAGTTGTTCCATGTGTTGTTCATTTTAAATTGATAAAATTGCAAAAATGATTTATTTACCGCGTTGTCATGCATGAAGGCTATGAACTCACTAGGTCGTAGGGTATACATTTTAAGCTGAGGAAGAACTTCTAGAGTGGGGAGGTGTTGGACAAATCAGGGGAGAATGTTTGTAGTTTTGGTATTTGTGTTCAAGGGAGAGGTGAGCAGTGGAAGGGTCGGAAGTGGACTTTAGTGTCGGTTGTAGGAGGGTCTGTACCCTTGTGCGGTGACTGGAAATACAGTTGCCGAGGGACGGTTGTGTTCAGGGGAAGGACTAGAAGTCGTCAAGGTGTTGGTATTAGCAACTCGTTATGAATAGTGTTGTATAGTATGAATGAAATATCCTCAACGTCGAATAAGAGTTTTAAAGAGATCTTGTAATGTTGACGTTACGCGAGTGAGTTGAAGTGAGGACGGCGGGGTGTGAATTTGAATATGATATGTTGGGAGGATTAGATTCAGTAAGGGACCCTTGTTGAAAAATAGATTAAGGAAGTATCAACAGGTCATCTATTGACATGAAAGTCGGCAGTTGTGTAAGGTGTATGAGGCCGAAGTCTTGAATCAGAAGGTTGAAAGTCGAAGGACCACCTTGTAGGGGTGTTAAGATAGTGAAAGACGGTTGTTTTAGATAAGCGTTTTACTTATGAGGTGGATGGTTCGTAAAGGATGAAGTACTTAGCACAAAAGAAGTGAGCGTATAGATTATGTCGATATGTGAGAAAATGTGCCTTGTCGATATAATGGTTTGGAATCTCAAGGAGCTAGCAAGAAACGAGTATGTTAGAGTTAATCAGGAACTTGTAAGTTGTGGTTCAACTAGAGCTGGAGAGAGACGGAGTAGCGAGATTGACTCGGTTATTTATATGAGAGATCATGAGAGTAAGTTTGAGTTGCGTACGAATGACCATGGGAGACCTGGTCTGCAGTAAGATGTTATGGGTGGAGAATGTAAGGATGAGTAGTGGCATCAATTGCCAAGGTAAATGTATCAGTCAGTGTTGTAGTAATGTGATGTTAGAAAGGGAAAGCCTTGTCAAAGATTTCGGTTGAGGTGTTCGATTTGCTAATCAAGCTATTGGGGTACATGGTTTGTAAGTGGTCGTGTGATATGTCTGTTATCGGAATAGAATGTCGGAGCGATAGTGGATGGTTACCCAAAGGAGAAACCAAGTGTTTTTGGTTGTGTGAGTCGCTAAGTAAGTATATTTTTGGAATCTCTGGAGGTTTAAAGAAGATGTTGGATGGTTAGTCAAATATATGGGGTAGTAGGTGCGAAATCCTTAAAGGATGTGAATTATTTCTTAAGTGTGAAGGAATTATCCGAGAATGTAATAGTTGGAGATCAAGGGATGTGTAGTAACTTCGAACACTGGTGTCGTTTTAAGATGACTTGGTTGAAGGCCTTAAGTTAGAACTTTGGTGCAACTGTTTGGTTATGCATAGTATGAGGAAGTGTTATCAACATGTGGAAAGGTCGGAAGAGAGAGACAAGTAATGTTAGTGGGCGGTGCTCCACGCTAGCGTGGGGAGGTGAAGATCGTATGTCGGAATAAGTGAGTAGGTTGGAAGTAGTAAGCTTGATAGTAACATCGAGAGGTGGATTAGTGTGTGTGGATTGTCATCAGTAGTGTGCGAACTCCTAGAATGAGTATAGAGGAAAAGGATTCGTGCATGTCTTTGTGCGGGAAAGAAGTGGAAAAGGGCAGTTGAATGAGCTGAGTTGGTGATGTTGTTCAAACGAACTGGTCGTTCGGTGTAAGCTATTAAGAACAGTAGGGTGTGATCATGGTTACTCCGCCTAGTTGAGTGGGAGTAACCGAAGTTATGTTATATGACGGGACGCTTGTGGCAAGCAGTGAGAAATTGGTGAGCCTTCAGGTTAAGTCAATTCGGATAGGTGGGCACTTCAATGAGGAATTATGGAGGTTTCCTACTATTAGGCACGTTAAGTGTGAAATAATGAAGTGGTGAGAACGTACAAATTAGTTGTCGAGTTGTAGCTGATGTGATTCGGGAAGGGAATATGATCTGCATAGACGTATGTCGGTTGGAATAAGTGATCTAGAGTTACATGTAACCCGATGAGGGAACTCTTAGGTGTGAGTTCGTCGGGATGTGCAAGGGTGACCTTGTGCCAAGTGGTCAAGTGAGTGATTGTCCTGGTTTTTTATTCTCGTTGTAGTGGCGGGGAATTTCCGCCAAGTTCCTTCTTTCAAGGAAGTAAAGAGGTACGAGAGACCGTAAGTAGACGTGTTGTAAAACTGTGAGTCCCGATGTGGGGACGGAAGCGAGCAAATGGAGGCGCGGTTGGCCTTGGATTTACTAGTGGTATGTAAGCGAGTATAGTATTCGGAGAGGTTGCAAGTAAATAGTACAAGATGGCACGACATGGCAAAGAGGTGACTCGACGAGGGCGGTTCCAAATTTCCAATGTATGGTGTACGGTTATGTTTCCCATCAGAACGGTTTGGGGTGACCGAGTAGAACTGAGCTGGTTGGATTGAAAAACATAAGGCTTTTGAGCCTTGAAGTTTGAGAGAAAGGTAAGGTGGACTAAGTCCGTGGATCCGTCGAAATTATGAAAGTTGATTAGATAGTGTACGATCTTGAGGTACTCGATGAGATTTTGAGAAGAAAGTCATAGTGTGATTGTACGTCTCTTTTGTGGAGAGCCGATGTGAGAAGTGAGATGATGGCGACCTTGCGAGAGATGCAGACGATAAAAAGTTGACTTTTGTCATTAGTGAGCGAGTTAGAGCAGCGGCATACAAGTAAGACTGGTTAGAGGAATTAAAGAGTGTTCATCCGACATTTCATGTCTCAGACTTAATGAAGCGTTTGTCAGATGCCGAGGTGGCTGTTCCTTTGGGGGACATCAGTATAGATGAGGAGTTGACTTACGTAGGAGAACCGATTGAAATCGTAGACAGTAAAATACGAAAGTTGAGGAACAAAGAAGTTCGGTTAGTGAAAGTTCAGTGGAGGTATCATCAAGGGCGAGAGGCTACTTGGGAAGTGGAAGCGGATATGAAGTCCCGGTACCCTCACCTTTTTGATAATGGAATTCCGGGGACGGAATTCTTTTGAGGGGGAAGTGTTGTAACGACCCATACCATTTTGAAAGGTTTTATGTCTTATGTTAAGTTTTAATAAAAGTGGAAGTTGAGGGGCTAGTTGGTAAATATGGGATCAAGTATAAATGGGCACAAAACCCTATGTAGCATTTCTATTCCTGGTTGTATTTGGCGGTTGAATAGAGGAAGAAGGAAAGAAAGAACAAGAAGGATGAAGGGAGAAAGAAAGAAGAAAGAGGAAAGAGAGATAGATCAAGTAAGAATAAATTTCAGATTATTGGAGAGGAAAGGAAGGTGTTCTTCATTCTCAATCGAGCAGGTAACCTCTTCTCTTCATCCTTAATCTGTGGAATGTTGTTAAGATGAGTATCTTTTGGGGGTTTTGTTAAAAGTTGAGTTTGAAGCTAAATGGGAGAGATTAAGCGTCAAATCATGTTTTTTGCAGCTAAGGTTTCAGTATTAGTTGAGCTTAGTGATCTTAATATTGTTGCTAATCTTTAATCTGTGAGATTTCGTTCGTATCTGTGATTTCTCGATCCAAATAGGAGTCAAGTCGGCGTCCGGAAAGTCCTCTGGACGTCCGGACACATCGAATCGTTTGAATGTTTCCGGATGCGGAAACTGTCTGGATGAGAAGAGTATCCGGTATGTATTTGTCCGGTAAGTATAAGCGTCCGGTAAGTCTAGTGTCCGGTAAGTAGGAAGTACCCGGGACTTAGTGTTGTCCGGAATGTTGCGTCGTCCGGAACGTAGGGTTGTCCGGAAAGATTCGTGTCCGGAGAGTTGGGTAATTAGCTTATGATTTGTCTGTTCATTCAGGGAAATCGTTTGGGAGTTGGGAACATACTAGAAAATAGAAGTAAGAGCATCAGGTGAGTTTTCTAACTAAAATGCGTGACTTTTAATGTGTTTTCTAAAGCGAGTACATGATGAGAAATGCCATGTTTTATTGCTTTAATTGCATGAAAGTTGTTTAAAGTTTTATATGGGATGTATGCATACATTGATTGAGATGTAAATTGGCTAAGTCGGGGGGGGGGGGGGGGGGGTGGCCCGCCAGCTCGTGCAGGGAGGTGTGACCCGTTTATGCCAGGGAGGTGTGACCCTATACGACAGCATGAGACTGACTCGTTGTCACCCTAGGGTGACTTCAGGGTGCCAATTTACGAGGGGCGGACCTTTATCCGTGAATGATTTTTATATGGACAGATTTATGAATGATTTATGTTGAAAAATTATAAACTGTTTTTAAATGCTTTGATAACTGTCAAGAGGGACTCACTAGACCTCATGGCCTAACCCTCGCATTTTCAAATTAAAACCTTTTCAGGAAAACAGGTAACGGAAGGCTCTGGCAAGTGAGCAGGGAGGTTAGCGAGAAAGCTCGATAGTGTAGCGACACTAATATTTAGTTTAGACATTATTCTCACTTGTGTTGGTTGATTCCGCCAACCAGATTTTGATATGATGTAAGGAAAATTTGGGACCCGTTCTTGGGGATATTCCCTTTTATAAGAATTGCATGCTTAAATTGTTTGGGTTGTTATATAGGGGTGGGAAGTCTACAATTAGCAAATTGGGGCCTCCTAAGGAAATGATAGTTGAGATTCTTGAATGACAAAAACGGGTGGTGGGTAAAAGTTATTCAAGGGATTTATGGGCTGGATGGGGGTTTATGGGATAATTTGGTAGTAGTGAGGAGTAATACGGTATGGGGAAGCATAATCAAAATAGGGAAAGAGGTGGAGAAGTTTGGAATAGATTTTAAGGCAACATTCGGGATAGAGTTGGGTGATGGCAAGGACACTCGCTTTTGGAATGATCGATGGGTCGAAAACAAGGAACTTGGAGATAGGTTTAAACGTTTACTTAGACTGGAGATGGATACGGAAGTGAAGGTGGCAGATAGAGGAGGGTGTAGGGATGGAGAATGGGAATGGAGATGGAATTGGAGGCGGGAACCGAGAGGAAGAGAGGCGGGGGAATTAGAGGAGTTGTTGCAAGTCTTAGAAGGGAGACGTCCCAAACGGGAAAATAAGGACAAATGGAGATGGTCGGGAACAACGGATGGAAGATTTACGGTGCAGGAATTTCGGAGGATTCTCGAAGAAGCAAATGGAGAGTCGGGACAGAATGTGGGAGAGACAAAATGGCCGAAGGTGGTTCCGTTGAAAGTCGGTATCTTTGTGTGGCGGGCTTCACTTGGAAGAATACCATGCCGGGAGGTGCTTGATAGAATGGGGGTGGATTTACACTCTACACTTTGTCCCAATTGTGACAACGCCGTGGAATCAATTGATCACGCCTTAGTCTCCTGCCAAGAGGTAAAAAATGTGTGGTCGAAGGTCTATCGGTGGTGGGGCAAAGACATTGGGCGATTAGAAAATCTAAATGATATCCTAAACAACGAAAGTGAAGGCGGAAAAGAGTGATGGACAACGGTGAAATGGAACTTTCTATACCTCATTTGGGCTCACCGAAACAGGACGATTTTCAAAGGTGAAACAAAGAAGGTTGGGGAAAAATTCTTCGAGTTCCAACTATGTAGTTACGAATAGATTAAACATAGAAGACTCACGCAAAATACGGAATGGAGATCGTGGATGATGGTACCGTCGGAGAATCGCTAAAGCGTTCAGAGAGCGAAGCATCGAGAGGTGGAATTGTTTCGATGTTGTTTGAAAATTGCTGCAGGCGCTGGTTCGATACATCAGTCTGCACATATCGTGGTTTGGGTGATGTTTCGTTGGCGATGTGGGCTGGTTATGCTGTCTTGCAGCGTGCTTCAGATCAAGGATGAAATTGACTGCTTGCAGGAGCTGATTGGGACCAGCTGCTGCTTGTTTCAGCTTAATGTTGTTCCTGGACAGCAGGCTGATTCAACACGGCTGCTGCACCAGTGCCGCTGTATGCGGATGAGGATGCTTCAAATTTTGGCTTTGTAGGTTCGTAAAGCTGCGGTAATTAAGTTGTTGGGTTGGGATTCAACTGTTGGATTGGGTCCAGGTTTGGGCGATATGCAGATGTCATTAAGCTACTACCATTAAACTGTTGGTTCACTTGTTATTGGGGTCGGCCGGATGGGGTTTCAATTGTTGGGTTTGGTCCAGGCTTGGTTTATGCTCATACCATTAAGCTATTGCCATTAAGCTACCATCAAGCTGCCATTAAGCCGCTGGTTGGAAAACTTGTTGTTTGGGGCCTGCTGGATGGGGTTCAATTGTGGATTTGGCCCAGGTTTGGTTTTTCCAGATTCCATTAAGCTATGGCCTTTAAGTTGTCATTAAGCTGCCATTAAGCTCTCATTAAGCTGCTGGTTTGGTTTACTGCTGCTTGGGGTCGGTTGGATGGGGTATCAATTGTTGGATTTGGCCCAGGCTTGGTTTATGCAGATACCACTAAGCTATGGCCATTAAGCTGACATCAAGCTGTCATTAAGCTGCCATTAAGCTGCTAGTTTTGCTGCTGTTTGGGGCTGTCTAGGGGCTGTTTGGTTGGTTTTCCATTAAGTTTTGTATGGATAAAGTTGAATGTATAGATAAAGTGGACTGTATGGATTAGATAAAGTTGTTGTTTGTTTGTCATGCTTAATAAACTGTCTGAATGATTAAAATGACAATTTTACCCTTCTATTTATTACTTAGGGGGTGTTTGGGATTGCTTTTTAAAACAACTTATGCTTTTTTACAAAAGCGCTTGTCAACTTATTACATGTCAAATTGGAGCTTTATATAAAAAGTAAATTAGGTTTCAAAGTTATAAAGTTGTTTTCAATAAGTTAGAATCATTTGACTTATCAAAAAGTGCTTATCACCGGTTTGGCACCGCTATAAGCACTTTTCTATTTCCTCATCCAAACACTCAAAAGTGCTTATCACCGATTTGGCACCGGAATAAGTCAAAAAGCCCTTAAAAATAAGCAATCCCAAACACCCCCTTAATAATTATCATAAACATTATAGGAGAAAAATATTTTATACTTCCAAATCCCACAACAACAATTGATACAGAACATTAAACCTAAAATTGAATACTTAAAATATATAAACCAAACTTCTATTCAATCATTTCATCAAACACCTGACATAAACTTTTCATCATACAATGAGAGGATAGTTGGACAACCATCCATCTTGCACCAAGAAAAAGAAGCAAAAAATATGTTGTAAAATAAGAACCAAAAGCTAAAACAACACAAATATTTACATAATCTAAAACCTTATGAAATCATAATCTGGAAACCTTACAAACAGGCCCTTATTGACATTGTTACGAAATCATAACCTGGAAATCATAATTTGGAAACCTTAGAAATAGACCCTTAAAACAACACAAATCAGCAGGTGCCTTGCAAAAAAAAAATCAGCAGGGACGATTATAGTGACTATCGCCTTAACAGACACGATTTCGGTAACCTCTTCAGAAGGTGATTTCAGCGAGGAAGATGAGAGATCTGGGTAGATGTCGTGGAATTATGAGGAGAACACGATGAGGAAAAGAAGTCAAGGGTGAGAGATTTTAGAAAAAGGTGTTTTAGGTTTTAGGCAAGATTCTTTCATTTTAGGGAAGGGTAGTAGAAGTCATTTAGGGTGCGTTTGGTACGCAGACATGATATGACAGGACAAGGTGGGACAGAACAGAACATGACATGACAGAACAACTGTTCCACGTTTGGTATGACCGAACTGGACATAACAGCACAGATAACATTAACCAATTTACCCTTACTAAATTTAAAGAATGAATAAAATATGAAATAGAAGGCTTATTTGATGTTTTAGAAGAGAATTAGATTTTATTTTAAAGTTATATTGGTAAAACATAAGTCTGTTCCACCTTGTTCCATGGGGTGGGGGTGGAACAGGCATGTTCCAGTTTGTTCCACCTTGTTCCAGTCTGTTCCACATAAAAGTCCTGCCAAACGTGGACAATGGACCCTGTTCTGCTTAGCGAATAAGCCATGGGCTTACTTGGTAAGCCCCAAACAAACAACAAAAGATAGTTGTACGAATAAGATATGTAGCCCATTAAGCTTGTTAAGCCATAAACAAACATGCCTTTAGTCCCATGCTCGGTCAGTTCTGGTTCAGCTACCACTAAGGTGTTGTTCGGTTCGTTTTCTGTTAAGACCTGAGTGAATATGGTTGTCTGAGTGTTAACA
Source organism: Saussurea involucrata (assembly GCA_033807775.1). Lineage (NCBI taxonomy): Eukaryota > Viridiplantae > Streptophyta > Magnoliopsida > Asterales > Asteraceae > Saussurea > Saussurea involucrata. The sequence goes on along the minus strand of CM066325.1, from coordinate 8,047,202 downwards.
GATAAGTTGGTGTTCGGTTGTTGTATTGAATAAATAGTCTGAATGTCAAAAATGACCATTTTACCCTGGTTTATATTTTTGTCTCTTATTTTCTTTTTTAAGTTACGACTTAAATTCAATGTCCAAATCCATCTTTGAGAACCAGACACATTAAACCCAAATATAAAAACCCTAAAATTGATGAACAACAAACTTTATAATATATAAACATGGAACAAATTGATAAGAAACCCCATGGAACACGGTATGAAGCTGTCTCAGATCTGCGTTTCTTCATGGAACAAAACTAAGAAAAGCCGCCATGGAACAAATCTGCATTTCTTCTTGTTTCTTCATGGAACAAAGATAAAAACAAATATGGAACAGATCGACGACAGCAGGGGCAGATCTAGTGAGTAAAAGTAAAAGAGGGAAAGAAGAGTGGGAGAGAGAATGAAAATGAGGGGTGGAAATGGAGCAGCAGAAATGTAACACCTTAGGCATATCCCACATCGGCCGTGGACAGGAGAGATGCTGGGTATATTAGTAAACCTTGGCCTTACCAGACACAACGCGTTTTGGGGCCACAAGCATGCGGGTTCCTTGGGAACTCTGTGGTTAAGCGTGCTTGGGTGGGAGTAGTACCAGGATGGGTGACCTCCTGGGAAGTCCTTGCGAAGTCCTTGCCAGGTCGCCAAGAACAAAGCCGTGAGCCAGTGGGGCAAAGCGGACAATATTGTGTCGTGGTAAGCGGGGTGTTACAAATGGTATCAGAGCCACTCCTGTTAGGCATATCCCACATCGGCCGTGGACATGAGAGATGCTGGGTATATTAGTAAACCTTGGCCTTACCAGACACAACGCGTTTTGGGGCCACAAGCATGCGGGTTCCTTGGGAACTCTGTGGTTAAGCGTGCTTGGGTGGGAGTAGTACCAGGATGGGAGACCTCCTGGGAAGTCCTTGCGAAGTCCTTGCCAGGTCGCCAAGAACAAAGCCGTGAGCCAGTGGGGCAAAGCGGACAATATTGTGTCGTGGTAAGCGGGGTGTTACAAGAAACTTCCAAGAAGAACTCCGATGGAGGAAATGGAGCAGCAAAACTTTAAGGGATGGAGGCCATGAGAGCATCAAGGTTTTACTTTTTTTCTTTGGGGGTGTTTGGGAGTGCTTATATTTTTAACTTATGCTTATTTGCTTATGTGGTGAGGAAAAGCAGTTTTTAAAAAGTGTATGTTAAAAATTGAGGGTAAAAAGGTAATTTGGATAGATAAGGAAACAAGGAGAAGTAAATAAGTAGGTATGGAATGACTTATCAAAAACAACTTATTTGTGGTGAGGAGAAGCAAATAAGCACTTTTGATTTTTTCTATCCAAACACTCCAAATAGCTTATTTGCAGTGGGGAGAAGCTATAAGCAAATAAGTCAAAAATATAAGCACTCCCAAACACCCCCAAATTTGTTGAGGATGGAAGTGTTTTTAAAAGAAGGGTATAATTGTAAAAAGTCTGGCTGAATGTAAAGGAGAGCCTTTCTCAAGCCGAGCGAATAAGCTCTTGGTTTTCAAATTAAGCCACAACCGAACACCTATTTATAAGTAGTCGCTTGTAATAACTCAAGTTGTAACATGCTGACACTACTCCTCTAACCAATCTGTCTGCTATGTGGTTGAGGGATTATGTTGACTAGGCCAATTGGGGATCGAAGGAAGCTATCAGTCCTCACTTTTTGGTATCTACATATATTATTATATTTCAAGTCCACAAATCGCAACAAGAAACAATACATTTTTAAAGAGAGGGTTGTGTTTTGGTGAGAAATTGAGATTAACTTGAGAAGTGATTATCAAGATGAGAAACGAACACGTATTATGATGAGATGCACCGACATAGGATGCATCGAGATGCACCAGATTAATTCTATTCTAAGACGCAATCCATGGAATGAGCATTTGATTAAACGCGATCAACGGTTCGAATCCACTTCTCACCTTAACCTCAAGTTCTCACACGATCGTTCGCCTAACATGAAAAGCGTGAGACGTGAATCCGAACATTTGATCACTGTTAATATCAAGTCCACACATGAATCACACTTGATATGAAGATTGATTCGGTGTATCTTGATGCATCTCATCCTAATATGCATTTAACGATTGATAACCACTTTCCAACTCTATCTACCATGTTAACTCAACTTCTATAATTGGTCGACTATTTTTTTTATAATAAATCAAAATATAATATTAACATATCCGGTGGTTGATTTATAAGGTAACCCAATGGGCCCTCGATGTACACGTGTGATTGGCAGATTGGAGACTTTAACGTGGAATTACACGTCAGCTTATTTACACAAATCTTGCACCCAAAAACACACTCGCAGACGCATCACACAATCCGAGTTCTTGAAATCCCTTGAAATCATCCCAAATTTCAGATTCATTATACAAATTGAGTGTTTATATATATACATATATCACACAAACACACAGTATAATCTGTAATGCGATGATGAAGGTATTGAAGATGGTTTCAGCAATGGACTTGGTAGCATTGAGAGGGTTAGTGTTTGTATCCATCCTCCAGTTCGTCTTCGCTTGCCAACTCCTCCTTCCACCACTTGTTTCTGCCCTAGGTAATCAGATTCATTTATGTTGTGTTTTCTCTGTGATTTTATGTTTTCAGTTGAAATTTACGTTATATTCGAAATCTGATCAATTTTATAAGCTTTTGATGCGTGGTTGCTTTGAGTGCGATCAAATATAATGATTTTCCGGTTGTTGATGTGTGTTTTAGATGAAATTGTTGTTTTACATCTGTTAGACGTACTGAGTAAGTGTTTTGGGGAACGAAAATTTTGAGATTTGGAATTGGAATTGGAATGAGATAGTCGTTCAATATGTCATTCCAATTCGATTCCTAGGTCAAAATTATACGCTAATATTAATAAACTCAGGTCGTAATTGTGGAATGGAAGGGACTGTAGGTTTCAGCTTGCTAAGGGTTTTATTAATGTTTGTTGAATTTGATGATATTAGATGCGCGTTTGTTTTCTCTATGTTGTTTATGAAGTTATGATGTTCAAGCTGTTAGGTTTTCACGTTACTGTTGTTTTGGATATTTTGTAATCACCAGTTTATGTCGTAAGAAAAATGTAACCCTCTCCCCACCAAAAATAAAAAAATGCAAATAATGTGACCCTCAATTTGATTTCCATACATTTTTGGGTGTTTATTAGTAAATAATGTGAGGTATAAGGCGGTCGATCGCTTAAGACAATATCGTAGTGTTTTAAATTTTGATTTGTACCTAAAATCCAATGTTAGACCAAAATTAAGACGATATTGTATCCCCTGAAGCTCTGAGACTCAAAAGGTAGTGCCTTGAGTTGCTTCTCATTAGGTGGCACCTTCATTTTTATAGAGTCTTCTGTTCATCGACCAACATTGCACAACTGATTCTTTGCATTTGTGTCATGCTCATCCAGATGGGAACCCCGTTGATGCTGCTGAGTTGTTTGAGAGAGCTTCACATAGCATACAGGCGAAACGTTATAGTGAGGCAATTAATGATCTTAACGCTGCATTAGAGGCTGAACCGTCTCTTTTTGACGCATATTGGAGTCGAGCTTCAGTTCTTCGCCATCTGTGCAGGTACTTCTTTGAACTTCCAGTACATGCTATAGTATTTATAGCAGAGATATTGTTTCTTAATTGGATTTCCATCTGTTTGAGACATAAATTTTTGGGATCGGTTACTGCCATTTGGCTGAAGTTGTTTTGGGCTTGAAATTTAAGAAACTTAGAGCAGAACAAGGCAGGATTGTCAACCGTGTGGGACAAATTAGCAATTCATTCTCAACAATCCCATTAACATAAAAATGTGAACCATGCATTGAATAGTTGTAACCCGACTATAATTTTAAGAACAACCGAAACAAGTTTTCACATAGTTCCTGATTAGAAACTTATATGATTCAGGGGATTTTTGGCTAATGTAGATATGAGGAATCAGAGAAGAGCTATAGAAAATATCTTGAAATGAAACCTGGAAATCCGCTCGTGGAGAAGGAGCTTTCTCAATTGCATCAAGCGCAGAGTGCTTTAGATACAGCCAACAATCTTTTTGAGTCGGGCGATTATACTAAAGCTTTGGATTTTATTGATAAGGTGGTACTTGTTTTTTCTCCTGCATGTTCACAGGTAATGACTCAAATATTCTAACAGTATGAAGTAAATCTGTCTTGTTATTATAGTTATATGGTATCCTAAAAATATACCAACCTGTGGCAGGCCAAACTACTGAAAGTCAAGCTATTATTAGCTTCGAAGGACTATTCAGGGGCCATTTTGGAGACAGGATATATGCTTAAAGAGGATGAGGATGATCTAGAGGCATTGCTGCTCCGCGGTCGTGCCTATTATTATTTAGCTGATCATGATGTTGCTACAAGGTTATTCTAATGGCACAACTATAAGCTGAAAAGAAATAAAACCGAAAAAAGGAGAAATGGATTAAAAAAAACTACCATGTCCCAATAAATGCAATGTTTTCTTTCTTGGATGGTTTCTTTCCAAAGACTTATATGTCCATTGACCATCAATACAATGATATTGATGAAATTGATTGTGTTTCACAAGTTCTATTAGTTTCCTCCAGGGATATTTTCATATTTTACTATTTTAGGTATTCGATCATTAGTCAAAAAGCTTTAATTGAACTGTGTGCTAAGTCAATCGTTGCATTTTTTTGGGAGATGGAGGGAGTAAGCTTTCTCAGATGTAATGTTTTGAAAATGATTATTTATTCAACTGTTCTCTTATCATGGACGTTTTTTTTTTCCTCAGGCACTACCAGAAAGGGCTCCGCCTAGACCCAGAACACGGTGAACTAAAGAAAGCGTATTTTGGATTGAAGAATTTGCTTAAGAAGACCAAAAGTGTAAACCAGAGAAACTATTAGGGTGCGTTTGGTACACTGGACAGGACATAATAGAACAAGGATAACTGTCCATTGTTTGGCAGAACTTTTATGTGGAACAGACGGAAACAAAGTAGAACAAGGTGGAATAGGCACGTTCCACCCCTACCCCATGGAACAGAGTGGAACAAGGTGGAACAGACCTATATTTTACTAATATAACCTCAAAATAAAACATCATTCTCTCATAAAACATCAAATACATCATTCTCCTTACATTTTATCCATTCTTTAATCGTCTTTTTATTTTCATAACATTTTAATGGTCCTGATGAAAACTTTCCAACGATATATTTTGTTATAAAAATTATTTGTTTTATTATAATTTAATAAATTACACAAATTAATCAAAATATATAAAAGATATAAACAACTCAGTAGGGGTAAATTGGTCGTTTTATCTGCTCTGTATTTTGGCCAAAATACCAAATGGAAGTAAATCCATTTTTTTATTCCCGTGGAAGTCCACATTTTGGCCGAATCTTCTTCCATAATGGTACGGCATGCCCAACTCTATCTTACCAAACATTGAACAATTGTTCTATTCCGTTCTGTCCTGTCTTGATACCAAACGCCCCCTTAGTGGCCAACAAGTCCTTTGAGTTTTCTTTACCACCTGTTTTAATTTGTTCCGGTGCTCAAACTTTATCTTTCATTGCAGGCAGAAGATAATGAAAAGAAGGGAAAGCTGCGTGTTGCTGTGGAAGACTACAAGGCAGCCCTTGCTTTAGACCCTAATCATCGTGCATATAATGTGCATCTCCATTTTGGTTTGTGTAAACTCTTGGTTAAGCTTAATAGGGGAAAGGATGCTTTAAGTGCTTGCACAGAAGTTCTTACCATTGATGAAGAGCATACCGAAGCTTTGGTTCAGGTTCTCTGTTATAATTATTTTAATGTCTACCCTCAATATTACAAGATGTGCAACTTAGGGGATGGTTGGTTGGTTTTCCATGATGTTTGTATGGATAAAGCTGCCTGTGTGGATTAATTTGTCCGTATAGATTGAGAAGATTTTTGTTTGGGAGGGGTTTTTCATAGATGAAATGAGCATGTTTTTTAATTCAGAGGGGGAGGTTTGGAAAAAAACTTGGCTTTCTGCATAAAGCTCCCCCTAGAAGCTTACTGAATAAGCCAATTTCTATATCATTAAGCCACTACCAAACAGTCATGTATAACTGACCGAATAAGCTTATGTCCCGTTAAGCTCATTAAGCTTCTAACAAACAGGCCCTTACTCTGAATGCTTCTTTCCCTGTAGTATAGCTTATTGGAAGTTTTATATATAACTAAATTGTAGCCAACTTTTATCAGAGGGGTGAAGCAAAACTATTGACAGAAGATTGGGAGGGAGCTGTTGCAGATATAAAGTTAGCTTCTGAAAAATCACCTCAGGTTAGCTTTTAATAATTTAGATTATCTCTTCAAAATAATGGTCTTCATATTATTTGAAGAAATGTAATAGGTGTCAGTATATATAACTCAAAACAGGGAAGCCATTAAAAATGGCATGCCTTTTGGATATTGTTTCATGTCTAAATATTACTTAATATCTTTCTTTTGAACTTAGAAAAATGTATGTCCCTCCCTCCCACATACTATCATCTCTTTCTCTCACACTGCATGAAGTGATGTTATGTACTTAAAAAGTGTTGTTTTATATATATATATATGTATATATATATATATAGAGAGAGAGAGGTTTAGGGGAAACCCTAAAAAAAATGAAAAACTGAGAAAGTGTATAGAGAGAGAGAGAGAAAGTGTTGTTCATTTGGACGATATGCACATGTGCATATAAGTAATTAAAGTTGTTTTTTGGTTTTTATGCACGTGTGCATGTTACAAATTACTTGTATGCACATGTGCATACCATCCACATGAACGGTTACTAGAGTGGTTCCTCAGTTTTTCATTTTTTTGTGGTTTAGCGGTGAATATGACCCTATATATATATATTTGTTGAATAACTATGCCAATTTTCAAAGGACATGAGCATTCGGCAAAAATTGATGAAGGCGGAGAAAGCTTTGAAATTAAGCCAAAGGAAGGACTGGTACAAGATTTTAGGCGTTTCAAAGACCGCATCTGTACCGGAGATAAAACGAGCTTATAAAAAGCTGGCTTTACAATGGCACCCAGATAAGAATGTTGACAACAGAGAAGAGGCAGAGAACAAATTCAGGGAAATAGCTGCTGCATACGAGGTTCTTTCATAGTTCATACTCTCACCTTATTTCCCACTTTACTATTATATTTCAAGTTAGTCATCTACCTTCCATCATCTTATAAATTTATATGATCTGGTCTAATAGGTATTTGTTAAATAGTCAAACAATTTGCTTCGTCCATGTGCCATTTTATATACAGGCAAAGGGTCGTATGAGAAGTTGAGGTTAACGTGAGAAGTGGTTATAAACCGTTAGATGAGAAATGGACGCATATTAGGATGAGATGCACCGAGATACAATGCACCTGGTCAATTCCTTTCTAACCTGCAATTCATGGGAGGGCATTTGATTAAAAGTAATCAAATGGTTTAGATCCACTTCTCACGCTTCTCACACGATCTTTCGCCTATATATATATATCATCTCGAAGTAAGATTTACTCAAATCTTTCCTCTGTCTCTTGTTTTCGAGATTTTATTAATATGTTTGATCTTATGCTTCTGATGCCAATAATGTATGTTAATTGTAGATTCTTGGGGATGAAGAAAAGCGTGCGAAATATGATCACGGGGAAGATGTCGAAGAGGGCATGAACATGGGTGGTGGTGGTGGATTCAACCCATTTGGTGCAGGCGGTTTTAGTAGCGGCGGTGGCGGTGGCGGTGGTTTCACATTCCATTTTGAAGGCGGGTTTCCGGGTGGCGGATTCCGCATGTAACTTGCAAATTTTGACGAATTTGGCTAACTTACAACGGAGATTTTGGTTGCTTGAAGGCAAGTTTTGGTCTAGTTTAGAAAGTATGCATTCTTGGAATGCTGTAGGAAAACAAGTGCTTGTTTTCTGGCATTTTGATGCAAGTAGTTATAGCACTTTTAAAAGTTTAACGGGATACACAACTTATTTGATGAGTTATATATGATTGTTTGGTAGTGGCTTAATGATATAAAAGTGACTTATTTAGTAAGCTTCTAGGGGAGAGCATGTAGAAAGCAAATTTTTTTTCCAAACCTGACACTCCCAACCAAGGTTCTAAATGACGTGAGGCGTGGCGTGGCGGCGAGGCCAAGCCTCAAGCCTTAGGAGCCATTGCGAAGTCATGGCGTTTTCAAAACATGACTTATGGCGTCAAATTTTTAATTCATATATAATATTATATGTAAAAACATATGTTTTGTAGTGTTAGTAAGCAATAAGACATTAAAAACGTAAAGAAGAATCAAATATCACATTACGAAAATTGCGCATTAGGCCACGGGCTTAACGTGGCGTGAGACACAAGCCTTGGTGCCATGGCGCGCTATGGCGGCTGTGCGGTGAGTTTTTTAGAACAATGCTCCCAACAAACAACCCTCAAACAAAAAACTTTCTTGATCTATACAGGCACATAAATCCACACAGACAGGAATTAGTGAAAAACCAATCAAACAACCCTTAACCATAATGTAAACAGAGAATCTCGATCCTTCCTTTTTAATCGATCAAAACAAATAGGCTGATAAAAATGCGACTATATATATAACCCCAAGGGTGGTGGCGTGTTGGCAAGGGCTTGGGGGATGTGGTGGAATATCCCATCCACCCCGGGTTCGAGTCCAGGCGTCAGCATTCTGTGGCCAGACTTAGTCTCAGACGACCGCTTTGTATGTTTGTTTCCAAATTGCCAAAGATGTAGTCTAGGCAAAGCCTAGATGAACCTTATCAAAAAAAATGCGACTATATTTTGGTCCGATTCATATTTTGTATATCATATTGTCAAAACGTGTATTTTGGTTTATAAGATATAATATCTCAAATATTAAAATAAACTTCGTAATACAGATAATTATCGAACCAAACTACGTTGCATTTTCATGAATTTTCTTATATAAATTAAGTACCCAAAAGAATGTTGTATTTTTATGTAATTTGATTAAAAAATAAACTGTCAAAATAATAACTTCAATAGTTATTTATTGTTTTTTTTAATTTATTAATTATTTAATTAAATTATGACAATCTTATATATTGGCATAAAGAAATAATTTTATCTTTAAACTTCAATATTATCCGAATCAAATAATTAATACACTGAGAATTTGAATCTAGATGTAAAGTTCAAAATCCAATATCTTTGCTAATTGGATTTGTATGCAAATTTGATTCGATCAAATACCCAATTAACGGATAATGATAATAATTAAGATTCATTAAAAGGGATCTTTATCCGGTTTAGATAATTACCCTTATTTAAATTTTTTTTCATATATTTTAAATATTTATGTATTGGGTAAATTAAAGAATACAAGGACCGTTTGTTTAGCTCTTAATAGTTCCAGTAAGAGGCAACATCTGAATCGCTAAGAGATGAATCTTGTTTGGCAAAAAAAATCTACCTCTTAATGGTTCTAAAACCCTCTGAATGATTTTGTATCTTAGGTCTCCCTTAACCATTAAGCATTATAATTTCATTATGAACAATTACCAAACAACCCTATTTCATTTTGTACTATATTATAAAAGTCTCTTAATCATTCTGAACACTTAATCATTCAGTACCAAACTATTCTGCAACTACCAAACAACCCCTTAGTTATCTACTTTAACACTTATTTTAAAATAAACTTGAATATAAACACTTATTTTAAACACGGAGGAAAAAATATTTTGATACATAATAGGGAGTGTCTCGCCAAAAAAAAAAGAATAAATGGTTGTTCAATTGGTTTTCCATTAAATTATGTATGAATCAAATTATTTGTGTGTAAATAGTTTGATGTATTTTTCAAAGTATGTTTTCTAATATAAATATTTTTAGATTTTCTACATGTAAATAAACAAATTTGATAATGTAAATTCTTAAATGAAGTTTTTAAATAGTGACTTTCCAAAAGTAGAAATCAAATCTTTTATTTTCAATTTTTATATATTTTATTATATGATTATTATTTATTTTCAAAGTTTTAGAAGTCAACTCGCGCAATGCAGCGTGATATATCTCGATTTTAATGTTCTAATTTATTTTAATGTGTGGTTTTGAGAAAACGATCATGTTTTTTTTATAAATTTGTTTAAAAATGACGTTTTTAAGAAGTTTATGATTTGAGAATTTGAAAAATGGTAAGAGATAAGGATTAATTAATAAGAGTCCACGATTTAAGGATTTGATGGTTGTTAGAGATAAGTATTAATCAAGTAGTTAACATTAAAAGCGATACATAAAACTTCATTAGTTGTTTGTAAGAGATTTTAAGTAATTAACATTAAATAGCGGTACATAAAACTTTAGGAGTTGATTTCAAGAGTTTTTCATAAATACTTTATAATATAGTATATATAAGTATTTGGATAAACAATCCTTTAAACTTCTGATTTTTTTAAATTACAAAGAATCTGTTAAAGAAAATATTAATATTATTTAAGAATATCTGTTTAGGAAAGCCGAGAGCATCCTCCCCGAAAGTTTCCCTTAAAATCGGATTGAACAAATAAATAAATAAAAAAAGCAAAAGCAAAAAAGCTTTTCATTTTTCTCTGAGAAATTTGTGTATGAGAGCACCACCAGATTTGATCACGAACAGAGCTGTCTCTATTGCCTACGACAGTTTCACTTCAAAATTTCGAATTCATTTCCATCGCAAATTTCGATTTTGCTGTATCAGAATTCCACAGAAACCAACTCTCGATCATCATCATCATCATCGGAAAAACCTTTTTGAGAACTCAGGGAAAACACTCGTAAACCCTAGCTTTTTAACAATGTGCTTTGATCTAATTTCTTGTACAAAATTTAGTGTACATAATAACACTAGCTAATTCATCTGATCGTGGCGATGATCAGTGCGTCAAACCCTAATTCAATGATGTCTTCGTCGTCAACAACAGGCACCAACAACGCTGCCGGAAGCGGACAACAAACACCGGGTTTGAAAACGTATTTCAAAACTCCAGAAGGAAGGTATAAACTTAAGTATGAGAAAACTCACCCCGCAGGTCTCCTTCACTACGCCCATGGCAAGTCTGTTACTCAGGTAATGTTTTGTGGTTCTTAAATTGAACCTAATTGTGATAAATATCTCATGTTTTTTTTGGGGGTTAATTGTACTTTATCTAATATGTTGGCAGGGGATTAAATTTGATGAGTTGTTGGATTGTTTATGTATGTGATTTGGTAAATGTTATAATCAACTTTATTCCATACATAGGTTCCTATTAGTTCGTATTCACTCCAAAAAGAAAAGAAACAAGAGTTGCTGTTTGAGTTTGGAAATCTAAAGGGTTATTTTTCAACTTTGAAGTCATGAATTCTAATAAATACAACAAGTATTATGATTTCAATAATGTTGGTGGTGTATCAGCAACAAAATCAATATCAACTATTTACTTGGAAAGTAGTAGGTTTTTAATGGTACTGGGTAATGATAGATGGCTGTAGTTGAAAGTACCTAGGCTTTATGTCAAAAATCAAAATCTATCTGAGGGAGTAATAAATTATAAAGCTAATAGGACATGCTGGATGTTTGAGTTTCAATGAGTTCATAACAATATTGCATTTTCTTTTCTGGTTGATGATGAATGCACAAAGTAGTTATAATGGATTAGCATTATTTATGTTTCTTATACACTCTTGCTTCTAAATGAAATTGAGTTGTTGGTTCAGTTGCATTAGTTCCGTAACACACATGATAGTAGATCAGAGATGCACTGATTGACAGGAGGGAGGGAAACTAGTTTTGTGGACTTTTGGTGTCACTTCCATAAATTAAATATATATCCATCAAATGGAACTAAAAAATTTAATTTTGACTAAAAGGGTCATTGAAACAAGTCTTTTACCATGATCCATTTCAAATTCGCCTCCATTACATTAACTATCAAGAAACAATTTAGCATTCCGGTTTGCAAAATGTAAAATGCTTGTGTGAACTTGAACATGCAAATCAACATGTTTAAATTCTAAAATCAACAGTATACTAATGTTTTTGGGACAAGGAATAAATGATCTCTGGACAACATATTTTGGCCACTCTCTTTTGTAAACAAAACAATTGGGTTCTAAGTTCTTAGTTCACAAACATAATTTGACTTCAAATTCTTGTGTTGTCTTAAAAGATTTAAAAAATCCATGAGGTCCCAACCCAAGTTTTTCTTTCATCTCTGACTTTTCAAAACTACTACTCGTATAATGACAAAACCATTTTAAAATTTCTAGACATACTTATACAGTGGTTCAAACCCTCTCACCTCCAAGAGATTGACAAATCTTTGGCTTCACACTTTTTTGTGCACCATTTGGAGCTTACGTTAGAAGAGCAAAAGGCCGGAGGACCTGGTCTTCCTCCTTTCCCATCCTCACACGAAAACACTAACCAGAGTTAAAATATTAAAGTTTAATATCTCAGGGGCTGTTTGGCTGTTGCTGAATGGTTTGGTGCAGAATGATTAAGTGGCCAGAAATCCAGAATGATCAAGAGGCCCTTATGATATAGTGCAAAATGAAATATAGTTATTTGGTAATTGTTCTGTTGTACACTGGAGCAATTAACAGTGAAATTGAAACACAAAAGTGACTTCAATCTGGAATTAATGGAAATCAAATGATTACACGTAGGGTTCCAGCAATTCGAGAAGCTGGAGGTCTCCCAAAGGCTTTCACCCAACTCAAAACTCAATAGAATTCACGATACCCTCACGAGACTAATCGACTCCTTATTTATACTAGTAACTGACTGACTCAAATGCTTAACCTAACAGTGACCACTAGTAACAGCCCACCCTATTTGACTTATTTGACCGCATTGCCAAGGTATAACATGTTCATAATGAAATTTGGGGGCTGAATGGTTAAGGGAGGCCTAAGATACAAAATCAGGCAGAGGGTTTTAGAACCATTAAGAAGCAGACTTTTTTTTTGCCAATCAAGATTCACCTCTTAGCGATTCAGAGGTTGCCTCTTAATGAAATTATTAAGAGGTAAACAAACAGCCCCTCAGTTGGATATCTAGGATGTCAAATAAGTTCTAAAATGCTTGTGATATGTTTCTTTCTTTTATCTTTCATCTTGCATTGACCTTGAAATTTTCATTTCATGATATGATTGCCAGGTGACTCTGGCTCATCTTAAGGATAAACCTCTGCACGCTCTATCGTCATCATCTTCAAGTGTAGGCGTTGGTAGTGGCGTAAGATCAGCAGCAGCAAAGTTCTTAGGTGGCGGCAATGGGAGTAGAGCACTTAGTTTTGTTGGAGGGAATGGTGGGACCAAGTCTTCGAGTGGGATAAATAAAGTCGGATCATTGGGTACTTCATATACTAATAATAACTATACACCAAATTCAAACTTTGATGGGAAGGGAACTTACTTGATATTCAACGTCGGTGATGCAATTTTCGTTAGTGATTTGAATTCTCAGGATAAGGTACTATTTCGTCAACATAGTTGCGACCTGCCATTTGCGTTTCTCTCTCTTGGGTGCTTACAAATAGAGATGGCCAGATGGGTCCGGCCCGGCCCGGGACTGTTTGGGCCTGCCGGTCCTTAACCGGTTACGATTTTCATCCAAAAACAAGGCCCGGCCTGGGCCAGGACTGGTTATGAGACCGGTTATGGACCGGCCCGGTTTTTTATATAAAATTTATTTTTAAATGTATTTTTAAGTATATTTTTAAATTAAAACGTATTTGTTAGTGTATTTGATTGACCCAATTATAATAAAATGTATTTTGTTAAAACGTAAGTATTTTTTTAGTGCATTTGATATACCCGATTATAATAAAAACGTATTTTTTTAAAAAAATAAGTGGGACCGGTTTGGGCCCGGCCCGGGACCGGGAACGGTGCTCATAACCGGGCCTCATAAAGCTTAACCGGGCCTTCGTATTTGGGTCGGGACTTGTTACGCCAGGACCGGTTACAAGATCACTATTTGGGACCGGGACCGATTTTTGGCCATCTCTACTTACAAATGAATGTCATCAGTTTAGTGAAATTGGATTGTAAGAGGCTTTAATGTCCTATGCAGGATCCTATAAAAGCTATACATTTTAGTACGTCAAATCCCAGTTCCCATGCTTTTGATCCTGATGCTAAAGATGGTCATGATTTGCTCATTGGGTTGAATTGTGGAGATGGTATTCTTTTTTTTTTCTTTTATTCCCAAAAGAAAATGTTAGTAATCGGTGTTGGGTAATTGTTATATGTTACATGTGTTGTGATTTTGTAGTTTATTCAGTGTCATTAAGACAACAATTACAAGATGGTGGGAAAAAGCTTGTTGGAGCTCAGCATTATAACAAAGATGGATGTGTCAATAACAGGCAAGTCATAAACTTAATTATCTGGATTTCTATGTATAGCTTTCATCTCAGTCTTCTCTGCTCTTTCCCTTGGAATGCGCCATTAAATACATTTTTTTCTTGCTTTCTTCTTAATGCAAATATTGTAATTGAACCTCACTGTTTTGTGTTGGCTTCAATAGATTAAAACATACTAGCCTCCCTTTGTAAATGCCATGTTGGTGATATGCGGCATATTTTTGCTATGCTTGTTAGTTTGATAATTCATCACCTTTTCGTTATGGTTTTGAAATTGCCATTTTCATCCCTATGGTTTATAATTCATCACCTTTTTCGTTCTTATGATTTAAGTTATATTGATATTTTCATCCCTATGGTTTACAGTTCATTTCTATTTTAGTCCTTCATACTTAAAAGTAGTCATGTTTTGGCCTCAGGGACGAAAATAGTAATGAAGTGCAAACCATAGGGACGAAAACCGAAACCACGGGGACGAAATCCACAATTTTTAGCAAACCACGGGGACGAAAAACTTAATTGACTCTAAAAACTCTCATCTAAAAAGCCACAATAAGGTTTGCCCTTACATAGAGCCAAGCACCAAATCAATGAGATTACAAAAGAAACGTGGAAAACAAAGTTAAAAACTTTAAATAGCTAAAACAATTAAATAATCTTTAATTCAACATACTTGGACGTAAAGATTGTAGTGAATTACTTTTTATGAAACTGAGTTGCATAGACACTTGTTTTCTACAAGCACTGTGATATTTGTTTGCTGCATTTGAATGCTAGTGGATTATATATATATATATATATATATATTGCTCCTTGTGATATTAAAGGTATTTTGATGGTAGTCTGCTCTATTTTATTATCTGATGAAGTAGCCTTGTTGCTTTCAACAGTCGTTGTACTAGTATTGCATGGGTCCCTAATGGTGATGGAACTTTCGTTGTTGCACATGCAGATGGAAATATGTATGTATATGAAAAGGCAAGTCATAGAATAATCTAGTCACTGTCTGCTATAAACTTCTACACTAATTAATGTGGTGGCTGGTGGCAAAAGTTATTCATATATTTATTAATATTCCCGTATCTTCCAGAGCAAAGATGGTTCAGGCGATCCTTCATTCCCAATAATCAAGGATCAAACTCAGTTTTCTGTTTCACATGCGCGCTACAGTAAGGTACTGATTGAATTTCATTGAATTTCATTGAATTTTGTATCTGTTTGTATATTATGATGGTGAAATCTTGAGGGCTGGAGTTAGTTTTTTCCCCTTTTTCTTCTTGGTGCTAAAATAAGTTGTTTATCAGTTAATAACACAATCAAATGGCCTGCACCGTGATTATATCATCCTAAACTGTAATTAGAGCTGGTTTAAATTTATAATATGAGGATATACGAATCATCCTATTTTTGCACTTATTTGGCTCGTTTCTTGGAGCATCTCCAACAGATTCCCCTCTAAAATGGAGAACCAAAAATCAAAATCTTAAAAATAAAATAAAAAATACATCCATCTCCAACAGATTCCCTATTTTGGAGATAAATCATTGATTATGTTATTAAAATATTCTAAATATTTAATAAAATATTATTTCTCTCACCTAAACATTTCATTTCAAGGTTTCTCATCGGTGGGATATAATAAAAAATCATTTCTCTCTTGGTAATCATTTTTGGGATATCTCCAAATTTGGAGAAAATTACACTCTCCTATTTTCTCCATTTTGGAGAAGCTGTTGGAGCAAAAAGTTGCCCAAAATCTCCATTTTGATTCGAAGTCAATGACGTTTCATACGATTTTCAAAGTTAATCTTATCTCTGTGTGCAGAATCCGATTGCTAGATGGCATATATGCCAAGGTTCGATAAATAGTATTGCGTTTTCAAGTGATGGAGCCTATATTGCAACTGTTGGAAGGGATGGTATATATAATAACACCCTTCACTTTTTGCTGATAGCTGTTTGTGTTTGGTTTTTTTTTGTCCTTCTAAAGTTGCTGAATTCAATAATTGGCTGGTAGGTTATCTACGAGTCTTTGACTTCAAAACCGAACAACTTATATGTGGAGGCAAAAGCTATTATGGTGCTTTATTATGTTGCACTTGGAGGTGAAAAGCTCCTTCCGATAACTCTTAATTTCCTGATAAAAGATTATTGTTTCATTTCATCCCTTGTTTTGTTTACTTTCTATGGTTAAAAAAATTCTCTTAACATGAATAATTTTGTTTTTTATCTTCCTAATTAACACCAAATCCCTTACTTTATTTCCTAAATGATAAGTTTATGGGGTTCTTCTTTTCTCTTTATGGTTTTGTTATTATAAAAACAAGTGTAACTGAACCATTGAAATGACAGCATGGATGGAAAATATATATTGACCGGAGGGGAAGATGACCTGGTTCAAGTATGGAGTATTGAAGAACGGAAAATAGTAGCGTGGGGTGAAGGACATAGCTCATGGGTAACTTCTTATTTTTCGTTGATAATGAGGGATTCTTCTACTTTCTTTGGGGTATTTTGCTATTTCTGATATTTTAAGGGGGTTACAGGTCAGTGGAGTTGCATTTGATTCATATTGGTCTGCCCCAAATACAGATGGTACTGGGGAAAATGTCGTATATCGATTTGGTTCTGTTGGTCAGGTAAACTAGAAGATGTTCTTATTGATCTTTCTATCGTGTGTGTGTGTGTATATATATATGTATAATTGTATATCCTATTCCTTCCATCCTAAAATAAGTGTCCATATTTCTATTTTAGTTTGTCACGAATAAATGTCCACTTTTGAAAGCAAGTACTTTCCTATCCTACTTATTAAGGGTAGAATTGTCAATAATTGATCAAAAAGTGTAATAGTTGCACATTTCTAAAATCGCGCCTTTTTCATTGTGGACATTATTCTGTGACGAAGGGAGTATAAAAGTTGTCTCAGTTGAGCTGCAACTAAATACTCTCTTTTGTCCCGGAATAAATGTCCGCATTTCTGATTTAGTTTGTCCCAAAATAAGAGTTCGCTTTCAAAAGTGTCTACTTTCCAATTCTACCCTTAATTATGAGACGGAGAAGTTAATTACTCCCTCTACTAAAAATAAAATTGTCATTTTGTTAATCAAGACATGTAATAGTTACACATTTCTAAAACTGGGTACACTTTTCACTGTGCACATTTATTTTGATATTGTGCTTAGAGATTATCACATATATGCAGGACACACAAGTACTCTTGTGGGATCTAGAAATGGATGAGCTCGTAGTACCAATGCGTCGGGCCCATGGTGGGTCCCCGACAATGAGCACCGGTAGCCAGTCGGCTCATTGGGACATCGCGTGCCCACCTGGTACTTTACGACCTGCACCAAGCATGCGTGACATCCCCAAACTCTCTCCTTTGGTAGTTCACCGTGTCCACACCGAACCTCTTTCCGGTTTAATATTCACTCACGAGTCAGTGCTTACCGTGTGTCGAGAAGGGCACATCAAGATCTGGGCGAGACCGAGTTCGTCAAACGAGGGTCAATCTACAACCTCTGACTCACTGAGTTTGAAGGAGAAGCCATTGTTTTCAGGTAAAGTTGGTAGTATGACCTACAGGCAATGAAATGATTTCAAGTTTTTTCTGCAGTTTTTATGAAGCACACAGGGTTTAATAATAATAGCCTAACTATGTCGTGGGGGGGATCGGTGGTGCAACGAGATTTAGGAAGAAAAAGCCCATTTTTTTTAAAAGAAAGGGTGAGATTTGTGAACCCACAACCTCTGGTTGACCAGATCCTTTGAAGGGGTTGTTGATAAGATATGAAATAACCAATCTTAATAATGGAAAGTTAATCCTGTTTTTTTTCTTCTTTGAAAATCTAAGTTATATAGATGGAGGTTTGGTGGTATCATTGTAACTGCTTTTTTGTTTCAGTCAGAACCGAACTAACTGGTAACTTGCACTGCTTTGTGTGATATGCAAATCAAATTTACCCCATTTAGAGTTGATTTCAACTTCCACTTTATTGTATATATACTAGCTTCTCTATGTTTTAGGAGAGAGGAAATGTATGTGTACATCTTATATGGTGGCTCTACTTGTGTAGGATATAGGTGTTGTTTGGTTGGTTTTCCATTAAGTTATGCGTGGATAAAGTTGTCTCTGTGTATTGTGGATAATTAGTCAGTATAGATTGCGAGGAGTTTTTCATAGATGGAATGAGCGTGTTTTCTAATTGGGAGAGGTTTTTCATAGATGAAATGAACGTGTTTTTTAATTGGGAGGGGCGGGTTTGAAAAATACTTTTTTTTTTTTTTTTTTTGCGTAAAGGTCCCTTATAAAAGTTTACTGAATAAGCCACTTTTTATTTATGTACCAAACAGATACATGACTGATTGAATTAGTTATGAGTCATGTTAAGCTCGTTAAGCTGCTCACAAACAGGGTTTTGAAGGTTTGTTAGGTTTACGTGTTCTTTAGTTGATTAAAAAGTAGTCTCTTTATATCTATCTGAGGGGGGCTGGAATCGAAAAAGACTTGGTTCCACACATATGAGACAGGCACAAGGGTTAAGTGTTATTATTTTAGTTTATCCCAAAACAATTGTCTACTTTCTTATTCTACTCGTGACGGAAAAAATAGTTCTAAAAATAAGGATAAAATTATCATTTTGTTAATTAAAAAGTGTATTTAATACATATTCTTAAAACAGTGTTCACATTTCATTATCTATATTTATTTAGGAGGGAGAGTATAATTACACAATCATAAAATTATGTGTCTTTTTAATTATGTGTCTTTTTAATTATGGATATTTATTTTAGGACAGGAAGTTATAAACTATCAAAATTTGTTATTATGTCTAGTTGCATTTTATTAGTTAAAAATGGCTAACTAGTATTCCCTGTTTAAAAATAAATATCTATAGTAAAAAAAACACAATTTAAAAAATATGTAATTATATTTTTAATTAACTAGATGATAAATCTTACCTTTAATATAGAAGAAGTAACCATTTCATAACTAAAATTAAATTGACAAGTAGGTGCTTAATATTTTGGGGAATTTAATTCCAATACATGCATTTATTACTCTATTGGGTGCCTGATTACCATATAACTGTCAGTCGGTATGACTTTGAATAGAGAAAAATTGGAGTTTTGTTTGCTCCAACAACTCTGTATATGGTTCTTTAAAATAGAGAAAACTAACAAAAACTCCAAGTTTAGAGAATTATTTAAAATTTGATATATGAAGAAAGAAAGAAATTGTTTACTCATTCCCACCAATAAGTTTGAGTTAATATTACTTTATAAAAAGTATTTTTAAAAAAGTGTATTGGGAGGATAAATTTCTAGATTATTTTAATAAGGGAAAAGTTCAAAAAAACTCAACAAACTATCTCATTTTGAATGGTTAAGTCCCTAAACTATTTTTTTGAATAAAAAAACCATTAAACTTTCTCATTTTGAATGATTAAGTCCCTAAACTATTTTTTTAAATGAAAAAACCATTAAAACTTCTCACTTTGAATGAAAAAACCATTAAACTTTCTCATTTTGGATAATTAAGTCCTTGAACATTTTTTAATAAGTAAATCATCGAACTTTCAAAGTTGGTTACGTGCATCGTTTTAAAAAAAAACTACATATAACCGACTAGAAATTTTTTAAAGCAAAATAAAATCTAAATGGGTTTTACCGTTTTCAAACCGTACGTCATTCAAACTCCTATTAAACAACAATACCTTTCCCCCTCACCACTCCTCGTCATTCTCTGTTCTACATATCATCTATCAAACTGTTGACCTCGGTTATTGCATGGGGTCTGAATGACGTAAGGTTTGAGAACGGTAAATGTGATTTAGTTTTTTTTTTAATTTTAAAACATTTTTAGTCGGTTATAGAATTTTTTTAAAAGTTCGGTGATTTATATTTTTAAGAAAAATGTTCAGGAACTTGATCATTCAAAATGAGAAAGTTTAATGGTTTTTTCATTCAAAAAAATAGTTTAGGGACTTAACCATGTAAAATTGGATAGTTTGTTGGGTTTTTTTAGACTTTTCCCTTTTAATAATGTAATGGATGTTAAAATCTCTAAAATAGAGTTGTTGGAGTTAAATGTAATTCTTTTTAGAGATTTTAACTATTGAGTTCCTATTTTTTTAAAAAGTTAGAGAATCTATTGGAGATTGAACTTTGAATACGAGCTTGAACTTGCTTTGCATGATTGCATCTCACATGCGATATTGAAGGTAAATATCATCTCTTACAACGTCCTGTATACCAAGTTATCTGGGTTAGAGGTGGCCAAACTGACCCGAACCGATCCGACCCGACCCGAAACCGGCCAAGAACCGGTTCTGGCCCGACCCGGTCAAGAACCGGTTTCAAGCCCGAGAGCCGGGACCGGTTCGTGTATTTAAGAATTTTCTCGGCCCGACCCGGGACCGGTTCGTGGCCCGACCCGGCCTTTTTTCAAAAAATTATAGCCGTTTGTGACCGTTAGGAACCCATTTTTGACCGTTTTTTCACCCAAAAATACCCCCTCCAACCCCATATAAATACTAGGGGTGTTATGGAGTGATCACCACCTTACAATTGCTTACAAAACGCAAAAAACGCTTACAATTCTCATTTCTCGGCTCTCGTTATATTCGTTTCTCGCAAAAAACGCATACAATTCTCTAGAATTTATATATTGTAACTTGTAACTTGTAAGTTTGTAACTTAAAATTATATATAAATTATAAAACGTAAAAGTGTATTTTAGTGATATATATTATAAATAAAACGTATTTTTAAAGTGTATTTTACTTATCCAATGATTCCAATCCAATTTTCTTTGTTAAAGTTTAGTAATTAATTATTATACAAAGAAAGCAGTTAAAAAACAAAAAAATCGCAGGCCCAACTCCGAACCGGTTCTTGGCCCGGCCCGGCCCGGTTTTATGAAAACCGGTTCTACATACCATTAAACGGGTCAGGGGATTTCGGTTTAAACCCGGACCGACCCGACCCGGTTCTCACAGTTACTGTGTGGAACCGGTTTGTCCCCCGACCCGACCCGAACCCGATTTTTGGCCACCTCTAATCTGGGTCATGTTTTTTTTTTCTTTCTAAACATAAAATCTAGCTCCTTAAATACGTTTTTATAAGTTTTTTTTAAATAGGAATTTGAAGTAAAATATTTTTTAATAATTTAGAGCATCTCCAACAGCTATGCTAAAATAGAAAAAAAAAATGGGATTTTAGCACTTTTGTTACTCTAACAACTATGTTATCCTCCATGCTAAAATAGAGAAAAGAGGGAAGAGATTGTAAAAATCTCTAACTTTTAGCATTACCCTCAGAAAGCAAATTTGTTAATAAGAAAAATTTGCTTTTTGAGGGTAATGATTAATTTCTTCTAAAACTAATCATTACCCTTAAAAAGCAAAATTTTCTTCTTCCATATTGAATACTTTAATAATATAATTAAATAAATTGGATATTTTAATAAGATAATTAATACTAGAGTTGCTAAAATAGCATAATTGTTGGAGTTGGATGCAAATTTTTTAAATATTTTAAATCCTTTTACTCTATTTAAAAAAATAGCATAGCTGTTGGAGATGCTCTTATATTTAAGGAAATGTGGTATTCAATTTATCTTTGGGCATAATATGGATGTGGCATGGTGGCATCGTTTTGTTTAAATAAATAGATACATTGAGATAAACTGATCTTTATCTATACTACTTTATAAAAAGGGTATACTACTTTATAAAAAGGGAATAACAGTTATTTTCAACATTGAGTTACTTTCTAACATTACAATAAAAGAAGCATCATGTACAACCTTAGGAGCTAACTATCCCACGATCTCTCAAAGCTCAAACAATTTTCAATTTCTAAGTTACACTTTATATCTTTACAATTAGTTATTCAATTTACTTTTAATCCCTTACTTTTTCATTTTTTATTTTACACCCTTAGCATATTAACATAAATAATCGTATATTAACTCGAATGCATTAAAAAAATACATTTCATTTTTTACAAATTACACCATTGTAATCGTCTCGTCAATACCTTCGAAATGAGCCAAATATTGAATATTTTTGGATTTAATCATATTATTAAACATCATGAACATGTACGAATTAATTTGCTTTATATCCCTTAAATTATTCATTTTCATTTTACACCCTTATATTATTAAAAATACATAATCATAGTTTAACTAAAACATATTAATAAATGCATTCTTTTACAAATTATATTATTACAATATTCTCGTCAATAGTTTCAAAATAAGTTTATTATTGAATATTTTTTTAACTTAATAATATTGTGAAATATCATAAATACGTATCAAGATTTTTCAAGAATGACGTACCGAGATTTTTTTTAAACTTGTACATTTTACGCTCGAGTTGGCTTACGTTCCTCTGTTAAATAGCTCCATTCCATCCGAATAAGGGATAAATAGAAAGAACTGGGTAAAACTTTGATGGAAAAAGTGGATAACATAGAAATAGGGGATGGTCTAGCATTTTTTACATTTCTTTGGCCCCCTTCGCATGACCTAGAAAGAAAAAGAAGTTCGTGCTACTATAAGGCCTCTAAACTCCTCCCTAGATGATTCGGAAGTTGGTTCAGCGATAGATGTAGTCGATGGGCTAAACCCCTACTATCGATCGTGGCCTTCATTGAGTTATCTATATTTATCTATTATACTTCTTTAAAAATAATTTCATTTACGGTTATTATTGAATTTTTAAGAAATACAAATCTCAATACATCATGTACAAGTTTAAAAACTTTAAAACCTCTGACGTTCAACATGATAATTAAAAATAAAATTATTTTTTATTTTTAAATTACAATTTATACCATTATAATTAGTTATTGAATTTACTTTATATCCATTCTCCTTTCATTTTTCATTTTACATCCTTATCATATCAACATACATAAACTAAAATACATTAAACAAATATGTTTTCTTTTTTTATAAATTATACCATTATAACCGTTCATCAAAACCTTCAAAATGAGCACAAATGTTATGGGTTTGAAGACCCCACTATCGAACAAATATTTTTCAATTTTTTTGACAAATTAACCATATTGACCTTTAATTTTATACATCTGATATGCGATTTAAAAGCGAATAAATATGAAATGAAACAAAATTATTTTTTCGAATTAAAATGAGCACAAATGTTATGGGTTTGAAGACCCCACTATCGAACGAATATTTTTCAATTTTTTTGACCAATTAACCATATTGACCTTTAATTTTATACATCTGATATGCGATTTAAAAACGAATAAATATGAAATGAAACAAAATTATTTTTCCGAATTCTCGGTTTTAGATTCGAGATACTTCACGCCGCATCGCGCGCGGGTACGTATTTAGTTAACTATAAAAATAATTGATTCGGTTTTCATTTATAAAAAGTAATGATTAAAAATTCATAAAAAATAAATATTACAAGCACATGATCATGTAAGAAGTGTCATTTTTGGTGAGAAATGTCGAAAGTACTTTTAAATTGTTGATCACTTTTAATCAAATACCTTCCCATGAATTGCGTCTTAAAGAAAAATATTCCGTGCATCTTATCTTGGTGCATCTCATTCTAATGTTTGTCCATTTCTTATCCAACACTTGATAACAACTTCTCATGCTTTTCACCAAATTTAGCACTTCTCACCGGAACTCAACCCTATCCATATACTCCCTCCATCCCAAATTAAGTGCCCACATTTCTATTTTTTTGTCCTAAAATAAGTTTTGACATTCTCATTCTCATTAATTATGAGATGGAGAAAGTTTCTCTCTCTATTGTTAAGGGTAAAAATGTCATTTAGTTATTTAAAAAGTGTAATAATTACACATTCCAAAATTTGTGTCCATTTTTCAATCTGGACATTTATTTTGAGATGTAGGGAGTTATAATTATTGTAATATTTCTTTTAACTATTAGTAAAACCATAAGTTTATATCTCAACCTCCACAGAAAAACTTTTACATTTAATTTAATACGACCCAAAATAAGTAAATATTTTTATTTATATTTGTCCTAAAATAAATATCCAGCTTTAAAAATAGATAACTACATTCTCAAATATACCCTTAGTTAATGCACAAATATTTGAGAATTGTAAAGAAAGATAAATTAAATAAGAGTAAATTTGTCATTTAGCTCATACACTTTCGAAAGCTAGTCCGGTTTAGAAAAACTAAACGTAATTACAAGAACCTAACTAAAAAGGTCGGATCTTAACGGAATCAAACCGAATCATTTATAGCACAATAAAAGTTGATAAAAGTTACAAATCTAATTGTGGCCAACAAGAAACATGCATTGGCAAATTTGGTGCACTTTATGTGTTGTGCCAATGGCATATCCTTTGCAAGATGCTAATTGCTTTGTCTTTTTTTTTTCTTTCACTTTCCAACACAACTCACTCTTCTTTGATCCCTATTTAACCACCTCACATCACTTGTCATTTTGCTCCCATCTCTTTGAGTAATAAATCATCAAAAATGTTTTAACGAATGAGCGATGAGAGTTTTATCTTCTCGCATTCAGATGAAGCTTGTTAGATTTTCGAAGAATGAGGAACAAATCAGTATGCACATCTTCCCAATTTGGTGTCGGGGTGAAGAGTCACGACACAAGGAGGCAAGGAGTGGTGATCGATGTATCATGTGCCTTTGTCCGTGTGTTTCTTGTTACGGTAAAGAAGTGATTCTAATTTAACTATAGTTTAGGGGCAGGGCAACTCGATCCTTTGGCATATGTGTGGTTTTTCTTGACAGATTTCTGTATGGATGAAAATATTGTGTACAACTTTTGTATCGTGTTATTTTGTTCATGTGATGCATCAAGCTAATAAAATTGTTGCAAAAGACAGAAACCACTATCTCTTATCTTCAACAATTAATAAAAACAGCCATTTTTATATAATATATTAAGAATATGGGTCCTACACTTCAGCTCCAAGAAGCGGTTCCAAAAGAAGGAGCGGTTCTCCTATGTGGCACTGAAACCGGTTCCTCCCAGCCATGCTCAATTTGACGAACAAGAGAATGCCACTTGTGATGTTCTTTTCATAAATAGCAGGTTTTATCATTCATATTTATCCACAATGGATAACTTCACATATAAGATTTGATTATTATAACCAAAGGGCCTTTGACCTAGCGGTATTGGAGTCCCTCACCTTCTAGGAGGTCAGGGGTTCAAACCTCACCAAATGTGAGGAGGATGTGTGAGTTTATTTATTGCATTTGGCGTATATAAATATTATATACTTCAAAAAAAAGATTTGATTATTATGGGTCCTATTCAACTGGTCAAGTGTATAGGCTCAAAACCATCAATATGCAACTTTGAATCATATCCACAAACAACACCACTATGAAACCATACTTTATGGATTCTTGTTTCAAACCCTTTTTTGTACTAAACCAATGTGTGACACAGCCTGGGAATAAGCTATTCAACACTCACTTATGATTAATTGATAATAAGGTTGTCTTGGTTATATTTTGAGTTATATTGTGATTTTGGTATGTCAGATTCACATCATCGATAACTTTCCAACGATATCCATAACGATACTTCTGACCATTGTATAGTTAGACGACAATTTGTGTTATATTCAGATACGTTTTGAACGATCAAACTAACACTAAATTAACCTAATTGTTTTCTTTCAAATTTTTGACATGCAACATATATGGAGATCATATCAACTTAACAGTCACCATTGAAGTGGTATCTCATATTTTGTCAAAGCATGTGTAGCCCAGTGGTAAGGTAACATCCTTGGGGGGTCAGTGGATGGTATCCCTGACTACCAGGGTTCGAACCCCGTGGTAAGCATGTCTGAGATACCCGCCTAACCTCTGGTTGGGCCGTCCTTAGGTGGTCCAGTCGAAGACTGGGCTATCGCCCCAGCCCAATGTGGTTGGGAATAGGCCCAAGCGTAAGCTGGGCTGCGGACGCGGCGGATTAGTGGGCTGCCCTTGGATGCCCGATACCGCCGGGACGGTGTGCGTGCGTGTGTGCGTGTGTTCGTGGTAGTCGTTCGTGGGTTCGATGCCGCATTGCCGTTCAAAAAAAAAATGCAATAAAATGATACAAAGTTTGTGTTGGTTTCAATTTAATGTCATGTATAATCTTTTTATTCCTCAATCAATGAACACAATTTAATTTTTTTTATTATATACTTGTAACATTTGATGATATGGATGTGGAATTTAATACTACATTTTACAGTAATTTTTTCTATAAGCGGGCATTTACGTCACTGAATATTACAAGATCAACAATTTATCAGTCAAAATGTGTGTAAAATAAAAAATTTGTAATTTTATTAAATTGATTAAGAAAAAAATCTTTGTCGCCTTACATAAGAATTATATCAAAATTTTGCTATAAACTCTTGCATAATACTTTAAACTTGTTATTATCTAATTCGCTCCAAAGACGCTTTTAATCGCTCCGTTGGTACGATCTGGTCGAGAGGTTGTCCAGTCATCTCGGTGAGGACCTTTGGAATTTTAAAAAATGAGTGGACTTTCATTCTGTTCAGTTTAATTTAAAATACTCGTTATAGGACTTGACCAAACATCTCACGACACGAGCTGACGACAGCAATGCAACACCAACACCTGTATGAAAGTAAGTACCATCCCGTTAATTAGGTTTTTAAGAAAATAAACTCATTATATAATTTAAAATCAAAGAATTTTATTTTATTTTTTATTGATTACGGTTTTATTCTCATTGTATAATTTATTTAATTTAAAATTTTGTTATAATTTAGACTTTAAAATTTGAAAATAAAGGTGTAATTTATTTTAGTTTTAATAATGAAGTATTGATTTTTTTTTATAAAAATAATAATAAAGTATTTTTTGTGCGGATAAATATAATGATAAAATATTTTATTATGAGAACCACAAAATACTAGAGAACGTATCTACTACTTATGCAAGTATATATATATATATATTGATGCATATACTTACTGAAATTCATTAGTGTCGGTTAATATATTTAAATAGTCTCTCAAATGTTGGTTCTCATGGTTCTCAAACTTCACTCGTCTTCAAAAAGGAAATGGAAAAAGACATTGGGAATTAAGTAGTCTCTCAAATGTTGCAAGATTCTACTCATGAATGTCAAGAATATATTTAAAGGAAAATCTGAAATGCGCTCAAATGAAATTCGTCATCAACTTTGCTACAACTTGGTTGAATATATTCAGTCGAATCGAGAATACGAGTGATCTATATTTATATTTATTATTCGTGTATTTTTATAAAGATTGATATTTCTGTAATTTTATATATATATTTTTAAATTGTATTATAGACCTAATAAAATGTACAAATTAATAATTTAAAATTAATGTAGAAAAGTGAAAGTTAATAATTATATTTTAAAATTTATAATTTTATAAAGAAATTTGAATTTTGTAACTTAAAAGAAATAGAAAACAAGAGTTTTTTGAAAATCTTTCATTATAAAGTTTTATTGGAGGCTCTTTGTGCTTGTATGTTCTAAATGAGTTGGTTTCTAGGGTTCCAATTTTTTTTTACAAGCCCAGTCCAACCGAAATGAAGGAACCATTTTAGACCGGTTCTTTATATTAGCAGTATTTTTTCTGACATGATAGAACAGAACAGGACGAGACAGGAAAGAACAATTGTTCAGCGTTTGATAGACAGAACTGAACAGAACAGATTACATTAAATAAAATACAAATGAATAAAATTTAAAATAAAACGTGTATTTGATGTTTTAGAAGAGAATTAGATTTTATTTTGTGGTTATATTGGTAAAACATAAGTTTGTTCCACCTTGTCCATGGGGTGGGGTGAAACAGGCCTGTTCCATCTTGTTCCACTTTGCTCCTGTCTATTCCACATAAAAGTTCTGACAAACATGAGACAGTGATCCCTGTTCTGTTATTTCCAGTATACCAAACACACCCTAAATAAATAAATTTGGGACTCTATAATTGCATCAAGCACCCAACCTATTTGAAAACGAACAGCACAATTAACCCTCTTCAATATCTCTTTATGGCTGTTGATTCAATATTCATCAATTATAGTCTGGTTAAAATTAACCACTTCAAATTGTTCATCCAATTGCATATGCAATGCCAATTGAAATTTAGGGGTCTCAATTTTGTACCAAGGCTATGTTTGGCAAACTAACTGATAAGTCAGCTTATGACTTATAAGCTAGCTGATGAAAACGTCATGTTTTGCAAAAAATAGCTTATAAATGACCAAAAATGACATATTAAAAAACCAACCAATTTATGTACCAACCATATCAATTTAATTGGTACCAATATAATTGGTTGATAATAATACCATACCAACTATCTAAACTTGATTGGTATATGGCATTAAAAGTGGTATACCACGGTAATACCATACCAATCCGACTTAACCTTTAATTATTTATTAATTAAAATTAATCGATAATATAACATATTTTGTTTTATAAATTTTACATTATTTTGTTTTAAATTAGCTAAATTGTAATACGAATTGATATATATATACCACTTGATTGAATTCATTTATCTAACCTTAACAACTTTAATAAACTCGTCATCACCTCTATGGTCCATTGTTGATCTCAATTGCCGCTTGTATTAGACTCTTGTGAATGAACGTGTTTATATGAAGATTATTTGAATGCTTGTAAGAGAAATCTAGTTGATAAACATATCAATTTAAATAATTCTTACTTCAATTTTTACGATGTTGGTACAAATCCTTTATCTAACCAAACATGTACCAACCGAAAAAAGTTAGTACCAATTTTATTAATACCAAACATAATTGGTTGGTATACGTTATATAAAAATAAAACATGGTACCGTGGCATGTTCACCCCCATTGAAATCATTCATCTTAGCTCAAAGATGTTTAAAATGGAATCACTTTCAAAAGAGAGAAAAACACCAGCAAAATTAAAGCCCTAAAAGTACACAATCAATCAATCAATCCAGAGGAACCTCAACCTCACCATCAGCAATCTCCTGTTGCAAATCCTTCGGATCCTTACCATCAACCGTACATCCAACCGAAACACACGTTCCAAGGATCTCCTTCACTGTTCCTGCTAACTCCTTCGCCATCGATCTCGGTCTCATCACTTTCGCGATCTCAATAACATCATCTAATGATATGTTTCCCGAATGCTTGATATTCTTCACCTTCTTCCGATCGCGTTCAGGTTCCTTTAGTGCTTTGATGACTAGAGCGGCGGCGGACGGCACGACGGAGACTTTCGCCTGACGGTTTTGGACGGTGAGCTTGACGGTGACACGTAATCCCTTCCAATCCTTCGCAGTTTCTTTTGCAATGTCTTCTCCGATCTTCTTCGGAGAGAGACCTAGAGGTCCGATTTTGGGGGCGAGTGAAGAGGCTGCACCGACCTCGCCGCCGGTGACTCGGACGTAGACGTCGACGACTTGCGATGGATCGAATTTAGGTGGCATTTTTCCGGCGATTTCGTATGGTGCTGGTGTGTTACGAGGGTTTGAAGAATGTAAATATAGGAGTATTTGATATGGCTAGGGTTTTGTGGGTTAAGCATGATTAATTGGATTGGGTTTGGGTTTATGGGTTGTTTTTTATTTTTCGTTAATTTTGGGCCCATTAAGATTTTCATGTGTTTGAATTTGATTGTATTTTTTGACCACGAAACTTTTTCTTTGGAAGGGTGTCCTAGGTTAGACCATGAGTACCGCTTCCTATCGAACCCACTGAACCCGATTGTTACCTCAGCTTTTCTCTTTCCTACCCTCCTTACCCTAAAGTGGAGTACCGCTTCCTATCGAACCCACTGAACCCGATTGCCACATCAGCTTTTCTATTTCCTACCCTCTTACCCTGAAAAAAAAAAAATATCGCCGGGTTCCCGAACCCAACCCTACCCGCGACCCCCAACCCGATGGTGAACCCACGTCCCCGTACCACCAACCCACCCTACCCGCCCCCAACCCGTACGTGAACCCGCCGTGGTACCCGAGGTGGTACGCACGGCCTTATGCCAAAACTAATTTATTGGCAAATTATGACCGTAAGATATCAACTCTGATTAAATCTCAGTGGCTACAATTGTTGTGTACGTCTAGATTCGAACCTTAGACATATGAGATATTTCATCACATCCATCATGACCGTAGCCAATATGCCACAACCCTTGTGGTTTTGACGATAAATCTTACTTATGTTTACTCAGGAAGCGTTTTCATTAGGACATTTATCATATCAAACGAATTTGGTAAAGACCGAAATTTTTTTTTGGTAAAAACAATGATAAGGATGAATAGTGTTACTGGTAACAAATCTTACCCGATAAACGTTTATCGGATAAATTGTTGCATATAGTTTTGATGGACTACAATCTTACGCGGTAAATTAAGTTGGATTCTTGACTTTTACTTTTAAGCACTTTGTGGGTAAACGACCCCTTAGAGTAAATTACGTTTTTCGTTCATATGGTTTGTTAAAATTGCGACTTTTGTCTTTGTGGTTTTTATCCACGTGTTTTGTAATTTATTGTTGTTAGTGTTTATGAGACTAACTTCTATCTTCCAAGTACGAGGAACGAAGACGACAACGAATTGTAAATCATAGAAATGAAAACAACAATAAACTGTAAATCACAAGAGCATCTCCAAGAGGCGGACCTACTAAGGACCGAGCGGGGTCCCGTGCACCCGTTCATTTAATTACTGAAAAGGAAAAAAATTAGGCGTCTTGAAGGTGCACCCGCTTGATTTTGAGGGTGCTCTCATATATCTTAAAACTAAATTTGTAACACCAATATGTAGTTGGCAGCATGGCTTGTGCTCCAAATTAAAGCTCCTTGTATATGAGGTTTAGGGTTCGATTGCAAATCGGTCTCGTTTTGGGTCTTGTTTTTTGACGAACACCATAACCGGTCCTTGACCAGCGGTCCCAAGTCGATTTCAGGCCGAGTTGGGCCCATTTAGCCATATCTAATCATGACGACGAAATAAAATAGAACATCTATATAAACACATACGACCATTCGCAACAAAATACTTGATTAAAACGTCTTTCATCGCTTACATAAATTAATTTGAAATGCTTCATATTGTTATTCATCTAAAACATAAAGTCTTAACACAAATTGAATACTGGTACTGATCACCAAACTGATTAAATAATAAATATGTTCCTATAAATCAAAATATGTTGATTAAAAATGACAGATATCTGAAGGCGAAACCAGACTCTCAACATACTCAAAACAATTATCAAACCGACTGATTTTACTAATACATTCGAAAATGTCGTAGTAACGCTCGGATACGTGGCATATAATGACTTGGTTCGAAACATCATCTCCCACAACAATTCTTCCATCTTCCAGAATACAAACATCGAGAAAGTGATTGTCCATAAATCGGAAAAAAGGTAATGCAAATGAATATTGTTTTGACCATGCACCTTGTTCCTCGTTCTTCATCATCGCCCACACATCGAACCCATTACGCCACTTGGTAATTATGCAAAGGCATCCGTGTAGCGTACCCAAAACACACGATTTTAGGTGATAATAATCTCTATTTAGAGGGGGACCATCCATCCTCGTAACTACCATCTCCTTAACGTCAAGAGCCACAATCCTAAATTTAAGATTCGAAAAACTCCAATGCAAATATCCATTCAGATACATGCCCACTTTATCGAGAAAGCGTTGACATCAAAAGGTGGTTTTTGGCGTGGTCCATGAACCGTTTTTAAGACTAAAGACGTCTAAATGAGATATGTTGTTGGAGATTCAGCGACACCAAGCTCGTGCGATAATAATGTTTCCATGACCGAATCCATATGCACATATGACCGCAGACGTAAGACAACATGTCTTATTATTTGGTGGATCCGGAAGTTTCTTGGCCGCACGAGTTAAGGGATTGTAGAGAATGAATATACGTGGAAGGAAAAATGGTTTTTCAAGGACCAAAATGACTATCCCATTAACGGTTCCAATAACACTAGATCTATATATTTGGTCTTCGAAAGGATAGGTAAGCTTGATGACATTAGGATGCTTGTCATCTAAAGCGTAGGCGAGAAGAAATTATGATCATTCGGCGTGATCTGGAGTTGAAAAAGTAGGGATCTGTAATCAGACTATTCCATTGTTTAGATGCACATCTGAATCGCATTAAAGGCTTTGCAGAAAGTCGAGAAAGTATGTTGTGAAGAATGTCATCTGCTATAATAGTGTTTTCCATCGACTCATGTATCTGATCAAAACAACACAAAGATAAATGTATATATACACATATATATTGGGTCAGGTTTAGGATAAAACCTAAAAAAAACGGAAAACTAAGGAACACCCTGGTAGCCCTTCATCCGGACGATATGCGCTTGTGCATACAAGTAAATTAAGTTGTTTTTTGGTTTTAATGCGCGTGTGCATGTTACGAATTACTTGTATGCACAAGGGCATATTGTCCGGACGAAGGGCTACCAGAGTGTTCTTCAGTTTTCCATTTTTAAGGTATTCCCCCAAACCTGACACTATATATATATAGGGTACAAATCAAATACAAACCATGTATTTGTTGCACCCCTTATAAACCAATGTGCATATATGCATAATCTGAGATGCATATATGCAATATCTCATATGAATGTATGTCACATTTTTCACATATGCACAGTGGTTTTCATATATGCACACTGTGGTTTGTAAGGTGTGCAACAAATGAAGGCTTGCATTTTATAGAGCCTCTCTCTCTCTATATATATATATATATATATATATATCAAGCCAAACAAGAAAGAAACTGATCAAACTTAATAATTAAATTAAGAGCATTAAACAGAAAATAATAATAATAATAATAATAATAATACTAAAAAGGTGTAACAACCTTTCTTCGTTTTGGTGTCGGATCTGCAACTATTGAATGAACCCCACAAGCAGTTTTCCTCTCACTGTTGTGTGCCATGCAGGGCCGAACCTGAGGTTTTTCACACCGTGGGAGAAAAATCTAAAAAATAGACAAAACACAATATGTCTAAGGGACCCAAGGATTCAAGGTGAATCACGAATTTTTAAATGAAAGAAACCACACTAGTCACCACTCACCCGACCGCTTACAAATCATTTTTACCACAAACATGCAACAAATTACTGGATATGTGGAAAAATTGGTGAAATAAAGGACAACAAATATAGCTTGTACATTAATGCACATGAGGAATTAGTGTTTATGCAACTCAATAGGTAGAGAAACCACTAGCCTTATGCAAATTAACATTTGCTAATAGATTATGAACGATGCATCTAATAGAATATGTCAACATGCTATGAAAGAGATATGGTTGATCATGTTTATAACTTTGTTTCATGTACTAACGCTTAAGGGGTTGTTTACCCAAACGCTTACCCGCTTAGCACTTACCATCGTTACAATAATTTATCCGGTAAGCGCTATTCGAGTAAGAGTCGTCACCCTTACTTACTTACTTACTTACTTACCGGGTAAGACTTCGGTCTATGCCATCACTTTTACCAGGTAAGATTGTACATCCTGTCAAGTAAAGTAATTGACCCAGAGGTAAGCCTTTGGTAAACGACCCCTAAGTTCAGGGCCGTTCTTCAGGTGTGATTTTGAACAGGGCCCCCAAAATTTTGGGGCCCAATTTTCAATTGTTTAGTCTTTAATCAATGAATGTAAAACTACCACCCAACTTAGTGCCTCTCTAATTTCTATCATAAAACAAAAATAACATGTCATATCATCGCCATGGTAATTTGTATATATATGTATATTTTATCTCACTTTGCATATGTAATCAAAAGGTTTAGGTGTAACAGGGCCTCCAAAAAGATTGGAACGTCTTACTTCCTTGCCTAAGTTAATAGCTAATGCTCTACACAACAATTGGTACACCACTCAATTCTAAAAGTTGGTGTGTGGTTAATTTGTCATAATCTCCAAATCCCTATCCAGATTTCATCTTAAAACCAAAGGTCCTAACAAGCCATCGAACATGATCATGATACCACACAATTTTAATGACAAATTGGACAACAAATCATAGGTGAATTACCTTTCACAACTTCGAAAAACAACCCATTCTCCAACAATATTTGAGTAACAATACCTTTTGTAGGCTTCCTATATCGACCTTGATGAATTGTAATTACTATCCCTAAGACGTAAACGCCACATAAACGCATAGAAAAAGAAGTAAAATCGTTACTCTTTAGATCAAGAATCAAACTATGTAACCAATCTTTCAAAATAATATCTCAAGAGTTTATGTTCTTGGCATTTCATCAAACAGTTGGAGGGCATCATCAACCTTGGTAATATTATAAACAATGAGCAACAAATCAAACTCCAAACATAAAGCAAATACCAATGATAAAACAAATTAGAAACATCTTTAATCTACAAAAGGGTTAAAAAAACATAAACATCAGACATTAGAATTAGAAATAGAAATGTAGATTGCTTTAAGACTAACAGAGCCGTTACCAAGAGATTGAGTTCGATTTGGAGAGAGAGTTACTGATTGCCATGCATCAAATCGATTTAAAACCCTAAAATTATATGAATTGATCTCCAGTATATATATAGTTGATTTGAGTTGAACCTCACTTTGAATTAACTTCTTTTCACAACCAGATTCATCCCTGTTGTTTGTTAAAAGTTGCGGATTTAGTCCTCATGGTTTTAAAAATTTTGTTTTCATCTTTATAACTTATAATTCATTGTTATTTTCGTTCTTACAACTAACTCCTATATTCGAAGTATAAAAATACTAAAATAACAATGACATAAAGACCAAAAAAACAATAAATTTTAAATTACAAGACAAAAAGACGATAACAAATTCTGAACTATAGAAGTATAGATTGTAAATTTTAAATTACAAGGACAAAATAGAATTTTTTTTAACTTGATGGACTCCTTATTTTAAGAAGATTTGCTCCCTGTTTTATTAATCACAATATTCTTTCTTTTCTTGAAAAATATAGTTGTGACAGCATCTCCACAACTTCTCCAAAATTTCTAAAAATGAAGAATCAAAAATCAAAATCCATAAAAAAATTACATTCATCTCCAACAGATTCTTTATTTTGAAGGAAAAAATGATTATAATATTAAAATATTGTATTATCTATTAAAATATTATTTCTCTCTATAAATATTATTTTTCAAAAATTTCTATTGATGTTCTCATTTAGTAATATTTTTTGGGTTATTGGAGATAGTCTTGGGAAGCTATTGGAGTAAAAAAAACAACTCAAAATCCTTATATTCTTCATTTTCTTTAAAATAAGAAAGTTGTTGAAGATGCTCTTATGGCTTTTTTTCTTGTAAATTGCATAAAAATGAAACATATATTTATCGTAGTGAATATACTTTTAAAACATATTTATAAAAAAATGTCACTAAACTATCATTTGAATGATAAAAACTATCAAACTTATATATTGATTAGTTCTTTGAACTATTTTTTATATAAAAAACCATTAAACTTTTTTATTTTGAATGATCAAGTCTTTTGGACATTTTTTTCAGTAAATTAAATCATCAAACTTGTTGAAATAGGTTACTTTCATCATTTTAATCCAAAAAGCTACTTTTAACCGGGTATCTTTTGTTTCTCCCTCTTTTGATAGATAAAAAATAGATCAAATTTTGGGAGATCAATAACAACAACGTGTTAGGCGATGTGGAGATTTGACAACGTTGGGGCAACAAAGAGGGGGGGGGGGCGATATCGTTGTTTGCATTTTGCAACGGGTTTTAATGGCAATATGGCATATGGTTTGACCACGATAAAACTGCTTCGGATTTGTTTTTACTTTAAAATATTCCTAGTCAATTACAAATAGTTTTTTTAAGATGTAGATAACTAATTTTTAGAAGTTCGACAATTTAATAAAAAAATAATGTTTAAGGACATAAACATTCAAAATGAAAAGGTTTAATAGTTTTTTTCATTTAAAAAATAGTTCAAAAACTTATAATTATTCAAAAAAAAAACTTAATGGTCTTTTCATTCAAAAAATATTTCATGAACTTAATTATTTAAAATGAGATGGTTCGTTGATTTTTTAGAACTTTTAAGTCATATTTATAGACCAAAAAAGAAGAATTTGGGATGTATATTTTAGAGCAAAGTATGAATTTGGTCCATGTGGTTTGTCCAAAATAACACTTTTTTTATTTTTGAATTGTTGATTCTAACCGTTAAATTCTTATCGGATGAGTGTTTGGATAAATGACTCCTTAGAGTAAATTACATTTTTCATTCATGTGGTTTGTTAAAAATTGCGACTTTTATCTTTGTGGTTTGTAATTTATTGCTATTATCATTCACGAGACTAACTTCCATCTTTAAGTAAAGGGGACGAAAACGACAATAAATTGTAAATACAGAGACAAACACAACAATAAAATTGTAAATCATAAAAGCATCTCAAACAAATTTTCTATAATTTCTCTAAAATAGAGAACCAAAAGTTAAAATCTATAAAATATTATATCCATCTCTAACAAATTACCTATTTTAGAGCTCTAAATATATATTATTAAAATATTTTATAAATGGACGAAACGAAATATTCGAGAAGGTTTGATTAAACTTTTATTCATGTTGTTGATTCATAACACACTTAAGATTAACATCAAATACATGCCTGATCTTACCAAAGTCAGAATTTTCGTTTTCCTTGTTTTACTTGCGCACTTGACAAATCCATGATCACCTTGTAACCTACAAAACTATAAGCCCTTACTTCAATTATTGTTTTTTTCATATACAATATCAAATCAAATCAAATCAAATTATTATAAATATTATTATTATTATTATTATTATATTAAAGTAAATTACAAATTTAGTCCTTGGGGTTAGTTGACATAACACTTTTAGTCCGTAAAGTTTTGAAATTATAAGATAACTATCGTGATTTGGAAAAAAAGTTTGGATTTGGTCTCTCCCTCTAACTACCATTAAAAAATCCGGTTAAACAAGGGACATTTTTGTTCTTTAACCAATTTTTTTGCATCAATTTTGGTCACTATGGTTTTTGATTGGGTAAAAGATAAAAAAAGTAGTAAAAAAGAATAGAAATGCTTTTCGAGTAACGGAATATTTTTAACGGCTGTTAAAGAGATGTATGGCCTTTTTATAAATCACGATTATCATCTTGTAATTTCAAAAGTACAGATACAAAAGATGTTTATTTTAACAAACTACGGGACCATGTTTGTTGTTGCCATTTTTTTATCATCAATAATATTGTTGTTGTTGTTTTTAGTAGAATTAACGGTATTATCATTGTCACTACTACTATTACTACTATTTATATATTACATATTACATATTACACTAAGGGTTGTTTGGTTGATTTTTCATTAAGTCCTGTATAAATAAAGTTGTCTATGTGGATTAATCTGTCTATATAGATTGGAAAGGTTTTTGTTTGGAATGGTGTTTTCATAGATGAAATGACCATGTTTTTTAATCCGGAGAGACTGGTTTGGACAAATCTTAACTTTCGGCATAAAGTTCCCTCCTAAAAGCTTAATAAATAAGTCACTTTCTATATCATTAAGTCACTACCAAACAGTCATGTATAGCTGACCGAATAAGCTATGAGTCCCATTAAGCTCATTAAGCTGCTAACAAACATGCCCTAACAATTAAATTTACATAAATGTTGACGGTCTTTTCTATGAAAATAAGCAGAATGGGGGTCTCATTTGGGAGTTATTAACTTAAATAACCCTTTCACATAAACAACTTCAATTTTTAACCATCTGTTAAAGGAAAAGAGAAATAGAACACAATAGAATGAGAGAATGAATCGTAATTCTCATTAATCATAAGCTCTTTAAATAGGGATGCGATACAATAAATCAATACGTAAAACAATATATGGGAAACATGTAGAAAATATTAAAATGGAAATGTTTTAAACCTCATTTGATTAATGCACGAATCAGGGGGAGTGGTAGACAAAATGGGGAGTCTACTATATATGTAATATTGGTATGTTGTGCTCTTTCCTTCAACCAATGTTTTATTTTTCCCATTGGATTTTGTTCCTTGGTGTAAGGTTTTAGTGAGGCAACAACATATCTCTAATATGTTTATCTCTATCTATATCGTCATATCCTTTAGACGATGGCACACTTATCCTACAACACTTCCCCTTGTGCCGAGTTAAAGGAGTGATGGTGCACAATTGTTGCCTCGTTAAAACCTTACGCCAAAAATAAAAACCCAGTGGGAAAAAACAAAAATAGGACGAAGGAAAGAGTACAACGCACCAATTTCTTTACAATACATAGACTTTTACTTTAGTCTAATTTTCTCTTAGATTCGTACATTAATCATGAGAGTTAAGAAAACATGATGGTATATAAATTGTTGCCTCACTAAAACCTTACACCAAGGAACAAAATCCAATGAGAAAAATAAAACATTGGTTGAAGGAAAGAGCACAACATACCAATATTACATATATAGTAGACTCCTTATTTTGTCTACCACTCCCCCTGATTCGTGCATTAATCAAATGAGGTTTAAAACATTTCCATTTTAATACTTTCTACATGTTTCCCAAATATTGTTTTACGTATTGATTTGGTAAACAAACATGTCATATTTTCCTCGCATTTTATTCAGTTTACTTGAATCTTGAGGAGAATTGATTATATAAAAACTTAGGCAAAATATGCTTTGTGTTATAACCCTTAATACATCTTACTTTCATTTCTTCGATACATGATGCATTATTTCCATGCATGCAATATAGTGGTCAAACTCAAAATCACTCGCTCCTCTTATATGTGTAATGATAGTCCTTAACCATATACACTCTTGAAAAGTCTCATCAAGGGTTTGCTTAGTTTACTTCCAAGCAATCGGCATCTTCCATATGATAATTCCTTATCCAGTCTGGGAACAATCTTTATATGAGTCAAACATATACCTAATATCAACAAATATATACCAAGGCATTGCTTCGTGTTTTTCTATAAGCCAGTACTTTTGCCGCTCACAATTTAAGTAGGTATTGAAGTTTCATTATCAATCCATTTTTCTCCGTAGGTGACAGTGCTTTGAATACACCGATAGACGTGTAATAATTAAACCTTAATGCAAGTAATAATATGGTAAGAACCATGTATCGTTCCCACAGAGATTGGAGTAAAAGCGTATTAAAAGTCTAGTAAAAGAAATGGTTTCCAAGGATCAGTTCGAAGATTAATATTTGCCTGTTGGTGTTTGGAATTATCATACATTATATAACAATTAATAAAGGATAGCAAGGGTGTAAGATCTTGGGGTGAGATTTAAACAATACTTTCAGCGGACCAATGCTGTGGCAATGCTACAACATTGTGTCTTTCGATACTTAAGTTCACCATCTACTTTTCAGGTTGCCCTCTCGGGTTTTCTGTCGTTCACTACTGATCTAGCAGCCACTCGTCCCATCTCTGGTGTCATGTGTTAGAACTATCGATAGCAAAAGGAGTCCTTCCAAGTATACGGATAAACAAATCTCTTTGTTAAAAATCACTCTCTCGAGCTGATTCCCATATCAGTTAAGTTGACATGTTCTAAGTGGGCCATCTCTGACTCGCACTCTACATTATTACCATCAAAACAGATGATCAACTTATCGGGCAAAATCAACCAGAAAGAACAGAGGTGACAAATCTCTTTGTCAGTAGCTCACTCAAGCTTACTTTCTTTGTCATTCGGATTGACGTGCATATCAATGGTTCATCTCTGATACCATGGCACTTTAACACTTTCAAAGTGATCAACCGTCCTGAAGTAACTTGATATTTTATAAAACTTAACATGAAATGGTGAACATCATTATTGAGAAACGATGCCCACTTTTCATTATGTTTAAAACCTCACCCTTTAATCTCACACCCAAGCTATTTAAATTTAGCTACTCATACTGAAATGTAAATGACAGAAAATGTAAATTACAGAAATGAAAGACATAATGTAAAGACTTAAATGTAAATGACTTGAATGTAAAATGCAAGAATATAAAGGATTATGAATTATTGCAGCAATGCTTGAACAATGTTGCATCAACTCATAAATTGCATGAAGATGAAGAACAAGATGAAGATTATAAATTTAACTTGCATAAACTTAAAGAGATTCTGGAATTCAGCTGTGAGAACTGATCCATACACATTGTCTACTTAAAAAACTAAAACCCTCATCTCCTATTTATACAAAGAGGAGAGAAAGTGACATACTAACTTCACTATTTAAGCACTATTCAATTAGGTACAAAATACTATAGCACCCATGCCTCCAATGTTGATCTTTTAGAGTTCACAAAAATTCTCCAGGCATTTATTTTAGTCTTCTAGAACATGGCTGAGTCATAGTCCCAAAAATCAGCAACAAAAAGCCTTCTAGAAGTTGATTCTTTCATTCCCATCGTCCAGTCTTCAATGCTGTAGCATTGGGCAGGGCTGCACTATATAAATAAACGCAATTAGCCTTCCTAAAACAGTAAAAGACATGTAAATCAAATTCTTAGCTCCATTAAACAAAAGGTGAAAATAAGTAAGAAAAATGACTCAAATGTTGGGATGAAATAGCAAAATCTAACTAAAAAGATAACAAAAAGATGCAATATGCATTAAATAAATAATGCATATCACACCCTCAAATTTAAAGTGTTGTTTGTCCCCAAACAACTAAAAGACCTAAAAAAGGAAATGACTCAATTTTGAAATTTCTTGCAAGAATATGACATTAAGTGCCCACATCATGTACATCATATCCCATGAACTAGATAGCCTTTTATAAATCCTTTATCACTCATTTTAACCCAAAGTGTGTGTGTGTGTGTGTGTGTGTGTGTGTGTCATAGGCTAGCACGAAGCTTCCCTTTGTTAGATTCAAACACACCCTACATTTAAAGTCAATAGGGCTTTTTAGGGTTTCTCTTTGGCAAATCTTTTCTCACCAAGCCTTTTCTCTCAACAAAAATTTTAAAAATTTGGCACTTTGTGCTCTTTTCTTGTTGAATTTTTGTACCTTGCCCCTATGGGGCATTTTTGGTATCTTTTCCTCATGCATATCAGGTTAGAGCTTTGTTCTTTTGATTAATCTTTTCATGCGTTTTAAGGTGTAACCTTCCCACCCTCAAATTTGCTTTCCAATGTTCTCATTGTAACAGTGAAGTGTATTGGTGTTTAAAGGCTACAAGTGGCTTTTTATTTGTGAGAAGAAGGCCTAAATCATCCTCTAAATGTGTTTAGGATGTGTGATTCAAATTCAGTCCCAAGAAGAGAGTGACTAGTTCTAACATGAACACACAACTTTTAGGCAAACTTATGATTTTAAAGAATTATTTGGGCTATGAAATCAAAGACACATTATATAACTAATGTGTTATCTTGCAAGATAGAATAAACCTAAAATTTATACTTATCCTAGACTCAAAAAAAACTAAAAATGGAGGCTAAGGAAGATGATTTGAACCTGCCCTACTCCTTAGGAGTAGGCTGTGAATCCTTGGATGCTCCTGCCAATGCTGTAGCATCCATCTGCTGCTTCTTTTCCTTCAACAGGCTGTCCCTTTCAGCTTTCAGCTTCTCATTTTCTGTGGTCAGCCTCCTGTTCTCAGCTTTCACCTTTCTCAACCTGATCAACACCTTCTTGACCTGTTCTCCCTGTTTTGAACTTGGCTTTCAGATCTTTCTTCATCTCTTCCAACTTTTTCTTTTTCAACACATCATCTCGAACCGCAGGTATTTTCATCCTCGCCATGGTGATCGATTTTCTTGATGAATAATGGCAAGATGGTTTGAAAAACAGAGGGAAGAAGAAAGAGGAGGAAGAAATCGTTTTTTAGGAGAGAGAAAGAGACAAAGATGGGTTTTAGGAGAAATAGAAGTTAAAAGGTTGATTTTATGGGGTTTGAAAAAGGCAAACTGAACTTTTGGTTTTTTATCCTAAAAAATGGACCACATTTGTTGAAAATGGAAAGGAAATTACCCATTTTAGTTGGCATAAAGTACAGATATGGGTGAAAGGTTGATTAAAAAAAACATACCTATTGTCCTTTTGTCACTATTTTGCTAAAAAGTGGAGTTGCCTAAAATGGGGCTGGAGTGTTTTGTGGGCAAAGCACCATCAGGGTGTCTTATGTTGAAAAAGGGTTACCAACCTCTACTATTCCATGTACTCTTTTTTTAGAAAAACTAGAAAGTTGTTCAAAGAGAGATGGGTCTTTGCTTGGATTGTTTTTAAAATCAAAATCCTCCATGTTAAGATACCTGTCCAGCAAAAGCAACAGGGCCCACTTTTCAGATTTTTCACAACTTTTTCTTTCATAACGCCAGGGGCTGGATGCTGAAATGATGCTACAGCATCCAAT
Organism: Saussurea involucrata; assembly: GCA_033807775.1. Taxonomy (NCBI): domain Eukaryota; kingdom Viridiplantae; phylum Streptophyta; class Magnoliopsida; order Asterales; family Asteraceae; genus Saussurea; species Saussurea involucrata. The sequence goes on along the minus strand of CM066325.1, from coordinate 8,004,320 downwards.
ACTTGTCTTTTGTTCCTAAAGAGATAATTTCCTACAAAGCAGTAAATTTAAGCTAGAAAATTAGAACTAAAGAATATTTACAAACATGTATGGACTAGAAAGAGTCTACGGCTTTTTATTAAGTTCTTCTCAAGGTGTAGCCAATTCCACAGAGCAATGCTCTGGGAATGCTACAGCATTGTGATACGCTTTCACTCTCTGGCCATTTACTTTGAAAATGTTGTTGTCCTCAGGGTTTATCAAGTCAATAACCCCATAGGGATAGACTATGTGGATGGTAAAAGGACCAGACCATCGACTCTTGAGTTTTCCTGGAAACAGTTTCAGTCTTGAATTGAACAAAAGGACCTGTTGTCCTTCTTTGAATTCTCCGTGTTGGATTCTTTTGTCATGCCATTTTTAGTCTTCTCTTTATAGAGCTTGGCATTTTCATAGGACAGGTTCCTATGCCCTTCCATTTCACAGAGTTGTAACTTTCTTTTGTTTCCAGCCTCATCTAAAGACATATTTAGCTCTTTGATAGCCCAATATGCTTTATACTCAAGTTCCAAAGGCAAGTGACAGGCTTTTCCAAAGACTAGCTTATATGGGGACATACCAATTGGTGTTTTGAAAGCAGTTCTGTATGCCCATAAAGCATCATCTAGTTTAAAAGCCCAGTCTTTCCTGGTTGGTTTTACCACTTTTTCTAAAATGCTTTTGATTTCCCTGTTTGACAGTTCAGCCAGTCCATTAGTCTGTGGATGGTATACAGTAGCTATTATGTGCCTAACATTGTACTTTTCAAGAACTCCTTGCAATAATTTATTTACAAAATGGGTACCCTCATCACTAATGAGTGCTCTGGGGGTACCAAACCTTGTAAAAATATGTTTTTGAAGAAATTTAATTACAGTTTTTGCATCATTGTTAGCACAAGCTATTGCATCCACCTACTTTGAGACATAATCAACAGCCACTAGAATATATTGGTAATTGTTGGATGGTGGGAAAGGTCCCATAAAGTCAATTCCCCACACATCAAACAATTCTACTTCCAAGATTCCATTTAAAGGCATTTCATTTCTTTGAGAAATGGAACCAGTCCTTTGACATTCATTACATCTTTTGGCAAAATTATGGGAATCTTGGAAGAGAGTTGGCCAATAGAAACCAGATTGCAAAACTTTAGCTGCTGTCCTTTGGCCCCCAAAATGACCTCCATATGCTGAGGTGTGGCAATGGTGTATGATTTCTGCCACATCATTTTCTGGAACACACCTTCTCAAGATTTGATCTGCACCAAGTCTAAATAGAAAAGGGTCATCCCAAAGATAGAACTTAGCATCATGGAAAAACTTTTTAAGCTTATGGCCAGTACAATCAGGAGGTTTGATGCCACATGATAAGTAGTTGGCAAAATCAGCATACCAAGGGATGCTGGATGAATGCTGTAGCATCAAGATTTTTTCATCTGGGAAGGTTTCAATGATATCTCCTTCCCCTTTCTTTTCCACTAGGTTCTCTAACCTAGACAAATGGTCTGCCACTTGATTGTTTACTCCTTTTCTATCCACAATCTCTAGGTCAAACTCTTGTAACAACAGAACCCATCTAATCAACCTAGGCTTGGCATCCTTTTTAGAGATTAAGTATTTAATGGCAGCATGATCTGTATGCACGATAACTTTTGTTCACACTAAATATGATCTAAACCTCTCAAAAGCAAAAACTACAGCCAAGAGTTCTTTTTCTGTTGTTGTGTATTTGATTTGTGCTTCATTCAAAGTCTTACTTGCATAATAAATTGAATGAAACACTTTTTCTTTTCTTTGACCTAAGACAGCTCCTACAGCCCAATCACTCGCATCACACATGATTTCAAAAGGTTTTTCCCAATCTGGTGCCACAACCACTGGAGCAGTTATCAAAGCTTTCTTTAAAGTAATGAATGCATTTCTACATTCATTACTAAAATCAAATTTATGGTCATTTTGTAAAAGCAAACACAAAGGTTTTGAGATTTTTGAAAAGTCTTTTATAAACCTTCTGTAAAATCCAGCATGACCAAGAAAGCTTCTAATTCCTTTTACAGTGGTTGGTTCAGGTAGTTTTTCAATAACTTCCAATTTGGCTTTGTCTACCTCAACCCCCCTTTTTGAAATCAAGTGTCCAAGAACTATTCCTTCTTTGACCATGAAATGACACTTTTCCCAGTTTAGGACTAAATCAGTTTTTTCACACCTTTCAAGAGTCTTTTTCAGATTTTTCAAACAATTATCAAAAGATGAGCCATATACAGAAAAATCATCCATAAATATTTCAATGGAGTCTTCAAGCATATCAGAAAATATGGACATCATACATCTTTGAAAAGTTGCATGAGCATTACAGAGACCAAAGGGCATTCTCCTAAAGGCAAAAGTACCATAGGGACAAGTGAAGGTGGTCTTTTCTTGATCCTCGGGTGAAATGGCTATTTGATTGTAACCGGAGTATCCATCCAAAAAGCAGTAATATTCTTTTCCGGCTAACCTATCTAGCATTTGGTCAACAAAAGGTAGTGGAAAATGGTCCTTTTGTGTAGCTGTGTTAAGTTTACGGTAGTCCATGCAAATTCTCCATCCTGAAACTACTCTAGTTGGGATGAGTTCATTCTTTTCATTGGCCACTACAGTAAAACCTCCCTTCTTAGGGACACATTGGACAGGACTAACCCAAGAGCTACTGGCTATAGGAAAAATGATTCCTGCATCTAACCATTTTAGCACTTCCTTTTTCACTACTTCTTTCATGACAGGGTTTAGCCTTCTTTGTGGTTCAATGGATGTGAAGTTCTTGTCTTCTAAGATGATCTTATGTTGTCAAATGGAGGGACTAATTCCTCTAAGGTCAGCAATGGTCCATCCTATGGCTTTTGAGTGTAACTTCAACAAGTCCACTAACTTCTTTTCCTGATGCAATTCTGAAGAAGATGAAATGATGACAGGCAGTTTATTCTCATCTTTTAGAAAAGCATATTTTAAATGGGATGGGAGTTGTTTCAACTCCAGGTCAGGTGGTGAAATGATTGATGGTGTGAAAGTCTTTTGTTCACTAGGTTCCAAAGATTCAAACTTAGCAACAGTCTCATCTATATTCTCCTCCTCATCATCATCATATTCCTCATCATCCTCTTCTTCCAACCTACAAATTTCCCTAACTCCTTCTTCATTACACAGGTTTTCAATCACACTTAGGCCAGAACATTCTTCCATATCATCAGGGTATTTCATGGAATTGAAGACATTGAATGTGACCTTTTGTTCTTGAAGTCTCATGGTCAACTCTCCCTTTTAGACATCTATCAAGGTTCTTCCAGTGGCTAAGAAAGGTCTTCCTAAGAGAATAGGAATATCTTGGTCAGCCTCAAAATCTAAGATGATAAAGTCAGCAGGAAAGATGAATTTGTCAACCTGAACTAAGACATCTTCAATTTTACCCTTAGGATAGGCAATGGTTTTGTCAGCTAAGATGAGTGTGACAGTGGTTGGTCTAGCTTCTCCTATACCTAAGCTCTTGAAAATAGACAAAGGCATAAGATTGACACTTGCTCCCAAATCACATAAGGCTTTTCCAGCTTCTTTCCCACCTATGGAATAAGGAATGGTAAAACTCCCTGGATCTTTGAGTTTAGGTGGAATTTTGTTGGTCAAGAGAGCACAACACCCTTCAGTCATGGCCACAGTTTCATATTCAGTCAACTTCTTTTCTTGCTTAAAATGTCTTTAAGAAATTTGGCATAACTAGGCATCTGCTCGATTGCTTCAACAAGGGGTATGTTGATATGCAATTGTTTAAACACATCCAAAAATTTCTTGAATTGCAATTCTTCCTTATTATTCTTTAACCTTTGGGGAAAAGGAACATAAGGAGGAATTGGTTCAATAACGGCTTTCTTTGTTTGTGTTGAGCTTTTAGGGTGGACTTCCTCCACCCTCAAATTTGTATCATTAATACCTTTTGTTATGTTTTCTTTGACAACATCTTTGGGTTTGTTGACTTCAATTTCTATTGTGTTTTCCTTTGGGATTGGGTTTTTTGGCTCTAAGTCCTTAGGATGTGGTTCTTCTAGGATGGTGGGCAATGCTGTAGCATTAGACTTTGACTTGGGATTCTTTTCTATTACAGCTTGGGTTTTCTCTAAGTCTTTCCCACTCCTAAGTGTCACAACTTTCACATGCTCTTTTCCTGGGAATCTTGGGATTTCTGTGTTACTAGGTAAAGTCCCGTTGGGTCCGTTGTTTTGACTAAGAGCAAGTTGACTAACTTGTGTCTCAAGATTCCTTAAGGCAGCATTGGTTTGGTTGAGTGTAGCATTGGTTTGGTTGGTCATAGCATTGGTTTGAGCAAATGCAGTGTTGGTTTGAGTCATGAAACTTTTCAACATTGCTTCCAAGGAAGGTTCAGCTTGTGAAGAGGATTTGTTTTGGAAAGATGGTTTGTTGTTTTGGAAATTCTGATTCTGATGGTTTTGATTGTTTTGGTAGTTTTGAGAACTGTTGGCATGATGCTGGTTTTGAAAATTGGAGTTTCCTTGTTGCTTAAACTCAGGTTGATTTAAACTTGGGCTGGTCCATGAAAAATTTGGATGTTGTTTCCAACTAGCATTATAATTGTTAGAGTAAGGACCATTCCTATTATGAACATAGTTAACTGATTCAGAATTTTGAGGACAGTGTTCATAAGAATGGTCTCCACTGCAACAAACACATTGCACAAAGAGAACAGCTGGGGTAGGTGTGGTGGCAGTCAGCTGTGTTCCGTGACCGGTAGTTATGTTTTTAAGCATATTGGTCATAGAAGCAAGTTGAGCTGTCAATGCGGTGTAAGCATCTAAATCATGCATTCCAGCAGTCTTCTTTGTATTTGGTGCCCTTGGATCTGCCCAATGCCCATTGTTTGTGGAAAATTTTTCAATAATTTCATACCCGGTGTTATAGGTGTTGGAAGTAAAGGACCCTCCTGATGTCGCGTCAAGCATTTGTTTTGCATTGGAATCAAGTCCATTGTAAAACGTCTCGAGTTGAATACAGTAGGGAATGCCATGGTGAGGGCATTTCCTTAATAGTTCCTTAAACCTTTCCCATGCGTCGGGAATTGCTTCATCGTCCATTTGTTTGAACATGCAAATTTCGTTTCGGGACTTAGCATTCCGGGTAGGTGGAAAATATTTTCTTAAAAAATTTTCAGCCATGTCAGCCCATGATGGTATAGAACCTGGTGTCAATGAATTAAACCAAATCTTTGCCCGATCCCTTAACGAAAAAGGAAACAGTGTGAGTCTTAGAGCATCAGAAGATACTCCAGGAATCAGAAAAACATCGGTGATCTCTTTAAAAGATTTTAAATGTGAGCGTGGATCTTCCGATGGGAATCCGGCAAATTGACCATTGGCTTGCAACATGTGGAACATAATGGGTTTTGGTTCAAAATGTGTCGTATCCATATGAGGCTTTACAATTCCCGAATTTAATTGCTCAAAGTTAGGAATTGCATAGTCCATAATTCTCCTATTTTTTGAGTTTTCAAGATCAATGATATTTAATGGTTCATTTTGGTCATTGTTACCATGAGATTCTTCACCATCATCTTCTTCATTATTATTTGGTTGCTCTTGCCAAACGTGACCGGGTGGATGTCTAAAATCGGGAGGATTTCCGAAAACTGGTGGGTTACCAAAAACTGGAGGGTTTCCAAAATTTGGTGGTGCTCTAGAATTTCCTAAGTCTGGTGGTCTCATTTGGTTCACTAAAGGTGGTGGTCGTACTTCTATGACGGGTGATCGTGGTTCTACAACGAAAGGTCGTAGGTGTCTACGCTCAAATCCGGGTGGTGCATCCATATCGGGAGGATCCATAGAACTTGAAGCTCTTTGTAACCTCCTTCTAAGATGAAAGGTTCTTTCTATGTCAGGATCTAACTCAAAAAGTTCCCCACGTTGGATTCGTGGCATATACCACACAAAGTATGATTCAGACGGTGTTAGAAAAACTAAGTCTTTTAAAATACTTTTAAAAACTTTTAGCGTGCCAATCCCCGGCAACGGCGCCAAAAACTTGACAGTGCTTTGAATACACCGATAGACGTGTAATAATTAAACCTTAATGCAAGTATACATCGAGATCTAATGTCGTCTTTTCAAGTAATAATATTGTAAGAACCATGTATCGTTCCCACAGAGATTGGAGTAAAAGCGTATTAAAAGTCTAGTAAAAGAAATGGTTTCCAAGGATCAGTTCGAAGATTAATATTTGTTTGTTGGTGTTTGGAATTATCACAGATTATATAACAATTAATAAAGGATAGCAAGGGTGTAACATCTTGGGGTGAGATTTAAACAAAACTTCCAGCGGACCAATGTTGTGGCAATGCTACAGCATTGTGTCTTTCGATACTTAAGTTCACCATCTACTTTTCAGGTTGCCCTCTCGGGTTTTCTGCCATGCACTACTGATCTAGCAGCCACTCGACCCATCTATGGTGTCATGTGTCAGAACTATCGATAGCAAAAGGAGTCCTTCCAAGTATACGGATAAACAAATCTCTTTGTTAAAAATCACTCTCTCGAGCCGATTCCCATATCAGTTAAGTTGACATGTTCTAAGTGGGTCATCTCTGACTCGCACTCTACATTATTACCATCAAAACAGATGATCAACTTATCGGGCAAAATCAACCAGAAAGAACAGAGGTGACAAATCTCTTTGTCAGTAGCTCACTCAAGCTTACTTTCTTTGTCATTCGGATTGACGTGCATATCAATGGTTCATCTCGGATACCATGGCACTTTAACACTTTCAAAGTGATCAACCGTCCTGAAGTAACTTGATATTTTATAAAACTTAACATGAAATGGTGAACATCATTATTGAGAAACGATGCCCACTTTTCATTATGTTTAAAACCTCACCCTTTAATCTCACACCCAAGCTATTTAAATTTAGCTACTCATACTGAAATGTAAATGACAGGAAATGTAAATTACAGAAATGAAAGACATAATGTAAAGACTTAAATGTAAATGACTTGAATGTAAAATGCAAGAATATAAAGGATTATGAATTATTGCAGCAATGCTTGAACAATGCTGCAGCAACTCATAAATTGCATGAAGATGAAGAACAAGATGAAGATTATAAATTTAACTTGCATAAACCTAAAAAGATTCTGGAATTCAGCTGTGAGAACTGATCCATACACATTGTCTACTTACAAAACTAAAACCCTCATCTCCTATTTATACAAAGAGGAGAGAAAGTGACATACTAACTTCACTATTTAAGCACTATTCAATTAGGTACAAAATACTATAGCACCCATGCCTCCAATGTTGATCTTTTAGAGTTCACAAAAATTCTCCAGGCATTGATTTTAGTCTTCTAGAACATGGCTGAGTCATAGTCCCAAAAATCAGCAACAAAAAGCCATCTAGAAGTTGATTCTTTCATTCCCATCGTCCAGTCTTCAATGCTGTAGCATTGGGCAGGGCTGCACTATATAAATAAACGCAATTAGCCTTCCTAAAACAGTAAAAGACAGGTAAATCAAATTCTTAGCTCCATTAAACAAAGGGTGAAAATAAGTAAGAAAAATGACTCAAATGTTGGGATGAAATAGCAAAATCTAACTAAAAAGATAACAAAAAGATGCAATATGCATTAAATAAATAATGCATATCAGTAGGGAAATTATAAGCCCACGTCAATGGTGCCAAAAGATTAATTTGAAACCATTCCAATGACGTTGCGTTGGCGCTGAGCTAAATCTAGCTGACAAGTTCAGTGAGAAGTACAATATATGGTCAAGTGTATTATGTTGAGTACAATAATGCGCCTATTGTACTTAGGTATGGAACTCCAGCTCCTAACACCTCTTCGTCCTCATCCTTTAGACAAAATGGATCTTTCCTTATATCCAACACTATGACCGATCATGGGAGTGCTAATCGGATGCGCTTTGTCCATATTAGGTCGCCTGATCATATTCTAGACATATACGGATCGGTGGATCAATATTCCACAAACTTGGTGTCGTAGCTCAAGTATCTAGACAAAACCAAGTTTTCCCAAGATCTTTTATCTCAAATTCAGATTTCAAATGGCTTCTGTTTTCTCTTATTTCATCAAGAGTGTCTATTATGTTCATAACATCGACATATAGAGCTACTATGAAAATCTGGAACTTTTTTTCTAAACAAATACGCAAGGGCACAGTTCATCGTTCTTATATATCGTTTCCCAATCAAGTATTCACTCAGGCGGGTATACCACATCCGCATAGATTGCTTTAATCTATAAACTGAGTGTTTCGATTTTATTGTAAACGCATTTCATGGTTTAGAGTTACTTGATATTGGTATAATGCCATCAAGCACTTTTATATATCTCTGAATTTAGATCCCCATAGAGATATGTAGTAACTACATCGTTGAGCTGCAATTTTCAGTCCTTCGGAAACTACTTGGCTAATTTAATTAGCAGAACGTTGTCCATCACGAGAGAGTAGGTCTTATTGTAGTCAATCCAGTGCGTTGTGAGAAACCTTACGCCAAAGGAGAGCCTTATATATTATGACTTAATTATTCTCATTACGTTTCCTTGGCAAATGATTTATCTATGTCCTACAGGCTTTACACTTGGTCGGTTAGCACTACCGAACCAAATACTTGTTCATTTGTCAAATAATTATCTTGGATTGCTTCTTTTCATTTAGGCCAATTTGCTCTTTGTTGACATTCTTCAACTGAGCATGGTTCGATGACATCGTGCTCTGTTGTAACACCCGTAATTTCGGTAAGTAAATATCACCCAAATGTTTTGCATCTTGAAAATGGTGGGATTTATGTTTGGAAGACATTACGTAAAGTCTCTAAGAGTATCGGGAGTTTTGGCGTCGAAAAAGTCGAGTTTCGGTACGACTTGTGCGACTATGACCATGTCATTGTCGCGGTGGAGGTCGATCTGAGCATTTCAAACAGAAACTGGTACATGGGTCGCGACAATGCCACGCGACAATGCCCTGGGCATAGTCGCGGTGTCAATGTCGCGCCGGGGTGCTGGGTTGCTGTTTCAGATCGAGTTTTAAAGGGGTTCAGCTAGCCTCTCTCTCATTTATCATCCAAGATCGATTTCTCTCTTTCTCCAGGCGATTTTCCTCCCCCTCTCACCCAAATCGATTTCCTTTCCCCAAATCAACCACAAATCCTTCCCTCTCTTCTTCATCATCTTCACTTAAACCAACCCATTTCCGCCATTGTTGAGCACTTGGAAGCTTGGAGCTTTTGGGAGTCTAGGAGCTATCTTTTTGGAGGATTCAAGTGATTAAGGTTTTTGGGAGTTTTGGCTTGAGGATACAAACTTCATCAAAGGAGCTTACGTTGGAGAAATACTAGATTTAGCTAAATCTAGCAAGGTGAGTTCAAGTTACTTTGCGAAAACTTTGTACATGCCAAAATGAGTATTTTACAAATATTTGTGTGTTTTACTTGAAAATGTTTATGGTTGAGTTATTTGGATAGTTTAACTCTTTCGAAGTGTTTATCTTCATAAATGTTTAAAACACCCATATTTGGGGCTTTTGGATAATTGGATGGTTAGAAACCATATTTTGTCTTTAAAAGATTAATTGCTCAAAATGAGGTTTATTTGATGGTTTAATCATGATAGCGTATTTGATTTTATTAAACCATTTGGGAAATGCACTTTTAAGTGTTATGTGTCATTTTGAGAATTATAAGGGTGTGAGTCCTTTGGGAAAACCCTTTTTGCTTAACCGTGTCAGGTTTCGGGTTAATAACAGTTTTGTGGTACTTGTTTACCTAAATGATGTTTAGATGCATTTTATTGCACATGATTGATATTTACATGCTCGGGGTGGAGTCTCGGATGTGTTATATGCTTAATTGCATTTCATTTGCATGATTTGATGTTGATAAATGATCATTAGATCTTTGAGCAGATGGCTCGGTTTTGGACTCGATTGAGTCTTGATGGCATTCGCCCGGTTTTATTAAGCTCGACGTGGGCTTGGGGTTTGCATTGCATGAGTTGCATTATGTTTGAGATTTACATGAGTTTGAATGCATTAGTTATTCTTTTGAGGTCATGTATGAATTTTTAAGTTAAGTAAGCTTGTTTTGGATGGTGGGCTTTCCAAGGTAAAGACCTAGTATGGTTGAACTTGAGGGATTGGACTAAAGACCTAGTATGGTTGATGTCTAAGAGGGGCTAAAGACCTAGTATGGTTGATGCCGAAGACGGACTAAAGACCTAGTATGGTTGATGTCTGAGATGGACTAAAGACCTAGTATGGTTGATGTCTAAGATGGGCTAAAGATCTAGTATGATTGATGCCAAGGATTTACTAAAGACCTAGTATGGTTGATGTCATCCGTTTTCCACATCCAAGAAGCTTACTTACATTTATTTAATCGTGGTTTAATTTATGTGTTTGCCACATCTGATGAGATCGGGTCTCCCCCGTCACCGAAGGGTGTTGATTTTAGGTAATTTATCTATTCACATTGTTGAGGTTATATTACATGCATATGGATTGTTTTCCATGATTGATGGATGGATTTATGTTACATTCTTATTGGACGTTTTAACTGCTGGAGTTTTATTCTATGGTATTTGGATTTTAATACATTTTACGTTGCGTGAGTTTTGCTTCGTATTAAGTTTCCAACGAAAGAATATATTTAAATGGATGGTTTCCATGTTTTACGGGTTGAGTATGTATTGTCAACCGTATTTGAAGGTTTTGCCTAAAACTAGATTTATTCACGTATTTGAGTGGGTTGGGGTTCGTAACTCATTTTTGGAAAACGCTTTACACTTTTGGGGAAGATTCCCATGGATTTGGGTGCGCTGGAAAATGAGTCATTTATGTCTATTTTGAGAACTCTTTGGAAAGGATAACATTTGTCGCAAACTTTCATTAAAGATTTGTTGAATCATGACTAAAACCACTAATCCCTGATTTATGATTTTATACAGTCATGATAAAATGCTTGAACTCACTAGGCGTAAGCCTAACCCTTTTTATTTGTCGGCATGTGCAACAGGCTCAGGTTGGGGTAGCTCTAGCTACATTGTGAACTGGCGAGTGATAGTAGAGTGCACGAGAGGTAACTTGAGTAGTGAAGTCTTCCGCACGTACTTGGAATTAGCAACTTGTGTTGTGTTACGTAACACCCGTTTAAGTTATTCTATTTGGGAATTAATGTTTAAATTCTGAGGTATATTAAGGAGTGAATTGTAGAAATGATTTTATCTTGTTGGGTTATTTATTGAAATTTTTATTTAGTTGCTCGTTCCAAATTTGAGGGTGTTACATCTGTTATCTCATAAGCATCGGTATATGCAAATATATCATCATTGAGTATGTATGATCTGTCCATCGACTCATATTCATTTGAGATTTCTTTGATTTCTGGAATCAGTATTAACTTCGGAGCGTCCTCTAGTAATGATTCATAGACATAGATTTAATCAGAGATAATCTCATGTATTGATGATATATAGTTGTGCCTTACTCTTCTCTTTCTTTAGATGAGTATCTATCGAACCAAGTAGCTTCCCCCATTTTCTTTTGGGAGCTACGACCTCAACCACACCTCCATCATGTGTGATTGCAACATACTTCCAGGGACGTTGTGCCCTTGTTTGGGGACTTTTGACCTTGCGAGTATATTTGCAGCTCGTATATGAGATCTTGTCACTCTAGATAATATTAAACGTATCAGGTATTGAGTCTGATTCGTTTGCCTTCAACTTTACGTTGTGAAGTTTTTGGGGATCAAAATGAGACACAATTGAAATATTCAATGACACTTCCTGTCGTTCCCATGGAAAATCCTATTTCATATCTCCCCCTAACGACAGGAAGGTTGTCTCATCAAAATGACAACCCGCAAATCTAGCGGTAAAGAGATCACTCGTCAAGGGTTCTAATTAGCGGATAATTATTGCGGGTTCATATCCAACATTTGATGAATCGTCTTTAAGACCCATTTTGGTACGTTGTGGGGGCGTAATTGGCACATATACAACACAACCAAACATACGTAAATGTAAAATATTAGGCTTATATCCAGTTACCAACTGGTACGCATAAGTTTGGTTGGTTGGTTGTGGGTCTAAACACGAATAAGTAAAGTTGCATGTAATATTGCATTACCCCATGCAGATGTGGATAAATTGGTGTGCATAACCAATGCCCTAGCTACCATCTAAATTCTTTTGATGACAACTTTTATCATTCTACAAGACCATTTTATATATATGCATGCGGTACAAATGCAATAATCATCAAATCCTTATGATGTAAATTCTCCAGCATTCTAAGTCATGTAGACTTGATGAGAAAAAAAATCAGGGTGGTGAGTCCTTAAACATATAATTAATGTAGGAGTGCAACATTTCATGTGGACTATAATACGACATGTGTTCATCGTGTCAAAACCAGAACCATAAAGTACTTTAATGGCCCGCATGCTGGATGTTTATGTCCATAAATATCACCTTGTATTCATTGTAAGAATGAAATAATATTTATATTATGTCCTTAGCTTTAGGATGGTCTCATTCCTGTTTTGGCTAAGGATCAGGGTATAAAAGTTCTAGGTATTAGAGAGGGCATATTATGATGGTGGTGTTGCTTCTTGTGCAGTAGAAGTCAACAGTTGCAATTTGGTTAATTCCCTCGTTTTGTATTTCACTCGAAAGAAAATGTATCTAAGTGTATTTTGCGATACATGGATCACTATGTCATGACCATGGTGTCCCACGTGGTCATGCCGAAACATATATGTGTCATTGTCCCAAAGTTCTTTATTGGTGACAAAATATGATTTAATGACATAGATAATCCATTAGTTTGATACATTAATATCTCTAAGATGTTATGATTCGCATAATCTTTTGTGAGTTCCTTGCCACAAAGATTGAGATGCATTTTGAGACATGACATTTCTTTGTCAAAATCAGTTACCTTCTTGAGTTCTTGTAATCAAGTAAGTAGGTTTCTTTCTACTGTATGATTAGTTTGAGAAGTATATGGTACTGAATATTCCCGAATTTCCTTTTTGGGACTACCCACTGTTCTTGGGGGTTTCTAGTTATTCTCTCTGAAGGTTGTGACTGATGTATCGTCTCAAAAAATTTAAAGTATTTAATTGCATCTTAACATCTAGTGTTTTTTTTCTTTAGGGTCAAAATGGTTCGATGACTTTTGCGTATTTTCTTGTGTTTTTCCGAACCTATCTTATGGTAATCAAGTACTTTTGATTCAAAGATGTCGTAGGAAATGGATAACATATTATTTTCTAAAATAGTGAATTATGGTTTATACTTATTATGTTATGCATGAAATTTCATTATCATAATAGTATTGGATTTTTGTATGCTTACATTTTGTTGATAATACTTTCATCAATTTGGGAAGAGAAACCACTCAATCTATTGGATTTCCAGGTAGTAGGGGAATCACATGGATTTCTTAAGTCCCTACAAACCTTAGGGCTATTTATACCCGTTTGACAAAATCCAATCGATATCTTGCGATTTAATTACTTTGAAGATAACATTGTTAATTATAAAGCTTTTGGCAGGAGGCCGAAAAGAATATGAGTTTGGCATATGAAGCCAATTTTAATGTTTTAAAACCATAATAGTATTTTAAGAAATTTTGTCATTAGACAAATAAATAATGGTTTTGACATAAAGTCAAATTCAAACTTTTAACATCTTAATAATATTTTTATACCTTTTGGTAAAATACCAAAATATATTGGGTTTGGAAGTGTAACTTCCAAAAATTAATCGTAAAGTTGAAAATTATGAGTAGGAACTTACAATTAAGTAAATATTTGAATAAGCATTTATATAAAATAAGCATTTGCAGAGAATAAAATATTCAATATCATCTCAAATGACCGAACATGTAACACAACATTTTAACAATTATATGATTCCTAATCACAAATATAATAAATAAGTAATAAATAACTTAAAAGCAATATAAATAATACACATGTATTTATATTCAAATATTCACACCGATTCAAAATTATCAACTAATTTGTTTTTTTGAAACAAACCTATATTATTAAATTAAGAGTTACCATATCCTAAATTAAATTGATCTATCTCATCTCAATTTAAATAAATTACGATAGTAAGTCATAAAGCCCAAAAATATTGATATTAATCCAAATAGATAAATATCATTAACATACCTAACATGATTAAAATAAATAATTTAATTTATTGTCATCATAAATATTTAAACGCTAAATAAATGAATCAGTAAGTAATAAAAAAATTGATTTTGGTTTAAATGGAATACAATATATAAAATGGAATCTTTTTTTTTGAATGGAAATGATTGCATCACGAACGTGCAACGGCCTAACCGTCACCCGAACGAAACAATCCTATCATTAAAGAAACAAACGTTACATAACAAAGTAATACAAAGCGAAATGAAATGACTGAAATACACCATAAAGTTAATGACAAGATAAAAACGAAAATGACTCAGATAAGCCACTTCGTAAGCTCGTCTTTCCACCGCAAGGACAAGTCCCCAACAGTTCCAACTGAAGGCAATCAAAATATTGATTCCTTGACTTTCTTGCATAAGCATAGCCGGAAGGTAAGAGAAAAAGTAGGAAGGTGCCACTTTGAAGCCTTTCTCCTTGACGAAAGTGGGTATGATCCACTCTACTTGGTTGTGTTTTCCTAAAAGCTGCTTATGCCTGGAAACAGAGGCTAAAATAAGAATACAGAGAACATTACGGAAACATTCTTTCGGTCGTTTCCGATATTTCCACATTCTTTCAACCATTAACGATACCAAGTACTCTCCCGAGCCTTTGACAAAATCAACATAGGCTTCTACAAACAGATCTTGGATTTTGTTAGAGAAGGCCGGGAGAAGGACCATGGTATCACAGTAATGGGAGGAAGCCACAAGGGGTTTAGCCACAACGGAATTTAGAGCCACAAAGGGATTTA
The DNA here is from genome assembly GCA_033807775.1 of Saussurea involucrata. Lineage (NCBI taxonomy): Eukaryota > Viridiplantae > Streptophyta > Magnoliopsida > Asterales > Asteraceae > Saussurea > Saussurea involucrata. Next base: position 7,989,279 of record CM066325.1, on the reverse strand, counting down.
GAGCCACTAATGGAGCGTAGCATCGGCGGCGAAGCAGCGACGGCGGAGTCGCAGCGGCGGCGTTAGTCGGAGCAGCAGTCGGAGCGGCGGCAGTCGAAACAACGGCTCTCTCTCTCTCTGTCACTCACTAGGGCCTGGTGGTGGTGGTGGCGAGATGGTGGTGGTGGTGGCAACTAGGTTAAGAGAAAAAAGAGAGAGAGAGAGAGAGAGAGAGAGAGAGAGAGAGAGAGAGAGAGAGAGAGAGAGAGAGAGAGAGAGAGAGAGAGAGAGAGAGAGAGAGAGAGAGAGAGTACCAGATATATAAAATGGAATCTTAAAAAATTCAAAAGTGGGCTTATTCTTGAGTCATCAAAGCTAATGTATGAATATGTAACCTGATAATTTTTTTATTTTTAAATCAAAATCATATAATAGTGAATTGGATTGTAGTTTTAACATTTTCCAATAAAAAATATTATTATATATTTTATATGCGAATTGTGTAAATATCTAAGAAAATATGCTATATATTATTATTATTGTGCACATCAGCACATATATACCCCAATCCATTCATATTTCTTTATTTCTTTATTTCTTTATTTCTTTATTTCTTTTCTTAGATATATAGGAGATACATGCAGAAGGATATATATAATATATTTTTTTCAAATGTGGGATTCATATTTTGAACCTTATAGCATCCACATTGGGATTTCATAAACGATTAATTGTTTATTAATTTACCTTAGCAAATTTTGTCGATGTGACATAAAATTATAAGAATATTCTATATCCTCTATTGTTGATCCTTTCATTGTAAATAATTCATGCAAAACAAAACAATAACTTCCTATAAAAAATATACATATTCACTCATCGAATTTTAATTCGGCATGAATTATGTAACATCTCAGGCAACTGTACCAGATATTGTCCGCTATGTTCACACACCTGGACTCACGGTTTTAAAACGCGTCTGATAGAGAAGGTATCAAGTCCCTCTTATAAGGCAATCTTAGTTCCCCTCCCCAACCAATGTGGGATCTTACAATCCACCCCTTGGGAGCCCAACGTCCTCGCTGGCACACCAGTCCGGTTCCCGGCTCTGATTCCATCTGTAACATCCCAGGCAACCGTACCAGATATTGTCCGCTCTGTCCACACACCTGGACTCATGGTTTTAAAACGCATCTGATAGAGGAGGTATCAAGTCCATCTTATAAGGCAACCTTAGTTCCCCTCCCCAACCAATGCGGGATCTTACAAATTCAATATAAATCAACATGATCAATAGGATATAAGAAATAAAAGAATTCGTGTACCTGATATCGTAAAAATCCTAGCTTCGCGTCTTGACCAATTTTTTTTTTAGCGGAGCATCGTGCTGATAACGTGTTAAAGGAAAAGAGAAATAGAACACAATAGAATGGAGAGAATGAATCGTAATTCTCATTAATCATAAGCCCTTTAAATAGGGATAAAATACAAGTAGATAACTATAAGATCTAATCTATCTCTAATATGTTTATCTCTATTTATATCGTCATATCCTTTAGACGATGACACACTTATCCTACTACACCATCTAATTTATTTTTTTACCAAAATGACAGAATCCCACAAGTCTGACACCGCAAGACAACTTTTATTTGCGGTGTTAGACTTTTTCTGACGCACTCTAAATAAATACAATTTTTTTAAAAATTGACAACACCACAAGCCACCGCAAGTCTTGAGGGGATTAATAAATCAGATAAAACCGCAAGTTAAATAAAACGTAAAATCATACTTTTTAGAGTGCGTCAGAAAAAGTCTGACACCGCAAGTAAAAGTTGTCTTACGGTGTGAGACCTGCGGGATTCTCTTTTAGTAAAAAGAAAATTTGAATGATTAAATGTAAAGTTCTAATAACTCCTCATTTGGGGACTTTACTAGGCAACTACACTGAGTCTTGGATTCTAGCATCTACAAGCAAGACTACAACACAAATTTGTCAAAAGATCAAAGAGGACGCAGCCCAGTGGCAAGGTAACATCCCTGGGGGGTCAGTGCTGGAAGGCCTGACTACCAGGGTTCGAGCCCTTGGTGTGCACTCTGCGATATCCAGACTTCAAGACGGCCTTTGGGCCGGGTCTTGGGCCAGCTGAAAGGCTGGTTGGGCCAGGCATAGCCTGGGCCGAGTTGACGGGGATTAGTGGGTGGCGTCTTAAGTGGAAGCCCGATACCCCGGGAACGTGTGTGTGTTCTACTGCCGTTCAAAAAAAATTCTTCAAAAGAATATTTTAAAAAAATAAAAATCTCAAAAAAATAAAAATACAATTAGTTGCATCAGCTTTTGTATTTTAGTGATTATAATTTTGGGAAATTAATTAAAATGCCAAAAGTCAAACATTGAGTTACCAAAATGCCACAAAAATTTCTCAGTTTACCAAAATGCCCTAAATACCCGCGATGGAGCCCGCGATCGCGGGATAGGGCTGACGTGGCACGAACTTTGGCCACAAATGCCCCGCGGAGCCCCTCAACTTTGGCCGTGGTGCATATTTGGCCCCTGTCCGCGATCGCAGCCCGCGATGGACCAAAATTTTTTAGTTTTGGTCCCTGAAAATTTACACTTTTGGTCCCTGTACTTAGACGAATCTTGCATGCTTTTACTGTTTTTTTCCACAATTATTGTACTTTGAAGACCGATTTGTGGTTGAAATTCATTTGCATGTTTGAATCAATGTTAAATCAGTGTTTTTGGAATACCAGTTTGTGGATGAAATGAGAGATTGGTTGTCATCAATGTTGGTTGTTTCATTGATAAATAGATGTAAAATGCAATCCATAATCCACACACCGATTTCATACTTCTTTCTTTGTTGGACAACCTAAGGGGGGGGTAAGGTTGTATTTAAAATCTTTTTCTTTCAAAAATTCTTTGAACAAATAAATACAGTAAAAATAAAGCAGAGTATAAACAAGTAAATATACAACAATTATATAAACAGATATAATTTAAATGCACAGCGGAAATGTAAATAGATAAGGGAAAGAGAATACTTGACAACGGTATTTTTAAAGTGGTTCACCAAACACAAAGTTGGCTAGTCCACCTCGAGAAAATAACACTTCTCGGAGATCCAATACGAAGCGTGTTCTTTACGGTAGAAACACAAACCTTAATACAACAAACGCGAAACACTCTTCTTTGAGAGATTAATGTGGATCACTCACTCTAATTCAAACACTTACAAGAGGGTATAGATTTTAATATGAATAATCACTCTTGAATAAGGTTTATCACTTGGATATTTTTAGAGAGTTTGATCACTTGAGTTGTGTTGCTGATTCAACTTATCGAGAGATTTTAATCTGCTATCAACTCAAGATTTCTTGCTCAAAAATTAATTTTATCAGTTTAAGTGATTTAGTGTGAGTAAGAAAGCAGCAGAATAATAATCAAATGCTGAGGGAGAATTTATTGCTGAAGTTGGTGTTGCATTGAAGGCAGCTGGATGCTTGTATTTATACTGGATGATCATCAGCCTTGAGAGATTTCGCGGTATACCGCCAAACCATCGCGGTATACCTGCGTCAGAAAAAGTGTACTGCAAGGAGAAGGTCAACCTGCAAAAATCAACGGCTACAAAGTACCCGCGGTATACCGCGTTGCACACGGCGGTATACCGCCTAAAAAAGGTTGTCTGACAGAAGAAGCTTCCCATGCAGTTGAACTGTCGGGTGAATAGTGACGCGGTATACCGCGTGAACCTTGGCGGTATACCGCCTAAAGATTTGTCCAATGAGAGCATGGCAACGCAGGTTACTTCGGCTGATCACAATCTTTTGCAACAGATGAACAGTAGTAGACAGCATATTAATATATATATATCAGTGATTTATATATAAAAACATATATATATTATATATATTTGATTCAAATATATTTATATAGATACGAAATATCCAAGTGATAAAATATTTTAGGGTGTTTATCATTTTAAAATAAAATGACGAAACTCTTCAGACTTGGATTCTTCAGATAAAAAATTTATCGAGATCATTTAAATATCTGCACACTCAGATAAAATATTAGACAACAAATAATGCGGTGTGTTTTGTAATCATCAAAATAAATATGGAGATGTGATTTTATGTGTACCAAAAATATATCACAATATTTAAAGCTGGGTACACTTGCACCAACAATCTCCCCCTTTTTGATGATGACAAACACAACGCTAGACACGAGAGCATACTCGGTTTCTCTCCCCCTTTTGTCGAAGCAAAAAGGGTTTAAGAAAATCGCTTATGCTCCCCCTCAAAAGATGCTCCCCCTCAAAATATGAAATATTTGAGAGTTAGTATTTATCAAGGGTTATACTCAAGCATGCCTAAACCAAGTCTTAATTTAAAGAAGGCTTTTTTGTTAAGAGCTTTTGTGAAAATATCGGCCAAATTATCTTCCGAATCAACCTTTTCAAGCACGATCTTGCCTTTTTGAACATTATCTCGTAAAAAGTGATGTCTCAATTCAATATGTTTGGTACGAGAATGTAAAACGGGATTTTTACTTAAGTTTATGGCACTTGAGTTATCACACATAATTGGAATTTTGGTTAGGTGTACCTCAAAATCGGTAAGTGTGTGTTTCATCCATAGGACTTGAGCACATGCTCTTGCGGCGGCTACATATTCCGCTTCGGTTGTAGACAAAGCTACGGATTGTTGTTTCTTAGAAAACCAAGATACAAGTGAGAGACCTATAAAGGCACATACCCCACTAGTACTTTTTCGGTCAACAATAGATCCACCAAGATCGGAATCGGCGAAACATGTTACTTCTAACTCGGGTTTCTTTGCGTACCATAAGCCAAGATTAGTAGTACCTCGTAAATATCGAAAAATACGCTTGACAGCTTCATAGTGAGATTGTTTAGGTGAAGATTGAAAACGAGCACATAAACATACACTAAACATAATATCAGGTCTACTAGCAGTTAAATATAACAAGCTACCAATCATACCACGATAAATCTTTTCATTAAAATCGTTTCCCTCCTCGTCACGAGATAATTGCAAATTTGTGGTCATTGGAGTTTCAACGGGTTTGACATTTTCAAAATTAAACTTTTTCAACATATCTTTACAATATTTAGATTGACTAATAAAAATACCAGTTTCACATTGTTTTATTTGCAATCCTAAGAAGTATTTTAACTCTCCCATCATGCTCATTTCAAACTCGCTTGTCATTTTCGCAGAAAATTCATTACACAGTTTTTCATTAGTGGAACCAAAAATAATATCATCAACATATACTTGCACAACCACAATATCATTTTGAACATATTTCACAAATAAAGTATTATCAATTTTACCCATAATATAACCACTAACAATTAAAAAAGTTTTTAATCTATCATACCACGCACGCGGAGCCTGCTTTAAACCATAAAGCGCCTTTTTTAATTTATAAACATGTGTCGGGTTTTCAAAACTTTCAAAACCGGGAGGTTGAGAAACGTATACCTCCTCATTTATAATACCATTTAAGAAAGCACTTTTAACATCCATTTGAAATAATTTAAAATCTTTAGCATTTGCAAAAGCGAGAAGCATTCGAATAGACTCCAACCTTGCAACCGGTGCAAAGTGTTGGACAACCTAAGGGGGGGGTAAGGTTGTATTTAAAATCTTTTTCTTTCAAAAAAATCTTTGAACAAATAAATACAGTACAAACAATACAGTAAAAATAAAGCAGAGTATAAACAAGTAAATATACAACAATTATATAAACAGATATAATTTAAATGCACAGCGGAAATGTAAAGAGATAAGGGAAAGAGAGTACTTGACAACGAGATTTTTAAAGTGGTTCACCAAACACAAAGTTGGCTAGTCCACCTCGAGAAAAATAACACTTCTCGGAGATCCAATACGAAACGTGTTCTTTACGGTAGAAACACAAACCTTAATACAACAAACGCGAAACACTCTTCTTTGAGAGATTAATGTGGATCACTCACTCTAATTCAAACACTTACAAGAGGGTATAAATTTTAATATGAATAATCACTCTTGAATAAGGTTTATCACTTGGATATTTTTAGAGAGTTTGATCACTTGAGTTGTGTTGCTGATTCAACTAATCGTGAGATTTTAATCTGCTATCAACTCAAGATTTCTTGCTCAAAAAATTAATTTATCAGTTTAAGTGATTTAGTGTGAGTAAGAAAGCAGCAGAATAATAATCAAATGCTGAGGGAGAACTTAATGCTGAAGTTGGTGTAGAGTTGAATGCTGCTGGAGGCTTGTATTTATACTGCATGAAAACTGACTTGAGAATTTCGCGGTATACCGCCGAACCTTCGCGGTATACCTGCGTCAGAAAAAAGGTACTGCAGGGAGAAGGTCAACCTGCAAAAACTCAACGGCATAATGTACCCGCGGTATACCGCGTTGCACATGGCGGTATACCGCCTGAAGAAATTTCCTGACAAAAGAAGCTTCTCATGCAGAACAGTTGATGGGAAACAGTACCCGCGGTATACCGCGAATACCTTGGCGGTATACCGCCTAAAATTCTGTCCAATGAGAGCATGGCAACGCAGGTAACTTCGGCTGATCACAAACTTGCAACAGTAACAGTAGCAGACAGCATATATATATCAGAGATTTATATATAAAAGATATTATATATATATTTGATTCAAATATATTTATATAGATACGAAATATCCAAGTGATAAAATATTTTAGGGTGTTTATCATTTTAAAATAAAATGACGAAACTCTTCAGACTTGGATTCTTCAGATAAAAAATTTATCGAGATCATTTAAATATCTGCACACTCAGATAAAATATTAGATAACAAATAATGCGGTGTGTTTTGTAATCATCAAAATAAATATGGAGATGTGATTTTATGTGTACCAAAAATATATCACAATATTTAAAGCTGGGTACACTTGCACCAACAATCTCCCCCTTTTTGATGATGACAAACACAACGCTAAACACGAGAGCATACTCGGTTTCTCTCCCCCTTTTGTCGAAGCAAAAAGGGTTTAAGAAAATCGCTTATGCTCCCCCTCGAAAGATGCTCCCCCTCAAAATATGAAATATTTGAGAGTTAGTATTTATCAAGGGTTATACTCAAGCATGCCTAAACCAAGTCTTAATTTAAAGAACGCTTTCTTGTTTAGAGCTTTAGTGAAAATATCGGCCAAATTATCTTCCGAATCAACTTTTTCAAGCACGATTTTGCCTTTTTGAACATTATCTCGTAAAAAGTGATGTCTCAATTCAATATGTTTGGTACGAGAATGTAAAACGGGATTTTTACTTAAGTTTATGGCACTTGAGTTATCACACATAATTGGAATTTTGGTTAGGTGTACCTCAAAATCGGTAAGTGTGTGTTTCATCCATAGGACTTGAGCACATGCTCTTGCGGCGGCTACATATTCCGCTTCGGTGGTAGACAAAGCTACGGATTGTTGTTTCTTAGAGAACCAAGATACAAGTGAGAGACCTATAAAGGCACATACCCCACTAGTACTTTTTCGGTCAACAATAGATCCACCAAGATCGGAATCGGCGAAGCATGTTACTTCTAACTCGGGTTGCTTTGCGTACCATAAGCCAAGATTAGTAGTACCTCGTAAATATCGAAAAATACGCTTGACAGCTTCATAGTGAGATTGTTTAGGTGAAGATTGAAAACGAGCACATAAACATACACTAAACATAATATCAGGTCTACTAGCAGTTAAATATAATAAACTACCAATCATACCACGATAAATCTTTTCATTAAAATCGTTTCCCTCCTCGTCACGCGATAATTGCAGATTTGTGGTCATTGGAGTTTCAACGGGTTTGACATTTTCAAAGTTAAACTTTTTCAACATATCTTTACAATATTTAGATTGACTAATAAAAATACCAGTTTCACATTGTTTTATTTGCAATCCTAAGAAGTATTTTAACTCTCCCATCATGCTCATTTCAAACTCGCTTGTCATTTTCGCAGAAAATTCATTACACAGTTTTTCATTAGTGGAACCAAAAATAATATCATCAACATATACTTGCACAACCACAATATCATTTTGAACATATTTCACAAATAAAGTATTATCTATTTTACCCATAATATAACCACTAACAATTAAAAAAGTTTTTAATCTATCATACCAAGCACGCGGAGCCTGCTTTAAACCATAAAGCGCCTTTTTCAATTTATAAACATGTGTCGGGTTTTCAAAACTTTCAAAACCGGGAGGTTGAGAAACGTATACCTCCTCATTTATAATACCATTTAAGAAAGCACTTTTAACATCCATTTGAAATAACTTAAAATCTTTAGCATTTGCAAAAGCGAGAAGCATTCGAATAGACTCCAACCTTGCAACCGGTGCAAAGGTTTCGTCATAATCTATACCTTCTTGTTGACTGTACCCCTTGGCAACTAAACGTGCCTTGTTTCGTGTGACTCCACCGTTCTCGTCTACCTTGTTACGGAAGACCCATCTTGTGCCAATAATGGTTTGACTACTAGGGCTAGGCACTAAGTCCCATACATCATTCCTAGTAAATTGGTTTAACTCATCTTGCATGGCCAATATCCAATCCTCATCGCCTAAAGCTTCATCTATGGTTTTAGGTTCTATGGTTGAGATAAAGGCATGGAAAGCACAATGGGTAAGGATTTGTGATCTAGTTGTCCTTTGGTTTAGGTCACCTATAATTTGATCTACGGGATGTCCTCGAGCGGTTCTAAGGTTAGGATCATCTATACCTTGTGGAATAAAGCACGGAGGGGCATCACTAGATTCAATATTATTTGTGGAAGGTTGGGTACCTAAATCCAAGGTACTAAGTTGTTGGGCTAAGACATCTCCTTCACGGATATTATCATTTGCTAAGGGTGCACTCGGTTTGGGAGGACTCTCGTCAAAACTAACATTTAAGGATTCTTCCACTACCATGGTTTCCTTATTTAGGATTCTATAGGCTTTGCTATTCCAAGAGTAACCTAGGAAAACTCCTTCATAGGCTTTGGGGTCAAATTTGGTTAGGTAGGATTTGGTGTTTAAAATGAAACATTTACAACCAAAAACTTTTAGGTGGTAAAGTTCATAGGGTGTCTTATTTAGGATACCTCTAATTAGGACACGGTTAAGCACATAGGTCGCGGTAGCAACGGCATCACACCAAAACTTTTGGGGAACTTGATGTTCGTTTAGCATAGTTCTACTCATTTCTTGCAACGTTCGATTTTTCCTTTCAACAACCCCGTTTGACTGAGGAGTTCGAGGAGCCGAAAAGTTATGAGTTATACCATGTTTATCACAAAAGGCACCAAATTGTACATCATTATCGAATTCTCGTCCATGGTCCGTACGTATGGAAACAATCGTACAACCTTGTTGGTTTTGAATTCGTTTTCCCAAAATTTTAAACTTTTCAAAAGCCTCATTTTTATGTCTCAAAAATAAAGTCCAAGTATAACGGGAATAATCATCCACAATAACCAAAGTATAAAAATTTCCTCCAAAACTTTGAATAGCCATCGGGCCAAAAAGATCCATATGTAAAAGTTCTAAAACTCTTTGAGTAGAAATAACATTTTTTGATTTATGAGAAACGTGATGTTGTTTGCCGACACGACAAGCATCACAAAAATGATTATCAAACTTTAATTTTGGCAGGTCACTCACAAGCTCCTTATTTTTTAAGTTTTGCATTAATCTTAGATTAGCGTGACCTAAACGCCTATGCCATAAAGTAGAAACATCATTAATAGAAGATAAGCATACATTATCAGATACAACAGTTTTACAAATATATAAATTTCCTTTTACAAAGCCATTTAAAAGAACTTTGCCATTTTTTATGATTTTGCACGAGTCTTCTTCGAAGACAACAGTTGTATTATTTTTACACAATTGGCGAACACTTAACAAATTAAAATGTAAATTATCAACATGATTAACATTTAGAAATTGAACATTATTGCAAGAGACTGTACCTCTACCAATTATATTTCCTTTGGAGTTTCCTCCAAAGATTACCTGTCCACCATCACATGACTTATATGATGAAAAGAGATTATTGTTTCCGGTCATGTGACGTGTGCAACCACTATCGAGTATCCAGTCCATATCAAGATCAATCTACAATAATGAAGATATAACTTTTATGGTCCCCATTTCTCGTGGGTCCTTGACAATTAGTTTCAAATGTCAACCAACATATATTTATATAAAGTCAAAAACAGAATATATATATATATATAATATATTACATAATATTAATATATATATATATAAAACACAAATATATATATATAACACATGTTAAGACAAACAACATATATATATATATAAGAATTAAAAAAAAATTAGATAGAATATATATATATATGTGCAGTACGTATGTATATATATATATGAATAGAATTAAAGGTACAAAAAAATTTACTTATATATATAACACATTTAAACAAACACTATATATATATATATATATGTAGTACGTATATATATATATAAACAAACAGTACATAGTAATATATATTACTTATATATATAATATATACAATAAAATATATTTAAACTATATATATATACATAACACATTTAAAACCATAAACGCATACCACCGGGATTATCATTACTAAACATTCCTTTTGGAATCCATTTATTTACCATTTTAATTTTGCGATTATATTTATCATACACATAAAAACAAGTATTTACATTCGCATTATTATTAGGTTTAGAATATTTATCATGGTACATGCGAGCATACGGTTTTCTCGTATTATAATTTACATTATTTGTTTTACGCACATACGGAGGTTTTTGCACATACTGATTTCTTGTATTTACTTTAGGTGATTCATAAAATCTTTTGATGGGTATACAAGAACATTTATCAACACAAGTATTGGAACCAATGCCTTTTCTACATTTTATACGGTTAGGCATATTAAGCATGTTAAGAACTTTCTCATTGCTACTTTCAAAAGCTTTAGCTAGCATGTTATCTTTTTCATATGAAGCACATTTAGCCTTTAAGCATGTAATCTCATTCTCAAGAATATCACATTTTGTACAAATAATATTTTCATGTGATTTTTTATTTAAGCATGCAATTTCTTTATTTAAAGCATCACAAGATTTACAAAAATCTTTTTCTCCTAATTTAGTTTCTAATTTAGCAATTATATCCATATCATTTTCAGATTTTTGTTTAACATTTTTTATTTCCTTTTTACATGCATTTACAGTTTCTTTTAACATAGCATTCTCATCTTGGTAACGATTTGCAAGAGCGGCCATTTTATGAAAAGATTCATATAATTCTTCAAGATTATTTTCACTATCACTTTCATAATCACTATCGTAATCCGAGTAAGAAGATTTTACCTCGTCGTCGCTATCGGCCATAAGACAAATGGCTTGATAGTCATCTTCTTCTTCACTCTCGCTCCACGCGCCTCCAATGAAGGCTTTCTCCTTCTTCTTTTGGAACTTGTTCTTTTTCGGACATTCATTGGCGTAGTGGTCTTTGTCACCACATGAGTAGCAAAAGCCTCTCTTTGGCTTAGCTTTATCGTCTTCACTCGAGTCGCCATTTTTCTTAACTTTTTCGTCTCGTTTATGGAACTTACGACTTCGATTATCACCACCACGACGGTAGTTACCGTTTCTTTGAAATCTGCCATTGTTAGAAAATTTATTATTATTATTAAGAAATTTGGAAAAGTTTCTTACCAACATGGCGACTTCATCGAGAGTTTCGGAAGGATCTTTCGAGGAGCTAGCTTTCTCCTTTTTCTTCTCATCTTTTGGTGTTGAGACATTGAGAGCGATTGATTTCTTTTTAACTTGCTCCCGATCTTTGTTTCTTTTAAGTGCAATTTCATGCACTTTAAGATTACCGATTAAGTCATCTATCTTCATTATGGAGAGGTCACGGGAGTCTTCTAAGGATGTTATCTTTTGCATCCACTCCGAAGGAAGGGCTCGTAGGATTTTCCTTATATAGTCCTCGTTAGGATAAGTGCGATCCAAACCTTTCAAAGTAGTCACAATAAGGTTAAATCTTTTAAACATTGAGTCAATTGACTCATCTTGTTTCATTTCGAATAGTTCATAATCGTGAACTAAAATATTTACTTTACTAGATTTAACCTCCGTGTTTCCACGATGAGTATTATTTAAACTTTCCCATATTTGATTTGCAGTTTTATAAGTATATACTCTTTCGATTTCGTCAGTTGTTAAAGCAGCATATAATATATTCTTAGCTTCAAAGTTTAAACAAAAATGGGCTTCATCAGAAGTAGTCCAGTCATCTAGGGGTTTATCAATATAAACATCATCTTTCACAATGGTGGGTTTAAAATTCCCTTTTTCTATGATATTCCAAATCTTTTGATTTTTGCCACGCACGTGACATTCAAATAGCTCGGCCCAAATGCCAAACTTTTCAGTATCTATCAAAGGAGGTTTTGAAAACACGATATTAGTTTGTTGAGCCATTTAGAAGAATAAGTGAAAAATATGCAGAATATTTTGAAAGACCTGCTCTGATACCAAATGTTGGACAACCTAAGGGGGGGGTAAGGTTGTATTTAAAATCTTTTTCTTTCAAAAAAATCTTTGAACAAATAAATACAGTACAAACAATACAGTAAAAATAAAGCAGAGTATAAACAAGTAAATATACAACAATTATATAAACAGATATAATTTAAATGCACAGCGGAAATGTAAAGAGATAAGGGAAAGAGAGTACTTGACAACGAGATTTTTAAAGTGGTTCACCAAACACAAAGTTGGCTAGTCCACCTCGAGAAAAATAACACTTCTCGGAGATCCAATACGAAACGTGTTCTTTACGGTAGAAACACAAACCTTAATACAACAAACGCGAAACACTCTTCTTTGAGAGATTAATGTGGATCACTCACTCTAATTCAAACACTTACAAGAGGGTATAAATTTTAATATGAATAATCACTCTTGAATAAGGTTTATCACTTGGATATTTTTAGAGAGTTTGATCACTTGAGTTGTGTTGCTGATTCAACTAATCGTGAGATTTTAATCTGCTATCAACTCAAGATTTCTTGCTCAAAAAATTAATTTATCAGTTTAAGTGATTTAGTGTGAGTAAGAAAGCAGCAGAATAATAATCAAATGCTGAGGGAGAACTTAATGCTGAAGTTGGTGTAGAGTTGAATGCTGCTGGAGGCTTGTATTTATACTGCATGAAAACTGACTTGAGAATTTCGCGGTATACCGCCGAACCTTCGCGGTATACCTGCGTCAGAAAAAAGGTACTGCAGGGAGAAGGTCAACCTGCAAAAACTCAACGGCATAATGTACCCGCGGTATACCGCGTTGCACATGGCGGTATACCGCCTGAAGAAATTTCCTGACAAAAGAAGCTTCTCATGCAGAACAGTTGATGGGAAACAGTACCCGCGGTATACCGCGAATACCTTGGCGGTATACCGCCTAAAATTCTGTCCAATGAGAGCATGGCAACGCAGGTAACTTCGGCTGATCACAAACTTGCAACAGTAACAGTAGCAGACAGCATATATATATCAGAGATTTATATATAAAAGATATTATATATATATTTGATTCAAATATATTTATATAGATACGAAATATCCAAGTGATAAAATATTTTAGGGTGTTTATCATTTTAAAATAAAATGACGAAACTCTTCAGACTTGGATTCTTCAGATAAAAAATTTATCGAGATCATTTAAATATCTGCACACTCAGATAAAATATTAGATAACAAATAATGCGGTGTGTTTTGTAATCATCAAAATAAATATGGAGATGTGATTTTATGTGTACCAAAAATATATCACAATATTTAAAGCTGGGTACACTTGCACCAACACAAAGGTTTCGTCATAATCTATACCTTCTTGTTGACTGTACCCCTTGGCAACTAAACGTGCCTTGTTTCGTGTGACTCCACCGTTCTCGTCTACCTTGTTTCGGAAGACCCATCTTGTGCCAATAATGGTTTGACTACTAGGGCAAGGTACTAAGTCCCACACATCATTCCTAGTAAATTGGTTTAACTCATCTTGCATGGCCAAAATCCAATCCTCATCACCTAAAGCTTCATCTATGGTTTTAGGTTCTATGGTTGAGATAAAGGCATGGAAAGCACAATGGGTAAGGATTTGTGATCTAGTTGTCCTTTGGTTTAGGTCACCTATAATTTGATCTACGGGATGGCCTCGAGCGGTTCTAAGGTTAGGATCATCTATACCTTGTGGAATAAAGCACGGAGGGGCATCACTAGATTCAATATTATTTGTGGAAGGTTGGGTACCTAAATCCAAGGTACTAAGTTGTTGGGCTAAGACATCTCCTTCACGGATATTATCATTTGCTAAGGGTGCACTCGGTTTGGGAGGACTTTCGTCAAAACTAACATTAAGGGATTCTTCTACTACCATGGTCTCCTTATTTAGGATTCTATAGGCTTTGCTATTCCAAGAGTAACCTAGGAAAACTCCCTCATAGGCTTTGGGGTCAAATTTGGTTAGGTAGGATTTGGTGTTTAAAATGAAACATTTACAACCAAAAACTTTTAGGTGAGCTAGGGAAGGTTTTCTACCTCGGTAAAGTTCATAGGGTGTCTTATTTAGGATACCTCTAATTAGGACACGGTTAAGCACATAGGTCGCGGTAGCAACGGCATCACACCAAAACTTTTGGGGAACTTGATGTTCGTTTAGCATAGTTCTACTCATTTCTTGCAACGTTCGATTTTTCCTTTCAACAACCCCGTTAGATTGAGGAGTTCGAGGAGCCGAAAAGTTATGAGTTATACCATGTTTATCACAAAAGGCACCAAATTGTACATCATTATCGAATTCTCGTCCATGGTCCGTACGTATGGAAACAATCGTACAACCTTGTTGGTTTTGAATTCGTTTTCCCAAAATTTTAAACTTTTCAAAAGCCTCATTTTTATGTCTCAAAAATAAAGTCCAAGTATAACGGGAATAGTCATCCACAATAACCAAAGTATAAAAATTTCCTCCAAAACTTTGAATAGCCATCGGGCCAAAAAGATCCATATGTAAAAGTTCTAAAACTCTTTGAGTAGAAATAACATTTTTTGATTTATGAGAAACGTGATGTTGTTTGCCGACACGACAAGCATCACAAAAATGATTATCAAACTTTAATTTTGGCAGGTCACTCACAAGCTCCTTATTTTTTAAGTTTTGCATTAATCTTAGATTAGCGTGACCTAAACGCCTATGCCATAAAGTAGAAACATCATTAATAGAAGATAAGCATACATTTTCAGATACAACAGTTTTACAAATATATAAATTTCCTTTTACAAAACCATTTAAAAGAACTTTGCCATTTTTTATGATTTTACAAGAATCTTCTTCGAAGACAACAGTTGTATTATTTTTACACAATTGGCGAACACTTAACAAATTAAAATGTAAATTATCAACATGATTCACATTAAGAAATTGAACATTATTGCAAGAGACTGTACCTCTACCAATTATATTTCCTTTGGAGTTTCCTCCAAAAATTACCTGTCCACCATCACATGACTTATATGATGAAAAGAGATTATTGTTTCCGGTCATGTGACGTGTGCAACCACTATCGAGTATCCAGTCCATATCAAGGTCAATCTACAATAATGAAGATGTAACTTTTATGGTCCCCATTTCTCGTGGGTCCTTGACAATTAGTTTCAAAAGTCAACCAACATGCATATATATAAAGTCAAACAGAATATATATATATATAATACATTACACAATATATAATACATCAAACCAAATTAATATATATATATATAACACATTAAACAAACATAATATATATATATATAAGAATTAAAAGAATTAAATAAAATATATATATATATGTGCAGTACGTATGTATATATATATATATATGAATAGTATAAAAAGGTACAAATAACATATATATATAATATATTAAATACACAAAATATATATATATAGTACGTAGGTACATATATATATATATAAACAGTACATATATATATATAAACAGTACATATATATATAAACAATATAAAGGTACACATACTATTATATTACTTATATATAATATATACAATAAATTATATTTAAACTATATATATATATATAACATATATACATAACACATTTAAAACCATAAACGCATACCACCGGGATTATCATTACTAAACATTCCTTTTGGAATCCATTTATTTACCATTTTGATTTTGCGATTATATTTATCATACACATAAAAACAAGCATTTACATTCGCATTATTATTAGGTTTAGAATATTTATCATGGTACATGCGAGCATACGGTTTTCTCGTATTATAATTTACATTATTTATTTTACGCACATACGGAGGTTTTTGCACATATTGATTTCTTGTATTTACTTTAGGTGATTCATAAAATCTTTTGATGGGTATACAAGAACATTTATCAACACAAGTATTGGAACCAATGCCTTTTCTACATTTTATACGGTTAGGCATATTAAGCATGTTAAGAACTTTCTCATTGCTACTTTCAAAGGCTTTAGCTAGCATGTTATCTTTTTCATATGAAGCACATTTAGCCTTTAAACATGTAATCTCATTATCAAGAATATCACATTTTGTACAAATAATATTTTCATGTGATTTTTTATTCAAGCATGCAATTTCTTTATTTAAAACATCACAAGATTTACAAAAATCTTTTTCTCCTAATTTAGTTTCTAATTTAGCAATTATATCTATATCATTTTCAGATTTTTGTTTAACATTTTTTATTTCCTTTTTACATGCATTTACAGTTTCTTTTAACATAGCATTCTCATCTTGGTAACGATTTGCAAGAGCGGCCATTTTATGAAAAGATTCATATAATTCTTCAAGATTATTTTCACTATCACTTTCATAATCACTATCGTAATCCGAGTAAGAAGATTTTACCTCGTCGTCGCTATCGGCCATAAGACAAATGGCTTGATAGTCATCTTCTTCTTCACTCTCGCTCCACGCGCCTCCAATGAAGGCTTTCTCCTTCTTCTTTTGGAATTTGTTCTTTTTCGGACATTCATTGGCGTAGTGGTCTTTGTCACCACATGAGTAGCAAAAGCCTCTCTTTGGCTTAGCTTTATCGTCTTCACTCGAGTCGCCATTTTTCTTAACTTTTTCGTCTCGTTTATGGAACTTACGACTTCGATTATCACCACCACGACGGTAGTTACCGTTTCTTTGAAATCTGCCATTGTTAGAAAATTTATTATTATTATTAAGAAATTTGGAAAAGTTTCTTACCAACATGGCGACTTCATCGAGAGTTTCGGATGGATCTTTCGAGGAGCTAGCTTTCTCCTTTTTCTTCTCATCTTTTGGTGTTGAGACATTGAGAGCGATTGATTTCTTTTTAACTTGCTCCCGGTCTTTGTTTCTTTTAAGTGCAATTTCATGCACTTTAAGATTACCGATTAAGTCATCTATCTTCATTATGGAGAGGTCACGGGAGTCTTCTAAGGATGTTATCTTTTGCATCCACTCCGAAGGAAGGGCTCGTAGGATTTTCCTTATATAGTCCTCGTTAGGATAAGTGCGATCCAAACCTTTCAAAGTAGTCACAATAAGGTTAAATCTTTTAAACATTGAGTCAATTGACTCATCTTGTTTCATTTCGAATAGTTCATAATCGTGAACTAAAATATTTACTTTACTAGATTTAACCTCCGTGTTTCCACGATGAGTATTATTTAAACTTTCCCATATTTGATTTGCAGTTTTATAAGTATATACTCTTTCAATTTCGTCAGATGTTAAAGCAGCATATAAAATATTCTTAGCTTCAAAGTTTAAACAAAAATGAGCTTCATCAGAAGTAGTCCAGTCATCTATAGGTTTATCAATATAAACATCATCTTTCACAATGGTGGGTTTAAAATTCCCTTTTTCTATGATGTTCCAAATCTTTTGATTTTTGCCACGCACGTGACATTCAAATAGCTCGGCCCAAATGCCAAACTTTTCAGTATCTATCAAAGGAGGTTTTGAAAACACGATATTAGTTTGTTGAGCCATTTAGAAGAATAAGAGAAAAATATGCAGAATATTTTGAAAGACCTGCTCTGATACCAAATGTTGGACAACCTAAGGGGGGGGTAAGGTTGTATTTAAAATCTTTTTCTTTCAAAAATTCTTTGAACAAATAAATACAGTAAAAATAAAGCAGAGTATAAACAAGTAAATATACAACAATTATATAAACAGATATAATTTAAATGCACAGCGGAAATGTAAATAGATAAGGGAAAGAGAATACTTGACAACGGTATTTTTAAAGTGGTTCACCAAACACAAAGTTGGCTAGTCCACCTCGAGAAAATAACACTTCTCGGAGATCCAATACGAAGCGTGTTCTTTACGGTAGAAACACAAACCTTAATACAACAAACGCGAAACACTCTTCTTTGAGAGATTAATGTGGATCACTCACTCTAATTCAAACACTTACAAGAGGGTATAGATTTTAATATGAATAATCACTCTTGAATAAGGTTTATCACTTGGATATTTTTAGAGAGTTTGATCACTTGAGTTGTGTTGCTGATTCAACTTATCGAGAGATTTTAATCTGCTATCAACTCAAGATTTCTTGCTCAAAAATTAATTTTATCAGTTTAAGTGATTTAGTGTGAGTAAGAAAGCAGCAGAATAATAATCAAATGCTGAGGGAGAATTTATTGCTGAAGTTGGTGTTGCATTGAAGGCAGCTGGATGCTTGTATTTATACTGGATGATCATCAGCCTTGAGAGATTTCGCGGTATACCGCCAAACCATCGCGGTATACCTGCGTCAGAAAAAGTGTACTGCAAGGAGAAGGTCAACCTGCAAAAATCAACGGCTACAAAGTACCCGCGGTATACCGCGTTGCACACGGCGGTATACCGCCTAAAAAAGGTTGTCTGACAGAAGAAGCTTCCCATGCAGTTGAACTGTCGGGTGAATAGTGACGCGGTATACCGCGTGAACCTTGGCGGTATACCGCCTAAAGATTTGTCCAATGAGAGCATGGCAACGCAGGTTACTTCGGCTGATCACAATCTTTTGCAACAGATGAACAGTAGTAGACAGCATATTAATATATATATATCAGTGATTTATATATAAAAACATATATATATTATATATATTTGATTCAAATATATTTATATAGATACGAAATATCCAAGTGATAAAATATTTTAGGGTGTTTATCATTTTAAAATAAAATGACGAAACTCTTCAGACTTGGATTCTTCAGATAAAAAATTTATCGAGATCATTTAAATATCTGCACACTCAGATAAAATATTAGACAACAAATAATGCGGTGTGTTTTGTAATCATCAAAATAAATATGGAGATGTGATTTTATGTGTACCAAAAATATATCACAATATTTAAAGCTGGGTACACTTGCACCAACATTCTTGATTTCTTTCTGCAATATTTTGTGTTTGAGATACTACTGAAAAAATGAGTTCATCTGTTGCAAAAGCTAAGCTATATTTCTGTTTTGATGGTGAATGGGAGCAAGATAACAATGAGTGGAATTTTGCTTATAAATCTAAGCATGGTGTAAAATTGCCAGTAAACTATACTTATCAGAAATTTCTTGCATACGCCATGCAAAAATGTGGAATCAACCCTTCTACTGTTTGCAAGTTAGTGTTTAAAAATGGCGATGGGTCATTTGTGGATTTATCCAACGATGGGGATATCTCTAATTTTCTGCACTTTGCACTCGATTCAGAAAGGCCCCCATTACTTTTTGTGTATCGCGCCGTATCCGACGAAAACGACGACGACGGTGACGACGAAGACCTCCAAATAGAGCAGCCTGATTCTCAATTTCAGGCGTCCAACGCCCCAACGGTTCATTTAGATCATTCATATGGTCTTAACGACTGTATTCCGGAGACGCAACAACAACAACCACCACAACCACACGAAGGGCGTACTGCTGGAGTTGCTGATGACGAAACCCACGTTTTCAGAACGGGTAATTCTGAAATAGACAGATCAGACACCGATAGTGATGATCACGAAGAATATACCCCTAGTAGAAAATCATGTAGTCATATAAATGACTTTTTTGATATGCC
Organism: Saussurea involucrata; assembly: GCA_033807775.1. Taxonomy (NCBI): domain Eukaryota; kingdom Viridiplantae; phylum Streptophyta; class Magnoliopsida; order Asterales; family Asteraceae; genus Saussurea; species Saussurea involucrata. The sequence continues at coordinate 7,969,097 of CM066325.1, read as the reverse complement.
CCCTATTCTTCCAGACTCCCATACCCAGACACAAACCTACGAACCTACACCTTATATTCGCAGTGAAAGGTTAAAAGCAGGTCAGATATTCGATTCGAAGGATCTCTTGGAAAGTCAGATCGGACTCAAGTTCTTGGAAGAGGGTTTCCAAAGTCACGCACGGAAATCTGACAAAAGCAGATACGTAGTTGAATGTGCCAGAGAAAAGTGTGAGTGGAGGTTGTACGCGATTCACACGGGTCCCAAAGGAGGGGCGATAATGATTAGAAAGTTGCACGACGTACACACTTGTACGAGGACGCAACTTAATACTCACCACAAACAAGCCGGCAAAAAGACTTTGGGTGCGATGCTGAAAAACAAATTTCTTGATGTTAGCAGGTCATTGCGTCCAAAGGACACCGTCCACGATGTTCACCAGCAGTTCGGCGTCACGATTGATTACCACCAAGCTTGGCGTGCGCGATGCCATGCACTGTTTATGGTGAGAGGCACGTTCGAGGAGTCGTATGAACGACTCCCGACATATTTATATAATTTGCAGCTGCAGAACCCTGGTACTGTCACGCAGCTACGGACCGATTCACGTCGACGGTTTGAGATGTGCTTCGTGGCCCTTGGACCCGCGGTACGTATTTTAACACGTCATATGTTTACACATTATAAACTATAACGTTTACAAAGGAAAACCACCTATGTTTTTGCAGATCCGCACATTTCTGGCAAATCTACGTCGTGTCCTGATAATAGACGCAGCCCATTTAAAGGGCCGTTACTTGGGTATGATGTTCCTGGCGGTTGCCATAGACGGGGATAACTCCATCGTTCCAGTAGCTTTCGGCGTAGGCAAGTCTGAAACCGGGGACGAGTGGACTTGGTTTATGTCCATGTTGAGACAAGCTATCGGAGACCCGCAAGGGTTGGTGTTTATGTCTGACAGGGCTCCTTCCATAAACGCCGCAATCTCTGCCATGTACCCAAACGCCCCTCACGCCATATGCTGTCGACATTTGGAGATGAACGCCAAATCCAAGGACAAACGTATTACCACCTACAAGGATGTCTATTGGGCGGCATTGAGAGCATATACGGATCGGGAGTTTAACAAGTACATGAATATGCTGATATAGTGCCGATGAAGCAGCCAAAGTCTTTGACGACGCTGGACCGGAGAGGTGGTCCGCGGCCCATTTTCCTGGACAACGGTATGACATTCTGACCTCGAATAGTGCAGAGTCTGTGAATGCACTCTCTCGTTTTGCGCGTAGATGTCTGATTGTTAATCTTATGGACTACTTTCGGGCCTTTCAACAAGAGTGGTACCAAATTCGACGCCTAAAAGGAGCTGAGATGCAAAATGCACTCACACCAACGGCGGAGAAGATCGTTCAGTATAGGGCGCGTCGTGCGGCGACATGGCCGGTAAGAGCAATCGGGTATGGGAAGTACGAGGTGCATGATGACTATATTCACGCGATTGTGAATATGGAAGACCACTTTTGTTCGTGTCGCGAATGGGATAAATCTGGGTTACCGTGCGGCCATGCCATCGCTGCAGCAAGATATATGGGTCGTACAGATTGCAGCGACTTGGCTGTACCTTTCTTCACGTCCGAATATTACCGGAAAACATACGTGGAGGTAATAAACCCAGCTGGACCCCCTGCAGCATGGGTGTATCCACCCGACCCGCTTCCGCCATGCTATCCACCTTTAATGGATAAGAACAGAGCCGGGAGACCGAGAAAGAACGACCGACGTCCATCACGTGGTGAAAGTTCGATACAACGAAGATGTACTCGGTGCCAATGCGTAGGACACACTCGTGGAGGGTGTCCAAATCCCGCCCCTTCAACCGTGCTAAGGAGACATTCAGTCAGTCACACCCAGGGCCCGTCACAACTTGAACCATATGGAACAAACACATATGATACTGTTGATCTAAACGCTGATTTGTAAAAGATATATATATATATATATATTCATATTATATATATACACACATACATATGCTTTTAAATGAACATTGATAACACAGCTAGTTTGTAAATGATATATATTCATATTATATATATACACACGTACATATGCTTCTAAATGAACATTGATAACACAACTAGTTTGTAAATGATATATATATTCATATTATATATACACACATACATATGCTTCTAAATGAACATTGATAACACAGCTAGTTTGTAAATGATATATATATTCATATTATATATACACACATACATATGCTTCTAAATGAACATTGATAACACAGCTAGTTTGTAAATGATATATATATATATATATATATATTCATATTATATATACACACATGCATATGCTTTTAAATGAACATTGATAACACAGCTAGTTTGTAAATGATATATATTCATATTATATATATACACACATACATATGCTTCTAAATGAACATTGATAACACAGCTAGTTTGTAAATGATATATATATTCATATTATATATACACACATACATATGCTTCTAAATGAACATTGATAACACAGCTAGTTTGTAAATGATATATATATTCATATTATATATACACACATACATATGCTTTTAAATGAACATTGATAACACAGCTAGTTTGTATTCCATCCAACATGCTCTTCATCTTCAATCTTTCTACCCTTCTTCAACGGCTTCTGCTTTTGCAACCACGTATGGCCATTGTGTACCACAACCCGGACACACTTTAGCAAATGAGTTGAGGGTTGTCATATATTCTACAAGAGGAGTAGGCCTACGTGGATAGAGTACGGCTACCAAAATCTAGCATCATTAACAAACAAAACCCCATGTTTGTTTATCCGAATGAGGTAACCTCTGACTTGACCTTGCATGATGTATCCAACCTAACCGTGGTTCAGCGGCTTAAAAACTACTTTTCAGAGAAATTAACAACAACAAAAAAATACAAAACAACAACACAGTAAAAAAAATACAAACAACAACACAGTAAAAAAGAATACAAAACAACAAAAAAATACAAAACAACTAAAACAACCACCACCTACTTAAAAATTGATTTAGTTTCATCAATCCAAGCTTGCTTCTCGTTTACCTTCGCTTGAATAATTGCGAAGTCTTGCAGAATATGGTGAATTGCTTCTTGTTCTCGACGAACACGAGCCTCCCGAGCTTTTATATCCCTTTTCATCCTTTTGATCTCCCTGTCTTCCTCTTCGATCTTTCTCAAATGGACTGCCTTCATGTCCATCATTTTTTCCACTCTTCTGTTAGTTCATCTATCTCCTTTTCCTTTTTTGCTATGGCGACCTCGATTTGAGGTGGCATTTTTTCAGGAGTAGACTTAGGGTTTGATGACGATGCCATTTGTGGATGAAATGAGAGAAGATAAATCAAGAGAGAAAGCAATTCAAAGAAAGAAAGCAAGAGAGAAATCAAGAAAGAAAGCAATAAACAAGTGTGAATTGTGAATTGCATATTACTGATATTTATGGATGAAATCTCAAACATGCAAATGAATTTCAACCACAAATCGGTCTTCAAAGTACAATAATTGTGGAAAAAAACAGTAAAAGCATGCAAGATTCGTCTAAGTACAGGGACCAAAAGTGTAAATTTTCAGGGACCAAAACTGAAAAATTTTGGTCCATCGCGGGCAGGGGCCAAATATGCACCGCGGCCAAAGTTGAGGGGCTCCGCAGGGCATTTGTGGCCAAAGTTCGTGCCACGTCAGCCCTATCCCGCGATCGCGGGCTCCATCGCGGGTATTTAGGGCATTTTGGTAAACTGAGAAATTTTTGTGGCATTTTGGTAACTGTTGATCAAACTTTGGGTATTTTAATTAATTTCCCTAAAAAGAATATCTCAAAATAAATTATATCAAATAAATAAATACATTTAATAAAAAGATATTTAGACAACATCAAAAATATCTAAAAAGTACATATTTTTTATTTCACAAATAAATACAATAATTTAAAAAAATTAAATGAAAACAAATAGACCACATACACTCAGAAATTTTCTATGTGCTGTCCATGTACAATGTACTATAAATCTTGTGTAATATATAAATAAATGCCTTATCCATTAGACCATTATATATAGTTATATACCATACCCATTTATATATAACACCACATCCACCACCCATGGCAACAACCACCCACCACCACCAACATCGGAGACCAAACTTCACCATCAACCCCATTAATTCCGGCGTCGACGGTGGCTTCGAGATTAATGAATCCGATATTTGGAACAAAAACGACGACGAGATTAATGACGGCCACCATGAAAAGTCCGTCTCATTAGCACCTTCAAGAAAGTCGCGACATCAAAGAAAATTGATTGGAACGTCATCGTTGCCGGTCAACGTGCCAGACTGGTCAAAGATATCGAGGATGAATGAATGCAATTGCAAGCATGATGATCAGGATGACGATGATGATGATGGTGAATCGTTGCCTCCTCATGAGTATTTAGCAAGAACTAGAAAGGCTTCATTTTCTATGTACGAAGGTGTTGGAAGAACACTTAAAGGGAGAGATTTGAGTAGGGTTAGAAATGCTATATGGAAGGAGACTGGTTTTGAACAAGATTAATTATTACTGATACAGTTTTTTGATCAAATTTGATTTTAGGATCGAAAACTATATATCAGTTGAAAATCAATTAAACTGTGTTTTAAGACATGTATTTTAAACCATTCAACCTTAATGCCTTTTATTTTATTTTTTGGAAGGCATAGCGGCACCGACCCTTTCGATCAACTACCACGAACACAACGCACACACGCACGCACGCCTCCCCGGCGGTATCGGACATCCGAGGGTAGTCCATTAATCCGCCGCTGTCCCGGCCCAGCTTACGCTGGACCTAAGGCCCAACCACAGGCTGGGGGGTAAGCCCAGTCAAAGACTGGACCACCCAAGGACTGGGTACTCCTCATGCCCTCAATTGCCTCCCCTTGGAATCGAACCCGGGTAGACTGGGATACCATCCACAGCCCTCCAGGATGTTACCGTCCTTAGATAGACCAACTGAGCTAGACATGATTTGTAACCTTAATGCCTTTTATGTAAACTCACTTTTGTTATAAAAGGTAATATGTAATTAAGGTTGAGAATCATAAAATAAGCAATTGTATTATGATCTAATACGTAAATTTGACTCACGTATTATTCGAAAGAAATTTCTATTGCATCATGTTGATGGGTGAAATTACGTTCATAATCATTTGGTGTTCGATTGAGAAATCTGACTCGAATTCAAACTTTTGAAAACCGATTAAATTGTTACATGATGACATGTACACGAAACCATGGAAAATCTTATCACGAGTTATTTTATTTTATAATGGTTTATTTTATCCAATATTTTTGTGATACGATTTATTTGTAAAATATGCCATTAAAAAGGTATCGAATATATATTTTCTAAGACCACCCGTACCGCCATCGGGTACGGGCTCGGGCTCGGTCCATCGTGGCATCGGGTTCGTTGGGTAGCAATCGAGCAGCCATACGGGGGGGGGGGGGGGGGGGGGGTCGGGTAGGTAGCGGGAAGGCTACCGGGTTCACCAACCCGATCAACCCGTTGTGGTTTAATTTTTTTTTTATATTTTTTAAATAATACCGTTTACCAACGGCTATATTATTTATTTTTTTATTTTTTTATTTTATTTTTCAAATTATACAGACTATATATATTAACCTCTATCATCTTCATTTTTTCACACCAAACAACTCTATACTTTCTTCCATTTATTTCTTCAATTTTAGACAATATGTATTAGAATATGTGGAACCCCTATATTACTCTCCAAAAGAGTCCTTGAAGAGAGAAAGAAGGTTCCAACATATATAGAGGAGAATTTGTCCAAGTCTAGCCGATGTGGGACTCTAACACGCCCCCTCCAACTGAGGCTAGATGGGCAAAGATGTCCCAGAGTGCCGAGTCCCGGGCAAAGATGTCCCAGATGGTAGACCTTGGCTCTGATACCATATTAGAATATCTGGAACCCCTATATTACTCTCCAAAAGAGCCCTTGAAGAGAGAAAGGAGGTTCCAACATATATAGAGGAGAATTTGTCCAAGTCTAGCCGATGTGGGACTCTAACAATATGGATTCGCCACAACCCGCTTCATCGACCGCATCATCATCATCCATAGACACCGACGAGTACTTGCATCATCAAAGGGAAATTTTTGTAGGGTTGGTTCGAGAAGCTGCAAAATTAATTTATGGTAGCACCGCCTCATCGTCAAGAAGAGAACCGAGTGACGGGAACATAGAAAGAGGTCGGGTAGCTGCAAACGAGCGGCTTTTGCGGGACTACTTTGGCAACAACCCGGTTTATACACCGGATATGTTTAGACGGCGGTTCAGGATGAGCAGGCAACTATTCGAACGAATAATTGAAGATTTAGAAGGAGAGTATCCGTATTTTACATTTCGGGTGGACGCCAGAAACAAACAAGGTTTTTCTCCGATACAAAAGTGTACTTCCGCTATTCGGCAATTGGCGTATGGAGTAGCTGCCGACTCACTTGACGAGTACTTGAGGATGGGAGACAAAACGTCACGAGATTGTCTGTACAAATTTTGCACATGTATTATTGAACTCTATGGTAAAAAATATTTACGCAAGCCTACTTATGTTGATATTCAGAAGTTGTACACCGCGCATGAAGCTAAACACGGATTTCCCGGCATGCTCGGCAGCATAGACTGTACTCATTGGGCGTGGGCAAATTGTCCGGTAGCATGGCGAGGTCAATTCATGAGAGGTGATCATGAGCACCTGACAATCATGCTAGAAGCAGTGGCCTCCCATGATCTATGGATCTGACACGCATACTTTGGTGTTGCCGGTTCCAACAACGACATCAATGATCTCAATCAGTCGCCCATCTTCAACGATCTATATGATGGAAAAGCACCCAAGTGCCCTTTTGAGGTGAATGAAGTCACCTACAACCACGGATATTATCTAGCGGATGGGATATATCCGGAATGGGCTACTTTCATAAAATCATTTACGTGCCCACATGACCCTAAACGACAAAAGTTCAAGTCCGCGCAAGAATCGGCACGTAAAGATGTTGAATGAGCTTTTGGCGTGTTTAAACAACGTTGGCATATACTTCATAACCCGGCACGCGGATGGCATCCGACAAAATTGGGAAACATTATGTACGCTTGTGTCATATTACACAATATGATACTCGAAGACGAAGACCATGCCATTTGTGGTGACGATGAAAACGACCTTTTCACGGATGATATCGAAACACAAATCAGTGAATAACAACGCGCGGCAAATGTTCGAGAAGTCAAAAACCGGGACACTCATAATAACCTTCGGTCGGATTTGGTCGAACATATTTGGCGTATCCAAGTTCCCAACAATGACGACGAGTAGATTTTTAATATTTTGTAATTTTTAAATTTATTTTGTAATTTTTAAATTTATTTTGTAATTTTTAATTTTTTAATGAATGATATGAATTTTTATTTTTATTATTTATCTTATTTTTATTTATTAAAAATATATAAATATTTTTATTTTGTTAAATAATTAAATGTATAAATAAAAGAATTAAAAAGATGAGGTGGCAAGTGGGTTCATTGGGTAGTGGTACTCCACTTTTGGGTAAGGAGGGTAGGAAAGAGAAAAGCTGATGTGGCGCTGAGGTGGCAAGTGGGTTCATTGGGTTCATTGGGTAGTGGTACTCATGGCCTAAAGAGTAATTATTTCGATGTGGTACATGTTTTTTTTGAAATGGTATCCTAGGCTTTGCCTAGACTAATCCCTGACACTGATTGACTGCTAAACATGCAGCCCTGAGATAATTCCTCAGTGGCCACAAGTTGCCAACGCCTGGATTCGAACCCGGGATAGATGAGTTTCTGAGTCACATCCCCCCAAGGCCTTAACCAGTACGCCACAACGACACAAACCTTGTGGTTGTGGTACATGTTATCTAGAACTAATCCTTGTAGAAATCTTTCTTGATGGATCTCTTTCCTTTAGATATGTTTACACTTTTTTTTGTATATGTATTAGGGTCATGTATCGAGACGTCGACATTATTAGAACCGGTGTATATTAAATGATGTAATAAGTATATTTGATTGGTCCAATTATGATAGTTGAGCCTCATGCTACCTTCTTTTAAATGATAAATGATGAGATTTTGAATGTATTCAAAGTTATCGTAAAAATATATAATATTTTCACAATTATATATAATTTTATATTTTAAATTAATAAATGGACGACAAAAAGTTCATTTTTTGAGGATCAGCAAAAAGGGATAGATCATTTTTTTTATTAATTTACTTACGATTGAAGAAAACGGAATATAAATAAAATCATAAATATATAATTAAAATAGTTGAAGATATATATATATGAATAATGTTAGAGCATTTCTAACAAGTTTTTTATAATTTTTCTATAATAGAGAATCCATGTTAAAATCTTTATAAAAGAGTCACATTCATCTCCAACATATTTGTTATTTTAGAGCATCTCCAACACGTTTGCTATAGTTTTTCAAAAATAGAGAATCAAAAGTTAAAATCTCTAAAAAAAATTACATTCATCTCCAACAGTTTTGCTATTTTAAAGATTTTAACACAAATTATATTAATATAATATTCTATAATTTATATTCCCAATACACTTTAAAAGAAAATTTTAATATAAAATGATAAAAGATTTATGTTATTGGTGAGTTGAATAAAATAATTATTTCTCTCTCCTATTTAGAGAATTATAGAGAGCTCTCTATATTTAGAGATTTTTTCATGAATCTCTATTTTAGCAAACAAGATAGCAATGCTGTTGGAGAATAATAGCAAACAAAAATCCATTTTTTTCTATTTTAGCAATGTTGTTGGAGATGCTCTTAGAGATTTTAACACAAATTATATTAATATAATATTCTCTAATTTACATTTCCAATACACTTTAAAAAAACTTAATATAAAATTATAAAAGATTTATGTTATCGAAGGATTGAATAAAATAATTATTTCTCTCTCTTATTTAGAGAATTCTGGAAAAATCTTTATTTTAGCAAACAAGATAGCAATGCTGTTGTAGAAAAATAGCAAACAAAAACTTAATTTTCTATTTTAGCAATACTGCTATAGAAAAATAGCAAACAAAACCCCGTTTTTTTTATTTTAGCAATGTTGTTGAAGATGTTGTTATCACTGTATTAGAACAACATATTTAATTTGACATATTTACTTCCAATGGAAACATGGAATCCAGGGGCGCTCCTTGATTTCTTGTACTAGGAAAGTGACTTACGCTTCCAACATAGGAACCTATTTTATGTCGTAATTTTTATTATTTAATAAAATGTTTATTTATATAATAAATAATTTAATCCATAATTAATAATAAAATTTATTAAAATATTATAAATGTTAAATAACATGAGTATAATTGTTAAAATTAATATATATATATAGGGGTTAAATCATGTAAGGACCAAAAAAAGATTGAGAACCGTAAGGACCAATCTCAAGCATCAAAGGGTTTTAATCAAAGGCTATTAAACATGGTGGCAGTTTTTGTAATATTTGTGAAAATGGGGTCTAATCCCACATCTAATTAAAAATTCCAGGGTAAACTTGTATTTACAAGTCTCTTTCACAAGGTCTCCTCTTATCCTTCATCTCTTCATCTTCTCCCCCATACTCACACATCCTAGGACCAAGAACCATCTCCATTGTCGACGACCATCTCCATCACCGACGACCATCTCCATCGACAACACCGGAAAAAGCACCAGTTCTAGCTAAAAGAACGGTGATTTGAACGATGACGAGTTATTATCGAAGCTTTTCGACATTGTTCCGTTTCTTCCGAGTAATCATCGATTTCAACCCAAGCCGAGATCTGGTTTCCTTAGATCTGAACTTCAGAGACGATTTGGTTTAAGTGTTTTGATTTTGTTTAGTGATACTGATATAATGAAGTAGCAGGAAGTTATGTGTGAGTTGATTTTACTTTTCATCTAGGGTTTGTTCATATCCTTTTTTTGTTTACTACATAAATCGATAAGTTAGCTTTGTAACAGATTTGATGTTTTTGTTTCCAAAATTTGTGTTGGTTTCGTATGGTGAAATCGAACTCATAGTCGATTCCATAGTAAAGTAACAAATTTAGGGGTTTTTTGTTTTCCAGATTTGTGTTTGATTCATGTGGTGAAATAACACATAGAAGAGAATTGTGCTGGATTCATGTGGTGAAATATGAAAATTATATTGGATTCATATGGTGAAATATGAAAATATGTTGGATTCATATGGTGAAATATGAAAATTATGTTGGATTCATCTATGTTGGATTCATCTATGTTGGATTCATGTGGTGAAATATGATAATTATGTTGGATTCATGTGGTGAATAGAAAATAAATGAAAATTGTATTTTACTTCATGAGGTGAAATGGGATGGTGAATATGTGTTTCATATGGTGAATCTTGTTACCAAAATGACCATTATGCTCTTTTCATGTGGTGAAACAACTTTCAATTAAAACCATATAATCAAAACTAGATAATGGTTTAGATCGGTTCTCACGGTCTTCAACTTTTTTGTGGTTCTCATTTGATTATCGTCCTATATATATATATAATAAATGGATAATTTAAAATTCTAAAACGGTTGTTTTGAAAGTGTAAGAGCATCTCCAACAGCTATGTTAAAATAGAAAAAGATAGATTTTAGCAATTTTTTACTACAACGGCTATGCTATCTTCTATGTTAAAATAAAGAAAAGATGAGAGAGAATGTAAAAATCTACAAATTTGGAGAAATTTTTCTTGTATGCTAAAATTAGAGAAAAGAGGAAAGATAAATAATATTTTATTCTTACCACCAATAAGAGACATTTGAATTAAAAGATAAAGAGAGAGAAATAACATTTTATTAATGTATTGATTATTTTAATATTTTAATTAATACGACAATCTCTAAAATAAAACAACTGTTGGAGTTAGAAGCAAGATTTTTTAGAGATTTCGATTTTTTATACTCTATTTTAGAGAAAATATAGTATAACTGTCGGAGATGCTCTTAGATAATAGCATGTGGTACAATTTCTAAAACATGCCCACTATCACTACATGTATATCTCTCCTCAACAAAGTATTTCTTAAATATATAACTTACATTCATTACCCTTATAATTAGTTATTCAGTTTAATTTTAATCCCTTATTTTTTCATTTTTCGTTTTTGACCATCATCATTTTAACATAAATAATTGTATATTAACTAAATTGCATTAAAAATATTTTTTTGTATAAATTATATCATTGTAATCGTCTCGACAATACTTTCGAAATGAGCGCAATATTGAATAAGTTTGGATTTGGTCATATTATTAAATATCATAAATATATACGAATTAATTTGTTTTATATTTTCATTTTTCATTTTGCACCCTTATCATATTTAAAATACACATTCATAATTATCTATACTATCTTATAAAGCATCTAGACCAAAAGTCTTAAAAGTCTTAAAGTGTCTTCATCTTTTTTATTTAAAAAATTAATCCACGTGACTTCTTCTAGAAATTCATGGTAACTTCCTCATCAAACTGACTGTTCCATTCTTATCTCCTTTTTTATTTAAAAAATTAATCCACCTGACTTCTTCTAGAAATTCACGGTAACTTCCTCATCAAACTGACTGTTCCATTCTTATCTCTAACAACTTAAACTCACAAAATGATTATCTCTAAGCTAACATTGTGCATGTATATTTATTTGAGTGATGTAGGGGATTTGCCACCGATTCTGGCTAGGGTTTTCATGTGTGTTTTATCTTCTCCTTTTTTAGATTATTTATCAGTATTGTCTTCGTTATTACCTAGGCGATCCAACACCTACAAGAAAGCTCTTTCAGACTTTTTGTTTGTTGTAGAATATAGGTGATTAGATTGTTGTTTTCTTAGTTCGATGAGTTTTAATTGTCTGCCTTGTGTGTATTTGGAATTATTTTATTTTATTTACTTCTCGAAATCTGAATGAATTCCAATGTAGAACTTACACGTGTTAATGATTGTTTTTTTAGGGAATTGAATGTGAATACCGGCATAGCGAGATCGCAAGGCTGAACCCCAGAGATTGTTTGTATTGGTTGGGAGGGTGTTGTTTTAATCCCGACTGTCCTTTCAGACATCCTGTAAGTTTGCTGACTTTTTTAGACAATATTACAGTTCTCGTACATCATGGTTTATCAAAAAGGCTAATCATACAAGATATACAGAATACTCAAATATGTTATACAAGATATACATAATATTTAAATATGTTATTGTCAGGAGGACATGGTGAACTTATCGTATCTAATGCTTAAACATTTGATATTCGTAACACAAATAGAAGAATCTTGTTCTAGGAATTGGGATAATAATGTGAGAACGGGTATTCAGTAAATATTCGTGTTTTGAATAATATTCGTTCTCAAGCGTTGTTAGTTTAAGAAGAGAAGGGTTTATGGGGATCACCAATTTTGACGTAGTTGTCTAACTCAACCATGTGTTATACCAGGTATTGTTTGTGATAGAAATTAAATATCCTTTCATATTTAATAATAAACACGTAAGAGTAGGAGGGGTTTCTGTAACATCTCGAATTCCCGTTGTATTATTTTGTGAATAATATTAACTTGAGGGTTCATTATGTCATTTCTTTAAAGTAGGAGGGTGTTTGGGAAATGAGTTATGACTCATCTGATTTAAATAGGATGAGGTGTCACACAATTAGTCATTTAGTGACTAATTGTGTGTTTGTGGGAGGAACTCGGTAAGCAGAGAGATAGAGAATCGAGATAGAGAAATCGAGAAAAGGAGAAGGAGGAAAGAAAACAATTTGAATTGTGGTAAGAATCTGATTTCTATTACTAATTTCTTCAGTTAAGTGGTAAATTTAAGCTTGCAATTCATCTGTTCAGATTTTTGTTTAAGCTGATAAAGTGATTTGGTGAAGAACGCTGTGTACAGAAACTTACCAAGTGAGCTTTATTCACTTCTTCTTAAAATTAGCCATTGAAATCGATATAGATAGGTGTTAAACTATGTCTGAATGCTTTTATATGAATTAATTGAGAAGTAGTAAGCTTAATACACTGATTTTAAAAAAGGGCTTAATGAAGAAGACGATGAACAGTGATTGCGAGTTTTGAGGAATTCGCAATAGTGGCTTGCGAATTTAGAGAATCTCCCAACCTTGGTCTGCGAATTTAGAGAATCTCGCAACCTTGGCCTGCGAATTTAGAGAATCTCGCAACCTTGGCCTGCGAATTTTAGAGAAACTCGCAAGAGAGGCTTGCGAATTTTATGAAACTCGCAAGCTTGACTTGCGAATTTTGGAGGAAAACGCAAGCAATGGCTTGCGACTTTTGTGGACCTTCAGTAGCAGTTTTGAGGCTTTTATGTGAAATGCAATCTCATATTTATATGCTATTTGGTATATGATTATAATTCAGATTTTGATATGAAAGCCATGATATGATAAATTGTAAAGACTTATTTATGAGTCCGATCATGTAGTTTACATTTGAGATATTGATCCCCGTGCTAAATAGCAAAGAGGGGATAGTTGAGAAGTCGAGGTGTCGAGATTAATATTTTTATAAATGTATATAGAATATGTTACGGGATATAGTATATAGAGTGTAATGGATCCATAGGCACTAGTTTATATGAACACATGGAATTGACGTGAGTAATCGTAATTCCAATGTGTGTAGGTTGAATGTGGAATTGACGTGAGTAATCATAATTCCAGTATATATGTTAAATGTGGAATTGATGTGAGTAATCGTAATTCCCATTTATATGAATTAAGGAATTGATGTGAGTAATCATAATTCCTGAGTGTATGTTAAATATGGAATTGATGTGAGTAATCGTAATTCCTATTTTGCATTATTGAGAAATCATGGGATTGATGTGAGTAATCGTAATTCCTGATTTCTAAGGAAGAATAGAGATTGACATGAGTAATTGTAATCCCTACTTCCTTTCTAATAAATAAGCATGTGTAATTGCGATTTATTCTATTAGAGCATAGATCTAGAATCTGGGATTGATTCGTAGTTGGCTCTGGTTTGTGATAATATGACTTACTGAAGGTTAGTCATAGTTTTGAGTTTGGGGTAGGTTTCCGTTGTTGAGATTAAGCACGTGTACGGTAAGATGGGTGAGAACAGGTTTGATTTATCTGTTGAGATTTTGATTGTTAAATTTTAATTTGATTTGAATATTCTCACTAGGCGAAATCCTAATGTTTCAAGTTGAATCTTCTTACCAGGTACAAACTTCGGGAATTAAGCGGGGATGAGAGACGAGAACATTTGAAGGAATCAAACTTGGAGATGACAGAGGATCTAGTTGTTCTTTTGGAATATGAAAATTATGTTGGATTCATCTATGTTGGATTCATGTGGTGAAATATGATAATTATGTTGGATTCATGTGGTGAATAGAAAATAAATGAAAATTGTATTTTACTTCATGAGGTGAAATGGGATGGTGAATATGTGTTTCATATGGTGAATCTTGTTACCAAAATGACCATTATGCTCTTTTCATGTGGTGAAACAACTTTCAATTAAAACCATATAATCAAAACTAGATAATGGTTTAGATCGGTTCTCACGGTCTTCAACTTTTTTGTGGTTCTCATTTGATTATCGTCCTATATATATATATAATAAATGGATAATTTAAAATTCTAAAACGGTTGTTTTGAAAGTGTAAGAGCATCTCCAACAGCTATGTTAAAATAGAAAAAGATAGATTTTAGCAATTTTTTACTACAACGGCTATGCTATCTTCTATGTTAAAATAAAGAAAAGATGAGAGAGAATGTAAAAATCTACAAATTTGGAGAAATTTTTCTTGTATGCTAAAATTAGAGAAAAGAGGAAAGATAAATAATATTTTATTCTTACCACCAATAAGAGACATTTGAATTAAAAGATAAAGAGAGAGAAATAACATTTTATTAATGTATTGATTATTTTAATATTTTAATTAATACGACAATCTCTAAAATAAAACAACTGTTGGAGTTAGAAGCAAGATTTTTTAGAGATTTCGATTTTTTATACTCTATTTTAGAGAAAATATAGTATAACTGTCGGAGATGCTCTTAGATAATAGCATGTGGTACAATTTCTAAAACATGCCCACTATCACTACATGTATATCTCTCCTCAACAAAGTATTTCTTAAATATATAACTTACATTCATTACCCTTATAATTAGTTATTCAGTTTAATTTTAATCCCTTATTTTTTTATTTTTCGTTTTTGACCATCATCATTTTAACATAAATAATTGTATATTAACTAAAATGCATTAAAAATATTTTTTTGTATAAATTATATCATTGTAATCGTCTCGACAATACTTTCGAAATGAGCGCAATATTGAATAAGTTTGGATTTGGTCATATTATTAAATATCATAAATATATACGAATTAATTTGTTTTATATTTTCATTTTTCATTTTGCACCCTTATCATATTTAAAATACACATTCATAATTATCTATACTATCTTATAAAGCATCTAGACCAAAAGTCTTAAAAGTCTTAAAGTGTCTTCATCTTTTTTATTTAAAAAATTAATCCACGTGACTTCTTCTAGAAATTCACGGTAACTTCCTCATCAAACTGACTGTTCCATTCTTATCTCCTTTTTTATTTAAAAAATTAATCCACCTGACTTCTTCTAGAAATTCACGGTAACTTCCTCATCAAACTGACTGTTCCATTCTTATCTCTAACAACTTAAACTCACAAAATGATTATCTCTAAGCTAACATTGTGCATGTATATTTATTTGAGTGATGTAGGGGATTTGCCACCGATTCTGGCTAGGGTTTTCATGTGTGTTTTATCTTCTCCTTTTTTAGATTATTTATCAGTATTGTCTTCGTTATTACCTAGGCGATCCAACACCTACAAGAAAGCTCTTTCAGACTTTTTGTTTGTTGTAGAATATAGGTGATTAGATTGTTGTTTTCTTAGTTCGATGAGTTTTAATTGTCTGCCTTGTGTGTATTTGGAATTATTTTATTTTATTTACTTCTCGAAATCTGAATGAATTCCAATGTAGAACTTACACGTGTTAATGATTGTTTTTTTAGGGAATTGAATGTGAATACCGGCATAGCGAGATCGCAAGGCTGAACCCCAGAGATTGTTTGTATTGGTTGGGAGGGTGTTGTTTTAATCCCGACTGTCCTTTCAGACATCCTGTAAGTTTGCTGACTTTTTAGACAATATTACAGTTCTCGTACATCATGGTTTATCAAGAAGGCTAATCATACAAGATATACAGAATACTCAAATATGTTATACAAGATATACATAATATTTAAATATGTTATTGTCAGGAGGACATGGTGAACTTATCGTATCTAATGCTTAAACATTTGATATTCGTAACACAAATAGAAGAATCTTGTTCTAGGAATTGGGATAATAATGTGAGAACGGGTATTCAGTAAATATTCGTGTTTTGAATAATATTCGTTCTCAAGTGTTGTTAGTTTAAGAAGAGAAGGGTTTATGGGGATCACCAATTTTGACGTAGTTGTCTAACTCAACCATGTGTTATACCAGGTATTGTTTGTGATAGAAATTAAATATCCTTTCATATTTAATAATAAACACGTAAGAGTAGGAGGGGTTTCTGTAACATCTCGAATTCCCGTTGTATTATTTTGTGAATAATATTAACTTGAGGGTTCATTATGTCATTTCTTTAAAGTAGGAGGGTGTTTGGGAAATGAGTTATGACTCATCTGATTTAAATAGGATGAGGTGTCACAGAATTAGTCATTTAGTTACTAATTGTGTGTTTGTGGGAGGAACTCGGTAAGCAGAGAGATAGAGAAATCGAGAAAAGGAGAAGGAGGAAAGAAAACAATTTGAATTGTGGTAAGAATCTGATTTCTATTACTAATTTCTTCAGTTAAGTGGTAAATTTAAGCTTGCAATTCATCTGTTCAGATTTTTGTTTAAGCTGATAAAGTGATTTGGTGAAGAACGCTGTGTACAGAAACTTACCAGGTGAGCTTCATTCACTTCTTCTTAAAATTAGCCATTGAAATCGATATAGATAGGTGTTAAACTATGTCTGAATGCTTTTATATGAATTAATTGAGAAGTAGTAAGCTTAATACACTGAATTTTAAAAAAGGGCTTAATGAAGAAGACGATGAACAGTGATTGCGAGTTTTGAGGAATTCGCAATAGTGGCTTGCGAATTTAGAGAATCTCCCAACCTTGGTCTGCGAATTTAGAGAATCTCGCAACCTTGGCCTGCGAATTTAGAGAATCTCGCAACCTTGGCCTGCGAATTTTAGAGAAACTCGCAAGAGAGGCTTGCGAATTTTATGAAACTCGCAAGCTTGACTTGCGAATTTTGGAGGAAAACGCAAGCAATGGCTTGCGACTTTTGTGGACCTTCAGTAGCAGTTTTGAGGCTTTTATGTGAAATGCAATCTCATATTTATATGCTATTTGTTATATGATTATAATTCAGATTTTGATATGAAAGCCATGATATGATAAATTGTAAAGACTTATTTATGAGTCCGATCATGTAGTTTACATTTGAGATATTGATCCCCGTGCTAAATAGCAAAGAGGGGATAGTTGAGAAGTCGAGGTGTCGAGATTAATATTTTTATAAATGTATATAGAATATGTTACGGGATATAGTATATAGAGTGTAATGGATCCATAGGCACTAGTTTATATGAACACATGGAATTGACGTGAGTAATCGTAATTCCAATGTGTGTAGGTTGAATGTGGAATTGACGTGAGTAATCGTAATTCCAGTATATATGTTAAATGTGGAATTGATGTGGGTAATCGTAATTTCCATTTATATGAATTAAGGAATTGATGTGAGTAATCATAATTCCTGAGTGTATATTAAATATGGAATTGATGTGAGTAATCGTAATTCCTATTTTGCATTATTGAGAAATCATGGGATTGATGTGAGTAATCGTAATTCCTGATTTCTAAGGAAGAATAGAGATTGACACGAGTAATTGTAATCCCTACTTCCTTTCTAATAAATAAGCATGTGTAATTGCGATTTATTCTATTAGAGCATAGATCTAGAATATGGGATTGATTCGTAGTTGGCTCTGGTTTGTGATAATATGACTTACTGAAGGTTAGTCATAGTTTTGAGTTTGGGGTAGGTTTCCGTTGTTGAGATTAAGCACGTGTACGGTAAGATGGGTGAGAACAGGTTTGATTTATCTGTTGAGATTTTGATTGTTAAATTTTAATTTGATTTGAATATTCTCACTAGGCGAAAGCCTAATGTTTCAAGTTGAATCTTCTTACCAGGTACAAACTCCGGGAAGTAAGCGGGGATGAGAGACGAGAACTTTTGAAGGAATCAAACTTGGAGATGACAGAGGATCTAGTTGTTCTTTTGGATATTTTGGGACAGATGATTAGATAACCTAGTTAATCTGATTATGATGTATGATTAGATTAATAGGTTATTTGAATTAGACGTTTGTTGTATATAGAAACCTTACTGATGATCCTCTTGTTATATAAGTTTGAAGTTTTATGATCATAACTTGTGGAGTTTTAAAGGTTTAAATTAGCCATGTTTTTAGGGTGTTACAGTTTCTAATCTAATTGGCACAAGGAGTGGCACTTGATCATCCATGACACGAGACGACACTTTAGAAGCAAGTCAAGCATCAAGTATTTGACTAGCTGTTGCGTAAATCAGTACAAATTCTGGCCTACTATCTCACAAAAGGTATTGCCAACTGTTTTTTGGGTGAGATGTAAAATTCGGAATTTTAGGATTGGAAATTGCACAAAATAATGGTTTGAATCGGTGTATTAGTACAGCCGGAGAATCCTACCCACATAGCATTTTTGTCATTCTGTGAATTAGATTATGATTTAAAAAATCAAATTAAAGATCGACTTGCATATTTTTCTAAAATAAATTAGAGAAAAATCAGCGTCCATGATTATTGCAACAACCACCATTTAGTAAGTGTTTTTGTTACACTTTTACACTCTGGATGCCATTTCCCTTCCATGTATCTAGATGTTTCATTGGTAGTTTTTTCATCTCTTACGCTCATGTATTGTTAAGTGTTTTTGCTACACTTATACCCTTCTATATATTTCACTAGTTCATTGGTACATTTTTCACCTCTTGGACTCGCCCATGTTTTACGACAATTCAATGATGTAGTTATCATCGTTTAATTGCTCTCGAGTTTTAATGATATGCGCGTTATTTTTTTGTGCTTTATAGGTTGTATGTTGAGAATTAGACGTGATACCTTGTGATCAATACCTTGACTTCTGCTATGCTTGTATCGGATTATATAGATTCTCAGTAATCTGTGTAGTGTAATATGAAGGATCCATACAATCAGCAATGAAATTGGGTTCTACTCTAGCATAAAACCTATTGATTCATTGTTTTCTGTTTGTTGCGGTTTCCATTTTCCACAAATGAAAATTGCTATGTTGTTATGCCTGGAAATTTTGAATTCTTAATCTTTTCTCAGTTCATTTTTGTTGTTATGCCTGGAAATTGCTTGTTGTTTTAAAATAAAGTGTTTTATTTGACACCTTATGTTAAACTAAGTTTTGTAGTTTAACATATGAAATTGCTATGTTGCATTTTTTGCTTCATTAATACTATAAGAAACCCAAACGATTTTTCCAACATGAACCTATCACCTTGAAAACATCAATACAATAAATACTTATTAAGTGTTCTTATTTTTTTCAATGGATTAAAATAAGCATGTTTGTAAAATCCAGTAAGTGTCATTTCACAAGCTTCACATGGTGCCATTTTGGGTTGGGCTAATTTTCTTGATGCCTTATCCTAAGGAATAAAATCCTAAATACTAAGATATTGTGATCAATGAGCCAAAGCTACGTATACATACTCCATCTAAAATCAAGCATTTCTATTTAAAAAATATACATTGTAACAATTATCATTCACTAAATCACTACAATGTAACAACTAACAAGATACCAAGTACGATAATCACTACAATGTAACTAAGCATTTATCATTCACTAAATCAAACAACAAGATACCAACTAAGATAACAGTAGCATCAAATTACTATTAATTATTAGTACCAACTAAAAAACCAAGTAGCATCAGATTGCCAACTAAAAAACCAAGTAGCTTGCATACCGTGAGTGAGAATGTGAGAGTTGAGACGGAGGCAGAGGAGACGGTGGTCGGACTGCGTCGTAGCCCGTAGGACGCAGGTCGGTGGTCGGAGCCTCGGAGGTCACGGTGGAGCGTCGCTGGACACTGGAGCCGTGGAGGCGTGGAGCGATGGTGGTATTATGGTTTGTGGTCGCGATGGTCATCACTGTGGTCGAAGGCTCTCGAAGCCCTAATGCTGATTTGGGGGAAAGTGGGTGGGACGTGGGATTTGGGAACTGATTCAAAGTTTGAAACATTTTGTATAAATATTATTTTTAATATATATAAAATATACATTTTTAATATATATAAAATATATATTTTTAATCGAGAATGAGATGGCTTCTGATATCCATTCCAGTCCATCAAACTCAACGGTGCAATCAAGCTGTGTTCTCTTTTCACAGTTCATTTTTGTTGTTATACCTGGAAATTGCTTGTTGTTTTAGAATAAAGTGTTTTATTTGACACCTTATGTTAAACTAAGTTTTGTAGTTTAACGTGTGAAATATTGAGTGCTATGTTGCATTTTTCATCTTTTGCTTCATTTGTTTTCATTCGATTGATAAGGGATGGATTAATTGGTAATTATATTTCCAATTCGACTTTGTTTTGCAATGACAATTAATAAAGCTCACGGACAAACAATTCCGGTGGTAGGTGTTTATCTACCAGAACCGGCATTCTCACACGGGCAACTTTATGTAGCATTATCCAGAGGTATATCACGTGACACTACAAAGGTATTAGTGAAGCCTGCCAAAAAGTTCAAACCGAAGGGAGTTTACACATCAAATGTGGTTTATCGAGAAGTTTTGAATGATGATTGTATATGATTAAAGCATGATTGTAATTTATATTTTGTTTAAACAAAAATTTAGACTTTTTGGATAAGAAATTGCATTAAGTTTTCATTTTTTTTAATCTACGATATATCCCGTCGCATTGTGAAAAACTTTTAATACAATATATGAACCACCAAATATTTTGCAAAATTTGATGTTTAAAACTTAAATGTATCTTTTTAGAATTTTAACATCCCCGCCACATTGCACAGGTACTCAACTAGTTTAAACTAAAATGTCAACGAGAATTTTCAAGAATTATGTATCGAGATTTTTTAAACTTATACATTTTACACCCTTATCTATATTTGTCTATCTATAAAAAAACATATTATGGTTATTCTTGGCATTGTGTGATGGATAATAAAACTAAAACATGAAACAAAATTATTCTTTCGAGTTTTTTAGTTTTAGATTTAGAATGTTTTGAGCAGCGTCTCGAGCGGGCACGTATCTAGTACATTATTAAGCCACTATCACAAAGACAGTCAGGCATAGCTGACTAAACAAGTCGTGAATCCAACTAATCTTGTTAGTCTGCTAACAAACAACACTCCACCCTCCATCAAACATGCTTTCAGTAAAATAAAAAAAATAAAAAATCTTAAGAAACTATAACTGCGAATACATTAATAATTTGTACTTATAATTTATTATATAATCTTGCCATTTAGGCAATCTTGTTGAACAAAACCCATAAACTAGGAAAAAAACGATACAAGGTTGAGCCATAAACATTTCAAACAGAAGTCTCCTCTTCACAACCCTACGAAAGTCTATCAGTATTCGGTTCATCGGTTGCGGTTTCATTAAACGATGCAGCCAAGATTTCAGCAAGGCTCGGTTGAGAGGTAGACTGCTGCTGATATCTTGGAGATTCCGAAACTCTAGCTTTCTTTGTGGCAAGTGAATGTGGATACGATGGCTTCTTGTGCGACTTCCAAATTACAGGTTCTAGAAACTTCCACGGGTCTTCCACCATAGATTTGTTGTAGAAGAGATCCGGCCGATCTTCTGCAGATACATGATTATGGCCGGCTCCTCGTCCTTGTCCCCGCCCTGACCACCGACCCCTGCCTCTCCCAGAACTTGGGCTCGAGCCCATGCTATTCCCAAGCCAATGCCCTCTGCCTTGGTTAGAACCAGAGCCAGGGTACCCTCCTTGTCCTGAGCCATGGTTAGGGCTATTCCTGAAATGGGGTCCAGGACTAGGGTAGCCTCGTCCCGAACCGTGACCTGGACTCGGGTAGCCACCTTGTCCTGAACCACGGCCTGGGCCGCCGTTGAAGTGGGTTTGAGGGCTTGTGTAGCCACCTTGTGCTGAACCACGGTCTGGGCCGCTGGTGAAGTGGGTTTGAGGGCTTGTGTAGCCACCTTGTCCTGAAACATGGCCCGAGCTAGGGTTGAATTGCAGGCCAGGACTAGGGAAGCCAACGCCTCCCGGACCACCATGGTAACCTCCAGGGCAAGGACTACCGGTGGTCCAACTCCTGCCTTGAAAATTGCCACCTTGTGGTGCATTAGATGCATAACCATAATTAGAATACCCGAATTGTCCCTGTGGTCGCTGCATTCTCTGATTTGGGGACTGGTTTATAGCTTGGAGGGAAGGTGAGGGAAACATCTCCGTTCTTGATCCTGCTGAACAAATAAAAAAAAAACTATGTTAATAATCCTCTCGTTGTAGTTAATAACAAGAAAGGACGAGAATAAAGAAAATTGCACTACTATTACATATTTTCCTACACCAAAAAAGGGAAAATATTATGCAGATAAATCAAACAACGGTGTGTGGATTAGGGCAGGGAGGAACTATAACATGAAACTAAGATATCTATATATATAGGGGCAGGTTCAAACGAGAAGCTAATCCTTATGCGAGAAGGTGAGAAGTGTGATATCATATATGATCCACAAGCTTAATCATATATGATTAAACACAGGTTACATTGGCAATACACAGACGTTCAATTATATATGATTAAACACACCCACATGGCATGTAATCATATATGATATCACACTTCTCGCCTTCTCGTATAATGTTTAATTTCTCGCATGATCCTCTCTCTCTCTCTCTTTTTATATATATATATATATATATATATATATATATATATATATATATATAGCACGAGTGAGCGGGCATGCATAAGAAAATATAAAATTTGTGATTAAGATATGATATTACTTGGAGGAGTTGATGTATAGTCCTGTGATATCTGAGGGCTGACCTTGGTCTTCTGCTTGTTCCCAGAGAAGGCTGCCATTGGGTTGGTGTAATAATTAAAACTCTGAGCCAACGGTTGCACCTGACCCTCGGGGTTAGCTGTGGATTCAAGAAGTGGGTTGGAGAGGCTAACAGCTGAATGCTCACTCCCATCATTATAAGTCGCCGAGTCCTGTGAAGCTTCCATTCGCATAGCTTTTAGTCTTTCTCTTCTCTGTGCTGACTCCTCCATTGAGCATGCCGTGAATTAACCTAGAGAATATATATACACAAAGATTGCACAATTACATACATAAATATATTATATGGTGTTTCGGTTGTGTCTTGATATATGCAAGATAATACTCCTTTAACATAACTTTAAGTGGAAAACAATGAGTGTAAGTGTACATGTCGATGAATGAACGAACCCTATGGACTACTTGAGGTTGTTTAGTTGGTTTTCCATTAAGTCATGTATGGACAAAGCTGTTTGTGTGGATTAATCCGTCTATATAATATGAGAAGGTTTTTCTTCGTGAAGGTTTTTTTCATAGATGGAAGAGACGTGTTTTTTAGTTGGGGGAGGGAGGTTTGGAAAAAACTTGGCTTTCTGTATAAAGCTCCCCCATAAGCATGCTGAATAAGCCACTTTCTTTATCATTAAGCCACTACCAAACAATCTTGTATAGCTGACCGAATAATCTGTGAGTCCCATTAAACTCATTGCCCTTAGCCTACAACGGATCTAGTTTTATCTTTAGGGGTTTAAAAGGTAGTTCATATCATGTTTCAAAGGAAACAAAGCTAGTACCCATTGTATGCTTAAATGAACTAATTCATTGGCATTGATCAACCCAAAAGAGTAAAATAACTTATGCATGTATAAATTAATTAAGAATTTGTTTCACGAATCTTTAATGATTTGAGTGTTATATGAATAACAGGCTTGAATGTTCAATGAAATATGACTACTTGATAAGTAATCTTGAATTGGTATAGATTACAAAATAATGTTGAATGTAACAGAATAACATAAAATCTATTTAGACAACAATAGGTGAAGCTCCCTATGAATATATATAAGTGGTCAAGACCGCAAACAACCCCCTAATTCAGCAAGAAACAAGATTAAGGGGTTGTTTGTTTACCTCTTAATAGTTCCATTAAGAGGCAATCTCTGAATCGTTAAGAGGTGAATCTTGTATGACAAAAAGAAAGTCGGCCTCTTAATGGTTCTAAAACCCTCTTAATGATTTTGTATATTAGGCCTCCCTTAACCATTCCCTAATTTCATTCTGAACCATCACCAAATAACCATATTTCATTTTGCATTATATCATAAGAGCCTCTTAATCATTTTGACCACTTAATCATTCTGCCCCAAACCATTCAGCAACTGCCAATCAGCACCTAACCCGCATTAAAACAAAAATTGAAGAAAATCGATGCTTTTCGGGCGTAATGGGCCTGGAGGCCTAGCATGAAAGAGCCTAAACTGTGTTAATGCGTGATTCAAAAATGGATTGAAACTCGCTGTTTTGTTGGAGCTGAAGCTTCGATTGGAAACCAAAGATTGTGAATATTGTTCATGATAACATCAGAAACACACTCCTAACATGAATTGAATCGAATCAAAATATCGTACCTTCGATACTCAGACGTGCGAAACTTCGGCGGCTTTAATAGAGGGATTGGATTTGTGTTAGGCACGAACCAACAACGTGAATCGTTGAGTATCGCTTGATAATAAGAAATCAAATAATTCGAGTCATCGCCTCAGAATCTGGCGATATCCGGGCTGCAGGCTGCCGTGTACGGCGGTCGAGTGACGGTGGTGCGAGGCAGCGACGAGAGAGGAGAGGGTGTCGGGATTAGGGTTGAAATTAATTCAATTTTGGGGTTTTGGGGTTTGAAACCGGGACGGGTTTAGAATACGGTTCGGTTAAGTCGGATCCTACCCTTGTTGACCCGCGTTTTTTAAGGTGGATATCATTTGCTGCGTTAGGCCGGGCCTATTACATTTATCTGTCAAATGGGCCTAACATAACACATCTTAGGAGCCGTTTACCTAGGTTAGTGTTTACTAAGTCACATTAACTTACAGATAAATATGACAACGACCAAGAATCTTAACCGGTAAAAGCCAAGGCAATGACCGAGAGTCTTTCCCGGTAAGTGACGGCGAAGACTCTTACCACGGTTAGCCTTACCGGGGAAATTGTTGCATACGATAGCGTTTTGATGGACTAAAATCTTACCCGGTAAGTAAGTGATGATGTTAATTTTACCGAAAAATGCTTACCGTAGTAAGCGTTTGGTAAACGGCCCCTTAGCCTAACAGGTCAAGCTTGCTCATGGCAAGCGGACTTAGAAATATTTTTACATTTTTTAGAATAAAAAAATTATATAAAATTAAGTTAATCCAAAATGCATAACAATTTGCCCAATTTAATATTAGGTGTAAATATATAATAGTCTGTCCAATTTAATATTAGGTGTAAAACTTATTTTACAAAATATGAAGCATTTATAGAGATAAAATGACTAAACAAGATAATAAAAAATTGATCAATTAAGATAATTATGTTTTTACTTTTTAGATCTTTAAAGAGTGTTATTATCAATTTATCAAAGCAATAATTAGTAATTGTGAGATGAGAGAGAGAGGTAGAGAGAGAGTGGGAGAGAGGGGGGTGTGAGGATCGGCGAGGGGGCACGAACATGGCAGAATTATGGCAACGACAGCGGTACAATCCGAAGGCCGAAGTCAGACTTATCTCCGAACCAAATATCATTTTTATTGAGAACATGGAAATGGGGAGTTTATGGAAGATTTTCAAGAGGTACGGTGTAGTAACAGACATATACATGGCAAGAAAAACAATGAAGAACGGGAAGAAATTTGGATTCATGCGATTTCGAAAGGAAAACGCCACTGCACAATTGGAAAGAAGACTAAATAACGTGTGGATTGGATCTTTTAGATTGCGGGTTTTCATGGCAGCAACGAACCATGTGAGAAGCGAACAAGGTACAAAGATATACCGACAAGGTGGATTAGTGGAGGATAGACCGACGGAAACTCGACAGGTGGACAGAAGAAGGTCATATGCGACGGTCGTGAAAGAGGGGAAGAGCGATTCAGAAATGGTTAGGAGTGACAACGGTGAAGACATAAGAGGAGAAATACTAGGAGAATGGGTACCCGATGAATCTGCAAAAGCATACCTTAGTCAATGACTGGTGGGTGAAGTTAAGTCGATAGATAATATAGAAACGATCCGAAAGTTGACGAAGGACAAAGCGGTAGGGGTGTCGGAGTTGAAGATGTTAGGAGGAAGACAAATTTTATTGAAGTTCGAAAACGGGGAGGACATGGGAGGGGTGCTAAGGAACAAAAGTCACGGTTTTCATTTATGGGCGACGGATTTACGAAGATGGACCGAAGGATATCGAAATTCGGAGAGGCTTGTTTGGTTAAAAATTGCAGGAGTACCTCTGCATGGATGGGATGAGAAGGTATTCTCGGAAGTGGCGAGTAAATGAGGAAAGGTCCTAAAATTAATCAACTGCCATTTTGAAGACAGTAACTATCTATTATGGGGTAAGGTTTTGATTAGCACCTCAATCCAATCTGATATTAACGTTCTAAAAAGCATAAAGATAGGGGACTTCTATTACCGAATCAAGATTAAGGAGGAGGAAAGTAGCCTGATTGGAGTAATGGATAATGAGGAAGAAGAAGATGTCGGAACAGAAAACGATGATGAAGAGGAAGGGTGGTCGTCAGCACCGTCGATATGGTCGGAAGAAGGGGAGAAAACGGAAGACGAGTGGGGCGTGGAGGAGACGTGGCTCGGTGGAAACGAAGATGAGGACCGCCGGAAGGAAAATGGCAACGAAGAGGAGAGTCACCGGAAAGAGGATGTGAACGGAGAAACTGTTGGTGGAAATTCCGGTGAAGGGGGAAGATGAACAGGTGTGGAGAGGGTAGACGAAGGGTTTGCGTGTATGGGGAAGGGAGAAATTTAAAAAAAAATAATGATGGTGATATAACCCAAAAAGTAGGAAACCTAACTAACATCATAGAAAACGTGGGTGGGCAAAGTCAAGGTCCAAATGAATGCCAAGTCGGACTAGGTGGCGGGTCGGGATAGGAGGATTTTAGAAATTCAAATACTGTTATTGTCCTCATGAATGATGGTAGTCTTGGGCTGAAAAAACAAAGCCCCAAAAAAGGAAAGTTAAGGCAATTAAGGGGGGATGGGCCTAAGATACAGATTGGGCCTGAAAGGGACGAATCAATTGGTAATACAGTAGATCCTAAATTAAAAAAAAAATCATATCTGACAGCGAGATACAAAGAGGTACGACAGTGGAGAAAGAGACGAAGTCGATGGAAGGGGATAACACCAGGACAGTTGAGAACGAACAGTTTGGTAAAAAATTATGCACTGAAAAATTAAAAGGAAAGAAAGTCGATAGTATGAATTTCGGTGGTGGAAAAGTTAGTTTCCATCTGATCAAACAGATGGCTAGGAGAAACAGTAAGAAGACAGGGATGAAAAGAGGGAACAATTTGCTGATCAGAGAGGAAATTATTGACAAGTAAATCGGGCAAGAAAGGATCTTCAAATTCAGCAACACATACGGCAAATTCTAACGAATTGGGAAGCAAGGAATCTATCGACGGTCTAAAGGAATTTGGAAGAATGTTGGGGATGGAATGGAGCAAGCGAGGGTCGGAAGTGCAGTCGGGTACTAACTACAAAGCCAACGAGACTGGTGAAGAAAGTATGGATCGAACTTTAATTAATAATCAATGAAAATTGTGTCGCTAAATATTCGAGGACTTGGGTCGTGGGAAAAAAAGAAATGGGTACGAGAGATTGTTTGAAAAGAAAGGCCAATGGTAGTAGGTATCCAAGAGACGAAAGTAACGAGGTGGGATTTAACACAAGCTGTTGGGATTTGGGGTGGGGATGATGTCGACTTTGCACAATGTGAAGCTAGGGGCAATTCCGGGGGAATTATCACAATGTGGGATAATAAAACATTTGTTACAGAAGAGGTGATAGAGGACACATCGTTCCTCGTGGTGATAGGTAAGTGGGCGGGCGAAAAGGATCAAATTGGGTTAATTAATGTGTATGGACCGAATGACGTAAAAGAGATAGTGGAGGTGTGGAAGAGGATTGAATGTCTTATGGATAAGGAGGTTGTAGATTGGTGCATTTTTTGGGATTTCAACGAGGTAAGAGGGGCTGCCGAAAGAGTTAATTCGATCACGAACTTGAAAGGCGCGGATGAATTCAATTACTTTATTAGTAGGAATGACCTTGTGGAAGTTCCGATGTCCGGAAGGAGATTTACTAGAGTTAGCGACGACGGGTTAAAATTCATCAAACTTGATAGATTCTTGATAGCGAGTGAATTTGGGGCGAAGTGGAAGAACTTGGGGGTGAAAACCTTGGAAGAAAATGGTCGGATCACATGCCGATCATGCTATTTGAAGACAAAAAAGATTTTGGACCTAAACCGTTCAAGTTTTTCGAGTCATGGCTAAGTGAAGATGGAATTGACGATGTGGTACTGATATGCATTATTTATTTAATGCATATTGTATCATTTTCTTTTATTTTTAGAGATAATATTTTGTTTTATCCCAACTTTTGTGTCATTTTATTCTCTTATTTGTATCTTTATTAATCATGGAGCTAAGTGATGGATTTTACTTGTTTTACTAAGTAGAATGGCTAAAAATAAAGAAAACTGCAGGCAATGCTACTTCAATGCTGCAGCATCCAAGACTGATGACGACGAGATGGAATAAAATGGCTGGAGGTGCGATTTTTGGGAAAGACAACAGCATGCAATCTGAATTTCATTGCCTAGGATACATCCTAAAGTAGTTTTGTGTGTTGTAATAGCATTAGTACACATGAATACGATGCTCACAAAACCTATTTTGTCAGAATGAAAAATGGAAATGAAAATATGAGGGAAGCACAAAGTTTTATAACCAAGTGATTGAGATGCAATATATATAAAAAAAATCATTAGGTTTGAAAGTTTGTGCCTGTGGCCTATCTGGTTTGGGAGATTAAGTCCCAAGGGGTACTTGATACCTAGCCCCTAATATCATTAACTGGTCTGGGATTGGCTGACCCAAATCCTACTATAGAATCAGATAGAAAGCCATGTTCTACCGGTACAGATGGGATTAGGATATATCGATGTAGCCTTTCTGGTTTGGGAGAGTAAATTCCAAGGGGTGCTCGACACCTAGCCCCTAAGGCCAACTGGTCTGGGATTGGATGATCCAAATCCTGCTATAGAACCAGATAGAAAGTTACGTTTACGGTGTATCTTAGTCTTAATAAACTTCTTGACAAAAAGATGCCAATGTGCATGACACGGGGTTTTCACACCCCGCGAATCTTACCGCAAGCGTACGGGTCGAAGTCAAGTAATAGTACTTGGAAAGTACGAGTATCGAATCACGGGGAACTAGGAACTAAGTATCACAATTACTATAGGCTCTATTAACTGGACTATCGAATTTAGAGATGGTTGGTTTTAAACTACTAATTGCAGAAAATAAAATCACATCAAACATAAGACAAACAGAACAGCTTTGAAGACTTTGATAGAGAGAAAAGTTGAGGGTTGGAAATCCTCAGGTTATACACATGCAAACAATCGACTCAAAACAGTTACCAGTTAATCCCCTTAATGATTCCCAAATCTTTTAAGATCACCGTCGTTTTCTTTCGACTAACAACGGATTTTATTTTGAAAAGGATAAGTTCAATCTCTCGATCTCACTTATGGATTCCAAAACACATTAAGTACTCGATTTATGTTAAATTGGCTAGATTTTATCTCTCGATATCAACCTAACGGTTTAAATGGGACTAGAGTCTACTCGGTATATCTCTATCACCTTTCGGGCTTTAGGCATGCAATTTCTAATTCTAAATAGCAATCAATTCTCACGAACTTAATTACTAACAATAAATCAATTGTAAATTGGCCAAATTCACAAAAGCATTAAGAACAAAATCACATACTTCATTAAGTAAGGAAAACTGATAAACGTTCAAATCAATTCGTCACATGCTTATAAACTGAATTCATTCCAACCCCCAACACGAACCGGTTAGTTCATGTCGGTGGTGGATTCAAACATAAGAGAAAAAGGTGCAAAAGTGTATGTAAACATGATCAAATGTGAAAGATGAAATCGTGATAACAAGTGATGAAAACTCCCTCCTCTCGTGTTCGTCTCTACGTTCCGTGATGAATGTGTCCGTGATTGGCTCTCTAGCGTGGCTTCGAGGACTCCGAAAAATCGCCCAAAGTCGCCCCTGAACTGCTCCTGATCGTCTGCCGTAAGAATGATATCGAATAATGGCCTAAACCCCGGATAAAATAGCTGAAAATCGCGAAACAGACACTTACGCGACCTGCCACGCGACTTGCAAGTCGCGTGGTAAGTCGCGCGTGTCTTTTATACTGCGCGGGTCGTTTTCTGGTTCGCGGTTCGGGTCTTGGTTCGGTCGCGGGTCTTGGGCTTGGCTTTTGGGCTTCCGTTAGGCTTCGTTTTGACTCGTTTTGGGCTCTTTTTAGCTTCTTTCTCGAGAAATGCCGCCTTTTAGCTAACCTGCATAATTCACTAGATAAACCGTAAAATACACGCCTTTTTACTTGAATACAAGCCAATCTCGTTGGTTTGAGAACTGAAAATAACGCCAAAAAGTGGCGTTATCAACAACCCCAAACCGAGCGTTGCTTGTCCCCAAGCAAATTAGCGATAAAATAGAATAAAAGCACACAGTGAATTTAGTAATGACTGCACAATTCCCAATCGGTACCAAGTGTTGCATCGGTGATTTCCCATACCCGTGAATGTCTATCTCACTCTCGCCTCATTCTTATTTCGTTTGGTCTATGACCTTCCATTGGGGGTTGAACTCTTGACTGTTCCGATTACATTAGGGTTAGACTAAGTCCAAACACACTAGGGAAAACATTTCGCCTCGACCCTACCTCACGGGATACTCTCTTTGCACTCGAACCTAGGTTGTCGCTCGTGTTGTCATGTTTAAGGAAATTATGTACAAGAATACGCAATAATTGCATGACAACTCTATTGAAGACGCACAAATGTCCAAAAGTTTGATCTCAGAAAGAAATCAAATAGCAAGACAAGGAATATCAGTAAAGGCAGTCGTAAACCGTAATCACATTTTCCAAAAGATCATCCAGGTCTTTACACGGGTTGGAATGGGGCTAAGGCTATGGGTGAGAAATGAAAGGTAAATTGGTTCAAAGATCCTTGGCGTGTCAATCATTGGCAGTTCCGAACTTTCTACTTCAGCCTCTATCATTTGACCCTCTTTGTCACTATTGGAGTCGCTTTGACTCTCTTATTTAGATGCTGCTAATACTAGCTAACTGCATATTTTTTTATTTTTTTTTTTCAAGTTGGGACTTCATTGGTCCTCTTTTCTACTTATCGGGTTACATTGACCCATTTTATTCTCATGATTGGCCGGAATTCTTTCTTTTCTGCTCTATCTCTAGTAGTTCATTACTGCTTCTGATTGACACACTTTCGGATAAGGGTTGGCTAAGGCTTTTGGCTCAAGGTATAATGGTGGGTTTAGAAAGAATTAAGGTGCGTGTTTGGCTGCAAAGGGGGTTATGGGTACACACAAAAGGTAAAAGGGAATGATAGCTAAACACAGGGTTAAGACAAAGCACACAATGCCTGGAATCATATCTTAAGGTCCACACGATATGGTCTACTATACCCTTTCCTAATATCCCGATGTTCGTCTTTGTTACTCAATGCAATAATGTAGCGAGATCATTCTACATTCACGACAAGGAATTCGAAAAAGTGTATCAGAATTAGTTGTATGAATCCCTCGAAATGAAAAACGTCTTTTAGGTTCAAAATCTCACTATCGGGTGGTCTCCACTAATGTCCCTAGTCATGTCCTTTCCCGGTCCTTCCCTAACGGTCACGTCACTATCATAAGATTCTTCCCACAACGGTCGGTCTCAATCATTCAAAAAAAAATTAGCTATGTGATCTAGATACTCAGAAATGTAGGAAATCTACGTGCATAAACTTGGGCCCGATTGGGCAACCCCAAACCTTACCCACGCATTGTCCCCAATGTGCAAGCAAAGTTGTAGGTGATGTGACTCGAGTCATTGTGCAGTTATTACAGGCATGAAAAGGACGGGCAAGGCATTACATAGCAAGCAAAAGAAAATCCAAAATTTCTAATATGGGCACCCCAAACCTAGGTGAAACTTAGGTTTGATGCATCTCGTGTAACTAATAATAGAATAACACATCATACACCACTCGTTTAGCAGAAAGGGTTAGAACATACCTGTTTTGCCTGGCCGGAGGGGATTCTTGAAAGGTTGAACACTTAGAGGGGATGGAGAGATCATGCAAAACAAAACAAAGAAAAACAAAGCACAAGGGAAAAAAGATGCTGGGAAAGAAACACACAAAGCAAGAAAGGAATAAAAACTGCACGAAAAACAAAACGAAGAAGCAGGGACTCCCGTGGTTTAGCCCGCGACTTGCAAGTCGCGTGGCAAACCGCGTAACCTACTGTTTCAGAAACAAACAGAGGGTCCCGTGGCTTGCTGCGCGGTATACAAACCGCGTAGCAAACCGCGTATGTCTCTGTTTCAAAAATCTTTTTGGCTTTTTTCGATTTTTATGGCTTTTCGGAAATAAAAACACACACAAAGTAAAAATAAAAGGAAACAAACTTTGGTGGGTTGCCTCCCACCCAGCGCCTTATTTAAAGTCGTGGCACGACTATGTGGGTTCAGCTCGGCTCAGTATCCGCAGACTCGAATCGCCCACACTTGCGATTCCCCGCGGATTGTTCCCTCTTTACTTGACCTTTACCATCTCTAGATCTGCACTGTCCACTCTCGAACATCTTGAAGTTTACCTTCTCGCCACCAACTCTGAAGGTAATCTCTCCTTCCTCCATGTCTATTAATGCTCGACTCGTGGCCAGGAAGGACCTCCCCAAAATCAGCGGGACTTCCTCATCTTCATCTATGTCGATGACCACGAAATCTACCGGAAAGTAGAACTTACCAACTTTGATCAGCACGTCTTCAATCACCCCGTATGGATACCTTATCGATCTGTCCGCGAGCTTGAGTGTCATGTATGTTGGGCTCACCTCTCCCAATTCGAGTTTCCTGAAAACATATAACGGCATTAAATTAATACTCGCCCCTAAATCACATAACACTTTATTAAAACTAAGATCCCCAATTTGAATAGGGATTGAAAAACTCCCTGGGTCTTTGAGCTTCTGGGGAAGCTTATTCTGGAAGATGGCACTACACTCTTCAGTAAGTGTAACTGTGGATTGATGATCGATCGCCCTCTTTTTGGAAATGATCTCTTTCATGAATTTCATGTAAGAGGGCATTTGGGTGAGAGCATCTGCAAAAGGGATATTGATCGTTAGCTTTTTAAATACTTCAATAAATTTAGAAAAATTGACCTGATCCTTATTTGCTTTCAGCCTGCTCGGGTAAGGTACTCTCGGTACTGCCAGCTTGACCGGTGGTGTCACTTCTTTCTCCTTC
Organism: Saussurea involucrata; assembly: GCA_033807775.1. Classification (NCBI taxonomy): domain Eukaryota; kingdom Viridiplantae; phylum Streptophyta; class Magnoliopsida; order Asterales; family Asteraceae; genus Saussurea; species Saussurea involucrata. The sequence continues at coordinate 7,935,105 of CM066325.1, read as the reverse complement.
GGCTTCTCTTTCCTCGTACGCTCTTCATCGGCCTCTAATGCATCCATGTCAATGATCTCCACATCATTCTCGGCTTCCTTTGCTGGCTCCTCATTCAGCTCCTTGCCATCTCTCAGATAGATGGCATTACAATTCTCTTGGTTCCTCTTTTCGGCCATGATTGGAAATGTGCCAGGTGGTCGGTTTTGTAGGGCCTCGGAGATCTGCCCTACTTGCCTCTCGAGGATCTTAATTGCAGCTGTATTCTGATCAGTTGCGGTTTTCACCGTGTTCACAGTGCTTGCTAGCTCTCCAACCGTGTTGTCCATTTTCGACATGAACTTCATCATCATCTCCTCCAGCCCCGGTTTCTTCTCTCCGGTTGGTCCTTCGTTTCTTTGATTAAAACTTGGAGGTCGATAAGCATTATTAGCATTAGAAGAATTTGAAGAGTTAGAAAAATTACCTGGCTGTTGACCGGGTTGACTCCACGAGAAATTTGGGTGCTTTTTCCACCCTTCGTTATACGTGTTGGAGAATGGGTCGTTCCTTGGCTGATGATTCCGGTTTTGCATTTACTGAATTTGCTCGGGTGCTTCCGGAATACCTCTATTCATTTGATTTGTGATGAATGCCAGTTGAGCTTTCAGTTCATTCAGCTCATTACTCTCTTGGACACTTGCAACTCGTCTTACCGCTGATCTCGGAGTGGAGAGACTATGTTCGGCCAAGTTCTCAATCAGCTCGCACGCTTCCTCATACGACTTGTCCATTAGTGCTCCACCCGCGGCAGCCGTGATGTCGTTCTTAAATTGCGGGTGGAGTCCACTGAAGAAGGTCTGGATGATGACCTAGCCCTGTAGCCCATGATGAGGACACTTCTTGATCATGTCCTTATAACGCTCCCAAGCCTCATATAACGTTTCCTGATCCCATTGAGAAAAATGGGTGATCTCCGCCATTAGTTGGGCGGTTCTGCTCGGTGGGAAAAACTTTTGGAGGAAGGCTTCTTTCAACTGTGCCCAAGTAGTGATCTGATCTGACGGTAGGCCTTCTATCCATATTTCAGCTCGACCTTTTAATGAAAAACTGAACAGCCTCAGTTTGATTGCGTTCTCCTCCATCCCGTTGATCTTGAAGGTGCTACAAATGCGCTCGAAAGCCCGGAGATGAGCGTGAGGATCTTCGGTCGGTGCTCCTCCATATTGATTTTGCTGCACCATTACGATGGTGCTCGGCTTTATCTCGAAATAGTTAGCCGCAGTGGTAGGTGGTTGAATACCTATGCGGGCCGCTGCCACATTCGGGTCGGCAAACGACCGCATAGGGACTGTTTCCGGTGGCGGTGGTGGATTGTTACGGCGAGGTGGAGGGTCATTGCGCGGAGGTGGTCTCTCGTCGTCGGACATCTCGAATTTCAGATTTCTTTTGGCTTTCGCTTCCTTACGCAGCCGACGAGCGGTTCTTTCGATCTCCGGATCAAATTGTTCGATCTCTTTTCCTCGGGTTGTCCTTGGCATAAACCAAGTGGTACCTGAAAAGAAGAAAGCAGAGTCAATAATCCAAAAACTGAAAGTGATGGAAAAATAACAAGAAAAGAAAATGCCCAATCTAATAGCGCGTATAGATGGTAGTGCTATTAGCTACAACTAGTTCCCCGGCAACGGCGCCAAAAACTTGACACGGGGTTTTCACACCCCGCGAATCTTACCGCAAGCGTACGGGTCGAAGTCAAGTAATAGTACTTGGAAAGTATGAGTATCGAATCACGGGGAACTAGGAACTAAGTATCACAATTACTATAGGCTCTATTAACTGGACTATCGAATTTAGAGATGGTTGGTTTTAAACTACTAATTGCAGAAAATAAAATCACATCAAACATAAGACAAACAGAACAGCTTTGAAGACTTTGATAGAGAGAAAAGTTGAGGGTTGGAAATCCTCAGGTTATACACATGCAAACAATCGACTCAAAACAGTTACCAGTTAATCCCCTTAATGATTCCCAAATCTTTTAAGATCACCGTCGTTTTCTTTCGACTAACAACGGATTTTATTTTGAAAAGGATAAGTTCAATCTCTCGATCTCACTTATGGATTCCAAAACACATTAAGTACTCGATTTATGTTAAATTGGCTAGATTTTATCTCTCGATATCAACCTAACGGTTTAAATGGGACTAGAGTCTACTCGGTATATCTCTATCACCTTTCGGGCTTTAGGCATGCAATTTCTAATTCTAAATAGCAATCAATTCTCACGAACTTAATTACTAACAATAAATCAATTGTAAATTGGCCAAATTCACAAAAGCATTAAGAACAAAATCACATACTTCATTAAGTAAGGAAAACTGATAAACGTTCAAATCAATTCGTCACATGCTTATAAACTGAATTCATTCCAACCCCCAACACGAACCGGTTAGTTCATGTCGGTGGTGGATTCAAACATAAGAGAAAAAGGTGCAAAAGTGTATGTAAACATGATCAAATGTGAAAGATGAAATCGTGATAACAAGTGATGAAAACTCCATCCTCTCGTGTTCGTCTCTACGTTCCGTGATGAATGTATCCGTGATTGGCTCTCTAGCGTGGCTTCGAGGACTCCGAAAAATCGCCCAAAGTCGCCCCTGAACTGCTCCTGATCGTCTGCCGTAAGAATGATATCGAATAATGGCCTAAACCCCGGATAAAATAGCTGAAAATCGCGAAACAGACACTTACGCGACCTGCCACGCGACTTGCAAGTCGCGTGGTAAGTCGCGCGTGTCTTTTATACTGCGCGGGTCGTTTTCTGGTTCGCGGTTCGGGTCTTGGTTCGGTCGCGGGTCTTGGGCTTGGCTTTTGGGCTTCCGTTAGGCTTCGTTTTGACTCGTTTTGGGCTCTTTTTAGCTTCTTTCTCGAGAAATGCCGCCTTTTAGCTAACCTGCATAATTCACTAGATAAACCGTAAAATACACGCCTTTTTACTTGAATACAAGCCAATCTCGTTGGTTTGAGAACTGAAAATAACGCCAAAAAGTGGCGTTATCAGTGCACAAAATAAAAGATGCCAATGGCACAATATGAAAAGATGCCAATGAGCACACATCTCTTATATCTTGGAGAAATAACAATGTCGCGATAAACTTATAAATTTGTGGAAATTCTGATTTCAGTCATATAGTGTGAGTAAGAGCAAAGTATTCTTATAGGTTTCAGAAGTACATTTGATTGTTGCAAATCATATTTCGCATGCTAGCACACCAAATAGATTTAATAAAGGGGTTGAAACTGAACATTTTTAACTTGATATGCAATGATGTCTTGTATTTGAATCCAAACACATGCATTTGATTTCTTTTGATTGAAAAATCTGTTAAATTTCATTAAGTTGGATTTCTTTTGTAAAGTTTTCAAATGATTAAATGTTAGTAGTTATAAAAGGTAGTTCAATGAATTTTATTTTCCTTGTATAAAATTTCAACTACTGTGCCTAAATGAAATATATGCATACTTTCAGGGGGAGAAAACAAATTGCTACAGAATTCTTATTTTGAGGGGGAGCAAGGTTATTCATTAAGGAGGAGATTGTTAGTGAGAATCAGAGACGCGACTGAAATTGAAGAAGGTTTTCGATGATCATGATGCACACTTTCATCGAAAAAGGGGGAGAAATGTTTAGTTCAATTTCATGTCAAAGCTTTCAAGTCAAAGATTCTATTTCATGACAGGGGGAGAAATGTTTAAAGAAGACTTCGTCTCAAGAAAAGAAAGGGGGAGATTTCTTCTTCAAGAGTTTAAGAGAAATCGATTGATCATCTTGTGATCTTTTTTTCTTAAACTTGTGCTATATGGTGAATATCCTTACTGAAGATTGAAGTTCTCAAGTCAAAGAAAGAAAAAGGGGGAAAATTCTTCAAGAGTTTAGGAAAAATCGATTGATCATCTTGGTTTCTTAAGAAGATCTCTTTTTCTTAGATTTGCGCTACATTGTATCAAAATGCCTTGTGTGAAGAAACAAATTCTCCATATCAAATAAAGAAAATCTCTGTCAGATCCCCGTCTGAAGATTTTGTGACAATTTGACTTTGACAAGCCTTGATAAAGACCGAAGTTTTGAAGATTCAAGACTGCTGTTCTCAAATGTTTAAATTGTAACACCCGAAGATTCGGGTAAAATTTAAATCTGTAAAAGTTCCGGGAAATAAAATTCTAAAATTTCCAAGTCACCCAATTAAGTGGGGAGTTAAAGTATGGCGTATACAATACCCAAAAATAAGCAATAGATAGTCCAACAACCTACTAATCTAAATTCGACATAACTTAGATTACAATTGGGTGTCGTCTAATTGCTACCAAAAATATCGACATGTAAGTTCTATTTTGTACGCCTCCAAGTTCTTCCCAAAAATGCTAATCAACCTCTTATCTCGTCACTCAAGCCAGAGAAGCCCCACCGCTTGAAGACCCTAGACATACACCCAAGAAGAGAAGTGTTAGTCTAACAACAAGAGGATAAGAACCTACACTTCTAACATTTAATAGTGTATTCGACATATAATGTAAATCAAATTAACCCATGGAGTGGCCATCGAACATCCAATGCTTCAAACGTGATTGAAATCTTGATAACCGAGCAATTTCATAAGACAAGAGAACTATAGAAATATTAGTAGCATTTATCACATTCATCAATTAAACGGAAACAAGCGCAACCCCGAAGGTCTATAACTTGCGAGCTCCAACTTCAACCACTCCAGGTCTATACGTTGGGTTACTCTAAATCCACAAACCAGCACATAGGAATTACACCTTACTGCCCATGAGACGATGCCCGACCATGTAGGCCCACATCTTACTTATCATGGATCCCGATGCCTATTCCGTGCTATGACTCAAGTGCCTATGGATCCATTACACTCAAAACTCGACTAGGGGACTATAAAGTTCAATGTAATCACCAATATAGTTTAAGCATAATATTGTCATTGAGACTTGTCTATCATATGGGGTCTTAACACTTGATTATTAACTAAACCAACGAGAATACCATAAACCTTCAAATGGAAATTAGAATTTCATTAAGTCCATAGAATCATATTTTCATGGGTGTTTTCTTGAAATTCTCCATTATACACAAAATCCTAATTTTGACCTAAAATGGTCAAAATTTAGATTAAATGATAAAATTGATAGGATAAAATCATGATACTTAGAAAACCGAGTAATTACATGAATCATCATATTTGCCTTCATTTAGCTCCAACAAACCCACATTTCTTTGAAACCCTTTTTAGGTTAATTCATACAATTTCCCAAATAATGGTTAATGACGGTAGGAGATCATGTATAAGTGAGTATTTAGTTTACTATATGAAGTAAAACTCACCTTGAAAGGTTTTATGAAAAACCCTAATTTGAAATTGGAAGATGAACTCTCTTATGAAGACTTGAAGTGAATCCTTTCCTTAAAACACCTAGATGTTGCAAGAACACACATAAATGAGGTGGGTGAAGCTCATTAATGAGGAAGAATGGGGAAGGAGATGACTTACCACTTCTTGAATACCTAAAATCGCCCCACCCTAGAGAGCAAGTCGGCTGGAAGGTAAATGGAAAGAATCAGGTCACATTTCTCTTAAAACCCGACTGACCCCAGCAGCCCCGACCCCGTGCGCGACAATGACAGGGCGACTATGCCCTTGGCATTGTCGCCTATGCATAGTCGCTGCCAACATACACCTTTCTATTTGGTTTTGCTCGGAAGGACATCCATCGCGACAATGACCACCGCGACAATGACCACCGCAACAATGACCATGGCAATTTCGCCGGTCATTGTCGTTGGTGAGTCCCCAGCTGCTGTTTGGCGTTTCTAAACGAGGTCTACGCGATCCTACTTCACCATGAGGTTCGATTTTAAGTTACGTTAATCGCGTGTCCCTAAGATTATGTGCGTGGCCAACTTTCCAACCACGTATGAGCATGAAATCATGATTCAATTCAAGTTAATTAAACAAATTACTAATTCGAGGTTATAAGATCGGGAAAGAGGTTCGTACCATCTATTGAAAATTCGGGGTGTTACAATCCTCCCCAACTTGGAAAAGATTTCGTCCTCGAAATCTGAACTATGCAAATAAATGAGGGTATCGACGCTTCATGTCTTCTTCCGGTTCCCAAGTCACATTGGCGCCCCGGTGGTGTTTCCATTGCACTTTAACTTTGGCTATCTCTTTATGTCGGAGTTTCGTAACCACTCTGTCCAAAATGGCTTCGGGTTCCTCGATGCATTGGTTGTCATCCACCCGAATCTCCGATAATGGTATCACGCTTTCTCCTTCCGCTAGGCACTTCCGTAAGTAACACACATGGAAGGTGGGATGGATTCCATCCATTTCTGGGGGTAGATCCAATTTGTAGGCTTGCGAACCCACACGTTCTAGAATAGTGAATGGCCCAAGGAAACGGGGACTTAACTTTCCACGTTTTCCAAAACGAATTAACCCCTTCCATGGGGACACTTTTAACATTACCCTTTCCCCTACTTGGAACTCTATTGGTTTCCGCCTCTTATCAGCGTAACTCTTTTGTCGGTCTTGGGCCGCTTTTAACCGCTCTTTAATAACCTTGACCTTATCGGCCGTTTCTTGTACGATTTCCGGCCCGACATATTGCTTTTCCCCCGCCTCTAACCAACATGCGGGAGTTCTACACTTTCTCCCGTATAATGCCTCAAACGGTGTCGCCTTCAAGCTTGAATGATAGCTATTGTTGTACGCGAATTCTACTAGCGGTAAATGGGTATCCCAATTTCCCCCGAAATCAATCACGCATGACCTCAACATGTCTTCCAAGGTTTGGATAGTCCTTTCACTTTGTCCATCCGTTTGTGGGTGATATGCCGTACTTAAATTTACCCGCGTACCAAGTTCTTCTTGCAAGGATTTCCAAAATCTTGAAGTGAACCGACTATCCCGATCGGAGACTATAGACACGGGCACGCCGTGCTTTGAGACCACTTCGTCGATGTAAAGCTTCGCCAATTTATCCATTGGCAATGTTTCCCGCATAGCCAAGAAATGCGCGCTTTTCGTCAACCTGTCCACTATCACCCAAATGGTGTCATGGCCCCTTAAAGTTCTTGGCAACTTGGTCACAAAATCCATCGTGATCTTCTCCCACTTCCACTCGGGAATTTTCAAAGATCGCAAACTGCCATAAGGTAATTGATGCTGAGCCTTCACTTGTGAACAAGTCGTACACTGCTCTACATAGTGCGCCACATCCAACTTCATGACTGGCCACCAATAATATAGTTTCAAATCCCGATACATTTTGGTACTTCCGGGATGAATAGAATACTTGGACTTATGAACTTCGTCCATGAGTAATTCTCGATTTCCACCTATCTTGGGCACCCACATGCGCCCATTGAACAACTTAACTCCACGGTTATCTTCCGTTAATAGTTGCTTTTGCTTCACCATTACCTCATCCTTGAGGTTTTCTTCCTTCAAAGCTTCGGATTGCGCCGCTCTAATCCGCTCCACTAGGCTTGACACGATGTCGATCCTTGAGAGATTGGCGTGCAAGCTCCCACTATATTCTTTTCGGCTTAAGGCGTCGGCGACCACGTTGGCTTTGCCCGGATGGTAAAGCAATTCACAGTCGTAATCTTTGAGCAATTCCAACCATCTCCGTTGCCTCATGTTTAACTCCTTCTGGTCGAATACGTACTTCAAGCTCTTGTGATCCGTATACAACGTACATTTTGTGCCATAAAGGTAATGACGCCACAACTTCAACGCGAACACAACCGCGGCCAATTCCAAATCGTGTGTAGGGTAGTTCTTTTCGTGCACCTTTAGTTGTCTCGAAGCATAGGCGATCACCTTCCCCCTTTGCATTAACACACACCCCAAGCCCATCTTGGATGCATCGCTGTAGACCACAAAATCTTCCGATCCTTCGGGTAAGGATAAGATTGGTGCTTCACACAGTTTCTTTTGGAGCGTACGGAATGCCTTCTCTTGTGCTTCTGTCCAAACAAACTTCACATTTTTCCTTGTCAACGCCGTTAGCGGAGAAGCAATCTTAGAAAAGTATTGGATAAACCTTCGGTAGTAACCCGCCAAACCCAAGAAGCTTCGAATCTCGCCCGGGCTTTTCGGAGGTTCCCAATTCATCATCGCCTCAATCTTGGAAGGATCCACCTTCACTCCATCTCGAGTAACCACGTGACCCAAGAATTGCACTTCTTCCAACCAAAAGTCGCACTTGGAGAATTTTGCGTAAAGCTTTTCCTTTCTTAGGACTTCCAACACCTCTCGTAGATGAGACTCGTGTTCCACTTCGTCTTTAGAGTACACCAAAATGTCATATATGAATACAATTACCGACTTGTCGAGGAAGGGTCGGCACACCCGGTTCATCAAATCCATGAACACCGCCGGTGCATTTGTTAACCCGAACGGCATTACCAGAAACTCGTAGTGACCATACCGCGTCCGGAAAGCCGTCTTTGGAACATCATCTTCTCTAACTTTGACTTGATGGTATCCCGAACGCAAGTCGATCTTTGAGAAACATCCCGCTCCTTGAAGTTGGTCAAATAAATCGTCGATCCTGGGGAGTGGATACTTGTTCTTCACGGTCACCTTATTCAACTCTCGGTAGTCGATACACATCCGCATAGTGTCGTCTTTCTTCTTTACGAATAGGACTGGCGCTCCCCAAGGAGATGAGCTCGGTCTCACAAATCCTTTCTCCAACAGTTCTTGGAGTTGCGCCATCATTTCTTGCATCTCGGACGGAGCCAAACGGTAGGGAGCTCTAGCTATCGGAGCCGCTCCCAGTACTAGGTCTATTTTGAACTCCACTTGACGGTCCGGTGGCAAACCCGGTAAGTCTTTCGGAAATACGTCGGAAAATTCGTGCACCACCCTCACGTCTTCGAGTTTCTTCTTTTCCAACTTAGCGTCGATCACATATGCCAAGAAGGACGTACATCCTTTAACTAAACATTTACGTGCCTTTAACATGGAGATGATTTCTACATCCACTTTTCTTCGCTCACCATAAATGACTACACAACTTCCATCCGAAGAGGGTATACGGATCAATTTCTTTGCACACAAGATTTCGGCTTGATTTCTTCCTAACCAATCCATTCCAACCACCACGTCGAACCCCCCGATTACCAATGGCATTAAGTCTATTGGAAATTTCTTCCCTTCAACTTCCAACATACAACCCCGCAAAATATCCCGAACTACTACTTGTCCACCATCGGCTATCTCTACCACTATGGCTTCCTTTAAACTACTAGTGGGCATAGACAGTTTTTGATAGAAGGAGGTTGACACAAACAAAAAACTTGCACCCGAATCAAATAACACACGCGTAGGTACGGAGTTTAGAAGAAACGTACCCGACACTACGTCCTTTGAAGCCTTCGCCTCCTCGGTCGTCATCTGGAAAGCTCTTCCCGTCGCTCTCGGAGGTTCCACCTTCGGCCCTCTGCTTCCCCCCGACTTTAACTTTGGACAATCCTTTCTGACGTGACCCGGCTCCTTACACTCAAAACACATCATTCCCCTGACTGGACAAGAGTTGATGGAGTGCCCGCTTTTGCCGCACTTATAGCATTTTCCCGGAACAAAGTTACATGGGCCAAAGTGTTTGGTCCGGCACTTGGAGCACCATCTAGCCTCCCTCTTCGGGTCGGTTCCCCGGTAGTTGTTGTCAAACGTCCTTGGTTTCTTGAAGGGTGTGGATTGCCCTTCCCATCTCCTCTTTTCCGGCGCTCTAGTGCTTTCTTCCTTGCCCCGACCGTAGGCATCCTCCACCAACTGAGCTTCTTCTACCGCCTCACGAAGGGTAGATGCCTTAGAAACTCGGACCATCGTCATCATGTCTGACGGAAGACCCTTGAGATATGCCTTAATCTTTTCCTTTTATGTCGAGACCAGATGTCCCACCAATCCCAATTTATCCATGAACAATCGGTTGTAGTCTTTAACTGCCAAGTTGCCCTTTTTCAGATTTCGAAACTCTTCCTCGATCCGGTCCATGGCCCTCTCATTGCAATATTCCTCCAACAACTTCTCTTTGAAGGTCGCCCAGCTCAATTTGGCCAATACTGCGGCCTCAAGCGATGCGGAATAGACATTCCACCAGGTAAGAGCCGCTCCTCTTAGCATTTGAGAACCAAACTTTGCCTTTTGGCTCTCCCCGCATTCACTGGTACGAAAGGCTTGTTCCATTTCCCTTATCCAGTTCATACAGACAACTGGATCATCTGCCCCCTTAAACTCGGGCGGTCTACAACTCAGAAAGGTTTTGAAGGAACAAGTCTTTCCCGCTTGCCCGGTCTCCAATGTTCCCAAACCATCGGTGGGGATTGCATTTTCCCCGGATCCGGTCCCCAGAATGTTTTCGGCAACCGCCTCGTGCTTACGATTGCTCGCATCCCGGTCCTCTATAAATTTCAGAAATTGCTCTTGTTGTTGACTCATGGCCCTGTTCATGGCCGCCATCATCCTGTCCATCATTCGTGTCTCAGCTGTCGCCTCCTCCATAATGGGATCGGATGTTTCTAGGTTACGTCGAGGAATATGCTCAGTTGTCCCTCCCAGGACAGGATCATTCCGCGGGGGTACCGTTGTTGTCGTTATCCTGTGTTGATCGGCAGTAGATGCCGTGGCATCAAGACCATCCACCCTACTGCGGGTGTTAACCATCGAAGTCTGTCACACAATCGAGAATAAAATAAGAAACAGGCTATAGGGTTAAACATAAAGAAACGTACTAATACATGCATCAATCATCATAACAATAGCAATCTAAGCATACTCACGTAATGATACATTCATAATAGCAGTAGCTAATTGAAATTATGAACATACTTCACATAAGGATTCTCGTTACCACGGTCACAACTTTCAACTTATGTACTTCCGTCGACTCTAAGACCATCCTATCTTAGAAGTTCTACCCAAGCTCACCGATTCATACTTAATTCTTTTCCAGCTTAAGTCTAGGCACTAAACAACATACCTAGTTCACTTAAACTATTGCTCTGATACCAACTTGTAACACCCGAAGATTCGAGTAAAATTTAAATCTGTAAAAGTTCCGGGAAATAAAATTCTAAAATTTCCAAGTCACCCAATTAAGTGGGGAGTTAAAGTATGGCGTATACAATACCCAAAAATAAGCAATAGATAGTCCAACAACCTACTAATCTAAATTCGACATAACTTAGATTACAATTGGGTGTCGTCTAATTGCTACCAAAAATATCGACATGTAAGTTCTATTTTGTACGCCTCCAAGTTCTTCCCAAAAATGCTAATCAACCTCTTATCTCGTCACTCAAGCCAGAGAAGCCCCACCGCTTGAAGACCCTAGACATACACCCAAGAAGAGAAGTGTTAGTCTAACAACAAGAGGATAAGAACCTACACTTCTAACATTTAATAGTGTATTCGACATATAATGTAAATCAAATTAACCCATGGAGTGGCCATCGAACATCCAATGCTTCAAACGTGATTGAAATCTTGATAACCGAGCAATTTCATAAGACAAGAGAACTATAGAAATATTAGTAGCATTTATCACATTCATCAATTAAACGGAAACAAGCGCAACCCCGAAGGTCTATAACTTGCGAGCTCCAACTTCAACCACTCCAGGTCTATACGTTGGGTTACTCTAAATCCACAAACCAGCACATAGGAATTACACCTTACTGCCCATGAGACGATGCCCGACCATGTAGGCCCACATCTTACTTATCATGGATCCTGATGCCTATTCCGTGCTATGACTCAAGTGCCTATGGATCCATTACACTCAAAACTCGACTAGGGGACTATAAAGTTCAATGTAATCACCAATATAGTTTAAGCATAATATTGTCATTGAGACTTGTCTATCATATGGGGTCTTAACACTTGATTATTAACTAAACCAACGAGGATACCATAAACCTTCAAATGGAAATTAGAATTTCATTAAGTCCATAGAATCGTATTTTCATGGGTGTTTTCTTGAAATTCTCCATTATACACAAAATCCTAATTTTGACCTAAAATGGTCAAAATTTAGATTAAATGATAAAATTGATAGGATAAAATCATGATACTTAGAAAACCGAGTAATTACATGAATCATCATATTTGCCTTCATTTAGCTCCAACAAACCCACATTTCTTTGAAACCCTTTTTAGGTTAATTCATACAATTTCCCAAATAATGAACAATAATGGTTAATGACGGTAGGAGATCATGTATAAGTGAGTATTTAGTTTACTATGTGAAGTAAAACTCACCTTGAAAGGTTTTATGAAAAACCCTAATTTGAAATTGGAAGATGAACTCTCTTATGAAGACTTGAAGTGAATCCTTTCCTTAAAACACCTAGATGTTGCAAGAACACACATAAATGAGGTGGGTGAAGCTCATTAATGAGGAAGAATGGGGAAGGAGATGACTTACCACTTCTTGAATACCTAAAATCGCCCCACCCTAGAGAGCAAGTCGGCTGGAAGGTAAATAGAAAGAATCAGGTCACATTTCTCTTAAAACCCGACTGACCCCAGCAGCCCCGACCCCGTGCGCGACAATGACAGGGCGACTATGCCCTTGGCATTGTCGCCTAGGCATAGTCGCTGCCAACATACACCTTTCTGTTTGGTTTTGCTCGGAAGGACATCCATCGCGACAATGACCACCGCGACAATGACCATGGCAATGTCGCCGGTCATTGTCGCTGGTGAGTCCCCAGCTGCTGTTTGGCGTTTCTAAACGAGGTCTACGCGATCCTACTTCACCATGAGGTTCGATTTTAAGTTACGTTAATCGCGTGTCCCTAAGATTATGTGCGTGGCCAACTTTCCAACCACGTATGAGCATGAAATCATGATTCAATTCAAGTTAATTAAACAAATTACTAATTCGAGGTTATAAGATCGGGAAAGAGGTTCGTACCATCTATTGAAAATTCGGGGTGTTACATAAATCTTGAATCCAAGGGGGAGATTGTTAGGACAAATATGTCTTCAAGATTTAATATCTAAGTCAAAGTCAAAGTCATTGTATATTGTGTTTAATGAAAGTCAATCTTAGCTTTATGCCTTAGTTAGTCTTAGGGTATATAAGGCTTTGTTTAGTGTAATCTTGTAACCATTCCATAAGCTTTTGGTCATAACTCATATCTTGTAAACACATAGAGCCGACATAATAAGATCTACTTTCTCTCTCTACTCTCTCTCTAGAATTTCTCTCTAATCTTGATAGATCTTGGATTAACATATCTCCTTATAATAGTATTTGGTACCATGAATAGTTACAATCATGGTACATAAATAGTATGGTAGTTGTGTCATGGTATGGCCTAGAAGTACACTCTTCTTTTGTATAAATAGGAGTGTGTTTGTGTTGTTTTTGGAGAGCTTCGATCAGTTCACAAAAACTGATTTGAAAACCATCTTTATGCTTTCTTTAAGTTTATGCAAGTAATATTGTTCATCTTGTTCTTCTTTTCTAGTTCATGCACATGAGTTGTTGCAGCATTGCCAACAACATTGCTGCACTTCTTTATTGCTTTTAATTATTGTTCTTTACATTCTTGTCATTTACTTTTACGTCATTTACATTATGTATTTAATTTCGGTAATTTACATTTATTGCAATTTAATTTCAAGTATGAGTAGCTAATTTTTATAGCTTGGGTGTGAGATTAAAGGGTGGAGTTTTAATTATAAAGAATAGTGGACATTATTTCTCAATAATGATGTTCACCATTTCATGTTAAGTTTTATAAAGATAAGTTTACTTCGTGACGTTTTGATCACTTTAAAAGTGTTAAAGTGCCATGGCATCAGGAATGAGCCATTGATATGCACGTCAATCCGAATGACAAAGGAAGTAAGACTTGGAAGAGCTACTGACAAAGGAATTTGCCATCTCTGTCTTTTCTGGGTTGATTTTGCCCGATAAGTTGGTCATCGTCATGATGGTAAAAGTGTAGAGTGCGTATCAGTAATGAACTACTCAGAACACGTCAACTTAACAGATATGGGATCAACTTGGAAGAGTGATTTTTAACAAAGTAATTTGTGTATCCATATATTTTTGAAAGGCATCATTTTATTATTGATAGTCTTGATACATCACCAGGAATGGGTTGTTGAAAGCTAGATCAATAGTATAGTGTTGAAGATCCGGAAGGGCATCCTCGCGAGTAGATGGTGAATTTAAGTATTGAGGAACCAATGATGTAGCATTGCCACAGTATTGGTCTGCTGGAATTTATAATTAAGCTTCACCCCAACATCTTACACCCTTGCTTTCTTTATTATTTGTTCAATATAATCTGTGACAACTCCAACAAAAACATTATCTTCGAACTGATCCTTGGAAATCATTTCTTTTATTAGACTTTCATTGCGCTTTTACTCCAATCTCTGTGGAAACGATATCTGATATTTTACCACTTTATTACTTGAAAGACGACATTAGATCTCATTGTATACTTGCGGTGAGGTTTAATTAGTACACGTCTATCGGTGTATTCAAAGCACTGTCAGGTACTCAACGCGTGGAATAAATGAGTAACTTCAAAGTGGCCGGATGGGGTGTTTCGAGACAAAATGAAAAATGTGAAAATTGACATCAAGGTGTGGGCAAAAAAGAAATTTGGAAATCTAGATTCCGATTTGGAATGCGCAAAAGAGGAGGCAAATAAGAGAGAACGGGAGGCGGAAGGAAGCGGGTGGAATGTCGCGGATAGAGAAAGATGGGTCCAAGCAAGATCTAAATGGTTGGAACTTGAGAAGAAAAAGTTGGAAATGGCTAAACAAAAAGTGAAGGCAAAATGGGTGGTACAAGGGGATGAAAACTCAAAATGTTTCATGCGGCAATCAAACAAAGGGAGGGAAGAACACGGTTAGAGGATTGCATACCACCACCGGGTGGACGGAAGACCCGGAAAAAATAAAAGAGCATGCGTTTGGATTCTTCAAAGGTAAATTCTCTTCCAATTTTTGTGGTGGTCCGACATTATGTGCTGAAAAATTTGCCAAGATATCCATGGAGAGGCGATCGATTTGGAAAGACCGTTTGAAGAAGAAGAAATTTGGGCCGCGGTAAAGAGTTGTGGGAATAATAAATCCCCGGGTCCGGATGGCTTCACTTTTGGCTTCCTAAAGAAATTTTGGGAGCTAATCAAAGGAGATCTAATTCGGGCGATTAGGTGGTTTTTGGGATAAAGGTGAGATAAGTGGTGGGTGCAACTCTTCTTTTCTAACGCTCATCCCGAAAACCGAGTCTCCATTAAATCTTGGGGAATTTAGACCAATAAGCCTTATTGGTGTCTACTATAAAACAATAGCAAAATTGTTGGCGGAGAGGCTAAAAAAGGAGATGGGGAAATTAATTAGTAACTCACAAAGTGCCTTTATTAAAGGCCGGTATATACTAGACGGAGTATTGGTTGCAAACGAGAGCATCGATTATATCCGAAAGAAGAAAAGAAGCGGCTTGATATTTAAAGTGGACTTCGAAAAGGCCTATGATAGCGTCGAGTGGTCGTTTCTACTTGATAGTATGAGGAAGATGGGTTTCGGACACAAATGGATAAAGTGGATAGAAACTTGTCTCAAATCCGCAACGATGTCGGTTTTAATAAACGGGACTCCAACTAAGGAGTTTCCAATGAGAAAAGGACTTAGGCAAGGGGACCCTATCGCCCCGTTCCTATTTCTTTTAGTGGCCGAAGGCTTACATATCTTGACATTCGAAGCGGAAACAAATGATCTTTTCGAGGGAATCAAAGTGGGGAGGCGAGATATGTCGGTGTCGCATTTGCAATATGCGGATGACGTGGTCTTCTTTGGAAGATGGAACATGACAAATTTAAAAAATCTTCTAAAGATTCTTTTGTGCTTCCAAAACATGTCGGGGTTGAAGATAAATGTTCGGAAGAGCAAAATATTTGGAGTAGGTGTTTCGGAGGAGGAAGTAATTAATTGGGCGAGGAGTGTGGGTTGCGGTTATGGAAGAGTACCGTTTTCCTACCTTGGACTCCCGGTAGGAAATTATATGAAGAGGTTGGAACATTGGAGGCCGGCTCTAGAAAAGATTATAAAGAGGCTTGCATCGTGGAAGTCGAGACTCATTTCGTTCGGAGGTAGACTCACTTTGGTCAAATCGGTATTGGGAAGCTTGCCGTTGTATTACTTCTCGTTGTTTCGAGCCCCGAGTGAAGTGGTGAAAGAGGGTGAGAGATTGAGAGCTAGATTTTTTTGGGGTGGGGGGACGGTGGGAATATGAAAAAAGGAGTGACTTGGGTAAAATGGGTAAACACTTTAAAAAATTTTGGGAAAGGGGGGCTAAATATAGGGAGTCTAGGGTCGTTTAATCGGGGCCTTTTGGGAAAGTGGTGGTGGCGCTTCCTTGTCGAAAAGGAGGCTCTTTGGGTACAAGTAATTAAAAGTCTCTATGGGGATGAGGGGGGGGTGGGGGGTGGGGCAAATTACCTGGTTTTGATGGTGCAGGTCATGCATGGACGGACATCATTCGGCTTGGCGCTAACTTGGACAACGAAGGAGTCGAGTTCACGAGGTCATTCGGGAAAAAAAATCGGAGATGGCAAGAATACAAAAATGTGGACGGAAAGATGGATCGGTGGTGAAAAACTCCAAGATGAATGCCCAAGACTATACCGGTTGGAAGAGGAGAAGGATGCAAGTGTTGCGGATAGAGGAGAGTGGGTCGAAGGCGAATGGCAATGGAAATGGAGGTGGAGGCGACAACCTAGAGGAAGAGAAATAGGAGAGCTTGAAGAACTATGGACTAGACTTGCCGGGATAACACCGGTAAGAGATCGACCGGACAAGGTGGAATGGTTACTTGATGATTCAAAGGAATACAACGTTAAGAGGATGCGAGAGATTCAAGAAGAAATTGAGACGACGAGTGGACAAACGGTGCAAACGAAGTGGTCATCGATGGTGCCAAAGAAGGTTTGTATTTTTATTTGGAGGGTGCGATTGGGTCGAATTCCATGTAGAGTAACGTTGGATAAAATGGGAATTGATTTGGACTCGGTATTATGTCCGAGGTGTGGGGACTCGATTGAATCTTTGGACCATGCACTTGTTTCATGCCCGGAGGTTAAGAGGTTGTGGAGCCTTACCGGAAGATGGTGGAAGAAAAATTTAGAGGGGGTAGAAACCATACAAGACGTACTTCAAGAAAATAATCCAAGCGAGGAAAACGCGAAAGGAAGTTCAGTTTGGACGGGGTTGAAATGGGCACTATTATATCTCATTTGGGGTCATAGAAATAAGATGGTTTTCTTGGGGGAGCGGGGGAAAGTGACAGATCTCTTTTTCGAATTTCAGCGGATAATTTTTGAGTGGATAGCGAAGAGATCAAAAAATAAGATAAGGGGATGGACGGAGTGGCTCGTGGATCCGTTAGCGACGTAAAGTGCTGGTAAAATCTGCAATGTGCTTGCTGTTTGGTCGAGTGGTTGGAGGACGAAGCTGGGGGATCTACACTTGTAATCGGGTTTGTCTCTCGCAAACAACGATAGTGCGGCCGCCACCATAGATCGCATGCAGGAGACCTCCTTGGTTCGTTTAGTAAACTGTTTTGTTTCGTGGCTTTTGTAATCGGTTCATGTGATGGCTTACTGTAAGTTGTTTGGGTGGGGTTTCATGGTTGGGTCCTGGCATGTATTGGTGTGTATGGTTGGATTTTTGGTATGCTTAATAAAAATTGATTAACTGATCAAGCGGGTCTGCCTATTTTTTTTTTTGCATTATCCATGCTCGTCCATTGTCTTATCTTCATCAAATTTCAAAGGTATCGATTTTCCATTGTGTATATCGATTTCAAAGCTATCGATTTTCTACTGCTTCAAACCCATCGGTTTCAATGTTGTGTACATCTATTTCAAAGCCATTGATTTTCTACTTGTTGAAAGCCATCAATTTCAAAGCCATAGCTCTTTGAGGACGAAGCTGACAGAAGATGTGGCACTAGTTATACCAGGTGAGAACTGAGGAGATGATGTTGCGATGGCTTTAAAGGACATACGAGAGAAGTACATGAAGAGATAGAGGTAAGAAGAAAATCTCTATACATCATCAATGGAGGAGGGAAGGAAACCTGAGATGTGGTTACAGAGGGAAAAATATAACCCAAAGCATCTCCAACAGTTAGTGAAAATCTCTAAAAAAAAAGATTTATTCCAACTCCAACAGCTTCTCTATTTTACAGAATCAATCATTTACTTAATATTATTAAAATGGGAAAAATGGAGAAAATAGGGCTTTCGGGCTAAAATTGTGCTCCAACAGCTTCCCCAAAATGGAGAAAGTTGGAGAGAGAATGTTTTTTTCTCCAAATATGGAGATCACTCTAAAAATGATTACCAAAATGGAGTGAGAGGACCAATAGGAAACTTTGAAAATAAATATGTAGAGAGAGAAATAATATTTTAATAGATAAATGAAATATTTTAATATTTTAATTAATGTTTGATTCTCCAAAATGGAGAAACTGTTGGAGATGAATGTATATTTTTTGGGGATTTTGGCTTTTGGTTTCCCATTTTAAAGAAATTATAGAAAAGCTGTTGGAGATGCTCTTAGAGAATGAGATAGAGAAGCTCTTGGAACATTTTAGAGAACATAAATATAATTTTCTCTATTTTAAAGAAGCTAATGGAGATGCTCTCGTAACCTCAAGTGTGATGTCTAGGAGGACGTAGCAAAATTTTGGTTTTATTTTTTATTTCGATTTATGTTTTTTTATGGATTCATATTAGTTTCAATAAAAATCATTATATTAATTTATGTTTTCAATATAAGTACTTATTTAAAGGTTTAAATTGATATCTTTTTTATAGTTAAAAGTTATATATTCAATATATTTTTTTATCAAACTTTTGATTTATTTATTTAAACAAAAATAAAGACCTAGGATAAAATAGTCATTCTTAACATTCATGCTATTTATTCGGCACAGCAACCAAACAATAACTTATCTGTTAACATACAGATAGTTATTGTTGGTGCAAGTGTACCACATCTCTATATATTTATATATATTTATTTTGATGATTACAAACACACCGTATTATTGTTTATCTAACAATCCAATCCAAGTGTACAGTTCTTGAAGAACACGAAGATTTTATCTGAAGAGTTCAAGACGGAAGATTTACGTTGTCATTAGTGTTTATAATTTATAATGATAAACACCCTAAAATAATATACCACTTGGATATTTCTAAAAACCCAATAAATGATTTTAATTAAATATGGTTTATTGAGAAAGATTGGTTGCGTCCTGGAAGCTGCCTATTCTGACGCAGGTATACCGCGAAGAATGCCCGGTATACCGCGGGTACATATTTACGTTCTGTTTTGCAGGGTGTCCTTTTTTCTCTGGCCGGTATACCGCGAAGGTACAGGCGGTATACCGCGGTAGGCGTGGTGTACAATTCTGATTGGTTGGAAGCTACTTTTACTGCACGGTATACCGCGTGCTTTTGGCGGTATACCGCGGATGCATGTATCCGTTGGAAGAGCTGCTATATAATGCATGCGATGGTGGAGAAGAAATATATACAATACAGATACAAACCAACAGCCATCTCCTCATCTGATCTCTCCCAACTAATATTCCATACTACATATTATCACTACATATTTATTTTATAAAACGTTTTTATAAAATATCCAAGTGATAAATATTATACAAGAGTGATTTCCATTGTGAGTTATACTCCTCTTGTAAGTGTTTGAATAACGGGTGTGTGATCCTGTATATCTCAATAAGCTAGAGCTTGAGAGCCTATTGCTTTCCTTTGTATTTGGTTTGTATTCTACCGTAAAGAATACGTTTATTGGATCGTGTCGGGAAGTGTCTCGGCTAGTGATTTACCAAGTTGTGGTAAATCACTAAATCTCCGTGTCAAGTATCTCTATCCCTTATCTCTTTATATTTCCGCTGTGCATTTAATTATATCTGTTTATATAATTATTGTATATTCATTGCATTTATACTCTGCTTTATTTACTATATTTATACTATCCTGTATTTATACGTATCTGTTGTGTTTTCATATACTCTGTTGTATTTACATTATTAAGATATTTTTATAAAAGAATTTTTGAAAGTAAAAGTTTTAAATACAACCTTACCCCCCCTAGGTTGTCTAACAATTGGTATCAGAGCAGGGCTTTCAAATTTTTCTGCTTAAATTTCTTTTATTCTTTTAAATGGCTCAACAAACTAATTTTGTGTTTTCAAAACCCCCTTTGATAGATACTGAAAAGTTTGGCATTTGGGCCGAGCTATTTGAATGTCACGTGCGTGGCAAAAATCAAAAGATTTGGGATATTATAGAAAAAGGGAATTTTAAACCCACCATTGTGAAAGATGATGTTTTTATTGATAAACCTATAGATGAATGGACTACTTCTGATGAAACTCATTTTTGTTTAAACTTTGAAGCTAAGAATATATTATATGCTGCTTTAACAACTGATGAAATTGAAAGAGTATATACATATAAAACTGCAAATCAAATATGGGAAAGTTTAAATAATACTCATCGTGGAAACACGGAAGTTAAATCTAGTAAAGTGAATATTTTAGTTCACGATTATGAACTGTTCGAAATGAAACAAGATGAGTCGATTGACTCAATGTTTAAAAGATTTAACCTTATTGTGACTACGTTGAAAGGTTTGGATCGCACTTATCCTAACGAGGACTATATAAGGAAAATCCTACGAGCCCTTCCTTCGGAGTGGATGCAAAAGATAACATCTTTAGAAGACTCCCGTGACCTTTCCATAATGAAGATAGATGACTTGATCGGCAATCTTAAAGTGCACGAAATTGCACTAAAAAGAAATCAAGTTCGGGATCGAGTCAAAAAGAAATCCATTGCTCTCAAAGCCGTTGCCCCTAAAGATGAGGAAGAAGAAGAGGAGGAAGAAGCAAGTTCCTCAAATGACGAATCCGAAAGTCTTGACGATTTAATCGAGATGGTAAGAAAACTCTCTAAACTTTTATCTAACAAAAAGTTTGCCAATATTGATAGGTTTCAAGGAAATGGAGACTACCATCGTGGTGGTAAAAATCAAAGTCGCAACGTCCATAACAAATATGACGAATCTAGTGACGATGAAAAAGCCAATAAAAAGAAAGGCTTTTGCTATGTGTGTGGTGATAAAAATCACTATGCAAATGTGTGTCCAAAACGTGCTAAACAAATCAACACACCAAAAACATTCGTCGGAGCCGCGTGGAGCGCAAACAAAGATGAAGACAAGAATATTTGTCTCATGGCCGACCGTGATGATGAGGTATCTACATCATGTTTTCATGACAATAATTATGATAGTAATAATTATTATGATAGTGATAATGAAAATAACCTTGAATTATTATATGAATCATTCAATGACATGGCCGCTCTTGCAAATAAATATAAAGATGAAATCACTAAATTAAAAGAAACCGTATCTGCATATAAAAAGGAAATAGATGACGGTAAACAAAAATCTACTTATGATTTAGATGTTATCACTAAGTTAGAAAATAAATTAAGTAAAAAAGATGTTTGCAAATCTTGTGATATTTTAAAAAATGAAATTGCATGCTTAAAAGAAAAACCAATTGAGAAAAATGATTGTAAATCTTGTGTTATTTTAAATGATAAAATTGCATGTTTAAATAAAAATACATATGAAAGTGTTGCATGTATAAAATGTGATTTGCTTGAAAATGAAAATATTTATTTAAAAGCTAACTGCGATTTATATGAAAAAGATAATCTATTAGCTAAAGCTTTTCAAAATAGCAATGATAAAATGCTTAAAATGCTAAATATGTCGAATCGCATTAATTGTCGAAAAGGCATTGGTTCTGATACATGTGTTGATAAATGCTCGTGTAAACCCATTAAAAGATTTTTTGCATCTCCTAAAGTTGATACAAGAAAACCCCCATATATGTCAAAAATGAAAAATGTGAATTATGGGAGGAAACCGTATGCTCGTATGTATAATAGTAATTTTTCTAGACCTAATGCGAATATAAATGCTTCATTTTATGTGTATGATAAATACAATCGCAAAATTAAAATGGTTAAAAAATGGATTCCGAAAGGAATGTTTAATGTTGACAATCCCGGTGGGATGCGTTTGTGGTTTTAAACAAATTTTGTGGATTGTATGTTGTCATGTTTTATTTTATGTCGACAACATATTTTAATTTTTTTATTTGCAGTTTATGTTTTATACTAACTGTTAAAAGGACCCATAAGAAAAGGGTACCACGAAATATTTTCTTTGCCTTTTGTAGGTGTTTCCTGACGAGGATATAATACGTGTTTCCTGACGAGGATATAATACGTGTTTCCTGACGAGGATATAATACGTGTTTCCTGACGAGGATATAATACGTGTTTCCTGACGAGGATATAATACGTGTTCCCTGACGGGGACATAATACGTGGTAATTTTTTTGCTCACATAAAATTAACCGAAAAATCGAAACCTTAAAATCCGTTTTGGTGCAAGTGTTTCATTTTGGTTATCATTATTTTATGTCTATTATATGTTTTTTTTTGCATATTTTATTGTCCCTCAAATTTTATAAATTGTTATTAATTTGAGGGGGAGCTTTTTATCTTTTACCCATGAGATTATGCTCTCTCAAATATATGCATATTTTGAGGGGGAGCATCTCTCGAGGGGAAGCATACCGTCTTTCTTGACCCTTTTTGTTTCGACAAACGGGGGAGAGAAACCGCATATGCTCATGCTTAGCGGTTGTGTTTGTCATCATCAAAAAGGGGGAGATTGTTGGTGCAAGTGTACCACATCTCTATATATTTATATATATTTATTTTGATGATTACAAACACACCGTATTATTGTTTATCTAACAATCCAATCCAAGTGTACAGTTCTTGAAGAACACGAAGATTTTATCTGAAGAGTTCAAGACGGAAGATTTACGTTGTCATTAGTGTTTATAATTTATAATGATAAACACCCTAAAATAATATACCACTTGGATATTTCTAAAAACCCAATAAATGATTTTAATTAAATATGGTTTATTGAGAAAGATTGGTTGCGTCCTGGAAGCTGCCTATTCTGACGCAGGTATACCGCGAAGAATGCCCGGTATACCGCGGGTACATATTTACGTTCTGTTTTGCAGGGTGTCCTTTTTTCTCTGGCCGGTATACCGCGAAGGTACAGGCGGTATACCGCGGTAGGCGTGGTGTACAATTCTGATTGGTTGGAAGCTACTTTTACTGCACGGTATACCGCGTGCTTTTGGCGGTATACCGCGGATGCATGTATCCGTTGGAAGAGCTGCTATATAATGCATGCGATGGTGGAGAAGAAATATATACAATACAGATACAAACCAACAGCCATCTCCTCATCTGATCTCTCCCAACTAATATTCCATACTACATATTATCACTACATATTTATTTTATAAAACGTTTTTATAAAATATCCAAGTGATAAATATTATACAAGAGTGATTTCCATTGTGAGTTATACTCCTCTTGTAAGTGTTTGAATAACGGGTGTGTGATCCTGTATATCTCAATAAGCTAGAGCTTGAGAGCCTATTGCTTTCCTTTGTATTTGGTTTGTATTCTACCGTAAAGAATACGTTTATTGGATCGTGTCGGGAAGTGTCTCGGCTAGTGATTTACCAAGTTGTGGTAAATCACTAAATCTCCGTGTCAAGTATCTCTATCCCTTATCTCTTTATATTTCCGCTGTGCATTTAATTATATCTGTTTATATAATTATTGTATATTCATTGCATTTATACTCTGCTTTATTTACTATATTTATACTATCCTGTATTTATACGTATCTGTTGTGTTTTCATATACTCTGTTGTATTTACATTATTAAGATATTTTTATAAAAGAATTTTTGAAAGTAAAAGTTTTAAATACAACCTTACCCCCCCTAGGTTGTCTAACAGTTATATTCAGACAACTATATTTATTCAGGTCTTAACAGAAAACAAACCGAACAACACCTAAATTGTTGAAAAAGTAGAAGTCTACTCGCGCAATGCAGCGCGATATATCTCGATTTTAATGTGTGATTTTGAGAAAACGATCATGTTTTTTTTTATATAAATTTGTTTAAAGAATGACGTTTTTTAAGGAGTTCATGATTTGAGGATTTGAAAGTGGTTAGAGATAAAGATTAATTAATAAGAGTCCACGATTTAAGGATTTGAAGGTTGTTAGAGATAAGTATTAATCAAGTAATTAGTATTAAAAGCGGTATATAAAGTTTCATTAGTTGTTTTTAAGAGATTTTAAGTAATTAACATTAAATAACGATAAAAGCGGTATATAAGAATTGTTTTTAAAGAGTTTTTCATAAATGATTTAGAATATAATATATATAATGTTTTTTTTCTTGTTAATTTTTACATCTAACTTCACCCGAAATAAATAAACGAGTTTTCATAGATTTGCAAGTTGAGCCCCTACACTTTATGTTGAGATGATATTTGTATCGATGTTCTATGAGATAATTTTGCACGTAGACATTGTGAGGCGTAAACCCAGCAACCGAACGCCTCCGCTCCTTCGCCCCTCCCGTAGACTCGGACACCCAGATCCCACCATCATGAAGATTATTACAATCTTCAATTCCTCCTTCACTCAAACACTTGATCCATGTTTCTTGGACCTCAGAAGAAGAAGATCGTTTTCAGCACTTCCACATGGCGTCTATGAAGCTGGGCACCAAGGCTGAAGCATTCCGACATGAAGGACATACTTGGTATGCAACTCAATTTCGATCACTAACGCTGTTTTCTTTCTTTTTGAAATCAATTGATATCGAACAATCTGTACTTGTTATTTGTTTCGATTGAATTCACAGATGCTTGCATTTTATGTTTTATGATTTCGGCTAGCCCTAGTTTCATCTGTGTGAAACTAGGGTTTGATTCATACGTGGAATTGGGGGTTATGTATCATCTAATCCCCCATTTGGATTTATTTGAGATTTTTAAATTAGCATTTTAGTCTACTACTGACTGCAATTGTTAAGAATAAATTATTGATATGGATTATGACACTACAAAAATTAAATTCAAATTCATCATGAAGGCCTTATTACTTATAGTGTTTGTTATAAGGTTTAATTTGCTATTAAATTTGAAGTTAAAGAGTAAACCATGTGTTAAAATTGATTGATAATAAATATAGAATATTTTCATTTTCCCAACCCTAAAATTGGTACTTAATTCTCATATTGGGCCATTTGTTTCTGCCTGTTGTTTGATCAAGTCATGTGTCTTTGTAAAGTTTAACTTATCCCTGGAACCAATTATTTTCATTTGTTTTGTTCATCTCACACCCTATAATCAATGGCATTACTAATGTTTTTTACTCTTCATGGCCTAATTAGAACCAAATACCCGTTATCCCTACTAAATAAAGTTTAATGTTCTAGTAACCACAAAACATATGAACATAACAAAAACAACCCGGTAGATAAAGAACCATATAATCGCTTAACCAAAAGAGCTAGCATCCGTTAATCAGATCGGTGCATATACTAATTAGCTAAACACCAAATGAAATTACAGACTTGGATTAAAATTCGATAAACATATACTTGTTGTCAATTGCAGCATGTAAGACAAACATTCACATCAATAATCTTTAAGATGCATAAAAGTTAGAACAACAGAAGAAGTACTACAACAAAATAAAAAACATGAGAGAGAGATGGAGATACCTCCAGGAATTACAGAATGAGGTTAGGGATGGTAGTTACTTTTTGCGGTTGCCAATAGCAGCAGGTTGCCAGGGTATCCTTTCCATATATTCAAAGAGGTGTTTGAATACCCCAAAATAGCAGTGTGAGAGGAGTAGCAGAGGAGGAGGATACCCTTGAATATATGCCCTTGTTTTGCCGGCTGCTCCTCTTCTCCCTGCTGCTATTTTAGGGTATCCAAACACCCCCTTGAATAAACGGCGTGGATATCCCCGTTGCTAGTGGCATCCAACGAAGGCAACTACTAACCCTAACTTCCTTTTAATCTTTTATAAAAACTAGAGGTATCTCCATCTCTCGCTTTCAATTTTTTTTTTTGTTACGGTACTTCTTTCGTTGTTTTAACTTTTATCTATCTTGAAGATTCTTGATGTGAAATGTTTGGCTTACGTGCTTGCAATTGACAACGAGTGTGTGTTTATCAAATTTTAACTTAGATCTGTAATTTTGTTTGTTGTTTAGCTAATTAGTTTATGTGCCGATCTAATTAAAGATGCTAGTTCTTTTGGTTAAGCAATTGTAAAACCGAATGTTCTTTTGGTTAAGCGGTTATATGGTTCATTATCTATTGGGTTTTTTGTTATGTCCATATCCTTTGTGGTTACTAGAACTTCAAGGTTTGTCACTACTATGTTATGTTCTTATGTTTTGTTTATATGATTTTACAGAGGAGGTATTCACAGTTGTTAGTGCATATGCAAATGAGGGATCTACAGGTTTATTGAATTGTTATAATCCTCAACTTGTTATTGGATCACAATTCACATAGTACAAAAACATGAGCTTAATGAAAACAAACAAAACATAGTAATGGGTAAAATGGTCATTCAGACAGATTATTCAACACAACAAACAAAAACAATTTAGCTTAATCCATACAGACTACTTAATTCATACAGACCTTAATGAAAAAAACAACCTTAAGAGACAAGTGATGCTAAATGTCTGGTATTAAAAAAGGGCTTGATATCACCACTCAAGGGTTGTAGATTCTTAATAACGAGCTTCATTTGTTTTTATGTTAAAATCATGAGACTGTTTGCAATTTGGATTATTAGTCGCTTGATGATCACAATGTTAGGCATTTAGGCGAGTGAATATGAGTAATAACAATAGAAAACCTGCATGGCCTACTTGAAGGGGCTCGATGACCCATGTTCTGTTTCCCGATGAACTCATTTAATTGATCGACTAGTCCAAAATATTGGGCTAACTCTTGCTTTCTATTTCTTCTAAATGGAAGGAAAGATACATATTATGGTCAATAAAGTTCATAAACCGCACTTGGGCATCCCTGGTTTTAGATATGATAAGGGTCTAGTGTACCTAGTCTTATCCCTCCAAGAACTCTTTGAGGTGGTATGCCACCTCTCTCTCTCTCTATATATATGTGTGTGTGTGTGTGTGTGTGTGGCCAGCCAAACTACTTTGATCTTAGCAGGAACTGCATACCAGCCTTACATGGATCACTTTCTCCATCACGAGTCAGTGATCTAGTAAGAAACCATCATATCATTGCTAGTTCGTTCTTAGAACCAATACATTCTACCATTCAAGCATTCAATGATGTTTCGTTTCAGGCAGTGTACAAGTGGGCTTCCAAGTGATGCCACAATTGAGATCGGAGAAATGTCATTTCATCTCCACAAGGTGCGTAGTTATCTATTATTACTAATATCAGTATCTTTCGTGGAAGAATGGATAAAGTGATCCATGATCTTAGGATGTCGTTTTGTGGCTCATGCAATTGTGTGCTTCCAGTGGGCCAATATCGATATATTTGTATATATATATACACATACATATATACCTGAGCTTGAGCTCAACCTTCTTTTTTTGCATCTATTTTCTTACAGTTTCCTTTGATCACAAGAAGTGGGCTGATGACAAAACTTATTGGAGATCTTTCAAACGAAGATGAACATGTTTGTGTTGTGCGTCTCGATGAGATACCTGGTGGATCCAAAACATTTGAGCTTATTGCCAGATTTTGTTATGATGTAAAGATAGAGGTTACAGCCCACAATGTTATCAGCCTTAGATGTGCAGCTGAATACCTCCAAATGACCGATGATTATGGAGAAGACAACCTAATTACACTAACCGAAAGCTTTCTTATTGAAGTATTCGCCACTTGGGCCGACACCATGAAAGCTCTCGAAAGCTGCGAGGAAGTTCTCTGTGATGCCGAAGAGCTATTTCTCGTTACCAGATGCATCGATTCTTTGGCGACAAAAGCCTGCATGGGTTTCAATAATAACCACGATACAGCACCAACTTCAATCGTCTGGAATGGGATCTCTACTTCTAATAAGCCAGAAACAACACACGATGATTGGTGGCATAGAGACGTTTCTTTCCTCGGTTTACATCTCTATAAACAAGTAATTCGAGCTATTGCATCTAGAGGCATGAAACCCGAGACAATAGCCAGGTCGCTCGTGGGATATGTCAAGAGATATATACCCTTAATGAACAGACAATCTAGTTTCAACGATGCAAACCATTTTAAGCCGGTTTCATGTCCATCTGAAGCCGATCAGAGGTATCTTTTTGAAGATATTGTGGAGTTACTTCCGAACCAAAAGGGTATCGTTGCCACCAAGTTTCTTATCCGTCTCCTACGCACCGCCATGATTTTACACGTGAGCCCATCGTGTCGAGAAAATCTTGAGAAAAGGGTTGGGGCCCAGTTGGATTCAGCTGTCTTAGATGATATATTGATACCGAATCAGGGATTCAACACGGTGGAGACTTTGTATGACATAGACTGTTTTCAAAGAATTCTTGACTATTTCATGTCTATGGATCAGGCTCCAAGTGCACTATGTTCTCCGTGCATAGTCGAAGAGGGGTCCGAGGGTGGGCCCCAGTCTTTGGCGTCAATGACGTATGTGGCCAATCTGGTCGATGCGTTTCTGGCTGACGTGGCAGCTGATGTTAATATGAAGCTGTCGAAGTTCCAGTCTGTTGCTGCTTCTGTCCCCGACTATGCTCGCCCTCTTTCTGATGGCATTTATCGTGCAATTGATATATATTTTAAGGTGCACTTTTTCTTACCCTTCCTGCATCAAGTTTTTTTTCCAAGCCGAAACCCGCATTGTGTTAAATTTCAGAAAACGGGCTTCATCTTATTAGGAGTAGAGGTGATCATTTGCATGCTTGGGCCGGGCACGAGCCGGATCTAACCTTATTCTTTTTCCATCCGGCTTAATATAGCAAATCCGGACCGGGCTTGCTCCACGCTAACGGGCCTAAAATATCTTTTACATTAAAAAATAGAAGTTATATAAGAATAGTTGTGTAAAATGACCAAAGTCATGCAAAATAAATAAATTTTTTCCAACTTAAAATAAAACGTAAAAATATATCCAAGGATTTATTAATCTCAACGTCCGGATTCTTCAACAACCAAATATATACCACATAATAATTCGAGATCGAGATTCCAGACGTACTATATGACACCTCACATATAGTATATATTCGGTAGACAAGTGGTAGTTTGTACTTAGTAGGGGAAATCCACTCCAAAGTCAGCCAAGTGGGTTTCTAAAGTTTTTTTAATAAAAAATGACAAAATGTTATAATAGGATGGGTTCCGGTGAGAATGAAAGTTATGGTGAGAAGAGTTTTAAGGATTCTCGATTCACATTAGGATGAGATGCACCGAGATGCACCGGATCAATTCCGGATCAAGCGCGATTCATCGGTGGGTGGGGGTGAGATTAAAAGTGATCAATGGTTCATATCCCTTCTTACCTTCTCACCTTATGTATATATTTGGGGAGAGATCAAATGCAAACCAATCTAAGTTTACAAACCGTGCAAACCATCGATTTCATTGGTTAAGTTAATGAAATTGGTTCATGAAGTTGTTTAATTTGATGAAATTGTTTCTTATAATTCTTTTCTTGATGAAATTGTTTCATATGTTTGTGTTTTTTATGTAGTTTCATGCATTTTTCTCATTTTGATGAAATTGTTTCGTGCATTTTCTCAGTCTCATGAAACTTTCTCATTTCTACATGAAAAAACACAAATATATGAAACAATTTCACCAGGAAAAGAATTATATGAAACAATTTCATCAAGTTAAACAATCCATGAACAAATTTATTAACTTAACCAATAAATTGACGGTTTGCACGGTTTGTAAAATTACAGTGGTTTGCAAATGAAACTACCCCTATATATATAATTTAATTAACTATAAATATATAAATGGGCCGGGTGAGCCTGTTCAGTTTTTTTTTTCATTGCCCGGGCCCGCCCACTTTTCCGGAATGGTATCCTAACCTGCTTTTCTATTGGGTCGGATCTAGCGGGTAGTATTGCTCGTGAAGAGCTCTAATTACGAGTAATTTATTGTTACAGGCGCATCCTTGGCTTAGCGACAACGAAAGGGAGCAAATGTGCAGACTTATGAACGTCCAAAAGCTGTCGCTAGACGCAGGCACACATGCTGCTCGGAATGAGAGGCTTCCTCTTCGTGTGATCGTTCAAGTCCTTTTCTTTGAACAACTACGGCTGCGAACATCGATTGCGGGATGGTTTTACGTGTCGGAAAATCTGGAGAACACGAAAAACGAAAGCAGCGGTGGTGGTGGTGGAGAAGTGGTTCGATCACCGGAAAGGGATAGAGGAAGCAGGATGACGGGAATGGGAGAGATGAGAGACCGTGTTCTTGATCTCGAGAGAGATTGTGAAACCATCAAGTATGAGATTCGTAAAATGGTCAAGAAAACCAAGAGAGGTTGGAATTTCTTTTGCAAGCGTAAAACTAAGAAATTTTGATACAAAGCTACGATCTCAAGTTTTTTTTTTTTTTTTTTGGTCAAGAAACCAAGAGTATTATTGGAGTTTCTTTTGATAAAAAAAAATCAATATCTCGCTTATTTTTTCAGTCAAAGTTTTATAAATGTGATGGTTTGAGGAGGATATTTACGATAATATCAGGCATTTTCGAGAACATGATGTCTGATAGAAGTTCCTTTCGGAGACGCAGAACTAGGTTGAGAAACTGTAGCAGTAGAGAGTTGGAGAGGTCGGTGTCAACAGATAGATCACCAGAGTTTTAAGAGCATCCGGTCATAGGTTCATGACTCTGCCACATCAGCTTTCTCTCTCTGCCATATCAGTTTTCTCTTTCCTACTCATTTTATAAATCTTTCACTCCCAATCATGGACCGGTTCATAATTTATATAATAATAAAATTATAATGGTTAAAATTTAGTTATTATAGTTAAAAGCAACAATACTTAAAATATACTTATGTGTTAAAGGAAAAAACGAAACAACATAACAATAGAATAGAGAGCACGGAAATCTATCTTTCTCATTAATCATAAAGCCATTTAAATAGGGAGAAGTTTACAACGAAAAGGAAACATTAATCATAAGCCATTTATATCTGATAGTAGGAAAATATTATTTCAATCACTTCCTTTTGATGATGGCACATATCCTTCAACACTCCCCCTTGTGCCGAATCAAATGAGTGATGGTGCATAGTTCTTGTCTCATTAAAACCTTACGCCAAAGAAACAAAACCCAGTGAGAAAAATAAAAACTTTAAGCGAAGGAAAAAGTACAAGACACCAATAAACAATTCCTTTAGTTTACCATTTTTCTTGATTTGTGCATCAATCAAGAGGTATAGAAATCAAGATGATGTATAAAATGTTGCCTCACTAAAACCTTGCACCAAGGAACAAAACCCAATGGGAAAAATAAAACTTTGGTTGAAGGAAAGAGCACAACATCCCAATATTACATATATAGTAGACTCCCCCTTTTGTCTACCACTCCCTCTGTTTCGTGCATTAATCATATGAGGTTTAAAACATTTCAATTTCAATACTTTCTACATGTTTCCCAAATATGGTTTTACGTATTGATTTGGTAAACAAACATGTCACATTTTCTCGCGTTTTATTCAGTTCACTTGAATCTTGAGGAGAATAAAAACTTAAGCAAAGTATGCTTTGTGTTATAACCCTTGATATATCTTACTTTCATTTCTTCGATACATGATGCATTATTTTCATACATGCAAGTTGTATAATGGTTAAACTCAAAATTACCAGTTAATCTTATATGTGTAATGATAGTCCTTAACCATATACACTCTTGAATAGTCTCATGGAGAGTAAGATTGCTGATAATATAAGAAGATAACTATTAAGGGCTTGCTTAGTTTACTTCCAAACAATCGGCATGTTCCATATGATAATTTCTTATCCAGTTTGGGAACAACCTTTATATCAGTCAAACATATACCTAATATCAGCAAATATATACCAAGGCATTGTTTGGTGTTTTTCTATAAGAGCCAGTACTTTTGCCGCTCACAATCTAAGTAGGTATTGAAGTTTCATTATCAATCCATTTATCTTCGTAGGGAAATTATAAGCCCACGTCAATGGTGCCAAAAGATTAATTTGAAATCATTCCAATGACGTTGCGTTGGCGCTGAGCTAAATCTAGCTGACAAGTTCAGTGAGAAGTACAATATACGGTCAAGTGTATTATGTTGAGTACAATAATGCGCCTATTGTACTTAGGTATAGAATTCCAGCTCCTAACACCTCTTTGTCCTCATCCCTTTAGACGAAATGGATCTTTCCTTATATCCAACACATTGACCGATCATGGGAGTGCTAATCGGATGCGCTTTGTCCATATTAGGTTGCCTGATCATTTTCTAGACATATGCGGATCGGTGAATTAATATTCCACAAACTCGGTGTCGTAGCTCAAGTATCTAGACAAAACCAAGTTTTCCCACGATCTTTCATCTCAAATTCAGATTTCAAGTAGCTTGTGTTTTCTCTTATTTCATCAAGAGTGTCTATTATGTTCATAACATCGACATATAGAGCTACTATGAAAATCTGGGACTTGTTTTCCTAAACAAATACGCAAGGGCATAGTTCATCGTTCTTATATATCGTTTCCCAATCAAGTATTCATTCAGGCGGGTATACCACATCCGCATAGATTGCATTAATCTATAAAGTTAGTGTTTCATATTTATTGTAAACGCATTTCATAGTTTAAAGTTACTTGATATTGGTATAATGCCATCAAGCACTTTTATATATATATCTCTGAATTTGGATCCCCATAGAGATATGTAGTAACTACGTCATTGAGCTGCAATTTTTCAGTCCTTCGGAAACTACTTGGCTAATTTAATTAGCATAACGTTGTCCATCACGAGAGGGTAAGTCTTATTGTGGTCAATCCAGTGCGTTGTGAGAAACCTTGCGCCAAAGGAGAGCCTTATATATTATGACTTAATTATTCTCATTACGCTTCCCTGACAAATGGTTTATCTATGTCCTACAGGCTTTACACTTGGTCGGTTAGCACTATTGAACCAAATACCTGTTCATTTGTCAAATAATTATCCTCGATTGCTTCTTTTCATTTAGGCCAATTTGCTCTTTGTTGACATTCTTCAACTGAGCATGGTTCGATGACATCGTGCTCTGTTATCTCATAAGCAACGATATATGCAAATATATCATCATTGAGTACGTATGATCTGTCCATCGACTCATATTCATTTGAGATTCTTTTGATCTCTAGAATCAGTATTAACTTCGGAGCGTCCTCCAGTAATGATTCATAGACATAGATTTAATCAGAGATAATCTCATGTATTGATGATATATAGTTGTGTCTTACTCTTCTCTTCCTTTAGATGAGTATCTATCGAACCAAGTCGCTTCCCCCATTTCCTTTTGGGAGCTACGACCTCAACCACACATCCACCATGTGTGATTGCAACGTACTTCCAGCGACGTTGTGCCCTTGTTTGGGGACTTTTGACCTTGCAGCTCGTATATGTGATCTTGTCACTTTAGATAATATTAAATATATCAGGTATCGAGTCTGATTCAATTGACTTCAACTTTACATTGTGAAGTTTTTAGGGATCAAAATGAGACACAATTGAAATATTCAATGGCACTTCCTGTCGTTCCCATGGAAAATATTTTTTCCTATCTCCCCCTAACGACAGGAAGGTTGTCTCATCAAAGTGACAACCCGCAAATCTAGCGGTAAAGGGATCACTCGTCAAAGGTTCTAATTAGCGGATAATTGTTGGGAATTCATATCCAACATTTGATTAATCGTCTTTAAGACCCATTTTGGTACGTTGTGGGGGCGTAATTGGCACATATACAACACAACCAAACATACGTAAATGTAAAACATCAGGCTTATATCCAGTTACCAACTGGTACGCATAAGATTGGTTGGTTGGTTGTGGGTCTAAACACGGATAATTAAAGTTGCATGTAATATTGCATAACCCCGTGTAGATCTGGATAAATTGGTGCGCATAACCAATGCCCTAGCTACCATCTATGTTCTTTTGATGACAACTTTTATCATTCTACGAGACCGTTTTATATATACACAAGGGGTATAGGAAACTCTACATTAACCTCTATACATATGCAATAATCATCAAATCCTTATGATGTAAATTCTCCAGCATTCTAAGTCATGCAGACTTGATGAGAAAATCAAGGTGGTTAGTCCTTAAACGTATAACTAGTGCTAGGAGTGCAACATTTCATGTGGACAATAATACGACACGTGTTCATCGTGTAAAAACCAGAACCATAAGTACTTTAATGGTCTGCATTCTGGATGTTTATGTCCATAAATATCACCTTGTATTCGTTGTAAGAATGGAATATTTTTATATTATGTCCTTAGCTTTAGGATGGTCTCATTCCTGATTTGGCTAAGGATCAGGGTATATAAAAGTTCTAGGTATTAGAGAGGGCATGTTATGATGGTGGTGTTGCTTCTTGTGCAGTAGAAGTCAAAAGTTACAATTTGGTTAATTCCCTCGTTTTATCTTTCACTCGAAAGAGAATGTATCTAAGTGTATTTTGCAATACATAGATCACTATGTCATGACCATGGTGTCCCACGTGGTCATGCTGAAACATATATGTGTCATTGTTCCAAAGTTCTTTATTGGTGACAAAATATGATTAGATAATCCAGTAATTTGATACATTAATTTCTCTAATATATTTTGCTTTCATATCATTAGAGTTGATGTACATATACCCATTTTCATTCTTATAAGATGATTTCTCATTGGTACGAATATCTTAACAAGGTTCCTATTAATATAGTGCTTTAGCAACAAATGACAGTCCATCGTCTAAGTGTTTAGAGGAATTAAAAATTATTAATTCAATGAATAACAATCTATATGATTGTATGATATGTCACAAAAACAATCAAGTTCTCCTCGATACATTCCTACATGGAACGAAGAACATTGAGAGTTTTGCATTTGTTCTTTTATGTGTTCATTTACATCTCTAATGGTTATAAACTCAGGTGTATATATACACAAATGCAATTAATTTGATAGTTAAATTATATTTAAATAAAATCATACTTAAACAATCTTAGATATGACAGTTCATTTATAATTTGTTCCATTTTCTATTAGGAGTTCGTTCCCGACTCTTTCCATGATTTTGACCATTCCCACAACCTTGTCCATATGGTACATATTTAGCATATGTGTGTGGATATGTTCAACTCACTATCCTTTGGAGTTCTTTCCACCTCCAACGCTTGCCTTATTAACCCCAAGAATTTTCTTTATCCGGGTATGTCTAGCGTTGTTAAAAAAAACATTGCTACAACTCTTAGCCACTTGCATTAAGTTAATGCGTTTGTTAAAGATTATATTGCAGCTTATACTGTTTCATTAGTATGATTGATAATATAGGAAAGATGAAAATATGTTATGATTCGCATAATCTTTTGTGAGTTCCTTGCCATAAAGATTGAGATGCATTTTGAGACATGCCATTTCTTTGTCAAAATCAGTTACCTTCTTGTAATCAAGTAAGTAGGTTTCTTTCCACTGTATGATTAGTTTGAGAAGTATATGGTACTGAATATTCCCGAATTTCCTTTTTGGGACTACCCACGGTTCTTAGGGGTTTCTAGTTATTCTCTCTGAAGGTTGTGACTGATCTATCGTCTCAAAAGTTTTAAAATATTTACTTGTATCTTAACATCTAGTGTTTTTTTTCTTTAGGGTCAAAATGGTTCGATGACTTTTGCGTATTTTCTTGTGTTTCTTCGAACCTATCTTATGGTAATCAAGTACTTTTGATTCAAAGATGTCGTAGAAAATGGAGAACATATTATTTCTAAAATAGTGAATTATGGTTTATACTTATTATGTTATGCATGAAACTTCATTATCATATTAGTATTGGATTTTTGTATGCTTACATTTTGTTGATAATATTTCATCATTATTTCAATTTGCGAATAGAAATCACTTAATCTATTGTATTTCCAGGTAGTAGGGGAATCATATGGATTTCTTAAGTCCCTGCAAACCTTAGAGTTATTTACACTCGTTTGACAAAATTCAAATCGATATCTTGCGATTTAATTAATATAACATTGTTAATTATAGAGCTTTTGGCAAGAGGCCAAAATGAGTATGAGTTTGGCTTATAAAGCAAACTTCAATGTTTCAATACCTTAATAGTATTTTAAGAGATTTTGCCATTATACAAATAAATATGAGTTTTGAGTTTTGACATAAAGTCAAATTCAATCTTTTAACATCTTAATGATATTTTTAGAGCTTTTGGTAAAAGACCAAAATATATGGGGGGTGAAAGTGTAACTTTCAAAAGTTAATTATAAAGTTGAATATTATGAGTAGAAACTCAGAATGTGGGTAAATATTAATAAAATAAACATTTAAATATTATGTGAAAAATTAATCTAAAAAACTAAATAAATATTTAAATAATATATGGATAAATTAGTTCAAAAATTAATGCATAATTAATGAACATTTAAATAACATAATCAAATTCTCAAATAATCTCATTCAAATTCTCTATCCATTATTATAGATCAACCTACTAAATAAATTAATGTAAACATTATACTATACATATGATTTTGAAGAATAAAAAAAATCTTCATAAAATTCATTGCCGTGTAAAGATTTGTTTTTTCTTTTCTTTTGGGATAACATTTGGAAAGAAAAATATACATTCATATTTTCTTAAAATGTGTGAAGAATTAATACACAAGTTCGTAATTTACATAAAAAGGGTTCCTTTCATCTTTTAATTTTATTTAAATAAAATTGCATTTTTTTTAATAACGAAGGTAAATAAATAAATATATTATTTATTAGTAATATATATATATATGTATATAAAACTTATTGATCTTTTAAATTCACATCAATAATAAAGAATTTTAAATTTAACAATATATATATCCATCACATAAAGAATGTATGCATATAAAATCTTGTCATACAAAGGAAAAACAATTATGTATATATTATAAAACAACAATCAAAGTGTTTTTACCATAAAGTTCACATATTGAAGGCTTGTATTGCTAATAACAATCTAGCATTGAGTCTCCAAAAAAACAACACATATATTTTTGTAAAGAGAAACAACATAAATCATGTGCGTATGATACAATCACATAAACATCACAAAAAGAAGCCTAAAATCATGAATAAAAGTTGGACAAAACAGTAAACAAATTATGCTTACTTGGAATAAGGTTGCAATGCTGGACGGTTGGAACAAAAAAATTAGTCATTTGGTTCCCGAGCTTACGTGCTGATAACGTGTTAAAGGAAAAAACGAAACAACATAACAATAGAATAGAGAGCACGAAAATCTATCTTTCTCATTAATCATAAGCCATTTAAATGAAACATTAATTATGGTAATATCTGATAGTAGGAAAATATTCTTTCAATCACTTCCTTTTGATGATGACACATATCCTTCAACATTATGATAATTAAAAGACAATAATAAAAATTACAATGATAAAGTCATAATAATTAAAAATTACAATACTAGAAAACATTTTAATAATTCTACATTAAAAATTAATACCATTTCAATAAATTTATTTTTTTTAAAAATAAATTTATTAGTAGTTAAACTATATTTCACCATA
This sequence comes from Saussurea involucrata, assembly GCA_033807775.1. NCBI lineage: Eukaryota > Viridiplantae > Streptophyta > Magnoliopsida > Asterales > Asteraceae > Saussurea > Saussurea involucrata. Next base: position 7,897,227 of record CM066325.1, on the reverse strand, counting down.
TAAAAAATAATACCATTTCAATTTTCAAAAACTAAAAATATTTAATTAATGACATTTTATGTATGATGGGTCCCACAAATTGAGATACAAACCGGTCCTCACTTGAGAACCTTTCTCTTCCTCGTGGATGGGAAGTGGTTCTTTCCAATGGTGCTCAAAAATTATAAACCGGTCCTTATCCACGTGTGGGGTTTAAGAACCCACCACATGGGATGCTCTAAGATAGACCAATATAGAAAGTTCTTTGCTTTTGGTCAAATCTCATAGATCCCTTTGGTCACATCAATGGTTCAAGCCCTAAAACAACAAACATGAACCATATCATATGCTCCAACATGTCTCCTACATATCTCATCAAAATCATCTTGCCTTTTTCTTATGCATTACTAATGTTCTTGGATCAGATCAAATCAAATCCAATCCTTTTTATTCCCATAATTTACCTTGTTTGTGCCACAACCATTGAAAAAAAAAGAATACATAAGATGCCCATATGCATCAAGGGTCTTTTTAACTCAAACTTATGAATATGACCATTCACTAGCGATATATGCGTTATCAGTAGAGCTCAACTTTATAGATCATTAAGGGTTTTGATGCAGCTTAGGATAATCGACGATAAAGACTAGTTATGTTGATTCTACGAATACCCAGAAAAAGTCTCTTCTAAAACTTGTTGATAAACACAAAAGTGCCTCAAAACATTACAAAACGACATTTTTTGGGCTTGAAAATTGCATACCTAGGGACTGCTCCTCGTTCTTAGCTTCGATTTGGCATATATGAACCTGAAACAGAGCCTCGTAGCAAAAGTATTTGTTGTATATAGATATTATATACTTCAAAAAGACAATCAAAATTACAAACCGGAAGTAATGTATAACTTTCATTGAGATGAAGCATGACGATAACAACATTCGAACTAAACAGAGATATTAATATGCATATATATGTTATCTTTACAACCTGTGAAATAAACCAGGGTTGCAAGTGAAGGGGGCTACAATTCAGAGATTTACCACATGTTCTTGAGGTCATTTCCATCATCAAAAATTTACAAAAACCAAAAAAGATTAATACCCTTCACATCAAAAAACTAATCAAAACAAAACCCCTTTCAAAGTTAGCTCCTTTTTTTCCAATTGCCACACATCCTCCTTTGAGTATTTTATCTTTCTTTGATCATCTAGAGATATCATAGTCAGTGAACTCAAGTTGTTGCTCCATTTCCCAGCTCAACTTTGAAGCAACCCCTTCATGGCATGGAACATACTCCTGTTATTCATCACATTTCCACAATTCAGAAAACAGGCCAAACTGACTAGATTTCGAATCTCGAATGACATGAAATCTCTAAGTTTTATGAAAAGATTTTGATAAACACGTTAACTTTGTAACATATGCTACAAACAGAAGCAGATTGATGTTCAATTTCCAACAAACTCGTAATCAAATTTGAATTTGGAAAGTCAAAGAGTGGGAATTTGATTCTGCTTGTGGACTCACCTCCAATTTCCGAACCAAAACCTTAGCTGTTGGAGCCGACACGATGATGTGGCGTGCACTCGGGCTAATGAAGCCTTCTTCCACTGCTTTATCGATGAACGACAGCAATGAGTTGTAGTACCCATCCACATTCAGCAGGCCAACCTGCAAGATTTTCACCATCTCAATTGCTTTCTTTTCATGTAGGTGAATGAAAAGCTATGAACTTGAATGGCTTTGAACTTCAAAAAGGGTATTTTAGGGATTTTTACCGGCTTTTCATGAATGCCCAGTTGAGCCCATGTTATCACTTCAAGAAGCTCTTCAAGAGTGCCATACCCACCTGCACTCATCTTACACAACTCAATTTCTTGCCACAATAAACCAAACCAAACGAGTTCATTATATCCCAATTAGAAGTGGGTCAAAGGTGGGGTCCGGGTAAGACGTACATATATCTGACCTCTACCCAAAAAAATAGAGCGGTTGTTTCTTGCTCCAAAATTAGCCAATATTCAAACACAAGGCCTCAACCTAGCCATTTCTGTGTCGGTTTTACCAAAATGTCACTACCTCCGCACAAGTGACAGGCACGCAAATTGCGTAGCCGTGAAAAAGGTAAAAAAAAAAAAAGTTTCTGAACATGGTCGGCAAGTACAAAGACCAAATCAATAATTTTGTCTATGTTCGCAAGTTTATGTCTGCAGGTTGCAGACATGGATAAAATATTTTACAGTTTTGGCCCCTGCACTTGCGAAACATTTCAGAAACTTCCTTTTTTTAGTTTTTCACCCCTCGCAAAGCGGACATGTTACTTGCGAAGGTAATGACATTTTGGGTAAAAACGGGAGAGAAATGGATCGGATGCCAATTGGGGTGTGAGAAATAGCCATTTAAGTCAACTTCCCCATAAAAAGTAAGGTTTGCTCATCAAGGAACTTTCTTGATTTTCTTTTTTTTTTTCATTTTGAAAATGTTGATGGATTGGTCAACATTCTAGGGTTTTAATGTTTTAATCATGAATCTTGGGATGTGGGTTGCTAAAAAGTGCAGAGCTTTCTTGGACCATAAAGCTTCTGGTACAAGTTGCTTTCACAGCACTACAAAGAACAATATTACTCAATGGTAATCATAAAGTAATTTAAAAAAAAAACTTGTTTCTGTTCTGTTCTGCCAAACCAGATGTAGCTTCCATGGCTTATAACATATGCATTGACAGTTGTACCTTTGTCCAAAAAGAGGGTCCCTTTATTGTGAGATAAGCATACTCTTGATAACCCACAATTACTTTTCTTGTTTAATCAACTCTAGAAAGAAAACTTTGGATCATAAAGAAAACAACTTTCCCATAACTTTGAGAGTAAATTGAAAGGTCAAAGTCAATAATTATACCTCTCCCTTTCATTATTGTTATTTCTAGCAAGCAAACTCTATCATTCTTATTACTAATATATTAGGGGGAAAACACTAAATTTATTAATAATGATGAATAAATTAGCCTGTAAATGCAAAAAGGCAGTTTCTTTTTCATTATTTTCTACTTTAATGCAAGAATTGATGGTTTATTTGTAGTAAAAAATAAAGTATGATCATACAAAAAGTTAACCATCCTTTAGACGACATTTAGAATGAGTGCGGCGAAAGCTTAAGGAACCAAGAACAGGATAATGCAAACTAAAAGAGCGATACTGCGATAGTGTTTTACATTCGCATAAGAAAGAATGAATTCACATATGAATATATGCACCAGAGCTTCTATAATTCATTATGAATACCTGGCAAAGCAATAAAAGCATCTGAATGCCTAGCCATCTCAGCTTTCCTCTGGTGCATATCAGCCACTGCTTTCACTTCTCCTACAGTTTCACCAGTTAACTGCAGACAAAAAAAACCCCAAAAAACCCATGAACAAAAACCTTAAATTCAATCAAAAAGATAAGTTTTAGTGGTGTGCAGTGGAACAATGATAATGTGGCAAACCCTGAATCAAGTCAAGACTTTGAAAATGTAAAAAAAACATGTGATTTTGAGAAGTGTGAAAAAGGATTTCATTTAAGCCTCTAATTTGGCTATACTGACTTGTACGGTATGCATTAAAAGTTGTGTATCTATCTGAATTTGGCATTTTGTGAATAAGAAATTTATAGGAGAAAATCAAAATAAACCATTTTGAAACAAAAAACATATAACAGACAAGCCACCACCCAACATGTTATCTGGATAAGGCTACAGATTACAAGGACAGAGAAAGAAACAAAGTTCAGAAACAAGTTTTTCTCTTTCTAATCTTGGAATTCAAAGCCAAGAAACTTCCCAAATATGCAAGATTTCTTTAGGATTCTCTTGTTTAATATAAGCAAATCTAGTTCATTTGAATACATAGTTTACTTTCTAATTTTGGAAAGAAAGAACTTGTTAACTTTGGAACAGAGGAGTTTAAAGGCAAGAAACTTGCTAAATATACAAGACTTATCTTTTTCATATGCTACTATATGAGTGCTATAAATTGACAACAATATATACATACAGGGTCAGGCGCGAAAAAATGAAACACTGATAAACACTCCGGTAACCGTTCATAACAATATGCACACGCACATACAAGTAATTTGTAACATGCACACGTCACACGTATATAAAAACCAAAAACCAGCTTCAATTACGAATGGTTATCATGGTGTTATTCAGTTTTTCATTTTTTTTTGGTTTTTGCCAAACTCTCTCTCTCTATATATATATGTATTTTATATTATGGTTCTGTTATTTATGTAAAGAAAAGTTTCAAGACTTTTTGTGTAGCAAATAGCAATGGCAGACATATATACCTCTCGAGGCATGAGTGTCTTGGGAATGACCCTGCAGAAGAGAAACAAAAACATGACAAAAGATTAGTTTTAATCAAAGAGAACCCCAATAAAAAACACACTGATTTTGTTCCTTAATAAAACCTTAAGTTTTTAGGTTTTCAAGACCATTATGTTAATATATATATATATAATATACACATTTTCTCTCTCTCTATCTTACCCAATAACATGGCGACCACCATCATGAACAGCTTGTGAAACCAATCCCATTAAACCAATGCTTCCTCCTCCGTACACCAAATCAATGTTTCTTGAAACCTGCAAATAAGATAATTGTTACTGAGTCAAGTCAGCCCTAAAAAGGCACTTCTCTTTTTGGAGATCAAAATGGAGATTTTGCTACCAAGATTTGAAGTGGGTTTTTCACTCTAGAAAAACACTTCCATGCAAGTTTGAAACTTGAAATGAAAGAAAAAAAGACCCACAAAATATAAGTCTTTTTGGTCATTAATGAGACAAGAATCTTGAAGAACAACATAGGTTTTCTTGATGTTGACTGAATCAAATAGTCAACATTTCAAAAAGAAATTAGAAACCCCCCATTATGACATGATATCAAGAAACCCCAGATTCAAAATCCAAAAGAAAAGAAAAGAAAGAATACCAATTCTTTGCCAAGGTCAATTGCAGCATCTTGATAGCTACTCTTCTTGCCTTGGCTACTCCCACAGAAAACACAAATCCTTTTGAACTTTGAGACCTTCATTTCACCATCAAGATTCATCATTCTGATTGTAAATGAGAGCTTGTTTGCATCAACTACTTTTCCCCCTTTTGGAAAAATAACAAATTTGGGTCTGGCTCTGTATTTAGGTTGTGGTGGAGGAAAAACACACAGTAAGGCAAAAAGGAATATGGGATTTGATGTAATAATAGGTGGGTGAGTGTGTGTGTGTGTGTGTGATGGTACAACTCCAATGGATTTGTGTCAAATCAAAAAGGAGGTGGAGGGAGAGAGATGCATGTCTCTGTATATTTAGTCCTTTTTAAGGCTTGACCACTCCTTTGCTTTTGGTGCAACCTCTTGTTTCACCATGCTTGTATTTATAAGGGTCATGGCACGTGACTAACCCCACCCCCATTCCCTACTCAACTCAAGTTACCACCATTACCATTTATCGGTTGAGTTTTGCTGACAAATTGATCTTTAACTAAGAACTCGTTATCAATCGTTAGATAAGAAATGGAAGCATAAACCATACGGGTTGTGGTGTAGTGGTTAAGGCTCTGGAAATGTGGTGGAATATTTCATGTTCCCAGGTGGTTTAATCAGGGCCGATGTCTTACAGTCATAATTTACCAATGGATTAGTCTAGGTATAGCCTATGACACTCTTCCAAAAAAAATGGACGCATAGTATGATGAAATGCACCAGATCAATTCACTTCTAAGCCGCAATTCATGAGATATTATTTGATTAAAAGTGATCAACGATTCAGATTCACTTCTCAAGGTTCTCGCGTTAATCTCAATTTCCCACACGATCATTCGCCTACCATTTATATTCCATTATATAAATTTCATTGGTTGGGTTTCGGCGAAAAGTTGAGTTAACGTGAGAAGTGTTTATCAACCATTAGATGCACGTTAGGATAAGATGCACCGGATCGATCCTTGTATCAAGCGAGATTGATGGGTGGGCTTGAGGTAAAAAGTGATCAAGGGTTCAGATCGACTTCTCACGTTAACTCAACTTGTCACACGATCATTCGCTTATGTCTCATATACGTAAATGAACTTATATTCCCCCATAAATTTAACTACTCTCTCCCATCCAAAATAAATATCTGATAATCCTTGGGACTTAGTTGTTCAAGATATGAAAGTCACTTTGATTTAGTCGATTTTAGTAAATTCAATGATTTCTTTGTTCAAAACTATGTTCTAAGATTTATTTGTTAAAAACATGTACAAAGATTTATCATCTAAAATACGAAATTTATTTGTTTTTCCCAAACTTTTCTTATTTTCAAGTGCTCAAAAGAAAATAAATTGTTTATTTATTCATTTTTATTGACAAGAACTAAGAGCATCCACAATGGTTAAGTCAACTTTTTAGTTTTGCCACATCATCAAAAACCTATTTTTATAAATCATCTCCAATGTAAAAAGCTTTTGAAAAACTTTTTCAACAAATGTTTAAATTGAATATAAAATTGAGTTAAAGGGGTAATATGGGAATTTAGTTGAAAAAGTAGAGTTAAAAGGGGGTATAAAATGAAAAATGGTTTATAATAGCTTTTCTAAATAGTAAAAAGCTATTAAAGGGTTAGACCGTCCGCATCGGCCCCCTGGGTTCGCCCGGGTTGGCCTGGGTTGAGGTTGCACACCATCGCAGGAAATGGGGTTGGCCCGGGTTGGGGTCCTCCCGGGTTGGGCAACCCGAGCTGGGTTGAGGTTTAACAAAAATTTAATTTTTTTTTAAAATATATCCGTTGGAAATAGACGTTGGGTATTTTATTTATTTTTTTATTTTTTATTTTTATCCTATAAATACTAATATACTTCCTACTTATTTTTTCACACACTTCATTCTACTCTCAATCTCTCTACAAATTTACTTTCAATCTCTCCCATCTTCCCCACTTCATTCTACTCTCTCAATATTATTTCTTTCTTCAAAAAAATCATAATGGATAAAGAAACACAAGGGTTCACAACACCACGGCGAGGTTCCAAATCGCGAGGCACGAGCTCGCAACCGTCCCCGACGGAAAATATTTTCAATCTTACACCACCACCATCAACCTACCATGGAAGCATACAACAATACCCTATTTATTCACCCAACACCCTCCCGGTTGGGTTCCAACAATTTAATTCGGGTGGATTCCAACAATTTAATTCGGGTGGATTCCAACAATTTAATCAAGGCGGCTTTCAACCATTTATGCAAGGTGGCTTTCCACAATATAATCAAGGTGGGCAATTCCAACATCTACTACAACAAGAAACATATTCGGAGGACGTTGAGGTCGATGAAACGGTTCCCGAAACCCCACCCGATTTGGTTCCCGAAACACAACTCGATGCGGGAACCTGTTGATCCAAACCCTCAGTGATTTGATAATGACCCTATCTTAAATACTTAGTGAAAATTGTAAGTAAACAATATGTATCAGAGTTTCACTATCGCTGATAAGTACTAAGATCTTACAGTACTGCTGATAGGAACTCTCGCACTTTTAGATTAAACATTCAGCGAACACTGTTCACCATATCGCTGAGTCTGTTCAGTCCTTATGGTGATCGCTGATAAGTTAGTTGTTTACTTATGATCCCTGAAGACAAGATTCACGTCAACAAAGGTTCTACGCTGAAGTCGAAGATCAAGCTCAAGAACCAGCGACAAGTCTCCTAATGAACTGATGCGGATCAGCGAAGACTCAGATTTGTCCACTCAACGTGAAGTATCAAGTACAAGACTTCAGCTATCGCTGAACTTTATCGTCTGCTGAATAGTAAATGATAATCACTGAATCAACGAAAGCTGATCATGAAGTCCTCCGTACAAAGTACTTTTGTCTTAACCTCCCTTGCACGCCACCGTACGAAATGTCAGAAAAGAACCTCCGAAAATCTGAAATCGTACAACCACTCTGATACTACACTGTTCATTCATGCGGCTACTAAGGTTGTCAACAAAGGTCAATGACATGCAACCAATCCGCTGATGACACGTGTAAAGTGTATACTAAATTGCATTAAATGCATGCAGTATATAAAGAGATGAACTCACTTCATTTGAAGTAACTTGCTAACTCTGGACAAGTTCAAATCTCTCAAGATAGGATTTTATTAGTAATCTCCTTATCTTTCTTAGTGCAAGAAAACCTTAGTGTTCCAACTTGTTTAGATTTAGGTTTATCCTTAATCTTGTTTCCGCAACAAGCTGTAAATTGTTAATGATTTATCAATAAACAATTTAGAAAAGTAAAATAGTGTGTTTGTATTCAACCCCCCCCCCCCCCCCCCCTTCTACAAACTTGTTTAAGCCTTTCGGGACCAACAAGTGGTATCAGAGCAGATTTGTTTAATCTCATAAACAAGATCTAATCTAAGATATTTTCTCTTCCTTGCTATTATCTGAAAATGGCCAACTCAAACACAAACACTCACTATATCGACAATGGTTCTCTTGCAAAAGCCCCTAGATTTTCCAGAGACAACTTCAACTTATGGAAAAATAGGATGACACTCTTCTTAGAAGGTGTAGACCCTACTATACCTTACTATCTTGAAAACGGTCCACACATCCCTATAACGATTGATCCTGCCGTTCCAGCCACTGCAACTAGAGCTGCTATTCCAGAAAGGCTGATTCCAAAGGAAATCCATCATTGGACCGATGAAGACAAGAAGAAAGTGGCTATAGATACAAAAGCCAGATCCATACTATCCATGGCCCTTCCTGACGAAGTCTACCATTCCGTCATGAACCTGAAATCCTCGAAGGCCATGTGGGACACAATATGTGTTCAGTATGAAGGAACGTCTGAAGTCCAGGATTCAAGAAAGATCAACCTGGTAAGACAATACGAAAGTTTCATCTCTGGTAAGAATGAAACTCTCTCTGAAGTACATCAACGTTTTAACTGCTTAATTATAGATCTTAAAACGGTTGGTAAGGAATATTCTAACTTTGAAGTTCTGACAAAGTTTTTAGAATGTTTACCTGAAAGCTGGGACAATTATTCCATGTGTCTCAAGCTGTCAAAAGATCTAAGATCAATGACACTCGCTACCTTATATGGCACATTGCTGAATCATGAGCAATCTATCCATCTTAAGAAGAATCTTGTAAAAGATTCCAAAAGCACCCCTGTTGCTTTAATCTCAGAGGAACCTTCTACTCAGCGACCCGTGGTCACTATCACTGAGTTAGAAAGTAACTCTGAAAGATCATCAGATTCTGATTCTTCAGATGATGAATCCTTGGCTCTCCTAACTAAAAAGTTCAGGAGATTCGCCAAGAAGAAAATGTTTAGAAAGAACAAAACTCTTTCTATAGCTGACAAGCCTAAGTCATCAGCTTTTGTTGATAAGGCTACTGCTACTTGTTTTAACTGCGAAAAGACAGGTCATTTCGCTAACGAGTGCAGGTCAAAGAAAATCATGAGACCTTCAGCCTTTACAAAGAAATACTTTGTTCCAAGGAATAAAGACGACAAATACTTAAAGCTGAAGGAGAAGTATGCAAAGCTGAAAAGCTTTAAGAAGAAGGGAAAAGGCCTAATGGCTGACTATGATTGGGCTGCTTCTGATGAAGAAGCCTCATCATCTGATTCTGAAGATGATGAAGCAAACCAATGTCTCATGGCCAAGATTGAAGAAGAGGAAGAAAGTTCAGACATTCCCTCCACTTCAACATCTGCCATTCAGGTATCACCTTCCTTCTTTACCAATATTGTAAATATTGATGAAGCTGATAGTCTCCGTAAAATCGAACTACTGACTAGAAGCTTATACGAAGCCATGAACGGCAAAGCTGTGGTTGAAAACCAAAATCTTGATCTCGCTGAAAAGCTTAAAAATTGCCACCTTCAAATAGAAAAGCTTTCTAAATTTGAAGAAGATTTTAAAGATCAAGTCCATTTAAATCAGCTAGTCAAAATTGAACGAGCGGAAGCTATCGCTGCATTAAAAGCTGAACAAGCTACTGTTGAAGGATGGTGTAATTCTTCAACAAAGATCACTGAGATAATTAAGGCTCAGATTCCTCTGAGTGATAAACGTGGTCTGGGTTATAAATATGATACTCCAATACCAACCACTGAACGTTCAATGCTTAAATTTGGAACGTTCGTATCCTCAGTAGCTGACACTTCTTCATCTCAGTACTCCTCGTCGATTACACCAATCCCTGAGGAAACTCCTACCTCCTCAAAAGGTAAGGAGAAAATGGTTTATTCAAAACCTACCTCTGTCTCTAAAGATAAAGGTAAAGGAATTGTAATTTATCAAAATCCTCAGAAGGGTACTTTAGTACCTAAGCTGAATGCTTCCAAAGCCTTAGTGATTCATTCATCTGGTTCTAGAAATCAGACCTCTGGATCAGTTCAGCGACCTACTCCTAGACTCAGAGTAGATGTCCTTGGTAAGAAATCTGAAGAACTGAATGTTCATCCTATTTCAAAAACCAATAGTGTACTTGGTGCTGGCACTTCTAATTCCAAATTAAAAGCTCAGCACACAAGTGGTCCTAGAACTAATTTTAGTTATAGGAAATGTTATCACTGTGGACTTACCGATCATATTGCAAGTAAGTGTCCCACAGCCACCAAAGCTGATAAGATAGCTAAGGTGAAGATAGCACCAAAGAAGACCAAACCAGTTGCAAGTCAGGTCAAGGTGACTCATACCGCTGAGGTCAAGAAATTGACCAAAGTGAAGAAAGACAAAGCTGAATCTTCAAATGATGCGAAGACTGCTGAACCCATTCCAACCACTTCCACTGACAAACGCGTATACATGGTGAAGTGGGTACCCAAGCAAAACTAATCTTCCTTTGTATTGCAGGTTAAGAAGGGTATCTGGTATCTCGATAGCGGATGCTCTAGACACATGACTGGAAAGAAAAGCCTGCTCGCTGAATACAAGGAAGAGAAGGGTCCCTCTGTAACTTTCGGTGGAAATGGAAAAGGACACACCCGAGGGTATGGTGTACTTTCAAATGGTACAACATCCTTCAGAAGAGTCGCATATGTTGAAGGGCTGAAGCATAATCTTCTGAGCATCAGTCAGCTTTGCGACATGGATAACAAAGTGATTTTCACCAAGGAATCCTGCTTTGTCTCTGACAAAAAGGAGAAGATAGCTCTCAGCGGTTATCGTTTGGAAAATGTTTACGTTATAAACATGGACTCAACAACCCCTGAGAACTCATGTTTCTTCTCAAAGGCATCTTCTGATGTCAACTGGCTATGGCACAAGAGACTCTCACATCTCAACTTCAAGACACTGAATACTCTTTCATCCAAAGAGTTAGTCACTGGTCTACCTCAACATTCATACGCCAAAGAATCCTTATGTTCAGCGTGTGAAAAAGGGAAGCAGACCAAGGCAAGCTTTAAGTCCAAGCAAGTTTCCTCAGTGTCATCTCCTCTTCAACTACTCCATATGGATTTGTTTGGCCCCGTTAACAAACAATCCATCGCTGGAAAGAAATATACGCTGGTCATAGTTGATGAATTCTCTCGTTATACATGGGTAATGTTTCTCCGTTCTAAGAGTGACACCCCTGAAGAACTCATCACCTTTGTTCGGAAGATGGAAACTCTGAACAATATGACTGTTCGCTCAATAAGGAGTGATCATGGAACTGAATTCAAAAACAGTTCTCTTGATTCCTTCCTTGAGAGCAAGGGTATTTCTCATAACTTTTCGTCAGTGAGAACACCACAACAAAACGGAGTCGCTGAAAGAAGAAATAGAACAATTATTGAAGCTGCACGTTCAATGCTCAGCGATTCTCACCTGCCTACTCAGTTTTGGGCAGAAGCTGTCAACACGGCTTGTTTTACGCAAAACAGGTCGCTGATAGTCAAAAGATTCAAAAAGACAGCCTATGAACTTTTTCATGGGAGAAAGCCTTCAATCAGCTTTCTTCACATCTTTGGTTGTCAGTGTTTCATACTGAACAACAGAGATGCCCTTGGAAAGTTTGATCCTAAGGCTGATGATGGAATCTTTCTTGGATACTCCTCAGTTTCCAAAGCCTTCAGAGTCTTCAACCGAAGAAGACAAACTGTAGAAGAAACTATTCACGTCACGTTTGACGAATCCCGTTCAGCGAACTCTAAACCGAACGCTGATACAGAAGAACTGAATCAATGGATGTTTTCTCATCTTGGTGATTCAGAAGATGTTCCCACTACTCATACTCATACAACTGAAAATGATGGTCCTACTATCATTCCCAATATGCAGAATAGTGAAGCTGAAACATCTTGGGTCTCAGCTGTTCCTATAAATACTATACCCGCAGTTGATCCAAATGTCTCAGAAATTCCATCTATTTCTCAGCAATCAGTGAATGAAGTGACAAATGCAAGCATTCCTCTCTTAGCTGATTATCCAGAAGTAGCTGAAGCCTCATCTTCAGTTTCTCCAGTTCAGACTGAGTCAGCGACGCATGCTCCGGCTCAGCGATGGACTGTAAATCACCCAATCGATCAAATTCTTGGTGATCCCAACGCTGGTATTCAGACTCGTAGAAGTGCAGGTAATATTTGTTTATTTGTTAACTTTATTTCTCTAACTGAACCAAAGAAAATAGATGATGCCCTCAGAGATCCAAACTGGGTCAGCGCTATGCAAGAAGAGCTGACTGAATTCGAAAGAAACAAAGTTTGGAAACTTGTTCGGAGACCAACTGACAAAACAGTGATAGGCACTAAGTGGGTCTATCGAAACAAGTTGGACGAACATGGTACTGTAACTCGCAACAAACTCGTCTTGTTGCTCAGGGATACAGACAAGAGGAAGGTATAGATTATGACGAAACCTTTGCTCCTGTAGCAAGACTTGAATCTATTCGTATTTTCTTAGCATATGATGTACACAAAAACTTCACTGTACATCAAATGGATGTTAAGTCAGCGTTTCTAAATGGAAAGCTGAATGAAGAAGTTTATGTGGAACAACCTCCAGGATTCTCAGATCCTAAGCGTCCAGGTTATGTTTATAAGCTGGATAAGGCACTTTATGGCTTGAAGCAAGCTCCTCGTGCATGGTATGACACTTTTTCTACGTATCTCCACCTTGAAAAATTTGAGAGAGGTAAGATTGACAAAACTTTGTTTTTTAGAAAAATAAAAGGTCATATCATTTTAGTTCAAATATATGTTGATGACATTATATTTGGTTCTACTAACCCTGAGCTTTGTACTCGTTTCGCTGATAGAATGAAAGATGAGTATAAAATGAGTATGATGGGTGAACTAACATATTTCCTTGGTCTTCAGATTAAGCAAACTGAAAAAGGAACTTTTATAAATCAGGGAAAGTATGTTAAAGATATGCTGAAAAAATTCGACTTAACTGAAAGTTCAGCTATGAAAACCCCTATGGCACCACCGCTGATACTTGATAAGGACACAAAGGGTGTTCCTGTCAATGTCACGCTGTACCGTGGGATGATCGGCTCACTACTGTATCTTACAGCTAGCCGACCCGATATTATGTTTGCAACATGTCTGTGCGCACGATATCAAGCTGAACCTAAGATATCTCATATGAAAGCTGTAAAGCGAATCTTTCGATATCTTAAGGGTACAGCGAATCTAGGTCTTTGGTATCCCAAAGATTCAGGATTCGATCTAACCGCCAATTCAGACAGTGATTTTGCAGGTTGCAAAATGGATAGGAAAAGCACCACAGGAGGATGTCAGCTCCTGGGTGGAAAGCTGGTAAGTTGGACAAGTAAGAAGCAAAACTCGGTGTCCACTTCCACAGCTGAAGCTGAGTATGTAGCCGCTGGAAGCTGCTGTTCTCAAGTCTTGTGGATGAGAAATCAACTACTAGACTATGATCTTCAGCTCTCCAAAATTCCAATCTATTGCGACAGCACAAGTGCCATCGCTATAGCAAACAATCCAGTGCTACACTCAAAGACAAAACACATAGAAATCAGATATCATTTTATCAGAGATCATGTGATGAATGGTGATATAGAACTTCATTTTATCCCAACTGATTATCAGTTAGCTGATTTGTTTACCAAACCTCTTGATGAGACAAGATTCAACTTTCTCATCAGCGAGCTTGGAATGCTGAACTTTGAAGGATAAATCTTCAGCGGTTCACATTTAATCAGCGATACGTTTATACATTCTTGTATAGGCTCTGGATAAAATAAACTAGTACAATCCATTTCATCATCTTCTCTCTGAATAAATTGGGTTAAACTGATATCAAGGTATGTTTTCTCTGACAAAACGCATGAAAATGCAAGATTTCAAATTCTTTCATCGCTGAATAATATTTTGAAATTTCTTAAAACCCTCACTGATATTTCTATTCAGTGCTTCATATTTTCCAAAGAGTCCCTGAGTTTTTCTTTCAAAACCTCAGAGACAACGAAAGAATGTGAAAGGACAGTTGTGACGTCATTGCAACGGATAACACCAGGCACGTTTCTTTTTCTGACACACGTTTGCACGTTTCGTTGTCTATCCAATCAAATGCAAACACGTGTCCGTGTCATGATGAAAAACTTTCCCGCTCAAGTTTTTCTCTCTCTACTCTCTTCCTATATAAACTCTCTCAAAGTTTATATTTGTCTTTTATGCGAATCAATCTTTCTCCGCAAGAAAAGAACACTGTTGCATTTTGTGCTCTCGATCTTCAAGAACTGTTCATCATCTTCTTCATCAAACTCAAGGTCAATATGTTCTTATCTTTTATCAAATGCAAATAACTTGTTTTCGATCTTATCATTGTTTTACACAAGATCAAACAAAAGAACTCAAAAATAAAATCATTTTCTTTCATGGTTTTATAAACACAACCATCTCGTGGTTGTTCTTCAAGTTTTAAATCTAAAATCTTAAACTTGTTCTTCTTTCGTATCCATTTTTTTTAAAAACTGGTATACAAGGCTTATAGGTGTTATATTCGTTTTCTTTAAAAACAAGAAAAACCCTAATCTTCATTAAGACTTTTTTGTCTGAATGAAATGGACAAAATTCGAAAAATCTTAATGGAAATTCTCTTTCCACATTAAGATATTTCTTATTTGTTAACATCTTTGGTTGAACTGATAATACAGTGAAATGGCAACTTCAAAGCTGAATGTTACCGCTGAGTCCATCTCCAGTGATTCTGAGGAACTGGAAATCACCAAAGCTCCTCAGGTTAAGTTTGAGCTGGATCAACTAGACTGGACAAAGGCAAACAACCTTTCAGCGCTTCTCGAGTTTCCTCCTCGGAAGCAGGTATCCCATCTAGACGACGCTGTGATTTTTTTGAAGAATAGCCCCATATACACAGCACTGACAATCACACCTCCTGCCAGTCAGCGTCTATTATCCCAATTCTGGTACTCTGCCAGACACACCAACCTACCCTCAGCCAAAGATCCATCTAAAACCATCGACTGCATACTCAGCGATACTGAGTATGGCACCATCAAGATAACCCCCGCAATAATCCGCAAAGCTCTGAAATTCCCTAACGCTACCTCAGAAAATCCTTTCATTCCATTTCCTGACCACAAGAAGCACGCTGACAGGGAAGAAATCATTGCTTTCCTTGATGCGATGGGTTACATCTGGGAGACTGGAAGAAACAAGCTACCTGAGAAGAAGCTGACGCTGATAAAGAAATCCAAGATGCCCAGCGAGATGAACTTCATCTTCGCTCACCTGATCAGCTGCATGACAGCGAAATCCGGATCTTCTGATCAAGCCGCTCAACCTCAGCAGGCCATGGGTTACGCACTGCTGAAAGGTCTCAACATTGACTGGGCCTCCATCATCTATGAAGACCTCATTCAACGTGTTGATTCTGCCGCTGACCGACCAGCATGGGTTCCTTACCTGCGATTCATCAGCGCCATCTTTCAATATGGCCTGAAGGACAGCTATCCTGAAGAGGGTGATATGAAACTCTCTCAGATTGGCCCTAAAGTTCTCGACTTCAAGCCTGTCGCCAACGAGGTACGTCTCTCTACTCTTCTCACTCTTCTTAATTCTCCGCTTTCTGTGGCTCCTTCAGCGACAATACCCATCGCTGATACCCCGGCCACAAAATCCATTCCTTCTAAGAAAAGGAAACAATCTCTTACCCCTCTTGATTCCAAAAGGATCAAGAAAACCAAGGAGCAACCCCAGCAGTTGCATGCTGAAGACTCCTCAGCTCATTCTGAAGAGCTGAAGGAAAGTTCCGTGGTACGCTCTGCCACACCAATTCAAGCCATCCCTTCTAAACCTACTTCAGCGTCCCTAAACGCTGAGGTTAGAACTTTGGAATCTACCCAACCTTCGTCAGTCTCTCAAAAGACTGATGAAGTACTTCTCAGCGAATCCAACGCTGAACTTGAACCCCAACCCCAATTCTTATCCTTCGCTCCTCCCTCTACTTCTTTGGACACTCCTCCAGTCAAAACTGGAGATGCCATCATTCAAGAAGCCGTTGAAGCTTCTCAGCGAATGACGAAGAAAGGACCTGCAGAGATCTCCATTCCTCACGGAACTTTTGAGGGAGATATGGAACACTATGGAGGGACTCGAAACTTTGATGAGTTCGTCAACGCTCCTGCAGGTACAGATCCCACCTTAAACACTGTAACTAAACCTGAAACTTCTGAGCTTTCCTTTGTTCACAAGTACTTATATGTTACAGGTCCTTTTTTGGGAGACATCAACCAGTCTCTGAAGTCTATGGAGATGAAACTTACGGATCTCACCACCGGTCTATCAAATAACTCTACAGCTGTAACAAACGCTGGAGAGAATCTGACGAAGCTGACTACTGTGGTGGAAAAGAAGGCCTCCTCTGATGACATCAAAGACCTTGATAAAACTCTCGCCGACTTTGCCAAAGTGCTCTCCGACATCTACACTGACTACACCAACCTCAAATCATCAGCTTCCACCATTTCCAGCGAAGTTACAACGCTGAAGAAATCGGTTGGTACACTCGAAGGTGATATGTCAGTGGTCAAGACCGACTTGGGCTCAGTGAAGACCGACCTTGGTTCTGTCAAGACAATGATCGAGACGCTGGTGAACAAGGCAAATAATCCAGCTCCTGCTCCGGCCCCTGCACCTGTTTTGGACTCATTCACCGCAGAGGATCGCCAAGAGCTGAAGAAAATCACGCCTGCTATTTCTGGCCTAGAAGACAGAATAGCTAAGCTTGAAGGTTGTGTGAAAATCTCTGGCCCAGAAGACAGAGACAACACCAATGCTGAATCTACCCATTCCTCCCCCGCCCATCATGAGAAAGAGGGGGAGAAGAGCGCTGAACAGGAGAAGAGCGCTGAAGACCTTTCCCATGATGAATCTATCAGGGGAGAGGGTAATGAAGATCGGATTACTGGACCTCAGGGAGATGAAAACCCTGAGGGAACCGAGAACCTCGCCTCTATATCTGAGGGGGAGCAACTCGATGAAGATGCTGAGGAATCTGAAGCAGAAGAAGACGAAGACTTCGACATCCCTGAAGCTGAACCATCCTCCTCTCCAAGGAACGATGATGATGATGATGAAGATGACGATGATTTCTTTGTTGTCAAACCTGCTCCTCGAACCAAAGCTCTTAAAGGTATTTCAATAAAAGAACCTTCAGGGGAGAAGACAAAGACAAAGCACTCAGCCTCTGGCGCTGAGAAAAGCAAAGACAAAGGCATCGCTGAAGATGATAATCTGGCAATCCTACTTGCAAAGCCAATTTTTCAGGTACACTAAACTTATTTTTCCTTCCCTGATCATCTCTGAAAAATCAGTTATCCATTCCACAAACACCATACACATCCACATTTTTTTCTATCTTTTCTACCCAAGTTCTTCTACCCAGTTCTTATTTGTAAGATCGCTGCGTTTCAGCTAGTCCTCTCCCCTGTTTGAGGATATCGCTGAAAGATCTGTTGCGACTTCACCAATAATTCCAGCTACCGCTGAAGACATAATCCCAGTCTTAGATTTAATCTCTGAGACTGATGAACCAGAAGAACAACCTCTCTCGCACAGAAACAGACTTTCCTCAGTTGCTCAAAGGCTGAGTGAAGAAGATCAAAAGAGGAGAGAAGAAATGATAAAGCGATTCGAGGATCAGCGAATCATCCTAAGGCGCGATCAACTACCTTCAGTTCCTCCTAAGTTCAGAATTTCAAAAGCTGAATACCAAGATCATCTCAGAGCTGAACGCCTCATCGCTGAAAGGAAGGAAGCTGAAGATAAAGACAGAGAATACGCCATCAAGCTCACTCAAGAATCTGTCAAAGACCCCAAGCTGAAGCGTATTCCCATTCAAATCCAACGAAAGCTTTGGGAACAAGCCCAGAAGATCGTGGAAAAGAAAGCTGAAGTTTCTCAGACCACCCTGATCTGGTGTAAAGAGAAAATCCACTTCAGATATCGTCCAGCGAAGATCAACAAGGTATTCATCTCTGGAAGAACCTCCATCGGAGTACCTATTGTTGACATCAAACTGTTCAGAGAAGATGACTCATCTGAAACCTTTCGTGCTGACACTGTAAAAAGGTATGGTCTCTCTGAATGGCTGGAGATGAGGTTAGCTATCCAACCGTCAAAATCTAAGTACAAGGATCATTTCGAAAAGCTGATAAACAGACAGATCGATTTGATATCTTCTTGTGTGGATATTCCTCCTGTTCCTGATCTAAAGCCGAAAAGAAAAAAGGACTCTCCAAGGAAGAAACGTCAAGATTCAAACTCAGGTCCTGTCATACGAAATGAAACTGGAATTGGTTTCTCTCGCGCTGAAGTACTTGGTCCTGATCCTTATCTATCTGCCCTTGATGTCTCTTTGCCACCATGTGAACTTTTCGTCCCTGGTAAAGTCATCAGTAATCCTTATGGAATATTCTTTCTTGACTACGACGGACGTAAATGCTTTCAACGGATCGCTGAGCTTCCAATCACTCCAATCGAACAGCTCAAATATCTCATCTACTGGTGCGACTTCAGAAAAGACATTCAGGCACGACACCTAAAACCCTTGATTTTTGAAGCTGCTCTGAAGCTAAAGAATAAAGGAGAAAAGGTTCCTGACTGGATGATTCCAACTGAAAAGACAACCCTTGATGAACTTCTCATTAAGGAAGAACCCTTTGAAGGCTGACAACAATCACCATTTTTTCTATTGTATCAGTCATCCTTCAGTACTTGTAATTTATGTCGCTTATACTTGTAATCTTTCTTATTCATATTGTAACCTGATTCAAAGATTTAAAGAAAGATTTCAGCGAATGTACTTTACTCCATCAGTACTGAAAAGATCCCAGAAAACAGTAAAAGGGACAAATATTTTATGAGTTCTTTTTATCCTTATGTTTTCATTAAATAGCAATTTTCTCTGTTGCTATGTCATAATCAAATAGGGGGAGATTGTTGATCCAAACCCTCAGTGATTTGATAATGACCCTATCTTAAATACTTAGTGAAAATTGTAAGTAAACAATATGTATCAGAGTTTCACTATCGCTGATAAGTACTAAGATCTTACAGTACTGCTGATAGGAACTCTCGCACTTTTAGATTAAACATTCAGCGAATACTGTTCACCATATCGCTGAGTCTGTTCAGTCCTTATGGTGATCGCTGATAAGTTAGTTGTTTACTTATGATCCCTGAAGACAAGATTCACGTCAACAAAGGTTCTACGCTGAAGTCGAAGATCAAGCTCAAGAACCAGCGACAAGTCTCCTAATGAACTGATGCGGATCAGCGAAGACTCAGATTTGTCCACTCAACGTGAAGTATCAAGTACAAGACTTCAGCTATCGCTGAACTTTATCATCTGCTGAATAGTAAATGATAATCACTGAATCAACGAAAGCTGATCATGAAGTCCTCCGTACAAAGTACTTTTGTCTTAACCTCCCTTGCACGCCACCGTACGAAATGTCAGAAAAGAACCTCCGAAAATCTGAAATCGTACAACCACTCTGATACTACACTGTTCATTCATGCGGCTACTAAGGTTGTCAACAAAGGTCAATGACATGCAACCAATCCGCTGATGACACGTGTAAAGTGTATACTAAATTGCATTAAATGCATGCAGTATATAAAGAGATGAACTCACTTCATTTGAAGTAACTTGCTAACTCTGGACAAGTTCAAATCTCTCAAGATAGGATTTTATTAGTAATCTCCTTATCTTTCTTAGTGCAAGAAAACCTTAGTGTTCCAACTTGTTTAGATTTAGGTTTATCCTTAATCTTGTTTCCGCAACAAGCTGTAAATTGTTAATGATTTATCAATAAACAATTTAGAAAAGTAAAATAGTGTGTTTGTATTCACCCCCCCTTCTACAAACTTGTTTAAGCCTTTCGGGACCAACAGAACCACGACACAACGGAAAAAGAAATTTGCAAATAGAACGAAAGCGGTTTCGTGGACTTCCGAAGAAGAGGTTTTATTGGCAAATGCATGGCTTCACGTCTCCGAAGATAGCATCGTTGGAAACTCACAAAAAACGGGTATATATATTTATTAATGTATTTATCTTTATTATATATACGTATTCATATATATATATTTATTAATGTGTTTATCTTTATTATATATACGTATTCATATATATATTTATTTTTGTAGGAGATTTTTGGGGGAAAATACTCAATTATTTCAACTCAAGTCGCCAACATCAACGCAATAGAGACCAAGTACAATCCAAATGGGGTGACATGAACAAAAAAATGATGAAGTTTAACGGGATCTACAATAATTTAAGAGCCCAATATAAATCCGGATGGGGTGACGCGGACTTCATGGAGAGGGCACACACGATGTATCGGGCAGATAATAAGCAAAAGCCTTTCTCCCACGAGACGGCTTGGAGAATTGTGAAAGACCACCCTAAGTGGAAGATCGTACATTCCATGGACGATAACCCGAGGCCCTCAAAACGGAGCAAGTCCACGTCGGATTCAAACCCAAACACGACGTCTTCTGACGCACGTGTTCGGTTCAACCTTAATGAAGAAAGCCATGAGGAGGAGGATGTCTTCGTACAAGAACCGACACGACCGACGGGGAGAGATAAAGGTAAACGTGCCGCGTCATCTTCCACAAAGACGGCGGAAAAGGACGAGGCGTTGAATAATCTTATGGCGTATGTCGAGAATATAAACGTTGAAAATAAAAAAAGACTAACCGTGGAGGAGGAAATGTTGAAAACCGCGAGGGACAAAGCCGAGGCGACAAAGACAAAAGCGGAAGCGGCAAAGACAAAAGCGGAAGCTTTGAAACAAAGAGAAATGCGGAAAGATCTCAAGTTTTACATCAGTCCACATGATCATCTCACGGGTAACGAGTTAAATGCGGTTTTAGCCCACAAAGAGTTGCTTCGACAACTATATGGTTGGTGAAATTTGTAGTTTTTTAATTTGAAATTATGTATTTTTTTATGTTTTTAATTTGGTTAAAATTGTAGTTTCAATTTATGAAATATTTTATTAATTGTTTTATCTTATATTAAATTATAAATTATTTATAAAATTTAAATTATTTAAATTAATATACTTGTAAACAAAAATAAAAATAAAAATAAATAAAAGATGGGATGGTGGTGTGGGATGGATGTGGGGGTTTGTGGGTTAGAATGGGTTGGAAGGGAAAAATGATGTGGCGCTGATGTGGCAGTGAAAAAGTATGGGTTATAATGGGATGGATGCTAATAGTCTTATGCATTGGAGATGCTCTAAGGGTGCGTTATATAAAGACTAGACATGATTGGATTAGAGACATGACTAGACACTTGATATTGAGATAGCTGGGTAAAGAATTTACGGTAGCTTTTAATGTTTAATTTGACATCAATAGTTTGACAATTTACTAATAATGTCTCATCTTCTTATTTTTTTTCTACATATTTTAGTGGGACAGAAAAATGCATTGTCGTGCTAAATATAGACGACAAATTTTTGTTTTGTCATGTCTGTCTTAACTCACACCCACACCCACACCATACATACCCTACAAGTGTTTTCAAAAACACAAATTGTATTAAAATATAATATAATTTGCTTTAATTTCTATTTTCATATTTTTAAAACCTTTATTTTGATATATTTTATGTGGCATTTTAAACATTTAAATATATATTTTATGTAATGACTTTCAAATTGTGAGAGCATCCACAATGGTTAACTCATTAAATGATTTTTTAAATTTTACCACATTGTCTTTCCACTTACTTTTTTAAACAAAAACCTATTTCTATAAATCATCTCCAATGTAAAAGGCTTTTCAAACGTTTTTTCAACAAAGGTTTAAATTGAATATAAAATTGAGTGAAAGAGGTAATATGAAAATTTAGTTGATAAAATTGAGTTAAAAGGGGGATGGAATGAAAAATGGTTTTGAAAAAGTCATTTCAATGACCGGTTGGTCTTTTATAATCTTTTTTTCAAAAACCTTTTTACTCCAATGATAATTATCTTATATAATAGCTTATTTAAATAGTAAAGACCTATAAACGGGTCATGCATTGAAGATGCTCTTAGTATCCACTTTTACTGACATGTTGAAGATACTTTCTTTTAAAGTTTGCTAATAGAAAATCTATATCAACATATTTTTGTAGTATATTGTAGAATTTGTAATATTTTTTAATGTGTTGTACATCAACATATGCTATTACAAATTTACAATCCTATAACAATTAATGACATGGATTAGTTGGCGTTTAAAAAAATACAAATAGTGACACTGTATCAGTAAAATTGATTTTTAGTTAGCATTTTACAAGTCATTAAGTGAAAGTTGTACCTAAATGTTTAAGATTCACAACTTTTAGGAACCAAAATGTCCCTGACTTAACAGAATTATGGTTAACGGAGTTAAAAATAAGAAGTCGATGATCTTTGTTCTATATAACCACATGGACAAAATTTGTGACTTACTCTTTGACTAATGATTAAATCGAAGACACGCTGGTCTCTCCTAAGTCTATATATATTTGTGTTTTCACGGATCTCACGAAAACATATTGGTTTCATATGATCTCAGGTCCCTCTCTATATAGAATTAGCATGAGATATTTGAATTTTTTTAAATATTTAAGGTTTTCAAGTGGGATAAACATAAATTGAAATAAATATCAATCTTAATTTTTCAAGTTGCAAGTTTATATAATGAACCTATGGCTCTTAGACACTCCCTACCCCTAAACTTCTGTTTGTTTTCTTTTGTCCACTTTTTTGTATTTGGTACGACTTATTCAAAAGTTAGAAGGAAAATTTCATCGTCGACTAAATCAATCAACGTTAATGCACATATGTTAGAGCATGATCAAGGTATATTTTATAGCAATTTTTAATTACGATACCAAATAAAAATAAAATACAGCGGCCAAAAAGTAACATAACAAACTTTGTCGACGAAACTATAAGCAAAAAGTTTTGAGAGAACTGTTGGAAAAACAACCTTGTTTAAGGCCTTTTTAGCTAATAAATTGTAGTTAGTGAATGTAAGATCCCACATTGGTTGGGGAGGAAAACAAAGGTTGTCTTATAAGAGGGACTTGATATCTTCTCTATCAGACGCGTTTTAAAACCGTGAGTCCTGGTATGAACAAAGCATACAATATCTGATACAATTGTCTTGGATGTTACAGTGAAACCAAATAAATTAATATAACTTTTTGGTGATTACATTGTAAATTGAGAATTTGAGTTGTGCCAAAATCGAAAAGGGTGTTAAAATAGTGGGGCGTATTTGAGATAACATAAGGCTTGATTGAATAATATAGTTTGGAAGAGGTGCCGGTTTGAAAAGAGTATAATTTTGGGTGCTTGTTTTGACCATTTATTTTTTCGAAAAATATCGGTTTGTCTCGTATCATTTGAGAAGAAAATAAAAACACAACTCGTCGTTTTATTTAGTTCATCTGAGTAGAACTATTTCATTTTAGCATGTTATTTATATGGTATACCACGTCATGAAAATATATCGGACTATTTTGCAAGTGAAAAGACAACATTAACCTCTTAAAGCTAATAAAACCAAAAGCAAACCACTTGGGTTGATGTATATTGCTCAAGTCTTAGGGGAATGTAGTGGAAAATTCATTTTTTTAGATTTGGATTCAGACACTGCCAAAGCTCTTGTAGCCATGGAGGTTTGCTTGCGATGACTTCCAGCCATTCATGGTTGTTTGAGGGATTAGTCGGTTCACGTAAGCTGGCCCGGAAACCCATAGTTACTTTGGAAAAAAAATCACGAGTAAGTTTTGATATTTGTTATTTTTGTCCATGTACTTTAGAACACACAATTTTATTCTTATAACTTATAACTCATTGTTGTTTTTGTCCTTATGATTTACAAGTATTTGTTTTGGTTCTTATGGTTTACACTTTATCCTTTTTCATCCCTCATACTTAAAAGATAGAGTTATCCTCGTGAACAAAAATAACAATGAAATGCAAATCACAAAAACAAAACCGTGTTTTCAATACCATAAGGACCAAAATTGCAATTTTTAACAAACCCCAAGAACAAAAAAAGGTATTTTACTCTACAATAATTTTAAAAAGGTTACTAACTTGTGTATACGGTATAGCATGGTTGTTGGTGCAAAAAAGTTGCTAAAATCTTTTTTTTTTCTATTTTAGCATAGTTGTTGGAGATGCTCTCACAACAAGGATTTCATATGAAGTGCAAACGAATTGTAAATGTGCCACATATGATTTCTTTTTTAAAAATTATAGTGATTGTGAATATAATTGCTAAATTATAAATTGGTTTTTGGTAATTAAAAATGTCAAATCTATTTTTTTTAAAAGGTTAAAACTTGTGCATAATGAAGCCTAGATATAGGAACATTTATTTTAATATTTTCCCACTCCTCTTCCCCATGTCTCTTCATGAAGCAAAGCATGATCCCATCCCCCCCTCTCCACCCCTTCTCCTATCCCTATCCCTATCCCTATCCCTATCCCTACACTCTTCCTCATTAAGTATATAGTATTCACCAACCAAAATATATGAAAATAACATAATGTAACAACTTATTTCTATGGATAAAAAATTAGATTTATAATAGGTCACCTTTAAAACAATTGACTAACCTAATAATTTCGAATTCAACTTAATTATTGGTAACCCACAACTTAAATTGAAAATTACTAGGCTACCCCACTACTTTAGTCTTGGAATGTTACAAATAATACTAGACTGCAATCCTTATATCATCAGGATGGTGAGGCTCATCAAGCGTAACAAACCATCTGAGAGGGAGCAATGGCGTTAAGTATGAGGGTTATGAATGATATGAAGTTTGAAAACGATAAAACAAATTTAAGTCTTTTACTTTAAACATTTCTAGACACTCGCATATAACCTTTTTAGGTTTAAAATATGTAAGGAACCGATTTTCAAATCTTTGATGGTTTCTTTATTCAATAATTTTTTTTTTCTTCAGAAACTCAATCATTTAAAATAAGAAAGTTTAACAGTTTATTCATTAAAAAAGATTCAAAAATTCAACCATTCTAAATTGCAATGATCAAATATTATCATATCCTCATTTTATTAATCACATACTGATTAAATTATTTTTGTCTTATTTAGAATAATGATTAAATAAATTATGATGTATATTCGTCAAATAAATCATTCTTATCATATCGTAAACGTCTTTACTCAACAATAAATGGGTCCAACAAATATATTTTAATTTCATTTTAATATTTAATATGTAAAAGTTAAAACACCTCTAAGGCCATCCGTACCCGGCTCGGGATGAGCTCGGGATGGCCTGCGGTATCAGCGGGAATGGGCTACGGCCCTTGCGGTATCAGCGGTGCGGGATGGGATGCGGGTTCCCCATCCCGTTTCATCCCGAAGAAAATGTGAGGAGGAGAGGTGGGTCCCAGGTGAGAAATGAGAGGGAGTGGGTTAGGGAATGAGGTAAGGGTATTTAGGGATTGAGTGAGTGTTAGGAGAAAAGCTGATGTGGCGCTGACGTGGAGCTTGAAAGATTGAAAGATTGAGTGTTGGGGTACTGATGGCCTAACAGATTCTCTATACGCTAATTTATTTTTAAAAAAATCAATAATTTCGACAAAAAAATATCATCATAACAGATAACCGAATTTCTTTTATATTTATATTTATATTTTATTATTTATCATAAATCGTTTATTCTTATCGATAATGTTGATTTTTTTTAAACCCGAATAAATAAATGAATTCTTGAGAATTATAAATGGGTATGAGAACCATCATTATACCCTACCACATATGATGTGCTCTACACCATGTTTACCAACCTTTGTGGTTCAACTAACCTTTGGTTAGTGTGATCTCACTCAAACCCACTACCAAAGTAGGTTTTATATTGATCTTTATTCTTGTAAGTTGTAATATATAGAGAGAAATTAATTAAAATGTCCTAACTTCATGTTAGATTTGTTGAGACGTTTACACTCTCTCTAATTTAACCAAAATACCCAAAAATTCCGTGAAATGCACCGTGATCATGGACTCAGATAAAAAAAAATCATTTTGGTCCCTAGAATCCGTGAACCCTGTCCATGGAGTCCGCGAAACCCCCTGAAAACCGTGAAGTTTACAACTTTGGTCCTTGAGTCCGTGAATTTTATTAGGGTTCGTGAATTTGGCCGTGAAAAGCCCTATGATTTCATGGTTTATGAGTTTTTCACGTTTTTTGTGTAACACCTCGAATTTCCAGTATATTGTATTTAATATAAATGGGATCGATTTGTAATTTAGTCTAAGTTGTGGACTAGTTGTGATTGTAAACTCCAAGGTTGAAATTGTAATTTGACCAAAGTTTAATGTTAGTGATGAAAATTAAATTTGGAGGACTAACGGGTCATTTCTTATAAGTTGAGAGTTCCTTAAGTGTAAGTAACCTCATCATTTGAGATAATATCTCAAAGGTGTTGGTAGAGTCGGTCCAGAGGAAAATACTCAGAGAGAAAGAAGAGAAAGAAAGAAGAAGAGAAAGAGAAAAGAGAAAAGAAGGGAACTGGGAAGAGAATCGTTTTGTGGTAAGAGTATTGAATCATATTACTGATTTTCTTAATCAGATAGTAATTTATAGTGAAAATATATGTTCAGTAGGTTGGGAAGCAGAGGAAAAGATATTTGGAGTAAACAGGGTCAAGAACTTCATCAGGTGAGTTCATCCTTTTCATTTTTAATTTAACAGTTGAGAAATTAATTCAGCGATTGTATATAAGATGTCTGAATATATTGGTATATTGGTTTTGAGACGAAATTGATTAGCAGACTGAGTTTCAGTTGAGTTTATTGAGCAAATTGATGAAAATAGAACAACCAGTATCGAGGTCTCGGAAATTGTTTGAATTCCGGAACTGGGTTAAGATCCGGAAAAGATGGATTACGTAACCTGGTTTTTGGATCCGGAATCAAAGGATTTCGGAAGTGGGGGCCTGTTCCGAAATTAAAAAGGAAATACCGGAAGTTGGGCTCGACAAATAAGGATCCGAAATCAAAATAAATTGAATACCGGAAGTGTTTTTGGTGGATCCAAAATTTATAAATTCCGGAATTGGGCCTGCGGTATTAGGATCCGGAAATGAACTCCCGGTATTTGGGCTTTTGCGACTGGATCCGGAATAAACCAATTCCGGAAATGGGATGGGCTTCCGGTATTTGATTGAGATCCGGAACTAATTCCGGTATTGGGCTAATAATAGGATCCGATATTTTTTAGTAGAACCGGAATGGACCAAAATTGTTTGGGCTTTAGTATTTTAAGCAAAACAGGGAATGGGCCTCAAATGTGATTAATTAATTAATTATGGAATTGGGTTTTAAATGTAATTCGGTAATTAATTTATGAAATTGGGCCTGGTGTGTGTGCGGATCCGGTAACATATATTAATTCCGGAATTTTTAGTTTTAGGATTCAATTGGTTTTAAATTTTAGGATACAATTCTATTGAAATGGTTATCTCATTTTGGATCAAGGTTTCAGAATACTTTTCTAAATTTAATTTTAGAAGAAGGACGTTTGAGGATACAATGGACTATCCGGTATTCATAGAATTGATAGTATTATGGGATGTAGTGTATATGTTTTGATACATATGCATAAATAAGTGTAATGGATCCATAGGCACTGATAAGTATTGTAACGAGGAATAGGCATAAAGTAATTTGTAATTCTCGTTGACCTGAAATGTGGAATAGGCATAAAGTAATTTGTAATTCCCATTTCGTAAAGGTGTTATGAAATGAGAAATATGCATAAAGGAATTTGTAATTTCTATTTCATAGTGTGATATGAAACGTGGAATATGCATAAAGTAATTTGTAATTCCCGTTCACATGGAAATGAAGAATAGGCATAAAGTAAATTGTAATTCCTGATTTCTATGGGAAGACCAGAGATAGGCATAAAGTAACTTGTAATCTCTACTTTCAGTCTAAGAAATAGGCATAAAGTAACTTGTAATTTCTTGGATAAGTGTAACACCCTCAAATTTGGAACGAGCAACTAACTTTAATTTCGACAGAATAACCAAATATATGATAAATTCATTTCTACAATTCATTCCATAAAATACCTCGGAATTTAAACATTTTAATTTCCACAACTAACACTCAAGACGGGCGTTACTTAATACAACATAAGTTGCTAGTCCCAATAAATGCGGAAGATTCTCTTAATCAAAATCATCTCTCGTGCACTCTACTAGCACTCGCCACTCCACAGTGTAGCTAAAGCTACTCCCAACCTGAGCCTGTTGCACACGCCGACAAATAAAAAGGGTTAGGCTAACGCCTAGTGAGTTCAAGCATTTTATCATGACTATATAAATTCATAAATCGAGAGGGGTGTAGTTTTTAGTCATGATTCCAAAAGAGTTTACTTTAAATGCAAATCGCCCATTTTCCAATTCACACAATTCCCATAATGAAATCCTTAATGCAACATGATTTCCAAAATAGATTCATTCCCAAAATCAACGTGATAGGGTGAAATACCATTTGATACTCTAAACAATTAAATCCATAATTCAATTTATCATTAATCCAAAAACATCCCAAACATGGATGAACATAATCCATAACTCATATAACGTGGAAATGCAACTATCATAAATATGATACGTTACCGAAAACATGGATAAACACAAATACCCAAAACATCACACACGGATGAGATATAAACCACAACTTACATACCATGGAAAACAATCCATATAAATATAACACGTCACCGAAAACATGAGTAGCAACAAATACCCAAAACAACACCTTCCGGTGACGGGGGAGGCCCGCATACATTGCATGTGACGGAACACAAAAGTGGGTCACCTACTATGCAATAAAACACACACGCGGATTACTCTCGTAAACTGAGCTCAATCACTCCAGATCTATTGCTCGCGAGACTAGGGAGTTCCCAACTTCAACCACTCCAGGTCTATACATTGGGTCACTCCAAATCCACAACAGCACATTAGGGATTACACCTTACTGCCCATGAGACGACGCCCGACCATATAGGTCCACGCCTTACTTATCATGGAACCCGATGCCTATCCCGTGCTAAGCACATATGGAATTACACCTTACTGCCTATGAGACGACGCCCGACCATATAGGTCCACGTCTTACTTATCATGGAACCTGATGCCTATTTCGTGCTACAAAATAAACTAACGTCTCGTAAACTGGGCTCAATCAATTCCGACCTCTTGCCCGTGAGACTAAGGGAAACTCAAATGCCTATGGATCCATGGCTATCAAGGTCTAAATATTACACGATCCCAAATGAATAAACACCTGCATTCAAAACATGCAATTCCCAAATAGCATAATTCATTAACAAAACTCAATCTTGAGTTACCAAAACTGGACAAATGTCCCCAAGACTTAATAAAATTCAATACCGAGCCACAAGCTCAACTAACTCCAAAAAGGTACTTTATGAAAGTCATAAAATGACATCAAATATAACAGCATACACCGTTTGCCGGTAAACACTTCAATTCCATGAAAACCCGAAATAAAACTTTGGATCGAGAAAACCCTCATTTCCAAGGACTCACACCTTTACATTTTCAAAACATCACATGATGTACTATATGCATATTTCCAAAACATCCACAAATGCATTTTCATAATAAATAGGCTCCATTTATCACATAAATCAACAACTCATTTTCATGTACGATTTATTATCACATTTTTCCAAAATATCCGAAAGTAGTGTTTTACAATATTTACCACAATTAATACCTCAAAAGGTAAATTCCACCAAATAACCCAATATTAGACCTGACAAAAAATGACACGACACGCTAACTCGACACGAACCCGACACGAATTAAACGGGTTTGGGTAATACATTTCAACCCGTTTAAGTAAACGGGTTGACACGACACGACACGAAAATTAAACGGGTAAGGTTAGGGTCAACCATTTCAACTCGAAAATGACCCGAGTAACCCGTTTATATATATAAGTTAAAAATTAAATATATGTTTAAGAAAAAATAATTATAATTTAATTATTATTATTATAATTATATAATTATAATTATAATTATAATTAAAAGTAATTGGTTTATGGAAAAACAAAACAAATCAGAGGAACTAGTTTGGCTTCACTTATATACATGGTTCCAAGATTAATTTTGCTATAAAACTTCCGATGTGGGATACCTCAAGTGAACCAACCCATTTTTCTCATCAGATTTCATCCCACATCGCCCAAATTTCAAACCTTAACCCTTACTCTCAACTATAAATACCCTTCATCCCTTCCACATTTTGAATTGCCATCCTCCTTTGTTTGAGTGAAACAATTGGCTTGAGCTGGTTTGCTTGCCGGTTGGCTTGAACTGAGTTAAAAAATTGACTGGAGCACCCTTTTAAATTCGGTGTACCTTTAAGTTTATTTTGCGATTTTTTTGTGTTTGTGTGAACGTAAATAAACACGAACATATCTTTTTTCTAACGAACATGAACAAGTCCTTGTTCGTGTTCGTTCGGTTCGTTTACAGCCCTATATATATTGAATAAAAATTCCTTCTTACGAAACGAGTTAATCGGGTTTGTGGGTTTAATGGGTTAAGAGGTTAAACGGGTTAATCGTGTCGTGTCGGGTTAGGCAGGTTAAATCAGGTCGTGTTCAGGTTGCGATATTCTGACCCGTTTATTAAACGTGTCGTGTTCGGGTTTGACACTCCCAACCCGTTTAACCCATGAACCCGACACGAACCCGACACGACACGACCCGTTTGCCAGGTCTACCCAATATTGATAATTTTCAGGTAAAACACATAATTACTTGGAAAAATAATATTTTGGCATGTACAAAGTTTTCGCAAAGTAACTTGAACTCACCTTTGCTAGATTTAAGCTAAATCTAGATTTTTCCCAAACGTATGCTCCTTTGAAGAAACACGAATCCTCAAGCTCCAAATCTTCCAAAAACCTAAATCCACAATTTCCAACCATAAATATCTATCCCCAAACACTTAGAATCATTTCTCCCAACATATTACACCCAAAATCACCAATATATCGAAACCCTAACTTCCAAAATGAAGAGAAAAGAAGATTACCTCAACCATCAAGTGAATCCACCAACCAAACACTTCTAGTGTTACCAAAGTGAGCTTCATTCTTCATTTCATCTAAAGGAAGGAAAGGTTTAGGAGAGGGTTGGTTAAAACCCTAGAAAGTGTAAGAATCCAAACAAAAAGGAAATGACAAGAGGAATACTAACCTCAACCTAAAAATCCTTGTTAAGAGAAGGGAGAGAGGCTTTAATTTACAAGATTGTTGGCTTCAAGGGCTTCAAAATCGTTTTGAAGGGTTAGGGTTCGATTTTGGGGAGAGTTTAGAGAGAGAGATGGAATAGAATGAAAGAAGGCTGAAAGGCGTGGGTTTAAAACCCTCAGAGCCCTTCGGCGATAGTGACACCACGATAGTGACACTGTCACTATCGCCGGGCATACTCACCCGCTATCCCATAACTCTCGGTACATATGGGGCGATAGTGACACTGCGATTGTGACCTTGTCACTATCGCGAGTGTCATACTCGCTGGCCTTGTACCGAGCCCAAACTTGGCCAAAATTCTCGAGAGGTCTAATTAGCATTACGCGTTTCACACTCCAAAGCAAAACCTTGTCTTTTTAATAATTCTAAATGGACTCATTTACAATTTGAGTTAGGATTTTCGGGGTGTTACAATAAGAACAATGATCTAGAATCTGCATTGATTCGTAGTAGGCTCTTGATTGTGATATTATGACTTACTGAATGTTAGTCATATTCATGGGATCGGGTACGTTCCCGTCATTGAGGTGAGCAAGTGTACGGTAAGAATGATGGCGAACAGGTTTGTTTATATGTTTTGGATATTTTCGAAGCTGTTAATGTTTTAATTTGAATTTGGATGTTCTCACTAGGCGTAAGCCTAATTGTTCAAATTAAATTTTCTTACCAGGTACAGGCTCAGGGAAGTAAATGGGATGTGTGACTAGAGCTTTTGAAGTATTCAACTTTTGAGATAAGCGGAGGATTTAGCTAACACAATGAGGCTTTTGATGGATTGCTTAGATAACTCAGTTAATCTGATTATAGTTGACATGATTAGATTAATAGGTTATTTGGAGAATTCAATATTTGTAAATATGAACCCTCATAGTTAATTCTCTTCTTATTTATATAAAAGTTTGGATGTTATCGTAACTAAAAAAAACGTAATGTCTCAAAGAAACAAGAACGGCAACCATTGATTCACCATCAAATATATAACCGAAAACTCTATTGAATTTTACAAAACTAAAGTTGATGTCTACAATAACAAAGCATTAGACTTTTATTTTGTTTTTCCTTTACTTTTCACATTTAAAACAAAAAACTGTTATAAATATAATTCAACTGTTGACGGCCTGGGTGAGTTTTCGGTGACTTCCACTCGGAAGTACATAGACTTTAAAAGTTTGGTGATTCACCAGGCTCCTACCAACTAGAACAATTTTGTGGCCATAAAGGTCAATGTCCTTGAATGGCGTTTGGGTATGAATGATCTCATCCGGGGTTAATCTTGTTAAAATAGGTATTGATGTACATTCCATCCTATATCCGATTTGTGACTTGGATATCGAATATGTGAATCATTTGTTTTTCAAATGTCGTATGGCTTGAGATATTTGGAAGAAAATTGGCCGGTGTGGACTTTAGATATTCTGGTCTCAAATCTAATTCGGATTGGACGGACTGGTTGAGCTCGTTGAGGTTGAAGAAAGTGGATTCAACTTGTCTAGAGGGGGTCATACTCACGGCTCTTTGATGTATTTGGTCTCACAGGAATGTGACGTTGTTTAGGACTCCTATAGCCAGGAAGGCGACGTTGTAAGATAATATTGTGACTCATTCGTGCTATTAAGTTACTAGTAGGAGTAATAAAGTTAAGACTAATTGGATGGAGTGGTTACAAAACCCTATTCTCATCATTTCAGATATATAATTTCTTTCCCTATCGTGCTAGTTTTAACAAAATTTAAGGGAGTTGTGATTTTCAAGATAAAGGTACAAAAAATGAGACCACTAGTCCCCAACTATATGTGGGAACAATACCACAAATATAGGACATTATATGTTATAATAAGGGGGTGTTTGGGATTGCTTATTTAAAACAACTATGTCGTGTTAAAAAGAAGTTGGAGGTAAAAATGTAATTTAGACAAATAAGTTATAAGCAGTTTCAAATAAGTTAGAATGAATTAACTTATCAAAAACAATTTATTTGTGGCGGAGAAAAGTCATAAACACTTTATTTATTTTTCAATCCAAACACTAAAATAGCTTATTTGCGATGAGGGAAAACAATAAGCAAATAAGTCAAAAATAGCAGTTTCAAATAAATAGAAACATCAATAAATTTATGTATTTATAATTTTATATCTAAGATGACGTTTTAACACTCTCTCTCTCTCTCTCTATATATATATATATATATATGAAGGTTCAAACGAGGAGCGTACCTATTTACGAGAAACGCGAGGAGCGCCTTCCATGTACTGGATCACATGTGATCCACTACTCCCGAAAAAATCGGGTAGCGGGCGACCTAGTTCGCAAGTCGCGTGGAAGTCGCCCGGATCACATGTGATTTTAGGCGTGAATCTCATGTGATCCACTACATGGGCGGAAGCCCCCCGATCAGGTGTGAATCACATTGATTTTGTACGTGAATCACATGTGATTCAGTACATGGGCGGTGCTCCTCGCGTTTTCTTAAATTGTTACGCTCCTCGTTTGAACCCGTCTCTCTCTCTCTCTATATATATATATATTATCAAAAGCTTAAATTTTGTTCGGTCCATACAAAATGACGATTTATTATGGATTTAAAAAGTGCTTGTGTTAATACGTAACTAATTCAATATAAACCCTCATGTTAAACTAAAAGACTATATATTCTCAATCAATGATATATTTTATAACAAA
This sequence comes from Saussurea involucrata, assembly GCA_033807775.1. Classification (NCBI taxonomy): domain Eukaryota; kingdom Viridiplantae; phylum Streptophyta; class Magnoliopsida; order Asterales; family Asteraceae; genus Saussurea; species Saussurea involucrata. The sequence continues at coordinate 7,862,709 of CM066325.1, read as the reverse complement.
TAAAATTGGTGTAAACATATATGACTCATAAAATAAATTGGATTTTGGTATCGATTGATCAAAATCTTTGTTAACATTCAAGTCGGTTCAATGAAGGCGGATTGACTGACCCCTCTCTTCTATGTGGTTACATATTCTTTTATCTAATTAGTGTTGATTGTGATATTCTTTTTCAAGAGACTTGATACATGATAAGTAGCCGGTTCGAGATGGCTAATCGATCTCCCAAGCAACAACAGAGAAATAGAGAGTTTTTTCTGATATGATTTCCAATGAAAAAGTTACAATCTATAGCAAATGGAAGACTAAACATGCAGCTAAAAAGTTGCTTGGTACCACTAAATAACAATTAAGGGAAACAATGATGCATCTATGACTTTTAAAGCATATTCAAGATCATATACCCGAATCTATAGGTCCTCTAAGATTAAATGATTCTCTTGGTTGTTCTCTAGGTCCTCTAAGATTAGTTGCATTAAAAAAACAAGTGAATTTTACTCACAAAATACCAATTGTTTCAGTGACCACCTACAAATTATGTCAACGATTTGAATTTCAACAATGTACCCATCAACTTTTGTGACGATTTTATTACGAAGCATCTCTCTAGTGACATATTTCCTAGGAATTTTTTCGTAAGTAAAAGTCTTTCAATTAACGGTGTATGAGGTATGCACAAATTAGACAGAAACCCCATGGTTAAAAACACCTATGCACCTTACATAGTATTTGCCTATTTAACAAGCTTTTTAGGAAAAGATTTGCTATGTGATACTTGTCACCTCTTGCCCCCTTCTCAACCCCACCTTACATATATGCATTTTCATGATATTTGAGATCTCGAATGAATCTAAAAAGAAACTTATTTTCCGTTTAGTAGTTGTCTAGTTGTTTACAATTTATTAAATATGCAATTTAGGTTCGAATATATATATATATATATATATATATATATATAGGGCCAGGTTCAAGGGAAAACCTAAAAAAAAAGGAAAACTGAAGAACACCTTAGGCACTTGTGCATACATGTAATTTGTAACATGCACACATGCCTATGCACAAATGCATAATGCACTTGTGCATAAAAACCAAAAAGTCAACTTAATTTGCCTGTATGCATAAATGCATACCGTCCAGATGAATGGCCCCTAGGGTGTTCTTCAGTTTTCCCTTGAACATCCCTATTTTTTTTTTTGAAAGACAATTGCATTTCGGGGGTATCCTGGACTTAGTCCAGACTAATCCCCCTTCGACCCGGCCACGATTCAGCCCACGATCCGGCCACGATACAACCCTCGACCCTGATATCCTAGCGTGCTCACCCCTAGATTCGAACACAGGGTAGAAAGGGCTTCCACCACTTTCCCCCCAAGCCTTAACCAGTGGGCTACAACATCTTTGGATTTGAACATCCCTGAGGTTCAGGGGAAAACCTCAAATAAATGGAAAACTAAAAAACACTTTATCAACCGTTAGATTAGATGATCTGATGGATGTGATTAGATGGACGGTTACAACAATATTAATTAAATTAAAAGACCCCACCACCCCTATTTTTTATTCAAAAAAATACGAAAAATAAACAAAATTCGAATGAAATAAATTACACCAAATAAACGATCATATTTTTCTCGTTAATTTGACATCCATATTGGTATACTTTTTCCTCCGTATTTTCATGGTTTTTCAGTTATTTAGGGTTTTCCCTTGAACCTGACCCTATATATATATATATATATATATATATATATATATATATACACTAGTCTTTGGCTCGCCCGTTGTGCGACGATCAAATTTGTGTTTTAGGTTAATTATTTGATGTTTAATAGTTGTTGAATAATTTTATGACACATACAATAATTGATAAAAAGAAAGCAAAAATTCCACAAATAGGGAATATTATCTTGAAGATAAAAATATGTCTATTAAGTTTGTTACTTATTATAAATGTCATTACTAAATGAATTTATCAAACGAGTACACAATAATTGCATATTTATATTTTTGAAAAATGTTCGAACTCATAATCCAAAAGTCAGTTGATAAGTGATATTTTTTTCCAAGTAATTAAATCTCTTATGATAATTCTAAGAGTGTTTCGTTGACAGAATGAAATTTGATAGAATTGTAATTCGTTGAAATAATTTGACTTTGAAGTAAAAATTGATATGAAATTGCAAAAAGAAAATCACGACAATTTAGTGATTATTTGTATCAAATCTCATACTAATTTCAACAAATCTCATACTAATCACGACACATTAATTCGTATATATTTATGATATTTAATAATATAATTAAATCCAAAAATATTCAATATTGGGCTCATTTCGAAGGTATTGACAAAACGATTACAATTGTATAATTTGTAAAAAATAGAAATGTTTTTAAATACATTTTAGTTCATATACATTATTTATGTTTATATGATAAGAGTCTAAAATGAAAAAATAAAACAATAAGGGATTAAAAGTAAACTACATACCTAATTATAAGGGTAGTAAATGTAACGTACAAATTAAAAAAAATTGAATTAAGAATGAGTGAATGTGGGTGTGTTAATTGAACTTATAATGTAAATTGCGTCCAGATACATGTTTAGGCGGGAAAAATACTAAAGTCGGTTCACCAGAAGACGACACGTGACATGCTAGTTACTCATTTATTATATGTATAGATTTTTGGGATTACTATACACGATGGAGATTTTTTTGAATTTATTATAAGTATGGATATGTACGTATGTATCAAAAAATATTCAATATTGGGCTTATTTCGAAGGTATTGACGAAACGATTACAATGGTATAATTTGTAAAAAATAGAAATATTTTTTTTAATGCATTTTAGTTCATGTACATTATTTATGTTTATATTATAAGAGTCTAAAATAAAAAAATAAAAAAAATAATGGATTAAAAGTAAACTACATAGGTAATTATAAGGGTAGTAAATGTAAGGTATAAATATAAAAAAATTAATTAAGGAGAGATTTAAGGAGGAGTGAATGTGGGTATGTTAATTGAACCTATAATGTAAAGGCGTCCAGATACATATTTAGGCGGGAAAACAATAAAGCCGGCTCACCAGACGACGACACGTGTCAATGTAGTTACTTATTTATTATAGGGTTGGGTTCACATAAGACCAACCTGTTTTCGTGAAACCAAGAAATTAACACTAAATCTTCACAGTGATTCATTGTGAAAGTAAGAAAAACAGCAAACATTCACAGCAAAAACACTGTGAAGGTTTACCATCACAATACCTTCACAATCTTTTGTTGTGAAAGTTTAGTGTTAATTTTTTGGTCTCACGAAAATAGTATGGTCTCGCATGATCTAAAGTATATATATATATATATATATATAGAGAGAGAGAGGAAGGTTCAAACGAGGAGCGCACCAAAACGTGAGACCGTGAGGAGCAATTGACAGTTATGAATCACATGTGATTGGCAGTTGTGGATCACATGTGATTCACAACTGATCTGGAGGAGCAATTGACAGTTATGAATCACATATGATTAACAGTAGTGAATCATTAATGATCCGCGACTTGCCACCTCGCGCCACATCTTGCGCGAATTTTCGATTTGTTCCGATTTTTTAGCAGTTGTTGATCACATGTGATCAGAAGCATGGGAGTGCTCCTCACGTTCTCTTAAATTGATGCGCTCCTCGTTTGAACCCGCCTCTCTCTCTCTATATATATATTGTTTTGTCAAGATGACTTAATTTATAATAATCTAATCTCAAATTTATATTAATTTGTGATAATCTGATTTTAAGTTTTTGTAAAAAGAATATTGTGTGTATATGTATTTTCTTGAACAAATAATTAAAAAACAACTGTATGAGATGCTAGATAATTTTGATTAATTTCTAATATAATAGATAAACATTTTAACATTTTCCATTTATTAGTTTTTAACTAAATATTTACCAAATTTGAATAATCACAATTATTTTACTTGAAACAAATACCTATTTAAATTATATTAGACCATGAGTAACGCCTACCCATAAACCCACTGAACCCGAATGCCACCTCAGCGCCACATCAGCTTTTCTCTTTCCTACCCTCCTTACCCTAAAGTGGAGTACCGCCTACCCACCGAACCCACACCTACCCGCTGAACCCAACCCTATGTATATATGTGGATAGAGAGAGAGAGATATGTTCGGGTATGTCCGGGTTCGTGAACCCACTCGTACCCGCACGCTGCTACCCGATCGGAACCCGCTCCCGTCGTACCACCTTGCCACACTACCCGCTGCTACCCGATGAACGAACCCGCCCTGGTACCCGAGAGCGGTACGCAGGGCCTTAACAATATAAATATAAATATAAATATAAATAACCAATTGTTAAAGAGAAAAGATAAAGATCTTGCTCAACTAAATGGCAAAAAGGTGTTTTTCTTTTAAAAGCTCAAATAAAGATTTAGGGGGTGTTTGGGATTGCTGACTTATTTGCTTATTGTTTTTCATCACCGCAAATAAGTTATTTTGAGTGTTTGGATTGGAAAAAAGAAAAGTGTTTATGACTTTTCCCCATAAATAAGTTATTTTTGATAAGTTAATTCATTCTAACTTATTTGAAACTCCTTATAACTTATTTGTCCAAATTACATTTTTACCCTGAACACCTTTTTAGCATCACTTAAGTTGATAAGCACTTTTAAAAATAAGCATAAGTTGTTTTAGATAAGCAATCCCAATTTAAAGTAACAACCTTTGAGTTAAAAAATGGGAAAATATAATATATTTAAATTACCCAATTTTTTGATCTGTTTTAAAATAGTGAATTATCTTTTTATGGTAAGTTTTTAACTATTTTTAATTTTTTTACTAATATTAATCGATTTGTATCAAAATAAGTGTCTCTATTACTATTTAAGTTGGTTTTAAAATAAACATTTAATTTTTTAAGTAATTACCTTTATAAGATAGATAAAATTTATCTTTCTATAATTAAGGGTAAAACTGTCATTTTGTTAACTACATATTCCTAAAATTGTTTGCATTTTTCATTGTGAACATTTTATTTTGGAACGAACTAAGTATTTAGTTACTCTGGATCTTGTTTTAATGGACTTGATGAGTTATTAAACCAAAAATTATAAATAAAATCTAGATCTGAGAAAGAAAACCTATCGTAAATCACCTGCAAATCCCGTATCCTAGCTAGAGCCTACATGGCTAAGAGTAAAAGAAATACTTGAACCGGCATACTTGCTGGCACTTTTGTAAGCACGTAAGCGTTGACCTCATGATTCTCAGTAGCTTTCGAGATCAGAAGCAAGTTATGCAAAAGCTTTTAGTTCTGTAAATTGTGTTTGTTCCAATTTTGATTACCATTTGCTTATTTCATAGCTTTAGTTTAAGCTGCAGATCAAACAATTACTTTATGCAAATTATTGTTAAATTGAAACAAAGTACAATTTTAATTTTAATTTTAATTTTAATTTTATTCTTTATAGATTTTTTGCAGCATTTTTTTCAAATAAGTTTATAAAAAAGTGGGTCCCTGTCTAAATGATGGGCATGTCATGAAGGGCAGTGGTTGAAGGATTCCAAAGCCTAAATTGAAGGGATTGGACCATTAAATCATCAGGGGAAGATCATGTTTCTTGACGTGTGTTTTTCTTTTTCATTCCTACCATATATATATATATATATATATATATATATATATATATATTAGGTTTGAACCCGTGTATTACACATGGTAATTTAAAAAAATTAAATCATGTCAGAAAACTTATCTTACAGATATGAATGATCATCGAAAGTACCACTTTTCTAAGCTTTTTTCCTTTTAAAGTTGTTTTTTTGCAGCTGGTTACAAAATGTCCTTGTTTTAGAAAATTTTCACAAAGGATGTTTTGCAAAAAATTAATAAAAAATATGAATAAATATTAAAATTTTATAATAGAACGTAAAGGAAAATATGAAAAAATACATAGTTAAAATATTAATAAAAACAAGAACAACGTATCATAAATTACCAAATACTTCTTTATATACAACATTCTTTGTTCTATTGCTAATTATACATTCATCATCTATAATTAATATTTTTAAACATTGCCTACTTTTTACTCTAGATAAAGCAACATACAACTGACCATGGGTGAAAACTGGTTATCTCAGAAACAAACCAACCTTCGATAATGACCGTCCCTGGCTTTTATTTATGGTCATGGCAAAACATACAGCAATTGGAAATTGTCTTCTTTGAAACTTGAACGGAATCCTCTTGTCTGTAGGTGTCAAAGACATTCTTGGAATAAATGTTCGGCTTCCAATATTGCTTCCCGATATGATCTCTGCTTCTATAACCCGATTTCCCAAAGATAACACCCGTAGTCTAGTTCCATTACATAACCCAGATTTCTGATCAATATTCCTTAGTAATATAACTGGAACACCAACTTTTAGTACTATCTTATGGTTTGGCAAACCCGATAATTTAAGACCATTTAAGACTTCAGGTGAGTACAAAGTTTCATCAAATTGTTCGTGAAGATGCTCTGATTCACACAGACTATCTGAACTTAGGTACTCCTTTTCGTCTCATGGAAACAATGATAGCAAACGATCATTTATTTCTTGAACGACTTCATGTTTTGTAACGACCCAGACCTTTTTCGAAATGTTTTGCGTTTGGTGTGGAGTTTTAAGCAGAAGTAGAAGTTGAGGGGCTAGTTGGTAAATAGGAGTTGGAGTATAAAAAGGCACAAAACCCTAGACAACCTTGCAATTTCCTGATTTTTATGGTGTATGTCGGCTGAGTTTTTTTGTTGAGAGAAAGGGGTATTAGAGTTTTGAGGGTTTTTGTGAAATTGAAGAGAGGAATCATCAAGTCTTGAATCAGAAGAAGGAATAAGATTGGATTTCGTTTCTTGCAAGTGATCTATCAGGTAACCCTTAATCCATAACTTCATTTAAGATTCGGCTGATGATTTGTGGTTTTGAGAGTTTTCTTGCTAAAAGTAGTTTAAGACCATTAGGGGAGATTTAAACACATTTGGATTGTGTTTAGTCAGTAAAACCTTGTGGGTTTTGGTATTGGAACTGTATGTAGTTAATCGTCGCTTTATCTTTCTGTTTTCGGAGAGTTTAGCAAGATTTCGAACCAAAAAGCTTATCCAGCGCTCGTCCGGAAACCTTCAGGTAGGAAGGTGTCCGGGTGAGTGTCCGGGAATTTCTTGGGCGTTTATTAGAAGGTATCCGGACGTTGAATCGTCCGGAAAACTGTGTTGTCTGGATAAGTAAATCGTCCGGAAAACTGTGTTGTTCGGATAAGTTGGACGTCCGGAAAGTAGAAGTTGTCCGGTAAGATTTGTTCACCCGGTAACCTGTCCGGAAAGCTGTGAGTCAGGTGAGAAGTGTCCGGATGGTTCTAGTCAACTTATAAATCTATCCCTTCGTTCAGGTAGACAGTTTGGAGGTAAAGAGTAGAGTAGGGAAAAGCAAGCAAACGTATCAGGTGAGTTTTCTAACTAAAATACGTGCCTCTTAACGTGTTTTTCTAAAGTGAATACATGATGAGAAATGCCATGTTTTGTTCTTATGCTTTTATTGCATGAAAGTTGTTTAAAGTTTTATGTGAGATGTATGCATACATTGTGTAGACGTAAATTGGCTAAGTCGGGGGGAGGTTCCGCCAGTACTCACGTCGGGGGGAGGTTCCGTTTATGCCATGGGAAGTGATACCCAGTAAGGCAGCGTGATACTGACTCGTTGTCACTTTCGGGTGACTTCAGGGTGCCATTTACGGGAGCGGATTTATCCGTGGAAGTTTTTAATGTTCAGTTATGTGAAAGTTTTATATATGAAAGTTATGCAAAGTTTAAAATGATTTTGAGAACTGTCAGGAGGGACTCACTAAACCTCATGGTCTAACCCTCGTATTTTCCAAACTAAACCTTTTCAGGTAAGCAGATAGTAGGAGGCTCAGGTAAGTGAGCAAGAGCATGATAGAGGACAGATGCAGATAGAGACAGTTCCACTTATACTTGTAGTAGCTAGATCATTCTCAGTTGTGTATAGGTTGTTTCCGCCAACCTATTTTTGAGACTTATGTAAGAAATTTTTGGACCCATTTTTGGGATGTTCTAATTTATATGATTTGCATGCTTATTTTAGACTGGGTTGTTACAATTGGTATCAGAGCCATAGTTTAAGGGATTTAGGTGACCGGACGGGCCTAAACTTAAACTTGGGAGTAGAAATCACAACTGAGAATCAGGAAATGCGTTAGGAGGACACTATTATAGAGATAGGACTAATAGGGTACTGAGGACTGTCATGTAAGGTAAGTTTGAAATTCCACCTGGCCAGTGTAATTGCGAACTTACAGGTACATGTATGTGCTTAACCTGCCTTATTATTCCGAAGTGGTAGTCAGAAGCTAGTGTTTATGTCGTGTTCCAGTACTTTAGAATGTCAGCAAGATCCCTGAGGGGTAGATTGAGACCCCTTGTTGGGGAAGTTTCATGAGAAGTCATGGTGATGGGATGTACGTATACATCGTAGAGAAGAGATGTTGTATAGAGTATTACGAGCCGTCTAGAGGTAGCTCTTCGTGGATTCGGAGAGGAAGAATGCTTGAGTTTGAGTAAGACTCCTGTTTCGAGAGAGTCCAATTTCTAGAAATCATGGGATAGATCAGTCAGGATGGTAAGGAAAGTCAGTGTCAAAACCTTGAAGGTATCAATGGAGCCCTGGGTTCTTGGTCGAGCTTTCCATTAGCAGGATAAAGGAAATAAGATACCTATAGTGAAATGAAACCATGTAGAAGTGGAAAGTGAGATAGTTGATCAAAACGAAATAGTATGAAATGGTTGAGTAAGTAGACTGTTGAATGTATGTATAGCAAATCGTTGCAAGTCGAGAGGGCGACCACTGGTCGAAAGTAGAGTGTCAATGATAAGTTGCGTGAGTAAAGCGATTGACCATGTTTGAGTGAGTAGCCTTCAATTGCAAGTAAAGTTTCATGCATTGAGTTCGTATATGTGTACATGAGATTTTTTTTCATAAGAAAAGTAAACGTGTAAATATCAAATTTGATCGGATATGAGTCGGCGTGTGCAAGCGTATATTTAAATAAAAATACAAATCCATTTACATCGTACAATGAAGTCTTGAGGTTTACGAATTGCAAAATATTCCACTCTTTTCATGATAAGCCAAGAAAACGTTTGAATGCACAACTTTTATAACCAAAATGAGTATTGACATGTCGAAGTTATATAAATGAGTGTGAGGACCGACTGGCCTACTTCGTGTCGGTAAATTTCTTTCAAAATTTTGTCGTATGGGAAGATTTTCATCCAATATTTATTCCTGTCGTAACAACACATTTTTGGTTGAGTAAGATTAAGTTTTACAGAAAGATTGCATGCAAACGATCCTCAAGATCGTTGTGCAGGGCATTAGAGTTATGAGAATGTTGGGGTCGTGTGTACCCAAGTTGTTTTCAAGTGTTGTTTCTTTAAAATGATCAAAAGTGTGAAATGATTCATTTATCGCGTTGTCAGACATGAAGGCTATGAACTCAATAGGTCGTAGAGTATTACATTTTAAGCTAAGGAAGAACTCCTAGAGTGGAGAGGTGTTGGACAAATCAGGAGAGAACGTTTGTAGCTTTGGTAATTGCGTTCTAGAGGAGAGGTGAGCAGTGGAAGAGTCGGAAGTGGACTTTAATGTCGGTTGTATGAGGGTCTGTACCCTCGTGCGGTGACTGGGAATACAGTTGCCGAGGGACGGTTGTGTTCAGGGAAGGACTAGAAGTCATCAAGGTGTTGGTATAGCAACTCGTTATGAGTAGTGTGGTGAAGTAGAGATGAAATATCCGCGACGTTGAATAAGAGTTTAAGGTGATCCTGTAATATTGACATTACGCGAGTTAGTTTGAAATGAGGACGACGGGATGTGAAGTTGATTATGAGGTTGGTGTTGGAAAGATTAGGTCCTGTAGGGGACCCTTGTTGAAGAATAGGTTAAGGAAGTATCAACGAAGTATCAACAGGTCAACTATTGACGTCAGAGTCGACAGTTGTGTAAAGTGTATGAGGTCGAAGACTAGAATCAGAAGGTTGAAAGTTGAAGGACCACCCTGTAGGGGTGTTGAGCTAGTGAAAGGATGCTGTTTAGATAAGCGTTTTACTTACGAGGTGGATGGTACGTAAAAGACGTAGTAGTTAGCATGAACAAAGTAGGTGTATAGATTATGTCTATCTGTGAGGGAATGTGCCATGTCTATGTGTTGGTTTGAGATCGCAAAGAGCTAGCAAGAAACGAGTATGTTAGAGTTAATCAGAAATTCGTGAGTAGTGGTTCAACTAGAGTTGGGGAGAGACAAAGTAGCGAGATAGACTCGGTTATTTATGCGGGAGAACATGAGAGTAAGTTTGAGTTGTGCACGAATGACCATGGGAGACCTGGTCTGCAGCGAGATGTTATGGGTGGAGAATGTACGGTCAAGTAGTGGCGGCAATTGCCTAGGTAAATGTGCCAGTCAGTGTTGTAGTAGTGTGACGTTAGGAAGAGGAAATATCAGATGTGAGCCTTTTCGGGGGTTTCGGGTGAGGTGTACATTTGGTTAATCAAGTTGTTGGAGCACGTGGTTTGTAAGTTGGCGTTGTGATTTGGCTTGTTTCAGAATAGAATGTCGGAGCAGAAGAGAGTGATTACCCAAATGAGAAACCAAGTGTTTTTGATTGTGTGAGTTGCTAAGTAAGAATGTTGTCGAAATCTTTGGAAGTTTTAGAGAAGGCGATGGATGGGTTAGTCGAAGATGTGGGGTAGTAAAAGCGAAATCTTTGAGGAATGTGAATTGTTTCTTCTGTATGGAGGAATTATTCGAGGAGGTAATAGTGAGAGATCAAAGGATGTGTAATGACTTCGATCACATGTGTCATTTCGAGATGACTTGATTGAACGCCTTAAGTTGGCATTTTGATGCAACCGTTTGATTACGTATAGTAACGAGAGAATGTTTCAGCAAGTGAAAAGGTCGGAAGGGAGAGACAAGTAATGCTTGAGAGGCGGTGCTTCACGTTGCTGTGGAGAGGTGAAGATAGTACGTCGAAATAAAGGGGAAAGTTAGAAGTAGTAAGCTTGCCAGTAACACCGAGAGGTAGAGTAGCGTGCATAGATTGCCATCGGTAAGTGTGTGAACTTCTGGAAAGAGTTTTGAGGAAGGGGATTTGTGCATGTCTTGGTGCGAGAAAGAAGTGGAAAAGGGCAGTTGAATGAGTTGAGTTGGTGATGTTGTGAGAAACGTTCAAGCGAACTGATCGTTCAGTGTAAGCTCTTAAAAGCAGTAGGGTGTGATCATGGTTACCTCTCCTAGTCGAGTGGGGGGAAACCGAAGTTATGTTATATGACTGGACATTTGTGGCTAGCAGTGAGAAATCGATGAGCCTTCAGGATAAGTAAATGCGGATAGGTGAACACTTCAATGAGGAATCATGGAAGTTTTCTGCTATTAGTCACGTTAAGTGTGAAATGATGGTGTGGTGAGAAGGTATGAATTAGTTGTCGAGCTGTAGCCGATGTGAATCGGGAAGGGAATATGATCGGCATAGACGTATGTCAGTTGGAAGAAGTGATCTAGAATTACATGTAACCCGAGGAGGGGACTCTTAGGTGTGAGCTTGTCGGGATGTACAAGGTTGGCCTTGTGCCAAGTTGTCAGTAAGTGAGTTTTCCTGGTGGAAGATCCTCGTTGTTGTGGCAGGAATTTCCGCCAAGTTCTTTCTCTTAAGGAAGTATAAATGTATGAGAGACCTTATTTAGACGTGTGTAGAACCGTGAGCCCCGATGTGTGGACGGAGGCGAGCAAATGGAGGCGCGGTTGGCCTTGGTTTTATCAGGTAGTTTTAAGCGAGTATAGTGATCGAAGAGAGTACAAGATGGCACGATATAGCAAGTGGTGTCTCGCCGAGGGCGGTTTCAAAGTATGGGGTGCGGTTATGTTTCCCATCTGAACAGTCTGAGGCAACCGGGTAGAAATGAGTGGTTGGATTGAAAAACATAAGGCTTTGAGCCTTGAAGTTTGAGAGAAAAGTAAGGTGGACTAAGTCTGCGGATCCGTCGAAGCATGAAAGTTGAATAGATAGTGCGCGATCTTGAGGTACTCGATGTGAATTTGAGAAGAAATTCGTAGTGTGATGCACGTCTCTTTTGTGGAGAGCCGATGTGAGAAATGAGATGATGGAGACCTTGCAAGAGATGCAGGCGATAAGAAGTTGACCGTGTCATTAGTGAGCGAGTTAGAGCAGCAGCATACAAGTTAGACTGGTCAGAAGAATTAAAGAGTGTTCATCCGACATTTCATGTCTTAGACTTAAAGAAGTGTTTGTCAGAGGTCGTTGTGGCTGTTCCTTTGAGGGGACATCAGTATAGATGAGAGGTTGACTTACGTAGAAGGACCGATATAAATCGTGAGCGGTAAGGTTTGCTAAACGAGGAACATAGAAGTTTGGCTAGTAAAAGTTCAGTGGAGTTATCATAAGGGACGAGAGGCAACGTGGGAAGTAAAATCAGATATGATGTTCAGTTACCCTCACCTTTTCGAGAATGGAATTCCGGGGACGGAATTCTTTTGAGGGGGGAGTGTTGTAACGACCCAGACCTTTTTCGAAATGTTTTGCGTTTGGTGTGGAGTTTTAAGCAGAAGTAGAAGTTGAGGGGCTAGTTGGTAAATAGGAGTTGGGGTATAAAAAGGCACAAAACCCTAGACAACCTTGCAATTTCCTGATTTTTATGGTGTATGTCGACTGAGTTTTTTTTTGTTGAGAGAAGGGGGTATTAAAGTTTTGAGGGTTTTTGTGAAATTGAAGAGAGGAATCATCAAGTCTTGAATCAGAAGAAGGAATAAGATTGGATTTCGTTTCTTGCAAGTGATCTATCAGGTAACCCTTAATCCATAACTTCATTTAAGATTCGTCTGATGATTTGTGGTTTTGAGAGTTTTCTTGCTAAAAGTTGTTTAAGACCATTAGGGGAGATTTAAGCACCTTTGGATTGTGTTTAGTCAGTAAAACCTTGTGGGTTTTGGTATTGGAACTGTATGTAGTTAATCGTCGCTTTATCTTTCTGTTTTCGGAGAGTTTAGCAAGATTTCGAACCAAAAAGCTCATCCAGCGCTCGTCCGGAAACCTTCAGGTAGGAAGGTGTCCGGGTGAGTGTCCGGGAATTTCTTGGGCGTTTATTAGAAGGTATCCGGACGTTGAATCGTCCGGAAAACTGTGTTGTCCGGATAAGTAAATCGTCCGGAAAACTGTGTTGTTCGGATAAGTTGGACGTCCGGAAAGTAGAAGTTGTCCGGTAAGATTTGTTCACCCGGTAACCTGTCCGGAAAGCTGTGAGTCAGGTGAGAAGTGTCCGGATGGTTCTAGTCAACTTATAAATCTATCCCTTCGTTCAGGTAGACAGTTTGGAGGTAAAGAGTAGAGTAGGGAAAAGCAAGCAAACGTATCAGGTGAGTTTTCTAACTAAAATACGTGCCTCTTAACGTGTTTTTCTAAAGTGAATACATGATGAGAAATGCCATGTTTTGTTCTTATGCTTTTATTGCATGAAAGTTGTTTAAAGTTTTATGTGAGATGTATGCATACATTGTGTAGACGTAAATTGGCTAAGTCGGGGGGAGGTTCTGCCAGTACTCACGTCGGGGGGAGGTTCCGTTTATGCCATGGGAAGTGATACCCAGTAAGGCAGCGTGATACTGACTTGTTGTCACTTTCGGGTGACTTCAGGGTGCCATTTACGGGAGCGGATTTATCCGTGGAAGTTTTTAATGTTCAGTTATGTGAAAGTTTATTATTGAAAGTTGTCAGGATCGAATCTTAACAAGACTAATAATACTTAGAACTCAGAATTAAAGAATCTGCGGAATAGAACTTTAATTCACACAATCAAAGAACAATATATCAGAAAACACACAGCTGTTTGTATTCACTAATTCAACTCACAAGCTTACAACCAAACCTCAATCTTGATGAACAGGCTCAATCAAGACGACTTCTACTTCTCTAGAAATAGGGTTCTAAACCTTGAGGTTAATTCTCTCTAAAACAAAACGTATTCTGAAACTCTCACGTATCGAATAGCTATCTATCACAATCTATTTATACAAAATAATTACAAGATAACTATCAAAACAAAATTGATCTTCAGAATATTCTTTCACGCTTATCTTCAATCATTCCATCTTTATCTCCAACATTCTCGCATTCCAAACTTATCACATCAGCAGTATTAACTTCATTCAGCATGAGCAGTACTAATATTCTCCAGCAGCATTAATTCATTCCAGCAACATTAGCTTGACTCAGCAGTACTAACCTTGCTTCAGCAGTATTAATCTTGACAAGCAGTACTAACTTCACTCTAGCAGTATTAATTATGCCCTGGCAGTATTAAAGTTGTTCTGGCAGTACTATCCATACTTAGCAAATCTTCAGTTCCCAACAAAAGTTTTATATATGAAAGTTATGCAAAGTTTAAAATGATTTTGAGAACTGTCAGGAGGGACTCACTAGACCTCATGGTCTAACCCTCGCATTTCCAAACTAAACCTTTTCAGGTTAGCAGATAGTAGGAGGCTCAGGTAAGTGAGCAAGAGCATGATAGAGGACAGATGCAGATAGAGACAATGCCACTTATACTTGTAGTAGCTAGATCATTCTCAGTTGTGTATAGGTTGTTTTCGCCAACCTATTTTTGAGACTTATGTAAGAAATTTTGGGACCCATTTTTGAGATGTTCTAATTTATATGATTTGCATGCTTATTTTAGACTGAGTTGTTACATGCTTGGGTGCAAGTATTGCTCTTTCGTGAAAATAGGATGAATTCTTGACATTTACAAGAATAGAAGGATAGACAAATTCAATTAATGCAGATACAGGATCAGTTGTATCGGTAATGAGAAGATCATCAGGTGTATCAATAATTGCCTCACCATCATTCACACTACCAACCTTGCCTTCTCCTAGATCCAAAAGCCAGTTAGCAAAAATCCTTGTTTGTTCGATATCAGAAGCTTGACTGCCAACAATTAACCTCATGTTTTTAGTTAACCTTAGGACTTTGCATTTTTCCCAAATGTAAGATGAACTTAACGACGCATTAACAATGTCTTGTCTACTTGCATTGGGAATAACCGGCATAATTTGTCTGAAATCTCCTCAAAAAACAACAACTTTGCCACCAAAAAGCAATTCCGAGTCAATAATGCCTTGACTACCAAAAATATCGTTCATAATTCTATCAAATGCATGCCGATGAACCATTGGTGCTTCATCCCATATAATCAACCTAGTCTTCTTTATTAACTTGGCAACATCACTGTTAGGCTTTATGTAACAAAGAGAATCTTCGTTAAGAATTAGAGGAATTTGAAAGCGAGAGTGTGCTGTCCTACCTCCTATAAGAAGTAAAGAAGCAATACCACTCGAAGCAACGTTTAAAACAATTTCTCCTCTAGATCTTATTGATGCATATAATGTATTCCATAGAAATGTTTTACCTGTTCCGCCATAACCATATACAAAAAACACACCTACTTGGTTATTTTGAACCGTTGTGATGATATCGTCATAAACACCTCGTTGCTCGTTTGTTAAAGCACCTAGAAGTTGACGAAACTCGTTCTGTAGATTAGCTATGTCGCAATCTAGCTCCTCCGTGATCAAACGATTGTTTGAAGACTCAACAGAATCATCATCAGGGTAAGGCATAGTGGTGAATTTTTTTAGGCTGGAATTGTTACTAGTGAGAGCATGCTTTGAATACACCTATAGACGTGTGCTAATAGAACCAACAAGCAAGTATACTTATACGGAACTATGTCGTCTCTCAAGTAATAAAGTGGTAAAATACCGAATATCGTCCCACAGAGATTGGAGTTAAAATTGCCATTAAAGTATGATGAAAGAAATGATTTCAGATGACGATTTGGAAGAAAATATATTTGGTTGGTTGGTTGATGATTATCACAGATTCTAATTAACAATAATGAAAGAGAAGAAAGGGTGTAAGACTCGTGATGATACGTTAAACCAAATTCCAGTAGACTAATGCTGCAGGGATGCTGCAGCATAACAGTGACAAAAACTAGTTTTATTATCTACTTTGAGACACGTTCCTCTCGGACTCTCACCATCCCATGATTCCAGTAGCAGTCAGCAATCTCATCTCTGAGTAGAACCAAAGGTAAAGGAATGATGGAATGGAGTTCTCAAAGTATACGGCAAAACAAATTCTCTTTGTTAAAAGTTACTCTCTGGATATAACCCCCGTACCTCCCAAGTTTGTGTAATCCTAAATAGCTTATCTCTAAGTCTACTCCATTTTAACCCTTTGAGAAAAAGATAACTTATCAAGAATGAATCATTTTAGAAAACAAAAGTAACAACTCTCGTTGCAAGTAACTCTCTCGATATTACCCCTTATGTTATCCAAAGTGATGTGCTATTCAATGGCCTATCTCTAGGTCCATGACACTTTAACACTATCAAAGTGATCAATTTGTCAAGGGATTGTATTATCTTGATAGAACTTGGGTTGGAATAATAAAACATCATTTTTGCCACAAAAATGCCTACTTTCCTTTGGTTAACATATCACCCTTTGCCTCACACCCAAGCTTTTATGCTTAGCTACTCATGACAATAAATATAAGAAAGCAAATGTAAAAGACTTGGAATGTAAACATGATGCTAGAATGTAAATAACTTGAAAATGTAAATGGCTATAACTAATGTGACAAGAAAATAAATTACAAGTAAGTAAAATGACAAGAATATAAAGCGGAAAATAAATACAATAATGCAGAATACTGGAATGAAGTGCAGAAAATTAAAGACGTAAAGTAATTAACAATATTAGAGACGAACAATGGAATTAAGGAAAGCAAATCAAAACAGTCAGCTTGGTGCTTCGGAGGTTGCTGCAAGCATTCATCTGGGTAGAAGGAGATCTTAAGAAGAAATGAAGAACAGTAAGAACACTAAGAACAAGAAGAATGTTTCTGAAGATGATTGGAATTAAAGAGAGAAATGATACTGATTTAAGATCAGTCCAAGTGGTGTAATATTAAATGACCCCAAGCCCCCTATTTATAGTACCAATAGAGGGGCCAAAAGTGTAACAATTAACTAATCCCATTAGGTTACATTAACTAAGTTATGCATAAAGGTAACTAGAAAGTACACAAAAGAGTTCAATTGTAACTAGAGTGTTTAGCCAGCTGCTGATAACGTAAGGACCATTAGAACAAAAGAAAATCCATTGGACAAAAGATTAGCTGCTTCCACTCCATTTTAGCCATCCGCCCATTCTTCTTCTTCAAAAGCGTCAGATTCATGCTCCAGCCATGCTGCAGCACTTGCCTGTGATAAACAAGGATTTGCGATTTGTACCAAACATTAGCCATTCACCCTAAATAGTACAAGTAAACCACAAACCTTAGCTCCAATCTATTAAAAGAGAAAAGAAGTAAAAAGATGACTCAAGTTGGGTTTTTAAAGCGCAAAAATCTACAAAAAGACTAAAAAGGAATTGCGTAAATACTCAAAATTGAGCACTTATCACCACCCCAAACTAAGAACTTTTCTTGTCCCCAAGCAATAAAAAGACAAAAGAAAAGACTCAATTTGTTAGAATTTTGCAAGATATGAGCATTAAGTGCAAGTCATGAAATTGGTAATGTCAACTGTGCAAAGCATAACCTTTCATAAATCCAAAGAAAACAAAATCTAAGTGCAATTTTCAACATATGCTAGCATCACATTCTTTTCGTCATGGTCACACATTCATCATCACAAATTACTAAAGCCTTTCGGTGAATTGGGTTTCTCTCTTTTGGCACATCTTTTCTCACTTTAGCCTTTTCACACCCCATGTATCAACCGCAAAAATCTACAAAATTTGGCACTTTTTGGCTCTTTTCTTTGTTGAATGCATACACCTACCCCTATGGGGTATTTTCGGTGTTTTAAACCACATGGAAATCTATGATTTTGATTTTTGATGAGCTTTGCTCTTGCCAATTTCTTTTGCCATTTTTAGGCACCCCCACCCCAAACTAAAGAATTTGTAATGTCCTCATTGTAAGGGAAAAGGAAGTGTATAACAAAAGAACAAGGTGGCTAAAAATGTGAACAAGGAATAAAAGCATAGATCCTTTTTGTGACTTGTGATCAATGTGGACCAAATTGTGTCCCAAGCAAGTGTGATTCTAGTTCTAGCATCAATCACCCCTAGAAATGAAACTTGGACTTTTCAGAATTATTCTGGTTATGCGAACAATTATCCACGTACTAATCATGTATTTAACGCATGCAAAATAAACCTAAAAAGTGTAAAAACATATCCCAGACTCAATTTAACTAAAACTTAACAGAAAATGGAGCGTAAGGGTGTGATTTAACCTGCCCTACTCAGATATGAGTAGGCTGTCCGATCCCAAAAGCAGTGGTTTTGTGGGGTCCTTCTCCCCTGGATGCTGCAGCACCTATCTGGGCAGCAGCTTCTGCTCTCAACCTCGCATTTGCCTCCACTAGCTCGTCTTTTTCCGCTTTCAGTTTGGTTATTTTGGCTTTCTTCTCTTCCAACCTATGTTGCAAACGCATCACCTCTTTCTCCACAGCATACCCCTCCTCAGTTTTCTTCTTCTTTGCTTCCACAGCCGCTACCAATTCTTTCCTCAAATTCTCGTACTTTGTCATGAACTCTTCTTTCTGTTTGTTCATTGCTTCCATCACAGCCCCATTTTGATTTAGCAGATCCTGGATCACACTCATCATGTCAGCCGACTCCATCCCTTTTTCTTTCCTATTTGTCAAGCGAACCACCGTCCTCATATCGATTACCCATTTTTCCCGCTGCTCTTTGACGATCAAGTCGTCCGTATATTGCGGCACACCATCCTCTATCAACATTTGAGTGAGCATACCAGGGAAATAAAATTTTCCCCGCACCCTGGTTGCGCACTCCCGCATACTCCCCAGAATGATTCGTCCCAGATTTATCGTCTTTCCTGTCAATAAACAATACAACAACAGCATCCTTTCTACCGAAATGGAGCTGTCGTGAGTAGTAGGAAATATAGCATGTCGTACCAGATTAATCCAAACATTTGAATTAGCAGTTAAGTTTCTGGCTTGAAAGGTTCTTAGCATCAAACTGGCATGGGACTCCCAATCAGATATTGGCTTTCCTAAGACAACCACAACTTCAGCCAAATCATCATGAGTAGCATGTTGCAACAACCTGGAATATTCAGTCTTCTTTGGAGGTGACAGGTTTAGGTATCGGTTGATTCGTTTGGATGTCATGTTGATTGGGACACCCCTAACATGGAGTTTTGGGGATGAGTTCGCATAGAGTTCACAGTAAAACTCCCGATTAAGGCTGAGGTTGTAATGGGTGTACACTTGGCAAAGTTTCTCAAGTCCTTGGGAATCTATGACTTGGCTAATAAACTGATATTCTCGAAGGCTTTGTTCATCAAAACCCTTATCGGGTAAGCCTACTTTGGTTTGGAACTTAGACCATACCCTAAATGCGGCTTTGGAACTGAAACCGTGGTGTGGTTTCTGTGGTCTTGGTATAAATCCATCTCTCTCATCTGCCTCCCCTTTACTCTTCTTACCCTTCTTCTTAACAGACTGCTCATGCTGCATAGATGCTGCAGCATGGCAGTTGGTTTCCCCTGCTTTAGTTCTAGATGGCTCACCTTCTTCCATGTTTCTCCTAGTCTTCTTTCTAGGCTGTGTTGTGGTCTTGGTGGCATGAGTTTTTCCTAAAGCCTTTCTCTTCTTAGGTCTAAGGGTCGCAATCAACAATTCATCATTCGAATAGAACAAGCTCTCATTTAGGTCGGGCAACCTTTCTCCCCTACGTTCTTCATTTTCAACCAACCCAGCCCCTGTTTCTGTCATTTCCACCCCTGCATCTATGGTCACAGTTTCCACATTGTTCATTTTCTCCCTATTGGCCTCACTCTCATTTACCCCTTCCCCTGTTTTTTCTGTTTGAGTCACCCCCTCCACTGTGGTCGTTTTTTCTGTCTCAACAATGGTCTCAGTGGTGGTTGTTGGTCCCAGCTATGGATTAGCAATGGTAAACAAGCATTGTAGAAGGGGTTGAATACAATACACAAAATTTTTCACTTAATTAATTCTTTATTGATTTAAAATCAAGAATTACACATAGAAAACTTAAAGATTGTTGCGGAACAAAACAGATAAAATCTGCTTAAACAATCTAACACAAAGTCACACAGAGAATAAGAACAGTTGTAAAACACTTAGAAAACAAATGAACTTCTGAGAGAGAGTAATGCGCCAGCTCTTGAAAGCTTGAGAGAGTTTGTAAACTGGTAAGTTGCAAGGATGAAGATGATCTCCTTTTATAGTGCCTCATGCAATAAATGCAATGGACACTTGTCAAGGAGGGCTTGGAAGGCAGAACGGAAGCAGTCTTCTGAAAAGTGATTTTGTCTTTTCACTTTTGTCTTCAAGCGTTGACCTGCTTGTTGAAGCTGATGTTTCTTGAAGAAGATAAGAAGTCCAAAGAACCTTTTTCTGATCTTAGGATGATGTCTCTGTCAATGCAAGATATCCTGAATATATTCTGCAGATAAAGTTAATATACCTGCTAAAATTTCTTTGCCGAAGACTTCTTTGCCGAAGATGTTCCTAACATGTATTTTGCCTAACATGTTATCCTCTTCAAAGATCTTGCCGAAGATATTGTCTTCAAGATTTTGATCTTCTTCAAAGTTTTGCTTCTTCAAAATCTTGCCTAACATTTCATCTTCTTCAAAATTTTGCTTCTTCAAAATCTTGCCTAACATTTCATCTTCTTCAAAATTTTGCTTCTTCAAAATCTTCAAGTGACCTGGCTAAGACTTTAGGAAAAGTCTTCAAGTAGCAGCTTAATCTTTGGTTGGGAATTCTATCTTCAATCCGCTTTGAAGATATACTTCTACTTTGTTTCTTCGGTTGATCTTCGACTTCACCGAACATTTTTATACAATTAAACTGCTTGTAAAGAACCTAAAAATTATTCTAAGTATGAACTGTGAAATTGAGAGACTGAGGTCATCTTCAAATCTAAGTGACCCAACAATCTCCCCCTATTTGAGGATGACATCCATACTTAGAATCTGAGAAGTAAACACTGAATAATTCATTTTTGACCCTTGTTTACTCTTTTGGGTTCTTTTCACATAGTCCATTCTTTTTGGATTTTTTTATTATTTTTTATTATTTTATTTATTGTATCCGACATTTACAAGTAAAAAAAAATGGTAAAGTATACTGTACAAACTATTAACAAAAATGTACTTGTATTGAAAACTTGAAAGAGCAATAATCATAAGTTTACAAGTACATATCAAAAGCATATATAAAGATAATCAATTCATCCTTTTCTGTAGTTCAGCTAGGATGGCCTGTTGTAGTGGAGGGATTGCAGTTGTGTCAGGGGTAATGATAAGGATGGCTTCAAGGAAGATAGAGTCAGCCATAGATATCTCCTCATATCGGAAGAATTGTTGTGTGCCTTGGGCATTGTTGAAGAAAATGCCCCGATACGGTCTGTATAACACAGAAGGAGATTTTCTGGTGGGGACTGAAGGAGGCGTTAGGTTCAGGTTCTTGATATCAGGAAGAATTCCTATAGCAGCAAGATCTTGAAAGATGGTTTGGTGGAATTCTTTCCTAATCTTCTTTAGATTGTCAAGAAGTCCGCTGATATATATTTTTGCATCAACTAGGTTCGGACTTTTTGAATCTTTAAGACATTCAACAATTTCGTACCATTCTAACATACCATAAGAATCAAGGTCATGAAATCTTACCGGTGTGATGGAGTTGTCAGCCCGAGTAAGTATCACATAGACATCATGTGATTCTTTGTGAGTAGCTAGTTTGGCTTTGACAATTTTAGAGATACTGGTCCTTCCAAGTAACCTTTTCTTGCACCATGCAAACTTTTTGGAGAACTCAGATTGCTCCCCCTCAACTAGTGTACCTGCATTTTCAATGGTTTGCTCCCCCTGAGTTGGTGGATCTGGTTGTGCCGATTTGGATGGGTCAGAGGGACCAGGTGTTACAGAGGAACCCGGTCGGTCGCTGGTAAATTTGTTTGGGCTTTTCTCCCCCTCAGCGGCAGACAGGTAATAACGTTTCACCCATCCAGCAAAGGTGGTGAGTGTGCGAGCCTGATCTTCAGGAAGAGCATCCATCTTGTGGTGAAGAGATGTAAGAGAACTGAGGAGCTGAGAGTTGATGTCCTTTTGACTTTGAAGTTCAGATTGGAGCCTATGAACATCTTGGTCACGAGTATCTGAGGCAGCTTGCATGGCAGTCATGGATAGAGTGAGACTGGCATTTGAGGCTAGGAGAGACTGAACCTGAGATTGTAAGCTTGAGATGGAATCCTGGATGGATTCAAGTTTGCGTGCTACATATCTGGTTGAGGCTCCAATAAGTGGAGGACGACGAGGAGACGAAGACCTTGAAGATGAAGGAGAGGATGACACCACCAGCATATTAAGGATAGGATCGTCTGCAGGATCCCCAGAGAGTGGTAGAGTGGTGGATGAACCAGCAACATTAGAGCTTGAATGCTCAATTGAGTTGTCTTTGGAAGAAGACAACTTAACTTCTTCGGTGGCAGTTGCTGAGTGAGAAGGAGGATCACCTGGAGACTCTTCAACAAGAAAGTCAAGTAAACATGTAGGACCCGTAGGGGGTCGTGCAGAAACATCGATCGCAGAGCGATCGGGTGATAGGCCGTGCAGTGAGAAAGCAGTACCTTGGGCTGGAGAGAGACCCAAGTCATCTTCAACCACCAATAAGTTGGTAGAAGAAGGAGCAGTGTGGGTCCCCAAATTTTCAACCGCAGCCTGTTGGGAGGAGACGGAGGAGCTAGCTAAAGAGGTTAGCAGGTTCCCTGGGCCCGGTAGGGACAATTTCAACAGTTCCCGATTTTCGAGAATCGGTAGCTGGACGGTGTGGTTTGGCCCTTAAGGATGTCCTAAGTCTTTTCAGGGAAGACTCAGGAGGGGATTTGGAGTGCCTCCGCTTTGAAGAGGGTTTTATGACTGGGGAAGCCGCCGAAGGTTTGGTCGGCGGCAAAGTCATGGAAGAGAGTGCGGAGGTACCGGAAGCCTTAGATTTTTTTGAAGTGCTCGCCGGTATCACTCGGGAAGAGGGAGGAGGGTCCACTACATTGGAGGGATTTACGGACAGTTGAGAAGGTGGAGTGTCCGGATTATCCCCCCATTGTAGATTGGGAGAGTTAAGGATAGAAATCATACCTGGAAGAAGACCATTGTCAGTTGCCTTTGGTGGACGTTGAAGAATTGCCTTCGTGATGGTAGGTGCAAGAAAATCATAGGTGAACTTTGGGTTTGCCGACTTGCGATCAAGATCAAGTAATTTCCCCAGTTTATGTTCAATGAGGATGGAGAGGAATCGGGGGTAGGCAACATGTGGCCTTTTTGGAGGAGTCACAACTGCAACAATTTCATCAAAAAAATAGCGTGCAAAATCTATTTTTCTTTGAAACATAATGGCATGAGCAAGATTGGTGATATAGGAGGGGGATTGATCATGACCTCCAGTTTTGCGACTTAAGCAGAAAATAATATGAGTGAAGAAGAAATGCCATACCCCACCCATGTATTTGCGCAGGAAAGTGCCAGGGCTTTTGTACTTTGCATCGACGGTGTAGTTCATGGCTTGTACCACATCTTCATGTTCGTTGTCAAGCGGAAAAGGTGCATACGAATCGGAACTGTCAAGATGAAGAGCGGCACGGACATCTTCCACATCAAAGGTAAGATCATGATCACCGGTGTCCGAAAGAATGCACGCGGAAATGGTTTTGGGTTCACCATCATGCACAGAGCAAGTTAACCAAAAATTGCCAAGTAGCTTTTTGCTCATTTTGAGAGATTTGGAGAAGGCATAAAGTAGAGGGGTTTGTTGAAGAAAGTGAGAAATGGGTAAGTGATCGGGATAGTCTGGATCATTTTCAAATCTTGCAATATGATTGCAAGTCCTGAAGACAAGATCTTCATAGCATGTGGGAATGATGAATTTTGAAGATTTGGGGTTAGGATTGGGAGAAGAGGTAGACATGAGAGAAATTTGAAGAAGTGGAGATTTGAAGAAATGAGAAGGAAGGAGGTGTATTTATAGGAAGTAAGAGAGGGTAGAGGTAAGAAAAGGTATGATGGGTAATAAGATGAAAGGAAAGGTAGGAGAGGTAGAGGGGTAGGAAAAGGTTGAGTGTTTAGGTAATTGGGAGAAAGGTATGGGGAGTAGGGAAAAAGTAGGAGATAGAATGTAAGAGAATTTTGAATTAAAAAATTGGTGTGAAGGGTTTAGGAAAGGGGTAGCCGGGGGGGGGGGGGGGTTCGGGAAGGGGTAGGGGGGGTTCGGGAAGGGGGGTAGCGGCGGGGGGGGGGGGGGGTTCGGGAAGGGGTAGCGTCAGGGGGGGGGTTCGGGAAGGGGGGGGGTCGGGAAGGGGGGGGTCGGGAAGGGGGTAGCGGCAGGGGGGGTGGGTTCGGGAAGGGGGGGGTAGCGGTAGGGGGGGTGGGTTCGGGAAGGGGGGGTAGCGGTAGGGGGGTGGGGGGGTGTTGGGTGGTGAGTGTGTGAGGTGTATCTTAGTAGTTGGGTAGGATAGTTTGTGAGTTGAGATGTAGGCTATGAGGTTAAGGGAAGTTTATAGAAGAAAAGAGATGGTAAGGTGAAGGTAGAAAAAAAATAGATTGTGTTTGTAGAGGGTAGGTTGTTTTTCTTGAGATGGAAAAATGAGGGTGTGGATTGAAAGTAGAAATTGATAGGTAAATAGATGGGTGGTTAGGATGGAGATGACGTAGATTGAGAATGGTAAAAAGTAAGTGTTTAGTGTAGGAGGTAAAAGGGAAGGGTTGTGTTGGGATTGGTAAAAGTAGAAAAGAAAGGTAAAAAGAAATAGAAAAAAAACAATGGACTTTTCTTGTAACTGATAAAATAGTTCTCGAAATGTCTAACTGATAAAATAAACACAGATATATATATATTTTTTTTGATTTTTTTTGATTTTTTTTTTTGATTTTTTTTTTTGATTTTTCTATACATCTAAATTTAACATACCAAGTTCTCCTAGGAGAAATTTGAACCGAGGTTCTTCAAGAGGCTTTGTGAAGAGATCCGCCAGTTGAAGATCCGTGGGGATAAAGTGCAGTTCAATATCACCTTTGGAGATGTGATCTCTTATGAAGTGATACCGAATATCAATGTGCTTGGATCTGGAGTGAAGCACCGGATTATTTGCAATGGCAATTGCACTGGAGTTGTCACACAGTATTGGGACTTGAGAATAGATCTGATTGTAGTCCCTCAGTTGATTCTTCATCCACAGTATTTGAGCACAACAGCTACCAGCCGCAACATATTCAGCTTCAGCCGTGGAGGTGGAGACTGAGTGCTGCTTCTTGCTAGACCAACTAACAAGTTTACCACCAAGGAGTTGGCAGCTTCCAGTAGTGCTCTTTCTATCAATCTTTGATCCTGCAAAGTCAGAATCTGAATAACCCATTAGATCAAAACCTGAGTCTTTGGGATACCAAAGACCCAGATTCATGGTACCTTTCAGATACCGAAAGATGCGTTTAACCGCAGCCAAGTGAGATTCCTTAGGATTGGCTTGGTAACGCGCACACAGGCAAGTAGCAAACATAATATCAGGTCTACTAGCAGTAAGATAAAGAAGTGACCCAATCATTCCTCTAAACTTGGTGACATCAACAGACACACCATTAGGATCAGCATCAAGTTTTAGAGGTGGTGCCATAGGAGTTTTCATGGGAGAGCAGGTATCAAATTGAAACTTTTTCAAAAGATCACGAATGTATTTGCTTTGGTTTATAAAGATACCTTCAGAAGATTGTTTTACTTGGAGACCCAAGAAAAATGTTAGCTCCCCCATCATGCTCATCTCATATTGGCTCATCATGAGAGAGGCAAACTCATCACACAGTGATTCATTGGTGGCACCAAAAATGATGTCATCCACATAAACTTGAACAAGAATAAGATTACCTGATTTTTGCTTGATGAAAAGAGTGTTGTCAATCTTACCTCGAGTATAGTTGTTCTTCAGAAGAAAGTCAACTAGAGTGTCATACCAGGCACGAGGGGCTTGTTTAAGGCCATAGAGAGCCTTATCCAATCTGTACACATAGTCAGGATGAGAGGGATCTTCAAATCCAGGAGGTTGTTTCACATAGACTTCTTCAGCAAGCTCTCCATTTAGGAAGGCACTCTTGACATCCATCTGGAAGACTCTAAAGTTCTTGTATGCAGCATGAGCAAGGAAGATTCTGATTGCTTCAAGTCTAGCAACTGGAGCAAATGTTTCATCATGGTCAATTCCTTCTTCTTGCCTGTACCCTTGAGCAACCAGTCTGGCTTTATTTCTGATGACAGTGCCTTCTTCATCCATCTTGTTTCTGAAGATCCACTTGGTTCCGATAATTGTTTTTCTGGAAGGACGAGGAACCAATCTCTAGACCTTGTTCCTTTCAAACTGAGAGAGTTCTTCTTGCATGGCAGTGATCCAACATGGATCAGCTAGAGCTTCTTCAACCTTCTTTGGCTCTATAAGAGACAAAAAGTTTACATAGAGACAAATATTGCCTACTCCTCTTCTGGTTTGGACACCAGCCTGTTGATCACCAATTATTTGATCGATTGGATGATCCTTGGTCCATTTTATAGCAGGAGGCAAGGCTGGGGGATAGGAAGGTTGTGGATGAGAGGTGGAGGGTAGATCTTCAGGGGGATTGAATGAAGAAGTATGGGGTGGATTTGATGAAGAAGGAATATTTGAGGGACGAGAGAGAGTGGTGTTTTGAAGAGAATTTTGGTTTTGGGACGTTTGGATCGGCAGAGGATTTTCTTCTTGGTTTGAAGAAGGGTGTGAGGATGAGGAAGGATTATTATCTTGAGAGGTAGGATTTTGAGGAGAAGGTATGGGAATAGTTGGGTTAGGTGGAGAAGGAGAAGCATCACTAATGCAAGAGGTGATCCAACTATTTAATTCATCATCATCTGAGGAGAGAGATGATACCTTGAGGTCATCAAACTTGACATGTATTGATTCATCAATACATTTTCTCCGAAGGTTGTAGACCCTGTATGCTTTGGAGGTGAGAGAATAACCCATGAAGATGCCTTCATCTGCTTTAGGATCAAACTTCCCCAAGTTTTCTCTGTCATTCAAAATGTAGCAGACACACCCAAAGACATGAAGAAAACTGATGTTTGGTTTTCTACCATAAAAGACTTCATAGGGAGTCTTATTATGCCTTTTTACAATGATGGACCTATTCTGGGTAAAGCATGCAGTATTAATTGCTTCAGCCCAAAAGTAGGTCGGTAGGTGAGATTCACTCAGCATGGATCTGGCAGCTTCACACAGCGTCCTGTTCTTTCTCTCTACCACACCATTTTGTTGTGGAGTCCGAACAGCCGAAAAGTTCTGAGATATGCCCTTTTCATTGAAGAAGTCATCCAACACACTGTTTTTGAATTCAGTGTCGTTGTCACTTCTCACAGATCTCACCAGCTGCCCATTCATCACTTCAGATCTTTTGATGAACTTTATGATTTCTTCAGAAGCATCACTTTTGTACCTGAGAAAAAAATACCCAAGTATAGCGTGTAAATTCATCAATAATAACAAGAATGTACCTTCTTCCACCAAGGCTTGGAGTGCTGACTGGTCCACACAGATCCATGTGCAGCATCTGAAGAGGTTGAGAAATGGAGAAGCATTGCTTGGACTTGAATGAAGATTTTGTGAGCTTTCCCTTCTCACAAGCAGCACACAGCTTTTCTTTCACAAAGATCAGCTTTGGCATTCCAGATACGAGCTCTTTAGAGGAGAGAGAGTTCAAGGTTTTGAAGTTGAGGTGAGAGAGACGCTTGTGCCAGAGCCAACTGATTTTAGCAGAGTTTTCAGAGACAAAGCAGATGTTTGTTTCAGAAGATGAACTCTGTCCCATGTCTATTACATAGACATTTTCTTTTCGGTACCCGGAAAGTACAGCTTTCATGTCTTTGTCAACCACCGTGCAAATGGATAGTTCAAAGATTACTTTATAACCGAGATCACACAGCTGGCTTATGCTCAAGAGGTTGTGCATCAAGCCTTCAACGTACGCTACTTTATTAAAGGTGACAGAACCATTGGAGAGAGTTCCGTAGCCTTTAGTGCTGCCACGAGAATTATCGCCAAATATAACAGATGGACCTTTAGCCGACACGAAGTTAACAAGAAGAGATATGTTTCCAGTCATATGACGTGAACATCCACTATCCAGATACCAGATCTGTTGATGTCCATAAACCTGCAGTCACAGAAGAATTAGTTCTTTGGTACCCATTTGGATATGGGTCCTTTTGGGTGAGAAGAAGAAACAGAGAGATCTTTAGATGAGTTCCTGTCCATTCTCTCAAGAGGACAATCTTTAGCCATATGAAAAGTGTCACCACAGTTATAGCATTTTCTATAGATAAAAACCTTTTTAACATTATTACCACTGTCCTTGTTTTGACCTTTCGCATTGATTTTTATGATCTTGGCCGAAGAGGATGAGCCAAGAGGTGTGGTTCCTAGGATTCCTTTGTAAGGTATGAGGGTTGGTGAGTGACAGGATTCTTTGGAATCTGACTTTTTCAAAAGCACGGATCGAGGAATGGGAAAGATGGAAGAGTTACCAGAATATTTCTTTGGAGTTTTTCTTTTGGGATGGAACTCGACGACTGATTTTCCTTTGTCAGAAGTGGAAAATCTGTTTTGAAGAGGTTGAGGTTCTCTCTTTAGGATCTTTGAAGGCTTAGGTTCAGAGGAAGAGGCTTCATCTATGTGTAGGGATTTCATTATCTCATGAACAGGTTGAGGAGGGTCATTAGAGCCTTGGGCTTCTTCAACTTTAGAAGTTGAGGCATCACCTTTAGCTTTTATGAACATCCCAAGCTTTAAGGCTTCAGAAGGATCAACAGAGTTCATTGAATGAGTATCACTTGAGTGGAGTTCAGAGGACTCATTGAGTGGAGGAGGCACAAGGGAAGTAGAAGCATGAACAGTTGAGGAAGAGTCAATGTCCATTTTGCCAAAGCCAAGACCAGATTTGTCACCACAGTTCATTTGGTCTTTAAAAATCTTTTCTAAATTTTTAGAAGAGTTAGTCCACTTTTTCACAGTTTCTTGTTCCTCTTTAAGTCTTTTGAACAACTTATTTTTCTCTTTAGCAAGTGTGAAGTTTATGGTTTTCAGATCTTCAAGCTCAGCTTTGATTTTGTCAAAATGTTTTAGTTGAGAAAGACAGATTTGAAGTTGAGAGGAAAGAGATTTTATCTGAGCATTTGCCTTTTTCTTAGCATCTTTAGCATCATGGAAGTCAACAGTTAAAGAGTCAAATGCTTCAATCTTTTCAGCATCAGTAAGAGAGTGAAAGGGATGTACCTGAGTGGATGAGGAAGAGCATCCTGTCGAGACTAGAGCAAGAGTGGAAGGAGTTTCCTCACAGTCATTGATGTCATCAATCTTTGCCATGAAACAAATATTGGCCATGTCCTTATCACTGTCAGATGTGGGTTCATCTACCAAGTCATGATACTCAGCCAGCAGACCCGTTCCCTTTTGGAAAGAAGTTCATTTCTCTCCTTTTCTCTTTTGTATTTAGCCTTGTACTTTTCAGCACGGTCAGAGTTCACAGAGGAACTAGGTTGGCCAGATCTTTGAGAAGAGGAGTGATTTGAATCGAGTCTGGATCTGTTAGATTTTGAAAAGGGACGACTGGATAAAGAGTTCTTTGATTTTTCAGAAAGCTTGCTTCTGCATTCAGAGGCAAAGTGACCTTTCTTCCCACATTTAAAGCATTCCTCAGTTGATTTATCAGTTGAAGAGTGCTTGGGGAAATTTTGAGAAGA
This sequence comes from Saussurea involucrata, assembly GCA_033807775.1. NCBI lineage: Eukaryota > Viridiplantae > Streptophyta > Magnoliopsida > Asterales > Asteraceae > Saussurea > Saussurea involucrata. Next base: position 7,832,680 of record CM066325.1, on the reverse strand, counting down.
TTTTCTAGAAAATTTAGATTTACTAGAAGAGAAACGGGATCTAGGTTTAGAGTAACCTGCCAGCATGGCTATGCCATCTATCAGTTGGTCAACGGGGGTTTCCTCACCTTCATCATCAGCATCACTAAGATATGCCTCCGAATGATCATTGGTATCTTCCTGACTATCATGGTCAGAATCAGAGGGATATGTAATTCTAGGAATGCACACAGATCTTTTGGAAGAGTCACTCACAAGAGCTAGGGAAGAGCTTTTGATATCTTTAATGACAGACTTCCTTTGGAGCTTGGTTTGCTCAAAGTTAAAGAGAGTACCATAAAGAGCTGTGAGAGGCATATGATCAAGATCCTTGGTTGTCTTAATGCATGTGCAGATGTTTTCCCAGAACTCAGGAAGACAATCCATAAATTTGCATAAGACTTCCTCATTGTCATAAATGCGACCCAACAGCTTAAGATCATTAAGCAGGCTGTTAAAACGGTTATAGTAGTCAGAAAGCGATTCTCCTTTTTCATGAGCAAACAGTTCATATTTTCTAACAAGAGCGATTTTTCTGCTCTTTTTCACTTCAGAAGTTCCTTCATAAAGAACACACAGAGTAGACCACATTTCTTTAGCAGTAGAAAAGTTTACAAGAGAGTGATAAACTTCATCGGGCAAAGAGAGGGCAATGATGGCTCTGACTTTAGTGTCAAGAGCTACAAGACGCTTGTCTTCATCAGTGTACTTACTGGGGTCCTTTACAATGTATCTCCCATTAGCTGGTGTTCGTTCTTCCTCATCAGAAGAAGAATCGTCACCATCCTCATCTTTATTTTTGGCATTATAACGATCCCAAACTCTTGGGACAATAGGTCCTTCATGGAGTATAGTAGGATATCTGCTGTCAACTCCTTCTAGAAAGAGCATCATACGACTTTTCCACAAAGAGAAGTTATTGGGGTTAAACTTTGGTGGTTTGGCTATGGAGCCATTGTCGTATGATCCAGCATTAGCAGTAGAGTTTTGAGAAGAAACATTGTTCAAGGTAGAAGATGAAGCCATTGCAGATCAGATCAAGTTTATTAGATTAAACTGACCTGCTCTGATACCACTTGTTGGTCCCAGCTATGGATTAGCAATGGTAAACAAGTATTGTAGAAGGGGGGGTTGAATACAATACACAAAATTTTTCACTTAATTAATTCTTTATTGATTTAAAATCAAGAATTACACATAGAAAACTTAAAAATTGTTGCGGAACAAAACATATAAAATCTGCTTAAACAATCTAACACAAAGTCACACAGAGAATAAGAACAGTTGTAAAACACTTAGAAAACAAATGAACTTCTGAGAGAGAGTAATGCGCCAGCTCTTGAAAGCTTGAGAGAGTTTGTAAACTGGTAAGTTGCAAGGATGAAGATGATCTCCTTTTATAGTGCCTCATGCAATAAATGCAATGGACACTTGTCAAGGAGGGCTTGGAAGGCAGAACGGAAGCAGTCTTCTGAAAAGTGATTTTGTCTTTTCACTTTTGTCTTCAAGCGTTGACCTGCTTGTTGAAGCTGATGTTTCTTGAAGAAGATAAGAAGTCCAAAGAACCTTTTTCTGATCTTAGGATGATGTCTCTGTCAATGCAAGATATCCTGAATATATTCTGCAGATAAAGTTAATATACCTGCTAAAATTTCTTTGCCGAAGACTTCTTTGCCGAAGATGTTCCTAACATGTATTTTGCCTAACATGTTATCCTCTTCAAAGATCTTGCCGGAGATATTGTCTTCAAGATTTTGATCTTCTTCAAAGTTTTGCTTCTTCAAAATCTTGCCTAACATTTCATCTTCTTCAAAATTTTGCTTCTTCAAAATCTTCAAGTGACCTGGCTAAGACTTTAGGAAAAGTCTTCAAGTAGCAGCTTAATCTTTGGTTGAGAATTCTATCTTCAATCCGCTTTGAAGATATACTTCTACTTTGTTTCTTCGGTTGATCTTCGACTTCACCGAACATTTTTATACAATTAAACTGCTTGTAAAGAACCTAAAAATTATTCTAAGTATGAACTGTGAAATTGAGAGACTGAGGTCATCTTCAAATCTAAGTGACCCAACAGTGGTGGTATTTTCAGGATTTGCATCAAAGAAAGAGTCCATTGGTCCATTTTTTGAAAAGAGTTGGGTGTTTACCATGGTGGACACAACGGGTCTGTCATAATCACTATCTGAACAAGAAGTGATTTGACCCTCTTCCCTTGTATTGTTAGAGTTGGTTTCAGCATTAGGAGTTTTAGAATGTACCTCTTTAGAGTGAAGCACCAAAGCCATGGTGCTTGAAGGTTGTTCTGTGGTTGTCGTTACGACTCCAGGAAGCTCGGCGGTGGTGGTTTTTTCGATTTCACCAGGTTTCACAACGATGGTTTTGGTTCCAGCAAGTTCCTCCGTCGACTTTTTTGCTTCAGAACGTTCAGCGACGTCGGTCGCTATTCCGGCGGGTTCATCGGTGTTGGTTGCGGCTTTAGAGGCTCCTCTCACGAGTGCATGCTTTTTCTTTCTCAACATCTCGGTTAGTTTCATCGGAGTGGTGGATTGATCCTCGAGCATCACAGTTACTGGTGGTCGAGTGGTGGTGGCCGGAGGCCGAACCACAGCCTTATTGCGTCCGCTCCTCCGAACAGGGCGATTCTCGTCCACATTAGGGTTTCTCGGCGCAGCCCTCTTGACTCGAGCCATTGAAATCGATCGAGAAGACGAGATTTCAGGTGGGTTTATGGTGTTCTTGATGATGGATTTTGATAGCAAAAGCAGAGAGAAGAGAGTGAGAGTAAGATACGGTTTAGAGAGAGAGGGGGTAATGATGGAAGTTGAAAGGATGGCAAGAGAGAGTATTGTACTTATCAGCTATTAGAAGAGTGTTTCAAGGTGTTTTACAGCTGTAATTTAGGGAAAAGGCTCTTTACACACTGGGTAAAGGTTAAGGTTGTACAAGATGGAGACATCAGTATGTACGATGAGCTCAAGCTATAAAAATAGCTTATGACGCCTTCTCTTTTTTAAAATTTGAACTAAAGTTCCCATTATACCCCTGATAATTCCCATATGACAATTGTTATTCCAGACTCGTCCAAAAATTACTTTTGATCTTTTTTTCTTGATGGCCCTCTTTCTTTCACTTTATCTGCACACTAACGAACACATTAAATGCAAGTAATACAGAATCTTATCCTAAGACATTAAAATAATATGTACAAAGGTTTTGGAACTTTAAGATAGTTCCCATCTTTTGTCTGAACTTTTTAGCGCAAGGAGATCACCTCCACAGAATAATTCTGTGGAGATGCTGCAGCATCATGGTATAGCTTTACTCTCTGACCATTTACTTTGAACACATTGTTGTCTTCCGGGTTAACTAGGTCTACGGTCCCATACGGATAAACTTTGTGGATTACAAATAGGCCTGACCATCTAGACTTTAGTTTACCAGGAAACAATTTCAGCCTGGAATTGAATAACAGACATTTCTGACCGGCTTTCAACTCTCGGTGTTTAATTCTATTATCATGCCATTTTTTGGTTTTCTCTTTATAGAGCTTGGCATTCTCATAGGACATGTTCCTATGTTCCTCTAGTTCACAGAGTTGTAGCTTTCTTTTGTTACCAGCCTCATCTAAGTTCATGTTCATTTCTTTTATAGCCCAGTATGCTTTGTGTTCTAACTCTAAAGGGAGGTGACAAGCTTTTCCAAAGACTAACTTGTATGGGGACATACCTAAAGGTGTTTTGAAAGCAGTCCTGTATGCCCATAAAGCATCATCTAACTTGAAAGCCCAGTCTTTTCTATTTGGCTTGACGACCTTTTCAAGAATCCCTTTAATTTCCCTGTTTGAGAGTTCAGCTAAACCATTTGTTTGTGGATGATAAGCAGTGGCAACTCTGTGTTTCACATTGTATTTTTCAAGAACTTTACTCAACAAATTGTTTATAAAATGGGTACCCTCATCACTAATTAGTGCACGGGGGTACCAAACTTTGTAAAAATTTGTTTTTGTAAGAACTTAACAACAATTTTTTGCATCACTTGAAACACATGCCATTGCCTCAACCCATTTTGACACATAATCAACAGCAACAAGAATGTATTGGCAATTGTTTGATGGTGGGAATGGACCCATAAAATCAATTCCCCACACATCAAACAATTCAACTTCCAAGATCCCATTTAAAGGCATTTCATTTCTTTGAGAAATGGAACCACTTCTTTGGCATTCATTACACCTTTGTGCAAAGTTATGGGCATCTTTGAAGAGAGTTGGCCAATAAAAACCTGATTGAAGAACTTTAGCTGCTGTTCTTTGGCCTCCAAAATGTCCTCCATAAGCTGATTGGTGGCAATGTTGCAAAATTGCTACCACTTCTGCTTCAGGGATGCACCTTCTCAGTATTTGATCTGCACCAAGTTTAAACAAAAAAGGATCATCCCATATATAGAATTTACAATCATGGAGAAATTTCTTCAGCATATGGTGAGTATAATCAGAGGGTTTGATGCCACAAGCCAAATAATTAGCTATGTCAGCAAACCATGGCAGTTGAGTTTGCACCATAAGGATCTTTTCATCAGGGAAGGTTTCTATGATGTCTCCTCCTTCCCTGCTTTCAACTAACTTTTCTAACCTAGATAGGTGATCAGCCACTTGGTTCTCCACTCCTTTCCTATCAACAATTTCCAGGTCAAACTCTTGCAATAACAAAACCCATCTTATTAGCCTTGGTTTTGCATCTTTCTTTGAAATAAGATATTTAATGGCAGCATGGTCAGTGTGAACAATGACCTTAGCTCCCATTAAATATGATATAAAATTTTCAAATGCAAAAACCACTGCTAACAATTCTTTCTCAGTTGTTGTGTAATTAATTTGAGCTTCATTAAGGGTTTTGCTAGCATAATAGATGGAATGAAAAATCTTTTCTTTTCTTTGACCCAAAACTGCACCAACAGCCCAATCACTTGTATCACACATGATTTCAAAAGGTTTATCCCATTCAGGAGCAACAACCACTGGAGCAGTTACCAAAGCTTTCTTTAAAGTAAGGAATGCATTTCTGCAATCCTCATTGAAATCAAATTTTTGGTCTTGCTGTAATAATAGACATAAAGGTTTTGAAATCTTTGAAAAATCTTTTATGAAACGTCTATAAAAACCAGCATGACCAAGAAAGCTTCTGATTCCTTTAACAGTGGTTGGTTCAGGTAGTTTTTCAATAACTTCAAGTTTAGCTTTGTCTACCTCAACTCCTCTTTTTGAAATTAAATGACCAAGGACAATCCCTTCTGTAACCATGAAATGACATTTTTCCCAGTTGAGAACCAAGTCAGTTTCCTCACACCTTTTAAGACTTTGTTTTAGATTTTCCAAACAATGATCAAATGATGAACCATAAACTGAGAAATCATCCATAAATATTTCAATGGACTTTTCAAGCATGTCAGAAAATATGGACATCATGCATCTTTGGAAAGTAGCAGGAGCATTGCAAAGTCCAAAAGGCATTCTCTTAAAGGCAAAAGTGCCAAAAGGACAAGTGAAGGTAGTCTTATCTTGGTCTTCCGGTGCTATGGCTATCTAGTTGTAACCTGAGTATCCATCCAAGAAGCAGTAAAACTCTTTTCCAGCCAACCTGTCCAACATTTGATCAACAAAAGGTAAAGGAAAATGATCTTTTTGAGTAGCATTGTTTAGTCTACGGTAGTCCATGTAAATTCTCCATCCGGAGACTATTCTAGCTGGGATGAGTTCATTCTTGTCATTGGAAATGACAGTGATCCCTCCCTTCTTAGGCACACATTGGACTGGACTAACCCAAGAACTACTGGCTATTGGGAAAATAATTCCTGCATCTAACCATTTTAAAATCTCCTTTTTTACTACCTCTTTCATGACAGGGTTCAGCCTTCTTTGAGGTTCTATGGACTTGAAGTTCTTTTCTTCTATGATGATCTTATGTTGACAAATGGAAGGACTAATCCCCCTAAGGTCAGCAATGGTCCATCCTATGGCTTTGGTGTGCAACTTCAACATATCCACTAACTTCTTTTCCTGATGCAATTCTAGGGTAGCTGATATAATAACAGGTAATTTGTCTTCTTTTCCTAGAAAGGCATATTTCAGGTGAGATGGAAGTTTCTTCAACTCCAGGTCAGGTGGTGAAACTATGGAAGGTACGACTGATTTTTGCTCACTATTTTCCAACAGCTCAAATGCTGCAGCAACCAAAGGGACAGTCTCCTTCTCTATTGGACTTTCATCATCACCATCATCATCATATTCCTCAATTTCTTCCCCATCCTCCTCTTCTATCCTATAGGTCTGGTTGACTTCTTCCTCATGACACAATGACTCAATGGTACTTAGGCTTGAACAGTCTTCCATATCATCAGGGTACTTTAAAGAATTGAAAACATTAAATGTGACTTTTTGGTCTTGAAGCCTCATGGTCAACTCTCCTTTCTGGACATCTATCAAAGTTCTACCCGTGGCTAAGAAAGGTCTTCCCAAAAGAATGGGAATATCTTTGTCAGCCTCAAAGTCTAAAATGATAAAATCAGCCGAAAAAATGAATTTGTCAACTTGGACTAGCACATCTTCAATCTTACCCTTTGGATAGGCAATGGTCTTATCTGCTAAAATGAGTGTGACTGTGGTAGGTCTAGCTTCTCCTATGCCTAAACTTTTGAAAATTGACAAAGGCATGAGATTGACACTGGCACCTAAATCACACAAAGCCTGTCCAACTTCTTTCCCACCTATTGAACAAGGAATGGTGAAACTCCCTGGGTCTTTTTGCTTAGGGGGTATTTTGTTGGAAAACAGAGCACTGCAACCTTCAGTGAGGGCAACAGTCTCATACTCAGTCAACTTCTTTTTCTTACTCAAAATGTCCTTAAGGAACTTAGCATAATTGGGCATCTGCTCGATTGCTTCAACAAGAGGTATGTTGATGTGCAATTGTTTGAAAACATCCAAAAAAAATTAAATTGCAGTTCCTCTTTCTCATTCCTCATCCTTTGGGGATAAGGGATGTAAGGGGGAACCGGTTTGACAACAGCTTGGTTTGATGGTTTTGAGCAAGATGGGTCCAATATGCTTTTGGTGTTGGTCATGTTGGCTGGACTTGAACTAGTGATCTTAGGGTCTTGGTCTTCTTTTTGATTTGGAATAACCCGAATCTCTGGAGTAGGATTGGTTTTGGATAATTTATCAAACTCTGTTTTGGTCGAAGGGCCAAATTCCTTCTCCACAGTTTCCGGTAATTCTTTTCCACTCCTAAGAGTCACAGCCTTCACATGTTCCTTTCCTGGGGCCTTTGGGATTTCAGTATTACTAGGCAAAGTTCCTGAGGCCCTAGTACTTTGATTTAAAGCGAGTTGACTGACTTGAGTTTCAAGATTTCTGATTGAAGCTTGAGTTTGGGTCATAAACCCTTTCATGATTGCTTCCAAAGAAAGATTTGAATCATCATGTGGAGGTGCATGATTTTGGTTTTGAAAAGGTGGTTGATTGTTTTGAAAACCTTGGTTGCGGTTATTCTGATGATGATTGCCTTGAAAATTTCCTTTGTAATGGTTTTGAGAACTGCTTGCTTGATTTTGAAAATTAGAGTTCCCTTGTGGCTTTTGTGCAGGTGGATTTAAACATGGACTGTTCCAAGAGAAGTTTGGGTGTTGCTTCCAACTGGCATTGTATGTGTTGGAGTGAGGACTAGGTCGGTTTTGAACATAATTTACAGATTCAGAATTATGAGGACAATGTTCATAAGAGTGTTCCTCACCACAACATACACATTGCACAGAAAGGACAGGTGCATGATTTTTAGTGACAGCCGGCTGTGTTCCTTGACCTGAAGTGATGTTTTTAAGCATATTAGTCATGGAAGCAAGCTGAGCTGTCAATGCAGTGTATGCATCAATTTCATGCAACCCAACAGTCTTCTTTTGAGTTGAAGTTTGAGCTCTTGGATCAGCCCATTGTCCATTGTTTGCTGAAATCTTTTCAAGAATTTCATACCCGGTATTATAGGTGTTAAAGGTAAAGGCCCCTCCTGAAGTCGCATCGAGCATTTGTTTTGCATTGGAATCAAGTCCATTGTAAAATGTCTCAAGTTGAATACAGTAGGGAATGCCATGGTGAGGGCATTTCCTTAATAATTCTTTAAACCTTTCCCAAGCATCGGGAATTGCTTCATCGTCCATTTGTTTAAACATGCAAATTTCGTTTCTGGACTTAGCATTACGGGTAGGTGGAAAATACTTTCTCAAAAAAATTTCAGCCATATCACCCCAAGATGGTATTGAACCTGGTGTTAATGAATTGAACCATACTCTTGCCTTATCCCTTAAAGAAAATGGGAACAACGTAAGCCTTAAGGCTTCCGGTGAAACTCCCGGGATTAGAAAAACATTGGTGATCTCCATAAAAGATTTTAAATGGGAATGGGGATCCTCCGATGGTAATCCGGCAAATTGACCATTGGCTTGCAACATATGAAACATGATGGGTTTTGGTTCAAAATGTAAAGTATCTAATTGTGGCCTAACAATCCCAGAATTTAATTGCTCAAAATTTGGGATTGCGTAGTCCACAATTCTTCCATATTTCGAGTTTGCAAGATCAATGATATTAAGTGGTTCAACATTACCAATAGATCCATCATCATCTCCTTCCTCATTGTTATGATTGTGATGTGGTGGATTTTGTTGAAATGGGTGAAACGGTGGATTACCAAAAAGTGGTGGATTACCGAAAAGTGGTGGATTTTGATGATTATTTACAAAGATTGGCGGAGGCCGAACTGGATTTTCTAAAGGTGGTCTCAAGGGATTTTCCAAAGGCGGCCGAATGGGATTTTCTAAAGGTGGTGGATTTGGTGGTCTATTTTCAAAACCGGGTGGGGGGCCGTCCATATTGAGAGAGTTTGATGTTCTTTGAATTCTTCTTCTTTGATGAAAAGTTCTCTCAATATCCGGATCTAACTCGAAAAGTTCCCCACGTGATATTCTTGGCATACACCACTTTCAGAAAATCTTTAAAATACCCAACGGTGCTTAGAAAAATCAAATCTTTTAAAATACTTTTATAGACTTTTAGCTTACCAATCCCCGGCAACGGCGCCAAAAACTTGGTGAGAGCATGCTTTGAATACACCTATAGACGTGTGCTAATAGAACCAACAAGCAAGTATACTTATACGGAACTATGCCGTCTCTCAAGTAATAAAGTGGTAAAATACCGAATATCGTCCCACAGAGATTGGAGTTAAAATTGCCATTGAAGTATGATGAAAGAAATGATTTCAGATGACGATTTGGAAGAAAATATATTTGGTTGGTTGGTTGATGATTATCACAGATTCTAATTAACAATAATGAAAGAGAAGCAAGGGTGTAAGACTCGTGATGATACGTTAAACCAAATTCCAGTAGACTAATGCTGCAGGGATGCTGCAACATAACAGTGACAAAAACTAGTTTTATTATCTACTTTGAGACACGTTCCTCTCGGACTCTCACCATCCCATGATTCCAGTAGCAGTCAGCAATCTCATCTCTGAGTAGAACCAAAGGTAAAGGAATGATGGAATGGAGTTCTCAAAGTATACGGCAAAACAAATTCTCTTTGTTAAAAGTTACTCTCTCGATATAACCCCCGTACCTCCCAAGTTTGTGTAATCCTAAATAGCTTATCTCTAAGTCTACTCCATTTTAACCCTTTGAGAAAAAGATAACTTATCAAGAATGAATCATTTTAGAAAACAAAAGTAACAACTCTCGTTGCAAGTAACTCTCTCGATATTACCCCTTATGTCATCCAAATTGATGTGCTATTCAATGGCCTATCTCTAGGTCCATGACACTTTAACACTATCAAAGTGATCAATTTGTCAAGGGATTGTATTATCTTGATAGAACTTGGGTTGGAATAATAAAACATCATTTTTGCCACAAAAATGCCTACTTTCCTTTGGTTAACATATCACCCTTTGCCTCACACCCAAGCTTTTATGCTTAGCTACTCATGACAATAAATATAAGAAAGCAAATGTAAAAGACTTGGAATGTAAACATGATGCTAGAATGTAAATAACCTGGAAATGTAAATGGCTATAACTAATGTGACAAGAAAATAAATTACAAGTAAGTAAAATGACAAGAATATAAAGCGGAAAATAAATACAATAATGCAGAATACTGGAATGAAGTGCAGAAAATTAAAGACGTAAAGTAATTAACAATATTAGAGACGAACAATGGAATTAAGGAAAGCAAATCAAAACAATCAGCTTGGTGCTTCGGAGGTTGCTGCAAGCATTCATCTGGGTAGAAGGAGATCTTAAGAAGAAATGAAGAACAGTAAGAACACTAAGAACAAGAAGAATGTTTCTGAAGATGATTGGAATTAAAGAGAGAAATGGTACTGATTTAAGATCAGTCCAAGTGGTGTAATATTAAATGACCCCAAGCCCCCTATTTATAGTACCAATAGAGGGGCCAAAAGTGTAACAATTAACTAATCCCATTAGGTTACATTAACTAAGTTATGCAGAAAGGTAACTAGAAAGTACACAAAAGAGTTCAATTGTAACTAGAGTGTTTAGCCAGCTGCTGATAATGTAAGGACCATTAGAACAAAAGAAATTCCATTGGACAAAAGATTAGCTGCTTCCACTCCATTTTATCCATCCGCCCATTCTTCTTCTTCAAAAGCGTCAGATTCATGCTCCAGCCATGCTGCAGCACTTGCCTGTGATAAACAAGGATTTGCGATTTGTACCAAACATTAGCCATTCACCCTAAATAGTACAAGTAAACCACAAACCTTAGCTCCAATCTATTAAAAGAGAAAAGAAGTAAAAAGATGACTCAAGTTGGGTTTTTAAAGCGCAAAAATCTACAAAAAGACTAAAAAGGAAGTGCGTAAATACTCAAAATTGAGCACTTATCAGTTACGAAGTAAGATCTTTTCAATCTCAAACAATGTCAAGTTTTTGACTTGATTATCATTAAGGGATAAACCTGTAACATATATAATATAAATGTTAAACAATCATAACATAGAAAAAATAACTGAAAAATATTTAAGAAAGAAAATTATATTTAAAAAATAATAAAACAATAAATTGGTTCGTAATTAAATAATAATTGTAAAATACCTAAATAGATAATTAACATACCTGGAGACTTTAGTGCAATTCGTTGATTGTAAAGAATCCCATCTGCCGAGTATTGCCATGTTTTTTACCAAACAAATTCAGGTCTAGACAGACTATTTGAAATCAGCATGGTTGCAAATAAAGACCGTAGATAAAAACCAGAACCGGTTAAACTTGCTTCTTCAATGGCATCAACATATTCCCTATCGTCATCTAAAAGCCCAATAGCATAACATGCATCTCTAAAAGTAGGAAATATATCTCCATTTACTGTACGAATGTCTTCGAATGATTTAGGACCTTTGATTTTATTCAAAAGAATTCTTAAATAATATGTTTCACCAAGAGCAGGAGAAACTGAATGAATTCTTCCAATTGAAAAGCCTTTTTTCCTTTGATCCCAACGTCGCTCTTCAGTTTCCACACAAACTTTGTAGGGAATTCAACATAAGTAAGTTTTTGTGCTTCTGCGTAAAGTTCATTACACTTCATCCATGCTAAGAACATTGAAGACGCCACAGAAGTTTTGTTTATGACATTTTCAATATCATCTTCAGCACCAAAAACGACTTGTTGTTGTCCAGGAAGATGGAAAGGAAGCCTCAAAACAGAAGGTTTCCTGTAATGAACATCATACCCAAATATACGTCAAGAAGCTTCACATGCAGATACATATCTACAGTCATAATATTCCTTTATTTCTTCAACGGAATTATTATTATCTTCTTAATTACTGTTTTCTACAACCGCAACAGTAGCTCTATCCGGACCCTTGTTGATATATTTGAACAAATATTTTATAGAAGAAGCCTGATTGCACCACTCAACATTAATGTGTGCCTGATATCTTTTCAAAAGATATTTGTTATAAGCAATAACATTTCTGTTATCTAATTTAACACCTAACTTTTCAACAAAACGTCCATCATTTCGTCTGCGGTATAGAGGAAAACCATTACCATCAATGGAAGTGTGTTCAGAAAACTTTTTTGGATAATTTTTTGAACACTTTCTATCAATCATGCAGGGACAGTTAATGTTTTCTTCACCACAAGGACCATGGATCATGAACTCCTTCACAAGTGAGTACAAATCTGGATCTTCGTCTTTGTCTGGGATCTCAGCTGAAATAATCGGATCAATTTGTTCAAAAGTAGGTAGCTTGAAATCAGAGTGCATAAATAGACATATATGACTATGAGGCAATCCATGCTTCTGAAACTCCACTATATAAACAACTACACAAAAAGTGAAATTTGAAATTAATAAAGATAAACTATTAGTATTAACCTTTTGTTAAAATTATAATCATAAATGTAACATACCTGCCTGAACCTTACCGAATAATGCACTGTGTTTCAACTCTTTAATAAGTGTATCAAGCTTCATCTTAAATAAGTATGGATATGTACGTATGTATCAAAAAATATTCAATATTGGGCTTATTTCGAAGGTATTGACGAAACGATTACAATGGTATAATTTGTAAAAAATAGAAATGTTTTTAATGCATTTTAGTTCATATACATTATTTATGTTTATATGATAAGAGTCTAAAATGAAAAAAAAATGGATTAAAAGTAAACTACATAAATTATAAGGGTAGTAAATGTAAGGTATAAATTAAAAAAATTTAATTAAGGAGAGATTTAAGAAGGAGTGAATGTGGCTGTACTAATTGAACCTATAATGTAAAGGCGTCCAGATACATGTTTAGGCGGGAAAACAATAAAGTCGGCTCACCAGACGACGACACGTGTCAATGTAGTTACTTATTTATTATATGTATAGACAGGGAAATTAATTAAAATACCCTAAGTTTGACTTTGACTTACCAAAATACCCTAAATCTCGTTCACTTTGCCAAAATGCCACAAAAATCCGCGATGGGGCCCGCGATCACGGGCCTACGTGGCACCCAGGTTCGGGCAAAATGTCCCGCGGAGCCCCCCAACTATGGCCGCGGTGACAAGTTTGGTCCCTGCGGCCCGCGGAGGTTGCCCGCGATAGGCCAAAAAATTACATTTTTGGTCCTTTTTGTTTTCTTTGGTCGCAAACACAGCTCAGTAAGCACGAGATTTTGGAGCTGCATTCGTGTCCGCAGGTCGCGCTCGCACACAAGTTCGACGATATATATATATATGGTTTTTAGGGAACTTTGGACAAATTTAAATATATATATGTAGTATATATAATTAACTGTTAGTGGGTTTATGTTCTCCTATATGAGAGCTTCGAAACGATATATAAAGCGTCCAAAACGGAGTATGTGTGAATGTGATATCGATACTCAAAGTTGAGTAATTGGATGAAATTAGCAAAAACCAAGTTGGGTGTGGGAAGGTGTCCCACATAGGAAGAGAGAGTAAACTTTCTTTGGTTTATAACCAAAGAAGTGTGAGGAGTTGACAAGCTCCTTGCATGGTTTTACTCTAACTCCTATCCGCGTGCAGGGGGGGTGGGTGCCGATTGACGATTTCGTAAGCTAAAATCGTCGAACTTGTGTTCGAGCGCGACCTGCGGACACGAATGCAGCTCCAAAATCTCGTGCGTACTGAGCTGTGTTTGCGACCAAAGAAAACAAAAAGGACCAAAAATGTAATTTTTTGGCCCATCGCGGGCAACCTCCGCGGGCCGCAGGGACCAAACTTGTCATCGTGGCCATAGTTGGGGGGCTCCGCATGACATTTTGCCCAAACCTGGGTGCCACATAGGCCCTAGCCCGCGATCGCGGGCCCCATCGAGGATTTTTGTGGCATTTTGACAAAGTGAACGAGATTTAGGGTATTTTGGTAAGTTAAAGTCAAACTTATGGTATTTTAATTAATTTCCCATATATATATATAATCAGTAAAAATAAAAATGAATAAATAATTTTTTAAGTAAATTATGGATTTGGTTAATGTGGTTTATACTTTTAGCTTATAGGGTCAGGTTCAAGAGAAAACCGGAAAACCATCAAAATACGGAGGAAAAAGTATATCAATATGGATGTCAAATTAACGAGAAAAATATGATCGTTTATTTGGTGTAATTATTTCATTCGAATTTTGTTTATTTTTCGTATTTTTTCGAATAAAAAATAGTGGGGGTGAGGTTTTTTAATTTAATTAATATTGTTGTAACCGTCCGTCTAATCACATCCATCAGATCATCTAATCTAACGATTGATAAAGTGTTTTTTAGTTTTTCATTTATTTGAGGTTTTCTCCTGAACCTCCCTCTTAACTTATAATAGTTTCAAAATTAAAATAAATACGAGGATTGGACTTGTGGTTTGCATTTTCACAACTTTTTGGTCTCTTTCTCTAACATTCGTTTAACTTTTTTGTTAGACTAGTTAAATATAAGAGCATTTGGGTCTTTTCACATTTTTGTTTTTGTTTTTGTCTTAGTAAAATTATGTTTTTATGTTAATATTATTCTCCCCACATATGTGTGGTCTTCGCCGGAGAACCTCACCATTGTAGCCCCACCCCTTATTTCTTCTGGTATTGTTTCTGGATCTGAGCAGTTCACCAAAAGGGACAATAAAATAATATTTTTTAATGGGAAATTAATTAAAATATCTTAAGTTTGACCAACTGTTACCAAAATACCCTAAATTTTTTCAATTTTGCAAAAATACCCAAAATACCCGCGATGAGGTCCCGCGATCGCGGGATACGGTGACGTGGCACGTATTTTGGCCCCAAATGCCCCGCGAAGCCCCTCAACTTTGGCCGCGGTGCACTTTTGGTCCCTGCCCGCGATCGCAGCCCGCGATGGCCCGAATTTTACACTTTTGGTCCCTGAAAATTTACACTTTCAGCCCCTGTACTTAGACGAATCTTGCATGCTTTTACTGTTTTTTCACAATTATTGTACTTTGAAGACGGATTTGTGGTTGAAATTCATTTGCACTTTTGAGATTTCATCCATAAATATCAGTAATATGCAATTCATAATTCACACTTGTTTCTTGCTTTCTTTCTTGATTTCTCTCTTGCTTTCTTTCTTTGAATTGCTTTCTCTCTTGATTTCTCTTCTCTCATTTCATCCACAAATGGCATCGTCATCAAACCCTAAGTCTACACCTGAAAAGGAGATAGATGAACTAACAGAAGAGTGGAAAAAAATTATGGACAGGAAGGCAGTCCATTTGAGAAAGATCGAAGAGGAAGACAGGGAGATCAAAAGGATGAAAGGGGATTTAAAAGCTCGGGAGGCTCGTGTTCGTCGAGAACAAGAAGCAATTCACCATATTCTGCAAGACTTCGCAATTATTCAAGCGAAGGTAAACGAGAAGCAAGCTTGGATTGATGAAACTAAATCAATTTTTAAGTAGGTGGTGGTTGTTTTAGTTGTTTTGTATTTTTTTACTGTGTTGTTGTTTGTATTTTTTTTACTGTGTTGTTGTTTTGTATTTTTTTGTTGTTGTTAATTTCTCTGAAAAGTAGTTTTTAAGCCGCTGAACCACGGTTAGGTTGGATACATCATGCAAGGTCAAGTCAGAGGTTACCTCATTCGTGGTTGCTAAAGTGTGTCCGGGTTGTGGTACACAATGGCCATACGTGGTTGCAAAAGCAGAAGCCGTTGAAGAAGGGTCAAAAAGATTGAAGATGAAGAGCCTGTTGGTCAGCGTAGAAAAAAGGTTCAAACAACCTAGCCAAGGGTCAGAAAGATTGAAGATGAAGAGCCTGTTGGTGATGTTTCTTTTTATATATGTTTTATCTTTGTTCTTATTAGGTGTTCCAATCAATAATCTTTGTGTTTAAGTATGCCAAGTGTGGGTTAATTGAATTCAAGCTTGTGGATTATGTTTTAAGGTGTCAAAATCTTGATTGGCATTAGTACTGAAGAGAGTGGTAATCTAATTTGTGATCCATATTGGTTGTGCTTAAAGGGTAAGATATTCCTTTTGCTTATATGTAATAATGGGAAATTAATTAAAATGCCACAAGCCAAAGTTTGTGTTACCGAAATGCCACAAATCTCTCCCAGTTTACCGAGTAATAGGAAGATTTTATGAGGCGGAGGATTTTGCAACGAGTAATAGGAAGATTGAGGATCTCTATAATGAAGCCCTGGAAGGTCAATTCCTTTCAAACTAGATAGCATATGTATGTGTGTGTATATATAATATGAATATATATAGCTACATAGGCATTTCGGTAAACTGGGAGAGATTTGTGGCATTTCGGTAACACAACCTTTGACTTGTGGCATTTTAATTAATTTCCCTATAATAATATATATGATAATTCCATATCAACAACAATATCATTTACAAATCAACGTTTAGATCAACAGTATCATATGTGTTTGTTCCATATGGTTCAAGTTGTGACGGGCCCGTGGTGTGACTGACTGAATGTCTCCTTGGCACGGTTGAAGGGGCGGGATTTGGACACTCTCCACGAGTATGTCCTACGCATTGGCACCGAGTACGTCTTCGTTGTATCAAACTTTCACCACGTGATGGACGTCGGTCGTTCTTTCTCGGTCTCCCGGCCCTGTTCTTATCCATTAAAGGTGGATAGCATGGTGGAAGCGGGTCGGGTGGATACACCCATGCTGCAGGGGGTCCAGTTGGGTTTATTACCTCCACGTATGTTTTCCGGTAATATTCGGACGTGAAGAAAGGTACAGCCAAGTCGCTGCAATCTGTACGACTCATATATCTTGCTGCAGCGATGGCATGGCCGCACGGTAACCCAGATTTATCCCATTCGCGACACGAACAAAGGTGGTCTTCCATATTCACAATCGCGTGAATATAGTCATCATGCACCTCGTACTTCCCATACCCGATTGCTCTTACCGGCCATGTCGCCGCACGACGCGCCCTGTACTGAACGATATTCTCCGTCGTTGGTGTGAGTGCATTTTGCATCTCAGCTCCTTTTAGGCGTCGAATTTGGTACCACTCTTGTTGAAAGGCCCGAAAGTAGTCCATAAGATTAACAATCGGACATCTACGCGCAAAACGAGAGAGTGCATTCACAGACTCTGCACTATTCGAGGTCAGAATGTCATACCGTTGTCCAGGAAAATGGGCCGCAGACCACCTCTCCGGTCCAGCATCGTCAAAGACTTTGGCTGCTTCCTTGACACTGTATCGTAGCATATTCATGTACTTGTTAAACTTCCGATCCGTATATGCTCTGCATGCCGCCCAATAGACATCCTTATAGGTGGTAATACGTTTGTCCATGGATTTGGCGTTCATCTCCAAATGTCGACAGCATATGGCGTGAGGGGCGTTTGGGTACATGGCAGAGATTGCGGCGCTTATGGAAGGAGCCCTGTCAGACATAAACACCAACCCTTGCGGGTCTCCGATAGCTTGTCTCAACATGGACATAAACCAAGTCCACTCGTCCCCGGTTTCAGACTTGCCTACGCCGAAAGCTACTGGAACGATGGAGTTATCCCCGTCCATGGCAACCGCCAGGAACATCATACCCAAGTAACGGCCCTTTAAATGGGCTACGTCTATTATCAGGACACGACGTAGATTTGCCAGAAATGTGCGGATCTGCAAAAACATAGGTTAAAATGTTATAGTTTATAATGTGTAAATGTTATAGTTTATAATGTGTAAACATATGACGTGTTAAAATACGTACCGCGGGTCCAAGGGCCACGAAGCACATCTCAAACCGTCCACGTGAATCGGTCCGTAGCTGCGTGACAGTACCAGGGTTCTGCAGCTGCAAATTATATAAATATGCCGGGAGTCGTTCATACGACTCCTCGAACGTGCCTCTCACCATAAACAGTGCATGGCAGCGCGCACGCCACGCTTGGTGGTAATCAATCGTAACGCCGAACTGCCGGTGAACGTCGTGGACGATGTCCTTTGGACGCAATGACCTGCTAACATCAAGAAATTTGTTTTTCAGGATCGCACCCAAAGTCTTTTTGCCGGCTTGTTTGTGGTGGGGATTAAGTTGCGTCCTCGTACAAGTGTGTACGCCGTGCAACTTTCTAATCATTATCGCCCCTCCTTTGGGACCCGTGTGAATCGCGTACAACCTCCACTCACACTTTTCTCTAGCACATTCAACTACGTATTTGCTTTTGTCAGATGCCCGCACGCGACTTTGGAAACCCTCTTCCAAGAACTTGAGTCCGATCTGACTTGCTAAGAGATCCTTCGAATCGAATATCTGACCTGCTGTTAAACTTTCACTGCGAATATAAGGTGTAGGTTCGTAGCTTTGTGTCTGGGTATGGGAGTCTGGAAGAATAGGGGGCATATCAAAAAAGTCATTTATCTGACTACATGATTTTCTACTAGGGGTATATTCTTCGTGATCATCATTATCGGTGTCTGATCTGTCTATTTCAGAATTACCCGTTCTGAAAACGTGGGTTTCGTCATCAGCAACTCCAGTAGTACGCCATTCATGTGGTTGTGGTGGTTGTTGTTGTTGAGAATCAGGCTGCTCTATTTGGAGGTCTTCGTCGTCGTCACCCTCCTCGTCACCGTCGTCGTCACCGTCGGATACGCCGGGATACACAAAGAGTAATGGGGGTCTTTCTGAATCGACTGCAAGGTGCAGAAAAGTAGAGATATCCCCATCGTTGGATAAATCCACAAATGACCCATCGCCATTTTTAAACACTAACTTGCAAACATCAGAAGAGTTGATTCCACATTTTTGCATGGCATATGCAACAAACTTCTGATAAGTATAGTTTACTGACACTTTTACACCATGCTTAGATTTATAAGCAAAATTCCACTCATTGTTATCTTGCACCCATTCACCATCAAAAAAGAAATATAGCTTAGCTTTTGCAACAGATGAACTCATTTTTTCAGTAGTATCTCAAACACAAAATATTGCAGAAAGAAATATTGCAACAATGAAATTGTTGGTGCAAGTGTACCCAGCTTTAAATATTGTGATATATTTTTGGTACACATAAAATCACATCTCCATATTTATTTTGATGATTACAAAACACACCGCATTATTTTGTTATCTAATATTTTATCTGAGTGTGCAGATATTTAAATGATCTCGATAAATTATTATCTGAAGAATCCAAGTTTGAAGAGTTTCGTCATTTTATTTTAAAATGATAAACACCCTAAAATATTTTATCACTTGGATATTTCGTATCTATATAAATATATTTGAATCAAATATATATATAATATCTTTTATATATAAATCTCTGATATATATATATATTAATATATGCTGCTACTGTTCATCTGTTGCAAGAAGTGTGTTCAGCCGAAGTTTACCTGCGTTGCCATGCTCTCATTGGACAGATCTTCTGGCGGTATACCGCCAAGGTATACGCGGTATACCGCGGGTACTATTTCCCATCAACTTGTTCTGCATGAGAAGCTTCGTTTGTCAGGAAGTATGTCAGGCGGTATACCGCCATGTGCAACGCGGTATACCGCGGGTACATTATGCCGTTGAGTTTTTTTGCAGGTTGACCTTCTCAAGGAGTACACTTTTTATGACGCAGGTATACCGCGATGGTTCGGCGGTATACCGCGAAATTCTCAAGTCGGATTTTCATGCAGTATAAATACAAGCCTCCAGCAGCATTAAACTCTACACCAACTTCAGCATTAAGTTCTCCCTCAGCATTTGATTATTATTCTGCTGCTTTCTTACTCACACTAAATCACTTAAACTGATAAATTAATTTTTTGAGCAAGAAATCTTGAGTTGATAGCAGATTAAAATCTCACGATTAGTTGAATCAGCAACACAACTCAAGTGATCAAACTCTCTAAAAATATCCAAGTGATAAACCTTATTCAAGAGTGATTATTCATATTAAAATTTATACCCTCTTGTAAGTGTTTGAATTAGAGTGAGTGATCCACCTTAATCTCTCAAAGTAGAGTGATTCGCGTTTGTTGTATTAAGGTTTGTGTTTCTACCGTAAAGAACACGTTTCGTATTGGATCTCCGAGAAGTGTTATTTTCTCGAGGTGGACTAGCCAACTTTGTGTTTGGTGAACCACTTTAAAAATCTCGTTGTCAAGTATTCTCTTTCCCTTATCTCTTTACATTTCCGCTGTGCATTTAAATTATATCTGTTTATATAATTGTTGTATATTTACTTGTTTATACTCTGCTTTATTTTTACTGTATTGTTTGTACTGTATTTATTTGTTAAAAGATTTTTTTGAAAGTAAAAGATTTTAAATACAACCTTACCCCCCCCTTAGGTTGTCCAACATTTGGTATCAGAGCAGGTCTTTCAAAAATTATTCTGCATTTTTTTCTCTTTTCTTCTAAATGGCTCAACAAACTAATATCGTGTTTTCAAAACCTCCTTTGATAGATACTGAAAAGTTTGGCATTTGGGCCGAGCTATTTGAATGTCACGTGCGTGGCAAAAATCAAAAGATTTGGAACATCATAGAAAAAGGGAATTTTAAACCCACCATTGTGAAAGATGATGTTTATATTGATAAACCCCTAGATGACTGGACTACTTCTGATGAAGCCCATTTTTGTTTAAACTTTGAAGCTAAAAATATATTATATGCTGCTTTAACAACTGACGAAATCGAAAGAGTATATACTTATAAAACTGCAAATCAAATATGGGAAAGTTTAAATAATACTCATCGTGGAAACACGGAGGTTAAATCTAGCAAAGTAAATATTTTAGTTCACGATTATGAACTATTCGAAATGAAACAAGATGAGTCAATTGACTCAATGTTTAAAAGATTTAACCTTATTGTGACTACTTTGAAAGGTTTGGATCGCACTTATCCTAACGAGGACTATATAAGGAAAATCCTACGAGCTCTTCCTTCGGAATGGATGCAAAAGATAACATCTTTAGAAGACTCCCGTGACCTTTCCATAATGAAGATAGATGACTTAATCGGTAATCTTAAAGTGCATGAAATTGCACTTAAAAGAAACAAAGATCGGGAGCAAGTTAAAAAGAAATCAATCGCTCTCAATGTCTCAACACCAAAAGATGAGAAGAAAAAGGAGAAAGCTAGCTCCTCGAAAGATCCATCCGAAACTCTCGATGAAGTCGCCATGTTGGTAAGAAACTTTTCCAAATTTCTTAATAATAATAATAAATTTTCTAACAATGGCAGATTTCAAAGAAACGGTAACTACCGTCGTGGTGGTGATAATCGAAGTCGTAAGTTCCATAAACGAGACGAAAGAGTTAAGAAAAATGGCGATTCAAGTGAAGACGATAAAGCTAAGCAAAAGAGAGGCTTTTGCTACTCATGTGGTGACAAAGACCACTACGCCAATGAATGTCCGAAAAAGAACAAGTTCCAAAAGAAGAAGGAGAAAGCCTTCATTGGAGGCGCGTGGAGCGAGAGTGAAGAAGAAGATGACTATCAAGCCATTTGTCTTATGGCCGATAGCGACGACGAGGTAAAATCTTCTTACTCGGATTACGATAGTGATTATGAAAGTGAAAATGAAAATAATCTTGAAGAATTATATGAGTCTTTTCATAAAATGGCCGCTCTTGCAAATCGTTACCAAGATGAGAATGCCATGTTAAAAGAAACTGTAAATGCTTGTAAAAAGGAAATAAAAAATGTTAAACAAAAATCTGAAAATGATATAGATATAATTGCTAAATTAGAAACTAAATTAGGAGAAAAAGATTTTTGTAAATCTTGTGATGTTTTAAATAAAGAAATTGCATGCTTAAATAAAAAATCACATGAAAATATTATTTGTACAAAATGTGATATTCTTGAGAATGAGATTACATGCTTAAAGGCTAAATGTGCTTCATATGAAAAAGATAACATGCTAGCTAAAGCTTTTGAAAGTAGTAATAAAAAGGTTCTTAACATGCTTAATATGCCTAACCGTATAAAATGTAGAAAAGGCATTGGTTCCAATACTTGTGTTGATAAATGTTCTTGTATACCCATCAAAAGATTTTATGAATCACCTAAAGTAAATACAAGAAATCAATATGTGCAAAAACCTCCGTATGTGCGTAAAATAAATAATGTAAATTATAATACAAGAAAACCGTATGCTCGCATGTACCATGATAAATATTCTAAACCTAATAATAATGCGAATGTAAATGCTTGTTTTTATGTATATGATAAATATAATCGCAAAATTAAAATGGTAAATAAATGGATTCCAAAAGGAATGTTTAGTAATGATAATCCCGGTGGTATGCGTTTATGGTTTTAAATGTGTTATATATATATATATAGTGTTTGTTTAAATGTGCTATATATATAAGTATTTTTTTTGTACCTTTAATTCTATTCATATATATATATACATACGTACTGCACATATATATATATATTTTATTTAATTTTTTAATTCTTATTTATATATATGTTGTTTGTCTTAACATGTGTTGTATATATATATTTGTGTTTTATATATATATATGTATTATATATTGTGTAATGTATTATATATATATATATTCTGTTTGACTTTATATATATGTATGTTGGTTGACTTTTGAAACTAATTGTCAAGGACCCACGAGAAATGGGGACCATAAAAGTTATATCTTCATTATTGTAGATTGATCTTGATATGGACTGGATACTCGATAGTGGTTGCACACGTCACATGACCGGGAACAATAATCTCTTTTCATCATATAAGTCATGTGATGGTGGACAGGTAATCTTTGGAGGAAACTCCAAAGGAAATATAATTGGTAGAGGTACAGTCTCTTGCAATAATGTTCAATTTCTTAATGTGAATCATGTTGATAATTTACATTTTAATTTGTTAAGTGTTCGCCAATTGTGTAAAAATAATACAACTGTTGTCTTCGAAGAAGATTCTTGTAAAATCATAAAAAATGGCAAAGTTCTTTTAAATGGCTTTGTAAAAGGAAATTTATATATTTGTAAAACTGTTGTATCTGATAATGTATGCTTATCTTCTATTAATGATGTTTCTACTTTATGGCATAGGCGTTTAGGTCACGCTAATCTAAGATTAATGCAAAACTTAAAAAATAAGGAGCTTGTGAGTGACCTGCCAAAATTAAGGTTTGATAATCATTTTTGTGATGCTTGTCGTGTCGGCAAACAACATCACGTTTCTCATAAATCAAAAAATGTTATTTCTACTCAAAGAGTTTTAGAACTTTTACATATGGATCTTTTTGGCCCGATGGCTGTTCAAAGTTTTGGAGGAAATTTTTATACTTTGGTTATTATGGATGATTTTTCCCGTTATACTTGGACTTTATTTTTGAGACATAAAAATGAGGCTTTCGAAAAGTTTAAAATTTTAGGAAAAAGAATTCAAAACCAACAAGGTTGTACGATTGTTTCCATACGTACGGACCATGGACGAGAATTCGATAATGATGTACAATTTGGTGCCTTTTGTGATAAACATGGTATAACTCATAACTTTTCGGCTCCTCGAACTCCTCAGTCAAACGGGGTTGTTGAAAGGAAAAATCGAACGTTGCAAGAAATGAGTAGAACTATGCTAAACGAACATCAAGTTCCCCAAAAGTTTTGGTGTGATGCCGTTGCTACCGCGACCTATGTGCTTAACCGTGTCCTAATTAGAGGTATCCTAAATAAGACACCCTATGAACTTTACCGAGGTAGAAAACCTTCCCTAGCTCACCTAAAAGTGTTTGGTTGTAAATGTTTCATTTTAAACACCAAATCTTACCTAACCAAATTTGACCCCAAAGCCTATGAGGGAGTTTTCCTAGGTTACTCTTGGAATAGCAAAGCCTATAGAATCCTAAATAAGGAGACCATGGTAGTGGAAGAATCCCTTAATGTTAGTTTTGACGAGAGTCCTCCCAAACCGAGTGCATCCTTAGCAAATGATAATATCCGTGAAGGAGATGTCTTAGCCCAACAACTTAGTACCTTGGATTTAGGTACCCAACCTTCCACAAATAATATTGAATCTAGTGATGCCCCTCCGTGCTTTATTCCACAAGGTATAGATGATCCTAACCTTAGAACCGCTCGAGGCCATCCCGTAGATCAAATTATAGGTGACCTAAACCAAAGGACAACTAGATCACAAATCCTTACCCATTGTGCTTTCCATGCCTTTATCTCAACCATAGAACCTAAAACCATAGATGAAGCTTTAGGCGATGAGGATTGGATATTGGCCATGCAAGATGAGTTAAATCAATTTACTAGGAATGATGTATGGGACTTAGTGCCTAGCCCTAGTAGTCAAACCATTATTGGCACAAGATGGGTCTTCCGTAACAAGGTAGACGAGAACGGTGGAGTCACACGAAACAAGGCACGTTTAGTTGCCAAGGGGTACAGTCAACAAGAAGGTATAGATTATGACGAAACCTTTGCACCGGTTGCAAGGTTGGAGTCTATTCGAATGCTTCTCGCTTTTGCAAATGCTAAAGATTTTAAGTTATTTCAAATGGATGTTAAAAGTGCTTTCTTAAATGGTATTATAAATGAGGAGGTATACGTTTCTCAACCTCCCGGTTTTGAAAGTTTTGAAAACCCGACACATGTTTATAAATTGAAAAAGGCGCTTTATGGTTTAAAGCAGGCTCCGCGTGCTTGGTATGATAGATTAAAAACCTTTTTAATTGTTAGTGGTTATATTATGGGTAAAATTGATAATACTTTATTTGTGAAATATGTTCAAAATGATATTGTGGTTGTGCAAGTATATGTTGATGATATTATTTTTGGTTCCACTAATGAAAAATTGTGTAATGAATTTTCTGCGAAAATGACTAGCGAATTTGAAATGAGCATGATGGGAGAGTTAAAATACTTCTTAGGATTGCAAATAAAACAATGTGAAACTGGTATTTTTATTAGTCAATCTAAATATTGTAAAGATATGTTGAAAAAGTTTAACTTTGAAAATGTCAAACCCGTTGAAACTCCAATGACCACAAATTTGCAATTATCTCGTGACGAGGAGGGAAACGATTTTAATGAAAAGATTTATCGTGGTATGATTGGTAGCTTGTTATATTTAACTGCTAGTAGACCTGATATTATGTTTAGTGTATGTTTATGTGCTCGTTTTCAATCTTCACCTAAACAATCTCACTATGAAGCTGTCAAGCGTATTTTTCGATATTTACGAGGTACTACTAATCTTGGCTTATGGTACGCAAAGAAACCCGAGTTAGAAGTAACGTGTTTTGCCGATTCCGATCTTGGTGGATCTATTGTTGACCGAAAAAGTACTAGTGGGGTATGTGCCTTTATAGGTCTCTCACTTGTATCTTGGTTCTCTAAGAAACAACAATCCGTAGCTTTGTCTACAACCGAAGCGGAATATGTAGCCGCCGCAAGAGCATGTGCTCAAGTCCTATGGATGAAACACACACTTACCGATTTTGAGGTACACCTAACCAAAATTCCAATTATGTGTGATAACTCAAGTGCCATAAACTTAAGTAAAAATCCCGTTTTACATTCTCGTACCAAACATATTGAATTGAGACATCACTTTTTACGAGATAATGTTCAAAAAGGCAAAATCGTGCTTGAAAAGGTTGATTCGGAAGATAATTTGGCCGATATTTTCACTAAAGCTCTAAACAAGAAAGCGTTCTTTAAATTAAGACTTGGTTTAGGCATGCTTGAGTATAACCCTTGATAAATACTAACTCTCAAATATTTCATATTTTGAGGGGGAGCATCTTTCGAGGGGGAGCATAAGCGATTTTCTTAAACCCTTTTTGCTTCGACAAAAGGGGGAGAGAAACCGAGTATGCTCTCGTGTTTAGCGTTGTGTTTGTCATCATCAAAAAGGGGGAGATTGTTGGTGCAAGTGTACCCAGCTTTAAATATTGTGATATATTTTTGGTACACATAAAATCACATCTCCATATTTATTTTGATGATTACAAAACACACCGCATTATTTTGTTATCTAATATTTTATCTGAGTGTGCAGATATTTAAATGATCTCGATAAATTATTATCTGAAGAATCCAAGTTTGAAGAGTTTCGTCATTTTATTTTAAAATGATAAACACCCTAAAATATTTTATCACTTGGATATTTCGTATCTATATAAATATATTTGAATCAAATATATATATAATATCTTTTATATATAAATCTCTGATATATATATATATTAATATATGCTGCTACTGTTCATCTGTTGCAAGAAGTGTGTTCAGCCGAAGTTTACCTGCGTTGCCATGCTCTCATTGGACAGATCTTCTGGCGGTATACCGCCAAGGTATACGCGGTATACCGCGGGTACTATTTCCCATCAACTTGTTCTGCATGAGAAGCTTCGTTTGTCAGGAAGTATGTCAGGCGGTATACCGCCATGTGCAACGCGGTATACCGCGGGTACATTATGCCGTTGAGTTTTTTTGCAGGTTGACCTTCTCAAGGAGTACACTTTTTATGACGCAGGTATACCGCGATGGTTCGGCGGTATACCGCGAAATTCTCAAGTCGGATTTTCATGCAGTATAAATACAAGCCTCCAGCAGCATTAAACTCTACACCAACTTCAGCATTAAGTTCTCCCTCAGCATTTGATTATTATTCTGCTGCTTTCTTACTCACACTAAATCACTTAAACTGATAAATTAATTTTTTGAGCAAGAAATCTTGAGTTGATAGCAGATTAAAATCTCACGATTAGTTGAATCAGCAACACAACTCAAGTGATCAAACTCTCTAAAAATATCCAAGTGATAAACCTTATTCAAGAGTGATTATTCATATTAAAATTTATACCCTCTTGTAAGTGTTTGAATTAGAGTGAGTGATCCACCTTAATCTCTCAAAGTAGAGTGATTCGCGTTTGTTGTATTAAGGTTTGTGTTTCTACCGTAAAGAACACGTTTCGTATTGGATCTCCGAGAAGTGTTATTTTCTCGAGGTGGACTAGCCAACTTTGTGTTTGGTGAACCACTTTAAAAATCTCGTTGTCAAGTATTCTCTTTCCCTTATCTCTTTACATTTCCGCTGTGCATTTAAATTATATCTGTTTATATAATTGTTGTATATTTACTTGTTTATACTCTGCTTTATTTTTACTGTATTGTTTGTACTGTATTTATTTGTTAAAAGATTTTTTTGAAAGTAAAAGATTTTAAATACAACCTTACCCCCCCCTTAGGTTGTCCAACAGAAATCGTTGTGTGGGGATTATGGCTTGCATTTTACGTCTATTTATCAATGAAACAACCAACATATCAGAAAACCAATCTCTCATTTCATCCACAAACTGGTAATCCAAAAACATTGATTTAACATTGATTCAAACATGCAAATGAATTTCAACCACAAATCGGTCTTTAAAGTGCAATAATTGTGGGAAAAAACAGTAAAAACATGCAAGATTCGTCTAAGTTTAGGGGCTGAAAGTGCAAATTTTCAGGGGCTGAAAGTGTAAATTTCAGGGACCAAAAGTGTAAAATTCGGGCCATCGCAGGCTGCGATCGCGGGCAGGGACCAAAAGTGCACTGCGGCCAAAGTTGAGGGGCTTCGCGGGGCATTTGGGGCCAAAATACGTGCCACGTCACCGTATCCCGCGATCGCGGGACCTCATCGCGGGTATTTTTGCAAAATTGAAAAAATTTAGGGTATTTTGGTAACTCAATGTTTGACTTAGGATATTTTAATTAATTTCTCTTTTTTAATTGTTTAATAAAAAAATTTATACCATAAAAAATGTGTAAAAGACTAAATACCCTTGGACTTAATTGGGCTAACATAATCTTTTTCATTTTGTTAGAGAGATGGACTAAAAGCTTGCGAAAATGCAAACAAGAGTTTTCGCAAGCTTTTAGTCTCTTCCTTGTATTTATTTTGATTTTGAGACCACTATTGTTAGAAAGTGTAAACCACGGAACCAAATCCATAATTTACTCTAAATTTTTTTATTTGTTTTAAATAAAAATAACTTTTTGCAAGATTTTAATTGAAGCTTTATTTTATTTAGAGTGAATTACACTTTTGGTCCCTCGTGAATGGCTGTTTTTTGGTTTTCATCCACCGAAATCACAAAGTACAC
Organism: Saussurea involucrata; assembly: GCA_033807775.1. NCBI lineage: Eukaryota > Viridiplantae > Streptophyta > Magnoliopsida > Asterales > Asteraceae > Saussurea > Saussurea involucrata. The sequence continues at coordinate 7,804,520 of CM066325.1, read as the reverse complement.
TTGTGGTCCAAAAAACGTGGTCCGGAGCGCAAGTTGGTCCCTCCCACTAACACCGTTAGATGAGGCTCTGTTAAGTCCATCACGCGCCCCTCGCGTGAGGGTCAATTTGGTCTTTTTGCCTAATTTTAATTTATTTTAGAAAAAAATTATGTTAATATTTTAATTATAAAAAATAAAAAAAACTCCTGGAAGCAACCATCACGTGAGGGCTCCTGGGCCCCTCTCTCTCTCTCTCTCTCTCCATGAAACCCCCATAGCATCTCCATATTTAGAGAAAAAAAAAACTTCTTGTCTCTCATACTTTCTTCATTTTGGAGATAGTTTTGGGGAAACTGTTGGAGCAAAAGTATAGCTTAAAATCCTCTTATTCTTCATTTTCTCCAAAATGAGGAAGCTATTGGAGATGCTCTCATACCCCAAATTGCATAAGCCGCCTTCCACGATAATGACACAAGATTATGGGTGGACGGAGTTCGAAGATGAGATTACGTGGCTGCTTTTTTTTATCGAATATGAGATGACGAAGATCGATGGTTTTGATTTCGAAGACGATTTCAAACGATGGTTGGGTTAACAAAGACGATTTTGAAGACGAAGACGATTTTAGATTCGAATTTAGATGCAGGGTTTCGATTTTAAACGATTTTGAACCCTTGATTTAGGTTTAATTTGTTTTGTAAAAGTCCAGATTCAGATGTATAGAGAAAAATTTAGGGGTTTGTTTAGAGCTTTTTTTGTTTTTTTATTTGGATTAATTTTTAGATTTAGGTTTTTTGGGTTCTTTATATGAATCAGATTTGATTGTTCATTTTTATCTTCAAATTATTTAAGTTTATGAATAAGATTTTGTATGAATTTATAATTGATTTTTGGTTTTGTTCATGTTAATATTTAAATGGGTTATGTTCATGTTTAGCTTCAAATGGAATTTGTTCTTTGTTTAAAGTTAATGATTTTTATGTTGTTCATCTTGTTTTTTTTTACTTTTGGTATATGTTGATGGGATGGTTGGAGGTGGTGAATGGCGATGGTGGAAGGTGGTGGAAGTGGATGATGTTCTTGCTGAGAAAGGATGTGGGAGAAGAAGATGGATAAAAAGACCAAAATACCCCTCACATGAGGGGGCACGTGATGGGTTAATGAACCCTAGAAAACGGAGTTAATGGGAGGGACTGATTTGGGTTCTGAAAACGATTTTTGAACCACCAATGTACTTTATGAATTTGAGAGACAAAAACCCAAAAGAAAACATCCACGAGGGACCAAAAATGTAATTCACTCTTTATTTATTATCACTAATTACAAAATAATGAACTTGGTTAATATACACCTAAGGTTCTAAATGGCGTGAGACGTAGCGTAGCGACGAGATCGAGCCTCAAGCCTTAGGAGCCACGGCAAGGTCATGACGTTTATCGAGGCGTGACCTATGACAGCAAATCTCTATATCATATATAATATTATATATAAAAACATATGTTTTGTACTAGTAATCGACAAGTCAGTGATAACAAACAACTTAAATTAGGTTATATATAAAAAACTAACAAGTAAGACAATATAACGGTAAAAGAAAATCAAATATCGCGTTACAAAAGACCGCACATTAGGCTATGATGTATCACGGGCATACCATGACAGCTGTCGCAGCGAACCCTTTAGAACAGTGTATACACCTAATAAAAACATTGTAAATAATAAGGAATTTGATTAATTGTAAACCTAGTAAAACCCGATAAGAGCCGCTATACATCATCTTTAGTGATTGGATCCTTTCAGATTTATTTACAACATTTGCCTTAAAGCGATAAACCTACATATAAATTAAAATACAAATACAATACATCATTTTTTATGCAATTTGTTTGATGAAAAAAATCAATAAATCAATAATAATATTGTTTTATAAAATGAAAAGCAATACATGACATTAAAAAAAATGGACGAATGTACATCTCTTTCAAAATTTGGTGACACCTCTCTCTCTCCAAAAACCAGCCCATGAGCGACGTCAATAGAGAAGGCGATGTCGATGATACCGACAGGGGCGGACCTACACACACTGGAGGGGGTGCACGGGCACCCGCTCGAAACTATTAGAATATGTGATATTAGAATATGTGGAACCCCTATATTACTCTCTAAAAGAGCCCTTGAAGAGAGAAGGGAGGTTCCAACATATATAGAGGAGAATTTGTCCAAGTCTAGCCGATGTGGGACTCTAACACGCCCCCTCCAACTGAGGCTAGATGGGCAAAGATGTCCCAGAGTGCCGAGTCCCGGGCAAAGATGTCCCAGATGGTAGACCTTGGCTCTGATACCATATTAGAATATGTGATATTAGAATATGTGGAACCCCTATATTACTCTCCAAAAGAGCCCTTGAAAAGAGAAGGGAGGTTCCAACATATATAGAGGAGAATTTGTCAAAGTCTAGCCGATGTGGGACTCTAACACGCCCCCTCCAACTGAGGCTAGATGGGCAAAGATGTCCCAGAGTGCCGAGTCCCGGGCAAAGATGTCCCAGATGGTAGACCTTGGCTCTGATACCATATTAAGAATATGTGATATTATAATATGTGGAACCCCTATATTACTCTCCAAAAGAGCCCTTGAAGAGAGAAGGGAGGTTCCAACATATATAGAGGAGAATTTGTCCAAGTCTAGCCGATGTGGGACTCTAACAGAAACATTCTCTCGAAATCAACAAAAAATCAAAACAAGTCACGCAAAAATCAACCAAAAAACTTAAAAAATCCCCTTATGGCGGAATTCGGCTAAAAACACATCGAGCAAATTTACAAGCATTTGATCAAATTTAAAGGTGCACCCGCTCGGGAAAAATCCTGGGTCCGCCTCTGGATACCGATGGACACGTTCAGCCGAAAAGATAGACACAAAATCAGATTTTAGATTTCTTTTATGTAATGATTCAATGCTTATTTCCCGTTCAGGTTTGAATAAAAGAAGCAAACAAACAATCTGATAAATATGGCATAATTTTTCTGGCCGACAGAGCCTCTATTGTACCATTTATCAAAGTTATAATTAAAACTTTGGTTTAGAAGGTTATTCCTCTTCATTTATATGTTTTAAATCAACATAAAATTAAGAGTAAATTACATGTTTGGTGTGATTATATGTTTTTAACGGTTCTTGTCCCTTTTTTGAAAATCTAAAGGATCGTGTCCCCGTTGGTTTCATTTTTGTAACGAATTTGACTCTTAAGAGCACCTCCAACAGATTCCCCATAATTTCTCCAAAATGAAGAACCAAAGTTCAAAATCCCCCAAAAAAATTACATTCATCCTCAACAGCTTCCCCATTTTGGAGTAATTAAAATATTAAAATATTTCATTCATCTATTAAAATGTTATTTCTCTCTCTACATATTTATTTTCAAAGTTTTCTATTGGTCCTCTCACTTGATAATCATTTTTAGAGTGATCTCCATATTTGGAGGAAAAAAAAAACTTTCTCTCTCAAACTTTCTCCATTTTAAGGATGGTTTTGGAGAAGCTGTTGAAACAAAATATTAGCCCAAAATTCCCCATTTTAGAGAAGCTGTTAGAGATGCTATAATGCAACCAAATAAACAAGGTTGTTGATATATTTAGAATCGAACTCATTAAAACATACAAATCATGGGGACCCACCATGTAAAAAATGCAAATACAATAACTTAATCTTTTAAAAAGACAACCACAAGGACATGTCTATAGAATTTTCAAAAAAGAGATGACCACAACTAAAAACAACTAACCATATGGACAAAACATGTAATTTACTCTAAATTGTAAGACAAAACCAAAAAGTACTAAATGAATATTTTGGTAATTTAAAAAACCGAAATATTTTTATTAAAAAAAGTCATAATTCTTACATAAATTTCTACATATTTCATTATATTACATCATTAAATATCTAAGAGGTAAATTATCATATTATTGTCTTTATACAATATTTTTTAGTCTGTCTTATTAAAAAAGTCTCTAAAAACAAGTTTTAACATAGTAATTTCGAAAAATAATTGTAAATTAATATTAAAAAAGAAATAATTATAATATTAATCAACTTTTTTCCTATTTTTATAGGTGTATAGATATATATATATATATATATATATATATATATATATATATAGAGAGAGAGAGAGAGATGGGTTCATACGAGAACGCTAATTATTTAAGAAAACAAGAAAATAGCCGATATGTACAAAATCATATATGATTCACGTACAAAATCATATATGGTTACGCGACTTTTTCCACCACTTTAAGTTGCAGTCAAAGTCGCTCGTGTCCAGTTTTTGCAGTTAATATAAAATTACATGTGATTTAGCACATTATTTGTTGTTTTCTTAAATAGTTAGCGTTATCGTTTGAATCTTCACACATACGCGCGCGCGCGCACACACACACACACACACATATATATATATATATATATGCAAATATAGTTTCTCTGGCCAGGCTTAGTCTCAGACGGCCGTTTTGTCTGTTTGTTTTCAAATTGGCAAGAATATAGTCTAGGCAAAGTTTAGATGAACCTTATAAAAAAAAGTATTTTTAATTTTTTTATATATAAAATATCAAGAGAGAGGGGTAGTTTATGGTTAGTGGAATCTGGAAGTTAAATACAGTTGCATCAAAGTCAAACAAACCTTTTGTCTTCTTTTGTTATTAAATATGTTTCATGAAAGTGACATAACCATAAAACATTTTTTTAATTTCTGAATAATATTATTTATAATGGATGTGATTTATCTCCAAACTAACCACTGGAAAATAATACTAAAAATACTGTAAACATGAAAAATGATGGATCTTTTAAATACTATAAGAATTCAACTTAAACCATATATTAACACTAAAAACATCTTTAATATAATAATAATAATAATAATAATAATAATATAATATTACTTAGTGTATTAAATATTAATCTATGTATATAATTATAAAAGTTGAATATCATATTAATATTTAATTTTAGAGGTTTGCTTTATTGATTTATCAAATATAAAGAATTGCTTTATTGACCTCAGTTTTTCTTGTTTTTTTAATGTTGGTTGAAAATGAAAACACCTTTATTCTTGTGTTTTTAGTGTTGAGTTAGAAAAATGATCTAATAGATGTGAAACCACATCAAATTATCCTCCAAAAGAGTCATTAATGATAAAAAAAATATAACGTATATAGAAAAGAAATAGTCAAAATATAATTCAAGTCACAATTCAACTCCTTCCCCTTCCAACGGTGGGTAGGCAAGTACAAATGTCCAAGAGTGTCAGGGGTATTATAACGGTAGGCAAATGATTTTGATAACATGTGAGAATAATGAAATCTTATTTGATTACTCATCAAAAGGGCCATTCAGGAGTAAAAATGATCAATGTCCAGCCACATGATGTGAAACTTTAACAGTTACAGTTGCGTAAAACACGAGCTTTACAGTTAACAAGTGTATTTAACTGCATGATCTCAAACACAATACCCTCAAGTCATCCCTTAGCGTGTACCGTTGCATCTCCGATGCAACAAACGCAATATTTATATACTAGATCAGTTTTGTGGTATATGTAGTTTTAGTGTTTTACATAATATAGGGTGCGTTTGGTACACTGGACAGGACAAGACAAGATAGAACAAAGATCATTGTTCCATGTTTGACATGACTTTTATGTGGAACAGACAGGAACAGAGTGGAACAGACCTGTTCCACCCCCACCCCTGGAACAAGGTGGAACAAACATATGTTTTACCAATATAACCCCAAAATAAAATTTAATTCTATTCTAAAACATCAAATACACGTTATGTTTTATATTTTACTCATTCTTTAAATTTTATTTATTTTATTTCATCTAATGTTATCTGTTCTGTCCTGTCTACCAAACGCTGAACAAATGTTTTGTCCAGTCATGTCCTGTCATGTTCCGTCATGTCCCGTTCTATCCTGTCTGCGTATCAAACGCACCCATAAAATGGTTATGTTTATATGTCTTTTTGTTAATTTGTCCGTCTATGTGTTTTATATCACTTGATTTGTTATGTTAAAAACAAACAGAGATCATGACGCATATAAAATAACGTAACACGATACCAAATATATACAAATATTAAATAAACGACTTATAATACTATTCTTTGTTTTGTCATCTCTACTTGCCTTACCCGACTTGTGTGTAAACTTACCGACACAAAAGTGAAGCAAACACTTTATTGACATTTCACATGGATACACATGAGAATTTAGTAAACAAAAACCAGGAGAGAGAACAGAATGAATAACACTGTATTTAAAAAAAAAAGCTAAATGTACGAGATAACAACATATATATTTTTATCATAGCACTGTATTTTTTTTGTAACAACTCAAACAAAATAAAGAATGCAATTCTTATAAAATGAAATATTACAAAAACGGGTTCCAAAATTTCTTACATCATATCAAAATCTGGTTGGCGGAATCAACCTACACAACTGAGAATAAAGTCTAAACTAAACAATAATGTCACTACACTATCAAGCTTCCTCGCTAACCGCCTTGTTCATTTGCCAGAGTCTTTCATTACCTGATTACATGAAAAGGTTTTAATTTGAAAATGCGAGGGTTAGACCATGAGGTCTAGCGAGTCCCTCCTGACAGTTCTCAAAACATTTAAAACAGTTTATAACTTTCATTTTAAAACATTCACATATCTGTTCATATAAAATCCTTTACGGACAAAGTCCGCACCCGTAAATTGGCACCCTGAAGTCACCCTTGGGTGACAACGAGTCAGTCTCATGCTGCCTTACAGGGTCACACTTCCCATGGCATAAACGGGTCACACCTCCCGGCACGAGCTGGTGGGCCACACCCCCCGACTTAGCCAATTTACATCTCACCCATGTATGCATACATCTCATATAAACTTTAAAGAACTTCCACGTAATTAAAGCATAAGAATAAATCATGACATTTCTCATCATGTACTTGCTTTAGAAAAACACATCAAGATTCGCGTATTTTAGTTTAGAAAACTCACCTGATGCTCTTACTTCTCTTTTCTAATCTGTTCCCGACTCCCAATCGATTTTCCTGAATGAAAGGACAAAACATAAGTTGATCACCCATCTTTCCGGACACACGACTTTGGACAACACTACATTCCAGATACTTCCTACTTACCGGACACTTCTTACCCGGATACCTTTCCTATCCGGACAGTCTCCTCATCCGGAAACCTTCAATTGGATCATCGTGTCCGGACACCCATAGGACTTTCCGGACGCCGACCTGACCCCTTTTTGAACCGAAAATCACAGATAAACCCAAAATCCCACGAATAATAGATTAGCATCGATACTCATATTCGCTAAGTTCATTTAGTACTAAAATCTTAGCTGCAAAACACATTAAGACACTTAATCTCTTCCATTAAGCTTTAACACAACTATTACACCAAAACCTTAGAAAGAAACCTAACTCATCAGCAAAAACGCAGATTAAGGATGTATAGGTGAGATTACCTGCAGGTTTGAGGTTGCAGAACACTCCCTTTTCTCCCAGCTAAATTGGAAGACTCTTCCTTCCCTTCTTGCTCTTTCTCTCCTTCTTCCTTCTTACCCTTTCTCACTTTCTTTCTTTTGCTCTTTCTCTCCTTTTCCTTACTCAGCCGCCAACAATAACAAAATGGAATGCCCTCATAGGGTTTTGTGCCCCAATCATTAGGTTATTACACCCTATTCCTAATTTACAAATTACACCCTCAACTTTCAGCTTTATTGAACCTTCCACAAGACATTAAAATTCTTCCACTTTGGTCTTGGTTATCACAATACTCCCCCCTCAAAAGAATTCCGTCCCCGGAATTCCATTCTAAAAAAGGTGAGGGTATTTGGACTTCATATCTGATTCTACTTCCCACGTTGTCTCTCGCCCCTTATGATACCTCCACTGAACTTTCACTAAACAAATTTCTTTGTTCCTCGTTTCGCAAACCTTACTGCTCACGATTTTGATCCGTTCTCCTATGTTAGTCAACCTCCCATCTATACTGATGTCCCCCAACGGAACAGCCACCTCGGCATCTGACAAACACCTCATCGAGTCCGAGACATGAAATGTCGGATGCACACTCTTTAATTCCTCTGACAAGTCTTACTTGTATGCCGCTGCTCTATCTCGCTCACTAATGACAAAAGTCAACTTCTTATCGCCTGCATCTCTTGTAAGGTCGCCATCATCTCACTTCCCACATCGGCTCTCCACAAAAGAGACGTGCATCACACTATGAATTTCTTCCCAAAATCTCATCGAGTACCTCAAGATCGCGCATTATCTATTCAACTTTCAAAACTTCGACGGATCTACAGACTTAGTCCACCTTACCTTTCTCTCAAACTTCAAAGCTCAAAAGCCTTATGTTCCTCAATCCAACCAGCTCAGTTTTACTCGGTCACTCTAAACCGTTCTGATGGGAAACATAACCGTACACCATACATTGGAACCGCCCTCGACGAGTCACCACTTTGCTATCTCGTGCCATCTTGTACTATTTACTTGCAACCTCTTCGAATACTATACTCGCTCAAATACCAATAGAAAATCCAAGGCCAACCGTGCCTCCGTTTGCTTGCTTCCGTCCCCACGTCGGGACTCACGGGTTTACAACACGTCTACTTACGGTCTCTCTTAACCCTTTACTTCCTTAAAAGAAGGAATTTGACGGAAATTCCTCGCCACTACAACGAGAATATAAAACCAAGAACAATCACTCACTTGACCACTTGGCATAAGGCCACCCTAGCATATCCCGACGAACTCACACCTAAGAGTTCTCTCCTCGGGTTACATGAAATTCTAGATCACTTCTTCCAACCGACATACGTCTATGCAAATCATACTCATTTCCTTAATCACATTGGCTATAGCTCGACAACTAATTCGCACGTTCTCACCACTTCATCACTTCACACTTACCGTGACTAATAGTAGGAAACTCCCATGATCCCTCATTAAAGCGTTCACCTATCCGAATTGAACTTATCCTGAAAACATACCAGCTCTCCACTGCTTACCACAAGAGTCTAGTCGTATAACATAACCTCGGTTACCCCCACTCAACTAGGAGGAGTATCCATGATCACACCCTACTGTTCTCAATAGCTTACACTGAACGATCAGTTCGTTTGAACGCTTCTCACAGCATCACCAACTTAACTCATTCAACTGCACTTTCCTTCTTCCTTCCCGCACAAAGACATGCACAAATCCTCTTCCTCTATACTCTTTCCAGGGGTTCGCACACTTACTGATGACGATCTACACACACTACTCCACCTTTTCGGTGTTACTGCCAAGCTTACTGCTTCCATCCTACTCACTTGTCCCGACATACTATCTTCACCTCTCCACATTAGCGTGAAGCACCGCCTTTCAAACATTACTTGCCTCTCTCTTCCGACCTTTCCACATGCTAAAGCATTCGCTCGATAAAATACACAACCCAACAGTTGCCCCAACATTCTAACTTGAGGTATTCAACCAAGTTATCTTGAATTGACACCGGTGTTCGAAGTCACTACCTGGTCTTGATCTCCAACTATTACCTTCTCGGACAATTCCTTCACACATAAGAAACAATTCACATTCTTTAAATATTTCGCAACTACTATACCTCATTTTGACTAACACACTCATCCTCTTCTTTAAACTTCCAATGATTCCAAAAATATACTTACTTAACGACTCACACAACCAAAAACACTTGGTTTCTCATTTGGGTAACCACCCACGGTCGCTCCGACATTCTATTCTGATAATGGTCGTAACACAACGCCAACTTACACACTACGTGCTCCAACAACTTGATTAACAATTTGTACACCTGATCTGAAACCCCGAAAAGCCTTCCATCTGATGCTTCCTCTTTCTACCATCACTTTACACGCAGGCTGGCACATTTATCTTGGCAATTGATGTCACTACTCATCCGTACATTCTCTACCCATAACATCTTACTGCAGACCAGGTCTCTCATGGTCGTTCGTACACAACTCACACTTAACTTCAAGAACTCCCGCATAAATAACCGAGTCTATCTCGCTACATTGTCTCTCCCCATCTCTAGTTGAACCACAACACACGAGCTTCTGATTAACTCTAACATACTCGTTTCTTGCTAGCTTTTTGCAATATCAAACCATTACTTCGACAGAGCACAATTCCCCACAGATCGACATAATCTATATACTCACTTCGTTTGTGCTAAATACTTCATCCTTTACGAACCATCCACCTCGTAAGTAAAACGCTTATCTAAAACAACAGTCTTTCACTAACTTACCACCCCTACAAGGTGGTCTTTCAACTTTCAACCTTCTGATTCAAGTCTTCGGCCTCATATACTTTACATAGTTGTCGACTTCAACGTCAATAATTGACCTGTTGATACTTCCTTAACTTATTCTTCAACAAGGGTCCCTTACTGAACCCAACCCTCCAACATATCCTAATCAAATTCACACCCCGCCGTCCTCATTTCAAACTCACTCGTGCATCGTCAGTATCACAATATCTCTTTAAAACTCTTATTCGACGTCGAGGATATTTCATTCCTACTTTACCACTCCACTCATAAGGAGTTGCTAATACCAACACCTTGATGACTTCTAGTCCCTCCCTGAACACAACCGTCCCTCGGCAACTGTATTTCCAGTCACCGCACAAGGGTACAGACCCTCATACAACCGACACTAAAGTCCACTTTCGACTCTTCCACTGCTCACCTTTCCTCTTGAACACAAATACCAAAACTACAAGCATTCTCCCCTGATTTGTCCAACACCTATCCATTCTAGGAGTTTTCCTTAGCTTAAAATGTAGTACTCTACGACCTAGTGAGTTCATAGCCTTCATGCATGACAACGCGATAAATAAATCATTTCATACTTTTATCATTTTAAAGAAACAACACTTGGAAACAACTTGGGTACACACGACCCCAACATTCTCATAACTCCAATGCCCTGCACAACGATCTCAAGAATCGTTTGCATGCAACTTTCCGTAAAACTTAATCTTACTCAACCACAAATATGTCGTTACGACAGAAATATATTGGATGAAAATCTTTTCATACGACAAAATTCTGAAAGGAATTACCGACACGAAGTAAACCAGTCGGTTCTCACACTCATTTATATAACTTCAACATGTCAATACTCATTTTGGTTTTAAAAGTTTTGCACTCAAACGTTTTCTTGACTTTTTGCAACAATTTAACTTGTCATGAAAAGAGTGGAATATTTTTGCAAATCGTAACCGTCAAGACTTCATGGTGCGATGTAAATGGATTTGCATTTTTCTTTAAACATACGCTTGCACACACCGACTCATATTTGATCAATTTGATATTTACACACTTACTTTACTTATGAAAAATCTCATGTACACGTATACGAACTCAATGCACGAAACTCTACTTGCAATTGAAGGCTACTCACTCAAACAAGGTTAATCGCTTTACTCACACAACTTATCATTGACACTCTACTTCCGACCAGTGGTCGCCCTCTCGGCCTTGCAATAACTTGCTATACATACATTCAACGGTCCACTTACTCAACCATTTCATACTATTTTTCGTCTTGACCAATTCATCTCATATTATACCTCTACACGCTTTCAGTCCTCTACAGAATCTCTCTTCAATGATCCTGCCACTGAACAACTCGACTAAAGAGTCAGGGTTCTAATCCTCTGCTCGCTCTTGAATTTATACTTCCAAGATCTCGACACTACCCTTCCTTACCGCCTAACTGATCTATCCCACGATCTCTAGAACTGGGATTCTCCAGAAACAGGAGTCTTACTAAAGAAAAATCAATCATCCATCTCCTCCGAATCCACGAAGATCTACTGTAACATCCCGATTTTTGGAACTTTTAAGATAAATATGAAAAATAGGATTTTGGATTAAATCCTACATTTTATAGTTTTGTTGGATGAAGAATTCAAATACGAGTCCAACGGGCCTTTCCGGAGCGAAAACGGAGCTAAAACGAAGAAGTTATGGCCGAAACAACTTTCGGTACAATCTCGGCTAAAGTGACCAGCGAAAGTGACACTTGTGTCACTCTCGCGTGTCACTCTCGCCGGTTTTGTACCGAGAGCTATTTGACCACGGCGAGAGTGCCCAGCGAAAGTGACACTTGTGTCACTCTCGCACGTCACTTTAGCCGTCGGGTACCTGGAGCATAAATACGAGATTTTTAGCCCTAAACTTCATTTCCTCATATCTCACCCATTTCACCTCCGTTTTTGGCGATTCAAAGTGCCATGGGTTCGATTTTTAGAGCTTTTCAAGGATAAAGTGCTAGTTTTGAAGTTCATTGGAAGATTCAAGGGTGTTTAGTGGTGGTAAGTCTCTCATTTCTCACTCTCAAATCTCTTCTCTTCTCTCCAAATCGTTTCCCCTCTTTCCCTCACAAACCCTAACTGATTTTGGGGATTTTCATGGAGATTAATGTGTTCCTTCTCCATTTATGCTAGTGGTTTCATTTATTGATGCAAGAGCAAGTTTCATCCACAACACTAGAGATTTTTGGGGTTTTCTAGGTTTTCATCAAAACCTAAGTGGTGAGTTCATCCTCCTAGCTTCTATACTTTCATATGAGTTATAAATGTTCCATTGATGATCTCCTAGTGTTTTGTTTCTCCAATTTCGGTTTGGATGATTTTGGGGAAGTTAGGTTAATATTGGGGTTTTGGTCAAAATGGAGATTTTTATATAAGGTGTTTGGGGAATGGTTTTAAAGTGGTTGAATATGAATATTCATGGTTGGAAATTTATGGATCTAGGTTTTTGGAAGATTTGGCTTAAGGATTCGTGTTGCATCAAAGGAGCTTACGTTTGGGAAAATCTAGATTTAGCCTAATCTAGCAAGGTGAGTTCAAGTTGATTTGTGAAAACTTTGTACATGCCAAAATGTGTGTTTTAAAGTATCTATGTGCTTATGTGGAAGTATCCCTTTGTTGAGCTTTACAAATCTTGATTTAAAGTATCTATGTGTTTAGTGGATTTTGATCTAATCAAAGTGTTGAACTTTACAAATCTTGTAAAACACCCACATTTGGGGATTTTGAGTGAATCCGACCATGTGAATATTTTGAGAGTTGTAAACATTTATTTTGGGGCAGATGGCCAATTGAGGAATTAAAAAGTAAAGATTTTGGGTAACGATGCATTTTGGGTTACGTAACCGTGTGAGTGACACGTAATTAACCAAACGTTTATTTTGGCCTTAAAGGCTTGATTTATACTCAAATGAGTCTTTCGAGTGCTTGTCGGTTTTAGTGACTCGAGATGGAGTCTTAGAGGTGTTATATGCTTAATTGCATTTTATTTAAATATGTGTCGGTTTAAGTGTTGGTCTTATGTGTGAAAACCGTTTGATGATTTTATATGCTTATTACTTTTGGGACTAATGAACCTTAGTGAGTTATATGCATTGTCGAGTTATAAAAGAGTTGCATATACGTGTACATATAGATGCATATATGATTTGACTTCATTGGGAACGTGGCAATGAAGGGGTTGTGAGATTATCATGCCTTGGAGCGTGTGTTTGCATGTTGTGGGTTAGATGCATTTCATTTGCATAAATCGATGTTGATAAATGATCATTAGATCTTTTGAGCAGAGGGCTCGGTTTTGGACTCTATTGAGTCTTGAGGGCATTCGCCCGGTTTTAATAAGCTCGACGTGGGCTTGGGGTTTGAATTGCATGGGTTGCATTACATTTGTTGTTTACATGAGTTGAATGCATTGGTTCTTCTTTTGGGATCATGTATACATATATATATTACGTCGAGTAAGCTTGTTTTGGATGGTGGGTTTCCAAGGTAAAGACCTAGTATGGTTGAACTTGGTAGTTTTAAATGGACTAAAGACCTAGTATGGTTGATGTCTAAGATGGGCTAAAGATCTAGTATGGTTGATACCGAAGATTGACTAAAGACCTAGTATGGTTGATGTCAAAGATGGGCTAAAGATCTAGTATGATTGATGCCGGAAATGGACTAAAGACCTAGTATGGTTGATGTCTAAGACGGGCTAAAGACCTAGTATGGTTGATGCCGAAGATTGACTAAAGACCTAGTATGGTTGATGTCATCTGCTTTCCACATCCAAGAAGCTTACTTACGTTTATTAATTGTGGTTTAATTTATGTGTTGGCCACATTCGATGAGATCGGGTCTCCCCCGTCACCGAAGGGTATTGATTTTGGTATTTTATTATTCGCATTGTTGAGGTTATATTATATGCATATAGATTGTTTTCCATGATTGATGGACGGATTTATGTTACATCCTTATTGTATGTTTGAACTATTGGAGTTTTATTTGCAGTGACGATTACTTGAGAAATTATTATTTAATTAACTCTTGAGATGAGTTTTGTATTTGAATCCTTTGCAGAGAAACGATTTTCATTGGAAGCTTTCCTCACAGGGATTGTGTGTGTTTGGAAAACGAGTCGTCGATGTCTTTTATACAAACCCGTTTTGAAAATCATTTATTAAGTTGAATGTTTTGGTTTATCAAATGATTTGCTCGTGATGTAAACTCTTGAACTCACTAGGCGTTAGCCTAACCTTTTTATTTGTCGGCATGTGCAACAGGTTCAGGTTGGGAATAGCTTTAGCTACACTGTGAAGTGATGAGTGCTAGTAGAGTGCACGAGAAGTGAGATGCTTAGCGAAGTCTTTCGCACTTATTTGGGATTAGCAACTTGCAATTGGATTAAGTAACACCCGCCTTGAGTTATTAGTTGTGAAGTTTGTAATGTTTAAACTTTGAGGTATTTTCAAGGATGTTTTGTAGAAATGTTTTATCATCTCTTAGTTGGATTTATCGAAATTACCGTTAGTTGCTCGTTCCCATTTTGAGGGTGTTACATCTACCTCTAGACGACTCATAACATTCTATACCACATTTCTTCTTTACGAGGTATACATACCTCACATCATAAATGATCTTTTACGACGCTTCCCAACAATGGGTCTCAATCTTCCCCTCAGGGATCTTGCTGACATTCTAGATTACTGGAATACGACATATAAGCTAGCATAAGACTACAACTTCGGAATAATAAGGCAGACTAAGCACATACATGTACCTGTAAGTTCACAATTACACTGGCCAGGTGTAATCCCAAACTTACCTTACATGACTGTCCTCGATACCTTATTAGTCCTATATCTACTATAGTGCCCTCCTAACGCATTTCCTATATTCACAATAGTGCCCTCCTAACGCATTTCCTGATTCTCAGTTGTGATTCTTACTCCAAAGTTTAAGTTTAGGCCCGTCCGGTCACCTAAATCACTTAAACTATGACTCTGATACCAATTGTAACAACCCAAACAAAATAAAGCATGCAATTCTTATAAAATGAAATATCCCAAAAACGGGTCCCAAAATTTCTTACATCATATCAAAATCTGGTTGGCGAAATCAACCTACACAACTGAGAATAAAGTCTAAACTAAACAATAATGTCACTACACTATCAAGCTCCCTCGCTAACCGCCCTGTTCACTTGCCAGAGTCTTTCATTACCTGATTACCTGAAAAAGTTTTAATTTGAAAATGCGAGGGTTAGACCATGAGGTCTAGTGAGTCCCTCCTGACAGTTCTCAAAACATTTAAAACAGTTTATAACTTTCATTTTAAAACATTCACATATCTGTTCATATAAAATCCTTCACGGACAAAGTCCGCACCCGTAAATTGGCACCTGAAGTCACCCTTGTGTGACAACGAGTCAGTCTCATGCTGCCTTACAGGGTCACACTTCCCATGGCATAAACGGGTCACACCTCCCGGCACGAGCTGGCGGGCCACACCCCCCGACTTAGCCAATTTACATCTCACCCATGTATGCATACATCTCATATAAACTTAAAAGAACTTCCACGTAATTAAAGCATAAGAATAAATCATGGCATTTCTCATCATGTACTTGCTTTAGAAAAACACATCAAGATTCACGTATTTTAGTTTAGAAAACTCACCTGATGCTCTTACTTCTCTTTTCTAATCTGTTCCCGACTCCCAATCGATTTTCCTGAATGAAAGGACAAAGCATAAGCTGATCACCCATCTTTCCGGACACACGACTTTGGACAACACTACATTCCGGATACTTCCTACTTACCGGACACTTGACTTACCGAACACTTGACTTACCGGACACTTCTTACCCGGATACCTTTCCTATCCGGACAGTCTCCTCATCCGGAAACCTTCAATTGGATCATCGTGTCCGGACACCCATAGGACATTCCGGACGCCGACCTGACCCCTTTTTGAACCGAAAATCACAGATAAACCCAAAATCCCACGAATAATAGATTAGCATCGATACTCAGATTCGCTAAGTTCATTTAGTACTAAAATCTTAGCTGCAAAACACATTAAGACACTCAATCTCTTCCATTAAGCTTTAACACAACTATTACACCAAAACCTTAGAAAGAAACCTAACTCATCAGCAAAAACGCAGATTAAGGATGTAGAGGAGAGATTACCTGCAGGTTTGAGGTTTCAGAACACTCCCTTTTCTCCCAGCTAAATTGGAAGACTCTTCCTTCCCTTCTTGCTCTTTCTCTCCTTCTTCCCCTTTCTCTCTTTCTTTCTTTTGCTCTTTCTCTCCTTTTCCTTACTCAGCCGCCAACAATAACAAAATAGAATGCCCTCCTAGGGTTTTGTGCCCCAATCATTAGGTAATTACACTCTATTCCTATTTTACAAGTTACACCCTCAACTTTCAGCTTTATTGAACCTTCCACAAGACATTAAAATTCTTCCATTTTGGTCTTGGTTATCACAATACTCCCCCCTCAAAAGAATTCCGCCCCCGGAATTCCATTCTAAAAAAGGTGAGGGTATTTGGACTTCATATCTGATTCTACTTCCCACGTTGCCTCTCGCCCCTTATGATACCTCCACTGAACTTTCACTAAACGAATTTCTTTGTTCCTCGTTTCGCAAACCTTATTGCTCACGATTTCGATCGGTTCTCCTATGTTAGTCAACCTCCCATCTATACTGATGTCCCCCAACGGAACAGCCACCTCGGCATCTGACAAACACCTCATCGAGTCTGAGACATGAAATGTCAAATGCACACTCTTTAATTCCTCTGACCAGTCTTACTTGTATGTCGCTGCTCTATCTCGCTCACTAATGACAAAAGTCAACTTCTTATCGCCTGCATCTCTTGTAAGGTCGCCATCATCTCACTTCCCACATCGGCTCTCCACAAAAGAGACGTGCATCACACTTTCCAAAATCCCATCTAGTACCTCAAGATCGCGCATTATCTATTCAACTTTCAAAACTTCGACGGATCTACAGACTTAGTCCACCTTACCTTTCTCTCAAACTTCAAGGCTTAAAAGCCTTATGTTCCTCAATCCAACCAGCTCAGTTCTACTCGGTCACTCCAAACTGTTCTGATGGGAAACATAACCGTACACCATACATTGGAACCGCCCTCGGCGAGTCACCACTTTGCTATCTCGTGCCATCTTGTACTATTTACTTGCAACCTCTCTGAATACTATACTCGCTCAAATACCACTAGAAAATCCAAGGCCAACCGTTCCTCCGTTTGCTCGCTTCAGTCCCCACGTCGGGACTCACGGTTTTACAACACGTCTACTTACGGTCTCTCTTACCCCTTTACTTTTTTAAAAGAAGGAATTTGGCGGGAATTCCTCGCCACTACAACGAGAATCTAAAACCAAGAACAATCACTCACTTGACCACCTGGCACAAGGCCACCCTAGCACATCCCGACCAACTCACACCTAAGAGTTCTCTCCTTGGGTTACATGAAATTCTAGATCACTTCTTCCAACCGACATACGTCTATGCAGATCATACTCCTTTCCCGGGTAAGATTTTAATCCACCAAAATGACATCGTATGCAACAATTTAGCCGGAAAGAGCTAACCGTGGTAAGAGTCGTCGCACTCACTTACCGGATAAGACTCTTGGTCCTTGCTTCCGCTCTTACCGAGTAAGATTCGTAGTTCTTGCCATGTTAATCTGATAAGCTAATATGACTTGGTAAATACTTACCCAGATAAACGTTTGTAAACGGCCCCTTAATGAAGATAACCCTGAAAGTAAAAAAGTTTATAAAATCAGATTACTAATTCATGAATTTAACAACATATAAAAAGATGAGTATATTCGGTTGTCCATCCGGTCAAGATGCCTGCCGACTGCGGTGGTCCAATATGACGGCTACATCACTCTCCGGCGGCCCCACCTTAACCTCCTACAGTTTTTGACAGCAACCGATCATACCCTTTTCTTTATTTTATTTTATATAAACCACTACACTTTTTATTTCTTTCAATTCCCCCCTAAAATCTTTAATATTTATTAATAAAAGAAAAATATAATATGTTTTTAATTTTATTTTAAAAAACATGTATTTTTTAAAATATAGTTTAAAATTAATAATCTAAAAAATTTAATTAATCGTTTGTAATTTGAAAATTGTATATGTAGAGACATTATCTTAAACTAATCAAATAAACGATTTTTAATCAAGGCTGTAAATATCGTGAGACGTGACGTGGCGGCAACGGCAAGGCCAAGACTTAAGCCTTAGGAGCCACGACGAGGCCACAACGTTTATCAAGGCATAACTTATGGCGGCAAATCTCTATATCATATACAATATTACATATAAAAACATATGTTTTGTGTTATTACTCGACGAGTCAATGATAATAAACAATTTAAATTAGGTTATATTAAAAACTAGAAAATAATACATTAAAAACGTAAGAAAAAAATCAAATATCGCGTCACAAAAGACAGCACATTAAGCCATGGCGTGCCACAGGCATAGCGTGGCTTGAGACACAAGTCTTAAGCCACGACACGCCATGACCAGGGACGGACCCAATTAAGGGCACACGGTGGCACGTGCGACCGTGGTATTTCTCCGACGAATGGTAAAAAAATTTGGTTTCGTAATAGGTGCAACCGTATCGTTTTAGGAGGTGCTCCCGTATTCTTTTGAAAGTGCAAGCGTACCTCGTAATCAACAAAAAATACCGGAACTCTTGAAATCAACCAAAATTACCGAAAAAAACTCCCGAAATCGACCAAAAATACCGAAAAAGTCTCTCGAAATCGATAAAAAAAACTTAAAAATCCCTCAAAATGTCGAAATTTGGCTAAAAACACATTTGGTCGATATTGAACGTTGGTATAAAAGATATACATATCGATAAAAACCGTATGAAAAAAATATGGTGTCACCGTATGAAAAAATTTATGGGTTTGTCCCTGACCATGACGTCTGTTGCGGCGAGCCTTGTAGAACAATGTTTTTAACTCATATGCTTATAAATATGAATTAAAAAATATATCTCAATAATAGAAAATTAGAAACATGTAATACAAATAAAAGATTTTAATAACATTTCTATTGATTCTACTAGATTCATATGTTTTAATCGACATTTTATTTTTCATAAATAATTAAAAATGATATAAATAGTAAACTTTTGAGCAATTACAGCCTATGACGTATAATTCAGTTGGCAAAGTGACAGAACGACTTGTCCAAATATCTAACACGAAGATTAAATAATTAAAAAACAAACATCGAATTTGAAAATTTAAAAATAAAATTAGTAATAAAAAAAGATAAAAATAGTATAATATTACAAAAAGTAA
Organism: Saussurea involucrata; assembly: GCA_033807775.1. Classification (NCBI taxonomy): domain Eukaryota; kingdom Viridiplantae; phylum Streptophyta; class Magnoliopsida; order Asterales; family Asteraceae; genus Saussurea; species Saussurea involucrata. The sequence goes on along the minus strand of CM066325.1, from coordinate 7,784,755 downwards.
AGGTAAATTCTAATGATATGACGAATGCAAAACCTTTAGTATTCATTCTTCTCCCAAAAGGTGCTACCATGCATTGCCTTTAAACACCCATGTTCTTGCATTGGCTAACAATGACATAGGATGATTTAGCCCCGTTCGGTTTTAGTCAAAAGTGTTTCGTTTTATTTATAGTATTGTAAGTTTCGGTTACACAAAGACACCTGCTATGGACCCTGAGAAAGTAACGTGTTCAAAACTTACAAAAAAGTATTTGAAACATGTCTTTCTGATCAGCCTCCTCAAGAATCGTTTTGTGTATCATCGGAATCCAGGCGTTGACAACTTGTGGCCACTGAGAAATTATCTCAGAGCTGCATGTTTAGCAGTCAATCAGTGTCAGGGATTAGTCTAGGCAGAGCCTAGGATACTAGTTCAAAATGGGGCTGTGGGACCATTGGTAGTTGAAGTGTTGAGGGGCAAATAGAAAAATTTAAAACATGTTTTTAAAATAACTTGTGAAGAAGCAAGGTGTTATGAGAGAAATGGCAGGTATACAAGCATAAAGACCTTGATATTAAAGTTCATTTAACTCGAGAAGCATAAAAAGGGTATTATAGTAATTTCACCTATGAAACCATTCAAGGAAGGAGATTGTAGTGTTTATTAATAAAAGAGCAATAGCTTTTAAGTATGTTCTTTGAGGAGGGATCCCATAAGAACCATATTTTGATATATAAATAGTGTTGTTTGTTGAGTTTAGAATTTTAGTTAAGTCAAATCCAAAACCATGATGCTGTAGTGAGTTGTACGTTATCCATTTAAAGTTGTAAGTTAGTAGCTACCATTTATGCTCTCGAATTCGGTCAGCTAATAGTCAAAGTGGGGTTCCCTTTAGCTAACTTACAAAGCTTCACCACCGAAAGTTTCTTTCCCCCCCTAGAAACAACTTCTCTCCCTTCCACACCCCCTCTCTCTCTCTCTCTCTCTCTCTCTCTCTCTCTCTCTCTCTCTCTCTCTCTCTCTCTCTCTCTCTCTCTCTCTCTCTCTCTCTCTATATATATATATATATATATATATATATATATATATTGGTTATTTGTGATAATTGTGAGATTCAATCTTAACCACAAATCAGATAATAAATTAGAAATCGATAATTTTGGTAATTTTTAATTAAGAAGTATTTTAGGCATTTTAGAAATCTTCTCTGGCAAATATAATTCCGACGAACATTATTTCGACTAACACATGATGCACATTGTGATACCCTTTTGTAAACAACGAAAATAAATAAGAAATGTTGTGATACCCTTCATAAAACAACGAAGATACACTGTGATACAACAAAAATACATTGTGATAATCTTCGTAAAACAACGAAGGCACAATGTGATATACTTTGTAAACAATAAAAATACATTGTGATACCCTTCGTAAAACAACGAAGACACGTGATACACTTTGTAAACAACGAAAATACATTGCCATACCCTTCGTAAAACAACGAAGATACACGGTGATACACTTCGTAAACAATGAAAATCACTATATGATACACTTCGTAAAACAACGATACCTAAAAATACACATTGTGATACATCTCTTCCGTTACATCTCCGACGATATATATGTTACATCTCAGGCAATATCTAGGTTACATCTCCGGCGAAATCTAAAACCAAAGCGAGGGAGGGTTTGGAAACCAAAAATGTACCGTTATCATCGGCTTTGATTTTCGAAGAGAACCCTCACTGTAAGGACGCTCGACATTCTCACCACTAGCCACAGCTAAACTGGCATGTGCAAAATATCGCGAGCAACATTACCATCGTGGATTGAGGTGGCGGTAGCAAGATGAAAAAAGAAATGCAAGAGCACTTGTAATTTACACAAATTATATATATATATATATATATATATATATATATATATAGGCTGAGTATCAAATACAAACCAGTTAGTTTGTACAAACTCGTACAAACCATACCTAGCTTCATGATTTTGTAAATTTGGCTTCATGAATATATATATATATATATATATATATATATATATATATATTGGCTTCATGAATATATCATTTGGCATTTTTAACTAATTTTTTTACAAAAATACCCTAAAATACCCTTATTTTTGTAAAAAAATTAGTTAAAAATGCCAAATGATATATTCATGAAGCCAAATTATATATTCATGAATCCAAAATATATATATATATATTCATGAAGCCAAATTTACAAAATCATGAAGCTAGGTATGGTTTGTACGAGTTTGTACAAACTAACTGGTTTGTACCCGATACCACCTCTATATATATATATATATATATATATATATATATAATAGTTCAAACGACAACACCTGTGATTTACATAAATGCAAGAGCACTTGTAAACTTGTCATTATGTGTTAATTCACAGTTGTTTTAGTAAGATTGAGGAAGCAGTAAATAAATACTAAATAAACATTACTTTTTTTAAGGAATATCATAGGTATGGAGGCGTAAATTGAGAAAAATGCTGCAACCCGCCTAACGAACAGAGAAACCTGATGATTGTAGGCATGATCATCATTGGTTTGCGATTTATCACAGCAAAATCACTTCATAAGTAATCTCCAATTATCAAAGCATTATCACAACAGAATCAACACACACATAAACATTTAGGATCATATGATCATTTTTATGTTTCATGAAAACCATGATAATCACCTCGTAGACGTAGACTTCATATGATTTTTCTTGTTTTATTTGAAGGTTGGAAAAAACACGGTGGGATGGATGTAATTAAATGGAACTCTGATGGCATAAATGTAGGAGAACGACGAAAATGACACGATTCTAGAATTGTGTTTTCTTACAATTTTTAACCAACTAAAAGACGTTTTTACCCTTAATATTAAACAAATGAATCTTCTTAATTTGCTTTTTCTAGCATCTTGTTAGTTTATTTTAAAAGCTCCACCGTTTATATATTTTTTCTTCTTCCTTACATAATTAAGGGTAAAATGGAAAGCAGACACCTACTTTTGAAACAGATGAGTAACTAACATCAACAAACTTCAATATACCTCAAATATCTTAACATACTAGATTGTGCCCACATGTACAAAAGTAATTACCCTTCCTTTGCAAAAACATGCCCGTTGATCATTTTTGGATAAAAAATAATGGAGGCCCACAAAAAAGCTCTTACATATACATGACGTTTTCATCAAATTCAACTTCACACACACACACACATATATATATATATATATATGTCTTAAAAATTCATTTAAGGTCATTTTCCTAAATGACCATTTTTAAGACATCATTTTTCTTGTAAATTATTTACTAAATACTTGCCGCCTTGTCGGATAAGTGCTTATCTATATCACTTATCTTTACAAAAACAAACAATCTTATAATTCAGATTTCAGATTTCAGCACCACCTCTTATAAAAAAGAAGTGAAATAAAACTTCAGACTTCAGACTTCTTAAAAAAACAAACGGCACCTTAGTCTCAAACTTTAAGCATATTATATTACTAGTCTCAAACTTTAAGAATATTATATTTTGGTCCAAATAGCATCTATCTAGTGAGATATTTAATTCAATTTATTACGGATTCCATATATTTTATTTATTATTTCTTTATAATTACCGACACATAAATTGGAAGAGTGATGCAAAGAAATATGGTGGTTTCTGACTAGCTCTTTGGGACCCATACATGTCTCCACTTTTACTGATCTTGTCCCTCTTTAAGAAGCTATTTCATGTCTCATCCTCCATCATCTGTCCACCGTTTCCTTTTTTAAAACCTTATACAACAACAAACCAATCAAATTTGTATTTCATCCTACTGTATTATACAATAAACCAATCAAATTTGTATTTCATTTGGTCATATTATCAATATAGAAACTAATTCACAACCCTATTCACATCATTGGTTCATCACATGTGAATTTGCAAATTCAACCAATTCTTGAATAAATATATGGTTCAAGAAGACAAAAAAGATGAATCTTTTAGTGGGTGACTTATAGTGTTAAGTGATGAAGGTGAATGGATAAAGGTGTGAATGAGTAAAAAGGGTACAATCAAAGCATTAAGCATTAAGCATTAAGCATGAGCCTGTCCAATTGGGTTCTTCTCCATGGAAAGTCTGTCAAGAAACCACTAACTTTCCAAGATGGAAGGATAAGAGATGACAGACAATTTTCTTGAGTGATTTCATTTCAAATAGAGTGCAAAGTCTTTTTATATCTAATTATTAAGGGTCTTAAATGGCATATGATAAAGCAGATAAACTGTCAAAATATGTAGAATCCCATACTACTCTCCTAAAAAATGTTGCAGATTTAGCTTATGTAAGATTCTAGCATATCTAGAGCGTATCCAACAGCTTCTCCAAAATAGAGATTTTGGGGACTTTTGTTTCAACAGATTCCCCATAACTTTTTCCAAAACGGAGAAAATACGAGAGAAAAGATGAAAATATTTAAATTTGGAGATTTCTCTACAAATGATTACTTATGAAAGAGAAATGGTTTTTTATGAGTTGTATTGAATATTTTGACCTTTTTACTTCTCTATTTTGGAGAATCTGTTGGAGATGCTCTTAGTATTATAAACTTATGCTTCAAGATGGGGATTTCTTGATCCGTTCACACTCTTTTCAGTTTGTTAACTTTAAGCATTCAAAGAAGACAAATGAAGCATGATTGTAGTCAACAATGCCTAGAAATGTGTGCAAACCTTTGGAAAATGCAAGCATTAAAAAATGAGAGTTGTTATATGCACTCTTGTAGGTCGAGGTCAAAATCAGATCAAATCATGTATTGAAAATGTAAAAATATTGTTTTGATGCCGATGGATAGTAAAGTATGGTGCATTTAACATAACCGTAAAGACTTACCGAAGACGAAGTGGGACCCATTTCAGGGTCAATGTAAAAAGAGTGGGAAAAAGAATTGAAGTACCTCATTGGATCTTCTTCTACTCCACTGATGGAATTACTGCATAAAAAGAATATTCAAATGTAGTAAAAAAGAAGAAGCAGGAATTGAATTGAATTGAATAATTAAGTTCAAACACTATGATTAAGTCTCTATTACTCAATTCTGTCTGACATGCATGGCATAAGAAATAACTATAACCTTTGGCTTTAAGTCAAAGTCTCAAAGATAACAAAGGTAAAAAGGAATCATTTAGGCCACAAATCTTTTCTCTTTTGCCATAATTCAAACTACTTACAAAAAGCACCCTAACCTAAACCAAGTTATTAGTAAGCATGTTACCCCAACTTAAATGGAATAATCATTATCTAATCAAGTACAAAGTTGAATTCTACATAACTAACTTCCCCCCAAATGCTATGTTCAAATAAAAAGTTTTGCTATATGCACCCCTATTTATGTCAGAACCATGTCAAATCATACATTGAAAATGTAAAAAAGTTAAGTCTTGAATGTTGATATCTGCGAGGAGGAGGAAATTAGTAGGTAGAGGTGCATTTAGCTTACCCTTTAAATGAATGGTAAAAATTGCTTATCTATTCTAGGGTGTGCCCCCTTTGTGCTCGTCTGATTGACTTAAAACTATTGTGAAAGTTATTCGTAGTCCACAATTGTAATATCTATGATTACAGAAGCTTTTATGTTTCTTGTGTTTTAACAACATAGTTATTGATGGTGGAATGTTGATCGTGTAGTGTCCGGTAAAGTACAGAACGCACTTCATGTTCTGAAAACAAAGTATCATGATCATCATCAGCAAGTGCTTAAGATGTCTGAATGACTCGGACCACTACTAGGTGGTGAATCTGACATAACCCTCAGCATAAACTCCACTAGTTCAACACTGTACAATGATTGCAGAAACCTCCAAGATATAAGTTGGTTATCTGACAACGGTCGGGACTTGACTGGCCCATGAAATATCCACAATCGAGACCATATGTCGAGTGAGACTCACGTGTCTTTAGTGCGAATTTGATGTACTAGAGCCATGGGAGCAAAAGGGACCAGTTGTGTTTGAGACTGTCAGTTGAGCTCAAAAGGCAGCAAACAGGGATAAAATGGTTTCAAGACTGTTTTCAATCGAGTCCTGTACAAATAAAGTTGTCTGTGTGGATTAATCTGTTTGAACAGATTGAGAAGGTTTTTGATTGGGAGAGTTTTTTCATTGATGGAAGGAACGTGTTTTTACATAGGGAGGGGGAGGTTTGGAAAAAACTCAGCTTTCTGCATAAATCTCTCCCCTAAAATCTTATAAAATCTTACTGAATAAGTCGCCTTCTATATCATTAAGTGACTATCAAGCAGTCATGTATAGCTGACTGAATAAGCTGTAACTCCCATTAAACTGCTAACAAACACACACTTGAGGTAACTGTAGAGGTCCACCCAACTCTATTGTCAAATAAGAATGTCCAACCTAGCAACATGGGTCCTTTGTTTAAATGACTTTCTGACAAGTTTTTTTCCTTCTAAATCCACGACCTTCTGACAGGTTTAAAATGTGACTGCTATGTTGAACATGACACTTCCATCCACAAGAATATCTAGAATCTTGCTAGAAGGTCCCAAATAACCCATTTGGGAGGCCCATTTGAAGAGTGTGACAGCAGAAAAGGCCTCATCCTCATAATAATGATATAGGACATAAACATGTGAAAAAAAGTTGTGTGTTTTTCTTTCCTATTTCATCTTTAGATAAACAAAAATTAAACATGTTCAAGTGTTACCTGATTCTCTACCAACCCCCACAAACTGAGAAACAATTTATGGCGCAATCTGGTATCAAATCCGAAGATAGAACGAAGAACTATTAACCATGGAAGAAAGAAATCTTGGAATTGAACACCATTTGAACATTCTGTTACAGCATCATCGAAGCTTCTGCCCTCTAACCATCTTGCTCATAGCCTATAATCATAGAAATCACTTTTAGCCAACTCCAGAAAGTATAAAAAACTAACATAGATTTGATGAATTCCCAACTTGAAGAAATCATGAAGACTAACATAGATTTGATGAATTCCCTACTTGAAGAAATCATGAAGACTCGCATAGATTTGATGAACATTTCTTTAAAAACATTCAACTTCTTGGGAGGCAGGAACGCGCCATATTTCTAACTACCTAATGGAGTTTTTTTTTTTTTTTTAACTGTGGGTGTCTGGTCCAGCTTATGCACACCTCCAGAGGCCCTAGAGAACAACCAGAAATATCCCTAGTAGCCTTTTTTTTTTTGAAGGGTGTCCTAGGCTAAGCCTAGACTAATCCATTGGCAAATTATGACCGTAAGACATCAGCCCTGATTAAACCTCAGTGGCCACAATTGTTGCGTATGGCTGGATTAGAACCCTGACCAGATGGGATATTCCACCACATCCCCTAGGGCCTTAACCAGTACGCCACAACCCTTGTGGTTAATCCCTAGTAGCCTTGCAGGTCTCGAACTAGTAACCTCTGAGGAGAATCCCCAAAGGCCCAAACCTTATTGACAGTTGACTATCCAATAGAGTTGAGGACTCAGAAACCGGTTTAGACTCGGGCATTTCGGGTGCGTTTGGTAGGGTGGACAGCATGGGACAGGACAGGACAGGACATACCTGTCCCATGTTTGGTGCGACCAAATGTAGAACTAAGTGGAACCATCATGTGACAAGTGTGTTCTATGACAAGTGACAAGTGGACACCACCGCCGCCACCACCACCACCGTCGTCGCCGCCACCACCACCACCACCACCGCCACCGCCACCGTCGCCGCCGCCGCCACCACCACCGCCACCGCCGTCGCCACTAAACAAATCACTAGGGGTAAATGGGTCATTTAACTGGTCCTGTTCTGTCCTGTCCAGTCCTATTTATGTGTTACCAAACACTGAACAGCTGTCCTGTCCTGTTCTGTCCTGTCCCGTCCTGTCCTGTCCCGTCCTGTCTGCGTACCAAACGCACCCTTCATGAAACAAGAGCTTACTTATTCCTCATTAAAAAAGTATTCCAATGCAACATAGATTATCATGCTCATTTTACCATTTAAACCGGATATCACATCCCCATAAGCAAAGGTCCTCTTAGGCATTTTATCAAACAGTTTGTGGAATAACAAACCCAGATGTTATACAGGTGTCGTTTAATCATCACATTCCACCAGACGCTATCTCTGTCAACCATTTAATCAAGATATTACTCGCAATCAAACTCTTGTAAATCTTATAACTTTCATAAATCAAGATCGGTCTTAATTTGATGGGCTAACTTTACTTGCTAAATCTTGTTTTTCCGGCCAAGAACGTTCTTTACCACACCGGGGTCTTCATCATTGCCAAGACGGATTTACAACATGCTGGTAATCCAACCACGCTTAAATATCGATTTTCTATAAATTTGCTAAAGTGTATACTCAATTTTTGTGACCATGGTCTAAAATACTTGTAACATTTTTAGGAAATGGATTCTGCCATGAGAATAGAATTGATGTAGAACTTTCCATTTTGGGAAATTTCTCTAATATTTGAAAGATAAAAATCATCTACCAATAAAATTAAGACAAATCAAATTTTTATTTGTTTTAAATTTATTTAATACATGTTCACTAAGTATAGTGTATTCTCATTTGATTGATGGACACAAATAAGACATGTGAATTTGGGACAAGAGATTTTTGAGTGTTAAAATCCCAAAAATGAGACTAAAATAAAGAACAGAAAAATAATATTACAATAATCGGTTCATAGTCTCCTCGGCTTTAACCTAGCGGGTTAAGAAGGTGGATATTCATGCAAAATGAGTCGGAAGTCTGATGTTTGTTTGACGGGTTCTAATCCAGGCGTACACAACAATTGTGGTTTAATCAGGGTTGATGTCTTACAGTCATAATTTGTCAAGGGATTAGTCTAGGCATAGCCTAGGACACCCTTCCAAAAAAAAAGTCTGATGTTTGACTCCATGCCCCACCCACCGGCCCTTGGGGCACACAATTTACCTCTCCCACGATCGCCTATGCCCTTGGGGCACACCCTTCACACCTACGATCACGAAACTATGCAACTCAAAACAGTTGATGTGGTCCAGCATCGAAAGGCTCTAAACGTACTTGCAGTTTTTCAAGAATTGGTTGAAACGGTGAAAACAAGAAACGCAAATTGACTTGACCCTCTTTCAAATGCACTAAGAACCGCCACTTATACAAGCAACAATGCTACAGGTTTCGAGCAGCAGTACACAAAAGATCGTTCAGAGTTGACGCCTTTGTTGAGGCTCAGCTACACTAACTCGAATATTTCTGCCATCAAGATCCTGCATCAGAAATTTTAATGCAGTTGAGTGAAAAAACCAAACCAAACAAACTCGGTGAATCCCACACAAAGGATTTGAGAATAATGTGGATGATCATTTGCGGGATTGGGCCGGGCCTAAACTATTGTTTTTGTCCGCCTAATAAAGCAAAACACAAACCCATTTTTGCGGGATTGATAACTACTTGCCCCGCCTGTAGACGGGTCAGGCTTGCCCACGGGCTGGACCTAAAATTCCTTTTACATTTATAAAAGAAGCAAATTATATAAGAAATCATAAGTTACATAACAAAATACAGTACTTTTTTCCAACTTTAAAATAAGACGTAACAATGTACGCAACTTAAAGAAAAAGAGTAGTTTCACAAATATGGAGCATGGAAGGATTTATCAACCTCCAAGTCCGGATTCTTTAACATCCAAATACTCCACCACCTAATATTTCAAGATCGAGATTCGAGACGTACTATAAGATATATCACATAAATTTATATTTGGAAAGTGGTTGGTTCTCGGTTGGGAGAGTCCAACCAAGTAGGTTTCTAAATTTTTCTTAACAAAAAGATAATATAAAATATTAATTATATACAAATTTAAATAAAAATAAATGGGTCGGGCAGGCTTGTTTGGGCTTCTTTTAATTGTCCGGGCCATCCATTTTTTTTCAGAATAGTCGTCCAAACCCACTTTTCCAACAGGCCGAGTCTAGCGGGTCGTACTGTAAACAACTCTTGGGAAACCTATAATTTAAAAGATAAGGAGTCCACTTACAACGCCATCAAGTGATTCAACCGCACGATAGGCCTCATCAGCAGAACTATAAGTCACGAACCCGAAACCCCTTGATCTACCACTATCTTTATCGTAAAATACCTTGGCTTTCATGACATTTCCGTGCTCCCAAAATAAAGTTTCAAGAGCCTCATCATCAACGCTCCATGAAAGGTTTCCAACATAAACCGTGTTGGAATTATTGTCACCACGACCGCCATCTCTCGGGCTCAGTTCTCTAATGACTGACTTCTTCCTTGGAGGTGGCCCATAATTGACCCTCAGTTGCCTCCCATTAAGCTCCTATGGTTTCAGAAGGTTTTAAGACGATAATCACTTCAAATGGAACAAAGATCGACAGATAACATGAACAAATGTAGCTCAACACAGTGTGAAAATATGTAGAACCCCATTAGATTACGTTCCAAAAGAGCTCTAGAGGGGGCGCCCCCCTTGACCTCCAAAAAAGGGGGCACTCGGAGCCCCCCCCCCCCGCCCCCAACACACACAAATTAAATTACACTCCAAAATAGCTCTAGAGGGGGCGGCCCCCCATTATATTGCACTCCAAAAGAGCTCTAGAGGACCACCGCCAGGGCGCTGTCCCTAGGACCCCTTGACTAACAACATCATTATTCTCTCGTGAATCCAATTGCATCATCAAGGAACTTACATAGCCATCGAACTTCTTAGCGGCTGCTTCGGCTTCTTCTACGGATGACATTGTTACAAACCCAAAACCCCTGCTTCTTCTGTTCAATTTGTCATATACAACCTGAAACAAATTAATTCATTACAATTTACCCCCAAAACAAAATCAATTTCTTTTCTCTAAAGCCATTCATCAACACAATCTCCCTCAAAATCCAAACTAAACCACTGCACATAAACAATATTAACCAAAAATTAACAAACTAAACTGAAGTTAACCATGAACCATTTATTTATCTAATTGAAATAATAAAAGAGGGGAAAAGAGCATACAACTATCAACTCAATTTTAGCAAAAAGATGAGCCAATTTTAGGTATGATAACAGTGACTACATCTGCAAACACACAAAATTACATTCTTCTAAAGGAACAGAATACAAAATAGGTTCAAAAGAGTGAATTGTACATAAAAGTCGAACAAGAACTAGTTTGAAAACAGTAAATTATACCTCAGCCATCTCGACACTTCCAGAACCTTCAAACAACCGAGCGAGAGCTGCGTTATCAACATCAAACGGCAAATTACCCACAAAGAGTTTAAATTCAGGGGAGAAACTGTGATCCTGTTCTTCATCACGACCGATTGATAAATCGTCATCCAACTCCAAATCCAATGAAAATGCAACTTTTGGGAGGATACGAGTGGCCTCAATGAGATTAATCGAAGTGGATATGGAGAAAAGCTTTGAGATAGGGTTTAGGGAGGAAGAGGAGAGATGGAATGAAGTGGGAATTAGGGTTTTAGAGAATTTGGAGGAAGGTAAAGAGAGAAAGTGAGGGGAAGCTGTAGAGGAAGAAGCCATGACTATGGTTTATGGGGTTTTAGACAATTGAAATGAAGATAATACAGTTGATAAAAGGGAAGAGAAGGGGAAGTTTACAAATTTAGTCCTTAGAGTTGTAGTTATCTTGCAAATTTAGCTCACAAATTATTGTTTTGGCAGTTTTAAGACAAGAAGTGATTAATGATTTGATGAAGTTCATAGGATACCCACAAAGGGAATGAGAATAAAGTTTTGGATTAAAAACAAATAAAAAATCATGAAAGAGGATGAAGAGCAAGCCAAAGATGCAATAAGAGAATCTCAGCTTCTTCAAAATTTCTTTGAAATGAAAATTTAAAAGTTAAAATCTTCAAAAACGAAATACATCTATCTCCAACATATTCTTCATTTTGAAGATAAATCATTGATTATATTATTAAAATATTATAATATATTAAATAAAATATTATTTTCCGCCAAAACATTTTATTTCAAAGGTTCTCAATGGTAGGATATAATAAAAAAATCATTTCTCTCTTGTTAATCATTTTTTGGAATATCTCTAAATTTGAAGAAAATTACACTCTCTCTACTATTTTCACCATTTTGGAGAAACTGTTTGAACAAAAAATTGTCCAAAATCTCTATTTTCACCATTTTGGAGAAGCTATCGGAGATACTCTAAATGCCTTTATCAAAGCATGTGTGATAACGCCACCTTTTGGCGTTATTTTCGGTCCACAAACCAATGAGATTGGCTTGTGTTGAAGCAAAAAGGCGGAATTTTATGGTTTATCGAGTGAAATGTGCAGGTAATCCGAAAAGAAGACGAGCATCGAGAAAAGAAGCGGAAAGAGTCAAAAGAGAGTCCAAAACGAAGCCCAACGGAAGCCCAAGACTCGTACCCAGATCCATGAACCAGACCTGACCCGGGCCTTTCAGGAAACCGCGCGGCCTTTTGCGCGGCCTGAAGCCGCGGGACAAGTCGCGTATGTCCCTGGTCGTTTTCTATACTTAGCGTTTTCTGGATTTTAGGTTATCACTTTTCACACGTGCGACGGGAGGCTGCGAGAGGACGATTTTCAGAGGTATTTTGAGCACTTTTGAGCCACGATAGAGGCTTGATTGAGGAGAGTTCACCACGCAAAGCGGATTAGAGCCGAGAGAAGGTATTTCATCGTACATTCTTCACGTTTACGATCACTATGTTTACACACACCACTTTCTACCCTGATTCTTGTGTTTTTGTCCACCCCAACAGGCCAACATGAACTAATCTTTAGATGTTGGGGGTTGGAGTGACTATGATTTTATGATGGATGACGTGTAACCGAATGATTTCTATTTGATTTGATCTATGAAGTACTTGATTTTAGCTTTTCATACCCAATTGTAGTTTGATCACCTTCAATTGAATTACATGGTTTTTGATTAAGTTCGAGAGAATTAATTACTCACTAGATCAGGTAATCAAGTACTGGAAAGGAGATTCGGGTAGAGATAGCCGAATCACCTTTCTGCCTTGTAAAAGTTTAACCTAATGTGTTTTAAAATCACCGGTTGAGATCGAGAGAGGAAACTAGTGAGTTTAAGATAAAATCCGGTATTGCTTGAGAAAGAATAACGGTGAATTTCAAAACTAGGGTTCATAGAAATAATCAGTGATCATCGTTCGGGTAATCGTTCATCAGTAGTATAACCATAGGAAGTCCAACCCTCAACCTTTTCTCTATCAAAGTTCTTTCAAAACATTCCGTTAATCGATTTTAGTTTATTTAATTTTCAAACAAGTTTTCAAACCACAATTCAAAATTGCGACCGTTCAGTTAATAGATCTTGTAGTAATTGTGATACTTAGTTCCTAGTTCCCTGTGTTCGATACTCGTACTTTTGTACTATTGCTTGATTTCGACACCGTACACTTGCGGTTAGATTTAGGGGGGGTAAACCCGTCTATCAAGTTTTTGGCGCCGTTGTCGGGGAACTAGTTGCAACTGATAGCACTACCAGCTATAAGCGCTATTACATTGAACATTTTCTTTTATTTTATTTTTCGTCTTATTACTTTCAGTTTCTGGATTGCTAATTTTGATTAATCTTTCTTTTCAGGTACTAACTGGTTTATGCCAAGGAAGACCCGAGGGAAGAAAATCGAACCGCTCGATCCGGAGATCGAAAGAACCGCCCGTTAAATACGAAAAACATCTAAAGCTCAAAGGCAATTGAAGATGGGCGACGAAGCTCCTCCTGAGAGACGTCCTATGCGGTCGTTTGCCAACCCTAATGTGGCAGCCACACGCATAGGCGTCTAACCGCCCACTACTGGGGCGAATTACTTTGAGATTAAACCGAGTACCATTGTCATGGTACAACAGAATCAGTATGGAGGATCCCCAACAGAAGATCCTCATGCACATCTCCGTGCATTTGAGAGGATTTGCAACACGTTTAAGATCAATGGGATGGAAGAGGATGCAATCAAGCTGAGGCTGTTCAGTTTTTCCCTCAAGGGTAGAGCTGAAATATGGATAGAGAGCCTACCATCAGCTCAGATCGCTACATGAGCAGACCTGAAAGCTGCTTTCCTCCAGAAATTCTTTCCACCGGGAAGAACCGCTCAACTGATGGCCGATATCACTCACTTTGCTCAATGAGACCAAGAGACACTATACGAGGCATGGGAACGGTATAAAGACATGTTGAAAAAATGTCCTCATCATGGGTTACATGGTTGGGTCATCATCCAGACGTTTTTCAGTGGACATCACCCACAATTTAAGAATGACATCACAGCTGCAGCGGGTGGTGCTTTAATGAATAAAACGTATGAAGAAGCCGTTGAGTTGATCGACAACTTAGCCGAGCATAGCTATGCCACTCCACGATCTTCTATCAGACGGGTAGCTAATGTTCAAGAATCAGAAAAGTTGAAGGTGATAAAAGCTCAACTAGCCGCTATCACAAACCATTTGAAGGGAGGCGGTCCATAAGTGTTCCCCGCGCCTCAAGAACCTGAACAGGTTCAATTTTTACAAAACCGGAACAAACAGCCAAGGAACGACCCTTTCTCGAACACCTATAATGAGGGTTGGAAGAAACACCCTAATTTTTCATGGAGTCAACCCGACCAACAACAACAAGGTAATCATTCCAACTTTTCTAATTCTCCTAATTCTAACAATGTTTACCGTCCTCCAGGTTACAACCAACGGAAATTTGATGAGGGACAGTCCGGGGAGAAGAAACCGGGGCTAAAGGACATGATGATGAAGTTCATGACCAAGATGGATAGCACGGTTGAAGGATTAGCTAGCACGGTGAGTACAGTAAAAGCCGCAACTGAACAGAACACCACTTCCATCAAACTCCTTGAGAGGCAAGTGGGGCAAATTTCTGAAGCATTACAAAATCGAGCCCCCAGAACATTCCCGAGTCAACCCGAAAGGAAAACACGGGAAGAGTGCAAAGCCATTCATCTGAGAAGTGGCAATGAGCTGATCAAGGATGCTACACGAGAACCCTCATCAAAGGAAACCGATCCCAAGGGGCAAGACAGTGAGATTATAGAAGTGGATGAGACGAAAGCCAATGAAGAGGGGGTGATGAAGGAAGCCCCGAGGGGTGAAGAGAAAAAGAAGGAGCAACCAAATGTCTCAAGGCAACCACCGGTCAAGCCGGTAGCTCCAAAAGTGCCTTATCCGAATAGACTCAAAGCTCACAGGGAGGATCTTAACTTTTCTAAATTTCTTGAAATTTTTAAGAAACTGCATATTAACATCCCTTTTGCAAATGCATTGGCACAAATGCCCTCATACGTGAAGTTCTTGAAAGACATCCTCTCCAACAAGAGGAAGATTGAGGAGCATGCAACAGTTGCACTTACTGAAGAGTGCAGCGCGATCATTCAGAACAAGCTCCCCCCGAAGCTTCAAGATCCAAGGAGTTTTTCTATACCTATACAAATTGGAAATCTTTGTTTTGATAAGGTGTTATGTGATTTAGGAGCAAGTATTAATTTAATGCCTTTGTCTATTTTCAGGAAACTTAGACTCGGAGAAGTGCAACCAACAGATATTACCATCCAACTCGTCAATAGATCTATAACGTATCCATATGGAGTGATAGAGGATGTCCTAATTAAAGTTGATAAGTTCTACTTTCCGGTAGACTTTGTGGTACTCGACATCGTTAAAGATAAAGAGGTCCCGCTAATATTGGGGAGACCATTCTTGGCCACGAGCAAAGCATTTATCGACATGGAAGAAGGCGAGATGACTTTAAGGGTTGGCGGCGAAAAAGTAATGTTCAAGATGTTCGAGGGTGTAAGAGATCGAAGTGAAGAGGAACCCGGCCAGCACGAAAGACCAGATGGGGAAGAAGCCGCGGAAAACCGTAAGTGTGGGCGGTTCGATTCCGCAGATACCGAGCCAAACTGAGGGCCACATAGTCGTGCCACGACTGTAACTAAGGCGCTGGGTGGGAGGCAACCCACCAAGGTTTGATTTTTTTTCAAATTTTTTATTACGTTTTCGAGTGTGCTATTCTTTTACAAAAAAAGGGGGGGGGACGAACAGAGACTTACACGGGCTTGGGCGCAGTCTCAGGTCGCGGCCCAAGCCGCGCAAGCCTCTGGAGGTTTTTGGTGAAACAGGTGGTTACGCGGGGTACCACACGGGCCCAGGCCGCGGCCCAAGCCGCGCGACTCCCCTGATGCTTCTAGTTTTTCTCGTGCAGTGTTTGTCCCCTTTTTGCTTTATGTCATTTCTTTTCTTTGCTTTCTTAGTCCTTTTGCTTCCTTTTTTCCTGCGCTTTTTCTCCATCTCTTCCGGTTTCTCCCAACTATTCTCTCCAACTTTTCAAGAGACTCACCTCCTTCCGGCCAGACAGGTATGTACTAACTCTGCATGGTCTAATGAGTAGTGTGTGATGCTTTGTTTTCTTATTAGTTAAACGAGATGCAACAAACCTAAGTTTCACTTAGGTTTGGGGTGCCTTACTTTTTAACATCTGCACGCTCACATGTACCCATGTGCAATCCTCGGTTTTACCGAGGTTTGGGGTTGGCTTCATTTGACAAACCTAGGCCACGACCTAGGTTTGGGGTGGCCGTATTTGAAAAGCTTTGGGCTAGCTCTTTGATGTATCATGTTAATGCTTTGTATGTCCTGTCTGATAACTGTAATAACCGCACAACAATACTTGTTTCATGCTGTATCGCCTACACCGACACCTACACATTGGGGACAATGTGTGGGTAAGGTTTAGGGTTGCCCAATCGGGCCCACGTATATGCACGTAGGTTTCCTGCACTTCTGAATGGTTAGATCATATGAGCTAAATTTTTGTTTTGGATGATTGAGACCAACCATTGGGGGAAGAATCTCGTGATAGTAACGTGACCATTAGGGAAGGACCGGGAAAAGGCATGACTAGGGACATTAGTGGAGACCACCCAATAGCGAGATTTGAGCCTAAATGACCTTTTTTGCATTTCGAGGGATTTAAACACTTAATTCGTATACACTTTTTTCGAATTCCTTGTCGTGATTATAGAGTGATCTTGCTATAATATTGCATTGAGTAGCAAAGACGACCATCGGGATATTGGGTAAGGGTATAGTAGACCATATCGTGTGGACCTTGAGAGATTATTCCAGGCATTGTGTGCACTGTTAACCCACTTTTATCTATCGTCCCTTTTGACCCATTATGTGTGTACCCAAAACCCCGTTGTAGCCAAACACTCACCACTTGTTCATTTCAGACCCACCATTAAACCCTAGCCAAAAACCTTAGCCAACCTTTATCCGAAAGTGTGTCAATCAGAGGCGGTAATGAACAGCGGAAGATAGAGCAGAAAAGGAATAGTACAGGCCAGTCATGAAAATAACTTGGGTCAATCTAACCCAAGAAATAGAAAAGAGGGCCAATGCAGCCCCAATCAAATAAAGAGAGCCAATGATGCTCCGAAAGAAAAAAAAATTAAATTATAGTTAGTTTAGACAGTATCTACAGCCGAGAAATAAGAGAGTCAAAGCGACTCCAGCAGTGACAAAGAGGGCCGAATGATAGAAAATGAAGCCAGGACAGTTTAGAATTGCTAATGATTGACACACCGAGGATTTTTTGATCCGCTTACCCTTCGTTTCTTAGCCATGACCCTAGCCCCGTTACAACCCTTGTAAAGACCTGGATGATCTTCTGGAAAATGTGATTAGGGTATACGACCACCTTTACCAATAGTCCCTGTCTTGCTACTTGATTCCTTTCTGAGATCAACTTTTGGACATTTGTGCGTCTTTCATTAGAGTTGTCATGTAATTATCGAGTATTCTTGTACATAACTTCCTTATACATGACAACATGTGCGACAGCCTAGGTTCGAGTGAAATGAGAGTATCCCGTGAGGTAGGGTCGAGGCAAAATGTTTTCCCTAGTATGTTTGGACCTAGTACGACCTTAATGTAATCGGAGCAGTCACGAGTTCAACTCACAATGGAAGGCCATAGATCAAACAGAATAAGGATGAGGCGAGGGTGAGATAAGCATTCACGGGTATGGGAAATCACCAGTGCATTACGTGGTACCGATTAAGAGTTGTGCGGTTATTGTTTCACTGATATATGCTTTTATTCTCTTTTATCGCTAATTTGCTTGAGGACAAGCAACGCTCGGTTTGGGGTTGTTGATAACGCCACCTTTTGGCGTTATTTCCGGTCCACAAACCAATGAGATTGGCTTGTGTTGAAGCAAAAAGGCGGAATTTTATGGTTTTCGAGTGAAATGTGCTGGTAATCCGAAAAGAAGCGGAAATAGCCAAAAGAGAGTCCAAAACGAAGCCCAACGGAAGCCCAAGACCCGTACCCAGAGCCATGAACCAGGCCTGACCCGGGCCTTTCAGGAAATCGTGCGGCCTTTTGCGCGGCCTGAAGCCGCGGGACAAGTTGCGTATGTCCCTGGTCGTTTCCTATACTTAGCGTTTTCCGGATTTTAGGTTATCACTTTTCACACGTGCGATGGGAGGCTGCGGGAGGACGATTTTCAGAGGTATTTCGAGCACTTTTGAGCCACGATAGAGGATTGATTGAGGAGAGTTCACCACGCAAAGCGGATTAGAGCCGAGAGAAGGGATTTCATCGTACATTCTTCACGTTTACGATCACTATGTTTACACACACCAATTTCTACCATGATTCTTGTGTTTTTGTCCACCCCAACAGGCCAACATGAACTAATCTTTAGATGTTGGGGGTTGGAGTGACTATGATTTTATGATGGATGACGTGTAACCGAATGATTTCTATTTGATTTGATCTATGAAGAACTTGATTTTAGCTTTTCATACCCAATTGTAGTATGATCACCTTCAATTGAATTACATGGTTTTTGATTAAGTTCGAGAGAATTAATTACTCACTAGATCAGGTAATCAAGTACCGGAAAGGAGATCCGGGTAGAGATAGCCGAATCACCTTTCTGCCTTGTAAAAGTTTAACCTAATGTGTTTTAAAATCACCGATTGAGATCGAGAGAGGAAACTAGCGAGTTTAAGATAAAATCCGTTATTGCTTGAGAAAGAATAACGGTGAATTTCAAAACTAGGGTTCATAGAAATAATCAGTGATCATCGTTAGGGTAATCGTTCATCAGTAGTATAACAATAGGAAGTCCAACCTTCAACCTTTTCTCTATCAAAGTTCTTTCAAAACCTTCCGTTAATCGATTTTAGTTTATTTAATTTTCAAACAAGTTTTCAAACCACAATTCAAAATTGCGACCGTTCAGTTAATAGATCTTGTAGTAATTGTGATACTTAGTTCCTAGTTCCTTGTGTTCAATACTCGTACTTTTGTACTATTACTTGATTTCGACACCGTACACTTGCGGTTAGATTTAGGGGGGTGTAAACTCGTCTATCAATGTGCAATGAGGTGTGAGTTGAGTGAAACCGAACAAAACTTCAACTATCTGAAAAATATATAATCGATAATCATATCATTAGCTGTTGTTTTGGTTGCCATATCGATGAATAAAATAGAACATTGAACCACAAGTCTTATTTTTAAAACTTTTGATTACACTAAATTTTCGTTAACCAGTTCCTAACATAAGAAAATTATATTCTATCATTTTCGTATAGGGCATAATGACCATCACAACTAGTATTATATCAAATACTTTAATAAAAGAATTAATTGGACAAATTGTATAAAAAAAACACATATTCGTTCATTCTTATTTTAAGATCATACTTTCAAATTTTTCATGCAAACCTACATTTTATAAAAGTTAATTAAAAAGTGATAATTTGAATAATTTATATTTCCGGGCAACATACCGTTTGAAATCATTTACATCACCAGGCCCGGCCTTGGCCCATGGCTATAGTGGCTTGGGTCATGGGCAGCAGGTCCATAAGGGGCATCACTATTATATTCTAGTTTTAGTTAGGTAGGCTTAATGAGCTCTTTAGCTTATTCGTTCAGCCATATCATGGTGTTTGGAAGTGGCTTAATGATTTGGAAGTGAGCTGAGCGAATAAGTTTTCAAGGGATACACTTATGGAGACAGACACCATCTTTCCCATCTTACCCCTCCTCCTTGCTCTTCCCTGAAATCCCTAATTTCAAAATCGAACCTCAGCCATGAACTCTCCTCCATGGCTGCTGCTCTCTCCACCCTTTCTCCATTGTTGCTCCATCTCGTTTGAACAATCATACGTACCAACAGAATTTGAACAATCATACGTACCAACAGAATTTGAACAATCACTGAAGGTAAAATCACTGAACAATCACTGAAGATAAAGTTGACCCTTTAAAAGCTCCCCCTCCGTCCACTGCACGGCTACAAAAGCAACAAACCCCTTTTAACACCTATCCACATTCCTTAAGATTCAATACTACAACAAAATCTTCTTCTAGAGATTCCCATTTCAAGGTTCTTCTCACCATGGATTACGTAAGCTCTTGTTTTCCTTTTCTGTTTATTTTTTCTACTTATTCACTTGTTAGATTCAAAGAAGAAATGTAAAATAATCAATCAATTGCTTTCGTTTCACTGTGAAATTGTTGTTTGTTGTGTTAATTTGAGTGTTTATCTCGATGGTTCATATGGATTTTTCTGAGTCTTTTGATAGAGATGACAAAGGTTTGTGATGGTGGAATATTGTTCCAGAAGCTATGGTAAGAGAGGAGTGTTGAAAAATCAATAAGACAAAAAATAAATAGAAGGGTAAAATAGTAATTTTTATAATTCAGACAGTTTATTCAGTCCGATAAACAAACAAGATTTTTATTTATCTATACAGATAACTTTATACATATAGCTAACTTTATCCATACAAGACTTAATGAAAAACCAACCAAACAGCCCCTTAGTTGGAGCCCAAGAATAGATACCACCATTTTGACTTTTTGAATACGACACCATCAGTTATCGATCGAGAAAATTACCAACGTTCTCTTGCGTCTCTCACCTTCACGACGGTCGACGGACTCAAACTCAAACATTCATCGAGTACAGTAATCCAATCTCTCGTCGCTCTCGTTACTCTCTATTTCTCTAACCAAATCGATTGGCTTCTTGCCGTTTTGCGTCTGCCTCTGCCCTAAATCGATAAGACGACAACTGGAGTCGTGGTTGCTGCTTTAAGTCGACTACTGCCTATTGTTTGTTGCCCCTAAATCGATTAATAGACTACGTGTTGCTGTCTTTCCGGCCCTAAATCGTCTATCGACTTCAATAGCAGTGGAGCGCTAACCAAGTACATGTGTTTTCTTTCTAAATTCTAAGTTCTAAGCATACTTTGTTGAATTGTTGAATAATATATATATATATATATATATATATATATATATATATATATATATATCTGTTTTTTTACCTACTGGAATATTTCAAACTTGCCAATGCCTTCAATAGTGAAGGCAAGAATCAGCCTTTTTCATCTTACATCGTCAACAACCAATAAACCATCCTCTTCATAAACTAAGAAAAACAATGACCATTTCTCAAATTTCAAGTATATGAGATGTGATGATACGAGGAACCCTTAAATACTCTCCAAAAGAGCTTTTGAGGAGACAAGGTTCCAACACATATCTAGGGGAAATGATTCAAGTCTAGCCAATGTGGGTCTCCAACACGCATCCTCCAACGGAGGCTAGATAGGATTAGATTAGATATTCCCGGTGTCATGAGGGGGCTAGACAGATATAGATTGTCCAAGTGTCGAGTCCCTAGAGTGGTAGACCCTGACTTTAATACCATGTACAAATATGTAGAACCCCTAGATTACCCTCCAAACTCCTTCAAATAGTCTATCTTGATTAAAGTGTACTTTTTGGCTTTTCACCATGGGCATCCGAAACCTGAGGACCGACCCTGTACATCACATTATCAACCCATCAACATTGGGTGCTAACAATATTTTCAAACTATAGACCCTAAAATGTGTACTAATTGAATGAAATGTTAAGACCTTAAACCAAAAACCAAGTAAAGTACAAGGACCAAAATAGTAATTGCTTGAAAAGTAAAGTTTGGGGACTTATAGCTGATTAGCCAAAATCAAAACTAATATAATATTTTTTTACTTCATGATTAGGATCTTAGCATGTTTTTGAAGCGATTAACATGAAAAATTTGGTCATCAATTTGTTAGAAATGTCGTTTATATTGATGATGTATGTGGGTTTAAACTCAATTTAGGCTTCCTTTTGAAAAAAATAAACTAGTTTATTTTTTTGGGTATATGTTTGTACAGATATAAACTAGTTTATAAACTAACTTTTTTATAAGCTATTTGAAGTAGCTTATGAGAAGCTTTTTATAAAAAAAATCAATTATGTCCTTGTTAATATTTATTATTTATTATTAACTATTAATTATAAATAAATATTAATTAATAATTTGATATTAATTATTTAGAATCATGTTAATTATTTTGAGATTATTATTTTTTAATATTAAACTATATTTAAGTTATCAAATACTATTTTCTTTAATTATTAATCATTTTTTTTTCATATTATATG
Source organism: Saussurea involucrata (assembly GCA_033807775.1). NCBI lineage: Eukaryota > Viridiplantae > Streptophyta > Magnoliopsida > Asterales > Asteraceae > Saussurea > Saussurea involucrata. The sequence continues at coordinate 7,762,192 of CM066325.1, read as the reverse complement.
TAACGATTATTTAAAATCATAAGTTAATGTAGATTTTTTCCAAAATTTATTCTAACAAATTCAAAAATATAGTATATATATAATTATAAATTTTAATTTCTTTTAATTAACGTATTATATTACTTATTTTTTATTACCTTGTTTATATTAATTAATATATTATATTACTATAAGTTTGTTTTAATTATTTATACTATATTATAAAGTATTTGAGAATAACTCTTAAAAACAAGCTTTTATGCATCATGTATTGTTTATTAATGCATATTAATTAAAATTTAAGATTACAAATAAATCATGTATGAGTCCAACTCTTTAAAGCTACACGTTTAAATTAATAACTAACTAACCGATAAACATAGTTAAATACATGATAACATCTCATTTTAAATATAAAATTCAAAAATATAATTAGGATAATCATTGAACTCTAATAGAATAATTTATTATTAACCCTAAATCGACAAAATGATGTTATAAAATCGACAAAAAATAAAACAAAACATCAAAATCAAGATGTATTGCACTGCATTGCGCGGGTACATTTCTAGCTTATTAAATATTGTAATTGATAATTTTTTAAAATGTCATTTTTGGTCATTTTATATGCCTCTAAGCTAGTTTTTGTTGGACGTGATATTTTTATCAGCTACAAGCTAGCTTATAAGTCATTAGCTAGCTGATAAACTTGCTGATAAACTTGCTGATAAGCTAGCTGATGGTTAATAAGTCAGCTAGTAAACATGATCAAAAAGGACATTTTAAAAAAATAATCAATTACAACGTTTCGTAATAAAATTAAAACAAATTCATAACACTATAATATGGTAATTAATACAAATAATATAGTAAAGAAAAATAAATAATATAATATGTTGTAATTAAAATAATTTAAAATTTATTATTATATATACTATAAATTTAAAATTTGTTAAACTAAAATTAAAAAAAATCTACATTAACTAATGATTTTAAATAACCATTATATATAATATAATAAATAATTGAAATAATTGAATAATAATTAAGAAAAATAATAATTGATAACTACAATATGGATTAATATTAAAAAAATTAAGATAATTGATATGATTAACAATAACTATAAATGATTAAAAGTAACATCAACACATAACTAAAATTTATTAATAATTTGTAATTATTATTAATCTATACTATCTTATAAAGCATATTGGATGAAAGTCTTAAAGTCTTAAATACAACTTAAAATGCACAAGGTACTAATTTTTTATACACAAAGTCTTAAATTTTTTTTTTTAAAATCTATACTACCTTTTTACATCTGCACGCCTGATACCCTCATTATTTGAAATTTGAATTCCAACCTCTGGGTCTCTCCCCAAGGGACGATTCACAGTCCCCAGACGATGATTCGATGTTTCTTAACCGCATGACATCAAATTCAAGTATCATCAACTCAATCAATTTTCATCACCTCCGATTCGAACATCTCATCAATTTTATCATGTTTGTATTTCTCTGGTTGAAATTTTCATTGTTGTGTTTTTTCAGGATTGGAAACTTATGGTTCTAAATCAGAATGTCCTTTGAAGTAGTGTTGGTCCCGAAAGGCCTATACAAGTTTGTAGAAGGGGGGGGGGTTGAATACAAACACACTATTTTACTTTTCTAAATTGTTTATTGATAAATCATTAACAATTTACAGCTTGTTGCGGAAACAAGATTAAGGATAAACCTAAATCTAAACAAGTTGGAACACTAAGGTTTCTTGCACTAAGAAAGATGAGGAGATTACTAATAAAATCCTATCTTAAGAGAGATTTGAACTTGTCCAGAGTTAGCAAGTTACTTCAAAATGAAGTGAGTTCATCTCTTTATATACTGCATGCATTTAATGCAATTCAGTATACACTTTACACGTGTCATCAGCGGATTGGTTGCATGTCATTGACCTTTGTTGACAACCTTAGTAGCCGCATGAATGAATAGTGTAGTATTAGAGTGGTTGTACGATTTCAGATTTTCGGAGGTTCTTTTCTGACATTTCGTACGGTGGCGTGCAAGGGAGGTTAAGACAAAAGTACTTTGTACGGAGGACTTCATGATCAGCTTTCGTTGATTCAGCGATTATCATTTACTATTCAACGAATGATAAAGTTCAGCGATAGCTAAAGTCTTGTACTTGATACTTCACGTTGAGTGGACAAATCTGAGTCTTCGCTGATCCGCATCAGTTCATTAGGAGACTTGTCGCTGGTTCTTTGAGCTTGATCTTCGACTTCAGCGTAGAACATTTGTTGACGTGAATCTTGTCTTCAGGAATCATAAGTAAACAACTAATTTATCAGCGATCACCATAAGGACTGAACAGACTCAGCGATATGGTGAACAGTGTTCGCTGAATGTTTAATATAAAAGAGCGAGAGTTCCTATCAGCAGTACTGTAAGATCTTAGTACTTATCAGCGATAGTGAAACTCTGATACATATTGTTTACTTACAATTTTCACTAAGTATTTAAGATAGGGTCATTATCAAATCACTGAGGGTTTGGATCAACAATCTCCCCCTATTTGATTATGACATAGCAACAAGGAAAATTGTTATTTAATGAAAACATAAGGATAAAAAGAACTCATAAAATATTTGTCCCTTTTACTGTTTTCTGGGATCTTTTCAGTACTGATGGAGTAAAGTACATTCGCTGAAATCTTTCTTTAAATCTTTGAATCAGGTTACAATTTGAATAAGAAAGATTACAAGTACAAGCGAAATAAATTACAAGTACTGAAGGATGATTGATACAATAGAGAATGAGGTGATTGTTGTCAGCCTTCAAAGGGTTCTTCCTTAATGAGAAGTTCATCAAGGGTTGTCTTTTCAGTTGGAATCATCCAGTCAGGAACCTTTTCTCCTTTATTCTTTAGCTTTAGAGCAGCTTCAAAAATCAAGGGTTTTAGGTGTCGTGCCTGAATGTCTTTTCTGAAGTCGCACCAGTAGATGAGATCTCTGAGCTGTTCGATTGGAGTGATTGGAAGCTCAGCGATCCGTTGAAAGCATTTACGTCCGTCGTAGTCAAGAAAGAATATTCCATAAGGATTACTGATGACTTTACCAGGGACGAAAAGTTCACATGGTGGCAAAGAGATGTCAAGGGCAGATAGATCAGGATCAGGACCAAGTACTTCAGCGCGAGAGAAACCAATTCCAGTTTCATTTCGTATGACAGGACCTGAGTTTGAATCTTGACGTTTCTTCTTTGGTGAGCCCCTTTTTCTTTTCGGCTTTAGATCAGGAACAGGAGGAATATCCACACAAGAAGATATCAAATCGATCTGTCTGTTTATCAGCTTTTCGAAATGATCCTTGTACTTAGATTGTGATGGTTGGATAGCTAACCTCATCTCCAGCCATTCAGAGAGACCATACCTTTTTACAGTGTCAGCGCGAAAGGTTTCAGATGAGCCATCTTCTCTGAACAGTTTGATGTCAACAATAGGTACTCCGATGGAGGTTCTTCCAGAGATGAATACCTTGTTGATCTTCGCTGGACGATATCTGAAGTGGATTTTCTCTTTACACCAGATCAGGGTGGTCTGAGAAACTTCAGCTTTCTTTTCCACGATCTTCTGGGCTTGTTCCCAAAGCTTTCGTTGGATTTGAATGGGAATACGCTTCAGCTTGGGGTCTTTGACAGATTCTTGAGTGAGCTTGATGGCATATTCTCTGTCTTTATCTTCAGCTTCCTTCCTTTCAGCGATGAGGCGTTCAGCTCTGAGATGTTCCTGGTATTCAGCTTTTGAAATTCTGAACTTAGGAGGAACTGAAGGTAGTTGATCGCGCCTTAGAATGATTCGCTGATCCTCGAATCGCTTTATCATTTCTTCTCTCCTCTTTTGATCTTCTTCACTCAGCCTTTGAGGAACTGAGGAATGTCTGTTTCTGTGCGAGAGAGGTTGTTCTTCTGGTTCATCAGTCTCAGAGATTAAATCTAAGACTGGGATAATGTCTTCAGCGGTAGCTGGAATTATTGGTGAAGTCGCAATAGTAGAGCCTTCAGCGATATCCTCAAACAGGGGAGAGGACTAGCTGAAACGCAGCGATCTTACAAATAAGAACTGGGTAGAAGAACTTGGGTAGAAAAGATAGAAAAAAAATGTGGATGTGTATGGTGTTTGTGGAATGGATAACTGATTGTTCAGAGATGATCAGGGAAGGAAAAATAAGTTTAGTGTACCTGACAAATCGGCTTTGCAAGCAAGATCGCCAGATTATCATCTTCAGCGATGCCTTTGTCTTTGCTTTTCTCAGCGCCAGAGGCTGAGTGCTTTGTCTTTGTTTTTGTCTTCTCCCCTGTGGATTCGGTTATCACGATCCCTTTAAGAGCTTTTCGAGGAGCATGTTTGACGACAAAGAATTCGTCATCTTCATCATCATCATCATCATCGTTCCTTGGAGAGGAGGATGGTTCAGCTTCAGGGATGTCGATGTCTTCGTCTTCTTCTGCTTCGGATTCCTCAGCATCTTCTTCGAGTTGCTCCCCCTCAGATACAGAGGCGAGGTTCTCGGTTCCCTCAGGGTTTTCATCTCCCTGAGGTCCAGTAATCAGATCTTCATTACCCTCTCCCCTGATAGATTCATCATGGGAAAGGTCTTCAGCGCTCTTATTTTGATCTTCAGCGCTCTTCTCTTGTTCAGCGCTCTTCTCCCCCTCTTTCTCATGATGGGCGGGGGAGGAATGGGTAGACTCAGCATTGGTGTTGTCTCTGTCTTCTGGGCCAGAGATTTTCACACAACCTTCAAGCTTAGCTATTCTGTCTTCTAGGCCAGAAATAGGAGGCGTGATTTTCTTCAGCTCTTGGCGATCCTCTGCAGTGAATGAGTCCAAAATAGGTGCAGGGGCCGGAGCAGGAGCTGGATTGTTTGCCTTGTTCACCAGCGTCTCGATCATTGTCTTGACAGAACCAAGGTCGGTCTTCACTGAGCCCAAGTCGGTCTTGACCACTGACATATCACCTTCGAGTGTACCAACCGATTTCTTCAGCGTTGTAACCTCGCTGGAAACGGTGGAAACTGACGATTTGAGGTTGGTGTAGTCAGTGTAGATGTCGGAGAGCACTTTGGCAAAGTCGGCGAGAGTTTTATCAAGTTCTTTGATGTCATCAGAGGAGGCCTTCTTTTCCACCACAGCAGTCAGCTTCGTCAGATTCTCTCCAGCGTTTGTTACAGCTGTAGAGTTATTTGATAGACCGGTGGTGAGATCTGTAAGTTTCATCTCCATGGACTTCAGAGACTGGTTGATGTCTCCCAAATAAGGACCTGTAACATATAAGTACTTGTGAACAAAGGAAAGCTCAGAAGTTTCAGGTTTAGTTACAGTGTTTAAGGTGGGATCTGTACCTGCAGGAGCGTTGACGAACTCATCAAAGTTTCGAGTCCCTCCATAGTGTTCCATATCTCCCTCAAAAGTTCCGTGAGGGATGGAGATCTCTGCAGGTCCTTTCTTCGTCATTCGCTGAGAAGCTTCAACGGCTTCTTGAATGATGGCATCTCCAGTTTTAGCTGGAGGAGTGTCCAAAGAATTAGAGGGAGGATCGAAGGATAAGAATTGGGGTTGGGTTTCAAGTTCAGCGTTGGATTCGCTGAGAAGTACTTCATCAGTCTTTTGAGAAACTGAAGAAGGTTGGGTAGATTCCAAAGTTCTAACCTCAGCGTTTAAGGACGCTGAAGTAGGTTTAGAAGGGATGGCTTGAATTGGTGTGGCAGAGCGTTTCCTTCAGCTCTTTAGAATGAGCTGAGGAGTCTTCAGCATGGAATTGCTGGGGTTGCTCCTTGGTTTTCTTGATCCTTTTGGAATCAAGAGGGGTAAGAGATTGTTTCCTTTTCTTAGAAGGAATGGATTTTGTGGCCTGGGAATCAGCGAGGGGTATTGTCGCTGAAGGAGCCATAGAAAGCGGAGAATTAAGTAGAGTGAGAAGGGTAGAGAGACGTACCTCGTTGGCGACAGGCTTGAAGTCGAGAACTTTAGGGCCAATCTGAGAGAGTTTCAGATCACCCTCTTCAGGATAGCTGTCCTTCAGGCCATATTGAAAGATGGCGCTGATGAATCGTGGGTAAGGAACCCATGCTGGTCGGTCAGCGGCAGAATCAACACGTTGAATGAGGTCTTCATAGATGATGGAGGCCCAGTCAATGTTGAGACCTTTCAGCAGTGCGTAACCCATGGCCTGCTGAGGTTGAGCGGCTTGATCAGAAGATCCGGATTTCGCTGTCATGCAGCTGATCAGGTGAGCGAAGATGAAGTTCATCTCGCTGGGCATCTTGGATTTCTTTATCAGCGTCAGCTTCTTCTCAGGTAGCTTGTCTCTTCCAGTCTCCCAGATGTAACCCATCGCATCAAGGAAAGCAATGATTTCTTCCCTGTCAGCGTGCTTCTTGTGGTCAGGTAATGGAATGAAAGGATTTTCTGAGGTAGCGTTAGGGAATTTCAGAGCTTTGCGGATTATTGCGGGGGTTATCTTGATGGTGCCATACTCAGTATCGCTGAGTATGCAGTCGATGGTTTTAGATGGATCTTTGGCGGAGGGTAGGTAGGTGTGTCTGGCAGAGTACCAGAATTGGGATAATAGACGCTGACTGGCAGGAGGTGTGATTGTCAGTGCTGTGTAGATGGGGCTATTCTTCAAAAGATTTACAGCGTCGTCTAGATGGGATACCTGCTTCCGAGGAGGAAACTCGAGAAGCGCTGAGAGGTTGTTTGCCTTTGTCCAGTCTAGTTGATCCAGCTCAAACTTAACCTGAGGAGCTTTGGTGATTTCCAGTTCCTCAGAATCAGCGGAGATGGACTCAGCGGTAACATTCAGCTTTGAAGTTGCCATTTCACTGTATTATCAGTTCAACCAAAGATGTTAACAAATAAGAATTATCTTAATGTGGAAAGAAAATTTCCATTAAGATTTTTCGAATTTTGTCCATTTCATTCAGACAAAAAAGTCTTAATGAAGATTAGGGTTTTTCTTGTTTTAAAAAAAAAAACGAATATAACACCCATAAGCCTTGTATTCCAGTTTCTTAAAAAAAATGGATACGAAAGAAGAACAAGTTTAAGATTTTAGATTTAAAACTTGAAGAACAACCATGAAATGGTTGTGTTTATAAAACCATGAAAGAAAATGATTTTATTTTTGAGTTCTTTTGTTTGATCTTGTGTAAAACAATGATAAGATCGAAAACAAGTTATTCGCATTTGATAATAGATAAGAACATATTAACCTTGAGTTTGATGAAGAAGATGATGAACAGTTCTTGAAGATTGAGAGCACAAAATGCAACAGTGTTCTTTTCTTGCGGAGAAAGATTGATTCGCGTAAAAGACAAATATAAACTTTGAGAGTGTTTATATAGGAAGAGAGTAGAGAGAGAAAGACTTGAGCGGGAAAGTTTTTCATCATGACACGGACACGTGTTTGCATTTGATTGGATAGACAACGAAACGTGCAAACGTGTGTCAGAAAAAGAGCGTGCCTGGTGTTATCCGTTGCAATGACGTCACAACTGTCCTTTCACATTCTTTCGTTGTCTCTGAGGTTTTGAAAGAAAAACTCAGGGACTCTTTGGAAAATATGAAGCACTGAATAGAAATATCAGTGAGGGTTTTAAGAAATTTCAAAATATCGCTGTTAAGGAAGAGATATTCAGCGATGTAAGAATTTGAAATCTTGCATTTTCATGCGTTTTGTCAGAGAGAGAAAACATACCTTGATATCAGTTTAACCAAATTTATTCAGAGAGAAGATGATGAAATGGATTGTACAAGTTTATTTTATCCGAGAGCCTATACAAGAATGTATAAACGTATCGCTGATTAAATGTGAACCGCTGAAGATTTATCCTTCAAAGTTCAGCATTCCAAGCTCGCTGATGAGAAAGTTGAATCTTGTCTCATCAAGAGGTTTGGTAAACAAATCAGCTAACTGATAATCAGTTGGGATAAAATGAAGTTCTATATCACCATTCATCACATGATCTCTAATAAAATGATATCTGATTTCTATGTGTTTTGTCTTTGAGTGTAGCACTGGATTGTTTGCTATAGCGATGGCACTTGTGCTGTCGCAATAGATTGGAATTTTGGAGAGCTGAAGATCATAGTCTAGTAGTTGATTTCTCATCCACAAGACTTGAGAACAGCAGCTTCCAGCGGCTACATACTCAGCTTCAGCTGTGGAAGTGGACACTGAGTTTTGCTTCTTACTTGTCCAACTTACCAGCTTTCCACCCAGGAGCTGACATCCTCCTGTGGTGCTTTTCCTATCCATTTTGCAACCTGCAAAATCACTGTCTGAATAGGCGGTTAGATCGAATCCTGAATCTTTGGGATACCAAAGACCTAGATTCGCTGTACCCTTAAGATATCGAAAGATTCGCTTTATAGCTTTCATATGGGATATCTTAGGTTCAGCTTGATATCGTGCGCACAGACATGTTGCAAACATAATATCGGGTCGGCTAGCTGTAAGATACAGTAGTGAGCCGATCATTCCACGGTACAACGTGACATTGACAGGAACACCCTTTGTGTCCTTATCAAGTATCAGCGGTGGTGCCATAGGGGTTTTCATAGCTGAACTTTCAGTTAAGTCGAATTTCCTCGGCATATCTTTAACATACTTTCCCTGATTTATAAAAGTTCCTTTTTCAGTTTGCTTAATCTGAAGACCAAGGAAATATGTTAGTTCACCCATCATACTCATTTTATACTCATCTTTCATTCTATCAGCGAAACGAGTACAAAGCTCAGGGTTAGTAGAACCAAATATAATGTCATCAACATATATTTGAACTAAAATGATATGACCTTTTATTTTTCTAAAAAACAAAGTTTTGTCAATCTTACCTCTCTCAAATTTTTCAAGGTGGAGATAAGTAGAAAGAGTGTCATACCATGCACGAGGAGCTTGCTTCAAGCCATAAAGTGCCTTATCCAGCTTATAAACATAACCTGGACGCTTAGGATCTGAGAATCCTGGAGGTTGTTCCACATAAACTTCTTCATTCAGCTTTCCATTTAGAAACGCTGACTTAACATCCATTTGATGTACAGTGAAGTTTTTGTGTACAGCATATGCTAAGAAAAGACGAATAGATTCAAGTCTTGCTACTGGAGCAAAGGTTTCGTCATAATCTATGCCTTCCTCTTGTCTGTATCCCTGAGCAACAAAACGAGCTTTGTTGCGAGTTACAGTACCATGTTCGTCCAACTTGTTTCGATAGACCCACTTAGTGCCTATCACTGTTTTGTCAGTTGGTCTCCGAACAAGTTTCCAAACTTTGTTTCGTTCGAATTCAGTCAGCTCTTCTTGCATAGCGCTGACCCAGTTTGGATCTCTGAGGGCATCATCTATTTTCTTTGGTTCAGTTAGAGAAATAAAGTTAACAAATAAACAAATATTACCTGCACTTCTACGAGTCTGAATACCAGCGTTGGGATCACCAAGAATTTGATCGATTGGGTGATTTACAGTCCATCGCTGAGCCGGAGCATGCGTCGCTGACTCAGTCTGAACTGGAGAAACTGAAGATGAGGCTTCAGCTACTTCTGGATTATCAGCTAAGAGAGGAATGCTTGCATTTGTCACTTCATTAACTGATTGCTGAGAAATAGATGGAATTTCTGAGACATTTGGATCAACTGCGGGTATAGTGTTTATAGGAACAGCTGAGACCCAAGATGTTTCAGCTTCACTATTCTGCATATTGGGAATGATAGTAGGACCATCATTTTCAGTTGTATGAGCATGAGTAGTGGGAACATCTTCTGAATCACCAAGATGAGAAAACATCCATTGATTCAGTTCTTCTGTATCAGCGTTCGGTTTAGAGTTCGCTGAACGGGATTCGTCAAACGTGACGTGAATAGTTTCTTCTACAGTTTGTCTTCTTCGGTTGAAGACTCTGAAGGCTTTGGAAACTGAGGAGTATCCAAGAAAGATTCCATCATCAGCTTTAGGATCAAATTTTCCAAGGGCATCTCTGTTGTTCAGTATGTAACACTGACAACCAAAGATGTGAAGAAAGCTGATTGAAGGCTTTCTCCCATGAAAAAGTTCATAGGCTGTCTTTTTGAATCTTTTGACTATCAGCGACCTGTTTTGCGTAAAACAAGCCGTGTTGACAACTTCTGCCCAAAACTGAGTAGGCAGGTGAGAATCGCTGAGCATTGAACGTGCAGCTTCAATAATTGTTCTATTTCTTCTTTCAGCGACTCCGTTTTGTTGTGGTGTTCTCACTGACGAAAAGTTGTGAGAAATACCCTTGCTCTCAAGGAAGGAATCAAGAGAACTGTTTTTGAATTCAGTTCCATGATCACTCCTTATTGAGCGAACAGTCATATTGTTCAGAGTTTCCATCTTCCGAACAAAGGTGATGAGTTCTTCAGGGGTGTCACTCTTAGAACGGAGAAACATTACCCATGTGTAACGAGAGAATTCATCAACTATGACCAGCGTATATTTCTTTCCAGCGATGGATTGTTTGTTAACAGGGCCAAACAAATCCATATGGAGTAGTTGAAGAGGAGATGACACTGAGGAAACTTGCTTTGACTTAAAGCTTGCCTTGGTCTGCTTCCCTTTTTCACACGCTGAACATAAGGATTCTTTGGCGTATGAATGTTGAGGTAGACCAGTGACTAACTCTTTGGATGAAAGAGTATTCAGTGTCTTGAAGTTGAGATGTGAGAGCCTCTTGTGCCATAGCCAGTTGACATCAGAAGATGCCTTTGAGAAGAAACAGGAGTTTTCAGTGGTTGTTGAGTCCATGTTTATAACGTAAACATTTTCCAAACGATAACCGCTGAGAGCTATCTTCTCCTTTTTGTCAGAGACAAAGCAGGATTCCTTAGTGAAAATCACTTTGTTATCCATGTCGCAAAGCTGACTGATGCTCAGAAGATTATGCTTCAGCCCTTCAACATATGCGACTCTTCTGAAGGATGTTGTACCATTTGAAAGTACACCATACCCTCGGGTGTGTCCTTTTCCATTTCCACCGAAAGTCACAGAGGGACCCTTCTCTTCCTTGTATTCAGCGAGCAGGCTTTTCTTTCCAGTCATGTGTCTAGAGCATCCGCTATCGAGATACCAGATACCCTTCTTAACCTGCAATACAAAGGAAGATTAGTTTTGCTTGGGTACCCACTTCGCCATGTATACGCGTTTGTCAGTGGAAGAGGTTGGAATGGGTTCAGCAGTCTTCGCAGCATTTGAAGATTCAGCTTTGTCTTTCTTCACTTTGGTCAATTTCTTGACCTCAAAGGTAGGAGTCACCTTGACCTGAATTGCAACTGGTTTGGTCTTCTTGGGTGCTATCTTCACCTTAGCTATCTTATCAGCTTTGGTGGCTGTGGGACACTTACTTGCAATATGATCGGTAAGTCCACAGTGATAACATTTCCTATAACTAAAATTAGTTCTAGGACCACTTGAGTGCTGAGCTTTTAATTTGGAATTAGAAGTGCCAGCACCAAGTACACTATTGGTTTTTGAAATAGGACGAACATTCAGTTCTTCAGATTTCTTACCAAGGACATCTACTCTGAGTCTAGGAGTAGGTCGCTGAACTGATCCAGAGGTCTGATTTCTAGAACCAGATGAATGAATCACTAAGGCTTTAGAAGCATTCAGCTTAGGTACTAATGTACCCTTCTGAGGATTTTGATAAATAACAATTCCTTTACCTTTGTCTTTAGAGACAGAGGTAGGTTTTGAATAAACCATTTTCTCCTTACCTTTTGAGGTAGGAGTTTCCTCAGGGATTGGTGTAACCGACGAGGAGTACTGAGATGAAGAAGTGTCAGCTATTGAGGATACGAACGTTCCAAATTTAAGCATTGAACGTTCAATGGTTGGTATTGGAGTATCATATTTATAACCCAGACCACGTTTACCACTCAGAGGAATCTGAGCCTTAATTATCTCAGTGATCTTTGTTGAAGAATTACACCATCCTTCAACAGTAGCTTGTTCAGCTTTTAATGCAGCGATAGCTTCCGCTCGTTCGATTTTGACTAGCTGATTTAAATGGACTTGATCTTTAAAATCTTCTTCAAATTTAGAAAGCTTTTCTATTTGAAGGTGGCAGTTTTTAAGCTTTTCAGCGAGATCAAGATTTTGGTTTTCAACCACAGCTTTGCCGTTCATGGCTTCGTATAAACTTCTAGTCAGCAGTTCGATTTTACGGAGACTATCAGCTTCATCAATATTTATAATATTGGTAAAGAAGGAAGGTGATACCTGAATGGCAGATGTTGAAGTGGAGGGAATGTCTGAACTTTCTTCCTCTTCTTCAATCTTGGCCATGAGACATTGATTTGCTTCATCATCTTCAGAATCAGATGATGAGGCTTCTTCATCAGAAGCAGTCCAATCATAGTCAGCCATCAGGCCTTTTCCTTTCTTCTTAAAGCTTTTCAGCTTTGCATACTTCTCCTTCAGCTTTGAGTATTTGTCGTCTTTATTCCTTGGAACAAAGGATTTCTTTGTAAAAGCTGAAGGTCTCATGATTTTCTTTGACCTGCACTCGTTAGCGAAATGACCTGTCTTTTCGCAGTTGAAACAAGTAGCAGTAGCCTTATCAACAAAAGCTGATGACTTAGGCTTGTCAGCTATAGAAAGAGTTTTGTTCTTTCTAAACATTTTCTTCTTGGCGAATCTCCTGAACTTTTTAGTTAGGAGAGCCAAGGATTCATCATCATCTGAAGAATTAGAATCTGATGACCTTTCAGAGTTACTTTCTAACTCAGTGATAGTGACCACGGGTCGCTGAGTAGAAGGTTCCTCTGAGATTAAAGCAACAGGGGTGCTTTTGGAATCTTTTACAAGATTCTTCTTAAGATGGCTAGATTGCTCATGATTCAGCAATGTGCCATATAAGGTAGCAAGTGTCATTGATCTTAGATCTTTTGACAGCTTGAGACACATGGAATAATTGTCCCAGCTTTCAGGTAAACATTCTAAAAACTTTGTCAGCACTTCAAAGTTAGAATATTCCTTACCAACCGTTTTTAGATCTATAATTAAGCAATTAAAACGTTGATGTACTTCAGAGAGAGTTTCATTCTTACCAGAGATGAAGCTTTCGTATTGTCTTACCAGGTTGATCTTTCTTGAATCCTGGACTTCAGACGTTCCTTCATACTGAACACATATTGTGTCCCACATGGCTTTTGAGGATTTCAGGTTCATGACGGAATGGTAGACTTCGTCAGGAAGGGCCATGGATAGTATGGATCTGGCTTTTGTATCTATAGCCACTTTCTTCTTGTCTTCATCGGTCCAATGATGGATTTCCTTTGGAATCAGCCTTTCTGGAATAGCAGCTCTAGTTGCAGTGGCTGGAACTGCAGGATCAATTGTTACAGGGATGTGTGGGCCGTTTTCAAGATAGTAAGGTATAGTAGGGTCTACACCTTCTAAGAAGAGTGTCATCCTATTTTTCCATAAGTTGAAGTTATCTCTGGAAAATCTAGGGGGTTTTGCAAGAGAACCATTGTCTATATAGTGAGTGTTTGTGTTTGTGTTGGCCATTTTCAGATAATAGCTAGGAAGAGAAATATCTTAGATTAGATCTTGTTTATGAGATTAAACAAATCTGCTCTGATACCACTTGTTGGTCCCGAAAGGCCTATACAAGTTTGTAGAAGGGGGGGTTGAATACAAACACACTATTTTACTTTTCTAAATTGTTTATTGATAAATCATTAACAATTTACAGCTTGTTGCGGAAACAAGATTAAGGATAAACCTAAATCTAAACAAGTTGGAACACTAAGGTTTCTTGCACTAAGAAAGATGAGGAGATTACTAATAAAATCCTATATTAAGAGAGATTTGAACTTGTCCATAGTTAGCAAGTTACTTCAAAATGAAGTGAGTTCATCTCTTTATATACTGCATGCATTTAATGCAATTCAGTATACACTTTACACGTGTCATCAGCGGATTGGTTGCATGTCATTGACCTTTGTTGACAACCTTAGTAGCCGCATGAATGAATAGTGTAGTATTAGAGTGGTTGTACGATTTCAGATTTTCGGAGGTTCTTTTCTGACATTTCGTACGGTGGCGTGCAAGGGAGGTTAAGACAAAAGTACTTTGTACGGAGGACTTCATGATCAGCTTTCGTTGATTCAGCGATTATCATTTACTATTCAGCGAATGATAAAGTTCAGCGATAGCTAAAGTCTTGTACTTGATACTTCACGTTGAGTGGACAAATCTGAGTCTTCGCTGATCCGCATCAGTTCATTAGGAGACTTGTCGCTGGTTCTTTGAGCTTGATCTTCGACTTCAGCGTAGAACCTTTGTTGACGTGAATCTTGTCTTCAGGAATCATAAGTAAACAACTAATTTATCAGCGATCACCATAAGGACTGAACAGACTCAGCGATATGGTGAACAGTGTTCGCTGAATGTTTAATCTAAAAGAGCGAGAGTTCCTATCAGCAGTACTGTAAGATCTTAGTACTTATCAGCGATAGTGAAACTCTGATACATATTGTTTACTTACAATTTTCACTAAGTATTTAAGATAGGGTCATTATCAAATCACTGAGGGTTTGGATCAACAAGTAGTGGTCTAGATCGAGAAATTGGAGCACGAGTTCAATATTAGGGTTTTGATTTATTCAAGGTAAGAACTTACTCTGATATTCAACTTGTTTGATAATATTGTTTACATACGGTTAGTTTTTTTTGTTTCGATCCATTGATCATCCATCGATTCCATCCTTCTTCTCCTTTCAAAAGGTTTTTATTATGGTTCGAATCTTCCTTAATGTTCAGATTTACACTGGTTTCTGATTAGGGTTTGAATCTTCGTTAATGTTCTATTTCCTCGATTTCTCTGTGTATTTGTTTATGTTTGCAATACCAGGTTTGATATTTGTTTGCTCGATTTCTCTTCGAGATGAATACTCAGATGCCTACAAGGTTTTTGGTTATCGCATCCCTCAGGTAACTTTTTTGGGGACTTTTTAGATTACTTATGATGCTCCCCTGATTTTTAATGTTCGATTTTGTTTGAACAGTCCTGAAATGGTTAGGTCATCTTAAACACAAATCAGGTTGATGATATTGAGTGTCCATTCATAAAACGCCATTTCATCTTTCTCGATTTGTGTTTGAAAATTGTACAATGATGTTTTCAAATTGTTCGATGAAATGCCACAGAGATTTCCTTTGCCGTCAGGTTTTTAAATTCAATAAGTTGTTGGATGTTGTTCTAGCCTTCCACTACTGCGTACCTCAGAAGTATGTTTGTAATTCCTAAAAACAATGGATGCAAGCTTTTTCGAGGAAGTTGTTCATCTTTACATCTTTGCATACGTTTCAGCTTTATAGACAAACGATGATGATGTCAATTTTTTTATGTGTTGTTTGTTAATTGTTAGTATTAAATCCGTCTATGACGATGACACATGCCAATTGATTTGCTGTTTTTTGTGGATATGTACTAAATGGGTTTTACTTGTATTATACCTTCCTTTTGTCTTGCTCTTGAAATTCTGCTGCCATAGACATGCCATGTTTACAAGCTGAACCAAATCAAGTTACACGCCATTAACAAAATATGGGTTGATGTGGTGGTTGTGGTTGTTACAAACTTACTATTGGACCCTTGAAATTTCTAAAATTAGATGATAGTAGGATGATCCCATTGCATAAGTTATTATAAAGTATGTGTAGCTTAATGCATTGCTTATATCATATGGGTGGTGCTTGAAATTTTAAATGGAATATCGAAAAAGAAAAAAATTAACAACTTTTCAGTGTCCAAACTTGGTTAAGATTGTCTGCAAAACAAGTCTAAGATTATATGTTTGGACATATGCAAAAACAAGTATGCATCAAGTGATTGGTAAGCAAAAAAAATTCTGCAAAAACAATGTGTTAAAATAATATACATCAAGTCTGCAAAAGTACAGTTGGTATGCAAAACAAGTCTGCAAAATGTGTTTTAGGATTCACCTTGTTTTTGCATGTCCAAACTTGGTTAAGAGTATATGCAAAAACAATTCTTAAGATTATATTTTTAGAAGATGGTTAATTTTTTACTATTATGTATTATATGCTGCCAATTAACTCAGAGGTATTGTCGATTCAAACTCTAAATGTCATTCGTGGTTCAAATCCATTATACGGTTAGGGTTCTTTCATCTTCATTTCTCCATTGATCCATCTCAGAGGTATTGTCGATTCAAACTCCATTTTTTTTATTATGTTCCTCATTAACACGTTTTTTGCAATGACACTTTCACTGCAGTGTTATTTGTTGTTTCTAGGGTTAAGCCTTAAAATCTATTAAAAATGTATTGAATTTATAGATAGTTGATTCTTGATTTTATGAATTAATCTTTGTCCCATCTGAGACTTGAATATCCCCAAGTATAATTCGACATTTTCTTTGATCCCAATGTTGCATACCTGCTCACATTGAGTGTTATTTTCAATCGTATTTTTTACAATTTGTCTACATGTTGTAGGATGTTGGAGAGAATGATGCTCAGAGTGAGGATTTTCAACCGATTGGTTTGTGGCTGCAATTCGATTAGGCTTGGTAATATTTGTTTTTACGTTTTTTGCATTGTTTGGTATATATTATTGCATTAGGCTATTAAAATGTAGTGAATATATGGTTGAAATTGAAACTTGGTGTCACAGTGAAGGAAAACATGATTGGATTCTCAAGGACTTACACCCAATCTTGAGTTTATTGGAAGGATTTCAAGGGTGATTTGTGGTCTTAGCTTAGTCCTTTTGCTAAGTTGGGACTTTGAAACATATTACTTTTTTTTAGCTATGTATGTTCATTGTTTTTAGCTTTGTTTGTTCATTTATGTGTTAGGGTCCGATTACTTACTCTCGATTCTGAGCGAAAAACAGGTTTGTTTTGAGTTTGATTTTGATTAACAGAGCTTTGTTTTTTCATTCATTTCGATTAAAAGCTGTTTGATTAATATTTATTTCGATTTTCCGGAGCACTCTTGATCGATCGCTCTTTACTCACTCTTGATTCCAATCGAGAAACATGTTTGTAACAGAGTAGTTTCACAATTGATTTCAATTAACAGGTTCGTGCTTCTATGTGTACCCATTGTTTTCCCATACCATTTCTCAAACATGTTCGTGTTTCACTTTCCGTTTTTTCATACAATCACTCAATTTCATTTGATATTTTCCATCTCCTTTTTTACAGAAAGAAGTGTATATATCAACTCTTACGGGCACTATCGATCCCAGATTGATCAATCGCTCACCTCCATCTAATCGATCCCACATCCCATATTAATCACTCATCCCTCTTATTCGATTTCAGATCCTAGAGCATATACATTTACCGGTAAGTTTTCCCAATTTTGATTTTTCTAAAAGATCAAAAAGACAACTGTAGATGTTTGCATGTGAATATTTTTGTTAAAAATATGTTTTTGATGTGAAGAGTGATGGGTGATGTGTTTTTGCTCAAAAGACTTGGGTTTTGGGGGTTACTGATAGCTGGGATTGTTTGAACTAAAAGTATCTTATAATGTTAAAGTTATACATTTGTAGAATTACAAAGAAGCCGCTAGGCTTTGTGATTATTTGAATCATTCGTTCAAATGTCTGATAATGTTAAAGCTACACTCTATTGCCCAATTTACAGGTTGCTTACCCATAAGAACAAGAATCTTGAGAGGTGATTGAACAATAATTCATGTACTAAATGTTTTTAATTGAGTCATCATTGTGCATTGGAGTTGAGTGATCTTTTTGAAACGATTGGAACAAGATTAACAATTATGCACCCCTGTTTAAATCTAATGTGAGCCGTGGTTGAATCAAACCTGCAAATTATGTTTTTTCTCTTTTTTTGCTGCTCAAACATCAAGGTACTTTTTAATTTATGTTTTTATAACTACAAAGTGTTTGTTAATATATCCCAGTGAAGGGTTGCAACATATTTTTCTTCAGTGGTTTATTATGTTTGCCCCTGCTCATATCTCCGATTTATGTTTTTATGTTTCTTCAATGGTTTTTATGGGTATAATGGTTTTAAAGGTGGGTTGAATATATTGGGGATTCTAAAGGCAAACCTTATGCTTAGGTGTTTAAATCTAAAGGCAATCCTTATGCTTAGGAGTTGAATAAGTATGGGGATGCACTAAATGATGATGATTGATGGTTAGCAGCTTCTTACATTTTCTATGAATCTTTTTATGAGATCACTCTGAAGTTGTGAATTTGATTTCTACCTACTATGATAGTGAAGGTGGCAACACTAAGAAAATGACAAAGCACATAATACGACAAATCAAGGTCTGATGTTAATGCTAATGTTTTGCTATTTACTACTTTCCAAATAATGTTTATTAAGCTTATGTTAAATTAATAGAGAGTTATAAAATATTCTGGACTGAAACACTTAGGATGGTATTATATGATGAGACTCTTTTTTTCTCCCTATCGGGGTGAAGCATTATTTTAATATATGCATCATATCTTGAAATGATAGCCTGACATCAACACATTATTTGAAACTAATTGCAATATGTAAGCTATGATTAAAAGGCATTAGAAAGTTATTGTTATGAATAATCGATTACTGCGTTCTTCGAATTTATTTTGGGTTTGAATAATCTTATTTTGTTTTCTGGAGGAGTATTAACTTTATTGTTATGAATATACTTAACAATAAAACTCGATGCTTATCTCAGTATCCTCTCAAGTTCATCGTTCCCACCATGGTATAAACCAGTAAAACCCCAATTCATTTCACTATCAAATTCTTCTTCTTTTCACCCTTCATACAAATTTAATTTGATTTGATTTGAATTTGTAGGCAGGGAGATCCGAAGCTGATGCTGTTTGGATCTACACCCTCACTTATGGTGGTGGAATTGTTTCTATAAGCATTCCAATTAATTGATTATTTGGGTTTAAGGAAATTGATTATTCTTACACTGTATATGGTTGTGATTTAGGGCGATTGTATTTCGTTTGACCTAATCGTTGATGATGGTTGTGCTGTTGTTTTGACAACTCATGCATCTACAAAGGTCAATCTCTTGAATAGATATTTGATTGCATACCATGTGTTTGCTTTTATGCTTTACTCACCATGTTTATAATAATTGCAACAATTCCTTTTTTGGTGGTCTGATATTTTATTTTGTTGATTTTTTTTCAAGCAAAGTAACCTAATTTTACATTTTGATAGTTAGTAGGTATTGATGATATTGAGTAGTAGGTAAGAGAAGGTGATGATTGGTAACTCTCCTTCGTAAACCCATAATCTTTTACATATTTCTTGATTTCTTATAGTAATGCATGATATTATATACGAATGGTATCACATGTTAGATGAGGTTCATTATATTCACAGATTATCTACTTTTGTGTGTTTAACAAAATTGTCCTCTCACTATAAGTCCTTACCTACTTCAATGCAAACTTTACCTTTCAATCAACCTCAACAAATGTGCTTTTGTGTTACAAATGGGCCTTATAATGGTTTTTATCATGTCCTGGATTTCAAGTTTGTTTATAATGGTTTCAATCAACCTCAACAAATGTGCTTTTTGCATGTATCAAATGTTGTTTGACGTTTTTTTTCTGCTGCTATTGATTCTCATGCTGCTGCTGCTATTTAATTCTCATGCTTTTGTTGTTGAATAATAAGTGAGTTACTATCAACTTCCTTTCACATATGTGACATTGATAAGCTCAATGGATTTGGCTTATCTTCACTGAGATCTTAAAACTTTTGAGTTCAAATGTTCAATTACATTTCGTGTCCTGCTTTCACATTGAAAATTTTGTAATTGTTACATAAGAATTTTGTAACTTTGTGTTTCGTTATATCTAATTTAACCTTGATTCCTTCATTCTCGATTACCATGGTTTTGTTTTATTTATGGGACAGATTCATGGTTCCATGCTGTGAGAGAGTTGTTAACCCGTTAAACTCTGACGTCAAATCATATCATCATTTTGTGGGAGAGCGATGTAAAGCTAAAACCATATTGGATGGTTCATCATTGCTCGATGAGCTCTCTAAGCACGATTGCTCGATGCGGTTCTAACCACGATTTCTCAACCTCAACTCTCCCATCTTATCTGATTTATTGCTAATTTAACCCAATTTAATTTCTTCATTATCCAATCTCATTCTGTTTATTACCATCTGCAAGTTGTCGTAGCCGATGAAGGAACCAAGTTTTTTTTTATAACCAACTGTAATCCTTCCTTTATTGTATGAGTTGCTCATAACATCAAATTTTATGATAATGACCCATAATCACAAGAAGGAAATGTACAATTTTGTAGTTGATCTTATAACTTCAATTCAAGAGGTGTTAGTATTTATAGTTCATTTTTCTTCTGGCAGGTGAGAGTTCAATGTAGTAGTCTTATTTTTTATATTTTTTATATTTTTTTTGCATTATCTCTTTATATTAGTTGTTGAAGAAAGTGGATTTGAGGAACAAATCTTTTCTCATTCATTGTGTTCTATGTCTAACTTAAAAAAACATCGTATTAGCTATTTTATAAAACAATATTTGAAAGACTTATAAAAATAAATGTCTTATAAAAATGTGTTCATAAGACAACCAAAACACATAGAAATTATTGGAGTTTTGTTTAATCCAATTTTGTTTTAGTGATAGCAATAACACGTAAATGAAGAACGAGGATTAAACAAAAAAATGGAGAAAAAGGTGACCCAAAGATGACATAAAAACAAAAAATGAGGCTTAGACTGGCTAAATCTAAATCTAGATAAAATTTTACATTATATAACTAGGATGGGTATCAAATACAAACCAAATGGATTGTACAAACCCCTACAAACTCAATCTAACTTCATGAATCTGTAATTTTGGCTTCATGAATATATATATATATATATATATATATTTTGGCTTCATGAATATATAATTTGGCTTCATGATATTTTCCGGTGGAGCCCTAAAATACTCTTATGGATATAAAAAAGAAGTTATGGATATAAAAAAAAGAAGTTACGTGATTGGTGGACATGAAAAAATATGCTAAAAGCCATAAAATACTCTTATGGATATAAAAAAAAGTTACGTGATTGGTGGATATAAGTTTGTACAGTTTGTACAATCTATTTGGTTTGTACCCGATACCACCCCTATATAACTATAAATAAAATTTTATCAAAATTATATATTAGCAGCAAATTAGTGCGTTCGGTTAGATTTAGTTAGACCTAATCCAATTTTAACCCTGTTAATCAACGGATTAACTATCTGACGGGTTATTGGTTTAACGTGTTGGTAGGTTGCGTTTTTTGGGTTGTTTGGGGGTTGGCGGTTTTATACAACCCTGGTCAAAATCAGATCATTCTATTTTCGATTAAAAAAAGGTTTGACATCCGTTCATCTTAATTCCCATTTACAAAAAAGTTGACATCCCGCCGCATTGCGCGGGCACTCAACTAGTTACTATTAATTAGTATCAGTAATAATTGATTTTTAACAATTAATATATATTTATATTTAATAGTTAATAAACGATATTAATATTAATAAAGGTATAATTGAAAAAAAATCACAAAAAGATGCGTACAATTTTAGAAAATGTAATTATTACACATTCCATAAATTAAATGACAGTTTTATCCTTAATAATAGAGAGATTAATTAATTTCATCATCTCACAATTAAGGGTAAAGCAAAAAAAAATATGCACTTACTTTTTAGAAGTGGACATTTATTATGAGACAGATTAAAATAGAAATATAGACACTTATTTTGAGACAGAGAAATTATAATATATAGTTTTCTCTCCTTCCAATAGCATGCATAACATAACTAACCACCTTACATTTATGTTCGTTAATGTTCGTTCGTTTATGTTCATTTATGTTCGTTTATGCTTGTTTATACATAAACATATTTATATAATATGAAATTAATTGAAACACCTTGAAATTCACAATAAATTCAAACCTTAAATTTATCAGAATTTACCATCACCAATCCAAAAGCACAACTCTGATATTCCTCGACACCCATCCCTTTGAATCCCATCCCAAACTAGTACCTAGTAAGAAAATTGAATTTGAAACGATTAGGCTTACGCCTAGTGAGAACATCCAAATTTCGAATCAAATTCTTTAAAAGCTTTGAACCCAACATTGTAGCAAAGCGATTACATTAACCTGGTCCCAACTTTCTTACCGTACACATAACATCTTTCGATACAGGAATCATATCGGATTTCATGAATATGACAACCCTCAGTATGTCATAGTACCATATTCGAGAGCACCACTACGAATCATCACGAATTCTAGTTTACAGCTCATGTCCAAGAACTTACAATTAAGCGTCATGCGTTTTCCTAGAACGGAAGTAGAAATAGCAACTATATCTTGCCTATTTCTAATCTATAAATAGAAAACGGAAACAACAACAATACTTTGTATATTTCACGTTTCCACATCTCTATTACGAATAGCAATTATACCTTGCATATTCCTTCTTTTCAAGGATACACGGGAATAGCAATTATACCTTGCCTATTCCACGTCTCCATGTTACAATACGAATAGCAATTCTACTTTGCCTATTCAATCATTTCAACATGAATAGTAATTCTACTTTGCCTATTCAATCATTTCAACATGAATAGCAATTCTACTTTGCCTATTCAATCATTTCAACATGAATACCAATTCTACTTTGCTTATTCAATCATTTCAACATGAATAACAATTTTACTTTGCCTATTCAATCATTTCAACATGAATAGCAATTCTACTTTGTCTATTCAATCATTTCAACATGAATAGCAATTCTACTTTGCCTATTCATTATATTTCCTAGTATACATGAGTATCAACTCAAAGCACATACAACTCATCTCATATTCACAATCGAGTTATATTTGTGTTCGTACTGATAAATGATTAAGGTACTTTTCATATTCAGAAAACACTTAATTATGAAAAGACCTCATACATTGAGTTATCCGGTTACAATATTCATCTGGAACACTATTCATCCGGAACACTATTCATCCAGAAACACTATTCATCCGAAACACTATTCATCCGGAAACACTATTCATCCAGAATCGCTATTCATCCGGAATCAATATTCATACCGGATCCCCACTAAGTTCCGGATCCCATTCCAATTTCGGATCCCATTTCAATTCTGGATCTCATCTTAATTCCGGATCTATACTGGATCTCACGAATCCGGATCCAACACCGGAACTCACCGAGTCCGGATTTCATACCGGATCTCACCAAATCCGGAACCCATTCCGGATCCAATTAAAACCGGAACTAGACACCGGGATCTCGATACTGGGTATTTGATTGCACGTCAATTTTTCTCTAAAAACTCATCTAAGTTCAATTTCTTGGTCGATTTCATCTCCATACACATTTACCAATTCATTTAGATAGCTTGATACCAAATATCTCATTCAATTTCAAATAAAATCATTTGAAAGAAGATGAACTCACCTGGCAAATCTTGAGACGATACAGAACTTGATTTCTCAAACTCAACTTCAATCCTAACGATTTCGATTTTGCTTCTTCTTCTTTCTTTTCTTCTCTGATGGACACCGACTCCAGAGAAAACTAATTGAGATAAAACTCAATTACTCAGTCGACCCAAACATTAAATATCAATCAACTATCCACTAATAACCAAATTCACCCTGAAGTATTATAATTAACAAATAGTCCAAAACTTCGACTAATTACTCTTTCGACCCCTTCCTATTAAATATAATATAATGAAAAATCCGGGTGTTACATTAATGTGTAAAATCATCAAGTAAATTGATTATTTAGAATTTATTTTTCATACCTCCTAAGTTAACCCGGTTTTTCATTTTGTTAAAGTATTTTTTACGAACGAAAAGATGAGTATGGTGGTTTTTTTTGTTCATTTGGGTTCGTTCGTTTATGTTCATTTAAAGTTGTTCATTTACGTTCGTTTTTGTTCATTTAAGTTCGTTCGTTTATGTCCATTTAAGTTCGTTCGTTTAACTCTTAATGAACGAACATAAACAAACACGAACAAACAAAAATTCTTAACGAACGAACATGAACACAAAAAATCTCTTTCGTTTACCGTTCGGGTTCGTTCGTTTGTTCGGTTAAGTTAAACGAACGAACATGGACAAGCCTCCGTTCGTGTTCGTTCGGTTCGTTTACAGCCCTATGCATAACTAACCACCTTACACCTGTAGTCTAATCCTTCTATGATAGTAAACTTTCCAATGTCTGGGCTGATTGATCAATCAATTAAAGCCCATTGGATCGACAACCTTTCTCTACAAGGGTTGGATTTGCAAGGGTGGAGTCAAAGCTCTATCAATCAAGGGGTTGAAACAAAAGATGGGGTTGCAAATGACAAAATCTTACCCGGTAAGTGCTTAGCGGCAATAGTCGACAATTTCATTTAACTAACCGGGTAAAATTTTAGTCCATTAAAACGACATCGTATGCAACATTTTTATCCGGTAAGCGCTTATCCGGCAAGAGTCGTCACTCTCACTTACGAGGTAAGACGCTTGGTCCTTGTCATCGCTCTTACCGGGTAAGATTCTCAATCCTTGTCATGTTCATCGATAAGGTAAAATGAGTCGGTAAACATTTACCGGGTAAGCGTTTAGTAAATGACCCCTTAGTTACCGATGACCAATATGGAGACAATTCATTTAGCTTAAGCTATAAACAACAAACACAAGCATTTGGTCTTCTTTTTTGGGTGAAGCTCTTACAAAAGTAGATATTATATAAAGGGACTTGCCAATTGGTTAGAAAGTGAGTTGAGAAGAAAGCAAGAACTCATACCTTCCATTTCGGGTTTCCTTCTGTTTCCAAAGAAATTTCATCATATAAGATGCCAGGTCACTCACCTTTATTTCACACACTTCCAGATGCGAGAGCCCAAGAGCCATAAGAGAATGTGCAAAAGATGAAGGACCTAACAAAATAAGAGATGAAAGATTTGAATACGAAAACGATCGAATCAAATGTAATTTTGCACGTGATTTGGATGTTTTCTTATTCTCTTATTTTGTTAGCGTTCTCATTTGAACCTCCCCCCCCTCTCTCTCTCTCTCTTTCCATATATATATATATATATATAGAGAGAGAGAGAGATAGACAGACAGACAGACAAACGAAGGATCATGTGGAAAAAAAAGTTAAGGTGAGAATCGTAAAAAGAGATCTAGACCCTTAACACTTTAATCTCACACCCACCCATGAATTGCACTTCTCACATGAATTGATCCGCTGCATCTAATTAGTGTTGATCTTCAATTAGGATTAATCCAAGGGTCCAGATTCCTTCTTATGTTTCTCACCAGAACCCAACATATATATATATATATATATATATATATATATATATATATATATATGGATAGAGATAGATAGATAGAGAGAGTCAGAGGAAAACCCAAAAATTGAAAAAACTACCCTGGTGACTATTCATCCGAACGGTATGCATATGTTTCTTGGTTTTTATGCACGTGTGCATGTTATGCACCGGAAAAAACCGCTTACAGATTACTTGTATGCACATGTGCATACCGTCCAGAGATGAACGGTGCGACCGGGACGTTCCTCAGTTTTTCATCTTTCTGCGGTTTCCCCCTTAACCTATATATATGGGTGAGTTCAAATGAAAACTCATTTTCAATTGTGCACATGAGAACAAGTCACAACCATTGATCAAGATTTGGAAAGTTAATCAATGGTTAAAACAAAATAAGATTAATTAAGAAGCGATTAGGGATAAAATTGTAAATTTGAATATGCGACTACCTTATTTGACTTTTTATTTTATTTTTTAATTAATTTTTTTTACCCTCTTAAAATTTAAAATAAATTATCTTAAAAATTACTAATATTTTAATTAAACAAATTACATCAAAAAACGAGAATTTTGTGTTCTTCGATATGACATTCATCTTGATATTGTTTTTTATTTATTATTTTAATCGTTTTTTACGTGAAATGTCATATATGTGTTATATTCATTTTGAATATGTATGCACGTCCCTAGGTGTCCACATTCAGTATGAATAACAAAGGTGAACGCTCATTCACTATTCATGATGAATAATACAATATTCAGTATGAATAATAAAGTATTCATAGTGAATAATACAACATTCAGAATGATTAGTACATGAATTCATGATTCATGTATTATTCATCATGAATGTTGTATTATTCATCCTAAATGATACATTATTCATGATGAACAATAAATGAATGACAGTGAAGGTGTGGGCACATCGCGCGCTCTTTTTGTTTCCCGATTCATAACCGAAATTTGGTTTTATTCATTATGAATATGTATGCACATTCCGGGTGTCCACATTACAGTTCATTTCTATTTTAATCCTTCATACTTAAAAGTAGTGTTTTCATCTCAGATACGCAAATAGAAATGAATTGCAAACAATATGAATGAAAACCGAAATTGCAAAACCTCAGGGACGAAATCGACAATTTTTTGCAAACCAGAGGGACGAAAACGCAATTTACTCTATATATTAAATAAAAAGGCTAAATAATATTCATATAAGATATTGTTGAATCTTAATTTTTTTCCCACTGAATTATTATCATTTTGGTTTATATATAAAAATAAACTATATAACGTATGTTTAAATAACATTGATAGAATTTTGATTAGTCCATATCTCTTCTTTTTAGTTAGTATTATTTTAAAAAATGTTAATTTAAAAAATAACACATTTATTTTACATATAGATTGATAAAAACGTCGATTACTAGTGAAATATTTGTTAATACAAAAAATGAAACAAAATTCAAAATACAAATATCTATACTATATTATAAAGCATTTAACCACCTAACTCTTAAAGACAAGTCTTAAAGCACATGGTACAAGCTTTTAAAGCATGTTTACTTAAAATTTAAGAGAGAGAGAGAGAGAAACTCCTCATTTGAAACCCACGTGACATCCGACCGAACCCACCATTACTTCTCTTTTTGAAACGACTCCTCGGTTACTTCGATTTTTGAAAATTGCGGAGGTCTCCTCGTCTCCTTCCACCGAGTATAAGCATGGATTCAGAATCATTTAGGGTTCTTCATCATCTGCTTTCTTCATCGTCTCACAGGTACGATTTAGGGTTCTTCATCTTCTGAATCATAATTTTTTAAATTGGTTGTTCTTCATCTTCTTAGATTCTCTCGTCTTTCTTTGTAAATTTGTGTGTATATGCATCGGAGGGTTCTTACATTGTGGGTATACATGTGGTTTCATCTTCTTCTTTCTTTGCACACTCTATCTATAATCGTTGATGCCCATCTGTGCAGAATCGTCGACCTCCGAAAACCACTCTTGTTCATCGTCAATGGTTTGTTCGGGTCGAATCTCAGATAAGTCGATCCAGATCGTTGGTGCTGCTTAAGAACATCTTTGTGTTTGTTCAATGTGCCGATTCAGATTTGGGTTTCTTCTCAGGTTTGTGTTTGTTACATTTGGGGTTCTAATCGATTTTGTTTCTATTTTTCTAATCGATTTCCCTAATCGTCTTTGTTTCGATTTTTCTTGCTGTTTGATGGTCTTTCTAATCGATTTTGGACAAAACAATACACCAAAATCGAGTGAGAAAACCAGAGGTCGCTATCGTTTGTTTTTCGATTGGGTAAGTTAAAAAAATATTGTAAATCAATGGAGTAACAGGTATTAAGAAAGAAGAAGATGAAGTTAATGGAAATAAGAAAGGTGAAAGAGTTTTTTAAGGCTGCAGTTGCTCCTGTAGGGTTGTTTTTAGCAAGTCTTAATTAGAATAGTTGGATTTGTCTATGTATTTTGGATATTTTGCATCATAATAAACTCATAATATCATGGATCTGTTCAGATAATTTCCACTTTTACCCTGTTTTCTATCTTCAATTTCTGTGAGGAACCTATGATGCACCCATTTGAGATTTGTATGAGATGCATCTGTTCTTATTATACTATATTTGTTTAGTCAATGGCAGATCAGATCGAGCAAATGGGAATTAAGATAGAAAACCAACAAAAGGTATACTATTTTATTGTTTGTTTGTGTGCTAGAAGCAAGTTAATGTTTGGTAATGTAGTTCAGCTGTTGCTCCAATCTCTTTAATACTATTTGGTCCAAATACAGCAATATCTGGAATTGCAAACTCAATTTAATGCCCGAGTAGAGGAGTGCACTGCTTTGAGCAACAAACTTGAGTCAACACAGGTAAATTAACTTGTAATTGTTGTGGAATTCTTAATATTATTTATTATTATTATTATCTTTTTTTTCTTTGTAGGACAACTTGAACCAAACAAATACTTTGGTGTTAGCTAATACTGAGGACACGCTGAAGAGATGTCAGTATGCTCTCAAGGAGCGAGATTTTATCATATATGAACAGAAAAAAGCAGGTATATCTGATTATTTTTTATGGCAATGTTTTTGTCACTTTGCATCTTTTACATTAAGATGAATATTGTGTACATAAAATGCGTTGGCTCAGCAAGCATGTGTTCTCCGATCCGACTTAGAGAAAGCTATTCAAGACAACGCGTCATTATTTATGAAGATTGGTATGTATTCTCTTATATAATGGTCATGTTTTTCTGTCTACTTGTTTTTTGCATCTCTAACTATTTGTTTCACAACTTTATGCAGCAAGAGATAAACTGAATCCTTGTAGGAGACTTTGATGAAAGATGATATTAATTTTCTAATTTATTTATAATAAAGTTTGTATTTGATTTTTTTTCTTTGGTATATATGGTTATCCATGGAATTTTGAAACAAACAATTCAAAACTCAGGCACTAAAATTGCTATTTTTATACAAAAAAAATGTATTTGTCTTTGTTTGGACGGTTTTCAAGGTAAGAATCGAAACAGCAATCCAAAATCCAAAATCCAAACCCAGGTATGATCGTCTTATTATTTATTTTCCACCTTAATGTCTCTCAGATTACAGGTTTGCAGGTTCAAATCTTGTAATTAGGGTTTTGTTTTCTAACAGAAGGATATGGCAAAAGAGGGTTGTGGTTAAGGAGCATTGCTTATTCGAATGCTATTGGTCAAAGTTTCAATGTCGACTTTGCACCTTATGTTGTTGACTATGTAACCGTGAATCAAGAGTAGCTCTGTTTTACTGGTTGCCCGAGGCTGTTTAGGTTCCTGCTTCCAAGCCGGTTGTTCTTTGGCTCAATGGAGGTTTAATACTCAATATGCTTCTTTTTACGGTACGGTATTTCTATTTTGAGTTTCTATTCAGCTCTTATTTGGATCAAATGTTGTTGGCATTTTTTCCAGGTATCAAATGCTATGTTTTTTTCTCTAATACATATGTTTTGCTGCTCTTATTTGGATCAAATCTTGCTGGTACTTTTTCCAGGTTTCAAATGCTATGGTTTTTCTAGGTATCAAATGTTTCAGGTTTATATATCGATCAAATGCTATTTTGAAAATACAGGAAACACCCAAAGAATTACACAAGTGCTAATACTTTAGTTAAGCTGGATTATACATTAGAAAGTGAGAATGTTATGTTTCCTTGTAAAGAAATCACCATAAAAAATGGGTATGCTATGTTTCTTTAATATGGTGTCAATTCGTTGTAGCTTAAGTTGTTAATTTTAGGTCGCTTAATCCATCGACTAATATTGCATTAATTCCTGCCTAAATCTCTTTTGAATTACTCTGTTCTTGATGTGTTGTGTAGTTCCTTTGTACGTCTGAAGCTTATCGGAGAGTTGGCCTTCGGTGTTGTTGAGATTTACTTCAAAAATTCTGCTGCTGATATGGGCCTTATTGGTATGGTTTTAAAAATTATTTGGTTTTTGTAAAGAGTTCTCATTGGATTAGCCTTTTAAGTTTTTTAATATGGTAACTAGATATAGCCAAAAATCAGTCCCGGACCCAAATAGTGATTTCTACCAATGAGAAGCATTTAGTGTGCCTTTATATGGACGTTGGTTGGTTTTTTCCCTAAGCATTTAGGTAGCTGGTATCCTTTTGTAAAAATGGGTATTACCCATTTATTGTATGTCGCATTTTTGTTTTTTGTAGCCTTTTTTTATACAAGTTTTGGTGATCAATTATACCAATAGAACAACCTATAGAGAATTATGGAGTAGGAATTTCAAAATTAAGGTTTTGGTGATGGCCAGTAGGTTGATTCTTGGTTACAAATCTTACTTTATCAGGTAAGATTGTCGTCCATCGAAACGATATCATATGCAACAATTTACCTGGTAAGCGTTTATCACCATCATGTTCCTTGGGGTAAGGTAAATGACCCGGTACACGCTTACAGGGTAAACGTTTAATAAAAGGCCACTTAATGATTTGTGATTTATTCTATTATGTATGCAACAAGAACAATAGGATTTTCAATGAAAATATGGGTGGAAAGATGAAAGCATAAGTCTTAGTTCACCTTTATCATTTTATAACTCTTAGTTAATAATGTATTTCTACGATTCATGGTTTTCTTTTGATAAATGGATCACGACTACGAGCATTTGGTTCCTTGTATGTTTTTTAGTTTTTTTCTTGGTTGCTCATGGGTGTTCTTTGTGCTATGTAATTTATATTTTTATGTGTTCTACATCTTCTTTCCAATTCTATTGTTTACTATGAAAGTGATCTTGGATTGAATGGTTATGAGGCTCGTACAAGATTGTACGGAATGCAATTTGGTTTCTTTGTATACAACTTTAGTTTAATATTTTTTTTTCAATTGGGGTCTTCCGCCATCGTCTTCCAGAAAATACGGTCGCCGTTGTGGACTATGGTTTTTCACTATTTCCTTCGTCAGCCACCACTGCACCAGCACGACACACAGTGACAAAGCCACCGATGTAGTATTGTAGTAACATACTCCATTCTTGCTTCTTACTTTAGTTGATTAATTCTTAGATCTTACTGTTGATCACTTTGATTTTCATGGGTTGTAGTGTTTCAATGATTATGAAGGTGAAAATAGCAGCAGGAATTGCTCGATTGATGGTTTTCTTGCAAAAGAAACCAGTTGGATTTATTTGGAAACATGTATCATAGAAGAACAGTCAACGAGTATTGAATTGATAGAAATAAGACTTTCCTCGACGAAGTACTTGTTGAACTCTTTTGCTATAGGTATAAAAATTCCTAATCTAGGTTGATTCACTTGTTCCACTTTTTGGTGTACAAAAAGTATCGATGTTAACCTATTTTTGTATTTATGTGTTTTAGCTAATAAAAGTTGATAAATTTTCCAAATATCTTGATTTCTCTATCACTCAGGCATGAAAGCACACACAAAGGAGTTTCCCTTTTTTGCATTTTCTTCTTAATTTACCAAAGTATTTAATGTTGTGTGATTCCCTATTATTTATTTCTTTATTAGTAATTGGCTAGAATTTATACGTAAGAAACCACACCAACGGTTTAGAAATTTGAACTTGGGAGGTATAGGTTATTATGAAAGCAAATTTCAAAAACAATTCAACGATCTACGTTTTTTATTTTACAATATGAAAGCAAACTACGATAACAAATGTTTGGACTTCATTAGTCATATCCAGGTCCTATTAGGAGAAGGTTTCTACATTGAGAGAACATCCAAACAAACAATCGAGATATTGAAAAGAAGACGTAAGGATCTGGAGTTGCATTGTATTTGTTAAAGAGAAGAGCAATAACAATAGCTGTAATCAACAACCCTATTATTGTGCATACAAATCCTTAATCCAAGCCTCACCTGATGAACCTTTCACTGTATGATGTGTGAAAGATCTTATAGATCATCATTTTCTAAGATAGAATCATTGCTAGGATCTATTTGATGGAATGTGTCCGTAAGTCAAACTATGTGTTTTATTTGAAATAAAATGAATTTGTACTATTCACTCTTTTTTACATTTTCATATTTTATACCATGAAAAAACTCTTATTATACCAAGTGTCTAAAAGATATCATGCAAGAATTTAATATTCAAAAATGAAATGTATCTTGAAAATAACATTTGCATCCCGCCGCATTGCGCGGGTAATCAACTAGTCTATAGATAAAGCATATAGACTAAAAGTCTTAAAGTCTTAAATCTTTTTTTATTTAAAAAATTAATTAAAATCTTTTTCTTCCTTTATTTACGCCTACTGATTCTGCTTTACACTCCCACTTTGAAAATTTTCAAAATGCAAACGAGCTCTTCTCCTAAACCCTAATCGTCTACCGTCTAGCTCTCTCCCAAGAGATCTCCATATATCGCTCTCTTATCTCAAAATTAGGTCGGAATCAAATCTCCACGTTTTCCATTTACCTATGTGAAACCCTTTTGGCTGATTGGCGCGATTATATTGAATGTGAGTTTTAATTTCTTTTTTGTTTTTTATTGATAGTTTAATTGATGAATGTGACCAAGAATTTTGAATGAATGTCCTTGATTATTTTTTGAAACAGGATGCCCAAAATGCAGTCGTTACAATGAATGGTGAGGGTTTCAAGTGTGTTCCTTTACTTCATGACATGTTCTTATTTCCCATAGTACAACCATTGATATGTGATTTTTTTAGGTTGCAACATGTATGAGCCATCTTGGCTTACTGTGTTTATGCAACTAAGGGTGCGTTTGGTTCGCAGAATGATTTCTGAAGGAATGGAATCTGTCAAAGGAATTGGAATGAAATGTTGTCAGATTTGACTACCTGTTTGGTTGACAGAATTGGAATGGAATCTGTCTGTTTGGTTCACAGAATGTAGCTTTGGAATTGGAATGAATTTTCGACAAAGGACCAAAATACCTTTTTTATAAAATAATTATTAAATACTTTAATGTGTAAAAAATATAATATACACAACCCAAAAATAAAAAATAAATGTATAAATTATATTAATAAAAAATTAAAAATTAAAAATTAAAATTAAAAATAAAAAATAAAAAATTAAAAATTAAAAATTAAAATTAAAATTAAAAATAAAATAAAAAGCTAAAGTATTAAATTAAATGAGGGTATTTTGGTCATTTAGACAAATTTGGATGGAATGGAATTCAATTCCATCCATTTTGTAAAGGAATGTCGAATTCTTTATTTGGGTGGAGTTCATGGAATTCAATTCCATTCCATTGCAAACCAAACAACACATGGAATTGACCATTCCAATTCCGTCGGAATCCGTCGAACCAAACTCACCCTAAGTTGTTTGATGAAATGTGTGAGAGAAATTCGGGAAGCAACAAAACAAATCAATGGCTCATCTTGGTTTATTGCGTTTATGCAAATAAAATGTTTGATGAAATGTGTGGGAGAAATTTGTGAAGCAACAAAATAAATGAATGGCTCATCAGTTTCAGCAAAAAACGAAGTCATATTGGTAGATATCTGTGTGATGTTATGGATACATTAATACGAATGTCGGGCCATTACAGGTTCTTAATTCTCCAAGTTTTTCCAAATCCATCGTTTTGGTTGCTATTAATAAATTATGTTTGTGGGCTTGTGCTCGTTCATAGCATATCGATACTTCCATTCTTCCAGCATGTACAATCCTTTTAGCTCTTTGTTAAATTTCTTTGATTTTACTACTAAAATGTTTGCCCCATTTTCCCAACACATGATGTATTTATATGATATGGAAAGGGTAGGAACAGAGGTTTCAAGATCAACAACTAGGTGAAAATTTCGATTCTTCTTTTAATTTTCTTAAATCCCGTTTATTAGTAGATTTGTGTAATTGTGTTTACTTCTGAATTTACCCATTAGAAACTGCGTTGTAAAGTTATCACTTGTTAGGTTAGTGTTTCAATTATATTTGTCACATTTAGGCGTGGACAACCTCAACTTAAATTTGGGGTTGATTTAAAAGTTGATTTTGGTTTTCATTTGTGCTTTCGATTTAGGTGTTGATTTAATCTTTGATTTAGATATTGTGGTTGATTTATGGAATTTACGGTACTATATTTCATATCTTAAAATTTGATTTTGATTTTCATTTGGGTTTTCGATTTACAGTTTTGATTTTTATCTTTGATTTAGGTATTCCTGTTGAAGAAAGAATAAATCCCTCGGTTGCTCAATTCAAAATATATTAAGAAAGGTAGCACGTTTATGAAGTGTGTGTTCAACTGTTGATTGTAATAATTTTCTACTTGGATGGTTACTAAAATTATATTGGAAGATAATCATACTTGTGTGACTTTGTATTGTAGGGAAACAGGTAGGGAAAAACAAAGGTACCACTGTACAGTCAATGACTTTCTATTGTTGCTGACTTGATAACGAGTTGTATTTTTCGGCTTTGCGCAGAACATCATGATCACACTCATGACCTGGCTTCTCTTCAGTCAGTATAGGTTTTGAAGGATGCTTAGATTTTGAAAATGTTGGTAATGTGGTTCTATCATATAATTTGCACTCCTATTATTGCAAATGTTGTCCAAAAAGTTTTTAAACACATGGATAGACTGACGAGTGTTGTGTTATGCAGGCTAACTTCTGGCTTCGCGCATTGTTAATGGATAGGAGTGAGTATATATATCGCATGAAGGGGCTTCTTTCCATTGACGAGATGAATGAGAGATTTCTTCAAGGTGATTGTTTCTAGAATTTCATGTACCATATATATAATTTTGGTTAGGTTATATGAAAATGTTAACTTGATTGTGGCTGCTGAACCATTTTCGATTTAATTGGTGACAAAATATTTTTATGCGAACAGTTTGGAGTTGACCACCCATCTATTTTAGTATCCTGATATTTTATCGCAATCATTTTTCTTAAGTAATTTATATTTGTGGCTTCTTAAACAAGGGTTGCATGACATATTTCAAGGCTCACCAGATCGGTTGTGGAACCCCGATGAACTAGAAAATAGGTTTAGGTCGTTATACTGTGAGCTAACAACCATAAGAAACATTCTGATTTGGGAGGAAATGTTTGCCTGGTGATTTTTGGTGATCATTCCCTATTTTCACTTTAAAAAGCTTTTCCAAAAAAAAAGGTGAAATTGGTCATAGATTCATACTTGATTTTGCCATTTTTCATATCATTTGGAAGTCTCATGAATTAACGTTGAAGGTTAACGGATGAAGATTAAAATCTTGAAACGTGGATACCAAGAAGCAGTAATCTATATATATATGTTCTATACCACCTTATAAAGCATAATTAAAAGGGTCTAATGCATTGACTACTCTTTTTAATGCATAAAGTTTACAAGAAACTGCACTTATATCGACGAGTTTGGGAAGTCCGTCGGTAAAAATACCTTTTATCAGTGATTTAGACAAAAGTCTTCGCTAAAAGGTTAACTTTTTGTTGAAAGAAAATGCCACCGACAAAAATGCACTTTTATTTGATTTCTTGAGAGAAGCTTTTGTCGACGATTTTAGTTCTACCGACGCCTATACTCTGGCAAAGGCAACTTTATCGGTGACCCCTATTATTCGTCGTCAAAAAGTATTATAGTGGCCAACTTTTCACGAAAACTTTGCCAACGGAAATGTCCGACTTAACAGGGGAACCCCGACCTCAATCCGGTCGGGTGAACCGGGTTCTCTACACACATCACTAGCCTCTCTTCCCCAAACACATCTTATATAAAAAATAATTTAAATTTAACTATATGTGAACAAATGTTTATAATTTCATATTATTAAAGTTTTTATTTTGTTATAACATTAATTTTGATTTTTTGATGAAAGATGATATTAATTTTCTAATTTATTTATAATAAAGTTTGTATTTGATTTTTTTTCTTTGGTATATATGGTTATCCATGGAATTTTGAAACAAACAATTCAAAACTCAGACACTAGAATTGCTATTTTTATACAATAAAAATGTATTTGTCATTGTTTGGACGGTTTTCAAGGTAAGAATCGAAACAGCAATCCAAAATCCAAACCCAAGTATGATCGTCTTATTATTTATTTTCCACCTTAATGTCTCTCAGATTACAGGTTTGCAGGTTCAAATCTTGTAATTATGGTTTTGTTTTCTAACAGAAGGATATGGCAAAAGAGGGTTGTGGTTAAGGAGCATTGCTTATTCGGATGCTATTGGTCAAAGTTTCAATGTCGACTTTGCACATTATGTTGTTGACTATGTAACCGTGAATCAAGAGTAGCTCTGTTTTACTGGTTGCCCGAGGCTGTTTAGGATCATGCTTCCAAGCCAGTTGTTCTTTGGCTCAATGGAGGTTTAATACTCAATATGCTTCTTTTTACGGTATGGTATTTCTATTTTGAGTTTCTATTCAGCTCTTATTTGGATCAAATGTTGTTGGTATTTTTTCCAGGTATCAAATGCTAAGTTTTTTTCTCTAATACATATGTTTTGCTGCTCTTATTTGGATCAAATCTTGCTGGTACTTTTTCCAGGTTTCAATGTTATGGTTTTTCTAGGTATCAAATGTTTCAGGTTTATATATCGATCAAATGCTATTTTGAAAATACAAGAAACACCCAAAGAATTACACAAGTGCTAATACTTTTGTTAAACTGGATTATACATTAGAAAGTGAGAATGTTATGTTTCCTTGTAAATAAATCACCATAAAAAATGGGTATGCTATGTTTCTTTAATATGGTGTCAATTCGTTGTAGCTTAAGTTGTTGTTAATTGTAGGTCGCTTAATCCATCGACTAATATTGCATTAATTCCTGCCTAAATCTCTTTTGAATTACTCTGTTCTTGATGTGTTGTGTAGTTCCTTTGTACGTCTGAAGCTTATCGGAGAGTTGGCCTTCCGTGTTGTTGAGATTTACTTCAAAAATTCTGCTGCTGATATGGGCCTTATTGGTATGGTTTTAAAAATTATTTGGTTTTTGTAAAGAGTTCTCATTGGATTAGCCTTTTAAGTTTTTTAATATGGTAACTATATAGAGATTTGGTGTTATCTCTTCCTAATTCATAGCCCTTTTTTATAGCCTTTCTTTTATTTTGTTTCCTTGTTTAGCGGATTTTCTTGGCCTTTATAATCCTCTTGTTTGCTTTGTTTTTTATCGATCAATTAAGCAACAAAACGAATTCTCTTGACACCATCGAATTCTAGATGGTATCAGAGCGGTTCTAAGACTTCGATTCTCGCCATCCCTGTTACGATGGCCGGAGACGAAACACCAAAACCCACCGGAGAAAACGCCATCGATCACAATTCACCCTACTATCTTCATCCGTCAGACAACCCAAAACAACTTCACGTCAACGACGTCCTAATAGACAGCAATTATGCCGACTGGTCGCAGGAGATGACCAACTTTCTCCTCGCCAAAAACAAAATAGAGTTTGTCGATGGAACAATCAAGAAGCCGAAAAAAACGTCCTCGAAGCATATGCCATGGCTGTGATGTGATATGATGATAAAGGGGTGGCTCACCACCGCCATGGAAAAGAACATCCGAAACAGCGTAAAATATGCAGACACATCTGCAGAAATATGGGCAGATCTCCTCGAAAGGTTTGGCAAAGAAAGTGCTCCGAGAGCGTATGAACTAAAACAACAAATCGCTACCACTCGACAAGATGGATCTTCGGTATCAACATATTACACCCGTCTGCGTTCTCTTTGGGATGAAGCTCAGTCCGTACAACCTTTTCCTCGTTGCTGCTGTAACCTATGCACATGCGACCTTGGAAAGAAGACTACGAACCATCTTGAGAAGGAGCATCTCTATGAATTCCTCATGGGCTTAGATAACGACTTCAATCTTATCAAAACCCAGATCCTTGTAACAAAACCCACTCCTAACCTAGGCGTTGCTTATCACATGGTGGCGGAGGATGAGAAAAAAAGGGCTATGAATTAGGAAGAGATAACACCAAATCTCTATATATATATATATATATATTTTTTTGATAACACCAAAAGCTGATCACTCCTTGTTCACTCATCAAAAGAAAGACTCCTATGTTGCCATTCTAATTTACGTGGACGATGTTATCATCGTCGGGAATGATCGTGTGAAAATTGAAGCTATAAAGAAGCACCTCGACAATGAGTTCAGCATCAAGAATCTAGGACCCTTAAAATACTTCCTTGGCATCGAGGTTGCAAAAACAGCCGATGGCTTGGTTTTGAGCCAACGGAAATATACTCTAGACATTCTCGATGATAGTGGAATGTTGGGATGTCGCCCTAGTGCCTTTCCTTTTGAACAAGGATTGAAACTTGATAAGGGAGAACAGGAAGAACCGGTTGATGCCAGCCAATATAGGCGTCTGATTGGCAGACTGTTATATCTCCAAGCCACTCGACCCGATATCACTTATGCGGTCAACGTTTTGAGCCAATTTGTTGCCGATCCCAGACATAATCACTTGGAGGCAGCACACCGTGTTCTGCGGTATTTAAAAGGAACACCAGGACAGGGTACCCTTCTACCGAACAAAGGAGAACCTGTCTTGACTGCTTACTGTGACTCCGACTGGCTCGGTTGCCCCTACACGCGACGTTCCAGAACTGGGTATATTCTCCTCTTAGGTGGTGCTCCCATTTCATGGAAGACCAAGAAACAGTCGGTTGTCTCCCGGTCCTCAGCGGAGGCCGAATATAGGGCCATGGCCTCCACGGTTAGCGAGGTTCTATGGGTTCGTTGGTTGCTCAAAGACCTACAGGTTTACATTACTTCTCCTACAGCTATGTTCTGTGACAACCAGGCGGCGAGGCATATTGCCAATAATCCCGTATTTCATGAACGGACGAAACATGTTGAAATGGACTGTTTCTTTGTTCGCGAAAGGGTTGATTCAAAAGAGATTGTGACTATGCCGATTGACAGCAAGATGCAGCTTGCGGACCTGCTTACTAAAGGGCTCGGAACTCAACAGCTACACTCGTTACTTAGCAAGATGGGCATTCAAGATTTACATGCTCCATCTTGAGGGGGAGTATAGAGATTTGGTGTTATCTCTTCCTAATTCATAGCCCTTTTTTATAGCCTTTCTTTTATTCTGTTTCCTTGTTTAGCGGATTTTCTTGGCCTTTATAATCCTCTTGTTTGCTTTGTTTTTTTATCGATCAATTAAGCAATAAAACGAATTCTCTTGACACCATCGAATTCTAGAAACTAGATATGGCCAAAAATCAGTCCCGGGCCCAAATAGTGATTTCTACCAATGAGAAGCATTTAGTGTGCCTTTATATGGACGTTGGTTGGTTTTTTCCTTAAGCATTTAGGTAGCTGGTATCCTTTTGTAAAAATGGGTATTACCCATTTATTGTATGTCGCATTTTTGTTTTTTGTAGCCTTTTTTTATACAAGTTTTGGTGATCAATTATACAAATAGAACAACCTATAGAGAATTATGGAGTAGGAAATTCAAAATTAAGGTTTTGGTGATGGCCAGTAGGTTGATTCTTGGTTACACATCTTACTTTATCGGGTAAGATTGTAGTCCATCGAAACGATATCATATGCAACAATTTACCTGGTAAGCGTTTATCTGGTCAGAGTCGTCACCATCATGTTCCTTGGGTAAGGTAAATGACCCGGTACACGCTTACAGGGTAAACGTTTAATAAAAGGCCACTTAATGATTTGTGATTTATTCTATTATGTATGCAGCAAGAACAATAGGATTTTCAATGAAAATATGGGTGGAAAGATGAAAGCATAAGTCTTAGTTCACCTTTATCATTTTATAACTCTTAGTTAATAATGTATTTCTACGATTCATGGTTTTCTTTTGATAAATGGATCACGACTACGAGCATTTGGTTCTTTGTGTATGTTTTTTAGTTTTTTTCTTGGTTGCTCATGGGTGTTCTTTGTGCGATGTAATTTCTATTTTTATGTGTTCTACATCTTCTTTCCAATTCTATTGTTTACTATGAAAGTGATCTTGGATTGAATGGTTATGAGGCTGGTACAAGATTGTACGGAATGCAATTTGGTTTCTTTGTATAAAACTTTAGTTTAATATTTTTTTTTCAATTGGGGTCTTCCGCCATCGTCTTCCAGAAACTACGGTCGCCGCTGTGGACTATGGTTTTCCACTATTTTCTTCGTCAGCCACCACTGCACCACCAGCACGACACACAGTGACAAAGCCACCGAGGTAGTATTGTAGTAACATACTCCATTCTTGCTTCTTACTTTAGTTGATTAATTCTTAGATCTTACTGTTGATCACTTTGATTTTCATGGGTTGTAGTGTTTCAATGATTATGAAGGTGAAAATAGCAGCAGGAATTGCTCGATTGATGGTTTTCTTGCAAAAGAAACCAGTTGGATTTATTTGGAAACATGTATCATAGAAGAACAGTCAACGAGTATTGAATTGATAGAAGTAAGACTTTCCTCGACGAAGTACTTGTTGAACTCTTTTGCTATAGGTATAAAAATTCCTAATCTAGGTTGATTCATTTGTTCCACTTTTTGGTGTACAAAAAGTATCGTTGTTAACCTATTTTTGTATTTATGTGTTTTAGCTAATAAAAGTTGATAAATTTTCCAAATATCTTGATTTCTCTATCACTCAGGCATGAAAGCACACACAAAGGAGTTTTTTTTTGCATTTTCTTCTTAATTTACCAAAGTATTTAATGCTGTGTGATTCCCTATGATTTATTTCTTTATTAGTAATTGGCTAGAATTTATACGTAAGAAACCACACCAACGGTTTAGAAATTTGAACTTGGGAGGTATAGGTTATTATGAAAGCAAACTTCAAAAACAATTCAACGATCTACGTTTTTTATTTTACAATATGAAAGCAAACTACGATAACAAATGTTTGGACTTCATTAGTCATATCCAGGTCCTATTAGGAGAAGGTTTCTACATTGAGAGAACATTCAAACAAACAATCGAGATATTGAAAAGAAGACGTAAGGATCTGGAGTTGCATTGTATTTGTTAAAGAGAAGAGCAATAACAATAGCTGTAATCAACGACCCTATTATTATGCATACAAATCCTTAATCCAAGCCTCACCTGATGAACCTTTCACTGTATGATGTGTGAAAGATCTTATAGATCATCGTTTTCTAAGATAGAATCATTGCTAGGATCTATTTGATGGAATGTGTCCGTAAGTCAAACTATGTGTTTTATTTGAAATAAAATGAATTTGTACTATTCACTCTTTTTTACATTTTCATATTTTATACCATGGAAAAACTCTTATTA
The DNA here is from genome assembly GCA_033807775.1 of Saussurea involucrata. NCBI lineage: Eukaryota > Viridiplantae > Streptophyta > Magnoliopsida > Asterales > Asteraceae > Saussurea > Saussurea involucrata. Next base: position 7,721,024 of record CM066325.1, on the reverse strand, counting down.
TACCAAGTGTCTAAAAGATATCATGCAAGAATTTGATATTCAAAAATGAAATGTATCTTGAAAATAACATTTGCATCCCGCCGTATTGCGCGGGTAATCAACTAGTCAAGTAATTATACCAAAATAATTTGGAGTTTGGACTAAGAGTAATTATAGGATTGGTCCTTGTGGTTTACACCTTTTACCCACATTGGTACCAACAGTGAAATAAGTACGTGAATGAGCCATGTGGTATACATTTTCGCTAGGTTTTGGTCCCTTCCTCTAATAAAATGAAGAGTAAATTACACCACAGGTCCCCGTGGTTTGATCAAAATCTGGATTTGGTCCCTCTTTTGAAAAACTTGCTTCCGTCGTCCCTATGGTTGTCATTTTGTTTCACGTCAGATCCCTGGCGCTAACTCCGTTAAAATCCATCCGTTAACTCAAGAGTAAAATTGCCAATTTACTCCATGGTCCCATCTTTCCGTTAACAGATGGATTTTAACGGAGTTAACGCCAGGGACCCGACGTGAAACAAAATGACAACCATAGGGACGACGGAAGCAAGTTTTTCAAAAGAGGGGCCAAATCCATATTTTGACCAAACCACAGGAACCTATGGTGTATTTACTCTAAAATTAATTAACCATGTTAACTCAAAGGGGTATTTTGGTCATTTTTCATTATTTTGTCTTTTTTCTTAATAAAAAATAAAAAAATAAAATATATTTTAATATTTGGTCCCCATGCTTTAATCTTTTATTTGACTAGGGTCCCTATGATATGTTTATTGTGGATTTGGTCCGTGTGATATTCAATTTGTCTTGGCCATGGTCCCTCTGGCTAACACCTCCGTTAACTCCGTTAAATCAAATATAATTTTAGCCATTTTGCCTAACTTTTGTTTGTTTTTTCCTATAAAAAAATAAAAGCAATATTTTTTTACATGCACACACACCACACACACACATATATATATATATATATATAATGATATTAAAATAAATAATAGAAGATATTGTATGATTTGATTCGTTTAAAATTTTAAAACAATTAATTATATAAACACGATTTAATTTTATTGTTTTATTAAAATGGTGGAAAAAGATATGCTTTTACTGTTTTAGTGTAATTAAAATTTTAATTTAGATAAATCAAATTATAAAACCATATCTTAATTTGTTTAGAGCGAATAAAATAAAATATGATTTTATGATTTGATTTATCTAAATTAAAAAAGAATGATTTGATAGAAAAAGAAAAACAAATATAAGTCTTCTTTAACATAACTTTTTTTAATTATGCAAACCAAACACCACATAATAGTTTTTAATACAAATATTTTTTGTCCAACATGAAAATACAAAACATGTTCCATCCAACATAAACCACCTTTGCATGATCAGGTATGTGACAAACTTTGTTGGAGGAATATGCTTGGGGATGATGTAGATTTTTCAGTTCAGGAGGCTTATCGGTTTCTTGATAGACCACGTGCAACTGTTCCTTGGTGGGGCTCGGTTTGGTTCAAGGGACATATACCGAAGCATGCTTTTTGCATGTGGTTAGCATGCCTTCGGCGTCACCCCACTCAGGATCGTATTCGGTTATGGAAGCATGATCCGCCTGACATGAGGTGTGTTTTTTGCAAACAATGTATCGACTCACACAGTCACTTGTTCTTTGGATGCCACTTCGCTAAAGAAGTTTGGACTACAGTTTTATCAAAGGTTGCTTGGGTTGGATTTCCTAATGAGTGGGATGCCATTCTTGCGATACTCGGGAATGGTAACCTTGCTCCAAAAAAGCTTATCCATCAGTTGGCTCTTTCTGCGACAGTGTACTTTGTGTGGCAAGAGAGGAATCGACGATTGTTCACTGACACAAGGAGATCGGCAGCTTAGTTGGCTAAGGATATTGTGGAGATTGTTATGCTTCGAGAGGCTTGGAAGACTAGAAGACGGAGAGGAAATTAACATGGCTTATTTTCCGAAGGTGGCAGCTTACTTGCAGGATGTTTTTTGGAGTATTTTCTGGAATGCATTTTTGGCTATTCCTTTTTATTGCTTAGTGTATTATGTCAGCATGTGTTTGTTTTGGCTTCTTGTTGCTTGGTATGGGGTGGTGACCAAGTTTTTTTTGCTTCTTTGTTGTTTGGTTTGGACCTTGGCTTTAGCCGCTTTATTTTTCGTTTATAAAATTGCCTGAATTATTCCTCTAAAAAACATAAAACTAAAAATATATATTCAACATAAACCAAATATAACAAAAAGGACTGAACATGAATCCAAAGATATGAAAATTAATAGATTTAAAATAATAAACTTATTGTATTATGGGGGTGTTTGGGATTTCTTATTTAAAACAACTTATGCTTATTTTTAAAAGTGTTTATCAACTTATGTCATAATAAAAAGGAGTTGGGGGTAAAAATGTAATTTGAACAAATAAGTTATAAGCACTTTCAAATAAGTTAAAATGGATTAACTTATCAAAAACAACTTATTTGTGGTGGGAAAAAGTCATAAACACTTTTTTTGTTTACAATTTAAATACTCAAAATAGCTTATTTATGACGAGTAAAAACAATAAGCAAATAAGTCCAAAAAAAAAACAATCCCAAACACCCCCATATCAAACTAAACCCATTCCCATTTTCACCCCTTTCCCAACCAAACACCTCACTCATCTCATCTCATCTCATCTCATCTCAATACAAAAAGGGGCAAACTCTTTTTTAAATCCCAAAGTGAAAAAAGATTTCCTTTTTACCATTTATACTGGGTTTCACTTGGCTTTCTCTGACTCCAAGATAGCTTCTCTCAGCCACTGCTACAATAATTAGACCATTTATTGTAAGTATTCATTCATTCATTCATATTTCATACATATATATATACAAATATTGTATGTATTCTCTCTCTTCCATAGCCACAACTATTTGCCCTCTCTCTCTCTCTCTCTCTCGCTCTCTCTCTCTCTCCATCTTGAAAAGATCGTTTTCTCTCACACCTACGATCTCTATTTTAGACCCCATCTGATCTAACTCTGAACAGATAACAAAATATTATTGATCTTCAATCTGAACCCATAAAACAGAGCATCCGGAACCAAGGTAACGGTTTTGTGACAGCAACCAAACCCTAAAATATAGATTGATTAATGTTCACAATAGTCTGAAAGTTTGACTTTTTTTCTTTCTTTCAAGATATGGGTTTTGCTTCTGCTGTACGTCGTTTTCTGGTTTGTCAAATAGATATAGATATGTAAATCTTATCAGATCCCAGTATTTAAATCTTAATGCTATGGTTTTTTAGGGTTTTGACTATCTTTATTGAATTTGGGGTTTTGGGGTTTATGGTGATGATGAAGATCTGAGCTGCTTATGAATTCTTCTTGGTTTTATGGATTTTGCTCTTTGCTCCATGAGTAAGTGGTTCCTTATATATATATATATTGTTTTTGGAAATTGTATTCATGTTATTGCAATGGATATGCTATTTGATGCTCTGGGAATAAAATTGGGGTTTATAGAGTTTATTGATAAGGTTGACTCTCTAAGCATGTTTAGATGAATTGGTTTAATTTCTGATATTAAGATGCATCTGGACCTTACCTCATAGTGGTTGATTGATTGGTTGGTTTTTCGTTAAGTCCTGTATGGATAAAACTGACTGTGTGGATTAATCTGTCTCTGTTGATTGGGAGGATTCTTTTCATATATGGAAGGAACGTATCTTTAACCGGGAGGGACAAGTTTGGAAAAAACTTGGTTTTTTCAGTTTTTCTGCATAAAGCTCCACGTAGAAGCTTACTGAGTAAGCCACTTTCTATTAAGCCACTACCAAACAATCATGTATAGCTGACCGAATAAGCTGTGAGTCCTATTAAGCTCATTAAGTTGGTAACAAACATACCCTAAAGAAACATCTATGATGCTTTAGTTTTATATACGGTTATGCAATTTAATCTGAAAAGAATTATTTTTAAATAAATGGCTTGAATATGTATATGATGTTCCTTTTTGTTTTCGTGAATCAGGATTTAGTTTCGTTCGATAACTTGGCCTATGCTCATGTCAAACTTGGATCTTTATAGTTCAAGATTGACATGAAGGTGGTTATGATTGTGACCACAACTAGTGTCAAAGTCTTGCTATGCCAACAATTATCATGTGATTGAAAAACCACTTTGATCAGATCTCCGCCATCAGCCGCCACAGTTTCCTTCTTGTTTGCAATCGGGCTGCTTTTCACTTCCAAGTTTTGTCTACATTCCACGCCAAAGATCGCTAACATAGCTGTTGATTGGTCAATCACATGACTGCAATTTTTGTTCGCTATTAATATTATTACAGTTATTTTTGAAATGGAGACGGATGCTATGATCACAAAACCCGAACCAAGAATGACAAATAGGCTGCTTCCTGTCGTTTTACCTGTGCTTTTTATAGCAATCACGTATGTTGATCCAGGAAAATGGGTTGCAGCCGTTGAGGGAGGGGCCCGTTTTGGCTACGATCTTATCCTACTTATGTTTGTTTTTAGTTTGGCTGCTGTTCTCTGTCATTACCTCTCGGCTTGTATTGCCGTGGTCACTGGAAGAGATCTTGCCCAGGTACTTTCTTTGTCATATTACTGTTTATTAAGTACTCTAATGATCGTGAGCTTTTATGCTTTTGGTTTGTCTAAAATTTTGATTAGTTTTGAGAATAATGATGCGTTTTGTTGCTGTATTGAGGAAAGTGTTGGTTGAGTTCTTTAACATTTTGTTCACTACACATTCGTGGGTATAAATGGATGTGGTTACAGGTAATACAAATTTGAAATCAGATAAAACTCCCATATATATCATTCACATTTGAATATAAGTCCACAGATGACCGTGAGCTTTTATGTTTTTTGGTTTGTCTAAAATTTTGATGCGTTTCTTTGCTGTATCGAGGGAAGTGTTGTTTGAGTTTTTTAAGATTTTGATCACTACACATTCATGAGTGTAAATGGATGTGGTTACAGGTCATATGAATTTGAAATCAAATAAAACTCCCGTATGTATTCATCATTCACATGTGCATATAAGTCCACAAATGATCGTGAGCTTTTACGTTTTTGGTTTGTCTAAAATTTTGATTAGTTTTGAGAATAATGATGTGTTTCTTTGCTGTATTGAGGGAAGTGTTGGTTGAGTTCTTTAAGATTTTGATCACTATACATTCATGAGTGTAAATGGATGTGGTTAAAGGTGATATGAATTTGAAACCAGGTAAAACTCCCATATGTATTCATCATTCATATGTGAATATATATAATGAATTATTTATTATCTAAATATAATGTGTTATAGTTTTGTAGTTGGTTAATCAAATCACTTTCAATTTCTTTATGATGATGTAGATTTGCAGTGCGGAATACGACACGATCACATGTATATTCTTGGGGGTTCAAGCCGAACTATCTATGATCGCTTTGGATCTCTCTATGGTAGCTTCTATCCCTTTCAATTATACCCGTATCTTTTATAATAGACATCTAATGTATACGCTAACTATTTCAATAGATTTTGGGCACTGCACATGCGCTTAATCTTACATTTGGCATCGGTCTCTTCACTTGTGTCCTTTTGACTTCTCTCGATGCCTTCCTATTTCCGCTCTTCTCCAATTTGTTGGTAAGCTCGATCTTCTATCTTCCCGATTATATATATATAGAGAGAGAGTCCTAATAAATTGTAAACCATCATTTTCGTGTAAACCTGTAAACCGCCGATTTCATAGGTTTTTTTGATGAAATTTTTGTATGGAATTGTTTATTTTGATGAAATTGTTTCATATCATTCATTTCTTGATGAATTTTTTTTATGAAATTTGTAGTTTTATAGGTTTTTTTCATTCTTATGAAACTGTTTCATATATTTTCGTTTTCACCTATGAAACTACAAATTTCATAAAAAAATTTCATCAAGAAATGAATGATATGAAACAATTTCATCAAAATAAACAATTCCATAAAAAAATTTCATCAAAAAAATCTATGAAATCGAGGGTTTACACGAAAATGATGGTTTACAATTTATTATCCCTCTATATATATATATATATGTTTTCCTTGACAAATGTCGATTTATGCAATGGGATCTATTATTTAGGAGACGGGTAAAGCAAAGTTTCTATGCATGTGGTTGGCAACCGTTGCCATACTTTCTTATTTCTTTGGGGTGGTCATGAGTCAACGGGATACATCACTCTCTGTGGGCGGGATGCTTACGAGATTTAGTGGGGAAAGCGCGTTCGCGTTGGTGAGTCTCCTCGGTTCAAGCATCATGCCTCATAACTTGTATCTCCATTCATCTATGGTGCAGGTATATCTTTATCTTTTCTGAAGTATATATTTATCGGGTCAGGTTCAGGGGAAAACTGCAAAAAAATGACCGTTCGTCTGGACGGTATGCACATGTGAATGCAAGTAATTTGTAACACGCACATGTGCATAATGCACACGTTCATAGAAACCAAAAAACAACTTCAATTACTTGTATGCACATGTGCATACGTCCAGATGAATGGATATCGGGGTGTTCTTCAATTAGGATTGATCCAAGGGTGGAGATTCCTTCTTACATTTTTCACGATAACTACTATTCTTACCGGAAACCAACTCATAATAATATGTGTACAAGTCTAGAACAAACCAAGCCTTTTCAATTGTGTTACCAAGGGGCAATTTAGGTATTTTATTATTAGTCAAAGACTCGTTAAACCATATGCTAAGTTAAACTTCATCGAGCTTCTGCTTGATTATATCGTTGCAGCAAAATCAGGGATCAACGCAAGTTTCAAAGGGAGATTTGTGTCTCGACCATCTTTACGCCATTGCCACCGTGTTCAGCGGCATTTTTCTCGTAAATTACGTTCTCATGAACTCGGCAGCAAACGTTTTCTACAGCACCGGTCTCGATTTGCTTACTTTCCAAGATGCATTGTCTCTAATGGACCAGGTTATGATGCTATAAACAAGTTTATCTCCTCAAATTCTCGTATGTTTATCGTAAACGTTTATTTTTTATTTTATTTTTAATAATCGGAGTTTTTTTTATCGGTGCAGGTATTCAGGAGCTTTTTGGCTCCTTTCGCTTTAATTCTTGTTCTGTTGCTTTCGAATCATACTACAGCATTGACCTGGAAATTCAGTGGTCAACCCATCCTCGTTAATTTTTTCAAACTCGACATTCCCGGTTGGTGTCATCACTCCACGATCAGGTTAATTTCCGTGGGTCCCGCCCTCTTGTGTGTGTGGCATTGTGGGGCCGAAGGTACGTATCAACTGCTGGTGTTTACTCAGATTGTGGTGGCGCTTTTGCTTCTGTCTTCTGTGATCCCGCTTTTTCGTGTTGCTTCGTCGAGATCGGTAATGGGTGCGAATAAAATCTCGCAGTTTCTCGAGTATTTAGTCTTGATGACGTATATCGTGATGCTCGGCCTCGCGATTGTGTTCGTGGTGGAGATGGTGTTTGGAAACAGCGATTGGGCGAATAATCTGAGGTGGACGATGGGGGGCGGGATGTCGGCCCCGTATATTGTAGTTCTTGTGGCTGCGTTTTTTTCCATCTTGTTTATGCTTTGGCTTGTTATAACGCCTTTGAAATCGGCAAGTTTGAGACCCGATGCTAAGAAATGGGACGTTCAAGAGATTGTGCACGAACCCGTATCAGAATTTGTTGAAGAGCCGAGAGAAAAGCGCGAAACGTTATTGGGCCATGAGAAGCCGTTGGAGTGTGAGAAGGATTGTGGTTTCAATTTGCCGGAGGAACTCCTTGACTACGATAACGGGCCAAGTTTGACTACGATAGAAGAAAACTCTTCTGAACCGGCGACAATAGTGGAAAGTGGGTCGAGCCCGGTTGTTACTTGTTTGGTTTCCGATGAGGGCGTTTTGAAGAAGGAAGACGATGATTTAGTGGAAAAGACGTTGAGAATTGATGGGAATATGCGGGTTGTGAAAGACCATGAGCGGGAAACAACTTGGGAACCTGAAGAGCTATCGAAAATGGTGTCAGAAACGAACCAATCTCCGACCTATAACGGGCCAGGGTCGTTCAGGAGTCTTGGCGGGAAAACCGACGATATCGGGAGCGGGCCCGGAAGTCTTTCGAAGCTAGCGGGGTTGGGCCGGGCTGCGAGACGCCAATTAGCCACAACGCTAGACGATTTCTGGAAGCTTCTGTTTGATTTGCATGGGGAAGCAACGCAAGACGCGAAGACGAACAAACTGGAGAAGTTGCTCGGGATTGATTCGAAACCGAACGCGAAACCTAGCCCTGCTACGTTGAAAACGGCTAACCTCGTTGACAACGAGTTTAACGGCTACAGCCCGTCTGTGGCTAGCGGATTATCCGACCCGGTTTACGGGGTCCCACGGGGGTCGTCTTCTTTGTTGTCGAGTTATCAACAATTACTAGACGCATATGCACAGAACCCGACCCTAATGGATCCCGAGAAACGCTACCATAGCCTACGACTTCCGCAGGCCTCGGGTGGGCCCATGGATCAGCCCGCTACGGTTCACGGGTATCAGATCAAGTCCTACATAAACCAAACTAAACAAAGAAATTCCGATTATTTTCAAAACCAAATCGACCCGGTATCTCCTAAATCACCATCGCTCGTTTCATTAAACTACAAAGCTCCGGTTTCTTTGACGAAAACCCAACAGAACGGGCTAAGACCCGCGAAGCCACCGGGTTTTCCGGATCCGGTTGTATCTAGAAACAGCTCAATGCAACCCGAAAGAAATAATCAAAATCTTCAGCCCGTGGGCCCGGTTGAGAACGTGCACGAGAAGAAGTATTACAGCATGCCGGATATCTCGGGACTTCTTCCTCATCGGGATTCGAAGATGTTACCCGAAAGAGATGGTGCCACGAGATACGGGACTCTCGGGCCATCGGTGTATTCCAGCCCGTTGTACAGATCCGGGACTATTTCCGGCTATGGTGGGTTGTCTTATTCGAATTTATCAAAGGATGCTGCTGCTTACCAGCCCGTTTCCAGTTACGGTTCAGGGTTAGGGTTTGGGTCGGGATCGGATACTTGGTCCATGTGGTCCAAACAACCGTCTGAGCAATTTGGTGTGGCGGAGAAGGTGAACCCACGGGCAGGTTCGAACGCCCAAGAACCGGCTATATCTCCAGTAGATGCTGAAGCTAATCTTCTCAAGTCTTTTAGAGTTTGTATTGTGAAACTCTTGAAGCTTGAAGGTTCCGAATGGCTGTTTAAGCAGAACGGGGGTCTAGACGAGGATCTTGTTGACCGTGTTGCGGCACGCGAGCGGTTTCTGTATGAAATCGAGAGCAATGAGTCGAACCAGGTGGCTCGTGGCGGAATGAAAGTTGATGAAGCTGAGTACAACAAGTATCTTGTAACCTCGGTTCCAAATTGTGGTGAGGGTTGTGTTTGGAGGGTCGAGTTGATAAAAAGCTTCGGTGTTTGGTGTATGCACCGGATTCTCGAGCTTTCGCTCATGGAAAGCAGGCCGGAGCTTTGGGGGAAGTACACGTACGTTCTCAATCGTCTTCAGGTAAAACTTCCTTTATTTTACGTTCGGGAATATTCATACTTCCTTTAGTCTTTGAGCAATAAAATCGCCTCTATAAGACAACAAATATGTCTAAATGTCTCATATAATGATATAATCAAGGTCTTTTTATAAATCACTTTATTTTAAATTAATGTCATATAAAAAGACTAATAGAACACTTTATTTTAAAAATGTACTAAAAACGCAATTATTGTAACATATACATACAATGCATAATTATTTGGGTTGTTTCTATAAACTTAAATTCGCTTGTTTAGGGAATAATCGAGCCAGCATTCTCAAAACCTCGTTCACCAACGAGCCCGTGTTTCTGCCTTCAACTTCCGGATTCGTACCAACAGAGATCGTCTCCGCCGAAATCGTTGAGTAGTTTGCTGCCTCCAGCGAAACAGAACAGAGGGAAATGCACCAGCGCCGCCAGTCTGTTGGACATCGTCAAGGACGTGGAGACAGCAATATCGTGCAGAAAAGGTCGGCCAGGTACTGCCGCGGGTGATGTGGCGTTCCCGAAAGGAAAAGAAAACCTGGCGTCTGTCCTGAAACGGTACAAGCGGCGGTTGATGGCGGTTGGTGGAGAGGGACATGGCCGGAGCCGGAGCCCGTAGGTTTCACCGCGGGCGGGCGGCCGGCGAGTTTGGTCTGTGTTAAAATGAAATCGTGATTGGGTTGTTTGATATTCGTAAACAACTTGATCTTCCACTCTTTGTTAGAATAATATGGAACGTTTTTTTTTTGGTAGATCTAAAATCAATGTCGTTATGTGGTGTAAATATTTTTATGCTAGCGACACAATGATCTACGATACTATCAACATCAGACACTTGTTTTTTTTTCTCTCCAACTTTTAAGTATTTATATTTTTCACGTATTTTTTATAATAAATATGTTATTTGGTTAGGTGTGCTTGGTACATGGAACAAGACAAAACGTATTGGTATCATGTTTGCGGTGACATGAGACAAGACTATCTCCACCACCATTGGCTACCACTACCACTGCTCAACACCATCTCTACTTTCAACACGTCAGCCACAACTATCTCCCCCACCATTGTCCACCATCTTCACAATCTCCACAGTCATCGTTGTCTACCAGCCACCACTGCATCTACCTTCACCACCATTGTTGTTGCAACAACCTCCACTATCTTTATATTCTTCAGTCACTGTTGGCTATCACTACCACCACCATCGGCTACCACCACCACCACATCTACCTCTTCCACCATTGTCGACTGTCACCATCACCATTGTCTGCCATCTTCACACTCACCACAGCCTCTACACCACCACCATTGTCGTTTCAACAAATCTTCAACGTGCCTCTGTGAGTTCATAAGTATTTTCCAAACTGAATAAAACATAGTTTTTCCTTTGTGCATATAAGTTTCTTTGAACTACCATCAATTACTTTCTTCATTCAGATTTGGTACTATTATATATATATATGAAAATTGTGTAAAAAATTTATAAATAAAGTTATTTAAATATTGACTTGATTTAGGTTTATTTATAAAAATTACTTTCGATACTTTTGGTTTCCTAGCTCCGGAAGCAGGGGAGTTTTTGACTAGGGTTCAACGGGTTGTGCAAAGTAATTTTTCGACCCCTAAGACACAAAATTTCATTTTTAGTAGGATTGGTTTTGCCATCCAAAAGGGGGTTGCGGCACAGCTTGTTGCTTGTTTGCCTGCCATCTTATTGTAATTAGAGACTTTATATAAAATGTTATACTCATGATAAAAAAAAAAATATACAAACTTATTAAACAGATTTTTGGGATAACACTTGTCTGGTCTGGTCATATCCTATCATATACGGTACCAAACATTAAACATATAACTTATCATGTCATATCTAACCACGTCCAATCATATTTGCATTTCAAACACAATGAATGATTAAGGGGGTGTTTGAGATTGCTTATTTAAGGTGCTTATTAACTTATTTCGGTGTGGTGCCGGTAATAAGAAGCTTTTAGTGTTTGGATGGAAAAATAAATAAATGCTTACACCGGTTTGACATCGATAATATAGATTTTTTGATAAGTCACTTCATTCTAACTTATTTGAAACAACTAATCAATTTTTTTGGTCATTTTACATGTATAAGGAATACCAAACACCCCTAAAAAACAACTTATCAGCTTATTACGTTTTAGTATCTTTATAAGGTAATTCAAACATTTTCTATAACGCTCCGTTTTAACACCAGATAAATTAATAAACACTTTTCCAAAATACATAAATCGTTTTAAATAAGCAACCCCAAACACCTCCTAAGGTAGCGTTTGGTATGCAGACTGGATGGGACAGGACAGAACTGGACAAGACGGGACAGGACTGGACGGGACAAAACTAATTTTATGTTCTGCTTTTGGTACGACTAGAACAGGACAAGACAAAACTGTTAAAATGACCAAATTGCCCTAGAATATAGATTAATATTTTTCATCACGTAATAATTATAAATAACATAAAATCAATTAAATAATAAACTATTATTGACGGGTGCCGAGCCCGACAAATAATAAAAGTCCTATTACCTCGTATTACAACCAAAATTGCAATAGTGGCAAGTAGGGTCGATTCCACAGAGATTGGATGTGAACGATGTTAAACTTCTACGCTTTATTAAAAAGGGGGATTGGGTTTATATACTAAACTAAACATGAAATTAAAGCGGAAAACAGATAATTATAAACTAGCAATGAATTTAAATCTTTGACCGGATCGTGTATCATAGACTTGTCGTGAAAAGATTTTTATCATTCTATTCCAGAATGGCTTGAGTATCGATACGCATCGATACACCGTTTGTCAAACATCAATTAGCACGAGAAGCTCAGTAACTAATTTCTAACCGGTTAATCTAATCTAGTTACGAACATAGAGTTCAACTACCGGTTGCTTTAAGATTACACAAACACCAATCCTAGCCAATGATCAGACGCCGACCATTTAGACTAGATTAAGCAAACCTACACTACTATCAATCAACACGATTATCAATTGAAGCAATGTTTACTACCAAAATAAAGCTAAGAACAATTACGGATTCAAAGCTAAATATAGTGATACACAATTAGGTTAAACAATTCAAGGGTACCTACTCAAATTAATCAACCCAAATATGATAATAAACGATAAAATCAAGGTTTACATAAATGAAAATCGAATGATGATAAGAAGTTTAACAAGTCTCAACACAATCCGAGCCAAATGATTATAAACTACTTGCTCGATTTAGGAAAATTAGAAACGAAAGCAAATGTTAAACCTACACCAAAATACCTAATGAATTTGAAGAAATCGTGATGAAATCTTTATAAATCGTCTCCTTGCTCCTTCTTCAAAATCTGAAGCGATTCCTCCCTCTTGTGACGGTTTCTACTCGACTTTTATACCCAGAAATTGGAAAACCACCCGAAAATTGAAAACCCATGTTCGGTCCTGAAAAATCGTCGGGTGCGGATGGTGGTGCGAGTAAGGACGCGCGAGGAGGGGCGCGGAGAGGGAAGCAGAGTCTTGAGCAGCTACCGGCGCGGTTAGAGGCGCGCTAGAGGTCGCGCCGGACACTGTTGCGGCCGACTCCCGCTGCTGATGTGCGACTCCCTCTTTCATTTGGGCTGCTGCTTTGGGCTGCTCATTTCTTTTTCTTTTTCTTTTGTGTGGGCTGTCAACAAACCAAGGAACCATAAATAAGTTAATTATTTTCGTTTGTTTCTTTAAGTTACCACACACACAGACACACGACACACACTAATTATATAAGTTATTATTATTATTTCTTTTAAATCTAAATCAGAAATATAATAAAACTTTGTTCTTTTTGTTTTATTTATTTATTTTCTTTTTTTTATTTAATTTAATTACTAACAATAAAATAACTAAACTCAAATTAATAGGGTATTTAAGCACACAATCAACACTAATTTTAAGATAAATTTGACATAGAAAAGGTATAAAATTAGTGTTTATCAAATTCCCCCACACTTAGATCATTGTTCGTCCCGGCAATGACTTAAGTTAGCACGTGGTATAAAGATTGAATCCAACGAGAGTGTCAACACATATAGCATATCATGAGCTTGAGATTTACAGCTTAGCATCAATTATAGCACACACCAATCAAAAAGATACAAGCTAATCTCAAGAACTCTCACGAATGAGATTAACAAAACGACACTCAATTCACTCCTCGAGGTTAATGTGTATCGCTCAAACCGTCACTACAATAGCATGTACCTACCATAAGCTTGAAAGATCTCTCACCCTCCACTACTTGGATAGCATACATGCAAATAAATCAAAAGGACTTTTTAAGGGTTGTAATGTAAAACAAAGCTTTGGGTAAGGTGTGATATATTTGGGAGGAGTGGCTAAGGACCGTACACCAAATGGGAAACCCGGTTATTCAAGTATGAAACTTTCTTTCCACAAAAGGGCTTTACATTTTTATCTTTGAAGCACATTTCCCTTTGGATGATAGGGGAATAAAGATGAAACTTTTATAATCAACCATATCATCATTTTCGTCGTCTTTATTTATTTATTGACGACTCATTTTTCTTTCATTTTCTCATTTTTTTCATTTTCTTTCCCAACATATAAGTACTACTTCCGAACACATAGGGATACCGGGACTACTCCATTGGTGATTGGTCGGTGGGTCGTGTATGGATTAGTTCATTATGTGGGTGACAAAAGAAATAGGTTAAGGCTCAAAGTGGTGTACAAAAAGGGTAGTAATAGCATAAAGGTAGGCTAAAGGCTAATTGGCTAAATAAAAACGAGAAAAATGATGGCCTTTATCATATTTATAGTTATACAACTTATTTGATACCCTTGATAAACTTAAATGATTTGACTTTTTTTTCAATCTTATTATTTTATTACAATATTACATTTTTTTGTACCTATGCTTTGTGAAAAATTGTGGATTTTGTTCCCGTGGTTTCAAAATCTCGGTTTTCATCCCTATGATTTGCAATTCATTTCTATTTTCGTCTCTGAGGCCAAAACACTGCTTTTAAGTATGAAAGACTAAAATAGAAATGATTTTTAAACCATAGAGATGAAAAATGATTAGGAATGATAATGAGTAGGATTCATTATAATGTATTATATTATATTACATATATTCCCTTTGTTGCTATTTGGAAAAAGAAGAACCTACTTTACCTTTCCTATACAAATCACAAGAACCCATCTCTCCTTCTCTGTTAAAACCCTCCACCTCTGCAAATTCTCTACACCTCATCTTCAGAAAAGCTAAACCAAACCCTTTTCAAATCTTCAGAAAAGTGAGAAATCCTTTTCAACTCATCTTCTCAATTGGTAATGGAAAACCGATTTCTGAAATTGGACTCATCTTCCGAAATCGTGAATGGAAACCGTATTATGAAATTATGAACAACTTCTGAAATCGTTAATGTTTTCTGATATCTCCCTCTCCTCTTCTTATTGTTCCTTTTCCTTGGTCTCGCTTACCAATCTTGGTTTCTAGAGGATTACAACAAAATACCCCCCATTAATTGATGCTAAAATTGCAGAGAACATATCTATGGTTTTAAGAGGAAGAGAGAGGTTAATGACGATGAAGAAGATAGTGAATTACATTGATGGTGTTAGGGAGGGACGATACGATGGCTGAGGGCCGATTAATTTCTCTATTCCCACCGATTTTGGGAGGAATGGATTTTAACCCCATCTATTATAATGATTGATTATATTCCTTGGAACCAAACACCATTAATACTTTCATTCCTATTCCTTATTTGAACCAAACATGATCGATGGTTATCATTTTCATTGATTACCTCTTAATACCCCCAACCAAACGCCCACTTAAATCATAAGGACGAAAATGGTAATGAATTTTAAGCCATAAGGATGAAAATTGTAATTTTAAAACCATAAGAACGAAATTGGAAATTTTCAACAAACCACAGGGACTGAAAACGTAATTTACTCTAATTATAATTATAAGTTATATATATATATATATATATTTTATTTTTAAAACCATCGACACCACACATCCAAGCATTTTCTCAATATATAACAATATTTTAACTGTGGACCTAGTTGCAGCATATCGGACCCCTTTTTCCCCAAATTATATTCGTCGTTTTCATCCCAACTTCTGTAATTTGATTTTGTCACTTCCAATCGATTTCCGGCCACCAAGTCGTTAACGATGGCTTCGCAAATTGCGAGACGCCTCCTTCGCAGCCGCCTAACCAATGAAATCTTCACGACGACAAGAAGCCCTAGCAGGGGGCTTTTCTCATCGCTCGATCGGAACTATTCTTCCAGCTCCTCCAATCTGATCCGCGCCACTCTGTTTCCCGGCGACGGTATCGGTCCCGAGATCGCCGAATCCGTCAAGCAGGTTCAGTTTCTGTTTACATTTATGTTATATGCTTAGATTATTCCGTATACGTGTATTATTGTTCGATTCAACAGTGTTATGATGTTTTGACTTTTGACTGTGTAGGTTTCAGTCGTATTATGTCTTTTTCTGCACTTGTATTATGCTTTCGTTTTGAAAGTTTCATTATTTTGTGTCGTTTTCTTTGTGAGTTCTAGATAATTTGTAACTGTTAAATTCCTTTTGTACTAATATATGTTATTCAAGCTAATTTCCACTCCTTTTGATAGGAACCTTGGAGTTTGTTGGTTAACCAAACAGTAATTGTTGAACAAACAATGGAACTGTCGGCTAGTATCTAATATACTCTTGAAACTACCAAAAAAATTTATTTTTCCGTGTGTTCACACCAGCTGAGACATATGAACCTGTTAAAGTCATGGGGCAATCGGTGGATAAATTCGATCTAATATTTATTCTATGTGATATTATAGTGTCATATCCGAGGGGTTAAGTATACAATTCAGTTTGAAACTTGAGGCACCGAACCGAAGTTTAAACGATTTAAAGTTGTACACTTTGGACCTGATCCACAGGAGAGAGAACTTATACTTTAAAACCCATCCATCCCCAGGCCCCAGCTAGTCACCATCATTGTGACACCTTAAAGGCTTCATAATTGATAAATTTTTGTATGTGGTTATGAGAAATGTTGTCGTTCCTCTAGTTAAAACATAAGTTGTATGAACTGCAATAAGGATGGGAATCAACAACTTTTAGTCAAATATGATGAGGTTAGAGAATGATGGAGGGGTCATTACATAAGTTGTTCAATAGAGATAATGAGAGAGCATATGGGATCTTGATGATTCTAATAGATGGTTTGCGAGTGGAATCACATTGTTGGAGGTGAATGAAGAGCTAAGAAAGGTGAATGTTTATAGAGGTTTGGAGATGCATTGGGGACTTAACCGAAGTACAGCTCGCTAGGTTATTTAGTGTTATCCTTGATACAAAGAGGAAACTTGGTTAGTGAGGGAAGTACAATGGGCACATTCTACAAGAAGAAATATTGCATGAGGCATGAATTATTTAGGAGTTGAGCTTATGAGCCATGAACTTAAATTATGGCAATCAACGTAGGCGAAGGATTGAGAGTAAGATATCCAATTATCAATTTGGGACAAATGTGAATAGCTGCTCTGCTGGGCTAAAAGTATGCAAAAAAATTAAAATTAAAAAAAGAGCTCAAATTCTTTCTTTTATTTTCACTGAGAAAATCAAGTCTTATAAAAAGGCCACTCTATGAGGGAAGTCTCTTGGTCGGGACTGTTTTTGGAAAGGAGGCGGCACTCCTGGCAATATATTAAAACAAAAACAGAAAGATACACCTAAACGGCGAGGGACTCCCTCCCAACGAGAAACTCCCAAACAAAGTGAAGCCAATAAGTTTTTATACCCATTTTCTTTTAGTGATGTCGATTATGCACCTTTTTATATTTCCTTTCTGTTTAGTTGCATCACAATTCACAACTGTTAGTTCAGGGAGATCAACAATGAAGATTGTTTCTTGATTAGAAAGCTCGTGCAGAGATGCAAAGAACATAAAAGAGCATTTGTTCATAGTGTTTGTTGGTTTGAACTTAAATAAGTATGAACCTTGAGATGATGAAGTTCTGTATAAGCTATTCTAGAACGTAACTTTCTAGTCATGTTAGCTTTGCCTTCCACATTTTGCAGGTATTCACTGCTGCAGATGTTCCAATTGAATGGGAAGAACATTTTGTGGGGACAGAAGTTGATCCTAGAACCCAGAGTTTTGTTACATGGGAAAGCCTAGAGTCGGTACGAAGAAATAAGGTTGGTTTAAAAGGCCCAATGGCTACACCGATTGGGAAAGGTCATCGTTCCTTGAACCTTACCTTGAGAAAAGAGCTGAATTTGTATGCAAATGTTAGACCATGCTACAGTCTACCTGGTTACAAGACTCGATATGACGATGTAAATCTTGTTACCATCCGTGAAAACACTGAAGGAGAGTACAGTGGTCTTGAACATCAGGTAGCTTTTTGGTTCATCATAATAAAATGCATTCAAGTAGTTTTACCGTTTTACAAACCTGATGAGTTTTTAACACCAGGTGGTGAGGGGAGTTGTTGAAAGTCTCAAGATCATTACCCGTTCAGCAAGTCTAAGAGTGGCTGAATATGCTTTTTATTATGCCAAGACCCATGGAAGGGATAGAGTATCTGCTGTACACAAAGCTAACATCATGCAGAAAACCGATGGTCTATTTTTGAAGGTATTCGCTCCTTAAAAGAGCTTAAATATTTACATAGCTCATTCCAAGTTGCATTATACTGAATTTTTTTTCAAACTCCAACTTATAGTGTTGTCGTGAAGTTGCTGAGAAGTATCCTGAGATAAAGTACGAGGAAGTTGTAATTGACAATTGCTGTATGATGGTAGGAACTCTCATCACTTTATTTATATTAGAATAAATTACGATTTTTGTCCCTGTGATTTGCAATTTATTGCTATTTTCGTCCTTGCACTAATTCCTTCCCTTAAGTATAAGGGACTAAAACAGTAAAGATTTGTGAACCATAGGGACCAAAACAACAATAAATTGTAAATCATAAGAACGAAAATAACAATGAATTACAAACCATAGGGATAAAAACCGTAATTTCTAAACCACAAGGACGCAAATCGCAATTTTTAACAAACCACAGGGACAAAAAATGTAATTTACTCTTTATATTATATGTCTGATATTTATGCATTTTAAAACCTGACTAAGAGTTTTAACTTGCATTATAATGCATCTGGCAGCATTATTATCTTGAATAGTCCATTAGCACACTAAAGTCAAGAAGCACATTGAGATATATCTTGAAAAAATAAGGACTCATATTTTTTTCTTCAATATGCAGCTTGTGAAGAATCCAACACTATTTGATGTTTTAGTAATGCCCAACCTTTATGGTGACATCATTAGTGATCTTTGTGCTGGCTTAATTGGAGGATTGGGCTTAACACCAAGGTACCTGCAATTACTTTGGTTCTATTTATTTTCTACTGTAATTTTTTCATTCCCTTTGGTATGTCGAGCCGACTTTCTCACATCAGTTGACATCATCCCCAGCTTAAATATCGGAGAGGGTGGTATTGCTCTTGCTGAGGCTGTTCATGGTTCAGCTCCTGATATTGCCGGAAAGGTTAGCATCAAAATGTGTATTCAGATTTTTATTTCTTCCCGTATTTGCTCTGGATAGACATCTTGGGTTGGGTTCTGGTGAGAAGTGAGGTTAGCGTGAGAAGCATGAGAAGTGGTTATCAACCGTTGGATGAGAAATGGATTAGATGCAGCGAGATGCACCGAATCAATTCTCTTCTAAGGCGCAATTCATGGGAGGGCATTTGATTAAAAGTGATCAACGGTTCATATCCACTTCTAACGCTTCTCACGTTAACATCAACTTCTCACACGATCCTTCGCCTATACAATGAAGTAGAATAGTAACCCCTCCGTCCCAAAATAAATATCCACATTTCTATTTTAGTTTGTCCCAAAACAAGTGTCCGTTTAGAAAAGTAAGTATCTACTTTCCCATTCTATTTTAATTATGAGATGGGTAAAACTGTCATTTAGTTAACTAAAAAGTTTAATAATTGCACATTCCTAAAAACTGTGTGCATTTTTCGTTATGGACATTTATTGTGGGACAGGGGAGTATTATGCGGTAAATAAAAGGTCAAGTAAAACAAAAATAAAAGTGGCATTCTTTCTTTCTCTATTAATCTGAGATGAGAGTGTTCTTTAAAAGTGCATGCTAAGGTATATGCACGCTCTGGGGTGATTTGTTTATCAGCCAACAGCTAGCTTATCAGCTAATTTGCAAAACATAGCTTTTATGTTGATTTATAAAGGGGCTCCCTTTAGTGTCTCCCTTTACTTGAAATATTAAGTAACATATAACATTTGTAAATATGTTTGATTTATGTAGAATTTGGCAAACCCGACTGCTTTGTTACTGAGTGCGGTGTCGATGCTTCACCATTTGGATCTTACTGATAAAGCGGATATGATCCAAGATGCCGTTCTGAAGACGATTGCAGAAGGCAAGTACCGGACTGGTGACCTTGGTGGGTCTGCAACAACAACCGAGTTCACCAAGGCCATCATCGGTCATCTTTAAAATGCTGCAATTTGCATATAAAATCCGATTCGTTTTGTTTTTCTTACACACAATACACTAATTTTTCATTAATGTACCATTTGGAATTGGAGTTGTGGGTGTGGAATTAGACCCACAACAAGATTTTTTTTTATTTTATTTTATTTGCTGAAAAGAGAGAGGTTATGCAGTTGGCATGCTTCTATGGGTTGCTATTGCTTGTAACTTATCAATAAACATCATGACTTTGAGTTCTCCCTCAATCTATTTTTGTAACTGCTTTCATAAAACCACTTGATGGTTTTTTTTTTTGCAAATAAAGACTTCTCTTTCCATTATGTTATGAGTGGTATTTCATTTCTGTTTTATACTCCTAATTTCATTACATGTTCTTTTTAAAAAAAATGGTTATTTTGATACAAAATGCCTTGTATAAAGTAATCTAGTCAGTGTAAGCTGATAAAGATGTACACCCATGGTTACCCAAAAGTAAAAAACTGATCCAGTCATTTGATAAAGATGTATTAAATTCAAGGAGTTGTTTAGGGCTTGTTTGGTTTGACGGATTTGGGTTCCGTAAAAGTATCTTGAATCTTTGGTGTATTTGGTTTGTAGAATTTAAATTGGGATTGAATATACCAACTGGAATCATTTATGAAAACAAATTATTTAATATACCAACTACCTATACAAGTATTGAACTCTCAGGATTTTAATTTCGAATTTTTCTTAATCCCACAAACCAGTAGGGCCCTAAGGGGCTCTTTGGTTGGTTTTCTATTAAGTCCTGAATGAATAAAGTTGTCTGTTTGAATTAATCTGTCTGTATAGATTGGAAAGAATTTTGTTTGGAAGAGTGTTTTCATAGATGGAAGGGCCATGTTTTTTAATCGGAAGAGACTGGTTTGAACAAAACTTGGCTTTCTATATAAAGCTTCCTCCTAAAAGCTTAATAAATAAGTCACTTTTTATATCATTAAGCCACTATCAAACAGTCATGCATAGCTGATTAAATAAGCTATATGTCCCATTAAACTGCTAACAAACAGGCCATAAGAGATTGATGGATTTTTTGTGTGTGGAATACTCTTAACAAAACTTTCTGCACTCCAACAACTAAGCTAAAAAAAAAGATTTAGGGTATATTTTTGCTCCAACAGTAGTGCTATACCATATGTTAAAATTGAAATCTCTAAAAATCTTTAATAAAGAATTAAGATTTAATTTTTTCTCACCAATAGGAAATATTTTAATTAAATGTTTAGTAGAGAAAAATAATAATAAATATTTTAATAATATAGTTAATGATAGAATTGTTAAAATATAGTAGCTGATGGATGTACATTTTTTTCTTTTTTGAGATTTTGACTCTTGATCCTTCATTTTAAAAAAATTATAGCATAGCTGTTGTGAGCTCCAACCTAAATAGCAAGAAACCACATCAGGGAAAAAAAAAATACTATGTCATTAACAACGAATAGGGAAGGTATATAACAATGCTAATGAGTAAATGTCGGCATTACGGTTCTTATATTCAAAAGATTGGATCAGTAAACCGAAACCAATTGTCAATATTCCGCGTTCATTTAGTATTGGTCACATCGAGCCTTTCCGACAACACACAAACTTCATTCCTCGACTTCCTTGGGCCAGACAAGTATCATGCATCATCGTTGCAAACTGATCAACATACATCATATATTAGTGTTGTTTTTTTTTCATAATCTAATCACTACATTGGCTACCACAAAAAACATTCAGAAAAAAAGCTAAACTAAAAAGCAGTTCATTAAGAAAACACATTCTGCATTTCATATTAACATCTTTATTAAGAAAAAAAGGAACAAAATCTAGTTAGCTTGGCTGCTACTTCGAGTCGTTGGCATAACCAAGGACACAATTGATAAACTTCTTAACACTCATCATTGCAAGCTGATTAAACAAGGACACAATTGATAAACTGATGGTCAGTTCATGATCTTAGTATGTCCCACCTGGAGGTGGGTCCAGGGGTAACTGGTAAAATGTATGTAGACTTGACCTCTATTCCAAATAGCAGAGTTATTGTTTCTGTGAATACCCCACAAATTGAGAAAAAACCATGATTAAAATGGGTTCTATATCGTGGATACCCGAACAATAAAATCCACGTCACACATTTCATAAAACTCAAAATATCAAACCATAATGGCCATGTAGAACTGTTGGGCTCATTTCAAAAGTTTTATATTCCATTATTAATTAAGAAATATAACTAAACGTTCCCTATTCAAAGAAAAGCTTCACAACATAGACAAATCCAAGTCATTCCATCTTTGCTTGTCAATCTTCATCTAGTCTTGTCAACGCCTACAAATGAAGCACGCACCACTTTATCAAAGGAAGGCAGTAGGAAAAAAAATGAAATAAAAACGAAGTGGTACTTATAAAGACCCAAGTATTTTATGTAACGCACATAGCCCAAAGCAACAGGCTGGCCCAATAACCTCTAACTCAACTTAAAACAACGGTGGAAGTTATGGATAGCCCTCAACTTTGAGGTTATAAGAAACCCGCACATCTACTTTCTATTTATGTGGGATGGGTTGTTACATTTTATAATGGTATAAAAAATGGCAAAAGAAAGTGGACATGTTGCAAGAATGTTGCTTCCTAGAGTTTATTAAAGCCTAGCATTTTCATCGCCTAGATATTGCTAAGGTTTTGTCCCATAAATACCAACTTACCCGAAACTCACGATGGAAAGAACATCAAGAGGAGACCTATGACGCTTCGCTAGATACCTAATCAATAAGAAAAACCCAAATAATTAGGATATGGCTTTGGAGAAGCTTAAGGATAGGTAAAAAGGAGGCCGGGGAGGGATGAACAAAAGCAAGAATCAAGTCATACTAACAAAACATGGTCACGTTAAATAAAAAGATTTATTTAGTGAAGCTCATGAGATCAAATAAAATGATTATTAGAGGGTACGTATACTCCTAACATAAAGATGGCTCTAGAGTTTGGTTTCTCGTGAACTAATAAGCGATTAGTAAGAAAAAGAAGTTGAAAATGGCACGGAATTTCAGTGACCCACGCTCAGCACCTACTAGAAACACATACTAAGAACAATCAAAATCCGATTAGCAACGATTTGCACGAAGCAAAGATTTAGCCAATGGGTTAAAATAGAAATTAGAAAAATAGGGGTATTAAGTATTAACACAAATGCAAGGCTTTTGAAGACCATAACACTGCATTGATAGCTTGCAGCTTTAGATCCATGATCATTAACAAGCAACAAGAGTTTTTTTTTTCCTGATTAATTTAATATCTACAGAACTATAATCACCATTTGAAACAGAGATACTAAGATTAAATTGCAAAGACCATTCTCTAATCACTATAAGCATGTAAACAATTTACCACCTCAATCACATAATTGAGTTCTATGTAATGCAATACACATGTAAACAACACATAACACTCAATATGGCATCAATCAAACCTAGAAAATTAAACAGAAAAAAAAACACAAATGTCAAATATTGAAAAAAAATGGGAATTGAAATGAATTATTACCTTCGGGGAGCCAACCATAACCATTCTGAGAAAGGGTAAGCATGGATGTCATCAAGGCCGAAGCAGTGACATTGTGGAAAGGTTGCATCGATTCCAAACAAGCACTCATTTCTACTGGAGAACTGCAGCACATCCCCAATTGTAATTCCCATTATCACACACAGAAATCATATGTATCAATATATGTATAATAATAAACACACTCCCTTCATTCCCAAATGGCTACAATTGGATCTAGTACTTTCTATACACAAATTTGATACCGATTTAGTTGCAAAGCAAATGAAAATCCATTTAATTAGGTAATTTTATACAGTAAGGGGCTGTTTGTTTTTCTTAAAAACCTCTTAATACCTCTTAAGTCTGAATCAGTCATACGATTTTACGTCCAGACCGTTTGTTTTTTCTCTGATTTCAGAGGCTATTAAGTCAGAAATTAGAAGACGTAACCTAATGTCTTGTAACCTCTTAAAATACGACTTCAGAACCTCTTAAAAAAACAAACGCCACCTAAGTTTCAAAACCAGAATCAATTTGAACTTGAAAAGTACCAGACTTATAGTTTCGAGAACGGAGGAGCATATATGAGAGAGAGAGAATGTGTATTAACGATTACCGGAAAATGCGATGAGATAGAGGATTCCGACTAGGGATGCGAAAGGAAGAGGGAGCAGCTTTGGGTTGGGAGGCTACCCTCGCCGCCGCCTTACGGACGGGAGTTGATCGGAAAACAGATCGAGCTGCGGCCGCTGCAGTCGCCATTTCTGTGTCTGTTAATAGGGATTGAAGTTTTCGCCTAATTTCTTTTGCCTATCATATCAAGGGTTTTGACCAAAAAATATAAAACCCTACTTCACATTTCAATTTATTATTCATATATTTTTTGAATTAAAATTGTTTATTTGTATGTCGAAATTGATTAATGATTTGTCATTTAAATCGTTCATTCAACACATAAAATAAATAAATTATTTATTAACAGTTATGGCCGTTTATCAAATCACTTACTCGGGTAAGTGCTTATCGGCAAAATTCAACACTATCACTTATTTTCCGGATAAGATTTTAGTCCAACAAAATGGCATCGTATGAAAGAAGTTAGCCGGTAAACGCTAACCGTGGTAAGAGCTGTCGCACTCACTTATCGGGTAAGACTCTCGATCCTTACTTTCTACTCCCGGTCTTTGCTTCTGCTCTTATCGGGTAAGATTCTTAGTCCTTGTCATATTCATCCGGGAATCTAATATGACTTGATAAACACTTACACATAGAAGCGTTTTGTAAACGACCCCTTAGTCAGACATTTTTTATTTGTTTAGACAAAACTATTCATGAAGAAAAGGTATCTTTAATCCAAAATTTCTTTAAAATAAAAATAAAAAATCAAAGATCTTTAAAAAAAAATTGATATATTTAAGAAATTATTATTCCTTTCTTTTCAATATTTAAATTCACGAACCATCACTACTTATTTTTTATGATAATTTTACATATTTTTGATTAAAAATTGAGGGGTTTTATTATTTGCACAATCTTTTTTAATCACATATTTTAGATCAAATTTCATCCGACGTGTTTTCATGATATTTCCAATTATTCAAATTACATTCACATCCTAAAATATCCGTATAATTACCTTTCACCCATATAATCTATGGCTTCAAAGAAAAAGATGAATTTAAAGGACCGAGATCGAACCGGTTATAATAGGACCAAAAACGACTCCAACAATAAGACTAATCTCTAGAAACCCTTCATTTTGTGCTCTATTTAAATATAATATCATCCTTTAAACAAAATTGATTAAATACAAAAGTTTTATAAAATTGTATAAACTTAAAACTGATTAAATATAAAAAACATATGAAGAAATCGAACTCCTAATATCATCCCGACTAACCATGAATGGAATTTCCATTCCACCTATGTGCACCCTATCAAATAGTTGACTTACACGCCCTATTCAATAGAGGCTTAGCGAGTGTTTGAAAACAAAGTCGTCCTGCCCGGCCATATGTCCTGTTAAGTTAGTCGCCAAGCTAGGCAGAAAAGTCCCAGAAGGAAAGAGGGAATGGCCATTCCTCTTACCTTATGTTGAGACTGAGATCACCCGGCTCAAGTAGTATATTGGGCATTCCTTCCTATCGCAATGACCAACCAGTTCGTATTACGTTAAAAAAAACCTCTCCAGAAAAGCACATTGGGGATGCTCTTAAAATATAACCAACAAAAAAAAAAGAATCCAAGACTCCTAAGGTTCCGTTTGGTTTGGAGGATCAGTTTGGATGTAGAGGGATTTGGAATTGAATTCCATTCCAATCCCAAAGATTTTTTAGATTTGCAATCCCCAAATTTCATTGAAATCCCATAAATATAGAATTTTGAAATCCCACAAAGGTAGTTAGTATTATATAAGATTTGTATGTAACAATATTTTAAACATGTTAAAAACATTTGTTTTATAATAACCAATTAATAAAAAAAATTAATTTAATTATTTATCATTATGTATAGTTTGTTTTTATAAATTATTTATAAAGAATGGAATTCAAGTCCATTCCAAATCTATAAACCAAACACACCAGAAATTCCAAATCCTTTCAAATCCCTCAAAACCATTCCATCAAATCAAACACAACAAAAAGAAAACCAAAAGCAAAAGCAAAAAAACTGCAAAAATAAAGATTAGCCTGTGTGTTACCATATACATCAGCTTGGCTTCACATTGTATGTAGTAAGATCTACAAAAATTGAGATATATATATATATAGACTACACATTCTATGATTCAACTTTTAAGATATGAACAAGAGACCCTGTACCTTGCTAACCAACTGGAGTATATCTACTGTACATTTTGTATGCCAACTATCTCTCCGAAAATGCTACCAATCAACACCTACAAGATCAAGAATTGCCGTAAGTTGACCCCAAGAACGGCAAATCAGGGCAACCCATATCATAAAAACACTCAAATTCAGGAACCACGGGCAGCTCTTGATAAACCCTGTCGTTTAATGGTGTGTGTGGGGTTGAGAGAGTGGGCAATGGGTCGAGAAAAGATGGTTGAGTTTGAGGCATGGTTGGGAAGTTGTGGAATGATGCAAACAATGAAGGGCTCGACCTTAGATGAGGGGCTGGACCACGTAGTCCTAACCCATGACCATGGAAACGGCTAGTAGGAACACCGGTTAAGCATGGGATCACTGGCTGTTGTCTTAGTGCAGATGCAGGGATTTGAATGATTCTAACCGAGCTAGTTTCTGCAATCAAAAGAGATAGAAACAATGACCAAGTGATGAGAAAAAGACTAATAAAAGATGAAAAAGATGGCAAAAATGCAAACTGTTGTGATGTAAGAAAAGTTGATCATCTACTTGAAAGCTTGTTTAAATCTTAAATCCTAACGAGTAGAGATAGGCATTTGGACCAGACCAGACCAGACCAGACTGAACCAACGGTCCAGGTTAGATTGGTCTTTATCCTGCTACATCCAAACCAGTCCAGGCTTTTCTCAGACTGCATTGACCAACTAGGACCGGTTCGTATGCAACTCCACTAACCAGCGATGATTTAAACTCTAAAGAAATCAACAAACGGGCATGGTTTTCAGCGAAAAAGTTGACCCAAATGTCATTTCTCTTCCCTAAATTGGTCACTTAGTCCTTCCTCTCCCAGTTTTACCAAAATGTCACTACCTCCGCAGGTGGCAACTCCTCAGTTTGCGGAGGGGTCAAAAAGCAAAAGAAAAGAAGTTTTTGACGCAAGTACATGGACCAAATCCATAATTTTTGTCTACATCCACAAGTAGTGGTCCGTAAGTTGCGGACATCTTTAAATTGTTTTACAGATTTGGCCCCTGCACTTGCGAAACATGTTCAGAAACTTATTTTCTTTTTTTACTTTTTGACCCCTCTGCAAATTGAGGAGTTGTCACTTGCAGAGATAGTGATATTTTGGTAAAATAGGGAGACACATGGCTAGGAAAACAATTTAGGAGAGAGGAATGGCTATTTGGGTCAATTTCCCCAAAATATATTTATATACCTTTCTGTGTTTTCTCGAAAATAGGTGCATCGAAAGCATCATCATAACAAATCCGTGGCATTATCTCGGCCAATAGTTTATTGCCATACACCAGCTTGTAGTTTCTTTCAAGCTCCATTAGTTGGTTTGTTAAACTTGTGTCGGATTCCTCCATTAACGCATCGTACTTCTTCCGTATCTCTGATATCTCTTTTTCGCACTCGGAAAGGAGCAACGATTTCTACAGATAAACGAGGGCGTTATGATGAACAGTATAGCAAAGTATAGATTATAGAAAAAGTTTATATTCCTTTTGGAAAACCTTTTCTTGATGCAACTTGGTGGCTTGCTCTCTATCTTTCTCGATTCTTTCTAGTTCTGTTTCGAGAGGGCTGGCGCCAGAAGATTGAAAGATCGGTGGTCTCATGGGTAAAGCTTGTGAAACTTGATTGTTTTGGTATTCTCGAACGCTGCTTCTACTCGAATTCAAAGCAATTGAATCAGAAATACATGTTGGTGGTACTACTGGTACTTGTCTTTGAAATTCACCCTGCAAATATAAGACATATAAGAGGTAGGGTCAGGTTCAAACGAGAAGTTAAACATTTTGCAGCAAGAAATCTCGATATCATATATATATATATATATATGATTACTCGCATGATAAACAAGCTTAATCATATATGGTTAAACACATGTTGCATTGACAACACATAGACTTTTAATCATATGTGATTAAACACACATCAAAGAAGTGTAATCATATATGATATCGCTAAAAGTCATGCTAAAAAAACAATGTTTTCTACACGCACCTGTTCTGGGGGAGGTAACATCATCTGTCTGGAGCCAAATTGTGATTGCGGGCATTCTCTGGTATCATCAAGATTTTCTTGATGAATCTGAGTGCATCCTTCATTCAGCTGTTCCAACTTTGTGACAATTTTTGTAGAGCTTACGATATTTGTTTCTCTACATGCTGATGGAACATTATCGGGCGCTCCTGGGACACACGCACTACCGCTTGTACGATTTCCGTTCACATTCTCAGAAGACTCGCCAAAATGTCCAGACCCCCCTATATGAACAATGTTCTTAATATCACCAAATAAAAACATAAAAGGATCAAACATCTATTCTCATCTTTGGATATGGCACTAAGAGGCTGTTTACTTCGTTTTACATTAAGCCGTGTATGGGTTAAGTTGTCAATCTTGGATAAATCTGTCTGTCTAAGGGACGGGAGCCCAATGGATTTGCAGGAGGCAAAGAGGGTTGTATTATTTTTGGGCATTTCTGGTATTATTTTGTTTGGGGTGGCTTAATGGGGACAAGTGAGGGGTCCTGGCTTATTCCATGTAGCCATTTTAGCTTAATGGCTTAACGATTAAGCCGTAAAGAAACACTCATGTATCATGTATGGCTGAGCGAATAAGTAGGCCAGACCATTAAGCTCATTAAGCTGTAAGTAAACAGCCCCTAAGGAACTGTTTGTTAGCAGCCTATTGAGCTTAATGTGAGTCACAGCTTATTCGTTCAGCTATATACGACTGTTTGGTGGTAGCTTAATAAATTAGAAAGTGACTTATTCAGTACAATTCTAGGGAGAGGGGGGCTTAATGCAGAAAGCCAAGTTTTTTCCAAACCTGCCCCTCCCAATTAAAAAACACTCTCATTCTATCTATGAAAAACCCCCTCAAATATATATGGACAGATTAATCCACAAAGACAGCTTTATCCATACAGGACTTAATGGAAAATCAACCAAACTTCGATAAAGTCGATCACTTTTCTTTCAGCCGGATTTTCTTGTATCATATAAAGTAATTAGTTGTTTTACCTGACAGTTTGCTGTGCTCTATTTCAGAATTTGCTTTTCCTTTACTCGTCGCCTTTGTTTTTACACAAGGGGAAGTAGTTGCATCGTTAACCGCCTTCTCAAAATCCTCCACACCATTTTCAGCTTCAGATTCAAATCCTTCAGACCAGTAAGAAGGGTTTCGGAATTGCTTTTGAACCCTCCGAGATAACCTGCTAGACGGATTCTTCAGTCTATGTTGACTTTCTTTGACCAAATTCGTCCAGAAAACAAGAGGTTCGTTTTCCATCAAGTATTCATCAATCGAAGAATTTTCCTTTGTATGAGCTTCGGTTTCACCCAATAATAAGATCTTTCTAGCATATCTTCCATCTCGCAGCCGTGCCTTCGCTATTACCAAGCCCGTTAAAAGATTATTATCGTCGTTCTTGTTCAGCAACAGCGACGACAACTTCTGAACCAAATCATTTATAAACGATGGTTCAGAAGTGTAGCTTCGGAGCTTACCGAATAAGTAAGAGGCACCCCATGCTAGCAGCTGCTGGCAAGTGCTCCAGTTCATATGATTTATGTTGCTGTCGAGAATCGCACCTTGTTTGGCAAGAATCAACGCTTTTTCCTCGATGGTGAACGATGAATATAAGCGGAAGACTCTTAACCGTTCACGACTTGAATCAATGGTGATCTTCTGAAGGGATTTTACGTCATTTAACGGGTTCCAATCACCATTGAAGAGTATCACTACATCTACGCGTGAAAGTGTGATGCTTGAATGACAAGTGTGATAATCGAGTAAGCAAATGAACCTTCCACTCTCTATGGTGTTAAACATGTTCAAGTCTTCTTTCTTCTTCACACGGGCATTTTTGGAAAGAATCTTCCTTGGGATGCGTACGTAGGAATCTTGGCCAAATCTTTGATCAACAAGGTCGTCTAGAATATCTCCAATTGTTATCTTTTCCGAGCTGACCACTGACTGGCATGTTAAAAAACAACGATAGACTGTTATTCAAAGAAATAATCCTTGTATCGAACAAACAAACCAAAGTAACCCAGTAAATCCCACTCGTGAGCTTGATTTGAGGTGAGATATACGCAAACCTGATCTCTACTTCAATTAATTTATGGATCATATAAATAAGAAAGAACAAAGTTTGAAACAAAAATATATATTAAAATAATAAAACAAAACTAATTAACTTAGACCTCAGTTCAAATCCTGTTAGTCGCATTTTCTTAGTTTTTAGTTTTTAGCTTTTAATTTCATATTTATTATGTATTTGAAAAAAGATGCAATAAAAGACTTGAACCCACCACCTCACTTATGAAAAGCAACGAACTAACCAACAGACCAATGACTATTTTGTGAAAAATATACATTATATTTGTTACTTATAGTCAAATGGTGCCACCACTTGAAAAAAAATTAGGCCCGTCTCTGCATATGGTGAAAGCAGCACGAAAGAAATAAGAAGAAAAAGCACGGGCAACTTCCTTACCTGAAAAAGAACAAGTACTCTTGATCCACATTTTTTAATCTCTGACAAGAGCTTGTCGAGAAGTTGCAGTTTGCTGCTGACATTGATTTCGGCATCCAATGGGGCAATTGAAATGTCTCCTTTGGAAGATTTACGCAAAGTAGGATCCACAAGATATGGGTGGTCACAGCACTGGCAAAATAATTATTCGATTTTAAGATGCTCATATGAATAATATGTTGTACCCTGTGTAGTGTGGATAAGTTTAGTAGGTTGGGTACAAGTGACCACTGCGGTAGTACAAGTAGGTAATGCAGTGTGGTGGTATAGATAGGAGACGTGAGGGACTAGTAGGGGTATTCTGTTTTCTAGAGACAAACTCGGCGTGAGCCTTTGGGAGAGAGTCTGGCTTTGGGAGAAGGTCATATATATATATATATATGACTTTCTAGAAGTCAGACTCTCTCATAAAGGCTCATGCCGAGTTTGTGCTTAGAAAACAGAATGCCCCTACTAATCCCTCACGTCTCTTATCTATACCACCCCCACCGCATTAAGTACTTGCACTACTGCAGTGGTCACTTGTACCCAACCTACTATACTTACCCACACTATGGGATATATTCATTACGAATGAAGAGCTAACTCTCAAGAAGGCAAAACCTTTTGGGTCTGGATAAGAATATCATGGAGTGAAGAGTTGTTCCTTAAACACGAAGAGAGCGCCTCCAAATTGGAATGCAACAAGGAACAATATTGTTCGATTTGTATACCAGAAAGATGAACGGGGATCCAGTACTCTTCAAACTCTATTTCTTTAGAGACGGAGTGCACACCAGATTTGATCTTTTTCATACAAGAGCCACAATGCCATGCTTCAGGAGAGGCGTAACGCAAAGGAAGGTCTAAACAAGACCGATGAAAGCTCTTTCCACATCCTTCTCCGCAACATAATCTACAAATTTGTGATCCAAAGATTCAAGCAACTTTATTCATTATGAATTTGAAGCTAAGAATGTAACAGTGATGATAAAAAAGAACACCAAAACAAGCTCCAGATAGGCCAATCAAAAAACATTAAAAAAATTATAAGATTTTATTTAATGAAACATATATAAAAAACAGGGTAAAAACACAAAGCACATGGTCATAGTTGTGTTACTCACAAAAGCTCTCCACTAGCCATGCAGATTGCACAAAGGCGTTCGCGCATTTTCAGTCCAGTCTCACAATCCCAACCATCCTAAATGAACAAGTAAACATCAGCAATTGAACCAAAAGGTAATTGGCACAACAGTAACTGGGTTACTGAGTACTTGCCGTATATAAACAATATATACATCAAAAATATATCAGCAATTAATGGCTAATTTCCTAGAAGGGTATGTCAGTCTAGCGAGTGATATGTTAATCAAAGCTTAAAACAGAGCTCATAACAAAATAGAGAAACAAAGCCAAAAGTAAAGAAAACGATTTCTAAAGAAAATACCGTTGGAGAGATAGAGGAAGGTGTGTTTCTAGATTCTGGATTGCCATAGCAAACTCCTTCTGAATCTGAGTCAACCCTATAAAAAAAATGAAAAATTTATCATATATTGTTCAGCATTATATTAAGAACCCAGGTATTGTTCAACCACTTGGAGGGGATGGATGTAGAGAAAATCTCATATTTTCCTGGGTTTGAATCTAGGTGCCCCCACAGCCCTTGTGGCCATGGAGGTTCACCTGCGAACAGGGGCGGATTTACTATGTAATTGGGGGTAGGCCCCACTGAAAATAAAAATAAAGGAATTTTCTTAGGTTAAAAACAACTTTTTCCGTAATTTCCCCCAGTAATTTCTCACCTGGGCCCATAGCAAGAAAAGTGCCTCGAAATAAACCAAAAAAATTGAAAAAATCTCCCAAAAAAGCCGAAAAATCCCTTGAAATCGACAAAAAAAACATAGAAATCCCTTAACCAGCTAAGAAAACTTTAAAAATCCCTTGAGAAGATGGAATCAAGCTAAAAACACATCGGACAACTTTGCGGGCCTTTAATCTCCTTAAAGGTGCCCCCACCAGGAAAAAAAACCTGATCCGCCACTGCCTCCAAGTCATTTGTGGTCCCTCAGGGGGCAAACTGGCCCGGATACCCACGTTTACCCAAAAATATTTAGGGGATGTTTAGTTAGAGGTATTAAACAATATTTATGGGATTGAAAGTTCATTCCCATTTTCATTTTTATTCGCACGATTGAACCAAACAGCCCCTAAAAGTATTGCAAGAATACCACCAACAAAGTTCAAGATTATGAAATTTCACCTTTGCCTTTTACTTTCAGAATTGAAACAAGATTTCTTTGCAACTACTTCATCTTTTTCATTTGAAGCATCAGATACACCACTCTGTCCTTGTGACACCTTCGTCTTCTTTCCAGCGATCTGGAACAATTTCTTGTATTTATGTGCGTTTAATCTCTTATCTTTTATTCCGTCATTCGTCGGATTCTTGTAATACATATCTTCAATCCTGTTTTCTGCAATGTAATGCTCATAATCCATATTTATTTCATTAAATTGTCCACATAATCATCATACCCTACATTCAATGCTGGGTTAGTACGGTTTGGTTTGAACATAATGCCAAAAATTAATGAATAACATTAAAGTAGAAAAAATAATGCACAGGGGTCACTAGGGGTGGTGATGATTATATGCTAAAAATCACTACACATGTCAGAGATCACACCCTCAAAAACCCTAGGTCTTTTTCCTAATCTCATATATACGAACACATACATACACATAACGTATATGTATACGTATACGGATTAATAGACATGCATATATAACACATATACATAATGCATTCATACATATACACATTTGCGTATATCTATAAACTAATGAAAAATTGTAAGAGGGGGTAACTAAGAACACGAAACCCTATAAATAACAAATAAATCTACAGAACGTGTATGTAATATGTGTGTGTAATCTCACATAAAAGGTGATACAAAAGGGGGTTGACTGTGAAAACACAGAACCCCTAATAAATCACATACATTCATACATATATTCAATAGATTGAATAGATGTATGAATGTATAAAACCCTCAAAAAACCTAAATTAACACATACATGCAGACAAATCAACGGTGTAGAACATCCTTCACATATAAAATCTTATAAAAAGGAAATGCATATTTTATAGCACCAAATAACAAGCATGATCTTTGTTTCCCGCGAAAAAAATAAAACATTTCATAATAGTGATCAACACTAACAGTTGCAGGTTCCCAATCCTACCAGCTACCTGAAAAATCGAAGATACTGCTTACAAAGTTGTTCTTCTTTTGAGGTATTTCAGAATTTTCTGCAGGTTTCGGTTTGGATTTAAGGAGGAGACGAAGTGGCGGTTTTTGGCTTTTACAGACGACAGAAAGAAGTCTGCCATGTCTGCAGGAAATTGGGTGCTATGGGTTCTCCATTATCCCGTACGTTCTCAGTATTTGTCGCTACTCGTTTCCATTCCATAACGTATGTGGGATTGTGGGTTACGCACAAATAGCTAATTTTCTACCAAAATAAAACCGCTCAATTTTATTAAGAGTAAATTACATTTTTGGTCCTTGTGTTTGACATTCATTATCAAGTTTGGTCCCTCTTACAAACTAATTACAATTTTGATCATTGTGGTTGCTATTTTATTTCATTTTGGTTCTTCTAACCAACTTTAATTAAAAAGCTTAGTTAAATTAAGGGTGTTTTGGTTCATTCACCTTTTCATTTTTTGTTTTATTAGTTTATATAGTAAATTACACTTATAGTCCATGTGGTTTGTCTTTTTTTTTCTTTCCTAACTCTCATTTTTTACTGTATGCTCTTATTATATTAATTAATGATAACTGTAACTAAAAATACATTAAAAATATGTATTTCATTTTGTAATTACACCATTAGAAAAATCTTGTTGATGCGTTTAAAATAAGTTATGTATTGAATATTTTTTATATTTTATGCAATTTATTTGATATATATATATATGCGCAAATCCATCTAAAGTAATCCCAAAAAAAACTTTTCAATTTTAAGTTGTATTTAAAAAACTTAACGTTTACTATTATTTATGTAAGAACAAATCGAGATTTATCTATGTCTATTTATTTAAAAAAAATGTATCGTTTTGAGATATTCTATTTAATTAAATGTGGATGAAATAAAAAACTCTATAATATAGTTATTATTTTTTTTAAAATTATAAACTTAAAATACTTATAAGAAAAATATATAACCAACCAAAACCTACACATTTCTTTACTTTATTTATTTTCAAAAATC
Organism: Saussurea involucrata; assembly: GCA_033807775.1. NCBI lineage: Eukaryota > Viridiplantae > Streptophyta > Magnoliopsida > Asterales > Asteraceae > Saussurea > Saussurea involucrata. The sequence goes on along the minus strand of CM066325.1, from coordinate 7,685,687 downwards.
AGTAGATCAGAAGAATAATTTACAAGGTGAAGTATGGTTCTTGAGCCTGTATTTCAGATCAAACAAAGCAATAAGGGCTATTTGGTTTGACATAATATTTTTGAGAGATTATGATTTTATGTAACGATTTGGAATTGAAAATGTTAATTGTTTTGGGGTATTTGGTGCATGTATGGAATAGAACTTAATATCATATAATTAAATGAACTATCTACAAAAGTAGAAACGATATATTTTTTTAATAATAGACATAGATAAATTTCGTTTTTTGGTCACATTAGTTGCCATTTTATAAAATGGAATATGTATTTTTAATGTATTGTTAGTTAAATCTATCATTAATTAATTAATGTAATAAGCGTATAATATGAAAAATGAAAAAAAGGGTAGGAATGAAAAATAAAAATGACAAACCACAGGGACTATAAGTGTAATTTACTATATAATCTAATAAAACAAAAATGAAAAAGGCAAGAAAAGGGTGAGTGGACCAAAATACCCTTATTTTAACTAAACCTTTTAATTAAAGTTGGTCAGAAGGACCAACATTGAAATGAAATGGCAAACATAATGACCAAAATTGTAATTAGTTTAAAAGAGGGACCAAACTTGATAATGAGTGTCAACCACAAGGACCAAAAATGTAATTTACTCTTTTATTAGAGTAAATTACATAAATGGTCCTTGTGGTTTGGTCCAAATCTGGATTTGGTCCCTATTTTGAAAAAAATACACCAATAGTCATTGTGGTTGTCATTTTGTTATGGATCCAGTCCCTGCCCCTAACTCCGTTTCTTTTTCAACCGTTAACTCGATCACGTGCGTGGCATGTGAGGGGTAAAAAAGTCATTTTTCTTTTTATAGACATGTGTTTGTGTGTGTGCTCGGTAGCAGAACCACCACCACCACCTCCATCTCCATATCCATCTTCAACACAAACTCCATTTAATCCTTTCTCCTCGCTCCTTTTAATGGGTCGATTCACATCCAGAACCCACCACTAATAAACAATCTTTGATTAGCAATAAAAAAAACCACAAAATTGATAATCATCTGTAATCACAGAATAATCATCTTTGATTAGCAATAAAAAAAAGCCACAAAATATTTGATTAGCAACAAACGTGGGGACCGTCTCTTTATTATGATCACAAAATACCCAAATTGTGAAGAACATTAGAAGAAAGAAGATCAAAATATGATTTGGGTATTTTGTGATCATAAAAGGAAATGAAATTCATAGAACCCTAGAAGCTTGCATTCAATCCCACCAAACAAAAAATCGAAATCGACATGAAAATCAAAACCCAAGTTCCTTATCCAGATCTATTGCTGATGACGATGTTTATCCATATATTTTTCTAGACAAATTTTGCACACCAAAACCCAAGTTCCTCAAGGTAATGGTATAAAGGTTTTGATGTGCAAAATTGTCTAGAAAAAAGAAGAGGATGTTCTCAAGGGTAGGAGAGCGGAGAAGAAAAGGATCGTCGGAGGTGGGTTGTGACCACCGGAGAAAAAAAGGAGAGCGGAGGCGGTGGGTGAGGGGGAGAGCGGTGGCGACAAACACATACGTGTGTATATGTATATATATAAAAAGAAAATGACTTTTTTACCCCTCACATGCCACACACGTGATCGAGTTAACGCCTGAAAAGGAAACGAAGTTAGGGGCAGGGACTGGATCCATAACAAAATGACAACTACAATGACTATTGGTGTACTTTTTTCAAAATAGGGACCAAATCCAGATTTGGACCAAACCACAGGGACCATTTATGTAATTTACTCCTTTTATTAATAACTATATCAATATAGATAGTATTATGATATCAACTATTTAAAATTAATTACTAGGTAGTGTTATAACTTGTAAGTCATATACCACGATCAGGAACGGAGCCAGAATTTTGAATCGCGGGAGCATCCGGTATATATAAAAACAAAAATAGATTAAAAATACAAATAAATATTAATTTCTTAAAATAGTAAGCATAATGATTTATATTGATGAACTGATAAATTAAAAAAATAAATGTAACTACCGGGCTACTTTATAAAAATAAAACATCGATCTTAACAAATTCAACAACAATCTCAACAATTTGATAGAGCGCTAATAGGTACGATTGAATCTTTCCAATTATTGTAACTGAAACCATAGGTTTAGAAACGTTATAATAAATTATAAAGTAATTTTATTTATTTATTTACAATATATTAATGAAACTATGTCAAATAAAACATAGTATTAGAATTAGTGAATGTTTGCATTATCTGAAGATTATGGCAAATGTGTGAGGTGACTTTGCCCAATACATAACATGTCATGAGTTCGATCACATGCCCCTTCACTAGCCTCAGCCGCTGAGTGAGCAAAAAAATGCACCCTCACGTTGGTGTCCTTGGATGCAAGTTCCGTGTGGGACCAGTTAGGGTTGCCGGTAATCAGTTTTTTTGCCAATATATTGTTTAAATGTTTGATAGTTTTAATGCATCTATCTCTAGTTGATAAATATGTTAATTCAAATAAATTTGTAACTCCAACTTTTTCGATATGGTACGAAGCATACCAACCAAAAAGGTTGGTATCAAGTATAGTTGTTGATACATGATATAAAATTTTACGTACCAATTATAAGTGGTTGGTACACTGTATATTGGAGGAAAAAAAAATATATGTTATCGTACGGTGTCCACCCCTATATTTCACTTTATAGTCACACGTTATTAAATATCATTAATACGTATGAATTCTTTTTAGGGAAATTAATTAAAATACCCCAAGTCAAACCAAGTGTTACCAAAATGCCCTAAATCTCTCCCAGTTTGCAAAAATACCCTTTTTCCGCGATGGGAGCCCGCGATCGCGGGCCAGGGACCATTTCTGACACTTTTTTAAACTTGCAGGGACCATTTTTGAAAAATGGAATCCCGCGATGGTATACTTTTTGTGACTTTTCAATTGCAAGGGACCATTTTTGAAAAATTCCAGGGACCATTTTTGAAAATTTGAACCGCGATCGCGAGGAATCCCACTAGTATGCGTACCAAACGCTACCTAAGAGTACCGTAAATTAAATAATTAATATAAATTAAAAATATTTTGATGTAGTGTATATGATATATATTAAAATATACAATTTTAATATATATCATATACACTACATCAAAATATTTTTAATATTTATGGATTTGTTTTAATATATATCATATACACTACATCAAAATATTTTTAATTTATACCTTTATAGTTAATTATTTAATTTACGGTACTCTTAGGTAGCGTTGGTACGCATACTAGATGGGACGGGACGGAACTGGACGGGACTGAACTGGATGGGACGGGACGGGACTGAACTGAAGGAGATAATTTTAATCTAAGTTACGTTGGAAATACATCGATCATTTTGTACATACTCTGTAACTGCAAATACTTCAGCTCCAAACACACATGAATCATCATTCGCCAAATACCCATTTTCACAATTCTTAAATGAGTCAAGTGATACCGACTTGTCAAAACCCCATTTAATATTATTCTCGTGAAACCTTCTCCTATTGCCATTCACGATATCTATAAACACATTCAAATGATAATAATTTAAAACGATTTAATGAATTAGTTAATATATGATTATTATGTTAATGCGATAGGAATGTAAAAAAAATTTGAAAAAAAAAATAAGAGATGTACCATAAATTAAATAATTAACTATAAGGGTATGAATTTTAAATATAAAAAATATTTTTTTATGTAGTGTATAACTGTATATGATATATATTAAAATATATAAATCCAAAAAAAATCAAGATTGGGCTCATTTCGAACGTATCGAAGAGTCGATTATAATGGTGTAATTTGTTAAAATTAAAACGTATTTTTAACGTATTTTAGTTAATAAACGATTATATGTGTTAAATGTAAAATTAAAATAATGAAAGTAAAAAGTATAAAGTAAATTTAGTAAATAAGTACAGGGGTTGAAAGTGTAACATTTTATTTTAAATTCATAAAATTGAAAGAAAGCGGGGGGTGAACAGTGGGATTCCTTCGCGATCGCGGTTCAAATTTTCAAAAATGGTCCCTGAAATTTTTCAAAAATGGTCCCTTGCAATTGAAAAGTCACAAAAAGCATACCATCGCGGGATGAGCCCGCGATCGCGGGATTCCATTTTTCAAAAATGGTCCATGCAAGTTTAAAAAAGTGTCAGAAATGGTTCCTGGCCCGCGATCGCAGGCTCCCATCGCGAAAAAAAGAGTATTTTTGCAAAGTGGGAGAGATTTATGGCATTTTGGTAACACTTGGTCAAACTTAGGGTATTTTAATTAATTTCCCTTCTTTTTAATACTTAAATTTTAAACATTTATAGTTACAAATTAAATAAATAATTATAAAGACATATAATTAAGATATTAAAAATAATTCATACATGTTTATAATATTAATAATACAAATAAATAAAAAAATACGTTAAAAAATACTTTTTAATTTTAACAAGTTACACTATTATAATCGTCTTGTCGATACCTTCGAAATGAGGCCAATATAGAATATTTTTTGATTTAATTGATTAAATCGTCAAATTATTTGGATTATACGTCTCGCTGCATTGCAACGGGTAAATAACTAGTGTGTGTGTATATATATATATATATATATATATAGGGGTGGGTTCAAATGAAAACTCATTTTCAATTGTGAACATGAGGACAAGTCACAACCATTGATCAAGATTTGGAAAACTAATCAATGGTTAAAACTTAATTAAACCAATTGAGAAGTGATTAGGGGCAAATCTGGAAATTTGAATCAACGCCTACCATGTTTGACTTTTTATTTTCTTTTTTAATTAAAAAACTTTTACCCCCTTAAAGTTTAAAATAATTTATCTTAAAAATTACTAATATTTTAATCAAACAAATTACATCAAAAAAACGAGAGTTTCGTGCTCTTCGATATGACATCCATCTCGATATAGTTTTTCTTCATTTTAACCGTTTTTACGTGAAATGCTATGTATGTGTTATATTCGGTATGAATATGTATGCACGTTTCCTGGTGTGCATATTCAGTATGAATAACAAAGAGAAACGTTCATTCACTATTCATGACGAACAACACAGTATTCAAAATGAATAATACAACATTCAGGATGAATAATACACGAATTCCTGATTCATGTATTATTAAACATAAATCGTGTATTATTTATCCTGAATAACACATTATTCATCCTGAATAACACATTATTCATGTTGAATAATATATGAATGACCCGTGAAGGTTGAACACATGACACACTCTCTTTGTTTTCCGATTCACAACCGAAACTTGGTTTTATTCTTTATGAATATGTATGCACATCTTCAGGTGTCCACATTCAATATGAATAACAAAGGTGATCGTTCATTCACTATTCATGATGAATAATACAATATTCAGGATGAATAATACAATATTCAGGATGAATAATACAATATTCAGGATGAATAATACATGAATTCATGAATCGTGTATTATTCACCCTGAATGATGTATTATTCATACTGAGTGATACATTATTCATGAAGAATAATACATGAGTGACTCGTGAAGGTGTGGAGACGTGGCACACTCTCTTTTGTTCATCGGTTCACAATCGAAACTCGATAGGTTCCCGATTCATCTCGATAGGTGTTGGGTTATGGTAATAAAGAACACGATACCTTAGGACGTTGAAGAGAGTGTTGTAGAAGGTGATGTCGAGTTACGGACTTATGGTGTCGAGATGTCGTACGCACTTGAACATACATAAATATTCATACCGAATATAACACGTATATGACATTCCACGTAAAAACGGTTAAAACAACAAAAAAATTATTTCGAGATGGATGTCATATCGAAGAGCACGCAATTCTCGTTTTTTGATGTAATTTGTTTGATTAAAATGTTATTAATTTTTAAGTTAATTTATTTTAAACTTTAAGGGGGGTAAAAATTTAATTAAAAAAGAAAATAAAAAGTCAAACATGGTAGGCGTGGGTTTTAATTATCTTCCCTTTTTACCCTTAATCACCTTCAATTAAAAACTCTATTTAATATGAGTCATTGGATCAATATAGATGGAAGGGCCAAGATCCGTCCTCATGTTCACAATTGAAAATGAGTTTTTATTTGAACTTTCCTCTCTCTCTCTCTCTCTCTCTCTCTATATATATATATATATAAATCGAACTCCTTAACATATTTTAACGTAATTATGTATGTTAATGTGATATGTTAAAACATATTTTTTTAACATATTTTAGTTAATATATGATTATTATGTTAATGTGATAAGAGTGTAAAATGAAAATTGAAAAAGCAAGGAATGTACCATAAATTAAATAATTAACTATAAATGTATCAATTGTAAATATTAAAAATATTTTTATTTAATATATATGATATATAATAAAATAATTAAATCCAAAAACATTCAATATTTGGCTCATTTCGAAGGTATCGACGAGACGATTATAATGGTGTAACTTGTTAAAATTAAAACGTATTTTAACGTATTTTAGTTAATATACGATTATATGTGTTAATATGATGAATATGTAAAATTAAAATTAGGAAAGTAAAAAGTAAAAAGTAACTTAAGTAAATAATTATAGGGGTATGAAATGTAACTTTGAAATCAATATATAACAATTAGAGTGGCCATCGCGGGGGTATTGTTCCTGTCGCGGCCTCCCAATCACGGGCCAATTGGCCAGGTCCACGATCATGGGCCCAATCGCAGGAAAATGAGGTATTTTTTGTAAAACCAAAGAAATTTTAGACATTTTGGCAATCGATTTTTGAACTTGAGGCATTTTAATAAATTTCCCTAAGTATTATAAGCATTGTAGTACAGTTTGAATTGTGGTGGAGCAATTCAAAACCATAAATTAAACCAGGTATTATAATATAAAAAATACAAATCCCAAACCGTATTATAAAAATTCTAAACTGTATAGTTTAGTACAGTAAAGTTAAATATTTCTACCATAATTTCTTTTTTTCCCTCTCTCACTCACACAATACATATAATAAAACCGAGCTTGATGGTTGTTTGACTTGTTTGATAAAAGATTGATGTTTGATTGTGCTCGATAAAGTTTGATGATGCTTGACGGTTCCTTAACTGGCTCGAAAAATACCCGAAGAAGCATGATGTATTTATTAACTATCAATCTTAGCTTGTTGGTACAAAATTTTAATTATCATAATATGTTTATTTCTCTCTCAAACACATAAAATACATGTAATAAGACGGAGCATGATGGTTGTTTGACTTGTCTCATAAGTTGTTTTCTCGAAACTTTTCTTACGAAGGAAATGAAATGAAGGGAAAGGAAAGTAAAGAAAACCCGTGTGCTCGGAACTTTTTTAAGAAAAGAAATTAAGGGAAACGGAAGAAAAATAATGATAAATTTCCTCCTAAACGTGGAAGGAAATAGAAGGAAATGAAATGAAAGAAATAAAAACCATTTTAAAAAACAACTAAAATTAACCGGCCTTTCATTATAATTTATAAAGAATATACTTCTAAAGAGTATATTTGTAAAAATCACATCATTCTTTTCCTGTCTCTTATGTCTAGAAATATGAAAAAGTAATTTATTTATTTATTTTTCTTTCTTTCATTTTCTTTTCTCTTTAAGAACACAAATGAAAATATTATTATTTTTTTCTTCGTTTTTATATCCATTTCTCTTTTGCATTCTCTATAGATTAGAGAACACACCGATAATTGTTCGATTGATGTTCAATTGGCTTGATAAGAACTCCAAGAAGCACGACGTATTAAATATTATTTTCATTTTGATGGTACAAATTTGTAATCCTCATCACAACTAATGGAATCTATCGGAATTGAAATCTGTTAAAGGAATTTGAATCTGAAGAAATTGGAATGAAATTTAATCATGTTTGACCATGCATTTGATTGACAGAAAGTGGAATGAAATCTGTCAAAAATATTTAAATGCATGTTTGGTTCATCAAATATTATAGTAGTGGTGTGGCGGTAACGGTGGTGCGGCGACGGTGCACGGTTGGTGGCAGAGGGTGGGGGTGAAGACCACAGTGATAACGACGGTGATGGCGGCAACGATGGTTGCAATGACGATAGGCGGTGGTGGTGGCGGCAACGACAGGCGATGGCGGCGATGACGACTACTGGTGGTGGTGAGACAGTGGCGGCGACTGGTGGTGGCAGCCGTGGTGACATCCATCATGGTGGTGGTCGTGACGGCTTCGGTGCTGGTGGGGGTGCGTGTGAAGACGGCAGTGGTAACGACGATGATGGCGGCGGTGGCGATAGGTGGTGGTGGCGGCGGTGGTGACAACGGGTGGTGGTGGTTGCAGCAATGATGATGGGTGATGGTGGTGGCGATGACGGCGATAGGTGGTGGCGGCGGTGATGACAGGTGGTGGTGGTGGTGGTGGCGGCGACGACGATGGCGACAGGGGGTGGCGGTGACGACGAGCGGCGTATCGACGACGGTGACGATAGGTGGCGACGACGGTGGCGATAGGTGGCGGCGGCGACGACGATGACAGTGGTGGCATCCATCATGGTTGGATGGAATAATTTTTTTCTTGAAGATAGTAGGAAGGAATTGAAATTCCTTGATAAGAACTTAAGGAATGTACATTTCACCATTTGTGGAATTTAAATTCCTTTTGAAAACTCAAAAAATGAACCAAACGTAGGAATCCATTCCAATTCCTTAACGCTGTGTTCTCGAAACTCATTTTAAGAAAGAAAGGAAAGGAAAGGAAAGGGAGGGAAATGGGTGGAAAGTAAAAAAAACTCGTGTTCTCGAAACTTTTTTAGGAGAGAAAGGAAAAGAAACGGAAGGAAAATAATGATAAGTTTTCTTCCAAAACTTTCCTCCCAAATGTGGGAGGAAAGGAAAGGAAAGACATTTAAAAAAATTACTGAAATTATTAAAATTACAAAACTACCCGATATTTCCTTATAAAAGATATATTTTTAAGGGTATATTAGTAAAAATGACATCTTTCCTTTCCTTTCTCTCATGTTCAAGAACACGAAAAAATATTTTCTTTTCTTTCCTTTCCTTCTTTTTCTTTATCTTTCGAGAACACAAATGGAAAAATTACTTTCCTTTCCTTTCTTTTCTCTCCAATTCCTTTCTTTTCTTTTCCATCCAATCTGCCGCATTCCAGCGAACCAAACGCCATCTTAATTACTCTAACAACAAAAATTAAGCTTGGAAAATTCCGAATTTGCCCTTGAATCCACATCTAAACTTGTATATTTTGAGGGTGAATTGGTAATTTAATTTTATTGTTATGTGTTAACGTGCAATTCCATCCAATGGTAGGGATGATGGTACCTGAATTATATCGTGAAAGAAGAAAAAAAAAACGGAAAAAACACAAATCCAAGATCCGCCGTTGCAAAATCCACCGCCATGGACGGCCGTTCTCCGCCGCCGGTGCAAAATCCACCCCTGATTCACCTTCGCACCACCACTCAAATCCTCAAACAAACCACCACCGTCTTCTCCGTCCACCACCACCTCCTCATATTCATCCTTCTCTCATTTCTCCTCCTATCTCTCCGCTCCAACGTCGAAACCGCCACTCACTCCCTTACTTCCTTCATCGACCATGATCCTTCCATAAAGTCACTCCTCTCTCGCCTCCACATATCCTCCAATTCCCCTTCTCCACCCGCCACCACCAATCGCTATCGCCGCCGCCCTTTCCTCCAGCTCACCCGTGTCGGAACCCTAGACGACGATTTCTTCTCCGGAGACGAAGAACTCGATCACCGATTTTTTGGAACCCTACCTAGACCACAATTGAATGCTACATCACTCATAGTTGACTCATTCGATCCCCAATTAGGGTTCTCTAATTTCATATCTGATAACGGAATTAGGGTTTCGGAGACTGTGCGTTCTGATGTTAAGTTTTCTTTCAAAGCAGTTGAGGGAATCGAGAAAGAAGAAAAGACGGAAACCGGTGATGGTAACGATAATGCGGTGATTAAAGAAAATGAGAGTGAAATCAATGATGATTTGCAGCTTTTTCTTAAGAGGTTTGAGCTGGAACACCATGAAATGACTGCCTTATTATTTCTTCTTGGCGTTTTATCTGCTTCATATGGATTTGCAATTCTTGGATTTGTTGTTACTTATGCTTGGGTTCTTGGGATTATTTGTGTAGTAGTGGTAAATGATTTGCTGAAGAGTTATAAGTCGTTTCTTCGAACTATGTGGGACGGTTCGAATATAGGTTTGAAAAGGTTGTCTGGGTTTATCCTTATGAGATGGGCTGTCAGGGATGCATTGACTCAGCTATTGGGTGTTTGGTTTTTTGGAGAAATTGAGGATCAATATTTGTTTTTCAAGATATTCGTTAGGTTGAAGTTGATGCCATTTTCGATCACGTCTCCTTGGGTGAAAGGATTTGAGAGAGAAATCTATGGTTTTCTGTTAGCGTGGTTCTTGTTGGATACATTGGTGTCATTTGTTTTTGCTGTGGATGCATGGATTGCAATGGTGGACACCAGAAAAAGTGTAAGGGAAGTTGTAAAAGAAGGGTGCCATTTGTTATCAATAATGTTGCATCCTGCCATCAATCTTAAGTGTTTAGAAGGTATTGTTTGCGGGTCATTTGCAAGATGGTTGCTATCACGATTATTTGGAAAGTTGTTTGCTTCTGCTTTCCAATCTTTTATGGAGGTTTACTTTATGGTGGCTTGGCTTATCTACTACTTCTCTGTTAAGTCCAAGGATGCTAATTCTAGTGGAATACCATTCGGTCATAGAGAACTTGAGGGAATTCTTGAAGATGTTAGATGATCCTTGCTGCAAATTCTCATGACATTTGCTTCCATGCCACAAAAATTGAGTGCCAAGTGAAGCGGTAATCTTCGGTGCTTTTGTGAGTTGATTGTATTTCAGCAAATGTGATTTAGCACTGCCATTGTTTTATGACACCATCTTGATGTTTTGTATCATATGTACTTTTTATCATGAGGCAGATATAACATGTGTATATTTTTCTTTTATGTAGTGGTAATTCATGCCAAATCGAATGTCTTGAACGAGTATATGAACAATCATTGTGTTTTTTTTCCAAATTGGTAATCGGAAAGAGCAAGTTCCCATCAGCAGAGCAAGAAATTCATTTATAATGGACAACCATTGTTTTTTTTATGCAGCAGTGAATGCCAAGTTCAGTTAATTTATTAACTTAGCGGTTGTTTGTTTACCTCTTAATAGTTCCATTAAGAGGCAACCTCTGAATCGTTAAGAGGTGAATCTTGTCTGGCAAAAAAATGTCTGCCTCTTACTGATTCTAAAACCCTCCTATTTTGTACCTTGGGTCTCCCTTAACCATTCAGAGCCCTAATTTCATTTTGAACGATTACCAAATAACCATATTTCATTTTGCACTATATTATAAGAGCCTCTTAATCATTCTGCACCAAACCATTCGGCAACTGCCAAACTATATTGTGCATGAGTATATGAACAACTAACTTTGTGACATATCACATCTCAGCTTATTCAAGTGACTTCTGATATTTTAATAGCCAAAATTTGAAGAAGACCATTTACCCTAGCAACAAGGGAGTTTGAGCAGGCTTGTTGTAAGTTCCTAAACTGAAAGGCAAAAAATTAGAAATCCCAAACACCGGTCATGTTCATCTCCGATTTCAGTCATCTTTGCAGTCAATGCGGAGAGATCAAGTGAACCAAAATGAAAGTCAACCGAGTGCTGGATTTGGTTAAGCTAGATTTATCATCAAGGTTTTAAGTTATTAGATTTTATTACAGAAGTGAAGTTGCTTGATTAGCCATTAACTGCAGCAGCTTCTGAAATTCCAAAAGTAAGGTACATTTCTCACTTCACAAGGTATAAGTGGATTTTACAAATCTAGCCATGGAAAAAGGATTTACTTCGTGGATGCCATCCTAGTACAGTAGAGGCTCTCCTATGTTTTTTTTAGTTGACACTTTGACTTTTGCGAAAGCGGAAGTGTTCATGAAGACTCCGAGAGGGGTAGGGATGTAAAGTGTTCTGATCATCATCCATACAAAAAACAGGCTCCATTTCGACATTTCGTGCATTAGAATTCACTGTTATAATAGCTAGTCACGTACAATATTAAGTTATCTCTTTACATGAATATATATAAAACTTTGCAGGACAATCCATTTTGACTGAACAAAAGTCAAAGGCACAGAGGGATTCTTCGATCATGTGGTGATGTGGCACACCTAACTACACTGAGGAAGACGTCCTCATCACAGGGAATATTGAGTCTGGAATGAGTAGTGAACTCGTATTCTTCTCGAGCTTGATCCAGTAAAGCACTGAAGAGAGGGTGTTTTAGTAATTTCACCTTGATCACGAACCTCCTCTGGTTTTTGCCCACATAGACCACCAAATGCCCCTTTGGGACATCTCTTGGAATCGAAGCTTCTTCCTCTTCTTCATGCATGCATGATGATGGCCAACTGAATGCCCATTGGTAGCACTTATCACAGCTTGCAGACGAAGGTAGAACTCCACCGTTCATCTTTTTACACTTTTTAATCCACGATTTCAGAACCTTACCTCTCATCATCTTTGTTTTTATATATATATATATATATATATGTAGTTATGCCTCTCTGTGTGAGGGAGAGGAGACTTGGAGGAGGGAGAGATGTTGTGTTGCTGGTATGGAGGTGGGAGAGATCATTTATAGTGTTGAGGTTGAATATCTCAACTTAGAGCTTATTCGAACATTAAATGCGAGGATATCACACACACATACCTATACATACAAACATATATATATTGTGTATATATATATATATATATATATATAGAGAGAGAGAGAGAGAGAGAGAGGGAGGGATGGGTAGTTTGAAGAGGATATGGGAAAAGGGTGATAAAATTGGAGGTTTATGTGGTTATGCTCTTTTGTTGCAATGGTGTACTTTGAATTTGCATTCATGGGGTTATTATTTTTATCTTATTTTGTTATATATATATATATATGTATAATGATACGAATTTGTACGAACAAGTATCTGCAAGATTAAAAGAGTGCACTTTCTTTTTACAAATAGGTTCATCCCCACACACATATTCACATGCATTATTTTACAATATCTTTAAGTAACATGTAACAATTAAAAGTGTGTGGAATTGCACTTTGCCCAAGAAGCTTATCCCATGCCCCTTCCATATTATCCTTTTTATCTTTCCCTCTTCCAACTTGTGGGTCTCACTTTGTAACTTGGCATCTCCTTTGGTGTGATTCTTCAAAATAAATTATCATTTTTTGTCTTAAAACAATCCATAAAATTGGGGTTTTTACTTCACTAACCCTCGAAAACGATCTTTTTTGCAAAACGCAGGAGGAAACGTTCAACGGGTTCATCGTTCTCTATCTTTTCATCTCCTAAACCATGACAAAAAATGAGGTTTGAATTCTTGACTTTGAAGTTTACTCGATTTACTATAGGTGGGCCATAGGCTATGTGGTATCTTTCTTCTTTATCTATATTAATTTAGGCAATAAAGTTGATTGATTAAATCCATGGAGTCAATGGATTGATGTGGTTCAAAGATTGTGGTTTATGGGGGATATGAAAATGATTTTGAGGATTGTCTCATAGTTATCCTATCTAAATATGGTTTTGTGAATCACATCAAGTGTAAGTGGAAGGTGGGCTGTTGACCAAAATCACAATATCATCACTTTCAATTTATTCTACACTTGGATTTTTTCAACTGAGAGCTTTTCTTGGTGCTTGTCCCATTAAGGTTAGTCATGTCTTTACCTTTCTGGAGAAATCTACTTATGGGTCCAAGCTTAAAAATGGCTAATCCTTTGTTTGACCCTTTGTAACCGAAAAGTCGTATTTTTTATCGGGTTTGACCCTCTGTAACCGAAAAAGGTCTACCCTTTTAAGATCTTAGATTTAAGGGTGTAAAATGGGTATCTAGAGCATCTTGATCTATATGATTGTCAAGCAGTAAAAATTATATTTGTTATTGGATTTGACCTTTTGTAAAGGTTAAACAAGATACCCTTTAAAAATCAAGAAAGTGGTGATGGATCTTATGATTGCTATATGATACAATTTAAATAGGACTAAATGATATGATAATTTAGTGGGATAACCATAAAATCTTTGTCTTTGAAGTAGAAATTCCCAAGTGTCATCAAGAGGGTGGTTGCACAATTTATTATAGTTTTGTGCTTGGTTTACCCCACCACACAACAACACACACTATCTTTCACACGGATGATGTTAAAGGAAAGTTTGTACAAACCCGTACCCAACTTCCTTTTTTGGATAAATATTAAATTCAATATTGTATCATGTCATCCGGTTAAAAACGATCTTGTTCTGTATGGAAGAATTAACATGTTATGTTTGTCTCTATTTATATCGTGAATTCCACTGATATGCAATGATTGTATATTTTTTTTTTATCTAATTAGGGGTTGTTTGGCAGTTGCTGAATCATTTGGTGCAGAATGATTAAGTGGTCGGAATGGTTAAGAGGCTTTTATGATATAGTGTAAAATGAAATATGATTGTTTGGTATTTGATTAGAATAAAATCAGGGTGCTAAATGGTTAAGGGTGACCCAAGATGCTAAATCATTCGGAGGGTTGTGGACCCATTAAGAGGCAACCCTTTTTTGTTGCCAAACAAGATTCACCTCTGAACGATTCAGAGGTTGCCTCTTAATGGAACTATTAAGAGGTAAACAAACAACCCCTAGTCATAGGTAGTCCAAAAGTAGGCGTTACGTCTATATGACTTCTCACGATGTAAATTACTGATCATGATCCTATAGTTGGTAAATGTGGTACACGTGCGGACCTATGTGGGGGCATACGGTGTCACGTGCCAGTGTCTCGTGGTTCCGTCGTAGTTTTTTGTTGTGTGTCTGTATATTATTTTTTAAAACTAAACTTATGACAAGAGTTTGTGATTACCGAGATGGTCAAAGTCAATGGGTGAAAGTGTCTTGCTGGAAAAGGTGTGGGTTCGAATCCCGCTTTTAGTAATATACTCGTTTTTCAGATATATATATATATATATATATATATATATATATATTTATAGCTTTTATGAAAAAAATGGAGGAAAGTAACGATGAGGGTCGAACCCATGATCTTCGTTTGCAAATTTATCGTCGTTTTGTAAAAAGTCCTATAGCTTTCATTATGGTCTAATGGTGCCACTTCCTAAAAACTTTTGTGTTACTACCTCGGGTGTGTACCACAACCTTGTTCATGATTTAGGGTTTAGGGTCTGAATGATGAACAGTTAGAGGTTCATGTCAAATCGCCAGCTTGAGAGTGTAATAAAGCCAAACAAAAGGGACCCCCAGGGCCTGTGAAGGTGTAGAGTAAATGAAATCCAGCCAAGTGATTCAACCCATTGGGCAGTTGGTCGGGTGAAATGCCACATGAACAGATCATATATGCATCCTAATCATGATCATGAAAGTGACTTTTCACATCCATTTATAATTATGTATTGAAACAATCATCATTTTTTGAAGAAAAAAAACCACCCCGGACGTGGGGTTTTTTTGTCGTCAAGTATAACCGACCGCCTTCTTTTAAAGTTCAAACCATTTTGTTTTGTAAATGTGGGTATTCGGGTTAGCTTGTGCATATGAACTGGTAACCCAGACGATCACGAATAGTTTGGGGTTATAATAGGTAATTTAAAGTTAGGAAATGGAATTTAACTGTACAAGTTCATTTTTTTTTTGACTTATTAGTTGTTCTTAAAAAAATGGATAAAGGGTTCAATTTATTTTTTAAAAATTAAGGGGAAATTAGATGGAACAAAATACATGTTTGGTTGGCTTTAGGCCATCCGTATCACAGCCCTCAAGCGCCACATCAGCGTCACATCAGCTTTTCTTCTAACCCTCTCCTCAAACCCTCAAGCCCTAAAGTGGCGTAGCGCTACCCTCAAGCTCTCTTGCCACCTCATTTTTTTAATGATTTTATTTATACATTTAATTATTTAACAAAATAAAAATATTTATATACTTTTTAATAAATAAAAATAAGATAAATAATAAAAATAAAAATTCATATCATTCATTAAAAATTAAAAATTAAAATTACAAAATACAAAACACTAAAAAAATAAAAATTACAAAATACAAAATTACCCAAAATTATGTAATTTTCTAATTCTCTATTTCTTCGCCAAATTAGCTCTCAAAACGTCTCCCGTAAGGTGATCATGCGGGGTTATGAAAAACTCGAAGTCTTTATCAAATTTGAGAGAGTTTGAGAGAATTTGAGAGATTTTGAGAGAATTTGAGAGATTTTGGTGTGAAAAAATAAGAGGTTTGGATTAATATATATAGTGTGATTAAATTGAAAAAAAAAATTAAAAAATAAATAAATATAAATATAGCCGTTATAGCCGTTGGAGTTTATTTATTTTCAAATTTAAAAAAAAAATTTAAAAAACAAACAAATAAGTCTCGGGTTTATCGGGTTTTGGAACCCGCCTCCCATACCCGCAGAGGAAGCCCCCCTACCACTACCCGCTTGAGCCCGCCCTACCCGAGCCCGAGCCCGAGCCCGCATGGGATACGGATGGCCTTAGATGGAACAAAGTTGTAATCCAACCGTTTTTGATGTGATGTTTGGTTTGTAGATGTATATACATTTCGATTATTGATGTCAAATAAAGAATCTTGTCAAGTTGTAGTGATATTTATCGTGCACTTTTAGGATCCGAGACACGTTTAGAGAACTAATTGGTCCCGAGGTAATGAATAACATGGAAAGATTATTCTCTTATTTTGTTCAAAATACCTTTTGTGCATGTCCCGTTTTCTGTAATAGTTAAGGGCATCTCCAATGGGTCAAAAGTAGTGTAAATTTTAGTATTAATAGTAAATCGTCTTCGATAGGTAACACTATTTTTTAAAAGTGATGTAAAATGTAGTGTAAATGAATAGTATTACACAAAATATAGTGTAATACTATTCATTACACTAAATTTAGTGTGAAAAATAGACCCTATTGGAGATGTGAATAGTGTCATTTACACCAAATTTAGTGTTTAATGTAAGATTTTGTAACATCTCGAATTTTCGTTGTATTATTTTTTTGTAAATTACAAGTTTTAACTTGGGGTTAAGTTTGTATTGTTTAAATTATTGGTTGAAGTGGATTTTCAATTTGAGGGTTTGTTGTGTCATTCCTTTAAAGTTAGGGGTGTATTTGGTAATTTGAGCTATGACTCACTATGTTCAAGTAGGAGGTGTCACACAATTAGTCTTAAGTGACTAATTGTGTGTGTGTGTGTGGTTATTTTCGGTAACGAGAGAGAGAGAGAGATAGAGACGAGAGTTAGAGATAGAAAGAACGAGAAGAAGAAGAGCAAGTGAAGCAAGGATTTTCAGCTGGGTTCTGAGATTAATTGAAGAAACAAAGGTAAACTATCCTTACTTTCATGTTCATAAGTTGTTAGATAAATTTAGAGATGGGTTTTTATGAAATATGGATGTTTTGGGAAATCCGAGTATATGAGTAGGTTCAGTTCATAGCCTTAATCATATCTGCATAATATCAGAAAGATTCATGGTGTAAAAACTGCAAACTCTGGGTTTTAGGATGAACATAGTGGACTGAGATATGGATGAACATCATGGATATCGCAACCTTGAGTTGCGACATTCATGCATATCGCAATAGAAGGTTGCGACTTGGTAGTGAAGTCGCAATAGAAGGTTGCGACTTGGTGTTGAAGTCGCAATAGAAGGTTGCGACTTGGGGTTGAAATCGCAATAGAAGGTTGCGACATGGTGACCATGTCGCAGTAGTTGATTGCGACCTGCACTGTGCATTGCGACAAGAGATTTTAATATTTAGTTGGTTGCGACTTAAGACGAAGATTTTTAGATGATAAGGATTCTTAGTTTTAGAGAGTTCTGTTATGTAATTTAATATCATTATATGTGTATATTGGATATTACAGTAAACTGTGGTGGTGAAGACAGGAGTTCCTACGTCTTTAAAAGTAGTGTGACTTCATACCAGGTGAGTTTATTCAACTCTCTTTAAAATTCAGCAATTAATATTGAAATAGATATGTATTATGTATGTCTGAGCATGTTAATAAAGGACTCGTCTTAATCAATAATGAGTCCAAATAGATGGTTAAAAGTTATGATATGTTGATCCCCGTGCTAAATGGCAATGAGGGGATAGTTAAGAAGTCGAGGTGTCAAAACTATTAATATTCTTTATAAATGTTTATAAATATAGAATATGTTTTGGAGATGAATATATTGTATGTTATGCACATATAATAGTAAGGGTAATAATACTTATGTATTGTGTGGCGATTGCTAGAAATAGGCATCCGGTCATAGTAGGGCACCTGGGTACGGTCTAATGGGAACCGAAATACTTGCCATTTGACCAAGGGATGTAATTTATAGTGAACGAGTGTATCTTGAATCATCGTGAGGGCCCCGGTTGTGTATCGCGATATATTAATCCCATTGGGGTCAGTGATTCTGAGATGGTGAGGACGTGAAATGTGGAATAGGCAGATTCTGATTTGTAATTCCCATTTCGAATGGAAGATCGGAGATTTCCATTTTATAGGGAAGATCGGAGATTTACCGTTGTGAAAGGAAGATTAGAGATAAGTATAAAGTAAATTGTAATCTCTACTTCCGGATTAAGAAATAAGCAGGTTTTGACTTGTAATTTCTTAGATAAGAGTAATAACTTTGAATCTGGGACGATTCATAGTAAACTCTTGATAGTGATATTATGGCTAAACGAATTAGTCATAAGTATGAGAGTGGGGTAGATTCCCAGTTTTGAAAGGAGTTGTTGTACGATAAGATGGGCGAGAACAGGTTTGTTTTATCTGTTGAGATTTTAATTGTTTAACTTTAATTTGATTTGAATATTCTCACTAGGCGAAAGCCTAATGTTTCAAGTTGAATTTTCTTACCAGGTACAAGCTCCGGGAAGTAAGCGGGAAAGTGTGATGAGGATCTTTTGGAAAGACTTAAACTTAGAGATAACGGAGGATCTA
Organism: Saussurea involucrata; assembly: GCA_033807775.1. NCBI lineage: Eukaryota > Viridiplantae > Streptophyta > Magnoliopsida > Asterales > Asteraceae > Saussurea > Saussurea involucrata. Next base: position 7,666,573 of record CM066325.1, on the reverse strand, counting down.
GCTGTTCTTTTGATGCTTTTGGGACAAAGGATTAGATAACTTAATTAATTTGATTGTGATGTATGATTAGATTAATAGGTTATTTGAATTAGATGTATTGTATATAAAACCTTTACATTTGATCCTCAGGTTATAGAAGTTTGAAGTTTTACGATCATAACTTGTAGCAATTTTTAAGGTTTAAATTGGCCCTGTTTTTAGGGTGTTACAATATGGTATCAGAGCTGTAGTTTAAGCGAACTAGGTATGATTTTGAGATACCTAGACTTAAGTTGTGATGAATTAAGTTATGATCTGCGAGTTATGGGTAGAAGTACTAAGACTGGGTAGTCTTAGAGTCGACATAAATACGCGAAGTTAGTACTGTAACAATGGTAATGAGAATTCTCATGTATGATATGTTCGCAATTTCAATTAGCTACTGTTATTATGAATATATTATTACACAAGTGTACTTGTTTCTAAATTGTTACAGTGACTGATTAGCGATAAAGTACGTATTGTATGTCTAGTTGTATAAACCATTACTGATGAGTATTCTGTTGTGCTCATACCAGATCAATGGTGAATACACCTCCGAGGTCTCCAAATTCTTCTATGAATAGGAATTGGTTAGACGATACGGGAGAAAGGCAAACTGGAGTAAGTGGAATTCAGGAGACGCCACTAGATTTTCTTTCTTTAGCAGGAATGCGAAATCGGGTACATCGAGGGGGTGCCAGTACTGCCGATCAAACACCATCGGATTCAAGTATGGAAGGCCGCATAATGGATAATGTAACCAGATTGATGAATGCATCAATGGAAAGGCAAGCTGAAATGATGAACATCAATATGGGAAGACAAGCAGAAATGTTTATGAAAATGTTCAATGATCGAAGTACGGAACCAAGACGAACAGTAGTTGATACTAGTGTGATAAATCCAACTGGTAACCCAGGGTCGGAGACGGAAAGAAGGGTTGAAAGAAACTGTTCCTACAAAACTTTTCTGAGCTGTAAACCGCCGGAATTCAAAGGAGATGATAGTCCAGTGGCTTGCATGAACTGGATAAGAGAAATAGAACAAGCCTTTCGGGCTTGTGAGTGTTATGATGAAAAGTCTAAAGTTAGATTTGGGTCACAAATGTTACGCGGTAACGCGTTATCCTGGTGGAACGTACTGTCATCTTTTGTGACAGAGGCAGTTCTGAATGCCGTGACTTGGGAACAGTTCAAAGCAAAGATTTTGGAAGAGTACTGTAACGAAACTGAAATGGACCGAATCGAGGAAGAGTTCAGGAATCTCAAGAAAGGCAACATGACAGTGAGAAAGTATACCGAATCCTTTATGGAGAAGCTGAACCTGGTGGGGCATGTGGCTCCAGCTGAGAAAGACAAAATTAAAGCTTATCTGAAGGGTTTACCGGCGGATGACCAGGGTCCGAAGTTCAAAAGTTACTACTTTAAGGGAGACGATTGAGGAAGCGAAAGTGATAGAAGAGATGTACGCCAAAGACAAAGAAGAGAAAGCGCATGTGGGAGAAAAGAGAAAGTGGGAAGGTCGTTCAGAATCTTCTCATAAAACCAGATTGTTTGGCAAGAATATCCGTTATGACTCTCGTAGGGAACCAAGCTGGTGTTCTAAATGTAGAAGCAAACATTTTGGTTTGTGTCGAGTGGGTGGAAATGAATGTTACAAGTGCGGTAAGACGGGGCATATAGCGGTGAACTGCACAATGCCGGGATCAGTGTGTTTTGAATGTAAGCAACCGGGCCACTTTCGGAAAGATTGTCCGAAGCTAAAGAAGGAGGGAGATCAGGGAAGGAAGTTGGTTATCCCTAAACCAACTGGGCGTGCTTTCCAAATGACTGCTGAAGAAGCGAAGAGATCGAAAGATGTTGTCTCGGGTACATTCCTTATAAACTCCATTCCTGCACATGTGTTATTTGATAGTGGCGCAAATTATTCTTTTGTATCCAAGTTGTTCTACCGTAAGCTAGCTATGCCTGTCACTACGTTAGGAGATGCCTTAGTAGTTGAGATAGCTAATGGGGTTCGATCTTTGGTTAATGAAAGTTTGGTCGAGTGTAAAATTTCGATAGAGGGAACAGAATTTCCGATTGACTTATTGTTAATGGAAATTGGGGGATTTGATGTTATTGTGGGGATGGACTGGTTGAGCAATAATCAGGCAGAAATAATGTGTGCAAAGAAGCTGATCCGAATTCCGATGACCGATATAGATGACGTATTCATATTTGGAGAAAAGCAGAAAGGAGATATTCTGTTGATTTCAGTGGCAAAGGCGCGTAAATGTTTATCAAAGGGATGTTGGTCCTATCTAGCTTATGTTATAGATACGAAGTTAGAAAAGAAACAAGTGCAAGATATCAAAGTGGTGCGTGAATTTCCGGATGTATTTCCGGATGATCTTCCAGGTCTACCAGCGGAAAGACAAGTAGAGTTTCGTATCGATCTTATTCCTGGAGCAGCACCGATAGCTCGTGCACCTTACCGCCTAGCGCCAGCTGAGATGACAGAAATGATGTCTCAATTGCAAGAGCTGTTAGATAAGGGTTTTGTTAGACCGAGTTCTTCACCTTGGGGAGCTCCGGTATTGTTTGTTAAGAAGAAAGATGGCACTATGAGAATGTGCATAGATTATCGGGAGCTGAATAAGGTGACGATAAAGAATAAGTATCCGCTTCCAAGGATTGATGATCTGTTTGATCAACTCCACGGTGCGGGATGCTTTTCCAAAATTGATCTAAGGTCGGGGTATCACCAAGTGCGGGTAAGAGAGGAAGACGTTCCAAAGACGGCGTTTAGAACGAGATACGGGCATTATGAATTTCTTGTGATGCCGTTTGGGTTGACTAACGCTCCAGCTATATTCATGGATTTGATGAATAGAGTATGTCGACCGTTTTTAGACAAGTCTGTTATCGTTTTCATTGATGACATACTTGTTTATTCGAAGAATGAGAACGACCATGAACGCCATCTTCGGGAAGTTTTAGAAGTGTTACGAAAAGAGAAATTGTACGCAAAATTCTCTAAATGTGAATTTTGGTTGAAAGAAGTACAATTTCTGGGACACGTGATTTCTGTGGAAGGCGTGAAAGTAGATCCAGCAAAGATAGAAGCAATGATGAATTGGGAGACTCCGAAAAGCGCGTCTGAAATAAGAAGTTTCTTGGGGTTATCAGGTTATTATCGAAGATTTATTAAAGACTTTTCAAAGATTGCTTCTACTTTGACGATGTTGACTCGTAAGAATATGAAGTATGTTTGGACCGAAAAGCAGGAATTAGCTTTCAGAACCTTACGGCAGAAGTTGTGTGAAGCTCCTATTCTTGCACTGCCAGAAGGGACTGAAGATTTGGTAGTCTATAGTGACGCATCCAAAATGGGTTTGGGATGTGTGTTGATGCAACGAGGTAAGGTAATTGCCTATGCGTCAAGACAGTTGAAAGAGCACGAAAAGAACTATCCTACCCACGATTTAGAATTAGCAGCCGTTGTGTTTGCTTTAAAGCTGTGGCGTCATTATCTCTATGGAACGAAGTGTACATCTTCACTGATCATAAAAGTTTACAGCATGTTTTTGATCAGAAGGAGTTGAATATGAGGCAAAGGCGATGGCTTAAATTGTTGAAGGACTACGATTGTGAATTGCATTACCACCCAGGTAAAGCGAATGTTGTAGCCGATGCTTTGAGTAGAAAAGAGTATAACGGGTGCTTGAAAACGACAAACGCCAGAATTGATGTAATGTCAAGTCTGATTGAAAGAATAAAAGCTGCTCAAGTGGAGGCTTTGTTAGAAAGCAACTTGAAGGAAGAAGTGATGAGCAAGCAACATCTTCAGCTGACTGAAGATAGCCGTGGGATTAAATTGTTCCAAGGCCGTGTTTGGGTACCAAAGATAGGTGGAAATCGGGAGTTGATTTTGGAGGATGCGCATAGATCTAAGTATTCTATACATCCGGGGAGTACCAAGATGTATAGAGATTTGAAGTTGCATTATTGGTGGCCGGCTATGAAAGTGGATGTGGCACGAATAGTAGAGAAATGCGGAACTTGTTCGTTAGTAAAAGCAGAACACCAAAGACCATACGGAAGTTTTCAATCATTGGAAATTCCGGAGTGGAAATGGGATAAGATTACCATGGATTTTGTGACAAAGTTTCCAAAGACTCAAAGAGGTAACGATACTATTTAGGTAATCGTCGATCGTTTGACTAAAAGTGCTCATTTCTTAGCTATGAAAGAAGCATCACCAATAGATAAATTGGCGAAGCTATATATAGATGAAGTGGTGTCAAGACATGGTATACCGGTGTCTATAGTGTCAGATCGTGATAGTCGGTTTACCTCAAGATTTTGGCAATCACTACAAGAGGAATTGGGTACAAAAGTTAATCTAAGTACTGCTTATCACCCACAGACTGACGGCCAAAGTGAAAGAACCATACAAACTTTGGAAGATATGCTTAGATCGTGTGTGTTAGATTTTGGAGGTAACTGGGATTCTCATTTGCCGTTAGTAGAATTTGCTTACAATAACAGCTACCATTCCAGTATTGGAAGAGCACCTTTCGAGGCATTATATGGTAGGAAGTGCAGAACTCCGGTGTGCTGGTTAGAAGCCGGAGAGAAACAGTTTGCTGGTCCGGAACTTGTGCAACAAACCGCGGACAAGGTAAAGGAAATTCGGCAGCATATGAAAGCGGCTCAAGATAGACAGAAAAGTTACGCTGATCCGAATAGGAGACCAAAAGAATTTCAAGTTGGGGAGCGTGTAATGCTTAAAGTATCCCCATGGAAAGGTGTGATTCGGTTCGGAAAGCGTGGGATATTAAGTCCTCGTTTTCTAGGACCATTCACTATTACCAAAAGAGTTGGTCTTCAAGCGTATCAACTGGATCTTCCACCTGAGTTGGAAGGGATCCATAATACTTTTCATGTGTGTTATCTTCGAAAATGCTTAGCCGAAGAACAGGATGTGATTCCACTTACTGATGTTAGAGTGGATGAAGGGAGCCGATGTGTAGAAGAACCGGAGGCAATCTTAGAAAAGTCAGTTAAGAGGTTACGAAGTGGTAAAGAGATGGTAATGTTAAAAGTTCAATGGAAGCATCATCGAGGTGCTAATGTGACCTTAGAGTCAGAGGAAGATATGAAAGTTAGATATCCTCATTTGTTTAGCTAGATTTGATTTCGGGGACGAAATCATTTTCAAGTTGGGGAGTATTGTAACATCTCGAATTTTCGTTGTATTATTTTTTTGTAAATTACAAGTTTTAACTTGGGGTTAAGTTTGTATTGTTTAAATTATTGGTTGAAGTGGATTTTCAATTTGAGGGTTTGTTGTGTCATTCCTTTAAAGTTAGGGGTGTATTTGGTAATTTGAGATATGACTCACTATGTTCAAGTAGGAGGTGTCACACAATTAGTCTTAAGTGACTAATTGTGTGTGTGTGTGGTTATTTTCGGTAACGAGAGAGAGATAGATCCGAGAGTTAGAGATAGAAAGAACGAGAAGAAGAAGAGCAAGTGAAGCAAGGATTTTCAGCTGGGTTCTGAGATTAATTGAAGAAACAAAGGTAAACTATCCTTACTTTCATGTTCATAAGTTGCTAGATAAATTTAGAGATGGGTTTTTATGAAATATGGATGTTTTGGGAAATCCGAGTATATGAGTAGGTTCAGTTCATAGCCTTAATCATATCTGCATAATATCAGAAAGATTCATGGTGTAAAAACTGCAAAATCTGGGTTTTAGGATGAACATAGTGGACTGAGATATGGATGAACATCATGGATATCGCAACCTTGAGTTGCGACATTCATGCATATCGCAATAGAAGGTTGTGACTTGGTAGTGAAGTCGCAATAGAAGGTTGTGACTTGGTAGTGAAGTCGCAATAGAAGGTTGCGACTTGGTAGTGAAGTCGCAATAGAAGGTTGCGACTTGGTGTTGAAGTCGCAATAGAAGGTTGCGACTTGGGGTTGAAATCGCAATAGAAGGTTGCGACATGGTGACCATGTCGCAGTAGTTGATTGCGACCTGCACTGTGCATTGCGACAAGAGATTTTAATATTTAGTTGGTTGCGACTTAAGACGAAGATTTTTAGATGATAAGGATTCTTAGTTTTAGAGAGTTCTGTTATGTAATTTAATATCAGTATATGTGTATATTGGATATTACAGTAAACTGTGGTGGTGAAGACAGGAGTTCCTACGTCTTTAAAAGTAGTGTGACTTCATACCAGGTGAGTTTATTCAACTCTCTTTAAAATTCAGCAATTAATATTGAAATAGATATGTATTATGTATGTCTGAGCATGTTAATAAAGGACTCGTCTTAATCAATAATGAGTCCAAATAGATGGTTAAAAGTTATGATATGTTGATCCCCGTGCTAAATGGCAATGAGTGGATAGTTAAGAAGTCGAGGTGTCAAAACTATTAATATTCTTTATAAATGTTTATAAATATAGAATATGTTTTGGAGATGAATATATTGTATGTTATGCACATATAATAGTAAGGGTAATAATACTTATGTATTGTGTGGCGATTGCTAGAAATAGGCATCCGGTCATAGTAGGGCACCTGGGTACGGTCTAATGGGAACCGAAATACTTGCCATTTGACCAAGGGATGTAATTTATAGTGAACGAGTGTATCTTGAATCATCGTGAGGGCCCCGGTTGTGTATCGCGATATATTAATCCCATTGGGGTCAGTGATTCTGAGATGGTGAGGACGTGAAATGTGGAATAGGCAGATTCTGATTTGTAATTCCCATTTCGAATGGAAGATCGGAGATTTCCATTTTATAGGGAAGATCGAAGATTTACCGTTGTGAAAGGAAGATTAGAGATAGGTATAAAGTAAATTGTAATCTCTACTTCCGGATTAAGAAATAGGCAGGTTTTGACTTGTAATTTCTTAGATAAGAGTAATAACTTTGAATCTGGGATGATTCATAGTAAACTCTTGATAGTGATATTATGGCTAGACGAATTAGTCATAAGTATGGGAGTGGGGTAGATTCCCAGTTTTGAAAGGAGTTGTTGTACGGTAAGATGGGCGAGAACAGGTTTGTTTTATCTGTTGAGATTTTAATTGTTTAACTTTAATTTGATTTGAATATTCTCACTAGGCGAAAGCCTAATGTTTCAAGTTGAATTTTCTTACCAGGTACAAGCTCCGGGAAGTAAGCGAGAAAGTGTGATGAGGATCTTTTGGAAAGACTTAAACTTAGAGATAACGGAGGATCTAGCTGTTCTTTTGATGCTTTTGGGACAAATGATTAGATAACTTAATTAATCTGATTGTGATGTATGATTAGATTAATAGGTTATTTGAATTAGATGTATTGTATATAAAACCTTTACATTTGATCCTCAGGTTATAGAAGTTTGAAGTTTTACGATCATAACTTGTAGCAATTTTAAGGTTTAAATTGGCCCTGTTTTTAGGGTGTTACAGATTTAGTGACCCCATTGGAGATGGTCTAATTATGAACAAAATACCCCTTTCACAAATATAAATCAAGTTCCTACTTTGATTACTATTGTTATTGCTTTATAATGTTTGTTTTGTACCGTTTAAAATAATATAACATTTGTTTCAAATTAAGTGTCTACATTACTATTTTAGTTTGTTACAAAATAAATGTTCACGTTAAAAAATAGGTTTTTGATTTTCCATTTTATCCTGAATTATAAGATGAAGAATTATTTTTCTTTCTATTACCGAGGATAAAAGTGTTATTTAGTCATTTAAAAAATGTAATAATTACACAATTTATTTTCGTTATAGACATTTACTTAGAATCCCAATTCATTGATACAAATAAATATTACATTCAAAGTAATCTTTACTTTTTATTTTTAAAGTATATAATAATACCCTTTATTCAAGAGATGATTAGTCGTTTTCTCTAGCCGTTTTTCTCCCATAAGAGCATCCACACTCGTTTTGCAAGAGTCCTTGCAAGATTACATGGCATGCCATGTGGCTTGCAAGGCCTTGCAAGACATCGAACTTCTTTCAATATTAGCAAGGTCTTTCACAAGTATTATATATTAAACAAATATATTTTTGTTTAATTTAATTAATTAATTTGTTTGTTTAAACATTAATTATTAATATGTTTATTAAATTTAATTCATTTATTAGTTTATTTGAACATTATTTTTTTTAATATTTTTATTAAAATTTCTTACCCACGCTTTATTTTAAAAAAAATGATATTTTTATACAATGTTTTTTATTTAAACTACTAAATTAAAAGTACATTAATATAAAAATTACGAAAATACAAATACTAATACATAAACGTACACAAACATCAAATTATTAGTTATATTATAATTATCTATATTATTTATATTATAATATTAGTTTAGAAAGAAGTTTGGTCTTGCATGTGTGTGAAATGTGTTATTGCAAAGCTGATGTGGCATTTTAGAAAAAAAGTATGGTCTTGCAGGTGTGTGGATGGTTTAACACCGTGAAAATTCAAGGTTGTCTTTTTGGTTCGTCACATACAACGTAATGCCGATCGAGCCAACCAGAGTGACTTTGACATGACCTGTTATATCAATGTTTACTCGTATCCGATATAAATAAGCTCTTTTATTTTGTCCTTATTGTACTTATATTTTTGGTATATTTGTTTGCCAATTGAATTTGATGCAATTTGATCCAGTATAACAAGATAGCATACTGGAATGACATAGACATATTCATTGAACTTGAAAAGCATATATTATTTATATGTATACTATTTAATAAAAGTTAATGGAAGAAATTTTGTTCTTTTCATTAATTTAATATTTTAACTTCAATTATATAAAAAAATATTAAATTTTAATTTATAATATTCAAATCATATTTTATTTTGGGAAATTAATTAAAATACCCAAAGTCAAACATTGAGTTACCAAAATGCCACAAAAATTTCTCAGTTTACCAAAATGCCCTAAATACCCGCGATGGAGCCCGCGATCGCGGGATAGGGCTGACGTGGCACGAACTTTGGCCACAAATGCCCCGCGGAGCCACTCAACTTTGGCCGCGGTGCACATTTGACCCCTGCCCGCGATGGATCAAAATTTTTCAGTTTTGGTCCCTGAAAATTTACACTTTTGGTCCCTGTACTTAGACGAATCTTGCATGCTTTTACTGTTTTTTTTCCACAATTATTGTACTTTGAAGACCGATTTGTGGTTGAAATTCATTTGCATGTTTGAGATTTCATCCATAAATATCAGTAATATGCAATTCACAATTCACACTTGTTTATTGCTTTCTTTCTTGATTTCTCTCTTGCTTTCTTTCTTTGAATTGCTTTCTCTCTTGATTTCTCTTCTCTCATTTCATCCACAAATGGCATCGTCATCAAACCCTAAGTCTACTCCTGAAAAAATGCCACCTCAAATCGAGGTCGCCAAAGCAAAAAAGGAAAATGAGATAGATGAACTAACAGAAGAGTGGAAAAAAATGATGGACAAGAAGGCAGTCCATTTGAGAAAGATCGAAGAGGAAGACAGGGAGATCAAAAGGATGAAAGGGGATATAAAAGCTCGGGAGGCACGTGTTCGTCGAGAACAAGAAGCAATTCACCATATTCTGCAAGACTTCGCAATTATTCAAGCGAAGGTAAACGAGAAGCAAACTTGGATTGATGAAACTAAATCAATTTTTAAGTAGGTGGTGGTTGTTTTAGTTGTTTTGTATTTTTTTTACTGTGTTGTTGTTTGTATTTTTTTACTGTGTTGTTGTTTTGTATTTTTTTGTTGTTGTTAATTTCTCTGAAAAGTAGTTTTTAAGCCGCTGAACCACGGTTAGGTTGGATACATCATGCAAGGTCAAGTCAGAGGTTACCTCATTCGGATAAACAAACATGGGGTTTTGTTTGTTAATGATGCTAGATTTTGGTAGTCGTACTCTATCCACGTGGGCCTACTCCTCTTGTAGAATATATGACAACCCTCAACTCATTTGCTAAAGTGTGTCCGGGTTGTGGTACACAATGGCCATACGTGGTTGCAAAAGCAGAAGCCGTTGAAGAAGGGTCAGAAAGATTGAAGATGAAGAGCATGTTGGATGGAATACAAACTAGCTGTGTTATCAATGTTCATTTAAAAGCATATGTATGTGTGTATATATAATATGAATATATATATCATTTACAAACTAGCTGTGTTATCAATGTTCATTTAGAAGCATATGTATGTGTGTATATATAATATGAATATATATATCATTTACAAACTAGCTGTGTTATCAATGTTCATTTAGAAGCATATGTATGTGTGTATATATAATATGAATATATATATCATTTACAAACTAGCTGTGTTATCAATGTTCATTTAAAAGCATATGTATGTGTGTATATATATAATATGAATATATATCATTTACAAACTAGCTGTGTTATCAATGTTCATTTAGAAGCATATGTATGTGTGTATATATAATATGAATATATATCATTTACAAACTAGCTGTGTTATCAATGTTTATTTAGAAGCATATGTATGTGTGTATATATAATATGAATATATATATCATTTACAAACTAGCTGTGTTATCAATGTTCATTTAGAAGCATATATATGTGTGTATATATAATATGAATATATATCATTTACAAACTAGCTGTGTTATCAATGTTCATTTAAAAGCATATGTATGTGTGTATATATAATATGAATATATATATATATATATATATATATATATATATATATATATATATATATATATATATATATATATATATATATATATCTTTTACAAATCAGCGTTTAGATCAACAATATCATATGTGTTTGTTCCATATGGTTCAAGCTGTGACGGGCCATGGGTGTGACTGACTGGATGTCTCCTTGGCACGGTTGAAGGGGCGGGATTTGGACACTCTCCACGAGTGTGTCCTACGCATTGGCACCGAGTACATCTTCGTTGTATCGAACTTTCACCATGTGATGGACGTCGGTCGTTCTTTCTCGGTCTCCCAGCTCTGTTATTATCCATTAAAGGTGGATAGCATGGCGGAAGCGGGTCGGGTGGATACACCCATGCTGCAGGGGGTCCAGCTGGGTTTATTACCTCCACGTATGTTTTCCAGTAATATTCGGACGTGAAGAAAGGTACATCTAAGTCGCTGCAATCTGTACGACCCATATATCTTGCTGTAGCGATGGCATGGCCGCACGGTAACCCAGATTTATCCCATTCGCGACACGAACAAAAGTGGTCTTCCATATTCCCAATCGCGTGAATATAGTCATCATGCACCTCGTACTTCCCATACCCGATTGCTCTTACCGACCATGTCGCCGCACGACGCGCCCTGTACTGAACGATCTTCTCCGCCGTTGGTGTGAGTGCATTTTGCATCTCAGCTCCTTTTAGGCGTCGAATTTGGTACCACTCTTGTTGAAAGGCCCGAAAGTAGTCCATAAGATTAACAATCGGACATCTACGCGCAAAACGGGAGAGTGCATTCACAGACTCTGCACTATTCGAGGTCAGAATGTCATACCGTTGTCCAGGAAAATGGGCCGTGGACCACCTCTCCGGTCCAGCATCGTCAAAGACTTTGGCTGCTTCGTCGGCACTATATCGTAGCATATTCATGTACTTGTTAAACTCCCTATCCGTATATGCTCTGCATGCCGCCCAATAGACATCCTTGTAGGTGGTAATACGTTTGTCCTTGGATTTGGCGTTCATCTCCAAATGTCGACAGCATATGGCGTGAGGGGCGTTTGGGTACATGGCAGAGATTGCGGCACTTATGGAAGGAGCCCTGTCAGACATAAACACCAACCCTTGCGGGTCTCCGATAGCTTGTCTCAACATGGACATAAACCAAGTCCACTCGTCCCCGGTTTCAGACTTGCCTACGCCGAAAGCTACTGGAACGATGGAGTTATCCCCGTCCATGGCAACCGCCAGGAACATCATACCCAAGTAACGGCCCTTTAAATGGGTTGCGTCTATTATCAGGACACGACGTAGATTTGCCAGAAATGTGCGGATCTGCAAAAACATAGGTGGTTTTCCTTTGTAAATGTTATAGCTTATAATATGTAAACATATGACGTGTTAAAATACGTACCGCGGGTCCAAAGGCCACGAAACACATCTCAAACCGTCGACGTAAATCGGTCCGTAGCTGCGTGACAGTACCAGGGTTCTGCAGCTGCAAATTATATAAATATGTCGGGAGTCGTTCATACGATCCTCGAACGTGCCTCTCACCATAAACAGTGCATGGCATCGCGCACGCCAAGCTTGGTGGTAATCAATCGTGACGCCGAACTGCTGGTGAACATCGTGGACGATGTCCTTTGGACGCAATGACCTGCTAACATCAAGAAATTTGTTTTTCAGCATCGCACCCAAAGTCTTTTTGCCGGCTTGTTTGTGGTGAGGATTAAGTTGCGTCCTCGTACAAGTGTGTACGTCGTGCAACTTTTTAATCATTATCGCCCCTCCTTTTGGGACCCGTGTGAATCGCGTACAACCTCCACTCACACTTTTCTCTGGCACATTCAACTACGTATCTGCTTTTGTCAGATTTCCGCGCGTGACTTTGAAAACCCTCTTCCAAGAATTTGAGTCCGATCTGACTTGCCAAGAGATCCTTCGAATCGAATATCTGACCTGCTTTTAACCTTTCACTGCGAATATAAGGTGTAGGTTCGTAGGTTTGTGTCTGGGTATGGGAGTCTGGAAGAATATGGGGCATATCAAAAAAGTCATTTATCTGACTACATGATTTTCTACTAGGGGTATATTCTTCGTGATCATCACTATCGGTGTCTGATCTGTCTATTTCAGAATTACCCGTTCTGAAAACGTGGGTTTCGTCATCAGCAACTCCAGCAGTACGCCCTTCGTGTGGTTGTGGTGGTTGTTGTTGTTGCGTCTCCGGAATACAGTCGTTAAGACCATATGAATGATCTAAATGAACCGTTGGGGCGTCGGACGTCTGAAATTGAGAATCAGGCTGCTCTATTTGGAGGTCACCGTCGTCGTCGTTTTCGTCGGATACGGCGGGATACACAAAAAGTAATGGGGGCCTTTCTGAATCGAGTGCAAAGTGCAGAAAATTAGAGATATCCCCATCGTTGGATAAATCCACAAATGACTCATCGCCATTTTTAAACACTAACTTGCAAACAGCAGAAGGGCTGATTCCACATTTTTGCATGTATGCAAGAAATTTCTGATAAGTATAGTTTACTGGCAATTTTACACCATGCTTAGATTTATAAGCAAAATTCCACTCATTGTTATCTTGCTCCCATTCACCATCAAAACAGAAATACAGTTTAGCTTTTGCAACAGATGAACTCATTTTTTCAGTAGTATCTCAAACACAAAATATTGCAGAAAGAAATCAAGAAAGAAGTATGAAATCGGTGTGTGGATTATGGATTGCATTTTACATCTATTTATCAATGAAACAACCAACATTGATGACAACCAATCTCTCATTTCATCCACAAACTGGTATTCCAAAAACACTGATTTAACATTGATGAAAACAGGCAAATGAATTTCAACCACAAATCGGTCTTCAAAGTACAATAATTGTGGAAAAAAACAGTAAAAGCATGCAAGATTCGTCTAAGTACAGGGACCAAAAGTGTAAATTTCCAGGGACCAAAAATGAAAAAAATTGGTCCATCGCAAGCTGCGATCGCGGGCAGGGGCCAAATGTGCACCGCGGGGCATTTATGGCCAAAGTTCGTGCCACGTCAGCCCTATCCCGCGATCGCGGGCTCCATCGCGGGTATTTAGGGCATTTTGGTAAACTGAGAAATTTTTGTGGCATTTTGGTAACTGTTGGTCAAACTTTGGGTATTTTAATTAATTTCCCTTTTATTTTTTATACTTATCTTTTACTTTGAACATCTAATCTTGATTTATACGTTTTCATTCCTTTTTCTATAAAACATTTTAAAATGTTAATTAATAATTTATATATTTTTATTAAGCTATATGATGATTTTGAGAAATTTAGTAAGAACATATATACATCAAAAAATTTAATATAAAACCAAAATATTGCTTATAAAAAATGTATCCAAATAACAGACATGGATTAATAAGGCTTTACTTGGCGGGCTACTCCAATAATTACTTTTTTTCCAGGGTTCTTTCATAACATAAAGTCATCTAAACAACAGCTTTTAGCTTGCTTCTTGATTGTGGCGATCCCCTTATTCTGTTCTTGACTCGTACTAAAAAAACAATAATTATATCATTAATAATATTTTTGGTAAAAGAAAATGGTTTATAAAATGGTGTTTGCACCATATCATTTTTTGTTGAGATTGTTTTTTAGTTCAAGGAATATGATATTTTAAACCACATTTATAAAAAGAAAACAATACAAATATATCTATAGACGTTTAAATGATTTTATGAAGAAAGAAAAAAGAAACACTTATATGTCGCTATCTGTACTAAGAGCATCTCCAACAGCTTCTTTAAAATACAGAAAATTGTATTTTTGTTCTCTATATTGCTCCAATAACTTCTGTATATTGTTTTTTAAAATAGAGAAAACTCCAAGTTTAGAGAATTCTCTAAAACTTGCTAGATGGAGAGAAAATTATTTTTTTTATTCATTCTTACCAATAGGATTGAGTTATCATTATTTTATATAATTTCTTTTTAAAAATGTATTGAGATGATAAATTTAAATAATATTTTAGTAATATAATAGATGTTGAGTTCTCTAAAATAGAGAATCTGTTGGAGCTAAATATTATCCATTTTAGAGATTTTGACTTTTAAATCCCAATTTTAGAAAAATTATAAAGAATTTGTTAGAGATGCTCTAAATAGCTTAAAACGTATATGAATCCAAATAAATATATAGGTTCTAAAATATGCAATTACAAATTTTCTTGTTTTTTTCATTTATAATACTGATTTAATAAATTAAAATTTACAAAATACCTAATATACTTTTTAGAGTAATTTATTGAAATGCCCTAAGTTCACCACCCCTTTCATCCATTTGCCCTTTCTCTCTCTCAATTAACCAAAATACCCTGAAAATCCGTGGGCTAACCCGTGGCCCACAGATTTGTTTCAAAATGCTCATCCACGGATTCACATCCAACGGATTCACTGCGAATATAAGGTGTAGGTTCGTAGGTTTGTGTCTGGGTATGGGAGTCTGGAAGAATAGGGGGCATATCAAAAAAGTCATCTATCTGACTACATGATTTTCTACTAGGGGTCTGATCATCACTATCGGTGTCTGATCTGTCTATTTCAGAATTACCCGTTCTGAAAACGTGGGTTTCGTCATCAGCAACTCCAGCAGTACGCCCTTCGTGTGGTTGTGGTTGTTGTTGTTGCATCTCCGGAACCGTTGGGGCGTTGGACGCCTGAAATTGAGAATCAGGCTGCTCTATTTGGAGGTTTTCGTCGTCACCGTCGTCGTCGTTTTCGTCGGATACACCGGGATACACAAAAAGTAATGGAGAGCTTTCTGAATCGACTGCAAAGTGCAGAAAACCAGAGATATCCCCATCGTTGGATAAATCCACAAATGACCCATCACTATTTTTAAACACTAACTTGCAAACATCAGAAGGGTCGATTGCACATTTTTGCATGGCGTATGCAACAAACTTCTGATAAGAAAATTTTACTGGTAATTTTACACCATGCTTAGATTTATAAACAAAATTCCACTCATTGTTGTCTTCCACCCATTCACCATCGTAACAGAAAAATAGCTTAGCTTTTGCAACATATGAACTCATTTTTTCAGTAGTATCTCAAACACAAAATATTGCAGAAAGAAATTGTAATACCCCGGGTAAGTTCGTTAGTTAAAATCCCTTTTTCCGTTAAGAAAAGTTAACTTTAAAGTTGATGTTTAGGGTAAGTTTGGGTAAATATATAAGTTAAGGGTGTTTGGGGTTATTATTGAGAAGTTCAAGGACCAAAGTAGTAAATTAAGTTTGATATTATCTAATTGATATTCAGATATTATTTCACAACTCAGAAACAGCAGATATTTTAGTGTGTGTTAGTGTGTGTATTGAGAGAAAAGAAGAAAAGGAAGAAAAGAAAGTAATAGGACATCATTTGGTGTACTTGGAAGAGATTAAGGTATGTTTCCTTTGCAATTTATGTTTGTAATGGTTGGTGTAATAACTAGGTATTTTATTTATTTATTTTATAAGTCTTTAATTTTAATAATTTTTGGAATTAGAAGTTAAGGGATAAGTTTTATTTTATTTGGAAGTTTAGGGGTATTTATTGCCAAGTGAGATAAGTTTAGGGTTTGTTTGGTCTTTTATCCAAACCTCTTTAGCCAAAACCGACTTCCTATTTTAGTAAGGATAGGTGTCCATATTTCAATTAATAGAAAATATCCTAAGTGTTAGTGTGTGTAGTGTGTTCGGTTTAGAGAGAGAGAGAAGGAAATCGAGAGAGAGATTAAGGGAAAGAAGAAGGAGGAAATCCAGAGTTTGCTGCTGTAATTTAAGGACCAAACTGAAGTAAGCAAGGTAACAAATACATTCTTGTATGTGTTTTAATTTCTTAAAAGTGTTCTTGAGTTTGCTAGTTAAGTTTTTAGGTGGGTTTTGTTAAAAATGGATGTTTTGGGAAATCTAAGCTTAAGGTTAGGTTATGTTCATACTCTTAAACATATCTGCACCTTTACAGCAGCATGCATAGCTTAAAAGTACGATTTCTGGGTTTTTAGGATGAACAGTAATTTTTCAGGTTTTCGCAACAGTGGGTTGCGAGTTCTGAGGTTTTCGCAACAGTGGGTTGCGAGTTCTGAGGTTTTCGCAACAGTGGGTTGCGAGTTCTGAGGTTTTCGCAACAGTGGGTTGCGAGTTCTTTGGTTTTCGCAACAGTAGGTTGCGAAAAGTGAGGAATTCGCAAGCTGTGGGTTGCGAAAAGTGTTAAAATACAGATTTATTAATGAGGTGTATTCTTGTTAATTAACTATGTTGGTGCAAGTGTACCACATCTCTATATATTTTATATATTTATTTTGATGATTACAAACACACCACTTTATTGTTTATCTAACAATTTAATCCAAGTGTGCAGTTGTTGAAGAACACGAAGATTTAATCTGAAGGGTTCAAGACGGAAGTGTTTACGTCGTCATTATTGTTTATAACTAATAATGATAAACACCCTAAAATAATATACCACTTGGATATTTCTAAAAACCCAACAATTAATTTTAATAAGGTTTTGAGAAGATCCAGCAAGATTTGGGTGCTGTCCTGGAAGCTGACTTTTCCTGACGGCGGTATACCGTGGAGAATACCCGGTATACCGCGGGTACACTTTTGGCGGTATACCGCGGGTGTTCAGCCGGTATACCGCGGCAGTCCGTGTGCATCTCTGATTGGTTGAAGTGGCTTTTCCTGACGGCGGTATACCGCGAGTCCCATCCGGTATACCGCGGGTACATTATTCCTGTCAACTTTGCATGTAGCCGTTGGTGTGTCAGCACACTTTTCTGACGGCGGTATACCGCATGCATTTGGCGGTATACCGCGGCTGCACAATGCCGTTGGAGATGCTATGTATAAATGATGCTTGCTGGTAATGAAGACCAAAAAAAATAACACAACAGTAACAAGCAACAACAAAACAACCACACTCTCAGCTCTCTCATTTTATATATATATATTTTATAAAACACTTTTTATAAAATATCCAAGTGTGAGATATTATACAAGAGTGATTACCCATTGTGAGTTATACTCCTCTTGTAAGTATTTGAATAACGGGTGTGTGATCCTGTACATCTCAATAAGCTGAGGCTTAGAGAACCGTTTACTTTGCTCTGTATTTGGTTTGTATTCTACCGTAAAGAATACATTTATTGGATCGTGTCGGGAAGTGTCTCGGCTGCTGGTTTATCACAGTTGGTGGTAAATCAGTAAATCTCTGTGTCAAGTATCTCTATCCCTTATCTCTTTATTTATTCCGCTGTGCTTTATTATATTTATTTATATAAACTGTGTTGGACAACCTAAGGGGGGGGTAAGGTTGTATTTAAAATCTTTTTCTTTCAAAAAATTCTTTGAACAAATAAATACAGTACAAACAATACAGTAAAAATAAAGCAGAGTATAAACAAGTAAATATACAACAATTATATAAACAGATATAATTTAAATGCACAGCGGAAATGTAAAGAGATAAGGGAAAGAGAATACTTGACAACGAGATTTTTAAAGTGGTTCACCAAACACAAAGTTGGCTAGTCCACCTCGAGAAAATAACACTTCTCGGAGATCCAATACGAAACGTGTTCTTTACGGTAGAAACACAAACCTTAATACAACAAACGCGAATCACTCTACTTTGAGAGATTAAGGTGGATCACTCACTCTAATTCAAACACTTACAAGAGGGTATAAATTTTAATATGAATAATCACTCTTGAATAAGGTTTATCACTTGGATATTTTTAGAGAGTTTGATCACTTGAGTTGTGTTGCTGATTCAACTAATCGTGAGATTTTAATCTGCTATCAACTCAAGATTTCTTGCTCAAAAAATTAATTTATCAGTTTAAGTGATTTAGTGTGAGTAAGAAAGCAGCAGAATAATAATCAAATGCTGAGGGAGAACTTAATGCTGAAGTTGGTGTAGAGTTGAATGCTGCTGGAGGCTTGTATTTATACTGCATGAAAATCTGACTTGAGAATTTCGCGGTATACCGCCGAACCTTCGCGGTATACCTGCGTCAGAAAAAAGGTACTGCAGGGAGAAGGTCAACCTGCAAAACTCAACGGCATAATGTACCCGCGGTATACCGCGTTGCACATGGCGGTATACCGCCTGAAGAAATTTCCTGACAAAAGAAGCTTCTCATGCAGAACATTTGATGGGAAACAGTACCCGCGGTATACCGCGAATACCTTGGCGGTATACCGCCTAAAATTCTGTCCAATGAGAGCATGGCAACGCAGGTAACTTCGGCTGATCACAAACTTGCAACAGTAACAGTAGCAGACAGCATATATATATCAGAGATTTATATATAAAAGATATTATATATATATTTGATTCAAATATATTTATATAGATACGAAATATCCAAGTGATAAAATATTTTAGGGTGTTTATCATTTTAAAATAAAATGACGAAACTCTTCAGACTTGGATTCTTCAGATAAAAAAAAATTATCGAGATCATTTAAATATCTGCACACTCAGATAAAATATTAGATAACAAATAATGCGGTGTGTTTTGTAATCATCAAAATAAATATGGAGATGTGATTTTATGTGTACCAAAAATATATCACAATATTTAAAGCTGGGTACACTTGCACCAACAATCTCCCCCTTTTTGATGATGACAAACACAACGCTAAACACGAGAGCATACTCGGTTTCTCTCCCCCTTTTGTCGAAGCAAAAAGGGTTTAAGAAAATCGCTTATGCTCCTCCTCGAAAGATGCTCCCCCTCAAAATATGAAATATTTGAGAGTTAGTATTTATCAAGGGTTATACTCAAGCATGCCTAAACCAAGTCTTAATTTAAAGAACGCTTTCTTGTTTAGAGCTTTAGTGAAAATATCGGCCAAATTATCTTCCGAATCAACTTTTTCAAGCACGATTTTGCCTTTTTGAACATTATCTCGTAAAAAGTGATGTCTCAATTCAATATGTTTGGTACGAGAATGTAAAACGGGATTTTTACTTAAGTTTATGGCACTTGAGTTATCACACATAATTGGAATTTTGGTTAGGTGTACCTCAAAATCGGTAAGTGTGTGTTTCATCCATAGGACTTGAGCACATGCTCTTGCGGCGGCTACATATTCCGCTTCGGTGGTAGACAAAGCTACGGATTGTTGTTTCTTAGAGAACCAAGATACAAGTGAGAGACCTATAAAGGCACATACCCCACTAGTACTTTTTCGGTCAACAATAGATCCACCAAGATCGGAATCGGCGAAACATGTTACTTCTAACTCGGGTTTCTTTGCGTACCATAAGCCAAGATTAGTAGTACCTCGTAAATATCGAAAAATACGCTTGACAGCTTCATAGTGAGATTGTTTAGGTGAAGATTGAAAACGAGCACATAAACATACACTAAACATAATATCAGGTCTACTAGCAGTTAAATATAATAAACTACCAATCATACCACGATAAATCTTTTCATTAAAATCGTTTCCCTCCTCGTCACGAGATAATTGCAAATTTGTGGTCATTGGAGTTTCAACGGGTTTGACATTTTCAAAATTAAACTTTTTCAACATATCTTTACAATATTTAGATTGACTAATAAAAATACCAGTTTCACATTGTTTTATTTGCAATCCTAAGAAGTATTTTAACTCTCCCATCATGCTCATTTCAAACTCGCTTGTCATTTTCGCAGAAAATTCATTACACAGTTTTTCATTAGTGGAACCAAAAATAATATCATCAACATATACTTGCACAACCACAATATCATTTTGAACATATTTCACAAATAAAGTATTATCAATTTTACCCATAATATAACCACTAACAATTAAAAAAGTTTTTAATCTATCATACCACGCACGCGGA
Organism: Saussurea involucrata; assembly: GCA_033807775.1. Classification (NCBI taxonomy): domain Eukaryota; kingdom Viridiplantae; phylum Streptophyta; class Magnoliopsida; order Asterales; family Asteraceae; genus Saussurea; species Saussurea involucrata. Next base: position 7,645,963 of record CM066325.1, on the reverse strand, counting down.
GCCTGCTTTAAACCATAAAGCGCCTTTTTTAATTTATAAACATGTGTCGGGTTTTCAAAACTTTCAAAACCGGGAGGTTGAGAAACGTATACCTCCTCATTTATAATACCATTTAAGAAAGCACTTTTAACATCCATTTGAAATAATTTAAAATCTTTAGCATTTGCAAAAGCGAGAAGCATTCGAATAGACTCCAACCTTGCAACCGGTGCAAAGGTTTCGTCATAATCTATACCTTCTTGTTGACTGTACCCCTTGGCAACTAAACGTGCCTTGTTTCGTGTGACTCCACCGTTCTCGTCTACCTTGTTACGGAAGACCCATCTTGTGCCAATAATGGTTTGACTACTAGGGCTAGGCACTAAGTCCCATACATCATTCCTAGTAAATTGGTTTAACTCATCTTGCATGGCCAATATCCAATCCTCATCGCCTAAAGCTTCATTTATGGTTTTAGGTTCTATGGTTGAGATAAAGGCATGGAAAGCACAATGGGTAAGGATTTGTGATCTAGTTGTCCTTTGGTTTAGGTCACCTATAATTTGATCTACGGGATGTCCTCGAGCGGTTCTAAGGTTAGGATCATCTATACCTTGTGGAATAAAGCACGGAGGGGCATCACTAGATTCAATATTATTTGTGGAAGGTTGGGTACCTAAATCCAAGGTACTAAGTTGTTGGGCTAAGACATCTCCTTCACGGATATTATCATTTGCTAAGGGTGCACTCGGTTTGGGAGGACTTTCGTCAAAACTAACATTAAGGGATTCTTCCACTACCATGGTTTCCTTATTTAGGATTCTATAGGCTTTGCTATTCCAAGAGTAACCTAGGAAAACTCCCTCATAGGCTTTGGGGTCAAATTTGGTTAGGTAGGATTTGGTGTTTAAAATGAAACATTTACAACCAAAAACTTTTAGGTGAGCTAGGGAAGGTTTTCTACCTCGGTAAAGTTCATAGGGTGTCTTATTTAGGATACCTCTAATTAGGACACGGTTAAGCACATAGGTCGCGGTAGCAACGGCATCACACCAAAACTTTTGGGGAACTTGATGTTCGTTTAGCATAGTTCTACTCATTTCTTGCAACGTTCGATTTTTCCTTTCAACAACCCCGTTTGACTGAGGAGTTCGAGGAGCCGAAAAGTTATGAGTTATACCATGTTTATCACAAAAGGCACCAAATTGTACATCATTATCGAATTCTCGTCCATGGTCCGTACGTATGGAAACAATCGTACAACCTTGTTGGTTTTGAATTCGTTTTCCCAAAATTTTAAACTTTTCAAAAGCCTCATTTTTATGTCTCAAAAATAAAGTCCAAGTATAACGGGAATAATCATCCACAATAACCAAAGTATAAAAATTTCCTCCAAAACTTTGAATAGCCATCGGGCCAAAAAGATCCATATGTAAAAGTTCTAAAACTCTTTGAGTAGAAATAACATTTTTTGATTTATGAGAAACGTGATGTTGTTTGCCGACACGACAAGCATCACAAAAATGATTATCAAACTTTAATTTTGGCAGGTCACTCACAAGCTCCTTATTTTTTAAGTTTTGCATTAATCTTAGATTAGCGTGACCTAAACGCCTATGCCATAAAGTAGAAACATCATTAATAGAAGATAAGCATACATTATCAGATACAACAGTTTTACAAATATATAAATTTCCTTTTACAAAGCCATTTAAAAGAACTTTGCCATTTTTTATGATTTTGCACGAGTCTTCTTCGAAGACAACAGTTGTATTATTTTTACACAATTGGCGAACACTTAACAAATTAAAATGTAAATTATCAACATGATTAACATTTAGAAATTGAACATTATTGCAAGAGACTGTACCTCTACCAATTATATTTCCTTTGGAGTTTCCTCCAAAGATTACCTGTCCACCATCACATGACTTATATGATGAAAAGAGATTATTGTTTCCGGTCATGTGACGTGTGCAACCACTATCGAGTATCCAGTCCATATCAAGATCAATCTACAATAATGAAGATATAACTTTTATGGTCCCCATTTCTCGTGGGTCCTTGACAATTAGTTTCAAAAGTCAACCAACATACATATATATAATGTCAAACAGAATATATATATATATAATACATTACACAATATATAATACATCAAACCATATTAATAAATATATATAACACATTAAACAAACATAATATATATATATAAGAATTAAAAGAATTAAATAAAATGTATATATATATGTGCAGTACGTATGTATATATATATATGAATAGTATTATATATTACTTATATATATAACATATACAACAGAATATATTTAAACTATATATATATATATAACACATTTAAAACCATAAACGCATACCACCGGGATTATCATTACTAAACATTCCTTTTGGAATCCATTTATTTACCATTTTAATTTTGCGATTATATTTATCATATACATAAAAACAAGCATTTACATTCGCATTATTATTAGGTTTAGAATATTTATCATGGTACATGCGAGCATACGGTTTTCTCGTATTATAATTTACATTATTTATTTTACGCACATATGGAGGTTTTTGCACATATTGATTTCTTGTATTTACTTTAGGTGATTCATAAAATCTTTTGATGGGTATACAAGAACATTTATCAACACAAGTATTGGAACCAATGCCTTTTCTACATTTTATACGGTTAGGCATATTAAGCATGTTAAGAACCTTTTTATTACTACTTTCAAAAGCTTTAGCTAGCATGTTATCTTTTTCATATGAAGCACATTTAGCCTTTAAGCATGTAATCTCATTCTCAAGAATATCACATTTTGTACAAATAATATTTTCATGTGATTTTTTATTTAGGCATGCAATTTCTCTATTTAAAACATCACAAGATTTACAAAAATCTTTTTCTCCTAATTTAGTTTCTAATTTAGCAATTATATCCATATCATTTTCAGATTTTTGTTTAACATTTTTTATTTCCTTTTTACATGCATTTACAGTTTCTTTTAACATAGCATTCTCATCTTGGTAACGATTTGCAAGAGCGGCCATTTTATGAAACGATTCATATAGTTCTTCAAGATTATTTTCATTATCATTTTCATAATCACTATCGTAATCTGAGTAAGAAGATTTTACCTCGTCGTCGCTATCGGCCATAAGACAAATGGCTTGATAGTCATCTTCTTCTTCACTCTCGCTCCACGCGCCTCCAATGAAGGCTTTCTCCTTCTTCTTTTGGAATTTGTTCTTTTTCGGACATTCATTGGCGTAGTGGTCTTTGTCACCACATGAGTAGCAAAAGCCTCTCTTTGGCTTAGCTTTATCGTCTTCACTCGAGTCGCCATTTTTCTTAACTTTTTCGTCTCGTTTATGGAACTTACGACTTCGATTATCACCACCACGACGGTAGTTACCGTTTCTTTGAAATCTGCCATTGTTAGAAAATTTATTATTATTATTAAGAAATTTGGAAAAGTTTCTTACCAACATGGCGACTTCATCGAGAGTTTCGGAAGGATCTTTCGAGGAGCTAGCTTTCTCCTTTTTCTTCTCATCTTTTGGTGTTGAGACATTGAGAGCGATTGATTTCTTTTTAACTTGCTCCCGATCTTTGTTTCTTTTAAGTGCAATTTCATGCACTTTAAGATTACCGATTAAGTCATCTATCTTCATTATGGAGAGGTCACGGGAGTCTTCTAAGGATGTTATCTTTTGCATCCACTCCGAAGGAAGGGCTCGTAGGATTTTCCTTATATAGTCCTCGTTAGGATAAGTGCGATCCAAACCTTTCAAAGTAGTCACAATAAGGTTAAATCTTTTAAACATTGAGTCAATTGACTCATCTTGTTTCATTTCGAATAGTTCATAATCGTGAACTAAAATATTTACTTTACTAGATTTAACCTCCGTGTTTCCACGATGAGTATTATTTAAACTTTCCCATATTTGATTTGCAGTTTTATAAGTATATACTCTTTCGATTTCGTCAGTTGTTAAAGCAGCATATAATATATTCTTAGCTTCAAAGTTTAAACAAAAATGGGCTTCATCAGAAGTAGTCCAGTCATCTAGGGGTTTATCAATATAAACATCATCTTTCACAATGGTGGGTTTAAAATTCCCTTTTTCTATGATGTTCCAAATCTTTTGATTTTTGCCACGCACGTGACATTCAAATAGCTCGGCCCAAATGCCAAACTTTTCAGTATCTATCAAAGGAGGTTTTGAAAACACGATATTAGTTTGTTGAGCCATTTAGAAGAATAAGAGAAAAATATGCAGAATATTTTTTGAAAGACCTGCTCTGATACCAAATGTTGGACAACCTAAGGGGGGGGTAAGGTTGTATTTAAAATCTTTTTCTTTCAAAAAATTCTTTGAACAAATAAATACAGTACAAACAATACAGTAAAAATAAAGCAGAGTATAAACAAGTAAATATACAACAATTATATAAACAGATATAATTTAAATGCACAGCGGAAATGTAAAGAGATAAGGGAAAGAGAATACTTGACAACGAGATTTTTAAAGTGGTTCACCAAACACAAAGTTGGCTAGTCCACCTCGAGAAAATAACACTTCTCGGAGATCCAATACGAAACGTGTTCTTTACGGTAGAAACACAAACCTTAATACAACAAACGCGAATCACTCTACTTTGAGAGATTAAGGTGGATCACTCACTCTAATTCAAACACTTACAAGAGGGTATAAATTTTAATATGAATAATCACTCTTGAATAAGGTTTATCACTTGGATATTTTTAGAGAGTTTGATCACTTGAGTTGTGTTGCTGATTCAACTAATCGTGAGATTTTAATCTGCTATCAACTCAAGATTTCTTGCTCAAAAAATTAATTTATCAGTTTAAGTGATTTAGTGTGAGTAAGAAAGCAGCAGAATAATAATCAAATGCTGAGGGAGAACTTAATGCTGAAGTTGGTGTAGAGTTGAATGCTGCTGGAGGCTTGTATTTATACTGCATGAAAATCTGACTTGAGAATTTCGCGGTATACCGCCGAACCTTCGCGGTATACCTGCGTCAGAAAAAAGGTACTGCAGGGAGAAGGTCAACCTGCAAAACTCAACGGCATAATGTACCCGCGGTATACCGCGTTGCACATGGCGGTATACCGCCTGAAGAAATTTCCTGACAAAAGAAGCTTCTCATGCAGAACATTTGATGGGAAACAGTACCCGCGGTATACCGCGAATACCTTGGCGGTATACCGCCTAAAATTCTGTCCAATGAGAGCATGGCAACGCAGGTAACTTCGGCTGATCACAAACTTGCAACAGTAACAGTAGCAGACAGCATATATATATCAGAGATTTATATATAAAAGATATTATATATATATTTGATTCAAATATATTTATATAGATACGAAATATCCAAGTGATAAAATATTTTAGGGTGTTTATCATTTTAAAATAAAATGACGAAACTCTTCAGACTTGGATTCTTCAGATAAAAAAAAATTATCGAGATCATTTAAATATCTGCACACTCAGATAAAATATTAGATAACAAATAATGCGGTGTGTTTTGTAATCATCAAAATAAATATGGAGATGTGATTTTATGTGTACCAAAAATATATCACAATATTTAAAGCTGGGTACACTTGCACCAACAAACTGCTTTGCATTTATATTTATTTATATAATCTCTGTGCATTTAAATTATATCTGTTTATATAATTGTTGTATACTTATTTATTTATACTCTGCTTTATTTATTCTGTATTTATTTGTTAAAAGAATTTTTTGAAAGTAAAAGATTTAAAATACAACCTTACCCCCCCTAGGTTGTCTAACAAACTATTTCAGATAGTAAAATTCAAAGATAAAAGTGGGACTTGTTGAAGAGATTTTTGGAGAACTTTTGGAAAAGCATTCAGGTGAGTTTTATTTAAAAACGTTTTTCAACTAGAATACATATATATGTGATTTATATCTATATGAAATGGATATGTATGGATTGAGAATGTGATACATAATGTGATTATGTGTTTTTATTGAAATGTTTATATACATGATGGTATACTGTAATTATATGAGTATTCTGCGAGAATACGGGGCCGGGATCCGAGGTACGGACCGGTGTGTTGCCGGGTTCCGGTAAGCGGACAGGCGTGTTTACTGTAGATGTTGTACAGCAGATTAAATTGACTAGTTGGCTTGCAACCACTAGTTTGGCCAATTGTGGAGGAATAAGGGGGAATGAGTGGATACGAAACGCAAGTATTGGTTGGTATTTAATTACGTGTAATATATGTGTGTTTGTATAAAAAGGTTTTATTTAATTGGATTCTTGGCAAGTTTCAACTGACAGGGATTTTCTCACTGGACCATTAGGTCTAACCCTCATCATTTCTGTTTTAAAAATATGTATTCCAGGTTGAGGATCGTTCGTTAGCAAAGGGAAGAATTAATGTGTAAGGCGGGGGTTAATAGCTGACAAGGATTAGGAACTGAATATGTGTTATGTTGTATCGTTTCGAGACTGCTGGGACCGTACGTGATTTGTTTGGTAATTTCTTTTTATGAATGTAACGATGTGATGCAATATATGTTATTTGAAACATGTTTGGGAAACCGGGTTGTTACAGTTGGTATATGGTTTCTGTCGGATTAGATTCAATAGAATCGAACTGGTATGAATTTCTGTCGATTTCTGGGTAAAATAGGAAGAACCGACAGTGGTGTCCGGACACAATATGAATGTGTCCGGATAGTCCTGTTGATAGTGTCCGGATGGTTATGTCGATGGTGTCCGGATAACGTTTTAAGGTGTCCGGACGAGTGTTTATCCGGGTAAGTCTCTTTTCTTATGTTTTCCAGATGAGGTAAGATGTCGGGTGGTGTCCGGGTTACTTTGGTATCCGGATGTTGTCCGGATAGTTGTGGTGTCCGGAAACGTCAGGTTGTCCGGATTAGTCATGCTGTCCGGAAAGTTGTGTTGTCCGGATACTTTAGCTGTTTTGGTCACTTTTGAGGATTTGAGTTATCTAGAGTCCTTGGTCTTCTAGTATGTTTTATGTGATCAGTTGGTAAGGGGATATTTGTATTTAATCTATTTGCAGACTCTGTGGATTGGGATTGATAGACTGAATCTTTGGAAAAGGCTTGGAAGAGTTGTAATAAGCATTCAGGTGAGTTTTACTTTAAAACGTTTTCAACTGGAATATATATATATATATATAACTGTGTTTATATATATATATGAGATGGATATGTGTGGAATGGATATACGATCAAGGTGTGAATATTTTGTGTTTAAAATATAGTAAGATATTATATTTATTGGTGCATTACACTACACAAGTGCACAGTAGCCGGGTTCCGGTGAGCGGACCGGTGAGTAGTCGGGTTCAGGTGTGCGGACCGACGGGTAGCCGGGTTTCGGTGTGCGGACCGGTTGTTGATTTATTAGTTGGCTTGCTACCAACTAATATGGCCATTTGTGGAGGAATAAGGTGAATGAGATGTACACGATGCACGAGTCTGGATTGGTATTCAAATACGTGTGGTATGTTTATATTTTACGAAAGGATTACCAAAGGTTTATCTAAACTATTTTGATACAAAGGATTTACATAAAAGGTTTTATAATGATTTTGGAAAGGACCAGGATTAACTCACTAGACCCGTTTGGTCTAACCCTCATTTTGTTTTCAAAAATATGTTTTCCAGGTTGAGGATTGGCGAAGGAGAGGATAACGTGTAGGAAGCTTTTGATGGACATGGATTAGGAAGCTTAATGTATTTTGTAGTTTCGAGACCGAAGGGACCGTTTGTGGTTTATTATGTATCTTTTATTATGAATGTAATGAAGTTATGCAATGTATGTTATTTGTTGCATGTTTGGGGAACCGAGTCGTTACAGAAATCAAGAAAGAAGTATGAAATCGGTGTGTGGATTATGGATTGCATTTTACATCTATTTATGAATGAAACAACCAACATTGATGACAACCAATCTCTCATTTCATCCACAAACTGGTATTCCAAAAACACTGATTTAACATTGATTCAAACATGCAAATGAATTTCAACCACAAATTGGTCTTCAAAGTATAAAAATTGTGGGAAAAAACAGTAAAAGCATGCAAGATTCGTCCAAGTATAGGGGCTGAAAGTGTAATTTTTCAGGGACCAAAAGTGTAAAAATTAGGGTTTGAGTCTTCAAAAAAAAATTAGGGTTAACCCTGGGCCGACACGTGGCGGGTTAGCCCGCGATCGCGGGGGCACAACGCGGGCAGGGACCAAAACTGCCAACACGGGCATTCTTGAGGGGGGAAAGCTGGGCCGCGGGCATTCTTGAGGGACCAACGCGGGCTATTTGGGCGAAGTTTGGTGACACGTGGGCCTGGGGCCCGCGATCGCGGGCCCACCGCGGTTTTTTGTGGCATTTCGGTAAGATGGGAGAGTTTTGTGGCATTTCGGTAACATTGGGTCAAACTTGTGGCATTTTAATTAATTTCCCTAAAAAAATTAAGATTAAAATATAATGCATTGTCATCATATTAATTACTATTGAATTATTAAATATAGTTGTCATTTAACAATAATAAATATAGACATTTATATAGAACGATAATCAAATGAGAACCACAAATATGTTATAAACTCGTGAGAACCAATATAAAATTATTTTTTTAATCAAAACCTATTATTTAAGATATTGTTTCACGTATATTCGTGTTCACCTTGTGAAAAGATTACATGTGGAAAATGTTTTTTGATTCACCAAGTGAAATGAAAAATACATGTAAAAAATATTCACATGACGAAACAAAAGCATGTGAAACAATCATATTATGAAACAAATATATGTGAAACAAAATATCTTAAATACTAGCATTTGATGAAAAAATATCATGTGAAAAAATATTTTACATCAGTTCTCACAAATTTGTTACATAATTGTACTATACATGTATTAAATAAAATAATAAAATTAACCAGGGTCGGAATAGGGGTGGGTAATGTCAAACCCGCCTCGTTCTGCCCCCACTTCAGGTATGAAAACAAATCCTCCCCTCCACCTTTCTCGTTAAACGGGGGAATTCCCGTACGGGTACCTGTCCCAACGAGTAAAATTTTCATCTTTAATCAGTGATTAAATATTTAAAATAGAACTTAAAAGTGTTTTACAAGTTCATTTTAACCATGGGACTGTGATGTGTGTGTATGAATCTTGAGTGAAATGTGGATTTGGCCCTCGTTTTATGATTTCTTTGGTCATGTTCCTCATTCTATGTTTATTATGGATATGGTTTTTGTGGTATGCAATCTATTGTGACAAAGGTCCCTCACCACTAACACCGCAACTTTTGTTGGTTTTATATATATTTTAATTATACAAGTTGATTAAATATTAGTTCAAGAAATTGTATAGAAGAAGGATGAAACAGAATTAGGAAACACATTCCTGGAAAAGTCGTTATTTTGTTGAGGCTCGTGTTACACACGATTCCCTTAAACAGATTCGTCGTCTGTTCCCAGTGTACAACGGCATGAGCAGAAGTACAACATATTCGCCGTCGTTATTTTGCTGAGGCTCGTGTTACACGCGGGTACGTGTTGGAGTAAAACCATTCAAAGGAGCTTGTCAACTCCTCACACTTCTTTGGTTATAAACCATTGAAGGTTTACTTCTTCTTCCTATGTGGGACACATTCCTACACCCACTTGGTTTTTGCTAATTTCATCCAAGTACTCAACTTTGAGTATCGATATCTTATTCACATATACTCCGTTTTGGACACATTATATATCGTTTCGAAGCTGGAGAACACAAACCCACTAAGAGTTAATTATATATAATACATATATATGTATTTAAATGTGTCCAAAGTTTGTAAAAAACATATATTTTTACTAAATTTTTCAACAACTTTTAATGGTTAAGGGAATCTTCTGTAAGGGCATTATTGTGACTAAGGTCCCTCACCATTATTGTAAGAGAATGTTTGACTCTCATAATGAGATGATTAGAGCATCTCCAACAATTTCCTCATTTTGGAGAAAATGGAAAATATGAGGATTTTAGGTTGTTTTTTTTCTCCAACAGTTTTCCCAAAACTATTTCCAAAATGAAGAAAGTAGGAGAGAGAAAGAGTTTTTTTTTCCAAATATGAAGTTAACCCAAAAAATGATTACTTAGTGAGAGCACCAATAGAAATCTTTGAAAATAATATTTTAATAGATAAATACAATATTTTAACTTTATAATCATTGTTTTTTTCTTCAAAATGAAGAATCTGTTGAAGATGAAAGTAATTTTTTTAGGGTTTTGACTTTTGAAACTCCATTTTGATTTTTTTTTAGAAAAGCTGTTGGAGATGCTTTTAGATAAATTTGTAAAAGTGTAAAATATAGAAAGTAAACAAAAATAATAAATAAAACTCACTCCTTGTATGACACGTCTTTTAGAAACTTGGGGGAGGGGGTGTTTGGAAGAGTCTGAAATTTAAGAAGGTTAAATAGGTTTAAAGTTAATTATTATTTAAATTAGAATTTAATGACGTGTTAAATTGGTAGTGGAGGGACATGGGTGGTACAGGAAAACTAAGACAGCAGATTTTTTTCCTTTGTTGTGTGTTTGTGCAATGTTTATTTATTATAAATCAACAATGGAAAATTAACGTAAAAGCAATTTATAGAGTATTTTACCGTATTAATAGAGTTTAATAAATATGATGTAATTAATATTGTTTATCGGTTGTTTTATGTACTTCAAATGTGTTGTATGAATCCAACAATAAGTGGTTTTTAATAAAGTTGTTCACATGATTTAAATATACTAATATAGTATCAAGATAATTATATATATATATATATATATATATATATATATATATATATGTATGTGTGTGTGTGAGTTTAATCAAATGAGAATTCGGTAATTTGTGAGTTCCGTTAGATCCAATGTGAGTCACTCATTTTAATTAAATTATTTTACATTTTAATTAATGATTGAGATGATTTGGTAATTTTTGATCCGGTTATTATAACCGCCATCCATGATTTTGTTTCTATCTTTATCTCATAACACTAATTAACTTTATTAATTAAGCAAACCATGTCTCATTCTTTGCCGAAACCCGATGCCTCGTGGCTATCCAAACGTGTATCATCACATTGTGGATCTTAGGATATCACAATATATGTATACAATGTGTATATAACATATATCACAATGTATATATAATAGATATCACAGTCAGTATATATATTAATGGGTATATATAGAGAGAATGATCATAACTAATATAAGATACGTAAAACATATAAAATGTTATTTATTTAACATTTTAAGTCAAAATTGCTATAGTTATTAATTTCTCAATTTAACCTTTGATTTATTATTGAACTTGAATCTGACGGATTTCAAAAAATACTATTTATTTAATAACCTTTACTATATACTAAATCTTAGGGAAATTGACTCAAATAATCACAAGTGTATAACAAATTTGGTCTCTTAGTCATTTCTCTCTCCAGTTTTCAGGGCTGTTCCTAACATAGAAGAGGCTCTGTTCAAAAACCTAAATGTGAACCTATATTTTTTTTTTCTTATTATAGTGTTTATTAAATTCATACTTTCAAAGTGGAAGAACCTAATTATAGAGATTTACAAATTTATGGTGGCAACAACAAAACAATACCGAATAAATAAATTGACAACTTTAGCCATTAAAAAAATATTTAGAGAATGAAATCAAACATGGATACGAGGTTTTAATCGAATTATAAGGTTTTAATGAGAATTTTTTTATAAATAATAAAGAAAACAAATAATAAATATATACAAAAACAATTGAACATAAAGAAAGAGATAAGGAAGACATGGTTTAAGAAGCCTATAAAAACAGAATGAAAATAAATGAGCCAAGTTGATATTTTGGTTTAAATCAATAAATAAACAATTGAAAATTAAGTAATCTTCAAAAATTCATATAATTAGATAGAGATACGAAATTGTTATATAATTAAATTGTCTTTTTTTTTAATTCATAATTAAGTTACTTTGAAATTAAAAATAAAGGATTTCCATAACTTCAATATAGTTAGGTTTTGTTAAAAAGATTATATAAGAAAATCCCTTAAAAAATACTTTTTTGTACACAAGAAGATTTGAACCCGGGGTGAAAGGTAAAGAGATATAAGCGTTAACCAATTGAGCAAGGCGTCTACTTGATTAGTTTTGCGGATAATCTATTTTATATTCTAATGTATACATATAAAAAAATTAAAAATCTCTATGCGACGACACCTATAGAACACCCCAATGAACGGCCTTGCCAGTTTTATACAAATGTCACTATTTTTGCAATATATATGTTTGTAATTGCAGACCTAGCTCAAAAACAAAAAATATATATATATGAATTTAGATCAGATTCATGTTTTTTATTGTGTTTTTGAGTTGGGCCAACAATTACGGACTTATAGATTACGGAAGTAGTAATATTTTGGTAAAACTAGAAGAGAAATGACTACAAGACCGATTTTATTGGGTAAAATGACTATTTGAGTCAATGGGATGAGTTTGAGTGAGAAGTGTTAAATTTGGTGAGAATTGGTTATCAACCGTTGGATGAGAAATAGAAGAACATTAGAATGGGATGCACCGAGATAAGATGTATCAGATCAGTTCCCTTTTAAGCTGCAATTTATGGGAGAATATTTGATTTAAAATGATCAACGATTTAAAACTACTTCTCATATTTTTAACCAAAAATAACATTTCTCAAATGATCTCATGATTTAGTCAATTTTCCTTTTATATATATATATATATATATATATATATATAGAAATATAGAGGGAGGTTCAGGAGAAAACCTCAAATAAATGGAAAACTAAAAAACATTTTATCAACCGTTAGATTAGATAATCTGATGGATGTGATTAGACCGACGGTTACAACAATATTAATTAAATTAAAAAACCTCACCTCCTCTATTTTTTATTCGAAAAAAGACGAAAAATAAATAAAATCCGAACGAAATAAATTACACCAAATAAACGATCATATTTTTCTTGTTAATTCATCCATATTGATATATTTTTTCCTCCATATTTTCGTGATTTTTCAATTTTCCAGTTATTTAGGGTTTTCCCTTGAACATGACCCTATATATATATAATTTCCAGGAAAACTAAGACAGCAGAATTTTTTTCCTTGGTTGTGTGTTTGTGCAATGTTTATTTATTATAAATCAACAATGGAAAATTAACGTAAAAGCAATTTAGGGTTTTCCCTTGAACATGACTATATATATATATATATATATATATATATATATATATATAATTTTCAGCAAGTTATAATTGGAGAGAGGAAGTAAGTAAGGATCACGTGTGGTGCAGAGCAGGTTATGAGTTATTTTTTGGGGCGGTTAGCTGGCTGCCACCTTCTGCATCTCGATCTCAAATATCTACGTCTTTAATTCCACCCCATGCCTCCAATCTCCTACACACCATCCCATGTTTTTTCACTTCCATTCCAACTGATAGCCAATCAACGGCTCATATTTACCTCTATTCCCACGTGTACCACTCATACGTGCAAAAACATTTCTCCTAGTTGTCATACCATACTCTTCTTGTCGTTGACCAATTCATTTTTTCTTAATTTTTTGAAAGACAAACTTAATTTTATTAAGAGAAATTAAGTATAAAAAAGAAATATCCTGCTAACTGCGAGGTGCATTAAGCAGGAACGGGAAAAAACAAACAAAAAGTAAACACGAGCTAAGGATCAGCACTAATGCAAAGCCTCGGCTGACAGGGCCGAACCCAAGGGGCGCCTCAACCGATGAAAGAGAGGCAGGATGGATTCTCGATCCACAACTCCCACGAGATGTTTCCTTTATTGATTCGTCTCGACACCCAATCGAAAATTCTGACTTGTATCTCGGCCGAGTCGGCTTTCTTCTTGAATATTATGTTGTTACGGTGACTCCAAAGCAAGTAGCAAGTTGCGCGAATAGAGGCTTGCAAGATCTGGTTTAACCAAGGAGAGAAGGAAGGACCTCCTTGAAATTTTAGGATCTCGATCGTGGGTCGTCCAAAATCAACATCAATGTTCCACCAATTTCGAAATAGGACCCAAACCTTTCTTGCAATCGAGCAATTCACGAAGCAATGATCTGTCGTCTCAGAGTCTTCTTACATCTCGGGCAAAGGATCGTGTCCAAGTCAACTCCCCGATTATCAAGTGCAACTCTAACCGGGAGTCGACCGTGGATAACCCGCCAGGTAAAACGTTAATCTTCCTTGGAATACGCTTGTTCCAACTAGTACTTGGATTAGGCTTGTTGGTTGTGCGACACTTCTCTTTAAGCAAAGTCTTTAGTTTTTTTACCGTGAACTTCCCGTCTTCATCGAGGCACCACCACCAAGCATCCCTGCGATTTACAGACATCTGTGAATTTTGCAACAAGACAGATAGATTTTGTAAATCATTCAAGGCGCGACCCCTTGGGGCCCTAACCCAATCCCACTGCTCTAGAACCCAACACCCTCTATCTTTCACCTTAACCTCCTTATATTTTTCCAAGCTAAAAAGTCTTGGGAAAAGATCGCACAAACGATAACTTCCCATTCAGTTGTCTAGCCAAAATAAAGTGGATGACCCGTCCCCTACTTTTTTGACAAATGAGGTGGTAAAATCCACTACGTAAGAGTCTAGAGTCGAACCCAAGGATATGATGTTTCCCCACACACTTCCCTGACCCCTAGTGAAGGCTATCCTCTCCGAACCAAGCCCCCCATCACGACCGTAGATGCTGCGAATGAGATTGGTCCATATAGAATTATGATCAGAATTAAATCGACATCACCACTTTCTTAAAAGGGCACAATTCATAGCTTTAATACTTCCTATGTTTAAACCCTCCTACTCAAGAGAAGAGACGGTCGTGGACCATTTAATCCATGCCATCTTACCCCATCCGATCCCCCCCCAAAAAAAATATTCACGTCTCACTCTCTCGATGAGCTTTAAAACACTCGATGGGAGGCTTCCAAGGTTATTTCACCAACAATCAAATTATATTATCAAGGTTATGTTTCTTAATAGTTTAATTAGGATTGTTAGAGTTATTATCGTACATATGTAAAGTACAAGGGTCGTTCTGTAATTATCTGTAACTTATCTAGTATATATAGGTCTCTTATGTTTCATAATTAGGTTAATCAATCTCTTGTAATCGTTCTCTCAATATATGAAAAGCTGCTGAAACCTTCAGCCACATCTCTCTCGATTCTCTCATTCATTCATCGATTGATTCCTACATCGTTTCTAACATGGTATCAGAGCATTAGGTATGTCTCATCTATTCTTCTGATTGCTCGTCTTTCCTTTGCCTTTTCTCCCTTATTCGATTTCTGTTTCGTTTTGTCGTATCTCTAAACTCCGGAACATTGTTCTCAAACCCTGTTTTGTCGTATCGCTAAACTCCGGAACATTGTTCGTCAGACACCCTAATCCGAAATCGCTCAAACTCCGGATCATCACGATTCCGGATCCTGCTAAACTCCGGAACCTGTTTCCGGTTCTCTCGACTTTCCGGAACCTCACGAATTCCGGATCCCGCTGTTAAACTCCGGATCACTCATTACGGAACTCCAATTCCGATACGTATTTTCTTTCTCTAATTCTGGAACTTTAATTCCCATACCTGTTTTCTTTTATTTCCGGAACACACAACATCCGGTACCTGTTTCTGTTTGATTCCTCACTCCGGAACTTCAATCTTCCGGAACTTGTTTCAATTTATTTCCGGATCCTTAATTCCGGTTCCCACTTCCGGTATCATATTCCAGAAACTCCCAATTCCGGATCTCTCAACTTCCGGATCTTAATTCCGGTTTCGAATTCCGGAATTCTCATCTCCGGAACTCTCATTCCGGTTCTTCAGTTCCGTAACCCACATTCTGGATCATTTGGACGGGTCTTCAGTTCCAGTTCTCTAATCAATCTTAGTATTAGTCTGATGGCTCTCAATTCAAGTCACTCCAATCCTATCTCAGTTGTTCTCAATGGGAATAACTACATTCTGTGGCATCATCACATGTCTATTCTTCTCAAATCTCATGGGCTATATACCTATGTCACTGCACTTCTAAAATGCCTGTTCAAAACGAAAATGTGTTGGGTCTTCACAGATTTGAAATTGACTCAATTAAACCCTCTTAGGTACTTAGAATATTTTTGGATTCTTTTGTGTAACTTGTACTCTCATATCAATTGTTCGGTGAAGTCGAAGATCAACCGAAACCAAGTGCGAAGACTATCTCATTGCGGAAGTGAGAAAATCGGCAGCAACTTTCTACAAGTTACACCACCACCGATATGCTTGTGCTATCAGTGGACAAGCATCACCGAATTGAAGAAATTCGGTGAGAAGCTCAAGAAGACTTTCACCGATATGCTTTCAGAAATCGGTGGAAGTTCAAAAAGATTTCCACCGATATATGTTCAGAGATCGGTGGGAATTTGAGAAGACTGCATCGAAATATTCTACACTTCGGTGAAGGATCTCTCTTCTCTAAAGAAGTGAGATTTCAAATTGGTGCAGTTTCCAATACAGGAGGTCGGTAGCCTTATTCTCTGAAGACAAAAGAAAATATCATTTATTATGAGACAATATCCTATTGTCAGATAAAAGTGACAGTTTGTCATCTTATCTATTCTCAGATAAGGTCTTTTTCTGGTACGACTGTCCTCCTGGTTCTTTGGATAAGTTAAAAAGGAGATATCAGCTTTTCAGAAGTCAACCTCTACAATGAATGGAAGAGTGACAAGTGTTCCAAGCATTAAATGATGCATGGACTATAAATAGAGGTGAAGACTCTCCATGCAAATCACGCTTCTGAAGATTACTAAGTGCAAGCTCCTTTCTTACTGAAACTGCATCTTGTGTCTAAGTGTCCAATTTGTTCTAAGTGTTTTTCAGTTTACTTTGTGTTAGATTGTTAGAATAGTTTAACTGCTCTTTTCCGCAACAATCTTTTGTTTTCTATGTGTAATTCTTATTGAAAGATTTTCAATATATTGAATTAAAACTTGTGAAAAATCTAAGTATTGTATTCAACCCCCCCTTCTACAATACTTGTTGAGCCATTTTGGGACCAACAAAATGAAAGTGCGGCTGATTTTGCAAAACGCATGAATGATTGGGATATCATGAATGCTCGCATTCTGGGATTCATAAATGCTTCCACAACTGCTGAAATCAACCAACATTTTCTTGGGTATACAATGGCTAAAGGACTCTGGGATTTCCTCGCCAAAAGGTACACTTCTACAGGTCTATCACATCAGTATCAATTGTGGACTACTTTTCAAACCAAGAGGCAACTCCCTGATCAGTCCATTAACTCATACATCTCTGAGATGCAAGCTCTTAGAGATCACTTGAGCTTGGGTGCACCTCAAATCTTTGATGACACAGCTCGGCAGTTTACAGCCTATTTCAGTCAACTGCACTTTATCACTATACTGATGGGACTTACTGATCGTTTTGAGAATGTTCGAGCCTCGCTACTACACATGCACCCATTACCTACTCTTGAAGAGGCTATCACGGAACTACTCAGTGAAGAAACTCGCCTCCAACAGCGTCTTCCTCTGCCCTCAGATACTGTGCTCTATACTTCGAGCTCGGGAAAGCCAAAAGGTAAGTGGCATAACAATGATCAGTCTAAATATGCAGGAAAGGGGAACAATAGTGAATGCACGTTTTGTCACTCTATATCTCACCTTCTCCTCAACTGCCCAGTACGAAAATGTCGTTGGTGTGGGATCACACATCCACGACACTATGTGTCTGATTTCCCAAAGCATCTAAGGAACTCAGGTAATCAGAAACAACAACTCCGCACCCAATCTGTTGCTGGATCCATCACTCAGGATACCCCTACGCCTGCAACTCAGACATCACACAACAACAACTCATCGCCTGATTCTATGGAACTCATGCGCCGAAACCAAGAGCTTATGGAGCAACTCATGACAGGTTCTATGGGTATGAATTCTCAGTGCAATACCTCTGCATCAGGTACCCCTTGGCTATTTGACTATGGATGTTGTAATCACATGACACCTAAGGCTGACGGGTTTGTCTCTAAGCAAACCTCCAGAATGTTCTCATCAGTCCGTACTGCTGATGATACTCGTTTACCTGTATCCTTCAGTGGGACTGTATCTACCCCAATATACAATTACCTGATGTGCTACATATTCCTAACTTATCTCTGAGCCTGATTTCAATCACTCAGCTTATGGAAGTCGGTCTAATTGTTCTGTTTCATCCTTCTGGTTGTGTTGTGCAGGATCCAAAGACCAAGCAGATCCTTGGAGTAGGCCGTAAAGTTGGTCGGATGATTGAAGTGGTCTACCTCCGTGTTCCCTTACGTTCATCAAATTTTGTTGCTTCAGTTTCCAGTACTCCTTCATTTGAACTATGGCATGCGCGCCTAGGACATTTATCATTAGCTAGAATAAAAGTGTTAGCTAGTTCAGGATTGTTAGGAAACACTTCTTCTGAAAATGTTTCTTGTTTATCTTGTCAACTTGGCAAACATCATGCTTTACCTTTTCAAATTAATGAATTTAAATTTGCTTCTCCTTTTGATCTTATTCATTCTGATGTATGGGGACTAGCACCGCACCCATCCATGGGAGGTGCTCGATATTTTGTCATTTTTATCGATGATCACACACGTTTTACATGGATATATCTCATGAAACACCGCTCAGAGCTACCTCAAATATATATTACCTTTGCCCGTATGATTCTAACCCAGTTTTCCAAGCCCATAAAGATTCTTCGAGCAGATAATGCTATAGAATACAAGGAATCCTCTCTTCTCTCTTTTCTTCAATCCCAGGGTACTCTTTGTCAGTACTCCTGTCTTGGCACCTCTCCACAAAATGGTCGTGCAGAACGTAAACATCGTCACATCCTTGATACTGTCCGTACTCTATTAATCTCAGCCAAGTGTCCAGAACGTTTTTGGGGTGAAACTGCCTTCACGGCTGTCTACACCATCAATCGACACCCGACTCCCATCCTCAATCAAAAGTCCCCTTATGAAGTACTCCATGGGGTCTCCCCCGCATATGAACTCCTCAAAGTGTGGGGTTGTGCCTGCTTTGTTCAGCTGCAATCTCATGAACACACCAAACTCGAACCTCGTTCTCGATTATGCTGCTTTCTTGGCTATGGAATTTAACACAAAGGTTACCGTTGTTGGGATCCAGTCTCCAAGAGACTACGTATATCCCGTCATGTCACATTCTGGGAACATCTTCCCTTCTCAACGGTGTCCAAATTTCAGGAAACACCCACCCCCTCCACTTCCTTCTTCACTTATACATCTATCTCATTGGACTCACTCCAATTAGATCTCATACTCACCCCTCCATCTAGTCCACCTCCCTCCGTTGCACCTCAATCTGTGCCCTCTTCCGATTCACCCTCATCTGTGCCCGCTGATCATGATCAATTATCTGCACCACCTCCAAGGACTACTTCTGAGTCATCTGCTGAGTCTATGGATCCTAGCTCTTCTCAACCACAGGGTGTACGACGCTCAGATCGGGTAAGACAGGTTCCTTCTCACCTTCGTGATTATCATTGTTATGCTACATTGCTGTCCAACCATGAACCCACTTCCTTCAAGGAAGCTTCCTCTAACCCTGTTTGGCGGCAAGCTATGACTGAGGAACTTCAGGCCCTTGACAAAGCCAATACATGGGAGTTTGTACCTCTCCCACCGGGCAAGTCACCTATTGGTTCCAAATGGGTCTTCAAAATCAAAACAAAGTCGGATGGATCCATTGATCGATATAAAGCACGTCTTGTGGCAAAAGGCTTCAATCAAGAATATGGCATTGATTACGAGGAAACGTTTGCTCATGTGGCTCGGGTCACCTCGGTTCGTAGTCTTCTCGCCATAGCTGCCACCAAAAGATGGCCACTTTACCAGATGGATGTCAATAATGTCTTTCTAAATGGTGATCTCTCAGAGGAAGTGTACATGAGACCCCCTCCAGGTGTGATCTCTCTACAGGGTCATGTATGCCGACTTCGAAAAGCCCTCTATGGTCTCAAATAATCTCCTCGTGCTTGGTTTGAAAATTTTAGCACTACTGTCATTTCATTGGGGTTTTCTCCGAGTAATTATGATTCTGGCATGTTTACTCGGACCACTGATGCAGGTACTATCTTACTCCTATTGTATGTTGATGATATGATCATTACCGGCAGTGACTCTACAGGTATCACCCATATCAAACATTCTCTCAGCTCATGCTTTGAGATGAAAGATCTTGGTACGCTACACTACTTCCTTGGTCTTGAAGTTCTATCAGACTCTTCCGACATCTATCTCTGTCAAGCCAAGTACATTTCAGATATGTTGTCCAAAGCTGGGATTACAGACAACAAAGTTGCATCTACACCCATTGAGCAAAATCTGCATCTTGCTCCCAATGCCGGAACCCCTCTGCGGGACCCTACACGGTACCGTCAACTAGTTGGATCTCTGGTCTACCTGACTGTTACTCGATCGGATCTTGCATATAGTCAGCCAGTTCATGTCTGCTCCGTGCTCCGATCACTATGCCGCGATTCTTCGTATCCTCCGGTACCTCAAAGGGACAATGTTTCATGGGCTTCACTTCTCATCCACATCGTCTTTAACGCTCCGTGCATTCTATGATGCTGACTGGGATGGAGACATAACAGACCGTCGTTCGACCACCGGATATTGTTTCTTCCTTGGGGACTCTCTTAGCTGCCACTACGCAAGAAACAATCTCTGACAGCTCGGTCTAGTACTGAAGCTGAGTATCGAGCCTTAGCTGCCACTACGCAAGAACTTGTATGGCTACGCTGGTTACTATCTGATATGGGTGTTCATCGGATTTCTCCAACACCATTGTGGTGTGATGACAACAGTGCTATTCAGATTGCTCACAATGATGTCTTTCATGAGCGTACGAAGCACATCGAGATTGACTGTCATTTCACTCGTCAACATGTTCTTCGCAAGACGGTTCAACTTCTTCCAATCTCAACCATTGATCAAACAGCAGACATCTTCACCAAAACTCATTTTCCAGGGCGTTTTCGGGATCTTGTTTCCAAACTCAATTTAGCTCATTCTTCCCCTACTGTAGTTTGAGGGGGGGGGGGGTGTTAGAGTTATTATCGTACATATGTAAAGTACAAGGGTCGTTCTGTAATTATCTGTAACTTATCTAGGATATATAGGTCTCTTATGTTTCATAATTAGGTTAATCAATCTCTTGTAATCGTTCTCTCAATATATGAAAAGCTGCTGAAACCTTCAGCCACATCTCTCTCGATTCTCTCATTCATTCATCGATTGATTCCTACATCGTTTCTAACAAGGACTAAAGCTTAGAGCATTTTCAATAGAGATTTTATAAGAATATCTTTTTTGTATTTTCTGATGTCACATTATTTTCAATTATTTAATTAAAAATCCACATAAGAGTTCATAATATAGTTTATATAAGAACTTCATTTTTGTTGGTGTTTATGCATTTGTCAACATCAATAATTATAATATATTTATAAATAAATAAAAATAAATATCAAATATTTAATTTAAATACCAATAAGAATGAGGAAGTTGTCAATTCATATAAACTTAATAGTAAGAACCAAAATTTTTAAACAAGAACTCTCCACAATGATAGTTTCTACATGTTATCTATTTTTTCCTTATAAAAACATTACATTAGAGATGCTCTTATTCAATCAGTTATAAATAGTTGTTAGTAGTGATTTAATAATATAAAAAGTGATTTATTTTACATGCGTCTAGAGGAGATATTTATATATAAAACCATTTTCTTTTTCCAAATATACCCTTCCAATTGAAAAACATACTCTTGTCCATTTATGAAAAAGCTCTTTTAAACAAAACTCATCCAATATATTAAACCAACCAAACATTCCCAAATATGGTGTATTTATTTAATTGGTTTTCACATCTCAATTTCGTTTACTATAAAATATATTTTAATTGTATGTATATTGTCTTTAAGTACGTCCGTCCGTTCGTCTCAAAAACATCATCTGAACCTTGTTAAATTTCTTTATGTTAAGGCATTTTAGTTATTTTATTTAATTTTAATAAATCCATTTTATAGTATATATATATATACTTGAGATAGACCAAACTATTTTCATGAGACCCGTGAGACCACAAAAATAACAGATGTCGTTTGGTTTGCAGAATGTTTTTTGATGAAATGGAATCTGTCAAAGGAATTTGACTTTGAAGGAATTGAAATGGAATGTTGTCAGGTTTGACCACATGTTTGGTTGGTAGACATTGGAATAGAATATATTAAGGAATTGCAATATGTTTGTTTGGTTCACAGAATGTAGCTTTGGAACTGGAATGAAATATTGATAAATGAACAAAATACTCTTTTTTAAATTTTTATGAAACGAAAAATACTTTAAAAAATAAAATAAGAGATAAAATAAATAAATAAATAAGAGATAAAAAAATTAAATATATAATAAAAAAATGGATAAACAAAATAAAATAATTAAAATAAACAAATAAATAAAATATTAAATATTTGAAAAAAAAAAAGTATACCTCCAGAAAATATTCAATTAAATAAGAAAATAAAAATATTAAATTAAACTAATTAAATTATATTTGGGTTAAATGGTATATTGGAGATTATGAAAATGCAAGATTTCATTCCATCAAAATCCCAAGGTATTGTGAAAGAATGTTAAATTCCTTTATCCATGGAATTTGTTGGAATTCAAAGATTTCATTCATCAAAAAGATTGAACTAAACAAGGGAATAGAATATGGTCAATGAAATTTAACATTTCAATTCCATCATATTCCATCATATTCTGTGAACCAAATGCCACCTAAACCTTCACAACAAATAACTGTGAATGTATTGTGTAGCTAAACCTTCACACGTACCTTCACAATGAATTGTTGTGAAGTTTTACTGTTATTTTTTGGTTTCACGGTCTCACAAAAACAGGATGGTCTCATGTGAACCTAACCCTATATATATATATATAGAGAGAGAGAGAGAGAGAGAGAGAGAGAGAGAGTCCATCTTTTGTTAACCAGTCATTTATGTTAACCGTGTTAACTTTTTTGGACCAATAGAAATTAAGAGAAATTTACTGGTTTGAATATATAGAGGACGAATTTTGTAGGGGTATTTTAGGATTTTCGGAATTTTAATTTATTAATGTTTATTTACTTTTCTAATTTCATGCACCAGATAATTATGGTAGTTATTAATGATAATATTCATCTTCCTAAAATCACTATTCTTGTTCGTATGATTATCTCAAATTCATGATTTCTTCATCTAAAACCTAGGATTCTTGTGCGATTTTACAACATTTTCACGTTTTTTTATGCAATCGATTATGAATTCCATTGAAGATGAACGTGTTGCCGCTACTTTTCCTTCTTCAAATGTCGATCTACAATGATTTTGCAGAAGAAACTGAAAATCAAACTTTGATGAATGATAGAATTCATCATGTTCATGATGTTTTTACCTAGACAAGTGCAGATTTGCAGTCATGTGGGATTGAAGATGTTTATTTTCAGTTTGTAGATGATTGTAACCGGCCATCATGCAGTAACGTCGTTAAGATGTTGAATGGTGAAGTTTATGTAGGTTCGTTTTTGCTATTTTAATTCGAATTATGGGTTTTGTTAGGTGTTTTTTGAGTTAGGGTTTCTTGTTTTATTGTTTGTTTTAATGTTCGTTTTTGTTAATTATGATGTGCAGTATAATGATGAAGTGATGTTGAATAGTGTTTGAATTGTGAAGTTTTGAATGGTACATTTTTGGAATAATAATTCAAATTATTGTTTTTGTTATTCACAATCTATTTGTTTTGGTGGTATACATTTTTCGTGAAGATGATATCTGATTTAGGGTTTGTTTTGGCCGTATACAGTTCTCAAAGATGATTTTTTTTATTTCATATATGAACATTAACAAAAGTGCATATATGTACATATAAATAAGGTCCATCTTACATATCAAAAGAAGGTCATACATATATGCACATCTTACACATATGGTCATCAAATTACAATTTCATATATGCACATAAAGAAAAGTATATGCACATATAAACCATTTCCATCTTACACATAAAAATAAATGCATATATGCACATCTTACACATATGATCGTCAACTTACAATTGCATATATGCATATTAAGGGTGCGTTTGGTACACTAGACAGGACATGACAGAATAGAACAGAGATCATTGTCCCATGTTTGGCAGGACTTTTACGCGGAACAAACAGGAACAGAGTGGAACAAGCTGGAACAGGCATGTTCCACCCCCACCCCATTAACAAGCCGGAACAAAGTGGAACAGACTTATGTTTTACCAGTATAACCTCAAAATAAAATCAAATTCTCTTCTAAAACATCAAATACAAGTTATATTTTATATTTTATTCATTCTTTAAATTTTATTTATTTGTATTTTGTCTAATGTTATCTATTATGTTCTGTCCAGTTCTGTCTACCAAACGTTGAACAACTGTTCTGTCCTGTTCTGTTTTGTCATGTCCCATCCTGTTCTATTCTATCTGCGTACCAAACGCACCCTAAAAGAGTGCATATATGCACATATAAACCAGGTTCATATTACACATCAAAGTTGTAATATGAATCAGGCTCAAAAGAGCGCATATATGCACATATAAACTAGGTTCATATAAACAAAGTTGATTTTGAAAACAAAAAATGACTAATTTTGGATAATCTCATATTCTAAAAATAAAACTGATTTTGAATAATAAAATTGGCTAATTTTAGATTATGAAACACAGTTTTGGAAGTGCCATGAAACAAGGGTGGTTTTCTTTCCTATTAATTAGTCTTTTCTATCAATTGACGTTTTTACCCTTGTGCGTATATGAAGATCATATACTTAACCGTTCACCATTTAAAAATTAAAAAAAAAAACTGTTTTAACACCCTCGAAGAAAGCAACAACAATGGTAGCGATTCATTATCTCCATCAGCTTCTCCAAAATAGAGAAAATTGGGATATATGACTTTGGACAATTTTTTGTTCCAACACAACTTTTTCCAAAATGGAAAAAATAGAAAAGAAATTGCAAATTTCTCCAAATTTGAAGAACTCTCCAAAAATGATTTTCATGAGATAGATTATATTTTATTATATTCCACCGATGAGAAATTTTGAAATGAAATAGCCGGAGGATGAAAATCAAAACCACTTGCAAACGTTAAGGATATATTTGTAATTTGTAATAAACAAAATCCAAAGTTCCAAAAACTAATGAACAATCTTGTTCATAATCATCGATCATACTATAATAACTAATTTGGGCAAAAAATTTATTACCAGCAACTCTAATCGGCCACACATGGTGACATGGAAGCCGCCTCTAATGACACCAACGCGAGGGAACATTTTTTTGGCAAACTCAGCAACCGAGACTAGCGGAGGACTGGGATTGAATCCATGACCTGTTATGTATTTGAGCAAAGTCGCTCCACCCCTTTACCAGCCGGTAAAGGAGCTACATGCTACAGGCACTACACTAACCAATTAGGCCAAATGTTCGAGCTCATCGATCACACTTCTTGTTATGATCAATACGACCGATTCAGGGTTTTGGATGATGGGCACGGCCAGGGGTGTTAATGAGCCGAATCGAGTTGCAAGTTATTAGAGCTCGACTCAAGCTCGAATAACTTCCTCACCGTAGAGCTCGAGCTCGAATATTTTTTCAATGTTCCAGCTCGATACTCGTTTACGGGTTCGAACTCGAGATCGATTAGCCCGCTTTTTGGCTGGACCTCAATAATTTTTAAACTTTAATTATATAATTCATGAACATATGAACATGTTTGACTCGAAAACGTGTATGCCCGGCTTGAGTCTAAAAAATCGAGTTTTCGGACCAATCAGGTCTAACATTGATGTTATGAAGCTCGACTCGTTAAGCTAAAAGAGTTTTAGTGTGTGTTCGAGATCGACTTGAGCTCAAGTAGCTCATTAAAAGCTCGATACTCGTTTACGGGTTCGAACTCGAGATCGATTAGCTCGCTTTTTGGCTGGACCTCAATAATTTTTAAACTTTAATTATATAATTCATGAACATATGAACATGTTTGACTCGAAAACGTGTATGCCCGGCTTGAGTCTAAAAAATCGAGTTTTCGGACCAATCAGGTCTAACATTGATGTTATGAAGCTCGACTCGTTAAGCTAAAAGAGTTTTAGTGTGTGTTCGAGATCGACTTGAGCTCAAGTAGCTCATTAAAAGCTCGACTCGATCACATCACCAGGTCGAACATTGATGTTATGAAGCTCGACTCGTTAAGCTAAAAGAGGTGTGTGTTCGAGATCGACTTAAGCTCAAGTAGCTAATCAAAAGCTCGACTCGATCACATCACCAGGCACGGGACGGGTCCAAGGACCAGGTGCAAGTAACCGAGATGATATTTTTTTTGGATTTAAGGTAGAAGTTTAGCAAAGTGTTCAAATTTTTTCCTCCATAAGATGGTTACATATTCTTTTCTATACACAAACCAACCAATCCTCCATTTCAAACAACAGGAACCTGATTATTATTACCTTTGATTCTGGCAGGAGACGAAACATGTCGTGCAAGCGGAAATTTCGATTTCGAAATCTTCGAGTTACCTTCTCGTGGGTACGGATAAGCCGACGCTAGTTCCCTCACACGACACAAGATCGACTTTGGTAATGGCCGCCACGGCTGGCTCCGTTTTTGCTCTTCCTACAATTACACCAACCCTTTTAGTCATGCGACACTAAACAAAATTACGAACGAAAAGAGAAGAAAAATGAAATCAAAACCTCTATCCTGCTGGTTCCGTTTAGTGCACGACTCGCTTTCAAAAGATTTCGCCATTTGTCCTGTGGAAAATATAACATTTGTTCATAACGGAAACTCGTATACGTAAAGATATATATATATATATATATATATATATACTGGATGATGAAAGATATACCTTCAAATCTACAGGCGTTCGATGAACCGATGTCGAAAAAAGCAATTTCTTTATATGAGTCCATTTCCCTACCCCGAAATGAGCGACACCATCGATCAATTTCTTTACTTCCGAAACACTCCACACCCGATGATGCTTCCGCGGATTTCCACCCGATTCAGATTTCATCATCGTCTCAGAATCATCATCGCTTGAATAACTCTCCATCCGATGTTCAATCTGCAAAACGACATTTTATATTTTTCAGGCTACGAGACTCCCAAAATTCCATATTTTATAATATTTTCAAAATCTTTACCGTAGGCGGTGAATTGTTTTTCCGACATTCCGTTGGCCCTTGAGAAATAAACGGTACTTGAATAGCTTTCCCGAACGAGATTTCGGAAGTCGGCAACTTTTCTTTAGGCTCCATCTCGTTTTGAATCTTGGGGCGTCGAATTTTCGATATTTTAACTTTCGACACCGAAGAAGCCTCTCGTCTCTTCTTACAGTTCCTTAGATTTAGAATGGATGACTCATCGATGTATCTCTTCGTCGGTTTTCGCGATCTTTTGTGCGTGACTGAGCCAACACTACCGTGAGGATCTTGATCAGGTACATCTCGACAAATAGTGCCTACGTCCATTTCGTTTTTTGAAAAAAGAGGTGATGAATTATCTTCCTTATTTTCTTCGTATAAGAAGGATTTTGAGAAATCTCCGAACTTATCTACAGTTTTCGATTCAGATGATGATCCAAAAATGCAGTTGCAGTTATAAGAATGGTGCAGGTCACATGTTGTCTTGCCGATGAAGTAACTCTGGCATTTGGATCCTCGAATGTTTTCCGTCAATGAATTTCGTATTCCGTAACTGCCCTTGTCGTGAAACAACGGAAACCGGCTTTCAGAACTACAGTTTCCGACTTGCAAATCTTCATTGGAACCGTAGTCTATACAGGATCCATGCTCAACGTATCCGATATCTATAGTAAGCACAAATAAATAAATAAATAAATCGGTAGTAACGTAATGTGAAACGGGTATATTTAGAAAAATAAAAAGGACGATCAGAAGAAGCACCTAAGAGATAATCATCGCAAGCGGAAACACCGTTGGCTGCTAAAAGATTTTCGACTCCAACTTCATGTGGCAAAACATCAAGTGCCTAAAAAAAAGCTATTTCAGGGTTTTAATTTGACATGGATAGTTTAGTAATTTACCAATAATGAAACACACATTATCGTGGTTAACAAACAAGAAGTAAAATAACCGATACAAGAAACACGAAATGCCTTATTAACATGAGATGGAGGAGAAGACATACGTTAAGCTTTGTCGTATCTACACATTCCGCGTTTAAGCTTGAATCCGGGACACCTTTATAAGAGGTCAAAAGTAACTTCAGTCAAACGTTAGAAAAAGTACCGTGTACCAACGAAGTTTGCATACCATTTCAGTTGCAAAAATTCAGTTGGTTGGTTTGGATCGTATGAATTTGATACCACTAGCTCTAAGAAAATGATAAACAATTAATCCGCAATAAATAGAGTCAGGCAAAATACCTAATCTGTAAGCAGCATCTTCGGTTTTTATGCATTTCGCGTGAATATCTTCATCGAAACACCATACACCACTTACTGAAACTTGGTCAGACCGTGGTTCGACAAGCAGACAATCAACAATCGCTTCTTCCTCCAAAGAATGGTATAAAGATTCTTCTTCGACCTATAAAACATTTGACTATAAGAAAGGAAGGTATTGATATTTTTTCATAAAATCATCTTTGGTCTGTTGGTTAGTTTCTTGTTGTGTGGGAATTTTTTTAGAAACATAAAAACCTGGAATTAAAAACTAAAAATATAATAATAACAGAATTTGAACCCGCATCGGGAATGTGAGAAAAGCCGTGCAAACCAACTCTCAAAATATATAGGGTTGCACCCAGCAAAATAACACGGTGACACTTTTCACTACCCTAATTTTTTTACACTACCACGGAGGAACGGAGTGGTGGCCCATGCCACCGTATGCACCATAGTGGGTCCGCCCCTAACCTGACTAGTGCGAGTTGGGTTGGTCGGGTTGTAACATCATTGCAGCAATGCAACATACTTAAACAATCATTAGTCACTACTACCGGTTAATAACCATTTATGCTTCGGATTGATTTGATCAGGTTTTTGTGCACCCCTATTTCCAATGTTTTAGGGGACACACTTTCGCAACCTCAACACATTAAGAATTATATCAAAAGCTAGACCTCATATAATCATATTTACATATTTGTAGCAAGAAACTCCAACATTTGACAACATTTTATGACATTTCAAAAAGAAATTAATGGTCTGAAATTACAAGTTAAAGACAGGTTCTCAAGAGTCTGTCATCATCATCAAAAGGTCTGTTATCTTTTGACCTTAATTCTAATTTCTACCTCAAGAGTCAAGATTATGCAAAACAATCAAGACTAAAATTCCCAATAAAAAAACCCATTTAGAAAAACATCTTCAAATGCCCACTAAAGCATCAAACACAACTCCATTACCAAAACCCTCGTGCTAAATTCTCAAAAATCATAAACACAGCATCAAGATTTCAAGAATCGCAAGCCATAAAATCAACAGTAAATCAGCAGTAAATACACAAAAATGCGAATCATATAAAAACCCCACATAGTAAAACGAGTAAAAATAGGAATTAAACACAGCTCCATTGGCGAAACCCTGAAATTAAATCGAGTGATAATGCAAGTTAAGAAAAACCAACCTGATTCATCAGTACGATCAAGGGGATGATGAACTTAGTGTACTGAAAAGAAAAGCCCCAATTGAACGAATTCCTTCATGGAATTCGGAGTTGAAATTTGGGGGAAAGAATGCGGCAACAGAAATGAAATGAAATGGAAAAGAAAAAAAAAACACAGAGGATAATCGGGAAAAGGGGGGAGTTTATTATTGGTCGGAATCGAAATGTTTTGTAGGAAATCAGAATGGAATTTGTGTTTGGAATCCGGCCGTGGCGACGCGTGTGGGAATCAAACGGACAGTGACCACCGTTTGCTCTCCACATCGCTTAATTAAACATCGATTATGACAGCTGTCAGTTGGTCCCACCTTCTTTAACTTTTTTTCTTAATTTAATCAAATAAAACAACACATATGTTAATAAAGTATCGAGTAAATTGTAATTTTGGTCCCTGTGGTATGTTGTTTTTCTCACTTTTGGTTCTTACAAAAATTTTATTGCAAGAATAACCCTGTGGTATGCAAAAGTGCTCGGTTTTGGTCCCTAAGACTAACAGTCGTTAACTGCAGTTGTTAAATGCCTCCCATGTGCCTTGCACGTGAGGGTAAAATGGTCATTTACCCCAAACTTCTTTTTAACCCTATAAAACTTCCTCCTCTCTCTTTCTACCATCGAACACCCACCTCCTCTCTCTCTCTCTCTCTTTCTACCACCGACCATCTTTATCCTTCGTTCTCTTTCCTTTCAATCTTCCTTTTCCCCATCTTTTAACCCTATAACCACCGGGTGGACTCCTCGATACCACCGTTCTCGCTGACGGAAGTAGCGTCACCGCTCTAGGACAACAGAGTTGTAGGACTAACCCTAGTAGCCGCCGATTTCTTAGCAACAAAAGGAAGTAACACCATCGGTGGTCTAGAACGGTGTTGGTGGATGGTCCAAGCTAGCGGAGGATATGGTTGACGGAGTATGAGAAGGAGGTGAACGACCAAGTGGTCCTCATCGATGGCAGGTTTCACCCAGTTATCGTCGTCAGTAGTCATGGTGATGGCACAAAGACGATCGATCTGGTTTTTTGTTTTGGTTCATCAATCTGGAACCATCAGGACTAGTTTTTTGTTTTTAGATTTAGGGTTTTTGATTTAGATGAGTACTTTAGTGTGATGATTTTTTTTAACAAATATGTAAATTCTTGATATTCTTGAACTTGGTTGATCTTCTTAAAGATGTTAGTTTAAATATTCTTGATGTTAATGTTAATGTTGTTGAGTTTGATTTTATCTTGATTTTTTATGGTTGATCTTCTCTCCTGTGGATTACGGTGGCCGGAGATGGGGTTTAACCGGAGAAGATGACTGAGATGAGTTTGATATCATCATTTGATTTTTGGGTTTTTAGTGAAAAATAAAAAAGTAAGCAAAAAGACCAATATGCCCTCATGTGCAAGGCACATGGGGGCTTTTAACAGCTGCACATTAACAGACGTTAGTCTCAGGGACCAAAATCGATCATTTTTGCATACCACAAGGTTTTTCTTGCAATAAAAATTTTGTAGGGACTAAAAGTGAGAAAAACAACAAACCACAGGGACCAAAATTGTAATTTACTCTAAAGTATTTGATTAATATAAGAGTAAATTGCATTTTTGGTATTTGTGGTTATATGATTTATTTGAAAGAAGTACCTGAACTTCAATAAATCAAAGATTGGTCCCTGAGTTATACGATTTTGCTCCAAATGTAGTCCCTGGTCACTAACCCCGTCTATTTGGTCCATTAGTGCCAGGGGTAATTTCGTCCATATAACCACAAGTACTCTTTTCAAAGAAATCATATAATCACAGGTACCAAAAATGCAATTTACTCGGAAATTTATTAAAATGCATCAAGTTCAAAATTAAGTTACCAAAATGCCCCAAATCTCTTTGATTTTGCAAAAATGCCCCGTTTTCCCGCGATTGGGCCCGCGATCGCGGACCCGGACAATTGGCCATCGATTGGGAGGCCGCGTATGGAACATATTTGTCCGCGATGGTACCATTTTTTCTCAATTTGTTATATTTTGATTTCAAAGTTACATTTCATACCCCTGTAAATATTTACTTAGTTTACTTTATACCTTTTACTTTTCTAATTTTAATTTTACACATTCGTCATATTAACACATATAATCGTATATTAACTAAAATACGTTAAGAAATACGTTTTAATTTTAACAAGTTACACCATTATAATCGTCTCATCGATACCTTTGAAATGAAGCTAATATTGAATGTTTTTGGATTTAATTATGTTAAAAAAATATGTTTTAACATATCACATTAACATACATAATTACGTTAAAATATGTTAAGGAGTTCGATATATATATATATATATATATATATATATATACACACACACACACTAGTTATTTACCCGCTGCAATGCAGCGAGACGTATAATCCAAATAATTTGACGATTTAATCATTTATATCAAAAAATATTCTATATTGAGCTCATTTCGAAGGTATCGACGATACGATTATAATGGTGTAACTTGTTAAAATTAAAAAGTATTTTTTAACGTATTTTAGTTAATATACGATTATATGTGTTAATATAATAAAAGTGTAAAATGAAAAATAGAAAACTAAAAGGTATAAAGGAAATTAACTAAATAAGTATAAGAGCGTGAAATGTAACTTTCAAATCTTCGATTTTTTATTTTATGATTTGAAAGTTACATTTAACACCCTTATACTTATTTAGTTAATTTACTTTATACCTTTTAGTTTTCTATTTTTCATTTTACACTTTTATTATATTAACACATATAATAGTATATTAACTAAAATACGTTACAAAAATACGTTTCTGGTGCAGAATGATAAGTTGTCAGAATGATTAAGAGACTTTTATGATATAGTGCAAATGAAATATGGTTGTTTGGTATTTATTTAGAATGAAAGTAGGGTGCTGAATGGTTAAGAGTGGCCCAAGATGCTAAATCATTCAGAGGGTTTTGGAACCATTAAGAGGTAGACTTTTTTTTTCCAAACAAGATTCACTTCTGAACGATTATTCACAGATTGCCTCTTAATAAACAGCCCCTTAATAATAAATAATAGGGAAATTTATTAAAATGCCCCAAGTTCAAAATTAAATTACATTTTTGGTACTTGTGGTTATATGATTTCTTTGAAAGGAGTACATGTGGTTATATGGACGAAACTACCCCTGGCACTAACGGACCAAATAGACGGGGTTAGTGACCAGGGACTATATTTGGAGCAAAATCGTATAACTCAGGGATCAATCTTTGACTTATTGAAGTTCAGGTACTCCTTTCAAAGAAATCATATAACCTCAGGTACCAAAAATGCAATTTACTCATAATATAATTATAAAAGTTAATTATATAATTAATGGGTAAATTACACTAATGTAACATCTTTGGTTATAGTTCCATGTATTCGATTACCATAATTTTAAAGGACTGTAATACTTAATGATGTGACATTTTAATTATGCAAGTATATCAATAATCAGTTCTGATTACTATAAGGTTGGTGTGTCATACAAATTTATATTATTTGATGGGCATAGACATGGTGAATGATAGCCCAACCGTCAGCCCAAAGTAATTGAAGCCAAGCCCACCCGAATGAAGAAAAAGCCTACTTATCTGAAAGACTATAACCTGGACTAATTTCTAAATTCTCTCTTTTAGAATTATGCTGCTTCTAGAATAATCATAATTCTGTTACGTTTGTCAGACTCCATTATTGTGGGTGGAATGGTTATTTAATGAGAATAGTGGAAAAGGGAGATACCCAACTTTTTTCCTGAAATTGCATTTTCTCTCTCTCTCTCTCTCTCTCTCTCTCTCTCTCTCTCTTTTATTCCCTGGGTTCCTGCTAAACCTAAAGCAGCTATCAATTGGTGCTTTCATTGAGAGAGCACAGTAATGGCAGAAGGTACTAGATTGAAGGCAATGGCAGAACAACTACACGCATTGGAACTCACATCCTCCACTCACCACTCCAGTATTGCTGACCTCACGAGCTCTGTCAAAGAAATTCAATCTTCCATGACCTCCCTTCAATCCACAGTGGATAAACTCCAACACTCCATTACTGATTTAGTGACTCGCCTGGTTCAAACACAACCACCTCAGCCACCCCCAATCGTGACCACTCCACCGCCACAACAACCACCCCCACAACCCTATTTTACCAAACCAGCAAAGTGTGAGTTGAATAATTTCAACGGTGAGGACCCCTTTTCTTGGGTTTTTAATGCAGAGCGATACTTTGCTTTTTACTCTATCCCTGATGAGCAGAGAGTGGACATTGCTAGCTTTCGAATGGAAGGACAAGCGGCACATTGGTTCCAGTGGATGTACCGGAATTGACAGATCTCTTCTTGTAGCACATTGGTACGAGAAGATCTCAAACAGAATCGATGAGCTTCCCCCCTCGTCAATCCTGGCTTGCTTCGTATCGGGGCTCAAGCAAACCATCCAAACCGATATGGCACCGTTCCAACCATCAGACCTTGCTACTGCTATTGCTCTTGCCAAACATATCGAATCAAAAACAAATACCAATGCCGCCGCAAAGTACCCAACCACCAGGACCAGTTTTGTCATTCCGACTCCAGCCCCACCACCTAGTAAAACCCCACTCCTTTCTCTTCCACCCATCCCTGCACCGATAAGGAACCCAACCCCTAACCGGGGTCGACGATTAACCTCTGGAGAGATGCAACAACGACGTGAGAAAGGGCTCTGCTATTTCTGTGACGAAAGGTTTCGACTGGGGCATCGTTGTAACCCACGTCAGTCCTTGTTATTATTGGAAGAGATGGAAGACCCCGACCATTTCGAAGAAGAAAAAGAAGACAAACCACTGGAGTTACTACAAGGGACACCTGAAATCTCATTTCATGCTTTAACAGGGTCGGGGGGAGCAAAAACCTTCAGAGTGGTTGCTCACATACATCATCGCTCTATTTCCGTACTCATTGATAACGGGAGTACACATAATTACATCCATCCTCAGGTAGCCCGGTTTCTGCACTTGCCCATCGACCGTGCACAATCCTTTCAAGTTGCTGTTGGAAATGGAGAAAAATTGACAAGCGAAGGAAAATGTATGGGAGTGAAAGTGATTATACATGGTGTTGAATTTACCGTAGACTTCCACTTGCTCAAATTTTCGGGGGCTGATGCTGTCTTGGGGGTTCACTGGCTAGAGCAGTTAGGCAGAATCACTACCGATCACAAGGCATTAACCATGGAATTTGTCTATAACAAGAAACCGGTAACCCTTAAAGGCTTGTGGTGCAAGGATACAGTTGAACCCATCACATTTCACCAGCTACGTAGGCTTAATTCCACATCTTCATCTGCCCAAATCTTTCACATCGAATTACAGCCCCCAAATGCGACAATTAGCACAGATGCCTTTCCCAATACTCCACCAGCCTTGAGACCTCTCCTTAATAAGTTCCACGACGTGTTTGTCCCTCCGGTTACTTTACCCCCGGACCGAGCCCACAACCATAAAATTACACTTAATCCATCTTCCGCTCCGATCAACATCAGACCATATCGGTACCCGCACTTTCAGAAAAATGAAATCGAAAAGAAAGTTAAAGAGATGTTGGCCCAGAATATCATACGTCCTTCCACCAACCCTTTTTCATCACCGGTACTCTTGGTGCGCAAAAAAGATGGAACATGGCGTTTTTGTGTGGATTATCGAGCACTTAACGCTATCACCATCAAAGATCGGTTCCCCATTCCTACAGTAGACGAACTACTGGATGAACTCCATGGTGCTACGATATTTTCAAAGTTAGATCTGCGAAGCGGGTATTTTCAAATTCGAATTCACCCACCAGATGTTCCTAAAACAACATTTCGTACACACGAGGGGCATTACGAGTTCCTAGTAATGCCTTTTGGGCTATCTAATGCCCCTTCGACATTTCAGGCAACTATGAATTCTATATTTCATGGATTTTTGCGCCGTTTTGTTTTAGTGTTTTTTGATGACATTTTAGTCTACAGCCGAAACTGGACCGATCATCTTGTCCATCTCGAAGCAGTACTGCAGCTCTTGGTACAACACCAACTTTTTGCTAAGCCTAGTAAATGTTGTCTTGGTCAGCAGCAACTGGAATATCTGGGGCATGTGATCTCAAGTAAAGGTGTTGGTGTGGATCGGGGGAAAGTCACAGATGTCCTTACTTGGCCTACACCCACATCCGTCACTGCTGTCCGTGGATTCTTGGGTTTGACAGGGTACTACAGGCGCTTTATAAGGAACTATGCTGCCATCGCTGCACCATTAACCGATCTTCTTAAGAAAGGCTCGTTCCAATGGACGGAATCAGCAACCGAAGCTTTCAACCCCCTTAAATCTGCTTTGACAAGTGCACCCGTGCTAGCTCTCCCAAATTTTTCGTCCCCTTTTACTGTGGAAACGGATGCTTCCTTATATGCTGTCGGTGCCATACTTACCCAAAATAAGCATCCTATTGCTTACTTCAGCAAACGCCTCTGCCCACGCCTCCAAGCATCCTCCACTTATAGTAGGGAGATGTATGCTATTACATCAGCAGTAAAAAAATGGCGTCATTATTTACTGGGGAGGCCGTTTACGATCGTCACGGATCACAGTAGCCTCAAGCAGCTCACGACACAGGTTATCCAAACACCAGAACAACACCGTTGGTTAACTAAGCTGTTAGGCTTCGAATTCACTATAGTCCATAAAGCAGGGGTGAATAATCGCGGTCCTGATGCTCTGTCTAGAAACCCCACCCAACAATCGGGGGAGTTTTGTGGCCTATCTAAAGTTGATAGTGATCTTTTAGGCGAAATTAAACGTTCCATTGCAACTGATTCTTACGCACAGACTCTTTTGGAGAAGTTAAAAGCATCGGGGCAGGTGCAAACAATGTTCACCTTCAAGGATGGGTTTTTATACTACAAGGGTCGAATTTACGTTCCTGTTGAACCTAACTTACGCGAGCGACTTCTCCAACTATTTCATGGGTCCATTGTAGGCGGCCATTCAGGTGTCCAGAAGACAGTAGCTCGGCTAGCTGCTACTTGGTACTGGCCAGGAATGAGGAAGGACGTGGATAGATTTGTACGCCTTTGTGCAGTCTGCCACATGGTTAAACCGGAATTAGCTAAACCTCAAGGACTCTTACAACCGTTGCCCATCCCTAATCGCGTGTGGGAGGACATTTCAATGGATTTCATAACAGGATTACCCCTCTCTGCAGGTAAAAGTGTCATTTGGGTCATTGTGGATAGGTTATCAAAATACTGTCATTTCGTAGCCCTTCCGGAAAAGATCGATGCCCCACAGTTGGCTCATCAATTCGTTCGTGAATTTGTGAGACTTCATGGGTTTCCACGGTCCATTGTGTCTGATCGTGATCCCTTGTTTGTAAGCGTCTTTTGGAAGGAGTTGTTCCGCCTTCACGGGACCGAATTAAGAATGAGCAGTGCATACCATCCTCAAACGGATGGGCAAACTGAGGTTTTCAATAGATGTTTGGAAACGTATTTACGGGCCTATACATGCGACTTTCCTAAAAAGTGGCAAGCAATTCTGCCTTGGGCAGAGCTTTGGTATAACACAACAGTCCACAAATCAACAGGTTTTTCTCCTTTTCCAGGTGGTTTATGAGCGACCACCCCCTGCCCTACTGGGTTATGTAGCTAGTTCGACAATAGTGGACACTCTCGATTCTGCCTTGTTGGACCGGGACACTGTGTTGGCAGCACTAAAAGACAACCTAAGGCGTGCTTAGACCAGCATGGCCAACCATGCCAATCAACACCATCGAGATAAGGAGTTCGCAGTGAACAATTGGGTTTATGTGAAACTTCAACCGTATCGCCAACAGAGCCTCGCCAAACGCAAGAGTCATAAGCTAGACCGTAAGTTTTATGGACCCTATCAAATTTCGGCCCGCATCGGACCAGTGGCTTATAAACTTATTCTCCCATCAGACTCGCGGGTTCACCCTGTATTTCACGTTTCTCTTCTCAAATTTTGCCCGAGTCCAGACACCACTGCGTATCAACCTTTGCCGACATCAAGTACAATTCTAACCCCTTATCCCGTGGAGATATTGGCGCACCGCACTCAGATGCTCGGGCGAAAATCGGTACCTCAAGTTTTGGTCCAGTGGTCGAGCTCATCTGCAGCAGAGGCAACCTGGGAAAATCAAGATTCTTTTGTTGCCACTTTTCCCGAATTTGGCCTTGAGGACAAGGCTCGTTTCGATGATGGGGGTAATGATAGCCCAACTGGTGAGATTCAGCCCAAAGTAATTGAAGCCAAGCCCACCCGAATGAAGAAAAAGCCTGCTTATCTGAAAGACTATAACCTGGACTAATTTCTAAATTCTCTCTTTTAGAATTATGCTGCTTCTAGAATAATCATAATTCTGTTACGTTTGTCAGACTCCATATTTGTGGGTGGAATGGTTATTTAATGAGAATAGTGGAAAAGGGAGATACCCAACTTTTTCCTGAAATTGCATTCTCTCTCTCTCTCTTTTATTCCCTGGGTTCCTGCTAAACCTAAAGCAGCTATCAGTGAAGACTAAATTAGTTTCGTTTAGATTGTTGGATTTTATTTTTATGGTTTGGATTAGAACTTTTGACTGATTAGTCATGTTGATTGATGACAAAGTCAAGATCGAATTAGAAGTGTGCGATATAGGAGATTATATCTTATCGTAACTCATGTGTCGGGGCAAATCTATGAAGCCTCAAGCAGGGTGTCGTGCAACCGGTCTACTCATATTTA
The DNA here is from genome assembly GCA_033807775.1 of Saussurea involucrata. Classification (NCBI taxonomy): domain Eukaryota; kingdom Viridiplantae; phylum Streptophyta; class Magnoliopsida; order Asterales; family Asteraceae; genus Saussurea; species Saussurea involucrata. The sequence continues at coordinate 7,607,310 of CM066325.1, read as the reverse complement.
CAAGTGGAATTTTTTAGGGGTATAAAAGGTCTATGTGCTAAATTTTGAAAGGTGCTTTGGATATTAGAAAATAAAAACAAAAAAAAAATGTTTTCAAAATCAACTAATTTTTTTAAAAATTCCTCAAAATATTATTTTTTCCTCAATTAATGTAATAAACATTTAATTATCAATATTTGGAACTCACTTTACACTGTGCATATGTTTAACCTACATGACATTGGTTTATAAAAGAAATTGACCCAACTAGCTATTTTTAGGCCAACAAATGGTATCACATAATCAAATCAACAACATTACTTAACTTTTAAGTCATCAATAATTACAGTACATGATTATAATTTTTAATATTTTGTGACACTAATCAAAAGAATAGAAGAGCATATTGCGTTTTTTGTACTTGTAGAAAACAGCTATTTTTAGGGCAGTGCTAATTGCATAAAAAATGGGGTGTGGAATGCATTGTTTTTTGTGCCAATTATTTTTAAGGAATCATCTCCCATCATTTCACTTGACATATATATATATATATTATATATATATTATATATATATATATATATGTTATATATATATATGTTTTGATTTTATAAATTTGTTTATAAATTTATAAAATTTGTAACTTTTGATTTTATTTGATTTTATAAATTTGTAACTTTTGATTTTAGTATAACTTTGTAAAATATATTTTTCTTTATGTTAGTCAAATGTCCCTTCCATGGTTGATCTTATTTTATATATGTTTTGATTTTATAAATTTGTTTATAAATTTATAAAATTTGTAACTTTTGATTTTATAAATTTGTAACTTTTGATTTTATTATAACTTTGTAAAATATATTTTTCTTTATGTTAGTCAAATGTCTCTTCCATGGTTGATCTTAAAATAATTTTCATTTGATTGAGTAAATTATCCTTGGTGGTATTCATATTTTCTAGTAGATGGTGTTTTTGTACATTGATCATATATATCTTGTATATCTTGATGGAAGAGCTAGATACACACAAGACAGAGTACATCAACGCTTTTGGAGGTGAACATTGGGATATTACTTACAACACTTTAAACTTCTTTCGATCAGATCAAGGTGCACCATTTGAACACTGGATGACAATGCTTGAAACATGTGTCTTGATTGCTTCAAAATATAATGTGATATTACACGTTATAAGTATGACCGGCAGTGGGACGTACTTGCCGCTTAGGTCCACTCCGCCAGTGTGGTATGAACATGTTGTTTTTACAATTGGCTACGTTAGGTCTACTCCGCCAGTGTGGTAGGAACATGTTGTTTTTACAGTTATCCGTGTGCTGCTGGATGGGCTACCCCGTATTCAGAGCGAATACAGAAGTACATGCAACTTATACGTGTTAATTGTATTACGGATAATGTTATTTTAGAATAATTGAATGTATTATAGATTATTTTATGTTCTATTTATATGTTAAATCGCAATGTTTATGTTTTATTTTTATAATTATATAATTATAAAAAAGTAGTAATTTTTATATTTTTAAATATTTATTTATTTTTAAATAAAACCAAAAAGTAAAAGAAAAAAAACATTTTAAACTATATAATACAAATAAATAAAAAATGGTATCATTAGCCTCCCCCTTTTAAACTATAGAAAAAAAAAATACAACAAAAAGACGAAAAAAAAAATCATGATTTTGATGCACTTAGCATAAAAAAATGGTGTCATTAGCCTCCCCTATTTTTATCTCTAAAGTTTTTTAAGTTGTATTTTTAGCTCTACACTTTATAATTCTTTGTTGTTGTTTTTATTATTACTTTTGTATTTATAATTTATAATTTATTATTATTTTCATACTTATGATTTATAACTATAAAAATTAATATCAAGGACAAAGATAACAACAAACTCCAATCCATATATACAAAATAGCAATTTTAAAACTAAAGAACAAAAGTTGTAATTTTTTACAAACCACAAGGACTGAAAACATAATTTACTCGCAACAGAAAATCATAGACGATCATTTTGATACGATTTACCACACACGTATAAAACGGTCACACACTGCTAATAAATCATCATCATCCCCAATCGGCAATCCCTAATGTTTCTCCCGGCCATCTCTCCTCCGACAACCATGGTCAATCCATCACCGATCATCTCTACCAAACGCAACGACAAACACACCTCCATTGACCAACGTCATTCTCTTTTGTCAACTCAAAATCATTCAACTTTTGGTCAACATTTCTTCAAGATTTATCCCAATTAAAGAAACAGGGTGGTGATTGCTATAACTGATTGATTCATCGTTTATAAAAGAAGTCATGATTTCGATTACGAGAAAATGAATGGTGAGAAGAGGGTGGTGATTGGCTCTTCTTGGGTTGGATGTTTGATCATCATTCTTGTATTTGTGGGTTATTTGCCACGTGTTGTTTGGTGTCAAGATGACGCCGATGATGCAGATGCTCCTCGGAACAACAACAAAAGACCTAGGATTTCACCATTGTTTTCGAATCTTATTTCGCAGAGATTTAACAAGACGATTAGGATATACAAGGCTTCCATTCAAAGAACCCTACACTATTGCACTCAAGACGTGTGAGTACCCACCCACTAATCTGGTTTATTCTGCACATGTTCAGGCTTTCTAATCTTTATTATGTTGTAGGGAAAAAGATATAAATGGAGCTTTCGATTTCAAAGGCAAAGATGAATTTTTCAGAAATTGTCAAGTGAAGTTCACAGGTACCACACCCTTTTTTGTTTTGATTGTATAATTCCACCATTAATGAACAAGTGCTTAATGATTAAGAAATCTTAGTTACTGATGGGCTTTGTCTGAAATTGATGCTAAACAGAAAACCACTGTATGATAAACACTTAGGGCTGTTTACATTTTTTTTTAAATTAAGCCCTATATGAGTTAAGTTGCTTGTCCGGATAAATCTGTCTGTCTGAATGAGTCTTAGGGAGGCAAAGAGAGGGTTGGGTTATTTCTGGGCATATCTGGTATTAATTTGTTTGGGGTGACTTAATAGGGAGAAGTCACAAGTGAGGCGCCCTTGCTTATTCCATATAAGCATTTTAGCTTAATGGCTTAACGATTAAGCTGTAAGGAAACACTCGTGTATGGTTGTGCGAATAAGCTGCCCAGACCATTAAGTTGTAAGAGGCTGTTTGGTTAGTCTTTCATTAAGTCATGTACTTATAAAGTTGTCCTTGTGGATTAATCTCTGTGTATAGATCTAGAAAGTTTTTGTTTGGGATGGGTTTTTTTCATAAATAGGAGCATGTTTTTTAATTGGGAGGGACAACTTCAGAAAAAAATTGGCGTTCTGCATAAAGCGTCCCCTTAGAAGCTTATTGAGTAAGCCACTTTCTATATAATTTAAGCCGCTACCAAACAGTCATGTATAGCTGACCAAATAAGTTGCGAGTCTCATTAAGCTCATTAAGTTGCTAACAAACAAGCCCCAAGTAAACAACTCCTTAGTTAAAGGAAGGTTACCTTGTAAGATACTAGTTGCATTGTTTCCTTTCGGCTTCTCTTGTATTGTTTCCTTAGTCTTGACCGTATATCACTTTATTCACAGATCTCCCGAATCGATTATGTACTGCAGCAGAACTTAGAGCATACTTCACAAGTTTTATAAAGAAAGTCGACGATGACACAAAAAGTATTTCACAAGCCCATTTCTTAGAACCAAATAGAAACTGTAATCTAACCTCCTGGACTGGCGGATGTGAGGCCGGATGGGCCAGTGCTGTAAATCAAGGTCAGAAATACGAATTCAACGAGACAAATCCACGTAAAATGCCTTTCAGAACGACCGATAGTCAACCATGTTGTGAGGGTTTTTTTTGTCCTCAAGGTCTCACTTGCATGATTCGTAAGTCTAATGCACCAACTTCTTTATATATTTTGTTACAATTTAAGAAAAAAAAATTTCAATATTTACTTCGTTTTTCTGTCACTGAAGCATGCCCGTTGGGTGCATACTGCCCGGTTGCAAAGCTGAACCGAGCATCTGGATTTTGTGAGCCGTAAGTTATTATATTAATCTTTTGAGATGCTTTATGGGTTATATGGATTACTAAGAGATAAGTCGTTAGAGAAAATCTGCAGATATCACTACCAACAACCTGCAGGCAAGCCAAATCATACTTGTGGTGCAGCCGATATGTGGGGTCCGGTACAGATGGGTAGCGATATATTCTGCCAACCAGGGTATTATTGTCCAACAACAATCGACAAAATCGAATGCCCCAAAGGGTATTATTACATTATACTTCCACAGTTTCACAATTCACACAGTTAACTGAGTTTTTAAGTTGTTGCTTCTGATATTCTTTTTATAACCTCCAAGTTTCGGTTTTTTTTTGCAGACGATTCTGCAGGATGGGTTCTGTGAAGAGCAAGCGTGAGTTCTTTTGGATCTTTTTCTTTAAAGATCGATACTTTATTATGTTTGCATAACCATATAACATATAAAGATTTAGCATAACATCTGATGTATCTGCAGTTTGCTTTGCTGGATCTAGGTGTGAGAAGGGAACAAATATTCCGAGCATGAAGGTTTTCGGGATCATGCTCATTGTAAGTAAATGATGGTTTCTGAAGGTTTATGTTTGTAAGTTTGTTATTTGTTTGAATTGATAATTATTGAAGTAGCGGACTTTCGTCTTTTTTTGTAGGTTTTGTTGACGGCTATACTAATTGTAGTGTATAATTGCTCAGACCAACTCATGTCAACTCGGTACGAAAGACAGGCAAAATCGAGGGAAGCGGCAGCACGACATGTACGAGAAACGGCACAAGCGAGAGAAAGGTGGCAGGCGGCAAGAAATATGGCCAAGAAACCTTCGGGATTACAAGGGTTGCAACAACATCTTTCGCAAACGTTTTCAAGAAAGGCGAGTTCAAGACACGATCTAAAATCTAAAATTCCAAATCCGTTTTCGACAGGAAGTAGAAGGGAATCAGACAAACTCACCGAAATGCTGCAATCAATAGATGATGGCTCGGGCAACAGTGGAGACTTGAATTTGGAAATTGGTGATAAGAATTTGAAGAAGAAAAAGATCAAAAATAAAAAAGATCTTCAGACCAAGAGCCAGATATTTAAATACGCGTATGGTCAAATCGAGAAAGAGAAAGCAATGCAGGAGAAGAATAAGAATATAACGTTTTCTGGATTATTATCGTTGGCTAAACGGAGTGGTGAAGATATCAGGAAAAGACCGAAGATTGAGATTGCTTTCAAGGAGTTAACTTTAACGCTCAAAGGGAAACGGAAATGTATTATGAGGTCTGTTAGTGGGAAAATTATGCCGGGTAGAATATCGGCGGTTATGGGTCCTTCCGGTGCCGGAAAAACGACTTTTCTCTCTGCTCTCACCGGGAAGATAACCGGGTGTACTATGTCGGGAATGATTCTGATTAACGGAAAAAACGAGTCTATTCATTCTTACAAGAAAATCGTTGGTTTTGTACCCCAAGATGACATAGTTCATGGAGATTTGACCGTTGAAGAAAATCTCCGGTTCAGTGCACGCTGTAGGTATGCATTTTTTTTACAAAAAAAAGGCGTGCTTTTTCTTGTTATTTATTTGCGTTTTTATGTATTGATTTGTTATCTTTGTTGAATTGTATAATCTGGAGACTATCTGCTGACTTGCCGAAACAAGATAAGGTCTTGATTATTGAAAGAGTTATAGAGGCGTTGGGGCTGCAGGGAGTAAGAGATGCCAAGGTTGGAACAGTTGAAAAGCGAGGAATTTCTGGAGGTCAGAAGAAAAGGGTAAATGTTGGATTGGAAATGGTCATGGAACCTTCTTTGTTGATCTTGGATGAACCCACGTCTGGTCTCGATAGTTCATCTTCCAGTTTGCTTCTCAGGGCTCTTCGGCGTGAAGCTCTTGAAGGAGTTAATGTCAGCATGGTTGTTCACCAACCAAGGTAACCTCCGCCGGTTAATTTATAGCTCCAATTGATCTTGGGTTCTTTATTTCAAATGAGAACCATAAATATTCTGAGAACCGGTATATGTAGATAGTGTGAGGTTCAGTGGAAAACCGTAAAAAATGAAAACCTGAGGAACACCCTAACCGTTTATCTGTACGGCATTCACATGTGAATACAAGTAATTTGTAGGTAGTTTTTTCAGTATACACATGTGCATAGAAACCAGGAAACATCTTCAATTACTTGTATGCACATGTGCACATACCGTACAGATGAACGGTTAATAAGGCGTTTCTTAGTTTTTCACTTTTTTGGGGGTTTTCCCCTGAACCTCACTCTATGCAGATATATCATGTATATGTACCGTACGGTATGCACATGTGAATACACATATTTTTTCCAGTATGCACATGTTCACCTGTACGGTATGCACATGTGAATACAAGTAATTTTTCCAGTATGCACATGTTCATTTGTACGGTATGCACATGTCCATACAAAGTAATTTTTCCAGTATGCACATGTGCATAGAAACCAGGAAACATCTTCAAATCGATTACTTGTATGCACGTGCAGATGAATGGTTATTAAGGTGTTCCTCGGTTTTTCATTTTTTTGGGGGTTTTCCCGTGACGCTCACTCTATGCCAGATATATCATCTATATGTACTGTATATGCAAGTATATATGCACTGGTGCATGTACTCACTGATATTCATATAGTATATATGCATCAATGCATACAACATATACATATACATATACCGCTCCTCGTTTGAACCTTCCACTTGGTCATTAACCCGATATCCAAGTTTTAGACTGTTTGAAATTGGTGACAAATTTCTTTCTTCTTCAGCTACTCATTGTACAAGATGTTTGATGACTTGATACTTCTGGCGAAAGGTGGTCTTACTGTCTACCATGGACCTGTAAAGAAGGTCGAAGAATACTTTGCAGGTTTAGGAATTACGATACCAGATCGTGTAAATACACCAGACTACTTGATCGATGTTCTCGAGGGCATAACAAAGCTAGAAGGAGACGTGACAGCTCAGCAACTACCTGTACGATGGATGCTCCATAACGGGTACAGAGTACCTCCAGATATGTTGCACCTCTGCGATCAACGTGGAAATTCTTCGCCTCCAAGTGCCACTGAATCCAAAAACAAATCGTACAATGGTGAAATTCAGCGAGATGTTCCAACCTACAGTTTCTTCTCAACTCCAGACTTATCCGGCCGAGTAACTCCTGGAGTTTTTACGCAGTATAAGTATTATCTTGAAAGGTGATTTTATTTATCTATTTTCTTTTTCACTTTCTCCCCAATATGTCAGGTTCAGGGGAAAGCCTCAAAAGAATGGAAAACTAAGGAACACCCGTAAGCCCTTCATCTTGACTATATTCACTTGTGCATACAAGTAATGTGTAACATGCACACGTGCATAAAAACCAAAAAACAACTTAATTTACTTGTATGCACAAGTGCATACCGTCCAGATGAAGGGCTACCAGGGTGTTTCTCAGTTTTCCATTTTTTGGAAGATTTTCCCCAGAACCTCCCTCATATAATATAAAGCCCAAATATCACACTACTTGTGTCTTCAGGGTTTTGAGGCAGCGGACACGGGATGGTAGAGTACAAGCTGCAGACTATCTGATTCTTTTGCTTGCTGGAACATGCTTAGGAACTTTGGCTAAAGTGACTGATGACACATTTGGAGCTACTGGTTATCAATACACCGTCATTGCTGTATGTAAGTGGGGAAAAAGAAAAAGAAAAAGAAAAGAGAATTCCAATTACAGTTATTTGTAACGATCTTTGTTTATCTTAATATAATACTTACGGCTATATGTAACTATATCTGTTTTGTAGCATTGTTATGCATGATTGGAGCTTTGAGAACGTTTTCTCTGGATAAATTACAGTACAAGAGGGAAAGTTCTAGTGGCATGCGGAGCCTATCTTATTTTCTATCTAAAGATACGATGGACCATATAAACACAGTCTTGAAGCCTCTACTTTATCTTTGCTTGTTCTATTTCTTCAACTATCCAAGATCAAGCTTCGGATCAAATTATATAGTTTTGGTTTGCCTCGTGTATTGTGTGACTGGCATAGCCTATACACTCGCCATCTCCCTCGAGTTTAGTCAAGCTCAATTGGTATGTGACCTTGACCGGCACCGATAAATGGGGAAATTTATTTACTTGACCCTTCTATTGTTGAGTAAAAGCATTGGTCACTGTGCTACTAAAGTGTCGTTTTTTTGAAAAGTTATATTCTTAGTAGTAGAGTGACTGAAGATATTTTACTCAATAATGCGGGAATGAAACAAGTATTCATTTTTGCTAATAAATGTGTAAATGTATTCTGGGTATTTATATTTACTTGTAATACCTCGTTTTTGCAGTGGTCCGTGCTTCTTCCTGTTGTTCTGACCCTCATTGCGAATCAGAACAATAAGTCTGCTGCTTCAGTTATAACACCATTTGTCTTCCCTAAGTGGGCATTGGAAGCCTTCATTATTGCAAATGCAAAAGAGTACGTTCTCTAGCCCTTACCTTATTATATACACTTGCAGATGTTGCATACATGTTCGCTTTTTTGAAGCAATCCAGGAAATATTACTGAGTGTGGACTAAGTTCTTTATATGGTCATCATTTCATGTTTGAAAACAAATCATGTTGCCAATATTCACATGTGATACAACCTGCCACATTCATTGAATCCCAAATCATGTTGCCAATATTCGTATGTGAATACAACCTGCCACATTCATTGAATCCATCTCTGGTTTACTTTTCAGGTACAATGGTGTTTGGCTGATGACTCGATGTGCTGCATTGAAGCATTATGACTATGATATTCATAACTCAAACAGATGTCTTTGGTTACTTGTGGCCACTGGTGTAGGTACCCGTATTATAGCTTTCATTTGCTTGCTTACTAGGCAGAGATAGTTTAAAAACTTTTAGCAGCGTTCGCTAGTTTTTTTTTTCTTTTTCTTTTTTTTGCAAGTTAACTAGATATGAATCCCAAGCTCCAATCTTTTGTATATTCTTTCTTGTCAGAATTTCTGGAGAGATGATAAAGAGGTCCCCAAATGAATTATATCACACTAGCTCATATTAAACCATACAATTTGAATGAATAGCATGATTGAATTGACTAATATATCCGAAACCTTATATGCTCTTGATATCGGCTATCTGAAGCAACCGAGGGCCATTTTTGGGAACTTGGTTCTGGAGTATAATTATTAATTAGTTAACCTCTATGTTTGGTTGGGGGTGGTGGATTTCTTCTAATCTGATCAAGATTTGAGTAATTTTAGGTCTTTTATCAGGGGCTATATCGGTACATTCAAGGGCTAACTCTGCTAGCTTCAACATATCTTCATGCCCATCTTTATCTGCTAATATTTCCAAGTCAAATATGTCCATTGACCAGTCTGAATTCACGATACCTCGGACCCAATCAGAGAGATCTTCATGGTTATCCCCTGGTACTTTCCCTGTGATCACCTCCAAAAGCAAAACCCCGAAACAGTAAACGTCTGCTTCGTGGGTCAACTTCTTGCCTTCGACAAACTCAGGGCACTTGCCGATGGCCAATCTCTCTGAGGACTTTTGAGTTTGTAGGAGTGGGAAGTAGCCAAAATCCGTGAGCTTGGCTTGTGTGGTTTCGCCCGCAAAGTGGATAAGTACGTTTGATGATTTGAGGTTTCCGTGAGCCACTTTTTGAGAAGATAGAGATTGGTTCAAGAAAATTAGACCCTTTGCTACATCTTTCAAGATTTGTACCCTTGTTGTCCAATTCAGTGGAATCCTCCCAATTCCTCTACTTTCTGCACATTTCAAGAACAAATGGAGTAAGGAATTAAAGAAAGTTATATGGGTACACTAAGAACGTTCAACACGAACCGTGTAATAACTCGAATAAGCTTCCATCTTGGACGAATTCATGAACTACCAACTTCTCCTCTTTGGAGCAGTAAAAGGAGATGATTTCCACAAGGTTTTGATGCTTCAACTTTCCAAGCAACTGCATTTGTTGTACAAAGTCTTTCTTGGTCAAAGAATTCATTTCTTTGACTCTCTTCACAGCGATGGTCAAACCCGACTCCAGCGTCGCCTTGTACGTGGTGCCGAGTTTCCCCTTCCCAAGTACTTCGGCCGACGCCCTTAGCAAATCATCCAAGTCGAAAATCGGCTTATGTTTGTCGAAGAATTCCAAATCCGCTGTTCTTTCTGGGTCATCGGTACTCGTTGACCATTGACCTTTTCTCACCACACCTTCACTAGGATGCTCTGTGCATAAAAAGAATAGAAAACAATCAACATTAATCACGTCTCACAGGAAATTCGTCGAACACCTTGCGTGCATATACAAGTTCTACATAGTACACATACCATCTTCCTTCTCTTTCTTGGTATCTTTTCCTTGAACACTTCTGTAACAACAAAACAAAACCAAAATCGCGAAAAACGGCACGATTGCAGCAGCAGAAGCCATCAACACAATACTCCATACTTTGAGAGGTTTTTTCTTGTGTTTTGGAGGCAGGGGAGGAGGAGAAACAGAGCATGGTACCTCCAGAGGCCTTCCGCACAACCCTGCGTTATGATCGAACGAATCACCACCGAATCTTTCTAAGACTTGCGTTTCCGGGATTGGTCCAGAAAGCCGATTGTAAGACAAGTTGAGATTAGTCAATGACTCCTGATCAAAAGGAGGTATTTCCCCTGTTATCTCGTTTTCTTGAAGTTGAAGTGTAGTAAGCTTTGGAAGGTGGATATAATCCAATGGAATTGGACCTGAAAAGTGATTACCGGAAAGGAATACGGATTCGAGGGATGTGAGATTATTGAGGTTTGGAAGAGGTCCGGAAATAGAATTGTTGTGAAAACTGAGTTTCGTTAAGAAGGAAAGGTTAAGAAGGAATCCAACCGGGAGTGATCCTGTCAGATTGATTGATTCCAGAGTCAGGTGGGTGATGTGGGAATTGGTACAACCAATTCCCTCCCACCTGCTCATATTGTTCCGACACGGGGGACCAGTCCAGTTCCCGTGTAAATTGGAACTGGACTTCATAGAGTCCCGGAATGGAATCAACGCGTTCCTCTCTTCAGCGTAGAATTCTCGTAGTACCATGTCAGAGTTAACAAACATGAATATGGTAAGCATGAGTTGGATGAAGAGAAGTTGGTGAAGTTTGGCAAGATGACGCATGGCGGTTGCAGGGTGGTTAGTGGTGGTGGTGGTGGTGGTGGAGGAGGGAGGGAGGTTGGTTGGTTGTGTAGTAAAGAATGGAATGTGAAAGAGATGGAAGGAAAGTGATACCTTATTTCAACCAATAAACCCATCATTAATATCATCACAATTACAACTCAACAACGTACGCTACAATGCAAAGTGGACTAAAAGATGCTTTTCATTTTGATCATGAATTGGATGTTTGCTGTGATTGGGATTTCTTGGACTATCTAGAAATGTATCGAATTAAAAATATATTTTTAAATGTTGGATATGAATATGATATAATAAAGTTTCTGTCCTTACTCATAACCCACCTTAAGAACCAAATGTGAGGGGACATTTCAGAGTTGACTTGACGCTAAGACCAGTATAGGGGTTCAAGCTCGTCTGTATTAGAGTTTAAACTTGAATCTACCGTGTATTTGAGTCGTTCCATCCCTTTTGACAAAACTGGGGTTGTGACGTGGCGTTGGAAATAACATGAAAAGGAAATTAAATAAAATAAAATATAGAAAAGAGGAAGTAGGAGTAACTGTTAACAGCTTTGTTTGATTTTAAGTCTTTGTTGGTTGTTGTTGGGTTTTTCTTTGGAATCAGCTACATCGACAACTTCACAACACACAATTCTATTTAACAATGTTGTATCCAATTGGCCTTACTTTAATTAAGTTTATGTTTCTTGTTTAACTAATGTAATAATAGATCCCGACATGTTTTTGTCGTCCGGTTTGATGTGGTTTAAGACCAAAATGCATCTTATATACAATTTTTGAAAATTTCTCACACCGCATATGTCACAAACACTGTAATTTTAACTATTTGTTTTTGCCTCCATAATGCAAATATTTTCAGAAAAATAAGATTATGAAAAGAAGGGTTGATGTCATCGTATTTCTATTTTTCTACGATTGCATAAATAATTATCAATCATATATACTCATTTGCAGTATTTTTCATTTTAATATTTAATAAATAAAAAACTAGCATAATGAGTTGGTCAATTTAATTAGGATTACACAAGAATGATGTAATAAATATGATTACAAAGATACAAGTGTATTAATGATTAGCCTTCTTATTTAGTTTTGGCTCACTTAACAACTGAGGCTAGCAAGATGCCGAAGTGAATTGTATTAGAATCAAATGCAGTTTATGACATTTCACCCCAATTTTGAAAAAAATCAAACCGAGGACCGTATTTGGGCATGGTCATCCCACCCTTTTGGATATGCGATAAAACATTAATCACTTTGTCAAGAAAAACAAATAAGAATAGATGGTGATGCTATGCCAGGATCTTTAGATAAAAAAAAAGCAAGATAAAACTTTATTTAAAAAAGAGAGTATGCAAATATCAAAGTGATGAATTATTAAAGAACATGGTGATCCAAAGTATTGTTTCATACCATACATACTGGTCCATACCATTACAAGATCACCTTTCCTTTATGTTATATCAGCATTTTAAAAATCTTTTTGTTTCATAAAACACATCCCACAAATATGAAACTCGTACAATTTCATAAATGGATCAAGTGTACTTTAAAATAACGCAAATCAAACAAATTAACATAAACAACATCGAGTCGAGTCCACCAATAATACAAACATCTTCTGCAAAAAGGGCATGATATCATCTTCTCGACCATGTATATCCGAACTTAGACCTCCCACTCATTTTTACAAGAATGCCCACCTCCTTAGTACACATATGTTAACTACACACATCTACATTACACCAAGCAAAACAGCCTTTCAAGCAGTGGCAGCTACCCATTTTTTTTCTATCATTTGCCTATTTACCTGAAGTGTGTTAGAAGAGAAGGTACCTTCTTCAGATTCAACCATCCATCTGCTTGCACAATGAATTTGGCAAAATACATTTAAGAAGCCGACGATGATTAGGAACTGGAAACAAGAAGAAATTAGTCAGCATCAGATATAACGGTGAAGAAAAAAGTGAAACTAACAACATGACCAAGTACCAGTCAATCTACGTAGCAGAAAAATATATTAGAACTTGGAAAATTGGTTACCTTCACAGTGTTTTTGCTGTGAAGGTTTGGTGTGTTTTTGTGCCTTCACAATGTTTTGCTGTGAAGGTTCAGTGTTTTTTGTGATATCACGGGTCTCACGAAATCAGGTTGGGTCGCAGCAAGTCTCGCTCTAAATGGTGTTCCTTTTCTATTTCTGATATGCTTTGCTACATATGTGTGTTCAAGTTCATGTATTAGATGCAGATAAAATATATTATGTAACGAGTGAGCAATATGCATTTTGCTTAATGCCATATTCACAAAAGATAGCAATTAGGAATCCATATTCACAAAGGAGACCAATAACTTATTTGCTTTGATGCTCAATATAAATGTAATACCTTCTTTTTAGCAACTATTAAACATATAATTAACTTCTGGACCATTGCCAATGTTGGATTATATATTTACAAGGCATAACCTTTTCATACATGCATCATCTGCTTCACCAATCACTTTGAACAAAAATGAATATTAAAGTAGGGTTGGGTTCACGTGAGACCAACCTGTTTTCGTGAGACCAAGAAATTAACACTAAACATTCACTGTGAAGGTAAGAAAAACAGTATACCTTCACAGCAAAAACACTGTGAAGCTTTACAATCACAATACCTTCACAGTCTTTTGCTGTGAAGGTTTAATGTTATTTTCTTGGTTCACGGAATAAGTCTGGTCTCACATGATCTCAAGTCTATTAAAGTATTTCTGAATATTTGTTGAGCCTTAGGTGGAATATGCTTGCTATAAACAAGAGTTATGGATTTTTACGAACCATCTTACTTAGATTTTCAGTGCCTTCAATGCCAACAACAAACCATTCTTCATAAACTTAGCAATTACGAGTGAAGTTGAACATATACACGAAAAAATACACAACCAGAACACCAACACGACGATACCAACACATCACACAACACATGAACCATTCAAACCCTAAGATTTAACCTTTACGCTGAATCTGGTAAACCTTTAATACAGAAGAAACGCGTATAACAGATCTTGTATGGAGTCTGATCTACGACAACTATAGTTATACGTATCGAAATTAAGCTAAATTTAGGAGTAATTCCAGTAGTCAGACTGAATCTATGAGATGGTAAAGATTCATCTCAACTTAGATAAGGAAGTTAGGGTTTCAACCTTAAGGGTAAGAGTAGAAACAGCAGAAACAGCGACAACACCGTTTGAAGCAGCTACAATAGAAGTAACGAAAAGGTGATCGACGTGAGTTTGATGAAGATGATGCAGAGGCATCCATCTGTCGGGGATGATAATCGGCAAAGGCGGAAGATGATCGGCAAAGGCGGAAGATGATCGGCTTGGCGGTGGCGGCAAAATCACGCTGGGTTTCGGTTGCTTCCAAATTCGAGGAGAATATGAATATATGATCTTTAAACGTTTGAGCCCTCAATTTTTTTCGATCCATCCAAAAATGGCCCTTGTACTTTCAAAAATATAAGAGTAGGGACGTTTCAAATACAAATGTTAAGAACTTGAGTTCACACATATGTTTAAATGAAATCCATATTTTAATATAATAAATACATTTTACATTTTACAAAATAGATATTTATAAAGTTTTGATAATTCCAAGAGAAATTAGGAAAAATATAATCAAAAGCAAGATTTTAAATAGCGTGAGACATAGCGTGGCGGCGAGGTCAAGCCTCAAGCATTATGAGCCACGACAAAGTCATGGCATTTTCAAGGCATGACTTATGACGTCAATTTTCTAATTCATATATAATATTATATATTAAAACATATTTTTTGTAGTGTTACTCAACAAGTCAATAGTAATAAGTAAGTTAAATTAGGTTATATATATTAAAAACTTGCAAATAAAACATTAAAAACATAAAGAAAAGCCAAATATTGCATTACGAAAACGGCGCATTAAACCATGACGCACCACATGCTTAACATGATGTGAGACACTCGTCTTGGTGCCATGACACACCATGACGACTGTCCGACGAAATTTTTATAACAATGATAAAAAGTGAATAAGAACATATATAATTTATTTAACTTTTTACATCTATTTTGTTCTAATAAATTATTTATATTGGTTTTTTCTAAAATATAAAAAACTTTAAATCTAAAGAAGTTTTTTTAAACTTGATATAAGAAGAAATAAATACTTTTTTTATTCATTTTTAACAAAGGATATTGGATTGTTATTAATTTATATAATTTCTTTAAATATATATTAAAGTAATAAAGTTATAAGATATTTTAAGAAAATTTAATTAAAATATTCAAAGTTTGACTTTGACTTACCAAAATATCCATTTCTCTCTCGTTTTTATCAAAATACCCATTTTTTCCGTGAAGGGGTCCGCGATCGCGGGTAGGGACCATTTTTGCCATTTTTGAAAATTTTCATCCCGCGATCGCAGGGTAGTGTCCCGCGATGGTTCCAATTTTGGATTTTTTGTGACTTTTCAATTGCAATTTACACTTTCAAATACAAGGACCAAAATTATAATTTTTTGCCCACCGCGGGCAACCACTGTGGGCAGGGACCAAAAGTGTCATCGCGGACATAGTTGGAGGGCTCCGCGGGACACTTTGGCCGGGTGACACGTGGGCACTGGCCCGCAATCGCAGGGTCCACCGTGAAAATTTTGGGTATTTTGATAAACTGAGCGAGAAAATTGGTATTTTGGTAAGTCAAAGTCAAACTTTGGGTATTTTAATTAATTTCCCATATTTTAATAACACAATTAGTATTATTGTAATCTCGAAAATAAAATCTATTATAATTGGTTGTAATTTTTCTTAGATTTTTTTTTTCGAATTTCAAGAAATTATAAAAAAGAATTATGGGGCAGAGCATACCAAATAGAGAAATGTACTCATGTAAAAGCAAAATGTACAAACATGTAATGCAAAGCATGGAGTAAAAAACACAAATTATGCCATTTCAAACAACGAACAAAAATGATGATGAAGTCTGCCTTTCGGACCGCATTAGTACTGTCAACCACTCTATGCCATCGTTCCTTAAACCCTAACCCCATTACCCTCCTCTCCCTTCGCACCGCCACCGCTTCTCCTCCTCGGAACTCCTCCTCCTCAACTACCGTCACTCGCCGGATAATTCACTGCAAAAGTTTTTCCTCTTCAATGGCAGGCGGTGACTCTTCCCCTACTGTTGCTGCCGTGGAAAAGCAGTTTGATGAGTTTCGTAGCCGTCTAGAGGAATCAGGAAGCTTACGTGACCGCATTAGGGCTGTTGCGACGGAGATTGAATCGACCACCAGGATGATGTACTCTAGCCTTCTTCTTGTTCATCAATCAAGGCCCATCCCTGGTATTAGTTTATAAGTTTTAAAATTATCAATGCTTCCCGCTTTAGGTTACTTTCATGATGTTAATATGCTGTTTCGTTCTCGTTCTTGCTGCAACGGAGGGATCAGGGATGAGATGTTATAGTACATGTAAAACATGATCAATTGAGGGCGGAATCTGTGATTGGGTACTATTGCGAGTTTTTTGAAAGCAATCCGTAGAACTGTGCAGTAGTTTGTTTAACAGATCCAATCCAACTTAAATTAACCTAATTGTGTTGCTGCTTCTCTTAGGTCATAAGAGTGCATTTGATTATTGGGAACAATTAGGGATAATGATTCAAAGTGTTTGGTAATTTGTTCACAGTATTTCGGTTACTTATGCAAGGAGTTGTTTTTGGGATCCGAACTAGTGACCTTCTGGTCACTTGGGGGTAACCTTACTGGTCTCTCTCTTGCTCACCGAAAGGAAAATGTAAATGAATGCAATGTATTTGTGAAGGACTAACAATAAATGCATTAGATATCATAAGACTGAATTAAGAGTAGGTATAAGCGCGTTTTAACAAATTTTGTTATCAGTAGTTGATATCTATTCAGAATCGTTTTCATGTCTTGGTGATTCGCTAACTATATGCACTGCCGCTGAACAAGAACTTATTATATTTGTCCACATGATGTCTCTCGTGTATCAAACTTGTTGGAAGTGGTTATCTATGAAAGGTTAATTCAGTTTTTTTTTTGGTATTTGGGATGTTAGAAGTCACTTAAACCAGCTGAAACTGGATAGATAATTCCTGGGTGTCGAAAAAGAAAGACGTTTTTCATGAACATGTATTATATCATTGTATGGTTATTCTTATCAATCAAATTGATTACTAACATTCATTTCTGGGGTGCAACTTATGCTGAATCTTTGGCATGAAGCATTTTGGGAATGCTACCCAAAGAAGGGTGTTTTGGAAAGAAATTGGCATATTCTTGGCTTATTCTTTCCCTTTCTTTGTTACCATTAGAGGTTCTAGAGAAGGCGAAGACCCAGATTAATGTACTGAAGCAGCTCTTCAGTAGTCTAGCAGAAATTGTTCGTGAAAGCCCTGGGCAGTACTATAGGTGAGTGCAACAGTTGGAAATATATTTCATGTATTGATATTTGATTTCATTGTTACTTACTATTGCTTCTTGTTTTTTCTTAAAGGTACCATGGTGATTGGAGAACCGAGACACAACAAGTGGTCTCTCTGCTTGCTTTTATGCATTGGCTAGAAACAGGAAGCCTTCTAATACATACAGAGGTGGAGGAAAAATTAGGCCGTAAGTCCCAATTTGTGTTCCTTGATAGCGATCATAGGTTGATCCAAAAGATATTTTAAGGTGTTGATATAATTGTTTTAGTCCAGGCACAGGAAACTAGCTATTATGCTGTATCTCTTGATTAATGCTATTGCATTTGATGGTTTATGCAGTGAATGCTTCAGAGTTTGGCCTTGATGTAGAAGACTATCTTATTGGTGAGTGACTGAAGTTCTATGCTTTTTTACTGGGCATACGTGTGGCAAACCAACAAACTCACCATCATTATTTTGTATATAATCAACTTTTATCAGTTATGCACCCTCTCAGAAAAGGGGAAAATTGGTCAATTATAGTTACTATAGATTTATTCTTTTTCATTTTTACCATTTTTCTGCATTAATTTCAAAATGTAGGGATCATAGAAATTCTTTTGCGACATACATACTTTAACTTGTTGCATAACTTGTATATGTTGCAATTTTACTAATGTACTTTCTTATTGCAGGAATTTGCTTCATGTCCAATGAGTTGGTAAGAATCTCACCACATTTGATTATTTTGATGTGAATTTATTGGCAAGCCATTCTTCTCAAGTATATGCAACAGTTTTTATTTTCTGGTTGTCCAAAAAAAAGTGAAATGTTTTCTTTTTTGATAAGTTATCAATCCTCTAATAACTTTTGAACACAGTTTAGTTTTTGACATAATAATATCATTTTAATGAGCTGCAATAGTAGTTAAATGCAAATGTTTTTGGCCGTGCTTTTGTAAGAACTGAATTAATATAAATATATAATTAAATGTTGCAGCCTAGGTACGTGGTGAACCAAGTAACAGCTGGGGATTATGATTGCCCAAGAAAGGTCTTAAAGTTCTTAACAGACCTCCATGCTTCATTCCGCTTGCTTAATCTCAGGAATGATTTCTTGCGCAAAAAGTTTGATGGTAAGTTATCGCTACATGCTCTCATGTCTTCAATAATCCACGGAAGCATTTTATATTTTTTGAACTTTTAAAAAGAAAATCTCAAAGTAAATATATGGCAAACATCAAATTTGCCATAAAACTCTCCATTTTTCCTCCTCTTTGAAGATTGCAAATGCGATTATGAGAAATGTTGGTTAATGTTTGGTGGTACATTTGATGATTTTATCTTTTGTTACAGGAATGAAATATGATTTGAGAAGAGTTGAGGAAGTTCACTACGATGTGAAAATCCGAGGGTTGGCATCTAACAAGGGGGAGTCGAAAGAAGACCAAACTATTGAAGAAAGTTAGCACGTTCGTTACTGGATCTCGACTTCATGTAAGGCTTTAATTTCTTTACAGCTTACTCGTTAACCCGTTATCTTTTGGAAGTTTTGGGTATGTAATGAAGCTGCTAAAGCCGAATTATGGTCGTTACTCTTCAGACGTTCTACATTAGAAGTTAGAAATCTTGACAAATTAAATGATCCGTGTTTGCCCCGATAATTCTTCCTCCAAATATTCAGACCTTGAATATTCATCATCATGTTTATGTGTGTTTGATTATTCAAATTGCATACAGGACTTGATGAAAACCAACCGAACAGCCTCTAATTCACATTGGTGGTATGCTAGTATCATGTCTTGTTCAGGTTTATGATCATATATATGTTCCTATTACATTCCTTATGTTTCATCTAAGAAAGTGGATTGCCACAATCCTTGACATGAAACCAAATTAGTTGTTTGTCACCTTCATCTCATCATGATCTCAATTAAGCCCGTCTATTAACATGTTAAATACAAGTTTTTGAACAGGACCCTGAAAATTATGGATTTATGGGGCCCGATTTTATTTGTGATTGGAGCCCGGGTTGGTTTATATAGTCCATGTGAATCCACCTCAACTAAGGGCATGTTTGTTAGCAGCTTAATGAATTTAATATTCAGTCAGCTATACTTTGGTAGTGACTTAATGATATAGAGTGACTTATTTATTAAGCTTTTAGAAGGGAGCTTTATGCAGAAAGTCAAGATTTGTCCAAACCAGTCTCTCCCAATTAAAAAACACGGTCCTTCCATATATGAAAACACCCTCCCAAACCAAAATCTTTCCAATCTATATAGACAGATTAATCCACACAGGACTTAATGAAAAACCAACCAAACAACCCCTAAGACTTATCTATTTTTTTTTGTCAAAAAGCGGCTTATTTTAATTTCAGAATTTGTCAATCAAGAACTAAAATGACTCTTTGATATCCTTATTTTGTTATTTTAAATATTTTTGTTGTTTTAATTTGCAATTTTTTTGATATGACAATAGCTTTTATATTTCTCTTTATTTATTACTTCGTTTAGATAATCTATAGTTTTACTTCGGGTGGAAGGCCATCAGTACCCCATCCACAGCATCTTTCAAAGATTCCCCTCCATCTCAGCGCCACATCAGCTTTTCTCCCATCCCTCACTCCATCCCTCACGATCCCTAAACATCCGTACCCCATTCCCTCAAACCCTTTTGCCACCTCATTTATTTTAATTCTTTTATTTATACATTTAATTATTTAACAAAATAAAAATATTTATATATTTTTTAATAAATAAAAATAAGATAAATAATAAAAATTAAAATTCATATCATTCATTAAAAATAAAAATTACAAAATACAAAACACTACCAATTATGAAATTTTTGGAGTTGCTTTTTTCTCGCTAAAGTAGCCCTCAAAGCGTTTCCCGTAAGGTGATCATGCGGGGTTATGAAAAACTCGAAGTCTTTCTCAAATCGGTTTGAGCGTTCGATTTCGATTTCGAGATCAAGTTTTTTCATTTTGTATTCCATTGTATCATCAATCTTGTTGTTGAACGTCGTCAACAACTGAGTAACACTTTCGTCCGTATTCGCCCCGGACGTATTACTCGTTGATGATTTTTTTGCCTTGTTTCTTCCGATGGGTCGTTGAATTTGCTCGTCATCGTCATCATCGGAAGGTTGGGTACGTTTTGAACCCCGCGATGAAGTTGTCGTCATCGTTGGAACAGCTCCCCATTTTGGACATTTTTTTAGGACGTCCCAAACTTGTTCGTGAGTGAAAGCAACTTTATGGCGTGCTACATACCGTTCGTGTGCCGTTCGGGATATATCGGCCTCACTCATCCCGCTTGATCTACTATTGAGCAAGTTGTTGTAGATGCCGCCAAACGAATTAACTCTTTTATTGAGGTCGTTGAACTTGCTATTGAGTTGATGGGTTGTGTCGGGATAAATTGTGGTGAGTTTGGGGTAGAAGGTTGGGTTTCCGGAACAATGTCGTCGTCGAGATTGATTGCGGGTGAAGGAAGATTGTAGTTGGCCGGAGTAAAACCTTGTTCAATCAAACCGGGACGTGTAAATTGGTAAGGAAATTGTTGTGGAAATTGTTGGTGAAATTGTTGGGGAAATTGTTGCGGATATTGTGGCGGATTTTGTTGCGACCATTGTGGCGGATTTTGTTGCGACCATTGTGGCGGAATTTGTTGCGAAAATTGCGGATGATAACCTTGTTGTGTAAACGCTTGGAAACCAAGCTCTTGATCTTCTTGCGATTGTGGTGTATTCGGTCGGTTACGACGGGATGTAGGTGTTCTGTTTGGATTCATGATGAGAGAGGTGTGAAAAATAAGAGGTTGAGAGAATTTGAGAGAGTTTGAGAGGTGTGAGATTGAGAGAATTTGATAGTGTGAAAAATAATAGGTTGAGAGGTGTGAGAAATAAGAGGTGTGAGAAATAAGAGGTTGAGAGGTGTGAGAAATAAGAGGTTGAGGGTTAAATATATAGTGAGATTAAATTGAGAATTTTTTTTTAAGAAAGAGCCGTTCAACGGTTATTTTTTAAAAAATTTAATTAATTTTTTTTTTTAAAAACCCTCGGGATGGATCGAGAACCCATCCCCGAAAACCATCCCGCCCCGCATGACCATCCCGGGCCGTAGCCCAACCCCGCCCTCACCCCGCTGCCACCTCAGCCCTTCCCGAGCCCTCCCCGCTTGGGGTACGGAAGGCCTAATACGATTTCAAAAAGCATTCTTGATCTCAATCACTCTCCATAAGGCCATCAGTACCCCATGAGAGGATCTTTCAAAGATTCAAGCTCCACATCAGCGCCACATCAGCTTTTCTCAATCCCTCACTCAATCCCTAAACACCCTTACCCCATTCCCTCAAACCTTTTTGCCACCTCATTTATTTTAATTCTTTTATTTATACATTTAATTATTTAACAAAATAAAAATATTTATATATTTTTTAATAAATAAAAATAAGATAAATAATAAAAATAAAAATTCATACCATTCATTAAAAATAAAAATTACAAAATACAAAACACTACCAATTATGAAATTTTTGAATTTGCTCTTTTCTCGCTAAAGTAACCCTCAAAGCGTTTCCCGTAAGGTGATCATGAAAAACTCGAAGTCTTTCTCAAATCGGTTTGAGCGTTCGATTTCGAGTTCTTGTTCCAACCTATGTCGTTCGAGTTTTGAGCGTTCGATTTCGAGATCGAGTTTTTTCATTTTGTATTCCATTGTATCATCAATCTTGTTGTTGAACGTCGTCAACAACTGAGTAACACTTTCGTCCGTATTCGTCCCGGACGTATTACTCGTTGATGTTTTTTTTGCCTTGTTTCTCCCGATGGGTCGTTGAATTTGCTCGTCATCGTCATCATCGGAAGGTTGGGTACGTTTTGAACCCCACGATGAAGTTGTCATCGTTGGAACGACTCCCCATTTTGGACATTTTTTTAGGACGTCCCAAGCTTGTTCGTGAGTGAAAGCAACTTTATGGCGTGCTAGATACCGTTCGTGTGCCGTTCGGGATATATCGGCCTCACTCATCCCGCTTGATCTATTATTGAGCAAGTTGTTGTAGATGCCGCCAAACCAATTAATTCTTTTATTGAGGTCGTTGAACTTGCTATTGAGTTGATGGGTTGATCTATAACCTGGTTCACGACCCATGCGAGTAAAGAACACATGCCCGATTCGGCCCAAAAAACTTTCTACATTTATGTAAAATTAAGTATAATAATAATAATAATAATAATAATAATAACAATAAAAATAATTACCACCGCTTTGTGCGTTACCGATAACGGGGTCCTCCGAAACGTCAACCCACACCGACACTAACGCGAGTTCCTCGGCTTTACTCCACGTTTGTTTGGCGGCTTTTGTTGGTCTCAGATTTGATGGTTCCGGGTTAGATTGTTGTGTCGGGATAGATTGTGGTGTGTTCGGGGTAGAAGGTTGGGTTTCCGGAACAATGTCGTCGTCGAGATTGATTGCGGGTGAAGGAAGATTGTAGTTGGCCGGAGTAAAACCTTGTTCAATCAAACCGGGACGTGTAAATTGGTAAGGAGATTGTTGGTGAAATTGTTGGGGAAATTGTTGCGGATATTGTGGCGGATTTTGTTGCGACCATTGTGGCGGAATTTGTTGCGACCATTGCGGACGATAACCTTGTTGTGTAAACGCTTGGAAACCAAGCTCTTGATCTTCTTGCGATTGTGGTGTATTCGGTCGGTTACGACGGGATGTAGGTGTTCTGTTTTGATTCATGATGAGAGAGGTGTGAAAAATAAGAGGTTGAGAGAATTTGAGAGAGTTTGAGAGGTGTGAGAAATAAGAGGTTGAGGGTTAAATATATAGTGAGATTAAATTGAGATTTTTTTTTACAAAGAGCCGTTCAACGGCATGATTTTTAAAAATTAAATTAAATAAACTTTTTTTTAAAAACCCTTCGGGATGAAACGGGATGGGGAACCCGGATTCCATCCCTTCCCGCCGAACCCGCAAGCCCCGTAGCCCACCCTGCACCATCCCGCTGCGGTACCGATGGCCTAAGAACATCTCCAATGAGGTCACTTAATCTTACATTAAACACTAAATTTGGTGTAAATGACACTATTCACGTCTCCAATGTGGTCTCTATTTTTCACACTAAATTTGGTGTAATGAATAGTATTACACTATATTTGGTGTTACAATATTCATTTACACTACTTGTTACATGACTTTTAAAAAATAGTGTTACTTATTGGAGAAGATTTATTATTAACATTAAAATTTACGCTATTTTTTATACTAATTTTAAAATTTGGTATAAGATATGTGATCCATTGGAGATGCCCTAAAATTAATAATATGAAAAGGCAAACATTAATGAGTAGAGAATTTTTTAATTTTATTTTGTTAATCAATAAATGTGGAAGAATGTTGGTCTACTTTTTTATTTTTATAATCAATAAATGTGGAAAGTTTTTGGGTCATGTTTATTTATTTATTTTTGTAATCATAATCTATAAATGGGGAAGAATTCTGCCGACTTTTAATTTATTTAAAGATTAAATTACAACTTGTGAAGTTGGTTTGATTTCTGTCACTATATTTTCGAATGTACTAAAATTTATTTTGTCACGTTTTTTGTTTCTTTGTTGCTGACATGCATGTCCCTCAACGATTGTTTTTTATATTTTATTAAATAAAATTTTTATTGTTAAACATATGTAAACATTTGTACTATAGAAATAAGATTGACATTTTTGGTGAGAAGTACTTTTAAACCGTTGATCATTTCTAATCAAATAGCCTTTCATTAATTGCAGCTTAAATTGGAATTGATCTGGTGCATCTCATCCTAATGTTCGTCAATTTTTCATCCAACGGTTGATAACCACTTTTCATTAAATTTGACACATCTCATCGAAACCCAACCCTTGTACAATATTTGATATTTAAAAAGAAAAACTAAACAAAACGTAACCCTAAAATAAACCTCAAGAAATCTAGAGGCAAAAAAGTGTCCATGATTTTTCGGTCCTAGGCTAGGCTTTGTGGTTGAAAGAGAGCCCCAATCATACTTTTAAACCGAGCTTTTGTGCGATTTTCAATACGGCATTTAAAAGCATCTTCAATGCAATGTTATTATAAGCAAAAAGTGATGTGTCTTGTTCTTATAAGAACCTCATCCCCTTTGAGTTCTTATTTAAGAACTTTGGTTCTTACCATGAAGCTTGTGTAAAATGTCATTGTCCTCATTTTTATTGGTATTTAAATTTAATATTTGATATTTATTTATAAATTTAAGAGCATCTCCAACAACTTCCCCATTTTGGAGAAAAAAGAGAATATGAAGATTTTGGGTTGTTTTTTTTTGCTCCAACAGCTTCCCAAAAAACTATCTCCAAAATGGAGAAAGTAGTAGAGAGAAAGAGTTTTTCTCCAAATATGGAGTTAACCCAAAAAATGATTACTAAGTGAGAGCACCAATAGAAATATTTGAAAAATAATATTTAGAGAGAGAAATAATATTTAATGGATAAATACAATAATTTAATCTTATAATCATTGTTTTTTTTTCCAAAATGGGGAATCTGTTGGAGATGAATGTAATTTTTTTTATGGATTTTGACTTTTAATTCTCCATTTTGGAGAAATTTTGGGAAAGCTGTTGGAGATGCTCTAAAATAATTATTAATGTAGACAAATACATGAGACCCACAAAAATAAGGTTCTTATAAGAACTACCATTGTAGACTTTTATGTGAATTTTGAAATTAATGAGTTGGAAATGAGATAGCACCAAAAGTACAAAAAAAGGTTTTTATAAGAGCATCTCCAACCGACCGTCAATTTCCATTTTTAGCGGCCAAAGACGCTCCAATCGACCGCCAATTTGGTTTAGTTTTTGCCGGCCGAGGAAAATGAACGGCAAATATGCCGGTTGATTCTTGACCGCTATATTTGGTGGTCTCACCATCAAATCAATTAAATAATATTTAGTATAATTATCTTTTTTATTAGTTATATAAACTATTATTTAATTTATTCAAAAAAAACTATTATTTGATATATGTTATATGTTGAAAAAAACATATTAATTTTTTTATTTTGGCTACTCTTTATTAAATAAATTATTTTAAAACTTTGCATTAATACAAAAACTAATAAAATACAAATTCATAGTATTCACTAATTAAATTAATTACAACTTATAATTATAGTTATTCAAAATAAGAGTAAAATAATTTCTTAGTAAATAAATATATTATTTTAATGTGGGGTTTATAAATTTGATGTGTTTTTTAGAGTATGGTTGAAGTTATTTCTTTTTTAGTGTTAAAATTTAGTGTTTTTGGTGTTATTTTTGGTGTGGAGATGTTCTAAGAACATCTGTTAGACTATCTACAACAACAATCTCAACCAATCCAATCTCAATTAAAATATTACTTTCTCTCTCACCCACTTACATAATATTCAACTCCAATCCAATCTCAAAAGTTTCATACTCCAACCACAATCCCCTACAATCCAATCTAATCTACAATATTATTTTACAAAAGTTATATATTTTATTTTTTATACATATTTTTTTTAATTATAAGTATGAAATATAAATTAAACGAACGAACAATTACCTATTTTGAAACATAATTATAATTATAAAAAAACATACCATACAACTGAAATTAAATAAAACAAGTCATAAAAAATCAGGGAAGTTTGGATCCATAGCAGATAATTGAAATGAAGAGAAAAATTGGTGTGGTGAAAATATGTCAACATTGGTCTCTATTTGTAGGGAATTGAAAACCATGAATTTTGGTATATTTTTTAATTTTTAATTTATTTGTAAAGGCCTGATTTTTAATTAGATAAGTTTTATTCAATAAAAATCTAAACCAACCAATAATAACTTGACATGTGTCAATTTCTTTTAAAAATAAAACATCTTTTTCTTGCTCAATCTTGGTTCGTTGAGTGAGCTGGATCGGATGAGATTGGATTGCTCATTTACTTTTCTATTTATTTTTCTTAAAAAGTCTTTTGTCCTATTCTTGATCAGATTGGTTGAGAACTT
This sequence comes from Saussurea involucrata, assembly GCA_033807775.1. Taxonomy (NCBI): domain Eukaryota; kingdom Viridiplantae; phylum Streptophyta; class Magnoliopsida; order Asterales; family Asteraceae; genus Saussurea; species Saussurea involucrata. The sequence goes on along the minus strand of CM066325.1, from coordinate 7,580,596 downwards.
GAGATCATTGATGTGGGTAGTCTTACGCTTTGTTCTCTAATCGGGAGGGAAAAGAAAAGAAAAGAAATGAATGGAAAAGAAAGGGAGAGAAAAGAAAGGAAGAGAAAATAATTTTTTTATTTGTGTTCTCGAAAGCGAAGGAAAAGGAAGGAAAGGAAAGGAAAGAAAATATTCTTCGTGTTCTTGAATAGGAGAGAAAGGAAAGGAAACCCGTCATTTTTACTAAAATACCCTTAAAAATATATCTTTTATAATTAAAGATTGAGTAGTTTTGTAATTTTAATAATCTTAGTAATTTTTTTAATTACTTTCCTTTCATTTCCTTCCCTTTCCTCCACATTTGGGAGGAAAGTTTTGGAAGGAAACTTATCATTATTTTCCTTCCGTTTCCTTTCTTTTCTCTCCTAAAAAAGTTTCGAGAACACGAGTTTTTTTACTTTTCTCTCATTTCCCTCCCTTCCCTTTCCTTTCCTTTCCTTTCCTTCGTAAAATGAGTTTAGAGAACATAGCGTTAGAGATGCTTTAGGGATAAAAAATGTAAAGTCTAGAAACAGAAACCATGAAATACATGAAAATAGGGATAAAAAATGTAATTACTCTAAAAAATTCAAAGATTTTCTTTTTTCTTGAAAGTGATAAAAGACTAATAAAGAGGAAGACGACGATGGTCAACCCCGTATAACTTAAAGTCAACCCCTGTGTCAGTCACCACCTTCAAAAGTCCTTGGTTCAATCGACATGAAATCGACGATACAGAAATAATGGTGCGATATTTATTTATCTAATCGTTTTATAAATTTTCTAATTTATAAAAAAACCTCAAAATTTGACTATTAAGAATTGTGGGAATTCTTTTGTTTGCCATTTATGTTGAATTCTGGGGTTTGATTTGAAGAAACAAAAATGGTGTTCCATTGCCGATGTTTCTCCTTCTCCTTCCAAGAAGAAGAATACGAAACAACAACTCAAACAAAATCGACTTCAACTCAGACCTTTTATACTGCTTCATCGGATCTCAATCGTTCCGTTCCAGATTCTCAAGCAAAGGTGTCGGTCTTCTCAAATTTGGTCCAGAAAACAAGCAATTTTAGGGTTTTCACGTTCGCCGACCTCAAGGAAGCGACTAAAGACTTCGATGAGTCTTCCATACTTGGAGAGGGTGGACTTGGGTTAGTATACAGAGGTGTGATTAAGAGTTCGGATCATCCTTTTGATGAAATCGAAGTGGCTGTGAAGGACGCCATTAAAGCATTGCAGGCAAGTTAATTTGTCTCCTTCAACTTTAATTCCTCTTTCTAATAGCACAATCGCCTTCTGTTTGTATTCCTAAATTCAAACCACTTTCTGTTAAAATTGATTCAATTTAGCACGCAATACTTTTTCTATTTGTAGTTGTTACCAACTTCAATGTTGCAGGGCAACCCTTGATGCATGATGCATCGTTGCTACTTTAATTTCTTGATCGATTCAATACACAATATTGTGAATTTGAAGATGAATTAGTAGTTTGTTACTTGTTAGCAAGTTTGATTTATATCCACTTGTAGAAACCTTTGTTCAGATTAGTGTGAAGTCGTGGAGGAATGCGTAGACAACCTGTTTGATTAAATGCCAAAGTAAGATTGATGGATGATCTTTTATGTGTTCTTCAGTTGATGTCTCTTATGAATAAGATGATGAGAGTACTACAAAATGACATCAACAAGTATGAATGAATAACCACCCTTAGATTAGTAGTAACTTATGGATCAAAAGGGTATATTACCATACCCATGTTTAGATTAATATGCGAGCGCGTTAAATAGTCAAAACCATGTCACCGGTACATTTCAAACATTGCCTTTTCTTCATCATTTGTTCATTAGTTTCGTTGGTAATCTTGTTTATGTTGCAACAGGGGCCCAAAGAGTGGGTAGGTGAGTTGGGTTATTATGGGGTGGTTGATCATCCGAACCTTGTCAAATTCGTTGGCCATTGTTTTGAAGAGAATGAAGGAAGAATACAACGGCTTTTAGTCTATGAATATATGCCTAATAAAAGCGTGGAGTATCATTTATCTACAAGGTCCAAAACACCTCTCTCGTGGACCATGAGACTCAAAGTGGCTCAAGACGTTGCTAATGGCATGGCATATCTACATGAAAATCCGATCATTCAGGTACTTTAACGACCTGCCATACCAAAACAAGAAAGGATTAGTTTACAAATGGACATCATGCTTACAAGACCACTAACTTTGATTTTTGTAGGTTATTTCCGGAAATCTCAAATCTTCCAACATTCTTCTAGACAATCAGTGGAATGCGAAGCTTTCGGATTTTGGGTTGCCTCTATTAGATCGTGAAGAAGGACTCACCCATGCATTAAGCACGGTACATTACTTTATTATGGGTTTTAGCTTCTGCAAACGCCTTCATGAGCAAAATACTCCATTCGTTTAAAACAAATTAGCATTTTGCTCAAGTGTTCTCACTCTAGTTATCTCATGAAAATTACAATAGTATCCTTAGAGAAGTCCCATAAAAATTGCAAGTCCTGCTATAAAATTTGAGCTTCAAGTGTTGTCATTGCAAATTGTGGGCACTTTTGATTTTGGCTCACAAGATTCTTGTTTCTATATATATTAAAGGGTATTTTAGAATTTTGATAACATAGTAGAATGGGATTGAATGGTACTATTCATTCTTGTCACCGAGCAACTAAAGATGATTCAATTTTAATCCTAATGTTTCTAAATTTTCCGTGATATAATGTAATCAGGTCGCAGGAACCACGGGGTACACGGATCCAGAGTACATAAAAACAGGGCGTCTCTCGGCCATGAGTGACGTATGGAGCTATGGTGTCTTCCTGTATGAACTCATCACAGGTAGGTGCCCATTCGATCAGGGTCGACCCAAGTAAGAGCGGGAGCTTGTAAAATGGGTTAAACCGTACATAGGCTCAAAAAGGTTTGAGCTAATCATTGATCCAAGACTTGAAGGTAATTACTCACTGGAATCAGCACAAAACTTATCGTGTATAGCCCACAAGTGCGTGTCTAGAAACCTGAAGTCGAGGCCAAAGATGAGGGAGGTAGTGGAAATGGTTAACCACCTTATTGAGGTTCCACCAGGACCAACCGATCCTCCCAAGAGTGTGGTTCGGAGTTGTTGCGGTTAAGTTGAAGAGCGTTTGTCTGTGTACCACCAAAGACTCTTTGTTATATCAAATAGATGCAGAGGGCGCGATGGCAGGTAAATAGCTATTTCATAAACACACGAGAGCTCGAAGTGAAGTTGCATAACGGGTATGCATGCTTTTGGTTGATAACAGTCAAATATATAGCATTTTGGTATGCTATGCTTATAGTAATTATTACACTTTTTTTGGGTAATTACCATACCCATGTTTACATTAAATAGTCAAGAACTCCCCTTAAATGTTGATTATATATGATCTAGGATGAATCTTTTATGGCTCCGTATAAAAAACAATCGATGACGACGTTAATTAATATATTTTCTATACATTCTTCTTAATTATAATTAATTGAAACTTTGGTGTCATGCAATTCTCAAACGTCTTTTTCATCGATGGAAAAACTACATACATTCTCAAAAAGATCACGTATTTACTTAGTTCTACAATATATCCGTGTACGAATCTTATGTTTCGCTTGGCAAGCTAAACGAAACTACCGTGTCAAAAAAATCATGTTTTTACGTTACGTTTTACTATTCTAAACGAAATATCGTTTCACATCATGTTTTTCTACCATATTACGCCAGAACCGTGAAAAAGTACAAATTTTTACACTTTATACGTAACAAAGATGTATAAAGTTAACATCTTTTAATTTAATTATTTTTTTAAAAAATTATTTAATTACATTACCGACGTAAAATCCGTCGGTAATTAATTCCGACAATTCATTAGTTTGATTAACTTAAATTTTTTAAGAAAGGTGGGAAAAAGTTTGTGGCAGATTTCCGACGGAAAAATCCGCCGAAAACGTTGGATCCCCCATAAATTTGCAGGAAAATGCATTTTGCGGCGAGAGATCTTGCAACAGCCAAATCCGTCGGAAATCCGCCGCTAATAGCTATTCCGTCGGAAGTGCCTGTCTGTCCTTGCATTCAATTTAACCAACACCCGCCACGACCATGCTATTACTATCAATGTCACGCCCCCACCACTACTACCGCAGTCACAACCGCCACCAACCCCACCCTAACCCAACCCACCAATGACCGTTATGTCACTACTGTAATCGTCACAACTACCACCACCACCCCCGTCAACCACACCACTATTGTCTTCGTCACAACTACCACCCCTAATCCCTTCAAAGTCAAATTCTTTTGATAAATTCCAATTCCACCGAACTTCATCTTGCAAACCAAATGCCCCTAATTCGTTTGTAAAGGTGATTCTATATAAACACCCCCTCTATTTGCTGAATAGATAAGTAGTAACTTGTGGGTTAAGTATAAGTGTGATATTACCATTCCTCTTTAGATTACTATACAAACATGTTAACTATATAGTCAAGACTAAATATTACCTAAAAATCTTGTTATGTTGAGCAGGAGCCCAAAGAGGAGTGGCTAAAGGAGGTGGATGTTCTTGGGATGGTTGACCATCCAAATCTTGTCAAACTAATTGGTTACTGTACAGAAGACAATGAATTGGGAATCCAACGGCTTTTAGTCTACGAATATATGTCGAATACAAGTATCGAATATCATTTATCTACAAGATCCGAAGCATCTCTTTCGTGGACCATGAGACTCAAAGTGGCTCAAGACGTTGCTCGTGGCTTGGCATACTTAAATGATATACGGGTATTTGGATGAAAAAATAAAATAAATAGTTTATAAATGGACACGCTTACACGTACCAACGTTATTGGATACTAACTTATTAATCCATAATTAGTGTTTGTATAAATTAAGGGTCTAGTTGATAGATTAATCTCAATTATGTTTAATTGTATGTAAATATACATATATATAGTTTTATGTATAGGTAGTTACTTATGTAAAGTTGTGACTGTTCATGAAACAACACAACTATAGCCTAACCATTGCGATGGTTCAAAGGCACCCTTTCGGTGTCTATAAATATGTATCAAGTATTCACAAATTAAAGTGTGGATGATTGTTTATCAATAAAGATTAGTTTGATTACTATTGTTATTCGATCATTCATAGATATAGAGATCCGATCAGTGGGATCCAACAGTGGTATCAGAGCCAAAGGAATGATACAGAGAAGAGAGAAAGAAGGAATTGATCGGGATTAGATCAATAGGGAAAATCGATTAAGAGAAGAACCGATCGGGATTAGATCGTTCTTCAGAACGGGTTAGAGAAACCCTAGTTCGATTCAGAAAAATCGAATAGAGAGAGAGATAGACACGATTCGATTAAGTGAAAATCGAATCAGAGAAAAAAAAACATACCGGTTGTGCGAAGGAGAAACCGCCGCTGTATAGTTTCCGGAGAAGAAGAGATACACCACCACCGCCGCTGTCGCTTGAAAAGAAACCGTCGATCAAAAGGCACGCCGACGAAGGATTTGAACGGAGAAGACGAAGGGGTTCGAAGACCCTGTTCATGATTCACGCGATAAACACACATAAAGGTGTAAATCCTTTTTCTTTTGTTTAATAAATCTGACCTAAAATTTATTTAGGTTAAGATAAGGAAATTTAAAAAAAAAGGATTTAACTTTTATAACATCTTATTTTGTTTCTTAAAAAAAAACTTTAGATTTGCTTTATTTGTTTTATTAAAAGAAAACAAATAAAAGTTTTTTTTATAACAGCCAATTATAAAATAGATTTAAAAAATCAAAAGGATATGACGGGAGATAAAAAAGAAAACAACAATGTTGTTTATTTTTTTTGATAGGGTTCCTGGGCCTTCGGCCCAGTACATCCCTGGCAAACACACCAACCGCGAAGTAATGCAGCCCTGAGATAATCCCCAGTGGCCACAAGTGCTGCGTGTGGGACTCGAACCCGGGCAAGCGCTATGAACTCCCCATGCCCTTACCTTGTTTATAGAGAAGTCGCCACACCACTATCATCATATCAATGCCCAGTTCTAAATAAAACGAACTATACATTATGGGCATTAAGGATGAAGAAGATACTAGTGGCAAATGGAGTATGGGATTTAGTAGAAGGAACAAGTACATCAAAAGAGATTGATGTAAAAAAGGATAGTTCTGCATCAGCATACCTATTTCAAGGGTTACCAAAAGATTTGCAAATGCAAGTCGCGGGATGTGAAACAGCAAAAGAAATTTGGAACTCTCTAAAGTCCAGATTTATTGGGACAGAAGATGTACAACAGGCACACTCGCAACAACTTAAATCAGAATTCGAGAGACTTGTAATGAAAGAAGATGAATCAATAGATTCATATGCCGGGAAGTTGATGAGTATTATTACAAAGGCTGCCACATATGGATTAACGTTTGATGAGCAAACAAAAGTACAGAAAGTACTTAGTGCAGTACCAGATAAATTTATACCAGTAGTAGCAACCATTGAAATGATTGTTGATTTTAAGACTGTAAAGTTGGAGGAGATTATCGGGAAACTTAAGACCTATGAAGAAAGGATCAAGTTTAGAAAAGGAAATCAGGAAGATAATAGTGAGAAGTTGTTGTTCACACGTCGAGGGAATGACAGAAATTATGAACACAACTATGGAAATGGTAGACGAGGAGGTGGTAATCAGACACGAGGAAGAGGCCGAGGAAGATTTACAAGAGATAGTAAGAATGAAGATAGTTATGATAGAAGAAGGAAAAACCCTGGAGATCAAAACTACCATAGAAGAGATTTTAGAGAAATAGAATGTTACAATTGTCATGAGTTCGGACACTATGCTGCAGATTGTCCAAAACCAGACCATAGAAAAGAAATATCAAACCTTGTGTTCGAAGATGATGAACCTACGTTATTAATGGCTATGAGTAAGGATGAAAACGAGATGGCATCTTTAGAAAAAAAACCAAGATGGAATGGAATTGTCATTGAGAAGGATGAAATTCCAAAAGAAAAGTTAGATGGCATGAGGTCAAAATTGGAAATTGATTTGAGGAGTAAACTAGAGTTTTGGAAGTTAGAAATACTTCAAGACATAGAAATGGAGAAACAAGAGTTTGAGAAAAAAATGAGAAATAGAGAGATAGCATTTGAGAAACAAATGCAGAGAAAGTTAGAGAAGCTGGAGAAGTTGAGAAATTGCACAAGCAAAGAGATGAAAGAGTCAAAAGCAGAACAGTTTGAGAAAGAGAATCATGAAGTTGTTTTAGATAAGAAACATCAAGAAAATGAACCAAGCATTGACAAGGGCAAATGCAAGAAGCAACATGAAACACTATCAAGATTTCCAATGGAAAGCCAAGTTGAGAAAGACATAAAATCAAGCAACAAGAAAGTTGAACCAGAAGATCATGATACAAGTACTACAAACAAATTGTTGAAGATTCAAGATTGTGAAATGATACGAATGAAGAAAGATAGTGACAAAGCTGACAAAGATGATCGAGATGAGATTGAAGACAAGGAAGAAAGAAGTCAAATCAAAGAGGAAGTTCAGGACATAGTTCGTGTTAAAGACAAAGTCAAAGGAAGTGGAAACAAGCCAAAGTTCAGAGAGCAAGACCTGCTACAACCTGCCCAAGATAAAGATGATGAAGCTTGAAGATATCAAAGGCATGGATTAATAAATTAGGGGGGAGTATTTGATACTAACTTATTAATCCATAATTAGTGTTTGTATAAATTAAGGGTCTAGTTGATAGATTAATCTCAATTATGTTTAATTGTATGTAAATATACATATATATAGTTTTATGTATAGGTAGTTACTTATGTAAAGTTGTGACTGTTCATGAAACAACACAACTATAGCCGAACCATTACGATGGTTCAAAGGCACCCTTTTGGTGTCTATAAATATGTATCAAGTATTCACAAATTAAAGTGTGGATGATTGTTTATCAATAAAGATTAGTTTGATTACTATTGTTATTCGATCATTCATAGATATAGAGATCCGATCAGTGGGATCCAACAAACGTTGGGTTTTTGTAGGTTATTTCCGGAGATTTCAAATCTTCCAACATTCTTCTAGACGATCAATGGAATGCCAAGCTTACAGAATTTGGAGTGGCTGGATTAGATCCGGAAGAAAGACTCGGCCATATCTCAACCATGGTACATTATTTTTTTGTAGATTTTTAGCTTTTTAAACTGTCTTGTCTCATGTATCAAACGTACCAGTATTCTACTAGAACTATTTTCACCATAAATTTTCTAAATTTCCGCAATATATGATGTGGTCCGGCAGGGACGGACCTAGGGGGCTTTTGTGGTGGCACATGCCCACGTTTCGTTCCTTCGTCGGTCGGAATGTAAAAAATTATAGGGTTGTGAAAATTGCCACTATATATAAGTATATATTTATTTTTTGAAACTACGAGGACACATGTTTTCCTTGGTAGAGTTGGTTTGCAATGCTTTTCTTCGACCATAAACCCAAGTTTGAATCCCGGTAGTGTTATTTTCTTAGTTTTTAGCTTTTAATTTCAAATTTATAATATTTCTGGAATTTTTTTTGCGATAAAAGATTTGAACACATGACCTCATATATGAAAAGTAATGAACTAACTAACAAACCAATGATGATTTTGTGAAAAATATCTCTATATTTGTTACTTATAGTCAAATAATGCCACTGTTTGAAAAAAAAATCTGGGTCCGTCCTTGTGGTCAGGTTGTAGGAACCATGGGATATGCGGCTCCGGAGTACATTAAAACAAGGCATCTCTCGTCGACAAGTGACGTATGGAGCTACGGTGTCTTCCTATATGAACTTATCACGGGTAGGCTCCCATTTGATAGAAACCGACCCAAGAACGAGCAGGAGCTTCTAGGATGGGTGAATCCCTACATAGGCTCGGAAAGGTTTGAGTTAATCATCGATCCAAGACTCCAAGGTACTTACTCACTGGAATCGGCACAAAAGTTGTCCTTTATAGCCAACAGGTGCCTGTATATGCACCCCAAGTCCAGGCCAATGATGAGTGAGGTCCTACAAATGGTTAACCAACTTCCATCACAAGCAACCAACCCTGCACCACATCTCAAAAGAGGGTCTACACATAAAGAATCTGCTTGTTTTTCAAGAATTTGCTGCGTATCGTAGCAATTAATTATGAATTCACATTTTTTGTCCTATCAACCAATGTACAAAAGCACCAACTTTTATGAGTAATGCATACATATAAGTACAGATTCTCTGTAATTTCTTTAAAATAGAGAACTGAAAGTCGAAATCTCAAAATAAAATTACATTTTACTCCAACAGATTCTTTATTTTAGAAATTTTAACATTAATTATATTATTAAAATATTAAATAAGTTTAATATCCCAATGCATTTAAAAAAAACTGTAAAATAACGATAGTTTAATCTTATTAACTTATGTGGTGTCAAAATGAAGTATTATAAAAAGTGTTTGGATTAGCTTATGATGGTAATAAACTAATAAGTTGTTATTTAGGGGGTGTTTGAGATTGCTTATACATATAAAATAACCAAAAAACTTATAAGTTGTTTCAAATAAGTTAATAAGTTAGAATGAAATGACTTATTAAAAACTTCTTATCAGCGGTTATAAAACGGTATAAGCAGTTTTTTTTTCTCTCATCCTAACACAAAAATTGTTTATCAGCGGTGACAAAACGAAATAAGTTAATAAACCATTTAAATAAGCAATCCCAAACACCCCCTAATGTAATGTCTCGGGTAAGTTCGTTATTTAAATTTTGTTTCCGTTTTATTTATTTATTTTGCGTTTTTTAGTTTAGGGTTTGTTTGTGGCGGTTTGTAAGTTTAAGGGCGTTAGTGTCATTTTAGTATAGTCAAATCCTTAATAGCAGTTTTGTGATTTATATATATATATGAGAGCGTTAGAGAGAGGGATTTACTCCTGATCATTTGTTGAGTCGGTTCCATAAGTGTTGTGTGTATGTGTGCTGAGTCCAGAGAGGAGAGAGCTAGAAGTCGGTCGATTCAAGCCGAGGAAAAGAGGTCGGGTAATTCAATTCGAAGGTATATCTTTTTTCAATTTGTGTTCGTATCCAATAGTAGACAATTTCTATCGGTTTAGAACTGGTTGATTTTGATTCTTAGATGGTATTGATCGAATCTAGGTTCGAACAGTTGTCCGGATTCTTTGTAGTCCGTATGTAATTTATCCGGATTCTATATTTTTTCGGGGAGTTTTCTGGAGGGAGTTACCGGATGGGAATTGTCCGGATGCGGTTTCCGGATAAGTTTCCGGATAGTGTCCGGACTTGGTTTCCGGATTATTGTTGTCCGGACCGAGAGTATCCGGATTTCAGAGTTTTCCGGGTAGATTATTTCTCGGATGGTATCCGGATTGTGTACCGGATTCTCTAGGTTTTCCGGATGGGTTTCCGTGTGAGTTACCCGGATAAGTTCCCCAGATCACATATCCGGAAGCTTTCTGACTTCTCACAACTTAAGTCGCCGAGGACATTGCCCCTTGACCCCACCCGCTAACCGGGTAGCGGGACCCCCGTGCTAAGTCGTCGAAGAGGGACATTTGTGAGTGTTTTCTGGGTAAGGGTTTGTTAAGCTTATCTAGGATTCTTAGTCTGTCATTGAGTTTTATGTGGTAAATAGTTATATGTATTTTATGTAATTCAGATTCGGTGGAATTTGTTGAAAAGTAAAATCCCCGTGATTTTCAAGAGAAGGTGTTAGTTGCGTTATTTCTTTTAGGTGAGTTTTACTTTAATCATTTTCAAACTGCAATACATATATATTGGATAAATATGTGGTAGGTTGTGTGATGATGTGCATGATATATTGAGATGTATGTTGTATTTATATGAGCATTACACTACACGATTGCACGTTGGCCGGACTTAGGGCCGATGGAGTTTGGTTGTACAGAGGGACATCGGAGTTGGCTGTATTTTAGTGCAGCGGAGGAAATTGATTAGTTGGTTTAGCGCAACCAACTAATATGGCCATGTGAAAGAGTTGTACACAGTGCATACGAGTCATGCTTGGTATTCATATACTTGTTGTATATCTGTGTTTTACAAAATGATTATTAAACTGACGGGGATTTTCTCACTTAGACTAATTGGTCTAACCCTTATTTTGTTTTCAAAAATATGTATTCCAGATCAAGGAACGTTTAAAGGCAAAGGCAAGGATAAAGTGTAATGTGCTTTTGAAGGCTGTTTGTGATTGAGAAATTTTCCTGAATCATTTTGTATGGATTGTATTGTAATATATTAGCGAAAAGTTTGTACTGATATATGTAATGTACAACTTTAAGACTTTCGGACCTTATGTGATATAATATATATCTTTGTTATCTTATACAAGAGATGTAAATTGTATTATATAATGTATGTTTGGGATGGATTGTTACACCTAAATCTTATCCAACTCAACCTAGTGCTTGGTTGGATGGAACCATAAAAGAAGAATAGAACTTGTGGATCAGGATATGATGTAATGAAGTTTGATTAATATATTTTCTTTTATTTTTTAGATAATATTTATGCTATGATGTTATGTTATGCTCTAGGGAAATTGATTCAAATAGTCGTTTTACATATCTAAGTTGGTCTTCTAGTCATTCCTCTTCTACATCAACCAAAATGTCACTGCATTCGTAATATTTAGCCTAATTCCACCGTTTTGAAGGATTTTTGAAACTTTTTGCTTGATTTCGAGATAATTTTTTCGATTTTTTGGTTGATTTCAAGAGTTTTTTTTTTCTAGTTTTTGGTTGATTACAAGAGTTTTTTTTCGATTTTTGGTTGATTTCAGGATTTTTTTTTTGTTTTTTGGTTGATTACGAAGTATAGTTGCACCTTATTGAAGTTCCAAAATAATACGATAGCACCTTTCAAAACGATACGATTGCACCTTTCACATACCTAAAATATTTTACCCTTCACCGAAAAAATATTAACCACCCATGGATAGGGTCCATGCATGGATAATGGGAGCCTATGATTGATGTTCAAACCCTATCTCAATATATAGAATGAGAGAATATACATTGTATCTTTCAATATATTGTCATTGTCTTTAATTTTTCATTTCATAAATATAATATTATTATATTGCCGTCTCAATTATTTATTTGTTTATTTTTATATAGGCCCATTATTTATTTGTTTATTTTTATATTATATTTGTGACTTTAATTATCGTTATATATTAAAACTACAATGATTATAACTTATGACCAATAAAAGATTATTAAGTTATGATTTTCAAACTGTAGAGATTAAAACTAAAGAAACACGAAAATATAAGGACCAAAAAATGTAATTACTCTTAAAATGTAAGTCAAGTCAACCTGGCCCTGTGCCACCACCTTCAAAAGTCCTTAATTAGTTCACATTTGGTGTTATTTACAGAAATGATGGTGATTAAATTTAATCACATTTGGTCTATCAAGTTGTAGAAAGAGTATACAAAAGATAAACCATGCATGGATAATTGGAGCCGATGAATGCCGTTCAAACCATATCTCAATTAGGAATGGTAAACGGGCCGGTTTTTAGGGTCCCCGTCCCCGTAACCGTATTGATCCCCGTTAAGAAAAAAATGCACCGTTACCCGTTGGTTCGACCCAAAAAAAACACACACACAATTTTCTCTAACACAAATTCATTCGACCAAATACATATATATAATCCAACAAACATCAAGAACAAAATGTTTTAAATTGCAATCTAAAATAAAACAAAAGTTTAGACATAATCCATAACATCACAATTCATAATAGACAAATAAATTGGATTATCGGCTCGAAAATCAAAACTCCCCAAAAAGCTTCAATTTTCCATAGCTTCCAACAGAAATTGTGTGTATATATATATATATATATATATATATAATATTTAAATATATAGGGGTGAGTTCAAATGAAAACTCAAATTCAATTGTAAACGTGAGGACAAACCACAGCCGTTGATTAATAATCTGGTGAAGAGATCAATGGCAAAAAAACACGGTGGCAATTTTGTAAATAAGTTGAAAACATTGTCCATGACTTAGTGAATATTTAGCGCACAGAGGTAAAATTGGAAAGATTAGAATCAGCGCCTATTTTTGTTGAATTTTTATTTTCTTTTTTAATTAAAAAAAATTTACCCCCTTAAATTTTAAAATAAATTATCTCAAAAATTACTAACATTTTAATCAAACAAATTACATCAAAAAAACGAGAAATTCGTGCTCTTCGATATGACATCCATCATGATATAGTTTTTTTTCGATTTAACCGCTTTTTACGTGAAATCGTGTATATGTGTTATATTCAGTCTGAATATAACACATATTCAGTCTGAATATAACACATATTCAGACTGAATATAACACATATTCAGACTGAATATAACACATATTCAGACTGAATATAACACATATTCAGACTGAATATAACACATATTCAGACTGAATATAACACATATTCATCACTCACGTCTTCTTTTGTTCACATATATTGCTGCATTCTTTCACATTGCATGTACATGCCACGCATGCATACTAAGGCCATTCTTCCTTAACCATCTGTGTTGTTCATCGAATATTGTTGCTGTTATTATCCATCTTTGGTTTTCTTGGTGACATACACATCAATACATCGCATGAATTTTTTTGATTTGGTTATTGTTCAACTACCGCTAGCCTCATATTTTTCAGCTACATCTCGGTTTGAAGAACTTGATCATCACGTGATATCATATACCACATATTAGGTTTTACCACACAATGATTGGTCGTGTTTATCGCATGGTTTTATGTGTTATATTCAGTCTGAATATGTGTTATATTCAGTCTGAATATGTGTTATATTCAGTCTGAATATGTGTTATATTCAGACTGAATATGTGTTATATTCAGACTGAATATGTGTTATATTCAGTCTGAATATGTGTTATATTCAGACTGAATATGTGTTATATTCAGTCTGAATATGTGTTATATTCAGACTGAATATGTGTTATATTCAGACTGAATATGTGTTATATTCAGACTGAATAATTCCATATATTCAGACTGAATATAACACATATACACGATTTCACGTAAAAAACGGTTAAATCGAAAAAAAACTATATCATGATGGATGTCATATCGAAGAGCACGAAATTCTCGTTTTTTTGATGTAATTTGTTTGATTAAAATGTTAGTAATTTTGTAACACCCCCCTTACTACGACACAATATTGTCCGCTTTGCCCCACTGGCTCACGGCTTTGTTCTTGGCGACCTGGCAAGGACTTCGCAAGGACTTCCCAGGAGGTCACCCATCCTGGTACTACTCCCACCCAAGCACGCTTAACCACAGAGTTCCCAAGGAACCCGCATGCTTGTGGCCCCAAAACGCATTGTGTCTGGTAAGGCCAAGGTTTACTAATATACCCAGCATCTCTCCTGTCCACGACCGATGTGGGATATGCCTAAGGTGTTACACTTTGAGATAATTTATTTTAAAATTTAAGGGGGTAAAAGTTTTTTAATTAAAAAAGAAAATAAAAATTCAAGGCGCTGATTCTAATTTGACGAAAATACCCCTAAAGCTGAATTTTAGGAATGACTTAAATATGGCTGCGATCAATGGACGAGATTTGTCCTCATGTTTACAATTGAATTTGAGTTTTCATTTGAACTTTCCTCTCTCTCTCTATATATATATATATTATATCGGGCCGGGCCGGGACGGCGAGGATAGTCCCCACCCCGTTAAAATCCTCGATAACATCCCCGATCCCTGCCCCATGCCCGTTAAGAGGCCCCCGAACCCGACCCAAAACGTTCGGTTTTCACCGTTGATTTTGATTTTTTTTTTGCCATCCCTAATCTCAATACATAGAATGAGAGATAATATAATGTATATTTGAATATATTGTTATTGTCTATCTTTTCCTTATAAACCCAAATAGGATTTTAATTAGTAGGAGTCTGAAATTTCAATGGGGAGGGGAGTTTCTAGTTGCTTTCCATGTTAGCCAAAAGTCACAAGTCAACAACTCATGTTTTTTAAACTTGTGTTAAATTCTGGGTTTTGGAAATCAATTATTTGAAGGAACAAATGGTGTTTCATTGCCGATGTTTATCGTTCACCGAAGAAGAAGAAGAAGAAGAAGAAATCGAATATGAAACAGCCACTCAAGTACAATCTACTTCGACTCATACCTTTCACACTGCGTTGTCGAATTTCAATCCAGATTCTCACCCAAGTGAGTTAGTGTTCTCCAATGATCTTAAAGAGTTTACGTTTTCTGAGCTTAAGGCAGCTACCAACAACTTTAGCCGATCCGCAAAGATTAGAGAAGGAGGGTTTGGGTATGTCTACACGGGTATGATCAACGATCCTCGAGATTCTACTAAAACGCTCGATGTGGCTGTCAAAAGGCTCAGCAGAGAAGGATTACAGGTAATTAAACTTTGTTTTTTATGTTTTACGGATACATCTTACCCTCTTAATATAAGGCCCTGATCTGTGTGGGTGGGATTTACTGGGTTCGTTTGTTTGATATAACGCGGCGGCTTACATGGCATCAAAGCTTATGTTTTGTTGTTTCATTTGCTTAAAGTATAAGCATAGGGGCATCTTGGGCATCAAAACTCTTAGGACCACACTGGTCACCTGTTTTCTATGAGTTTAGCTGCTAATCTTGATTATGTTGCAATAGGGGCATAAAGAGTGGTTAATGGAGGTTAACGTTCTTGGGGTCATTGACCATCCAAACCTTGTGAAATTAGTTGGTTACTGTGAAGAAGATAATGAAACTGGAATAGAACGGCTTCTAGTCTATGAATATATGCCTAATAGAAGCGTGGAGGATCAGTTATATAGAAATTCTGAAGCACCTCTTTCGTGGACCATGAGACTCAAAGTGGCTCAAGATGTTGCTCGTGGCTTGACATATCTACACGAACAAATGGACTGTCAGGTATTTTAACACCTGTTATACAAAAAAAAGAAGCTTTACAAGTTATGGAATGTTAATTAGACCAATAACTTTGATCTTTTTGTAGATTATTTTCAGAGCTTTAAATTCTTCCAACATTCTTCTAGACGATCAATGGAATGCAAAGCTTTCGGATTTTGGATTGGCTCATTTAGGTCCAGAAGAAGGACTCACCCATGTCTCCACTACGGTACATTACTTTATTTTGGATTTCAGTTTTTACAACAGCTATCATCAGACCTACAGCGAAATGAAATAAAATTCACTTTTTACGGATCTTTAATCTACCTTAAAGGTATCCCACTAGGCAAAAATCCTGGAGCTAGCCACCACTCACTATCATGACCCACCATGCGGAATGAAATAAAATTCTATTTTTATCATCAAATTTCTAACTTTTCTGTGGTATAATGTCATCAGGTCGTAGGAACGATTGGATACGCAGCGCCAGAGTACATCCAAACAGGGCGTCTAACGTCCAAAGTTGACGTATGGAGCTACGGGGTGTTCTTGTATGAACTTATCACAGGTAGGCGCCCAATGGATAGGACCCGACCAAAGAACGAGCAGAAGCTTCTAGAATGGGTGAAACCCTATGTAGGCTCAAAAAGGTTCAGGCAAATCATTGATCCAAGACTGAAAGGTAATTACTCACTGAAATCGGCATATAAGCTGGCCTCTATAGCCAACAGGTGTCTGCGTAAAGACCCCAAGTCCAGGCCAAAGATGAGTGAGGCCCTAGAAATGGTTAACAAACTCATCACTATGGTTCCATCACAAACACCGCGTCTCAATAGTCTGGTCCCAGTGGTTGCTATCGAGCCGAAGATGCCTTTCACACATGCTAAAAAGACTAATGAGAAGATGAAAAACGAAGGCGAAAGAGGGTGTAGTGAAGTTCAACGTAAAGACTCTGCTTGTTTTTTGCGTATCTGTTGTTGTGTATCGTAGCAATTGTCAATGTATTGAACATCGATTTCAGTTTAAGGATGGTCCAAATTGGTTATAGCGACTGAAAACAGAATACCTCTGTTTTATGAAAATATGAGAACACTTTTTACTGTAGTCAATCACATATGAATATGTGATAATAATACACGTGAAAGGGAGGGACCAAGTAGTGTGCAAACGATTGGCCTCGCATATTAGATTTCGTACTACATGTGATGGTATTACGTTTGATTGACTATAGTAAAAGGTGTTATTGCGTATTCGTAAAGTGATGATGTTCTCGTTTGAACACTTGTTTATATATTAATCTTACGAGTAAATTATCCTTGTGGTTGCCACTCACTAACAAATTTTGCCCCTATTTCAAACTAATTACAATTTGGTTACTGTGGTTGACTTTTTGCTACACTTTTGGTTCAACTCACTAATTTTCGTTAACAAAAATTCCGTTAATTCAAGGGCATTTTGGTCTTTTTATTATCTGTTTAATTTTTAAATAAGAAATTTATTAAGTGAGAATACATCAAAACAGGCACCTGTTGGCTATAGGGGGTCTGGATGTTTGTGTTGTGTCAGCAGTGTTCAAAAAGGGGGTCTGGATGTTTGTGTTGTGTCAGCAGTGTTCAAAAATGTGCGTCATGGCAACCGTCATGGTGCGATCACGTCTCCGTTGTTACGAAATGACCCATAATGTTTTTGTAAGGCGTGGCTCACGCCATGGCACTCCGCAACGCACGTTTTTTCTAAGACGTGATTATAAAAACATATTATTTTTTAATTTTTTTTATTGTTTGTGTTTTACATTTTTAACTTTGGATTTTACACTGTTATATACTTGTCTAATAACACCACTCTCAGTTTCACGAATTCATAAACATTACGGACTGGCGATAATAACGAAGTTGTAAAGTTACATTTCTAAGTTGTATTTTAAATATTTAATAATAAATTATTTTTCTAGTAATAGTCAAATTTGTTTTTCTTCTTTTAATATGAATGTACATTTTTAATATAATTATTTTGATTAGATGATATATAAAAAAACATTTACATATATGTCACGTCTTGAAAAACGCCACGTCCTCGTCGTGATCAGGGGCGGAGGTACCTTTGCACCAGAAGATGCATTGGTACCCCTCATTATTTGGTAAAAAATATATTAGTATATTATAATTAATAATTTAAGGCATGGTTTAGTTTTTGGTGGGCTAGGCTCCACCCAACCAACTATCTCTCCATTTATTTAGGGCCACATATTAATTATAAAACTAAAACATTCATTTAGGCCCACAACCACAAATCAGCCCACAAGTTAATTGTGATTTGTGAGTAAGAAACTATGACTAATTGACTATAAGACACGTTTATGTGAATTTGCAAAACACACACACGAACAGGACACACATCACACTTATATTATTTATATGCGGACTACAGATGAGTTTTTTAATCTAAAAAGGATCGGTGATCTTGCACAGGAAATGGTTGAAACAAAAAAGGATAAAGTGTTTACTCTCGTGTTTTTGCTTATAAAACTAGCAATGATATTACCTGTTGCGACTACGACTGTTGAGAGGACGTTTTCAGTTATGACGATCGTGAAGAATAGATTGTGCAATAGAATGGGAGATCAATGGATGAATGATTGCTTGGTTGCTTATATTGAAAAAGATATTTTTACTGAGATTGATAATGAATATATCATAGATAGTCGAGGTCATTGTTAAATATGTAAATGTCGAATATAATCAATATAATGTCGATACTTTTGTCATTTTCAAAGTGTCAACTTTTATTTTTATTCTATATGGTGCACCCCCTTGCATAAATTCCTGGCTCCGCCCCTGGCCGTGGTGCGTAAGGCTTAAGGCTTGATCTTGCCGCTACGCCACGCTTCACGCCATTTTGAACCGAGTGGTGCAAAACAAAACCAAAAAAAGGGTGAAAGGGAAGTCCAAAATTTGAACATATAATTTTTCACTTTTTCCAATTATTTCCATTACAGAAATTGTGTTTCCAATGAGATTTCACTTCCTTTATTGTCCATCTTTCGAGCTATCCACTATGGTCTGAACTGAATCACTGAATGAGGCCATGAATAGAAGCCTTCAAGAGACACCGCTTTTATTCTTAATCGATAAGCCCAAATAAAACCCTCCCCATACTTTTTTAGCCTTTTGACCTGTGATTTGCAGTGTTTTGTTTCTCGTTGGCAACCTTGGATTGCTCTCTTTGTAAATCGAGACGTTGTTAATACACGAGAATTAAAGGAAATTGACTCAAATAGCCAAAACAATATTCAAAATTAGCCTTCTAGCTATTATTCTCCGGGTTTTGCACAAATAGCCAATGAGTCCGCACCCCCCACTTTGCATCCGCAATTGAGGACCTGCTCAAAAAGTACGATTCTGACAACTTTTTCTTAAAAAAAACTGTATATTGCGGACCTGGCTCAATTTGGAAAATCAAACTAACTAGAGTTGTTGGGGAGTCAACACGTGTCCTAGGTTCGCAAATTGCGGACCTGGAGTGCGGATTGCGGATTTCCTTATTCTTGATTTCGGTTGATCTTTGACTTCACTGAACTTTGACAGTATGACTAAGCTATTACAAAGAACCATCTAAAATTTCTCTAAGTATAAAAGATGTTTTTCAAAGTATGTAAGAAGATCAAGTCATCTTCAAATCATTGATGACCCAACAATCTCCCCCTATTTGATGATGACATCCATACTTATAAAAACATGAGTAAGACAATGAATAATACATGTTGACCCTGTTTTACTCTTTTGGGTTCTTTTTCACACATTCCATTTTTTTGTATATGATATTTGCAGATGAATGAAATGAATGAAAGAATAAAGAATAAACAAATAGAATGTACTGTAACAGATAATAGATAAACTAGAGAATTAATCTCTAGGTTGTTGTAACTTCCAGTATAGGATAAGCTTAACTTGTCAGCTTAGTATTTATCTAATTCTCTATGTACCTTATATATATCTCTGTACATCTTCTCGTCATAATATAATCAAAACCCTTTACTTGCATCTTATATGGTATCAAGAGCAAGGTTCTGATCAAAAAGTTTTTTTTCCAGGGTCTCATTTAGCTATTAACCATGACATCTCACACCATCCCAAATGATATTGATCCTACTGCTCCGATCATTATCATCAACCTCTCCAACATCCTCAAACTCACTTCCACCAACTATATATCATGGAAGCTACAAATCGAAGCCACACTTGTCGGTTACGGACTTTTTAAATTTCTCGATGGTTCGCATTCTGCACCGTCTCCAACCATTGTTTAAAACAATGAATCGGTCTCTAACCCGGCGTATATTACATGGGTTCGGCAAGATCGTCTCTTGTTTGGAGCTCTCATTGGCACATTAGACCATACGATTGTTCCGCTCATCTCTCTTACTACTACCACTCAGGCTTTATGTAATAACCAGGTATTTTTATCTAAATTAAAATCGAAATTTTATAAATCTTTATTATAGTATTTGAGGAATTAGAAGTTAAAGGGGTAAGTTTTGCCAAATAAGAAGAGTTAGGGTTTATTTAGTATTTTTGAAAATATCTCATTTGCCATCACCGCCTTATTCACTTCTGTTTGAGGAGGTGTCCTCTTCTTAGACTTAATTAACAATTTAGAAGTAAAAGTGTGTATGTGTGAGTTATTTTCGGCAGAGAGAGAGAGAGAGAGAAAGGAATTTAATTTAAGGAGAAACTAGAAGAAGTGAAAGCTACTGATTTGCTGCTGGGTTTTGTTACATCGACTGAAGAATCAAAGGTAAGAATCTATACAAATTTCCCTCTTTTATGAGAAATAGGTTTCTTTTGAACTTTGAAGTGGGTTTAGGTAATTTTAGATGAATTGGTGAATTTTAGTTACAATTTAGGATGTTAAATGGAGTTTAGAACGATTCTGTGCAATCTGGGTAAAAGTTGGATTTCCTGAAAATGAACTGAACTTTTCTGAAAAAGACGATGAACAGTGTTCTTGCGAAAAGTAGGAATTCGCAAGCCTTGGTTGCGAAAAGTCCACTTTTCGCAAGCAGCTAAAGCGCATAGTTAAGTTTTCGTATCTGTTGGTTACGAAAAGTAGGGAACTCGCAACCGTGGTTTGCGAGAAGTGAGGTTTTCGCATCTGTTGGTTGCGAAAAGTGAGGAACTCGCAACTGTAGGTTGCGAAAAGTAAACTTTTCGTATTAGTGGGTTGCGAAAAGTTGGGTTTTTCTGTTTATGTGTTAAAGAGTATGTATACTTTAAATTGTTTCAGATACTAAGGATCTGGGTTAAAAGATAATCTAATTTGAGGAAAGTTGAAGGACCTTTGCTTAAAAGATCAGGTGAGTTTTTACTTTAAAAAGTATTTTACTGGAATTCATTATGTGAATAACAAATATTTGATAAGTGTATGAATATGTCATACGTGAGTGATTATAATGGGATATTATAATTACGTGAGTATTATATGAAAATATAATACGTGGCCGGGCTTTGGACCGGTGTGATAAATTGGCTCGCAACCAATTGATTTGGCCATTGGTGGAGGGATAAGGGGGAATGAGACAGTTATGATGAATAATTGTTAGTTGGTATTATCTTACGTGTGTGGTATTTGTATTTATATAAATAGTGTTTTATATAAATGAGTTTTGAATGAATTACAAATGTCAGGGATTTACTCACTAGACCCTTAGGTCTAACCCTCATTTTCTGTTTTAAAAATTATGTATTCCAGGTGGTGATTCCAGTAAGAACAAGTAATTAGAATACTTGTTGGCTAGCTTTGGAGAAGATTATCATCATGATGCTACGGATGCTTTTGTAGTTATAATTTTGTTATCACTATGTAATTCAAAGTGGATCAAGTTGTAAGGAATGTTTTTTTTTTGTTCAGACTTTAGATGGGACCAAATGTGAATGATGAAGTAATTTTGTCGTAAATATGTTATGGAATGTATGTTATATGTATGTTTCGTTTTGCGGGATGTTACAGATGGTATCAGAGCCCTAGTTTAAGGGATTTAGGTATTAGTATCTGTACCTAGACTTAAACTGCATGTGAAGTAGGATGTCCCTATTATTTTTAGAACCTGGGGATGCTAAGTATAAAAGGTGGAAGGAACATCATGTAAGGTAATTTCAAATTACACCAGGCCAGTGTAATTATGATTTTACAGGTGCATGTTTGAACTGGAATACCTTGTTATATAGGGTATGTGCTTATGTGTATATTAACTTTGTTTGAATCTACAGAATGGCAAGTGGCACTAGACAAAGGAATCAAAGAGGAGGAAGGAATTCGGGTGGAGGGAATCCACCAATAGGAACAGGGGGAAGAGGAGGAGATCGTGGTAGAGGCAGTACCGGAAGGGGAACTGGGGGCCGAACTGGAGGAAGAACACAACCACAGGGCACCGAGTTTGTTACACGGGACGATTTGATGGCAGAAATGGGAAGGTTACAAGATAACATACAAGCTATGTTTGAACATAATCGCCACAATGAAACTGAAAGATCAAATCCGGAACACGAAGTTGAAATACCACTTACCTCTACTATCTTACCGATGATGAAAAGGTGTGACTATAAAATGTTTCTTAGTTGTAAGCCCCCTACATACTCAGGAGACCGAGATCCAGTAAAGGCGATGAGGTGGCTGAAAGAAATAGAGGCCATCTTCAAGACGTGTAAGTGTGCTGAAGAAGACAAAGTGCTTTATGGAGCTGCGATGCTGAAAGGGGATGCTCTGTATTGGTGGGAGGCTCATATAGAATCAAGAGGAACGGATGTTTACACTACTTTTGCATGGGAGGAATTTGTGTTAGCTTTCACAACGCACTTCTGCCCACAAGCTGCTGTCAGACAGTTAGAAGAAGAATTCATGAATCTACAACAAGGAAATCTGTCGGTTAGAGATTATACTGCACGATTTTTGGAGAAGTCTCGTTTTGCAGGATATTATGTTGCTACAGAAAAGATGAAAATGGAGAGGTTTATTTATGGGTTAAATTCAGAAGTTCGAAGATTGGTGACTGCAACAAGGCCAGATACTTTTACAGCTGCAGTGGATGCTGCCGAGAATGTGGAAAGAGATAATAAAAGGGATGCCGGTGATAAGAGCTTGGGGAAAAGGAAATGGGAAGGACCGCCACAGGATCCAAAGAGGTCTAGATTCCAGAGGTTTGATAACCGTCCGTCGTTCCGACCAGCGGAAAGACCATGTCCGAAATGTAATCGCTATCATCAGGGAAATTGTCAAGTGGAATCGCGGGTTTGTTTTAAATGTGGGAAAACTGGGCATGTTGTAAAGGATTGTCGAGCAACACGATTTTGCTTTTTGTGCAATTCTCCAGATCACCTTCAATCAGATTGTCCGCGGGGTAGAATACAATCCGGGGGTACATCGGGGAAGCCAACCATTACTAGACCAGTGGTTCCAAGAATAGAACCGCCCAGAACGAGGGGTCGTACATTTCAAATGACAGCGAAAGAGGCGGAGGAAACTCCAGATGTGGTCACAGGTACATTTTTCATAAACTCCACGCGTGCTCAAGTGTTATTTGATTCGGGTGCAAACCGATCTTTTGTGTCTCCATCTTTTGCTGCTCACATGCATTTAGAGCCTAAAATGTTAGAACATGCCTTATTAGTAGATACTGCAAATGATAAGCAAGTGGCAGTTAAAGAGATTTATGATTGTTGTATGATAGACATAGAGGGGTGTGGAGTACCGATACAACTGTTCCCAATAGCCTTGATTGAATTTGATGTGGTAGTAGGAATGGATTGGCTAGCTGAGAATCAGGCCAACATAGTTTGTGATAAGAAAATAATCCATGTCGTTTTACCCGATAAGAGATCAGTAGTAATTTATGGAGATCGAAAGAATCATCAGTCCAGTCTTATATCTATGGTAAAAGCCCGTAAATGTGTTAATAAGGGTTGCTCTAGCTATCTACCTTATGTGATAGATAGTAGGCCTGAAAAGTGTAAGCTGGAAGATATTTCCATTGTTAGTGAATACCCAGAGGTTTTTCCTGAAGACTTGAATAGTCTTCCTCCTGTTAGGCAAGTAGAATTTGGAATAGACCTGGTACCTGGAGCCAATCCCATCGCTCGTGCGCCGTACAGACTAGCACCTCCAGAAATGAAAGAAATGATGGCACAGCTTCAAGATTTATCTGATAAGGGCTTCATCAGACCCAGCTCTTCGCCGTGGGGTGCACCAGTTTTATTTTTGAAGAAGAAAGACGGTTCAATGAGAATGTGTATTGATTATCGGGAGCTGAACAAACGCACGATCAAGAACAAGTATCCACTTCCAAGAATCGACGACCTTTTTGATCAATTAGTTGGAGCTTGTTACTTCTCAAAGATTGATCTCAGATCTGGCTACCATCAGTTAAAGGTGAAGGAGGAGGATGTTTTAAAGACTGCTTTTCGCACAAGATACGGCCACTACGAATTTTTGGTAATGCCTTTCGGATTGACGAACGCTCCAGCCGCTTTCATGGATCTAATGAATCGGGTATGTAAGCCTTATCTCGATAAATTTGTCATTGTGTTTATCGATGATATACTTATTTATTCCCGATCCAAAGAGGATCATGCGCAACATCTTCGTTTGATTTTGGAGTTGTTGAAGAAAGAAAACTTGTACGCTAAGTTCTCTAAATGTGAATTTTGGTTGCGGGAAATTCAGTTTTTGGGGCATGTAGTTTCAGAGAAGGGTATACAAGTTGATCCAGCAAAAGTGGAAGCAATTGAAAATTGGGAACCGCCGAAGACGGCAACCGAAGTACGTAGTTTTCTGGGTTTAGCTGGATATTACCGGAAATTTATAAAAGACTTTTCTCGAATCGCGACACCATTAACCAAGCTGACTCGGAAGAATTTAAAGTTTGAATGGAAGGCCGAACAGGACGAGGCATTCAGAATATTGAAGGAGAAACTCTGCAGCGCGCCAATATTAGCATTGCCAGAAGGTTCAGATGATTTTGTGGTCTACAGTGATGCTTCTAAATTGGGTTTGGGTTGTGTACTTATGCAACGTGGAAAGGTGATTGCTTATGCTTCTCGTCAACTGAAGGATCATGAAAGACAATATCCTACTCATGATATGGAACTAGCAGCAGTTGTTTTTGCCTTGAAGATTTGGAGACATTATCTTTATGGTTCTAAATGTCAAATTTTCACTGACCACAAGAGTCTCCAACATCTTTTTGATCAGAAGGAACTGAATATGAGGCAAAGAAGGTGGTTGGAATTGGTAAATGATTATGATTGTGAAATCCTTTATCACCCCGGGAAGGCGAACGTGGTGGCAGATGCGCTAAGTCGTCAAGAAAGGAGTGGAACGATAAAAGCAATATCTCTTCGAGCCGAACTGCTTCCAAATATTTTTGACGAATTATTGAAATGCCAAATAGATGCTTATCAAGAAGAAAGTTTGAAATCTGAACGGTTGGTTGGGATATCAGCATTGCTTGGGAAAGATGACCGTGGTTTGTTGTGTATGGGAAACAGAATTTGGGTACCTCATTTGGGTGGATTACGGGATCGTGTACTTCAGGAAGCTCATCAATCTCGATTTTCGATTCACCCAGGTACAAATAAAATGTATAGAGATTTGAAACAATTCTATTGGTGGCCGGGAATGAAGAGAAGTGTTGCTAAGTATGTGGAAGATTGTACTACCTGCAAGAAAGTAAAAATTGAGCATCAGAAACCGTTTGGCCAGTTACAACGACTAGATATACCAATGTGGAAATGGGATCAGATCACTACTGATTTTATTACCAAGTTGCCTAGAACTTCAAAGGGATTCGATTCGATTTGGGTGATTGTGGATAGATTGACGAAGTCTGCTCACTTCTTGCCAATAAAAGAAACTGATTCCTTGGAACGTTTAGCTAAATTGTACATTAATGAAATAGTAACTCGACATGGAATTCCAATCTCGATTATTTCCGATCGAGATAGTCGTTTTACTTCTAGATTTTGGAGAAGTTTTCAAAAAGAGATGGGAACGCAGATAAAGTTGAGCACAACATATCATCCACAGACAGACGGGCAGAGTGAAAGAACAATCCAGACTTTAGAAGATATGCTCCGGGCTTGTATAGTGGATTTTGGGGGATCATGGGATAAACATTTACCTTTGATAGAATTCGCCTACAACAACAGTTACCATTCTAGCATCCAAGCGGCACCGTTTGAAGTATTGTATGGTAGAAAATGCAGAACGCCTCTATGTTGGAATGAAGCGGGGGAGAAACAATTAGCGGGGCCAGAAATAGTACAGTTAACAGCGGATAAGATTACTCAGATTCGGGATAGATTGAGAACAACTCAAGACAGACAGAAAAGCTATGCTGATCGACGTCGGAAACCGTTAGAGTTTCAGGTTGGGGATTTTGTAATGTTGAAAGTATCGCCCTGGAAAGGAGTCATACGTTTTGGGAAGCAAGGTAAACTCAGTCCGAGGTATATTGGTCCGTTTGCAATTACTGAAAGGATTGGGGAAGTGGCTTACCGATTAGATTTACCTCCAGAATTAAGCAGGATTCACAACGCGTTCCATGTATAGAATTTTAGGAAATGTTTGGTGACATCAGACCAGGCAGTCTCTCTACCAGATATCCAGGTTGATGAAAAGCTGAACTATGTGGAGGAACCGGAAGCTATAGTTGATCACAAAGTCAAAGTATTGAGGAACAAAGAAATCAGACAGGTAAAGGTTCAGTGGAAACATCATCGAGGTCAGGATGCGACATGGGAATCAGAGTCGGAGATGAGAGCCAAATACCCTCATCTGTTCTCTTAACTGAATTCCGGGACGGAATTCTTTTAAGGGGGAGATGTTGTAATAACCAGATATTTTTATCTAAATTAAAATCGAAATTTTATAAATCTTTATTATAGTATTTGAGGAATTAGAAGTTAAAGGGGTAAGTTTTGCCAAATAAGAAGAGTTAGGGTTTATTTAGTATTTTTGAAAATATCTCATTTGCCATCACCGCCTTATTCACTTCTGTTTGAGGAGGTGTCCTCTTCTTAGACTTAATTAACAATTTAGAAGTAAAAGTGTGTATGTGTGAGTTATTTTCGGCAGAGACAGAGAGAGAGAGAGAAAGGAATTTAATTTAAGGAGAAACTAGAAGAAGTGAAAGCTACTGATTTGCTGCTGGGTTTTGTTACATCGACTGAAGAATCAAAGGTAAGAATCTATACAAATTTCCCTCTTTTATGAGAAATAGGTTTCTTTTGAACTTTGAAGTGGGTTTAGGTAATTTTAGATGAATTGGTGAATTTTAGTTACAATTTAGGATGTTAAATGGAGTTTAGAACGATTCTGTGCAATCTGGGTAAAAGTTGGATTTCCTGAAAATGAACTGAACTTTTCTGAAAAAGACGATGAACAGTGTTCTTGCGAAAAGTAGGAATTCGCAAGCCTTGGTTGCGAAAAGTCCACTTTTCGCAAGCAGCTAAAGCGCATAGTTAAGTTTTCGTATCTGTTGGTTACGAAAAGTAGGGAACTCGCAACCGTGGTTTGCGAGAAGTGAGGTTTTCGCATCTGTTGGTTGCGAAAAGTGAGGAACTCGCAACTGTAGGTTGCGAAAAGTAAACTTTTCGTATTAGTGGGTTGCGAAAAGTTGGGTTTTTCTGTTTATGTGTTAAAGAGTATGTATACTTTAAATTGTTTCAGATACTAAGGATCTGGGTTAAAAGATAATCTAATTTGAGGAAAGTTGAAGGACCTTTGCTTAAAAGATCAGGTGAGTTTTTACTTTAAAAAGTATTTTACTGGAATTCATTATGTGAATAACAAATATTTGATAAGTGTATGAATATGTCATACGTGAGTGCTTATAATGGGATATTATAATTACGTGAGTATTATATGAAAATATAATACGTGGCCGGGCTTTGGACCGGTGTGATAAATTGGCTCGCAACCAATTGATTTGGCCATTGGTGGAGGGATAAGGGGGAATGAGACAGTTATGATGAATAATTGTTAGTTGGTATTATCTTACGTGTGTGGTATTTGTATTTATATAAATAGTGTTTTATATAAATGAGTTTTGAATGAATTACAAATGTCAGGGATTTACTCACTAGACCCTTAGGTCTAACCCTCATTTTCTGTTTTAAAAATTATGTATTCCAGGTGGTGATTCCAGTAAGAACAAGTAATTAGAATACTTGTTGGCTAGCTTTGGAGAAGATTATCATCATGATGCTACGGATGCTTTTGTAGTTATAATTTTGTTATCACTATGTAATTCAAAGTGGATCAAGTTGTAAGGAATGTTTTTTTTGTTCAGACTTTAGATGGGACCAAATGTGAATGATGAAGTAATTTTGTCGTAAATATGTTATGGAATGTATGTTATATGTATGTTTCGTTTTGCGGGATGTTACACTTTATGGGAAACATTGGATAACACCTTTGCTAGTGCATCTCGTGGCCACATCAAACAGCTTAAAGTCCAACTCAAAACAATCACCAAAGGACCTCAAACCATCACTGAGTTTATGTAAGCTGTCAAGGTTTTAAACGATCAACTTGCTATCCTTGGTGATCCAATTAAGAACGAAGATATTACCAACAAAGTTCTTGAAGGTTTAGACTCCTCTTACCAAGGGGTCATTGATGCTGTCAATGCCCGCGACACCCCGATTTCCTTTGCCGAACTTCACGAAAAACTAATCAACCGTGACTTAACCCTCAAAGCACAACCTCTGCTTGGCGCCTTTCCTGCCACCGTTCATCACATTTCCAGTCGACCTACTTATCATCACAACAATCGACAGCCCAACCCATCCCACACCATTCATCATACCCATCCACACACCAAACCTACTCAAACTTCTCAACCCAACTACACTGGACAACGTCCCTTCCTTGGGAGGTGCCAATGGTGTCACACCAAAGGCCACTCTCTTCAAAAATGCCCTATTTTCCAAGAAAAATACCCTTCCATTCGTCCACCCCGTCCCTCTACTAACCCATCCAATCCTCCCCAAGCCAATGTTCCGCACCGACTAGTTCTACACCATGGCTTCTTGACTCAGGCGCATCGCATCATGTTGCTCACGATCTCTCCACCCTCTCACTACATCAACCTTATGACGGTACAGAAGAAATTGTGATTGGTGATGGCACTGGACTCCCCATTACTCATACCGGTTCCACTCTTATCACCACTCCCTCAAAACCTATTAGTCTCTCTAATGTTTTATGTGTACCTAGTATGCAACGCAATATTATTTCTGTTTCTCAGTTATGTACAGGAAATAATATTTCCGTCGAATTCTCACCTGATTCTTTTTTTTGAAGGATCGTCTTACGGGGGCAATTCTACTTACGGGCTCACCTAAAAACGGCATTTATGAATGGTCATCGTCCCCCAAGTCTATCGTTGCTTTTTCCAGCAAAACATCTGCCATTAACTGGCATCATCGTTTAGGACATCTATCTTTACCTATTCTCAAATCTCTAGTCTCATCTTTTGATTCTCATGTAGTCAATGATTTCTCTTTTAATTGTAATGCATGTCAGTGTAATAAGAGCCATAAGCTCCCGTTTCATAATAATAGTTTGATTTCTCAATCTCCTCTTGAACTCCGTTATATAGATTTATGGACTTCCCCCATTCATTCTCACGATGGATACAAATATTATGTGATTTTTGTGGATCACTTCACTAAATACATTTGGTTTTATCCACTTAAAAATAAATCTGATACTAAGGAAGTTTTCATCAGGTTTAAAGCTCTTGTTGAAAAATTCTTTGAGAAATCAATCAAAACCATTTATTCAGATAATGGTGGGGAATACAAAGCCCTTTCGACATATCTCGCTAATGTCGGAATATCTCATCTCACTCCTCCTCCTCATACTCCGGAACATAATGGTTATGCTGAACGTCGGCATCTCCATATTGTGGAAACCGGTCTTTCCCTCTTATCTCATTCCAAACTACCCCTTGACTTTTGGCCCCTAGCTTTTGCCACCGCCGCCTATTTAATAAATCGACTCCCTACCATAATGCTTCAACATAAATCTCCGTATCAATGCCTTTTTGGTTCCTCCCCTAATTATCTCAAGCTTCGAAGCTTTGGTTGTCTATGTTATCCTTGGCTTCATCCTTATGCTCAACACAAGCTCGACACGCGCTCTCTTCCATGCATCTTCGTAGGCTACTCGTCCACTTAAAGTGCATATTACTGTCTCGATCCTACTACTCATAAAATCTACATTTCTCGTCATGTTCGTTTTGTGGAACATAGTTTTCCATACCATCAACTTGTCTCCACCCAAGCTCCGTCGTCATATCCGAATCCTGATAGTTGGTGCCCAATTTTTCTTCCTCTCCTTATCCCTTCTGCCCAATCTAATCATGAACAAGTGAGACCTGATGAACCTTCTGGGTTGCCTGACTCCTCACCCTTAATCACAGAGTCTTCCACCCAGTCTGAATCACATCCTACCATTGACCCTCAATCCTCACCACATCAACCAACACAACAGCCAACCTCCTACATAACTACCCGCTCCAAAAACCATATTTATAAGCCCAACCCCAAGTATGCCAAACCCACCACCACCCAACTCAAGCCTACCGAGCCTACTACCGTCTCTCAAGCCCTTCGAGAACCTATGTGGCGCCAAGCCATGCTTGATGAAATTCGTGCACTTCACAAACTCGGCACATGGGACTTAGTCCCTCCGAATTCGGGGCAAAATCTAGTCAAGTGCAAGTGGGTTTTTTCGTATCAAGTATAAACCTGATGGATCAATAGAACGCTTTAAGGCACATTTGGTTGCAAAAGGGTTTCAACAACGACCCGGGATAGATTACACCGAAACTTTTAGCCTGGTCGTAAAACCTGCTACCATTCGTACCCTTGTTGTGACTAACAAATGGCATCTTAGACAACTTGATATTAATAATGCTTTCTTACATGGTTCTCTCAATGAGCAGGTTTACATGGCGCAACCTCCGGGATTTACAGATGTCACATTTCCGAATTATGTTTGCAAACTCCGCAAAGCAATTTACGGGCTCAAGCAAGCCCCTCAGGCGTGGTACACGGAGCTTGCAACATTTCTTGAAAGCTTTGGTTTTAAACGATCGGTTGCCGATGCCTCTCTTTTTATTCACCATCGTCAATCAGTCCCAATATATCTTGTTGTCTATGTCGATGATATAGTGCTCAGAAGCCCGGATTCTCAAGCACTAGAGGATTTTATCAAACGGCTAGCTAAACGATTTGCTCTCAAGGACCTTGGTACACTCTCTTATTTTTTGGGAGTTGAAGTTATACCTACTGTTGAAGGTCTCTAC
Source organism: Saussurea involucrata (assembly GCA_033807775.1). Taxonomy (NCBI): domain Eukaryota; kingdom Viridiplantae; phylum Streptophyta; class Magnoliopsida; order Asterales; family Asteraceae; genus Saussurea; species Saussurea involucrata. The sequence goes on along the minus strand of CM066325.1, from coordinate 7,549,216 downwards.
TTAAATAAAAAAAGTACATTCTTGATTTACTACAAAGAATGCACATGGTGAATGCAAAACCGGTCTCAACACCAATGGTCACCGATTCCACACTCTCCCTTCATTCTGGCCACTTAATTGATAATCCAACTGATTACCGAACTGCTATCGGAGGTTTGCAATACCTTACTCTCACTCGTCCTGATGTCGCCTTTGCAGTTAATAGATTGTCTCAGTTTATGCATCAGCCCCGGACGACTCACTGGGCAGCCTTAAAGAGGCTATTGCGTTATCTTGTCGGTTCCTTGGACAAAGGTCTCATGATCTACCGTGACTCTCCGCTTAATCTTCATGCATTCTCAGACTCTGATTGGGGTGGTAACAAGGATGATTTTATCTCCACAATGGGTCACGTTGTGTTTTTAGGTCGAAATCCCATAACTTGGAGCTCGAAGAAACAACGGTTCTTATCTCAGTCTTCAACCGAGGCGGAATACAAAGCTGTCGCATCTACAGCCTGTCAACTCCTGTGGTTACGAAATCTACTTCATGAAATGGGTGTGGTCCTTCCTAAGGTTCCAGTCATTTACTGTGACAATCTCGGTGCAGTCCAACTAAGCGCCAATCCGGTTTTTCATTCCCGTATGAAGCATCTAGCACTTGCGTTTCATTTTATTCGCGAGCAAGTTCAACATGGCAACTTACGGGTCACACATGTATCTACAGCTGATCAGTTCGTTGATGCCCTCACTAAACCATTATCCCGATCCAAGTTCGATATGCTTGTGATAACCCAAATAAGAATGAGATCTAAATAGAAGTTAGGGGTTGTAAAAGTTTAGTGAGAAAAGTTGGAGGGTAAAAATAAGAAATTTGGGAAATTAATTCCCCTATTCCTTCCTGTGCGCCGCTTTTGGCTGAAAATAGGAAAAACATTTGTGTTTTAGGGTTTTGTTTGCTGCACCTTTAGAGAAGAAGAAAAGAGAGGCAATGAAAGAATTATTACTATGGTGTGTGTGTCCTGTGTGTGTGGGCCGAGAAGTAGCAGCGAGAGAGAGGGAGACGACGAGGACAGAGAGCTGCGAGAGAAGGAGTGATGGCGAGAGAAAGAGGCAGCGAGAGTGAGAGTGAGAGAGAGAGAGAGAACTGCGATAGAGAGAGATAGAGAGAGAGAGACGACGACGACGATAGAAAGAAACAGCGAAATGGGCAGATCATGAACGCCGGCAGTCGGCTGGCGGTGGTGGTTGCCGGCGGTGATGGTTGGCGGCGGTGGTCGCCGGTGGTGGTGGCTGAGGTGGTGTTTAAACCTTAAAAAAATTCGTCTAGTCCTTTCAAGTAGCGAGAGACGGAGAGAGACAAGAAAGGAAGAAGATCGTTTGGCACGGTTCCCATTTCGTGAGGTTCTAATCTGGTAAGAAACCACTCCTTTGTGTTTTCTCTTTTGTGAGTAATGTTAGATTTATTAAGTTCTAGTTGTTCTCAGTGGCGTAAGTTGAGAAATCAAATTGGATATTAATAGAGTTTTGATTCTTATTCATATTGTCAAAGTTAAATCAAATGTTTATGCGGGTTCTTGATAAGGGTAGTATTGGATTATAACTCTAAAATTAGTATGTTGCCATGGTCTAATTTAATATCTCAAATATCAATTTAGATATGAAATGGAAGGGATGAGGTTGGGTTTAATGGTTGCAAATTGTGGTAAAGGATAGATAGAAAATCACCCAAGTTGGCGCAAACCCGGTTTAATTGTGGACCGAAATGTAATCAATTAAATTGGGTCGGTGGTGTTGTGTTGAAATTTGGGTCGTGGATGTTTTTACTAATAGACCAAATTGAGAGTTGGGCCGAAAGGTTCTTAAGTCCATATTGGGCTTAGTTATCTAAATTGGGCTTAGTTTATTATTAAAGTCTATAATTATTTAATAAGGGCCTAGTACGTAATTGATAGTCTATTTATTTAATTTGGGTCATATTATTAGTAACGTGATCCAGTGTTGATATTTAGGATCTAGTGTTATATTTTTATGTTGGGAACCTAGAGTCGGGTAAATTAATGGATCCGGTTTAGCATTTCAAATAGATGGGTAAGCAAAGACCATTAATTATGATTTGTGGACTTGAAGTGTAATCTACCAACTTAGATAAGTTTGGGTTGAGTTCGGGATCTAACTCGAGTAATAAATGAACGAATTATGACGTACGTTATTAATATAATAGGTGTTCCACCTAGAGATCGGAAGGGTAAGTGAGGAGCTTTGGAGCAAGCAAGTCAGGTGAGTTTTCTAAACTAAAACGTGTGGCTTTTAATATGTTTTCTAAAGCGAATATATGATGAGAAATGCCATGCTTTATGCTTATGCTTTAATTGCATGAATGATGTTTGAAAATTTACGTGGGATGTATGCATACATTAATTTTGATGTAAATTGACTAAGTCGGGGGGGGGGGGGGGGGGGGGGGTGTGCCCGCCAGCTCGTGCCGGGGGGGGGGGGGGTGTTCCCGTTTATGCCAAGGGAGGTGTGACCCTGTAAGGCAGCATGAGACTGACTCGTTGTCACCTTAGGGTGACTTCAGGGTGTCAATTTATAAGGGGCAGATCTATATCCGAAAACGATTTTATCTGAACAGTTTTATGAAAGTTTTATGCTGAAAATGATAAACTGTTTTAAATGCTTTGATAACTGTTAGGAGGGACTCACTAGACCTTATGGTCTAACCCTCGCATTTTCAAACTAAAACATTATCAGGAAAGCAGGTGATGAAAGGCTCTAGCAAGTGAGCAAGGAGCTAGCGAGGCAGTTTGATAGTATAGCGACACTATAGTACTGTTTAGTTTATTTCTCAGTTGTGTAGGTTGTTTCCGCCAGCCAATTCTGTTATAATGTAAAGAAATTTTGGGTCCCGATTCTGGGATACTCTATGTAACAACCCAAAAATTTAATAAAATATAAGATTTAACATTTCAATAAAAAACGGTCCCAAAGTCTACAATACATCTAATTTACTCTAAACTCGCAGCGGAAACTACCTTCACAACTAAGATACTACAAGAAGCTCGGCGGTACTCTATAAGTCTTCACTACCTCTCGCTCCTTTACCACGACCCGGCCTTCCATTATCATCAGATGAAACTCCATACACGATTAATACCTGAAAATGGTTTTTATTTTTTTGAAAAGCGAGGGTCAGACCATGAGGTCTAGTGAATTCCCCCTTAAAAACGTGTCCACATAACATTTAAAGAAACACGTTTCATTTCAAAACAGTAACGTAACCAATCATGTACTCAACAATGGTATGCACAGCGGAGATGACCATGGCATTCACCCTACAAAGCCGGGCACGACAAACACCCTACGAAGCCGGGCACGTCAAACACCCTACAACACCGGGCACGGCAAACACCCTACAAAGCCGGGCACGACAAACACCCTACAAAGCCGGGCACGACAAACACCCTACAATGCCGGGCACGACAAACCAATAAGTCCCCTCCACTGTGCAACCCGACTCCACAAATGATAAATTCCACAAAACATGCAGTCACACATACTTGAGGGCAACCCTCCTTCATTTGCAAAACAATACTTTTCATGTCAAGGAAACATATGTTCATAAAATTTATGTAAACCAAATTCAGTCATATCAATCTTTGCAAATCATATTAAATAAGAGTTATGCATAAGGGAACTCACCTTAGCCTTAGCACATCGACACACGCTCCGAAACCCACGTTAGTTCAAACCGAACACGCGAATTTGACACCACAGAGATGGTATTAAACCACTTAACCATACTCCCAAACATCCTTAACAAAACCCCTAAACAACCCTCCAATCGATGCCTCGATCCTAGACCCGAACGAACAACGAAACGAACAATGGAAGAAAAGCGACAGAATCTGGCGCCAATGGTTGGCGCCAGTCCATCGGCGCCGCCATCGGCGCGGACCTCTGGTCTGATTTTCCCTGCGCGAATTTCTTTCCAGAACTCAATGGTTTCTCATCCCCAAACTTCCCCAAATCAGTTATAATCCTCCCAAATCGTCATTATAGATACCATAAACATTAAGAATCATTAAACAACCCTTTAAACAACATAAAACCCATCAAATTCGATCTAGTGATTCATGAATTTAAACCTCAAAAACTCAAAACTCAATCCATGGAATAATGGAGATTACTAATCAAACAATATGAAATTTTCTACTACATTGATAAATACTCATAGGAAATAAATCTCAAAATCATTTACCTCCTTTCTTCCATTGATTAAACTCAACCAACAAAATGGATTATCAACCCCCAAACCATATACTAGCCTAGCCAACATAAAGAAGAAGAAGAAATCAAACCTTGGAGAAGATGACCCAAACAATGTGCTGCAACTCTTCTCCTTTCCCTTCCAATTGGATTCTCCTCTTCCCTCAATTCTCCTCTAAAACGTAAGACCCAAAAATGATGTGAAGGCAATTAGGGTTTCATCCATTTAAAAACTCAGATTTTACCACTAAGTCCTCAAGTTCTAGTTTTTCTCTCTTTGGCCCCAAAACTTTTCATTTATTCAACAAAATCACAAGAGCTGAAAAATGGGGTGTTACATCACCTCCCCCTTATTAGAATTTCGTCCTCGGAATTCCATTGCCGGACCCATGCTGCAAATGGAGTTAACTTCTGACTTCCAATTTCCCATACTTACACTGCTCTAAAATTTTTCTTCCAATAATACGACAAAATCCAACTCCTCAAATCTTCTCATTGATTGCGAAGGTACATCATACTGCTTTCCACTCAATACCCTCTACGATTCTTTCCATAACTGCCATTAATTTATCACAATGTGGCCCCTCTCATATTCTTCTTGAAACACATCACCCCAATTTCCTGGGTTTGTTTTCCATCTAAATACTTCCTCCAGCTCGAGATTGAAGATGCTCAGACCTTCCACTCTAGTAATCTTAATTTCGTTCACTTATCCGTCTATTCCTGATCAGCACCGACAACGTACATCATTCCTTGACATCTCTCCCCGGCCAACTACCACATTCTCATGTCGGTAGCATGTCCAGCCATACACACTTGCAAACTCTTTGCTCCAACATACTACTCACACCAAATACTCTCTTTAAGGGAAAACGACTCTACTCGAGTCAATGCCGCAATAACCCGACTCTCTAAGCGGACACTGACTACTCCCTTCATTAACCTTACACAAGATCACCCTCATAACATTTCTGCATTCGCACCACTGCATAACATTCATATCAAAAGAGGAATGCCATCCCACCATTATACCTTTAGCCCGGTACAAATTGCGTTTTCCAAAATCACACGGATCACACTTGTCACAACAGTTACCAATCAACGATCTAAACTCACAACAATCAATAAGCCATAACTCGTTTCTATACACCAATATATTCCTTACCAAATCCACTGAAAGGTTTCACTAATTAGAAACTACCACCAAAATTCCCTTGCCCTCTCACAAGGAGGAGTGACCAGGCTTACTCAAACTAGACCAATTAATCGAATACTGAACAACACGCTCACGCGAAACATTCTCCCCGACAACACCGAATCAAATCCCAAGGTCCCTCAACCAGGGCACCACATTCGACCACCAGATGCTTTTAAAGAAAGTTCGCTAACACGAGCCAGTATTTAGTCCGGTCGCACGAACTCAGATTTTCCCAACTCTTTAACCATGGCATACACAACAATTCCTTATCTTATGCCCCAAAAGGTTCTTTAATTATAGTACGCCTAATCAATATCTCGTGACATCTTCTTACCGCGAGTCCGTCTATACCTGATCCGTCATACCGTCATCATCTTCTCTCAAGCTTACACAGACTTCCCATCACACACCGCTACCATCTAAAAGAACGGCTTCTCCAAAATTATCAGTCAAGGCCTTAAGCCAAGTTTTCATAAGGTACTTAACACCGAGAACTACCAAGAGTTCCTAACTCTCCAACACCGCCGACCCGCTTATTGTATTTCATTACATCCACAGAATACTCCAACGCTCCTGACTAGACTCCACGACGAAGCACTACTGCTTAACGGGTACAATATCCTGATCGACAATCAAGTGAAGTATGAAAACTCACCCAAAATCCAATGGGATCAAGAAGAACAAGGGTTCTCCTTTCATCCCGTTACCAACCGCAACTTAATCTCTTGATCTCAATCTAGTAACAATGTATACCACCCGCAAAACCACACACTTCCACCAAGCATACTCACTACCTTTGACCATTCCATTATTACGGCAAATCATCATTACATCTATGACTTATACGTTCCACCGGTACTAAGTGCTACCGCTTCCTCACACCACCATAGCACCATGCGACCGCATCGCAACAAGCTAACATGATGCCTTTACCTACACAGGAGATATTACTTCCTTCATGCCACCCATAACACAATTTCATACGAAACAAAACGTTTCCCGACCTTGCCTTTCCTGGGTCTAGACGAACCACATGTCCAGGTCAACTATCCAAAGCACACCCGCTTCGATTACCCCCAACATTTCGTTCTTATATGGATCATCATACCCTATAAGAAATCACTTATGCAACCACGATCTTTCACTTTTGTAACATTCATACAAGGATTTCCGTAGGGATCTACCTCTCCTAACTCCTCGAACAAATTCTCGTTTCTCGCCAACTCCTCGTGATCTATCTCCGTTGTGTTAGACACCTTACGCATAAGTGAATCATCAAAACCTCAATGGACATCACATCCACATTGGTGATCTTCCGTTCTCCGAATGCTCTCCCTAGGTGTTCCTACACCATATCATTTACACAATCTCGGACAACCTCCTTCGTTCGCCCGTAACGGGTTCATTCTCACGTTTCAATTTCCTGACAACACCTCTAACTTAAGACATGATAAACAGTCGCCAACCTCCATATCTATGGACTACATGTGAAGATTCCATTCCTTCTAGACCACCTAGGATTCCTAACAGAATCCACTTCGTCCAACTCATCATAACCAACTTATACCCCACCGCTCTCACTTGAGGAAACACAAGACCTTTCTTAGCGTAAAAAAAAATTTAATTACCAAACATCTTAGTGCTCCGACTCAAAGCCGATAACATTACATCAAGTAACGTAACGCTACTTATTACCACCACACCAACTGACACACTTTGATCATTTCAAATCTTACCGCAATAAAACCATTCTCGCATAGCTAAGCAATAGCTCAAACTACTATCATACCGACATTCCGAATTCACTGCCTGAGACTCCCGGTATTCACCCACTTCCTCTAACGGGAACACTAAGGTCATAACTCAACCACGTCTTATTCAACTGAAAATTCCACTCCCAAAGCCTTTCCTCAACCTCAATCGTAATACCCTTCCCGACCTAGCGAGTTCATAGCCTTCATGCATAATGACACAACGATTGAAATCATTTTGTACACTTTTAAAAATACAGTAGACACAAAATCATAAAACAAGCTTGAGTATGTATGAACCAACACCACTCAAGACGATTAGTAAAACACAACGATCGCAAGGATCGCTCACAGGCACTCTTACGATACTTCGTACCCTTGTCCATCCAACTCGATGCCGACACAACGGTCATCTCCAACGAAACCTTTTCCAATATGGCTAGAGAATTCAGAACGAAATCACTTACCCAAAGTGGGTCAGTTAACTCCAACACTCGCTTACATGAAAATAACGAGTCAGTACTCATTTTGTTTGTAAAACAACCCTCGCGATAAAATATTTTCAATATTTTCGTAACGAAGATTCTCTCCACAAGAAAAAAAAACGTGGAATAATTCGTAAATCACTAAGTTCAAAGCTTTATCGTATAATGAAAATGAGTTTGTCTTTTACTTTAAAGAAAACACGCTCGCACGCGTCAACTCATTTCCCAATTCAAGAAAACATATCATGCACTTACATGCTTTTTAACATGAAAGAGTCTCGTATAATACGTTTAACAACAAAATGCATGTAATTCAATATGCAAAAGGAAGGCTATTCACTCTAACTAAGTCAATCGTTGCACTCACTTTAACTCTTCACTGGTACCATACTATAACCAACAACCGCTTCCTTACTTATGCTACAACTTGTAGCACAAGTGCTTCATAACCCACCTGACCGACCACTCTTACATGCATACCACAAAACAACACTGGTCTTTTGCAGTCATTAACCTTGCCACTAAACCGCTGGACTAAGGAATCCAAGACTAGATTCCCTAACTTGATCTTGAATTAAAGGTTTCAAGGTGTCCGCATAATTCTCACTCCTAACCCAACTGACCGACACCACGATCCTAAGGGTGGGGATCCACTAACACTAGGAGTTGCCCCCCCCCCCCCCCCATACAACCATTAATTCATTTGAATCCTAGAAAATTTGCTTCTAGACAGCACATTAACATTCCAGACAACACTTCCTCTAGAAGTTGCAAACATCCCATCACAAGGGACCTCTTCCATGACACATCGACTCTTTGCTATCAAACACAAGGTTAGAACCTTCTACATACTACCACCCTCACCACTCATCCCGACAATGGGGATTGATTACACCCATGCACCTGTAGATCCATAATAGCATTGGCCAGATGCTATTTGAATTTACCTTACATGAGGGTTCTCACTACCATTGTCAAGATATTCTATGATTAAGGTCTTTCTTAATGGCTTCCTATATCTCAGTTGTGTCTCACTCTACCTCACAGTTTAAGTTTAGGCCCATCCGGTCACCTAAATCCCTTAAACTATGGCTCTGATACCATTTGTAACAACCCAAAAATTTAATAAAATATAAGATTTAACATTTCAATCAAAAACGGTCCCAAAGTCTACAATACATCTAATTTACTCTAAACTCGCAGCGGAAACTACCTTTACAACTGAGATACTACAAGAAGCTCGGCGGTACTCTACAAGTCTTCACTACCTCTCGCTCCTTTACCACGACCCATCCTTCCATTATCATCAAATGAAACTCCATACACGATTAATACCTGAAAATGGTTTTTTTTGTTTTGAAAAGCGAGGGTTAGACCATGAGGTCTAGTGAATTCCCCCTTAAAAACGTGTCCACATAACATTTAAAGAAACACGTTTCATTTCAAAACAGTAACGTAACCAATCATGTACTCAACAATGGTATGCACAACGGAGATGACCATGGCATTCACCCTACAAAGCCGGGCACGGCAAACACCCTACGAAGCCGGGCACGACAAACACCCTACAACGCCGGGCACGACAAACACCCTACAAAGCCGGGCACGGCAAACACCCTACAAAGCCGGGCACGGCAAACACCCTACAAAGCCGTGCACGGCAAACCAATAAGTCCCCTCCACTGTGCAACCCGACTCCACAAATGATAAATTCCACAAAACATGCAGTCACACATACTTGAGGGCAACCCTCCTTCATTTGCAAAACAATACTTTTCATGTCAAGGAAACATATGTTCATAAAACTTATGTAAACCAAATTCAGTCATATCAATCTTTGCAAATCATATTAAATAAGAGTTATGCATAAGGGAACTCACCTTATCCTTAGCACATCGACACACGCTCCGAAACCCACGTTAGTTCAAACCGAACACCTGAATTTGACACCACAGAGATGGTATTAAACCACTTAACCATACTCCCAAACATCCTTAACAAAACCCCTAAACAACCCTCCAATCGATACCTCGATCCTAGACCCGAACGAACAACGAAACGAATAATGGAAGAAGAGCGGCAGAATCTGGCGCCAATGGTTGGCGCCAGTCCATCGGCGCCGCCATTGGCGCGGACCTCTGGTCTGATTTTCCCTGCGCGAATTTCTTTCCAGAACTCAATGGTTTCTCATCCCCAAACTTCCCCAAATAAGTTCTAATCCTCCCAAATCGTCATTATAGATACCATAAACATTAAGAATCAATAAACAACCCTTTAAACAACACAAAACCCATCAAATTCCATCTAGTGATTCATGAATTTAAACCTCAAAAACTCAAAACTCAATCCATGGAATAATGGAGATTACTAATCAAACAATATGAAATTTTCTACTACATTGATAAATACTCATAGGAAATAAATCTCAAAATCATTTACCTCCTTTCTTCCATTGATTAAACTCAACCAACAAAATGGATTATCAACCCCCAAACCATATACTAGCCTAGCCAACATAAAGAAGAAGAAGAAATCAAACCTTGGAGAAGATGACCCAAACAATGTGCTGCAACTCTTCTCCTTTCCCTTCCAATTGGATTCTCCTCTTCCCTCAATTCTCCTCTAAAACGTAAGACCCAAAAATGATGTGAAGGCAATTAGGGTTTCATCCATTTAAAAACTCAGATTTTACCACTAAGTCCTCAAGTTCTAGTTTTTCTCTCTTTGGCCCCAAAACTTTCATTTATTCAACAAAATCACAAGAGCTGAAAACATGGGGTGTTACACTCTATGTTATATGACCTTGCGTGTTTTATTTATAAGAAATGAAATGTTTAAAATGTTGGGTTGTTATAGTTGGTATCAGAGCCATAGTTTAAGGGATTTAGGTGACCGGGCGGGCCTAAACTTAAACTTTGGAGTAGAGATCACAACTGAGAATCAGGAAATGCGTTAGGAAGGCACTATTATTGATATAAGAGATGCGTTAGAAGGACACTATAGTGAAAATAAGACTAATAGGGTACCGAGGACGGTCATGTAAGGTAAGTTTGGAATTACACCTGGCCAGTGTAATTGTGAATTTACAGGTACATGTATGTGCTTGACCTGCCTTATTATTCCGAAGTTGTAGTCTGAAGCTATGTCAGGTGTCGTGATCCAGTACTCTGGAATGTTAGCAAGATCCCTAAGGGGTAGATTGAGACCCATTGTTGGGAAAGTATCATGAGATAGCGTTCATGAGGCGAAGTATGTATACATCGTAGAGAAGAAATGTTGTTTAGAATGTTACGAGTCGTCTAGAGGTAGATCTTCGTGGACTCGAAGAGATAAAATGACTGATTTTGAGTAAGACTTTTGTTTCTGGAAAATCTCAGTTCTAGAATTCGTGGGATAAGATCAGTTAGTTTGGTAAGGAATATCAGTGTTGAAATCTTGAGTGTACCAATAGAGCCCTGACTTCTTAGTCGAGTTTTTCTTTGGCAGGGTAAATGAAATAAGATACTTATAGTGAAAAGGAAGCATGGAGAAGTAGAAAATGAGTTAGCTGATCAGAACGAAAGTAGTAGGAAATGGGTGAGTAAGTGAGATGTAGAACGTATGTACTACGAGTTGTTGCAGGACCGAGATGGATGACCATTAGTCGAAGGTATAGTGTCAATGATAAGTTGCGAGGGGAAAGGGGCTGACCTTGTTGAGTGAGTAGCCTTCATTTACAAGTAGAGTCTCATGCATGACGTTCTTATGTGTAACATGACATTTTCACGATTTAAGTTAAATGTGTAAATATAAATTTTGATCGAAAATGAGTCAAATGTGCACGCGCATGTTTAAAAGAAAAGGGAGATTTCATTCGCATTTCACATTGAAAATTTTGAGCCTAACGATTTGTAAAATATCCTACTCTCTTCACGATAAGTCAAATTTGTTGCAAAAGGTCAAGAAAGTGCTTACCTGTAAATCATTTATAACCAAATTGCTTTTGACCTATTGATATCATACAAATGAGTGTGAGAACCGACTGGTTTACTCTTTGTCGGTAATTCTTCCAGAATTGTGTCATATGGAAAAGATTTTCATGCAATGTAATACTGTCGTAATAACATTGTTCGGTTTGAACAAGAGTGAGGTTCACGAAGAGATGCATGCAAGCGATTCTCGAATCGTTGTGCGGGACAGTGAAGTTATAATAGTAATGGGGTCATGTGTACCCAAGTTGTGTCCAACTGGTGTTTATTTAAAAAAGAGAAAATATACGAAATGATTTATTTACCGCGCCGTCATGCATGAAGGCTATGAACTCACTAGGTCATATAGTATTACACGTTAAGCTAGGACAGAACTTCAAGAGTGGAAAGGTGTCGGGCAAATCAGGAAATAATGTTGTAACTTTAGTATTTGGGTCCAAGAGGAAAGGTGAACAGTGGTAGAGTCGGTAGTGAATTATAGTGACGGTTGTATGAGGGTTGCACCCTGGTTCGGTAACTGGAAGTACGATTGTCGATGGACGGTTGGGTCTAGGGGAAAGGGTAGAAGTCATCGAGGTGTTAGTAATAGAAACTCGTTATGAGTAGTGTTGAGAGGCATAGGCGAAATGCCCGCGGTGTTGGGTATGAGTTTTGAGGTGAGATGGTAATATTGATGTTACTAGAGTAAGTCCAGAAAAGAGGGAGACGTATTATGAAGTGATTATGATGTGATGGTAGGATTTGGTTCCGTAAGGGGAACCCATGTTTAAGAATAAGTTAAGAAAGTAGTTACAGGTTATCTGTTGTTGTAGAAGTCGATAGCTGTGTAAGATGGCCGAGGCCGAAGGCGTGAACCAGAAGGTTGAAAATAAAAAAAAAATATATATATATATATATATATATATATATATATATATATATATATATATATATATAAATTAGAACACCTTGTAGGGGTGTTAAGAAGATGGGAAGAGATCATTTTGAATAAGCGATCTAATTACGAGGTATGGAGGGATACGTAGAATGATGAGACATATAGCACAAGCGAAGCGAGGGTGTAGATCTTATCGTTCAGGGAGGGGCTGTGCTCCGTTTTGTAAGGGCACGGACCGTGAAGAGCTAGCTAGAATGGTTGCGTGTGAGATAATGGAGAACTCGTGTGTTATAGTGTAAAGCCCGTATCCCGGTATGTAATTTCTTTTATTAAATCCTTTTGTTTTAGTTTTATTTAATGTGGTTCCGTTAGCGGGGTTAGACGAATCGGACCTAATCGTTAAAAATGTCGGAATTTTGGTTAGTTGCGAGAAGGTTTGTAGTTGAGGGGCTATTTGTGTCAAGGGCCAAAACACTTCATAGGTTTCGGCCCATGCATCTCATAACCCAAAACCCATTTCCTTTTTGTTTGTTAACTTGTTGCCGTGAGGAGCAAACAAGAGAAAAGAAATAGCAAAACCCTTTTTTTTGTTTATTGGTTGTGTGTGTGGGTGTCGTGAGCTAGAAACAAAAGAAAAGAAACCTACGGTTGCTATCTCCCCACCCCCTTGTGTGTTCGGCCGAGAAGAGTGAAGAAGAGAGAGATCGAAGAGCGAGAGGGAAATCGAAGAGAGAGAGAAGGATCGAGAGAAGCCGAGAGAGAGAAGGAAGGTGCTGCCGGCGACGAGGAGAGAGGAGGAAGAAGGTGATCGCCGGAGAGTTCGGTCGGTTTAGGGGACGAGAAACCGTTGCGTCGAGGTAGTTCGTAAACCTTTCGGTTGTTTAATTGTCTATAAACCGCCATAAACCGCCACCACCACCGCCGCAGCCACGGCTGCCGGCGGTGGGGCCGCCGCTGCACGCCGCTGTGGTGGCGGCAGTGGGTGCGTGGGTGTGTGGGTATGTGCGGGTGTGTCGTTGCGGGGGAGTCGGGAGTGGGTGACGTTGGGAGGTCTCGTCGGAGGGTGTTACCGTAACCCTCGTCGCCGCCGCCAACCACCACCGCCGCCGGAGGCGGCAGGGGGTGGTGCGCGGTTGTTGTCCAGCGTAGTACAGCCCTTTTCAGTAAGCTTGTAGGCTGTTCGGGTCTGTTTGGGTTAAGCTTTGTCTTAATGGGTTTATAAACAATATTTGTCATTTCATGTGAAAACGTTTGTCTGCCACTGTTTTGCGACGGCCATAACTTTTCCGTCGTAGCTCGGATTGAGGCGAATCCGGTGCCCACGGTTCACATTCTGTCCCGGACACACTTTTCGTGTTTTAGCGGAAGTCCGGTTCGGCCTCTAGCTAGGCGTAATTTGGATGTTTATACAGCAAGTCCGGTTTTGTCAGTTCGCGTTCCGTTTTAAAAGTCACAGTTTCTGCCACTGTTTTGCGGAAGCCATAACTTCTGCTAGGAATGTCGGATTGGGATGAAACCAGTGCCAAAAGTTATCATTCTGAGTTTAGTAAGTTTCTTATGTTTTGCGGAAAAACCAGTTCGGACCGTAGCTAGTGTCAAACTGCTGTTTTATAACGAAAGGTGCTGTTTTTCGCTGTGCAGTTAATCAGTTTTGTAAAATCCATAATAAATTGTAGAAAAATCGTTAGGAGGTGTATAATATGTCCTTGGAACCCTAACTCTGAGCACTTTCTGGTTATGACATTTAATTGAGGATTTTCTGGGTTTATGGAGGTCGGAACAGGTCCCGAACAGACCTGTTTGGTTAGACCGAAAAGTCGTTTTAGTGACGATTTAAGAGTGCGTCGTGTTTTAGGGTCCGGGTCTCGTGTTAATACATTTTAACGATTGTTTAGGTGTTGGGAAGTGATCTTGGATTTGTGAAGCTTGAATTATTGTTTGTGAGCTAGGCGCGCTTACGAGGTGAGTTCTCTCACTATAACTAATGTCGGTTACTTTTTACATTACGATTTGTACGTGTGTGGTATGTTGGTGCAAGTGTACCCAGCTTTTAATATTGTGATATATTTTTGGTACACATAAAATCACATCTCCATATTTATTTTGATGATTACAAAACACACCGCATTCTTTGTTTTCTAATATTTTATCCAAGTGTACAGTTCTTGAAGAACACGAAGATTTTATCTGAAGGGTTCAAGACGGTAGTTTTACGTCGTCATTATTGTGTATATTTAATAATGATAAACACCCTAAAATAATATACTACTTGGATATTTCTAAAACCCAATACTGATTTTAATTAAAGGTATTAAGTTTTATTAATATATTATGAAAGTTTTTGGAAGCTAGGTTCAACTCTCAAGGTCAACCATCCTTCTCATCTCATTAGCTGTACAACTACTCAAAAGTGAAGATGTAGGCTTTGTTGTGGCTCCCTGATTGGTTGATACTTCAAAGTGTTTGCAAAATTTCTCCTATAAATACATACAGGGGACGAGAGCCTTAAACACAAAAAATTCACATCTCAGCATTTGATATTACTCTGCTGAAATCTTTCTTCCTCTCATCACTTATTAATTTTTATAAAACATTTTTTTTGAGTAAGAAACCTTGAGTTAAATAAGCAGATTAAAATCTCTCGATTAGTTGAATCAGCAACACAACTCAAGTGATCAAACTCTCTAAAAATATCCAAGTGATAAATATTATACAAGAGTGATTACCATATTAAAATTATACACCTCTTGTAAGTGTTTGAATAACGGGTGTGTGATCCATTATATCTCATAAGCAAAAGCTAGAGAATCAGTTACGTTTCTTTTGTACTTGGTTTGTATTCTACCGTAAAAAATACTTATATTGGATTGTGTCGGGAAGTGTCTCGGCTGGTGGTTTACCCGGTTGGTAAATCACTAAATCTTGGTGTCGGTATCATTTATCTCTTTCCTTTATTTCTTTATATTTCCGCTGTGCATTTAATTATATCTGTTTATATAATTGTTGTATATTTATTTATACTTATACTCTGCTTTTATTTATACTGTATTTATTTATAAAAAGATTTTTGAAAGTAAAAGATTTTATATACAACCTTACCCCCCCCCCTTTGGTTGTCTAACAATTGGTATCGGAGCAGAGCTTTCAAAATTTTCTGCTTAAATATTTTTTAATGGCTCAACAAACTAATATTATGTTTTCAAAACCTCCTATGATAGATACTGAAAAGTTTGGCATTTGGGCCGAACTATTTGAATGTCACGTTCGTGGCAAAAATCAAAGAATTTGGGATATTATAGAAAATGGGAATTTTAATCCTACTATTGTAAAAGATGATCTTATTGTTGATAAACCTTTAAAAGAATGGACTCCCGCTGAAGAATCTCATGTCTGTTTAAATTTTGAAGCTAAGAATATATTATATGCTGCTTTAACTACTGATGAAATTGAAAGAGTGTATACATATAAAACTGCTAATCAAATCTGGGAAAGTTTAAACAACACTCATCGTGGAAACACACAAGTTAAAAGTTATAAAATAAACATTTTAGTTCATGATTATGAATTATTTGAAATGTCAAAAGATGAGTCAATCGACTCAATGTTTAAACGTTTTAACCTCATTATGACTACTTTGAAAGGATTAGGTCGCACTTATCCTAATGAAGATTACGTAAGGAAAATCCTCCGAGCACTTCCTTCGGAGTGGATGGCAAAGATTACATCATTAGAAGACTCCCGTGATCTCTCCCTAATGAAGCTCGACGATCTCGTCGGCAATCTTAAAGTGCACGAAATTGCACTTAAAAGAAACAAAGATCGGGAGCAAGTCAAAAAGAAGTCGATCGCTCTTAATGTCTCAACTCCGAATGACAAAAAGAAAAAGGAGGAAGCTAGCACTTCAAAAGATCAATCCGATAAACTCAACGAAGTCGCTATGTTGGTAAGAAACTTCTCTAAATTTTTTACTAACAATAAATTTTCTAAAAATAGCAGATTTCAAAGAAACGGTAACTACCGTCGTGGCGGTGAAAACCGGAGTCGCAACTTCCATAAAAGAGAAGATAAAGTGAAGAAAAATGACGACTCGAGTGACGACGAAAAAGCCAAACCAAAGAGAGGTTATTGCTACTCATGTGGTGATAAAGACCACTATGCCAACGAGTGTCCTAAAAAGAACAAATTTCAAAATAAAAAGGATAAAGCCTTCGTTGGAGGCTCGTGGAGTGGAAGCGAAGAAGAAGACGAATATCAAGCTATTTGTCTTATGGCCGAAAGCGACGACGAGGTAAAATCTTGTTACTCAAATTACGCTAGTGATTATGAAAATGAAGATGAAAATAATCTTGACGAATTATATGAATCATTCCATGACATGGCCGCTCTTGCAAATAGGTATCAAAATGAAATCTCAAAATTAAAAGAAACCGTATCTGCATGTGAAAAGAAAATTAATGACGGTAAACAAAAATCTGCAAATGATATGGATATAATTGCTAAATTAGAAACTAAATTAGGTGAAAAGGATTTTTGTAAATCTTGTGATATTCTAAATAAAAAAATTGCATGTTTAAATAAAAAGACACATGAAGATATTATATGTACAAAATGTGATATTCTTAAAAATGAAAATGCATGTTTAAAAGCTAAATGCGATTCATATGAAAAGGACAATCTATTAGCTAAAGCATTTCAAAGTAGTAATGAAAAAGTTCTTAACATGCTAAATATGTCTAACCGTATAAAATGTAGAAAAGGTATTGGTTCCGATGCTTGCAAAGAAAAATGTTCTTGTATGCCAATTAAAAGATATTTTGAATCACCTAAAGTAAATACAAGAAATCGATATGTGCAAAAACCTCCGTATGTACCTAAAATGAATAATGTAAAATATATACCGAGAAAACCGTATGCTCGCATGTACCATGATAAATATTCTAGACCGAAAAATAATGCGAATATAAATGCTTCTTTTTATGTGTATGATAAATACAATCGCAAAATTAAAATGGTAAATAAATGGATTCCAAAAGGAATGTTTAATAATGATAATCCCGGTGGTATGCGTTTATGGTTTTAAATATGTTACATATATATGCAGTTCTTTTTAATTCTATATATAATATATTTTCTTATATGTATTATATATAAATAATATACTTTTGTATGTACTTTTTGTTTATATATACATACATACGTACTACATATATATATATTTGTTTTGTTTAAATTTTTTATTGTTTATATATTAGGTTTGACTTTCTATTTACTTATATATATACCTCATATATACATATATCATACATATATTTATTTATATTCTATTCAATTCTTTTGTCTTACTTATATATATAAAAGACTCTAAGTCCTTTATATATTTTTGTTGTTGTCATCTTGAAACTAATTAAGAAGGACCCACGAGAAATGGGGACCATAAAAGTTACATCCTTATTATTGTAGATAAACCTTGATATGGACTGGATTCTCGATAGTGGTTGCACACGTCACATGACCGGAAATAGCAATCTCTTTTCATCATATAAGTCATGTGATGGTGGACAGGTAATTTTTGGAGGAAATTCCAAAGGAAAGATAATTGGGAGAGGTACAGTTTCTTGCAATAATGTTAAATTTATTAATGTTAATCATGTTGATAATTTACACTTTAACCTGCTAAGTGTTCGCCAACTTTGTAAAAATGGTATAAATGTTTTGTTTGAAGAAGATTCTTGTAAAATCTTAAAAAAGGGCAAAGTTCTTTTAAATGGTTTTGTAAAAGGAAATTTATATATTTGTAAAACTGTTGTAAATGAAAATGTTTGTTTATCTTCTGTTTATGATAATTCTACTTTATGACATAGACATTTGGGTCACGCTAATCTTAGATTAATTCAAAACTTAAAAAATAAGGAGCTTGTGAGTGACCTTCCAAAATTAAAGTTTGATAATCATTTTTGTGATGCTTGTCGTGTCGGCAAACAACATCACGTTTCTCATAAATCAAAAAATGTGATTTCAACTCAAAGAGTTTTAGAACTTTTACATATGGATCTTTTTGGCCCTATGGCGATTCAAAGTTTTGGAAGAAATTTTTACACTTTGGTTATTGTGGATGATTATTCCCGTTATACTTGGACTTTATTTTTGAGACATAAAAATGAGGCTTTTGAAAAGTTTAAAATTTTGGGAAAACGAATTCAAAACCAACAAGGTTGTACGATTGTTTCCATACGTACGGACCATGGACGTGAATTCGATAATGATGTCCAATTTGGTGCCTTTTGTGATAAACATGGTATAACTCATAATTTTTCGGCTCCTCGAACACCTCAATCTAACGGGGTTGTTGAAAGGAAAAATAGAACGTTACAAGAAATGAGTAGAACCATGCTAAACGAACATCAAGTTCCCCAAAAGTTTTGGTGTGATGCCGTTGCTACCGCGACCTATGTGCTTAACCGTGTCCTAATTAGAAGTATCCTAAATAAGACACCCTATGAGCTTTACCGTGGTAGAAAACCTTCCTTAGCCCACCTAAAAGTTTTTGGATGTAAATGTTTCATTTTAAACACCAAATCCTATCTAACCAAATTCGATGCCAAAGCCTATGAGGGAGTGTTCCTAGGTTATTCTTGGAATAGCAAAGCCTATAGAATCCTAAATAAGGAGACCATGGTTGTAGAAGAATCCCTAAATGTTAGCTTTGACGAGAGTCCTCCCAAACCGAGTGCACCCTTAGCAAATGACAATATCCGTGAGGGAGAAGTCTTAGCCCAACAACTTAGTACCTTGGATTTAGGTACCCAACCTTCCACAAATAATATTGAATCTAGTGATGCCCCTCCGTGTTTTATTCCGCAAGGTGTAGATGATCCTAACCTTAGAACCGCTCGAGACCATCCCGTAGATCAAATTATAGGTGACCTAAACCAAAGGACAACTAGATCACAAATCCATACCCATTGTGCTTTCCATGCCTTTATCTCAACCATAGAACCTAAAACCATAGATGAAGCTTTAGGAGATGAGGATTGGATAATGGCCATGCAAGAAGAGTTGAACCAATTTACTAGGAATGATGTGTGGGACTTAGTTCCTTGCCCTAGTAGTCAAACCATTATTGGCACAAGATGGGTCTTCCGTAACAAGGTAGACGAGAACGGTGGAGTCACACGAAACAAGGCACGTTTAGTTGCCAAGGGGTACAATCAACAAGAAGGTATAGATTATGATGAAACCTTTGCACCGGTTGCAAGGTTGGAGTCTATTCGAATGCTTCTCGCTTTTGCAAATGCTAAAGATTTTAAATTATTTCAAATGGATGTAAAAAGTGCTTTCTTAAATGGTATTATAAATGAGGAGGTATACGTTTCTCAACCTCCCGGTTTTGAAAATTTTGAAAATCCGACACATGTTTATAAATTGAAAAAGGCGCTTTATGGTTTAAAGCAAGCTCCGCGTGCGTGGTATGATAGATTAAAAACCTTTTTAATTGTAAGTGGTTATATTATGGGTAAAATAGATACTACTTTATTTGTGAAATATGATCAAAATGATATTGTAGTTGTGCAAGTATATGTTGATGATATTATTTTTGGTTCCACTAATGAAAAACTGTGTAATGAATTTTCTGCGAAAATGACAAGCGAGTTTGAAATGAGCATGATGGGAGAGTTAAAATACTTCTTAGGATTGCAAATCAAACAATGTGGAACTGGTATTTTTATTAGTCAATCTAAATATTGTAAAGATATGTTGAAAAAGTTTAACTTTGAAAATGTCAAACCCGTTGAAACTCCAATGACCACAAACTTACAATTATCTCGTGACGAGGAGGGAAACGATTTTAATGAAAAGATTTATCGTGGTATGATTGGTAGTTTATTATATTTAACTGCTAGTAGACCTGATATTATGTTTAGTGTATGTTTATGTGCTCGTTTTCAATCTTCACCTAAACAAACTCACTATGAAGCTGTCAAGCGTATTTTTCGATATTTACGAGGTACTACTAATCTTGGCTTATGGTATGCAAAGAAACCCGAGTTAGAAGTAACGTGTTTCACCGATTCCGATCTTGGTGGATCTATTGTTGACCGAAAAAGTACTAGTGGGGTATGTGCCTTTATAGGTCTCTCACTTGTATCTTGGTTCTCTAAGAAACAACAATCCGTAGCTTTGTCTACCACCGAAGCGGAATATGTAGCCGCCGCAAGAGCATGTGCTCAAGTCCTTTGGATGAAACACACACTTACCGATTTTGAGGTACACCTAAACAAAATTCCAATTATGTGTGATAACTCAAGTGCCATTAACTTAAGCAAAAATCCCGTGTTACATTCTCGTACCAAACATATTGAATTGAGACATCACTTTTTACGAGATAATGTTCAAAAAGGCCAAATCGTGCTTGAAAAGGTTGATTCGGAAGATAATTTGGCCGATATTTTTACTAAAGCTCTTAACAAAAAGGCTTTCTTTAAATTAAGACTTGGTTTAGGCATGCTTGAGTATAACCCTTGAGAAAATGCTAACTCTCAAATACTTCATATTTTGAGGGGGATCATCTTTCAAGGGGGAGCATAGCGTCTTTCCTAACCCTTTTTGCTTTGACAAAAGGGGGAGAGAAACCGAGTATGCTCTCCTGTTTAGCGTTGTGTTTGTCATCATCAAAAAGGAGGAGATTGTTGGTGCAAGTGTACCCAACTTTTAATATTGTGATATATTTTTGGTACACATAAAATCACATCTCCATATTTATTTTGATGATTACAAAACACACCGCATTCTTTGTTTTCTAATATTTTATCCAAGTGTACAGTTCTTGAAGAACACGAAGATTTTATCTGAAGGGTTCAAGACGGTAGTTTTACGTCGTCATTATTGTGTATATTTAATAATGATAAACACCCTAAAATAATATACTACTTGGATATTTCTAAAACCCAATACTGATTTTAATTAAAGGTATTAAGTTTTATTAATATATTATGAAAGTTTTTGGAAGCTAGGTTCAACTCTCAAGGTCAACCATCCTTCTCATCTCATTAGCTGTACAACAACTCAAAAGTGAAGATGTAGGCTTTGTTGTGGCTCCCTGATTGGTTGATACTTCAAAGTGTTTGCAAAATTTCTCCTATAAATACATACAGGGGACGAGAGCCTTAAACACAAAAAATTCACATCTCAGCATTTGATATTACTCTGCTGAAATCTTTCTTCCTCTCATCACTTATTAATTTTTATAAAATATTTTTTTTGAGTAAGAAACCTTGAGTTAAATAAGCAGATTAAAATCTCTCGATTAGTTGAATCAGCAACACAACTCAAGTGATCAAACTCTCTAAAAATATCCAAGTGATAAATATTATACAAGAGTGATTACCATATTAAAATTATACACCTCTTGTAAGTGTTTGAATAACGGGTGTGTGATCCATTATATCTCATAAGCAAAAGCTAGAGAATCAGTTACGTTTCTTTTGTACTTGGTTTGTATTCTACCGTAAAGAATACTTATATTGGATTGTGTCGGGAAGTGTCTCGGCTGGTGGTTTACCCGGTTGGTAAATCACTAAATCTTGGTGTCGGTATCATTTATCTCTTTCCTTTATTTCTTTATATTTCCGCTGTGCATTTAATTATATCTGTTTATATAATTGTTGTATATTTATTTATACTTATACTCTGCTTTTATTTATACTGTATTTATTTATAAAAAGATTTTTGAAAGTAAAAGATTTTATATACAACCTTACCCCCCCCCCCTTTGGTTGTCTAACATGGTAGTTTTAATTGTTTGTGATGCGGGACTAAATAGTGGGGCGTCTAGTCGGACCTTTATTGTTATGACTACGCGGGTGGCGTAGGAGTTCGGTGGGGCCGAGGTTTATATACGCGGGTGGCGTAGTGATTCGGCGGGGCCGAGGTTTATATACGCGGGTGGCGTAGGAACCCGGGGGAGCCGGGTAATGCTTGCACGGTTATTGTGTGGTCGGGTGGACCAGCTTATGCCTTTGGGTGGGATGGTGTAGGTATGCATGTTTATGATTTGTTCGTAGACTTGTATGCTGTTTATGTGCAATTATCTGTTTGGAGGTGGTGTGGAAATAACTGTGTTATTTATGGTGTCTGAATTCACTAAGCTTCGTGCTTACCCCTTCCCAAATTCTTATGATTTCAGGTGCGAATAGCAGTCGGGCGTGACGGTACACACGGGCGCAAGGCGAAGATAGTTTGGTTTAATTTTTAATAAATGGGGTTGATTTATATACTTTTCCGCTGCTTAAACTTGGTTGACGATTTTAATTAACGATGTTATTCCTTATTGTAACGTGTTTCGTTAACTCTTGGTTTGATTATAAGGAAATGAATGGTTTTAAAAATTTTAAATTCCTTGTAATTTATGGGACGTTACAACTTGGTATCAGAGCACAACTTGAGTGAATCAAACACATCTCGGTGTGTTTGGTCTCAAGTTGCGGCTATGAAGTTTTAAACTTTTCACTAAAATCTTTGAGAATAAAGGAAAAAGGAAAACCCGTTTGGGAAACGGTGAGCGGGGGCGCAGTGTGTACAGTCAGCCGACGCTATGTGGGAAGGTACAGTGCTTAGTGTATTTATTGCTTTCTAGGCATAGGGTATGCATGCTAGATTGCCTATGTTGTTTACACTGTACTGTATGATGACTGCTTGCTAGTAGGAATCAATGCTAGTTATAGTAGGTTGTTAAGTGAAGGCCCTATAGGTTGTATGCAGTAAGAATCATA
Organism: Saussurea involucrata; assembly: GCA_033807775.1. Taxonomy (NCBI): domain Eukaryota; kingdom Viridiplantae; phylum Streptophyta; class Magnoliopsida; order Asterales; family Asteraceae; genus Saussurea; species Saussurea involucrata. The sequence continues at coordinate 7,525,921 of CM066325.1, read as the reverse complement.
TAGCCTTAGAATATTTGATTTAGTTCTATTGCGCAACTCTTGTTTGAGTCCAACCGTTCTAGGATAGAATCTTGTATTCGAATGTCTATTTGATTCACGCTGCATGCGACTGGGTATTCGCGAGGCAACTCGTTATGGCTAACAGGGATTCCGTTGTAGCAAGGGTAGTGGGATGAGATGAAATTCCTAGTGAGCTGGGAATAGCGTTTACATATGAGTACGTATGCAAAATTGTTTTCTAGAACATAGGAGTATGTATGCTAGATTGCTTGGTGCTTAATACACTGTATTGTATGGTTGTTACTTGCTATTAGGGACTTATGCTAACTTTGATAGGTTGTTAAGCGAATGCACTATAGGTTGTATGCGGTAGGAACCGAATAGCCTTAGAATGTTGGATTTAGTTCTATTGCGCAGCTCTTGTTTGAGTCCAACCGTTGTAGGATAGAATCTTATATTCGAATGTCTATCTGGTTTCCACTGTATACGACTGTGCGTTTACGAGGCAACTCGTCAGGGTTAGTGGGGGTTCCGCCCTAGCAAGGGTAGTGGGGTATTATGTTTATTCCTAGGGAGCTAGGAAGAGTGTGTATATGCGTCAGTATGGACATACGTGTATGGTTTTTGTTTGGGCGAGCAACTACTTGGATACTCGGGATGGGACTCGGAGCGGACAGTGATAGGTGTAGATGGTAGTAGTAGAGCTCCTACTACCGGAAGCACAGGATCAATGTTCGAGTCGGGGAAAGTCGCGAGGAATTCAAGGAGTCGAGCGTGAGCGTGGTAGGGTGAGTTATTATGTGCTAATGACTCGTTGTAATTTCTTTTTTCTTAGAATGGTCAACACTAGAAGGAACAACGCGGCTGAACCGCGGGCTGAGGCCGGGATCAGCGAGGAACAGATCAGGGAGATGATTGCTACCGAGGTAGCCTACGCGATCGGGGAGGCGATCCCCGAAATTATCACCGCCATTCGAGATGAGGTGGTGGTCCTGATGGATGAACGGATTGCAGCAATTCCACCGCCTGCGGGGGGACAGCCCCGTGCTAGAGAGTTCCCGTACCGAGATCTCTCTGCCTGCTCCCCGCCAGAGTTTAAAGGAGACCCGAGTCCAATTATCAGCATGCGGTGGATATCCGATATGGAGTGTGCGTTTCTGACCAGTGGTTGCCCGGATAATCTGAAGGTTCGTTTTGTCGTGAACCTGCTACGTGGCGGAGCAAAGGATTGGTGTGCTACAGCGTTGACGCTCGCTGAGCGCACTACTTTGACTTGGGAGGAGTTCGTCGTCCGTTTTCGCGCAGAATATGTACCTCCGGTAGAGAGGGAGCGGATCGCCAAGGAGTTCCTGGAGCTCACGCAAACTACAGAGACGGTGAAGGAAATGAACCGTAAGTTCACCGAGATGGCATTGTTTTGTCCCCAGTATGCCGCCTCGGAGGATATGAAGATGTCTCGGTACAAGGACATGTTGCGTACCGAGATTAGGGAATTCGTGAGCACAGCGCAGTATGCTTCCTTATCTGCGATGATGGATGCGGCCCGGAGGAGGGAACTCGAGTTGGAAACCCAAGCAAAGAAGAGGAAGGCGGCACAGGCGGTGACGCCGATCTCTGCGGTGCCACAAAAGTCGAAGTTCACTGATTCGCGCATGGGTTTGAGGAGTGGCGGGTTAAAGCCCAGGGATACCGGAATGAGAAGATCTGAAGGGTGTTTTAAGTGTGGACAGTCCGGTCACTTTAGCCGGGACTGTAGAGTGCCGTTAATGGTCTGCTTTAACTACAAACAGACGGGCCATGTGAAGACCAACTGTCCTAGTGCGAGGGTAGCAGATGGGAGTGGGGCACAGGGGGTGCCTGCGAATGCCCCATTGTGTATTACTGATGGTCGAACGGGTCAGCCGGGGACGGAAGCGGCTCGAGGCAGAGTTCACCAGCTGACGGTGGAGGAGGCACATGCTACGCCTAAAGTGGTGACAGGTATATTTTGCCACTTGTTTTCTGTTTTGATTATCGTATATAATTGCTTTTTGCTTAAGCTGTGAGATTAAGTGCGTTCTTAGTTAACTCGGTGTCTGCTGTAGTGATGCTTGATAGCAGGGCTACCCATTATTTTTCGTGCCTCACACTTGTAGTGAGCGTTGGGCCGTAGTATAGGACGGCTAGGCTGTCCACTTGTGGTCGAGGTTGCTGTTGTAATATGTGCTTTAAGTAGACTGTTTCGGGTCGAGGTTGAGGATTGAGCTAGAATTTTAGGCTTTTGAGCCGACTTTGTTTTAAGGAAAAACCGTAAGATAATTGGACGTGAATTCCAACTTGCCCTTAGAGGTTTAAATGTTCGGATGACGATAGTGGACCGGAGAGACTTGGAGTTGTACGAGTTGAGACGTAGAATACCGACTAAGTCATGCACAAAGTTTGAGTTTGAAAATAGAATTGCATTATCTAATTCTTGTGTTTCCAATTCTTATTTGGATTGTGTTGTAGAATTTTGGGAAAGGCGCTTTTAAGTGTTATGTGTCAGTTTGAGTACTTACATATTTGGGGGAGTGAGTCATTCCGGGATAGGCATGTTGTTGGTAGACTATTTGCATTGGAGCCTTGGTCATGTCAGTCAGTCGTTGGTAACTGTCGGTTGGGTATCTCGGGGTGGGACCCCGGTATTCTTGTGTTATGAATTTGACTTTCCAGTGGGCACTAGGAGGATATAGTCTTGAGCACGTACCTGGGAAGTAGACGTTAAGGTGTATCTTGATACGGTGTAACTAGGCTTCGTAGAGCGAGTGTGGGAGATACGTCGACGGTGGAAGGTTGGGTATTCCACGCGTGTGGGTACTGTAGGCCGAATAGTATCGGTTAGGGATTGATGCCCTTTGTAATAAAGAGGATAAATGCGTAGAATTTTTGAGGTAAATAGTATACTTAAGTGTCGATTTTTGGGCTTGAGGCCAAACACCTTAGTGAAATTGGAGAGTTGTAGCCGATTTTAAGGAAATTATGTTGATGGTAGTAGTCATCCTGAGATGTTTGCTTGTGGTGAATGGTTATGGTGGAATGACCTTCGTGAGTGATTTTAAATTTATTGGTTTGACGATTCGTGTAAGGTAAATTTTGGGAGTCTAGTAGAACTCGTAGGAGTTAATCGACAGTTAATAGTAGGAATGATCGGATCCGAGTATCCAGTTGAGTATATTGGTAAGCAACTTTAGGATGTTAGAGCTTGAGATTTGAATCGGGAGGTATAGAATATCTAAGGTTGGGAGACAACCGAAGTTGCTTGGCTAGGAATGATTCCAATCGGTGAAGTGTTCTATCGATCATAATTTCAGTGTCCTAGAAGGAGTACGTTAGTAAGGAAAGTTTTCGAGAAGTTTTAGAAGGGGTCTCAAGTGAACTTGGGAACATGGGGTTGAGATGTGGGAGAACTATCTTTAGCTATGCACGGGCATAGACTTCGAGGACGAAGTCTAATCCAAGTGGGGGAGAGTTGTAAAGCCCGTATCCCGGTATGTAATTTCTTTTATTAAATCCTTTTGTTTTAGTTTTATTTAATGTGGTTCCGTTAGCGGGGTTAGACGAATCGGACCTAATCGTTAAAAATGTCGGAATTTTGGTTAGTTGCGAGAAGGTTTGTAGTTGAGGGGCTATTTGTGTCAAGGGCCAAAACACTTCATAGGTTTCGGCCCATGCATCTCATAACCCAAAACCCATTTCCTTTTTGTTTGTTAACTTGTTGCCGTGAGGAGCAAACAAGAGAAAAGAAATAGCAAAACCCTTTTTTTTTGTTTATTGGTTGTGTGTGTGGGTGTCGTGAGCTAGAAACAAAAGAAAAGAAACCTACGGCTGCTATCTCCCCACCCCCTTGTGTGTTCGGCCGAGAAGAGTGAAGAAGAGAGAGATCGAAGAGCGAGAGGGAAATCGAAGAGAGAGAGAAGGATCGAGAGAAGCCGAGAGAGAGAAGGAAGGTGCTGCCGGCGACGAGGAGAGAGGAGGAAGAAGGTGATCGCCGGAGAGTTCGGTCGGTTTAGGGGACGAGAAACCGTTGCGTCGAGGTAGTTCGTAAACCTTTCGGTTGTTTAATTGTCTATAAACCGCCATAAACCGCCACCACCACCGCCGCAGCCACGGCTGCCGGCGGTGGGGCCGCCGCTGCACGCCGCTGTGGTGGCGGCAGTGGGTGCGTGGGTGTGTGGGTATGTGCGGGTGTGTCGTTGCGGGGGAGTCGGGAGTGGGTGACGTTGGGAGGTCTCGTCGGAGGGTGTTACCGTAACCCTCGTCGCCGCCGCCAACCACCACCGCCGCCGGAGGCGGCAGGGGGTGGTGCGCGGTTGTTGTCCAGCGTAGTACAGCCCTTTTCAGTAAGCTTGTAGGCTGTTCGGGTCTGTTTGGGTTAAGCTTTGTCTTAATGGGTTTATAAACAATATTTGTCATTTCATGTGAAAACGTTTGTCTGCCACTGTTTTGCGACGGCCATAACTTTTCCGTCGTAGCTCGGATTGAGGCGAATCCGGTGCCCACGGTTCACATTCTGTCCCGGGCACACTTTTCGTGTTTTAGCGGAAGTCCGGTTCGGCCTCTAGCTAGGCGTAATTTGGCTGTTTATACAGCAGGTCCGGTTTTGTCAGTTCGCGTTCCGTTTTAAAAGTCACAGTTTCTGCCACTGTTTTGCGGAAGCCATAACTTCTGCTAGGAATGTCGGATTGGGATGAAACCAGTGCCAAAAGTTCTCATTCTGAGTTTAGTAAGTTTCTTATGTTTTGCGGAAAAACCAGTTCGGACCGTAGCTAGTGTCAAACTGCTGTTTTATAACGAAAGGTGCTGTTTTTCTCTGTGCAGTTAATCAGTTTTGTAAAATCCATAATAAATTGTAGAAAAATCGTTAGGAGGTGTATAATATGTCCTTGGAACCCTAACTCTGAGCACTTTCTGGTTATGAAACTTAATTGAGGATTTTCTGGTTTTATGGAGGTCGGAACAGGTCCCGAACAGACCTGTTTGGTTAGACCGAAAATTCGTTTTAGTGACGATTTAAGAGTGCGTCGTGTTTTAGGGTCCGGGTCTCGTGTTAATACATTTTAACGATTGTTTAGGTGTTGGGAAGTGATCTTGGATTTGTGAAGCTTGAATTATTGTTTGTGAGCTAGGCGCGCTTACGAGGTGAGTTCTCTCACTATAACTAATGTCGGTTACTTTTTACATTATGATTTGTACGTGTGTGGTAGTTTTAATTGTTTGTGATGCGGGACTAAATAGTGGGGCGTCTAGTCGGACCTTTATTGTTATGACTACGCGGGTGGCGTAGGAGTTCGGTGGGGCCGAGGTTTATATACGCGGGTGGCGTAGTGATTCGGCGGGGCCGAGGTTTATATACGCGGGTGGCGTAGTGATTCGGCGGGGCCGAGGTTTATATACGCGGGTGGCGTAGGAACCCGGGGGAGCCGGGTAATGCTTGCACGGTTATTGTGTGGTCGGGTGGACCAGCTTATGCCTTTGGGTGGGATGGTGTAGGTATGCATGTTTATGATTTGTTCGTAGACTTGTATGCTGTTTATGTGCAATTATCTGTTTGGAGGTGGTGTGGAAATAACTGTGTTATTTATGGTGTCTGAATTCACTAAGCTTCGTGCTTACCCCTTCCCAAATTCTTATGATTTCAGGTGCGAATAGCAGTCGGGCGTGACGGTACACACGGGCGCAAGGCGAAGATAGTTTGGTTTAATTTTTAATAAATGGGGTTGATTTATATACTTTTCCGCTGATTAAACTTGGTTGACGATTTTAATTAACGATGTTATTCCTTATTGTAACGTGTTTCGTTAACTCTTGGTTTGATTATAATGAAATGAATGGTTTTAAAAAATTTAAATTCCTTGTAATTTATGGGACGTTACATATAGTTCAACAAGTTGGGAAAAGACTACGTAGTGAGATAGACTCGATTATAGTATATGAGAGAATATGAATGAAAGTGCGAATTGTGTACGAATGACCATGAGAGTTTTGGTTTGCAGCGTGATGTTATGAGTGAGGAATGTACAGTTTTGTAATGACATTAATTGCCAAGTTAAATGTATCAGCTAGTATCGTAGTGAGGTGATGTTAGAGAAGGAGAAAGCATCAGATAGAAGCTTTTGGGGTTTACGGATGAGATGTACGATCTATTAACCGGTTTGATGGAGCACATAGGGTGTAAGTTGACTTCTTGGTGTGATTATGTTTGGGATAGAAAGACGGAGTAGTGGTGGGAGATTACCCAAAAGAGAAACCAAGTGTTTTCGATTGTAAGAGTCGCTAAGTAGGTATATGTTGGGATTGTTGTAAGTTTAAAGAGGATGAAAGTGGATTAGCCAAATGTGTTATCGTAAATGCTAGATCTTTGCAGAACATGAATTGTTTCTTATGTGTGAGGGAATAATCCTAGAAGAAAACAGTTGGAAATTTGGTTAGGTTTAAAGATTGGCAAGATGATGATTACGGGCGGAGTGGTAGTATGATCATTAGTTGAATTGAAACGTCATGATAGATGTATAAGTCTTTGGTTGATTAAAATTTTATGGACTTGTTAAGTAATGTGATTTATTTGTTATTACATAATGCGTTATGATTCTATCGAGATCCTTACTAAGTACTGAGAATCGATATGCTAAAGTGAGAAGTTGATAGTAGAGTGATGGATTAAGTAATTTCAAAATTTTATTTTGGGAAATTGTGGATTGTTGAGTTACTCAGTGGGAGTGTTAGTTGAGAAATCAGTTTTTGACTGATGGATTTTGTGAATACCAGCGTATGTTGATGCTAAGTTATTATAAATGATAATATATGGTGGATAGAAAGATATGAATTGCATCTCAATTTGGAGTGTATCTTTGAAACAAGTTGATAATTAAAATTGTATTGAGTGGGTCAAGTTAAAGTTGCTTGTGATAAAGAGAATGAAGTGTACTGTTTGGTGCGGTAAGGATCAGTGGTTATATTACACTAACCGGGAAAGGCAGTTGAGTTCGGAAACTGTTAATGTGGTCATGAATGGGATAAGAATAATTAGGGAGTGGTAAGTATTGAGATATTTACAACCTGTGTTCACATAGTATGATTTATAAGATGGATTGCAAGAGTTCGGGGGAAGGTGTTATGGAGATTAATGCACTGATCGCTAAGGAATTATTTAAGGTAGATCTAAGTAAGAAAGCCGGGATGACTCTATGTGTGTTTATCGGATTTTATGGTCATGGGGGTTAATCGAAAGAATTATGGAACCCGAGTATCGTAGGGTTCCTGTTTTAGTAGATTCGATTGGAAGATGAAAAGTTAAGATGATTGTATGTTTCGGTTAGGAACAGAGATTGTGAGTTTATTCAGAGTTGTGTAGCTAAGGCGTAAAGGTATGTTGTTATTGTTTTGTATTAGAAGGATTTCTTCTGAGAGTTAGAGACTTAAACTTTGATAATCATTTGCCGCCGGTTATCTTTGGAGTGAATTCCGGGACGGAATTCTTTTAAGGAGGGGAGATTGTGATAACCCAAATAAGAATGAGATCTAAATAGAAGTTAGGGGTTGTAATAGTTTATTGAGAAAAGTTGGAGGGTAAAAATAAGAAATTTGGGAAATTAATTCCCCTATTCCTTCCTGTGCGCCGCTTTTGGCTGAAAATAGGAAAAACATTTGTGTTTTAGGGTTTTGTTTGCTGCACCTTTAGAGAAGAAGAAAAGAGAGGCAATGAAAGAATTATTACTATGGTGTGTGTGTGTCCTGTGTGTGTGTGTGCCGAGAAGTAGCAGCGAGAGAGAGGGAGACGACGAGGACAGAGAGCTGCGAGAGAAGGAGTGATGGCGAGAGAAAGAGGCAGCGAGAGTGAGAGAGAGAGAGATAGCTGCGATAGAGAGAGATAGAGAGAGAGACGACAATAGAAAGAAGCAGCGAAATGGGAAGATCGTGAACGCCGGCAGTCGGCTGCCGGTGGTGGTTGCCGGCGGTGGTGGTCGCCGGTGGTGGTGGCTGAGGTGGTGTTTAAACCTTAAAAAAATTCGCCTAGTCCTTTCAAGTAGCGAGAGACGGAGAGAGACAAGAAAGGAAGAAGATCGTTTGGCACGGTTCCCGTTTCGTGAGGTTCTAATCTGGTAAGAAACCACTCCTTTGTGTTTTCTCTTTTGTGAGTAATGTTAGATTTATTAAGTTCTAGTTGTTCTCAGTGGCGTAAGTTGAGAAATCAAATTGGATATTAATAGAGTTTTGATTCTTATTCATATTGTCAAAGTTAAATCAAATGTTTATGCGGGTTCTTGATAAGGGTAGTATTGGATTGTAACTCTAAAATTAGTATGTTGCCATGGTCTAATTAAATGTCTCAAATATCAATTTAGATATGAAATGGAAGGGATGAGGTTGGGTTTAATGGTTGCAAATTGTGGTAAAGGATAGATAGAAAATCACCCAAGTTGGCGCAAACCCGGTTTAATTGTGGACCGAAATGTAATCAATTAAATTGGGTCGGTGGTGTTGTGTTGAAATTTGGGCCGTGGATGTTTTTACTAATGGACCAAATTGAGAGTTGGGCCGAAAGGTTCTTAAGTTCTTATTGGGCTTAGTTATCTAAATTGGGCTTAGTTTATTATTAAAGTCTATAATTATTTAATAAGGGTCTAGTACGTAATTGATAGTCTATTTATTTAATTTGGGTCATATTATTAGTAACGTGATCCAGTGTTGATATTTAGGATCCATTGTTATATTTTTATGTTGGGAACCTAGAGTCGGGTAAATTAATGGATCTGGTTTAGCATTTTAAATGGATGGGTAAGCAAAGACCATTAATTATGATTTGTGGACTTGAAGTGTAATCTACCAACTTAGATAAGTTTGGGTTGAGTTCGGGATCTAACTCGAGTAATAAATGAACGAATTATGAGGTACGTTATTAATATAATAGGTGTTCCACCTAGAGATCGGAAGGATAAGTGAGGAGCTTTGGAGCAAGCAAGTCAGGTGAGTTTTCTAAACTAAAACGTGTGGCTTTTAATATGTTTTCTAAAGCGAATATATGATGAGAAATGTCATGCTTTATGCTTATGCTTTAATTGCATGAATGATGTTTGAAAATTTACGTGGGATGTATGCATACATTAATTTTGATGTAAATTGACTAAGTCGGGGGGGGGGGGGTGTTCCCGTTTATGCCAAGGGAGGTGTGACCCTGTAAGGCAGCATGAGACTGACTCGTTGTCACCTTAGGGTGACTTCAGGGTGTCAATTTATAAGGGGCAGATCTATATCCGAAAACGATTTTATCTGAACAGTTTTATGAAAGTTTTATGCTGAAAATGATAAACTGTTTTAAATGCTTTGATAACTGTTAGGATGGACTCACTAGACCTTATGGTCTAACCCTCACATTTTCAAACTAAAACCTTTTCAGGAAAGCAGGTGATGAAAGGCTCTAGCAAGTGAGCAAGGAGCTAGCGAGGCAGTTTGATAGTATAGAGACACTATAGTACTGTTTTGTTTATTTCTCAGTTGTGTAGGTTGTTTCCGCCAGCCAATTTTGTTATAATGTAAAGAAATTTTGGGTCCCGATTCTGGGATACTCTATGTTATATGACCTTGCGTGTTTTATTTATAAGAAATGAAATGTTTAAAATGTTGGGTTGATATAATGCTTATGTCCAAGATCGGTCTCTCGGTTCGGTCGCCCGTCTTGCGGGGGCATGTAACAGATAATAGATAAACTTGAGAATTAATCTCTAGGTTGTTGTAACTTCCAGTATAGGATAAGCTTAACTTGTCAGCTTAGTATTTATCTAATTCTCTATGTAGCTTATATATATCTCTGTACATCTTCTCGTCATAATATAATCAAAACCCTTCACTTGCATCTTATATGTACTTCCATCATAGAGGAAACAGATATGCCCAGATCCAACTTGCTGATAATCTTTGAATGAGGTTTGAGTTTGAGTGAGATAGTCTCATGATGCCTTTGCCCATATCTTGCATCTTCTTTCTTTCTCATAGCATTTTCAACTTCTGATTCGGCAGTCATCACTCTTCTTCCTTTGTCTTGGTTTGCCTCCCCCTTAAATACATTGGTTAAACTGATCTGCTCCCCCTTGGTTGGTTCGCCGGTTCCCATTTGTTTGACCAAAATTTGAGTTGAAGTTGAACATGTGTACTGAGGGTTGGTGTTGATCGAGTTGGACGCTGATACTGCTCCCCCTCACATGGTTTCTTCCCTTCAGATAGTTGCTCCCTCTCAGATGGTTTCTCCCCCTCAGCGTCTGACGGAGAAGAAACACCACGAATAATTAGAAAATCTTGAGTGCATGATCCAAGACTCAGAAATTCTTGAGTGCATGATCCAAGACTCAGAAATTCTGACTCGGTTGTTTCCCAAATAAAATTTTAGTCGGAGTCAAATTTCCATGGAGAAGGAAATTAATTGTGACACCGATATTTGATGAAGAAATTTCCATGGAGTACAAAATTCCAATTAGTCAAAAGTCTAGGAGAGGTGGATCCAAAAAATTTATGGAACGGTTGCACATCTTAGGTGGGTTAAAGTCTCGTAAAATTGTTTAATGTGTTTAGTTCTGTTGTTTCGAAAGATTTTCTGCTTGATTTCGAGGAATACTAAGCCTTTTTTTTGTTGATTTCAATGACTTTTCCATTTTTTTGGTTGATTTCGAGACTTTTTCTGGGTTTTGATTTATTTCGACAAACTTTTTGAGTTCATTTTTAAGATGATTTCAGAGACTTTGTGGTTGACTTTTTTTTGGTTGATACCTTTTGTATTTTTTAATCCAGGAGTATTGTTCAAAGTTTAGCGAATTCACCTTTGGTACCCAACAAAAATTCCATCTACCAAAAGAAGTTGAGCGGGTGCACGACTGCTTGGGGATTCATAGCTCCGTCCCTATTATGATTTTTGTCGGACATCAACAACTCAACTTGCTAAGAGCATCTCAAACAGGTTCTCTAAGAATTCCAAAATTGTTAATCTACCAAAAAATTTAATTACATTTATCTGTACAAGATTTCATATTTTAGAAAATTCAACATTGATTATAATATTAAAATATTTCATTCATTCATCCATTAAAATATTATTTTTTCTCTAAATATTTATTTTCAAAAATTTCTAGAAATGTTCTCGGTTGATAATCATTTTTGGAGTGTTATCCATCTTTGGAGAAAAACCATTATCTCCAACACAAACACTATAAAAATACTAAAAATGGTAGGACCTTTAAAAACTAAAAAAACACCTTCAATCCAACACTAAAAACATCTTTAATAATAAAATAAATATATGTATTGATTATCATACTATTTTATTAAACAAAATAATTATAATATATACTTGAATTTATAAAAGTTGAATAGAATTCTAATATATATACTTTTAGTTGCCTACTTTATGTAACACCCTAAAAACAGGGCCAATTTAAAACTTTAAAATCCCACAAGTTATGATCATAAAACTTCAAACTTTGATAACCTGAGGATCAATTATAAATGTTTTATATACAACACATCTAACTCAAATAACCTATTAATCTAATCATACATCATAATCAGATTAACTAAGTTATCTAGTCCTTTGTCCCAAAAACATCAAAAGAATAGCTAGATCCTCCTTCATCTCTAAGTTTGAATCTTTCCCAAAAGTCCTCATCACACATCCCCGCTTACTTCCCGGAGCTTGTACCTGGTAAGAAAATTCAACTTGAACAATTAGGCTTTCACCTTGTGAAAATATTCAAATCAAATTAAAATTTAACAATTAAAAATCTCAACAGATAAATCAAACATGTTCTCGCCCATCTTACCGTACAACAACTCCTTTCAACAATGGTAATCTACCCCACTCCCATAACTATGACTAATTCACCTAGTCATATTATCATTTACCAGAGCCTTCTACGAATCAATCCTAGATCAATGCTCTCATCCAATAAATCGCAATTACACATGCCTATTTATTGGAAAGGAAGTAGAGATTACAATTACTCATGTCAATCTCTATTCTTCCTCAGAAATCAGGAATTACGATTACTCACATCAATCCCATAATTTCTCAATAATGCAAAATAGGAATTACGATTACTCACATCAATTCCATATTTAACATACAATCAGGAATTACGATTACTCACATCAATTCCTTATTTCATATAAATGGGAATTACGATTACTCACATCAATTCCACATTTACAATACACACACTGGAATTACGATTACTCACATCAATTCCACATTTACAATACACACACTGGAATTACGATTACTCACATCAATTCCACATTTACAATACACACACTGGAATCACGATTACTCACATCAATTCCATGTGTTTATATCAAGCTAGTGCCTATGGATCCATTACACTCTATCATATGTATATACAATACCATATACTACATCACATAACATATTCTATAAAAAGAATATAAATATTTCCTCTCCTCAACTTCTTAACTAACCCCTTTTTGCCATTTAGCACAAAGATCCCAACATAGCATCACTCTTAATCATCTATTTGGACTCATTACTGATAAAGACAAGTCCTTACAACTATCGACAACTTATGATAAAAATCAGTTTTATAACAGAATGAGAATTTCGCAACCTACATAGGCGACATACTCCACTTCTCGCAACCAACAGTGGCGAAAAGTTCTACTTCTCGCAACCAACAGTAGCGAAATACTCACTTCTCGCAACAATGGCTTGCGAGATTCTTACTTCTCGCAACAGTGGCTTGCGAAATACTCACTTTGTGCCACAGTGGCTTGCGCAAAGTGAACATTTCGCGAGCACTGTTCATCGTCTTCATCATTAAGCCAGTTCACAAAAACTTCTAAATAAGTCAACTACTCATCAATTAAGTTCTACTAACATGTTAAGACACACATATTACACATCTATTTCAACATTAATTGCTGAATTTTAAAGAGAGTTGAATAAACTCACCTGGTAAGTTTCTGCACATAGTGTTCTTCACCAAATCACTTTGTCAGCTTAAACCAAATCTGAACAAATGAATTGCAAGCTTAATTTCTATCCATAAGAAGAAATCAGTGGCATAAAACAGAGTTTCTTACCACAATTTTCAATATTCTTTCTTCTTCTTCTTCTTTCCTTCCGTTCTTTCTCTCGATCTCTCACTCTGTTTTGCCGAGAATACCCACACCCATCTACACTTAAGATGTAAAATCTTGACACCTCATCCTTTTAATCTGATGAGTCAAAACCTAAATCCCAAATAAACCTCAAACTTCAACTAAATGACACATTAAACCTTCAAGTTAATATTTCAAATTAACTTTATACCTTAGTCAAATACAAAAATAACCCTTTTTCACATTAAATAATATAATGGAAAATTCGAGGTGTTATACTTTATTAGCCTTCAAATATAAAAACCTACTTTATTGACCTCTAAATTTTTTATGTTTTAGTGGTAGGTCGGAGATGAATTTATTTTAATGTTTTTAGTAGCGGGTGGAGATGATCTTATACTTCCCCATTTTGACTATAGTTTTGGAAAACTCTTGCAGCATTTTCTACGTTTTGTAGGCTCAGAAATCCCATGCTCTACATATATCTAGGGCTGTAAACGAACCGAACGTTCAACGAACCGTTCGTGAATTGTTTGGCGGGGAGTTCGTTTATGTTCGTTTATTTAATAAATGAACGAACATGAACATGTTTTTTTGTTCGTTTAGTTAAATGAACGAACATGAACAATGGTCTCGTTCGTTCATTTATGTTCGTTTATGCCTGTTTATATATATATAAACATATTTATATATATAATATGAAATTAATGTGTAAAATCATTAAGTAAATTGATCTTTTAGAATTTATTTTTTATACCTCCTAAGTTAACTCGGTTTTTCATTTTGTTAAAGTATTTTTTACGAACGAAATGATGAGTACGGTGGTTGGCTTTTGTTCATTTAAGTCCGTTCGTTTATGTTCATTTAAGTTCGTTCGTTTACGTTCGTTTAACTCTTAATGAACGAACATAAACGAACACGAACACGAACAAACAAAAATTGTTAACAAACGAACATGAACACAAAAAATCTCGTTCGTTTACCGTTCGTTTGTTCGGTTAAGTTAAACGAACGAACATGAACAAGCCTATGTTCGTGTTCGTTCGGTTCATTTACAGCCCTACATATATCTGTTAAAATTCTGGGTTTTGGAAGTCAATGACTTCAAAGAACAAATGGTGTTTCATTGCCGGTGTTTCTCCACCTCCTTCTCTCAAGAAGAAGTAGAAGAAGAAGAAGAATCAACCACGACTCAATTCTTTTATACCGCTTATTCGCATTTCAATCCATCCATAATCAATTCTCAAGTGATGGCCTCAGTGGTGTCAAATTTGGTCAACAAAACAAGCAATTTGAGGGTTTTCAAGTTGTCTGATCTCAAGGCAACAACTACAAACTTTTGCAGGGCTTCCAAGATTGGAGAGGGTGGATTCGGGGCCGTATATGGAGGTGTGATCAAGAGTTTGGAACATCCTTTTGGTCACATCAAGGTGGCTGTGAAGCGCTCCTATGGAGGATTGCAGGTGCAAGTTATAACTTTCTCTTTTCAATGCTCAAATTTGCAACAAACAAACATCATGAATTCATGATTATGTTTGAAACAGGGGCACAAAGAGTGGGTAATGGAGGTTAACGTTCTTGGGGTGGTTCAGCATCCCAACCTTGTGAAATTACTTGGTTACTGTGTAGAAGACGATGAACGGCTTCTGGTCTACGAATTTATGCATAATGGAAGCGTAGCGAGTCAGTTATTTTCAAGTTCCAGACCACCTCTTTCATGGAGCACGAGACTGAAAGTGGCTCAAGACGCTGCTAGTGGCTTGGCATACTTGCATGAATATATGGACTTTCAGGTATTGAGTTGGTTTCCGGTGAAAATAGTAGTTGTCGTGAGAAAAGTAAGAATTTATCTCCTTGGATCAATCATAATTGAAGATCAACTGAAAATACCCTTATAAGCTAATTCATTGGTTATTTTGGGATTTAATCTTAATCATTAAATCAACGGTAACTAAAAGTGTCCAAATCGCTTCTTACACTTTCTATCCTTACCTCCTATTCATCTTAGGTATTTAACCACCTGCCATACCCAAAAAGGAAAAAAGAAATAGTGACTTGGGTTTTTTTGTGTAGATTATTTTTAGAGATTTCAATCCTTCCAACGTTCTTCTAGATGATCAATGGAATGCCAAGCTTTCAGATTTTGGATCGGCTCGATTAGGTCCTGAACAAGGGCTCACTCATGTCTCGACCAGGGTACATTTCTTACTTTTGCATTTCGGTTTTTACAGCTGCCTTCATGACCTCCGATGAAAGATCTTTTAGTTGTCTCAAGAAAATTGCAACTCATTTTTTTTTCAAATTTTCGAGCTTCATGTACACGTAGGAATCATGTATTTTGTGTGATAGAGGAAGGATCATGCGAGAAGGCGAGAAGTTTCAACATCATATATGATTACACTCCTTCGGTATCGTTAATCATATAGATTAAACGTCTTATGCATTGTCAATGCAACATGTATTTAACCATCTATGATTAAGCATGTGTATCATATATGATATTGAAACTTCTTGTGTTCTCGTAAATTGATCACCTTCTCGTTTGAACATGGCCATTGCGTGATATATATATATATATATATATATATAGAGGTGGTTTCATTTGCAAACCACTCTAGTTTTACAAACCGTGCAAACCGTCGATTTTATTGGCTAAGTTAGTGAAATTGGTTCAGGAGTTGTTTAATTTGATGAAATTGTTTCATATAATACTTTTTTGATGAAATTATTTCATATATTTGTGTTTTTCTTGTAAAAATGAAAAAGTTTCATCAGAATGAGAAAAATGCATGAAACTACATAAAAAACACAAACATATGAAACAATTTCATCAAGAAAAGAATTATAAGAAACAATTTCATCAAATTAAACAACTTTATGAACCAATTTAATTAACTTAACCAATGAAATCGATGGTTTGCACGGTTTGTAAAATTAGAATGGTTTGCATTTGATCTCTCCCCTATATATATATAGGGGAGGTATCCGTTGCAAACCAGTCTGTTTGTGCAAACTATACAAACCAATCTTAGCCGTTGATCAAGTCTAATAAATATCTGATTTTATTATGTTTCCTAATCTAAAGTCATGATCATAATGAATGAATCTTATCATCTTCCATATATATCTCAGTCTTAATTAATGAATCATAATGATTATCCATAAATACATCTATTGTTTCCTAATATAGTGGTTTGTATAGTTTGCACAAACAGACTGGTTTGCAACGGATACCTTCCCTATATATATATATATATATATATATATATATATATATATATATATATATATATATATATATATATATATATATAGGTGGTTTCATTTGCAAACCACTCTTAATTTGCAATCTATGAAACCCACCTTATCACCATAGATTAGTATAATCAACGGCTTAGATTAAAGTGGTCTAAATATAGTAATAATGAAATTAAGAAAATAATTTTAATTAACCGTAAAACAAAAAAGGGTGAATGGGTAATTTTTCATCTAATTTAATAATGGAAATTAAGTAAAATTAACTAAGGTTATATTGTGTACGTGATTTCAGGAACCAAATCAATTAAACAAACCCAAAGATATCGATTTACCCTTAACGGCCCAAACAATGAAATAGGTTGTTAATTAGACCTTTACAATAGAATATTTTGGTAAATGAAAATGTTTCTTTATGTGATGAAACTGTTTTGTGAAAATGTTTGTTGAGGAAACCGTATGAGATGAAACAATTTGGCAAGGAAACTACTAGTTAATGAAACATTTATGTGATGAAACTGTTTTGTGAAAATGTTTGTTAAGGAAACCGTATGAGATGAAACAATTTGGTAATGATGAAACAGTCCAGTAATGAAACAGTATGTGATGAAACAGTCCACTGATGAACGGTGATGAAAGATGAACAAAGATGAAATCGGCGATGAACGGTGATGAAATCGGTGACGAACAAAGATGAACTCGGCGATGAACGGCGATGAACGGTGATGAAAATGCGATGAAACGGAGATGAACGGTGATGAACGTCGATGAAACGGAGATCACAATACATATACACAGAAAGCTTCAATCCACTTTAAGTCGAAGTCCAAAATGGTGATATATTCACAGATATCCTTATGAAAAAATCACCATCTGATACAGCTTGTCTGTTTATATAAAGCATCATACCGGTGGTTGCTCAATTATGGGTATTGCTGTATAAATTTGGAGTGAGCAAGTACCCTTTCCTTCATTCTCTACCAATAAGATAGGCAATTCTTTACATGGCAAACAAAATTTATATCAAAACAGAGTAATCCATGCAACCAAAGTGCCTAAAGTTACCAAAATCTATTTCTGTATTACATTCCAGAAATGGACGGGTTAGTGGGTTTCAATAGAGATGAAACGGAGATAAACGGTGATGAAACGGAGTTGAACGTCAATGAAACGGATTATGGGGTTATTAATGAAAGCTTATCAATGGTTGAGGGATGATGGGTTAGTGGGTTTCAATGGATGAGGCATGGGAGCAAGATTATCGTGGGATGATCCATGAAGGAAGAAGGAAGAAGGAAGGTTAGGAGATAGATGTTTGAAGAAAAAAATTTACAGGTTGCAGGTGGGTATTTAAATTAATCGTTTCCTAAATCTTAAATCCAAAAATAATGGTAAAATGATAATTACCATAAATAAATAAATAAAATAGAAAAAGACAATCTTACCCTTATAATTAAAATTAATTACAGAAAAAAAGAAATTTTTGGATTGGCTGAAATTAGTTTGCATTGTTTGCAAATTAAGAGTGGTTTTCTCATGATCCCTCCCCTATATATATATATATATATATATATAGAGGCTCCGTAAAATGCAAACCTCGCATTTGTTGCACACATTACAAACCACAGTCTGCATATGTGCAGAACCGGTCTGCATATATGCATATGCATACGTGCAAGAATATACATATAATGAACATACATTCATATGGGACAATGCATATATGTAGACTGGTTCTGCACATATGCAAACTGTGGTTTGTAAGGGGTGCAACAAATACATGGTTTGTATTTGATTTGTACCATATATATATATATATAGGGAGATAATAAAATGTAACCGCTAAATGTGTGTAACCGTTGTAACCCGTCGATTTCATAGGTTTTTTGGATGAATTTTTTTTATGAAATTGTTTATTTTGATGAAATTGTTTCATATAATTCATTTCTTGATGATTTTTTTTTATGAAATTTGTAGTTTCATAGGTTTTTTCATTTTTTGAAATTGTTTTCATATATTTTCGTTTTCACCTATGAAAAAAATGAAAAAACCTATGAAACTACAAATTTCATAAAACAATTTCATCAAGAAATGAATGATATGAAACAATGTAAAAAAAGAAATGTTTTTTTTAATGCATTTTAGATCATTTACATTATTTATGTTTATATGATAAGAGTCTAAAATAAAAAATAAAAAAGTAAGAGATTAAAACTAACTACATACCTAATTATAAGGGTAGTAAATGTAACATATAAATTAAAAAAGAGATTTAAGGAGGAGTGAATGTGGGTGTGCTAATTGAACTTATAATGTAAACTGCGTCCAGATACATGTTTAGGCGGGAAAATATTGAAGTCGGCTCACCAGAAGTCGACATGTGGCATGCTAGTTACTTATTTATTATATGTATAGATTGGGCTCATTTCGAAGATATTGACGAAACGATTACAATAGTATAATTTGTAAAAAAACAGAAATGTTTTTTTAATGCATTTTAGTTCATATACATTACTTATGTTTATATGATAAAAGTCTAAAATGAAAAAAAAATAAGGGATTAAAAGTAAACTACATAGGTAATTATAAGAGTAGTAAATGTAAGGTATAAATATTAAAAATTGAATTAAGGAGAGATTTAATGAGGAGTGAATGTGAGTGTGATAATTGAACTTATAATGTAAATGCGTCCAGATACATGTTTAGGCGGGAAAACAATGAAGTCGGCTCACCAGAAGACGACACGTGGCATGCTAGTTACTCATTTATTATATGTATAGATTATAAAACATTTATGAAAAACTTTTAAAAACAATCCATAAAACGTTATGTACTGTTATTTAATGTTGAGTACTTACAATCTCTTAAAAACAACTAATGAAGTCTTATGTACCACTTTTAATGCTAATTAGTTAATTAATCCTTATCTCTAACTCCCTACAAATTCTCAAAAAGTAAAACCCTAAAAAAACTTCATTTCTTAATCCTCATTAGTTAACTAATTAATCATTATCTCTTAACCCCTTTCAAATCCTCAAATCATGAACCCCTTTATTAAATAAAATCATTATAATTTTCTCAAAACTACACAAAACCGTTTATAAAATCGACAATGATAAAAAGTAAAACAAAACATTAAAATCAATATATATCACGATGCATTGCACGAGTACCCTTCTAGTAATTAAAATAAACGATGAAAAATAAATTCAAATATCATAATTTTTCTCCTACTTAGCTCTTTGAGATGTTTCATATCATTTTAGAGATAATAAATTTATTGATTTTATTAACACCTGTTTTTAACCTAGACTTATCAAAAACAATTGGTGCCCTCTTGGATTTTAGATCTTTTCATCGTGTATTAAACGCAAACTTAATATTCAACCATAAATTCTTGAGTGCATGATCCAAGACTCGGTTGTTGACCCAAATAAAATTTTAGTTGGAGTCAAATTTCCATGGAGAAGGAAATTAATGAAGAAATTTCCAATTAATTGTAGGCTCAGAAATCCCATGCTCTACATATATCTGTTAAAATTCTGGGTTTTGGAAATCAGTGACTTCAAGGAACAAATGGTGTTTCATTGCCGGTGTTTCCCCCCCTCCTTCTCTCAAGAAGAAGAAGAAGAAGAAGAATCAACCACGACTCAATTCTTTTATACCGCTTATTCGCATTTCAATCCATCCATAATCGATTCTAAAGTGAAGGCCTCAGTGGTGTCAAATTTGGTCAACAAAACAAGCAATTTGAGGGTTTTCAAGTTGGCTGATCTCAAGGCAACAACTACAAACTTTTGCAGGGCTTCCAAGATTGGAGAGGGTGGATTCGGGGCCGTATATGGAGGTGTGATCAAGAGTTTGGAACATCCTTTTGGTCACATCAAGGTGGCTGTGAAGCGCTCCCATGGAGGATTGCAGGCAAGTTATAACTTTTCTCTTTTCAAAGCTCAAATTGGCAACGAACAAACATCATGCATGAATTCATGATTATGTTTGAAACAGGGGCACAAAGAGTGGGTAATGGAGGTTAACGTTCTTGGGGTGGTTCAGCATCCCAACCTTGTGAAATTACTTGGTTACTGTGCAGAAGACGATGAACGGCTTCTGGTCTACGAATTTATGCATAATGGAAGCGTAGCGAGTCAGTTATTTTCAAGTTCCAGACCACCTCTTTCATGGACCACGAGACTGAAAGTGGCTCAAGACGCTGCTAGTGGCTTGGCATACTTGCATGAATATATGGACTTTCAGGTATTGAGTTGGTTTCCGGTGAAAATAGTAGTTGTCGTGAGAAAAGTAAGAATTTATCTCCTTGGATCAATCATAATTGAAGATCAACTGAAAATACCCTTATAAGCTAATTCATTGGTTATTTTGGGATTTAATCTTAATCATTAAATCAACGGTAACTAAAAGTGTCCAAATCGCTTCTTACACTTTCTATCCTTACCTCCTATTCATCTTAGGTATTTAACCACCTGCCATACCCAAAAAGGAAAAAAGAAATAGTGACTTGGGTTTTTTTATGTGGATTATTTTTAGAGATTTCAAACCTTCCAACGTTCTTCTAGATGATCAATGGAATGCCAAGCTTTCAGATTTTGGATTGGCTCGATTAGGTCCTGAACAAGGGCTCACTCATGTCTCGACCAGGGTACATTTCTTACTTTTGCATTTCGGTTTTTACAATTGCCTTCAAGACCTCCGTTGAAAGATCTTTTAGTTGCCTCACACTGTCTCAAGAAAATTGCAACTCATTTTTTTTTTCAAATTTTCGAGCTTCATGTACACGTAGGAATCATGTACTTTGTGTGATAGAGGAAGGATCATGCGAGAAGGCGAGAAGTTTCAACATCATATATGATTACACTCCTTTGGTGTCGTTAATCATATATGATTAAACGTCTTATGTATTGTCAATGCAACATGTGTTTAACCATCTATGATTAAGCAATAAGCATGTGTATCGTATATGATATTGAAACTTCTCATGTTCTCGTAAATTGATCACCTTCTCGTTCTCGTAAATTGATCACCTTCATATATAGGTAAAGGATCGTGTGAGAAGAAGAGTTAAGGTGAGAAGCGTAAGAAGGGATCTGGACCCTTGATTGGTTTTAATATCAAACCCACCCATGAATCGCGCTTCATAAGGCAATTGATCCGGTGTGCTCGGTGCATCTCATCCTAATGTGCATCCAAGGGTCCAGATTATTTCTTACGTTTTTCACCTTAACTTTCCTTCCCACCCTGAACCCTATATATATGTCGGGTTGGGTTCCGGTGAGAAGTTGAGGTTAGTTTGAAAAGTAGTTATCAACCGTTGGATGAGAAATGGATGCACATTAGAATGTGATGTACCGAGATAAGATGCACCAGATCAATTCCCTTCAAAAACATTTGATTAAAAGTGATCAACGGTTTAAAAACACTTCTCACACTTCTCACGTTAACCTCAACTTCTCACACAATCCTTCGCCTATATATGTGTATATATAGAAAGATGTGGCTAATTGTGTGTGAAATAATGTGATCATTGTGAAGCTTCTAAACTTTGTGTGACATAATGTGATAAGGTCATAGGAACCATGGGATACACGGCACCGGAATATTTGAAAACAGGGCATCTTACACCCATGTGTGACGTATGGAGCTACGGGGTGTTGCTGTATGAACTTATCACAGGTAGGCGCTCGTTGGATACAAGACGACCCAAGAATGAGCAAAAGCTTCTAGAATGGGTAAAACCCTACCTTGACTCCAAAAAGTTCCACCAAATCATTGATCCAAGACTCCAAGGTAATTACTCGCTGGTATCGGTACAAAAGTTGTCCTTTATAGCCAACAAGTGCCTGACTATAGACCCCAAGTCTAGGCCAAAGATGAGTGAGGTTCTACAAATGGTTAACCAACTCATCACTGGGGTTCCACCACCTCTCAAGACTCTGGTCTCAGTGGTTGCTATCGAGCCGAAGATGGTTTTTAAAAAGACTCCTGAGAAAATGAAACATGAAAGCGAAAGAGGGTCTAGTGAAGGCCAACGTAAGGAATCTGCATGTTTTTCTCGTATCTGTTGTGTGTCGTAGCAATTGTAAACGACATTCTTAAATTTTCTTGTTTTTCTTAGTTTTGTTAAAAATTGTGACTTTTATTCATGTAGTTGTGAAATTGTGGTTATCCCTATGTTTTTATAATTCATAATGAATTATATACTTTTGTCTTTGTGGCCAACTTTTACTTTTAAGAATGAGGGGGAGAAAACAGAAAATCAACTGTAAACCATGATGCACGCGTCGTTAAAAGCACAACAAGGTTTAAATTTATAAACCTAACTTAAAACCTAGTGATAGGGTAAGTAGGGTATCGTTCTGCACAGGGAGTCAGTGGTCAAATTAACTGATTGTGTTAAACTGATTTGCACGTTTGTCACTTAGATACGCTACTCCCCTAAACCCTAACCCTAAACCCTAAACCCTAAACCCTAAACCCTAAACCCTAAACCCTAAACCCTAAACCCTAAAATCAAATTAAGCTCAAAAGAATCTAACTAAAAACCGAAATCTAATTATTACAAATAGCACTATTTCAAAAGGCTTGGATTGAGAGTTGAATTAAACCATTAAACGAATAAAAATCAAAACTTTATGACTAACGAAATAACGCGAATACGAAATCAATATTCAAAGCTAACAATATCTGTCACATTTCGTTCGCCATGAAAATTTGATAGAAGCTTTACTTAAAACTAAAACATCAAGATCATCACAACTAACCATTCAGCACGATTTTAATAAAAAGCTACAAAATATCTCCAAGAAATCTAATCCAAAATTTTCAACAATATCGAAAACAAATAACTCAAACCTTATTCTACTACCGAACTAAAACGAATGAATGTAATTTACTAAAAAAACTATACTTGAAAGAAACCTCAAACCTCAATTGCATCTTCAATAATATCATCACTCGAATCTCCAATCATCAACTTACGAATCGGAACCTTTGATCTTCAATCCTCCCATCCAATAAAAAGATATGATAAAAAGTGATGAAGACGGCAGCCGTAAGCTGCTGGCCACACTAACATACGTCCCTTGCCACTACGCCACAGCCTCGTTTTGTTCTTAAAACCGACTTTAATTCTTTTATGCTTTCTTCTCCAGCTTCAATCTTTCCTATCCAGTTTTGTTCAATCAACTTTGGCATCAGTTTCGACTTAGATGCAACCCAAATTTGCAAAACTCAAAACACGAACATCATACATCTACGTGTTGGCTGTCCATAGAATTTTGAATCGCCTTAAACGGAGCTCCGACGAGTGAGATATGGTCAAAACGCCACAGCCACGCAAATCTATCAAAAATCCCCTTTTGGCTTTTTTTCGCACCGTATCAGCAGGCCAGCAGCCACCAAGATTCCAAGAAACTTAACAATAAATACACATTCAAATTAAACTATTTACAGTCTTCTACATCTGTTCTTCCTGCCCATAAATTCTCCTCTATTGACCTTAGAGCATCTCTAACAGTTTTGCTAAAATAGAAAAAAAATGAGTTTTTGTTCCCTTAACTTCTCCAATAGCTTTGTGATCTTTTTCTTTATAATAGAGAAAACTTGATAATTTTTCAAGTTTAAAGAATTCGCTAAAAGTTGATGGTAGGAGAGAGAAATGATTATTTTATTCAATCCCACTAATAAATTAAACTTTTATTATTTTATATTAAGATTTATTTCAAAAGTGTATTGAGAAGATAAATTAGATAATATTATATTAATATAACTTGTTAAAATTTCTAAAATAGAAAATCTGTTGGAGATAATATAATTTTTTTAGAGTATTTAACGTTTGATTCTGTGTTTTAGAAAAATTATAAAAACTTTTTTATGTTCAAAAACCCATTTCACACTTCTAGAACCAGATCATCCCACCAACTCAATCATGTGCCAAACATTAGAAAAATCCAATCTTTTGCCTCTTTGAATTGTGGGTGTTTCATTTTTTCTTCATTCCATTAGTCAATACACTTCATCTCTCTTATCATCATGTGCCTCTTGTTTTTCTATTGCTATTAACAGTATTCTTTCTATTTGGGGGCTTTTGCTGTGAGCTGATCTTGATTAAAAGGTGAGTCCTTTAGTTTTATGTTCTGACTTTTCTTTTCTTTTTTGCTTTAGTATCATAGATTTGTGATCAATTCGGCCCACGATCCACGACCCGGCCCAAACAACAGATCCACGAACTGCAAACGAGCAGGAGTGGCACCCTACCTGGACTCCAAAAAGTTCCACCAAATCATTGATCCAAGACTCCAAGGTAATTATACTCGCTGGAATCAGTACAAAAGTTGTCCTTTATAGCCAACAAGTGCCTGACTATAGACCCCAAGTCTAGGCCAAAGATGAGTGAGGTTCTAGAAATGGTTAACCAACTCATCACTGGGGTTCCATCACAAGCTGCAGTCAATCCTGCACCACCTCTCAAGAGTCTGACCCCGGTGGTTGCTATCGAGCCCAAGAAAGCTTTTGCTGATTCCCTTCTGCAGGGTAAAAAGACTAACAAGAACATGAAAAGTGTTGACGAAAGAGGGTCTACAGATACTGCATGCCTTCCTCGAATCTGCTGTGTGTCGTAGCAATAACGAAACTGGATTATTTCCCTATCGATCAACGTATATATAGAAACACCTGCTTTTAGTCGATAGCTTACTGCAAAGAACACAGTAATTAAATAGGTATTTCATAATTCATAAACGCATGTAAGTTGTTTATATATAGGCGAAGGATCGTGTGAGAAGTTAAGGTTAACGTGAGAAACATGAGAAGTGGATCTGAAACGTTGATCACTTTTAATCAAATACCCTAACCATGAATTGCGGCTTAACAGGGAATTGATGCGGTGTATCTTATCCTGATGTGCATCTATTTCTCATCCAACAATTGATAACCACTTGTTTATTAGATCAATTTTGTTATACGTATAGAATGTTACAACACGGAAGCAATTCTTGTTCAAAAACTATCTCAATATATAAAATGAGAGATCAACATAATATACTTTTGAATATATCGTCGTTGACTATCTTTGAGTTTTCATTTCATAATACAATATCGTTCTATTCGCCATTTTAAGAAAATTAATATTTCTTTTATTATTTACCTACGTCCGATTTTCCCCCTGATTTTAAAAACTTAGGTACAACCTACAGTATCATATGTGATTGAATATAATTAAAAAAAAGTATTTTCATGCATTCGTGAAATGTTCTCGTTTGACTCAGTCATGTCTAGTTATAGGTATGAGATCATGTGAGAATTATTATTTTTGGTGAAAAGTACTTTTAAACCGTACTCTTCCATGAATTGCTGCTTAAAAGGGAATTGGTCCGGTGCATGTTATCCTAATGTTCGTCCCTTTCTCGTCCACAGTTGGTAACCACTTCTCACCTAATTTGACACTTGTCACCGGAACCCAAGTTGTATATTAATCTTGATGAATAAATATTTAATGACTAGTTGGAGTCCAAATTTCAATGGGGAGGGATATTATATTGTGAGAAGGAAATTTCCAGTTGCTTTCCATGTAGCCAAAAGTCAGACCTCAACAGTTTCTTTAAAATTTTGTTAAATTCTGAGTTTTGGAAATCACCAAGGAACAAAAATGGTGTTTCATTGCCGATGCTTCTCCTTCTCCACCAAAGAAGAATGCGATTCTCAAGCAACCAACAATCTTATAGTGTTCACATTTTCTGAGCTTAAGGCAGCTACCAAAAACTTTAGCCTATCGGCAAAGATTGGCGAGGGAGGGTTTGGGTGCGTCTACAAGGGTGTCATCAAGATTCCTCAAGATTCTACTAAAACACTCGATGTGGCTGTCAAACGGCTTGGCCAAACAAGATTACACGTGAACTTTGTGTAGAATTTACTGGGTTCGTTTGGTTTGGTTTACACTGTTTTCTATGAGTTTAGTTGATAATCTTGATTATGTTGCAATAGGGATATAAAGAGTGGGTAACGGAGGTTAACGTTCTTGGGGTCGTTGAGCATCCGAATCTTGTGAAATTACTTGGTTACTGTGCAGAAGACGATGAAAGGCTTCTAGTTTACGAATATATGCCTAACAAAAGCATCAGATATCATTTATCTACAAGATCCGAAGCAACTCTTTCGTGGATCATGAGACTCAAAGTGGCTCACGATGTTGCTCGTGGCTTGACATATCTACGCGAAGAAATGGACTGTCAGGTATTTTAATTTAACAAAAAAGATACTTTACAAGTTATGGAATGTTAGTGACGGGTGTCGAGCCCGACAAATAATAAAGTCTTATTAGCTCGTATTACAATTTAAATTGCAATAGTGACAAGTAGGGC
Source organism: Saussurea involucrata (assembly GCA_033807775.1). NCBI lineage: Eukaryota > Viridiplantae > Streptophyta > Magnoliopsida > Asterales > Asteraceae > Saussurea > Saussurea involucrata. Next base: position 7,499,177 of record CM066325.1, on the reverse strand, counting down.
CGATTCCACATGGATTGGATGTGAACGGTGTCAATCTCTACGCTTTAGTTAAAAAAGGGGGGAGGGGTGGTTAATAATTAAACTAAGCATATAAAATTAAAGCGAGAAACGATAATTATAGTCAAGCAATGAGTGTAAACCATTGACCGGATCGTGTATCATAGACTTGTTCTTAAAACGATTTTTCTCATTTTATTCCAGATTGACCGTAAGTGTCGACTCGCGCCAAACACTCCGCTTATCCTTATAATTAAACTAGTCCCGGACACCCGACGAATTAGTTTCTAATTGATTAAGTTAATTCTAGTTACGAACATAGAAATAAACCTATCAACTGCATTAAAGTTTAGATAAGCACCAATCCTAGCTAATGGTTAGAAGCCAAACCATTTAAGCTAGAATAAGCAAACTTACATCATTTAACAATTAATTAAGCTACCAATTGAAATGTTGTTTGCTACCTGAGGGACAATTACGGATCCCTAGTTTCAACTAGCAACTCACAATTAGATTACCTAATTCGACGGGCCCATCAAATTAGAGAACCAAACGATGAGAAAACGAATTACCCAAAGTTTGCATAAATAGAAATCAAATGAAATTGAATGGTTCAACAGGTCTCAATACAACCCTAATCAAATATTTACAAACACATTGCTTGAAAAGAAAATATTAACTAAGAAAAACAAATAGCAAACCTAATCTAAAATACCTACTAAAAGAGAAGAAATCGTGAACGAAAGCTTCTCAATCGTCTCCTTGCTCCCCTTTGCGATTTCTGATCGGATTTCCTTCAAACGACGGTTACTGATTTTATATCCCCTCCTTCCGAAGTGGAAGACAGTAGCTAACGCGGGTATTGACGCTAGTTCAGTAGCGCTGAAGTCGCCCGAACTGATTTTTTTTTGACGCCTCAAAGCTGCTGGTCGATTCCTCTTTTTTTTTCTCTGGCCTGCTGATTTGTGCTTTAAACGTGGGGCTTGATCTCCTTTTCTTATTTTTGGGCTGCAATGTGGGCTGCTAACACAATAAATACAAAGGGGCCAAGTTTTTTTTTCTTTTAATTTGAATCAATAATATATATATAGAGGGTTAGGTTCAAGGAAAACCCCTAAATAAATGGAAAATCGAAAAACCACGAAAAAACGGATGAAAAAGTATATCAATATGGATGTCAAATTAACGAGAAAAATATAGTCGTTTATTTGGTGTAATTTATTTCGTTCGAAATTTGTTTATTTTTCGTCTTTTTTCGATTAAAAAATAGAGGGGTGGGGTTTTTTTAATTTAATTAATATTGTTGTAACCGTCTGTTTAATCATATCCATCAGATCATCTAATCTAACGGTCGATAAGGTGTTTTTTAGTTTTTCATTTATTTGAGGTTTTCTCCTGAACCTCCCTCTCTCTCTCTCTCTCTCTCTCTCTATATATATATATATATATATATATATATAGATTTGCAATTCTTTTTCTTTTCACTTTATTTCTAAACATACAATTAAATACTAAAACTCAATTTAATAGGGATGTTTTAAGTATCGAAACAACACTAGTTTTAGGGAAATTTGACATAAAAATGTATAAAATTGGTGCTTATCAGGTAGACAAATAACTTTGATATTTATGTAGATCATTTTCAGAGATTTAAAATCTTCCAACGTTCTGCTAGACGATCAATGGAACGCCAAGCTTTCAGATATTGGATTGGCTCGGTTAGGTCCGGAAGTAGGACCCACCCATGTCTCGACTATGGTACGTTACTTTATTTTGGATTTCAGTTTTTACAATTAACCGCCTTCATGACCCGACATGCGGAAATGAACAGTGTCGTCTCTCTGAGAGGGCGGGCCGGGCATATGCCAGGGCCCACGAGAAATAAGGGCCCAGTTTTTTTAGTATATAGTAGCAGTAAAAAAAATAGATACAAATTCTTTTATTTTCTAATAGGACCCAAAGAATTTCATATTATATTAAGGGTCCAAACAATTATTTATTAATTACATTTGAAAAGAAAATATGTAAAAAACTAATTGGTTGTTCATTTTACATTTTTTTTTTGAACGGCATCAGAACACACACACGTTCCCGGGGTATCGGGCTTCCGAGGAGTAACCCACTAATCCCCGTCGACTCGGCCCAGCCTATGGCTGGCCCAACTAGCATATGGCTAGCCCAAGACCCGGCCCAAAGGCCGTCTTGAAGTCTGGATATCGTCACATGCTCTCCGCGGGGTTCGAACTCGGTAGTCAGGGATACCATCGACCCCCCAAGATGTTACCTTGTCACTGGGCTAGACATGCTCTAACGTTTTTTTATCTAGTACTAAAGTCTAAAACTACTTAACTTAAAAACATTGATATCTTATCCTTCAATTCATCTATCTCTCACTGGCCTTTTTTTATTACTTCATCCGCTTGAATTTTATATTTGTAGTAGATTTCTTGTTGTTAACTAAGAGCACTTCTACCTTTTGAAAAAAAATACCAACCATATGAGACAACCCAACTTATAACTATACTCTTGTTTTTTCAAATATTGAGTGTCTGGCTTTTAAGTACTCTTTTTTCTTTAAAACAATAATAAATCTCAAGCAATAATCAACATGAGATTTTAATTCTAAGATTGATGAATACGAAAAACTTTATTTTAACCCTAAAAGTTTAACATTGTGATGAAAAACATTAACCTGGTGTGAGATGAAAACTCAACTGATTTATATTGATTTGCATAAAGTGTTACTCCGAATAGTCAACATTGTGACCTTAAATGATGTGGATCTATATATTAAATAAGAATGTTTTTTACGATGAAAATGATTAATGTTGTTATGTTAAAATGATATGGTAGATAATATTAATTTAGAAATAATCATTCATTGACTTTAGGTATAAAAATACTCGAAAAAACGATTTTATATGAATTATTGATATTTATTTCAAAAAAATATGAATTATTGATATAATTTGAATTCAATGTTATTTTTTATAATAAAATAATATATCGAAAATATTTTTTCCATACTTAACGAGGGCTTTTTTACATCATGTCCACGAACAATAAAATGTCATGAACAAGCTTACAAATGGAATAAAATTCGCTTTTCATCTCATCAAACTCTGAATTTTGTGTCATCAGGTCGTAGGAGCCGTTGGATACATGGCACCAGAATACATCAAAACAGGACATCTCTTCACGCGCAAGAGTGACGTGTGGAGCTACGATGTCTTCCTGTATGAACTTATCACGGGTAAGCTCCCATCGGATACGACCCGACCCGAGAATGAGCAGAAGCTTCTAGAAAGGTTGGAGCTAATCATTGATCCAAGACTAGAAGCTGGTAATTACTCACTGGAATCAGCACAAATGTTGTCCATTATAGCCAACAAGTGTCTGTCTATAGACCCCAAGTCAAGGCCAAAGATGAGTGAGGCCCTAGCCCCTACACATGGTTAACCGACTCATCACTCGATCGGGTCCCACCACCTCTCAAGAGTCTGGTCTCAGTGGTTGCTATCGAGCCAGAGATGGTTTTCACCCATGCTAGTGAGAAGATGAAAAATGAAGGCGAAAAAGGGTGTAGTGAAGTCCAACGTAAAGAATCTGCTTGTTTTTCTCGTATCTGTTGTAAATGTATTGAACATCGATTTCAGTTTAAAAAAAATCACCCTTTTCAGTAGATCTGACATAATTACATCATTTTTTATGTTATTAGTTAGTTATGTAAAATTCATGTCGGCACCAAAAAACACAAAACCTAGACCGGTCAGGCTTTGTTGTATATAAATCTATTCTACTGGACGGTTTTGTTCAACAACGGTTTTTCTAAACTCAGTTACTCCTTCCCCACGTTTCCCCGGATTCTTCTCCTTGCCCACGTTCAGTCTCCCTCTTCACCTTCTACGCTGCCACATCCCCTCTCCAGTCTTCTTCTCCACAACCTCTCTCTCCTCCCGGCTGCTTCTTCCTCAAAACCACCTACTTTCTCTCGATTGATGGATATGAAGCTTCAACCGGATGAAGATCGAACCAGAGAGGCTTGCAGAATATTATGGTGAAGAAACGAGTTCCTGATTGGCTCAATAGCCCTATGTGGTCTTCTCCGACAACTCCACCGCCAAAATCAACCGCCAACATACGAAGAAAAAACCCTTGTCTCGAAAATCCTTGAATCCAACCATTCCTTGATTCATTTTCTTAGTTCTCAACAATCTGATTCTGATCGGTTTTCTTCGATGCCAATTGATTATATGCAATACTAATCGTACGATCAACGATTCCATCGGCTGTGTTTTTGTGGCCAATGTATTTGTCAGTTTGATTTCAGGATGAAGTTGCGGAGAAGGAGGGCATCAGAAGTGGTTAGTGCACTTGTTAAATCAGTACTGTTTTTGTTACCCTGTTGTGAGTTAAATCAGTCCTACTTTATTTCTTTTGAGGGAAAACTTCCGGAAGAAACATTGGATGCCATTGGGAACGATTCGTAACAAGAAGTTTTTGAATGCACCTCTTATATATCAGCATCTTCGTTTATTGGAGGTAGTTACTCTTTGTATGGGCATTTGTTTGGTTATTTCTATACTTGCTTATTGTGGGGTAGATTCAAATTTGTATTTCTGTCTATGCATTCCCATTTTTGGTGGTCGGTGGCAGAAGAAGTTTTTGAGATCATAAAGCTTTCTGGGAGCTCTTTTATATCATTTTTTTAATCAATTTGGTTTGTTTACAATTCAAAAGCACATAATTGGAGTTGCTGAACCACAATTTTGAATTTTTTGAAGTTCAATGGGGGTGTTGTCTTAATTCTTTTTCGGCAAAAATCACAATCTAAAGATTCATAAATCAATCATAATATGTGTACCATTGAAACTTTTCATTTGAAATACTAGCATTGAGCTAAAGTAGAAATGTTCATTCTAAGTTATATATCATGGTTACCCTTTAATTACATCATTAATACCACTTTGTGTTTTGATTGATCTTAGCTGTCTTGGTATGCAACTATCTATTGTCTAAGGATGCTGTGTTTTAATGTTTGTAATTGTAATAGTGTTGATGTCTCTTGAATAAACTGCTTGCTATACTATATTAACACAAAATCTTTGATTTAGATCGAGGAAAAGAGAAGGCCATTGCCTAATTATATGGAAAAGGTTCAAAAAGATGTCACGATAGGAACGCGAGAGGTCTTAGTGGATTGGTTGGTTGAGGTGGCAGAAGAGTATAAACTTGTGTCTGATACCTTGTTTCTCACCGTCTCCTACATTGACAGATTCCTATCTTCACATTCTTTGAGCAGGAACAAGCTCCAGCTTCTTGGTGTATCAAGCATGCTTGTAGCCTCGTATGATCATAAACTTGTTTTAATTATTTTGTTTTATCATTGTTTTCCCATGATTGGTTTTGTTTATATATATTTTTTCCTTATTTGTCTCAGGAAATTTGAGGAGATTAGCCCTCCCCATGTTGACGATTATTGTCATATAACCGACAATACTTATACCAAAGAAGAGGTTGGTTCTTGGTTCTTTTAGCTAATTACTCTTTATCCTATTATTTGTATAAGGTTTTAAGTATTTTGTGTTTGAATCTTGTAGGTGGTCCAAATGGAGGGACACTTGATGAAATATTTGAATTCGGAACTCAGCAATCCAACACCAAAAACTTTTCTTATGTACATACATGTTGTGAATTGTGATGGTTGTGATTAATGCTTGTATGATCAAAACCATTATTTACTAATTTTCACACATTGGGTTTGCAGGATCTTCATTAGAGCTGCCCAAGAAGATAGCATGGTACGGCTAATTCAACACTCTAACCTTCCAATCTATGTCCAAGAATGCAATTTGGTTTTTACTGACATATTTAAATTTGTTGAATTCAGTTGCCATGTCCATCATTTGAGTTTTTGAGTTGGTTCCTTGTGGAGCTAAGCTTGCTAGATTACAGTTGTTTAAGGTTCTTGCCATCAATGGTAGCAGCCTCAGCCATTTTTCTTGCAAAATTTACACTTCAACCAACAAAACATCCTTGGGTGAGAAACATCTTCATTTTCAACAATTCCCACCAAAAAGGTCAAATCTTTAAACTCAAGATTCAATCTTTGTGATTTCAGGGGTTAGCAATGCAATGTTATTCGGGTTTTCGACCATCTGAGTTAAAAGATTGTGTGCTTGCCATTCAACATCTTTGCAAAAGAGTTAAAGTTTGCAATCATGGGACAGAGTGAGGAGTAAATGCTTATTGCTTATATGGTTAGTTGATTCAAAATTTTATACATACTGATTTCTGATTTCGAACTTTCTGAGCCATTGCTGAGAAGAGTTAAACTTCTAATCCCTTTGTGTGAGGAATTCAAAGATTGTGGAGAACAACTTGATGATTATGATGTTGAAGGGTTACAGTCTCTGAAAATTTCTTTGAATTTGGCTCTGCAGCTTCACAAATCACTTATTGGAGGAAGTAAATCTTCAAGGTACTTCTTATTTATTTCATTTTATGGTTATATATATATATATATATGATTACATTGATTATTTAAAATGAGTTTGGGATTTTTAAGTATGATTAAATTTTTGGGTGTTGTTGAATTAGTCTGTTCAGAAATGGGAAAACAAACTAGAAAATTCTTAGCTTTATCCGCTAAAGATTAGTGCTAAATTGTTGATGAAATATGGTTGTTTGTCATCTTTGTAAAACTTGAAGGGTTGTAAATATGTAGGCTTAACTCTCGGGTTTAAAAAACTCCGATTGTTACTTCATTATTTAATATTTAAAAATTGGTGTTGATTTGGTTGGTAAATCATACAACTTTAGTTTTTATGAACCATGAATATGCCATTGAGTGTATCCTCCATGAAAGGTCAGTTTAATTTTAAATAATCAAAAGTTATTGTTGGGTTATGTAAAAACTAGAGGTAAACATCCAAGGTGCCATGTGAATATCCTTTAATGTTACTCTGATAATATGAAGTTGCAGCTTCTTCATCTGCTACCTAATATATAGTCCAATTACAGGTTTTTAGCATCTGCAGTTAGGCATTTTATGCATCTGTAGTTATCACACATTTCATACACCAAAAAAACATGACTCAGTAACTTCATGAGGTGGGCTCTTGATTGGGCAACAAGTGGGATTGTGAACAACAATTTTGGATATCTAATATGGCATAAGTTTAAATTGTAATTACTTAGACCATCCCCAACAGCTTCTAAAATGGAGAAAATAGGATAGAGTTTAAATGGGTTATTAACTTATTTCGTTTTGTCAACGCTGATAAGTAGTTTTTAGTGTATGGTAATTGTTCAGCATGCAATTAGGGTGCTGCATGCTTAAGGGAGGCCCAAAGAACCCTTGGCAAACATTAAGATGTCCAAACAGCCCCTGTCGAACATTAAGCTGTCCAAACAGCCCCTTATTGATTCAGATTTCAGCTGTTACAAATTAGTTTTTCAGAGCCACTTATGTCTTATCGTCCTCTTATCTGGTAAGAGGTAAACCTACCTCTTATTTGCCTCTTATTCGCATCTTATTGTTCTCAATGAATGAACCTTAGTAGATCCTTTCTGTCAAACGATTCACTAGGAAACCCAGAGCAGAAAATGAAGAACTTAAAGAACACAATTCTGATTATTATTAAAAAAATTAGCAACTACTGCTTACCGATGTATACTCAGGGTCAAAATAGCCAAATGTACCAAGAACCCTTGCTGTCACATGAGTTTATTGACCCTCTGTCGACGTTAAGCTGTCCAAACAACCCCTGTCGAACATTAAGCTCTCCAAACAGCCCCTGTCAGGCACCAAGCTGTCCAAACCGCCCCTGTTGCAGTGAAACAACTCTGACATTTGTCAGACACTTCCAACACCCCTGCTACTGCTTCTGTATACTATTCAAGTTAAGTCGTCCCTGAATGGTTAAGGGAGGCCTAAGATACAAAATCATTCAGAGGGTTTTAGAACCATTAAGCCAAAATGGCTTATTTGCTCGGCCAGGAATCCATCACCTGTCTCCGTTAGGTCACCTTAGCAAAGAAAGAATTAAAAGTTCAAGAAAATAGGAACAACTCCGGCCAATAACAAAACGTATGACTATTACTCTTTCTTCAACCCTCTTTAGTGAATCACCTGTTTGATAGCTTAGTATATTATTGGAATTTATTGTAAGATGTACTCTTTTATAAACGGTTAGTACGAGCTTCTTAAACGGTTTCATCCAAACTTTTTTATACCGTTTATCAGGTCTTGAAGCTGGTATTGCGGATCACATAGCAGATTTGCATATGGGTGTGTTTGATAATCAACTAAATAAATGATATGAAGCTGCTTTGATGTCTTATTGACGTGTTGCGGATAAAAAGAGAGAAATCGGCATATTGAGGAACTTGGATTGTTGTAGCATGGTTTTTGGTGTTTTTTGTTTTGATAAATTTGAACGAGTGGCTTCATTGAAACATTATGGTTTGTTTGAAAGATTCTTGTCTTTTATGACAAATATATGAAACTTTTTGTTTAGGATTTTGATGTTTTTTCGTTTAGAATTGTAATATTCTTATATTATTATTATAATATATTTATAGCTGAAATATGGACTATGTATATGTAGGGGTGATTTATTTTGTATATATAGACATACTTTAGAGAAGGAAATGATTTTTTAAATGTAACTAAAAGATACCTTTAAAAAAGGTTTACAAAAAGCGTTATTAAAAACCTCTACTTTTTGGGAAGGTTTAGATTTAGATTATGTCTAAAAATAATACTGAGAGAAGGTTAGGACTTAGGAAGGCTAACTAAAGGATATCCTTTAAGAGAAAGTTTACAAAAAAGTGTCACTAAAGCCTAAACCTTTAGAGAAGCTTTTCCAGAAACCTTCTCTGAAGGTACCTTTTAGTGACTTTTTAAAATCGTCACTAATGCTTGAAAAACGTCTCTTAAGCTTTTTAGACAAATTAAACATTTAGACAAGCTTCTCAGACTTTTAAATACGGAAGAAAACCTTCTCTGAAGGTCGTTTTCTTGAATGGGATGTATTGGTTACGAGGACATGAGTTGAACAAGATTTTACATTCACATCCTAACCGTTTTTCCATAAGACCACAATGGTTTTAAAGTTCTTAATTCAAGCAAATGAAAAACACTTTAGAATCTTTTACGCCCGCCGCATCGCGCGGGTACAGTAACTAGTATAGATTAATACATTTATATAATTTAGACCATTGAAAACAGACCAGGAAAGCACAAGGACCAACTGCAAACGTTTTTGCAAGTAATGATTATTGAGCATCTCCAACAGCATCCTTAAATTTTTTCCAAAATGGGGAAGCAAAAGTCAAAATCCTTAAAAAAAAATTGCTTCTATCTCCAACAGATTCCCCATTTTAGGGATTTCTAGTTTTGGGGTATTCTCCAAATATGGAGAAAATTTTAGGGAATCTCCAACTTTCTTCAAAATGGGGAAGGGTTTGGGGAAGCTGTTGGAGATGAGTTTAGGACCAAAATCCCCATATTTTTCTTCAAAATGGGGAAGCTGTTGGAGATGCTCTAAGTTATGATTTTCAAACTAAAGAAACATGAAAATATAAGGACCAAAAAATGTAATTACTCTTAAAATGCAAGTCAAGTCAACATGGCCCTGTGCCACCACCTTCAAAAGTCCTTAGTTCACATTTGGTGTTATATACAGAAATGATGGTGATTAAATTTAATCACATTTGGTCTATCAAGTTGTAGAAAGAGTACACAAAAGATAATTAGGATTTTAATTAGTAGGAGTCTGAAATTTCAATGGGGAGGGGAGTTTCTAGTTGCTTTCCATGTTAGCCAAAAGTCACAAGTCAACAACTCATGTTTTTTAAACTTGTGTTAAATTCTGGGTTTTGGAAATCAATTATTTGAAGGAACAAATGGTGTTTCATTGCCGATGTTTATCGTTCACCGAAGAAGAAGAAGAAGAAGAAGAAATCGAATATGAAACAGCCACTCAAGTACAATCTACTTCGACTCATACCTTTCACACTGCGTTGTCGAATTTCAATCCAGATTCTCACCTAAGTGAGTTTACGTTTTCTGAGCTTAAGGCAGCTACCAACAACTTTAGACTATCGGCAAAGATCGGAGAAGGAGGGTTTGGGTGTGTCTACACCGGTGTGATTAACAATCCTCGAGATTCTACTAAAACGCTCGATGTGGCTGTCAAAAGGCTCAGCAGAGAAGGATTACTGGTAATTAAACTTTGTTTTTTATGTTTTACGGATACATCTTACCCTCTTAATTAATATAAGGCCCTGATCTGTGTGGGTGGGATTTACTGGGTTCGTTTGTTTGATATAACGCGGCGGCTTACATGGCATCAAAGCCGAAAGGGGCATCAAGCTTTCATCCATCTGGTATTAGTGTATGAAAATCTTATGTTTTGTTGTTTCATTTGCTTAAAATATAAGCATAGGGGCATCAAAACTCTTAGGACCACACTGGTCACCTGTTTTCTATGAGTTTAGCTGCTAATCTTGATTATGTTGCAATAGGGGCATAGAGAGTGGGTAACGGAGGTTAACGTTCTTGGGGTCGTTGAGCATCAGAATCTTGTGAAATTACTTGGTTACTGTGCAGAAGACGATGAACGGCTTCTGGTCTACGAATATATGCCTAATAGAAGCGTGGAGGATCAGTTATATAGAAATTCTGAAGCACCTCTTTCGTGGACCATGAGACTCAAAGTGGCTCAAGATGTTGCTCGTGGCTTGACATATCTACACGAACAAATGGACTTTCAGGTGTTTATATTTAACCAAAACGATACTTTATAAGTTATGGAATGTTAATTAGACCAATAACTTTGATCTTTTTGTAGATTATTTTCAGAGATTTAAAATCTTCCAACATTCTTCTAGACGATCAATGGAATGCAAAGCTTTCGGATTTTGGATTGGCTCATCTAGGTCTAGAAGAAGGACTCACCCATGTCTCCACTACGGTACATTACTTTATTTTGGATTTCGGTTTTTACAACAGCTATCATCAGACCTACAGCGAAATGAAATAAAATTCACTTTTTACGGATCTTTAATCTACCTTACTAGGCAAAAATCCTGGAGCTAGCCACCACTCACTATCATGCGGAATGAAATAAAATTCAATTTTTATCATCAAATTTCTAACTTTTCTGTGGTATAATGTCATCAGGTCGTAGGAACGATTGGATACGCAGCGCCAGAGTACATCCAAACAGGGCGTCTAACGTCCAAAGTTGACGTATGGAGCTACGGGGTGTTCTTGTATGAACTTATCACAGGTAGGCGCTCGTTGTATACAAGACGACCCAAGAATGAGCAGAAGCTTCTAGAATGGGTAAAACCCTACATAGGGTCAGAAAGGTTCGAGCTCATCATTGATCCAAGACTGGAAGGTAATTACTCACTGGAATCAGCACAAAAGCTGTCCTTGATAGCCAACATGTGTCTGTCTATAGACCCCAAGTCCAGGCCAAAGATGAGTGAGGCCCTACAAATGGTTAACCAACTCATCACTATGGTTCCATCACAAACACCGCGTCTCAATAGTCTGGTCCCAGTGGTTGCTATCGAGCCGAAGATGGCTTTCACACATGCTAAAAAGACTAATGAGAAGATGAAAAACGAAGGCGAAAGAGGGTGTAGTGAAGTTCAACGTAAAGACTCTGCTTGTTTTTTGGGTATCTGTTGTTGTGTATCGTAGCAATTGTCAATGTATTGAACATCGATTTCAGTTTAAGGATGGTCCAAATTGGTTATAGCGACTGAAAACAGAATACCTCTGTTTTATGAAAATATGAGAACACCTTTTACTATAGTCAATCACATATGAATATGTGATAATAATACACGTGAAAGGGAGGGACCAAGTAGTGTGCAAACGATTGGCCTCGCATATTAGATTTAGTACTACATGTGATGGTATTACATTTGATTGACTATAGTAAAAGGTGTTATTGGGTATTCGTGAAGTGATGATGTTCTCGTTTGAACACTTGTTTATATATTAATCTTACGAGTAAATTATCCTTGTGGTTGTCACTCACTAACAAATCTTGCTCCTATTTCAAACTAATTACACTTTTAACTTTGGATTTTACACTGTTATATACTTATCTAATCACACCACTCTCAGTTTCACGAATTCATAAACATTACGGACTCACGATAATAACGCAGTTGTAAAATTACGTTTCTAAGTTATATTTTAAATATTTAATCATAAATTATTTTTCTAGTAATAGTCAGATTTGTTTTTCTTCTTTTAATATGAATGTACATTTTAATATAATTATTTTGATTAGATGATATATAAAAATAAAACATATGCATATATGTCACGCCTTGAAAAACGCCGCATCCTCGCCGTGGCGCGTAAGACTTGATCTTGCCGCCACGTTACGCTTCACGCCATTTTGAACCGAGTGGTGCAAAACAAAACCAAAAAAAGGGTGAAAGGGAAGACCAAAATTTGAACATATAATTTTTCACTTTTTCCAATTATTTCCACTAGTGTTCGACATCGCGCAACGCGTGATGATCAAATTTTATGTTAATAAAACTGTAAAAATTGTTTTTATTATTTTCATAGATATGGAATATGTTGCAAATACATATACAATGATTTATTTTAGATATAGATTGACTTTAAAATTATTCAATTAATAGAATTATGAAATATGTTGGATGTGTGATGAAAATTATTAGTAATAACTAAAATTTAAATATTTATATATAATATTAATGAACGTCGTTTAAAATAAATCAATACAAAAAATAACATAAATTGAAAAATAAAACAAAGTCACCAAAGTAGTGGAAGATATTAGATAACCAAGGCTCGACACTACATTAAATAAAAATTAAGAACATTTAGATTTAGAATAAATCTTCTATACTTATTTAAACGGAAACAACATATATACAAATTGTATCAACAATTACCAAATAAAATTACATCATCAATTTTTTTTATTAAAATAGGTAATTTAAATAATCTTTATATAAAAACCAATAATATGATTATTTCTAAAACTGTAATCATCTTTTAACAAAAAAATACGGCAATACGTGAAGAGTGTAATAAAGTGTTTATATTTATTACACCCTTCGTTCCAAATTAAGTGTCCACATTTCTATTTTAGTTTGTCCTAAAATAAGTGTCCACTTTTAAAAGTAAAATTTCACTTTCCTATTCTACCATTAATTATGAGATGAAGAAAATTTTCTCTCACTATTATTAAGGGTAAAAATGTAACTTGGTTATTTAAAAAGTGTAATAATTACATAATCCTAAAATTGTATGCCATTTTCATTGTGGACATTTATTTTGGGACAGAGGGAGTACTATTATTAAATTTTTATAAGAAAAAACGTTAGAATTTTTTAGATTCTAAGAGATATTTTTATCAAGAATCCACCTTTTTTTGTTTAGTCACTCACATTTCTTTCAATATTTTCTTCTCCTTTATCATCAATTCCTTGATTTTTTTGGTAGTTTGGGTCAAAGTTTGTATTGATGCATGAGTCACATGAACACGATTACATAGCATTGTCATTCAATTTTCACTTTCTTGTTTGAATTTATTCATCAACTTCATTTTCTAAATTGATTGTCTCGGATACATTGTTAACAGTGGTATCAATCTCATTAAATTGTAGCAAAAATTTGATATTGAAACTTATAAGTTAATGAAGCAAAAAATATAAATTCACAAAATGAAATCGATCTAACTTTTAACATAATTCAAAATAACTTGAGGTCAAGAAAACAAATTCGAAGAATGTTAGTCAGTTTACATTTTAGTAGAACATGGATTTTTCAAATGAACACTCAAAGCAAATCAAGAAGCAAATATAAAAATGAAGATTTTTTGTCCTATGCGAGTAATAATGTAATATCAAAATAATCAATACTCAAATGTTCTTTTAACATTGTGGGTTACATTTCGGGAAAAATGACATAGAAATGAGAATTAAGGTAGCAATACATCGCGAAATTACAAAATAGACAAAATCAAGAATACATTGAAATTGAAGTAGTAGTCAAATGAAAGACTTACATGTAACAATAATATATGTGCTTTGATGATAAAACTTTTATGTTCTTTGATATATTTATATAGTTTGTTTCCCTTGTCACTTACTACAAAAAAACCAACATAAAATACACTTGAAGTCAATACAATAACAAAACACTCAACAATAAACAAATATCGATAACAAAGATAAATATTTTAACATTTCAAATTTAGTGAGAGAAATCGTGTTAGAGGGAGAGAGTGGGAGGTAGTTTGTTGAAATGACAAATAGTTAAAAAAACCAATAACATAACCTACAAAAAAGACACTTATGTTTAAATATAGGAAATGAATGACTAATTAAATTAAGGAAAATGAATGGTTGGTAACATAAAGAAAAGGAAAATAAAAAGTTAATTTACATAAATTGCAATAAATTGTATCATTAATTAAAATAAATAATGAATAACATAAAAAGAAAAAAACAAATGGTTAATAACATAAATTGCCGTTGATATATAAAAATATTATTAAGGACCCTCATTTATTATAAAAATATATTTTACATGTGAGAATGAAAAAGTCTTTAATATATTCAATATTTTAAAGAAAAAAATTGATAAGAAAAAAGAGAAGACATTCTAAGAGCATCTCTAATGGTAGCTTTTTCAAAAGCTTTTTACTATTCTAAAAAGTTTTCTAATGGGTTAATGCATTGAAGTAAAAACTTTTTACAAAACTTATTGTACAATTACTTATTGTGCAATGAGTTATTGATGAAAAGCTTTTTAGCTCATTCACTCTGATATTTTAATTTTACTTTTGTTTATTGATAATTAAATACAAAAAGTTTTTGAAAAGGTTGATAGCATTGGAGAGAATTTTTAAAGACAACTTTTGTTAGATAAATTAGTGGAAATCCAATGTGGCAAAAATAAAAAGCTATGAATGACTTAATGCATTGTGGATGCTTAAGTATTAGAATGTGTCACATCATCTCTTTAAAATCTTCTTTTAGATATAAACATTGCCAAGATGTTACATCATCTTTTGACGATACTCATTTATATAGATTTATTATGTAAATTAGTCTAATACTGATTAGCGTATGTATTTATATAGATTTATTATGTAAATTAGGCTATCTATTTATATAATAAAAAAATTCATTAAAGAAAATTAGATATTAAATAAAAAATGTAAGGTTAATAAGTTATAATACTATAAATTTAAGTAAAAGACGGTGGATTCTTTTAATAAATGTTTAATTAAATTAGTGTAAGGTAAATAGAAATTATATTTGTTGATGTCTTTATGTTGTGCAAATAAAAATAATTATTAAATAATAAAGAAAATTAGATGTTAAATAAAAAATATAAGGTACATAAAAATTATATTTTTTAATGTCTTTGTGTATAATAGAAATAATTATAAAATAATATAGAAAATTAGATATTAAATGAAAGTTAAAGTCATTTAATGAGAAGCTAATTTTTTATTTAAAAAATTCAAAATTATGAACAATTAGGAAAAGAGAAATGGTGGCTTCTCATATGCCACCTAAGCAACTCTACATTTTGCTTTTATATAGATATATAGATTACAGAAACTGTGTTTCCAATGAGACTTCACTTCCTTTATTGTCCATCTTTCGAGCTATCCACTATGGTCTGAACTGAATCACTGAATGAGGCCATGAATAGAAGCCTTCAAGAGACACCACTTTTATTCTTAATCGATAAGCCCAAATAAAACCCTCCCCATACTTTTTTGCCTTTTGACCTGTGATTTGCAGTGTTTTGTTTCTCGGTGGCAACAAATAGCCAATGAGTCTGCACCCCCCACTCTGCATCTGCAATTGAGGATCTGCTCAAAAAGTACGAATCTGACAACTTTTTCTTAAAAAAAATTATATATTGCGGACCGTGTCAATTTTTTTAAGGAAAATCAAACTAACTAGAGTTGTTGGGGAGTCAACACGTGTCCTAGGTCCGCAATTGCGGACCTGGAGTGCGGATTGCAGATGCAGATTGCAAACTCATTGGCTATTTATGCAAAACCCGAAAAGAAATGATTATGAGGCCAACTTTACATATTGTTTTGGCTATTTGAGTCAATTACTCTTTTTTTTAGGGTCACGGTTTGAGTTGTATTTGGGTTCATATGCCTCAATGTGGTCATCACTAAGATTACTTAAGTGGATTACATTAATACCAACCATAGGGACCAAAGGTGAAATAAAATACCATGATTAAAACTGTAATTAGATTAAAACAAGAACTAGACCAGACAGTATGCGGTTAACTTAAGTAAAAACGTCACTGCTCTCCAATAATCTAAGAGTGTTCACATTTTCTGAGCTTAAGGGGTTAATTTGGATGATGACTTTTGACTTTAATAGACGATTAACAATTAAATTATAGTAATAGGTTAATTTTTTATTTGATAAACAATTCATCTCTTACCAAGGTAAAAGTCTATTACCCGATAAGAAATGGTAGGAGCCCTTTACACCCATTTTTTATTTTTGTTTTATTTTTATCTTACTTTATATTGTTTTTTTCTTCTTTTTTTAATCTAGATAACATTATTGTCTACCTTTTAAGTTTTATCTTTATATTAACAAGCATACAATATTGAAAATTTTAATTCTGGTCCGAAATCAATAACATAAAGATTCTGTAAATTGATGAATACCGCCTAGTTTTTGTTTATTTAATTGTTTTTTATATGCACATGAGGGCATATATGTCATTTTACAAAGACCGGACCACATGGATCAAAATTGCAATTTACTTTTTTGTTATTCTACTATTTAGAGTAAACTGTGGTTTGGTGTTTATAACACATTTGATCCCTACAGTTTAAAAATTACACTTTAGCCACTGTAGTTTGCTATTTGGTCCGGATTTGGTCCCTCTGACCAACGTCCGTCCAATGTCAAACGTTAGGGGCAACCATGTGAGTTAAACTTAAGGGTAAATCAGTCTTTTTTCCTCTAAACCCCTTATTGTCTCTACCAACAAACCACATGGACCAAATCCGGACGTTTACTCAAACCCACCCCACCCCACCCCTACTCCCTTTCTTTCTCCTATCTTCTTCTTCCCCAACTCACTCCCTCCAAACAAACCAACTTAATACACACACACACACACACACACACACACACACACACACACACACACACACACATATATATATATATATACACTTAAAAAATACACAAACACACATATATATATATATATAAACACAACACACACACACACACATACATATATATATATGTATAACACTTAATTAAATTTCACACACACACATATATATATACACACACTTAACACACACAAACACAAACACACACATATATATATATATATATAAACACTTAAAAAATACACAAACACACATATATATAAACACAACACACACACACACACATATATATATATATATATGTATAACACTTAATTAAATTTCACACACACACATACATATATATATATAAACACTTAATACACACAGACACACACTAACACACACACATATATATATATATATATATAAACACACAAACACACCAAAAAAAAAACAACAGACAAACCCACTTAATACACACAAACAAACCCACTTAATACACATAGACACACACACACAAACCCACTTAATACACATAGACAAACCCACTTAATACATATATATATATATGTGTGTGTGTGTCTATGTGTATTAAGTGTTTATATATATATATATATATATATATATATATGTGTGTGTGTGTGTGTGTGTGTGTATGTGTGAAATTTAATTAAGTGTTATATATATATATATATATATATATATATATATATATATATATATATATGTGTGTGTGTGTGTGTGTGTGTTGTGTTGTGTTTATATATATATATATATATATATATATATATATATATATATATATATATATATATATATGTGTGTGTGTGTGTGTGTGTGTGTTTGTATGTATTAAGTGTGTGTATATATATATGTGTGTGTGTGTGTGAAATTTAATTAAGTGTTATACATATATATGTGTGTGTTGTGTTTATATATATGTGTGTTTGTGTATTTTTTTTAAGGGGTGTTACTATTCCTACCCCTGCCACTTTTGTCTGCCACCAATCCCTCTCACAAACACAATGTAATTTTAATATTTACATTTTACGCCCTATACTTATTTAATAAATTTACTTTATACATTTTACTTTTTTAATTTTTATTTTACACATTCATTATATTAACACATAAAATCGTATATTAGCTAAAATATGTTAAAAAAATACGTTTTAATTTTAACAAATTACACCATTGTAATCGTCTCTTTGATACGTTCGAAATGAGCCCAATATTGAATATTTTTTATTTTATTATTTTATTATATATCATATATACTACATAAATATTTAGAACGAAATCTTAATATTTTTTAGCATGAAAATAAAATTATTATATTGTTTTATAAGTAAAATATTTATCTTTTAAGTATTTTCTCTCTAAAAATGTTAAAATTTACCATTTTGCATTTTAAATGGTATTTGGGATTGCTTATTAAAACAACTTATGCTTATCGAACGAACATTAAAATTGAGATATATCGCGTTGCATTGCGCGAGTAGACTTCTAGCTATATTATAAGTTTTTTATGTTTATTTTCTTAGAAGTTCTTAAGTTTAAAAAATTTAAGTGTTTTGAATATTGTGTACAATTATTATATATAAAAAAATTCAGTTTTTATCTTAAGTGTTTTGAATATTGTGTACAATTGTTATATATACAAAAAATCAGTTTTTAAAAAAACTCTTTATATATATATATATCGAACGATAAATAATTTGATTTGAAATAAAGAAAAGTTATTGATTTGAAATAACGAAAAGTTATTGATTTGAAATAAAGTAAAAATAATTCGATTATAAATCGAACGAACAATTTCGTTTGTTTTCATCCATTTCACTCTCATTCTCTCCTTCTCTCACTCTCACTCTCTCCTTCTCTCACTCTAACTCTCTCCCTCTATATATCCTTCATATATATATATACATATATATATATATATATACATATATATATATATATATATATATATATATATATCAAAGTTGCAGATGACAAACATGAGAGAAGATTTGACACCAACATCAGAATTTGTCACCAACCAGGTACAATATTATGATAACTAACATTTAGGTTTATTAATAATTACGTGGACAAGTGAAAGTTATAACAAAATATAATAATTTCAGGTGTTCAGTTCTCGAGAAGAAATTACTGAATGGGTGCACAATGTGGGACATTCGGTTGGTTGTGGTGTTATTATCAAAAGATCAAAGGCTTATCCAAATGACGATGTTTATAAAGTCGTGTTTATGTGTGAACATGGTGGGGTTTACAAAAGTAAGAAAGTTTCCAGTCGTCATACTGGAACAAGAAAGTTTAACTGCCCATTTGAGTTGATAGCGTTACGTTCGGCTAAGCATAATTGGTGGACGTTGAGGGTTGTATGTGATACACATAATTATGCCCTTGCACAATATATGGAGGGCCACGCATATGCAATGCGGCTAAACGAGGGTGAATTTCAACTAGTTGAAGATTTATCAGCCCAACATGTCAAGCCACGATACATTTTATCCACGTTAAAGGGTAGAAATGTGGAAAATGCATCTACGTCAAAAACAATATACAATGAAGTTCAAAAGATTAAGACAATAAAACGATGCATGAAGACCAAAAATGCAGGTTATTTTGGATTTTTTTGTTGAAAATACTTATGATTTTGAGACTCGTGTAAATGACGAAACAAACGAGTTGGAAGATTTATTCTTCATTCATTCAAAATCATTGGAGCTTTGGCGTGCATTCCCACAAGTGTTGGTCATCGATGCCACGTATAAAACAAATAGGTACCGTAATATGCATGTGCATTATATTAATGTTAATATTATTATTTTGTTTAATATTATTATTTTGTTTATGATCCAGGTTCGACATGCCTCTTCTTGAGATAGTTGGTGTAACATCAACCAACAAGACATTTTGCATAGCATTTGTTTTCATGCATCAAGAAAAGGTATCAAATTATATTTGGGCGTTAGAATGTCTAAAGTCCAAAATATACGATAACCTTTACCCCGGTGCCATAGTCACAGACAGAGAGTTGGCTTTGATTAATGCATGCAAAGTGGTATTTTCGGGTGCCAAAAGATTGCTTTGTATATGGCACATCTACCACAATATTATAAAACATTGTAGACCGCAGATACACGATACACAATCGTGGAATTCTTTTTATCAAGCATGGTTGCAGTTACTTGAATCTCCAAATCAAGAACTGTACACATACAGATTGGTACAACTTCAAGAAACGTTGCTTAATTATCCAGGTATTCTTGATATAAGATAGTTTAACCATTATTACTAAAGATATTGATATATATATTTGTTATATTTTTCAGGTGTTCTCGATTACCTGAATAAGGTATGGTTGACGCCATATAAGGAAATGTTTGTGTCTGCTTGGGTTGATCAAAAATGTGTAACGTCCCCAAAAACTTACTAAGCATTAAATCACAAAACTGAGCGTTTTACAGTACAAAGTTTAACTTGTTCAATACATCAATAACGAGCTTAACAAAAATGACAGCGGAAGTCTACAAAAGTCCACAGCCGAGCTCTATCTAAATCAATAGTCTAAGTCTTGGAGTCGCTCAAATCTCCAAATGTGCTATGTCCCTCCTATTTCCTCCCCGAGGAACTTGCGGAACGCTTACCTGAAAATGGTTTAGTTTTGAAAAGCGAGGGTTAGACCAAAAGGTCTAGTGAATTCCCTCCGTAACAGATCATGCATAAACAATATGAAATCCTTTCGTTAAAATGCATCATAAATCATCACATATAGTACTGCACTGTGTAATGGATCCTTTAACCATACGCGATCGGGGCCCAAGCAGACTCCCCTTTCGCCCTTCTCGTATCGGGGCCCAAGCAGACTCCCCGATACCCGCCTAGGAGGAAACGAATTCCAACCTACCGTCTCGTCAAACATACCCAAGGGATCATCAGATCCCGAGGCTCATTGATCCCACAGTACAGACCGACATCACATAGCATGCACATACGTTTCATAAAAGCATTTGACCCTTTCATAAATCATGCGCATCATTTCAACATATCAAACATTTCTTTCATGCATATAAATTCATAATCATTTCATGCTTGTTAAAACCATAATCAGTAAAAGAATCATTTAACAGTTACGTCGTAAAAGAGGTTTAGGGAACTCACCTTGATTGTTGCACAGTGCACTCCCTAAACACCTTCAAGCTACACTCACATAACACCTAAGGCAAAAGATCCACATCAGAAAATATCCCAGTTCTACTGTCCGAATATTCCTTCCCGGACACAGCACTGATCCGGACACTACACTTATCCGGACGTCAGACTTATCCGGACGCCAGACTTATCCGGACGCCAGACTTATCCGGACGCCAGACTTATCCGGACGCCAGACTTATCCGGACGCCAGATTTATCCGGACATCCTCAACATATCCGGACACCTTCAACATATCCGGACACCTTCAAACACTGGTGTCCGGAAAACGCTGCTGTTCAAACTTAGAATTTCTAAAACCGATTAATACTCCGATTTAAGCCATTAGTTTGGTTAGACAACTATAAGGGTTTATCCACCAACCCCAAACACCTACTTAATCCATTTGTAACCCCTTAAATCGATTTATTAAGCCAAAACCCATGAAAACTCATTATAAAGGAAAAGTGGTGAAAACTCAAGGAATCACAAGAATCAACTCTTAGAAATCCATAACCACAAGAAGAGAAGTACTACAATAATTAGGAGACGAATTTAGGATGTAATACCTTGCAATTTCCTCTTTGATTCTCCCTTTTCTCTTGATTCCTTGCCCAAACCCTTCTTCCTTTCTTCTATTCTCTTAGCCGCCAAATGCCAACCCAAATACTGATTTTCCCAATCAACCCTAGGAATATGTGCCCTTAAATACCTTCTCACAAAGTTTCCATTTTGGCCCCTCCAAGCAAACTTCCATTTATTAGACAAATAGCACTAAACTTTCAATAGCAACCAAGATGGTCCCCTTAACTTAGCTTTGCAATTTTAGCATGGCAAACACTAAACTCCTATTCTTCTCAAAATAAAACCCGGTTGTTACAACACTCCCCTCTTAAAAGAATTCTGTCCCCGGAATTCCTCATTGAAAGAGATGTGGGTACTTCAACTTCATTTCTGATTCCAGCTCCCACGTAGCCTCCGGGCCTTTGTGGTGTCGCCATTGCACCCTAACCAGCTTAGTCTCCTTGCTCCGTGACTTCCTTACCTTAACATCTGTGATAGCTTCGGGTTCTTCTACAAAATTCAATCTTTCGTCCACCTTAATGTCATTTAACGGAATTGCCTTAGCCACGTCGGCTAGACATTTTCTTAGATTAGACACGTGAAACGCATTATGGATGTTGCGCAGTTCTTCTGGTAGATCCAACCTATACGCCACTTCCCCAATCCGCTCCGTGATCTCGAATGGTCCGATGTACCGCGGGCTTAGCTTTCCCCGTTTCCCAAACCGTATCACTCCCTTCCACGGGGACACCTTCAATAAAACAAAATCTCCGACCTGGAATTCTATGTCCTTTCGTCTTCTATCCGCATGACTCTTTTGGCGGTCGCGAGCGAACTTCAGCCTTTCACGCACTTGGACTATCTTGTCCGAAGTCAGCTGTACCAGTTCTGGTCCGGCTAACTGCCTTTCACCTACTTCGTTCCAGCACAAAGGTGTCCGACATTCTCTACCATAGAGTGCCTCAAACGGCGCGGCCTTGATGCTCGAATG
Source organism: Saussurea involucrata (assembly GCA_033807775.1). Classification (NCBI taxonomy): domain Eukaryota; kingdom Viridiplantae; phylum Streptophyta; class Magnoliopsida; order Asterales; family Asteraceae; genus Saussurea; species Saussurea involucrata. The sequence goes on along the minus strand of CM066325.1, from coordinate 7,476,245 downwards.
GTAGCTGTTATTATAAGCGAATTCGATCAATGGTAGGTGCTTTTCCCAAGAGCCTTGGAAATCTAAAGCACATGCTCTCAACATGTCTTCCAATGTTTGGATCGTACGCTCACTCTGCCCGTCGGTCTGAGGGTGATAAGCGGTACTCATCTTGATCTGTGAACCCATTTCTCTTTGGAAGCTTCTCCAAAAGTTAGATATAAACCTGCTATCTCGGTCGGAAATTATCGACGAAGGCACGCCATGGAGGGTTACGATCTCGTCAACGTATAACTTGGCTAGCTGCTCCATCGAGTAAGACTCTCGTATAGGCAAAAAGTGGGCTGACTTTGTGAGTCGATCCACGATCACCTAAATAGCGTCATAACCCCTCGGAGTTCTAGGCAAATGGGTCACGAAATCCATCGTGATCTGATCCCACTTCCATGTCGGTATCTCTAACGACTGGAGCTTCCCGAACGGTCTTTGATGTTCGATCTTCACACGCGAACACGTCATACAGGTTTCTACAAGGTGAGACACGTCTTTCTTCAATCCGGGCCACCAGTAGTCTCGTCGTAGGTCTCCGTACATCTTGTTGGTTCCGGGGTGAATCGTGTACTTCGATTTGTGAGCTTCTTCGAGAATCAGCTTTCGGAGCCCTCCGAGTTTCGGAACCCAGATCCTCCCTTTCAGACACCTCACCCCTCGACTATCTTCCACTAAAAAGGACGCTTGCCCCACCATTCTCTCCTTCTTAAGATTTTCAGTCTCGAGCGCCTCAGCTTGACATTTCTTTATTTCCGCTAACAGGTTGAACGTGACATCGGCCCTCATGGCCACAATCCTGGGGGTTTCACTTCGTTCCTTACGGCTCAAAGCGTCCGCCACCACGTTTGCCTTCCCTGAATGATATTCGATCTTACAGTCGTAGTCAGTCAACAATTCAATCCACCTTCTTTGGCGCATATTCAATTCTTTTTGGTCAAAAAGATGGCATAAGCTTTTATGGTCCGTGAAGATCTGGCACTTCGTCCCATACAGGTAATGTCGCCAAATCTTTAGAGCGAAGACCACTGCCGCCAGTTCTAGATCGTGAGTGGGGTACCGAACTTCATGATCCTTCAATTGCCGCGAGGCATAAGCGATCACCTTTCCCCGCTGCATTAGAACGCAACCCAAACCGAGCTTCGATGCGTCACTGAAAACTACGAAGTCATCCGTACCGTCAGGTAATGACAACACCGGAGCGCTGCTCAACATCTCCTTTAGCTTTTGAAAGGCTTCCTCCTGTTTCTCCAACCAAGTGAACTTGACATTCTTCTTGGTTAGAGAGGTCAGTGGCGTGGCGATACGCGAAAAGTCCTTGATGAACTTCCGATAGTAACCTGCCAGACCGAGGAAACTTCGAACTTCTGACGGGTTCTTGGGTTGCTCCCAGTCTCGAATGGCTTCAATCTTAGCCGGATCGACCATGATCCCCTTCTCAGACACCACGTGCCTGAGGAACTGCACTTCCCTTAGCCAAAACTCGCACTTGGAAAACTTCGCATACAACTTCTCTTGCTTCAATAGCTCGAGGATTGTACGAAGGTGGCTCTCGTGCTCCTCTTCCGATCTAGAAAATATCAGGATGTCATCTATGAACACTATCACGAACTGATCCAAATAGGGTTGGCATACCCTATTCATTAAGTCCATGAATGCTGCCGGGGCGTTGGTTAATCCAAACGGCATCACCAGAAATTCGTAGTGTCCATATCTGGTTCTGAAGGCAGTCTTCGGCACATCCTCCTCCCGCACCTTGAGCTGATGATATCCTGACCTCAAGTCTATCTTGGAAAAGTAATTGGCTCCTTGCAACTGATCGAACAGGTCGTCAATCCTAGGTATCAGGTACTTGTTCTTGATCGTGACCTTGTTGAGTTCTCGGTAATCAATACACATCCGCATAGTACCGTCCTTCTTCTTCACGAAGAGCACAGGTGCTCCCCATGGTGATGTACTTGGTCGGACGAATCCCTTGTCTAACAATTCTTGCAGCTGCGTCATCATTTCCTTCATCTCGGACGATGCCAATCTATAAGGTGCGCGGGCAATCGGTGCAGCTCCGGGCATCAAATCGATTCTGAACTCGATCTGACGATCCGGGGGTAGACTGGTCAAGTCGTCCGGAAATACTTTCGGGTACTCGTTTACTACCCGTACATCGCCCATCACACGCTTCTCTTTCTTGGCATCCAACACGTACGCCAAGTATCCCTTGCAACCTTTCTTCAAGCACTTAGTAGCCCTAATCATGGAGATCAGGCTATTTTTTCTATTACGACGGTCCCCATAAATCACTATGGGATCCCCATTCGGCGATCGAATTCTGATCAGCTTTTTGTTGCAAACGATGTTTGCATCATTCGCGGCCAACCAGTCCATACCTAACACCACATCGAACTCTCCCATTGCCATGGGATATAATTTCATAGGTACCAATCTTACTTCTATATCAATGACACAATCCTCTACCACCTCCTTAACAAACACCAAACCATCGTTGGCAGTCTCCACCTCTAGAGCTCTCTCTAAACGCCTAGGCCTCACCCCCAAACATTTCATAAATTTTTGCGATACAAAAGAGCGGTTTGCTCCTGAATCAAATAACACCTTGGCACATAGAGAGTTCACTAGAAACGTACCTGCCACAACATCTGGAGTTTCCTCCGCCTCATCCGTAGTCATGCGGAAAGCACGTCCCTTCGGACGCGTCGGCTCTGCTCCTTTATCACTGCTATTTCCTCCTTGACGTTCCCCATACTGAGTTGATCCTCCCTTCTTTGATTGCGGGCAATCATACTTGGTGTGACCAGTAGCTCCACATTGAAAGCATGATTTCCCTTTGGGGCAGTCCCTTGACATGTGACCAGGCAAGCCGCACCGGTAGCATGAGTTTGAACCTGCCATGCAATCACCCCGGTGCACCTTGTTGCATTTCGTACACGGTTTTACCACGGTATCTGGTCGGAACACCTTCCCCTTCCTGTAGTCACTGCCCGACCCATCCCATTTACGCTTGTCGCCACCCCTTTCAGAAGTCTGACGGTTCTTTTCCATCTCAATCAGCTCGGCCGTATTGATGGTCGCTTGAAAAGTAGTGGGGTTTCTCGTCAGTACCAGCTCCCGAATGTTACTCCTCAGACCATGGATAAAGTGGTTCACCTTTCGCCCTTCCGTTGGTACATACAAGTCCGCAAAACGGGACTTCTCAATAAACTTAGAAGTGTACTCCCGTACCGTCATTCCTCCTTGTTCTAAACCCAGAAACTCTTCTTCCAGCCTTTTCACTGCCGCGAGTGGGCAGAACTGTTCTTTAAACCTGTCAACAAACGATTCCCACAACATACCCTTGGCCATCGCTGAACCCTTTCCCCCAGTTTCGGCTTCCCACCAGTACACTGCATCAGACTTCAACGTAGACAAGGCAAACATCACCCTGTCCCCATCAGCACATTTACAAGTATCGAAAACCAGCTCCATTTCCTTCACCCACTTCATTGCCAGAACCGGATCACATTCACCCTCGAACGTAGGGGGCTTGCATAAAGCAAAGACTTTGAAGTTACAACCCTTAGCTGCTGACTCATTCACCACCAAGGATAAAGCTTTTGAGTGTCCCCCAGTACCAGTCTCTACCGGGCTTGTCACATCTGCGCTCTCCTTGTTCTCAGTCGGCTCTTTGCTCACCGAAACCGACTCGTTCTATTTAGTAAGAAGAGTCTGCAAGGTTTCTTGAATTTTTCCCAGTTCGGCAGCCAAATTCTCCCGAGTGACAAATGTGGAACCCCGGCCTCGACCACGTCCCCTAGTCGGGTTCCCTCTCCTTACGGTTGCAGAACTTTCCTGAACAGAGTCCTCTCGATTTACAGGAATTTCCACACTCCTTGTCCTCCCACGACCTCTTCCACGACCTCTTCCACGGCCCCTCCCGCGACCTCTTCCGCGGTTAGCCGGCCCGTTCTCGAGGATCTCTTCCTCCTGATTTCTTGGTGCAGCAGGTACCGACTTACTTCTCAAATTTCTCCCAGCCATTCACGAATACTGAAAGAAAGCAGTAATTAACCTTTGCTAGACATGACATCATAAAATGCTATATAAGGTATTGTAAGCACGCACATGTACCTGTAAGTTCGTAATTACACTGGCCAGGTGTAATCTCAAACTTACCTTACACGTTTGTCCTTGGCACATTATTCCTAAGCGCATTATAGTGATCGTTCCTAAAGGCAACCTAAATCCCTTAAACTATGGCTCTGATACCATTTGTAACGTCCCCAAAAACTTACTAAGCATTAAATCACAAAACTGAGCGTTTTACAGTACAAAGTTTAACTTGTTCAATACATCAATAACGAGCTTAACAAAAATGACAGCGGAAGTCTACAAAAGTCCACAGCCGAGCTCTATCTAAATCAATAGTCTAAGTCTTGGAGTCGCTCAAATCTCCAAATGTGCTATGTCCCTCCTATTTCCTCCCCGAGGAACTTGTAGAACGCTTACCTGAAAATGGTTTAGTTTTGAAAAGCGAGGGTTAGACCAAAAGGTCTAGTGAATTCCCTCCGTAACAGATCATGTATAAACAATATGAAATCCTTTCGTTAAAATGCATCATAAATCATCACATATGGTACTGCACTGTGTAAAGGATCCTTTAACCATACGCGATTGGGGCCCAAGCAGACTCCCCGATACCCGCCTAGGAGGAAACGAATTCCAACCTACCGTCTCGTCAAACATACCCAAGGGATCATCAGATCCCGAGGCTCATTGATCCCACAGTACAGACCGACATCACATAGCATGCACATGCGTTTCATAAAAGCATTTGACCCTTTCATAAATCATGCGCATCATTTCAACATATCAAACATTTCTTTCATGCATATAAATTCATAATCATTTCATGCTTGTTAAAACCATAATCAGTAAAAGAATCATTTAACAGTTACGTCGTAAAAGAGGTTTAGGGAACTCACCTTGATTGTTGCACAGTGCACTCCCTAAACACCTTCAAGCTACACTCACAGAACACCTAAGGCAAAAGATCCACATCAGAAAATATCCCAGTTCTACTGTCCGAATATTCCTTCCCGGACACAGCACTGATCCGGACACTACACTTATCCGGACGCCAGACTTATCCGGACGCCAGACTTATCCGGACGCCAGACTTATCCGGACGCCAGACTTATCCGGACGCCAGACTTATCCGGACGCCAGACTTATCCGGACGCCAGACTTATCCGGACGCCAGATTTATCCGGACATCCTCAACATATCCGGACACCTTCAAACACTGGTGTCCGGAAAACGCTGCTGTTCGAACTTAGAATTTCTAAAACCGATTAATACTCCGATTTAAGCCATTAGTTTGGTTAGACAACTATAAGGGTTCATCCACCAACCCCAAACACCCACTTAATCCATTTGTAACCCCTTAAATCGATTTATTAAGCCAAAACCCATGCAAACTCATTATAAAGGAAAAGTGGTGAAAACTCAAGGAATCACAAGAATCAGCTCTTAGAAATCCATAACCACAAGAAGAGAAGTACTACAATAATTAGGAGACGAATTTAGGATGTAATACCTTGCAATTTCCTCTTTGATTCTCCCTTTTCTCTTGATTCCTTGCCCAAACCCTTCTTCCTTTCTTCTATTCTCTTAGCCGCCAAATGCCAACCCAAATACTGATTTTCCCAATCAACCCTAGGAATATGTGCCCTTAAATACCTTCTCACAAAGTTTCCATTTTGGCCCCTCCAAGCAAACTTCCATTTATTAGACAAATAGCTCTAAACTTTCAATAGCAACCAAGATGGTCCCCTTAACTTAGCTTTGCAATTTTAGCATGGCAAACACTAAACTCCTATTCTTCTCAAAATAAGACCCGGTTGTTACAAAATGGCAGGGGGTATACTTAGAAAAGCCCTTCGAAATAATATAATTAAATAAAAAAATAAGAAGGTATCGACGAATAACAATATAAAAAAATAACGTAAACGTATGACATATAATAATATAATTAAATAAAAAAATATTCAATATTGGTCTCATTTCGAAGGTATCGATGAGACGAATATAATGGTATAACTTGTTAAAATTAAAAAATCTTTTAACGTATTTTAGTTAATATACGATTATATGTGTTAATATAATAAAGATGTAAAATGAAAAATAGAAAACTAAAAGGTATAAAGTAAATTTATTAAATAAGTATAGGGATGTAAAATGTAACTTTTAAATAAAAAAATTAAAAAAGTGAAGTGTGTGAGGGGAGGGGGTATACAAAAATGGCAGGGGGTATACTTAGAAAAGCCCTTTTTAAGTGTATATATATATATATGTGTGTGTGTGTGTGTGTGTTAAGTTGGTTTGTTTGGAGGGAGTGAGTTGGGGAAGAAGAAGATAGGAAAGAGAAAGGGAGTAGGAGTGGGGTGGGGTGGGTTTGAGTAAACGTCCGGATTTGGTCCCTATGGTTTGGCGGTAGAGACAAAAAGGGTTTTAAAGGGAAAAAGACTGATTTACCCTCAAGTTTAACTCACATGGTGTAGTAACCGTGTCTAAAATGAACGAGTTTCAAGTCTGGTGGTAGAAATTGTTAAAATGAAAGTTAAGGGGAGTATTTTGTAAATGAGGTCTAGGGTATAAATGGCACAAAACCCTAGGAGAGACATCCTCCTACTGATTTGTGTGTGTGGCTGGCGGCTATTGAAGAGAAAAGAGGAGAGAAAGAAGTTTTGGATATTCTGGGCATTTGAGGAAGAGAGGCACCAATCTGTGAATTCAGAAGAGAAGGTGGTGTTGGATTTCGTTTCTGCTAGTAATTCGACCAGGTAATCATTCTTACAAACTCTCTGCTGATTCGGTTGTGTTTGATTGTTTATTTGGGAGTTTTTGTGAGGAAGGGCATTGTGGTCTTGAAAGAGAGATTTGGCCATCTATTGGTGTTTGGATAGCAAGAAGTTGATAAGAATTGGTCATGTAATGTTCATGTTACTTTTTATCGCTGTATCGTGTTAAATTGGGGGATTTTAGTGAGATTACAGCATCTAAACTCGTCCAGCGCCGTCCAGAAAAGTCTCATCATATAAATGTTTCCGGGTAAGTGTCCGATAATCGGATGTGTGTGTCCGGATAGGATGTTGTCCGGATAGGATGAGTTGTCCGGATAGGGTGTTGTCCGGATAGGATGAGTTGTCCGGATAGGGTGTTGTCCGGATAGGATGTTGTCTGGAGAGTGAGTTGTCCGGATAGGGTGTTGTCCGGATAGGATGAGTTGTCCGGATAGGATGTTGTCCGGAGAGTGTGTTGTCCGGAAAAGGGTTTGTTAGTCCCAGATGGCTATAACAAGTATTGTAGAAGGGGGGGGGGGTTGAATACAATACTCAAAATTTTCACAATTTTAATTCTATTATTGAAAATCTTTCAACAAGAATTACACATAGAAAACTTAAGACTGTTGCGGAAAAGAACAGATAAACTATTCTAACAATCTTACACAAAGTATACTAACAAAATAACTAAGAACACTTAGAACAAAGCTATAAAGTTTTTCAAGCAAACTGGAAATTCTTGCACTGAGAGAAATCTTCCAGTTTGCGTAGAATATCAAAAGCACACAGTAATCTTCAAAGTCTCTCAAGATGTTCGTCTTTATCTGCATGGAGAGGACTTCCTTTTATAGTGACAAGGAGTGTGCAAGCATTGAATGCTTGGGACACTTGTCATCTTCACACTTGCTGAGGATGTTGACTTCTGGAGAGTTGTGAAGTCCTTGTCACCTTTTACAAGGTACAGTCAGAAGAGCTCATGCAGAAGAAAAAGACTTTGCATGGTAATGGATAATAAGACAAAATGTCACTTTATCCATGTAGAAAATATCTTCTCAATTTGTCTTCTAAAGATTACACCACCGAAGGAAACTTGAGATATGTGACACATCTTTGGAGAAAGCATCTTTGAAACTTCTTTGAGATCCCACCGATGATAGCTTTGAGATATGTGACACATCTTTGAAGGAAAGCATCTTTGACTTCGGTGACACATCTTTGAGAAATGTGACACATCTTTGAAGAAAAGCATCTTTGACTTCTTGAGATCCCACCGAAATTGGACTTCCATCGGTGGGATTCTTTGGCCGAAACAGAGAGAGATTTCGGTAGAGAGGTGTCCACCGATGTGTGTGAACACCATCGGAGGACAATGACTTGTATGTGTTGAGAAAAGACCTTTCACTTCCACAATGAGAGAATCTTTAATCTTGACTTTGGTTGATCTTTGACTTCACCAAACATTTGCTATCTTGTACAAGCCATTACAAAGAACCATGCATCCAAAATTTCTCTAAGTATAAAATGTTTTTCAAGGTATAAAAGGAGATCATGAGGTCATCTTCAAATCTTGATGACCCAACAATCTCCCCCTATTTGATGATGACATCCATACTTAGAAAAACATGAGTAAGACAGTGAATAATGCATATTGACCCTTCTTTACTCTTTTGGGTTCTTTTTCACACAGTCCATTTTTTTTATTTTTTTTGTGTGTGTATGTATATATGATATTTACATATAAGAAAAAAATAAAAAAGGTATAGCTGTACAAATAATTGAAAGGAAAAAGAAAGAAGTATAAACAGTATGAACAGAATGAATATTACTTGCATGTTTGGAGGGGCGAGTTGAAACTTGTGTCTGGCTTGAGGATTCTTCATTTTGATCAGCAGCCTGTTGATGTGTTGAAGAACTTTATCTTTCAGGCACTTTTGCTTTTCTTCAGATGTTTCAAATCTTCAAGTCATTCACTTACTCCAAAAGATTTCAGCCAAGAGAATCTGTGGGTTTTGATAGGAGACAACCCATTATAGTGACAAACTTTGAGGAGGGTTGAGTTTGAGTGAATCAGCCTCAGGATGCTTCTGCCAGTCTCTTGCATTTTCTTTCTTTCTTTTGGCATCTTCAGCTCTTCCTGTTCAGCATCAGCATCCTTTGTCTTTGTTTTGCTCCCCCTCAGTAGATTAGTCGGTTTTGTGTTTATCCCCCTCAGTTAGATCCGCCCGGACTGATGTGCTCCCCCTTGACCGATCCGTCGATTTCCTCATTTTTTCAAGTTGGTCGCTGGATATGAGTACTGAGGGTTGATGTTGCTCCCCCTCAGATGAATTCTCCCCCTCAGCGGCCGACGCAGGAAAAACACCAAGAGTAAAGGAAAAAATCGGCCGAAAATTGGCAATTTTCGGTAGGAAAATCTGGAGATTTTTTTTTTTTGCTTTCCCACCGAAAATTAAGGAGATCCACCGAAAATTGGCAATTTTCGGTAGGAAAATCGGTAGGATTTTTTTTTGCTTTGCTTTCCCACCGAAAATTAAGAAGATCCACCGAAAATTGGAAATTTTCGGTAGGATTTTCGGTAGGAAAATCGGTAGGATTTTTTTTTTAAATCATTCCCACCGAAAATTTGCAAGAGATAGACAAAAATTCGGTGAAATTTTTGAAGAGGTTGAGGGAAATCTGCTAAGACATCTTCAGTAGAGAGTGGAGAAAGTCTTCTAAGGCATTATGGAGAAAATCTTCAAAGAGAAGAAAAGATTGGAATTTCATCTTCCAATTTTTGATGACCCAAAAAGATTGAGTTTGAGGATTTGGGTTGACATCTGCAGAAGAGTTTGTAGTGGGTGGATTTTATGAAAAGGAGAGATGGGTTGCAAACCAAAAGTGAAAAATGATAGAAGAAGGGATGGGATGAAGAGATGACACATAGAAAGTTTGTTCTGGTAAGAGAGAGGGTTTTGGGAGATGGAGTGTCTCACCGATTGAGGTTTGTTGGAGTAGGATGTGGAGAAATTTGAGAGAGATAAAGTCTTTAAACAATGGCACATAGAAAGTTGGGTTAGGTGAGAGGAAGGGTATATGAGAAGCTAGATAAAATTTATGGGGAGAGAATCGGTAGAGGAAATGGTAGAGGTCTACAACTTTGGTGAGATGAGATCATGGTGATGACATCATTAAAAGAAAAAGGTGTCTAGATAGGAAAGGAGATTTGTGAGAGAAGAATAGTGTCCACCAATGAGAATTCGGTGGAAACTTAGGACACATAGTTATTGAAGATTACACATGCCAAGTTCATTTATGAGGAAATTAAATCTGGTTTCATCTAGAGGTTTGGTGAACAAGTCGGCAAGCTGAAGATCTGTAGGAATGAAGTGTAGCTCAATGTCACCTTTGGAGATGTGGTCCCTGATGAAATGATATCTGATAATGATATCTGATATCTATGTGCTTTGATCTGGAATGAAGAACTGGATTGTTTGCAATAGTTATTGCACTTGAGTTATCACACAGAATTGGGACTTTGGAATAGATTTGAGCAGAGTCCCTTAGTTGATTTCTCATCCACAGGATCTTAGCACAGCAGCTGCCAGCAGCTACATATTCAGCCTCAGCAGTAGAGGTTGACACAGAGTTTTGTTTCTTGCTGGACCAACTTACCAATTTACCACCAAGAAGTTGGCAGCTTCCTGTAGTACTTTTTCTATCAGTCTGGGAACCTTTAAGTGTGATTCTTTTGGATTGGCTTGAAAGCGGGCACAAAGGGCAGCGGGAAGAGCTGTTGTCGGTAGCTTCTTGGTTTCGGTAGAAAAAGAGAAAAGAGGGTCGATGGTGGTCTTATGGTGTGGGGTCGGTGATGTTTGCCAAGTGATCGGTGATGATGAGATGCTCTTGAAAAAGAAAATGATGTAGAAAGGTGGTGGATGAGATTGTTGGTACACACAAAAAATAATGATGTAAAAAGGTGGTGTATGAGAAAATGTAAGGTGAGATGTATGGTGGGAAAGGGGTGTAGGTGGTATGGGAAATGATGGTATATGAAAAATGTCGGTAGAAAGCAACTTCGGTGGTGTAAGGGTTTCAGCCACAAGATAGAAATGGATTTAGGAGATGGTGATGTCATGAGAATGACATCATCATGCTTATGATGTCATGAGAGAAAAGAATTCTAAGGTTTTGTCAACTTTTTCACTTATCCACATAGATCCATCTGTCCAGCTCAAAATCTGCAATCACAAAGAATGTATTTTCTAGGTACCCATTTTATGGTGGGTCCTTTTGGGTTAGAAGGAAAAGAATTGGAGTCACTTAGATCAATTCTTTCTTTCAGACAGTCTTTGGCAACATGAGAAGTATCACCACAGATATAACACTTTTTATAAAGAAATGCCTTTTTAGAAGTTTGACATTTTTCCTTATTTTTGCCTTTTATTTTCAAAGATTTTGAGGAAGTATAAAAAATTCGGGGTGCAGCACCTAAAATTCTTTTTTTTTTTAAATTTGGGAGGACATAAATATTTTCCTTTGAATTGGACATTTTGAGGCTCACAGATCGGGGAAGAAAATCGGTAGAAGTCACATAGGTATTTTTAGAAACAATTGGAGGATTTCTTTTTAATAAAGAATTGGCATCCAGAGACTTTCCTTTTTCAGAGTTAGAAAATATTTTGCTTGAGTTGGAAGAGGAGGAAACATCATCTACAGTCAAGAATATTTGAAATTCATGGATAGGTGTGGAAGAATCATTGGAATCTTGAGCCTTTTCCTTTGGAAAGGAAATATGATATTTTGCCTTTAAAAACATTCCAAATTTTAAATCTTCAGATGAATCGGCAGAGTTCATGGACATAGACCCAATAGAATTGGAATTGGAAGTTTCACAAGAAGTAGGTGAAGCACATGAGGTGGAAGCATGTGATTTTGAAGATTGATCAGTTTCCATTTTTCCAAAGCCTAGACTAGTTTTGTTATTACAGGAAATCTGATCTTGAAAAATCTTTTCCAGGTTTTTGGAAGAACTGGTCCATTTTCTCATGATTTCTTGTTCCTTTTGAAAACGTTTGAATATTTTGTTTTTCTCCTTGGCAAGAATAAAGTTGATGGATTTTAGATCTTCAAGCTCAGCCTTAACTTTTTCAAAGTTTTCCAGTTGAGAGTGACAAAACATCAGTTGAGAGGAAAGAGATTTTATTTGAGCATTTGCCTTTTGCTTAGCAGTTTTAGCATCAAAAAGATCAATGGTTAAAGAATCAAAAGCTTCAACCTTTTCATTATCAGAAAGAGATAGAAATGGATGTACCTGTGATGAGGAGGAGAGGCACTTAGCTGATACAAGAGCAGTTGAGGAGATGTGGCCTTCTGAATCATCCATGTCATTTATCTTGGCCATGAAACAGACATTTGCGATGTCATTCTCGCTTTCAGATGTGGGTTCATCTGCCAAATCATGAGTTTTAGCAGGCAGACCCTTTGCTTTTCTGACAAGTCTTTCATTTCTTTCTTTTTCTCTCTTGTATTTTTCCTTGTATCTTTCAGCCTGGTCAGAATGTGCAGAAGAGGATAGATTGGTGGAATCATGTTTGGAGAGAGAAAAGGATGATTTTCTACCAGACTTAGATTTTCTAGAAAGGTGGTGAGATTTAGATTTAGAATACCCATCCAACATGGCCATTTCATCAGATAATTTATCAACTGAAGTTTCCTCACATTCATCCTTAGCATCACTAAGATATGCCTCCGAATGATCATTGGGATCTTCTTGACTATCATGATCAGAGTCAGATGGGTAGGTGATTCTTGGAATACACTTAGTCCTTTTGGAAGAGTCACTTAGGAGAGCTAGAGAAGAGCTCTTTATATACCTTTGCAGCTTCGTCTGCTCATAGTTGAAAAGAGTTCCATAAAGAACAGTAAGAGGCATATGATTAAGATCCTTGGTTGTCTTTATACAAGTACAGATGTTTTCCCAAAAATCAGGAAGACATTCCATAAATTTTCACAAGATTTCCTCATTGTCATACACTCTACCTAACAGCTTTAAATCATTAAGAAGACTGTTAAAGCGGTTATAGTAGTTGGAGAGAGATTCTTCTTTCTCATAAGAAAAGAGTTCAAATTTTCTAACAAGACTAATCTTTCTGCTCTTTTTAACTTCATTTGTACCTTCGTACAAAACACATAGAGTGGACCACATCTCTTTGGCAGTAGAGAGATTTACCAGAGAGTGGTACACTTCATCAGGAAGAGAGAGAGCAATGATGGTTCTAACTTTAGAATCAAGAGACACAAGTCGTTTTTCCTCATCAGTATATTTCTTAGGATTTTTAAGAATGTAACGACCAGTAGCAACAGATTTTTCTTCATCATAGGAATCATCAGAATTATCTTTTTCCATGGTTTCTTTACCAGGCCTCTGCGTTTCATAGCGAGCCCAAACTCTGGGGATGATAGGTCCCTCTTTGAGAATGGTTGGATATCTAGTATCCACTCCTTCCATGAATAGCATCATTCGACTTTTCCACAAAGAAAAGTTGTTAGAATTAAACTTAGGAGGTTTTGAGATAGACCCATTTTCAGAAAAGGTGTTTTGAGAAAAAGCTTCATTTTTGGAAGAAGAAGCAGCCATTGCAGATCAAGTTTATGAATTAAACTTCCTGCTCTGATACCACTTGTTAGTCCCAGATGGCTATAACAAGTATTGTAGAAGGGGGGGGGGGGGGATTGAATACAATACTTTTTATCGCTGTATCGTGTTAAATTTAGGGATTTTAGTGAGATTACAGCCTCTAAACTCGTCCAGCGCCGTCCGGAAAAGTCTCATCATATAAATGTTTCCGGGTAAGTGTCCGATAATCGGATGTGTGTGTCCGGATAGGATGTTGTCCGGATAGGATGAGTTGTCCGGATAGGATGAGTTGTCCGGATAGGATGAGTTGTCCGGATAGGGTGTTGTCCGGATAGGATGAGTTGTTCGGATAGGGTGTTGTCTGGATAGGGTGTTGTCCGAATAGGATGTTGTCTGGAGAGTGAGTTGTCCGGATAGGGTGTTGTCCGGATAGGATGAGTTGTCCGGATAGGATGTTGTCCGGAGAGTGTGTTGTCCGGAAAAGGGTTTGTTAGTCCCAGATGGCTATAACAAGTATTGTAGAAGGGGGGGGGGGTTGAATACAATACTCAAAATTTTCACAATTTTAATTCTATTATTGAAAATCTTTCAACAAGAATTACACATAGAAAACTTAAGACTGTTGCGGAAAAGAACAGATAAACTATTCTAACAATCTTACACAAAGTATACTAACAAAATAACTAAGAACACTTAGAACAAAGCTATAAATTTTTTCAAGCAAACTGGAAATTCTTGCACTGAGAGAAATCTTCCAGTTTGCGTAGAATATCAAAAGCACACAGTAATCTTCAAAGTCTCTCAAGATGTTCGTCTTTATCTGCATGGAGAGGACTTCCTTTTATAGTGACAAGGAGTGTGCAAGCATTGAATGCTTGGGACACTTGTCATCTTCACACTTGCTGAGGATGTTGACTTCTGGAGAGTTGTGAAGTCCTTGTCACCTTTTACAAGGTACAGTTAGAAGAGCCCATGCAGAAGAAAAGGACTTTGCATGGTAATGGATAATAAGACAAAATGTCACTTTATCCATGTAGAAAATATCTTCTCAATTTGTCTTCTAAAGATTACACCACCGAAGGAAACTTGAGATATGTGACACATCTTTGGAGAAAACATCTTTGAAACTTCTTTGAGATCCCACCGATGATAGCTTTGAGATATGTGACACATCTTTGAAGGAAAGCATCTTTGACTTCGGTGACACATCTTTGAGAAATGTGACACATCTTTGAAGAAAAGCATCTTTGAGACTTCTTGAGATCCCACCGAAATTGGACTTCCATCGGTGGGATTCTTTGGCCGAAACAGAGAGAGATTTCGGTAGAGAGGTGTCCACCGATGTGTGTGAACACCATCGGTGGACAATGACTTGTATGTGTTGAGAAAAGACCTTTCACTTCCACAATGAGAGAATCTTTAATCTTGACTTTGGTTGATCTTTGACTTCACCAAACATTTGCTATCTTGTACAAGCCATTACAAAGAACCATGCATCCAAAATTTCTCTAAGTATAAAATGTTTTTCAAGGTATAAAAGGAGATCATGAGGTCATCTTCAAATCTTGATGACCAACAGGGTTTTTGTCCGGAGAGTGTGTATGTCCGGATAAGTGATGCAGTCGGCTTATGCGTTTTCATCCTTTCGCTCAGGTAGGTCGTTTGGAAGTGCAGGTCAGAGTAGGAAAGGGACGTAAGCATATCAGGTGATTTTTTCTAACCAAAGCTTGATGGTACTTGTTCATTTACTTGTACATGTGTGTTTACTTAATGTATGTGCATATATATTACTTATGCATGATGTGAGCTATATGGGGGGTGTGTCCCATACGATATGGTGTGATACTTATGGGGGGGGTGTCCCATATGTGATGGCATGACAATTATGGGGGGGGGGTGTCCCATATGTGATGGCATGACGATCATGGGGGGGGGGGGGGGTGTCCCATATGTCATAGTATGATGCCTATGGGGGGTGTGTCCCATATGTTAATTGCCAAACTTTACATTGATTTATGTTTCGCAAAGTTTTAAATGATAAATGTGGTGTGATTGTAACTGAGGGATCTCACTAGACCTTGTGGTCTAACCCTCACATTTTCAAAACTGAAACCCTTTTCAGGTAAGCAGGTTAAGGGCAGTGCCTCTAGTGGTGAAGAGAAGGCGTGAGAGCGGGCATGGCTTGGCATTAGTGGACTTCCTTTACATTTTTGTTATTAGAAACTCTCAGTTGTAATTAGGGTTGTTCCGCGAACCCAAAGTTTTGAATTTTGATGGTGGGAACCTTGGGCCAAGTTTTGGCGATTTAATATTATATGTCTTGTTTTGGAATGGGTTGTTACAATTGGTATCAGAGCCGTAGTTTAAGGGATTTAGGTGACCGGATGAGCCTAAACTTAAACTGTAGAGTACAACTGAGAAAATAGGAAGGCCTAGGAAGACCTCACTAGGGAGTGTGAATAATAGGGTGGTGAGAACTATCATGTAAGGTAAGTTCGGGATTACACCTGGCCAGTGTAATTGTGAATTTACAGGTGCATGACGGTGATCATTCTTGCCTTGTTATTTTGGGACGGTTGTTAATCTGTTTTGTGTGTAAAGTTTAATCTTGTCATTATGGCAAGGGTTTAGTGTGTTGTGCAGATCATTCTTAGCGTGATTGATGATACTATCTAGAAGAAAGCATCGTTTGAATGTTTGGTATGAGTGTCCGTGGGAAGTAGAACCTTTAGGGTTCTTAAGGGAAATAAGTGTTTGGAGGTGAACTCCTATTCTCTAATGAGTCTTTATTCTGGGAGATTCCCAGTGCCGGTAAATTGAAATCTTGAGAGTTTCAGCTCAAGGATCGGATAGTGGATAGGTGCTTTCTAACTCTCTAGTTAGTGGAAGAGTGACAAGAGTGGTTGAAAAGTGATAGATGTATGGATTGGTAACATTGGTGTCGGTTAACCAAATTGGGACCGAGGTGAAGCCGTTTATTTTACAAATTAATAGTCAGGTGGTGACTGTGAGGTTGGAGCGGAAGTGTGTGGGGAAGTATCGGTACCGAAGGTTGTTTCAAATATAAGGAACCTGATGGTGTAGTGGGAAGTAGGGTGTCGGCGTTGATTTGTTGTAACTGCAAAAAGGTTAACCCTGCTTGAGCGAATAGCCTTCAACGTAAAGCGAGTCATGCATTACGTTTTTAAACCGGTTACATAAGTCCCCATGTCAAAATGTGTGAGTGTGTGCGTGTGCCTTGTAAACTTCTGATTTTGAAAATGAGTTGGCGTGTGCAAGTGTGTGCTGGAAGGAAAAGATAAATTTGTTTACATGGTGTAATAAATTTCGAACTTGGAGAAATCGCGAGTTACTTCACTTCTTTTGCGAGTGAGTTAAACCTTGTTGTAAAAAAAATTGTAACAATATTAGATCGTATGGTTTTATGGATGAAAACGATATGAACACGTGGTTGACATATTAACAAGTGTGAGAGTCGGTCGACTATCCCAGTATGGGTGATTTTGCTGTATTTTTAATTTTTTTTTTGCACAAGGAGAGTTTCAGTGAATGCACTTTCAAATGATGAACAAGGTTGCGTGTGAGCGATCTTTGAGATCGGTGTGTGTGGTGGTAACTTATGGGAGTGTCGTGGCATGCATATCAAAACCTTGTTTTGTGGGATATTTTGAGTGTGTAAAACAATTTAAATCATTGTGTTGTCATGCATGAAGGCTATGAACTCGCTAGGTAGTAAGGGATATCGTGCCTAAGAATGTGCGAAGTTCCGGGAGTGGAAAATGTGGTCGAGTCGTCGATGGTTGATTTGCGATCTTAGTGTTACAGTATAGGGAGGACAGTGCCTACCTGTAGCCTCGGTCTTTGTCCGTGGAAATGCTTGTGTGATGGTAGTCCTTGCTCTTTTCGGTAAGTGGGCATAAGACTGACGGGGGGGGGGGGGTGTCCCGGGTGATTTCGAAGTAGGCAAAATACTTTGAAAGGTAACGTTGTAGTCGGTATCGGCGTAGAGCCGAAGTTGAATTTAGGCTAATTGCTAGGATTTGTTGTGGAAGTCAACGACGAGTGTTGAGTCGTTGTCGGGAGATTTGAGAGTTGAAAGGCTAGCCCTGGTGTGATTTCATTTGTCGGGTGTGAGAGCGGAGATAAGAGGACGGCTGGGATACGTATGTATCTGCCCAGAGGGTGGACCGCCTTTTGGTGAAGTATCCTGAAGGTGGAGATGTGTTAGTTGGATAAGTGATTCTTCCTTTGTGACCGTTATGTCAATTACGAACGAGGCAGTTAGCTCAACTTATGTGGGACCCGTAGACTATGTTGGTTTGCAAGGATGTGTCTTATAGTTTGATTTATTTGAGCGTGCTTCAAGTGGACCCGAAGAGTCGGTCGGGAATAAGGACTCGATCGAGTGTAGTAGACGGTCATAAACTGTGATTCACCTAGATGGGAGAAAGACAAGGTTGTGAGTCCTTCTGAACCTAAATTTTATACAAATGTGACAGAGTTATTATATAACTGTGTGCTTCTCAGCTGCATTTATTACAAAGCGACGATTAAGTGTGTGGTGTGGTTGTTATCTATTCGCGTGTTTCCAACTTCTTAAATATGAAGCTATGAACAAGTGTGTGGTAGAATGCATGCTTTAATTATGCATTGTGCTCTGGCGTTGTCGAGAAAATGGGGGGTGTGTCCCATATTAATTATATATATGAATTTGTTTAATATATAGCGAGTGTGCTCTTTGGCGCTGTCACGATGTGTGTGTGACTATAGCGTGTGCCAGTAGCAGGTGTCTGATAGGCGGGTTTACACCCCCTAAATCTAACCGCAAGTGTACGGTGTCGAAATCAAGTAATAGTACGGAAGTACAAGTATCGAACCAAGGGAACTAGGAACTAAGTATCACAATGACTATCAACCCTATTAACTGAACTGTCGAAATCGGATGTTGGTTGAGAATTGTTTTAAAAACTTAGTAAAACTAAAATAAGACTAAAATCGACTTACGGGAGGTTTTTGGAAAACTTTGATAGAGAAAAGGTTGAGGGTTGGACTTTCTATGGCTATACTACTGAGGAACGAATACCCGAACGATGTTGATTACTGATTATCCCTACGAACCCTAGTTGACAATCACTGTTATTCTCTTTCAAGCAAAACAGCTTTTATTTCGAAACTTGTAGGTTTTATCTCTCGAACCAAACCTAGGGTTTGAAAATATTTTAGGTCAACTATTCATAGCAGAAAGTGATTCGGCTATCTCAGCCCGAATCCCCTTTCCGGTACTTGCTTTCTTGATCTAGTTTCTAATTACTTTTCCCAAACTTAATTAAAAACAATGATATTCAATTGAAGGTGATCAAACTACAACTGATAATAAAAACAGAAATCAAGTACTTCATAGATCTAATCAAGTAAAGTTAATCATTCGGTTACACGTCATCCATCGTAAAATCCATAGTCAATCCAACCCCCAACATCTAAAGATTAGTTCATGTTGGGGTGGACAAAAACGTAAGCAACAAGGAATAAAGTGGTGTGTGAATTCATGGTGATGGTAATCGTAACAAAAGTATGATGAATCCCTTCTCACTCGGCTCTAATCCACGTTGTGTAGTGAACTCTCCTCATTCAATCCTCTCTCGCTGCTCCAAAATATGTACAAGTGCTCTGAAAATCGACCCTGGACTGCCTACCGTCGTGTCTCGAAAATTGGATACCGAATAATGACCTAAAACCCGATTAATAAAGCTGAAATTCGACAAACAGTGGCTTACGCGGTTTGCCACACGACTTGCAAGTCGCGTGGTAAGCCGCGCGTGTCCTTTTGGCCGCGTGGGTCGTTTTCTGGATCCCGGTTCGGGTCCTGGTTCGGTCATGGGTCTTGGGCTTCCGTTGGGCTTCGAAATGGGCTCTCTTTTGGCTCTGTTTCGCTCCGTTTCTCGATGTCTGTCTTCTTTTGAATAGCCTGCACATTTCACTAGATAACCCATAAAATTCCACCTTTTTGCTTAATTCCAAGCCAATCTCATTGGTTTATGGATTGAAAATAACGCCAAAAAATGGCGTTATCAACAACCCCAAACCGAGCGTTGCTTGTCCTCAAGCAAATTAGCGGTAAAATAGAAATAAAGCATATATCAGTGAAATAATAACACACGTCTCTCAATCGGCACCACGTTATGCACTGGTGACTTCCTATACTCGCGAATACTTATCTCATCCTAGCCTCATCCTTATTCTGTTTGATCTGAGACCTTCCCTTGTGAGTTGAACTCGCGACTGCTCCGATTACATTAAGGTCGTACTAGGTCCAGACATACTAGGGAAAACATTTCGCCTCGACCCTACCTCACGGGATGCGCTCATTTCACTCGAACCTAGGTTGTCGCACATGTTGTCATGTTTAAGGAAGTTATGCACAATAATACTCAAATTATTACATGACAACTTTGAAAGAAAGATGCACAAATGTCCAAAAATTTGATCTCAGGAGGAATCAAGTAGCAAGACAGGGAATATCAGTCAGGGTGGTCGTAAACCTAATCGCATCTTCCAGAAGATCATCCAGGTCTTTACACAGGTTGTAACGGGGCTAGGGTTATGGCTAAGAAATGAAGGGTAAAAAGGATCAAAATCCTTGGCGTGTCAATAATTAGCAGTTCTGAACTTTCTTGCTTAACATTCTCCCACATGGCCCTTTTTGTCACTATTGGAGTCGCTTTGACTCTCTTATTTACTGCTGTAACTGCTATCAAAATACTGTATATAATAAATATATTTTTTTTGGGACTTCATTGGTCCTCTTTATTTGATTGGGGCATCATTGGCCCTCTTCTCTATTTCTTGGGTTGCATTGACCCATTTTATCTCTCATGACTGGCTTGTACTCTTATTTTCTGCTCTATCCCTCGTAGTTCATTACTGCTTCTAATTGACACACTTTCGGATACGGGTTGGCTGAGGCTTTCGGCTAATGGGTTTAATGATGGGTTTGACAAGAAAGTGGTGCGTGTTTGGCTTCAAAGTGGTTTATGGATGCACACTATGGGTAAAAGGAAACGATAGCTAAAATTGGGTTAAAACAAATCACACATTGCCTGGAATCATATCTTAAGGTCCACACGATACGGTTTACTAGACCCTTACCCAATATCCCGATGGCCGTCTTTGCTACTCAATGCAATATTATAGCGAGATCACTCTATAACCACGACAAGGAATTCGAAAAAGTGTATATGAATTTCGTGTTTAAAGTCCCTCGAAATGAAAAGTTTCTTTAGGCTCAATTCTCGCTTTTGGGTGGTCTCCACTAATGTCCCTAGTCATGCCCTTTCCTGGTTCTCCCCTAATGGTCACGTCACTATCACAAGATTCTCCCCACAGTGGTCAGTCTCAATCATCCAAAACAAAAATTATTGGTTACAATGATCAACTATTCATAAGCGTGGGACGGCAACGTGCATAAACGGGGCCCGATGGCAACCCCAAACCTTACCCACACATTGTCCCCAATGTGTAAGCAAGTGGTACAGAAAATAGAGATATAGTGTGTGTTATTATTACAGTCATCCGAAGTAAGCGAATAAACAAACAGTACAGAACATCATCAAAACAAACAAATGAGAGAGTATGAAAAACAAACCCACTACCGGCGGGAGGAAGATGGAGCGTCCTCATCTTGCCGGCCTCTCACTCTCCTACGACCTTGAGGTGCTGTTGGTGGTGCTTGTTGTGGTGGGAATCCAGCTTGCGCGAGGCGGTGGTCAAAGTCATCCAACCGGTTGCCATAGCCGTCCATTCGCAGGTTCAAGTTGCGGAACCCAAGATCTACATGCGCGTTTATCCCGCTAACCTGCGTCGTCATACGTGTCATAAATCGGCGCATATAAGGTGGTGTGTCGCCGCCGTGAATGGCCTCCTCCGCCGCTGGTGCCTCCGGGTCAAAGTGTGGGTCACTGTCCGAGGCACTCTCGGATGATTCGTGGGCGGGTTCCGCAAGCTCTCGCACTTGGTAATTGGGATCCACCCTTCTCTTCGCCTCCAATTTGTTCGCCGCTGTGATTTGGTGCCTATACTGAGTTACCGTGAAGTCCCCCTTTGACGCCTTGATTTGTCCGATTGGGACACCCGCTTCCCTACAAAAATGAGTAATTAAGTTCGGGAATGGTAGAACACCGTCTAGGGTCATACCTGCGTCCAGGATCTCCATCCAAATGATATGTCCGATATCCATCGGAAGATTGTTGTGGAGAGAATAGAGGACTTCGGCGACTTGACTATCGGCGGTAGTGTTATGAGTCGACGGTTTCAAGGAGGCCTTGATGAAGAGCATGAGAAATGCAATATCGGTATGCATTTCACTTTTCAAGATGTGTTGGTCCTTTTTATTCCACCCAGCGTGTCCATTCCGCCTTAGCGAGGCGGCAATTGATGAACCTAACTGCTCTTGAAACGCCGGATGGGGAGATAAACCGTATGTGGCGCTCAGCTCTGCTCGGCGGGGGGCGTGGAAGTATGCGTCGATGTCGGCCGGAGAGATCCGGACCTCAATGTTGCCCATACGTACCGCACACCTATCATGATATACGGCAGGGATCATGCATGCAAAAAATTCTTTCACCGTCTCTTCACAGTACCCGGGCCGGGTTCGGATGAACCCCTCCCATGAGTGTTGGCCAATGATGTCCGGTACCCTTGAGCCGGCCGGAAGTCTTGCAAGCGTGATGCCTCTTTCCCCGAAGGGACTACAGTTGTTTGCGCGCATCTGGCGGAGCCGAGTTCTCTTATCCGGATTCTCCCGGTCAAACATAGCTCGTCTATTGCTGTGATGGATCCGCTCATATTCGGGGAAAGAGAGGTGTGTGCTAGGATGGTGCCTCATGACCTGCAAAATAAATGAACTCAAGTGAGTTGTCGTGCTCATTTGACCCTTTGCAAACCTTGGTAAATGTGATTGTGATTGATGAAAAAGGAAGGCACCCCAAACCTAAGTGAAACTTAGGTTTGTTGTATCTCCTTTTTCTTACGTGTACGTATAGCTAAAACTCACAAAATCCCAAGCATGCAGATTACCAATAAAATACTGTTCAGCTCATGCAGATTCACCAACAGCTACGTGACCACAAAACTACCACAATTCCTTAGTGCAACATCTAAAATTCTTCGACAATTTACACTGTTGGACACTGAAAGGAACCCCAAACCTAAGTAAAACTTAGGTTTGGCTATGTCTATACTTAATAGGCAACCCACAAGAATAACTTAAGGGTTTATGTTGCCATAAACCCCGTCATATTGTTTTATGCACACAAGTGGAAATACCCATAAACCACAGATCCAGCTAAAAATGATGCACATAAGCTCACAAAATTCACAAACTCAGTTGCATAAAAATATCACAACATTATAAGCATAAATAACAAGCATGTGCTCAAGATCTAAGCATTCATCCGTAAAAGCAAACATTTTTGTGAGAAAGTTGTAACCATGGAGAAGCAGGTATAGTGGCACATGGAAGCATGAAATGAGAGAAAATAGAATAACCTTTACCCAAAATCGCACCTGAAGACCAACAAGAAAATCAGAAAAGAAAACATACCTTGGTCTTGTAAAGATGAAGAGCACAAAAACTGAAATTTGGGGATGAAACCCTTAGCAATGGAGAGGAGATTTCGTGAGAGAGAGAGGTGCAGGAAAACAAATGAAGAAGAAGGCACAATTGAAAAGTATTAAAGAACAAAAGACTGCACAAAGAGAAAAAAAACCAAACCCTAATCGTCCAGGGACACGCGCGGTTTACCACGCGGTATGTAAACCGCGTAACATACCGCGTATGTCCCTGTTTCAAAAACACTTAGAAGTGTCCCGCGGCTTATCCACGCGGTATGCAAACCACGGGCTAAACCGCGTAAGGGCCTGTTTGCTATATATATATATATATATATATATATATATTTTATTTATTATTTTTTTTTCGTATCTAAAATCACACTCAAAAGAAAAGAAAATGAAATTTAAACAGAAAGCAAACCTCGGTGGGTTGCCTCCCACCCAGCGCCTTGGTTTCGGTCGTGGCTCGACCTTCCTTCTGATCACTCCCTCGGCTCATCCAGGTACATGGCTTCAGATGCCCTCGTCTCTCCTCCATAATATGGTTTGACTCGCTGACCGTTCACTTTGAAGGTCGCCCCGTCTTGTCCTTGTAGCTCCACTGCTCCATGCGGGTATACCTCCTTGACGGTGAACGGTCCAGACCACTTGGATTTTAGTTTACCTGGAAAAAGACGTAAACGAGAGTTAAATAACAAAACATTCATTCCAGGAGTGAGTACCTTTTCGCGGAGTCGCTGATCGTGGAATCTTTTCGTTCTCTCCTTGTAGATAACCGCGTTCTCGAATGCATCCAGTCGGAGTTCTTCTAATTCACACAGTTGCAGTAATCTCCTCCTTCCGGCTGTATCCAGTTCCATGTTCAGCTTCTTTATTTCCCAGAACGCTCTACATTCGAGTTCTACCGGTAAATGGCATGACTTGCCATATACCAACCGATAGGGAGTGGTACCAAGAGGGGTTTTGAATGCTGTCCGGTACGCCCACAGTGCGTCGTCTAACTTCAATGACCAATCCTTCCGGGACGAATTCACTGTCTTCTCTAAGATTTGCTTGAGTTCTCGATTGGACACTTCCGCTAGACCATTTGCTTGTGGGTGATATGGTGTCGTGACCTTGTGCTTTACCGAGTACTTCTTTAGTACAGCGTCCAGGTACCGATTACAAAAGTGGCTACCGCCATCACTGATCAGTGCTCTAGGGACTCCAAATCTCGCAAAGATATTATTCCGTAGGAAATTAATCACTACTTTAGAATCATTTGTCGGAGTCGCGATTGCCTCTACCCACTTGGACACGTAGTCCACCGCGACTAAGATATACTCATTTCGGTGTGAGTTTGGGAACGGTCCCATGAAATCGATGCCCCATACGTCGAAGAGTTCGACTTCCATGAAGATCTGCATTGGCATCTCATCCCACTTGGTCATGTTCCCCGTTCTTTGGCATCGGTCGCACTTAGTGATGAATTCACGAGTCTCTTTAAACATGGATGGCCAAAAGAAACCCGACTGCAGGATCTTTGCCACTGTTCTATCGGTGCTAAAGTGGCCCCCGCATCCCAAGGCATGACAATGGTTTAAAATCTCGGCCTTTTCTTCCTCCGGAACACATCTCCGGATCATTCCATCCGCACATGATTTGTACAAATAAGGCTCGTCCCAATAGTACCTTTTGGCCTCAAACAGAAATTTCTTCTTTTGGTGGGAGTTCATCTGATACGGAATTACTCCTCCCACCAAGTAGTTGACCATGTCCGCAAACCAGGGCTCGGTGTGGCTAACCTTGAAAAGTTGCTCGTCCGGAAACGAGTCGTTAATGACGGTTTTATCTTTGCTTTGATCCTCACCTCCCTCTAGTCTCGAGAGGTGATCCGCTACCGTATTCTCTGAACCCTTCTTATCCAAGATTTCCAAGTCAAATTCTTGGAGTAACAATACCCATCGAATGAGTCTCGGTTTAGCATCCTTCTTGGCCATGAGATGCTTTAAAGCTGAGTGGTCGGTGTAGACAATTACCTTAGAGCCCACAAGATATGACCGGAACTTCTCGCAAGCATAGACAACCGCCAACAGTTCCTTCTCGGTAGTCGCGTAGTTGAGCTGAGCATCATCCAGAGTCTTACTCGCATAGTAGATCACATGCATCCGCTTATCCTTTTTTGTCCCAATACCGCTCCAACAGCGGTGTCACTCGCATCACACATCAAAATAAAAGGTAAACTCCAATCGGGAGCTGTGAGAATCGGTGCGGATATCAACTCCGTCTTTAACCTGTCAAAAGCAGAAATACAATCATTAGTGAACTCGAATTTAGCATCTTTAAGCAATAATGAACATAAGGGTTTAGTGATTTTAGAAAAATCCTGTATAAACCGCCGGTAGAACCCTGCATGCCCCAAGAAGCTTCGGACTCCCTTGACGGAGTTCGGGTAAGGAAGATTCTCGATCACCGCCACCTTTGCCTTGTCCACTTCAATTCCAGCTTTTGATACTTTGTGGCCGAGTACGATCCCTTCAGTCACCATGAAGTGACATTTCTCCCAGTTCAGTACCAGACTTGTCTCTTCACATCTTTGCAAGACAGCTCTCAAGTGTTCCAAACATGTATCAAATGAAGGCCCGAACACGGAAAAGTCGTCCATAAAAATCTCAATCGTCCGCTCTACCATGTCTGAGAAGATCGCCATCATACATCTCTGAAAGGTAGCTGGGGCGTTGCATAAACCAAAAGGCATCCTCCGATAAGCAAACGTACCATAAGGACATGTGAATGTTGTCTTGTCTTGGTCTTCGGGGGCTATTGGTATCTGATTATACCCCGAATATCCGTCCAAGAAGCAATAATACTCATGCCCAGATAACCGCTCTAACATCTGATCAATGAAGGGAAGAGGGAAATGGTCTTTCTTTGTCGCGTCATTCAGCTTTCTGTAGTCAATACACACCCTCCAACCGGTAACTGTTCGGGACGGGATCAGCTCATTATTATTGTTTCGAACAACTGTTATACCACCCTTCTTCGGCACCACTTGGACCGGGCTCACCCATGGACTATCCGGAACCGGGTAAATAATTCCAGCATCAAGGAGTTTTAAAACCTCCTTCCGGACCACTTCTTTCATATTCGGGTTGAGCCGGCGTTGGTGTTGGACAACCGGTCTATGCCCTTCTTCGAGGTTGATTCTATGTGAGCAAAATGTAGGGCACAATCCTTTTAGGTCAGCTATTGTCCATCCAATTGCCGCTTGATCTTCATTTTCTAAGTATCATTTCCATTCTAGTATAATGTTTACCCTACATATCTTTTGCATTTATTTCAGTTTATTTATTACCATCTGGTTTTGGAATACACCAGATGGTTCCAATATGCTTACTGGTTTGATAACATGTTTGTTTGAAAGTTTTGGCGCCGTTGTCGGGGATTGGTAAGCTAAAATCTATAAAAGTATTTTAAAAGATTTGATTTTTCTAACACCGTTTGGGAGTTTTAAAGATTTTCTGAAAGTGGTGTATGCCAAGAATATCACGTGGGGAACTTTTCGAGTTAGATCCGGATATTGAGAGAACTTTTCATCAAAGAAGAAGAATTCAAAGAACATCAAACTCTCTCAATATGGACGGACCCCCACCCGGTTTTGAAAATAGACCACCAAATCCACCACCTTTAGAAAATCCCGTTCGGCCACCTTTGGAAAATCAAATGAGACCACCTTTAGAAAATCCAATTCGGCCTCCACCAATCTTTGGAAATAATCGTCAAAATCCACCTTTTCAACAAAACCCACCACTTTTTGGTAATCCACCGTTTATACCATTTCAACAAAATCCACCTTTTCAACAACATCCACCACATAACAATGAGGAAGGAGATGATAATGGATCTATTGGTAATGTTGAACCACTTAATATCATTGATCTTGCAAATTCGAAAGATGGAAGAATTATGGACTACGCAATCCCAAATTTTGAGCAATTAAATTCTGGGATTGTTAGGCCACAATTAGATACTTTACATTTTGAACCAAAACCCATCATGTTTCATATGTTGCAAGCCAATGGTCAATTTGCCGGATTACCATCGGAGGATCCCCATTCCCATTTAAAATCTTTTATGGAGATCACCGATGTTTTTCTAATCCCTGGAGTTTCTCCCGAAGCCTTAAGGCTCACTTTATTTCCATTTTCTCTAAGGGATAAGGCAAGAGTATGGTTCAATTCATTAACACCAGGTTCAGTACCATCTTGGGGTGATATGGCTGAAAAGTTTTTGCGAAAATATTTTCCACCTACCCGTAATGCTAAGTCCGGAAACGAAATTTGCATGTTTAAACAAATGGACGATGAAGCAATTCCCGATGCTTGGGAAAGGTTTAAAGAATTATTAAGGAAATGCCCTCACCATGGCATTCCCTACTGCATTCAACTCGAGACGTTTTATAATGGAATCGATTCCAATGCAAAACAAATGCTCGATGCGACTTCAGGAGGGGCCTTTACCTTTAACACCTACAATACCGGGTATGAAATTCTTGAAAAGATTTCTGCAAACAATGGACAATGGGCTGATCCAAGAGCTCAAATTTCAACTCAAAAGAAGTCTGCCGGGTTGCATGAGATTGATGCATACACTGCATTGACAGCTCAGCTTGCTTCCATGACTAATATGCTTAAAAACATCACTTCAGGTCAAGGAGCACAGCCAGCTGTCACCAAATCTCCTGCACCTGTCCTTTCTGTGCAATGTGTATGTTGTGGTGATGAACATTCTTATGAACACTGTCCTCATAATTCTGAATCTGTAAACTATGTTCAAAACAGGCCTAATCCTCACTCCAACACATACAATGCCAGTTGGAAGCAGCATCCTAATTTCTCTTGGAATAGTCCATGTTTAAATCCACCTGCACAAAAACCACAAGGGAATGCTAATTTTCAAAATCAAGCAAGCAGTTCTCAAAACCATTACAAGGGAAATTTTCAAAGCAACCATCATCAGAATAATCGTCATCAAGGTTTTCAAAATAATCAACCACCTTTTCAAAACCAGAATCATGCATCTCCACATGATGACTCAAATCTTTCTTTGGAAGCACTCATGAAAGGGTTTATGACCCAAACTCAAGCTTCAATTAGAAATCTTGAAACTCAAGTCAGTCAACTTGCTTTAAATCAAAGTACTAGGGCCTCAGGAACTTTGCCTAGTAATACTGAAATCCCAAAGGCCCCAGGAAAGGAACATGTGAAGGATGTGACTCTTAGGAGTGGGAAAGAACTACCTGAAGTTGTGGAAAAGGAATTTGGCCCTTTAACTAAAACAGATTTTGAAAAATTGTCAAAAGCCAATCCTACTCCAGAGATTCAGGTTATTCCAAAACCACCAATCCAAAAAGAAGACCAAGACCCTAAGATCACTAGTTCAAGTCCATCCAACATGACCAACGCCACAAGCATATTGGAACCATCTGGCTCAAAACTTTCAAACAAACATGTTATCAAACCAGTTCCCCCTTACATTCCTTACCCCCAAAGGATGAGGAATGAGAAGGAAGAATTGCAATTTAAAAAATTTTGGATGTTTTCAAACAATTGCACATCAACATACCTCTTGTTGAAGCAATCGAGCAGATGCCCAACTATGCTAAATTCCTTAAAGATATTTTGAGTAAAAAGAAGAAGCTGATTGAGTATGAGACTGTCGCCCTCACTGAAGGTTGCAGTGTTTTGTTTTCCAACAAAATACCCCCTAAGCAAAAAGATCCAGGGAGTTTTACCATTCCTTGTTCAATAGGTGGGAAGGAAGTTGGACAAGCCTTGTGTGATTTAGGTGCCAGTGTCAACCTCATGCCCTTATCAATTTTTAAAAGCTTAGGGATAGGAGAGGCAAGACCTACCACTGTCACACTCATCTTAGCAGACAAGACCATTGCCTATCCAAAGGGTAAGATTGAAGATGTGTTAGTCCAGGTTGACAAATTCATTTTTCCGGCTGATTTTATCATTTTAGACTTTGAGGCTGATAAAGATATTCCTATTCTTTTAGGAAGACCTTTCTTAGCCACGGGTAGAACTTTGATAGACGTCCAGAAAGGAGAATTGACCATGAGACTTCACGACCAAAAAGTCACATTCAATGTTTTCAGTTCCTTAAAGTACCCTAATGATATGGAAGACTGTTCAAGCCTAAGTACCATTGAGTCATTATGTCGTGAGGAAGAAGACAATCAGACTTGTAGGATAGAAAAGGAGGATGAGGAAAAAAGTGAGGAATATGATGATGATGATGAAATTCCCATGGAAAAGGAAACTGTCCCTTTGGTTGCTGCAGCATTTGAGCTGCTGGAAAATAGTGAGCAAAAACCGACCATTCCGTCCATAGTCTCACCACCCGACCTGGAGTTGAAGAAACTCCCATCTCACCTGAAATATGCCTTTCTAGGAAAAGAAGACAAATTACCTGTTATCATATCAGCTACCCTAGAATTGCATCAGGAAAAGAAGTTGGTGGATATGTTGAAGTTACACACCAAAGCCATAGGTTGGACCATTGCTGACCTTAGGGGAATTAGCCCCTCTATTTGTCAACATAAGATCATCCTAGAAGAAAAGAATTTCAAGTCCATAGAACCGCAAAGAAGGCTGAACCCTGTCATGAAAGAAGTCGTGAAAAAGGAAATTTTGAAATGGTTAGACGCAGGAATTATTTTCCCAATAGCCAGTAGTTCTTGGGTTAGTCCAGTCCAATGTGTGCCTAAGAAAGGTGGGATCACTGTCATTTCTAATGACAAGAATGAACTCATCCCAACTAGAATAGTCTCCGGATGGAGAATTTGCATGGACTACCGTAGGCTAAACAATGCTACTCAAAAAGACCATTTTCCTTTACCTTTTGTTGATCAAATGTTGGACAGGTTAGCTGGAAAAGAGTTCTACTGCTTCTTGGATGGATACTCAGGTTACAATCTGATAGCCATAGCACCGGAAGACCAAGAGAAGACTACTTTCACTTGTCCTTTTGGCACTTTTGCTTTCAGGAGAATGCCCTTTGGACTTTGCAATGCACCTGCTACTTTCCAAAGATGCATGATGTCCATATTCTCTGACATGCTTGAAAAATCCATTGAAATATTTATGGATGATTTTTCTGTTTATGGTTCATCTTTTGATCATTGTTTGGAAAATCTAAAACAAAGTCTTGAAAGGTGTGAAGAAACTGACTTGGTTCTTAACTGGGAAAAATGTCATTTCATGGTTACAGAAGGAATTGTCCTTGGTCATTTAATTTCAAAAAGAGGAGTTGAGGTAGATAAGGCTAAACTTGAAGTTATTGAAAAACTACCTGAACCAACCACTGTTAAAGGAATCAGAAGCTTTCTTGGTCATGCTGGTTTTTATAGACGTTTCATAAAAGATTTTTCAAAGATTTCAAAACCCTTATGTCTATTATTACAGCAAGACCAAAAATTTGATTTTGATAAGGATTGCAGAAATGCATTCCTTACTTTAAAGAAAGCTTTGGTAACTGCTCCAGTGGTTGTTGCTCCTGAATGGGACAAACCTTTTGAAATCGTGTGTGATGCAAGTGATTGGGCTGTTGGTGCAGTTTTAGGTCAAAGAAAAGAAAAGATTTTTCATACCATCCACTATGCAAGCAAAACCCTAAATGAAGCTCAAATCAATTACACAACAACTGAAAAAGAGTTATTAGCAGTGGTTTTTGCATTTGAAAAATTTAGATCATATTTGATGGGAGCTAAAGTCATTGTTCACACTGACCATGCTGCCATCAAATATCTCATTTCAAAGAAAGATGCAAAACCAAGGCTAATAAGATGGGTTTTGTTATTGCAAGAGTTTGACTTAGAAATTGTTGATAGAAAAGGGGTGGAGAACCAAGTGGCTGATCACTTGTCTAGGTTGGAAAAGTTAGTTGAAAGTAGGGAAGGTGGAGATATCATAGAAACCTTCCCTGATGAAAAGATTCTTATGGTGCAAACACAACTGCCATGGTTTGCTGACATAGCTAATTACTTAGCTTGTGGCATCAAACCTTCTGATTATACTCACCATATGCTGAAGAAATTTCTCCATGATTGCAAATTCTACATATGGGGTGACCCTTTTCTGTTTAAACTTGGTGCAGATCAAATACTGAGAAGATGCATCCCAGAAACAGAGGTGGTAGCAATTTTGCAGCATTGCCACCAATCAGCTTATGGAGGACATTTTGGAGGCCAAAGAACAACAGCTAAAGTTCTTCAATCAGGCTTTTATTGGCCTACTCTCTTCAAAGATGCCCACAACTTTGCACAAAGGTGTAATGAATTCCAAAGAACTGGTTCCATCTCTCAGAAAAATGAAATGCCTTTGAATGGTATCTTGGAGGTTGAATTGTTTGATGTGTGGGGAATTGATTTTATGGGTCCATTCCCATCATCAAACAATTGCCAATACATTCTTGTTGCTGTTGATTATGTATCAAAATGGGTAGAAGCAATGGCATGTGTTTCAAGTGATGCTAAAACTGTTGTTAAGTTTTTACAAAAACAAATTTTTACAAGGTTTGGTACTCCCCGTGCACTAATCAGTGATGAGGGTACCCATTTCATAAATAATTTGTTGAGTAAAGTTCTTGAAAAATACAATGTGAAACACAGAATTGCCACTGCTTATCACCCTCAAACAAATGGTTTAGCTGAACTCTCAAACAGGGAAATCAAAGGGATTCTAGAAAAAGTTGTCAAGCCAAATAGAAAAGACTGGGCTTTCAAGTTAGATGATTCTTTATGGGCATATAGGACTGCTTTCAAAACTCCTTTAGGTATGTCCCCATATAAGTTAGTTTTTGGAAAGGCTTGTCACCTCCCTTTAGAGTTAGAACACAAAGCATACTGGGCTATAAAGGAATTGAACATGAATCTAGATGAAGTTGGTAACAAAAGAAAGTTACAACTCTGTGAACTAGAAGAACATAGAAATATGTCCTATGAGAATGCCAAGCTCTATAAAGAGAAAACCAAAAAATGGCATGACAATAGGATCAGGCACAGAGAGTTGAAAGCTGGTCAGAAATGTCTCTTGTTCAATTCCAGGTTGAAATTGTTCCCAGGTAAACTTAAGTCTAGATGGTCAGGCCCATTTGTCATACACAAGGTTTATCCATACGGGGCCGTAGACTTAGTTAACCCAGAAGACAATACTATGTTCAAGGTAAACGGTCAGAGAGTGAAGTTGTACCATGAAGCCGCAAAACCTCCACAACACCACACGGTGGAGGTGATTTCTTTGTGCTGAAAGCTTCAAAAACAGATGGGAACTATCTTAAAGTTCTAACTATCTTTGTAAATAACTTGTTTATGCTTATTGTTATGTTTTCTAGTTCAGTTATGTTTAATACATCTGTTAGTTTGCAGCTAGAAAGGAGAAAACAGAACAACTAGGAACCAATGCTGTAGCATCAAGCTCTATCATTTGCAAAAAGCCAAAAATCAGTTGTATTTAATAGAGGAAATCTGGAATAATAAATTCAAAAGGTGTTTTAAGGATTGAACATAGAAGATATCAGTTTTGTATTTTAAAATGATACCATGTTTTTATCCTTTGGGTAAAAATGTTGATATCTTTTGTGGAGTACTATGCCGGATATCATTTGTACTATCCTTAAACCTTAACCATTGGATTTTATCTTTGCCCTAATTTTACAGCTGTAAAACACCAACAACTCTTGTAATTTTTTAGATAAGGACACCACCTTTTCAAAACCATCCTTTCATCTTCCCTCTCTCTCCTCACTCTACTCATTTCCTTCCCTCTCTCTACTCCCCGCTCTCTGTTACGACCATCGAGCACCACCATCGCCACCATCAACCACCATCATTTCCTACTCAAAATCTTCACATAATCCGATTATCCATGGCTAGGGTGAAGCAGGTCGCTAAAAGAAACCCTAAAACAGGTGTTGTTCGTCGAAGCGGGAGAAACCAGGCGATGGTTCGGCCTCCGGCCACCACAGATAAACCACCGGAAACCATTGCTCTCGATGATCAGTCATCCAAACCATTAACAAGAGAAGAAATGCTGAGGAAGGCGAAGGGTGCGGTCCCCAAGTCATCAATCATCACCACAACCTCCGTCGCAAACACCGCCGGAACCATCACAGCTACCACCACTACAACTGAAAGACCACCATTCGATGCATTGTCTCCTACCTTTCACTCTACCACTGCAGAAACAGACCAACGTCACAAGGAAAAGGTATTTTCTAAACCTAACACTACTTTGGTGGATGAACAAGCAATACCTCGTTCTGAAAATGAATCGGTAATACCCACCAAAGTGCAAAGTCAGCCTTTTTCTAACCTAAATAAGTCTGTTGATGCATTTCTTTTGGGGGAAAATGTCGAAACCACCATTCCACCTCTTGAGACCGAAACACCACAAACAGGGGATGGGGTGGTTGAGGGGGAGAAAGAACAAACTTTAGGCAAGAAAGGACTTGTTAGTGAGAAAGAAAGGGATGTAGGTGAACAAGTTGTGGAAGTGAATGAAACAGGGGAGGGTGTGATTATGACTGAAACAGAGCCTAGCACAGTGGTAGAGCTGAAAGAAATAGAGGTAGAAATAGTCGCGAATGAGGAGTGTGCTGGAGAGAAGTTACCGGACCTAAACGAGAGGCTTTATTACTCGGATGATGAATTGATAGTCGAGAGCCTTAGACCTCAAAAGATAAAAGCCTTAGGGAAGTCCTTTGCCAAGAAAACCCAGCCTAAACAACCCCCTACAAAGAAAGCTAAGAGGGTGATGGAGAGGGGAGAACCATCTGGAACAAAACCCAATGAAACTAACTGGGATGCTGCAGCACCATTGCAACATGAGCAGGCACTAGATAAGAAGAAAAAATCTACGGAAACAGCCATTTTCATTAATAGACCAAAGGCTCCACATAAGGGATTTAGCTCAAAGGCAGTGGCAAGGGTATGGCCTAAGCATAAAAACAGGGTAGGATTACCCGATAAGGGGTTTGACGAGCAAAGCCTAAGAGAATTTCATTTCATCCGAGATGTAGTCGACACCCAAGGTTTGGAGAAAGTGGCTGAAGTGTACAATTCCTATAACCTGACCCTCATGAGAGAATTCTACTGTGAAGTTTCGGTTACCTCATCGCCCAAAATTCAAATACGGGGGGTTACCATCAAACTGACCGGAACAACCTTTAATAAATTCCTAAACCTCGATCCACCCAAAAAGACCGAATATGGCACATTAATGAGAAAGGGGAAACCATCAGATTTAGCTGAAGTAGCGGCTGTTTTGGGAAAGCCGAAAACCGAATGGGACCTCCACAACAACTTCATGTTAAGCTCGTTTAAAGCTCTCAATCTTTCAGCATCATCGAACGTATGGATTAATTTCATACGACACTCCATCTCGCCTACAACCCATGACAACACCATATCTGTAGATAGGATGTTTCAATTGTATTGCTTAACTACAGGTCGAAGCATTAATCTAGGAAGGATCATGGTCGATAGCATTCGGGAGTGTTCATCCCGTACCAGGGGGAAGCTGTACTTCCCTGGTATGCTCACCCGATTGCTAGTTGCTGCTGGAGTACCGCAATACAAAGATGACTTGATCGTACGTGAACAACGGGAAAAATGGGAGATTGATATGAGAGCAGTCAATCGGCTGTGTAACCGAAGAGATGGCCGGGTGGAACCAAATGATCTGATGGTACTGGTACAGGATCTGTTGGCGCAAAACAACAGTTTGATGGAGGAGATAAGGAGGCAAAAAGAAGAGTTCATGGGTAAGTTTGGGACATTGAAGGAAGAAATGATGAAGGCTGCAGATGGAAAGAAAACCGAGGAAGGGGTGTCTGTTGAAAAGCAGGTGAGAAGGCTAGAAAGCAAGGTGTCGGGGAAGAAAGAAAAGATAATGAAGCTGAAAGATCAAGTTGCGAATTTGATCGAGGAGAATGCCCTTCTGCGGGCACAAGCTGTTGCAAGAGCTGGTACTGCAGCATCCACTGCTGCAGCATCCAGTGATGCCTTTGGAAAGAATTAACTTCATCCCTTAAATGGGACAGGTTCAAAGCACACTCTTTAGCTCCATTTTCATTTTATTTTCTTATATTTGTGTTTGGGTTTAGTTTTGCTGGATAGGTAGTTTATTTTCATGCGTATGGGATCATGTTGTTGATAACTCCGAATGCTTGCATAGCCATAATAATTTGCAAAACACACATGTCACTTTTAGGATTGATTCATGCTAGAACTAAACACAATAGTGCTTGGGACACAATTTGGTCCACATTCAGCATAAATCACAGAAACGATCCATGCTTTTGCTCACTTTTAGCCACTAAAAAAGTCTAAACACATCCATGCTCCACAACAATGAGGACATTGTTAATTTTTTAGTTTGGGGTGGGGGTGCCTAAAAATGGCAGCAAAAGCATAGCTTAAAGGCCATGAAAAGTGGTCTAAAGAAACACCAAAAATACCCCATAGGGGTAGGTGTAAGGTTCCAACCAAAAGAGCATAAAAAGTGCCAAAAATTTCAAAATTTTTACAAGAGTTGGAACATGTTGTGAGAAAAGGCAAGGTGAGAAAAGAATACGCCATAAAGAGAGAAACCATTTTTCCTTTCAAAAGCTTTGGTGATCTGTGATGTGGTATGTGTGATCATAACAAAAAGACAATGTGATTAGCTTATGGTTCATAATCATGAATAAGATGATGGCTTGGTCGTTTTAGAATTATGACAGGCTATGCTATGTATGTGTGGATGTTTCAAAGTCATGTTGTGCACTTAATGCCATCCATTTGCATATTTTTTTCAAAAATTTGAGTCGTTTCTTTCGTCTTTTTCTTGCTTGGGGACAAGCAAATTTCTTAGTTTGGGGTGGTGATAAGTGCTCAATTTTGAGTACTTAAGCACTTATTTCTCTTCTCTTTTAGGTAGGATTTTACACTTTTACATCCCAATTCGAGTCTTTTACTTCATTATTTTATACTTTATTGATTTGGAGCTTAAGATGATGATTTACTTGTTTTCATGGGATGTTAAGCTTAATTCTAACTTGGATTGAAAAACCTCTTTGATGAACAGGTCATGCTGCAGCAAGGCTTGCAGCATTGGGCAGACGCTGATCTGGAGCTGATGGAAGAATTGGAACCGGCTTAACATGGACTGGAAATAGCTTTTTGTTTATCCATTGGTTAAGCAATTTATTCAGCTGAACAAACTAATAGTTGTAATCTAAATGCCTTTTGTACTTTCCTAGTTAGCTTTTTGTAACTAAGGGTTAATTCCCAACTAGATTGGTTGCCATTTTACACCTTTAGCCCCTCCCTATTTGCTATAAATAGGAGGCTTTGGGTGCCCTAGTTGGTATCATCACTTTATTATCTCTCATATCTCACTTACTACCTTTTCTCTCCACATTGTGTAACTTTGGTGGCTGAACTTTTCAGTCCCACTTCTCTCTAAAATTCCAGCAACTTTTCCAGATTCTTCAAGTGTTCTTCATTTAATGTTCTTGTCATCTTCAAATCTTCATATACACGTATGAATGCTTGCAGCATTCGTTCGTAGCACTGGGCAGTAATTTTTATTCGCTTTCCTTAACTTCCATCTTGTACCTCTAAGCTTGTTAGTTAGTTTATATCTTTATTTTTCTGCACTTAATATAAGCATCTTGCATTATTGTATTTACATACCATCATTTGATATTGTCATTTATTTCTTGTACCCTTCTTTTCTTGTTAGTTATTAGTTATAATCTTCATTTTCTAAGTATCATTTCCATTCTAGTATAATGTTTACCCTACATATCTTTTGCATTTATTTCAGTTTATTTATTATCATGAGTAGCTAAGCATATTAGCTTGGGTGTGAGACAAATGGTGTTATGTTGACCAAAATAAAGTAGGCATTTTCAATGGAAAAAATGATGTTTTGTTATTCCAACCCAAGTTTCTTCAAGATAATATAACTCCTTGACAAATTGACCACTTTGATAGTGTTAAAGTGTCATGGACCTTGAGAGAGGCTATTGAATAGCACGTCAATTTGGATGACTTAAGGGGTAATATCGAGAGAGTTACTTGCAACGAGAGTTGTTACTTTTGTTTTCTAAAATGATTCATTCTTGATAAGTTGTTACTTTTTCAAAGGGTTAAAATGGAGTAGACTTAGAGATAAGCTACTTAGGATTACTCAAACTTGGGAGGTACGGGGGTTATATCGAGAGAGTAACTTCCGTATACCTTGAGAACTCCATTCTATCATTCCTTCACCTTTGGTTCTGCTCAGAGATGAGATTGCTGACTGCTACTGGAATCATGGGATGGTGAGAGTCCGAGAGGAACGTGTTTCAAAGTAGATAATAAAACCAGTTTTTGTCACTGTTATGCTGCAGCATCTCTGCAGCAGTAGCCTACTGGAAGTTGGTTTAACATAACATCACGAGTCTTACACCCTTTTGTTTGAAGTAGCCTACTGACGTGTGCAGAACCAAAGGTGTATTTCTTTGAATACACCTACAGACGTGTGCTAATAGAACCAACTTCCAGTAGGCTACTTCAAACAAAAGAGTGTAAGACTCGTGATGTTATGTTAAACCAACTTCCAGTAGGCTACTGCTGCAGAGATGCTGCAGCATAACAGTGACAAAAACTGGTTTTATTATCTACTTTGAAACACGTTCCTCTCGGACTCTCACCATCCCATGATTCCAGTAGCAGTCAGCAATCTCATCTCTGAGCAGAACCAAAGGTAAAGGAATGATAGAATGGAGTTCTCAAGGTATACGTAAGTTACTCTCTCGATATAACCCCCGTACCTCCCAAGTTTGAGTAATCCTATGTAGCTTATCTCTAAGTCTACTTCATTTTAACCCTTTGAAAAAGTAACAACTTATCAAGAATGAATCATTTTAGAAAACAAAAGTAACAACTCTCGTTGCAAGTAACTCTCTCGATATTACCCCTTAAGTCATCCAAATTGACGTGCTATTCAATAGCCTCTCTCAAGGTCCATGACACTTTAACACTATCAAAGTGGTCAATTTGTCAAGGAGTTATATTATCTTGAAGAAACTTGGGTTGGAATAACAAAACATCATTTTTGCCATTGAAAATGCCTACTTTATTTTGGTCAACATAACACCATTTGTCTCACACCCAAGCTAATATGCTTAGATACTCATGATAATAAATAAACTGAAATAAATGCAAAAGATATGTAGGGTAAACATTATACTAGAATGGAAATGATACTTAGAAAATGAAGATTATAACTAATAACTAACAAGAAAAGAAGGGTACAAGAAATAAATGACAATATCAAATGATGGTATGTAAATACAATAATGCAAGATGCTTATATTAAGTGCAGAAAAATAAAGATATAAACTAACTAACAAGCTTAGAGGTACAAGATGGAAGTTAAGGAAAGCGAATAAAAATTACTGCCCAGTGCTACGAACGAATGCTGCAAGCATTCATACGTGTATATGAAGATTTGAAGATGACAAGAACATTAAATGAAGAACACTTGAAGAATCTGGAAAAGTTGCTGGAATTTTAGAGAGAAGTGGGACTGAAAAGTTCAGCCACCAAAGTTACACAATATGGAGAGAAAAGGTAGTAAGTGAGATATGAGAGATAGTAAAGTGATGATACCAACTAGGGCACCCAAAGCCTCCTATTTATAGCAAATAGGGAGGGGCTAAAGGTGTAAAATGGCAACCAATCTAGTTGGGAATTAACCCTTAGTTACAAAAAGCTAACTAGGAAAGTACAAAAGGCATTTAGATTACAACTATTAGTTTGTTCAGCTGAATAAATTGCTTAACCAATGGATAAACAAAAGGCTATTTCCAGTCCATGTTAAGCCGGTTCCAATTCTTCCATCAGCTCCAGATCAGCGTCTGCCCAATGCTGCAAGCCTTGCTGCAGCATGACCTGTTCATCAAAGAGGTTTTTCAATCCAAGTTAGAATTAAGCTTAACATCCCATGAAAACAAGTAAATCATCATCCTAAGCTCCAAATCAATAAAGTATAAAATAATGAAGTAAAAGACTCGAATTGGGATGTAAAAGTGTAAAATCCTACCTAAAAGAGAAGAGAAATAAGTGCTTAAGTACTCAAAATTGAGCACTTATCAATGCCCTTCTTCGAGGTTGATTCTATGTGAGCAAAATGTATGGCTCAATCCTTTTAGGTCAGCTATTGTCCATCCAATTGCCGTTTGATGTTCTCTAAGAACCCGGAGTAGCTTCTCTTTATTCTCGGCACTCAACTTAGACGATATGATAACCGGAAGCGTGTCTTTTTCTCCCAAGTATGCATACTCGAGATGGTCGGGTAGCGGTTTGAGCTCAAGCTTTGGTGGTGTATGCGAAGATGGTTGAGATTTAGGGATCGGCTCCCCCAAATCCTCAATCACGGGTCATCGGGACCCTTGGTATGATGATGATGCATTCAATTGCATCACACTAGCGCTTTCCGGGTCATCGTCGATACCCGTCAATGCATTATTCAATTGGTCTCCG
Organism: Saussurea involucrata; assembly: GCA_033807775.1. Lineage (NCBI taxonomy): Eukaryota > Viridiplantae > Streptophyta > Magnoliopsida > Asterales > Asteraceae > Saussurea > Saussurea involucrata. Next base: position 7,436,593 of record CM066325.1, on the reverse strand, counting down.
GAAACTTGTACAACACTCGTTTCTTCAATCAATGCGTCCATCACATCTACCCGATAACATTCGTTTGATCCCATGCTTTGCTTGGCTGCTCGGAAAACATCGAAGACCGCTTCTTCTTCACCTACTCTCAAAGTGAGCTTTCCTCCTTTAACATCAATCAGTGCTCCTCCCGTGGCCAAAAATGGTCGGCCAAGTATCAGCGGTATCTCTTTGTCCTCATCCATGTCGAGGATCACAAAGTCAACTGGAAGATAGAATTTGTCTACTTTGACCAACACGTCTTCAATTACTCCATACGGGTACTTAATGGATCTGTCAGCTAGCTGCAAAGTGACACTGGTTGGTTGTACCTCTCCAAGCCCGAGTTTCCTGAAAATAGACAATGGCATTAGGTTAATACTTGCACCAAGATCGCATAGGGCCTTACTAAATTCAGAATTTCCTATATTAATAGGGATAGTGAAACTCCCTGGATCCTTAAGCTTCGGGGGAAGCTTATGTTGGATGATAGCGCTGCACTCCTCAGTGAGTGCAACCGTTGCGTGCTCCTAGATCTTCCTTTTGTTAGAAAGGATATCTTTCAATAATTTCACGTACGAGGGCATATGTGCTAAAGCATCTGCAAAAGGGATGTTAATATGTAATTTCTTAAAAACTTCAAGAAATTTAGAATAGTTAAGATCCTCCCTGTGGGCCTTAAGCCTGTTCGGATATGGCACTTTAGGTGTTACCGGCTTGACCGGTGCTTGCATTGGTTGCTCTTGTTTCTTCTCGCTATTCTTCGTGCTTTCCTCAATCACAACCTCTTCCTCGGCCTCTAACTCATCCATATCTACCATCTCGAAATCCTCCCCTTTGGACTCAGTTCCCTTTGATGCCGGTTCTCGAGTTGGGTCCTTAATCAGCTCCTTACCACTTCTCAGATGAATGGCCTTGCAATCTTCCCGGTTAGTTCTTTCGGTTTGACTTGGAAATTTCCCGGGGGCTCGGTTTTGTAGGGAGTCAGAGAGCTGCCCCATTTGCCTTTTGAGGATTTTTATGGATGTCGTGTTTTGATCGGTAGCCGCTTTGACTGTGTTCACTGTACTGGCTAAACCCTCGACCGTGTTGTCCATCTTAGACATGAACTTCATCATCATGTCCTCTAATCCTGGCTTCCTCTCTCCGGATTGTCCTTCATCAAACTTCCGCTGGTTGTAACCTGGAGGGCGATAAACATTGTTAGTGTTAGCAGAATTAGAAAAATTATGATGGTTACCTTGTTGTTGGCCGGGTTGCCCTTGCGGTTGGCTCCAAGAAAAATTAGGGTGCTTTTTCCAACCCTCATTGTATGTATTTGAAAACGGATCGTTCCTTGGCCGGTTGTTCCGATTTTGCAAAAATTGAACTTGCTCCGGCTCAATCACGGGTGGAGCTATATCCGGCATACCTTCGTCTATCATGAATGCTGATTGCATAGAAGCTCCATTCATCTTATTAGTGAGTGCGGCCAACTGAGCTTTTATAGCCTTTAGCTCTTCATTATCTTGCACATTTGCAACCCTTCTTACGGCTGATCTTGGAGTAGAAAAACTGTGCTCGGCCAGGTTCTCAATCAGTTCGCATGCTTCTTCATAAGATTTGTCCATTAGAGCTCCACCCGCTGCAGCTGTAATATCATTTTTAAACTGCGGGTGGAGACCACTAAAGAACGTCTGGATGATGACCCAGCCGTGTAACCCATGATGAGGGCACTTCTTTAGCATGTCTTTATACCGCTCCCAAGCTTCATACAGTGTTTCTTGATCCCATTGAGCGAAATGAGTGATTTCAGCCATGAGTTGAGCAGTTCTGCTTGGTGGGAAAAACTTTTGAAGAAATGCAGCTTTCAACTGCGCCCAGGTGGCGATCGAATCTGGTTGGATACTTTCCGTCCAAGTCTCGGCTCGGCCTTTGAGAGAGAAGCTGAACAGCCTCAGCTTGATTGCATCCTCATCCACCCCATTGATTTTGAACGTATTGCAGATTCGTTCGAATGCACGAAGATGTGCATGGGGGTCTTCAGTTGGTGCTCCTCCGAACTGATTCTGTTGCACCATAACGATGGTACTCGGTTTGATCTCGAAATAATTAGCCGCAGTTCTGGGTGGCTGAATGCCTATGCGTGCCGCCGCCACATTCGGATCGGCAAACGACCGCATAGGACGTCTCGCAGGAGGTGGTGGTGGGTTGTTGCGAGGTGGATCATTACGTGGAGGTCTCTCGTCGTCAGACATCTTAACTTTCAGACTTCGTCTAGCTTTTGCTTCTTTACGTAGACAACGGGCGGTTCGTTCAATTTCCGGATCAAATTTCTCGAGCTCTTCCCCTCGGGTCTTCCTTGGCATAAACCAATTAGTACCTGAAATGAAAAGTGAACAAAATCAGCAACCCAAAAATCGAACGTGACAAAATGAAATAACAAGAAAAGAAAATGTTCAATCTAATAGCGCGTATAGCTGGTAGTGCTATTAGTTGCAACTAGTTCCCCGGCAACGGCGCCAAAAACTTGATAGGCGGGTTTACACCCCCCTAAATCTAACCGCAAGTGTACGGTGTCGAAATCAAGTAATAGTACGGAAGTACGAGTATCGAACCAAGGGAACTAGGAACTAAGTATCACAATGACTATCAACCCTATTAACTGAACTGTCGAAATCGGATGTTGGTTGAGAATTGTTTTAAAAACTTAGTAAAACTAAAATAAGACTAAAATCGACTTACGGGAGGTTTTTGGAAAACTTTGATAGAGAAAAGGTTGAGGGTTGGACTTTCTATGGCTATACTACTGAGGAACGAATACCCGAACGATGTTGATTACTGATTATCCCTACGAACCCTAGTTGACAATCACTGTTATTCTCTTTCAAGCAAAACAGCTTTTATTTCGAAACTTGTAGGTTTTATCTCTCGAACCAAACCTAGGGTTTGAAAATATTTTAGGTCAACTATTCAGAGCAGAAAGTGATTCGGCTATCTCAGCCCGAATCCCCTTTCCGGTACTTGCTTTCTTGATCTAGTTTCTAATTACTTTTCCCAAACTTAATTAAAAACAATGATATTCAATTGAAGGTGATCAAACTACAACTGATAATAAAAACAGAAATCAAGTACTTCATAGATCTAATCAAGTAAAGTTAATCATTCGGTTACACGTCATCCATCGTAAAATCCATAGTCAATCCAACCCCCAACATCTAAAGATTAGTTCATGTTGGGGTGGACAAAAACGTAAGCAACAAGGAATAAAGTGGTGTATGAATTCATGGTGATGGTAATCGTAACAAAAGTATGATGAATCCCTTCTCACTCGGCTCTAATCCACGTTGTGTAGTGAACTCTCCTCAATCAATCCTCTCTCGCTGCTCCAAAATACGTACAAGTGCTCTGGAAATCGCCCCTGGACTGCCTACCGTCGTGTCTCGAAAACTGGATACCGAATAATGACCTAAAACCCGATTAATAAAGCTGAAATTCGACAAACAGTGGCTTACGCGGTTTGCCACGCGACTTGCAAGTCGCGTGGTAAGCCGCGCGTGTCCTTTTGGCCGTGTGGGTCGTTTTCTGGATCGCGGTTCGGGTCCTGGTTCGGTCATGGGTCTTGGGCTTCCGTTGGGCTTCAAAATGGGCTCTCTTTTGGCTCTGTTTCGCTCCGTTTCTCGATGTCTGTCTTCTTTTGAATAGCTTGCACATTTCACTAGATAACCCATAAAATTCCACCTTTTTGCTTAATTCCAAGCCAATCTCATTGGTTTATGGATTGAAAATAACGCCAAAAAATGGCGTTATCAGTGTCAAAAGGTGATTGTCATTTTAAAGTGTGCTTATTTAAATGTGTAGTTGCATATAAATTGCATATGACCTGGTGTGATGTATATGGGGGGTGTGTCCCATATGGATTATTCGAACGAACTTAGTCTATTCCCGAGGGCGGGTGTGTGCCCTAGATCAGGCCACAAGTGTGTAGTGACCAGGCAGGAATTCCCGTTATTTGCGTGGGGGGATGAATTGCAAAACTAGCTGTTGCATATTGTTTCGTATACTCGTTTATATAAATGTTGTGTTTATTGTGAAGAAAGTGTGGCCTTGTGTGTGTGCAAATGATCGTGACGATCGAACCTCTGGTGTGTGGGGGGGTTGTGTGGATAAGTTGGTGGTAACTTATATCTAGTGAGCATGTGAAGCATGGTGGGGATGAATTGTTGTGAGGTTAAGTGGTGGGCTAGTGATGATGGGGGATGAGCATAGGTGGAGATCTTTGCTCGGGGTTTGCTCATAAGTCGTTCAGATATGACCAAATTATGTGTGGAGTTGCATGGATGTCTAAGTGGCATGTGGTATTGTTACCCAAAAAAAAGAATGGGGTGACAATGGGTGACTAGATAAGAAGAAAATTGTGTACTCTTGAGTTGATTGATGAGTGCGTTTGCCTTGTATCGTTGTAATGATTGTGAAAATGTTGGATTGATTAGTTCATGATATCTTGTAGTAGTTATGAAATCTCTGAGAATGTTGAACTGATCCTTGTGTGTAAAGGAATGCAAAGGAGTGGGTTAATATCGTTTGAGGAATGAGAAGTGTGTGGTCGCTTCGAACGTAGCGTGGAAGTCCGGTTTGACTTGGTCGAATTTCTCGTATGAGATGTGGTGAAACTATGGGATTAGACATAGTAACCGTTGAAATTGTGTGTATGGAGTGGTCAACGTTGAAGGAGAAATGTTCCATGTTAGCCTGAGGTAATTGGGGGCGGTAGTATGGAATAAGAGAGTAAGTGTAAAGTAAAAAGTGTGACAAGTGGCTCGGAAAGAGGGAAGCTATGTTTCAGAACGTCACCATTGAGTGCATGAACTCTAGTGAGAGTATGAGAAAGGGGATTTGTGTGTACGTGAGTAGTTTAAGCATGGAGGAAAACTAGCTTATGTGATTGATCAAGAGTGTGTATCTTCTAGTGAGTTATTCTTTGGAAATGTGTTTTATGTTTGAGAAGGAAGTGGAAGAAGGTAGTCGAATGTAGTGCTCTGATGAAGGACCATGGGATTGGACTTGATAGTAGTATGGGAGTGACGTTGTAGTAAAAGTGTGGGAATTGATTGTTATCAATGGGTTGTGGTCGGCACATTTAATGCAAGAAGGTATTATTTGCCTTAGACGTATTTTGTGCTAGAAGAGTGATTGTAGAGTTGTGTATAGCCTGGAGAGGAAAAATCTTAACTGCGGGATTAAGGTGATAGTCAAGGTTGATCCGGTGATCGGTTGGCGAATTGAGCGTCGTTATTTTATAAGGGTTTCGGGATGTGTGGCGTTAACTTCGGTAGAAGGCGTTCTTTTAAGGAGGTAAAATTTTGTGTGAAACCCTTAGTGTGACGCGTTTTAAAACCATGAGACTAGATGTGTGAATGATTTTTGGGTGAGACCGGAGGTCGTGTGGTTGACCACCAATAGGTCATGCATTTCGTGAGAAGTTAAGCGTGGCTCGAGACCGCCACAGGGTGTAAGCAGAAGGAAGAGTTTGACTGAATGCCGTGTGGGAGACAGTGCAATACTTATGGTTAGTCATGAAAAGACGTTGTGCGTTGGAGAGAAAGGAGAAACAAGACCCAGTTATGATGGGTCGTTCGCTATCATTGAGCGTGTGGGAGAAGTGGCGTACAAGTTGGAGTTGTCTGACGGGCTCCGGGGAGTTCATTCGATCTTTCCTATGTCGAACTTGAGGAAGTGTCTGGCCGAAGGAACCATGGCAGTACAGTTGGAATACATTAGTGTTGATGAGAAGTTGAGGTAGGAAGAGGAGCCAATGGAAAACGTAGATGGTAAGGTACGAAGGACGAGGAACAAAGAAGTTCGTTTAGTGAAGGTCCAGTGGAAGTATCTTAAAGGGACGAGAGGCTACTTGGGAAGTGGAAGCGGTCATGAAGTCCGGGGACGGAATTCTTTTGAGGGGGGAGTGTTGTAGTAACCGTGTCTAAAATGAACGAGTTTCAAGCCTGGTGGTAGAAATTGTTAAAATGAAAGTTGAGGGGAGTATTTTGTAAATGAGGTCTAGGGTATAAATGGCACAAAACCCTAGGAGAGACATCCTCCTACTGATTTGTGTGTGTGGCTGGAGGCTATTGAAGAGAAAAGAGGATAGAAAGAAGTTTTGGATATTCTGGGCATTTGAGGAAGAGAGGCACCAATCTGTGAATTCAGAAGAGAAGGTGGTGTTGGATTTCGTTTCTGCTAGTAATTCGACCAGGTAATCATTCTTACAAACTCTCTGCTGATTCGGTTGTGTTTGATTGTTTATTTGGGAGTTTTTGTGAGGAAGGGCATTGTGGTCTTGAAAGAGAGATTTGGCCATCTATTGGTGTTTGGATAGCAAGAAGTTGATAAGAATTGGTCATGTAATGTTCATGTTACTTTTTATCGCTGTATCGTGTTAAATTGGGGGATTTTAGTGAGATTACAGCCTCTAAACTCGTCCAGCGCCGTCCGGAAAAGTCTCATCATATGAATGTTTCCGGGTAAGTGTCCGATAATCGGATGTGTGTGTCCGGATAGGATGTTGTCCGGATAGGATGAGTTGTCCGGATAGGGTGTTGTCCGGATAGGATGAGTTGTCCGGATAGGGTGTTGTCCGGATAGGATGTTGTCTGGAGAGTGAGTTGTCCGGATAGGGTGTTGTCCGGATAGGATGAGTTGTCCGGATAGGATGTTGTCCGGAGAGTGTGTTGTCAGGAAAAGGGTTTTTGTCCGGAGAGTGTGTATGTCCGGATAAGTGATGCAGTCGGCTTATGCGTTTTCATCATTTCGCTCAGGTAGGTCGTTTGGGAGTGCGGGTCAGAGTAGGAAAGGGACGTAAGCATATCAGGTGAGTTTTTCTAACCAAAGCTTGATGGTACTTGTTCATTTACTTGTACAGGTGTGTTTACTTAATGTATGTGCATATATATTACTTATGCATGATGTGAGCTATATGGGGGGTGTGTCCCATACGATATGGTGTGATACTTATGGGGGTGTGTCCCATATGTGATGGCATGACAATTATGGGGGGTGTGTCCCATATGTGATGGCATGATGATCATGGGGGGTGTGTCCCATATGTCATAGTATGATGCCTATGGGGGTGTGTCCCATATGTTAATTGCCAAACTTTACATTGATTTATGTTTCGCAAAGTTTTAAATGATAAATGTGGTGTGATTGTAACTGAGGGATCTCACTAGACCTTGTGGTCTAACCCTCGCATTTTCAAAACTGAAACCCTTTTCAGGTAAGCAGGTTAAGGGCAGTGCCTCTAGTGGTGAAGAGAAGGCGTGAGAGCGGGCATGGCTTGGCATTAGTGGACTTCCTTTACATTTTTGTTATTAGAAACTCTCAGTTGTAATTAGGGTTGTTCCGCGAACCCAAAGTTTTGAATTTTGATGGTGGGAACCTTGGGCCAAGTTTTGGCGATTTAATATTATATGTCTTGTTTTGGAATGGGTTGTTACACATGGTTGCCCCTAACGTCTGACATTGGACGGACGTTGGTCAGAGGGACCAAATTCGGACCAAATAGCAAACTGCAGTGGTTAAAGTGTAATTTTTAAACTGTAGGGACCAAATGTGTTATAAACACCAAACCACAGAGACCAAAAGTGTAGTTTACTCTACTATTTATTTAAAATATAATGATTATATTATATAATTAATAAATAAATATCACATCATTTAAATATAACATATTTAATAAAATGACAAACTTTTAATTAAGTAATAATTTGTTTACGTTTTGTCTACTAAAACTAATAATTGTTACTCTTAAATAATTAATTAATAATCTGATTTCTCTAAAATAATCCAAATTATTATATAAGGGATCTCCAACCCATTTTTTGTGACGTCCAAAGTGAAAACAAAATTTCATTCAACATTGAGAAATGAAGGGACACATGAGAAAAAATGACTGAACGAGAATAAACTTTTCATTCCCCATAATTTGGTTAGGAATGAAAATTAATGGGTTTGGAGGAATTGACCCATTATATTATATCAAACCAAACAACAGTTTTCATTATCATTCTCATTTCTCACCCCCTGAATATCCCCGACCAACACCCCTTCATGTTCTTAATATATTTTTATTGAATAATTTATTTTATATTAAAAGTGAAATTTAATAAAAACAAAAATATAAATTATTTTAGAATAAATTTGCAATTAGTTAATTAATATTACTTGGGAGTAAACAAATTATTAATTAATTGCTAGTTATTTTAGAGTAAACAAATTATTAATTAATTATTTTAAAGTAACAAATTTATTAGTTTTCGTTGACGACACATAAACAAATTATTACTTAATTAAAGTTTTGTCATTTTACTAAATATGTTATTTTTAAATCATGTGATATTTATTTATTAATTATATAATATAATTATTATATTTTAAATAAATAGTATAATAACAAAAAGGTAAATTGCAATTTTGGTCCCTGTGGTCTGTATTTGTAAAAGGACATATATGCTCTCATGTACAAGGCACATGGGGGGGCATTTAACAGCTGCAATTAACGGTTGTTAGTTTTAGGGACCAAAATCGAGCACTTTATTCATACCACAAGTTTATTCTTGCAATACAAAAAATTTGGGACCAAAAGTGAGAAAAACAACATACCACAGGGACCAAAATTGCAATTTACTAAAAAATATGTATTAACTTATGATTTTAAATAATCGTTACATATAATATGAAAAAAAATAATTAAATCATAATTAAAAAGGATAATAATAATTGATAATTAAAATATATTGATTAATATTAATAAACTACATAAAAATAATTTATATGATAACAATATCTCTAAATAATAAAAAATTAAATATTAAAAATTTAATAATTTTCAGTTAATATTAATTAAAAATAAATAATAAATAATAATATAAATTTAAAATTAAATTTATTTATAATAATAGGGGCAATATTGGAATATTAACAAAAAACTACTCAAAAGCTACTTCAAGTAGCGTTTCAAAATGCTAGCTTATAAGCTAGATTATTGTTATCCAAACATGTACCAAGGAAAAAAGCTAGCTTATAAGATTTTTTTTGCCAAACGATGCCTAAATCCCGTGTTTATGGAATTTTAGTGAAACCACGGGATTTCAAATCCACGCAATCCTTCACGCCAAACAAAAAATTGAAATGAAATTGAATTCCAAATCTCTCAAAATCCAATCCAATCGAAATCAAGTGGAACCTAAACCTATTCCATCATTAGTCTTTTTTTTGTCTTTCTTGTTAATATATTAGATTTTAATTAATAAAAATTATTAATATTTTTTCTTATTTATCTATAAATATTTTCTTTTATATTATAAATATATTTATGAGTAAACTACAAATTTCATCCTTGTGGTATACCAGTTTCTTTGAAAGTCGTCCATGTGCTTCAATAACTGCAATTATCGCCCATTGAGTTTGCAAATTGCTTTGAAAGTGGTCCCTCATCGTTAACTCCGTTAAAAAACTCAGCTAAGTGAAGGGTACTTTTGTCTTTTTACACTTTTTTGTCTTTTTCTGTTAAAATAAAATATATTTTATATATTTATATCATATATATACATATACATACGTGGGGGGTCATTCAAGAGAAAACTAATTAGATGTGAGAACTGTGAGAACCAGTTTCAGCCATTCATTTTATTTTATTTTATTATCTTTATTAATTTTCTTTTTTTTAACCATCTACCCCTATTTTTTTGGCTGAAACTGGTTCTCACAGTTCTCACAAATAAATTAGTTCTCATTTGATTACACACCTACATACGTGTATATATACATACATATATATATATATATAGAGGAAGGTTCAAGAGAAAATCTCAAATAAATGGAAAACTAAAAAACACTTTATTAACCGTTGGATTAGATGATCTGATGAATGTGATTAAATGGGCGGTTACAACAATATTAAATTAATTAAAAAAACCCACCCCCTTGTTTTTTATTCGAAAAAATACGAAAAATGAACAAAATTTGAACGAAATAAATTGCACCAAATAAACGATCATATTTTTCTCGTTAATTTGAGATCCATGTTGATATACTTTTTCCTCCGTAATTTTGTGGTTTTCCGGTTTTCTAGTTATTTAGGGTTTTCCCCTGAACCTGACCCTATATATATATATATATATATATATATATATATATATATATATATATATATATATATATATATATATCCACACCGGGGAACTCCATTAAACCGCCTCCGTCGGCCCTCCGATCAACTTCCGGCCTACTCCGGTCACCATCTTCGGCGATGGTCCGGCCACCTCCTCCACCTCCAACCTCTGCCCTCTGATGTTCCTTTTACTCATTCACACACACAACATAACTACACACATCATGATTTCTTTCTAAGTTTGTCACAGTGTCTTCGATCTTTTGCATTTCCCGTTGCAGGTCAGTCATTGCTCCTTCCCTCATCGTCGTTTATACACCACCGTGATCTCCATCGCCGGCCGAATAGAGACAATCCCATCCCACCACCGTGACCTCATGTCAGCGACGAACATGGACAAACAGGGACGAGAACGGGTTATTTATCGTAAGTAAATTGCTATATGTGGATTGATCGGCTTCCATACGTTTGATTTGGTCCCCGTGAGTTGTCTTTGTGATTTGGTCCTGTTACAATGGTCAGAGAGAGGAGAGGAGAGGGAAAGATCGTCGGATTTGGTCCCTGTATGTTTTATTGGTCGGCGATGGTGGGTCAACATGATGATGGGTTAACGACCAGAAACAACCCACCTTCTCACGTTCTGCTTCTGGTTATGGTGTGTATGGATAGGTTGCTGCCGGCGATGGTGAGTACAGGTTTGTGGGAAGGTACCTGTTGCAATTGATTTCATGTATTCACGATGATTTAAGGGAGATGGAGCGAGGGAAAGGAAGGAGGCGACAGGGGGAAGGGGGATACAAAAGCGGGGAAGAGCATGGAGTTGGTCGCCGGAGATGGCGACCTGATCGCCGTGGATGGCAACCCAGTTGCCGGATGTGGGTTTAAATTAGAGTAAATTACATTTTGGTCCCTCTGATTTGAGTTGGAGTAAATTTTAATTTGGTCCCTCTTATTTTAATAAAATTGTACAACTTGTCCTTGTAAAAGAAAAAGACGAAAATACTCCTTCATTTAACTGAGCTTTTTAACGGAGTTAACGACGAATGACCACTTTCAAAGAGATTTGCAAACTCAAGGGACAAAAATTGTAGTTATTGAAGCACAATGACAACTTTCAAAGAAACGGGTATACCACAGGGACGAAATTTGTAGTTTACTCTATATTTATAGATATTCCTTTATATTATTTGTATTATTAAATTTATTTTAGAGTAAAGTTCACTTTTGGTCCTTAAAGTATGTCAATTTCAACGGATTTCGTCCTTAAAGTTCATTTTTTTTAAAAAGAACCTGACCTATCATACTTTCTCTCGTTTTTGGTCCAAAGGACTCACCCCGTTTAAATGTTGCCGTTAGTACCCACACACGTGCATCTCACGTGAGGGTATTTTTGTCAATTCACATTTGACATCGTTTCCCTCCATATATGGATATGTCTGAAACAAACACTCAAGTGTTTTTCTCAATCCTCTCACCTTCAAAACCTTCCAAACCCATACGAACCCAGAGTACTAACGGTGCATTGATTCTTGAATCTTCGTTCCATTTATTCTTGAATCTTCGTTCCATGGCTACTGCAATGTGGACGATTAGAGCACGATTTGAAGACTTGGTTCCATTAGAAATATACGGTGCGTATTACACAGACCAACAATGGTTTGATTTTTGATTTGTAAGTTTTATTTCACCCCACAATGGTTGATCTTTTCTTTTTAATCTTTTGTTTTAATGTGTCACAGCTGATTACCCAGAATACTTTTCGTTCAAGGTTCATCATGGAGGGGTTTTCACTAGGAATAGTCCAGGGAGACAATACTTGAATGGCAAAGAAACATTCATCGACTTGGTAGACCCTGATGAGTTGTCAATACATCAAGTGAATGATATGATGCAACAACTAGGTTACCCAGGTACTCACATGATGTTTTACCATTTTCTCATACCAGGCAGTGACCTAGACTTTGGGTTACATGCCTTTGGTAGTGATCAAGATGTCACTGAGATGCTTAAATATGTTCCACAATGTCAAATTCTCAGTGTATATGTTGAACATGGGATAACCAACTTGAAAACCTATTTTTTTCCCCTGGAGGTAACAAAGTTGTCATTGAGGAACTACCTGATCAACATTCACCACCTAACAATAAAAAAGTTGTCATTGAGGAACCTAAATGTAGGAAAAGACTGTGTTTAGAATGGCATGATAAACAAGATGGGGATAGGGTTGATAAAGGAAATTTTGGGGTAAATGAAAGAAATCATGTTGTAAATAATGAAAATATTTGCATGGCAACTGGATTTGATGGGGATAAGGTTTGTTCATGTAGAAGATGGGAGATCAGTGGCATTCCCTGCAAACATGCTGTAGCTGCAATCTGGTATAGTTCTGTGAATGGAGGTGGTGTTGATTTACCAGAATCTTGGGTGCACAAGTTCTATAAGGTTGATACTTGGAAGAAGATGTATGAATTCAAGATTAAGCCACTGAATGGAAGGGCAATGTGGCCAAAATCAGCTTGTCCTATTAAGATTCTTCCACCAATGCATCATAAGCAAACTGGAAGACCCAAGAAGAGCAGAAAGAAGAGTGCTGATGAACTCAGTCAACCATTGGTGAAAGGTTTTAAGTTACAAAAGATAGGGAAAACAGTTAGTTGCCGTAGATGCAAGCAGGTTGGACACAATGCTAGGACATGCAAGAGACAGGGATAGGGAAGACAAGTGTGTGTTATGGGTTTTAAACTGATCATTTTGGTTGACAATCTTTTGTGTTCAAATATGTAATGCTTTTGGTAACTTGTAAGTTAATTATGTATATAATCCTTTGGTTGAATGTATATAATCCTTTGGTTGAATGTATATAATCATTTTGGTTCAATGTATATAATCCTTTGGTTGACAATATATATTCTTTTTGGTTCAATGTATATAATCATTTTGGTTGAATGTATATAATCCTTTTCACACGTACTAACCTTGACAAGCAGTACTAACCTTGCTTCAGCAGTACTAACCTTGACAAGCAGTACTAACCTTGCTTCAGCAGTACTAACCATGACAAGCAGTACTAACCTTGCTTCAGCAGTACTAACCATGACAAGCAGTACTAACTGTTTTCGTTATGCATCAGCAGTACTAACCATGACAAGCAGTACTAACTGTTTTCGTTATGCATCAGCAGTACTAACCAAGTTCCAGCAGCATTAACTTTGTCTTGCAGTATTAAGTTTGTTCCAGCAGCATTAACCGGCAGTAGTAATGTTGCTCTGGCAGTACTATCCATACTTAGCAAATCTTCAGTTCCCAACAGAAGTAATCAGCATATTGATCAGAAGTTTAAATTGGTTCAAGCAACACATCAATTGATCATAAGTAATCCACATTCATCACTAACCAAAAACATTACACTGACCATAACATGAACAACTAACAAATTGTTGCACCTAACATTAACCTAACTAAAACCTATCATTAACCTAACTAAAACATTGTGCAGAGCACCTTACTGAACATCTAATTCACCTTAACTCAAAAACCCATAAATGAAGTACATTACAATGGACACCAAAGTAATAACCAAAATCTTCTTCACCCTCTGAGCTTCTTGAACAACTACTGCAGAAGCTTCCTCAGCCATCCTTTTAGATCTCAATAAACCAAAAATTACTTCACTGCAACGACCACACACAGGTCCATCTAACCAACAAATAAAGCCACAACTTTTTTCCTGTTGTAGGCAAATGAAGATTAGGTAAAAAAACAAAAAATTTAAACTGAACATTACCAACTTACCTCTCTTGAACAACAATAAAATCGACGCCCTGGATTTGAAGTGGTCCAAGAGGTTCTGATTGTTGACTGAAATCCACATCTGCATATCACCATTGATGCGTGATCAAATGTTGAAGAAGAAGGTATCAGGGTTCGGGGGTGGGGAGTGCGAGAAAGAGAGAGAAGGTAAAGATAGAGAGAGAGGGGTTGAACCGTTGAAGAAGGATCTTGGTTTTAAATAAATGTGAATTGACAAAAATACCCTCACGTGAGATGCACGTGTGTGGGTACTAACGGCAACATTTAAACGGTGTGAGTCCTTTGGACCAAAAGCGAGAGAAAGTATGATAGGTCAGGGTCTTTTTAAAAAAAATGAACTTTAAGGACGAAATCCGTTGAAATTGACATACTTTAAGGACCAAAAGTGAACTTTACTCTTTATTTTATAACATTCCAGTTTCCATCACATATTTTTGTTAACACTAAAAACACAAAAATAAGGTGTTTTCATCTCAAACCCAACACTAGAACACTAAAAAATGGAGGTCAACAAAGTATGCCTCTATATTTGGTGGTAAATAAATTGTCTCGAAAATTAAATATTAATATTTTATTCAATTTTTATAATTATAATTATATATATATATATACATACATATATATTAATAGTTTAATATATTAAGTAATATTTTGTATTAAGTTTATAGTTTAGTTATTTGTTTTGCAAATTGTAAATTATATTTAAAAAATTAATTTGTTTCACTAAAAATGAAAATGGGTCAAAAAATAAGATATGAATAATTTTACTATAGTGTTGGTCAAAGAAACTTAAACATAATGTTTGTATAATCATAAAACATTTAATAAAATGAAATTTTATTAGCAAAAAAAACATAATATTGGCTATAGTTTTATTGATTATAAAAATTGAGTATATACTATACTTATTAGGCCATCCGTACCCCATGCGGGCTCGGTGACGAGCTTGGCATGCGGGTTCCCCGGGTACCGCGGCAACCGGGTACGCCGGGGGCGGGTTCCAGCGGGTTCGGGGTGCGGGTTCGGCGATCGGGTTCCCCACCCCGCTCATACCCAAAGCCTTTCTCAATTTTTTTTTTAATTCCAACGGTACAATTCAAACGGCTCTTTGCAAAAAAAAATTCAATTTAAACACTGTAAATCAACCTCAAATCTCATCCATTTTTCACACCAATTCTCTCAATCCTCTAAATTCTCTCATCATGAATTCAAACACCCCACCCACACCCCGTCGTAACCGATCGACGAGGTCGGATTCACCGCAAGAAACCCCGAACGTTGGTTTCCAACATTTTCAACAAAGTCCTTATATTCCGCAATTTGCTCCGAACGTTGGTTTCCAACAATTTCAACAAAGTCCTATTCATCCATTTTCTCGTGAAGGCTTGATCCTACAAGGTTTTGCGCCCGCAAATTTCCAACTTCCTCCACCCGCTTTCAACACCGGAATCGATCTTGAAGAGATTATTCTGGAAACACCACAAACGATCTCCACACAACAATCATCCCCGGATCGACAACCAAGCCCAACACCAAACTCGTCACCAACGCAAAACCAAAAAAAGAAATTTTTTGAAAAAAGAGCCGCCCGACAACCGTGGACTAAAGCGGAGGAAGTGGCTTTAGCGTCGGTGTGGATCGAAGTTTCGGAGGACCCCCTTGTCGGTAACGCACAAAACAGAGGTACTATTATTATTATTATTATTATTATTATTATTATTATTATTATTATTATTATTATTATTATTATTATTATTATTATTATTATCATAATTATAATAATTATTATTATTATTATATAAATATAGATAGCTTCTGGGGTCGCATCGAGAAGGTGTTTTATAAGTTGATGTGTCGTGAAAAATATAGAACACATCATCAACTAAGCACCAAATATAAAGATTTAAACAAAAAGATACAACAATTCGCCGGCATCTACAACAACTTGTATAATAGTAGATCAAGCGGATCGAGTGAAGCCGATAATTTTTAATTTTATTTTTATTTTGTAATTTTATTTTTATTTTTATGAATGTTATGATTTTTTATTAAAAAATTAGATGAGGTGGCATGTGGGTTCAAGAGGTTCAAAAGGCTGGGGTACGGGATTTGTGGGTTCAAAAAGGTTCAAGAGGGTTCAAAGTGGAAAGCTGATGTGGCGTTGATGTGACGCAGAGGGTAAGAGGGTTGTGAACCCTGGGCTACGGATGACCTTATGTTTTAATAAAATAGTATAATAATAAATACATATTCTCTCTATCCCAAAATCAATGTCTACGTTACTATTTTTGTTTGTTCTAAAATAAATGTCTATTTTCAAAAGTAAAATATCTACTTTTTCATTCTTCCCTTGATTGTGTGACAGAGAATTTCTCTTTATATAATAAAGGGTAAAATTTTACTTTGGTTAATTAAAAAGTGTAATAATTATATAATTCTAAACATGTGTCTTTTTTTATTCTGGACATTTATTTTGGTACGGAAGGAGTATATTACTTTTTTAGTGTTGACCCAACATTTTTTGAGTTTATAAGACAAATTTTCAAATAATGGGTTTTTAATTAAATTCATGACCTTCTTGCCTATATAAGAAAAAATGGGTTTATTCTCATGAGAATGTTATGAATTTAATTAAAATCTCATTTAAGGTTATGCCTAAAAAAATTTATAGCTATTCCAACGCTTTATTTTAAAAACGTCCTAAAACGTCTAAAAGCGTCATACAAACTTATTGTAATAATTTTACATATGTTGTTTTTTGTTTTAGTCATATAAATTTAAGCCCTACGTTTTAGACGTCATATAAAATCAATTTTATTGTAGTGTGAAAGAAAGAAACTTTACAAATGGAATGTTATACAAATGACTTTGCTTTTTCTTTTAGATTATTTTCAGAGATTTCAAATCTTCCAATATTCTTCTAGACGATCAATGGAATGCCAAGCTCTCAGATTTTGGATTGGCTCGAAGAGGTCCAGAGGAAGGACTCACCCTGTCACCCATGTCTCGACTGTGGTACATTACTTTGTTTTGGATTTCGGTTTTTACAACCGCCTTCATGACAACAAAGTAGAAATAAAATAAGACAAAATTTGAGAGAAGGACTTTGATAAACAAAATAAGAAATTTTCAATGTTCAAAAACCAGAATAAAATTAGATTGATTCTTAATAATTAGAGATGTGAAAATTACAAACTATTGATTTCAAGCACCCTTTTTATCAAACATAAATAATATAGAAAATGAAAAGAACATGTAAAACATTTGAAATCGGATTCGGAGCCCCAAATGAAGGATCGAAAATGTATGGTCATTGCGAGCATATCTTGAGCTTCTTGACAACCCCATCATCCATGGCCTGACTTAGTTAATGGCTATAGGTAGCGCGGTCAGAGCTGAGTTTGAGTATTGTTAGAGCCATTTTTGTTATTTTTAGCTTTCAATTTCTTCATATTTATTATGTTTTTAAAAATTTGCAATAGTAGGAGTTGAACTTGAGACCTCCAGTTTGAAAAGCAAATGACTAACCACCAAACCAAACCAATATTGATTTTATGAAATGTATCTCTATATTTGTTTTTTATAATCAAATGGTGTCACCGTTTGAAAAAATTTATGGGTCCGCCCCTGCCATTAACTCCTAACAAATTGACAGTTATGGCCTTTTTAAGTTGGAGTACTTCTTTTAAGCCCTTTATTCTTTATCGTGTTGCTCCATAAATGAGTCCATCAAGTCTTGTATCTCCTCAACATCACTTGATGACCTCTGGCTAATGGTGTGTGAAATGTGATGAAAGAAGATGTTTTTTTAATCATTTTATGGACATTCAATATCGTTCTAGCTACAACTTCAGTTTCCTCGTCAAATTTCTAAATTTTATGTGGTATGTCGTCGGAACCATGGGATACATGGCACCCGAATACGAACAAGTAGGGCATCTCACGTCCAAGAGTGATGTATGGAGCTACGGAGTATTCTTGTATGAACTTATTACAGGTAGGCGCCCAATGGATAGCAGTCGACCCAAGAATGAGCAGAAACTTCTAGAATGGGTGAAACCCTACCAAGACTCTGAAAAGTTCCAGCAAATCATTGATCCAAGACTAGAAGGTAAGTACTTACTCAAACCGGCACAAAAACTGTCCTTAATAGCCAACAAGTGTCTGTGTAGAGATCCCAAGTCCAGGCCAAAGATGAGTGAGGTCTTAGAAATGGTTAATCGACTCATCACTGGGGCTCCATCAAAAGCATCGCCTCTCAATAGTCTCGTGTCAGTGGTTGCCATCGAGCCGGAGATGGTTTTCGCCCACGTTAAAGGAACTTCTGAGAACATTAAAAGGGAAGGCCAAATAGGGTCTATTGCTTGTTTTTCTGCTATATGTTGCAAGGGTCGTTCCTAATATTTTAGAGACGATCCACAAAAAACTAAATATGACCCTTATTTTTGTTTTTTAGAGTGAATTACACCGATGGTCCTGTGGTTTACTCAAAATTTGGATTTGTTCCCTACACTATCTATGGTGGTGATCCATAACTTTTTAATTTACTTTCACTCATGGTCCTCCTGTGTTTAATTTACTGTCACTCATGGTTCTCCTATATTTAACATAGAAATATCATAAGTGAAAGTAAATCAAAAAATTAAGAACTACCATTGTAGATAATGTACTTTAGGGATTAGATCCAAATTTTGGACAAACCACATGAACCACCAATGTAATTTACTCTTTTTTCTATTATACTATCTATTAATTTTTTTTAATTATATTTTATTATCTTTTGTAATATGTTGATAATGGTTTCACTTCGATTTTGAACAAATTACTCTCTTTTATTCTTTTTTGAATTGTGAATGGCAACAAAAATCTTAGCCATTAATAAACTTTAGCACGTGATTAATTATGAGTACTACAGAATAGGAATTTTCTTTTATTGTGATTTTTGTAAATACAACTTATTTTAATGGAAATGTTTAGAATATGGTTGATTTTTATGACACACTAAAACTAGACGTGTTCGTTGTATTAGTTATTAAACATAAATACGGATAAATTACATTAAGGAATTAACAATATAAGAGCATCTCCAACAGATTCTTTAAAATTTCTTCAAAATGGAGAAACCTAAGTCAAAATCCCCCATAAAAATTACGTCCATCTTCAACACCCCATTTTGAAGATACAAACATTGATTATAATACTAAAATATTACAATCATCAATTAAAATATTATTTCTCTCTCTAAATATTTATTTTCAAAAAATTTTATTGGTGCTCTCATCTATTAATCATTTTTGATATTATCTTCATACTTGAAGAAAAACTTCTTTATCTCTCCTATTTTCTCAATTTTGAAGATAGTTTTGAAGAAACTGTTGAAATAAAATTATAAATCAAAATCCTCATATCCTTCATTTTCTCCAAAATGAAGAAGATGTTAGAGATGCTCTAACCAACTCTTTTAGGTATTTACAAAAACATATTTTCACCAAATTGGTTAAATATTTTAACAAAAGTACACTCTATTTTTTTTAAATACCTTCAGAAAATGATTATTTGTTTAATTTATTTTGGTCATATTAAGGCATTGTTTGGCAAAAAAAATCTAGCTTTTTTTTGGTGTACATGTTTGGATGACTATAAACTAGTTTTTTGAAACGCTAGGAGTAGCGTTTTAGTAGCTTTTTGTGAATATTCCAATTATGCTCTCATTAATATTAATTATTAATTATTAACTATTTTTTTAATATGTCATTTTTGGTCATTTAAATGATTATAAGCTACTTTTGCCAAACGTGACTTTTTCATCAGCTAGTTTATCAGCTACCAACTAGCTTATCGGTCAACAACTAGCTTATCAGATACCAGCTAGCTTATAAATCATAAGCTAGCTTATCAGCTAGTTTGCCAAACATAGTCTAAGTGATTCTCCCCTAAATTTATCATATTTAACAAAAATACCAGATTCTGAGAGAGAAATTATTTAAAAATGGTTTTCATTTTTTATATGGATCAAGTCCCTCATATTAAAAACTGTTTAAAATCTCTGTTAACTTAAAAGTATTTTTACGTTTTCGCTGGATTATAAAATTAGTAATTGTTTCAAGCACCTGTTTTGCCACTTTTTAAAAATCAATAATAATAATAAGAAGAAGAAGAAGAAGAAATCGGCCAAGTGAAGAAATCGTAGGACTCAACGCAAATATGGTGAAGAAATCGATTTGAGGAGGAAGTCAAATCGAAATTTGGTGAAGAAATAGAACCTACCGTTTTCTCCAGTGAATCGTTCGATTGAAGAAAGCATCCGAAAATCAATTGTTATTATAAAAGCGGGTTTACGATACTGTATTTTTCAAAAATTGAGTTTGTATTGTTGTTTTTGTTCTTCAACCTTGATTGTGTTTTTTTATTTGTTATTTTTTTTGGTTTAAATCCTTGTTTTTATTTAATTTTTGGAAGTGAAAGGTCAAAAGGAGAAGTTGGCAAAAACATGCATTGGTTTAGGAATTTGAAAGCATACATGGTTTAGGAATCCTGGGTTTGATTTTTTGAGTTTTTAATATTGGCAAAACAGGTCCTTAACAAAATGGTGAAACATGAAAATGTCTTTAAGTTAACGGAGATCCTAAACGATTGTTAACACGAGGGACCTAATCCATAACAAAAATGAAACCACAATGATCATCTAATTATTTCATTTAAGGGACCCAATCCAAAATTTTACCAAACCACAGGGATGAAATTTGTAATTTACTCAAAATATAATAACATTTAATTTTAATCAATAAAAACTTTTGATTTAATAACATGAAAAAGACAAAACACATTGCTTTAATAATTATAAATGGGAAGAATTTTGGGTTTTTTATTTTCTTTTTATAAGAGTAAATTACGTTTTTAGTCCCTGTGGTTTGCTGAAATTTTTTATTTTCGTTCTTATGGTTTTGAAATTGTGATTTTCATCCTTATAGTTTATAATTCATTACTTTTTTCGTCCTTATGATTTAAACTTAATTGCTTTTTTCATCCTTATGGTTTACAATTCATTTCTATTTTAGTCCTTCATACTTAAACCTAGTGTTTTGGTCTTAGAGACGAAAATAGAAATAAATTGCAAACTATAGGGACTAAAACCAAAATTTTAAAACCACAAGGATGAAATCCACAACTTTTAACAAACCACAAGGATGAAAAACGTAATTTACGCTGACGAAATTTGTAATTTACTCAAAATATAATAACATTTAATTTTAATCAATAAAAAATTTTGATTTAATAACATGAAAAAGACAAAACACATTGCTTTAATAATTATAAGAGTAAATTACTGTTTTGGTCCCTAAGGTATGTCAAAAATTACGAAACTGGTCCTTTAACTTCAAAATTACCGTTTTGGTACCTCAGATATGCACTTTGTTACGAAGTTGGATCCTCGAGCTGACGGCCGTCTATTTCCTCCGTTAAGCTTGAGGGTAAAATGGTCTTTTCATATTTTTGTTTCTTTTAACAATTTTTAATTTACTTTTTGTTTGAATGTTCATCTTCTCCATGAAGATTATGGTAACACCATCAAGAGCACCATACCAAGAATAAACCACAAAAGATCAAATCCATAGTTTTACTAAATCAAACCTAAATTTAAATACCCTAAATTTAAAAAACTAAATCAAACCTAGATTTATTAACCTAAATTAATATCAGGTTGTTTTTTACATTAAATCAATATCATACTTGGAAGCCTAAACAAGTTAGTATTAAAAGCAAATGAGACTATGAGAGATTAGAGATAGAGATCGAGAGAACAGAGAGAGAGAGTGAACAAATCTTGTTCGAGAGAGAGAGAGAGAGAACATATCCGGAGAAGAGATAGAGATCGAAACCCATATCTGAAAATCCATCTGATCATCTTCCTTAACAAGCCCCAGGTCTGAAAATCCTTCTGATGAAAATCGAAACCCACAACTTTGGTCCAGTCTCGTGACCGCTCGCCTCCCCCACACCAGCAGATCGATCGACGGATCTATAGTTCGTCCCTTGTGGTCGAAGGTACAAAAAGAAGGTAAAAATGGCAGATCTGAGGGGAGAGAACACGACGGAGTGGATGGGGAACACGCCAGAGAAGATGAACTCACCGGAGAAAGTCGTCGGCCAATCTGCTTTAGTTTTCCGATATGAATCTGGGCCGATTTGTTGATCCCTCCTCTCGATCTCTGTCTTTATCACTTCTCTCTCTCTCTCTCTCTCATCTGCTTCTTTTGGATTATAGATGGAGAAAACAGATATGGAATAAGAATTGTTTAGACTTTTAGGGATTGATATTGATTTTGGTAATCTAAATTTAGATTTGATTTAGGTTTTTAAAATCTGGGTTTAATTTAGGATATTAAATATGAGTTTGATTTAAGTTTTTATGATTTTAATATGAGTTTGATAGCCATTTAAATGTTTAAATCTGAGTTATTCTTGGTGTTCTTATTCTTGGTATGGTGTTCATCATGATCTTCTTGGAGAAGATGAACATTCAAGAAAAGAAAATAAAAAATAAAAGAAAAAAGGGTATAATTGATTAAAAAAAAGTTAAAAGAAACAAAAATATATAAAAAGACCATTTTACCCTCGAGCTTAACGGAGGAAATAGACGGCCGTCAGCTCGAGGGACCAATTTCGTAACAAAGTGCATACCTGAGGTACCAAAACGGTAATTTTTGAAGTTAAAGGACCAGTTTCATAATTTTTGACATACCTTAGGGACCAAAACAGTAATTTATTCTAATTATAAATGGGAAGAATTTTGGGTCTTATATTTTCTTTTTATAATTATAATCTTCCGTCGACGTCTTTTTCCTGAGAATTCGCTTTAACGCGCTTGATTTCCACCAAAAGATCAGGTGTTGGCAGCTATGGGGTTTTTGAGATGAATAATTGAATCTGAAGGAACAAATGGTGTTTCATTGCCGATGTTTCTCCTTCGAAGAATTTGAATACGAAACTCGAGCAAGATCAACTTCCACTCAAACCTTTTACACCGCTTCTTCGGATTTCAATCCGGTCGAACCCGATTCTCAAGAAAACGCTTCTGTGTTCTCAAATTTAGCCCCCAAAACAAGCAATCTTAGGGTTTTCAGGTTGGCTGAGCTGAAGGCAGCCACTAATAACTTTTGCAAGGATTCTGAAATTGGAAAGGGTGGAGTTGGGATCGTATATAAGGGCGTGATCAAGAGTTTGGTGCATCCTTTTGATGAGATTCAGGTAGCTGTCAAGTACGCCAATGGAGAATTGCAGGCAAGTTCAGTTGTTTTGGGGTCTTACACTAATAGCTAAGTTTGGTGTAAATGATACTATTGACATAGGTCTTTATTTTCTACACTAAATTTGGTGTAATGAACATATTACACTTTATTTGGTGTAGCACTATTCATTCATGCTATTTTTTACACTACTTTTTACATCACTTTTAAAAACTAATGTTACCATTGGAAAATTACTATTAACACTAAAATTTTACACTATTTTTTAAATTTGGTGTAAAATATAGTGTGACCCATTGGAGATGTTCTTAACTTTCCTCTTTCAAAAATCAAATTGATTGCGTATCCGCTTGTATATAGAATTAAACGCGAAATAAACCGACATATAGTTGATACAAAATTAGGTCAAACCATATTTATTTGTGTTCGAGTTGGGTTAATGTCATTTGAAGCCAACCCAACACAATAACTATACATCTCCAACAGCTTCTCTAAAACAGAGAAAATGAAGATTATGTTCTCTATTTGTACAGAAAATGTATAGAAAACAAGAAAAAACTAATTCTTTGAAACTTGATGGGAGACATAAAATTTATTATTTTATTGATTTCGACTATAAGATTAAACTATCCTCATTTTATATTAACTTTTTTTTTAAAAAGTGCATTAGATGATAAAGTTATATAATGTTTTTAATAATATAATTATTGTTGAAGTCTCTAAAACAGAGAATCTGTTGGAGTGAATTCTAAATTTATTTAGAAATTTTGCCTTTTAGGTTCTCTATTTTAAATAAATTATAAAGAACCTGTTCGAGATGTTCTAACCAGATACCTTTATGTAATATGAATTTAATATATGTGTATTAGACGTTAGACCAACTCGTAATTAGCTATATTCAAAATATATATTATAACTAGGTAACACCACCGCGCCTTGCCCGGTGAATACAAATATTATTACCAAGATTAATATACTTTACTAAAAATATATTGACTTATAACCAGTTGTTATCTTACTAAAAGAAAGTATATAAACATTGGTATTTTACTAAGAAAATAAAACAATTTAAAAGTTTTGATTTATAATCATTGTTAGCTTACTAAGAAAAATAAAAAATTAAATAAATAAAAAATATAATCTATTAAATAAGTTCTGATTTATAAGTATTGTTAGCTTATCCAAAAAATGTAAATAAATAAAAAGATACTATATTAAAAAAATTGATTTATAAGCATTTTAAGCATATTAAAAGAAAAAAATATACTCTATTAAAATAAGTATTTGATTTATAATGATTGTTATCTATCGTATTAAAATAAGTTCTTATAATATTTAATTCAAGTAGCTTACGAAGTAAAAATAAATCAATAAACTCAATAATTATAATAAAATAACCATTGTTATAAATCAATAATTATATTTATTAAAAAAATTATCGATTTATAAGCAGTTGTTATCTTACTAATATATATATATATATATAAACATTTTTTCCCTTAGTAAACTAACAATACTTAAGTCAGTACTTATTTTAATAAACTATATTGGTATAGATCTTACCAAGAAAATAAAACATTTTAAAAGTTTTGATTTATAATCATTGATAACTTATTAAGTAAAACAAAAAATTAAATAAATAAAAAATATACTCTATTAAATAAGTTTTGATTTATAAGTATTGTTAGCTTATCCAAAAAAAAGTAAATAAATGAAAACATATCATATTAAAAACATTTTTGATTTATAAGCATTGTTAGCCTATTAAAAGAAAAAAAAATAAGTTCATATATTATAAGCATTGTTAGCATACTAAAAGAAAAAAAAAGTTCATATAACCTATTAAACATAAGTAATTGATTTATAAACATTGTTATCCATCTTAATAAAATAAATTCATATAATATTTAAATCATGTAAGCTTACGAAATAAATTAAATCAATAAACACAATTATTATAGTAGAATAACCATTGTTATAAAATAATTATTATAATTTTAAATTTTTTGTGAATTTGGGTTTTATTAAAATTTGGTTTAGTTAAATAAACAAATAAAATTGAGTTAAAATCAATAAAAATAAATAAATATAGAAAATGAAAGTTTAGACACATTTAATGCTATATTTTTATTAAAAAAAATTCAAAACTCTCAAAAAATTCTATGGCCTCAATGGAGACTTCTCCTTAACTTTCTCTACCACATTCTCGTGTATATATATATATATATATATATATATATATATATATATATTGATGATTGTTAACCTACTAAAAGAAAAAAAAGTAAGTTCATATAACCTATTAAAAATAAGTAATTGATTTATAAACATTGTTATCCATCTTAATAAAATAAATTCAAATAATATTTAAATCATGTAAGCTTACGAAATAAGTTAAATCAATAAACACAATTATTATAGTAGAATAACCATTGTTATAAAATAATAATTAAAATTTTAAAATTTTTGTGAATGTGGGTTTTATTAAAATTTGGTTTAGTTAAATAAACAAATAAAATTGAGTTAAAATCAATAAAAATAAATAAATATAGAAAATGAAAGGTTAGACACATTTAATGCTACATTTTTATCAAAAAAAAATTCAAAACTCTCAAAAAATTCTATGGCCTCAATGGAGGCTTCTCCTTAACTTTCTCTACCACATTCTCCTATATATATATATATATATACTAGGTGTGACACCGCGCGTTGCGCGGTAACGAAATCTTATGATCAAAATTACATATATAAGTTGGTTATGGTGTGAAATTATAATTCATTCAGTTGTATATTTTATCCGATTTTAAAGTCTATGACATTAGATGTGAGAGCATTGTATGAAGTATAAAAACACGAAAAAAAGTAGCAATAAATATTGTGATTCGTTTCAAAAACATGAAAAAGATGAGTATTTTAGATAAAACTCAATATGTAAAGTTGAGTCCAACATGATAGGTGTGTCTACTCATCGCAGGTATAACTCTAAACTCTAACCAAATTAGCACGTGCATAATAGTGATTCTTCAGCTTATTCTCCATACATAAAACTACTATGTAAGAAATGTTGTTTTACCAAAGGTAATTTCTTAACCGAAAAATAACATGGCAACTATTAGTGTGTTAAGAACTTTAATAAATAGTTCTTTCCATTTTTTTTATTATAATTGCAGTTGTATAAGAAAAGTGGTACTTATTAAATAAATTAATATTTGTGATTATTTGTGAAGAATTTGATACTGATTTTCAAGCTATCGTTCTCCTTTCATACACACAACTACATTTCTAATATTTCTTTTTCTTATCAACGTGGGATAACCCACGCTTAATTACAATATTGATTTGAGGATAATAAGTTTCCATTATGTCATGTTAATACCTTATAGCCTTCATTTATATATTCGTGTTGGACGGCAACAAAAAATTATTGTTAGAAAATCCGTATTAAGTTAAGATAAAATGCAATTTGATAAATGACAACTAATTAGATGTAGTATAAGACAATAAATTTAATGGGTTGTTTAGATGTAAATTATATATTTTCATTGATATTGTTTCTTGTAACAAATAGAATGTCATACACTTCTTTTTGTTGCAAAATATTGATTTGAGATTAAAGTTAAAACTTGTACGAAGATGGTTAGTTTCAATCATATGTGGAATATTAACTGTTACTATGAGTGTACACAAAATTAGTTTTCCATTTTAGCTAATAATGTTTGTTTTACAACTTAATTATTAACAGATTATGAAGAGGTTTACACATAATAATTACAACTGTTGTCAAGAAACAAAAAGTAAAACTTGAATAACTACAACGATATTAGTAAACAAAGTTATGCAAAATAAAAAGGTACATAAAAAATAATACACATACAACATAAATAACTTTCGAAAAATGAGGGATGAAAAATCATAATGAATAAAATATAATAATAAGGAAGAAATTTTGAAAAAAACATTCATCAATAACAACTCACACAAATCATAAATATTATGTATTATTTGTTACCTGAAAAAGTTTATGCTTATATAACATTCAGTATGAACAATAAAAAAAACTATTTAGAGACACATAAATACAACATATCACACAGAACAATAGACATAACAATACTTAACAAATATAATAACATGAAATAAAAACATTTATCAACAATATATAACCGAGACAAATCATAAAATAAAATATAACAACTCTTACATGGATTTATAGAAGAAGAATAACGGTTTCACGATAAAAATTCTACAAAAAAAAAACACAACGCATCAATAACATCAAATAGCTCACATAAAAACATAAAATAAACCATAAAATGTAGCTTCCATCTTGATGAGACATTCGGTTGTGTAGTTTGCAATATGATGGAGAATTCGGTAAAATAAAAGAAAAAATCTTTCTATCTTCATTAGGCATTTGATTGTATAGTTTTCAATATGATGGAAGATTCAGTGAAACAAAAGAAAAAAAATGTTAAATGAGATATAATATATAGACGGGATAAAACGGAATAGAAAACCGAAAAGTCTAGGACATTTATGAGTTAATAAAAGACAACTAATATAACCATCAAAATAAGTTAACAAATCTAAAAATTTCAGAAAAAATGAATTATGAAATAACTCTTCCACAAAATGTCATCTAAGAAACTTCATATTTTATGTTTAGATATATGTGAACTAATAATGCGAGTTTCTCAATTAAATACGTCTTTGTTTCGAAATTTTGTTATCATTTTGAAGAGAATAATGAAATACACATTTTTTATTCACGGGTAGAAAAATCGTTAACTTAACTAACATTTTAACGTCTTTAACTTAATCATATTTATAAAGAATCATCTTGTAACAATGTGTCACATAATTTATTGTAGGTTTTTTCTTAATTAGATGATGGAAATATGAAAAGACTATCTCTAGGAAGTTGTGTAGCTTGAAAGTTAAAGCTAATTAAAATGGAAATGAAATTACCAAAAAAACCTTTTTATAATGAAATACATGTTTTTCATTTAAGGGTAGTATAGTCTTTAACTTATTCAATATTTAAAAAATTCAAAACAATGAGAAAATTTCTTTTGTCAAATCCTACTCTAACAATGTGCCACATCATTGTTAGTAGATTTTCCTTTAATATATATATATAGATTGATGATTGTTAGCCTATTAAAAGAAAAAAAAAGAATAAGTTCATATATTATAAGCATTGTTAGCTTACTAAAAGAAAAAAAATAAGTTCATATAACCTATTAAAAATAAATAATTGATTTATAAACATTGTTATCCATCTTAATAAAATAAATTCATATAATATTTAAATCATGTAAGCTTACGAAATAAATTAAATCAATAAACACAATTATTATAGTAGAATAACCATTGTTATAAAATAATAATTTTAATTTTAATTTTTTTGTGATTGTGGGTTTTATTAAAATTTGGTTTAGTTAAATAAACAAATAAAATTGAGTTAAAATCAATAAAAATAAATAAATATAGAAAATAAAAGGTTAGACACATTTAATGCTACATTTTTATTAAAAAAATTCAAAACTCTCAAAAAATTATATGGCCTCAATGGAGCTTCTCCTTAACTTTCTCTACCACATTCTCCTTTATATATATATTGATTTCAACCATATATTTACTTTTTTATTTGCACGAACCTTCGACTTTCTTTCTTTTTAGTCTGTTAGCCCTTTTTATGTTCTCATTTTGATTTTACTTCGTTTAAAAAGAAACGTATAACTAGATTCAGGGGCGGATGTATATTGTTAAGGTGGGGGAAAAGCCCACACTAGAATGTTAAAATATTGTAGGTAAAATATTGTTTTTTTAGAGTAAACTCTACTTTTGGTCCTTAAGGTATACCGATTTTTTTGAAACATGGACCTATGGTTTTATAATTAGACTTTTCGTCCTCATGGTTTTGATTTTGCTTTGAAACAATGACCTGGCCACTAACCCCGTTAAAAACCTCCGTTAAAGTCAGGGGTATTTTCGTCCTTTCACCATTTTGTCTCTCATTTTGTAATTTGTTTTGTTTTTCCTTACTTTTACAAAAACCATCAAACTATAAGGACCTGTTATGTAATAAACTAATATATAATATATATGTATATAGAGGAAAGTTCAAATAAAAACTCATTTTCAATTATGAACATGAGGACGGATCTTGGCCCTTCCATCTATATTGATCCAATGACTCATATTAAATAGAGTTTTTAATTGAAATTATTAATTAAGGTGAGTAGGGGTAAAAAGGGAAGATAATTAAAACTCACGCCTACCATGTTTGACTTTTTATTTTCTTTTTTAATTAAATTTTTTTACCCCCTTAAAGTTTAAAATAAATTAACTTAAAAATTACTAACATTTTAATCAAACAAATTACATCAAAAAATAAGAATTTCGTGCTCTTCGATATGACATCCATCTCGATATAGTTTTTGTTGTTGTTTTAACCGTTTTTACGTGAAATGTCATATATGTGTTATATTCAGTATGAATATTTATGTATGTTCAAGTGCGTACAACATCTCGACACCGTAAGTCCGTAACTCGACATCACATTCTACAACACTTTCTTCAGCGTCCTAAGGTATCGTGTTCTTCATTACCATAACCCAACACCTATCGAGATGAATCGGGAACCTATAGAGTTTCGATTGTGAACCGATGAACAAAAGAGAGTGCGTCACGTCTCCACACCTTCACGAGTCACTCATGTATTATTCTTCATGAATAATGTATCATTCAGTATGAATAATACATCATTCAGGGTGAATAATACATCATTCAGGGTGAATAATACACGATTCATGAATTCATGTATTATTCATCCTGAATACTGTATTATTCATCCTGAATACTGTATTATTCATCCTGAATACTGTATTATTCATCCTGAATATTGTATTATTCATCATGAATAGTGAATGAACGTTCACCTTTGTTATTCATACTGAATGTAGACACCTGAAGAAGTGCATACATATTCATAAAGAATAAAACAAAGTTTCGATTGTGAATCGGAAAACAAAGAGAGTGCGTCATGTGTTCAACCTTCACGAGTCATTCATATATTATTCAACATGAATAATGTGTTATTCAGGGTGAATAATGTGTTATTCAGGGTGAATAATGTGTTATTCAGGGTGAATAATGTGTTATTCAGGATGAATATACACGATTCATGTTTTATAATACATGAATCAGGAATTCGTGTATTATTCATCCTGAATGTTGTATTATTCATTTTGAATACTGTGTTATTCGTCATGAATAGTGAATGAACGTTCCTCTTTGTTATTCATACTGAATATGCACACCAGAAAACGTGCATACATATTCATACCGAATATAACAAATACATAGCATTTCACGTAAAAACGGTTAAAATGAAGAAAAAGCCATATCGAGATGGATGTCATATCGAAGAGCACAAAATTCTCGTTTTTTTGATGTAATTTGTTTGATTAAAATATTAGTAATTTTTAAGATAAATTATTTTAAACTTTAAGGGGGTAAAAGTTTTTTAATTAAAAAAGAAAATAAAAAGTCAAACATGGTAGGCGTTTATTCAAATTTCCAGATTTGCCCATAATCACTTCTCAATTGGTTTAATTATGAAACCATGAGGACGAAAAGTCTCATTATGAAACCATAGGTCCTTGTTTCAAAGAAATCAATATACCTTAAGGACCAAAAGTAGAGTTTACTCTTTTTTTTAACTATTATGTGCTTTGTTCCCCAGTCATTTTCGACGATTCCCCAGTGGCCTAGTCCGTTTTAACGAAACCCCTCACTTTCTTGCTTGACAGTCATTCTCCCTGTATATTGTTATCGCTAATTCTTGCAATCTTGCTACAATAATAACATTGGTTGATGATATCATTAAATATATTTCAATTTCTTGTTCTTATAGTTTCATACATGATCAAACCAATTCATCTAGAAGGAACTTATATAAATTAAATAATAGTATACTTTGCTATTTGGTTAACCAATATGGTGAAAATAATCGAAATCAAAATTTACCTTATTTGGTTAACCGAACTGTTTAACCCGCAAATCGAATAATCAGCAAACTGTTTTGGTTTGGGTGAGTTATTTGGTTTCGGATTTTTTTATACTCTAGGTCCCCCAATCACCTAGGTTTCTGGATCCACCACTGGCTAGATTGTAAAACGATGTACCAAAGTTTCAACCTGTACAGTTCGGGTTGGATTGGATTGATAGTTTTGCTTGGGTTAAGATTTTCCAAACCGCAAATATTGGGTTGGGTTAATCACATGGGTTTTTGCTTGGTAGTTGAGGCCTTGAGAGATGTAGTGAAATATCCATCCGCTGAGGGTTTTATTCCAGGTTAACACAACAATTGTGGGCACTGAGTTTATATATCATGGCTGATTGCAGTTACAATTTTTCGGGACACCCTTTTACAAAAAACATTGGGTTAGGTTGTTCAGATGCTTTTAACCCGGCCAACCCAACCATGTGTAGCCCTAGTTTGAGGAATCCATAAACAACTTCTTTAAATGGCGAAATAAGATCGATGATTATCTTTTATGTGTTCTTCGGTCTTCGCTTGATACCTCTTTTGTGTATGAGGAGAGTACAAAAATGGCTTCAAGAAGTATGATTCGATAACTATCCTTAGATTAATAGTAACTTGTGGGTACCATGTTTAGAGAGGGATGAGGTTCCTACTAATATACAAATTTAATGGTTTGAGTCTAGCTGATATTGGAATCCAACGGTTGATAATGTTGATCGTGAACAGGGGCACAAAGAGTGGGTAACTGAGGTGAATGTTCTTGGTGCGGTTGAGCATCCGAACCTTGTCAAACTCGTTGGCTATTGCTACAATGAAAGACGAGTACAACAACGACTTTTGGTCTATGAATATATGCCTAATAAGAGTGTCGACTATCATTTATCAACAACGTCTGAACCACCTCTCTCATGGACCACGAGACTAAAATTGGCTCGAGATGTTGCTCGTGGCTTGGCATATCTACATGAAGAAATGGGATTTCAGGTATCAATTTGCTTGGTTTTCCATGTCTGTGTGGATTAATCTGTCTATATGAATTGGGAAGGTTCTTGTTTGGGAGGGTTTTTTCATAGATGGAGGAAGCATGTTTTTTAATTGGGAGTGACATGTTTGGAAATAACTTGGCTTTCTGCATAAAGCTCCCCCTTAGAAGCTTACTGAATAAGTCAATTTCTCGACCGTTAAGCCACTACCAAACAATCAGCTGACCAAATAAGCTATGATGCCTATTAAGCTCGTTAAGCTGCTAACAAACACGCCCTTATAGTGTCTTACGAGTTAGGTAACTTTGATTTATTGTAGA
Organism: Saussurea involucrata; assembly: GCA_033807775.1. Lineage (NCBI taxonomy): Eukaryota > Viridiplantae > Streptophyta > Magnoliopsida > Asterales > Asteraceae > Saussurea > Saussurea involucrata. Next base: position 7,404,011 of record CM066325.1, on the reverse strand, counting down.
TTATTTTTGAAGGTTTCAAATCTTCAAGCATTCTTTTGGACGATCAATGGAATGCTAAGCTTTCGTTTTTGGGATTGGCTAAGTTACGTCATGCAGGAGAGCGTGAACCTACCTCGGTATGTATTACCTCCTACTGGATTTTAGTTTGTATAATCGTCATAATTAATATGTGCTCTTAAATGAGCATTTCTGTACGCCTTATAGTGCCAAACAACAGACTGGTCCAATAACCTCATAGTCATCTTAAAACCATGACAAAAGTTATTAATAACCGACAACTTTATATATATATATATATATAATCAGAGAAACGAGGGTTACAAAGCTCCGGAGTGCTTCCGAACAAGGCCTTACACATCCAAGAGCGACGTGTGGAGCTACGGGATGTTCTTGTATGAACTTATCACGGGTAGGCGTCCATTGGACAAAAACCGACCCAAGAATGAGCAGAAGCTTCTTGAATGGGTGAAACCCTACCGAAGGTCCAGAAAGCTCCAGTTAATCATCGATTCAAGACTTGAAGGTACATTCTCACTGAAATCGGTAAACAAATTGTCCATTATAGCCGATCGTTGCTTGTCTAAAGACCCAAAGTCAAGGCCGAAGATGAGCGAGGTCCTAGAAATGGTTAACCAACTCGTGACTGTGGTTCCATCACAAGCAACCAATACTGCACCACAGAGGCCAACGACGAGTGATCAGGTCCAAGAAATGGTTAACCAAGCACAAGCAGCCAATCCTGCACCAGTACCACCTCCCAAGAGTCCGAGTCTGGTCCGAGTGGTGGTGAAGAAAGTTTTTATGTGTAGCACCAAGTATGAATAAAGATTTATGGACATATTATAGTAATTTCAGTGTTTAAATGCATATGAATTAATTATTATATTGTATTTTATGTACATAAATGAAATAAGCAGCTACTCTTCCAATTTTAAACTTTTATTTGGTCTTGCATCAAGATCTATTACTATATAAGTTGGTTGCAAAAACTAGTGGGATTTTTTTGGCACCAAAAGCTTCAAAACAAAGACAAAGTAATATGTATAACATTTTTCATCAAAAAGATAAAGTATATTTGGTTTTTTTAATATAGATATAAAAACAGGCATCATTTTTTGTGAGAAGTGTGAGATGTACTTTTAAACCGTTAATACCCTCCTATGAATTGCGACTTTGATCTGGTGCATCTTATCCTAATGTTCGTCCATTTCTCATCCAACGGTTGATAACCACTTTTCACCATATTTGTCACTTCTCACGGGAAGCCAACCCAAAATATAAAAACATGTGAAGTTTGATGGGAAAAACGGCCACTAACGGTAACAACAAATGCGGAATTAATCTTCGTTAAGCTTAACTTTCCCGACCTGAATGAACCTTTGAGGATGCAAACAAATAGAGTATTCTAAATGCAAGTAAAAACAACTCCAAAACATAAAATCAGCAACCACAATGAGACACCAAAATTTTAGCGTGGAAAACCCCTCGAAATCGAGAGTAAAAACCACGGGACTACTTGAGCCGCTTCAAATCCACTACCACCAATATTAGAGCAATACAAAGTCTTCTCTAGATTATACTAGAGGCATACAAAACCATCATACACTTGGAAATAAGCACATCAAGATGTATGGAACCAAAATAGAGCAAGGATGGAGAAAATATCACCACAAATTGCTGCTGTGCAGAACCCCGAGAAAACCTGACCTTCGGACCTCAAAAACACGATCCCACCGTGCAGAATGTGGATGAAGATGTCGTGAAGCTGCTGACCAAAAATCACGACGATCCGACCGTTCAATCTCCGGGAAACAGAAGTTTTCTGCAGCTGGGTTAAGAAAGACGAAAATGGAGCTCTCTCTCCTTTTTCTTGTTTCTCTCTCTCTCTATGTAGCTGCTAATTTGAAAAATTACACACCCTAATAAAATAGTGTTGAATAAGAAATATATATATATATATATATATATATATATATATGAGGGCCAAAACACATGGGCCTTCCTCATGGACCAAAAAAACCCATAAGAAAACCCAACAAAACTCCCCCCTTTTGCCTATGAGGAAGAGTTCGCCATTCCGGCGATCAAGCAACATATCTTCAGCTTTTCACTTGCCAAAGCCTTTGTCAACATATCGGAACCATTATCATTAGTATGCACTTTATCAAGTTCAAACATTTTGTCTTCAAGAGCATCTCTAATCCAATGATACCTCACATCGATATGCTTTGTTCTTTTATGAAACATAGAATTCTTAGCAAGGTGAATCGCACTTTGATTATCACAAAGAACCATGTAGCGTTGTTGCATAAAGCCGAGCTCTTGCATGAATCGTTTCAGCCACAATAGTTCTTTGCACGCTTCTGTTGCCGCCATATACTCAGCCTTAGTGGTAGACAAAGCAACACACTTTTGCAACCTTGATTGCCATGACACAGCTCCCCCTGCAAAGGTCATCAAATATCCAGAAGTGGATTTCATGTTATTTCCTACCATATCAGAATCAGTGTACCCAACAAGCATTGGCTCCCCATTTCCAAAAGTTATACCCAATTTGGAAGTACCACGTAGATATCTGAGAATCCACTTAACTGCTTCCCAATGCTTCTTACCTGGGTTCGACAGAAAACGACTAACAACACCTACTGCATAGGCAATATCAGGTCGTGTGCATACCATCGCATACATCAGACTCCCAACAGCCGATGCATACGGAATTCGATCCATCTATTCAATCTCCTTCTTTGAAGAGGGACAATCTTTATCAGTTAGCTTAAAGTTGGTAGTTAGAGGTGAACTAACCACTTTAGCTTTATCCATGTTGAATCTGCGAAGCACCTTCTCGATGTATTGCTCTTGTGACATGTGCAACTTCTTGGAAGCTCTATCTCGTGTAATCCGAATGCCAAGAATCTGTTTTGCTGGCCCCAAGTCTTTCATAGCAAAAGACTTGCTCAATTCTAACTTCAGTTGGGTAATTCTTTCTACATTCTTGCCAACAATCAACATGTCATCAACATATAGTAATAAGATAATGAAATCATCATTACCAAACCTCTGGAAGAAAACACAGTGATCTGAAGTAGTCTTCCGGTAGCCTTGCTTACCCATGGCTGACTCAAATTTCTTGTACCACTGTCTTGGTGCTTGCTTCAAACCATAAAGACTTTTCTGAAGTCTACACACATAGTCTTCTTTGCCCTTAACCTGAAAACCTTCAGGTTGCTCCATGTAGATTTCCTTGTCTAAGTCACCGTGAAGGAAAGCTGTCTTCACATCCATCTGCTCAACCTCAAGATCAAGGCTAGCAGTTAAACCAAGAACCACTCGGATAGATCCCATCTTCACGACCGGTGAGAAAATCTCATCAAAGTCAATACCTTTTCTTTGACTGAAGCCTTTAACCACCAATCTAGCTTTGTACCTGGGCCATGAAGTATGTTCTTCTGTCTTCACTTTGTAGACCCACTTGTTCTTCAAAGCTCTTTTGCCTTTAGGCAACTTCACCAACTCAAAAGTATTGTTCTCATGCAAGGAAGTCATCTCGTCTTGCGTGGCTTCAACCCACTCTTTCTTGTGCTCATCTTCCATGGCCTCTTCATAACACTCCGGCTCTCCCCCATTAGCGAGTAAGACATACTCATCAGCAGAGTATCGTGTAGAAGGATGACGATCTCTCATAGACCGCCTAAGTGGGATAAATGATGGCATATCTGGAACTCATAACTCTGGATGAACTTCTACATCCATCTCAATTTCCTCTGGAACATCAACATCATCAGTGCCATCTTGTTCGTCATTTAGAACACCATCTCCATCACGTGTCTCAACATGCTTAGGAGGATCTGGATCCAAATCAGTAAGATTATCATTATGTTGAGGAATAGTGACTTCCTTCTCAACATCTTTCAAAGTCTGATCTTCCATGAAAATAACATCTCGGCTTCGAACAAGTTTCTTTTGAACCGGATCATATAATCTGTACCCAAACTCATCTTGGCCATAACCAAGGTGTAACACCCCCCATACCACGACACAATATTGTCCGCTTTGCCCCACTGGCTCACGGCTTTGTTCTTGGCGACCTGGCAAGGACTTCACAAGGACTTCCCAGGAGGTCACCCATCCTGGTACTACTCCCACCCAAGCACGCTTAACCACAGAGTTCCCAAGGAACCCGCATGCTTGTGGCCCCAAAACGCGTTGTGTCTGGTAAGGCCAAGGTTTACTAATATACCCAGCATCTCTCCTGTCCACGACCGATGTGGGATATGCCTAAGGTGTTACACACACCCCCCTCAGGGACTCATCGTCCTCGATGAGGTTTGCCCCACATCTCGAACGACACATGAGTGGCTCTGATACCATTTGTAACACCCCCTTACCACGACACAATATTGTCCGCTTTGCCCCACTGGCTCACGGCTTTGTTCTTGGCGACCTGGCAAGGACTTCGCAAGGACTTCCCAAGAGGTCGCCCATCCTGGTACTACTCCCACCCAAGCACGCTTAACCACAGAGTTCCCAAGGAACCCGCATGCTTGTGGCTCCAAAACGCGTTGTGTCTGGTAAGGCCAAGGTTTACTAATATACCCAGCATCTCTCCTGTCCACGACCGATGTGGGATATGCCTAAGGTGTTACACAAGGAATACACATGGCTTAGTCTTCACATCAAGCTTTGATCTTTCATCTTTGGGAATATGCACAAAAGCCTTGCATCCAAAGACCCGTAAGTGACGGTACGAAACATCTTTGCCGCTCCAAACCCTGTCAGGAACATCAAAAGACAAAGGAACACAAGGAGATAGATTAATAACATGTACCGCCGTATTCAAAGCTTCTCCCCAAAAGGATTTCGGCAACCCTGCATGTGACAGCAAACATCTGACACGCTCGGCCAATGTTCTGTTCATTCGCTCTGCTAATCCATTCAATTGCGGTGTCTTGGGAGGACTCTTTTGATGCCGAATACCATGTTCTCTACAATAAGCATCAAATGGCCCAATGTATTCACCTCCATTATCTGTCCGAATACACTTAAGCTTCCTCCCAGTCTGTCTCTCAACCGAGGCATGAAATTGTTTAAACACATCAAATACTTGATCTTTAGATTTTAAGGTATATACCCATACCTTTCTCGAATGATCATCGATGAATGTCACAAAATAAGAGCAACCACCAAGTGTCCTAGTCTTCATAGGACCACAAACATCGGAATGTACCAAATCAAGTATGTTCTCCTTCCTAGAAGGAGGATGACTCTTAAACGAAACTCTGTTCTGCTTACTTGCCAGACAATGAGAACACTTCTTCAGATGAACATCATGCACACCTGGTAACACATTTCTCTTTGACAGGAGAGACATCCCCTTCTCACTCATGTGGCCAAGTCTCTTATGCCACAAATCAGTCATATCATTATTCTCCACAACGTTGACAATGTTGTTGGAGATCTTCGGATGTGTCACATATAACAATGGGCATTTCTTACCTCTTGCCACGATTAAAGAACCACGAGTGAGTTTCCATATACCATTACCAAAGTTGTTGTTGTAGCCATCATCATCAAGTAAGCCTGTAGAAATCACATTAAGTCTCATATCTGGGACATGTTTTACATTCCGTAAAACCAATTCCATCCCAGTGTCAAATTTCAAACAGACATTGCCAATTCCAACAACCTTTGATAGACCACTATTACCCATCTTAATAGTGCCATAATCACCTGTAGTGTAAGATGTAAAGAAGTCTCTTCGTGATGTAACATGACACGTAGCACCAGTGTCAATAACCCAACTCGAATCATCATGTGCAAGGTTCACCATATCATCATCACAACAAAGAAAGAACTCCTCAACAGTGGTATTGATTTCAGCATTGTCATTACCACCATCATCTTTCTTATGATTGTTGTGGTTGGCCTTTTTGTTCGTTTTCTTCAACTGTCTGCAGAATCGTACCGTGTGCCCTTTCCTACCACAGCGGTAGCACTCAAAATCAACAGACTTTCCTTTCGAATTTGCCCGATGATTTCCTCTGTTACCTGGACCTCTACTCTGACTTCTCCCCCGCCTTTCTGTGACCAAGACATCTGATTGTGAAGAGGAACCCTGTGACTTTCTTCTCATCTCTTCATTTAAAATACTGCCTTTAGCCAATTCCATGGAAATAACACCATCGGGTGCGGAGTTGGACAATGATGTCCTAAAAGTCTTCCATGAATCCGGTAGAGTACCAAGGATCCATAAGCCTTGGATTTCATCTTCAAACTTGATACCCATTCCTGCAAGCTGATTAATAATTCCCTGAAATGCATTCAAATGATCAGTGATAGGAGTTCCATCATGGTACTTAAGTTGGATCAACTTTTTAATCAAGAACAACTTATTATTTCCAGTCTTTCGAGCATATAACTGCTCGAGCTTGTTCCATAGAGTACGAGCATGAGTCTCCCCACTGATATGGTTCAAAACATTATCATCAACTCATTGCCGAATATACCCACAAACTTGTCTATGCAAAATATTCCATTCTGCATCTGTTTTATTCTCAGGATTGTCGGTCGAAAAAACAGGCAAGTAAAAATCCTTCACATAAAGAAGGTCTTCCATCTTCCCTTTCCAAACATGATAATTAGAACCATTTAAACTTATCATCCTACTTGTATTAGCTTCCATCGTTCAAACAAGTCAAACTCAAAACGATAACCAAAAGCTCGGATACCACTCTGATGGGAAAAACGGCCACTAACGGTAACAACAAATGCGGAATTAATCTTCGTTAGGCTTAACTTTCCCGACCCGAATGAACCTTTGAGGATGCAGACAAATAGAGTATTCTAAATGCAAGTAAAAACAGCTCCAAAACATAAAATCAGCAACCACAATGAGACACCAAAATTTTAGCGTGGAAAACCCCTCGAAATCGAGAGTAAAAACCACGGGACTACTTGAGCCGCTTCAAATCCACTACCACCAATATTAGAGCAATACAAAGTCTTCTCTAGATTATACTAGAGGCATACAAAACCATCATACACTTAGAAATAAGCACATCAAGATGTATGGAACCAAAATAGAGCAAGGATGGAGAAAATATCACCACAAATTGCTGCTGTGCAGAACCCCGAGAAAACCTGACCTCCGGACCTCAAAAACACGATCCCACCGTGCAGAATGTGGATGAAGATGTCGTGAAGCTGCTGACCAAAAATCACGACGATCCGACCGTTCAATCTCCGGGAAACAAAAGTTTTCTGCAGCTGGGTTAAGAAAGACGAAAATGGAGCTCTCTCTCCTTTTTCTTGTTTCTCTCTCTCTCTCTCTCTCTATATATATATATATATATATATATATATATATATGTAGCTGCTAATTTGAAAAATTACACACCCTAATAAAATAGTGTTAGAATAAGAAATATATATATATATATATATATATATAGTGTTAGGTTCATTTGAGAAGTCTAAATATTTTGAGAAATGGAGAAGTAAAAAAACGGGCGCGTTCATATATGAACGTTCATATATGACAGTTATATGAGTGTTCATATATGAATGTTCATATATGACTGTTTATATATGAACGTTCATATATGACTGTTATATGAACGTTCATATATGAACGTTCATATATGACTGTTTATATATGAACGTTCATATATGAACGTTCATATATGAACGCGCCCGTGTTTTTTTACTTCTCCGTTTCTCAAAATATTTAGACTTCTCAATTGAACCCTTCCATATATATATATATATATATATGAGGGCCAAAACACATGGGCCTTCCTCATGGACCAAAAAAAACCATAAGAAAACCCAACAAAGTTGATATGAAAGAATTCTCTATTCTACCACAAGCGACTTACACCACTCGTATTTTATACCTATGTTATTCACTCGTATTTTATACCCCTGTTATGCTCTCTGTAAGACCCATTCAAGATCCGAAGGGGTAGAGAAGGAAATCCCAAAAAAGGTACTGGAATGGTGGTTGTCCAAGAATCGAACGTGCCAAGGGTCCCGAAACTTCCACAAACGACTGAAGACCTTTTTTATGAAAGTTGAGTTGCACCTCTTTCTTGAAAAAATTCGAGCGGCCATGGATGACAGAGAGGTCGTCGAGTCCGAGTTCTTCCACTTGTTTATATCAGACTTTCTCCGGTAACCTCCTCAACCTCTTCTGCGGTAAGGTTAGAACCCAGGACCTCCTCGAGTTTTTTAAGAACCGTAGGCAACGATCCTACAAGGTATTCTCATGATCATGGTTTTGATATGATGAAGAAGATGAAAAAACGAATTTATGAAAATGGAGTAAAACGATATATATAGCAGATAATTCCAAAATGCCAAGTCTTTAACAATAATATATATAATGCCTCAACCTTTTGTGTTGACTCCAAATGTCATTCAAATGTTTTTCCACTTTTAAACAAAGAAAGACTTGTGCACTCCTTCTATGTGGGACAAAGATATGTGATAAATACTATATGTTCCAACAGTAGCTTGTCTCGGTGAGGGAGGTAAGAGTTTCAACAGCCAGCTTCCTTTGTAGTGGACTTGATAGGTTTGAGATGGATGTCATTGTACAAACGAAGCTGGACCAGTTTAGAATAAGAAAAAGAGTTGATGTTAGTTGGTTACAATAGGGACCAAAAGTGTAATTCACTCTAATCTTAGTTAATTAAATATTTAATTTAATGATTAAAGTTGGAGAAGGAATTATCCACTTGACTTGCTTTCAGTGTAGCCAAAAGTCACCCGTCTAAAATTTCCATGGAAATAACAACTCAGATTTTTAAAATTCTGTTAAATACTCGGGATTTTAGAAATCACCAAGTAACAAAAATGGTGTTTCGGTGCCGATGTTTCTCCTGCTCCTTGCAATACGAAGAAGAAGAAGAAGAAGAAGAACCGAGGAGTCAACCACAATGGACTTCAACTTCAACTTCAACTCCGACTCAGACTTTTTACACTGCTTCGTCAAATTTCAATCCATCCGTAACCGATTCTCAAATAAAGGGGTCACTGTTCTCCAATAATCTAAGAGTGTTCACATCTTCTGAGCTTAAGGCAGCTACCAACAACTTTAGCCTATCCAAAAAGATTGGAGAAGGAGGGTTTGGGTCTGTCTACACAGGTGTGATCACAAATCCCCTGGATTCTACTAAAAGACTCTATGTGGCTGTGAAAAGGCTAGGAACAACAGGATTACAGGTAAACTTTGTTTCTTTATGTTTTAATCTACGGGTATATGTGTCGTTTGGTTCGCATAATGTTTTTAAATGTAATGAAATCTGTTAAAAAAATTTGACTTTGAAGGAATTGGAATGAAATGTTATCAGGTTTTACCATTTATTTGGTTGACAAAATTAGAATGGAACCTTTTAAAGAAATTAACTTGTGTGGGATTTACATCGATCGCATTTATTCTATGAGTTTAGTTGATAATCTTGATTATGTTGCAACAGGGGCACAAAGAGTGGGTAACAGAGATTAACGTTCTTGGGGTGGTTAAGCATCCGAATCTTGTGAAATTAGTCGGTTACTGTGCAAAAGAGTATGAAAAAGGAATACAACGGCTTCTGGTCTACGAATTTATGCATAATGGAAGCGTAGCGGGTCAGTTATTTACAAGTTCCAAACCACCTATGTCGTGGACCATGAGACTGAAAGTGGCTCGAGACGCTGCTCGTGGCTTGGTACACCTGCATGAAGAGATGGACTTTCAGGTCGTATATTAATTAACCAAAAAGATAGTCTTTAAAATGGAATGTTAGACCAATAACTTTGGTCTTTTTGTAGATTATTTTCAGAGATTTGAACTCTTCCAACATTCTTCTAGACGATCAATGGAATGCCAAGCTTTCGGATTTTGGATTGGCTCGATTAGGTCCTGAACAAGGGCTCGCCCATGTCTCAACCAGGGTACACTGCTTTACTTTTTATTTCGGTTTTTACAACCACACGGAACGAAAAAGAAATTGAACACAAAATTTGAGAGAATAACTTCAATATTATCCGATAAACGAAAAATTCTAATATCAACCGAAAATAATATGTAAAATATTTGAAGTCGGATTCAAAGGGCGAAGGATCGTGTGGGAAGTTGAGGTTAACGTGAAAAGTAGATCTGAGCCGTTTATCACTTTTAATCAAATGTCCTCCCATGAATTGTGTTTTAGAAGGATATTGATCTGGTGCATCTCATCCTAATGTGCACCCATTTCTCATCCAATGATTGATATCCACTTCTCATACATCTCACGTTATCCATGAAATGGTGGAATTCAGCTAAAAACGCCTCGAGTCACTTTGATCCACCTTAAAAGGGGCCCGGCCCGGCCCGGCTCGGCATGTGAAATGTGATGAAAGAACATGTCTTTATCATTTTATGGACATTAATACTACAACTTCACTTTTCATCATCAAGTTTCTAATTTTTCTGGGGTATAACGTGATAAGGTCATAGGAACCATGGGATACACGGCACCGGAATATTTGAAAACAGGGCATCTTACACCCATGTGTGACGTATGGAGCTACGGGGTGTTGCTGTATGAACTTATCACAGGTAGGCGCTCGTTGGATACAAGACGACCCAAGAATGAGCAAAAGCTTCTAGAATGGGTAAAACCCTACATAGGGTCAGAAAGGTTCGAGCTCGTCATTGATCCAAGACTGGAAGGTAATTACTCACTGGAATCAGCACAAAAGCTGTCCTTGATAGCCAACAGGTGTCTGTCTATAGACCCCAAGTCCAGGCCAAAGATGAGTGAGGCCCTACAAATGGTTAACCAACTCATCACTGGTGCAGTCAATCCTGCACCACCTCACAAGAGTCCGAGTCTGGTCCGAGTGGTTGCTATCAAGTTGAAGAAAGTTGTTATGTGTACCACCAAGTATGAAAAGACTCACAAGGATGCAAAAAATAAAGGTCGAATTTGTTTTGTATCGTAGCAATTGTCAAATGATATTCTTGACCTTGAGTTTATTCGTATGGATTCGGATCATGATATTAATTCCAGGGTTGTTAAGGATCCTTTGATCCTATTATGATTAACTAAGAGGGTGTATAGGTATTGACGTGGTAATACAAGCCTCCGTTCGTGTTCGTTCGGTTCGTTTACAGCCCTAGTGACATGTACTAAATGCCCTAGGAACACGCAGTAACTAATGAGATTAAAATTTAAAGAAACCGTTTGGTTTTATATAATATAGTGGGTTCATCCTCCATGAGCCCAAATTTTCATTCCAGATTAAGAAATGTTTCGAAAAACGATGAGACTTGTAAATTTACATAAGATAGTATTATTTATTGGGAAAAAATAAATGTAAATTTATATGGACTTGCAAATGTGAGAAGGTTGTGTTGGAGCTTTTTAGGTTGAAACATGTATAAGAATTGACTTTTATGCTTTGATTTTTTCCAACTGTTATATTCATGGTTCAAATAAGCATAAACTTATAAAAACAAATGTTAATTCAAGTGTGAAGAATAAATATAAAACCATTTTTATTAGTTGTTTTATATGAAAAACAATATAAAGTCAATAACTTTTCACATAAAGGAACAAACTTGAGTACATCAACACTAACCGCAATAATCGTTTTAAACTATCGAGCTCCAACAAGTAGTAACAAAGGAAAACAAATACAAAGCATGGAAGCAGCGATAAAGAGAGAAAGACAAGTAAAATAGTTAAATAGGGTCATGTCAAGGGAAAAACCTCAAATAAACGGAAAACTAAGAAACACTCTGGTACTCTTTTATCTATGCACTTGTTCTTACAATTAATTTATAACATGCACACGTGCATATGCACAAATGCCTAATGTACAAGTGCATAAAAAAAAAAACTTAATTTACCTGTAAGCACAAATGCATACCGTCTAGATGAGAAGCTACCAGAATCTTTCTTAGTTTTCCATTTTTTTAGGTTTTTCCTTGAATCTCTCTATAGTTAAATATTGATATCATTTTATTTTTGGTGAATTATTTGCAATATTTAAATTCAAAAGAATTATAATAAATGCTAGATTTTGAAGAAAGGGAAAGAAAGGAAAACGACAAGGCCAGTCGTCCGAGGGAAGAAGCGGGGAACAAAGGCAGCAGCCAGCCACCAAGATTCCAAGAAACCAAATCAAATCAAATTAAATTATACAGTCTTCTACATCTATCTGTTCTTCCTACCCATAAATTCTCCTCTGTTGACTTTACCTCACTCAACCAAATCTTACGCCAACCATTTTCTATTCAAAAAGCCCATTTCACACTTCTAGAACCAGATCATCCCACCAACTCAATCATGTGCCAAACATTAGAAAAATCAAATCTTTTGCCTCTTTGAATTGTGGGTGTTTCAATTTTTCTGCATTCCATTAGTCAATACACTTCATCTCTCTTATCATCATGTGCCTCTTGTTCTTTTATTGCTATTAACAGTATTCTTTCTATTTGGGGGCTTTTGCTGTGAGCTGATCTTGATTAAAGGTGTGTTCTTTGGTTTATGTCGTGACTTTTCTTTTCTTTTTTGCTTTCGTGTCATAGATTTGTGATTAATTGAATATGGGTTTTTAAATTTTCTTGTAAATATTGAGTCTTTATCATGAAAGTTGTGTTAGATTCTTGATTATGTGATATTGTGCACATAATCAAGATTGAATTTAAAAGACGCAGCTTGAAACTTTCAAGAAAAACTAAAAACCCTAACTTTTCATAAGTTCTTTTAAGAAATAGCGAATTGCATCAATTAATTGGGGATTGGGGATTTTCTATGAGATGGGTCTTGAGAGCTTATTGATTTTTATGCATAAATGTGGATGATAAGTTGTTGGTAATTCATAATTGAACATGTTCTTAATGATCTCAAGACTAAACCCTTCTGGTTTATGATCAAGATTTCTTGATTCATTGCTTATTCAAAGAGAGCTGAGATTCAACATGTTTTTAATGATCTCAAGATCAAGATTTCTTGATTCATTGCTAATCTTATTGAAAGAAAGCTGAGATTGAAATCCATTTTAGGGAACTTACAATTGTATTAGGGAAAACTGGATTAGGGTTTTATTAATGAGATGGATTCATGAACTTTCTTTCAATACAAATACTCTTGTGAATTATGCTGGTTCTAATTTACATTCCAATTTCGACAGTTGAGACGATAACAATAAAAAGCTATGAAGTGTTTCGGGTTCTCATCCTCCAAAAGAAAGAGTGAAGCACCAAAAACTCCAACAAAATCAATTTCAGCTCAGTCGTTTAGCTCAATATTCACAGATCGTGACATGAGACGATCTGGGTCAGAACTAAATTCTCAAAACGTGTCCGATCTTAGCACAGAGTCCATCGGAAGCAATACTTTTCCTAGCTTTTCACACCGCTCGTGTACTCTTAGAGTGTTCACATTTTCCGAGCTTAAGGCAGCCACCAAGAACTTTAGCCTATCGGCAAAGATTGGAGAAGGCGGGTTCGGGTGTGTCTACACGGGCGTCATCAAGAATCCTCGAGATTCTACTAAAAGACTCAATGTGGCTGTCAAACAGCTAGGCCGAACAGGATTACAGGTAAAGTTTGTTTTTTTTATGTTCTACAGGTTTTTACTGGGTTCGTTTGGTTTGGTTTGGTTTAGTAGATAATCTTGATTATATTGCAATAGGGGCATAAAGAGTGGGTAACGGAGGTTAACGTTCTTGGGGTCGTTGAGCATCCGAATCTTGTGAAATTACTTGGTTACTGTGCAGAAGACGATGAAAGAGGAATACAACGTCTTCTAGTCTACGAATATATGCCAAATAGAAGCGTGGAGGATCTTTTATATTCAAGATCCGAAGCACCTCTTTCGTGGGCCATGAGACTCAAAGTGGCTCAAGATGCTGCTCGTGGTTTGGCTTATCTACACGAAGAAATGGACTTTCAGGTATTTTAAACTTTAATTTAACCAAAAAGAAACTTTACAAATTTATGGAATGTTACACCAATAACTTTGATCTTTTTGTAGATTATTTTCAGAGATTTCAAATCTTCCAACATTCTTCTAAACGATAAATGGAATGCCAAGCTTTCGGATTTTGGATTAGCTCATTTAGGTCCAGAAGAAGGACTCACCCATGTCTCAACTGCGGTACTTTCAAATGCCTATATGCTCGTATCAAACTAAGGGTCTGTTTGTGCTTTCAAAAAAACCTCTTAATACCTCTGAAGTCTGAATCGGTCAGACGTTTTTACGTTCAGACCGTTTTTTTTTTTCAGACTTCAGAGGCTCTTAAGTCTGAAATATGTCTGAAATTAAAAGAGGTAACATAATGTCTTATAACCTCTTAAAGCCCCACCTCTTATTAATCAGAAGTGAAATAAGACTTCAGACCTCTTAAAAAACAAACGCCTCCTAAAACTTCAATTTCCGTTATCAAAATTCTAAATTTTTTTCATAATGTGACCAGGTCGTAGGAACAATGGGGTACGCGGCTCCGGAGTACATCCAAACCGGGCATCTCACGTCCAAAAGTGATGTGTGGGGCTACGGGGTGTTCTTGTATGAACTTATCACGGGTAGGCGCCCGTTGGATAAAAACCGCCCCAAAAACGAGCAGAAGCTTCTAGAATGGGTGAAACCGTATCTAGACTCAAAAAAGTTCCGTCTAATAATTGATTCAAGACTCGAAGGTAAGTACTCACTGAAGTCTGCGCAAAAGTTGTCGATGATAGCGAATAGATGCTTATCTAGAAACCCGAAGTCCAGACCAAAGATGACCGAGGTTCTGGAAATGGTTAACCAACTTGTTGGTGGTCCATCGCAAGTGACCAGCCCTGGACCACCGCTCAGGAGTCTGGCACCAGTGGTTGCTATTGAGCCGAAGAAAGTTTTCGTGGGTTCCAACCAGGGTAAAAGGACTCTTGAGAACACGAAAAGTAATGGCGAAAGAGGGTCTGCTGATATCAAACGTACAGAATACGCGTGTCTTTCTCGAGTCTGCCATCCAAAGTGCTCGGCAGTTTGTTGATTCCGAGTGCTTTTGAAGGAGTTTTGCAGTGTATGGTAGCAAATGACGTTATTGTCCCTATCGGCCAATGTACAGAAACCGGAAGACGTACTATACTTTGAGTCTCATACGAGGTAAAGGACTATTTCGTAAAATTATATACAGGTGAAGTTGTGTAGCCTTTGTGCAGCATAGGAAGTTTAATGAACCTATCTATGGTGCATTTGCTTCACCGTTGATCTCGATGTGCATTGTTTGGTTGTACATTGATATCGACGTGCATAGTTTGGTTGTACATTGATCTGGGAATGTCCAGACCAAACCCGAACTGCATTCTTTGATTGTGTTCATTAAGCTTGTGTAGATTGGAATCAAGATTTGTTGCTACATTGGTGGGCTGGATATTTGGTTTTATCATGCATCTATCAGTTGTACATATGATCACAGTAATGCATCAGTAGTTGTACATTTAAAGGGGTTCGTATCAGAGCTCGGGTCTAGCACTAGCTTTTGCCTTCGTTATCGGGGCACCATTTCGCCTCTGTTTGAAGGGATATACTTTGGCTTTGGTACTAAAAATTTAGGTGATTAGCGGCTCTCTAAGGGTGTAAAAAGTTCCGAAGTAGAATAACCCATCCGAACCAAAAACGATTTTGGGTTATTTGGTTTTCAGGTTAAACGGTTCATTTTTCCGATTAGCTTTTTACTATTTTGATCAAATCGAATAGCACATTATATTATTATTATCGTATTTGTTTTACTTGTATATGAGTTTGTGATCTTCAAAAACTCTAGAAGAAGGGGGGCAGTTGGGAGCACAAGGCCAAAAAAAGGGGGCCTAAGGTAAATAAAGAGAAAACTTGAGCTTTTGGTTTGCATAATGGAATTTGGTAGAATTTGAATTTTTTAAAGAAATTTGATTTTGAAGGAATTTGACCACGTGTTTCGTTGATAGGATTTGGAACGGCATCTCTCAAAATAGTTGGAATCTTCATCTCTTTTGGAAGGAGGTGGCAGTTGTCACAATGATAACTACCCCCACCCTCCATCGCCCCCATTCTCGGCCCCCACCCCGACCACTATGTCACTACCATCGTTGTCACAACTACCACCCCACACCCCCATAACCACCCACCCTGGTGGTATTGGTGATGGATGGCTCGAGCTCCCTCATCCCATCCATCGATTGCCATGCTACTACCATCGTCGTCACAACACCCACACTGGTGGTAGCTATGGTGGGGTGGTAGTTATGATGGTGACGGTAGTGACATGATGCTAAACGAACGTAAATGAATGCACATAAACGAACAAAAAACAATCATCATTTTGTTCCCAAAAAATAACATAACAAAATGAAAACAAGTAGATTTAGGAGGAATAAAAACGGAATTCTAAAAAATTTAATTTAATTAATAATTTTATATATTAATGTCATAAGAGCATCTTCAATGGTAGCTTGAACAAAATTTAAAGAAGACTTGAACATAACTTGACTATTGGAGAAAAGACTTGATGATGATGACTTTAGTTATCAAACACTTGAGCATTGTCAAGTCTTTGAAAATTAATTGTGAGAGGCAAAAATGAGAAAAGGTATAATATGGTGGGCCCAAAAAAATTTAATATATTTTTATTTGTCAAGTCTTTTACAAAAGGTTAACCATTGTGGATGCTCTAATGTATAAATATATTTATATATACACACAAATGTAAACAAACATAAATGAACATATAAACGAACGTAAATAAACAAACGAGACCATCGTTTATGTTCTTTCATTTAACTAAACGAACAAAAAAATGTGTTCAATGTATATATTTATTTATTAAATATACGAATATAAAATGAGTATTATAAAGTTAAAAGCTAGGAACCGTATGTATATATATTTGATTTTAAAGATCAAATCCAAATTTTGAACAAACCATAAAACCACCAATGTAATTTACTCTTTTTTATATATATTGGAACAATATTTAATTGGATTTTTGGAAAAATAATGTGATAAAAATTGTCATATATATACATGTGTGTATATCTATAGAGTAGAGAGATGGGTTTATATATCTAAAAATAGAAAGTACAAAAGTATTATTGAAGAGTTGAATTTTATTTATAGTCAAATAAAGCGCCTATTTCACGCGGAAATCACGAGCGTCTTATGGTGGAATGGTGACAAAAAGTACACCACATGACCACAGGGACAATGACCAAACCAAATAATAATAAATTACGGAAAATAAATAATAATTTTAATTTAAATATTAGTTTTTTTTTTCTTGGATAATCTTACAACCAAATATGTGTTTTTACCCTTAAATAACATTTTTCTTTAAATTCTGTAATTAATAAAACATTTCAGTTTTATTATATAAGCCATAATTATTATTTTTTACTCCATACCGGAATGGAGGTGGTTCAGGTATTGATGTTCTTTTAAATAATACTGAATTACACCGGTGATCCTTGTGGTTTACCCAAATTTGAGATTTTGTTCCTAAAGTACACTATCTACGGTCGTGATCCCAAACTTATTGATTTACTTTCACTCATGGTTCTTCTATGTTAAACATTAGAGAACTATGAATAAAAGTAAATTAAATATAAGAGGATCATTAGTGAAAGTAAATTAAAAAGTTATGGACCAACACCATAGAAAGTATGTTTTAGGGACCAAATCCCTAAAACATAAAATAATTTACTTTTGTACTAAGTTTTATGTCAAGTCGTATATTTAAAAGATCCCCTTTATTGGTGATGAGTTACTATCGAGTTGGTTAGGCAAGATATGATTACCTTTTTGAAACGGTGTCTTTTTTCTTGTAAAATCAAACACCGGTTATAAATCATATGTAATAGATTTCTTCGAATTTTCTCAAAATACGGAATTAAATTTCTAAAAAAATTTAAAAATATATATTTGACTCCAATAAATTATTTGTTTTAAGGATTATGGCATTAATTATATCAAGGTTCTAAATGGCGTGAGGCGTGACGTGGCGGCGAGGACAAGCCTCAAGCCTTAGGAACCACGACGAGACCATGACGTTTATCAAGGCGTGACTTATGGCGGCAAATCTTTATATCATATATAATATTATATATAAAAAAACATATGTTTTGTACTATTAATCGATGTGTCAATAATAATAGACAAGTTAAATTAGGTTATATATTAAAAACTAGCAAATAAGACATTAAAAACTTAAGAAAAATCAAATATCGCGTTACAAAAGACCGACATTAGGCCATGGCGTGCCACAAGCATAACGTGGCGTGAGACACAAGCCTTGAGACACGGCGCGCCATGGCGGCTGTCGCGGCGAGCTTTTTAGAACAGTGGATTATATTAATAAGTTATAAACCCGTCTCAACGTTTATTTGACTCCAACAATATATTATTTCTCTCATTGATTTTGGGAAGTTCTTGAAATTTAAAGAATTTTACTTGCTCCCTCTTATTTTCTTCATTTTGAAGAAAAGTTTAAAAATGCTCTTAAATTAAAGGAAAATCTATTAGAAAACTTAATAGACTTTTTAATAGAACATTCATTTGTTAAGATTATTCTAACCTATAAAAATATCTGAAAACTTGTTGTTGTATTAAAATTATTATTAGTGGCTTCTAAAATCAAAAATGAAAAGAGATAAATAGGACATGGAAACAATGAGCTCCCTCCTACAAATCCTTAGGGGTAGGGGTAGGGGTAGGGGTAGGGCTCTAGGGGTGCTCAAAAACCCGACCAACCCAACCCGAAAACCCTCCAAAAAAAACTAACTCGAGGTAACCCGACATATAATCCATACAAAATTAGGACAACCCGAATCTATTGGGTTGATATCGGGTTAAGCCTAAAGTAACCCAACCAACCCGATAAGTGTTTTAGCGACTTCTCTAAAATTATTTGATTTCTCTTTAATTTGTATAAGTTACCAAAAACAACTCGGCAACAACAAGCAATGGCACTCATATGAGGATATTATTGGAAAGTTATATGTAATACATAAATATTTGATGAACTCGTATGTCTTCTTGAACAATTGATCGTATTTCAAATGAAAAGATCCTTGTTTTTATGTTTTCAATATTAGTTTTTACTTTATTTAAACACATAATTTATTTTCACTTTTAACTTATGAGCTATTAATACATATTTTATTTTCACTTTTTTTATGTAAATGAACCAATATTGTTAATTGTGCTTTAAATCTGTTTACTAAATTAGACCATCCACTATAGCTATTGCAAATAAATTGTACCACTAAAAATTATGGTGAATGTGGGTATGAAATTTTTATAAGAAATTAGTTTTATAGTAAAACATTATTATTACCAAACATTTTTGTAGGTAAATGAGGTGTTAATTTTTTTTTGTGTAAACCCATAAATTAAAAAAATGGCCACTCCAAAAAAAGTTTATAGCCTTTTTTAAATGGGTTGGATTAGACTGCTTTATAACCGTTTTGTAGTTAATCTGGGCAATTTAGGTGTTGTTTGTTTTTTAAGAGGTCTAAAGTCTTAAATCTGATTTTACATCTAAAAAGTAAGAGGTGGTGCTGAAGTCTGAAATCTGAAATATTAAGACTGTTTGTTTTTATAAAATGATAAACATCTTAATTGACTAAAAATATTATATTTTAAAATTCCAACATGAAAGAGACTACTATTTGATAACATACACATTCACACCCATCAACCATGCGTGCAATTGAGGAGGAGGTAGAAGAAACTGAATCCTTAAAAAAAATAAGAGGAATTAAGTGGATGCTGCACCTCTAAAATTTCAGAGGAAATTAAGAGATTTTCAGACTTTTTTCTAAAAATAAAACAAACAGTCTTAAATCTGAAAATCTCTTAATTTTCAGACTTAAGAGGCTTTAAGATGTATTTTTTCAAAAACAAACAGCCCCTTAGTCAAACCCAATAAACTAATATGTCCGATTTTTAAAAATGCGGATTAAATATAACAGTCTTGACCAACTTTTATAGTTTAAATTGATCAAAAATTATATAAAAATTTCAGTGTTAAATGAATGCCAAATACTAATAGTGTTAAATGAATGTCAAATACTAATTAAATCATATACAATGGCATTGAAATAAAGACACAAAATATTAGGGAATTTAATTAAAATACCCATTTGTTGACTTTGACTTGCTAAAATACTCATTTTTTTGAATTTTGCCAAAATACTCATTTTTCCCACGGTGGGTCCTGCGATCGCGGGATAGTGCCCACGTGGCCCGCAGTTTTGGCCAAAACGTCCCGCGGAGCCCCCCAACTATGCCCGCGGTGACACTTTTGGCCCCTCCCAGCTATAGCTTCCCGCGATGTCCCCGCTATAGGGTTCAAATTTATAATTTTGGTCCTTTTCAACGATTTTTTCATGTTTTTACTGTCCTTTTCCACAATTATTGTACTTGGAAGACCAAATTGTGGTTGAAATTCACTAGCTTGTTTCATCAATATTGAATCATTGTACTTGGGGAAGACCAATTTGTGGTTGCAATTCATTTTTGTTGTGTCATCAATGTTGAATTATTGTACTTGGAAGACCAATTTGTGGTTGCAATTCATCTTCCTCAATGAGATTTCATCCATAAATATCAGTAGAATGCAATCCATAATTCACACCAATTCCATCATTCTTTCTTGCTTTCTTGCTTTCTATCTTCAGTAATTTGTTTTTGAGATACTACTGAAAAAATGAGTTCATCTGTTGCAAAAGGTAGGCTATATTTCTGTTACGATGGTGAATGGGTGGAAGAAAACAATGAGTGGAATTTTGCTTATAAGACTAAGCATGGTGTAAAATTGCCAGTAAACTTGTCTTATCAGAAGTTTGTTGCATACGCCATGCAAAAATGTGAAATCGACCCTTCGGCTGTTTGCAAGTTAGTGTTCAAGAATAATGATGGGTCATTTGTGGAGTTATCCAACGATGGGGATATCTCTGGTTTTCTGCACTTTGCAGCCGAATCAGAAAGACCTCCATTACTTTATGTGTATGCCGATTCATCGGTGTGCAACGAAGACGATGACGAAGGTGACGACGGTGACGACGACGGTGATGACGAAGGTGACGACGACGGTGATGACGAAGACCTCCAAATGGAGCAGCCTGATTCTCAGTTTCAGGCGTCCTACGGCCCAACAGTTCATTTGGATCATGCATATGGTCTTAACGACTGTTATCCTGATTATGTTCCAGAGACGCAACAACAACAACCACAAGAAGGACGATGTGTTGGAGTTGCTGATGACGAAACCCATGTTTTCAAAATGGGTAATGCTGATATAGACATATCAGATACCGATAGTGATGAGGACGAAGAATATACCCCTAGTAATAAATCATTTAGTCAGTTAAATGACTATTTTGATATGCCCCATATTCTTCCAGACCAGAATACCTATACACAAACCTACGAACCTGAACCTTATAATCGCAGTTCAAGGTTAGAAGTAGGTCAAATATTTGATTCGAAGGATCACTTGGCGACAGAGGTCGAAGTTAAGTTCATGGAAGAGGGTTTCGAAAGTTACACGCCGAGATCCGACAAAGGCAGATACGTAGTTGAATGTGCGAGAGAAAACTGTAATTGGAGGATGTACACGAGGCCCGCGGGAGAGAAAGGAGGGGCGTTAGTTATTAGAAAGTTGCACGACGTACACACTTGTACGATGATGCAACTGAATCCCAACCACAAACAAGCCACCAAAAGGACTTTGGGTGCGATACTGAAAGGCAATTTTCTTGATGCTAGCAGGTCATTGCGTCCAAAGGACATCGTGAACGATGTACACCAGCAGTACTGGATCACAATTGGTTACCACCAAGCTTGGCGTGCGCGATGCAGGGCACTGCTATTGGTGAGAGGCACGTTCGAGGAGTCGTATGAACGACTCCCAACGTATTTATATAATTTGCAACTGCAAAATCCAAGTACGGTCACCCAGATAAGGACCGATTCACAGGGCTCCTTCCATAAGCGCCGCAATCTCTGCCATGTACCCAAACGCCCCTCACGCCTTATGTTGTCGACATTTGGAGATGAACTCCAAATCCAAGGACAAACGTATTACCATTGGACCGGAGAGGTGGTCCGCGACCCATTTTTTGCACAACGGTATGACATTCTGACCTCCAATAGTGCAGAGTCGGTGAATGCACTCTCCCGTTTTGCGCGTAGATGTCCGATTGTTACTCTTATGGACTACTTTTGGAGCTTTCAACAAGAGTAGTACCAACTTCGACGCCGAAAAGGAGCTGAGCTGCATAATAGACTCACACCAGAGGCGGAGGAGATAGTTCTCCTCAGGGCGCGTCACGCGTCGACATGGAAGGTAAGCGAAATCAGGTATGGAAGGTACCAGGTTCTGGATAACCATCTTGATGCGATTGTCAATATGACCGACCATGTTTGTTCATGTTGCCAATGGCAAAAATATGTGTAACAACCCAAACTAAAATAAAGCATAGCATTCAATAAACATTAGAAAATCCCAAAATCGGTCTCAAAATCTCAAACATCTGTATCAAAATCTAGGTTGGCGGAAACAACCTATACACAACTGAGAATAATACTAGATTCTGCAATAAAAGTGTAGCTCTGTCTCTAACTGCATCCGTACTCCAGTCCTGCTCTGCTCACTTACTAGAGCCTCCTACTATCTGCTTACCTGAAAATGTTTAGTTTGAAAAATACGAGGGTTAGACCATGAGGTCTAGTGAGTTCCCTCAATTTAACAGTTCTCAAAACATTTTAAAACAGTTTATAACTATCAAAGCATCTTTACATAAAACTTTCACGGAAAATTCCGCTCCCGCAAATGGCACCCTGAAGTCACTCAAAAGTGACAACGAGTCAGTCTCACGCTGCCTTACTGGGTCACTCCTCCCATGACATAAACGGGACACACCCCCCGGTATGAGCACTGGCGGGCCACATCCCCCGACTTAGCCAATTTACGTCTACCACAATGTATGCATACATCTCATATAAACTTTCAAACAAGTAAAATCATGTAAATAAACATTGGCATTTCTACTCATTTACTTTTTTTCGAAAACACGTTTAAAACACGTATTTTTAGTTAGAAAAACTCACCTGATGCTTTTAATAACTTTCCTTTCTTTACTTATGACCTTCAATCGGAATACCTGAGTAATGGAATGAAAGAGATAAGCTGACTATATACTACTCAACTCTACTTTCCGGATGAAACTACCGGACACTCTTTACTTTCCAGACGAAACTACCGAACACTCTCTACTTTTCGGACGAAACTACCGGACACTTTACTTTCCGGATGAAACTGCTATCTGGACGACCAAGCTTACCGGTTACTACCCGAATACTACCCGGGCGACTATGCTTTCCGGATGTCACTCATCCGGACAACCCCCTTATCCGGACAGTCATTCCATCCGGGTTCCTTATCCTACCCGGACACATGCTCCGGACACTTGTCCAGACTTACCGGACGACGGTTGTTATGCTTATTGGGATCGAAATCTGCTAACAAGCTCTTAACCAAACGAAAATGCGATACAAACAGATTAATAAGCATACTTAGACCTTTCCTTACTAACTCTTTGGTTGCTAAAACACAAGGATGATTGTCTAATCTCCCTTTAGGGCATCATCCTTAACTTTTACTAAAACCCTCAAACAAACCAACAATCCAGCAAAACATCTAAAATAAGAATTGGAGCTTGGGATTACCTGATAGAATCACTGTAGAATCAGACTCCAAATCCACTTATCTTCAAATTTGGTGATTGGTGGTGATTTCCTTCTCCAATTGCAATGGAAACCAAATTCCTCTTTTTCTCTACTCTTTCTCTCTAAGCCGCCACACACACACACACTCAAAATGATTAGCTTATAGGGTTTTGTGCCCCATTTGGTGTTTATATATCTTCCAACCAAATTACAAACCATTCCCTCAAATTTTTGACTTAACATTTCTTCCACCCATTTTATACTTCTTTAGCAAAAGAGATAAATAAAGACTTGGTTATTACAATACCTCCCGCTCAAAAGAATTCCATCCCCGGGATTCCATTGTCGAAAAGTTGAGGGTACTTGGACCTCATGTCCGCTTCTACCTCCCAAGTTTCCTCTTGCCCTTTATGATACCGCCACTGAACCTTTACCAGTCGGACCTCTTTGTTCCTCGTTTTGCGAACCTTACTGTCCACGATTTCTATTGGTTCCTCTTCGTACGTCAATTTCTCGTCAATGCTGACATCTTCTAAAGGAATGGCCACATCGGTCTCGGCCAAACACTTCTTTAAGTTTGAGACATGAAACATTGGGTGAACACCCTTTAACTCCTCTGGCAAGTCTAGCTTGTAAGCTACTGCTCCAACTCGTTCAATAATAACGAAAGGCCCCACATACCTCGGCCTCAACTTCCATTTCTTTCCGAAGCGTACTACTCCCTTCCAAGGCGATACTTTCAGCATTACCTTGTCACCTACTTGGAACTCGATAGGCTTCCTTTTTCTATTCGCATACTTTCTCTGTCGATCTTGAGCGATCCTCATCCTTTCACGGATTAGCTCTATATTATCCGCTATCAGTTGTACAATCTCTGGACCTGCTAACTGTCTTTCTCCCACATCGTTCCAACAGAACGGCGTACGACACTTCTGCCCGTACAATGCTTCGAATGGTGCTGCCTGGATACTCGCATGGTAACTATTGTTATATGAGAACTCTATCAACGGTAGATGTACTTCCCACGACCCTTTGAAATCGATAACGCACGCTCGAAGCATATCCTCCAATGTCTGAATAGTTCTTTCGCTCTGACCATCCGTTTGAGGATGATAGGTCGTGCTTAACTTCAATTGCGAACCCAACTCTCGCTGGAGGCTTCTCCAAAATGCTGTCGTGAACCGACTATCACGGTCAGACACGATGGATCGCGGCACCCCGTGCCTAGATACGATCTCATTGATGTATAATCGGGCTAGCTTTTCTAACGAATCCGACTCCTTGATTGGTAAGAAATGTGCGGACTTAGTGAGAATATCCACAATCACCCATATCGCATCGTTACCCTTCGGAGTCCTCGGTAACTTCGTAACGAAATCCATGGTGATGTTATCCCACTTCCATAAGGGCGCTGATGTTCTGCTTTAACTTTCAAACACGTCACACATCGCTCCACAAAATGAGCAATGTCTTTCTTCATTCCCGGCCACCAGTAGAACTGTCTCAAGTCCCGGTACATCTTATTCGTCCATGGGTGTATAGAATATCGCGACTTGTGCGCCTCTTCCAGAACGCTTACTCTCAAGTTCCCTAACTTAGGAACCCACACTCGGCCTTTCATACACTTCAACCCACCACTGTTGACACTGAACAATGAGGTAATCCCAACGACCCTTTCACTCTTTACATTCTCTTCTAGCAACGCCTCCTCTTGAAACTTCTTAACTTCGTATAGGAGGTTCGAAGTTGCCTCGACTCTGAAAGCCACTACTTTGGTCGATTCTCCTCGCTCTTTTCGACTCAACGCTTCCGCTACTACATTTGCTTTACCCGGGTGGTAAAGGATCTCGCAGTCGTAGTCGTTCAATAGCTCCATCCATCTCCTCTGTCTCATATTCAATTCCTTCTGATCAAACAGGTGCTTCAGACTCTTGTGGTCGGTGTAAATCTGGCACTTCACTCCATACAAGTAGTGTCGCCATATTTTCAAAGCGAACACCACCGCCGCTAGCTCCATGTCGTGCGTAGGGTAGTTCTTCTCGTGATCTTTCAACTGTCATGATGCGTAGGCAATCACCTTCCCGTTTTGCATTAAAACACACCCTAGCCCAAACTTAGAAGCATCACTGTAAATCACAAAACCTGCTGATCTATCTGGTAACGACAAAATCGGAGCGCTGCTTAAACTCTCTTTCAATCTCTCGAATGCGGCTTCTTGCGCTTCGGTCCAAACGAACTTGACGTTCTTCCTTGTCAAAGCGGTCAACGGTGTGGATATACGAGAGAAGTCCTGAATGAACTTCCGATAATAGCCCACTAATCCGAGAAAACTTCTCACTTCTGACGGCGACTTCGGCGGCTCCCAATCCTTGATTGCTTCGATCTTAGGGGGGTCCACCTTGATGCCATCCGCTGACACTACGTGACCCAGAAATTGAACTTCTCTCAACCAGAATTCGCACTTCGAAAACTTAGCATACAACTTCTCGCGTTTCAACAATTCCAACGCTGCCCGAAGATGTTCCTCGTGATCCTTACGGGTACGAGAGTATATCAGGATATCGTCAATGAAGACGATCACACACTTGTCTAGAAACGAGCTACACACCATGTTCATCAAATCCATGAACACTGTTGGGGCATTAGTCAAGCCAAAGGGCATGACTAGGAACTCGTAGTGTCCGTATCTCGTACGAAAGGCTGTCTTGGGCACGTCTTCCTCTCTCACCTTTAGCTGATGGTAACCTGACCTCAAATCTATATTCGAGAAGTAACTCTCACCTTGTAACTGGTCAAAGAGGTCATCAATCCTCGGAAGCTGGTACTTGTTCTTCACTGTTACCTTGTTGAGATCACGGTAATCTATGCACATCCGCATAGATCCGTCCTTCTTCTTTACAAAAAGTATCGGCGCACCCCAAGGCGATGAGCTCGGATGAATGAAACCCTTGTCTAACAGCTCTTGTAGTTGCATCATCATCTCCTTCATTTCTGTCGGTGCCAGATGATAGGGCGCACGCGCAATCGGTGCCGCCCCGGGCATCAGATCTATTCTGAACTCTACTTGACGATCTGGAGGCAGACTCGTCAAGTCATCCGGAAACATTTCCGGGTACTCGCTGACAATCGGCACATCCCTTACTTCTTTCTTCTCTTTCTTAGCATCTAGCACATAAGCTAAATACCCTAGACATCCCTTCCCCAGACACCGTCTAGCTTTCAACATAGAAATCATACATGACTTCCTATCTCGATGATCCCCATAAATCACTACTTCCTTCTTATCAGGCAAAGCGATACGAATCAACTTCTTATTACACACTATGCTAGCGTCGTTCTCCGCTAACCAATCCATTCCTAGAACCACATCAAACTCCCTCATTCCCATTGGGTACAAACGCAAAGGAAACGAGTGACCATTTGTTTGGGCAAAAAATCACGTCATACGACCACGACCAGAGCAGGTAAGACGCACGTTATAATCTAAATCTTGTATTAAGATAAGGTCTCGACAAGAACCCAGAGAACATCCGTCGTCTCCCGCAAAAGGTAAGTTGTACGTCTCCCATGACGCTCGACCATAGCATCGCCCGTCCCGTACGACCATCGCGTAAGATCATTGCACCTTCGACCAAAGCTAACGATAACCTTGACTGTTACGTTTGTTAAGTATTTAATGCAGGAGTCAAAGCCATTAACAACAAGCAGCCGTAACGGACGAAGAGCATTATGGATAATCACTTCGACGACCGTTTCCAGCCGTTGTAGACGTTGATCAAATCATTAATGGAGCTAATTAATGACGCGAAGACTATAAAAGACAAGCTAAAGCCTCATTTCAAGGGACATCAGTGAACATCTAATATACATCAGCGAACATCACCAAACAACAGAGAAAATCATACAAACTCATAGCAAAGAACATTCAAACTCCGGAGATCAAGTACTGAAAGCCAGAACCTTACAGCGAACTCAAGAACACTCGAAGGAAAGCTCAAGTATCGCTCTCGACGCACGACAAACCGCCCTCGACCAGAAGTTCACACTTTGTATTCACACACGACAAACACCTGTTTTTACATTCAAACACTTGTACTTTACATTTCAAAGTATTTCCTTCATTTGTATTGTAATCATCGTACGACCGACGCCAGTACCAAGGACGTCGCCCCTGATTGGCGACCATAGTGCAGCGATGACACCCACTGTCGTCCGCAGGTTTTTTCCTCGCTTGAGGTTTTTCCTGCGTCATCAAATCCCTTGTCTCGTTTATTTTTTCCCTCGTCGCACGTCTCGTCGAAAGATCCTTTCTTTAGTTGATTAAGTCCACATCGACCTTAAGTTGTCCCTTTGGTGCGATTTTTGGCATTAACAGTTTGGCGCCATCCGTGGGACCTCGTCTAGAGAAAATCCTCGACGAACGTGCACCCTACTAACAGTTTCTTGGAGTTTTTTCTGCTCTCTATTACAGGAACAATGGCAGCCCCTGGAAATCCACAGCAAGCCGTTGCTCAAATGTATCAGGAGCTCGAAGTCGCCAGGAATCAGCTCAATGCAATGGCAGAGCAGAATCGCAGAGCAGCTGAGGAGATCGCGCGGTTAAGAAATCCTCTTGGGCCTCAAAATGGTCCTAGGCCGTTCGTGCAGAACCCAATTCCAAGATCGTTCGACCAGAATGGCCCTAGACCATTTGTCCCGAATCCAGGTTCATCCGCGCAGAATCAGCATCCAGGCCCGTTCATGCAGAATCAACAGCCAGGGCCGTCCAACCCAAATCCTCAGTTTGGGACAGTTCCTCCTCAGCACATAAGGCCACCACCCATGAATAATGGGTCTCAACCATTACAAGGGTCGCAACCTTTCCAGCAGGGGTCGCAACCATTTCAGCAGCCATTTCAGAATGGACCTCAAGGTGGATCTCAGCCACTCCACGGTGGATCGCAGCCTTTCCAGCAAGGATCGCAGCCGTTTCAGAATGGACCGCAACAATTCCACTATGGGTCGCAACCATATTTTGTCCCGTTCAACGGGGACACCAATGGTTCGTCGCATGGTAATGGCACTAGTCCAGGGACCAATCCCTCGACAGGGGCAAATCTTGATCTTAACGATCCCGTCGCCCATCGTTTAAAGATGTTAGAAGACCAAAATGAGCGCGTCATGTCCTTGCTCGCCAAGTTGCCTGGGGCAGCCGTGCCTGTCGACGTCGAGCCTCGCTCGGGGTATCAGTTGTTAATGCCAAAAATCGCACCAAAGGGACAACTTAAGGTCGATGTGGACTTAAACAACTAAAGAAAGGATCTTTCGACGAAACGTGCGACGAGGATAAAAATAAAGGAAACAAGGGATTTGATGACGCAGGAAAAAACCTCAAACGAGGAAAAAACCTGCGGACGACAGTGGGAGTCGTCGCTGCACTATGGTCGCCAATCAGGGGAGATGTCCTTCGGTACTGGTGTCGATCGTACAGAGATTACAATACAAGTGAAGGAAACGCTTCGAAATGTAAAGTACAAGTGTTTGGAATGTAAAACAAGTGTTTGTTGTGTGTGAAAATAAGGTGTAAACTGCTGGTCGAGGGCGGATGTCGTGCGTCGAGAGCGATTCTTCGAGTGAAAGCTTCTTTTCTTCTGTTGTTCTTGAGCTCGTTGTATAATTCTTGAATTCAATATCAGATGTTAGCTTTCAGTAGATGATTTCTTGGATTCGATAGTAGATGTCCCCGAAATGAGGCTTGAGCTTGATCTTTTATAGTCTTCGGGAGTTTTAACTACATCATTAAAGGCTTTGATGACTTGTTGTAACGGTCGCTGTCTTCAATGTGGGATTAAATGTTTGTTAATGACTTCGTCGGTTATAGCCGTTGCCCATTAATGACTTTGACTCCTGCATTAACCACTTAACAAACGTAACAGTTATATTATGTGTTAGCTTGGTTGAGGTCGCATGGTCTATATGCGACAGTCGTGCGGAGCGGGCGGCGTCGAGGTCGAGTGTCGCGATGAACTCTCGACTTACCTTTCGGGAGGGACGACGGATGTTTTCTGGGTCTTTGTCGGGACCTTATCTTAATACAAGATATGGTTCATAACGAATGTCTTACCTTTTCTGTTCGTGGACAAGACCTGCATTGATAAACAGAAGAAACAGATGTTTGACTGTTAACGGTTAGTATAATCGTACGACCGTCTTAAGTCTCGGATGTCGGTCATATGGAACATACGACTATCGCCAAAATATAAGACCACTTGGTCGTAGGACCAGAGCGATATAACACCGATGACAGGAGACTGTCGACGTAAGACCGACGAGCCGTAACTGGCGACATAAGACTAGTGACGTAGGACTAGTGATGTGCGAAGTGCGATACGTGACGTGCGACACGTGATGTGCGATCATGAGATGTAATATGACTATGGACCCAATATGTCAATTATCGTGGTTATTTAATGTATGTCGTGGATATGATAATAATGGGTATTATCATTGTCGGTCGGGGGTAACCAATGTCCATAGGTCATGTCGAGGGGATTTCCCAAGTCGGTCGAGGGTGTGATTTTTTACCCAAACAGTTAGCCCCCCGAGATCTGAATTTCAAAGCCAGTGGAATTTCAGATCTCACACTAAAGTAAAATGCGTTGCTACGGAGACGTGTTACTTTTGCTAAGATCATCAGAGGAAAACTGACTTGGTTAGCCAAAGAAGGCGACGCAAGTTGTGCTTGTCCTTCGAGGCTGGGAAAGGAGAAAGAATGCCCCGACAGCTGGGTCGGGAATCTTGAAGAAGATAAGTTCGGTAGTTCTGAAGGAACCGTCTTCACGGGCTGACGTTTCGTCGAGAGTTGTCACGCCTAAAGAGGCGAGGGCGTCATCCAGCCGTTCTGGTGCGATGGACGCAACACCAGCAAGTTCAGCGCTTTCGGTGACAGTGACGATGCTAGTGTCTAAGGTGTTGTCCCCAGCGTATGCCGACAAGGGGGACGGGTCATCGGCCGATGGTGTCCTAGACGGGACGACGTTGTTGGTGTCCTAGACGGGACGACGTTGTTTCCTCATCTGAGGAAATATTTGCTCCCATCTTTCAGGGAACGCTTTCCTATCGAGGAGACAGGGGTCCATGTCGTCGGGTTGGCATTATCGGTCGACGTGGTCCTGTGATCTGGCGTTCACAGCCGATACGGTCGTTTAGAGACATATGTTCTGGCGCTCGAGCCGATTTGGTCGTTAAAGACCTTTGATCTGCCGTTTACAGCCGATACGGTCGCTAGAGACCTATGATACGTTGTGTCTAGCATTTTTAGCTAGTTGTAAGTTTCACTTTAGCGATAGTCGGTAAAAAGTTTACCTTTCTATTGAACCTGATTCATACATGTCATGGACAGATGTAATGTCGACTGTAAAAATTCATTAAGTACAAAAATGAACAAGAAGTCGTGCGACTTGGGCATCCATTGTAATACAACGACTAGAACGTAAGTCAAAAGACTTTTATATTCCTGAATCGTATAAGTAAACATAAGCGCATGCGATTACAGCATTCATTTAGAACATGAAGTTTTTCTAAGTTGAAGAACTTAGATTGTGAGGTCGCTAGACCTTATGATCGTGTGATTTGATCATACGATGAACTTTGAATCATGTGTTCCTGTGATGGAATGGTCAAGTCATAGACCTGATTACTTATGTCGTGCAACCTTGCGAGGTTAAGATCGTACGATAGACTTATATATCGTTCGATCCTGCGAGACTTAAGTCATATAATAGACTTTAGAAACTAATGTCGAGCGATCCTGCGATAAAACAATGTCAG
This sequence comes from Saussurea involucrata, assembly GCA_033807775.1. Taxonomy (NCBI): domain Eukaryota; kingdom Viridiplantae; phylum Streptophyta; class Magnoliopsida; order Asterales; family Asteraceae; genus Saussurea; species Saussurea involucrata. Next base: position 7,372,479 of record CM066325.1, on the reverse strand, counting down.
AGGTTGGTCGTTGGCTTTTCAGATGCGTTGCATTCTAGCTGCGTAGAATATCTCGATCATCGAGGGTTTGGAGCCGATAGGCACTTTTACCCACGACTACTGAGGTACGATAAGGATCTTCCCACTTGGTGGAAAGTTTACCTGCATTAAGTGCTTTGGAACACTCAACGGAGGACGTAGTCGCCTTCTTGAAAGACTTTAGATGTGACGTTCTTGTCGCTCGACCGCTTGCCTCTGGGTGTCGGGGTCGTCAGCTTGATGTCGCGGTCTTCACAGAACTGTCGAGTGGCTTACGAACTGGGATCCATTGTCGTAGACAATTTCGGATGTCACCAATTATCTTCTTGGTCTTCCATCTGGATGTCATCGTCATTTTTGATGGATGACGTCGCAAGATAGGTCATTGGAATGCTGTCGAGTATTGGTTCGATCAAAGCAGACGCAAGGTTTGCTAAAGCGTCGGCTTGAGTATTCTGGTCCCTTGGAACCATGACTGGTGATTGCGAGATTCAATGTACAAGTCGTCTTTATTGACGGCATATGTCATGACTAGCGATCATAAGATTAAAAAGGGGTGACTCGTCTTTTGTCGAAGACTACAAATTGCCACCTACTTTTGCCACAACTGGCGATCATAAGATTTAAAATACGATTCATCTCTTATCGACGGCTATAAATCGTAACATGCGTTTGCCGTAGCTGGCGATCACAAGATTAAAACTGTGAGTCGTCTTTTATCGACGACAATAAATTGTAACATGCGCTTGCCATAATAGGCGATCACAAGATTAAAACTGTGAGTCGTCTTTTATCGACGACAATAAGTTGTAACCTGCGTTTTAAGTCGTAGAGACTTCGTTTCTTACGATGTAAATCGTAAGACCTGTATTTATATAATCTTGCGAGCCGTAACATGGAGTCGATAAACGCCTTTTACCGAAGATTTTCAAAACCAAACGTGGTATTTTTTCAGTTTGTGAAGGGTATTCCGAGCCCCCGAGTCCCTTGGATGATGCGACACATGCGATACTTTTGACGGAGCATTTTTTATCTTTTTTCAGGGCTTGAAACTGGCTTCGAGCCGCATTCAATTCCGATTGGAGTTGAATCATGGGATCTTGATAATTCGCCATATACCTGAAAAAGCTCTACAAGATCGTTAGTAGAAACACACGTTCGTCGAAGATTTTCTCTAGATGGGGTCCCACAGATGGCGCCAAACTGTTAATGCCAAAAATCGCACCAAAGGGACAACTTAAGGTCGATGTGGACTTAAACAACTAAAGAAAGGATCTTTCGACGAAACGTGCGACGAGGATAAAAATAAAGGAAACAAGGGATTTGATGACGCAGGAAAAAACCTCAAACGAGGAAAAAACCTGCGGACGACAGTGGGAGTCGTCGCTGCACTATGGTCGCCAATCAGGGGCGATGTCCTTCGGTACTGGTGTCGATCGTACAGAGATTACAATACAAGTGAAGGAAACGCTTCGAAATGTAAAGTACAAGTGTTTGGAATGTAAAACAAGTGTTTGTTGTGTGTGAAAATAAGGTGTAAACTGCTGGTCGAGGGCGGATGTCGTGCGTCGAGAGCGATTCTTCGAGTGAAAGCTTCTTTTCTTCTGTTGTTCTTGAGCTCGCTGTATAATTCTTGAATTCAGTATCAGATGTTAGCTTTCAGTAGATGATTTCTTGGATTCGATAGCAGATGTCCCCGAAATGAGGCTTGAGCTTGATCTTTTATAATCTTCGGGAGTTTTAACTACATCATTAAAGGCTTTGATGACTTGTTGTAACGGTCGCTGTCTTCAATGTGGGATTAAATGCTTGTTAATGACTTCGTCGTTTATAGTCGTTGCCCATTAATGACTTTGACTCTTGCATTAACCACTTAACAAACGTAACAATTATATTATGTGTTAGCTTGGTTGAGGTCGCATGGTCTATATGGGACGGTCGTGCGGAGCGGGCGACGTCGAGGTCGAGTGTCGCGATGAACTCTCGACTTACCTTTCGGGAGGGACGACGGATGTTTTCTGGGTCTTTGTCGGGACCTTATCTTAATACAAGATATGGTTCATAACGAATGTCTTACCTTTTCTGTTCGTGGTCAAGACCTGCATTGATAAACAGAAGAAACGGATGTTTGACTGTTAACGGTTAGTATAATCGTACGACCGTCTTAAGTCTCGGATGTCGGTCTTATGGAACATACGACTATCGCCAAAATATAAGACCACTTGGTCGTAGGACCAGAGCGATATAACACCGATGACAGGAGATTGTCGACGTAAGACCGACGAACCGTAACTGGCGACATAAGACTAGTGACGTAGGACTAGTGATGTGCGAAGTGCGATACGTGACGTACGACACGTGACGTGCGATCATGAGATGTAATATAACTATGGACCCAATATGTCAATTATCGTGGTTATTTAACGTATGTCGTGGATATGATAATAATGGGTATTATCATTGTCGGTCGGGGGTAACCAATGTCCATAGGTCATGTCGAGGGGATTTCCCAAGTCGGTCGAGGGTGTGATTTTTTACCCAAACATCAGGCGTCGCCCTTCATCGACGAGATCTCCACCGTCGAGGTCCCAAAGAAGTATAACATTCCTGCCTTCACTCCCAAATATTCTGGTGTGGCTGATCCGACTGAGCATGTCGCGCAGTATAAGTAGCTCATGTGGACAATCTCGATTCCACACATGTACCAGGAAGTATGCATGTGCAAAAGTTTCAGGGCAACTCTCACTGGTCCAGCTCTCCAGTGGTTGATCAATCTCAAACCCAAATCAATCGGGTTGTTCGCTGAATTAGTCAACCAATTCTCCCGACAATTCGCCAGCAGTCGCAAGATGGAAAAGCAGACTAGTGATCTGTATTATGTCGTGCAGAAGACCAATGAGTCTATTCGAAATTATTTCAATAGATTCAATGCCGAAATGATCAGTATCCGCAATTGTGACATCAAAACTGCGATCGAAGCTTATAAGCGTGGTCTAGACGATAGTTCAGGTCTATATATCGATCTGACCAAGTACCCCCCCAGAGACTTTCGAAGACGTCCGAGCTCGAACCTTAGCATATATGAGGGTCGAGGATGATGCCGCCTTTCGTCGCAAGCACACTGACGACAAGAAGTCGTTAGGCGTCAGAAAGCCAGAGTTCAAGACAAAGGCTATTTCCAGGGTAGAGCCAGTGCGCCAAATTTCAAACGTTCGTTTCAAGACGAAAGCAGAGGCCAAGACCGCGACTAAGTTCACTCAATACCCCAAGATATCCTCTTACGGATTCAAAGGATCTACAAAGGACCTAGTCGAAGCTCTGAAAAGTTCCCAAGCGACCATTTGATGGCCAAAGAAGTCCGACCTGGACGATGCTAAGAAAGACAAATCAAAGTGGTGCGACTTCCATGCCGATCATGGTCATGCGACATACGACTGTATCGCATTGAAGAAGGAACTAGCATATCATTTCCCGAAAGGAAATCTCAAGGACATCATCGACGATGTCGCTGTTCCAGCTAATGGCCATCGACCGTCGACTCCCGAGCATGCAAAAGTTGTCAATTGAAATTCCCTACGCCATGGGGAATCCAGGAGTCGCTCGTGAATGCTACAAGTCTACCTTGAAGCCGGGAAAATAAACTGAAGTCGCAAGATCAAGCTCTCGACAGGTTCGTTCTTCTATCCCTAAATTAATATCTTTTCCACAGGGATAAATCCACTATGGTGCCTCGTCGCACGACAACATAGTCGACCGCAGGACAATATTTCTCCGTGTTATTATGTCATTTAAAACCTATATTTTCCTCCAAAAAAGGATACGGTAATAAATGACAGGGGGAAAATAGAGAGAGTCTGAAATGGTACGTTCTCTAGCTCTTTCTAGCTCTTTCTCATACGATTTTTTCTCACAAAACGTCTACTGACTTAGGCATCGGAGGGTCGTTGGCCAGCCAACGACCAACCCCCGGCATCGTTTTATCGCAGAATCGCACAACAGATTATCGCAAAATCGCACGGCAATAATCATTAAGTCTATTATATGACTTTAATATCGCAAGGTCGAACGACATAAACGATTAGGTCTCTAACTTGATCATTTCTCCACAGGGCATACGACACAAACTCACTGTACGATCTGGTCGTACGATCGCATAGTCTAAACGGCTTTACCCCTAAGTTTCTTAACTTTCATACCCTGAATGGATGCTTTAATCACGTGTTCTTATATGTGTTTTACGTTATTCTCATCGTATTACAATAAAGGCCTTAGTCGCATGATTTCCTATGTATCTTACATTCCATCGATGTGATATTTGCTTACCAAGTATATGAAAACACAAGTTCAAACAAAAAGTGCATTTAAAAAAGATCGTCAGGTACACGCTCGACTACCAACGATCGAGCAGCAAAGCAAACAAGATAAAATTCTTAAATTAAAGGAGGAGCATCCGTCGCATTCATGCCCGAAGTCCCGTCCTGAAGGCTTTCGCCTGCCACCTCCTCCTCAGCGTCCTTCTCATCATCCAAGTCGAGATCCCTCTCGGTCCCGACTCTCTCATAAAAGAGACGCAGCTCATCTGACGCTGAAGCCAAAGGATCCTTGCCCTGCAGGTGACGTCGCATAACTGTCGCACGCGCAGTAAGTCGAGCATAAGAAAAGAAAGACTTATTTTCGTCCTTCAACTCATCAGACTCCTTCTTCAAATTTATCACTTTAGCCTTGATTCCCTCGACTTCCTTCCTCTTCGCGGTTACGGATTCCTTCATCCCCTCCAGCTCCTCTCTCTGGTCGCGCATCACAATCAGGGACTCCTTCAAATGCGAGTTTATCTCGTCTCTTGTATGACTGAGGGCATCCAATTCGTCCAGAGCATGGTCAAGGCGCACCGACATCGCTTCTTCATGCTCCAAAGCAGCTTTCTCTTTAGCTAACGCTGCATCTTCATCTTTGGTAACAGAAGCCATTGAAACCTCTATATTCGTCGTTTCGGCATGCAATGCCAGGGAAGCTTGGAACGCCTGAAGAATCATAATATGAGCGGCATTAGTAAACAACGACGATGACAAACGACGACGACAAACGACAAGTCTTGAAAGAAAGGCTTACCAAGAATAAGAGTCCAGTTGTATGGAACTCTTTCTTCTCGAAAGAAAATCCGTCAAAACGCTCCCTGAAAGACGGAAGCAAATATTTTTCCAAATGGGGGAACAACTTCGTCTCGTCCAAGACATTGTCGTCCAGAAAACCCGACGGCAACGTAAAGTTAACCGTCGTTTCCCCCACATGTCCTTTTTGTGCGCCTTTGCCCCTGTCGGCCGATGAAGGGCCGGATAGGACGACGAGAGACATCGTCGCCAGTTGCGCAGTATCCACAGATTTTGCGCCGGTCGTGTCAAATGCGACCGACGCCTTCGCCTTCCTGGATAAGGCAACCCTCGATGGGTTACCCGTCTTCAAAGACGGTTCCCTCAGAACGGACACCTTCGTCCTCTTTAAGAGGCCCGACCCGGCTATCGGGACCTTTTTTCTCTTCAGGACTCCCGACCCAGTTGTCGAAACGTCCTTCTCCCTCGCCTCACGAGCTACTTCGACTTGGGCCATCTTCCTAGCAACAGAAGACGTCGCATGTTCTTGAGATTCACCTGTACGGTAAAAGAAAGAAATTAGACGATTCTGAACAGAGAAAGACCAGGACAAGCGAAAAGAAGACAAAAGGATACTTACCAATTATCTCTACCTCTGGTTCTTCGCTCTTCTCTTCCTCCTCAGTCTTCTCAGAGTCCTCCTCTTCTTCTTTCTCCTCTCGACCCATCCTCATTCTGTCGCTCAAGAAAACGGTGTAATCATCCTCGTCTATCAAATGACGCGTGACGTACGACCGATCTTCAATACTAAATTCTAAGAACTTTTCGATCTTAGCCCGAGAAGCATCATCCGGCTCTACCTTATCGAAATCAATATCTACGCATAAAAAAGAAGATCAGTCGAAGAAACAATCGAGCAACAGAATAGCATGAAAACTCATAATCAAAGGCTCACCCGTCATATTCCAACCCTCCTTAATCCAGTCACTATCAGTGTCCAACGTCGACGTCCGTACGAATACATACCTCTTCTTCCATCCACGGTCGTTGACCGCAGTATTTAAAACCAGGATACGATCACCCTTGAACCTTGAAAACAAACTATAGCGGCGGTACCGGTCATTCTTGACCTTATACGCCATCAGAAGGTCCCTCACATTCATCGGTGGATTCCAGTCGGAGGTAAGTCGTTCGATGATCAAAATAACTCGCCAGAACTGGGGCATCAGTTGCCCCGACGAAAGATCAAATTCACACATGAACTCTTTGACTAAAGGCGAATATGGCCAGTGAAAGCCTATTTTGAACGGGTATTCGTATATAACAATGTACCCCTCGGGGCACATTTCCGGTCGAACCTTGCCAACCTTGCTTACGTTAATCCCCATGGGAATCCTCGCTAGACTTCTAAAGTCGTCGAGATCTTCTTCGTTTTTAATGGTGCTTCTAGGCTCTGTCGACATCGCCAACCCCGTTAAATTGATTTGCACTTCTGAAAGGCCCCAGATATCCCAGTTTTTTCTAGGCTTTCTAGCAATAGACTTGCGACGCATACGCAAACTGGAGGGTCGTATCTTATATGATCTCAGAAAAACTTAAATTAGGTCAAAGATTCTTGCAAGATCTAATCGAACGGAAATCGCCAAGAAAAGATCCATCGTAATCTTTATTTATGCAGTCGATCATGTCAGGTCGAGCCCTTTGATGATCACTGCGTGCTCTCGTCCCTTCGTATAACCGCAGGGATCGTCAACACCTGTCATCGACAGCTGGTAAGCACAATCGTGTGTCGGTATGACGCCACGACCTCGTTCCCTTTTCAACTTCTCGTTCAGTTAGAAATGGACAAGTCTAGCTCCAAGGCGATTGAGGTAATTTCTAACTCTTGTCTCATTTCCTATGCGTCTGATTGACAAAATTTAAAACTTAAATTTGACATTCAAAATTCAAATTTTGGGGGCAAACTGTTTAGGCAAAAAATCACGTCGTACGACCACGACCAGAGCAGGTAAGACGCACGTTATAATCTAAATCTTGTATTAAGATAAGGTCTCGACAAGAACCCAGAGAACATCCGTCGTCTCCCGCAAAAGGTAAGTCGTACGTCTCCCATGACGCTCGACCATAGCATCGTCCGTCTCGTACGACCATCGCGTAAGATCATTGCACCTTCGACCAAAGCTAACGATAACCTTGACTGTTACGTTTGTTAAGTATTTAATGCAGGAGTCAAAGCCATTAATAGCAAGCAACCGTAACGGACGAAGAGCATTATAGATAATCACTCCGGCGACTGTTTCCAGCCGTTGTAGTCGTTGATCAAATCATTAATGGAGCTAATTAATGACGCGAAGACTATAAAAGACAAGCTAAAGCCTCATTTCAAGGGACATCAGTGAACATCTAATATACATCAGCGAACATCACCAAACAGCAGAGAAAATCATACAAACTCATAGCAAAGAACATTCAAACTCCGGAGATCAAGTACTGAAAGCCAGAACCTTACAGCGAACTCAAGAACATCTGCTATGTGGAAAGCCCTCGCCCTCGCGCGAGCCGGCTCCACCTTTCTCTCTCCGCTACTACCGTCGTCACCCCCGGCAAACCCTTTCTTTAACTGCGGACAGTCCCACTTGACGTGATCTGGCGAACCACACTGATAATATGACCTCGAACTGCGGCAGTCTCGAGCCATGTGCCCTATTTTCCCGCACTTATAACACCCGTCCTTATCTGCCAAACATTCCCCCTATGCATCCGATTACACTTTGCCACACGGTTTCTCTCCTGATCTGGATCCCACCTGTAGCTCGGGTCTACGCGCACTCGGCCTCTTCGCATCCCTATTCGGCCCTTCCCATTTCCGCTTGTCTCCAACTCTCTCTGTCATCTGCCTGCTCTTTTCTTTCTCCGTGAGTTCCGCAGTGTCTACCGCAGCTTGAAAAGTAGTCGGACCTTTCACTTGTACTAACTCCCGCACACTGCTCTTTAGCCCCCAAATGTATCTTTCTATGTGTCTCTCCTCGGTAGACACATATAGTTCAGCAAATCGGGCCTTCTCAATAAACTTTGATGTATACTCTTGGACCGACATCGACCCCTGTTCCAATCCCAGAAATTCTTCCTCAAGTTTCTTAACCGCCGCTATCAGACAAAATTGTGCCTTAAATCTCTTAGTGAATAACTCCCATGAAGTTGCCTTCGCAATCTCAGAACCCTTACCACCAGTCTCGACATCCCACCAGAATATGGCGTCTGCTTTCAGCATAGACATTGCAAACAACACTTTGTCTTCTTCGGCGCACTTGCTTGTATCAAAAGCTAGCTCCATCTCGTGTATCCACCTCAAAGCTAAAATCGGATTGCGTTCCCCGTTGAAAGACGGAGGTTTGCACAACGCAAAGGTTTTAAAGGTACATCCCCTCACTAACTTTGATTCGTTAACCACAAGCGGAGTCGACATAGAGTGATCTCCCACCACGGTCGGAGGTAAGCTAGATGCTTCAGTCTTGGTCTCATTCTCGCTCTTAGTTCGCCCTTCTGATGTATTCTTGATCTGATTTTCCAACAATGCCTGTAGGGTATCTTGTAGTTTACCCATCTCAGCTGTAAACTTCTCCTCAGTGACAAAAGCCTGATCCTGGTTTCTCTTCGGATTGTCTGACTGACTTCCCCCACCTACTGAAGCAGTACTTTCTTGATGTAGGGGTTCACGCACATCAGGTGCTCCCTCACTTTTTGCTCGACAGGTGGTTGGCTTCTTCTTCCCTCCGCGGGTTGCCACACCAGTCCCAACTGCCTGAGAGGCAGCTCGCAACAGTGGTCTACCCCGTTCTCTTCCTCGGCCTCCGCCCCTTCCGCGGGTGGTCGCTCGTCTCGGAGGATTCACCGGTTCCTCCTCGAAGATCTCCTCTATACGAATCTCTTCCACAGCTGGAATTGTACCCACCTCGGGCATGGATCTACTTCTCAAGGTTCTTTCAGACATACTGGATTACTGAAACAAGCCAAGAAAATTACTTAAGACTACCGCTCAAGAATAATAAAGCATTTTAAGCACATACATGTACGTGTAAATTCGCAATTACACTGGCCAGGTGTAATCCCGAATCTACCTTACATGACCGTCCTCTCCACCCTATTAGTCTTATTCTAGTATTAGTGTCCTCCTAGCGCATTCCTGATTTTCAGTTGTGATTTCTACTTCCACAGTTTAAGTCTAGGCCCGTCCGGTCACCTAAATCCCTTAAACTATGGCTCTGATACCAATTGAAACAACCCAAACTAAAATAAAGCATAGCATTCAATAAACATTAGAAAATCCCAAAATCGGTCTCAAAATCTCAAACATCTGTATCAAAATCTAGGTTGGCGGAAACAACCTATACACAACTGAAAATAATACTAGATTCTGCAATAAAAGTGTAGCTTTGTCTCTAACTGCATCCGTACTCTAGTCCTGCTCTGCTCACTTACTAGAGCCTCCTACTATCTGCTTACCTGAAAATGTTTAGTTTGAAAAATACGAGGGTTAGACCATGAGGTCTAGTGAGTTCCCTCAATTTAACAGTTCTCAAAACATTTTAAAACAGTTTATAACTATCAAAGCATCTTTACATAAAACTTTCACGGAAAATTCCGCTCCCGCAAATGGCACCCTAAAGTCACTCGAAAGTGACAACGAGTCAGTCTCACGCTGCCTTACTCGGTCACTCCTTCCATGGCATAAACGGGACACCCCCCCCGGCATGAGCACTGGCGGGCCACACCCCCCGACTTAGCCAATTTACGTCTACCACAATGTATGCATACATCTCATATAAACTTTCAAACAAGTAAAATCATGTAAATAAACATTGGCATTTCTACTCATTTACTTTTTTTTCGAAAACACGTTTAAAACACGTATTTTTAGTTAAAAAAACTCATCTGATGCTTTTAATAACTTTCCTTTCTTTACTTCTGACCTTCAATCGGAATACATGAGTAATGGAATGAAAGTGATAAGCTGACTATATACTACTCAACTCTACTTTCCGGATGAAACTACCGGACATTCTCTACTTTCCAGACGAAACTACCGGACACTCTCTACTTTCCGGACGAAACTACCGGACACTCTACTTTCCGGATGAAACTGCTATCCGGACGACCAAACTTATCGGTTACTACCCGGATACTACCCGGACGACTATGCTTTCCGGATGTCACTCATCTGGACAACGCCCTTATCCGGACAGTCATTCCATCCGGGTTCCTTATCCTACCCGAACACATGGTCCGGACACTTGTCCAGACTTACCGGACGACGGTTGTTATGCTTATTGGGATCAAAATCTGCTAACAAGCTCTTAACCAAGCGAAAATGCGATACAAACAGATTAATAAGCATACTTAGACCTTTCCTTACTAACTCTTTGGTTGCTAAAACACAAAGATGATTGTCTAATCTCCCTTTAGGGCATCATCCTCAACTTTTACTAAAACCCTCAAACAAACCAACAATCCAGCAAAACATCTAAAATAAGAATTGGAGTTTGGGATTACCTGATAGAATCACTGTAGAATCAGACTCCAAATCCACTTCTCTTCAAATTTGGTGATTGGTGGTGATTTCCTTCTCCAATTGCAATGGAAACCAAATTCCTCCCTTTCTCTGCTCTTTCTCTCTAAGCCGCCACACACACACACACTCAAAATGATTAGCTTCTAGGGTTTTGTGCCCCATTTGGTGTTTATATACCTTCCAACCAAATTACAAACCATTCCCTTAAAATTTTGACTTAACATTTCTTCCACCCATTTTATACTTCTTTAGCAAAAGAGAAAAATAAAGACTTGGTTATTACAATCTGGGTTACCGTGCGGCCATGCCATCGCTGCGGCAAGACATATGGGTTGTAGAGATTGCAGCGACTTGGCTGTAAATTTCTTCACGTCCGAAACTTATCGGGCAACATACGTAGAGGTAATAAATCCAGCTGGACCCCCTGAAGCATGGGTGTCTCCACCCGACCCCCTTCCGCCATGCTATCCACCGTTAAACAATAAGAACAGAGCCGGGAGACCAAAAAAGAACGATCGACGCCCATCACGTGGTGAAGGCCCGACACAACGAAAATGTACTCGGTGCCAATGCGTAGGACATACTCGTGGAGAGTGTCCAACTCCCGCCCCTTCAACCTTGCCAAGGAGTAGACTTTCAAGCAGTCAACTAAGTAACACGCAGGGCCCGTCGGAGCTTGAACCACATGGAACTATAACATATGATACCGTCGATCTGAACATTGATTTCCCTTGATTGTATGTTTAGTGCTCTTGTTTTGATATATAACATGATTTTATCTACTTTATCGACGTGTGGATTTTATCAAACGTAACTTATGTACTTGATAAATTATATACTTGATTTTATCTACATATTTTTTATTTTTGTAATAACTTGATAAATTATATACTTGATAAATATTATTTTGTAAAAATTATATATTTAATTTTTATCATGTATAATAATTATTTTTTAATTTTAAGTATAAAAGATAAATTAAATCGGTGTGATAAAAATATGACTATATATTTATAGTTATAGTTATATATTTAATTTAAAAAAGTTATTATTTTTAACCTTTAATAGAAATGTTGGTGTGATAAAAGTATGTCAATATTAAATTATATTTATATGAAACTGAAAACCATAAATTTTTGTATATTCCTCATTTAGTTTTTGTTGAATTCAATTTGAAATAAATTTAAGAGTAAAGTTTACTTTTGGTCATTAAAGTATGTCAATTTCAACGGATTTCGTCCTTAAAGTTCATTTTTTGAGAAAAGACCCTGACCTATCATATTTTCTCTCGCTTTTGGTCCAAAGGACTCACACCGTTTAAATCTTGCCGTTAGTACCCACACACGTGCATCTCACGTGAGGGTATTTTTGTCAATTTTACATGATTTCTATTTTTTTTTGTTTTTACAAAAATCTTCAAACATTAGGGACCAATTATGTAATTACTCTAATACATATATGTGTCTGTATATACATAACCTGATAACCTGATGATGAGTGAAGAAAACCCAGCCGCCGGAAGAAAACCCCGCCGCCGTCGCACCTCCGGCGACTGGTCGTCGACGACACCCACCCTCACCGTCATCTTCTATGTCTCTCGCTCTCTCTGTCTCTCTTCTCCGTCTCTCTCTCTCTCTCTCTCTGTCTCGATTTCTCTGTCCTGATGAGTGGTCAGGAAGAAAACCCAAGGACCAAAACCTCAGGCCAAAAACCGGCGACTCCACCGGTGATACCTCCGGCGACACCTCCGGTGATACCTCCGGTAACACATTCGAATCTATCTTCACTTTTCTCTGTATCTCGATCTCTCGATCTCTCTTTCACCGTCTCTCAAATCTTTCTATCTCTCAAGGGGCTTGGAGTGGGTGAAGGAGGGGTGGTAGACGGTGGCCGACGGTGATGTTCTTCAAGCACTCAGTCGAGATCTGGTGTGTTCTTCCGACACTCAAATCGGTAGCTTAGGTTTCTGATTTTGCTTCTTTTGTTTAGATAGATGATAATTTGGTTGTAATAGATTTTTACTTCTATTTTAGTTGTGTATATGAATGAAATTGTTCTCAAGATATAAGATATTGATGTTTATTATCTGGGTTAAAGGTTATGTTCACGGAATAAATTTATAAATTATTTGAGTTTTGATTTTAGATTCAAGATTTTTTAATGCTTTTTAGAGTTATCTATTCTTCATTTGTTCTTGTTTTGGGTGATGTTCATAGAAAATAATGTTTTTGTTTATATATTTTTGAAGTATTTTTTAAAGCTTTAAATACGATACGGGGTTTAGGTTGAGACTTGAGTGTTGGTGATTTGGATTTGTATTTTGGTTGAGTTTTTGTGATTGAGGTTTAGCCGGAGAAGATGACCGGAGATGGGGTTATTGCCGGAGAAGAAGACCGGAGAGGGGTTATTGCCGGAGAAGAAGACCGTAGATGACAAAATGACCGGAAGAAAACTACCATTTTGGCCCTGAAATCAAAAAGAAAATTACTGTTTTGGCCCTTTGTCTTTGATTTTCTATGAATATGTATATATATAATTTTATTTTTAATAGAAAATAACACAAATGTTTAAAATGACAAAAATGCCCTCACGTGAGATGCACGTGTGTGGGTACTAACGGCAAGATTTAAACGGTGTGAGTCCTTTGGACCAAAAGTGAGAGAAAGTATGATAGGTCAGGGTCTTTTCTCAAAAAATGAACTTTAGGGACGAAATCCGTTGAAATTGACATACTTTAAGGACCAAAAGTGAACTTTACTCTAAATTTAATTATAAAAATTTAACTTTACTCAAAGAAGATTTGACAGGGAAGAAAAAATGGCAAAAGAAATGACAATCCTAGATCGTTCAACGATCTGAATTCTTTAGGATTACTCACCCATTTTTTCCTTTTTTTTTCAAAGGCTTTTTTGTTTATTAGACAATCCCACAATCTAGATAATGAATAAACATGTTTTAAGAGCATCTCCAATATAAAAGTTTTTCTTAGCCTTTTACTATTACAAAAAACTTTTCAAAGGGTGTTAACACCCGATCTATTAGGTAAATATTATGTCATCCATTGATCTTCAAGAATCTAGAGTATTACATGTGAATTGAACTTTCTCTCTCTAGATTCTCTCACTAGAATCTCTCACTAGATATTACAATTAAGATCATTCTAATGACTTGCTTAACAACAAAGCTAAACTAATCCTATTTATACGTAGGATTACAAAGCATTAAAACTAATTACATTGACTTTCACTTAAACTACTTTGACTTTGACTTTACACTATTTGACTATTACAAGACTTTTACAATAAATCTTGAATATAATTTTGTGTGCTAACATTCTCCCCCTTTGGATTCAAGATTTAAAAAATATGGCAACAATCTTCAGCTCTTGATCTTCAAAACTTTAACTCTGACCGCTTTAAACTTTGAAGCTCTAACAATCTTTAAGCAGTTGTATCTTCACAAGTTCACGACGAACTAGATGCTTTGACAGTCTCTAAACTCTCAGCTTTGAACAGTCTCCAGTCAAACTCGAAAAGTCTTCGTCTTTTTTTTGAAAAGTCAATCTTCATGAATATAATCTTCAACAAATTTTCTTCAAGTCTTGAACGCGAATTTCAGATCTTTGCATCTTTAAAATCTTTGAAGCTTTAGTCTTTGAAGCTTTGAACTCAAACTCTTTAAGCAGATTCATTGAACTTTGTATCTTTATCTCTTTGAACTTTGAACTTTGAACTTTGAACGGTAACTATCTTTGAACAATAAACTCTCTCGAATTATCTCGGAACATCTTGTTGACTCTGACAAATCATTTCTCCCCCTTAATCTTTCAATGACAAATCTCCCTTTTCTTCAGGGTATTATTTCCCCCTGTTCTTTAGTATACTATTTCTCCCCCTTTTTGATGACTGTGAGCATCATGATCATCAAACCTTTATCAAGTTCAGCACGCACTTTGTTCACCTTAAGTAACATTCTCCTCCTTTTTGATCTGATAAACCGTCAATTCCAAAAGAATTTATCTGAATCTTTTCAAATTCAGACAAAAGAATGTGGTAACCCTGAAACAACGGATGAATCAGTTAAAATGCCTGTAAGTAGCATAGAGCCACTTAGTACAACAGATGTACTTTGGAAAGGAGCTTTTTGATGTTCACTCCTCCAGGGCTTCCATTCAATCATCGAAAAACCACAAAGGAATTTCTATGAATGTTATAACAAGAAAACATATTCCTTGTGTGTATGTGCATGTGTAGAAAAAAATGAAGCAACATATGCTTGAAAAAATATAGGCTCAAAGCGTGTAAACTGTTGAGACAACAACAATTTTCCACGGACTCAATGTGCATGAATGAAGAGCGAAGGTGGGGCAAACTTCATTCTTTTTCAATCCAAACCTTCCGAATGAAGATTAGATAGATTATATGTTGCGTCCCCAAGAAAAATGAAACATTCCTTTGTTAAGAAAGAAATGAGTAGCTGGTGGGGTTAAAGTAAGAGTTGGCATGGGCTAATTGCCTGTTTCAATGATGGTCACCAAAGAATGTGAACCAATCAGTAATGTGGCTTCCCGGCTCAGAAAATGGTTGGTGCAGAGTTCTCTTATTCTTTTAACTTTGTTCTCACACCCTCTTTCTATTTTTAATCCGCTCACTTCTACCCAAACTCTCATTTACATTTTACCTCAGTACAATGAGATTACTCAACCGGATAAGTTATCTCCCCCACTCTTTGATGTAGACCCCTCACCCCTCAATCGCTCAAGGATAACTTCTTGGGTAGGAAACACTGGTTGACGTGAATCCATAGAAGTTTAATAATCTCACACTGATCCCATGAAATTTTGTCCTAAAAATTTGCGTTGTTCAATAGTTTAGCTTGAACAAATAAATCTCAGCATTTGAATGACATTGTCATTAGAATGTATGCTCCTCAATAATATCATGAAATATTTTAGCATTTGAACTTTGAAGAATTTCTCTGTAACACCCCGAATTTTCAAGTAAGTAACTTTAACGCTCCTCAAATTAATCAATTCAGCTTGTTTAGATGTTGAGAAGTGGAACCTTTGTGCATATGAACCCTCGATAGGTTGAACCTAGGCTGCACCGTCAAAATCACCAAGTTTCAGGGCCGGAGGAATGTTGGGCGACATTGCCCGCGACAATGCCCAAGGGCAAAGTCGCATGGCATAGTCGCCATGCTTGTACCGTAGGGTGGTTCCCTACAGCGACAATGCCCAAGGGCATAGTCGCGTGGCATAGTCGCGACGGGCCACCTGATGTATAAAACTCACCCATTTTGCCACTTTCAGCTCATTCCTCACCCATCTCGTTTGGCAGCCGATTTTGGAGCTCTCAAGGGCGATTTTCTCACCCTCACACTCATCTTCTCTATTTATTTCATAAAGGGTTAGTTGGGACTTGGGATCATTTAAGAAGTTTCAAAGGTTGTCCAAGGAACACTTATTGGAAGGGTTTCAAGACATGCACAAGCAACAATCCTCTCCATTCCACATTTCTAAGGTTTTACCCAACCAACACCTAAACCTTTACCTTTCTTTGGATGAAATGAAGTTTGAAGCTCACTTTGGTAACACTAGAAGTGTTTGGGTGGTGGATTCATATGGTGGTTGATGTAATCTTCTCTTCTCTTCATTTTTGGAAATTAGGGTTTTGGGTATAAGTTGAGTTTATTGATGAAATGTTTGGGGAACGATTTTGTAATAACCCGAAAAAAAAAGAAAAAAAAAGATTTTGTAAGTTAAAGGACCTAATACGTCAAGTGTAAGAAGTGGGAGATTTAGGATTGCAATTATAAAGACTTTGCATGCATATGGAAGGCCTTAAACGGCCGGTGAATTAACTCACCTTTTGCTCTTCGTATGACCAAAACCGACGAAACCACCATCTATATAAAGGGTGTTGGGTGTGTAAACTTGAGTACAAAAGCAATCGACAAGAAGTCTTTATAGGAGAAGCGAAGAAGAAGAATGGTGTGGTGAAGCATAAGGAATTCGACGCATTTTCGGTAAGTCGTTCGCACCAATCGTCTCGAAACAATGGTTGTTATGACTTTACTTTAGATATCCGGTTATTCGGGTGGGTTCCCGTAGGGTAACGGTGGTCAACGATCATCGCTAGCACCCTACTATTTGTCACAACGGTAGTCTCGGTGACACCGGGTTGGTTAAGTATGACCCTCGTGCCGGTTCTCAAAGATATGAATTGAATTTCTTGTGTGTATCGGTCCATACGTTTACAAAACGGATGATCTGATGCTTCGCCGTTGTAATGAATCGATGAAACCTTAAAAACTCATTGTGATTAAAGGACTCTTAGGCAAAGATAAAACATATATATTTTGATGGCCACTGTATTAGAAAGAAATGAGGAAAGAATTGACACAGTACATAACTATGCATATATATATATATATATAGGTATATAATAAAGAAAACTAGAAAATGAAGCTTGGTTTTGACCTCCTGTGCATGCATCGATTCATAGACTAACTATTCTTGCATGCTTAATAAGAATGGTTATATATATATATATAATAAATCATGAGATTCTTTTTGGTATACAATAGGTGGGTATTTATATATGTATGCATGTACATATAAGGGTATGCATGCATGTATGTATATGAAGGTTAATGTACACACACCCATATATATATATATATATATATATATATATATATATATATATATATATATATATGGTAGATGTTGGCGATGGATCGTTAAAAATAATTAGATAGAGTCAAGGGTACCACTCAATTTATTTCTAGGAGCGGCGAATCTTATTATTATTAGGGTTAAAATTGTGATCGTAAATTGTAGGGAAGACGTAAGGGACTTCAAGAACGGTTTGGACTACGGCAAGTACGGTGAGTTAACGTGATTTTTAAACGGTTGCATACTTTTATAGAATTGCTTAATGTTCTCGAGAATTTTATTATGTCGTTTACGCAATAAATCATGACATGTTTTATGATATATATGTGAAAATTTGTTTGGCAATGGAGGTGTACTATGGTAAGACGAGCATGCTGTGTGAGCTTGTCTAAAGCCGTAAGCGCGAACATGCTGTGTGAGTTCGCCAGGCAAAGCTGTGTGAGTTAGGCACCTCCCATGATGCCGTTAGCTTTGTGAATATTGTTTTACCGCATGATGCATGTTAAGTTACTATGCTTTGTGAAAATTATTACTGTTGTTATTTTCCTGCATAAAACCGTGAATTCACTGGGCCCTAGGCTCACCCAACTCCTTTTCAAAATAACTATGCAACCAGGTCGTCACTCACTCGGGAGTAGTAGCAAGGGGAAAGAGAAGATCTAGAACCGGGTTGGCATTGGAATAAAGGCATGATGAAGAATGATTCAAGAATTATTTAGTAACTGAAAATCTTACGTTGCGTTGAACAATTAGATTTGCGGTTTATTTATATATGGATGTTTTATATATATGTTTAAGGAAAAAAAAATTGGGACGTTACAGATTTTGTATGGTTGAATATGGTTTTTGATGGTTGGAAACTTATGGATCTAGGTTTTAGAAGATTTGGCTTGAGGATACAAGTTTGTTGGTGCAAGTGTACCACATCTCTATATATTTATATATATTTATTTTGATGATTACAAACACACCGTATTATTGTTTATCTAACAATCCTATCCAAGTGTGCAGTTGTTGAAGAACACGAAGATTTAATCTGAAGGGTTCAAGACGGAAGTGTTTACGTCGTCATCTTTGTTTATAACTAATAATGATAAACACCCTAAAATAATATACCACTTGGATATTTCTAAAAACCATAAATGATTTTAATTAAATAAGGTTTTTTATTGAGAAGATCCAGCAAGATTGGTTGCGTCCTGGAAGGTGGCTATTCTGACGCCGGTATACCGTGGAGAATACCCGGTATACCGCGGGTACATACGGCCGGTATACCGCGAGGTTCAGCAGGTATACCGCGGCAGGCTCCGTGTGCATCTCTGATTGGTTGCATGTACTTTTTCTGACGGCGGTATACCGCGAGTCCTAGCCGGTATACCGCGGGTACGTTTTTCCAGAAGTCAACTTTGCATGTAGCCGTTGGTATGTCAGTGTCCTTTGTACTGCACGGTATACCGCGTGCATTTGGCGGTATACCGCGGATGCATGTTTCCGTTGGAGCTTCCTTGGTATAAATGAAGCATGCTGGTGATGAAGAACTGTAGACCAGACCACACAACAGCAACAACAAACAGCAACTCCATCAGCTCTCTCTCATTATTTAATATATATATTTTATAAAACGTTTTTTATAAAATATCCAAGTGTGAGATATTATACAAGAGTGATTACCCATTGTGAGTTATACTCCTCTTGTAAGTATTTGAATAACGGGTGTGTGATCCTGTTTATCTCATAGCAGATGCTTGAGAAACTATTACAAATACCTTTGTACTTGGTTTGTATTTCTACCGTAAAGAATACATTTATTGGATCGTGTCGAGAAGTGTCTCGGCTGCTGGTTTATCACAGTTGGTGGTAAATCAGTAAATCTCTGTGTCAAGTATCTCTATCCCTTATCTCTTTATTTATTCCGCTGTGCTTTATTATATTTGTTTATATAAACTGCTTTGCATTTATATTTATTTATATAATCTCTGTGTATTTGTTTATATTTACACTCTTCGTTATTATTTGTATACTCTGATTTATTTATACTGTTTCTGTACTGTATTTATTTGTAAAAGAATTTTTGAAAGTAAAAGATTTAAAATACCCCCCCTAGGTTGTCTAACATTTGGTATCAGAGCGGGGCTTTCAAAAATTATCTTTTAAATTTTTAAAGTTATATCTTTTATTTAATGGTTCAACAAAATACTTGGTTTTCTAAATCTCTTCTTATTGATTTCGAAAATTTTGATCTTTGGGCAAATTCTTTTGAACGTTATGTTCGTGGGATAAATCAAAAAATTTGGGATATTATTATTAAAGGAAATTTCAAACCCACAAAATTTCAAAACAACAAAGTTGTTGAAAAACCTAGCTCGGAATGGTCCGACGAAGATAAGGCTAATTATTGTTTAAATTATGAAGCCAAAAATTTTCTCTTTTCGGTTCTTACTAACGATGATATTGAGCGTGTTTATCTCTTTGAAACTGCTCGTGATATTTGGGAGAACTTGAACATCACCTATGGTGAAAACTCAAAAGAAAAGAGAGACGAAACCCGAGATCAAAGAAATGAAGAAACTTGTCTCATCGTCGACTGCGAGAAAGAGGTATGTACTTCATACTCAAGTTATTCTAGTTGTAGTGATAACGATGATGATATTGATATGTTAAATGTCTCTTTTCAAAAATTGATTGTTCTCGTTAATAGTTTTAAAAATGAGAATGCTAAATTAAAAGAAGAATTATTATTATGTCAAAATGAGTTGAATAATTGTAAACAAACCATTGCATGTGATAATAAAATCAAAAATGAGTTAAATGATAAAGTTATCACTTTAGAAAAGAAAGCATGCGAAAATATTGTTTGCAAGTCTTGCATTGTCTTAAATGATAAAATTGCATGTTTAGAGAAAAGAACATGTGAAAATATTTTATGTACAAAATGCGATATACTTGAAAATGATAATGCATGTTTAAAAGCTAAATGCGATTTATATGAAAAAGATAATCTGTTAGCTAATGCATTTCAAAATAGCAATGATAAAGTGTTAAAAATGCTAAATATGCCTAATCGTATAAATTGTCGTAAAGGCATTGGTTCCGATACATGTGTTGATAAATGTTCGTGTAAACCCATTAAAAGATTTTTTGCATCTCCTAAAGTTGAAACGAGAAAACCCTATGTGCAAAAACCCCCATATATGTCAAAAATGAAAAATGTGAATTATGGGAGGAAACCGCATACTTCCTTTTACGTCTATGATGAATACGATCGTAAAATTAAAATGGTTAGAAAATGGATTCCGAAAGGAATGTTTAATGTTGATAATCCCGGTGGGATGCGTTTGTGGTTTTAAACCATTTATATGGCTTTGTATGTTTGTCGTGTTTGTTTTATGTCGACAACATATTTTTTGCAGTTTATGTTTTTATACTAACTGTTAAAAGGACCCATAAGAAAAGGGTACCACGAAATATTTTCTTTGCCTTTTGTAGGTGTTACCTGCCGAGGTTATAATACGTGGTTACCTGCCGAGGTTATAATACGTGGTTACCTGCCGAGGTTATAATACGTGGTTACCTGCCGAGGTTATAATACGTGGTTACCTGCCGAGGTTATAATACGTGGTTACCTGCCGAGGTTATAATACGTGGTTACCTGCCGAGGTTATAATACGTGGTTTCCTGGCGAGGATATAATACGTGTTTCCTGACGAGGATATAATACGTGTTCCCTGACGAGGTCATAATACGTGGTGATTTTTTTATCACATTAAATTAACCGAAAATCGAAGCCTTAAGATCCGTTTTGGTGCAAGTGTTTCTTTTTGGTTATTTTGTTTCATGTCATTTATTATGCTTATTTTATCCCTCAAATTTTATAAAATCTTCAATTTAATATCGTTATTAATTTGAGGGGGAGCTTTTTATCTTTACCCATGAGTTTATGCTCTCTCAATTATATGCATATTTTTGAGGGGGAGCATCTCTCGAGGGGGAGCATACCGTCTTTCTTGACCCTTTTTGTTTCGACAAACGGGGGAGAGAAACCGCATATGCTCTTGCTTAGCGGTTGTGTTTGTCATCATCAAAAAGGGGGAGATTGTTGGTGCAAGTGTACCACATCTCTATATATTTATATATATTTATTTTGATGATTACAAACACACCGTATTATTGTTTATCTAACAATCCTATCCAAGTGTGCAGTTGTTGAAGAACACGAAGATTTAATCTGAAGGGTTCAAGACGGAAGTGTTTACGTCGTCATCTTTGTTTATAACTAATAATGATAAACACCCTAAAATAATATACCACTTGGATATTTCTAAAAACCATAAATGATTTTAATTAAATAAGGTTTTTTATTGAGAAGATCCAGCAAGATTGGTTGCGTCCTGGAAGGTGGCTATTCTGACGCCGGTATACCGTGGAGAATACCCGGTATACCGCGGGTACATACGGCCGGTATACCGCGAGGTTCAGCAGGTATACCGCGGCAGGCTCCGTGTGCATCTCTGATTGGTTGCATGTACTTTTTCTGACGGCGGTATACCGCGAGTCCTAGCCGGTATACCGCGGGTACGTTTTTCCAGAAGTCAACTTTGCATGTAGCCGTTGGTATGTCAGTGTCCTTTGTACTGCACGGTATACCGCGTGCATTTGGCGGTATACCGCGGATGCATGTTTCCGTTGGAGCTTCCTTGGTATAAATGAAGCATGCTGGTGATGAAGAACTGTAGACCAGACCACACAACAGCAACAACAAACAGCAACTCCATCAGCTCTCTCTCATTATTTAATATATATATTTTATAAAACGTTTTTTATAAAATATCCAAGTGTGAGATATTATACAAGAGTGATTACCCATTGTGAGTTATACTCCTCTTGTAAGTATTTGAATAACGGGTGTGTGATCCTGTTTATCTCATAGCAGAGGCTTGAGAAACTATTACAAATACCTTTGTACTTGGTTTGTATTTCTACCGTAAAGAATACATTTATTGGATCGTGTCGAGAAGTGTCTCGGCTGCTGGTTTATCACAGTTGGTGGTAAATCAGTAAATCTCTGTGTCAAGTATCTCTATCCCTTATCTCTTTATTTATTCCGCTGTGCTTTATTATATTTGTTTATATAAACTGCTTTGCATTTATATTTATTTATATAATCTCTGTGTATTTGTTTATATTTACACTCTTCGTTATTATTTGTATACTCTGATTTATTTATACTGTTTCTGTACTGTATTTATTTGTAAAATAATTTTTGAAAGTAAAAGATTTAAAATACAACCTTACCCCCCCTGTAAAAAATGATTATCAAACTTTAATTTTGGCAGGTCACTCACAAGCTCCTTATTTTTTAAGCTCCTTGGAAGACTTTGGCAGGTCAACACTGCAGACTTAGACAACCTAGGGGGGGTAAGGTTGTATTTTAAATCTTTTACTTTCAAAAATTCTTTTTACAAATAAATACAGAATAAATAAAGCAGAGTATAAATAAATAAGTATACAACAATTATATAAACAGATATAATTTAAATGCACAGCGGAAATGTAAATAGATAAGGGAAAGAGAATACTTGACAACGGTATTTTTAAAGTGGTTCACCAAACACAAAGTTGGCTAGTCCATCTCGAGAAAATAACACTTCTCGGAGATCCAATACGAAACGTGTTCTTTATGGTAGAAACACAAACCTTAATACAATAAACGCGAATCACTCTACTTTGAGAGATTAATGTGGATCACTCACTCTTATTCAAACACTTACAAGAGGGTATAATTTTAATATGAATAATCACTCTTGAATAAGGTTTATCACTTGGATATTTTTAGAGAGTTTGATCACTTGAGTTGTGTTGCTGATTCAACTAATCGAAAGATTTTAATCTGCTATCAACTCAAGATTTCTTACTCAAAAACGAGTTTTATAATTTTAAAAGTTTTAAATATCAAGAGAAGAAGCTGCAGAGTCTTTATCAAATGCAGAGGAGTTAATGTGAATGGGTAGCATTGAAGGCTGGTGGTTGCATGATATTTATACTGGATGAGCAACAGGGCAGAAGCTTTCGCGGTATACCGGCAATCCATCGCGGTATACCTGCGTCAGAAAAAGTACACTGCAGAGGAGAAGGTCAACCCTGCAAAAACAAACGGTACATGGTACCCGCGGTATACCGCGTTGCACACGGCGGTATACCGCCTGAAAATGTTCCTGACACGAGAAGCTTCATATGCAGAAGAACTGATGGGTGAACAGTATCGCGGTATACCGCGTGGACCTTGGCGGTATACCGCCTGACAGTCGTACAAAAGGGCAGTTGCGCTGGAAGGCTTCTTTCGGCTGAACACACTTTGCATTTAATGATGAACAGTAGCAGTAGATGTGATTTTAATAAAATAACATATATATATATATATATCAGCGATTTATATATATATTTAATAAAAAAATATATATTATATATATATTTGATTCAAATATATTTATATAGATACGAAATATCCAAGTGATAAAAATATTTTAGGGTGTTTATCATTTTAAAATAAAATGACGAAACTCTTCAGACTTGGATTCTTCAGATAAAAAATTTATCGAGATCATTTAAATATCTGCACACTCAGATAAAATATTAGATAACAAATAATGCGGTGTGTTTTGTAATCATCAAAATAAATATGGAGATGTGATTTTATGTGTACCAAAAATATATCACAATATTTAAAGCTGGGTACACTTGCACCAACAATCTCCCCCTTTTTGATGATGACAAACACAACGCTAAACACGAGAGCATACTCGGTTTCTCTCCCCCTTTTGTCGAAGCAAAAAGGGTTTAAGAAAGTCGCTTATGCTCCCCCTCAAAAGATGCTCCCCCTCAAAATATGAAATATTTGAGAGTTAGTATTTATCAAGGGTTATACTCAAGCATGCCTAAACCAAGTCTTAATTTAAAGAACGCCTTCTTGTTTAGAGCTTTAGTGAAAATATCGGCCAAATTATCTTTCGAATCAACCTTTTCAAGCACGATTTTGCCTTTTTGAACATTATCTCGTAAAAAATGATGTCTCAATTCAATATGTTTTGTACGAGAGTGTAAAACGGGATTTTTGCTTAAGTTTATAGCACTTGAGTTATCACACATAATTGGAATTTTGGTTAGATGTACCTCAAAATCGGTAAGTGTGTGTTTCATCCATAGGACTTGAGCACATGCTCTTGCGGCGGCTACATATTCCGCTTCGGTAGTAGATAACGCTACGGATTGTTGTTTCTTAGAGAACCAAGACACAAGTGAGAGACCTATAAAGGCACATACCCCACTAGTACTCTTTCGGTCAACAATAGATCCACCAAGATCGGAATCGGCGAAACACGTTACTTCTAACTCGGGTTTCTTTGCGTACCATAAGCCAAGATTAGTAGTACCTCGTAAATATCGAAAAATACGCTTGACAGCTTCATAGTGAGTTTGTTTAGGTGAAGATTGAAAGCGAGCACATAAACATACACTAAACATAATATCAGGTCTACTAGCAGTTAAATATAATAAACTACCAATCATACCACGATAAATCTTTTCATTAAAATCGTTTCCCTCCTCGTCACGAGATAATTGAAGGTTTGTGGTCATTGGAGTTTCAACGGGTTTGACATTTTCAAAGTTAAACTTTTTCAACATATCTTTACAATATTTAGATTGACTAATAAAAATACCAGTTTCACATTGTTTTATTTGCAATCCTAAGAAGTATTTTAACTCTCCCATCATGCTCATTTCAAATTCGCTTGTCATTTTCGCAGAAAATTCATTACACAGTTTTTCATTAGTGGAACCAAAAATAATATCATCAACATATACTTGCACAACCACAATATCATTTTGAACATATTTCACAAATAAAGTATTATCTATTTTACCCATAATATAACCACTAACAATTAAAAAGGTTTTTAATCTATCATACCACGCACGCGGAGCCTGCTTTAAACCATAAAGCGCCTTTTTCAATTTATAAACATGTGTCGGGTTTTCAAAACTTTCAAAACCGGGAGGTTGAGAAACGTATACCTCCTCATTTATAATACCATTTAAGAAAGCACTTTTAACATCCATTTGAAATAATTTAAAATCTTTAGCATTTGCAAAAGCGAGAAGCATTCGAATAGACTCCAACCTAGCAACCGGTGCAAAGGTTTCGTCATAATCTATACCTTCTTGTTGACTGTACCCCTTGGCAACTAAACGTGCCTTGTTTCGTGTGACTCCACCGTTCTCGTCTACCTTGTTACGGAAGACCCATCTTGTGCCAATAATGGTTTGACTACTAGGGCTAGGCACTAAGTCCCACACATCATTCCTAGAAAATTGGTTTAACTCTTCTTGCATGGCCATAATCCAATCCTCATCACCTAGAGCTTCATCTATGGTTTTAGGTTCTATGGTTGAGATAAAGGCATGGAAAGCACAATGGGTATGGATTTGTGATCTAGTTGTCCTTTGGTTTAGGTCACCTATAATTTGATCTACGGGATGGCCTCGAGCGGTTCTAAGATTAGGATCATCTATACCTTGTGGAATAAAGCACAGAGGGGCATCACTAGATTCAATATTATTTGTGGAAGGTTGGGTACTTAAATCCAAGTTGCTAAGTTGTTGTGCTAAGACGTCTCCTTCACGGATATTGTCATTTGCTAAGGGTGCACTAGGTTTGGGAGGACTCTCGTCAAAGCTAACATTTAAGGATTCTTCTACTACCATGGTCTCCTTATTTAGGATTCTATAGGCTTTGCTATTCCAAGAATAACCTAGGAAAACTCCCTCATAGGCTTTGGGGTCAAATTTGGTTAGGTAGGATTTGGTGTTTAAAATGAAACATTTACAACCAAAAACTTTTAGGTGAGCTAGGGAAGGTTTTCTACCACGGTAAAGTTCATAGGGTGTCTTATTTAGGATACCTCTAATTAGGACACGGTTAAGCACATAGGTCGCGGTAGCAACGGCATCACACCAAAACCTTTGGGGAACTTGATGTTCGTTTAGCATGGTTCTACTCATTTCTTGCAACGTTCGATTTTTCCTTTCAACAACCCCGTTTGACTGAGGAGTTCGAGGAGCCGAAAAGTTATGAGTTATACCATGTTTATCACAAAAGGCACCAAATTGTACATCATTATCGAATTCTCGTCCATGGTCCGTACGTATGGAAACAATCGTACAACCTTGTTGGTTTTGAATTCGTTTTCCCAAAATTTTAAACTTTTCAAAAGCCTCATTTTTATGTCTCAAAAATAAAGTCCAAGTATAACGGGAATAATCATCCACAATAACCAAAGTATAAAAATTTCCTCCAAAACTTTGAATAGCCATCGGGCCAAAAAGATCCATATGTAAAAGTTCTAAAACTCTTTGAGTAGAAATAACATTTTTTGATTTATGAGAAACGTGATGTTGTTTGCCGACACGACAAGCATCACAAAAATGATTATCAAACTTTAATTTTGGCAGGTCACTCACAAGCTCCTTATTTTTTAAGTTTTGCATTAAAAATACAACCTTACCTTACCCCTAAGTCTTCCAAGGAGCTCAAGTTGGGGGAAATCTAGATTTAGCCCAAATCTAGCAAGGTGAGTTCAAGTTGCTTTGTGAAAACTTTGTACATGCCAAAAATATTATTTTCCAAGTATTTATGTGTTTTATATGAAAATTATCAATGGATGAGTTATTTGGTGGGTTTTGACTTTTTGAAATATTTATTGTTGTAAATACTGTAAAACACCTACATTTGGAATTTTTGGGGAAATTTGATAGATAAATCATAAATGAAAATGTGTTGATGAATTATTTATAAATGGAGTCTCCTTGATATGATAATGCATTTTGTGTATGTTTTGGGGTTCTCTAAATTTAAAAATATCTCAAAATGATTATTATGAGAGAGAAATGATTTTTTATTATTTTTTATTATTTTTCACCAATAAAAAATCTTGAAATAAAGTATTTAAGAGATAAAAATAATCGAGCCTCCGACGTGTAGTTCAGTTGGCAAAGGGGTGAGGTGACTTTCCCCAAATATATAACAGGTCGTGGGGTTCGATCCCAGATCCTCCACTAGTCTCAGCCGCTGAGTGATCCAAAAAATGTCCCCTCACATTGGTGTCCTTGGAGACAGGTTTTGTGTGGGGCCGGTTAGAGTTGTCAGTAATCAACTTTTTTTTGTCCAAATATTTTAGTGATGTAATCTTCAAAATGAAGAATTAGAGTATCTCCAACAACTTTGCTAAAATAGAAAAAAAATTGTTTGTTAAACCTCTCCAACAGTTTTGCTATCTTATTTTCTATAATAGAGAAAAACTTGAAAATTTTCCAAGTTTAGAGAATTCTCTAAAACTTGATGGTAGGAGAGATAAATAATTCTTTTATTCAATCCCAACAATGGCATTAAACTTTTATAAAATATCTAGAATTTGATTTTTGATACTCTATTTTAAAAAAATTATAGCAAACCTGTTGAAGATGCTTTTAGAATTGAAAGTAAATAATTTTTAAAAATTTGGACTCTGGTTCTTCATTTTAGAATTTATTTACAGAAATCTATTAGAAATGTCTTATAGTATTGATTTTAAATTTTAAATTTTAAATTTAGTATATTCACTAATCAAATCTTTTTATTGAAGAATATAATAAACCAAATACTGATTTTTTTTTAATAAATACGTATTCATATTATTTGGTACAACAATTTTAACTTAGATAATTTAATAAAATTATTTTTAAAAAAATTTATCAAACATCTTAATCATATGTAAATATATGATTTGTCTTTACTAATCAACTAGGTGCCGTTTGTTTTTTAAGAGGTCTGAAGTCTGAAGTCTTATTTCACTTCTTTTTTATAAAAGGTGGTGCTGAAATCTGAAATCTAAATCATAAGATTGTTTGTTTTTGTAACATCTAAATCTGAATTAAATTATACTATATATATTTTTATTATTAATAATTTTTAAAGGAAATTAAACATGGAAGCCCAAATTGGAAGGCCTGAAACACCAAAGTTCAAAATGGGTCTCTAAAAACCCTAAAAAAACCAACTATAAATTCACCATTTTAGCTACTAGGGTTTCTTGTTGTTTTCATTTTTAACAGCAGCTTTGTTCATCTTTTCTATTCATCTTCTCCTACGAAAGAAGCAACAATGGCAGATTCATTGGGAGAAGCAACAATGGCAGCCCAACGCACCGGCCACTCTCACTTTGTCCTCGACGGCGTCCTCTCCTCCTCCGACCAGTTTTCTCCGTCTATGGGATCTCAACGCCGGAACCACCTCCCGACGATTCGTCGGTCACACCAATGACGTTCTCTCCGTCGCATTCTCCATCATCGTCGGTCTGGGATACCGGCAACAAAATGAAAAGTTGGGGTTTCAGTTCAGAGATTTTAAGAGTGAGGTTTACCTCTTGTGAAATAAGAGCATTTCAGATGTTTTCAGCTCTTTTTTTCAAAGAAAAAACAAACGGTCTTAAACATCTATTGTCCGACCGAATCAGATTTAAGAGCTTTTCAGATCTTTTTTTAAGAAAACAAACAGGCCCCTAGTGTGTGGCACCGCGCTCGCACGGTGGCGAGAAAGTTCTATAAGCACCACAAATTTATAATATGAAATTAAATAAGTTTATTTTAATTCTTTTCAAAAAGTAGTAGTCATTTTCCATTAAACACTTGAATCATTATGAGATTTGAGTCTTAATCAAATCGTGAAATTTGTGTCTTGTTTATCCTACATTGGTGAGAAGATGACGAAATAGAATAATGATGTGCTTATTTAAAAGAAGATAGAAAAAGAATGTTCTTATAAGAACCTCCATTGGAGATGCTCTTAATTGTAATAAAATATATACTATATATTCAACATGAAGAAAATTTGCAACTAAAATTAACTCTTTAATCTAAAAGGGATTAAAATAAATCATAAGTTATGTAAAAAGAGTTGGCATTATTCTTCTTTTATAATCAACTTCATGTTCCAACATTTCAATTTTTTATCAATGTGGGATAGCCAAAGTAAACCACAATTCAATATTTGAGTAATCTCAATCCACATTGTGCCATGTCATTTTTCAAGGTTTTTGCTTTTATATATATAAAGATTGAGATGGAAATGAGGTGACACCAAAAAGTACAAAAAGAAGATTCTTATAAGAACCTCCATTGGAGATGTTCTTAATTGTAATGCAATATATACTATATATTCAACATGAAGAAACTAAAAATAACTCTTTAATCCAAAAGAGATTAAAATAAATCATAAGTCAAAAAAAGTTGGCATTATTCTTCTTTTATAATCAACTTCATGTTCCAACATTTTAACTTTTTATCAATGTGGGATAGACAAAGTAAACCACAATTCAATATTTGAGAAATCTCAAATCTACATTGTGTCATCTCATTTTTCATGATTTTTTCTTTTATATATATAAAGATATACAAAAAATTAAAATAAAATAAAAAACGATTGAGAAAATACCAAAATACACGCCGTCGGGCGGAAACGTGTTCGAGTTTTAACGCCGTGCAACTGTATATATACCACCACCATTCTCCCCCCTTCACGTTTCCTTCTTCTTCCTTCTTTCATCGTTATCTCCTCCCCGCCTTCAATCTCCATTCAATCCCCCTTCTATATCTGTATATCTATATATACACTCTCCTTTTATTCATTTTCATTTCTTATATCTTCGTTTTGGTGGGTGAATTGCATTTAGATTCAACCTCTGAACTTCAATCAGACATGAAGGTGATTGTCTGACACACCATTGGTAATTAAAGTTGTACTTATTTTGTTTGTTTCTTAATTAAATAATTGTACTCATCCTCTTCGTGAATTATTTCGGATCATGTTCATTTTTGGTTACCTTTTTTCCTACTCAAATTGAATTCCAGATCAACCATCAAATTCGATTTTTTCTTTTCTTTTTCCCAATTGATTTTTCAGAATTCTTAAGTTTTCAATAGCTTTTATTACTTCATCTCTCGTATAGGTATGTGTATTTAATTGATTCATGTTTATGTTTGCTGTAGATGCTTTTTTTCTCTCGAAATTCTAACACAATTTGATTCAAGATGTGATATGATTCACATAAATGGTGAAATATGTTAGGTTTTTGAAAGGGGTTAGTGATATTACTATAGACTACTTTGATCCTTTTTTTCTGAAATTTGGTGTTGATTGCCCTCTTTAGAATTTTAAAGTGTAGTTCTGAAAGTAATTGGAAAATGAAAGGAGAAAAAGAGGGCTAATTGTGGTTCTACTTATGTGCAAAATGCTTGATTCTTGTCTAATAGGTTTCTGATTTTTTTGGTACTCTAGAACACAGAAAGGAAAACTTATGTGAAATAGTGAATTCTGCAAAACATTTATGGTTGCTTCACTAGATTGTTGAGGGAATTCAGTCATGCAACCTATTAACAGTAGTTTGTAAAAATGATATAGATATGTGCCTGTTTGATGAATGTTATTGAAACATACACAAGCAATGATGAACTGAAATCAGATAATTTCTGATGTGAGTGATAATCATCGTAGGCGACCTAGTTCGTTCTTACTATTAATAGCAGATCAATTCAGCTATCTTTTAATTGATTGACTATGGTAGTGTGTGTTATTTACTGTTGGTTGGTACTTGGTACAAAGCCTTATCTTATCTTATGCACCACATTTACAATGTGACCATTAGATATTATTGAAGAATAATTTGTTTTTATACTATCTTTTTCAGCCATGAAAATGTGTTACTTCTTTCCAATGTTGAATATGGTATGATTGGTATCCGTTTTGAATTTCAGGGAGAATACTTTATTGCGAATTGAAGTTCTGATTGTATTCCGAAGTAGTGTCAGAATACACGCAATTGTCTTTCTTGACAAGATCAGTGCAGTTTGAGTTTTAGTATTTTAGGAGATAAAATGTGCGAACCAGATTCAGATGTTGTTAAATGGGGTCTTCATTTTCTCGATGTGGACCAAATCTTTAGTTCTACTTATTACGGTGACAGCAACCAACAGGATATGAACATCTGTCATGAACAATATAACGGAGGTGGTGGTTATCAAGAGAATGAATTTAACAGTGTCGAAAATGATGAGATGTTGGCTCACTCTCTTCAACAAGAACTATTGAATCTCTCGATTACAGATGAAAATGAACTATCCGATGTAGTGCAGGATCATCTGCAAGTATCCAATCCGGTGGACAATTTACAAACATCCTCCGATACCCAAGATTGGTATGGTCCGTCATCAGATAATAATTACTATTATGGTAAGTTTCTCTATAATATACAATCATAAAAAATTCTTAAGAAATGGTAGTACTTGGTAACATTTTTGTGATTAGCAGGTGATGAGTCGAGGTTGCAGGAAACCGAAGAAATGGGACCATCGAGTGCGTGTTCTAGTCCTGGGGACAGATCTTACGATGGGGATGAATATTCGTACAATTTAGAGATAACAGATGAGTCCGAGCTTGATGGAGAAGTAGGCAAGAGATTGAATGAAATTATTCCTGTTCCTGTAAGTTTTCAAACCCTTGAAAAGATTTTTTTTTTCTTATTTTATTTGGAAAAAAAGAAAGTCTTGGCAAACACCCTTTTTGATTTTGTTGTCAAGAGTAAATCAAGATCTTGATTACATTACAAAAATGTAAATAGAAAATGCGGTTATTTCTCATTAATGACGTCTTTATTACCTGATGCAGCATATTCCCAAAGTTAATGGAGACATACCTTCGGTTGACGAAGCTACTACTGATCATCAGAGGCTGTTAGACAGGTTTTTAGTTATCTTTTTTTTACTATATTGTTGGTTAACCCTTCAAGGGGTAGTTTGGGGTTTGTGAAAATCTATTTTCAAACGTGTTTGCTTTCAGGTTGCAGTTGTATAACTTGATCGAGTCTAAAGTTCAAGGCGATGGTAACTGTCAGGTTAGTATCTTTGTATTTTTTTTCATCTTTTGATAAGTAATGCTAGCTGTATTGAGAAACTTCCGGAAACGGAAACTTTTGTTATATTGTGTAACCCCTTTTCCGATTCTAGTCTAACTCACCGAGTCACAAACTTTCTTTTTCCAGTTTCGTGCTCTATCAGACCAATTCTACCGTTCACCAGAGCATCATAAATTTGTGAGACGACAAGTGGTTAATCAGGTTTTCTTTAAACGATAGCGTGTTGAAATCTTATATTGTTTAGGTTTGTTACGGCTTCTTATATGCACATATTTTATCAGCTTAAATCACATCCAGAGATCTACGAGGGATATGTCCCCATGGCATACAGTGAATACTTAAAAAGGATTTCCAAGTACGCCACAAACTTTGTTTTAATCTGCATTTCTTTTTATTTTTTTCTATTCGAGTTTTTCAAGAAATATGCATTCGATTGTAGGAGTGGAGAATGGGGAGATCATGTCACCTTGCAAGCTGCCGCAGATTCGGTATGTATAGTTGTTACTTCTAGAACATTCTAATTGTTCATCTGTATGGATGTTAGACATGAGTTGTTACTTGTAGAACTTTCTTTACGCTATTTGCAGTATGGCGTCAAGATTTTTGTCCTAACCTCGTTCAAAGATACTTGTTCCATTGAGATTCTTCCGAAAGTGCAGAAATCAAAACGGGGTAATGTTCAAATCTTGATCTTTATAGTTCACATTGATCTTGTTACTGTTATAACTAAAGAAACCTCCTTAAATGTCGACTTCCAAGATTATCGCACTCCTTTATATTTGAACATTTTGCTGTTTTCCCTTCAAGGGTAATCAAGAAACTTGCTTTTTTATTTATATATGTTCATAAAGTTTGCATCTTGAACTGTGCAGTCATTTTCTTGAGCTTTTGGGCTGAGGTGCACTATAACTCAATTTATCCTGAAGGAGGTCAGCTTTTGAGCTTTTTGTATTATAGTTTTACATTTAGAAAGAATTGGTTTTCAGAATCTGATTTATAGCGGTTGTGATTTTGGAAAGTATACGATTCGATCTGTTAAATGATGAATGATTTTGGTTGGAACAGAGTTGCCGCCGCCGGAATACAGGAAGAAGAAAAGGTGGTGGAATTTTAAACACAGGCATCAGGCGTATCTGGATTGAAAGAAAGAAAGGATTTGCAGCAAGAGTTGGGATTCTTAATTAGTTAATTAAATTCAATAGCTGCAAATAATAAGTTATATATATATATATATATATAATTTTACATCATCATGTACAGCCCTGTTTTGTTTTTTGGGTTCTTACCTGATGCTGATGCTGATGCTGATGCTGATGAACACTTGCTTGATTCTGTTTTTGTTTAAATTGGCATGGTTATAATTGGCATTAGATGGACCTACTTCTTTGCAGATTCACTCATCAATAAGCCAACCTTATTTACTTTATAGTTACATCCAATAAGGAATGGATTAGATTTAGAGGGATTTGAAATTTAATTCCATTCCAATCCCATGTTTGGTTTAAAAGAATGCATGAATTTGAAATCCCACCAAAGTGAGTTTTTGAAATCTCACCGGGAGGGGAGGGGTTGGTATTTCACGTGATTTTATAGGGTTTGTATGTAATAATGTTGTGAAATATGTTAAAAACATTTGTTTTGTAATTATTTATAGAGAATGAAATTTAGGTTCGCTTTCAATCACCGACTATTATTTTCATAGTTTATTTTTGGATAATTCGCTTATGTAATAAGAAACCCATTTTGGGATTTTTTTTTCTAAAAAAAGGATCGGAATTCCATGTATATACCAAGTTTTAGTAGAAAATAACTTTTAACAATTTGCCCCAACTCCCGATCAAACCAATCAGTAAGAAAACTTGTAATAATTACGTTATAATATACTTTTTAGATGTTAATCTCTAGTGTCATTCAAATGAAATGGTCTTTGTAGATAGATAGATAGATATAGGCATGACTAGATCTTTTAATGAACTCATTAGTGAATAATCATGAAAAATGTACAATATTTAAGAAACGGTCCATGTTAGCCTCCGTACATGCCATAAGAATACTAAATGTTTATTAGCACGCTCGAAATCCTAATAAAAAGAATCGTTATAAGTATTATATATGGATGTATTTGATAACTCTAGAGTTTAGATTGATAAAACACATCAGATTGCTATTGCTGTTTTCTTGTTTCTTAAATCGTCAAATCACATGTATATCGTCTCATTTTTCACCACCCACCACCATCGTCCTCCCTCTGTTGATTTTGATTCCATGGAGGATTAGGGGTTTGATCTGAATTGTATATATGAGTTACTTGCCGATCGGAGTTCCTCAAGCATCAAATCGATGAAATTAATCATATTTTGTCCAAATATCGACTTTTTAGGTGAAAGATGAGTTGTACTATCTATCGTTTTATTCCATTCTTAATTCGAAACAAGTATATAATCATCAATCGTGATACATAATCGTTGTCTCTTCGATTAGCAAGATTGATCGTATGAATTAACTCTAAAAATCATCAAAATTTCAATGATCACAACCCCATAAAAAGCGGAAAAATTTATAATTATTGCACTAACTTTGAATAATGATCATTCAGTTTACATGTTCAAACTTGAATCATCATCATTGAAAGATAAAAAAAAATCCCCTCAAGGGAAGCATGACGAACACCCTTTAAAGAAAATGACAAACAAATATTGAGTCATCATTCTTTCTTGGTCAACTAATTTTTTATTCGTCAACGTCACCCTCATAGAAAGAAAAAAAGAAAGAGTAAACTACGGTTTTCGTCCCTGTGGTTTATTGTTTATAACGATTTTCGTCCTTGGTCTTTAAAATTTACTTTTTTGGTCCCTATGGTTTGGGGGTAGTGATAATTAAGCATCGGCGGAGGGATGTGGGCGGTGGCGGAGAGTGGTGGTGGAGGTAGAGAAAGAGGCAGGGATAGTGCCCGAACCCGTAGCAGCTATGATGGCTGGTTCAGACTCCTTTAAAAGCCATTGTATGGTTTGTCCAGCACTATTAAAGTTCAAGTTTTTTGTGAGTTTGAATATCTTGGTGGCACAGGGAAGCGGCAGCCTCACACGCAGCCCGCGGCCGTTAACTTTTCTGTCCCTCCGCTTCTTGCTGGTGGTGGTGGTGTTTGGAGGTGGTGGTAGGCAGAAGGTTGGTGTGTGGGTGGGTTGGATGAAGGATGGTGCAAAGAGAGAATTAGAGTAAGTGGTGGATAGTGGTGGTGGTGGTGGTGACATATGTGAAGGAGCAAAGAAGGTTGTTATGGATGATGGTGTTGGTGGTGGCGGTGGGGAGATTTGTGACGGAAGAAAGAAGGGTGATGGTGGGGAGATTTGTGAAGGGGCAAAGAAGGTGGTATTCATGGGTGATGACATATGTGGATTAAAGAAGGATGGTGGTGGTGGAAATGGCGGGTGGTTGTGGGCGGAGGGTGGCGGTGATAATAACGAGGAGGGTGGTGGTTGTTCAAAGATTGAAGTGAGAGAGGGTGGTTCCAATTCAAAGAATGCTTCAAAATCCTCCATTTTGATGAATTTGTTGGAGAGAAATTGAAGCTTGTTATGAAGTTAGATGGAGGTTCTTCATATGTATATATGGTGAATGAATGAATTTAGAGACGTGAATTACATATTCTTGTCAATTTGCATGATGTATGCAAATGCAACCACTTTACTTTAATTTGTGTAAATTTAGAAGAGTACAGGTGAATATTTAAAGAAGAACACATTTGTAATTTTACAAAAACTTGAGAATGAATATTCATTATAGTCAATTATATGTGATATTATAGCTCTATCACATGTGAATGATGTGATAAACATGTGATACTTAAGATACAAGTGACATTTGGCGAGACCTAGGTCGTATATCGAAAAAATGAAAGTGTTCTCGTTTAAACTTTCAGTTTATAAATGTATATGGATCATCGTGATTATAGTTTTATATTAAATTACTAATTGAAATCTTAAAGATGAATGCAAGTTGAATGAGTGAATTGATTTATCATAGTTGTAGTTTAATTAACAATATTTAGGTAATTACAAATATAAGTTATAATCAACTGATAAATATGTTCAAATATAAAATAAGTGTTGAACTCTAGCTATTAATACAGAGAAACCACATAAATTCATAAAATAAAATCGAAAAATACAAAATAAAGATATCTTATGATATACAATTACTCTAACTTTGTCTCACTAAGTTAAAGAAGAATGTTTAGTGTACCATACATGTTAAAGAATTACTTGCACTGTTTGAAAAAATGATATACACAGATTTTTTATTTTATTTTGATTTGTTTAAAATATATAATACAAATATTTAAGCTTTTAATTATACTTTACAATATATTTCATTTAACCTTTTGTTTTTGCATCTTGACTTTGTTTAATTTATTACAAATTCATGTCTTCTTATTATTTGCATTTGGTTATGGAATTGGTCACTCACAATGCCTAGCATTAAATGTCTTCTGTTAAGTATCCCTCAGGTGGACTTAATATAAGGACATTTTGGTAATTTTACTTTTTTATCTGTTGACTTGTGTTTTCATACCTTTTTCTCCTCTCTCTTAATTAATGTGAGTCATTTCTTGATGAAGATGAACATAAAAGAAGATGAATA
The DNA here is from genome assembly GCA_033807775.1 of Saussurea involucrata. Lineage (NCBI taxonomy): Eukaryota > Viridiplantae > Streptophyta > Magnoliopsida > Asterales > Asteraceae > Saussurea > Saussurea involucrata. The sequence continues at coordinate 7,335,486 of CM066325.1, read as the reverse complement.
TAAGCAAAGAGATCAATAATGATTGGTCTTTTTTGTCCTTTTGAAGGCAACAACTCACTAATCTTTCAAATCATTTGGCATAAAAGAATACCATGCATAATACACTTATTTTTTTTATTTCTATTTATTTTTTGATATCTACAAAATTATGTTTACTATCGATTATAACACCTTGAACAATATCAAAAGGCCCGAAAGGTATTCTCAAGCTTTTCGTAAAACCATAGGAACCGCGAGCAACTATTGAACGCTTTTGATCCAAGGGCGACGATCACAATGCTCTTAATGAATTTTGGGCAACTTGGTCCTTTCTTTTTCACATATGAGCTCGTGTGGGTCGATTTTGTAAGTATATGATAACATTTTCATGTTAAGGTATTTTAATGTATCTTAATGTAACAACCCATATTCTAATAGATTGGAATTGTTGTGTCTAAAATGAAAAGAATGAAAGTTTGGACTAAGGGACTTATTTGCAATAAGTGAAAGTTATAAAAGGGTCCAGAATTCTAGATTTTTGGCTACTGATCATTTTCTTGGTTTTGGGTGGCGGCTGAGAAGAAATCGAGAGCAGGCAGCGAAATCGTGAACACTCCATTTGGTAAGAAAACCTCCAACCAATGTCAATTCTTGCATAGTAATTAGCTAGATAATTTAGAGTTCTAATCATATTCCATGTTGTGGGTTGATTTTGAAATAAGAACACTCTGATGAATTGTTAACCTGTTAATTGGATTGCCAATCGGGTGAAACTAAGCGATTAGGGATTTTTGTTGTTAAGGAGTAGTATGAAACTCGTTGGGTAAGGATGTTGGGATAAAATCTCTCTTATTTGAAATGCTTAGGAGAAATCGAGTAAAGAATCGTGTTGGGTTCGTACCTGTTCGAAATCGCCGAGTACCGGGACTGATTGATTGCGGGACTTGATGGGTTGCGGGACTCGTTGGTTACGGGATTGGATTTGGAGTCCCGGTGGGTATGAGTCCCGGTGTGTGCGAGTCCCGGTGCGAGTGTGTGTGAGTACCGGTGTGAGTCCCGGTGTGTATGAGTCCCGGTGTAGTTGAGTTACCGAAAGTTGAATGTTTGGACCGAAATCCTTAATTTGGGTTTATTAAACCAAGTCTCGTGGGCCGGAGGAGTAATAGACCCAAGTTGTTAAATTTTTAGTTTGGATTGTGGTATTGGGCCGTGAGCCTAGGGGTGGTTAGTGAACTGAAATTATTAATTAAATTAAATCCAATATTAATCCTTATTGCAATCCAAAGTGTAGGTTGAGTCACGTGTTAAGCTTATGCAATCCGAAGTTGTTGTTTTCTTGGGCAAAAACCACGTGACCAAGGAATATAATTGTAGGTCCAATATTAGATCCTTTGTTGTGGGAATTATTTTGTATTGGGTTTGTCGTAATGGATTCGATACTCTTTTAGATGAATCAGAAATTATGAATTGGGTCAGTAAGTAGAATCCAATAGTTTCGTTTTGGGATAGACATGTAATCTACCAACTTAGATAGATTAAGGTTATGTTTGGAAGCAAGATCGAGTATGAATAAATTTTGATACACATTTCCTATAAATAGGTGTACCACCTAGAGATCGGAAGGGTAAGTGAGGAGCTTTGGAGCGAGCAAGCCATGTGAGTTTTTCTAACTAAAATACGTGATCTTACCTGTTTCCAAGGAAAGTAATTATATGAAAATGCCCTGTTATTTTACATGGTTTTTACGTAAAGGAAAACTTAATATTTTACTGATCAGGGTATGTTTATGAGCATGATTTATTTACAAGCTTTTACGAATGATTTCCCATGAAAAGTATGCTCTACTGAAAAGATTGTTCAGCAAGATGAAATGGTTTGTAAAGTGTTATACGGATTTCATGTTTATGTTTATGATCAGCTATGTGTATGCTATGTGGAGTCGGTCTACACTGTAGGATCAGAGATAGATCCTCGGGGTCTGATGATCCCTTGGATGGTTATGACAGACTGGTAGGTTGGAATTCGTTTCCTCCTATTTCGAGTAGAAAGGGGGGTCTGCGTAAGCTCCGGGAAGGGGAGTTTGCGTAGGCTCCAGTTGAGGGCGAGAGGGTAGTCCTTTGGATCCCGATCGCGGAATGTTTATGTGATCCAATACACAGTGTAGTACCATGTTTGATAATGTGCTACGGATTATTTATAAATCTTTTATAAATGTTTTCCATACTGTTTACACGTTGTTTATGGTGGGAACTCACTAGACCTCATGGTCTAACCCTCGCTTTTCAAAACTAACACCTTTTCAGGTATGCGTTTAGTAGGAGGCTCAGATAAGTGAGCAAGAGCAAGATAGGGCACAGATGCAGGTAGAGACAGTGCAAGTACCTCTTGTAGAAGCTAGACTATTCTCAGTTGTGTATAGGTTGTTTCCGCCAACCTAAGTTTTAGATTGTTGTAATGAATATTTCGGGACCCAGTTTTGTAATTATTATGATTTGTTGATATGTATGTCCTATTGTATTTTTGGGCTGTTACAAATGGTATCAGAGCCATAGTTTAAGGGATTTAGGTGACCGGACGGGCCTAAACTTAAACTTGGGAGTAGAAATCACAACTAAGAATCAGGAAATGCGTTAGGAGGGCACTATTGTAGATACAAGAAATGCGTTAGGAGGGCACTATTATAGAGATAGGACTAATAAGGTACTGAGGACTGTCATGTAAGGTAAGTTTGAGATTCCACCTGGCCAGTGAAATTGCAAACTTACAGGTACATGTATGTGCTTAACCTGCCTTGTTAACCTGCCTTATTATTCTGAAGTGGTGGTCAGAAGCTAATGTTTATGTCGTATGCCAGTACTTTAGAATGTCAGCAAGATCCTTGAGGGGTAGAATGAGACCCCTTGTTGGGGAGGTTTCATGAGAAGTCATTTAGGATGTAATGTATGTATACGTCGTAAAGAAGGAACGTTGTAAAGAATGTTATGAGTCGTCTAGATGTAGCTCTTCGTGGTTTTGGAAAGGATGAATGTTTGAGTGGAGTAAGACTCCTATTTCGGGAGAGTCGCAGTTCTAGAAATCATGGGATAGATCAGTCGGGATGGTAAGAAAGGACTGTATCAAAATCTTGAAAGTGTCAATGAAGCTCTAAATTCTTAATCGAACTTTTCAATGACAGGGTAAACGAAATAAGATGCCTATAGTGAAATGAAACCATGTAGAAGTGGAAAGTGAGGTAGTTAATCAGAACGAATAGTATGAAAGAGTCGAGTAAGTGAGATGTGGGAAGCGTGTTTAGCAAGTTGTTGCGTGACCGAAAGGGCGACCATTGGTCGTAGGTAGAGTGTCAAGGGTAAGTGCATGAGTGAAGCGGTTGACCTTGTTAGAGTGAGTAGCCTTCAGTTGCAAGTAGAGTCTCATGCATGGTGTCCTTTTATGTAACATGAAATTTTCACGACTTAAGTAAAATATGTAAGTATAAATTTTGATCGAAAATGAGTCAGTATGTGCACGCGTATGTTTAAAGAAAAGAGTGATTTCATCCACCTTGCACGTTGAAATTTTGGAGCTTAAAGATTTGCAAAGTATTTCACCTTTTATTGATAAGTCAAATTTGTTGCAAAGGGTCAAGAATATGGTTACCTGCAATTCCATTATAACCCAAAAAGTTTTTGACCTATTGATAGCATATAAATGAGTGAGAGAACCAACTGATTTACCTTGTGTCGGTGAATCTTTCAGAATTATGTCGTTTGAAAGGATTTTTTTCACGCAATATATTATTGTCGTAATAACATCGTTCAGATTGGGCAAGATTGAGGTTCACGGAAGATGTATGCAAGCGATTCTCGAATCGTTGTGCAGGGCATTGAAGTTATAAAAGTAAAGGGGTCAGGAGTACCCAAGATGTTTTCAAGTGTTGTTTATTTAAGATGATAAAATGGGCGAAATGATTTATCTATTGCGTTGTCATGCATGAAGGATATGAACTCACTAGGTCGTAGGATATTAAATGTAAAGCTAAGGAAGAACTTCAAGAGTGGAGAAGTGTCGGACAATCAAAAAAAATGTGGTAATCTTAGTATTTGTGTTCAAGAGGAGAGGTGAACAGTGGTAGGGTCGGGAGCGGATTATAGTATCGGTTGTATGAGGGTTTGCACCCTTGTTCGGTAACTGAAAGTACGGTTGTCAAGGAACGGTTGTGTCCGGAAGAAGGGTTTGAAGCCTTCAAGGTGATGGTTTTGCAACTCGTTATGAGTAGTGTAGTGAGGAAGAATGAAATGTCCATGGCATAGGAATATGAGTTTCGAGGTGAGCTTGTAATGTTGAGGTTACATGTGTAGGTTTCGAAAGGAGGGAGACAGATCATGAAGTTGATTGTGATATGCTGAAAGTATTAGGTCCCGTAAGGAACCCTTGTTAAAGAATAAGTTACGAAAGTAGTACAGGTTATTAGTTGATGTAGAAGTCGACAGTTGTGTAAGATGGCCGAGGCCGAAGACTTGAACCAGAAGGTTGAAAGTTGATAGAACACCTTGTAGGGGATGCTAAGGGGGTTGAGAAGTTATCGTTTTGATTAAGCGTTCTAATTGCGAAGTATGGAGGGCTGTAGAATGATGAGGTATGTAACACGAGCAAAGCGAGTGTGTAGATTTTATCGTCCAGTGAGGGACTGTGTCCAGCTTATGTAAGGGCTCGAATCGTAAGGAGCGAGCAAGACCGATTACATTTGAGCTAATTGGGAACTATGGAGTTATAGTTCAGCTAGAGTGAGGAAGGGAAAAGTAGCGAGATAGACTCGATTGTGTATGCGAGAAAATGTGAAGACGAGTATGAATTGTGTAAGAATGGCCATGAGAGATTTTTGGTCTGCAGTGTGATGTTATGAGTGAGGAATGTACAGTTATGTAATGGCAATAATTGCCAAGTTTATTGTACCTGTTAGACAACCTAGGGGGGGGGGGGTAAGGTTGTATTTAAAACTTTTACTTTCAAAAAATCTTTTTATAAAAAAATACGGAGTAAGTACGGAATAATACAGAAGAGTGTAAATACAAACAGATACACAGATATTATATAAATATAAATGCAAAGCAATTTATATAAACAGATATAATTTAAAAGCACAGCGGAAATGTAAATAGATAAGGGAAAGGAAATACTTGACAACGATATTTTTAAAGTGGTTCACCAAACACAAAGTTGGCTAGTCCACCTCGAGAAAATAACACTTCTCGGAGATCCAATACGAAAACGTGTTCTTTACGGTAGAACACAAACCTTAGTACAACAAACGCGAATCACTCTTCTTTGAGAGAATTATGTGGATCACTCACTCTATTCAAACACTTACAAGAGGGTATAATTTTAATATGAATAATCACTCTTGAATAAGGTTTATCACTTGGATATTTTTAGAGAGTTTGATCACTTGAGTTGTGTTGCTGATTCAACTAATCGAGAGATTTTAATCTGCTATCAACTCAAGATTTCTTACTCAAAAACGTGTTTTATAATTTTAACAGTTTAAATATCAAGAGAGGATGCTGCAGAGTCTTTATCAAATGCAGGGAGAGTTATTGTAAATTTGTAGTATTGAAGGCTGGTGCTTGCATGTATTTATACTGGATGAGCAACTGGTGCTGAGGCTTCGCGGTATACCGGCAAACTCTCGCGGTATACCGTGCAGAGGAAAAGTCCGTGTCAGATGAGAAGGTCAACCCTGCAAAAAACAAACGGAAACTGTACCCGCGGTATACCGGCTATACACCGCGGTATACCGTGCAGACAAAAGAGTTTCTAACCAATCAGAGGTGAACAGCAGCCCTGCCGCGGTATACCGCCGGTACCACGCGGTATGCCGGCGTCAGAAAGGGCAACTTCTCCAGGACGCAACCAAACTGCTGGATCTTCTCAATAAACCTTAATTAATTAAAATTGGGTTTTTAGAAATATCCAAGTGGTATATTATTATAGGGTGATTTATCATTTTAAAATTAAAACGACGAAAGTCTTCAGTCTTGGATTCTTCAGATGAAATTATCGAGATTATTTAAATGCTGCACACTCAGATAAAATATTAGATAACAAAGAATGCGGTGTGTTTTGTAATCATCAAAATAAATATGTAGATGTGATTTTATGTGTACCAAAAATATATCACAATATTAAAGCTGGGTACACTTGCACCAACAATCTCCCCCTTTTTGATGATGACAAACACAACGCTAAACACGAGAGCATACTCGGTTTCTCTCCCCCTTTTGTCGAAGCAAAAAGGGTTTAAGAAGGTCGCTTATGCTCCCCCTCGAAAGATGCTCCCCCTCAAAATATGAAATATTTGAGAGTTAGTATTTTTAAGGGTTATACTCAAGCATGCCTAAACCAAGTCTTAATTTAAAGAAAGCTTTTTTGTTAAGAGCTTTAGTAAAAATATCGGCCAAATTATCTTCCGAATCAACCTTTTCAAGCACGATTTGGCCTTTTTGAACATTATCTCGTAAAAAGTGATGTCTCAATTCAATATGTTTGGTACGAGAATGTAAAACAGGGTTTTTACTTAAGTTTATAGCACTTGAGTTATCACACATAATTGGAATTTTGGTTAGGTGTACCTCAAAATCGGTAAGTGTGTGTTTCATCCAAAGGACTTGAGCACACGCTCTTGCGGCGGCTACATATTCCGCTTCGGTAGTAGACAACGCTACGGATTGTTGTTTCTTGGAGAACCAAGACACAAGTGAGAGACCTATAAAGGCACATACCCCACTAGTACTTTTTCGGTCAACAATAGATCCACCAAGATCGGAATCGGTGAAACACGTTACTTCTAACTCGGGTGTTTTTGCATACCATAAGCCAAGATTAGTAGTACCTCGTAAATATCGAAAAATACGCTTGACAGCTTCATAGTGAGTTTGTTTAGGTGAAGATTGAAAACGAGCACATAAACATACACTAAACATAATATCAGGTCTACTAGCAGTTAAATATAATAAACTACCAATCATTCCACGATAAATCTTTTCATTAAAATCGTTTCCCTCCTCGTCACGAGATAATTGTAAGTTTGTGGTCATTGGAGTTTCAACGGGTTTGACATTTTCAAAGTTAAACTTTTTTAACATATCTTTACAATATTTAGATTGACTAATAAAAATACCAGTTTCACATTGTTTGATTTGCAATCCTAAGAAGTATTTTAACTCTCCCATCATGCTCATTTCAAACTCGCTTGTCATTTTCGCAGAAAATTCATTACACAGTTTTTCATTAGTGGAACCAAAAATAATATCATCAACATATACTTGCACAACTACAATATCATTTTGATCATATTTCACAAATAAAGTATTATCTATTTTACCCATAATATAACCACTAACAATTAGAAAGGTTTTTAATCTATCATACCACGCACGCGGAGCTTGCTTTAAACCATAAAGCGCTTTTTTTAATTTATAAACATGTGTCGGATTTTCAAAATTTTCAAAACCGGGAGGTTGAGAAACGTATACCTCCTCATTTATAATACCATTTAGGAAAGCACTTTTAACATCCATTTGAAATAATTTAAAATCTTTAGCATTTGCAAAAGCGAGAAGCATTCGAATAGACTCCAACCTTGCAACCGGTGCAAAGGTTTCATCATAATCTATACCTTCTTGTTGATTGTACCCCTTGGCAACTAAACGTGCCTTGTTTCGTGTGACTCCACCGTTCTCGTCTACCTTGTTACGGAAGACCCATCTTGTGCCAATAATGGTTTGACTACTAGGGCAAGGAACTAAGTCCCACACATCATTCCTAGTAAATTGGTTTAACTCTTCTTGCATGGCCATTATCCAATCCTCATCACCTAAAGCTTCATCTATGGTTTTAGGTTCTATGGTTGAGATAAAGGCATGGAAAGCACAATGGGTATGGATTTGTGATCTAGTTGTCCTTTGGTTTAGGTCACCTATAATTTGATCTACGGGATGAAAAAAGATTGATGTTTCCGGTCATGTGACGTGTGCAACCACTATCGAGTATCCAGTCCATATCAAGGTTTATCTACAATAATAAAGATGTAATTTTTTATGGTCCCCATTTCTCGTGGGTCCTTGACAATTAGTTTTAATAAAAACCAACAAGCATATATATATATATATATAATAGATCAAAAAGAATATATATATATATGTAGTACATATGTATATATATATATATATAAACAAAAGTACATATAACAATATATTACTTATATATAATATATACAAGAAAATATATCATATTTAAACTATATATATATATATAATATATAACACATTTAAAACCATAAACGCATACCACCGGGATTATCATTATTAAACATTCCTTTTGGAATCCATTTAGTTACCATTTTAATTTTGCGATTGTATTTATCATACACATAAAAGCAAGCATTTATATTCGCATCATTTTTAGGTCTAGAATATTTATCGTTATACATGCGAGCATACGGTTTTTTTGGTATATTATTTGCATTATTCATTTTACGCACATACGGAGGTTTTTGCATATACGGCTTTCGTGTATTAAACTTAGGTGGTTCATAACATCTTTTAATAGGCATGCAATTACATTTTTCAACACATGTATTTGAACCTATACCTTTTCTACAATTTATACGGTTCAACATATTAAGCATGTTAAGAACTTTTTCATTACTACTTTCAAAGGCTTTAGCTAACATGTTATCTTTTTCATATGAAGCACATTTAGCCTTTAAACATGCAATTTCATTTTCAAGAATATCACATTTTGTACAAATAATATTTTCATGTGACTTTTTATTTAAGCATGCAATTTCTTTATTTAGAGCATCACAAGATTTACAAAAATCTTTTTCTCCTAATTTAGTTTCTAATTTAGCAATTATATTCATATCATTTTCAGATTTTTGTTTGCCATCATTAATTTCCTTAATACATGTAGATATCGTTTCTTTTAATCTAGAATTTTCGTCTTGGTAACGATTTGCAAGAGCAGCCATTTTGTGAAAAGATTCATATAATTCTTCAAGATTATTTTCATTATCACTATCATAATCTGAGTAAGAAGATTTTACCTCATCGTCGCTTTCGGCCATAAGACAAATAGCTTGATATTCGTCTTCTTCTTCGCTTCCACTCCACGAGCCTCCAACGAAGGCTTTATCCTTTTTATTTTGAAATTTGTTCTTTTTAGGACATTCGTTGGCATAGTGGTCTTTATCACCACATGAGTAACAATAACCTCTCTTTGGTTTGGCTTTTTCGTCGTCACTTGAGTCGTCATTTTTCTTTACTTTTTCGTCTCGTTTATGGAACTTACGACTTCGGTTTTCACCACCACGACGGTAGTTACCGTTTCTTTGAAATCTGCCATTGTTAGAAAATTTATTATTATTAAAAAACTTGGAAAAGTTTCTTACCAACATGGCGACTTCATTGAGAGTTTCGGATGGATCTTTTGAGGAGCCAGCTTTCTCCTTTTTCTTCTCGACTTTTGGTGTTGAGACATTGAGAGCGATTGACTTCTTTTTAACTTGCTCCCGATCTTTGTTTCTTTTAAGTGCAATTTCATGCACTTTAAGATTACCGATCAAGTCATCTATCTTCATTATGGAAAGGTCACGGGAGTCTTCTAAAGATGTTATCTTTTGCATCCACTCCGAAGGAAGGGCTCGTAGGATTTTCCTTATATAGTCCTCGTTAGGATAAGTGCGATCCAAACCTTTCAACGTAGTCACAATAAGGTTAAATCTTTTAAACATTGAGTCAATCGACTCATCTTGTTTCATTTCGAACAGTTCATAATCGTGAACTAAAATATTCACTTTACTAGATTTAACTTCCGTGTTTCCACGATGAGTATTATTTAAACTTTCCCATATTTGATTTGCAGTTTTATATGTATATACTCTTTCAATTTCATCAGTTGTTAAAGCAGCATATAATATGTTCTTAGCTTCAAAGTTTAAACAAAAATGAGTTTCATCAGAAGTAGTCCATTCATCTATAGGTTTATCAATAAAAACATCATCTTTCACAATGGTGGGTTTAAAATTCCCTTTTTCTATAATATCCCAAATCTTTTGATTTTTGCCACGCACGTGACATTCAAATAGCTCGGCCCAAATGCCAAACTTTTCAGTATCTATCAAAGGGGGTTTTGAAAACACAAAATTAGTTTGTTGAGCCATTTAAAAGAATAAAAGAAATTTATGCAGAATATTTTTGAAAGACCTGCTCTGATACCAATTGTTAGACAACCTAGGGGGGGTAAGGTTGTATTTAAAACTTTTACTTTCAAAAAATCTTTTTATAAAAAAATACGAAGTAAGTACGGAATAATACAGAAGAGTGTAAATACAAACAGATACACAGATATTATATAAATAAATATAAATGCAAAGCAATTTATATAAACAGATATAATTTAAAAGCACAGCGGAAATGTAAATAGATAAGGGAAAGGAAATACTTGACAACGATATTTTTAAAGTGGTTCACCAAACACAAAGTTGGCTAGTCCACCTCGAGAAAATAACACTTCTCGGAGATCCAATACGAAAACGTGTTCTTTACGGTAGAACACAAACCTTAGTACAACAAACGCGAATCACTCTTCTTTGAGAGAATTATGTGGATCACTCACTCTATTCAAACACTTACAAGAGGGTATAATTTTAATATGAATAATCACTCTTGAATAAGGTTTATCACTTGGATATTTTTAGAGAGTTTGATCACTTGAGTTGTGTTGCTGATTCAACTAATCGAGAGATTTTAATCTGCTATCAACTCAAGATTTCTTACTCAAAAACGTGTTTTATAATTTTAACAGTTTAAATATCAAGAGAGGATGCTGCAGAGTCTTTATCAAATGCAGGGAGAGTTATTGTAAATTTGTAGTATTGAAGGCTGGTGCTTGCATGTATTTATACTGGATGAGCAACTGGTGCTGAGGCTTCGCGGTATACCGGCAAACTCTCGCGGTATACCGTGCAGAGGAAAAGTCCGTGTCAGATGAGAAGGTCAACCCTGCAAAAAACAAACGGAAACTGTACCCGCGGTATACCGGCTATACACCGCGGTATACCGTGCAGACAAAAGAGTTTCTAACCAATCAGAGGTGAACAGCAGCCCTGCCGCGGTATACCGCCGGTACCACGCGGTATGCCGGCGTCAGAAAGGGCAACTTCTCCAGGACGCAACCAAACTGCTGGATCTTCTCAATAAACCTTAATTAATTAAAATTGGGTTTTTAGAAATATCCAAGTGGTATATTATTATAGGGTGATTTATCATTTTAAAATTAAAACGACGAAAGTCTTCAGTCTTGGATTCTTCAGATGAAATTATCGAGATTATTTAAATGCTGCACACTCAGATAAAATATTAGATAACAAAGAATGCGGTGTGTTTTGTAATCATCAAAATAAATATGGAGATGTGATTTTATGTGTACCAAAAATATATCACAATATTAAAGCTGGGTACACTTGCACCAACAGTACCGGCTAGTGTCGTAGTGATGGGACGTTAGAGAGCTAGAAAGCATCAGATAGAAACCTTTTGGGGGTTTCGTTTTGAGTTGTACGATTTGTTAACCAGATTGTTGGAGCACGTAGGTATAAGTTGACGTCGTGGTATGTTATGTTCGGAATAGAATGATGGTGTGATGATATGTGGTTACCCAAAGGAGAAACCAAGTGTTCTTAGTTGTAAGAGTCGCTAAGTAAGCATATTTTGGGATCATTGGAAGTTTAAAGAAGATGATGGGTGTGTTAGTTAAATTGTTGTGAAATGGAGGTGAAATCCTTAAAGAGTGTGAACTACTGCTTATGTGTGATTGAATGGTCTGAGTAAGTAAAAGTTGGGAGTTAAAGAATGGGTAGTGACTTCGAACACTAGTGTCGTTTCAAGACAACTTGGTGGAATGCCTGAAGTTAGGATATTGATGTAACTGTTCGGTATGTAAGTAATGAGGAAGTGAAATCAGCATGTGGAAAAGTTGAGAGAGAGGGTCAAGTATTGTTTGGTGGGCAGTGCTCCACGCTAGCGTGGGGAGGTGAAGATAGTATGTCGGATTAAATGAGTAAACTGGAAGTAGCAACTTGCCAGTAGTGTCGAAAGGTGCAGTGTTGTGTAGAGTGTCATTGATAGGTGTGTGAACCGTTAGAAAAAGTATCGAGGAAGGGAATCGTGTATGACTTTGTGCAGGAAAGACGTGAACGAGACAACTGAATGAGTTAAGTTAGTGACTTTGTGAGAAATGTTTAAACGATTTGGTCGTGCAGGGATTAAGCTGATAAGAATAGTATGGTGTGACCATGGTTACTCCTTCCAGTTGAGTGAGGATAACCGGGGTTATGATCCTATGGCTGAACGAACGTGGCAATCAACAAGGAATGGTTGTGTTTCAGATTGAGTTTAACTCGGGTAAGTGAACACTTCATCGATGAGTTTGGAGGTTCCTACTCTTAATCACGTATAAGTCTAGAGTGGTGAAGTGGGGAGGATATGAGACTTGGTTGACGAAATCTGGTCGAGGTGGTCCGAGAAAAGGAAATGTGATCTGCAGAAATGATTGTGAGTTGGGAGAAGTAATCTAGAATTCTTGTATTCGATGAAGGAACTCTTGGTTGTGAGTTGTCGGGACGTACCGGTTTGGCCTTGTGCCAAGCTGTCAAGTGAGTGTGTTTGTCTCTTGGTAAGTAAATCCCGTGTTGTGGCGGAGGAATTGATCAAGTTCCTCTTTAGGGGAAGTATAGATGCATGAGAAACCGTAGTTAACCTGCGGTTGTCTTGAACGATCGAGTAGGAATAGTAGCCTTCGAGTTAGAGTACCGTAAGAACTGAAGGGAATGTAACCATTGTTCCATGTTTCGAATATAATGAGGTGGTTGACTGAGTTAGAAGAGGCACTATCTTCGGGAAGTGTCAGTGTTGGTGTGAAAGCAAGTTACCCGCATCATTTCCATTAAGGAATTTCGGGGACGGAATTCTTTTAAGGGGGGAGTGTTGTAACAACCCAGATTCTAATAGATTGGAAGTGTTGTGTCTAAAATGAAAAGAATGAAAGTTTGGACTAAGGGACTTATTTGCAATAAGTGAAAGTTATAAAAGGGTCCAGAATTCTAGGTTTTTGGCTACTGATCATTTTCTTGGTTTTGGGTGGCGGCTGAGAAGAAATCGAGAGCAGGCAGCGAAATCGTGAAGACTCCATTTAGTAAGAAAACCTCCAACCAATGTCAATTCTTGCATAGTAATTAGCTAGATAATTTAGAGTTCTAATCATATTCCATGTTGTGGGTTGATTTTGAAATAAGAACACTCTGATGAATTGTTAACCTGTTAATTGGATTGCCAATCGGGTGAAACTAAGCGATTAGGGATTTTTGTTGTTAAAGAGTAGTATGAAACTCGTTGGGTAAGGATGTTAGGATAAAATCTCTCTTATTTGAAATGCTTAGGAGAAATCGAGTAAAGAATCGTGTTGGGTTCGTACCTGTTCGAAATCGCCGAGTACCGGGACTGATTGATTGCGGGACTCGTTGGTTACGGGATTGGATTTGGAGTCCCGGTGGGTATGAGTCCCGGTGTGTGCGAGTCCCGGTGTGTGCGAGTCCCGGTGCGAGTGTGTGTGAGTACCGGTGTGTATGAGTCCCGATGTGTGTGAGTCCCGGTGTAGTTGAGTTACCGAAAGTTGAATGTTTGGACCGAAATCCTTAATTTGGGTTATTAAACCAAGTCTCGTGGGCCGGAGGAGTAATAGACCCAAGTTGTTAAATTTTTAGTTTGGATTGTGGTATTGGGCCGTGAGCCTAGGGTGGTTAGTGAACTGAAATTATTAATTAAATTAAATCCAATATTAATCCTTATTGCAATCCAAAGTGTAGGTTGAGTCACGTGTTAAGCTTATGCAATCCGAAGTTGTTTTCTTGGGCAAAAACCACGTGACCAAGGAATATAATTGTAGGTCCAATATTAGATCCTTTGTTGTGGGAATTATTTTGTATTGGGTTTGTCGTAATGGATTCGATACTCTTTTAGATGAATCAGAAATTATGAATTGGGTCGGTAAGCAGAATCCAATAGTTTCGTTTTGGGATAGACATGTAATCTACCAACTTAGATAGATTAAGGTTATGTTTGGAAGCAAGCTCGAGTATGAATAAATTTTGATACACATTTCCTATAAATAGGTGTACCACCTAGAGATCGAAAGGGTAAGTGAGGAGCTTTGGAGCGAGCAAGCCATGTGAATTTTTCTAACTAAAATACGTGATCTTACCTGTTTCCAAGGAAAGTAATTATATGAAAATGCCCTGTTATTTTACATGGTTTTTACGTAAAGGAAAGCTTAATATTTTACTGATCAGGGTATGTTTATGAGCATGATTTATTTACAAGCTTTTACGAATGATTTCCCATGAAAAGTATGCTCTACTGAAAAGATTGTTCAGCAAGATGAAATGGTTTGTAAAGTGTTATACGGATTTCATGTTTATGTTTATGATCAGCTATGTGTATGCTATGTGGAGTCGGTCTACACTGTAGGATCAGAGATAGATCCTCGGGGTTTGATGATCCCTTGGATGGTTATGACAGACTGGTAGGTTGGAATTCGTTTCCTTCTATTTCGAGTAGAAAGGGGGGTCTGCGTAAGCTCCGGGAAGGGGAGTTTGCGTAGGCTCCAGTTGAGGGCGAGAGGGTAGTCCTTTGGATCCCGATCGCGGAATGTTTATGTGATCCAATACACAGTGTAGTACCATGTTTGATAATGTGCTACGGATTATTTATAAATCTTTTATAAATGTTTTCCATACTGTTTACACGTTGTTTATGGTGGGAACTCACTAGACCTCATGGTCTAACCCTCGCTTTTCAAAACTAAAACCTTTTCAGGTATGCGTTTAGTAGGAGGCTCAGATAAGTGAGCAAGAACAAGATAGGGTACAGATGCAGCTAGAGACAGTGCAAGTACCTCTTGTAGAAGCTAGACTATTCTCAGTTGTGTATAGGTTGTTTCCGCCAACCTAAGTTTTAGATTGTTGTAATGAATATTTCGAGACCCAGTTTTGTAATTTTTATGATTTGTTGATATGTATGTCCTATTGTATTTTTGGGCTGTTACACTTAACCTTTAATGTTTAAGGTTATTTAATCATATGTTGAAAAATGTTAACATCTAATATTAAAATATGTTAAGGTATGTTAGCATATGATTACTTATTTTAGGTTATATTAACTTATGTTAAGTTTTAATGTAAAGGGGTTTAACATATAGGAGGTTGTTAACATTTTCATGTAAACATATGGTCAAGTATGTTAACTTAAGTGAATATTTGGTGTCCATTACATTCGTGTCACTAAGGGTTTCCTTTATTACAAAACTGCAAGGAGAAGGAAGCAACCGGAGAGAGCTTCGTTTAAGGACAGGAACGAGCGTAGACAGAGGAGAGAGTTAGAGTGACTCGTTAAAGACAAGAGAAGAAGCAATCAACGGTTACCAGTTCCGTTAGCCGATTAGCAAGCGGTACTCGAGGAACAAGCTTAGTCAGAGATTCAAAGAGTTGGGTTAGCGATCCTCCTTAACAGAGTCGGGAAAGGGATAGATAAACAGAGTCGGGGTCATAGTACTGAGCCGGTTTAGTTAGACCTTACCTTTAATTTAATCTTTGTCTTTTAGCTAATGGTAATAGTTTCAAAGATAGACGTGTCACATAATCACATAAATAAGGAAATAAAGTGAGTGAAGGAGTGACTATCAGGGATAGGCACGACTGAACAGACTCAAATGCATAAGTATACTTTAGGAGTTCCTATGGAAAGACAACCATGTCATATCCAACCTTCTGATTAAGGGTGCACACGGGTTGGGTTGACTGGTTTGAAGGGATTTTATCAACAACCTAACCAATTACTACAATTTGAAAAATATCAACTCGTTCAAAACGTTCTACAAGTATAACTCAACCCAACCCAACCCAAACCATGTGGGTTGAATTTGTCGGGTTTAAACTTGAATGGGTTCAGTAAGTACTATTTGTAGAAAGTAGTAGGTCAATAACATCTCTCTTTTATCAAGTTAGAGACTTGGAACCTAAAACAACAAAGCCTTAATCGTTAAGGGTGTGTTTGGAACACTGGACATGACATGACATAATAGAACGGAGATCATTGTCCCACGTTTGGCAGGACTTTTATGTGGAACAGAGTGGAGCAAAGTGGAACAGGTCTGTTCCACCCCCACCCCGTGGAACAAGCTGGAACATACTTATGTTTTACCAATATAATCTCAAAATAAAATCTAATTATCCTCTAAAACATCAAATACACGTTCTATTTTATACTTTATTCATTCTTTAAATTTTATTTATTGTATTTTATCTAATGTTATATGTTTTGGTCTGTCCAGTTCTGTCTACCAAACGTTGAACAATTGTTCTGTCCTGTTCTATCTTGTCTCATCTTGTCTTGTGTTATCATGCGTACCAAACGCACCCTAAAAGACATACATGAGGGATGAGACATCGGGATGTTCAGAATTTAGGGGGCATTGTGTTCATTTTAAGGAATGAAAATGGGAATGCAGGAGAATGGGAATAAGAATGAGCATTCCATTGATGCTGTTTGGTTAAACCAATATAATTAATAAAAAAATATTTTATATAAACTTTTTAATACAAATATGTGACGTCCAACGTGAAAATAAAAAATATTTTCATTTAACATCGAGAAATAAAGGGACGTATGAGAAAAAATGACTAAGCGAGTATAAAATTTTCATTCCCCCAATTTGGTCAGGAATGAAAATTAATGGATTTGGGGTAATGATTTCATTATATTATATAAAACCAAACAACAGTTTTTATTATCGTTTTCATTCCTGACCCCTCAATACCTCCAACCAAACACCCCCTTAGATACGATGGGTTGGGTTTCCTTGGGCCTACTTCAGCCCAATAGGTTTGGGTTGACG
This sequence comes from Saussurea involucrata, assembly GCA_033807775.1. Lineage (NCBI taxonomy): Eukaryota > Viridiplantae > Streptophyta > Magnoliopsida > Asterales > Asteraceae > Saussurea > Saussurea involucrata. Next base: position 7,318,515 of record CM066325.1, on the reverse strand, counting down.
ATTTTTCGTATACATTAAGTTGCTGGTTACTTCGAGTTGGATTTTCATTTTTGAGGAGTTTTGGGTCGGGTCCGTTTTCCGGGTTTTAAGGTGTTTGTCTACCCCTACTTCCCAAAAAAATAGCTACACTTTTGTTTGGCCCGATAAGGGAAAAGAATGAAAAGTCAAGGGACCTGTTTGGCCAAACGCTTTTTCGGCAGCTGAGGTTCGGGGGGCACAATTGATGCCTGTTTAAGCATCGAATCGAACCAAAACAATTGAGTAAATTTCGTCTCTCAAATACGAAACGAAGCCCTGTATAATTTCGAAAAATGATCAAAGAACGAATGAGGAATCGGTGAAAGAACGAACTAGGGCTCGTTCGAAGTAAATCGTCGATTGGAGGTAGATTACTTGACCAAAACGTATGATTTTTCTATGGTTGAGTTCGTATTTTGATGCTTTTTCGTTTAAAATGAGTCTAGAATGTCAATCGTAGCCAGACACGACTATGGTGGCGGGTTGTTTAAAGGCCTAAATTCAGCTAATTAATCGATGATTAAGACTGTAAATGATGGTTCTAATCGTTCAATTGATATATGTACTGATGCATTTATGGGGATATATAAGTGGTTAATGCATCAACCTACAACCAAATTATATAGTGCTTACACATTATGCAACTTCACTTCATCCCAAACATGCAAATACATACAAAGATACGAGAAAAACAGGCAGATTTTTTATGTTGGACTTCACTAGACCTTCTTTCTTGATGTTGGACTACAGTAGACCTTATTTCTTTATGTTGGACTTGAGTAGACCCTCTTTTGCCTTCACTTTTCATCTTTTGAGGAGTGAGTCTTTTTAACATGGTTGAAAACCATCTTTGGCTCGATAGCAACCACCGAAGCCAGACTATTGAGAGGTGGTGCTTGTGATGGAACCCCAATGATGAGTTGGTTAACCATTTCTAGGGCCTCACTCATGTTTGGCCTGGACTTGGGGTGTTTAGACAGACACCTGTTGGCTATGACGGACAACTTCTGTGCGGATTCTAGCGAGTAATTACCTTTCCAGTCTTTGGATTTCCAACAACTTTGCTAAAATAGAAAAAAATGAGTTTTTGTTTCCTAAACCTCTCCAACAGCTTTGCTATCTTGTTCTCTATAATAGAGAAAACTTGAAAAGTTTCCTAGTTTAGAGAATTCTTTAAAACTTGATGATAAGAGAGATAAATGATTATTTATTTCAATCCCATCAATGAGATTGAACTTTTATCATTTTATATTAAGTTTAAAAAAAAGTGTATTGGGAAGATAAATTAGAAATATTATATTAATATAACTTGTTTAAAATCTCTAAAATAAAGAATCTGTTGGAGATGAATGTAAGAGCATCCACACACGTCTTGCAAGATGACATGGCATGCCGTGTGGCTTGCAAGACATCCCACTTCTTTCAATATTAGCAAGGCCTTTCACAAGTATTATATATTAAACAAATATATTTTTGTTTAATTTAATTTAATTAATTTGTTTGTTTAAACATTAATTTTTAATATGTTTATTAAATTTAATTCATTTATTAGTTTATTTGACCATTATTTTTTTAATATTTTTATTAAAATTTCTTATCCACACTTTATTTTTAAAAAATGATATTTTTATGCAATGTTTTTTTATTTAAACTGCTAAATTATATTTACACAAAATATAATAAAAGAAAACAAAAGTAAAATTTTAGTTATCTATATTTTATAATTAATTTATTAGTTATATTATAATTATCTATATTATTTATATTATAATTTATTAGTTTAGAAAAGAGTTTGGTTTTGCATGTGTGTGGAATGTGTTATTGCAAAGCTGATGTGGCACTTGTGAAAGGAGTAAGGTCTTGCAGGTGTGTGGATGATCTAACTATTTTTAGAGATTTTAATTTTTGGTTCTCTATTTTAGAAAAAATTATAGAAAACCTGTTGGAGATGATCTAATGAGCTCAAAACTTTCTGAGCCTATGTAGGGTTTCACCCATTCTACAAGATTCTGCTCGTTTTTGGGTCGGCTCCAATCCAATTGGTTCCTCCTTGTGATAAGTTCATATAGGAAGACACTGTAGCTCCTCCACACGTCATGCATGGATGGGAGATCTCCTGTTTGCATTGGCGGATCTAGTGTATAGTTAGTGGGGGATGGGACCCCAGAAAAAAAGAGAAAATTTTGAAATTTTTAGGTTAAAAATACATATTTTTTAACTTTCTATCCTGATGTCCCTCAAGTAGTTTTTTGTCCGAGACCCCATCAACAAAAAAAAAGTTTCGAAATCAAACAAAAAACCAAAACTACTCTCGAAATCGACTAAAAAACCAAAAAAAAGTTCCTCAAAATCGACAAAAAAACTTAAAAGTCTCTTAAAATCTATCAAAAAACTTTAAAAAAACCCTCGAAACGTTGGATTTAGACGAAAAATATATCGGACAATTTTACGGGCATTTAAACTACCTTAAAGGGGACCCCAGTAGGAAAAAAATCCTGGATCCGCCACTGCGTGTTTGGATCTCTGAACGAATGTATCCCTTATCTTTAACCTGATGATATTATATCACAACAAAATTAAGAAATTTTATGATTGAAAACTGAAGTTGTAGTATTAGTTAGACCATCTCCAATGAACCCTCTGTTTTACTCTATATCTCTATTTTACTCTCTAAAACATCTTCAATGAACACTCTATTTTACTCTTTAAAACATCTCCAATGAACACTCTATTTTACTCTCTATAATAGAGAAATGAGTAGTAACTCTCTAAATATAGAGGAACACTATTCATACTCTATTTTTTTCTAGAGTAGAAAATAAAATATACTTGAAATATTCCATTTTAAAGTAGAAAATAGAGTAATACATTGGAAAAAACATAACACATCCTTTATTTTTTACTAGAGAATTACATTGGAGATGCCCTAAATATCCATATATAAATGCTTAAAACTTGTTCATTCCTCATCACATTTCACACACCATTAGCTCCAATGCTCCATCTTTCTATAGATCTATCAAAGGATTATCTTTAATTGCTTCCATTTCTTCAATATGTTTTATTCGAGGTGAATTTCATTTGCAAATCATACAATTCGTACAAATTATACAAACCAATATTAGTCATTAATATATGATTTTTTATACTTCGTAATATAAAGTCATGACAATAATTAATGAACTTATCATATTCCATATATATCCCAATCATAATTAATGAATCAGAATAATTATCTATAAATATATCTATTGTTTCAATTGTTACATATTGGAGCATAATGCTCATATATTTTGGACCGAATAGTATGTAGAAGAAGCTGAAATCGATAGTAGAGTAATGTACCATGACTGAATCCTTCTTCAAGACGGAATCGACCAAACCAAAAATTCCAAAGCTTAGCATTCCATTGATTGTATAGAAGTATGTTGGAACATGCGAAAAATCCGAAAGTAAATCTACAAAAAAAAACAAAGTTAGCAGAACAAAATTGGGCTTATAAGACGGACACATTTTTAAATTGATCCTATAAACTAACGCTTGTACCAACAAATAAAAAAGAGTTGAGTGCTAAGAGCATCTTCAACATATTCTTTAAAATGGAGATTCAAAAGTCAAAATCTCCAGAAAAAACTATATTCATCTCCAACAGATTCTTCATTGTAGAAAAATAAACATCGATTGTAATATTAAAATATTTCATTCATCTATTAAAATATTGTTTCTCTCTAAATTTTTTTTTTCAAAGATTTCCATCGGTGCTCTTATTTAGTAATTATTTTTTGGTTATCTCCATATTTGAAGAAAAACTCATTCTCTTCCCTGTTGGAGATAGTTTTAGGTAAGTTGTTGTAGCAAAATTATAGCTTAAAATTTCCATATTCTCTATTTTCACCAAAATGGAGAAGTTATTAGAGGTTTTCAATTATTTTTCTAAAATAGAGAATCAAATGTTAAAATCTTTAAAAAAAGTTGCATTCATCCCCAACAAATTTACTAGTTTAGAGATTTTAACACAAATTATATTAATATAATATTCTGTAATTTATATTCCTAATACATTTGAAAACAAACAATATAAAATGATAAGAGATTTATGTTATTGGTGGATTGAATAAAATAATTATTTTCCTCCTATTTAGAGAATTATAAAGATTATTTTTCCATGAATCTCTATTCTAGCAAAAAAGATAATACTATAAGAGAAGAATATCAAATAAAACCTTTTTTTTCTATTTTAGAATGGTGTTGTTGGAGATGCTTTAAATTTTAAGAAAAACTGATTTCACCTAAAAAGGAGGAAAGTAAGGGGCTACTTGTTTGGCTCTTAATGGTTACATTAAGAGCCTACCACTGAATCGCTAAGAGGTCATGGGTGTTTGGCAAAAAAAATTGACCTCTTAATGGTTACAAGAACCTCTGAGCCATTTTGCATCTCACCCCACACTCAACCGTTCAGATATGCTTTTCTTCCAATTTTGCCCTCTTCTCTGTGACTCCAGTCTCTCTTCTCTCGTCTCTCTGCTCTCGCCTTCTCTTTTCTCTCGTCTCTCTGCTCTCGCCTTCTCTTTTCTCTCGTCTCTCTGCTCTCACCATCTCCTTCTGTTCCGTCTCTCTCGCTATGCTCTCGCCTTCTCTCTTCTCTCGTCTCTCTGCTCTCGCCTTCTCTCGTCTCTCTGCTCCAAGAACCCTAATTGGCTTTGTTTGATCAGAGGCTTTTGTTTCAAGATTTCAGATTTGAGGCTTTCTTCCAAGAACCCTAATTGGCTTTTTTAGGGAAAGGATGTTCCAAACTCTTAATCACACCCCTGCATACACTTTCATTTGTACCGTCTTCAAACCTGTAATGATCGTCGAAGTTATTAGCGGCTGCCTTGAGTGAAAACCCTAAGATCGTTAGGGCTTCAGAATTGGGTACATTGAAGTTTGAATAAGCAGTATAAAAGGTTGTTTGAGATTGAGCCCCTGCTTCTAGTTCTAGTTCTACCTCCTCCTGGGAGTGGGAGGTTGTTTGAACCGGTGCTTCTAGTTGTACCTTCCGATCCTCATGGGAGAAACATTGACAATGAAACACCATTTTTCTTCCTTTCCTTTCTAAATTGAAAGATCAATATCACAACTGCCAATGGCGTGCAGCTCAGTTGGTTAAGGGGCGATGAGATATTTACTCCAATAGGCCGTTGGTCACGAGTTCGAATCCTGCGGGAGACGGACTCGGCACCCCTCGCAATTGCCTTACCGCTGAGTGAGTCAGGCCTTTTGCTCCAATATCACAACTGTACAAATACTGAATATAAACTACTTCATCTGGATATAAAGTTTTCAGCTCTCTCAACCACAGCCGAGAGAAGATTAAATACACAAAGAAGTTACACAATTAACCCCTGAAGATTCCAGATTGCTGCTCTACTACCCTTCAATCTCTTAGCGCATCTTCAATGGGTCAAACTATATTTTACACCAAATTTCAAAAGTAAAATGTAAAATTTAAGTATTAATGGTAAATCTTCTCCAATGGGTAACACTATATTTTAAAAATGATGTAAAAAGTAGTGTAAATGAGAGCCTATTGAAGGTGTGAATAATGTCATTTACACCAAATTTAATGTTTAGTGTAAGATTTAGTGATCTCATTGAAGATAGTCTAAAACACTAGCAATGCAGTCCTTCCAGAACCAGTAACTTCATTATCTACCCTCATCATTAACAACCTGACACAATAAATACAAAATGTCAAGATTGTAACAAATTTACATATTTCAATAACAACCAATGAGGTCCCCAAGTTTCACATCTTTCTCTCCTCATTCGTGCAGAACGAAACATGCTACCTCTTGACTTTCAACATTCCAAAAACCCCCCAAAAAGTTTTTTTGGAAGGGTGTCCTAGGCTATGCTTAAACTAATCTCTTGACAAATTATGACTGTAAGACATCAGCTTTGATTAAACCTCAGTGGCCACAATTGTTGTGTACGTCTGGATTCGAACCCTAGGCAGATGGAATATTTCACCACATCCCCTAGAGCCCTAACCATAACCCTTGTGGTTCCCTAAAAAATTATCAGAAATGAGAAACAATTATTAAAAAATTTCTTTATTTATAGAGTAATCTAATGTTTGTTAAAAAAAATACGATTTTTGTTCGTGTGATCTTAAAATTACGGTTTTTGCTCCGGTTCTTTACAATTTATTGTAAATTTTGGCTTAACTAAGACAACAAAATTATAAACCCAAAGACAATACAACAATAAATTATAATCTTCACCTTTGGTCCCTATGGTTTAGCGATTTCTTTGAAAATGGAACATGGACACTAACATAGTTAATAGTGTAAATTTTCATCCTTCAGGCTTTGATTTTGCTATGAAAATGAGAGCCTAAAGGACATAATAAATGTCTCATGTACCAAACGCAACCTAAAAGACATAATAAATAAAGTTATTGACCAGGTCCAATTTAAAAAAAAAATCCAACCCTGAAGGACGAAAACATGACTTATTAAGGTTCAAGTCCCATTTTTTAAATAAATCAATACCTTAGGCCATCAGTACCGCAAGCTCTCAAGCCCTCAATGCCACATCAGCGTCACATCAGCTTTTCTCCTAACCCTCACCTCAAGCCCTAAAGTGGCGTAGCGCAAGCCCTCAAGCCCTCTTGCCACCTCATTTTTTTAATTCTTTTATTTATACATTTAATTATTTAACAAAATAAAAATAAGATAAATAATAAAAATAAAAATTCATATCATTCATTAAAAAATTAAATATTACAAAATACAAAACACTAAAAATTATGATATTTTCTAATTTTCTCTTTTCTCGCTAAAGTAGCCCTCAAAACGTCTCCCGAAAGGTGATCATGCGGGGATATATAGAACTCGAAGTCTTGTTGATATCGGTTTTCTCGTTCGAGTTCCAACTGTTCTTGTTTAACCTCCAACTGTTGTTGTTCGAGTTCGAGTTTTTTCATTTTGTACTCCATTGTATTATCAATCTTCTCGTTGAACGTCGTCAACAACTGAGTAACACTTTCGTTCGTATTCGACCCGCTCGTATTACTCGTTGATGTTTTTTTGCCTTGTTTCTCCCGACGGGTCGTTGAAGTTGCTCGATGAAGTTGTCGTCATCGTCATCATCGGAAGGTTTGGTACGTTTTGAACCCCGCGATGAAGTTGTCGTCATCGTTGGAACGGCTCCCCATTTTGGACACTTTTTTAGGACTTCCCAAGCTTGTTCGTGAGTGAAAGCCAACCCAAGTTGTGCTCGGTACCGTTCGTGTGCCATTCGTGAAATGTCGGTCTCACTCATTCCGCTTGATCTATTAGTGACCAAGTTGTTGTAGAAGCCGCCAAAAGAATTTATTCTTTTATTGAGGTCGTTGAACTTGGTGTTGAGTTGATGAGTTGTTCTATAATTTCCGCGGCCCATCAAACTAAAGAACACTTGCCCGATTCGGGTCCAAAAACTTTCTACATTTATGTAAATTCAAGTATAAGAATATTAACAATAATAATAATAATATTAATAATAATAATAATAACAATAATAATAATAATAATAACAATAAAAATATATGTAAATTCAAGTATAAAAATATTACCACCGGTTTGTGCGTTACCGACAACGGGGTCCTCCGAAACGTCAACCCACGCCGACACTAACGCGAGTTCCTCGTCTTTACTCCACATTTGTTTGGCGGCTCTATTTTCATATTGTTTGTTTTTTTCTTTTCTCGTTGGTGTCGGGTTTGATGGTTCCGGGATAGATTGCGGGCTATAATGTTGGGTTTCCGGAACAATGTCGTCGTCGAGATTGATTGCGGGTGAAGGAAGATTGTAGTTGGCCGGAGTAAAACCTTGTTCAATCAAACCGGGACGTGTAAATTGGTAAGGAAATTGTTGCGAAAATTGTTGGTGAAATTGTTGGGGAAATTGTTGCGAAAATTGTGGCGAAAATTGTTGCGAAAATTGTGGCGGATATTGTTGCGAAAATTGCGGATGATAACCTTGTTGTGTAAACGCTTGGAAACCAAGCTCCGGGTCTTCTTGCGGTTGTGGTGTATCCGGTCGGTTACGACGGGATGTAGGTGTTTTGTTTGGATTCATGATGAAATTTGAGAGAGTTTGAGAGATTTTGGTGTGAAAAAATAAGAGGTTTGGATTAATATATATAGTGTGATTAAATTGGAAATAAAAATTAATTTTTTTTTTAAAAATAGCCGTTGGGAGTTTATTTATTTTCAAGATTTTAAAAAAAAATTAAAAAACAACAAAGGAGCCGTTGGAGTCGTTCGGGTTTCTCGGGTTTTCAAACCCGCAGCCCGAGCCCCAAGCCCGCATGTGGCGTACCACAGCCCGCTGGAACCCGGGGGAGCCCGAGCCCGAGTCGGTACCCGCAACGGTACTGATGGCCTTAGGCATCAAAAATAAAGTTTACTCTAAATTGTAATTCCAAAGACTAAAACAACAACACTTTGCCAACCATATATAAAAACGAAATTTGTAATTTCAGAAAGTATGGGGTGAGAATAACAGTTTTTAGAGAACCAGAGGGACGAAAAAACGTAATTTTTATTTATAGTTTTTTAAATAAATAAAAGAGTAAATTACACTTTTGGTCCTTGTGGTTGTCACCTACTATCAAGAGTGGTCATTATTTCAAACTAATTACAATTCTAGTCATTGTGGTTGCTATTCCTTTTCAATGTTGGTCCCTCAAACTAACTTTTATTAAATAAATCTGTTAACTCAAGGATATTTTTGTCTTTTTAATATTTTTTCGTTTTCAAATAAAAATAACACCTACCCCACGTCACCATTCCCTTTACCCCTCCCTGCAGTTCCGATAGATTCCCCCACCCCCTTATTAAATCTGATTCGAGAAACCTCCATTGAAGACTTCCACTAGATCTAGGAACACCTCCACCTTGAATCCTTGTGCAGCCGACAAAACAGACCATCTCCATAAAAATAGAAACTCCATCGAACTCCACCAATGGTTCTTCTTCATCTAATGGATCTACTTCCACGCACCCACCATCGACCCCGAATTCCACTTTCTTCTGCCATCTGGGTTCGATTATATGGTCCATTTTCTGCAGCCGTATTTTTGTTTATGGTTTTGATTTGGATTTTGATTTTGAATACCATAAAATACAAAACCCGTATCAGATTTGAACTTAAAATATAAACATTGAAACAAATCCATATCCAATTTTGAAAATACACGCAATGGATCCAAAACATAAATAGAGATAATGGTGGCCCTTGATTGCAAATGGCGTTGCCAACGGTGGTCTTTGAGACGGAGGTCACTGTGAAGGGAGATGGACAGAAGCAATTGACAGCGGTGGCGTTCCATGGTGATGGCTAAACCAATCGGTAGCAATGGGTTCCATGGCGATTGGATATCGCAAACATTTTTCCAGTGGGTTCCATGGCGATGGCTAAAAGTAACCGATAGCAGTGGCGCCTCTATATTTCAAGTTCATCCCAACAATGACAAGCTTGAGGTTAGGGTTCTTCTCCTAGTGCCCGACGGCAGAGAAACAAAAGAGATAAGAAGGCAAGAAAAGAGATAAGAGAGAGATCGGTAGTCGTGGTGAAGGAGATCGCCGGAGATTGCCGAAGAAATGGGGTTGGAAGCATAATCGACATTTGCTTGGATGGGTGTTGGACATTTGCTTGGATGGGTGTTACTCAGTATGTGTCAGTATGCGATAGTATGTTTGTGTATTGTTTATAAATATATATGACATATTAAAAATTAAAGGAATCAGTAAAAAGACCAAAACACCCTTAGAGTTAACAGATTTATTTAACAAAAGTTAGTTTGAGGGACCAACATTGAAAAGGAATGGCAACCACAATGACTAGAATTGTAATTAGTTTGAAATAGGGACCACTCTTGATAGTAGGTGGCAATCACAGGGACCAAAAGTGTAATTCAATAACAACCAATGAGGTCCCCAAGTTTCACATCTTTCTCTCCTCATTCGTGTAGAACGAAACATGCTACCTCTTGACTTTCAACATTCCAAAAACCTCCTAAAAAGTTTATTTTTTTTGGAAGGGTGTCCTAGACTATGCCTAAATTAATCCATTGACAAATTATGTCCGTAAGACATCAGCCCTGATTAAACCTCAGTGGTCACAATTATTGTGTATGCCTGGATTCGAACCCTAAGCAGATGGGATATTTCACCACATCCCCCAGAGCCCTAACCAGTACGCCACAACCCTTGTGGTTCCCTAAAAAATTATCAGAAATGAGAAACAATTATTAAAAAATTTCTTTATTTACAGAGTAAACAATTGTTAAAAAAATACGATTTTTGTTCGTGTGATCTTAAAATTACGGTTTTTGCTCTGGTTCTTTACAATTTATTGTAAATTTTGGCTTAACTAAGAACGAGGAATGAAAATAACAACAAAATTATAAACCCAAAGACAATACAACAATAAATTATAATCTTCACCTTTGGTCCCTACGGTTTAGCGATTTCTTTGAAAATGAAACATGGCCACTAACATAGTTAATAGTGTAAATTTCCATCCTTCAGACTTTGATTTTGCTATGAAAATGAGAGCCTAAAGGACATAATAAATGTCTCATGTACCAAATGCAACCTAAAAGACATAATAAATAAAGTTATTGACCAGATCCCATTTAAAAAAAATCCAACCTTGAAGGACGAAAACATGACTTATTAAGGTTCAAGTCCCATTTTTTTAAATAAATCAATACCTTAGGCTTCAAAAATAAAGTTTACTCTAAATTCTAATTCCAAAGACTAAAACAACAACACTTTGCCAACCAAATATAAAAACGAAATTTGTAATTTCAGAAAGTATGGGGTGAAGAATAACAGTTTTTAGAGAACCAGAGGGACGAAAAAACGTAATTTTTATTTAATAGTTTTTTAAATAAATAAAAAAAGACTGAAACAAGAAAAAGATGTCCACAACATTTAATAGTTTTCAAACAATTTATCATTTCTCTTATTTCACTAAAAATGTGACATTTAATTTAGCATAGATTCTCTAAACTGTGAACTAAAAGATTCAAAAATTTTTGGAAAGACTGTCCTAGGTTATGCCTAGATTAATCCATTGACAAATTATGATTGTAAAAAATCAGTCCTGATTAAATCTCAGTGGCCACAATTGTTGTGTACGTCTGGATTAGAACTTGGGCAGATGGGATATTTCACCACATTTTTCAGGGACTTAACCAGTACACCACAACCCTTGTGGTTAAAAGATTCAAATTTACCAAACATTTAAAAATATATATATCACCTTTTTATAAAACTATAGCCAATGTATTTAAATAATAATAATAATAATAACATGTAATTTATTTTGCTTCATAAAATTTAAACAAAAAATAGTGTATTAATGATCGATTTTATAATTTTCACCAAATATTCTACAATATAAATATATAATATGCTACGTGGAACGACAAATCCACATCCTCAGCTACAAGAGGCGGCCAACACATACATTTTTACGATTTATATCTTTAAAATAAAAATATAAAAAAGTTAAATTACCTTAAAAATCAATTGTATCTTAAAAAAAACTAACTTATAAGTTAGTTTACGTCCATCTAAAACATACCATATAAATAAGCTAGCTTTTTTTTATTAAACAATGTTTTTGAAGAATTTTTTTGAAGAATATGTTAGTAAAAAATTCTCAAAATCTTTATTTTGGAGAAACTGTTGGAGATGCTCTTAAGACTTCTACGATTTAACGCCAAAAATACAAAAATACATAAAAGCTTACTGAACAAGCCAAAGAAAAAATCTATATAATTAATTAAGAGGGACAGGTTTGAGAAAAATGACTTTCTATATAAAGCTCTTTTATAAATGCTTATTGAACAAGCCAATTTCTATATTATTAAGTCATTACCAAATAGCCATATATAATTTACCAAATAAATTATGAGTTAAATTAAGCTATTAATAAACGTGTCCCGAGGCAAAATTCACTTGGTTTCGGAACTTAATTTGAAAAGGTAACAGAATAAACATTTATAAGTTTGCACTCCAAGCTTTTTAACTCACTTTATGTTTTGTCTCGATTTCAAGTAATCAGAATCACACTAAAATCACCAACTACTTATTTAACAGCTTTTCACAACTACTTACTAACATCTCTATTTTAGTTTCTTCCAAAACAACAAGTGTTCAGTTTTAAAAGTATTGGTAATTGTAATTGTGTACTTTTCGATTTACCTTAATTATGAAAAGGAGATAAATTTATCTCCACATAAAATTGTATTTTAGTTAACTACAACTTTAATAATTACAGACTTCATACCCTGTTAGAACATCTCCAATGGGGTCACTAAATCTTACACTAAACACTAAATTTGGTGTAAATCTCACTATTCACATTTTCAATGTGGTCACTATTTTCCACACTAAATTTAGTGTGATGAATAGTATTACACTATATTTGGTGTAACACTATTCATTTACACTACTTTTTCAATTACATTTTTGGTCCCTCAATTTTGAGATTTATTGTTTTTGTCTTTTAAAGTGTTAAAGTTTAAATAGGTTTATTATATATATATATATATATATATATATATTCTTTATATTAATTTTTTTAATGTTTTAATTAAGTAAATAATATACAACATGATAAAATATTCGATGCACCAATTGAAGTTGCAAAAGAAGTGTCACTGATAGAGGTTGAAACAGTGATGAATGATAATAACCAATTTCAACAATTTCTCGCTCGTTATAGACAAATCAAAGACAAAGTAGCACACTTCGAGTTTCGGAATGCGTTAATCGATCATTTGTGAAAAAGATATAGTAATGAAAATAATTAAAATATGTATTTTCTTCTTTATTTGTTTTAATATAACTTTTATTGTTTAATAAAAATTTTGTTTGATGCATTAAAATAATTTAGTTCATAATTAATAAAAAATAAAAAAATAAAAAGTTATGGTCTAAATAAAAAATATGGGTATAAATTGTAAAGTTAATAAATATAAGGATATTATTGAAAAAATTAATATAAAAATGATTTGGTGTAGAAAATAGTGTTATCCATTAGAGAAGATTTACTATTAACACTAAATTTTACACTACTTTTGATGTTTAGTGCAAAATATAGCGTGACCCATTGGAGATGCCCTTACACAACGTATTCAACACAATGAACAATAATTTAACTTAACCCTACAATTTATTTCATTTTTACCATACAAAGCTTAATAGAAGAACGACATTCCCTTTGTTTGAATTTTGTAAATGTTAGGCATTGAGCATTTTGTATTTCGCTGATGACTATGGGTCCGTTTACAAAGCGCTATTACGAGTAAGGGGTTGTTTGGTTGGTTTTTCATTAAGTCCTGTATGGATAAAGTTGGTTGTGCTGATAAAGTTGTTGTTTGTTAACTGTGCTGAATACCCTGTCTGAATAATGAAAATGACAATTTTACCCATACTATTTGTTTAGTCTATTTTCTTTATAACTTCAAGAACACCGGATGTATAAAAACAAATCTCATACAATATCTCACGAAGGTAAAATAAATAAAAAATTTCCACAATATCTCTCCCACTAAAATTTCCCAATAATCTGAGAAAAAAATGAAATGCAATAAACTAATTGTTTCTTTGTTAGATTCAACATCCATGGCCACCATTTCTCACGAAGGTCTCCACTTTTCAAGAATTGAAACTCCACTTTTCAAGAACCTCCACTTTTTAATCATCCATGGCCACCGTTTTCATCATCTTCCATGGCCACAATTTTTAATCATCCATGGCCACCATTCTTCCAGCGTTCCTTTACAACATTTCTCACCGTTTTCATCATCTTCCATGGCTCAAGAACCATCACTGTTCACTGCCCCTTTGCAAAATTCTTCATCGTCCCTGTAAGTTTCTCCATCTATGTACTGATTTTAGGCAGTATTGTCGGTGACTGATTTGGGGAAGGACAACAAAATTCTCCATCGTTCCTGTAAAATTTCTCAACCGGTGACTGTAAGTTTCTCCATCTGCAAAATTCTCCATCGTCCCTGTAAGTCACTGTAATGAAGCAAAGGACCGTAAAAAGAAGGATGGGGAAGGAAGAAGCGACAGCACCGACATCGGAGGGAGCAGATTCGTCGACGACGGTCGGAGCAGTTGTGGCCAGCAAGAGATCGATCGAAGGAGGAGGTGTATCTATAGACGAAGAGAGCAGAGACACCGATTGATGGGGGTTTCTTCTTTTTTGTCTGTGAAATGTGAAACGAGAGGGGAGAAGGGCATGCTTGTTGATCTATGTGGCTGAGTGGATACAAGATATCCAATTTTACTGAGCGAATAAGTCATGGCCTAAGTTAATAAGCTCCTAACAAACATTCATGTATGGCTTAGCGAATAAGCCATACATGCCACTAAGCCAATCATGGATCCACCACTTAACACACCTGTATAGATCAACAAGCACCGGGAGTCTTACCAAGTCATATTAGCTTACCGGATGAATATGGCAAGAACCAAGAATCTTACCTGGTAAGAACAGAAGCAAGGACCGAGAGTCGAAAACAAGCACCGGGAATCTTACCCGGTAAGTGAGTGCGACGACTCTTACCACGGTTAGAGTTTACCGGCTAAATTGTTGCATTCGATGCCATTTTGGTAGACTAAAATCTTACCCGGGAAGTAAGCGATAGTGTTGAATTTTACCAGTAAGCACTTACCCGGATAAGTGATCAGATAAACGGCCTCTATGTTTAACTTTGAAGATGTCAATCTTTTTGATGTTTGCACTGGTTCCAAAAAGTCTTAAAAAACATGCTCATAAAAATCCAAAGTTATCAAGTCGTATGAATTACAGAAGGAAGTGTTTTAACCAGATAAAGAAAGAAAGAGTGCCATCTGGGGTGTGGTGGGGTGGGGTGGGGTGGGTATATACTATTATTAGTTATACAGGTCATCTTCATCCGCTGCCCCCGCAGCCGTGGCAAAAGGGTCCGAGCCACCAGTAGCCGCCCCGGCACCACTCTGCTCCGCAAACCTGAACTCAGAACCAAACCCTCTAGACTGTTGCAGCGTTTGAGCAAACGCCTGGTACTTCCGAATATCGGCATCGCTCACACTCCTCCGTGCAAACTTCATCGATTCCTC
Organism: Saussurea involucrata; assembly: GCA_033807775.1. NCBI lineage: Eukaryota > Viridiplantae > Streptophyta > Magnoliopsida > Asterales > Asteraceae > Saussurea > Saussurea involucrata. Next base: position 7,303,340 of record CM066325.1, on the reverse strand, counting down.
AAAGTGCGCCGCCTTGATCTCCGCCACCTCATCCTCCACGTCCTCCTCCATAGCCTCCGGGTTTTCGCTCCTTCTCTTTTCCCTCTCGATATCCTGAAACCCACATCCAAACATTAGGGCCTGTTATGGTTTGGTGCAGAATGATTAAGTGGTCTGAATGATTAAGAGGCTCTTATGAGATCAGACAAAATGAAATATGGTTGTTTAAAAAAAATTCACAATGAATTTAGGGCACTGAGATACAAAATCATTCGTAGAGTTTTAGAACCACTACGAGGTAGACTTTCTTTGTTTGGCCAAACAAGATTCACCTCTTAACAATTCAAAGGTTACCTCTTAATGGAACTATTAAGAGATAAACAAACAACCCCTTATTATCTCTTATCATAAGCTAGTGTTCAAGTGTGTCGAGACTACTTACCTTCTCGATATTCTCACGAATGGCGTACTTGCAGGCACGTTGGCAGATTTCCGTGATATCAGCACCGCTGAATCCCTGGGTGTACTTGGCAAGCGCACTCAGATCCACGTCTTTTGCAACAGGAGATTTCCTCAAAGCAGATTTGAAGATTTGATAACGTGATTCCTCATCTGGGAGCGGGATGTATATCAACTGATCAAGACGACCAGGCCTCAAAAGTGCGGGATCAATAATATCAGGCCTGTTAGTAGCACCAATGATAAACACCGTCTTCTTAGCCGACATACCATCCATCTCAGTCAGAAGTTGATTCAGCACTCTATCGGCTGCACCTCCAGCATCCCCCTGACTGCTCCCTCTCTGGGTAGCAATGGAGTCGAGCTCATCGAAAAACAGAACACAAGGAGCAGACCCACGGGCCTTATCGAAAATCTCTCGAACATTAGCCTCACTTTCACCAAACCACATCGTAAGCAATTCAGGACCCTTGATGCTGATGAAATTGGCTTGGCATTCATTGGCAATAGCCTTGGCAAGAAGAGTTTTTCCACACCCTGGTGGGCCATAGAAGAGAACCCCTTTAGATGGCGACATTCCAAACTTCTCGAACTTTTCAGGATGTTCCACTGGATATTGAACAGTCTGCATCACAGATATATATATATATATATATATATATATGTTAGAAATAGATAAATATAATATGACAAAGAATGGATATCGGGATTTGAATGTGATAATACCTCCTGAAGTTCTCTTTTAACGTTCTCGAGCCCTCCGATGTCTTGCCAACTGACATTTGGAACTTCAACAACAGTCTCACGAAGCGCAGACGGGTTGCTTGTACCAAGGGCAGTCGCAAAGTGCTCATTTGAAACCGACATGGAATTGAGAATTTCGGCATCTATGGACTCGTCTTCCAAATCAATCACGTCCATTTTCTCTCGGATGCATTGGAGTGCAGCCTCAGTACACAAAGCTGCCAAATCAGCACCAACGTATCCGTGTGTCTCTTTCGAAATCTTTTCCAAGTCCACGTCATCAGACAGCTTCATGTTCTTGGTATGGATTCGGAGAACCTCAAGACGGCCGATTTCATCAGGCACACCAATATCAATTTCTCTATCAAATCTACCGAATCTCCTAAGAGCAGGGTCAATGCTATTAGGTCGGTTGGTGGCACCCATAACAATAACATGGGCCCGCGATTTCAGCCCGTCCATCAGAGTCAAAAGCTGTGAAACAATCCTTCTTTCAACTTCTCCATGTGTCTTCTCACGTTTGGGAGCAATTGAATCAATCTCATCGATAAAGATAATAGATGGAGCATTCTTCTCTGCTTCCTCAAAAGCTTTCCTAAGATTGCTCTCACTTTCTCCGGCCAACTTTGACATGATTTCCGGACCATTGATACAGAAAAAGAAAGCACCAGTTTCATTGGCAACTGCACGGGCTATTAAAGTCTTCCCAGATCCGGGAGGACCATACAGCAAGATACCCTTTGGTGGCTTAACCCCAATCGACTTAAAGAGTTGTGGATGCCTTAATGGAAGCTCAACCAGCTCACGGATCTGCGCCATCTGTTTTCGAACACCACCAACATCATCATAACCGATCTCATCCAAACGATCCTCATCCTCCCTTCTCACGGGCTCACCTTCACAGAAGATCTCTGTATCAGGGGCAACAACACAATACTCTGGAGGATCGGTCTCGATAACTTTAAACTCTACACTTCGCATTCCTCCCCTTACGAGAAAGAAATCACCCTTTCTCACTGGCCGGTATGCCTCCATGAAGTAAGCTGCAAACAATGCAGATCGGATATCAGCACATAAACATGATCAAGAAACTCGTGAAATTCTAAAGTGGAAAACTTACGTTTTAAGTAAGCGTCAAAGAGATTGCCAGTAACGCCTTCAATTGTATCATCAACTGGGAGAATGTGAACACGCTTTCCATATTTAACATCAGCACACTGATGAACAGAGACCACATCACCAAGCCTAACCCTCAAGTTAGACCTAACAGTCTTGTTCATCCTAATCTTTGGTTCATCACAAGTGTCATCAGCAAGAGCAATACAAATTGTGTCTTTCCTTTTCTTTCCCTGAAAATAGTAACACATACACCAAGAATCTCAATATCTAGTGGATTAAGCCAAATTGTAACTGATATAGAAGCTCATCAGCACCCAATATTATGAACATTTATAAAAACAAAAACTAGATAAAGATCCCCCCAATTTTGAATTGCAAAATTCTGCCTTGTTTGTCTCTTGCATATTGTGAATCAAGACAAATTGTGCTAGCTTCTTTGATGTTTCACCTCCTATGTTAGAATGGTATGAAATTTTCACCAGTAGATATGGGTACCATTGATGTTTCTGAACAAACAGAAACATCTAGAGGAATCAGTTATAATGGCAAAAAACTATAAGCAAAAGCAACTTAATCCAGGGACCAAATTGATCTTCCAACTAACGGGGAAACCTATGTTTACCAATCCAAATACATTCTTCTAACTCCAAAGTAAAATTGGCACCTAATACTGTGATCATATGAATAGATCATGAAATTTAACAAGTTCGCGGAACAAAAACCCTTAATTAATAAATTATATGTATAGTTACATACTACTTTAAAACCCTAAATCAAAAGAAGCCCAATCAAGAGTCTAAAACAACAAATTCAGATTAATTATGATCAAAAAGCACAATACTAACCAGAAGTACTCGAAAATTACCTTGATCAAGATAGTGTCTCCTCTGAATAGCTGAAGCTTCTCCATAGTCTCAGGATGTAGGGCAACAACGGAGTTATCATCATTGACGGCTTCATCGACAACGAGCCTGTTCGCCGCCTTCTTCCGCTCCAGAATGGCCGTACTGAAGTCCCGCTTCGTCCCCTTGCTGCAATTAGAGGTAAAACTTGAAATCAAGATCAAAATCAAAGCAGATGTAATCTGCTACTCATATATTGATAGAATCATCAACAGAAATGACAATAAAAGTAGAAAAAAGCGTGACTTACGAATCGGATGATTCAGGTTGATCACTCATGATGTTGAAGAAGAAGATTGATTACTAGAAAAGGGAATTGTTGAGAATTTTGGGTAACGGGTGAGGGTTTGGGTATTGTGTGCATATATAGGGTGAAAGCACAGGAGTCCTTTCTTGTCAAGAAAGAAATGCTTTTTTTTCTTTATTTACTTATTTAATTTTAAACTTAAATCTAAACTAGGTAAACTTATTGAGTAATTTTTTAAAATACCCGTTTTGTTGAATCCCTCTCACGAAAATACTTATTTTCTCTCCATTTTTACAAAAATACCCATTTTCTTCGTGAAATGGTTCGTGATCACGAACTCATGCATAACGGTCATAAGGTTTGTTCAATTTGGTCCGTGAAAACAAAATATTTGGTCCATGAAAACCATTCCTTGAACAAACCATTTCACGAATTGGTCCGTGAAATTGAACAAATCTTACATGATTTGACCATTATGCATAAGTTCGTGATCACAAACTATTTCACGAAGAAAATGAGTATTTTTGTGAAAGTGGAGAGAAAATGTGTATTTTCGTGAGAGGGAGTCAACAAAATGGATATTTTAATTAATTTCTCAAACTTATTATCAGCATTTGAATATTATTTTCTAATTATTTATGTCAGATTTTATAAGATTTTAACCAAACGAATTTTGGTTTGAAATTTAAACAGATCACATTATATGAGATTGATTTTTGATTTTTGATTTTTTTGATATTTTTATATGAGATGTTTTGTTTGTGAAATGGATGTTTTTTTTATAAAAATAGACCTTTTTAATTATTATGAAAAGGAATATTTTTTATAAAAATGGATTTTCACGGACATCATCTCACATAATATTTCCAGCCTATATCATTTTTTTATAAAAATGGATCATTTCAATTTTGAGGGAGCGCATATTAGTTTTTTATAAAAATGAATGTTTATAATTAATTTCACGGACATCATCTCATATATTATGTGAAATGGATGTTTTCACGGACAAAACATCCATTTCACGGACCAAAAATCCAATTCACAAAATAATCCATGATTACGGACACTTTTATGGAGAAAATGAGTATTTTTGTGAAAGTGAGGAGAGAATGGGTATTTTTGTAAGAGAGGGTCCGAAAGTGGGTATTTTAATTAAATTTCCTTTTTAATTTATTATATTTGGAAAATGATTTTTTAAATACTAAAAATGGTTTTTAAGATCCAGAATGTACCATTTTTTGACGGGTAGCATAATACTTTGAAACAAAGTTACAAGCATTTCTAGAATGTTCCTACACCCAAAATATGAAATTTAAAAGGTGTTAGTAAAATTAAAATAAAGCCTTGGCAACCACTTGCCTTTTAACTTCTTTTGCACCCCTTCTTCGATTCTCTCAAAGGTCAATGATTCACATGTTCACGTAAACCGGTCTACAATACATGTTTATGATACATTTTGATGTATATATATATATATAGAGAGAGAGAGAGAGAGAAAATTGAGTTCAAACGAGAATGATATCTATTTAATAGAATAAAAGAATAATTTTAGGCCAACCATTTTACTAAATAATACATTAAATAAAACTTTCTTAATAATCACCTAAAAGGGCATCATAGTCATTTGTTATGTAGATTATATATAGAAACTAATTTATTTTTATATAGATTATGTAATAAATTTAATTAAGGTATTTATTCATTTTTTTATAATTTTATATTTAAGCATGATTATTTATTTATTTATTATTTTTTACAATATTAAAATAAGTGTGATTTAGTTTTTCATTTTAAATATTTATTTTTATTGGATTAGGTTATTTAATATTTTTTTACAATTTTCGTCAAAAATCACTTGTGATATTCACAATTAATTCACGGTGAATCACATTTGATATCCACAATTGATTTTAAATCACATGTGATTAGAAAAACAGTTTGAAAAAAAGTAATTCATTATGAATCACATGTGATTTTGATAAAAAAAATATGAAATATGTTTTGAATCACATGTGATTTTATATATTTTAAATGTATTTTGCTACACACCATATATGATTATGTTTTTATTATTTTTCTTTTTTAATATTAAAGTTGAATCATTGTTTTCATATTTAAAATCACATATGATTAGTAAAACATTTTTAAAAAATAATAATTCACGAATCCAATTGATTTTAAGTATTACTTTAAATTAAAAGAATGATTTATTTATAAAGAAAACTATATATGCGTATTTTAAGTGAAATAAAAATAAGATATTTTATTAAATGAAAAATTAAATCATTTATTAAATAAATACCTAAAATAACTTTTGTACGACTAAATTACCGTTATATCCTTATTTAGTTATTTTTAGAATTAATTAATTAAGGTATTATTTAATGAAATGATTGGACTACAATTATTCTCTTATTCTTTTAAATACATAACATTCTTGTTTGATCCTTCCTATATATATATATATATATGTGTGTGTGTGTGTGTGTGATTATACATAATAAAATGATATAGGTAGCACCTTTCACGATTCTAAATTTTCTTACACTATGATGAAATGTGTCAACGTATACTCTAGTGTGGGTTTGCCCCTACTATCTACGATGGATTCAAGTCATTCGTGATCGTCCAAAAGGTGTGCATATTCTGTCCCAAAAACCTACAGTTACAAGAAAAAAAATCCAATCACGATTTAAATGTATATGAATGTGAAAAAAAGTTAAAAATAACAATAGTCTCGGTGTTCATTGGATGGTAATGTTTTTGCTTTCCACGAAGCTTCAAAGTAAAAAACCACAAGGGTTGTGGCGTACTGGTTAAGGCCCTGGGGGATGTGGTGGGATATCCCATTTGCCCAGTGTTCTAATTCAGGCGTAGACAACAATTGTGGCCACTGAGGTTTAATCAGGGCTGATGTCTTAAAGTCATAATTTGCCAAGGGATTAGTCTAGGCATAGCCTAGGACACCCTTCCCAAAAAAAAGCTTCAAAGTAAAAAAGTGTTTTACATTGGATAGGTAGTGTTTCGTACGTGGACAGGATGAGACTGGACGGGACGGTACATAACAAAAGTACAAAACTAATCGAACCAAGATGAAATACATTTGAGTTCTTGATGTTCCAAAATCGAATCTCTTTGGAGGATTCAATCGAGTTCATTTTTAGACTTGGTGGTTGTGTCAGATTCAATCCAGACCTAGTAAAGGATACAGTTGATTTGTAACTTTCTTGATTTTAGGTTTTAGGAGGGTAAGATAGTCATTTACTATTTTTGTCCAAGGTTGTTCCACCTCTTTTGGTGGAGTGGTGGAATAAAAGAACTTTGTTTTTGTCCTATAAAATTGAGATTTTGTACCTTATTGTTCTTGTTCCATGGCATGTCAAACATGTACTAGTCTCTTTTGTCCGATTATGTCCTATCCGGTATGTAAAACAAACGCACCCTAAGTAGTGTTTCAAAAATCCGACCAACGCGATCAACCCAACCCGACGTGAAATAACCCAACCCGAAGCAACCCGATGTCCAATCGAGTTGTAAAATTTTCAAACTGTATGTATTGAATTGATATCGGGTTACGATCATTTGAAACCAACCCAATCCGATCAACCTGATATACTTTTATTTCTTAAATTTAATATGTTTGTAACTCTACTAGTAGGTACATTAGACGATTATACCATTACACACCCTATATATATATATAAGACGCTAATCAAATGAGAACCTAAAATAGGTTGAGAAACGTGAAAACCAATCTAAGCCGTTAATTGATTTTAATCTATGAACATTATTATAGGCAAAAATAGGTTGAGAACCTATGAATGAATTTTTATGTTTTTAAAACCATAGGATCAAAACCAAATGACGGCTTAGATCGGTTCTCACGGTTCTCAACCTATTTTTGGTCTCACATGATTTAACCCCTATATATATATATATATATAGAGAGAGAGAGAGAGGTGGGTTCAAATGAGAAATGAGAACGCTAACTATTTACGAGAATACGAGAACGGCCGTTCATGTACAAAATCACATGTGATTTTGTACTACCTGGACACGTGCGGACTAGGCCGCGGCTTACAGGTCGCGTGGCAAGCCGCGCGATCACATGTTATTTTGTACGTGAATCACATGTGATTTTGTACGTGAATCACATGTGATTTTGTACATGGGCGGCAAGTCGCGCGATCAGGTGTGAATCACATGTGATTTTGTACGTGAATCACATGTGATTTTGTACATGGGCGGCCGTTCTCGTATTCTGGTAAATAGTTAGCGTTCTCGTTTGAACCTCTCTCTCTCTCTCTCTCTATATATATATATATATATATATATATATATATTTCAATCTCTTATCCATCTCTATATAACTCATTCACACACACACACATATATATATATAGTAAATGTGAACATATATATGGGAAAGTGTATCAAATGATGGATGTTGAAAAGGAATTATAAGTAAAGAAAACTAGGGATAAGCATCGAAGACCGTTTTCCCGAACCGAACCGGTACCGGACCGATACCATATATTCGGTCCGGTATTCGGTTCCAAACATTCCTCAAAATCGGTATTCGGTACCGTGATTTTCCTGAAAATACCGAAACCGAACCGAAATTTTTAAAAGCAATGTTTTTTTAAATTTTTTAATTATGCATATCATCTCCTAAATAAACTTTATTTTGATTGTTGTTAACATTAATTATTATTGTTTCTAGTTGTATATATAGATATTGAAGAGTTGATAACGAACAAAATGAAAAAACGAAAATCGTAAAAAAATACCGAAGATTGTTGAACTTTTGTTTGGTTTTGAACTTTTTGATTGTTTGTGATTGGTTTTGAAACACATTTGAAACATTACGAGGGCATTTTGGTTTGCGATTGGTTTTGATACACATTTGATACATTTTAAAATTTTCGGTCCTAAGTGGTCCTAGTATCGATTTTCCCGTCCCGAAACCGAAACCGAACCGGTACCGTACCGGTACATACGGTTCGGTTTTCGGTACTAATTTTTAGTCCCAAAAAAATCGGTACCAACCGGTCCGGTCCCGATCTCATCCCTAAAGAAAACAACATATTCTGGGTTACGAGAATATATTGATTTGCCAAAATATTAACCCGACTAACCCGACCAGCCCGTACCGGTTGGGTTGGGTTGAGTTGGGTTGGGATGAACTTTGGTTTGAGTTGGGTTGAGGTTTTTCAAACCGCCAAACATTGAGTTGAGTTATTCAAATGTTTTCAACCCGATCAACCTAACCCGTAAGCACCTAAGTAGTGTTTCAAAAATGGGACCAAACTTTTAATTTAAACAATAAGGGGTAAGAAATGAAACTTGAGGGACCTGTTTTTGCCATTTCTCAAGAGATTTGATATTTCATCGTGACTGGTTTTCCCGTTTTCGGCAAAGTTTGGTGTTTGGGATTGCTTATTTAAAACAACTTATGCTTATTTTTAAAAGTGTTAATCAACTTATGTTATGATAGAAAGGAGTTGGGGGTAAAAATGTAATTTGAACAAATAAGTTATAAGCACTTTCAAATAAGTTAAAATGGATTAACTTATCAAAAACAACTTATTTGTGGTGGGGAAAAGTCATAAGCACGTTTCTTTTTTTCAATCCAAGCACTTAAAATAACTTATTTGTGGTGAGAAAAAGCAATAGCAAATAAGTCAAAAAATAAGCAATCCCAAACACCCCCAAATTCCGCGATTGGCCTTCGTTTACACAGCAATCGAGCGAAAAACTACGTTATTAATCTCGTCCCTTCATCCGAAGAAAAACCTTTCTTATTAGTTGAAAATCGGCCAGGAATCGAGTGAGGAATCATGATAGGGTTCATTCGAAGTAAATCCACGAATTGATGTAATATTTCGAACCAAAAGCGATAATATCTATGTGGTTGAACTCGTTTTTGATCGTATCTTAGAGACTTAGACTAGTATGAGTCTAGAGGGCCAAGAATGGCGGTTCGCCGTGAAATTTGGCCAAAAACACCGCTGGCAGCGGCTTTAGTTCGAAACCGAACAAAAGAAATTGATTTCGATCCCCATAGTTCGATTTGGTATCAGATTCTTGTGTCATTAGATGAGGTTAATTCGTACAGATGTGGTATATTAAAAAGAATGGCGATAACAGATGCAAAAAATGACCCAATTGACCGGAAACCGCCGTGGTGGCGGTGCTGTTTGCTGCCGGTCAGAGAGGGAAGGGGTTCGGATTAGATAATGGGCCAGGCGGTGCGGGTAAGCAATCCCCATCTATATACTATATTTTTTTTATTAACCGTGTGTGTACGGACCAGCTTACGCGTAACTTGATTAATCCCATATGGCCCCAAAGAATGGTAAGAAAAATGCCCAGTGGTCTAAAGAGAGACTCAAACTAGTGACGTATTGGCCTAGTTGTGGTCTAAGACTAACAAACATAACAATGTATATTGATTAAAAAATACTTTAATAACATTCCGAGTATCGACGTATCCTCACCAAAGTTTTGTCAACCTTCAGAATCCGGGATTCTTCGACAACCAAACAATTCAAATGATCATATGACAAGATTACAGATACTAAAATAGCAGAAATAGATCAAATGGTCATATACTTATTCTCAATGATGTTACCAGCCACAAATGGCAAGTTAATGAACACCTGATCCATAGAAACTACTGTTCATCTTTACATGTGTTGTTATGATCTCAATAGAAGCAAAATCTTTGAATTTCACTTTCAATCAAATTCAATCCTTTGGGTATAGAAATAAAGAAGAAAGGGTTATAACTTATCTTCACCAATCTTGAAGAACGTATACGAAAGAATTATATTGTCGATACCATCCATCCTAGGATCCGTTTCAAACTCCGGGTCTATATAAAAGAACACCTACAAGTAGAACAAGTAGGTTGATATTTTCCAATTTCAACACCAATATGTTGTTTGCCCCATAAAACTTACCAAAAGGGGTACCCATGAAAACTACGGGTTTTTTTTGTCAAATAACACGAGCAATTTGCGTATTGTGTGTATAACTTACAGGCATATCAATCTGCTCGCCTGGAAGAAGACGCTGTTCTTCAAAGCAAAAGCACTGTATCTTGTTGAAGTAAACTGCAGCCTGTACAGCCACAAAAAACTTAGCAATTTGGGAAAGTGCGAGAAGATGTAAAATATGTTATTAACACAAAAGATACTTTGTGAATTTTTTCACATCAGAACGTATAAATTGAGAACATGAACATTATTATTACCTTCATGGGGGTAACATTATACGTAGACATGCCAGTTATAGGTGTCGAGCTACAATTTTCGGCAGTGTAGAAGGCAAGAGCGCTCTCTCCCGGCTTTACCCTCACCTACATATACAAGCCAATGAAATCAAAGTGAAATCATTTAAAGCAAGTGAAAATCTTGTATGTTAAAACGATGGTGGTAAAAAAAATTAAAATACCTCTCTTTGAGTGGGGATGAACTTCCAATGCATTCCATCTGACACATCAGCATTGAACTGCACCACAATTTCCCTGTAGTAATATACCCAACATACTGTTAAAAAAAGAAAAGAAAAAAACATGATTGTTTGGTAGTGGCTTAAAGATATAGAAAGTGGTTTATTCAGTAAGCTTTTAAGGGGAGCTTTATGCAAAAAGCCAACATTTTCCAAACTTGTCCCTCCCAATTAAAAAACACGCTCATTCCATCTATGAAAAAAAAACCTCCCAAACAAAAACATTCCTCAATCTATACAGCCAGATTGATCCACATACACAACTTTATCCATACAAGACTTAACGGAAAACCAACCAAACAACCCCATTCAGCCATAACTCATAAACAGAAACGGAGCTAGTTCCATTAAATTCTGAAATAACAAACCTATTGGTGACTGTTCCATCTTGAGCATGTCGTGCAATCTTTTCTTCTACAGTCTTGCAAGGAAAAGGATAAAACAAAATAATGGAAAAAATAAACGAGGTTTTATGTTAATTGTGAGAAAGATGGCCAAAAGATAATCAAAAAGCCTTTGGGCATACCTCACGCCGTTGAACAGTACCCCCATAGCCAGTAGCTTGGCAAAACCTCCTATATAGAGGAACTGAAGCATAGGTACATCCCACCATTGCAAACACCAAACCCGTTAGGTAATAAAGCATCTTCCTCGATTTCTGTTCTCTAACGACATTTGTAGCATATTGACGATGAGAACCCAACACATAAGAAGGTGTCTTCAAGTACCCAGTTCCCAAGTGGGAAAATTTATTAAAAGGCTTCCTACTGAATTCAGATCCAGAGGTGAAATTTCGAAATTCAGAACAACATTGGCTATGTCTAGAACTACTAGCTCCCACAGAATTATATATTCTCTGTCCAACTTCAAGTAGACATCTGAATCAACAAAAATGGCTCAGAATGCATACATATGTCTACCGATTAAACCACCAAGTGTGTAAAGATATGCATACAAGTAAAACATGAAACCATAATGTATCGCAGACAGCAGATAATTACTTGATAAATGTCCAGCAAGTCAATAAATTTACCTCGGTCTGACAGGGGAGAACTGAGAGGATCTTGCATAGAGCTTGACCAATGACATGCTCAACGATATTGCTTTGCAATCACCACCTATTATTATGTGAACATTTCTCGTAGGATCAGAATCAGAATAACATGATTAGGGATTTATAACCTTATTTAGCAACAAATTACAAATCCAGGAATTGATATCGACTTAGAAATTGGGATGAGATAGAAATGAAAAATGAAGATACGCTGGATAGTTGGGTGCCTGAATTGACAACGTTACAGCACCCAAAACCATATATCATATACGGTGCTTCCAGGTTGGAGACTTTGATAATTGATTATAGGGTTAACTTATTTTATACCAGTGTTGTTTGGTTATTTTTTCTAATTTCTTTTTTGACAATTTAGTTGTTTGTATAAATTAGGTTAAATTGTTTTTTCTGTTTTGGGTAACCACGGGTTTTTGCACATGACCACAACGGCTTTGACAGCACCTAGAATTGAACCCAAGGAAGAGGAGATTTCCACTACATGCCCCTGAACCTTACCATTGCACCACAACCCAAGTGGTTAATTAAGATAAATTGTTGGTCAATTGTTATCCCGAATAAAAAATCTGAATAACATAAATAACTATTTTGCATTCAGTCTGCAATTGCTCTAAAAAGGAACACACAAAAATAATCATTCTGAAAGCTAATTGATTTTTATATATTTAGCAGTTAATCTAATTGATTTTTCAAATCTTATGTATATGCTTAGCAGTTAATCAAATTTTATAGGACGTTTTCAGCGCTTTAAGAGTTTTTTTAGGATTATTTTTAAAATAAAGTGTTGTATTAGCTTTTACACCACAATTTTAAGTGTCCTATGAACACCTCTTTTTATAGGACACTTGTTTTTATAAAACCTTTTTTTTCTGTTACTGTCATGTAAAAAACTTAATAAGACATTTTATTTCAAAAGTGTGCTGAAAAGATGGATGAGAAATGGATGCACATTAAGATGAGATGCACCGAGATAAGATGCACCGGAACAATTCCCTTCTAAGGCGCGACTCATGGGAGGACATTTGATTAAAAGTGATCAACGGTTCAGATCCACTACTCACGCTTCTCACGTTAACCTCAACATCTCACACAATTCCTTTGCATCACGTTAACCCAAACAAGGCTTACGCCTCAATTGTCTGAGGCGTGAGGCGGTGGAGAGGCGTACGCCTCAATTCAGAGGCTAAATCAGTATTTGTATATTAAGCTGCTACATACAACGTTACAAGTGTGTGTGTGTATATATAATATATATATATATATTCTGGTTTTGCGTATTATGCTGCCAATACAAGCGTATATATCAATATATATTATGTTTTTGTGTAGTATGCTGTCACATACAAGTGTGTAACTGTGTACATATATGTATATATATATATTCTGTTTGTGGTCTATTATGCTGCCACATACTAGTGCATATATGGAATTATGTTTGTTTTGTCAAGTGTAAAGCATTTATGAACTTTGTTGTTTTATTTTCTGGGGCTTACGCCTCACGTACCTAAGGGAAAAACGCCTCGAGGCTCGTTTCCGTTTTTTAAAACCTTGCTTTGTATATATATATATCAATATATATTATGTTTTTGTGTAGTATGTTGTCACATACAAGTGTGTAACTGTGTACATATATGTATATATATATATTCTGTTTTTGGTGTATTATGCTGCCACATACTAGTGCATATATGGAATTATGTTTGTTTTGTCAAGCGTAAAGCATTTATGAACATTGTTGTTTTATTTTCTGGAGCTTATGCCTCACATACCTAAGGGAAAAACGCCTCGAGGCTCGTTTCCGTTTTTTAAAACCTTGCTTTGCATATATATATATATATATATATATATGTGTGTGTGTGTGTGTGTGTGTGTATAATCATATGAAGAAATGGTGTTCAACGGTCCAAGCATTAAAAGCTTAATTTGGTCTTTTGACTGAGTGGGATGTGGGTCAAAATTGGTAATAGCAATTGTTGTTCAACAACAAGGCCGATCCTGATTTCGGATGCCCATGGCGGAAAGCAAAAAAAATGCCCCTCATATATTTTTACATATACAAAATAAAATAAACTAATTGAAGGGGTTTGGAACCTAGCCAAGGTAGGTGGATTATTGTTATTGGTTACCAACCAAAACAGAACCCGTGTGAGGATACGTTGATGTTGGCCACCAACAATTGTGAATTATTGGATTCTAGAATGAACTTAAGGGTTGAGAGTTGTGGTTCTATAATTACATTGAAGTGTTATTCAACATCGACTTGGGATGTGTTGGTAAAAATGAGGAAGTTAGTAGTTGCTTGAGAAGCATCCTTGTGTAGGAATGTAGAAAATCTACGGGAAGTGTGGAGGATAAAAGGTGCAAAGGACTTTGGTCTTGCATTCAATCACTTTCAAGCTATTGAGAGCTTAGAGATAAGAAAAATGTAAGAGGTTTAGAAGTGAATTCACACCAACCACCACCAATTTTGATATGAGAGCCCTTACAAACCTCATAATTGGTTGTGGAAGAGGTGAGAAAAACCATGAATTGGTTAAGAGTATCCAGAAGCAAGAGGTGAGAGAAACCTCATAACCAATGCTGATATGGCTTTCAATTTCTAATTACTTTAAGCTGATTTTGCTAATTAAATAGAATAGTTACCAACTTCGCCTGTCTTTGAGTATGTATGATTATTCTTATTATTATTGTGCAAACAAATAAGCATGAACTACAAACCTACACAATCTCAGGCTCTCAGTCCCATATTCAAAACTATGTAATAGCTTTTGGCTAATCAGATTATTAGAAAAATATTCAAATGATCAAGAAACAAATAACTGAAATAAACCTAATCTAAACAAATAATCCTAACCTAAACAGTAAACAAATAATCAAATAAACCTAACAAATCAGTAAACTGGATGCTTGGAATAAATTAATAATGAAATAAACCTTACCAGACAAAAATAGCCGATCCCTAGTCTGGCTACTGCCTTAGACGGAGTCACGGAGGGAGAGACCGAGAGAGTCGAACTCTGAGTGTGAGAGATCTCAGACCTGTGCGGCACAGGGGCTGTTCGACTATGCAAGAGACGAGCCTACTGCCAACAAGTATAGAACCAGAGATCGAGAGTCGAGAGAGGGATTAAGAGTCAGACACGAGAGGCGATAGCAACTTGGTTCAATCGTTCCACGTTCATGAACTCAACGCCGAGAGATGGCCATCAGAGCCGGGCCTGGCCCGGCCCATCAAAAGCCCGGCCTAGCCTGGCCCGCTTATATATGGGCTTAAGAAGATGATGCCCATGGGCTGTTTGTTGCCCTGGGCCGCCGGCCCTGCTTATAGCTTCCTTGATTTTGTACAAAGTAGTAACTATTTTCTTTTTTTCTTTTTGTTTAAAATATTACAAACTTGTTATATACAAGTTTTCTACTCAAGTTTTTGTGTGATTTTTGTGATTCTGATTTTAGCCTATAACTATTCTTTATTTTGTTTTTATTGAAAAAAGACATTATTAGAGTGATCAACTACAATAGTTTTTTCTTCTTAACCACAAGAGTTGTGGCATACTGGTTAAGACTCTGAGAAATGTGGTGGAATATCTCATCTGCTTAAGGTTCGAATTCAGGCATACACAACAATTATGACATTGAGGTTTAATCAAGACTAATATCTTACAGTCATAATTTGTCAAGAGATAAGTCTAGGCATAGCCTATGACACCCTTCTAAAAAAACTACAATAGTTTTTCTATAATATTTTCAAAATAAGTAGTAAGAGTTAAAAAAAATTAACTTCAACTCCAAATTCTTTATTCTATTCGTTTTCGAGTTGGAGATGGAGATGGAGATGGAGATGGTCTAATAGTACAATATTATTAAATTATATGTCATGTTAAAATTTGTATTTTTTAAGATAAAGCGTAATACAGGGAGAAATCGAAAAGTTTTCATAAATAACTGGAAAAGAAAGAAACAAGTTCAAATAGGAAAACGAGCTCGAAAAAGGCTCGTAATGGCATCGAAAAAGAAATAAATTAAAAATTATAAACAACGACCGAAACGAATTACAATTAAATTGTAGAGGAAATGACAGCGAGAATCGAAAGCAAAAATCAAAAGAAAAAGAAACGGCACGGGAAACCACGCGGCCTAAGCGGCACACTCCGCACAAGGCACTGCCATTAGGGCTGTAAACGAACCGAACGTTCAGCGAACCGTTCGTGAACCGTTCGGCGGGAAGTTCGTTTTTGTTCGTTCATTTATTAAATGAACGAACATGAACACGTTTTTTTGTTCGTTTAGTTAAACGAACGAACATGAACAAATGTCTCGTTCGTTCATTTACGTTCGTGAACGTTCGTTTATTTATGTTCGTTTACGTTCATTCATTTATGTTCGTTTGCGTTCGTTTACGTTCGTTTATATTTTATATTATAACATTTATATATAAATATTTATATGTATAATTAAAATAAAACAAATTTAGAGTTAATATGTACCGCTTATTTTTTGAATTTTATATTATTAATTATTATATTTATTAATTATATTTAAAAAAAATCAATTTAAAATTTAAAATAAAATTTAGAGTTAATATGTACCGCTTATTTTACATACGTAGTCATGAGGGTTTTAAATTTTCAGTAAAAATAAAATAAAAATAAAATTCTAAATACAACTAATAGGTTAACAAATAACAAAAGAAAAACCCTAGCCTCAAATCTCAATCTCAAATCGTGTATTCAGCCTCCAAGTCGAGCCTCCGCCTTCCACCACTACATAACCTCCACCCTCTGCCATCTACCGCTCCACGACCTCCAGCCCTCCACCGCTCCACGACTGCTCTCCACGACCTCCAAGTCCAGCCTGCAGAAAACGACGGGGACGGGAACGACGGGGTACGGCAGAAAAACGACGGGCGCCGACGACTCTCTCTCTGTATGTTACTCTGTGTGTGTGTGTGTGTGCGCTTAATATGGTCAACTGTGTTCATTTCAATATGTGGTAATTGTTGAAGATTTGATACGATTTGCTGCTGATAGGGTGTGGAGCTTGGTTCGAGCTCGAGTTCGAGCTTGGTTCGAGCTTGAAACGAGTTCGAGTTGGTTGCAAAAGAGTATATGGATTATTATAGGTTTCCAATTTCATTGCTCAAAGACACTGATTATACCATTTTTTAGATGATTGGACTGTTTGTTTTTCAGATTCTTTTAATGTCTTTCAAATCAGAAGCAATATTATTAGAAACAATTAGTTGCTAATACCTCATTTATCTCTCATGTGATAGACTTACCTTGGAATAAAAGTTTAATTTATTTTATTTAGCAGTATAAGGATGTTAGAATTTGAAATTTTGTATGATTTTAGTTGTTTGAAGAGTATGTTGAGCAACATAAAGCAGCCAATGTTGTTTCATCTAGTGCATCTGACAAGAGTGAAATTGGAGTTAAGAGTGGTTATAGCAAGTTAAGCTCTAGAGTTGGTATGGGCATCAAAAGTGGCACCGCAAAATATGATCAACATATCAGAAGTGTTGATACTTGTAATAACCAGGTATGTTATTTAATTATTTTAATAAGTATTATTTTAGTTAAGGTGGATTTGGGAAATTTTATAAAGTTTAAGTGTGGTTAAAAGTATTTTATGGAGTTAGAAGTTAAGGGGTAATTTTTAATTTTTATTTAGAGGTTGGAGGGTTAAAATTGCCATTTAAAGGAAGTATGGGGTTTGTTTGGTGATCTTTCACATCCACCGTCTCTTTTAGCTAGAAAGGGGTAAGTGTCATCTTTTGACACAAGTACAAAATAATTAGAAAGTGTTGTGTGTGTGGGTTTATTTCTGCAAAAGAGAATAGAGAGAAAAGAAAGTGAAAATGAAGAAGAAGGGTCAAGATCAAGAAGGAAAAACTGATTATTGCAGTTGGGTTTAGGATTCACATCAAGAAAAACAAAGGTATTAATCCATACAATCTTCTCTTCTATGTGTATTAGGTTTTATATGAATTTTGAAGTGGGTTTTGGTAGTTTTAGAAAGATATGATAATTTTGGATTTGAATCATGAATCATTGAATGAGTTTCACTAGATTAAATGATACTTTGATGATTGGTAATTGTGGGGAAAGGTTTAGAACATCCATTATTTCATTTTGGAGGTTTAAAAATCGTTTTGGGATGAATTGGGTTTGAGAAATGGCCATTTTCGGCTGAATGGAAGTGCAGGTTCTCCGCGCTAGTTTGGTGCTAGTTAACTAGCGCGGGAAGTAGCGCCGATCTCTGGTCCAGTGCCCCGCGTCCTTTTTGGCGCGAGTTAGCTAGCGCGGGCAGTGGCGCCGGGCACTGTTTCGCGTTTTCGGGTTTTGTTTCGCGTGCGGTTTGAGGGTATGTTTGTGGTATCACCTAAGGGTTGTTTTTGGGGCTTATTAGGAATGGATTTGGGACATAATTAGATGGTTTAACATCATTCTTGTGGCGCCAATTCAGGTGTTCAGGTTGAGCTAAAGTGTGTCCCGGATCGTGTATCGTTGTGCTAAGGTTAAGGTGAGTTTTACTTGAAAATGTTTTTAAACTGGAATACATATATATGTGTATAGAATATGTGATAAATGATGTGTTTATATGCTTATGTTGGAAATATAGTATGTGAAGATTATATTATATTTGCATGAGTATTATACGAGAGTATATTGGCCGGGCTTAGGACCGGTGATATTGGCCGTAGTAGTTGTACGGTGGTGTTGGCCGTAGTAGTTGTACGGTGGTGTTGGCCGTAGTAGTTGTACGGTGGAGATAACTTATTAGTTGGCTTGCAACCAACTAATATGGCCATGGGAATGAGAAGAGAAAGTAAATGAAGAGTGAGTTCAAATTGATATATGTGATTGTGTCATATGAATGTAATTTATGTAAATGGAGTTTATATAAATGATTTCAAACTGACAGAGATTTTCTCACTTAGACCACTAGGTCTAACCCTCATTTTGTTTTAAAAATATGTATTCCAGGTGATGGATCGGGTAAGATCAAATGAATAGAGTAATGGATGGATAGCTTTTGTGAAGACTTTTGTTATGAAGATCATGAAGTGTTTTTGTACTTATGGCTTTGTTGTTAGTCATAATGTAAATTAATTAGTGAAAAAGTTTGTACTGAATTACTTATTATGTTTAGTAAGACTAAGGGACCGAATATGAAATATGATGTATCTTTTTGATGAAATTATGTTGTGAAATGTATGATTTTTGTATATATGGAAACCGGGATGTTACAATACTTTTGCAAGTTTGAAGTCAGAGTTAGACATTTATTTGGAAGGAGTCTACCTTGGTGATCCAGATGTGTATTTTGATGCATTGGAGTGGTGGAAGGAGAAAAATCTAAAGTTTAGAATTTTGTCTAAAATGGTTGCTGATGTTCTGGCAATTCCGATCACTACCGTTGCTTCAGAATCAGCTTTTAGTGCTGGTGGGAGAGTTATAGATGCACATCGGGCCTCTTTAGGAACGAAGACGGTAGATATGCTCATTTGCGGAGCTGATTGGTATCGTCATCATTATGGACTACACAAGAAGAAAACCAAGGTAATTTTTAATATTATCGATTCTAATACTTTTTTTTACAATAAGTCAATTACTAATAATTATTGTTTGTTTTTTTGTAGGAAATTGATGATATGATATATGTTCATCTTCCATGAGGATTGAAAATAGATGGCGTTTTTGTTACCAAGGTAATTTCTTAATATGATCGATTCTAATATTTTTTTACAATAAGTCAATTACTAATAATTATTTTGTTTGTTTTTTTGTAGGAAATTGATGATATGAAGATAGATGGCTTTTTTTGTTACGTTTTCCTCGTGTAGTTGTGTAATGAAGATAGACAAATTGATGTTTTTTGTTCAAAATGGTTCATGAATGGTGATTGTTTTGTGTACGTTTAAACTATGGATAATTGGTGTGTAATAGTTAACGGAATGACAACTAATGGTGTTAGTTTATGTTAGTTTAGGCTTGTTCGTTTATGTTCATTTAGGGCTGTTCGTTTATGTTTGTTCGTTTATGTTCATTTAGGGCTGTTCGTTTATGTTCATTTAGGGTTGTTCGTTTATGTTCGTTTATGTTCATTTAGGGATGTTCGTTTATGTTCGTTCGTTTATGTTCATTTAGGGATGTTCGTTTATGTTCATTTAGGGTTGTTCGTTTATGTTCATTTAGCTTGTTCGTTTATGTTCATTTAGTCTGTTCGTTTATGTTCGTTTAAACGAACGAACGAACATAAACGAACAGACTAAATGAACATAAACGAACAGCCCTAAATGAACATAAACGAACGAACATAAACGAACAACCCTAAATGAACATAAACGAACATAAACGAACAACCCTAAATGAACATAAACGAACAGCCCTAAATGAACATAAACGAACAAGCCTAAGAATGTCGGATTTAGTTCTATTGCGCAGCTCTTGTTTGAGTCCAACCGTTGTAGGATAGAATCTTATATTCGAATGTCTATCTGGTTTTACACTGTGTGCGACTGTGCATTCGCGAGGCGACTCGTCATGACTAGTGGGGATTTCGTCATAGCAAGGGTAGTGGAGTTGGGTGGAATTTCTAGGGAGCTAGGAAGAGTGTGTACATATGCCGGTGCGGGCATATGTGTGTAGTTATCGGCGAGAAACTACTTGGACCCGTCGGATGGAACTCGGAACGAGTGATGATAGGTGTGGAAGGTAGTAGTAGAGCTCCTACTATCGGAAACACAGGATCAATGCTCGAGTCGGGGAAAGTCACGAGGAATCCAAGGAGTTGAGCGTGAGCGTTGTTAGTGTGAATTATTATGTGCTAATAACTCGTTGTAATATCTACCCAGAATAGCCATCACCAGGAGGAACGGCTATAGTAAACCTACTAGTACAGGTGTGTACTTGTTTGCTTTGATGGGATGATCGTTGGGGTAGTGTCGAAGGTTATAATTTAGTAGTCGTTGGTAATGGTCGGTTGGGTATCTCGGGGTGAGACCCCGGTATTCCTGTGTTATGACCTTGACTTTCCAGTAGGCTAGGAGGATATAGTCTTGGGCACTTACCTGAGAGGTAGTTCCGATGTGTCGGGCCTTGAGACGTACCTGGGAGGCAGGCGTTAAGGCGTATCTTGTTACAGTGTAACTAGGTTCCCTATGGCGGGCGAGGAAGATAAGTAGACGGTGGAAGATTGGGTATTCCACACGTGTTGTTAGTGTAGACCGAATAGTGTCAGTTAAGGGAATGATGCCCTTTGTAATTAAGAGAATAAATGCGCAGTAACCTTTTTGAAGTAAGTAGTATGTTTAAGTGTCGACTTTTGGGCTTGAGGCCAAACACCCTTAGTGTAATCGGGGATTTGTAGCCGATTTTGAAATAATAATGGCGACGGTAGTAGTAACCCTGAAATGCTTAATTGTGATGAATGGTTATGGTGAAATGACCTTCGTGGGTGATTATAAGTTTACTGGTTTGATGATCCGTGTGAAATAAATTTGGGAGTCCATTAGAACTCGTGGAAATTAATTGGCAGTAATGGTAGGAATGATCGGATTCGAGTATCCTGTAAGGTATATTGGTGAGCAACTTTAGGATGGTTAGAGCTTGAAATTGAATCGGGATGTATAGAATATCTAAGGTTGGGAGATAACCAAAGTCGTTTGACTTGGAATGATTCCAGTTGTTGGAGTGTTCTTCTGATTATAATCCCAGTGTCCTAGAAGGAGTACGTTAGTTAGAAAAGTGTTTGAGAAGTTTTAAAAGGGATTTCAAGTGGACTTAGGAACCTGAGGTTGAGAGGAGGGAGAACTATCCGGAGCTATTCGTAGGCCGAGACTTCGAGGACGAAGTCTAATCCAAGTGGGGGAGAGTTGTAAAACCCGTATCCCGGTATGTAATTTATTAGTTTTAATTCTTTTCCTTTAAGTTTGATTTTAATGTGATTTCCGTTAACGGGGTTAGTCGAGTTGGACCTAATCGTTAAAAATGTCGGAATTTTTGATTAGTTGCGAGAGGTTGATAAGTTGAGGGGCTATAAGGGTCAAAGGCCGAAACCCCCCCTCATGGGTTCGGCCCATGCAGTATTTTGTCAAAACCCTTATGTTGTTAGGAGGAGGGTGCCGTGTACATTACTCAAACAAAGAGAACAAATCACAAAAGAAAACCTACGGCTCCTTTACTTCTTGTGTGTCGGCCGGAGTTTAGAACCGAGAGAGAGAGAGGAATCGAAGAGAGAGAGAAGCCGAGAGTGAGTTGGAATCTGCCGCCGATGACGAGGAGAGAGGGGGAAGAAAGTGATCACCGGCGAGTTGGTCGGTTTGGAGGGCGAGAAGGCGTTCGTCGAGGTAATCGTTATTGTCGTTCGTGTTTTCCTTTCTTTAAGTTTTGTTCGTCGCAAGGGTACCGCAACCACCACCATCGCCGCGGCAGCCATGGCCGCCGGCGGTGTGGCCACCACTGCTCGCCGCCGCTGTGGCGGCTGTGGTTGTGCCTGCGGTGGGCTCGCGTAGAGCGATCGAAAGAGAGGGCGGTGATATGAGGGTGTGTGTGCGTGTGTGCGTGATCCCCGCCGACCACCACCGCCGCCGGAGGCGGCAAGGGGGGGGTGGTGCACGGCTGTTGTTACACCTTGGTATTTTCTGTTCCAGTAAGTTTTAGGCTTCCCGGGGCTGTTTGGGTTAAGCATTGTCTTAATGAGATTATAATCGTTAGTTATCATTTTATGTGAAAACGGTTGTCTGTCACTGTTTTGCGACGGCCGTAACTTTTCCGTCGTAGCTCGGATTGAGGCGAATCCGGTGCCCACGGTTCACATTCTGTGCCGGGCACACTCTTTGTGTTTTAGCGGAAGTCCGGTTCGGCTTCTAGCTAGGCGTAATTTGGCTGTTTATACAGCAGGTCCGGATGTGGCAGATTCGTTCCGTTTAAAAGTCACAGTTTCTGCCACTGTTTTGGGGAAAGCCATAACTTCTGCTAGGAATGTCGGATTGGGATGAAATCAGTGCCAAAAGTTCCCATTCTGAGTCTAGTAAGTTTCTTATGTTTTGCGGAAAAACCAGTTCGGACCGTAGCTAGTGTCAAACTGCTGTTTTATAACGAAAGGTGCTGTTTTTCGCTGTGCAGTTAATCAGTTTTGTAAAATCCATAATAAATTGTAGAAAAATCGTTAGGAGGTGTATAATATGTCCTTGGAACCCTAACTCTGAGCACTTTCTGGTTATGTAGTTTAATTGAGGATTTTCTGGGTTTATGGAGGTCGGATCAGGTCCCGAACAGACCTGTTTGGTTAGACCGAAAAGTCGTTTTAGTGACGATTTAAGGGTGCGTCGTGTTTTAGGGTCCGGGTCTCGTGTTAATACATTTTAACGATTGTTTAGGTGTTGGGAAGTGATCTTGGAATTGTGAAGCTTGAATTATTGTTTGTGAGCTAGGCGCGCTTACGAGGTGAGTTCTCTCACTATATTTAATATTGGTTGTTTTACATTACTGTAGCTCGTGTGTGGTAGCCTTAATTATTTGTGATGTGGGACTAGATAGTGGGGTGGCTAGTTAGACTTTTGTTGACATGTATACGCGGGTGGCGTTGTCATGTATATGCGGGTGGCGTAGGGACTCGGGGGCCGGTGTTTGTATACGCGGGTGGCGTAGGGACTCGGGGGCCGGTGTTTGTATACGCGGGTGGCGTAGAATCTCGGTGGGGCCCAAGATGTTATACGCGGGTGGCGTAGGGGTAGGTATGCATGTTTATGATTTGTTCGTAGACTTGTATGATTGTTTATGTGCAACTATCTGTTATAGGGGTAGTGTGGAATAACTGTGTTATCTATGGTGGTTGAATTCACTAAGATTCGTGCTTACCCTTTCCCAATAAATCATTGTTTCAGGTACGAGTGGCTCCAAGGCGTGACGTGTACACACTGGCGCGCGTGAAGAGCTGATTATTATATCGTTTTATAATTATCATTTTTAAACTATTTATTCCGCTGTTTACTGTTTTTAGAGAATAATTATTCTTGGGTTGCAAACGAAACGTTTTGGGTTATTTAACGAGTTTAATTAATGAAATGTCATTTTTAAAAATTATAAATTCCTTGTAATTTTTGGGACGTTACATGTAGGTTTTTTTTTAACTTTAAAATCTTCCTAGTCGGTTACATGTAGGTTTTTTTTGTTAAAATGATGCACGTAACCAATTTTGAAAGTTCGATGATTTATTTATGCAGAAAAATATATTCAAGGATATAATCATTTAAAATGAAAAAGTTTAATGGTTAAGTCCCTAAACTATTTTTTTGAATAAAAAAACCATTAAACTTTCTCATTTTGAATGGTTAAGTCCCTAAACTATTTTTTTGGATAAAAAACCATTAAACTTTCTCATTTTGAATGATTAAGTTCCTAAACTATTTTTTTGAATGAAAAAACCATTAAACTTTCTCATTTTAGATGATTAAGTCCTTGAACATTTTTTAATAAATAAATTATCGAACTTTCAAAATTGGTTACATGCATCGTTTTAACAAAAAAAAAAACTACATATAACCGACTAGAATTTTTTTAAAGCAAAATAAAATCTAAATGGGTTTTACCGTTTTCAAACCGTACCTCATTCAAACTCCTAGCAAACAACGATACCGCTCCCCCTCGCCACTCCTCGTCATTCTCTGTTCTACATATCATCTATCAAACTGTTGACCTCGATTATTGCGTGGGGTCTGAATGACGTAAGGTTTGGGAACGGTAAATTTGATTTAGTTTTTTTTTAATTTTAAAATATTTTTAGTCGGTTATAGAATTTTTTTAAAAGTTCGGTGATTTATATTTTTAAGAAAAATGTTCAGAGACTTGATCATTCAAAATGAAAAAGTTTAATGGTTTTTTCATCCAAAAAATAGTTAAGGACTTAATCATTCAAAATGAGAAAGTTTAATGGTTTTTCATTCAAAAAAATAGTTTAGGGACTTAACCATGCAAAACTGGATAGTTTGTTGGGTTTTTTTAGACTTTTCCCTTTTATTATTAAGTCAATTAATCTTAATAGACATTAAAATTGGTTTTAAAAGGTGTGAGTGAAAATAGAAAAAATATAATAAAATAAAGATTTAATTTACTTAAGGTTTTAATTATTTTAAAACACTATATTCATTTTAAATTAAAAAATCTTAATTTAAGAGAACGTGTAAAAGGATCTTCAAAGGGGAAATTAATTTGGACAAAAAAGTAAGAAAAGAAAGAAAGGAGACTTTTTTTTAATTTTCCGTAAAATATCGGAGAGAATGAAATGCTAGTGGGGAGAGAGAAATAACGCCGTTAACCATCTCTTCTATAATTAAATAATTATTAAATAATTGCTTATGTGGAAATATGTGATTGGATGGACGGTGTTGAGACAGAAAAGTAGAGACAGTGGATTTTTATCCCTCCGGGGCCTAGATCATGTGTCATCTTAGACCATCCGCATCTTTCCCATTTTAACCCATATTTTTTCACTGCCACATCAGCGTTACATCATTTTTTTATTTCAACCCATTCTAACCCACAAACCCCTACATCCATCCCACACCTCCATCCCCATTTTTTATTTATTTTTATTTTTATTTTTGTTACAAGTATATTAATTTAAATAATTTAAATTTTATAAATATTTTATAATTTAATATAAGATAAAACAATTAATAAAATATTTCATAAATTGAAACTACAATTTTAACCTTACATAACCAAATTAAAAACATAAAAAAATACATAATTTCAAATTAAAAAACTACAAATTTCACCAACCATATAGTTGTCGAAGCAACTCTTTGTGGGCTAAAACCGCATTTAACTCGTTACCCGTGAGATGATCATGTGGTTTGATGTAAAACTTGAGATCTTTCCGCATTTCTCTTTGTTTCAAAGCTTCCGTTTTTGTCTTTGCCGCTTCCGCTTTTGTCTTTGTCGCCTCGGCTTTGTCCCTCGCGGTTTTCAACATTTCCTCCTCCACGGTTAGTATTTTTGTATTTGCAACGTTTATATTCTCGACATACGCCATAAGATTCTTCAACGCCTCGTCCTTTTCCGCCGTCTTTGTGGAGGATGACGCGGCACGTTTACCTTTATCTCTCCCCGTCGGTCGTGTCGGTTCTTGTACGAAGACATCCTCCTCCGCATGGCTTTCTTCATTAAGGTTGAACCGAACACGTGCGTCAGAAGACGTCGTGTTTGGGTTTGAATCCGACGTGGACTTGCTCCGTTTTGAGGGCCTCGGGTTATCGTCCATGGAATGTACGATCTTCCACTTAGGGTGGTCTTTCACAAATCTCCAAGCCGTCTCGTGGGAGAAAGGCTTTTGGTTATTATCTGCCCGATACAACGTGTGTGCCCTCTCCATGAAGTCCGCGTCACCCCATCCGGATTTATATTGGGCTCTTAGATTATTGTAGATCCCGTTAAACTTCATCATTTTTTTGTTCATGTCACCCCATTTGGATTGTACTTGGTCTTTATTGCGTTGATGTTGGCGACTTGAGTTGAAATAATCGAGTATTTTTCCCCAAAATTGTCCTACAAAAATAAATATATATATGAATACGTATATATAATAAAGATAAACACATTAATAAATATATATATGAATACGTATATATAATAAAGATAAACACATTAATAAATATATATATATATATGAATACGTATATATAATAAAGATAAACACATTAATAAATATATATATGAATACGTATATATAATAAAGATAAATACATTAATAAATATATATACCCGCTTTTTGTGCGTTTCCAACGATGCTATCTTCGGAGACGTGAAGCCATGCACGTGCCAACAAAACCTCTTCTTCGGAAGTCCACGAAACCGCTTTCGTTCTATTTGCAAATTTCTTTTTCCCTTGTGTTTCGGGAACCAAATCGGGTGGGGTTTCGGGAACCGTTTCTTCGACCTCAACGTCCTCCGAATATGTTTCTTGTTGTAGTAGTTGTTGGAATTGCGCACATTGATTATATTGTGGAAAGCCACCTTGCATAAATGGTTGAAATCCGCCTTGATTAACTTGTTGGAATCCACCCGAATTAAATTGGGCGAATCCACCCGAATGAAATTGTTGGAACCCAACCGGGAGGGTGTTGGGTGAATACATAGGGTATTGTTGTATGTTTCCATGGTAGGTTGATGGTGGTGGTGTAAGATTGAAAATATTTTCCGTCGGGGACGGTTGCGAGCTCGTGCCTCGCGATTTGGAACCTCGTCGTGGTGTTGTGAACCCTTGTGTTTCTTTATCCATTATGATTTTTTTGAAGAAAGAAATAATATTGAGAGAGTAGAATGAAGTGGGGAAGATGGGAGAGATTGAGAGTAAATTTGTTTGTGTGAAAAAATAAGTAGGTTAATATTAGTATTTATAGGATAGAAATAATTAAAAAAAATAATAATAACGGATATATTTCCAACGGATATATTTGGGAAAAAAAATTGAAATTCCAACCCGAGCTGGGTTGCCCAACCCGGGAGGGTCCATCCCACGCCAACCCCAAGGGGGTGCGATGGTGTTGGCTTCCAACCCTAAACAACCCGGGCGAACCCAAGGCCCCCGATGCGGATGGTCTTATACATTTTATTTACTTTTAATAAAGTATTATAGTGAACGGATTAGGAGGCTGTTTGATTGATTTTTTATTAAGTTACGGATGCATAAAGTTGTCTGTATGGACTATTTGTTTATATTGAAAAGATTTTTTTTTCTAATAGAGTGTTTTCATGAATGAAAGGAGCATGGTTTTTAACTTGAAGGTGCAAGTTTGGTAAAAATTTGGTTTTCTACATATAGCTTCTCCTATAAACTTATTGAATAAGTTGTTTTTTATATAATTAAGACAGTACCAAATAACCATATATAGTTAAACGAATAAGTTGTGAGTCTCATTAAGTTGATAATAGACAGACCCTAACTAATAAGATTGTTATTAGTTAAAAAATAACTATTGACAAATAAGTTAGTTGTTAGCTTATAAGTTATATTATAAATGGATTATGTTTGGTAAAAATTAGTTGATAAGCTAAATAAAAAAATGTTTAAAATATTATTTGGAAAATTATAACAAAAAATAGAGGATGGTAGAAAAAATATCTATACATATTATGGAAATGCTACGTGAATGATCTTTTTGAGAAGGCAACTTTAGACTAACCAAAGGGATTTATTTAGTAAGAACAATGGATAGAGTAACAAAATATAGACCGAATGGCTATTTTAATAACTACATACATGGGTGTTAACGAGTCGAGCTTTTAACGAGCTACTCGAGCTCGAGCCTTATAGTTGTCGAGCTCGAGTCGATCTCGAACACAAAATAAAGCTCGTTTAAGTTAACGAGTCGAGCTCCATAAGATCGATGTTCGACTCGACTCGTTCGAAAGCTCGAGTAAGCTTTACAAATCGAGTCGAGCCGAGCCATTCGAGCATACACTTTTTCGAGCCTGACATATTTATATGTTTACAAATTATATAATAAAAAAATATAAAAATTATCGAACTTGAGTATATAAACGAGTTAATCGATCTCAAATTCGAGCTCATAAACGAGCATCGAGCTCAAACATTGAAAAAATATTCGAGCTCGAGCTCGACTTTGAAAAACTAATCGAGCTCGAGCCTGGTATTATTTTTTCGAGCTCGGCTCGAATAACCTGTTACTCGACTCGACTCGCTTCGTTAACACCCCTACATACCACAATATGAGCTCAATTAAAGAAAAATAAGTTGTAGAGGTTGGGTTACAGGTGTGACATGAGTAAACAGAGTTTTATTTTGAAAAAAAAACTCCCAATTTAGGGTTATTCGCTAAAAATCAGGATAGATGGCATTTTGTTGTTGTACAAACCATAAAAAAACATTGTGGGGTTGTTTGGCAGTTGCTGAATGGTTTGATGCAGAATGATTAATATGCTTTTATTATATAGTGCAAAATGAAATATGGTTGTTTGGTAATTTTTTAGAATGAAATCAGAGTGATGAATGGTTAAGGGAGGCGCAGAATGCTAAATCATTCAAAGGGTTGTAGAACCATTAAGAAACAAACAATTTTTTTTGTCAAACAAGATTTACCTCTTAGCGATTCAAAGGTTGCCTCTTAATGAAACTATTAAAAGGTAAATTAAAAGCCCCCGAGTCATTGAAGCCATTAATTATTGCTAATTGCCAAAATCACTTCCAAGGAGGGACTAGAAATTTCTTCTATTTCAACTCTTTGCAAGTAATCTCGGAACATGCACCGTTGGATTAAATTTATCCAATAAGCGAAGCAATAGTTTTTCTTGGAGCTATAACACAATAACACATCGACACTTAAGCGGCGTTTGTTTTTTAAGATGTTTGAAGTCTAAAGTTTTATTTCATTTAAGAGGTTATAAGACATTAAGTTACCTCTTTTAATTTCACATGTATTTCAGATTTAAGAGTCTCTGAAATCTGAGAAAAAAACGATATGAATGTAAAAAACATCTGACCGATTTAGACTTCGAAGGTATTAAGAGAGTTTTAAGAAAAGAAAAAACAAACAGCCCGGGGAAAAATGTACGAGCAAGGACAACATGTAACTTTTCTTGATGTATTTTATTCTTTTCAAGAATTTGTTCAACGATAAATCAATAGTTATCTGATCATCAATCATTTTATACACCCCACCGTCTCAAATTCGATTTTTTTTATTGCTATCAATCCATGTTGTTAGTTGTATTATTTAGACCAAAATCAATTTGAACCCGACCTAACGTGATATATGATTGATTTTTAACAATGTCTAATATTGTTAAAATAGACAGTATTTTTATATTCATAAATAGTAACTAATTTAAAATACTTTTTCTCTTTGAGAAAGACAAAATTTTAAAAATTCCCTTCAACAAGGGGACCCTCCCTTTTCATTTATCGTTGGCTTTTAGCTATGGTATTAATCAGAAAAATAGACTCGTCACCAATGCATTTAATCATTTATAATAAAATTTAATATTTCATTAAATAGTATAAATATGCATTTTATACGAATTACTTTAAACACATAGCCTGAAAATATGTAAATATAATCAATTTTATTTTGACGTTTAAAATTTAATGAATTATAATATGAAGGCTCCGTAAAATGCTTACAAACCACGGTGTGTATATGTGAACAATGTACACATCATACATATGATATGCGTACATGTAAGAATATACATATAATAGACATACATTCATATTGAATAATGCATATATGTACATTGGTTTGTAAGGGGTGCAACAAATACATGGTTTGTATTTGCTTTGTATCCTTATAATATGTTTGAGAAATACTCTTATCTAAAACTATATTTTATACAAGATATTGATAGTATTGGTTTGACACAGCATGTAAAGTTGGTTCATGTGACACTTCAAAATGCTAACTTGTTGGTTCATTAAAACAAAATTTAACATGTATAAGAATATAGTAAAGACATATTAGGTATTGTGTTCAACAAATGGTTTCGACGTTACTTGTTTTTTAGCCGCGGTAAGTACTGGGGTTTAGGCAACATATCGCCATCATAATAACCACCCATCGTTATTGTTGTTTGTTGGCCCCTACCGCACAAATAATACCGAGAGCAACTCCATCACAACGAACCACAACCTTTAGTACCATATCATTGCCATGATATCAATCAAGATTCGCCAAAAAACGAATAGTAAATTTAAACATATTTGTTTGGTTTATATAAAAGGAATAAAAGATTACAAACAAGACCGAAAGAATCATGCCTAGGGCTGTAAACGAACCGAACGTTCAGCGAACCGTTCGTAAACTGTTCGGCGGTAAGTTCGTTTATGTTCGTTTATTTAATAAATGAACGAACATGAACACGTTTTTTGTTCGTTTAGTTAAATGAACAAACATGAACAATGATCTCGTTCGTTCGTTTATGTTCGTGAACGTTCGTTCATTTATGTTCGTTAATATTCGTTCGTTTATGTTCGTTTATGTTAGAATTGGAGAGTTGATTAATCGATACGTAGATGAAAGAGACGAGAGGCTGGAATCGGTAGCAGCGTTTCATAAATCAGAGAAGAGTTACAAAAGAGATTAACCTAATAATAAACCCTAAGAGAACAATATATACTAAATAAGTTACAAGTAATTACAGAATGAACCCTGGACTATACATATTAACAATAATACTCTAACACCCCCCCCCCCCTCAAACTCAAGTAGGGGAAGAATGAGCCAAGTTGAGTTTGGAAACAAGGGTCCGGAAACGCCCCGAAAGATGATCTTTGGTGAAGATGTCTGCTGTCTGATCAATGGTTGAGATTGGGAGAAGTCGAACGGTCTTTCGAAGAACATGTTGACGGGTGAAATGACAGTCAATCTCGATGTGCTTTGTGCGCTCATGAAAGACATCATTGTGAGCAATCTGAATAGCACTGTTGTTGTCACACCACAATGGTGTTGGGGAAAACTAATGAGCACCCATATCAGATAGTAACCAGCGTAGCCATACAAGTTCTTGTGTAGTGTCAGCCAATGCTCGATATTTAGCTTCAGTACTAGATCGAGCTGTCAGAGATTGTTTCTTGCTGCTCCATGAAATAAGAGAGTCTCCAAGTGTTAGGAATATTTCATATAGATTTGATGTGTCAAAACTTCAACTTACAAGGGTTCGAATTGTAATATGTTTATTTTATAGTTATCCTTGTAAATTCTAGTTTATCTAGGATTCCTAGTTTATCTAGGATTGATATTTATCTAGTTTCTAGTTTATCTAGGTTTCTAGTTTATCTAGGTTTCTAGTATATAAAGAAACCTAGAGATATAGAATTAGACGTTCTTGAAACCCACGTTTAAACAAAAACGTGTAGATGTGTGTGCATGAGCCCCAAGGTTCTTAATCCTAATACTTGAGAAGAAGTATTCGTTTGTTGATAACTTAGGTCAACAAATTGGGGCGTGAGTATGTAATCAGTATGTTTAAATTAATGAACCTTGTTAGCTATACAAATCTGTCGTTTAATTCCGCTGTTCATGTTGTGATTTGTATATGTTTATTCCATGATCTAGAACTAATCATTCTTGAGCTTAAAGATCCGGTTTAGGGTTTATATAAATCCTATCACCAAGGAAGAAACAATATCCGGTGGTAGAGCGACGATCAGTTATGTCTCCATCCCAGTCAGCATCGGAAAAGGCACGAAGATTTAAGGACGATGTGGACGAGAAGTGAAGTCCATGAAACATTGTCCCTTTAAGGTATCGAAGGATACGAAGAACCGCGGCATAGTGATCGGAGCACGGAGCAACCATGAATTGGCTGACTATATGAACTGCATATGCAATATTCGGTCGAGTAACAGCCAGATAGACCAAAGAACCAACTAGTTGACGGTACCGTGTAGGGTCCCGCAGCGGGGTTCCGGCATTGGGAGCAAGGTGCAGATTTTGCTCAATGGGTGTAGATGCAACTTTGTTGTCCGTGATCCCAGCTTTGGACAACAGATCTGAAATGTACTTGGCTTGACAGAGATAGATGCCGGAAGAATCTGACAGAATTTCAAGGCCAAGGAAGCAGTGTAGCTTACCAAGATCTTTCATCTCAAAACATGAGCTGAGAGACTGTTTGAGATGAATGATACATGTAGAGTCACTGCCAGTAATAATCATATCATCAACATACAATAGGAGTAAGATAGTACCCGCAGCAGTGGTCCGAGTGAACAAGCCAGAATCATAGTTACTCGGAGAGAACCCCAATGTGTAAAATCATCAAGTAAATTGATCTTTTAGAATTTATTTTTCATACCTCCTAAGTTAACCCGGTTTTTCATTTTGTTAAGGTATTTTTTACGAACGAAATGATGAGTATGGTGGTTGTTTTTTGTTCATTTGGGTCCGTTCGTTTATGTTCATTTAAGTTCGTTCGTTTACGTTCGTTTAACCCTTAATGAACGAACATAAACGAACACGAACAAACAAAAATTCTTAACGAACGAACATGAATACAAAAAATCTCGTTCGTTTACCGTTCGTGTTCGTTCGTTTGTTCGGTTAAGTTAAACGAACGAACATGAACAAGTCTCCATTCGTGTTCGTTCGGTTCGTTTACAACCCTACATGCAACGATACTCATTTTACTAGATTCCAAAACCGAATGATCATATTAAGAATTAAAAGTACTTTTATGAGATACGAATCACAAGTGTTAACTTTTTCTTTTAAACAAAGTACGATATTTGAAGGAATAGTAAATAAAGTGGATTATTGGTTTTACACAAAGTGAGTATTTCTTTGCAACTTAATTCAGGTAAAAGTTGATTATCAGCAACTCCAACGGGTCCTACACGAAACTCGCGTACAAAGACATCGCGTACAAAGACACGAGACATATTTTTGGCTCATATAACAAGTAAGGCTAGTGGGGACCAAAATCGAAACCATGACAAGTCTTGTATTTGGGCATAGGCCTTTGACAACCGAGTTAAATGTGGGGGTCAATATTCATCCTCAATAAATCCATGGGTTTCTGTGAACCCATCTCATCTTGAAGTTGAAAATGCCGTACTACCATACACCAGAAGATGATCCCCAAAGTTTCCCGATCTTCTTCCACCTCGTAATCGTCATCTTCATCCTTACTATTTTCCGACTTCCCCTTATTATATTCGCCATCGTTCTTCTCTATCTCCTATGCTCTGATTTCGCCCGTATCTTAACTCTTCTCTAGCCTCGATCGATCCACCTTAATTATTTCATCGTATGCAGATGGACAAATCGTCTTCTAGGAGTCGCTGACACTTGGTATATATATATATATCCGGCTACCGGAGTTTTAACTTCTGCTGTTTGTCCGGCCGGTTGAAAGTGGTGTGGATCAGCTCCAGCTCCAGCCCCTTATATGTAGCACTGTATTATCATGTATTGACTCTATTTAAGGTATTGTACGTTGATGTTTGCAACGTATCTTTAATTTCCTCTAAGTCATGATTCTTTCATCACTACTTTTTTAACAAAATTCTAATAAATTGTTGTTAAAATCACTCATAGGTTAGAATTTGATTATTTCTTGTCAATGTACTATGTTGGACCTCTCTCCTTAACGACTCTTGAAGTATATTTTTTCGTTTAAAAGAAACATGTTGGGATGCATGGTGCATATATGATACATATATATATATATATACTAAATAATATTTCATTGAGCATATCTTCGTTGAAAATTTCATACAATGTGACCGTTTGAAAATCAAAATTCGTTGTCAACATCCCTTATCCACGGTTGTCTTTGAAATTTGTGTGTATCATATATATATATATATAGAGGAAGGATCATGCGAGAAGTTAAACGTTATGCGAGAATGCGAGAAGTGTTTAATCATATATATGATTACACGGCATGTGAATGTGTTTAATCATATATGATTAAACGTCTATGTATTGCTAATGTAACTTTTGCTTAATCTGTCAGGATCGATTCTTAACAAGAATTAAACTTCTTAGAAACAGAATTTAGAGAATCTTGCGGAATAGAACTCTAAATCAATTAAAGAACAATCAATAGAAATTCAATAAACTGTATATATATCAAACAGTTATTACTCACAAGTTTTACACCAAAACCTCAATCTTGTTGAACAGGCTCAACAAGACGATTTCTACTTCTCTAGAAATAGGATCTATGATCTTGAGGTTAATTCACTCTTGAATATCGAATTCTGTATATTATCTATCTTCCTTTTTTTTTCGTCTCTACTAATAGCTATTTATCAATACTATTTATACAAAAGTAATTACAAGATAACCATAAAAAGTAAATTGATCTTCTGAATCTTCGTTAAACATATCTTGATCAATTCCTTCTTTGTCTCCAAAAGTATCGCATACCAAACTTATCAACTCAGCAGTATTAATGATGATTTGGCTCAGCAGCATTAACAACCTTCAGCAGTATTAATCTTCACAGTCTTCAAGCAGTAGTAACTCAGCTCAGCAGTACTAACCATGTCTAGCAGTAGTAATTTGGTCTAGCAGCACTAACTTCATCTAGCAGCATTAACTTCATCTAGCAGCAGTAACCTTGCCCAGCAGTAGTAACGAAGAACTGGCAGTAGTAATGAAGACTTAGCAGTACTAACCATACTTAGCATATCTTCAGTTCCCAACAATCTCCCCCTAACTTGACTTTTAGGAAAAGAAGTCAAGTTCTTCAGATGATGCTTCCAAAACTTAGTCATCATGTACACACAGATTAGGACTTAGGCCTAGACTCTGATTGAGAATCCTCTTTACCAAGAATCTACCCATTGCTGAATCCTTGTTGCAGGTCAGCTTAGTGTGTAACATTCCTTGCAGCCTCTTCATGCTGTGATTGTATATTTCATCTACAAGATAGTATTCTTGAGTTGCAGAGTCAAGGGAGATGACATATACTCCACAGTTTTCATAGAGCATCCAGTTGGTAATGACTTGAAACTGTGTGTTTAACCTATGCTGAACTGCTTCAGGTTTGAACATTTGGCACAAGAATTCAAGTACCATTTTAGAAATTGACATCCCTGGCTCAGTCAGCATGTTTCCATATATCTTCATCCCAACTTTGAACATCTCTTCTAAGTCTGATCTTGAGCAAGTTCTGACAATTTTTCCCCAAGTAGAAAATACTTCAAATTTTCCATCAGCTCTTTTTATCCTAATGAACTCCTTTCTACCATCTTTCAAAGTGTCCCAAAAGATGATTTCAGGAGCCTTAGATGATATTGGTTCAGCCTGAAGTGGAATTGGGTTAGAGTCAACACTAGTAATGTACAAGTCACATTGGGCATCCGTTTGTGATTGCACATTGCCTGATTGCCCTGATGGAGTTGCCACTTCTTCTTCAGCAACTTTTCCATCAGATTTCACTGTTTCCTCCTGGGCCTCTTCTGCAGATGACTCCACCCTTGGCTTCTTTTCATTTTTCTTCTTTGAAGTTATGGGCTGGGTTCTTGGTCTTTTCTTGGACATCATCTTGGTTCTTTTAAGAGTTTTGACAGCCTCAGGAGTTGGTTCAGCTGCTTTAAGTTTTTCAGCAGCAATAACCATTTCTGCTGCTATGGCTGTTACTGCTTCTCTTAGTACATGTAGTGATGCTGCTTCAATACAGTTCTTTACAATCCAGTAAATTTCTTCATCTATTTCAGCTTGAGATGTAGTTACTGCTTCCTGCTCAGTTTCTGCTGCTTTGACTGTTTGGCCTTCAGCAGCATTAACTGTTTCTGCTGCTTGTTCAAACTCAGCAGCATTAACAGTTTCTGCTGCTGTGGTTTCTGCTGCTGTGGTTTCTGCTGCTTTGGTTTCTTTAACACACTCTTCCCCCTTTTCTGTCTCACTGGACTCCCCCTTAAACTGTGCATAGTCCATTTCCATCTCAGTCTCTATGTGAGCAGTCTCCCCCTCAATTTGTGGACCCTTCAGTTTCAGTTCTGCTTCTGACTCTGACTCCCCCTTTTTGGGAGCATCATCAGTTGAGGTTCTCCTTCTTAGCACAAACCTTGCCTTTTTCTTTTTGTTCAGCAACTTGGTGACCATCTTTTTGAGCTTCTCAATTTGAGACTGTTGGTAGGTGACCACAGTCTTAAGTTGCTCAATCTCTTTCTTTTGTGCCATGACATCCAAGTTGATATTCCCTAAGGTTTCCATCAATTCCTCATAGTTATATCTATCCTCACCTTGTTTAGAAGTATTTACCTTCTTTAAAGGATCCTTGGAAGTTTCAGCAGAAGCCTTCTGCCTAGCAGAAGCACTACCTGCCCCCTTGGTTTCTTGGCACCTGGGTCCTCCTAATGATTTCTCATTTAGAGTTGCCATGGGGAAGGTCTTATTTATGTTACCACTGTCCTTCTCTGTGCTAGCAGAAGTAGTGGCAGCCTTAGCACCCATATGGTCATCCTTCTCCTTAGAGACCACCTTCTTGAGGTTGGGAGACACCCCTGTGGTTTCCCTGTTGATATTCTCAATTGGAGAATGCTCCAATTGAGGGCTTAAAGGCGTAGGGCTTTGAGTAGGTACAACAAGGGAAGGAGCCTTGTGCACCTTTCTTCTTTGAAACCTTTTGGTGATTGTGGGAGTGGGCTGTTCAAGAATGGACTGTGGGATGTCTTTTGAGATGGAAGGTTGGGATTGGTCATCAGTGGGTTGATCTAATGAGGGCCTTGATCCTGATGCCATACCTTCAGAGGGGTGGGACACAACCATCATTGTAGAG
The DNA here is from genome assembly GCA_033807775.1 of Saussurea involucrata. Taxonomy (NCBI): domain Eukaryota; kingdom Viridiplantae; phylum Streptophyta; class Magnoliopsida; order Asterales; family Asteraceae; genus Saussurea; species Saussurea involucrata. Next base: position 7,266,053 of record CM066325.1, on the reverse strand, counting down.
AACAATGGTGTGTCAACTCCTTCCGAGTCCCTAGGAAGTCTTTTCATATTTAAAAAAACCTTCCCTTTAGGGGATTTGGGTACATATACCTCAGTGAACTGAGGTAAGTCCATCAACTCCTTGTTAAGAACTTCTTGCACAAACCTTGGATACATGAAAAAGGTCTTTTTGGATTCCAAGTTTGATACAAGATCATTAAAGATCATTGCTGAGAAATTGTACTTTCTGGCAGTGGATAAGCAGACCAAGGCATATGCAATGGGACTGCTGAACTCACTCCATCCAGTAGTTTTCTTGGAAATACAGTGCATCAGGGTATGAACAAGAAATCTCCATTGGTTGAAAAATTTTGACTTGTAGAATTTAAAAACACCAATGGGACCTTCATACCCCATTCTTTGTAAAGTAGAAAAGAGTTCTTCATTAGGAATAGAAGTTATACCTGAAGCATCATTCAACTGAAGGGAGATGCGAATAACCTCTTCAGTGACTTTCAAGGGTTTATCACAAACCCTTGTTCGAATGGTTTTCTGCCCTTCTTCAACACTAACAGTGGCATTCTCCCAAAATTGTTTCTGATGTTCGATATAGATTGTTGGGCTCACCGTGAGTGCATAGGAGATGTGCGAGGATTTTAGAAAATCGACAATATCGTGGAATCCCGCAGCTTGTTTCGGCTTCTGAAGCATGGCTATTTCATTGTGCTCATCCACAAACTCCATGATGCCTAAGGATTCTTGAAAGAAAAGCACAGAGATTCTGGGGAGTCTAGGTTAGAACGAGAGAGAAGAAGTAAATGCGAAGAGTCGTTATGAACATGGGCGGGCAAACAGGGGTATTTATATGCCCTAGATTATCAGAAGCAGTATTAACTACCTCACAGTATTAACTACCGAGCAGTATTAACTGCCAAGCAGTATTAACTGCCAAGCAGTATTAACTGCCAAGCAGTATTAACTACCTAGCAGTATTAACTACCGAGCAGTATTAACTACCGAGCAGTATTAACTGCCAAGCAGTAGTAACTACCTAGCAGTATTAACTACCAAGCAGTATTAACTACCGAGCAATATTAACTCCACTAGCAGTATTAAATGCACTAGCAGTATTAACTACTGAGCAGTATTAACTACCGAGCAGTATTAACGACCAAGCAGTATTAACTGTACTAGCAGTATTAACTACTGAGCAGTATTAACTACTGAGCAGTATTAACGACCAAGCAGTATTAACTACACTAGCAGTATTAAATGCACTAGCAGTATTAACTACTGAGCAGTATTAACTACTGAGCAGTAGTAACTGCACAAGCAGTAGTAACTACTAGAACACTGACAGTAGTAACTTCTGTACTGGCAGTAGTAACCACACTTATACTTTTCTTCACTTGGTAATCAGAGGAAAACAGAGGATCCTGAGAAAGAAAGTTAGTAGCACCAAATATATGAAGAAATATAGGTATAAAAACAGAAAGTCATGAATTTATTCTAGGTTGATCATGCCCACACTTGTTACCAAAAAGGTGAATCTACCCACATCAAAAGCTTTTGTGAATAGATCAGCAAACTGGTCATTTGTATGAACTTTAGCAACCTGAATTAATTTCTTTTCATTGCAATCTCTTATAAAGTGATACCTTATCTCTATATGCTTTGTTTTTGAGTGTTTGACTGGATTATTAACAATGCTAATAGCACTGTTGTTATCAATGAAGATTGGTGTGTGAAGAAAAGTTACCCCATAGTCCAACATCTGATTCTGAATCCATAGAACCTGAGAGCAGCAGCTTGCAGCAGCTATGTACTCAGCTTCTGTGGTAGATAAGGACACTGTGGTTTGTTTCTTACACTGCCAAGATACTAGTCTTGTACCCAAAAACTGACATCCACCTGAAGTAGACTTCCTATCCATGTTGGCTCCTCCCAAATCACTATCTGAATATGCAAGCAAGTCAAAAGAGGATTCATGAGGATACCAGAGACCTAATCTAGGTTGCCCTTTTAAGTATCTGAATATTCTCTTGACAGCATGAAGGTGTGATTGCTTAGGAGAAACCTGAAATCTGGCACAAACACAGACTGAAAACATAATGTCAGGTCTAGAGGCTGTGAGATACATGAGAGATCCAATCATTGATCTGTAATGATGGACATCCACATCCTCCCCCTCAAGATCTGCAGTGATCTGTTTATGTGTTTCCATTGGAGTGCTTGCTGACTTTGAGTCTGATAAACCAAACTTGTCCAGGATGTCTTTCACATACTTGGATTGGCTAATAAAAATTCCATCTTTCCTCTGTTTTACCTGAAGCCCAAGAAAGAATGTAAGTTCTCCCATGGAGCTCATCTTGAAGCTTTTGTGCATCAATTCTTCAAACTCTTTACACATTTGATCATTGGTGGATCCAAAGATGATATCATCCACATAGATCTGAACAAGTAAAGTACCTCTCTTTCTCCTCTTGATGAACAGGGTCTTGTCAATGACTCCTCTTTCAAAGTCATTTTTCAAGAGATAGGTAGACAAAGTGTCATACCATGCTCTTGGGGCCTGATGCAAACCATAGAGAGCCTTCTTCAGCTTGTATACTCTGTCAGGGTGCAATGGATTCTCAAATCCAGGGGGTTGACAGACATATACTTCTTCCTCAATGCTTCCATACAGAAATGCACTTTTGACATCCATTTGGTACACTTTGAACTTCATGTATGAGGCATAGGCTAGAAATAACCTGATTGCTTCAATCCTTGCCACAGGAGCAAAGACTTCCTCATAATCTATTCCTTCTTCCTGAGTGTACCCTTGTGCAACCAGTCTAGCTTTGTTTCTGATTACAATCCCTCTGTCATCCTTCTTGTTCCTGAAAATCCACTTGGTGCCAATTGCTCTATGACCTTTTGGAAGGTCTACCAAGTCCCAAACATCCTGTAATTTGAACTGTAGCAGCTCCTCTTGCATTGCCTCTATCCAGCTTGGGTCTTTCATGGCATCATAAGCCTTTTTGGGCTCAATCTGGGACAGAAAGCAAGTAAGAACAGTGTTAACTGTATTTTGCTGCTCTTGCAACTCTTGGAGTCTGCTTTGCTTTCTAGTCATCATGGGAGATGCAATATCTCCAATTACCAACTCAGGAGGATGATTTTTCTGAGTTCTTGTTTGATGACCAGCTTCCTCTTGTAAGTCCTCATCCAGATTAGACTCATTTAATTCTGGATTTGTTTCTGCTTCTTCAGTCACCTCAGATTCTCTGGAATTTGAACCTGAAGACTGATTTTCCTCTGCTCTCCTCTCTTCTTCATTCTGAATAGGTTCAGTCTCCTCATGGTGTTCACAGAATTCCACAGGATCAATGGAAGGGATTGGAAATATCACAGATTGAATTCTGTGTTCTGATGATGGTGTATCCCTTTGTCCTGCATATACATCACCACTGAAACCCAAAGAATTAGTGAGTGAATCAATGTCAAATAGCCAATTAGGACCTGAACCAATAGGATTTGGTGTGTTCTCATTGCATTTGACATTGTCACTTTCTTCAATTATTCTAGAAGAGGTATTAAAAACTCTGTAGGCCTTACTTTGAGATGAATACCCAACAAGAAAACCATCATCTGCTTTGCTATCAAACTTGCCTAAGTGAGATTTGGTATTGAGAATAGTACAAGGACATCCAAATGGCTTGAAAAATCCAATATATGGTTTCCTTTTATGGAAAAGCTCATAAGGTGTCTTGTTTTTAGGCTTTACAACTAAAACTCTGTTTTGAACATAGCAGGCAGTATTAACTGCTTCTGCCCAAAAAGTAATTGGTAACTTTGAGTCAGCTAACAGAGATCTAGCAGCCTCAATCAGTGTCCTATTCCTTCTCTCAGCAACACCATTTTGTTGTGGAGTCCTAGGAGCACTGTATTGTCTCTCAATTCCTTTTTCTTCACAAAAGGTGTTTAGATCAGAATTTTTAAACTCAGTTCCATTATCTGATCTAATGACTTTCACTCTTTGATTTGATTGGTTTTCAATTTTGAGAATGAAAGATTTGATCAGTCCACTTGTCTCATCTTTAGTTCTCAGAAAATATACCCAAGTAAATCTAGAATAATCATCAACAATAACTAAGCAGTATGATTTCTTGCCAATACTCATCACATTGGTAGGACCAAACAGATCCATATGTAACAGTTGAAGAGGATTTGATATAGTGTTTATCTCTTTGGACTTATGAGAAGTTTTGTGTTGTTTGCCTTTGAGACAAGCAACACAATGATCATCACATGAATATACTTTGGATGGCAAACCCCTTACAAGGTTATTCTTAACAAGTTTATTTATTGTTTTAAAGTTCATGTGACACATCCTTCTGTGCCAAAGTGATGATTCATCTAAAGAAGCTTTTGAAACTAAACAATTTAGAGATGAATCAGATGAAACACTTTCCAAATCTAAACAATAAACATTATCCTTCCTAGGAGTTCTCAGAAGTATCATGTTTTCATCAACCACTTTGTATCCAGGAGCAAGGATAATGCATTCAGAGTCTGTAAACAATATACTATGCTTCTTGTCACAAACCTGTGATACACTTAACAGGTTGTATCTCAATTGTTCAACATAGTATACATCTTCAAAGGTCATCTTACCCTTTGAAACATCACCCTTACCACTTATCTTTCCACCAGCAGGATTATCCCCAAATGCAACATGTCCTCCATCAACCTTTTTGAAATTTTTGAGGCAGGACATGTTACCTGTCATGTGCCTGGAGCAACCACTATCAACATGCCAAATGCTCTTCCCCTTGAGCTGTTGGTTGCCCTGCACATCAAGATAAATCAGTTAGTTTTATTTGGAACCCAAGCCGAAGTGGTCTTGGGTCTCCCTTGCTCATCAAAATACTTACACTTGGTTTTGATGAGATTTTTAACTTTTGGTACTGCTGTGCTGGAATACTTTGTCAAAATTATTGGTGTAGCAGCACTTGCAGCAGTACTAACAGTGCTAGCAGTACTAACAGTGCTAGCAGTATTAACCTCAGAGGTAGCAGTATTAACCGAGTTAACACTGCTAGAAGCAGTATTAACAGAGTTAATACTGCTAGCAGCAGTACTATCTGAAGAAGAAGCACTAAAAGTATTAGCAGCACTAACATTGGACTGAATACTAGCAGTATTAACACTGCTAGCAGCACTAACTTTGGAATGATTACTAGCAGTATTAATACTGCTAGCAGCACTAACTTTGGAATGATTACTAGCAGTATTAATACTGCTAGCAGCACTAACTTTTGAAGCAGTACTAGCAGTGTTAGCAGTACTAACACTGCTAGCAGCAGTATTGTTTTTAGTGCTTTTTGGAACCCACATAGTATCACATTCCTTTTCAGTCATTTTCTTTATGTGGCTTTTGGGTTTATCTTGTTTCTTTGCCACATTTTTCTTTGCAGACTTTTTATATCCACCATTCTTTCTGTAACCACCAGGTTTTTGAAAAGATCTTTGAGCATTAAACCTTTGGTTAACAGGATTGAAATAACAGTGTTTGGCTAAGTGATTTAGCTTACCACAGATGAAACAAGGTTTTGGCCTGTTGATTCTTTTCAGGTCAACTCCTTGTCTCATAGCCCACTGGTTATTCCAGTTCCTTTGATTTCCCCTCTGATTATCATGTTTTTGGGGCTTGTTCTCTTTGAATTTCCTGCAGGAACACTGTTTACAAGTATTTGAGTTCACAACTTTGGGCTGTGTGTAATGAACTTCCTTTTTCTCTTCAGTCCTTTTGATCTCTGTGTTCTTGACACATGGACTCTCACATTCCTCATCAGAGTCTACTTTGTCAGTCTCATCTTCAACAACTATTTCTTTTTCACAAGGATCTATCTTAATCATTAATTCAGGTTCCTTTCTATCCTTGGTCTCTAACAAATCAGATTTAGGAGGTATGTAGTTGTTATTGTAGGGTGGAGGTGTGGTATTGTACCCTATCCCTACTTTCATCTTGTCATGGATTTGTGCTTTAATGATGGTGTCCATGGTTTTAGAAGCACAGGTAAACTTTTCAACATCAAGTTTAACCTTTTTAAGCTCTTCTTTTAACTTTTCATTCTCCTCCCCAGACACTTTCAGCTTAATCTCATACTCATTCTTCTCCCACTTCCAATAGTTAGTATCATAGTGGTGTTGAAGTTCATTAGCTTGAAAAGCTCTAATCTGCTCCTCAAACCTTTCTACAATCCTAACATAATCTTTCACATCTTTCTCTAGCCTCTTAAGGTCATCACACATACCCTGATTGTGATCCCTATATCTTTTAACAGCATCAATGCAAGCTTGAGAACAGAGTTTAGATTGTACCTCAGTGGGGATATCAGACACTTCTGCCATAAGAGCTTGATTCTGACAGGCTTCTTCAGCTTGATCACTCCAATCAAATCCCATTCCTTGTTGAGAAACAAGGGCTTGAGAGGAGCTTCTGTTTTGGTTTCCATTTGGAGTCTGTGATCCTCCACTTCTGCATTCTCTGGCAAAGTGTCCCATCTTGTGACACTTATAGCATTCAACCTTTGACTTGTCAAAGCCTGCACCATCTTCTCTTCTTTGGGAAAAGTTGTTTCTCCCAGTCCTTTTGATGAATTTCTTCACCCTCATTGATAGCATAGCCATCTGCCACTTGATGTCCATCTCTTCCAGATCATCAGCATTGATCTGCTCTAAATCATCATTGATTAGAGAAGAGTGGACATGACTAGAAAAGAATGCTTCTAGTACAGAATCTGTGGTCTTCTCTTGATTGGTTCCACTAGCAGAATTAACAGAACCTGCAGTATTAACAGAATCAGGATTAGCAGCAGTATCAGAGGATGAAGATAATAAAGCAGCATTATAAACAAATCCTGATGGCCTTTTCTTGGCTTCAACTTCAGCCTCAAATACTCTCAGATCATTGTAGAGGTCATCTAGCTCTTTGTCCTCCAATTGGTCATTCTGTCTGAATGAGACAGTGTACATGGTCCATTCTTCTCCCAATGATCTAAGGAACTTTCTGTTGACATCATCAGCATCCATGTGTACACCCACAGTTGCTAATTCTCCAATTAACTTGTTAAATCTGTCAAAAGTTTGAGTCATAGACTCATTCTTTGCAGACATAAAGTTTTCATATTGTTGCCTGAGAATAGCCTTTTGATTTCTCTTTGTGCTCTTTGTTCCAGTAAATCTTTTCTCCAGAGCATTCCACAACATCTGTGCATCTGTGCAGTGTTGGAATTGATGTTGGTACTCATTAGGAATAGCCAAAAGCAGAGTGCTTAAGGCCTTCATCTCTGTTTGTCTTACTTTCTTTTCAGCATCTGTCTTGGGAGGAGGTCTCTTTCCATCTGCTCCAATCTTTCCTTCATTACATGGGCCATTTTCTATAATGTCCCATATTGCATAATCAGTAAGAAGAATGTACTGCTTGATTCTTAGTTTCCACATGTCAAATTCATTGGGTTTGAGCATGGGAACCTTTGAAACAAGAGTACTGTGAGAATCCATTGAGTTGTCCATAATTTCTAAGATACCAATGCTCTGATACCACTTGTCAGGATCGATTCTTAACAAGAATTAAACTTCTTAGAAACAGAATTTAGAGAATCTTGCGGAATAGAACTCTAAATCAATTAAAGAACAATCAATAGAAATTCAATAAACTGTATATATATCAAACAGTTATTACTCACAAGTTTTACACCAAAACCTCAATCTTGTTGAACAGGCTCAACAAGACGATTTCTACTTCTCTAGAAATAGGATCTATGATCTTGAGGTTAATTCACTCTTGAATATCGAATTCTGTATATTATCTATCTTCCTTTTTTTTTCGTCTCTACTAATAGCTATTTATCAATACTATTTATACAAAAGTAATTACAAGATAACCATAAAAAGTAAATTGATCTTCTGAATCTTCGTTAAACATATCTTGATCAATTCCTTCTTTGTCTCCAAAAGTATCGCATACCAAACTTATCAACTCAGCAGTATTAATGATGATTTGGCTCAGCAGCATTAACAACCTTCAGCAGTATTAATCTTCACAGTCTTCAAGCAGTAGTAACTCAGCTCAGCAGTACTAACCATGTCTAGCAGTAGTAATTTGGTCTAGCAGCACTAACTTCATCTAGCAGCATTAACTTCATCTAGCAGCAGTAACCTTGCCCAGCAGTAGTAACGAAGAACTGGCAGTAGTAATGAAGACTTAGCAGTACTAACCATACTTAGCATATCTTCAGTTCCCAACATAATCATATATGATTTAGCTTGTGTATCAAAGTTGGTGCCAATAAAAAAGCACTAAATTATACATGTTTTAAATGCCACACTATTATGTGTGTATATATATGTAAGATGGATGAGCAACATACATCCATAGTCATAAAACCACATGCATCACTGATGCATGCATGGATGGTGAAGCTGCAGAGAAGAACATGATGGTCATAGTCAAAACTAACTCTGTCAATAGTCCATTCTTCATACAGTTTCACGATTAATATTTAAAGTAAATTACATTTTTAGTCCATGTGGTTTGTTGAAAATTTCTATTTTTGTTCATATGATTTTAAAATTATGATTTTCATCCCTATGGTTTACAATTTATCACCTTTTTCAACCTTATGATTTAAAATTTATTGCTATTTTCATCCCTATGGTTAATAATTCATTTAGGGAGTGTTTGGGAGTGCGTCTTCAAACACCGTTTCTCCGTCTTGCGTTTCCACGCCGGAGACGCCGTTTGGATTTGGAAAAAAAAAGCTTATCGCGTTTCCAGGATGAGAAACGGAGAAATTTGAGAAGCAGATTGAGGGGTGCTTTTCCCTGCCGGAGAAACGTGAGACGCAGACGGCAAACGCAAAACGCGAAAACACAATCCCAAACACCCCCTTATATTTTAGTCCTCAATACTTAAAAAGCAGTGTTTTGGCATGAGAAACGAAAATATAAATGAATTGCAAATCATAAGGATAAAAACCAAAATTTTGAAACCACAACGACGAAATGCACAATTTTTAGCAAATAAGATATATATTGTTCTCGTATAAATTGAGTAATATTATTTAAACAAATAAGATATATATATATGCTCCGTAAAATGCAAACCTTGCATTTGTTGCACACCTTACAAACCACAATGTGCATATGTGCAGAATCAGTGTGCATATATGAACAACGTGCATATGCATACGTGCAAGAATATACATATAATGGACATACATTCATATGGGATAATGCATATATGCATCTCAAATTATGCATATATGCAAATTGGTTTGTAAATGATGTAACAAATACATGGTTTGTATTTGATTTGTACCCTATATATATATATATATATATGGGGTTAATCAAATAAGAACTAATTAGTTTGTGGTAACTGTAAGAACCAATATTAGCCACTCATTTAAAATAATTAATATTACTTCCAAAAATAAAAATAAGGGCAAATTGGTAATTTGATTTATTTTGACAACTCATACTTATATGTGTTTTAATATAAAGTGTTTTGAAAAACAAGAGAAACCCTAATTTCACTTTTCATCCCACCCCTTTCACCTTCCCATCGCCACCGGCCACCATCTGTCGCCGGCGAACCGCCGCTGTCAGTAACCTCCAGCCACCGCCGTCGGTCGCCGGCGCCCTCCAGCCACCGCCGCCGGTCGCCGGCGCCCTCCATCTCCGCCTCTCATCTCGATTCTCCGTTCAACAACCGCCGCCACTTTCTTCTCCCTCGTTTGAACTCCTGCAACCGCCGCCATCTTCTCCCTTATCTCTTTTCTCTCGTTCGACTACCAGAACCGCCGCCATCAACCCTAATCGCCGCCTGCCACCATCGACAACCTCAGCCGCCACCATCGCTCTCCTCTGCTCGTTCGTCTCCACAGGGAACCGCCTTGGTTCTCCTATCGATTTTCTCCAGCCACCCTCCTCTCTTGATCTCCGTCTGCCATCGAGAACCACACCGCGGTTCTTTCACTTCCCCTCCTCGTGAAAACCAGGCGCCACCACCAGCAGCCGCCGAATACCACAGCGGATATCACTCCTGAAATCACACACAGAACCGCCGCTGCTATTCACTCGTTTTCAACCACACGCCGCCGTTTCTCCAAACACTTCTCGATTTCTTTCTCTCTCTGCATCTTATTACCGCCTGACACCGCTCCTTCATCTGTAAAAAACGAATTTTGGTTTTGGGTACCACAATGGAATCATAGTGGGTATCACAGTGATATCACACTTGTTCTTGTATGTATTCTGGGTATCACACTGAGGATAAAGGTGTGTGTTTTCTATGTATTGTTGGGTATCACATTGAGGATAGATGTTTGTATTTTGTATGTATTTTGTGTATTACATTTGTTTTTTGTATGTATTTTTGGTATCACAGTGTTATCACATTTGTTCTTAGTATGTATTTTGGATATTGAAGGTCTGCATCGTTGTTTTAGGGTATCACAATGGCATCACAACTGGTATCACAGTGGTATCACATTTATTCTTAGCATGTATTTTGGATATTGAAGGTCTGCATCGTTGTTTCAGGGTATCACAATGGCATCACAACTGGTATCACTTGTGATATCATTGATAATCGATATATCAGAGAGAGGAGAGAGGAGATTTTAAAAATACCTAAAATGCACTTTTATTTAAATTTCAAACAAAATTTCTAAAATTAATAATTTCCTAATATATAGCTTAATATGTGGCTCACACTGGCTCTTACAGTTACCACAAACTAATTAGTTCTTCCTTGAATGACCCCCCCTATATCTATACTATCTTATAATACACTTAACCCCCAAACTCTTAAAAACAACCCTTTAAACACATGGTACAAGCATTTAAAGCATAAGTTCTTAAAATCCCTCTCTCTCTCTTAATCTCTCTCCTTATCTCTCTCCTTAAAGCTAATATATAAATAAAGCTAATTATAAAACCCAGGCAATTGATGCAATGATGGCGACTGAGAGTTTCAAGACGACTCTTTCTCTTCCGTCGCCCTCTCCAACGCACGCAGGCCTTTTATACCCCAACGATGGCCATTCAGGTTTCTTCTCAGTATTGGTTTTTGTCCCAGTGTTTCTTCTCCAGCGTCGTTTCAGGTACGATAGATTTTAGGGTTTTATTGTTTTTTGATTTAGGGTTTCTTCTCAGTGTTTCTTCTCCAGTTTTTTTTAACAATGTTCATGTTCTCCGTTTCACGCTGAAGTGATTCCGTTTATTTGTGGCTTTGCTTAAGTTGGGGATTGGAGGTAGAACGACTTCTAAGGTTTTTTTAATCCTTTATCCTTTAATGTGTGAATCCTGGAATTTAGCGTTGTTTGGGGGATTATACAGTATAACAGACTTCAATTTCCAATCTAGGTTAAAGTATATTGGCCTTTGTCCCAATTGGTTGTGTGGCTTAGTGGTTATCATGACAATCTAGATGGTTTTGTTATCATACATTTTGATTTTCTATACATGCTTCATATGATTTAGAAGTGTGTTTAAGGCTAACATAAAATTGGGGATGAACAAGAGTTAGAAAATCAATTACAGGAAAAAGAGAGATCTAAAGCTTATAGGAAATCTTCAGGGTCAATACTTGTTTCATGTTTTTAACGGGATTGTGGCTCATTGCGTCGTTATTTAATGAATTTCATGTTATTTAATGATATAGAAAGTGGCGAGTCAAACAGTTTCTGATCTCAGTTGTGAAAATATCGTTTGATAATACATTTCAGGTTTTTGTCCTAGTGTTTCTTCTACAGTGTTTCTTCTCCGGGCATCGTTTCAGGTACGATAGATTTGGTATAGTGTGACCAACACAAATTTTGTTCCACTGTTTTAGTTAATTTTATATATTTGCTACTCTGCTTGAAGAACATGGCAACACCCAATAATCATATGATTTAGAAGTGTGTACATTTCAGGTTTTTGTCCCAATGTTTCTTCTCCAGTGTTTCTTCTCCGGGCATCGTTTCAGGTACGATAGATTTGGTATAGTGTGACCAACACAAATTTTGTTCCACTGTTTTAGTTAATTTTATATATTTGCTACTCTGCTTGAAGAACATGGCAACACCCAATAATCATCTTTATAGTAAATAGTGCTTGATATTAGATGTTTATACAGTATAAAGTTGTTGATTTTTGAAGTCGTAATGCATAACACAGGTGTGTTCTTTATCTTGTTTTGTAACTTTATCGTATTACACACTATTTTCTACATGTGTCTTGTTAAGTCGTAATTTTGTTCCGAGTATTAATGAAAGATTTATAGTAAAACTGGTTCTGTGAAGCAATGCATTTTTTGGGATGGAGGGGGTATTAAATGTTTCTTAGAACAATATATGCTATATTTTCTGTAAACAAACAGGAGTTTTAGGAGCATGCTGTTTTATGTATGCAAGTTAGTGAACAACTGTTTTACAATTTTATTCCAACTATGTATTATGGTCAACATACAACTATGTATCCATATGCAATCCTCTGGAAATGCAACGGACTCTGATCTTTGTATTATGGTCAAGTTGTTTTCTTTCACATGCTTGTTTCTGACTGTCATTGACGATCTTAATGGAACTATTAAGTGGTAAACAAACAACCCCTTATTTTTGAATTTATTCTTGATTTGCTTTTGGTATATTTGTAGCTCTTCAGTCTTGAAGAGCCACTTTCTATATCATTAAATTATTAAGGGTTTAGGGACTTACTATATCATTAAGCCAAATCGATTAAACCCATTAAGCCAAATCGATTCCTTCTTTCATTTTTTTCGTTTTACAAATCATCTTTATAATCATCTTTATATGCGAAAACTTGCATTGCAATAAGAGATGCTTGCAGTAGTTTATTTGCATAAATCTTGTTCTGTTGAAATTTTTACTGAATAAGCCACTTACTATATCATTAAGCCACTGTCAAACAGTCATATATAGTTGACCAATTAAGTTGAGAGTCCCATTAAGTTGCTAACAAACAGGGTCATGTTTTTAAGCCTTTATTTGCAGCTTTAAGCCTTTAACTACATGTCTTAATTGGATAAGTAGTTTATTAAGCCTTTATTGTAACTCAACTACAATAAAGGCTTAAAGTTTATTGTAACTCAACATGTTTTTAGTTTAACTAAAAAATTACTTTAATTCGTCGTCTATTAATAATGTTTTATAAACTTTATAATTGTGAAACTTTATTTGATCGTTATGAATTTTTGTGAACCTTATTTCACTACCGTTGTTCTACATAACTTGACACAATTTTAAAGAAAAATTTGTAGAAAATGGATTGCCATTGGACCGTTGAAGATTTTGCACCACTCAATCGATGTTATACTTGGTGGAATCTAACTATTGCTCGGGTAGACTATATTTGGAATGATATTGTTGAGAAGAGGCTATTTTTAATATTACTCGATAAAAAGGTAAGTTACAAATAGTTAAACTAAATTTTATAAATTACTATATTTGTATATTCTTTAATTAATTAATACTGTCATCCTATAATAGAGACAGAAAATGGTAGCAATCATCCCCCACAGTTTACTAGCGTCATATAGGCATTACATTATGGAGGGTGGTGTGTTTTCGTTGCATCATTTTCAAGTTGAACAGTTTTACTTCGACCCCCCGACCTACCAACGATATGCTTTTGTCCATGACGATTGGGTGATTCGTATCAAGCATAACACAAGGTTTATTCCGTACCCCACGGACATTGCAAATGGATTTGTATTCTATCCTTTGGTCCCATCAATTAAAGATGTTGCGGAAGATAAGTCGACTCGCAAAGTACTAATTGGTAATTTTAAATAGACTATTACAATTACACTTATATTTTGACATTTTCAAGCATAATTTTATTTGATTTTTGAAAAAAACTATTAATAGTGAATAATATTTTCCAGACGTCGTTGGGAAAATCATCGCCGGAGGACGGATCACTTATCGACGTTTTAATTATACATATCGAGTGGGTGCATGTGAAATTTTTCTACAAGATGCGACGTAAGTGTATTAATTATTACAATTATTTTTATGTTTATTCATACTAAAATTTAGATATATATTTAGCTAACGATTTACAAACTTTAAAAACGTTAAATTATGAACAGAGGGCATGTTATCAAGATGAAGTTGTATGACACTCCACGTTTTCGTCCTGTTTTGATAGCCCGTGCTATCAAAGAAAAAGCTATAATATTCGTATCTCGACTTAAACTCATCCACTTGAAATCAAGTACGTAATAAATTAAATTCATATATTACCTTTGTTCTAAACCATGATTTCTCAAATATATTAACTTAATATTTGTAACTTTCAGTGAATATTTTGCATTCCACGGAGTTAAGTCGGGTCCACATTGAGCCAAGGATGCCGGAAGCGGATATCATTAGAGTTAGGCAAGGAAAAAGATGGGCTAACTAAGACCGTTGTGTTTTGTTTGCATATGTTGTGATAACTTTTGGCGATAGTCTTTTTGGGTGAACATGTGTTATTATTTTTTGGTATTTGTGGGACATATATGTGGTTTTTGGAAAACTTTTGGAATTTGTCGTTTTTAGGATGGTTGGTATTGTTGCATAATTGTAAGGCTTATTGGTTGTCTTCGGACATATTTGTGGTTTTTAGATTATTGTATGGTTTTTGTTGTGCGACATATTTGTGGGTTTGAGATAATTTTATGGCTTTTGTTGTTACGAGACAACGCCTTCGATCAATGATAGGGCGCTTGGTTAATGCTAATCCCGCGGAAGGGGAACGATACTACCTACGCCTACTTTTGTCTCATATTAGCGGGCCTACATCTTTTGAGGATCTATACACAGTCAATGGCATATTACACCCCACGTTTCGAAAAGCAGCACTTGAGAGAGGCTTAATAGAGACAGATGACAACTTATCAGAATGTCTTGCAGAGGCTTCCTTGTTTCAGTTTCCTAATGCTCTTAGGAGGCTATTTGCGACAATACTAATTTATTGTGAGCCGGGAGATGTTCGCAAGTTGTGGGATGACCATTACGTTCACTTTCAGAAGATTATAGACGACAATGTGAAAGTGATGACCGAGTTCGGAATATGGTACTAGCTGATATCACAACCTTTCTACAATCGATGGGTAAAAATCTTGAAGATTTCGATCTCCCAAAGATAAATGCAAATGTCAACTTACAATTTGGAAGTTTTCGTGAGGTAGAAGAGGAATACTCCATAGCTGTGGAAGACGAACACTTACGTGCTAGAGACTCCCTTAATTTCGACCAAAGATATGCATACGATGAGATCATGAAACACGTAGACAGTGATTGTTCGGGCGTGTTCTTCATAAATGGTCCAGGGGGGACTGGAAAAACATTTTTGTACAAAGCATTGCTAGCTGACATCCGTTCTCGTGGTCTCATTGCACTCGCCACCGCCTCTTCAGGTGTTGCGGCTAATAACATGCCTGGGGGGAGAACGGCTCATTCACGATTTAAGATTCCTCTCAATCTTGATAACAACTCAATGTGCAACATAAAAAAACAAAGCGGGGCTGCTCAATTGCTACGGGATGCAAAAATAATAATTTGGGATGAAGCGTCAATGGCTAAGAGGCAGGCGGTAGAGGCGCTTGATCGAACAATGCAAGACATCATAGGGGTGAAACTTCCATTCGGTGGAAAGATAATGGTTATGGGTGTTGATTTTAGACAGGTCTTACCAGTTGCGAGACGTGGAACACGAGCACAAATTGTAGATTCAAGCCTACGGATGTCACCTCTTTGGTCTTCAATAAAAAAGATACGGTTAACTCTAAATATGAGAGCACGAACTGATCCATGGTTTTCAGATTTTCTATTAAGAGTAGGAGATGGGGATGAGGAAGCAATAGAAGAAAGCTTTATACGCATACTGGATGACATGGCCATTCCCTATACCGATAAAGCTAAATCGGTAAATGATTTGATTGACGCAATATTTCCATCTCTGCAAATCAATGGAACCGATTCAGATTATATCATTTCGAGGGCTATATTATCAACATAAAATGAGAATGTCGATGAGATTAATGATCAGTTGATTGATAGGTTCTGCGGAGATGAAAAGGTTTACTACAGTTTTGATGAAGCAGAAGATGATAGGAATAACTTATATCCAATGGAGTTCTTAAACTCGTTGACTGTTAGTGGTTTGCCCCCTCATTACCTTCGACTCAAAATTGGATGCCCCATAATACTATTAAGGAATATCGATCCCTCTAATGGATTATGTAACGGAACCAGATTGATATGTAAAGGGTTTCAGCGGAACGTAATCGACGCAGAAATAGCTGTAGGCCAGCATGCTGGAAAGAGGGTGTTTTTGCCGAGAATTCCTCTTTGTCCATCTGAAGATAACATGTTCCCCTTCAAATTGAAGAGAAAACAGTTCCCAGTCCGACTTAGCTTTTCTATGACAATCAACAAAGCTCAAGGACAGACCATTCCTAACGTGGGTGTATATCTACCAGAATCAGTATTCTCTCACGGCCAACTTTATGTGGCGTTGTCAAGAGGGACATCACGCGCAAATACAAAGGTATTAGTAAAGCCTGCCAAAAAGTTCAATCGTCCTGGAGTCTACACATCAAACGTGGTGTATCAGGAAGTCTTACGCGACTAACAAGGTACGAGTTATTATTAAACATTTTTTACAACTATTTGTATAGATTATAATCATAAAACTTTTATTACAGGGCACGTCTTCATATGGATGCTTCAAGTGATACCTTAGCGTATTTTGTAGGTATCGATTTATATTATAAAGATGATTACATTTTTATTTTGTGTAAACATTAATTTTGGTTTTTTGGTTAATTATGAATTGCAGTAATCTAATTGCAACAAAAACTTTTTGGTCAACCAACCATTATGAACTTTAAAGTTTATAAAGATCATAAACGTCATACTCTCAATTTACAAAAAGATTTGGCATCCCGCCGCATTGCGCGGGTAGCCAACTAATATATATATATATATAGTTGGGTTTTAGTAATAAATTGAGGCAACGTGAGAATCGTGAAAATGTTTAACAACAGTTCTATGAGAAATTGATGTATATTAGAATGAGATGCACAATATAACATTCAACAGATCAATTCTTTTATAAGTGCACAATAGGATAAATTGATTAAAAGTGAACAAAGGTTCAGATCCACTTCTCACGCTTCTTATGTTAACCTTAACTTCTCACACGATTCTTCACCTATATATATATATATATATATATGGCGGGTTCCGGTGAGAAGCATAAGTTACAGTTAGAAGCGGAATAAGAGATCTGGACTCTTAGGTCAATTCTAACTGAAGATCAATACTAATAAGATGCAATGACATGCAACAGATCAATTCTCATGAAAAATACAATTTCATGGGTGGGTATGAAATTAAAAATTGATCATTAGTCTAAGTTCATTCTTACCTTACGCACATTAACTCTTTTTCTCGTGCGATCCTTCTTCTATATATATATAACATAGTTGGTTTCTGATTAGAATAGTAGTTATCGTGAAAATGTAATAAAAATTGAAGCTGAGTTGATAATTTCCTTCTTTGTTGATTTATGGGTTATTTTGGAATTTGATGTGAATCATTAAATAAACACTAATAAAGTGATCAATGGTTTAAATATATATTCTTACACTTCTTAACTTGATTCATATTTTCACATGATTCTTCATCTATATAGCAATATACATGTATAGTGATTAAGTGATTTAAATATACTTTTAACAAGAAAAAATATTAATAAAATATATATATGCTAAAATCATTATATTTGTTATCTACTTCAAAATGTATTACCCTTTGTTAGTAATACGGTTTTAAATTAAAATAATATGAATGTGTTCCACCTAATATTTTGTCCCAAGTGGCATTTTTAATCACTTTCTTAGAACTTATTTTCTGTTTTAAGTGGTATTTGATATTTTTGTCATTTTGTATAAAGCAATTTAAAATGCTTCATAAATCATGTTTATAATTTCTTATGAATTAAGCACGTTTTTATATATGCCTTGTATATAATTTAATATTGACTTGTTTAACAACATGTAACATTTTTTATTTATTTAAACACCCATTTTATAAATTTATACATTTGTTTAAAAAAATATTTTATTAGCAGAAGTATTTGATAATTGTAAGTTTTAATAAAATATACATTATGTTAAATTTAGTTTGGAAATATGGAGTACTATACTGGTATATACTAAAATATCGAACAACATTTGTAGCTTGATTGATGAAATTGTAAGTGTAAGGGTGTGATTGGAAACTTTGGACAATTTCAAGGACCAAAAAGAAATGAACAAAAATATTCCGTTGCCGGGACTTGAACCCGGGTCTTTCGGGTGAGAGCCGAATATCCTGACCAACTAGACTACAACGGATTTGGTGTCATGAATGTGGAGATCTTAAATATAGAAAGTAATTATATAATCATTTTTCACTAAATTAATGCCGTCGAGATATTCGCGAGTAAAATAGTTGTTTTGATTGGTATAAATTACAAAATTATAAAGGGATATCTATATAATTGGATTGATTGCGTAAATCTCATCGTAGCAGCAAAAACGAAAAAATACACATACTTTTCTTCACAAATTTCCAGAAAAACGGAGACGGTTGCACTTTGCTATCTCTTTGCTCCATCATCGTAGATGACCATACAAAGTACAAACATGGTAACTGAGCAGTGAACGAGTTTATTTTGTAACAATACATATAACAATAAAAGGAACCTAAAAATATTAGTTATCGAATAAGTTTTAAATATTAGCTAATCGAATCCAATAACGATAGAAACATTTAACATTCTTCATGTAAGATCGTCTATTTCACCCTCTTATCACAATTTGACCAATACGAAGTTAGGTATAGGATCGTGTGAGAAGTTGAGGTTGACGTGAGAAATCGTAAGAAGTGAATCTGAACTGTTGATCACATTTAATCAAATGCTCCCTCATTAATTGTGGCTTATAAGAGAATTATCTATTGCATATCGATGCATCTCATTCTAATGTGCATCTATTTCTCATCCAATGACTGATAACCACTTCTCACGTTAACCTCAACTTCTTATCGAAACCAACCATACGAAGTTAAGGGTTGTTTTCTATTTAAAAGTTTTGATGGCATGCATGCTTATTCGATAAAGTGAAACATAAGTGTTTGTTTATATCTTAGGGTCTGTTTGTTAGTAGCTTAATGAGTCACATAGCTTATTCAGTCAGTTATACATGACTGTTTGGTAGTGGCTTAATGATATAGAAAATGACTTATTTATTAAGCTTTTTAGGATGGAGCTTTATGCAGAAAGCCAAGTTTTGTCCAAACCAGTCTCTCCCGATTAAAAACATGGTCCTTCCATCTATGAAAACACCCTCCTAAACAAAAACATTTACAATTCATACAGACAACTTTATTCATACATGACTTAATGGAAAACCAACCAAACAGCCCCTTAGTTGTTAAGGATACGTCTTAATCGGACAACATGTAGAAAGAGCTTGATCATTAAAGTGTGAAACAAAATAGGGTTTTAGGCCGTAAAAAACGTGTAAATGTCATAATAAACCAATTTCTTTTATTATTCGTATTTATATAAAAAATATTAAAAATTATTTTGCGTACAAGTCTCATAACTATTTATTGATTTTCTTTTATAGAGTGCAAAAGTATATTTATTTACTATTTTCCACCTCAATGTCACTTTTTACCTTATCAATTAAAATAAATGGCGGGAACGAGCCGGAGACCGTGGAGCATGCGTTAGTCTATGAGTACCCGTACCCTTTAAACCCTTGTCACCTCAGCGCCACATCAGCTTTTCTCTCTTACCCAATCCTTACCCAAAAATGGAGTACCAGTACCCAATGAACCCAATACTACCCTAAACCATTTAATATATAAAGGATATAGAGAGAGAGATGTGCGGGTTCACCGGGTTCCCAAACCCGGCCTCCTACCCGCAACCCCCCGTACCGGAGCCCTCTCCTACCCTCTCCTACCCGCTCCCCTTACCCGCGGCCGCTACGCATGGCCTTAGTGAAGTGTCAAGAGGTTAATAAGACGTGGCAAATGGTACTTCGGTGGTAGAAACATGAGGAAGTAAACATCAACACGGTTCAAGATCTTTTAGAGGTAAATTTTAATATGACAGGAAACGGTAGGCAACCAAAGATGTGGCAGGAAACGATCTGGAGTTTTTTATATTTTATATGGACTCAAAGAAACCAAGTGGTGTTTAAAGGTGAAAAAAACAAATTGGAAGACAGGTTTTTCGAAATGCAGAGGCGCTGTTTCGAATGGATCGCGAGAAGGTATCGAGGCCGAAACCCAGAGTGGAACGTGTGGCTAACCGACCCAAAAAGCGCGCTGTGAAGCATCAGACCTGCTGCACAGTTCTGGTGCGTTTCTGCGACGTACCGAAGCTGTCAAAAGCAAGGATCTGCTTCTGGACAGTGGACAAAAGATCGTATGATTCGAGTACTGGAAGCTGTTTCGGGGGTTTGAGGTCTGTGTAGCGGTGCTCAGGGACGCTGCTTAATCCCAGGATCGAGTTGTATGCATTAAGCTGCTGGTTGGCAGTGCGTGATCGCTGATGTATGCTCTAAGCTACTGTTTTGGCAGCTGCTGTATGCATTAAGCTTCTCTAAGCTACTGTTTGGCAGCTGCTGTATGCATTAAGCTGCTGTTTGGCAGTGCTTCATCACCGCTGTCTACATTAAGCTACTGCTTGGCAGCCGTGGTATGCATTAAGTTGCCATTTGTAGTGGCTGGTCGTGGGTTCGGGGCTGCAGGGGTTGCTCTCGGCGTTTGCTGCTAGCAAACTATAGTGTTGTCGGTTGCCTTTATTCTCTGTTCGTCTTTCTGACCCTTAATTCTGCTGTACTCTTTTGGTTCGGTGTGAATTTGTTTTTTGTTCCTGTACTCTAAGTTCTGGTTGGTAATAAAATGTGGTGGTGGTGTTGTTCAAAAAAAAAATTAAAATAAATTGCATACCTCTTAAGACCATCTCCAATGGGTCACTAATTCTTACACTAAACACTAAATTTGGTGTAAATGACACGATTTACATCTTCAATGGGGTCTCTATTTTTCACACTAAATTTGGTGTAATGAATAGTATTACACTATATTTGGTGTAAGATATAGTGTGACCAATTGGAGATGATCTAAGAGTTCAAAGAGAGGAACCTATCAACAATATTACGTGAAAATAACGGTCAAATTGTCAGAGTCTTCTTTTTGTTTCATAAACAGTGCACCTATCAATTCACATACTTTTTCATTTGTAATTAAATGAGAAATGGTAGCATTTATTTTCATCTTGAGATACAAGTTCAGATTAATCAATGTCTGACTGTAGACAACATAGTGAACTAAATTTTGTATAGCAATCCAGATTTTAAAAATAAAATATAGCATTATAAAATTTCAAGATTGATGCTATATATGTTATTATTGCATTACACGACTAATAAAGTAATATTAAAAAGATTTACTTCAAATTGTAAATTTATACTATCTCCAGAGAAAGGGTTAACATTCACATTACTAGTCTATATTCACATTTTGAAAAGTCTATATACATTTGCTTAGGCCATCAGTACCCCAACACTCAATCTTTCAAGCTCCACGTCAGCGCCACATCAGCTTTTCTCCTAACCCTCACTCAATCCCTAAACACCCTTACCCCATTCCCTAACCCACTCCCTCTCATTTCTCACCTGGGACACACCTCTCCTCCTCACATTTTCTTCGGGATGAAACGGGATGGGGAACCCGCATCCCATCCCGCACCGCTGATACCGCAAGGGCCGTAGCCCATTCCCGCTGATACCGCAGGCCATCCCGAGCTCATCCCGAGCCGGGTACGGATGGCCTTACAACTTAATATATATATATATATATATATATATATATATATATATATATATATATATATATATATATATGTGTGTGTGTGTGTGACTGTGTGTGTGTATTAAAAACCATTTAATTCCATCAAAATCAGTATTAAAGGTGTAAACCAAATAGCACACGTTTCTATTAAAACAAAAGTGTCATTGGCTGGGTTGGTTACAAAACCCTATTCTTATTTTTTTCTATCCGTTCAAAAAAAAAGTAAGATGAACTGTAATAATCACGGACCTGAAATTAAAAAACTTGGGAAACCTAAAAGGGCTAAACAGAAATTTTTAGTAAATAACATTTTTGATCCATGTAGTTGTCACTTAGTTTCACTTTTGATCGTTCTGACTAACTCCAGTTTAATCCATCTATTTTTATCGCTTTGTTTCATCCGCTTACTTAATTCGCCCTTGCCTCTTTCTATCGGCCTCATTGTCCCAGTTAACTACCATATCTCGTTGGTGGGTTATTCGAAGGGAACAAGCATGGTGAAGTGACGCAGCGGGGGTTTGCGGAAGGATCGACAAGCGTCTAAACCCTTTGATAAACGTGATTACGAATTGTAAAACACGAAGAACTAGAGAATCCACTCTAAAATAAACAAACTTTATTGAATAATTGAATAACAATGAACCCTAATACCCTATTTATAATACTAAACTAAAAAAACGATAAGTACTAATTAAAAGATAATTAAGAAATAACCTTATTCTAGTCTAATTAGGAAATCCTACGGAAACTTAAAGAAAATAAATCAATGAAGTATGATGAGACACGTGAGGTTTTAAAACAATGAAAGTCTTGGTGGTTGGGAAGGAAAACACGTGGTCATGGCCGGCTGGAGGTGGCGCTAGTTTGGTGCTAGCCAACTAGCGTGAGAATGAGCGCCAACAACAAAGCAGTAGTTGGCGCTAGTTTGGTGCTACCCAGCTGGCGCCGACGCTGTCTTGCGTTTCCGATTTCCTCTTCGTTGCTCGATCTGACTCTCGATCTTTTGTCGCTACTTCCTCTATATCTGGTGCTTTATGTTTGCTCTTTTTCCGACGCCAAATTCTGAGTCTCTTTTGTGCTCGTTTACCTTTTCGAGTTCGTTTACTATTATTTATAAAACCCTTATTTACCTCTCGAATTCTTCGAATTCTCCCTGTATCAGTCACCCTCACTTGAAAAGAACTCGTCCTCGAGTTCACTTGAAAAGTAGCTTTACTCGGTTCATAGAACATGCGTTTCATCAATCCGCTTGAATGCACAACTCGGTCTTCGAAATTTAAAAATTTCGACCGGTCCTTAAAATCCAACGGAGGTTGTCGCGATTGTTTCCATACGAGCGATATTTTATCAAACTCGTAAGAGGGGGAGATTAGAGTAACGTTACCGGGAATTATTGCACTTTGAACCGGAGCCGCGGGTGCTTGAATAGTGGGAACATCACCTTCGGGATTATCGACCTTGAACGGTTTTATTGGCTTGAGGATGTCTCTCATTAGCTTCTTTTCGGTTTATTTGACCGGGGACCCAAAATCTGTGTCGGCTCTTCCGGGTCGGTATGGTGTGATTTTGTTTCGAAAGGAGCGACTTTATCTTCACCCTTGTCCGGCAAGATTTCCTCTTTTCCCGGTGGGTTTTCCGGAATGGGCGGTTGATTGATTAGGGGTGAAATCGAGCCCATAATACGACTATTGTGGTGGCTCTTCTTGTTGGGGCTTTCATCGAAGCTATTAATTGATCTCATGGCAATCTTTTGGTCGCCCCAACGAAATAGTACGATGTCGGCTTGGCTTTTGTAGGTTGCATTATTATCGACTTGCCACTGTTGACCCAATAGGATGTGGCAAGCGTCCATGTCAAGGACATCACATAGGACCTCTTCTCGATAGTGTTTCCTGATCGATATGGGCACCCGGCAAGTTTGCGTGACCCTAACTTGAAAGCCATTCTTGACCCACCCAAGAGAATACAGGGCTTCATGTGGTTGAGTATGTAGGTTAAAGTGTAATACCCCGGGTAAGTTCGTTAGTTAAAATCCCTTTTCCGTTAAGTTTAGTTAACTTTAAAGTTGGATTTTAGGGTAAGTTTAGGTAAATTTATAAATTTAGGGGTGTTTGAGTTATTATTGAGAAGTTCAAGGTTTAAAATGAAAATAGGTTTGATATTACCCCTTTAGGAGTTCAGATATTTCATAACTCCATAATTATTAGATATTTCAGATTGGTGTGTGTGTGTGTGTTGAGAGAAAGCAAGAAGAAGAAAGAAAGGTTGTGGCTAAGAGACCCAATTTGGTGTACTTGGAAGTGAATCTGAGGTATGTTCCTTTGTATTTTGTGTTTGTAATTGCTTTTAGAAGGTTTCTATCGGATTAGATTGGTCAATTACACTTCTGGTAATAATCCAGTCGAATTCTGGGTGAAAATGGGATGAACTGACAGTAGTTTCCGGATAGATTGAATGTGTCCGGGTAGCTTTTTGGGTGGTGTCCGGGTAGTTTGTTGATAGTGTCCGGACGATTTGTTTGAAGGTTTCCGGATGGATTTAGATACCGGATGACGTCCGGATTCCTTTGGTGTCCGGATGATGTCCGGATTCTTTATGTTGTCCGGGAAGTTGGATTGTCCGGATAAGTCTTGTTGTCCGGAAAGTTCATGTTGTCCGAAAAGTTCATGTTGTCCGGGTAGTTCTTGGTATCCGGAAACTATGAGCTGTTTGGTCATTTTTGAGATTTCAGATACTTTTTAACTAAGGTTTTTGAATGAGGACTGATTAAGGTTTTCTAAAAATTTCCTGGGGGCGCTGCCCCCACACCCCGCAAGGGCGTTGCCCCTTGACCCCATCCGCTAACCGGGTAGCGGAACCCCCGTGTTAAGTCGCCGTAGGGGAACAATTGAGGATAAGAGTTTGATAGGTTATTTGGGATTCTCAGCCTGTTAGTAAGTCTTATGAATTCTTTTGGTAAAGAGATATTTGTATGTAAATGGTTTCAGATTCTGAGAATTTTGGGTAAAGGATCGGATAGCTCGGAGAAAGGCTTGGAAGTTGGAAGCGTATTTCTAAGTATTCAAGGTGAGTTTTACTTTTAAAACGTTTTCAACTGGGATACATATATATGTGATATATATATGAGATGGATATGTATGGATTGGATATGTGATATATGGTGTGATTACGTGTTTATGATTGAAATGTAATGAAAGGTTTATAAATGACAATATGATATATTGGTACATATATATTGTATTTATCTGTGCATTACACTACACGAATATACGTTAGCCGAAACTATAGTCGGCGGAGGTGTTTGTTGTAGTTGTTGTACAGCGGTGCTGTAGTTGTTGTACAGCGGTGTTGTTGGCTCGCAACCAACTAATATGGCCATGAGAATGAGAATGAGAAAGAGGATGAGGAGTTGAGCACAGTGCACGAGTCTTGCTTGGTATTTATATACGTGTGGTATATTTGTGATTTACGAAAGAATTGCAAAAAGGTTATTTATATAAACTATTTTATATAAATGGGTTTATAACGATTTTAAACTGACAGGGATTATCTCACTAGACCGTTTGGTCTAACCCTCATTTTTTTTTCAAAAATATGTATTCCAGGTCAAAGATCCTTTGTTAGCAAAGGCAAGAATAAAGCATAGGAGGCGATTGCTAGCTGACGAAGATTAGGATATGTTTGTGTTATTTTGTATTGTATAGTTTTGAGACTTTGGGACCGTACGTGACTTATTATGTATTTTCTTTTATGAATGTAACGAGGTTATGCAATATATGTTAGAAGCATGTTTGGGAAACCGGGTCGTTACATAAAGTAATCGATTAGCTTTTGGGATACGAGGTTCACACAACTTCCATCGTCGATAACTAAGTTACATACCTTTTTGTGTACCGAACAATGCGATCGGAAAAGATCTTCGTGTTGGCTTTCTTCCTTTGACAAAAGGAGTATTCGTTGAAGTACGACGTGGATCTTTTCTTGGGAATCTTCCTCCTCCTCCTCGGATTCGGAACTCGATGGATCGACCCGGTTAAGGTTGCCATTAAATGGCGCCATAGTCAGTCCTTCAAACCTGTCTCTTCTCCGACGGTTGTCGTTGACGATGTTGGGTTGAAGCCTAGTAACAATTGCTGTCAGGTTCGTGAGTGTTGTGGATAAGGCCACATCCGACTCAACCAAATTTGCTTTGGCAGCGAGTTGTTGATCTGCCATGATGGTGAAAAGACAGGCGGATCCTGCTCTGATACCACTTGACGCAGCGGGGGTTTGCGGAAGGATTGACAAGCGTCTAAACCCTTTGATAAACGTGATTACGAATTGTAAAACACGAAGAACTAGAGAATCCACTCTAAAATAAACAAACTTTATTGAATAATTGAATAACAATGAACCCTAATACCCTATTTATAATACTAAACTAAGAAAACGATAAGTACTAATTAAAAGATAATTAAGAAATAACCTTATTCTAACTAATTAGGAAATCCTATGGAAACTTAAAGAAAATAAATCAAAGAAGTAGGATGAGACACGTGAGGTTTTAAAACAATGAAAGTCTTGGTGGTTGGGAAGGAAAACACGTGGTCATGGCTGGCTGGAGGTGGCGCTAGTTTGGTGCTAGCCAACTAGCGTGAGAATGAGCGCCAACAACAAAGCAGTAGCTGGCGCTAGTTTGGTGCTACCCAGCCGACGTTGTCTTGCGTTTCCGCTTTCCTCTTCGTTGCTCGATCTGACTCTCGATCTTTTGTCGCTACTTCCTCTATATCTGGTGCTTTATGTTTGCTCTTTTTCCGACGCCAAATTTCGAGTCTCTTTTGTGCTCGTTTACCTTTTCGAGTTCGTTTACTATTATTTATAAAACCCTTATTTACCTCTCGAATTCTTCGAATTCTCCCTGTATCATGAAGACTATTTTGCCGAAGAAGAAGGGGGTGGTTAACAGTGAAGACTGTCGTCGGAGAAGAAGGGGTGATTGAGAATAGTATTCCGAGTACCGACAACCCAACAGGGGGATGGATTAGTATAAGGGAATGAAGAGAGAAGGGACGTTTGTGTGTGCGCAATTTTCATCCCATGTCCTCTTATCGTTTAAATGTCGTTGAGTTAAGGCTTTATTTAACAAAAGTTAACGAGAGGGACCAAAAGTATAATAAAATGATAACTATAATGACAAAAAATGTAACTAAACGGAATTTTTTGAATAACAAAAGGAAAGAGTACTTTTTACTGTATGCAATTACTGCAAAGTAATAATGGGTGGGCCAGAGTTTGACCCGTCAGAAACCTATAGTACACGCCGGCGGTCAAAATAACGGGTCAAATAAGCCAACCACAAACAGTCAATCCTCTCATCCATCATACACCATCAATGTCATCATACATTATACACGCATTCAACAAAGTGCAACCAACCCTTTCCCGTATAAATTCCCAACAATTCCTCCATTTTCTATCTTCAAATCGATTCCGCCAAATCATTATAACATTAACCTTCAATTTAAATGGGTGTGGTTAGTTTCATAAACCCTTAAGCTTCAATTCCTCTTTCCTCGATTTGATCTTCGGATTAATTTGATTTTTATTTTGAATTTTGTAGCAAAAGGATGATAAGAAGAAGGATGGTGGTGCGAAGAAGCTTGAAGATGCAGGCGGCGCAAAGAAGGCCGACGCCGGCATCCTCACGGTCGTATTAAAACTCGATTTGCATTGCGATGGCTGTGCCAAAAAAGTCAAAAAATCCATCCGCCACTTGGAAGGTACGAAACGCCTAGTAACAAATCTCGAAATTTTATCCATTTTAATCGCAATATTTAACGTCGTAGATCTGTTTGTGCGGTTACTGATGGTATATATATATCTCTGGTGGTTTTGAGTGTAGGTGTGGAGAGTGTCATTGCCGATATTGCCGGAAATAAACTGACGGTAACTGGGAAGGTGGACCCTACTAGCGTCAAGGAGCGAGTGGAGCACAAAACCAGCAAGAAAGTGGAGCTTATATCCCCTCAAACGAAAAAGGACGATAAACCGTCGGAGAAAAAATCCGACGACAAGAAGGCAGGTGATAAACCGTCGGAGAAAAAATCCGACGGCAAAAAGGCAGGTGAGAAAGCGTCGGAGAAAAAACCCGACGACAAGAAGGGAGATGCCAAAAAACCAAAGGAGGTACAGCGAATTGATTAGTTGATTAATGACGAATTTAAGAGTATAATTAATGCGGTTTAATTAACCAACAAACTTTATTTAATGGTAATTATAGATTCAAGCGAGCACGGTGGTGTTGAAGATTCCACTTCACTGTGAAGGATGCGTACACAAAATCAAACGAACTGTTTCAAAGATCAAGGGTGAGTTTTCATTGAATTAAAATTAAATATAAATCAGGGTTTATAAAATATTAAATTTGTATGCATATTATAACTAATATGAATAAATTCAAACTTAATGAATTCGATAATTAATAAATCACACTCGAAAGTAGGCTCTTAAAAAGTTGAAATACAACTTTATTAAATTTTGAATAAATGTTGGTTTTGTGAACAGGGGTAGAATTGGTAATAATACCGGATATGGGCAAGGATTTGGTCACGGTGAAAGGGACAATGAACGTGAAGGAATTGACGCCATACTTGAATAAAAAATTAAGAAGAAGTGTCGATATTGTCCCTCCCAAAAATGAAGAGAAGAAAGATGACAAGAAAGAGAAAGCAAGTGGGGGCGGCGGCGATGGTGAGAAGAAAGCGGTTGGTGGCGATGTTGGAAATAAGAGTATAGAGGTGGTCAACAAGTTCGAATCTTATGGACAAAATCCGTACACATACATGATGCCGACATATAATAATCAAAATTATTTCAATCAAGATTACGGGGTTCCAACTTCTGCCAACCATGGTTACATTAACGAGGGTTATGTTAACCATGGATATGCCATGCAGTATCCAAGAGGACCTCCGCCACCGCCACCGCCTCCCATGTACCTTCACGACTCTCGTGTTCCGGATACGGGGATGTTCAGTGATGAAAACCCTAATGCTTGTTCGGTTATGTAAACCAAAAATTTGAAACATGATAACAAGATCTTTAAGAGTAACTACTAATTAAGTTCATGACGAGTACAAAACACAAGTCTAGATCAACAGTGTCGTAGTCAATTTTATTTGATATATTGGCTTAATAGAAGCCTTCGACCGGCAACAAATACAAGTAAAGTGTTCTAACGAACGTTGTCAATTGTCTTATATTCATCTTACATTTATTATTCTATTTAGTTTTTATGAATTATTTGAAATTTAATCATGAGAAATATTCCATGTTGTTATGCTCATTTGGTTTGTTTTGCCACCTTATTATCATACTATAAATTATTAATTACTAACTTTTACTTATTTTGTTATTTTTGTCAGTTTTAATCATATAAATCTATTTAGGGTGTGTTTGGTACGCGAACTGGACTGGACAGAACAGAACACCTGTTCAGCATTTGGTAATTAAGACATAAACAAACTGGACAGGACAGAACAGACTGATTAAATGACCAACTTACCCCCTTGTTTTTTTACCAAATAAACAATCTAAATTGAAATTAACCACAACCTTCCACAAAAAACTGAACAAGTTGCAGTTTTGAACAAAAGACTGGACCAATTTGGAATTTTTAACCAAATAAACAATCTGCTTCTTGAACCCGTTTGCAATTCTAAACCCTACAATGATTGATCCTGGTGCATTCAGTGGAATCGATATGTGGAATGGAGATAGAACATAAATCGATTTGTGCATTCAGCGAAAGAAATCATAGATAACAGAAATGGATCGATCTAGGGTTTAGAGGGAGAACACCGTGGGTCTGTGGAATCGATTTGTGGAGGAGAAATCGATTTATGTAGGAGAAATCTGAGGCGTGAATCGATCAGATAGCAATGGAGGCGAGAGAAACAATCTGTGGAATCGATTTGTAGAATTGATTTGTAGAATCGATCTATGGAACTGATTTGTGGAAACGATCTGTGGAAATAATTTGTTTTGGAGGCGTGATTCAATTTGTGGAATGGATGAGATGATTTGCTGGATTGGAGGCGTGGGCATATTTGTCCAAAAAGTCTGTTCAAGTTAGTTCCAGGGGGTAAGAGAGGAACACGCGTGTTCCACCCGTGTTCCATTTAGTTCATGTTCTCTCCCCTTAATTACACACCAAACATGGGACAAGACAGCCATGTTCTGTTCTGTTCCACACTGTTCTGCTACCAAACGCACCCTTAAAGTGAACAATAGTTCAGATTATTAGTTCATATTGTTATGCAATCATAAGGGTATTCTTGGTATGTGAAAATCACTAAAATTGTATTTCTTTTGTAAAAAAAATCAATAAATAACCGTTTTGAAAGAAATATCAAGAAATAATCGAGAATCCTTCACATCAACTTAACAAAACTGTGAGTAATCCTTTCCGGATATTTCAATCAGATCACTAGCGAAATTTCAACCAAAAAGCAGAGTTTTGGAGCCGTTAACATATTATTATAATATTCTCTAATTCATCATCCGAATACACTTTTAAAAAATCATCTAAAGTTGAATTTTTTTTCAAGTTTACTCTATTATAGAAACATTATAGAGTAGAAAACAAAACATTCTTTATTCTACTTTTAATTATCTGTCGGAGATACTCTTATATACCCAATGGTTGTGCCTCCTTAGTCTGGCTATCGACACCTTCTCCGTGGAGCTTTACTGTTTGCATAATTATTTTTGGAATTATTGGCCATATCTTGACACTGTTTAAAAGAAAGGTTATTTCTCGATTGTTTTTTATGCTATGAAGGCTAAGTTGGTGATTTTCCTATATAAAATCCTGCTTGTTTCACGTTTAACACAATATTAAACATTTAGGCCGGGACTAGACAAACAAATGATCGTGTGAGAAGTTGAAGTTAACATGAAAAAGGTGAGAAATGTATCTGAACCGTTGATCACTTTTAATTAATTGCCCTCCAATTTGAGACTTAGAAGTGAATTGATATGATGCATTTCGCTGTATCTCATCCTAATGTGGATCCCTTTTTCTTCCAACTGTTATAGCCTTTTCTCATGCTTCTAATGTTAACCTCAACTTTTCACCAAAACCCAACCTCGAACGAGACAACGCCTAAACGACACAAACACATATCCTTTGGTCTAACCAAAATAGATTTAAAAAAAAAATATCCTTATAAACTTGAGGGGGTGTTTGGTATTGTTTATTTAAATTACTTATTGACTTACTTTGTTTTGCCACCGTTGATAAACAATTTTTAGTGTTTGGATCGGAGAAAAATAATTGTTTATAGCTTTTTGTCACCGCTGATAAACAATTTTTAATAAGTCATTTCATTCTATCTTATCAACTTACTAGTGTTATGTGTCGCGCGTTGCGCGACGACGATAAATTCTTTAGAAATATTAAAGTTAAATGGGTCGATTATCTCATATTATATATTAAACTAATAAGAATATATATTGCACTTGATATGAAATTACCTCGGTATCCTTAGTTGTTCTTTTAATATATCATTAAATGATAATTTACGTATATACCAATCTTTTTTTATATCAAACTTTGTAATGCGTTAAATTGATAAAAGAAATGTGAGACTATTGATTATAATGATCAAAATATTTATGTCATAAATATATCAATTTAATCCCTTACATATATTTTTATAAAATATTTATACTCACCAAACAGACACGGTATTATTACCTAATTTTGTATATATAATTGTGGATATTTTTATAATTCTATTACGTTTGTTGTAGAATACTCGTTTGCAACTTTTACAAAATACATTGCGTAACTGCAGTCACCAAAGAATTTTTTCATAATTTGTTTTCTTCCTAAAGAATCATGAAAAAAGGTTTTAATCCTTTTATGTATGATCAAGATATATTGTATGCTAAAGAAAATGACTAAAACTCATGTAATTGATCATTTAGTACATTTATTGGTTTTTAAATAATAATAATAAGGAGTGTTATGCAAATAATAATAACCCATAATGATCATTTAATAATATTAGAAAATATATAGTGAGTTTTAATATACAGACAAAATTGTTATGAAATTGTTATGGTGCCCTATTTTTCTAACAACCAAGCTTCTCAACTTCCCCATTCAATAAAAAACAACTTCACTCCATCCAAAGAATAGACAAAACCAAAGTCGTGCAATTGAGTCATTATATCTGCAAGTATAAACATGATATACAAAAGTAACTAAGAACTACAACATCAAATATAATTTATTCTTTTGCAAAGGTCTTTGCTTCGACTTTGTAATTTGGATCCATTTAGATTCTTCACATGCACCTGAGAGATATAACTATGCATCAATGTATAAGGACAATATAATAATAGATAACGATATCTACGGTCCATTAGTACGATAACTCCATAATAAAAAGCAATTCCATGTTTTAAAAACTCAAATAATTAATTCAACATTTGATAAAGAAAAGTAGACATAAACTTGCACAAAGAGTAAAATCTATTGAAGAAATGTTTCATTTATACTTTAAATGAAACGAATAGATTATAACATTGTGATTTGTACTTGCATACTCCTTTATATACATATCAACAATATTAATCAATCACATTGAAAGAGTACATAACAAAAAGATTACATGAACTTGTTTCCCATTGAAAAAATCACACTTTCCTTGAAGAAGATAATGGTTACATACATGCTTGAGATGTTGATTGAAGGTATTCTTCTTCTTGATTATGAATTCTTTGAATCACATGCTTCACAATTCACTTCTTCCACTTCTATTTCTCAAGTACCTCTTGCCCTCCTCTTTATATATACCAGCTGAATTTCAAGAGTTTCAATCTTGAAAAGTAAGAATTAAAAAGGATTTAAAGGAAAGAGAAAATGAATAGTCATAGGTTAAACCCATGAATTAGCAATAAAAAAAAGATCAATGTAATAACGAAAAGTTTGAGAAAATTCATAGCCTCAATTCCTACTATATTGTACACCATTGGATGTGGTTTGCTTCTTAGTAATAATAGATATTCTTTAGGATGAACTCCTATACATCATAATTTATCACAAATTGATGATGTCAATAGAATTTTTTGAAGTAGAATGCAATTATCATTCATGTATAAATGGTTAATGTCAATAGAGCTTAAGTTTGAAAAAAATAAATTATCAGATCACATAATCACAAAATATTTAAATTCCATTTGAATTAATGTGATTTAAACATAAACATAATTGTGTTATGATAACAACAAATCTAACAATATGCAAAAAAATATATGTAATAACACATCACATTTTTTATATATACCTGATTAAAATCTTCCATGTCCTCTTTAACTTTCATCTTCTTCACCCCTCACCAAAATAATTTCTAGGATTTCATTTTATTTTTTGTTGAAATCATAGACATCATAAATTATCACAATATTGGCAAATGTCATTAGAATTTTTTTCTTGAAGTAGTCAAGATATAACGCAATTATCAATCACGTATAAAAGGTTAATGTCGATGGAGGTTAAACTTAAAAAAAAATATCAGATCATGTAATCACAAAATATCAAAATTTTATTTGAATCTATATGATTCAAATGTAAACACAATTGTCTTATGATAACAACAAATCCAACAATATGCGAGAGAAAAAAAATATAATAACAAATCACATCTTTTGGAGAATAGAATTTATACATACCTATTTAAAATCTTCAATCTCATCTTCAACTTTCATTTTCTTCATCTCTCACCAAAGGAATTTCTAGGTTTTTTTTTGCAACTTGTGAAAAACAAATTTCATTTAAAAATTAAGACAAAGTAAATAAAGAAGAAAATAAAGAGTTGGGGGTTAAATTTGAGCATGCAAAATTACAAAGAAATCCATGTTAATATGTGTTAGGCCATCAGTACCCCATGGACAGCATCTTTCAAAGATTCCACTCCACATCAGCGCCACATCAGCTTTTCTTCCATCCCTCACTCGATCCCTAACGATCCCTAAGGCCATCAGTACCCCATACCTTCAATCTTTCAAATATTCCCTGCCACGTCAGCGCCACATCACCCTTTCATCCATCCCTCACTCAATCTTTCAACACCCTTACCCCATACCTCCAATCTTTCATTCCACCTCATTTATTTTTATTCTTTTATTTATACATTTAATTATTTAACAAAATAAAAATATTAAATAAATAAAAATAAGATAAATAATAAAAATTAAAATTCATATCATTCATTAAAAATAAAAAATACAAGATACAAAACACTACCAACCATGAAATTCTTTAATTTGCTCTTTTCTCACTAAAGTAGCGGTCAAAGCGTTTCCCGTAAGATGATCATGCGGGGTCATGAAAAACTCGAAGTCTTTCTCAAATCGTTTTGAGCGTTCCATTTCGATTTCGAGCTCGAGTTTTTTCATTTTGTATGCTTTGGTATCATCAATCTTGTCGTTCAACGTCACCAAGAAATCTTGACTAACACCCTCGCTCGAATTCGGCCCGCTCGAACGACTCGTTGATGATTTTTTTGCTTTGTTTCTCCCGATGGGTCGTTGAAGTTGCTCGTCATCGTCATCGGAAGTTGTACGTTTTGAACCCCGCGATGAAGTTGTCGTCATCGTTGGAACGGCTCCCCATTTTGGACATTTTTTTAGGACGTCCCAAGCTTGTTCGTGAGTGAAAGAAACTCCATGTTGTGATAGATACCGTTCGTGTGCCGTTCGGGATATGTCGGCCTCACTCATGCCGCTTGATCTATTATTGAGCAAGTTATTGTAGATGCCGCCAAACCAATTAATTCTTTTATTTAGTTCGTTGAACTTGCTGTTGAGTTGATGGGTAGTTCTATAAGGTTC
Source organism: Saussurea involucrata (assembly GCA_033807775.1). Taxonomy (NCBI): domain Eukaryota; kingdom Viridiplantae; phylum Streptophyta; class Magnoliopsida; order Asterales; family Asteraceae; genus Saussurea; species Saussurea involucrata. Next base: position 7,231,228 of record CM066325.1, on the reverse strand, counting down.
ACGACCCAATCGAGTAAAGAACGAATGCCCGATTCGGGCCCAAAAACTCCCTACATTTATGTAAAATTAAGTATAAGAATAATAATAATAATAATAATAAGAATAATAATAATAAGAAGAATAATAAGAATAATAAGAATAATAAAAATTAAGTTACCGCCGGTTTGTGCGTTACCGACAACGGGGTCCTCCGAAACGTCAACCCACGCGGACACTAACGCGATTTCCTCGGCTTTACTCCAAAATTGTTTGGCGGCTTTCGTTGGTTTCGGATTTGATGGTTCCGGGTTAGATTGTTGTGTAGGGATAGATTGTGGTGTGTTCGGGGTAGAAGGTTGGGTTTCCGGAACGTAGTCATCGGCGAGATTGACGATGGGCGAAGAAGGATTGAAGTTGGTCGGAACAAAACCATGTTCAATCATACCGGCACGTGTAAGTTGGTAAGGAATTTGTTGCGGATGGCCTAATGAGTTGTAAAAATATTGTGGCGGATATTGTTGCGAAAATTGTGGCGGATATTGTTGCGAAAATTGTGGCGGATATTGTTGCGAAAATTGTGGCGGATATTGTTGCGAAAATTGTGGACGATAACCTTGATCTTCTTGCGATTGGGATGTAGGTGTTCTGCTTGGATTCATGATGAGAGATGTGTGAAAATTAAAAGGTTGAGATAGTTTTAGAGGTTGAGAGAATATGAGATGTGTGAGAAATAAGAGGTTGAGAGAGTTTTAGAGGTTGAGAGAATATGAGATGTGTGAGAAATAAGAGGTGTGAGAAATAAGAGGTTGAAGGTTAAATATATAGTGGGAATAAATTGAATTTTTTTTTTTTACATATAGCCGTTTACAAACGGATAGATTTTTTAAAAATAATTAAAAAATTGTTTTTTTTTAAACTCTTCGGGGTCAAGCGGGGATGTAACCCCGAGACCCATACCGCATGATCAATACCGAAGGGGCCGTAGCCCATACCGAGCCACACCGCCCCATACCGCATTGCCACCTCGGCTTCCCCGAGCCTCATACCGCATGGGGTACGGGTGGCCTAAACACCCGTACCCCATTCCCTCAAACCCTTTTGCCACCTCATTTATTTTAATTCTTTTATTTATACATTTAATTATTTAACAAAATAAAAATATTTATATATTTTTTAATAAATAAAAATAAGATAAATAATAAAAATAAAAATTCATACCATTCATTAAAAATAAAAATTACAAAATACAAAACACTACCAATTATGAAATTTTTTAATTTGCTCTTTTCTCGCTAAAGTAACCCTCAAAGCTTTTCCCGTAAGGTGATCATGCGGGGTCATGAAAAACTCGAAGTCTTTCTCAAATCGGTTTGAGCGTTCGATTTCGAGTTCTTGATCCAACCTATGTCGTTCGAGTTTTGAGCGTTCGATTTCGAGATCGAGTTTTTTCATTTTGTATTCCATTGTATCATCAATCTTGTCGTTGAACGTCGTCAACAACTGAGTAACACTTTCGTTCGTATTCGCCCCGGACGTATTACTCGTTGATGATTTTTTTGCCTTGTTTCTCCCGATGGGTCGTTGAATTTGCTCGTCATCGTCATCATCGGAAGGTTGGGTACGTTTTGAACCCCGCGATGAAGTTGTCGTCATCGTTGGAACGGCTCCCCATTTTGGACATTTTTTTAGGACGTCCCAAGCTTGTTCGTGAGTGAAAGCAACTTTATGGCGTGCTAGATACCGTTCGTGTGCCGTTCGGGATATATCGGCCTCACTCATCCCGCTTGATCTATTATTGAGCAAGTTGTTGTAGATGCCGCCAAACGAATTAACTCTTTTATTGAGGTCGTTGAACTTGCTATTGAGTTGATGGGTTGATCTATAACCTGGTTGACGACCCATGCGAGTAAAGAACACATGCCCGATTCGGCCCCAAAAACTTCCTACATTTATGTAAAATTAAGTATAATAATAATAATAATAATAATAATAATAATAATAACAATAAAAATAATTACCACCGCTTTGTGCGTTACCGACCACGGGGTCCTCCGAAACGTCAACCCACGCCGACACTAACGCGAGTTCCTCGGCTTTACTCCACGTTTGTTTGGCGGCTTTCTTTGGTCTCGGATTTGATGGTTCCGGGTTAGATTGTTGTGCCGGGATAGATTGTGGTGTGTTCGGGGTAGAAGGTTGGGTTTCCGGAACAATGTCGTCGTCGAGATTGAAGTTGGCCGGAGTAAAACCTTGTTCAATCAACCCGGGACGTGTAAATTGGTAAGGAATTTGTTGGTGAAATTGTTGCGGATATTGTGGCGGATTTTGTTGCGACCATTGTGGCGGATTTTGTTGCGACCATTGTGGCGGAATTTGTTGCGAAAATTGCGGATGATAACCTTGTTGTGTAAACGCTTGGAAACCAAGCTCTTGATCTTCTTGCGATTGTGGTGTATTCGGTCGGTTACGACGAGATGTATGTGTTCTGTTTGAATTCATGATGAGAGAGGTGTGAAAAATAAGAGGTTGAGAGAATTTGAGAGAATTTGAGAGGTGTGAGAAATAAGAGGTTGAGAGAATTTGAAAAATAAGAGGTTGAGAGGTGTGAGAAATAAGAGGTTGAGAGGTGTGAGAAATAAGAGGTTGAGGGTTAAATATATAGTGAGATTAAATTGAGAAAAATAATTTTTTTTACAAATAGCCGTTCAACGGTTACATTTTTAAAAATTTAATTAAATTTTTTTTTTAAAAACCTTCGGGATGATCCGGGATCCCATCCCCGGAATCATCCCCGCCCCGCCATCCCAGCATGACCCGTACCCCATTCCCGCCCATCCCGAGCCCCATCCCGTACGCGGTACCGAAGGCCTTAGTCCCAGATGGCTAAAGCAAGTATTGTAGAAGGGGGGGTTGAATACAATACACAAATTTTTTCACAATTTTAATTCTATTATTGAAAATCTTTCAACAAGAATTACACATAGAAAACTTAAGACTGTTGCGGAAAAGAACAGATAAACTATTCTAACAATCTTGCACAAAGAATACTAAACAAAACAGCAGAGAACACTAGGAGCAAAGCTATAAGGTTATCAAGCAATATGAAAATCTTGCACTGAGAGAAATCCAAAAAGCGTAATTTGCATGGAGTCTTCATCTTCCTTTTATAGTGAGGATAAGGTACTGAGCATTAAATGCATGGTACTATTATCCTCAAGTCACTTGCAACGTACCAATGGTCTTTGGAAAAGTACCAGTGGACTTCTAAAAAGCTGATAAGTCACTATCACCTTTTTCTTGAAACCAGGAATAGAAGCCATGCTGAAAGGACATCTTCTAAAAAGATAATAAGACAAAATGTTACTTTTGCCTTGTATCAGATTTTGTCCCGAAATAAATAATCTTCTTTATGAGTATTCAAGACAATATCACCGAAGGAGTTCCACCGATAATATTGTCAAGAATATATAACCATCTGCAAAGAAGTACCATTTCCACAAAGTTCCTACCGAGTTTAAGAAGCATATCGGTGGAAGATGTTCACCGAATCTGAAGGTATTTTCGGTGGATGCAGTTCACCGAAAAATGAGAGCTTCTTCGGTGGAGATGAAGGCCACCGAAATTGTGAAGACAATTCGGTGGAGATGATGGCCACCGAAATTGTGAAGACAATTCGGTGGTGATGATGGCCACCGAAATTGTGAAGACAATTCGGTGGTGATGACTTGTTTGTTTGTTGAGAAGAGTCTTCTATTTTCCACAAGTAGAGAGTCTTCAAGCTTGGTTTCGGTTGATCTTCGACTTCACCGAACATTTGCTATTTTGTACAAGTCATTCAAAGAACCAAACTAAAATATTCTAAGTAGGGTTTTTAGGGAAAACATCGGTGAGTCAATTTCAAATCCTTGGTGACCCAACAATCTCCCCCTATTTGAATTTGAGCTCCTTTTTTAGAATATTTAAGAGTATTGAAAAGTAAAATGCATTTTGACCCTTTTTACTCTTTTTGGGTTCTTTTCACATAGACCATTCTTTTTGTTCTTTTTGATCCTTTTCTTTTTGTATGAGTATGTATGCTATGTACAGTATTTACAAGTAAATGAAAGTAAGGATATGTACCGAAATAAAATTCAAATAGAGAGATACTTGTATTAAGATAAGTTTTCTCGTACATTTTTACAAAATGAGAAACAAACACTTTACAAGTATCAAAGGAAAAGAGAGGACCTATTTCTCGGTGGTTTGCCTCCGTTTGTTTTCGTCCGTCACATTTTTGAAGAAGGGTTGAGCTTCGGGAATGTAAGGAAATAGGTTGTAGATACCTTGAAGGAACAGAGTATCGGCAATGGAGATCTGAGCAAATCTGAAGAAGGATCTTCGACCGAAACCATCATTGAAGTAAAGCCCAGGAATCGGTGCAAGGCTCAGAGTTGTAATGGGATGTGGTATCGAGGTAGGAAGGGACAAATTCAGGTTGCTGACATTTGGAATCTTTCCTTCAGATGCCATCTCTTTGAATACTTTGTCTATGGGATTCTTGACTGTGGGAACCCGAATGTCTTCTTTCATTGATTGAAGTTTGGCCCTTTCATCGGTGGAAAGGATGATGTTGTGTTTTCTTTTGATCTCCTTCATCCTATCCATCAAACCTTCAATGCATTTGATGAATGTGTCCTTCTTCGGGTTTGAACTTTTGACAAGATGTTGAGTGATTTCGAACCATTCAGTGAGGCCGAAATTCTTGAGGTGGACATCTGTCAAGCTTTTCAACGAACCATCATCTCTGTTAATGATTAGCCTGATATCCTTTGGGTTGACTCTGGAAGTAGCAATTTTGGCACTTGTGATTGTGGTTGTGCTCATTCGGTGGTGCGTGGTTCTTTTGTACCAGGCAATTTCTTCGTTCTTTTCTTCTTCAAATGCACTTAGTACCGATTTTTGAGTTTGGATGGCATCAGTGGACTTCACTTTGGCGGCTTCTTCTTCGGCAACTTTCATGGATAGAGCTTTAGATTTATCCAAAGCTATTTGGGCAAGTTTAGCTTCCTCAATTTCTTGAGGAGAAAGGCCGAGATCGGTGGAAGATGTTTGAGGAGGAGGCTTGAGTTTTAGAGTTTCAGCACCTTCAGGTCTTGCCCCATACTTAGCCAATTCTTTCTTCTTCTTTTCTTCCTTTGCCAAGTCTTCGGCCGAAATTACCTTCTTTCCTTTATCTTTGGGAGCTTTGCTTGATTGATCCCCCTCAGATGATGCATTCACTTCCACGACTTTAGGGAATATGTTTTTCGGTGAAGAAATGGATTCGGTGGTGCCTGTATGAATTGGTGAGTTTTGAGGTGATTTCGGTGGTGGCGAAGCTTTCGGTGGAGAAGGGGTTTTCGGTGGAGGCTTGTTGCTGGTAGATTTCTTGAGAGTGGGAAGTTTTCTTGGTGTAGTAGTGGTTTTCTCCCCCTCAGCAACAGCCGGAAGCTTAAAACCCATCTCATAAAATACTTTATCGAATTTGGAGTGAAGAGAGGCCAAGCTCGTAGACATGGAATCGGGAACCAGAGAGAAATCACCCAAGCTCATTTCCCATTCAGACTTTTCGGTGGTGGAGGCATTTGTGAGGGATGCCACCTTTGAAGACAAAGTATCAAGGGAGTCATTTATTGGTTTAAGGGCATCGGTGATGGCGTTGAAAAGTATTTGAGGCAACTTAGTCTCAAGAGTTGAAATTCTAGAGTTGGCCTGGGAGATCAAAGAAATGGTAGATTGTAGAAAAGTAGAGTGTTGGCCATGGTGTGTGGAAACATAACCACCGATTTCTGGGAAAGAACATCGGTAGCGCAGGGGATCAGTTTCTGTAGGCCGATGTGGGAGGAAAACTGCTAACTCGTCGGGATAGAGAATTCTCGGTGGAGGAGAATCCTTCCGAATTGGTGTTGGTGATCTTTGCGGGGTAAGCGATCGGTGTGGAGTAGGAGATCGCCGAGGAGAATCCTGATGTTCCGGTGAGGGAGTCTCGGTGGGATTTTCTTCGGTGGACGGGATGATTCGGGGAGAACCAGTGTCCTCCAAAAGAAAATCAAAGAAGTCTCTCGGGGGGGGATGTAAAGGGGGGGAACCCTGATTGGGTTGTGCATCATCATCGATCATAAACTGACCGGGTGAAAGGCCGTGTAGTGTCAAATCTACTCCTTCGAGGGAAGAGGGCTCGAAGTCATCTCTTTTACCCGAAGAAGTGGGTGAAGAGGCAAATGTAGGGACTTCCTTTTCTACAACTGTGGTCTTTTGAGAGACCACAGAGGAGTCGGTTGTGGGTTTAACAAATTCCCTAGAATGGGATGGTTCAGCCAAAGGTACCCGAGATCTTTTTAGAGAAGATTTCGGGGGGGGGGGGATGATGAGTGCCTCCGCTTAGAAGGTTTTTGAACCGGGGAAGCCGTCGAGGGTTCTCTCGTTGGCGTGGTTCTAGAAGCGGGTGCGGAGGTGTCGATGGCCTTTTGTTGTTTCTTTTTAGCGCCACCGGACTTTACTCGAGGACGTGGAGAAGGGCCCACGACATTTGGAGTGACCTCGGAAATTTCCAGGTGACGAAACCCGAGAATTTCTGCATCACCCCAATGTAGTTCGGGAGAGAGAGCAAAAGAAATCATACCTGGTCGTAAAGGGCGATCGGTTGCGAGCGGTTTAACATTTAGAGTTTTGGTGCCAACGAGCGGAGACGACCAGTCATATGTGAATCGTGGTGTAGATGAATTGCGATCGGTATCCAAAGCTTTAGCAAGTTTATGTTGAATGATCATCGAGATGAAACGAGGATATGCAACATAGCATTTCTTTGAGTGTGTAATTACCTCAACAAGTTCAGTGAAGAAGTATTGAGCGAAGTCAACTTTCCTTTGAAAGATGAGGGCATGAGCGAGCTTCGTGATATATGACGACGATTGATCGTGCCCACTAGTCTTGCGAGAGAGACAATGGATAATATGGGCAAAGAAAAAATTCCATATGCCGCCCATTTTGCTTCGAATGAGAGTGTCGGGGCCCTTTTTAGATGAATCATAAATAACATACCCAAGAGTTTGAACAACGTCTTCAAATATGTTATCAACATGTAAATCATCATATTGAGGAAAGGCTTGGATTTTGAGAGCTAGGCGAACATCATCGACCCCAAAGGTAAGGTCGTGATCACCTTCTTCATTGGTAAGAATGGAGGCGTGAATGGCTTCATTTGAGGGATCGTACACACAGGTTAACCAAAAATGTTCAATGAGCATGTTGCTCATTTTAGGGTTGCAGGTGAAAGCATGGAGGAGAGGAGATCGGGTGAGAAACTTGGTTACCGTAGAGAACTCTGGATGAGATGAGTCGGAATCGAAGTGGGCAACGTGATTGCATGCATTGAACTTGAGGTCTTCGAATCGAGTGGGAACTGCAGATCTGGAGGATGCCATTGAAATGGGTATCGAAGGGTTTTTTTTTTGTTTGGATAGAGGTAAGAGAGAAGAAGGGTTGCAGGTTTCGTGTGAAAGAAATGAGAGGGAAATGTTTAGGGGTTATGAGTATATATAGAGGTGAGAGAAGGTAGATTTAAAAAGGAAAAAGGTAATGATGATTGTTTTTGGGGAGTTGGTGACGAAAAAGGCTAGAAGGGGAAAGGCAAGGTTCTAAATGGCGTGAGGCGTGGCATGGCGGCGAGGTCAAGCCTCAAGCCTTACGAGTTACGGCGAGGTCATGGCGTTTTCCAAGGCGTGGCTTAAGGCGGCAAATATGTATATAATATATATGTATATATGTGTGTGCACTGTCTTGAACAATAAATATTAAGTTATCAATAATTTAAATTCATATATAACGATAAACAAAATAAATTCTAAATTCTAATCGATACTACCGAGCCTATTCGAATCGAATTTCGAAATACATAGATTCAAAAAATCGAAAGTATACAAGTTTATAACGCCATAACGCGCCATGGCGTGCCATGTCGGCATAACGTGCCATGGCGGGCCAAGGCGTGCCATGGCGCGCCATAACGAGTTACACGCCTTATCTCGACGCCAAGGGGTATAACGTGGCGGCAAGGCTGCGCCTCGGCGCCATGGCGCGTTTTTTAGAACATTGGGGAAAGGTCTCACATCACTGACAGCTTTTAGGGATTTGTGGACTCAAGAAGGCATGGGGAATCGAATTGGATAAGAGAGAAAAAAAATTGGTGATAATTCGGTGGACACAGTACCGAAGTCTCACCGATGATGGAGAGTCGGTGTGAGATTTGAATTTCGGTGGAAGGGCTAGACGAAAGGATACCACCGAAATTTCCTTTGGTGGAAGAATGGAGAAGACATTCGGTGTTGGAAGTTTCCACCGAATTTAGATTTCGGTAGAAGAGAAGAGAGTACCTTCGGTGTTGACTTGATTCCACCGAATCATGTGACGAGAGGTTTCGGTGGAAGGGTGTGTCGGTGGAATCACTCTGGAATGTTTCCACCGAATTGATGTTTCGGTGGTAAGGGAAGAAAGTGTGATAAAATCGGTAGAGATGAAATCGATGTAGAAGCACAAAGAAGTTTGTCCACCGATGTGAGATCGGTGGAGATTGATAAGAAGAGAAGTGTAACAACCCAAACCCCAATTACACAACAATTCACATAATGTAACATAACATTCATATAATAAAAGAGACGTCATATTACAAGTTCGGTCCTGCAGTCTTTTACAAATAAAAGAAACCATTCTACTACAAACTTTGTACTATTTACATACATAACATTTAATATCACGATACAACTGTTAAACAAGCCAAAATCTTCATCTTATAATCCTTCACAAAAGCCATCCCTTGGTTACTCTAATTACTTGCTCTTACATGATCCACCACCTGGAATACATATTTTAAAACAAAAATGAGGGTTAGACCTTGTGGTCTAAGTGAGAAAAATCCCTGTTAGTTTACAAACCATTTATATAAACTTCATTCATATAAATCACACGACACAATCATATATATATATATCTAATCAAGTTCGCATATCATGTACCTTCCTTTCTCATTCCTCCTGGCCATATCAGTTGGTAGCAAGCCAACTAATAATATACAACGTTGTACAACATTTACAGCCAAACAACGCTATACGGATTCTATAGCCAAGCACACCGGTCCTAAGCCCGACCAACGTATTATAACACATTATAATACTCATGTAAATATAATACCTCACTATATTATAATTCACATATAAACACATAGTCATCAACTATCCCAATCCACGCATATACGTATTCCAGTTAAAAACGTTTTTAAAGTAAAACTCACCTGTCTTGATTATTACACACGCTCGCAAGCTCCTTTCAATATGATCGTATCCCTTAACACGACTCCACAGAATCTGAAACAAATTAAGACACATACACCGCTTTACTAGCCAAACATATAAAGCCTACCAGTTCCTGTCCTCAACTGTCCAATACACTTAACCCACTACCGGGACTACAGGGTACCGGGACTTCTCAGTACTGGGACACCATAGTACCGGTACTTGACTCTACCGGGACTCGACAATACCGGTACTCTATTTTACCGGGAGTTCACCACACCGGGACTTACACTACCGGAAGTCCAACACACCGGGACTTACACTACCGAAAGTCCAACACACCGGGAGTCGACAGCACCGGGAGTCTACCGGGACTTCCCCGGGACTCTCAAGAACACAGTCGGTTCCATTTCTCAGAAATCGATTGAAATCTATACCAAACACTGAAATCATAACTTCTAAACCGATAGATATCTTCTATTACTGATTATCAACACAAAATATAAAGGGACTAACCTCAAAATCGTTTCTAACCCAATCGCTTGATGCTCAAACCGTAACTTTCTTCTTTTGCTTCCTTCGCCTACAAAACTCCCGCACACATACACACTTTCTAATTTCAGTATATGAAACCATCTGATGACTTAAGGGTTAATATCAAACCATATCTTACCAAATAGACCTTGAACTTCTCAAATTTAACCCAAACACCCTTAAACTTATAATTTTCCCAAACATACCCTAAACATCTAACTTTAAAGTTAAATTATCTAACGGACTTACCCGGGGTATTACATCATCTCCCCCTTAAAAGAATTCCGTCCCGGAATTCAGTTAAGTGAAAAGATGAGGGTATGTTGCTCTCATTTCTGATTCGGATTCCCACGTAGCATCCTGACCTCTATGATGTCTCTACTGTACTTTCACTTGCCTGATTTCTTTATTCCACAGCACTTTGACTTTATGATCAACTATGGCCTCCGGTTCTTCCACATAATTCAATTTTTCGTCGACTCGGATATCTGGTAGAGAGACTGCCTGTTCTGGAGTAACCAAACACTTTCGGAAGTTCGATACATGAAACGCATTATGGACCCTGCTCAATTCTGGTGGAAGATCTAATCGGTAAGCTACTTCACCGATCCTTTCAGTTATAGCAAACGGTCCGATATACCTTGGGCTAAGTTTGCCTTGTCGTCCAAATCTGATGACTCCTTTCCACGGCGAAACCTTTAACATTACAAAATCCCCGACTTGGAATTCCAATGGCTTTCGGCGTCGGTCAGCGTAGCTTTTCTGTCTGTCTTGAGCCACTTTCAATCGTTCACGAATCTGAGTAACCTTATCGGCGGTTATCTGAACTATTTCCGGCCCCGCTAACTGTTTCTCTCCCACTTCGTTCCAACATAGAGGCGTTCGGCATTTCCTACCATACAGTACTTCGAACGGTGCCGCTTGTATGCTGGAATGATAACTGTTGTTGTAAGCGAATTCGATCAACGGTAAGTGCTTATCCCATGATCCCCCAAAATCAACAATGCAAGCCCGAAGCATATCTTCTAAAGTCTGAATCGTTCGTTCACTCTGCCCATCTGTTTGAGGGTGATACGCCGTACTCAACTTTATCTGTGTGCCCATTTCCTTTTGAAAACTTCTCCAAAATCTTGAAGTAAAACGACTATCACGATCAGAAATGATAGAGATTGGAACTCCATGTCGAATTACTATTTCGTCAATGTATAACTTAGCCAATCGCTCCATCGAATCGGTTTCCTTTATCGGTAGAAAGTGTGCAGACTTTGTCAATCTGTCGACGATCACCCAAATAGAATCAAATCCCTTAGGAGTCCTAGGTAGTTTGGTGATGAAATCTGTGGTAATCTGCTCCCACTTCCACATAGGTATTTCTAGCCGCTGTAGTTGACCAAACGGCTTTTGGTGTTCGATCTTTACCTTTTTACAAGTATCGCATCTGTCCACATACTGTGCAATCCCTCTTTTTATCCCCGGCCACCAATAGAATTGCTTTAAGTCTTTATACATCTTGTTTGTACCTGGGTGAATAGAGAAACGGGATTGATGAGCTTCTTGTAGAACACGATCACGTAACCCACCCAAACGAGGTACCCACACTCTGTTTCCCAGACACAACAACCCACGATCATCTGTTATTAGCAATGCTGACATCCCTGCTAACCGTTCTGATTTCAGATGTTCATCCTGATAAGCCTCCACTTGACATTTCTGCAATTCGTCAAATATGTTGGGTAAGAGTTCAGTTCGTAGCGAAATAACTTTTATTGTTCCACTCCTTTCTTGTCGACTTAGCGCATCTGCCACCACATTCGCCTTTCCCGGATGATAAAGAATTTCACAGTCGTAATCATTCAGCAATTCTAGTCATCTTCTTTGTCTCATATTCAGTTCCTTTTGATCAAAGAGGTGTTGGAGACTCTTGTGATCGGTATAAATCTGGCATTTGGAAAAATACAGATAATGTCTCCAAATCTTTAACGCGAAGACGACTGCTGCAAGTTCCATGTCGTGCGTAGGATACTGTCTTTCATGATCCTTTAATTGTCGAGAAGCATAAGCAATAACTTTCCCACGCTGCATAAGCACACATCCCAATCCTAGTTTGGACGCATCACTATAAACTACAAAGTCTTCCGAACCTTCAGGTAGTGATAGAATCGGCGCACTGCACAGTTTTTCTTTCAATATTCGGAATGCCTCGTCCTGTTCTGCTTTCCATTCAAACTTTAGATTCTTCCAGGTCAGCTTAGTCAAAGGTGTTGCGATACGGGAGAAGTCTTTTATAAATTTCCGATAATAACCGGCTAAACCCAGAAAACTACGTACTTCGGTTGCTGTCTTCGGCTGTTCCCACTTTTCAACTGCCTCCACTTTCATCGGATCAACTTGTATCCCTTTTTCTGAAACCACGTGCCCCAAAAACTGAACTTCTCGCAACCAAAATTCACATTTCGAGAATTTAGCATACAACTTCTCCTTCTTTAATAGCTCCAGAATCAAACGAAGGTGTTGCGCATGCTCTTCTTTGGATCGGGAGTAGATAAGTATATCATCGATAAATACAATTACAAATTTATCCAGATACGGCTTACATACCCGATTCATTAAATCCATAAAGGCAGCTGGAGCGTTCGTCAGTCCGAACGACATTACTAAGAATTCGTGATGACCATACCTTGTTCGAAAAGCAGTCTTTAGGACGTCTTCTTCTTTAACTTTCAACTGGTGGTAACCGGATCTTAAATCAATCTTGGAAAAATAGCAAGCTCCAACTAACTGATCGAAGAGGTCATCAATTCGGGGTAACAGATACTTGTTCTTTATCGTGCGCTTATTCAGTTCTCGGTAGTCGATACACATTCTCATCGAACCATCCTTCTTTTTCACAAATAACACTGGGGCTCCCCACGGCGAAGAACTAGGTCTGATGAAGCCTTTATCTGATAGGTCTTGTAGTTGTGCCATCATCTCTTTCATCTCTGGAGGTGCCAAACGATATGGTGCACGGGCTATAGGAGTGGCTCCAGGAATCAGGTCTATACCGAATTCTACTTGTCTAACAGGCGGGAGACTATTTAAGTCTTCGGGGAATACCTCAGGAAATTCACTAAAAATAGGGATATCTTCCAACTTAATCTTTTCAGGCCTACTATCTATCACATAGGCTAAGTAGCTCTGACAACCCTTGCTGACACATTTACGGGCTTTTATCATAGATATTAGGCTAGACTGATGATTCCTACGATCACCATATATCACTACTGGTCCCTTCTCAGGTAATACCACATTTATTAACTTCTTATCACATACTATGTTAGCCTGATTCTCGGCTAACCAGTCCATTCCCACTACGACACCAAACTCTATCAAAGTCATAGGAAACAATTGTATCAGAACTTTACACTCCTCTATATTTATCACACAGTCATCAAACACTTCTTTAACTGACACTTGATTATCATTTGCCGTATCTACTGATAGAGCATGTTCTAGCATTTTAGGTTTCAAACACAGACAAACAGCAAATGTAGGAGACACAAACGATCGGTTTGCACCGGAATCAAATAACACCTTAGCACGTGTAGAGTTTATCAAAAATGTACCTGTAACCACGTTCGGAGTTTCCTCCGCTTCTTTCTCAGTCATTTGGAATGCGCGACCTCTGGTTACTAGCGGTTCCAGTCTTGGTATTACGGGTTTAACAACCACTGATCTGCCCGACGACCCACCTTGCTGTAACCTTCCCCTCGGACAGTCTGACTGAAGGTGATCTGGTGAATTGCATAAGAAACATAGTCGAGTTACCTTACAATCTTTGATGACATGTCCGGTCTTCCCACACTTATAACATGCTCGTAAATCACCTCGGCAATTTCCTTGATGGACACGGTTACACTTCTGACATGGTCTTTCCGCTGGTCGAAACGGCGGACGGTTATCATACCTCTGAAATCAGGACTTCTTCGGATCGTATTGTGGTCCCTCCCACTTTCTCTTCCCAATACTTTTATCACCAGCATCTCTTCTCATATCTCGTTCAACATTCTCCGCGGCATCAACTGCAACTGAAAAGGTATCGGGTCCTTTTGCAGTCACTAGCTTTCTGACTTCTGAGTTCAGCCCAAAGATAAACCTTTCCGTCTTCATCGCCTCCGTAGCAACGTAGTATTCTGCAAAACGAGACTTTTCCAAAAATCTAGCAGTGTAATCTCGAACAGATAAGTTTCCTTGTTGCAAGTTCATAAATTCCCCTTCCAATTGTTTGACGGCTGCTTGAGGACAAAAAGCGTTCTTGTAGGCTATCACAAATTCTTCCCAAGAGAGGGTAGAATAAACATCAGATCCTTTAGAATGAATAAAAGATTCCCACCAATACAAAGCATCCCCCTTTAACATTGCCGCTCCATATAATACTCGATCTTCGTCAGCGCACTTACTCGTCTTGAAAATAGCTTCTATTTCCTTCATCCATCTCATTGCTTTCACTGGATCCCGATCTCCTGAGAATGTAGGAGGCTTGCAACTAAGAAACATCTTGTAATCACATTTTCTCATTACCGGTAAGACCGTAGGGGTGATTGGTAGTTCGACTTCATGTTCCGGATCTGGTCTATCAGCTTCATTATTACGACTTCGATCAAACATTGTTTGTATGTTAGCCTGCATTCTTCCCATTTCCGCCATTAGATCAGCCCTGGTAACGAATTCTGTACTATTTGGCTGGACTCTGCCCCCGGCTCGACCTCCAGCTCTACCACCAGTTCTACCCCCGATTCTGCCCCCTGTTCTACCTCCCCTGTCTCATGTTCCTATTGGCGGATTAGTTCTATTTGGATTTCTTCCTCCTCCTCGATTCGAATTTCGCGTACCGCTTGCCATTCTGTAGATTCAAACAAGATTAATATACACATAAGCACATACCCCATATAACAAGGTATTCCAGTTCAAACATGTACCTGTAAGATCACAATTACACTGGCCTGGTGTAATATGAAATTACCTTACATGATGTTCCTTCTACCTTTTATACTTCCTCATCCCAAGGTTCTATAATGATAGGGACATCCTACTTCACATGCAGTTTAAGTCTAGGTACAGATACAAATACCTAAATCCCTTAAACTAAGGCTCTGATACCATTTGTAACAACCCAAACCCCAATTACACAACAATTCACATAATGTAACATAACATTCATATAATAAAAGAGACGTCATATTACAAGTTCGGTCCTGCAGTCTTTTACAAATAAAAGAAACCATTCTACTACAAACTTTGTACTATTTACATACATAACATTTAATATCACGATACAACTGTTAAACAAGCCAAAATCTTCATCTTATAATCCTTCACAAAAGCCATCCCTTGGTTACTCTAATTACTTGCTCTTACATGATCCACCACCTGGAATACATATTTTAAAACAAAAATGAGGGTTAGACCTTGTGGTCTAAGTGAGAAAAATCCCTGTTAGTTTACAAACCATTTATATAAACTTCATTCATATAAATCACACGACACAATCATATATATATATATATCTAATCAAGTTCGCATATCATGTACCTTCCTTTCTCATTCCTCCTGGCCATATCAGTTGGTAGCAAGCCAACTAATAATATACAACGATGTACAACATTTACAGCCAAACAACGCTATACGGTTTCTATAGCCAAGCACACCGGTCCTAAGCCCGGCCAACGTATTATAACACATTATAATACTCATGTAAATATAATACCTCACTATATTATAATTCACATATAAACACATAGTCATCAACTATCCCAATCCACGCATATACGTATTCCAGTTAAAAACGTTTTTAAAGTAAAACTCACCTGTCTTGATTATTACACACGCTCGCAAGCTCCTTTCAAGATGATCGTATCCCTTAACACGACTCCACAGAATCTGAAACAAATTAAGACACATACACCGCTTTACTAGCCAAACATATAAAGCCTACCAGTTCCTGTCCTCAACTGTCCAATACACTTAACCCACTACCGAGACTACAGGGTACCGGGACTTCTCAGTACCGGGACACCATAGTACCGGTACTTGACTCTACCGGGACTCGACAATACCGGTACTCTATTTTACCGGGAGTTCACCACACCGGGACTTACACTACCGGAAGTCCAACACACCGGGACTTACACTACCGGAAGTCCAACACACCGGGACTTACACTACCGGAAGTCCAACACACCAGGACTTACACTACCGGAAGTCCAACACACCGGGACTTACACTACCGGAAGTCCAACACACCGGGAGTCGACAGCACCGGGAGTCTACCGGGACTTCCCCGGGACTCTCAAGAACACAGTCGGTTCCATTTCTCAGAAATCGATTGAAATCTATACCAAACACTGAAATCATAACTTCTAAACCGATAGATATCTTCTATTACTGATTATCAACACAAAATATAAAGGGACTAACCTCAAAATCGTTTCTAACCCAATCGCTTGATGCTCAAACCGTAACTTTCTTCTTTTGCTTCCTTCGCCTCCAAAACTCCCGCACACATACACACTTTCTAATTTCAGTATATGAAACCATCTGATGACTTAAGGGTTAATATCAAACCATATCTTACCAAATAGACCTTGAACTTCTCAAATTTAACCCAGACACCCTTAAACTTATAATTTTCCCAAGCATACCCTAAACATCTAACTTTAAAGTTAAATTATCTAACGGACTTACCCGGGGTATTACAAGAAGGGATTGTCCACCGATGTGAGATATGTGGAAAATAAAAACACATTTTATTCTTGTAGATTGCACATTCCAAGTTCACTTATTAGAAAGTTGAACCTGGTTTCATCAAGGGGTTTAGTAAATAAATCAGCAAGTTGCAAATCGGTGGGAATGAAGTGCAGCTCAATGTCACCTTTGGAAATGTGGTCCCTGATGAAGTGATACCTGATATCTATGTGTTTAGATCTGGAGTGAAGAACAGGATTGTTTGCAATAGCTATTGCACTGGAATTATCACACAGAATTGGGACTTTAGAAAAGAATTGATTGTAGTCCCTGAGTTGGTTTCTCATCATGCTCATCTCATATTCACTCATCATGAGAGAAGCAAACTCATCACAAAGTGATTCATCAGTGGCACCATAGATGATGTCATCAACATAGATTTGGACAAGAATGAGATTACCTGAGGTTTCCTTGATGAAGAGAGTGTTGTCGATTTTACCTCTGGAATATCCATGCTTTAGAAGGAAGTTGGCAAGAGTGTCATACCAAGCACGAGGAGCTTGCTTGAGACCATAAAGTGTCTTGTCAAGTCTGTACACATAGTCTGGATGAGATGGGTCTTCAAAGCCAGGAGGTTGTTTCACATAGACTTCCTCTGCAAGTTCCCCATTGAGGAAGACACTTTTAACATCCATTTGAAAGACCCTAAAATTTCGGTAGGCAGCATGAGCCAGAAAGATTCTTATAGCTTCAAGTCTTGCAACAGGGGCAAATGTTTCATCAAATTTGACATGAATGGACTCATCAATGCATTTTCTCCTGAGATTGTATACACGATATGCTTTGGAAGATAAGGAGTATCCAACAAAGATTCCCTCATCAGCTTTGGGATCAAACTTCCCAAGATTGTCGCGATCATTTAGGATAAGACACACACAGCCAAAGACATGAAGAAAGCCAATATTTGGTTTTCTGCCATGGAAAACTTCATAGGGGGTTTTATCATGTCTTTTGGATAACACCGACCTATTTTGGGTAAAGCAGGCAGTATTAACAGCTTCAACCCAAAAGTAGGTAGGAAGGTTTGATTCACTTAGCATGGATCTAGCAGCCTCACACAGAGTTCTGTTTTTCCTTTCTACCACTCCATTTTGCTGAGGAGTCCGGACTGCAGAGAAGTTTTGAGAAATTCCTTTCTCAGTGAAGAAGTCTTCAAGAGCACTGTTTCTGAATTCAGTGCCATTATCACTTCTTACGGAACGAACAAGTTGACCATTTAGAACTTTATTTTTCTTGACAAAGTTGATGATTTCCTCAGTTGCATCACTTTTATACCTGAGAAAAGAGACCCAAGTATATCTAGTAAATTCATCAACAATAACAAGAATGTACCTTTTGCCACCAAGACTGGGAGTGCTGACTGGTCCACATAGATCCATGTGCAGCATCTGAAGAGGAAGAGTAACTGAAGAGCATTGCTTGGTCTTGAAGGAAGTTTTGGTAAGCTTTCTTTTTTCACAAGCATCACATAGCTTCTCCTTGACAAAATTCAACTTTGGCATACCTGTCACTAGCTCTTTGTTGGAGATTTTATGAAGGGTTTTGAAATTTAGATGAGAGAGACGTTTATGCCACAACCAGTTTCTTTTGGATGTGTCATCCGACACAAAGCAGACGTTTGATGAATTGTTATTTAGTCCCATATCAATGATATGGACATTTTCCATCCTTTTACCAGATAATACTACGTTAAAGTTCTTGTCCACCACAGTACATACACAAAGTTCAAAGATAACTTTATATCCAAGATCACACAGTTGGCTAATGCTGAGAAGATTATGCATGAGGCCTTCAACAAATGCCGCTTTATTGAAAGTGACAGATCCATTAGTGAGAGTTCCATAACCTTTGGTGTAGCCTTTAGAGTTATCACCGAACGTGACAGATGGACCTTTTCCAGACACATAGTTGATGAGAAGAGATTTGTTTCCCGTCATGTGGCATGAGCACCCACTATCCAGATACCATATTTGATGGTGCTCAAAAACCTGCATGCACACACAGATTAGTTCTTTGGTACCCATTTTGTAATGGGTCCTTTGGGGTTAGAAGAAAATGAGTCATTAGGTTTGGTTCTATCTATTCTTTCCTTGGGACAATCCTTAGCCATGTGAAACGTGTCACCACGGTTATAGCATTTTCTATAGATAAAAACCTTTTTAACACTATGACCACTTTTCCTGTTTTGGCTTTTAACATTAGTTTTTATGACCTTGTTAGAAGAGAACAAAGCAGAAGGTTTGGACCCAAGAAATCATTTGTCAGTGTTGTGGGTTGGAGAGTTGGAGGATTCTTTGGAGTTTGACTTTTTCAAAAGTACAGATCTTGGAATTGGAAGAATAGAAGAGTTACCAGAAAAATTATTTGGAGTAAATCTTTTGGGATGGAAATCGGCCACAGATTTGGCCACCGATTTCCCTTTGTCAGAAGATGAAAAACTTTTTGTGGGAACTTGAGGTTCTCTTTTGGAAATCCTTGAGGGCTTAGGTTCAGAGTATTCATCTATGTGAATAGACTTTAACATCTCATGGAGAGGTATGGGAGGATCATCGGTGTTGACATCGGTGGGGTTTGATTTTTTCAGCAAGATGACTTTTGAGGAGTTAGAGGATGAGGCTTCATCAATGGTTGATCCTTTTGAGAGATCAAGGATGAGTTTTGAAACGTCATCAGAGTCATGTTTCTTAGTGGACTGATTTGAAGAAGATTCTTTTGCTTTTATGAATATTCCATATTTTAAAGCTTCACCTAGATCAAGAGAGTTTAAAGAGATGGAATCACAAGAACTTGAAACAGAGGCATCATCCCACACACTAGAGATAGGAATAAGTGCATGGGAAGAAGCTTCAGGATGGACTTTGCCAAATCCTAGACCGATTTTGCTATTTCCACCGATTTGGTCCTGAAAGATTTGCTCAAGAATTTTTGAAGAAGTTGACCACTTTCTGACAACCTCTTGTTCTCTTTTTAGTTTCTTGAAAAGTTTATTTTTCTCTTTGGAAATCATGTGATTTATGGTTTTCAGATCCTCAAGTTCAGCTTTGATTTCCTCAAACTTTCCAAGCTTAGTTAAGCAGATTTCAAGTTGAGAAGTGAGATTTTTAACCTGAACAAATTTCCTTTTATTAGCATCTTTAACAGAGTGAAAGTCTTTAGTTAAAGATTCATAAGCATCTATCTTTTCCCTATCAGTCATATCATTAAAGGGATGTACCTGAGCATACGATGTCGAGCACCCAGACGACACAAGGGCCATTGGAGAGGTAGCTTTTTCTGAATCTTCCACATCTTCTGAGATGTCCATAAAGCACTTGTTGGGAGAGTTGTTGTCACTGTTAGAGGTCTCTTCTTCCCAATCATGGATTTCGGCCATGAGACCTTTTTCCTTTTCTAAGGAGACCCTCATTTCTCTCCTTTTCTTTCTTGTACTTGGCTTTGTATTTCTCAGCCCTCTCTTGATGATCTTTGGTTGAAGACTGAGTTTCTTTCTTGGCAAGGTTTGATTTGAAAGAGATATTCTTGGGTTTTTCATAATTTGAGGAAAACTTGTTTGAAGATGAATTTCTAGAGTTCATTACACGCTTACTTCTGCACTCAGCTGCAAAGTGACCTTTCTTTCCACAATTAAAACATTCCTCATTTGTCTTGTCAGTTGTGGAAGCTTTTGTAGAAGAGAAGGGTTTTCTGAAAGATTTGGATTTGTTTGAAAAACGAGATCTGTTTTTAAAACCAGCTAACATAGCAATTTCATCAGACAACTGCTTAACCGAGATTTCTTTACCTTCATCATCGGCATCACTTAGATATGCCTCCGATTGGTGAGAAGAGTTGCTTTGGGTTTCATTGTCAGAATCTGATGAAGGATAGGTGATTCTAGGAACATTTTGAGATTTTCTGGTGTTTTCACTGACAAGAGCAATAGAGGTGCCCTTTATTTATTTGATGAAAGATTTCCTTTGTAACTTGGTTTGTTCAAAGTTGAAAAGAGTTCCATATAAGACAGTTAGAGGCATGTACTCAAGGTCCTTGGAAGTTTTGATACAAGTGCATATGTTCTCCCAGAAATCAGGGAGACAATCCATGAACTTGTTTAGAACTTCCTCGTTATCATAGATTCTGCCTAATAACTTCATATCATTTAGAAGAGAGTTAAAACGATTACAGTAGCTAGGAAGAGATTCACTTTTTCATGAGTGAAGAGTTCATACTTTCTTATGAAAGAAATCTTTTTGCATTTCTTCACTTCCTCTGTACCTTCGTACAGAACACATAGTGTGGTCCACATCTCTTTAGCAGTTTCAAAGTTAACTAGAGAATGATAGACTTCATCAGGAAGTGAGAGAGCAATGATAGATCTTAAGCTTTGAATCAATAGTAACTAAACGTTTTTCTTCATCAGTATATTCCTTAGGATTTTTAAGAATATAACGTCCAGTACCCTTTGCTTTCTTTTTGTCGGAAGGCTCAGAAGTGTCGGAGTCACTAGAGTCCTTCTTGTCAGCTGTTTCCTTACCAGGCCTCTGCGTTTCATAGCGAGCCCAGACTCGAGGGATAATGGGTCCCTCTTTGAGAATGGTTGGATATCTAGTATCCACTCCTTCCATGAATAGCATCATACGGCTTTTCCAAAGAGAAAAGTTGTTGGGGTTAAACTTAGGAGGTTTGTTAATGGAACCATTTTTAGAAAAGTTGTTTTGAAAAGCATTTTCAATAGTTGAAGAAGAGGGGACAACCATTGCAGATCAAGTTTATGAGTTAAACTTTCTGCTCTGATACCACTTGTTAGTCCCAGATGGCTAAAGCAAGTATTGTAGAAGGGGGGGGGGGGGGTTGAATACAATACACAAAATTTTTCACAATTTTAATTCTATTATTGAAAATCTTTCAACAAGAATTACACATAGAAAACTTAAGACTGTTGCGGAAAAGAACAGATAAACTATTCTAACAATCTTGCACAAAGAATACTAAACAAAACAGCAGAGAACACTAAGAGCAAAGCTATAAGGTTATCAAGCAATATGAAAATCTTGCACTGAGAGAAATCCAAAAAGCGTAATTTGCATGGAGTCTTCATCTTCCTTTTATAGTGAGGATAAGGTACTGAGCATTAAATGCATGGTACTATTATCCTCAAGTCACTTGCAACGTACCAATGGTCTTTGGAAAAGTACCAGTGGACTTCTAAAAAGTTGATAAGTCACTATCACCTTTTTATTGAAACCAAGAATAGAAGCCATGCTGAAAGGACATCTTCTAAAAAGATAATAAGACAAAATGTTACTTTTGCCTTGTATCAGATTTTGTCCCGAAATAAATGATCTTCTTTATGAGTATTCAAGACAATATCACCGAAGGAGTTCCACCGATAATATTGTCAAGAATATATAACCATCTGCAAAGAAGTACCATTTCCACAAAGTTCCTACCGAGTTTAAGAAGCATATCGGTGGAAGCTGTTCACCGAATCTGAAGGTATTTTCGGTGGATGCAGTTCACCGAAAAATGAGAGCTTCTTCGGTGGAGATGAAGGCCACCGAAATTGTGAAGACAATTCGGTGGAGATGATGGCCACCGAAATTGTGAAGACAATTCGGTGGTGATGATGGCCACCGAAATTGTGAAGACAATTCGGTGGTGATGATGGCCACCGAAATTGTGAAGACAATTCGGTGGTGATGACTTGTTTGTTTGTTGAGAAGAGTCTTCTATTTTTCACAAGTAGAGAGTCTTCAAGCTTGGTTTCGGTTGATCTTCGACTTCACCGAACATTTGCTATTTTGTACAAGTCATTCAAAGAACCAAACTAAAATATTCTAAGTAGGATTTTTAGGGAAAACATCGGTGAGTCAATTTCAAATTCTTGGTGACCCAACAATATGAATTACACATTTTCCATATAGGGGCATAATAGTCTTTTACATATTAAACATTTAAAAAAGTCAAAAATTTGAGAAAAAAGATAGAAGAGATTCTAAGCCTTAGAGGGTGCCACCTCATTCTTCTTTGGTTTTGCTTATATATATATATAGATTCAAATGTAAACACAATTGTCTTATGATAACAACAAATCCAACAATATGCGAGAGAAAAAAAAATAATAACAAATCACATCTTTTGGAGAATAGAATTTATACATACCTATTTAAAATCTTCAATCTCTTCTTCAACTTTCATTTTCTTCATCTCCCACCAAAGGAATTTCTAGGTTTTTTTTTGCAACTTGTGAAAAACAATTTTATTTAAAAAATTAAGACAAAGTAAATGAAGAAGAAAATCAAGAGTTGGGGGTTAAATTTGAGCATGCAAAATTACAAAGAAATCAATGTTAATATGAATTACATATTTTCCGTACAGGGGCATGATAGTCTTTTACATATTAAACATTTAAAAAAGTCAAAAATTTGAGAAAAAAGATAGAAGAGATTCTAAGCCTTAGAGGATGCCACCTCATTCTTCTTTGGTTTTGCTTTTTTATATATATATAGATTTGAAACAACTTGTAATTTTTTTTTTGATTATTTTACATGTATAAGCAATCCAAACATTCATAACTAACAACTTATTAGCTTATTACGTTTTGATACCACTGTAAGCTAATTCAAATATTTTTTATAAAACTCCATTTTAACCAACACATTAGTGAAGAAACATGTAAAAGCCCTTAATTGTTGTTTACAAATCTTTTACCCGGATGCTTACCCGACCACTCCGGTCCAAAATTACAAACCTGAAACCCTTTGCTTGTTTTTCCCTCCCGACTCCTCCGTTACCATTCACCTCCCCCACCCAAACCCCTCACCTACACACTCTCCTCTACGCAACTCCTCTGATCACCACCATCGTAGCAAACGATCCACCTTTGATCCCTTTTCCTTTTTCTTCTTTTCGAGAAGAGACTAAATTGCAAGCGAGAAAGGGGTTTTATCTGCTGATGTCCTAAAACGAATTTCCTGTCTCATTACTAAATCCCTAAAAAAATCGGTCGAATCGCAGATTCTTTCGGTCAAAATTTCACCTGGGCATCCATTTAATTTGCAAATCGTTGATGAATTTTGGTGGGTATTGATGGTGACCGCGGGTTCGAATAATCAAGACGATGTTGGGGAGAAAAACCCATCATCAGTTGTTTCGAAGGCAGGAGGAGGAGGAGGGGCGACGCGGTCCTGCGGAACCACCGGTTCGGGTCAATCCGTTTCGACAAGTGGCAGTGTCGGGTCTCCTTCGACCCGGAGTGAATTGGCCATCGTGGGGACCCCTGTTAGCGAGAGCACATTTTTGAGGTTGAATCACCTTGATATTCACACTGATAATGCTGGATCTCAAGGGGCTGTTGGGTGAGCATTTTTGATTTAATCATATTTTTGATGCTACATTTCCAATTTGGGATGTTGACTGCTTTCTGAGAAACAAAAAGTTATAAACAATGCTAAGTGTTTAATATGCAAAAAACACTTCATAATTAATGGGAAAGTAAGTGTTGGCCTTTTGGGTGGCACTTTGTTGTGAGTACATGATTTTATTTAAAAATGCTGAGAATTTAGTCTCACAATTTTCTTTTGATTTCTTGGAGTTTTGGTGGATTCTTGGATAAATAGAAGCTCATTTATGATGAGCTATCCAACTTTGATGTTCTTTTGATTATCCGAAAGAATACTGATCTTTGGGTATGAATAGGGGTTGGGCATGTAGAACTCAAGCCAGCTAGTTGATTCTTTTGAGTAGTTTTCCATTTCTATCAGCAGATTTTAGCTGATAAATGATGTACTTGAATTATTAAATGTGTTAAATAGACAATTTCACGGTTAAGCTACCAACTTTACCAGGTTAAGCTTATCTATCCATATACACAACTTTACCTGATTTGACTGCAACCTGGGTAACTTAACGAAGAAATAGGAATATGAGTGGAGACTAAGCATTGATTGATGTAAAGAGTTGTCTTCTAGAAGAAAAGGCATTCTGATTAGCTTCGTACATCATTAGTTTAGGGCATGCAAGTTGTCTAAAAAGATTCTGAATGGAGGATTCTTTTGAATGAACCTCTGTTTATGTACGATGGGATTTTGAAATGATTCACTTTTGTAAAACCAGGTTTTCGTCTGTGAACCGGGGGACAAAGGAGAGCGCGACACATGTTCTCCGTTGTCTACATTCAGTATGAATAACGAAGGTGAACGTTCATGCACTATTCATAATGAATAATACAACATTCAAGATAAATAATACAACATGCAAGACGAATAATACACAAATTCGTGATCCATGTATTATTCATCATGAATCGTGTATTATTCATTCTGAATGCTGCATCATGCATTATTCATGATGAATAATACATGAACGACCCGTGAAGGTCTAGACACGTGGCACACTCCCATTTGTTTTCATGTTCGCAACCGAAACTTGGTTTTCATTTGAACTGCCCCTATATATATGATCTTAAATATTTGAGTGATTTCATATTATTAAAATGTAACCATTTTTGGCCTTCCCTAGTAAGGTTAGGAGCTCTTAACATATGTTATTTAAATGTTGCTGAGAGAATCTAGCTGGTAAGATAGACAGGGAAGGTGCATTCAGGTAGCAAATATTTTTCTAGAAAAAAGTCGATAATCCTAGAGTTACTGGTAAAGGACACCAAATGCATGACATTATTTAATAATAAGTTAAAATGTAGTTTACTTTTGATGATAATACTTGGTAATTAATCGCCAACTGATGAGTAGCTCTGAACAGTAATAAAAAGAAGAAACGAGGACAACGTGCAACCGGAGGCGATAAAGGTGGTCGAGGACTCCGCCAGTTTAGCATGAAAGGTTTGTTTTTTGCTTTTTTTTTAAATCTTTTGTTGTATTTTCATAACTAAGAGAAGGCTTGACTCTGTGAAAATATGATTTGTGGTTTCCATAACACAATTCATGTATTGGGAATGGTTATCTTAAATATGAAGTTCTTATTGCTTCCACGGGTTTTTTGTATCGAATAA
Organism: Saussurea involucrata; assembly: GCA_033807775.1. NCBI lineage: Eukaryota > Viridiplantae > Streptophyta > Magnoliopsida > Asterales > Asteraceae > Saussurea > Saussurea involucrata. Next base: position 7,205,638 of record CM066325.1, on the reverse strand, counting down.
TGTTTTTTTTGATTTTGATACTGCATAGTGTGCGAGAAAGTGGAAAGCAAGGGAAGAACCACTTATAATGAGGTTAGTGGATTCAGTTGTTTGATATTTTAGTTTCTTTAATTAATATGTTTTACTTGAATTCTATATCTTTTTTTGATTTGATTCAATTATGGCGGTAAACTGAAAGTTGAAATTCAATTTCAGGTTGCAGATGAACTTGTGGCTGAATTTGCAGATCCTGGCGAAAGTGGTCAAACTCCTGACCAGGTTAACAAAACCTTGCAGCCTTTACTTGACACATAGTTAAGGGCAGTCGTTTGACTAATTATCTTATGTCTAAAATATTCGTTAAGGGATTTAGTGGACTCATTTATAACGATGGTTAATGGGCAAATGTTAAGTTTTTAATTTGGATACTTCCCGAAAAAGAAAATATTGCAATAAAAATGGTAATTGGTTCACTTTTGATACATGTTAGTGATATGTGTATTTGAAGAAATTGATTTTTATATTTATCACAGCAACAATATGATGAAAAGAATATTCGTCGAAGGGTATATGATGCGTTGAATGTTCTCATGGCTATGGATATTATATCTAAAGATAAAAAGGAAATACAGTGGAAGGGTCTTCCTCGGACTAGCTTGAACGATATCGAAGAGATAAAGGTTTGCCTTTTAGATTTCCAAATTTTCAGTGGATTGATGAAGAAATATTTGCCAAAACGTTTTATTTTTAAAATTAACATTGTTGATTGTTCAATATGGCAGAGGGATCGTCTTGCTATAAGGAGTAGAATCGAGAAGAAAGCTGCGTATTTGAAAGAACTACAGGATCAAGTGAGATTTTTATTATTGTTTTTATGATTTGAAACTGATTATGATTTTTAATAGGTCTCTTGGAAATGTTACGTTTTTATGATGTGTCTGGAATGATGTATATCTTTTTTGTATGATAATTCTTGATCTTTGTTTTTGTCACTTATTTTTTTCTTGTTTATAGTACGTAGGCCTTCAGAATCTGATACAACGGAATGAACAGTTATACAGCTCCGGAAATGCTCCAAGTGGCGGAGTGGCTTTGCCTTTTATACTCGTGCAGGTACGATTGTTTGGCAAAGTTTTAATTCTACAATATGGAAGAAAAAGAAAGAAGATTTAGCAATGCAATCTTTTTTCACATAGATAATTTGATAAGCCAATGATTTCTTTCCGTGTCCGAATTTGACTCTTAGCAACTCCTATGTTCGAATCTATCCGAAAATAAATGCAACATTTCCTTTTTGGGTAAGTTTCAGTCTGGAATGTTAGCAGTTGATACAGAGTTTAATATTATTGTTTTGAGTTCTCAAGAAACCTCTGGTTTGTTATCCCTAAGGGTGCGTTTGGTATCCAGACAGATAAGAACAAGATAAAACAACTGTCTTAGAATTTGGTAAGACAGAACTGGACATGACAGATTACAGATAAAATGACCAATTTACCTTTAATGTGTTGTTTATATCTTGTATATATTTATTGATTAATATACCTGTCTTGAGTATACCTGCCATCCGTATGACACATGAGTCATGACTCGTAATCTAATGATTGTAGACTCGACCTCATGCGACTGTGGAAGTGGAGATTTCAGAGGATATGCAACTGGTTCATTTCGACTTTAACAGGTGAGCACACATTTATTGTTCAGCCTTGATTTCTCATTTCCACATTTCGTAACATTTTTTAGAAGTATATTATATAACTATTATACAACAAACATGTCGTAAGTGTTGGAATTGATTTGCAGTACCCCATTTGAGCTGCATGATGATAACTATGTTCTCAAGGCAATGAACCTCTCAAAACGTGATGACGTGGCAAACAACGTTTCTGCGGATGGAGGTGAAGGGTCGAGCATATCTTCCATGTTTCGGCCCCCCATGCCAGCTGGCATGCCGTCGGTTCCTGGTATACTCAAGACTCGTGTGAAGCATGAGCATTAGATCGTCTGCATAATCGTGTTAAGTTATTCGACAAATTTGATGCTTCATATACCGGTGATTTATACTTGTTACATCGTAAATGTTGAGGATTGAGATGATAATAACTTTTTCTTTATGTGATGATCATAAATCTGGTTGGTTTTTGTTGTAGCATGGTATGATTAATGATGCTATGATACAGGTGAAAGGTGATTATTAGATCTTTGAACATATCTGTATATCATTATGGAAAGTGATTTGGTCAGGGACTACATTTTTATCCAAGTTATGTTATATTTTAAATTACAAATTAATCCACTAACAAACAATACAGAAAAATGTTTTAAGTGAAATATTGTGTGAGAATAACAAAAATGAAAACCACATGAATATTCAAATAAGAAAGACAAAAAAATTGAGAATGTAAGAATAAATGATGGCAGAAACGAGAAATATTTGTTTGTATATGCATCTTCATATGTGAATACTTGATAAAAAGGTAACGTGAGTTTACATATTCACATATGAATCATTTATTCTTATGTTATTAGTTTTTTTGCGTTTCTTATTTCTTCATGTCTCTGTATTTTATTTTTCCTATGCAAGAGCTTTCTTTAGTGGTGGTGGCGGGGGAGAGGGCGGGTTAGTATTTTGTTTCAGAGGCGTTCGTTTGAGAGAGTTTACAGGAATCAAATTATTTTACAACGATAGGGCTGAAAATTTTCGTTTGTGATTACAACCACATTCTGAACCATTAAGCCACTATTAACCAACTTTCTATGGGTTACAAAATAAGTGATAAGCCTCATTAAGCCCATTCAACTATTTCTAAACAACCGTGGATATGACCATTTTCAATTTTTGTATATCATTTTATTTTCTTTCAACAAAATGTTATATATATTCATACCTTCAATCTAACTAGCTTATAAAAGCCTATATAAAATGTATTATTGAAAAATTTCAAACAAATTTTAACCTTTTCGGTCTCAAACAATTTCTTTTGATAACATTTAAAAAAAAATTAAAGCTTCTGATGTGTAGCTTAGTTGATAAAGGGGCAATATGATTTTACTCAAATACAAGACATTTCCTAGGTTCGATCTTGGTTTCTTGCTAGCCTCAACCGATGAAAAGTCCCCTCACATTAATATCCTTAAGGGTGCGTTTGGTACGCAGACAGGATAGAACAAAACATGATGGGACATGACATAACATAACAAGACAGAACAACTGTTCAGTGTTTGGTAGACAGAACTGAACATACAACATTAGATAAAATACAATAAATAAAATTTAAAAAATGAATAAAATATAAAATAGAACGTGTATTTGATGTTTTAGAAGATAATTAGATTTTATTTTATGGTTATATTGGTAAAACACAAGTCTGTTTCATATTGTTCCAGCTTGTTCCATGGGGTGGGGGATGGAACAGGCTTGTTCCACTTTAATCTACATAAAAGTCTAGCTAAACATGGAACAATGATTCCTGTTATGCTCTATTCTGTCATGTCCAATGTACCAAACGCATCCTAAAAACACCCGTTTGAATCACCGGTATCAAACTTTTTGTTTAAACATTGAAAAGAATTGGGCCGTTGAGCATCAAGTATTGGAGATTCAGTGCGGCCCAATATCAGGATTAGGCTTTATGTGAAATCGTGGCCCAATTTTCCCAGGTTGAGAGTAAAATAGCGTCAAAAGCAACAGGTTCGTCCCTTTGGCATCGAAAACCCTAGGAATTAGGGGGTTTCAAAGAAAAATTCCCAATTTGCAGCTGCGGAAGGTAAGATGGGAGGAAAATGTCCACACAGAAGGGTGAAGAAGAGAAGATACTCACACAAAACCTTTCGTCGTGATAAATTTCTCGTTAAAGATATCCTTTTTACTTCTATTCCTTTTTATTTCCCCCCTTTACTGCAAATTATCGGTATCTTGTTCGTGTTTTTCTTTGACTTTGTTTTTCTCACGTGATGATGCTGTTTATGACGAGCTTAAAAAAACAGAGGGCGAGACGGTGGCGTTGCCATTAGATGAAGATCTTCCTGGAATGGGTCAATACTATTGTTTACACTGCGAGTATGTGATTGAATTTTATCTATTTCATATCTTGTGTTCACTCGAGATTATTTTGTGATTAGGGTTTTGTATTGTGCTCTAATTTGAATTCATGTTCTTTATATCAGTCGGTATTTTGCGAACGTGACTGTGAGAGATGAACATTTTAAGACGAAACGACACAGGAAGCGGTATGTTGTCTCTCTTGTAGTTGCTTTTTGGTACTTTATCAGATCAGCTGTTTTGCCCTAAATTTGTTTGTGGCAACTTTATTGTGGCTTATGTAGTGATCTTATAAATCTCTAGAACCTAAACAATCATCGACTTTGAAGTTATAAGTTGAACCGAATTACTTTCGGAGTGTGCTTTTGTTATTATCTAATATCTTGTGGATGAAATTCTAGAGCTCAAGAAGCATAGAGTTGATATTTTCTTTTCTTTTCTCTTCCTAAGGCACTACAAACAAAAGTGTATCGATACACCTTGTTTAAGAAATATAACCAAGAAAAGTGAAATAGTTGAAAGTTATGCACCCTAAGAATATTATCGAATGGCTACATTCTGCTAGTGTGCATCACTCGTTGACCAACCAGGTTTTATTTTCTTGTTGCATACTTCTGGAATGGCTTCCATAATTAGTGGTCACATAGAATTTTTTAAACATGCATATAGAAGTTGTCGGAACGCTTATTGTACAAAACATATGGGTTTTCTGTTCGATTCCTCCCTGCCCTTATTCTTATTGGACCGTGTCATTGTGGCCATAATGTGGATCGTAGCAATTGTATTACTTTTGTCATTCTTAACGCCTTTGCAGGCATATCTTTTATATACATAGGTAAACAAATAGTCAATAAAGGTACATATTTTATTAGACTTAACAACTTAAATAATATCAGTTACTGTAATTACTATTAGTTATTATCCTGCACGTCAAGAATTATGTCTAGAGTGTTTTATTGGATGGCTGAGTGATTTTGATGACAATGGGCTTTGTTGGGAGTAACTTTGTTTTAAAATTTAGACTAGAATGTGGTAATATTTTGACTCCCATTAGTAAGTAAATAATTTTTTGGTTCTTGATGCTCTTTTATCATTAGCCTTTTGTTCTTAATAGTAAAACACCACTCTCTTTTCAGTGCTTGAATTTTGACAAATATACTAGAATTCTACTTAAAATTTATTTGCCTGCCATGATTTCATATATTTGTATTACACCGTTCTTTTTCTTGAACTTCTATTGTCGTTTGCAGCTTGAAGATAATGGCTGGTCCTGCACCGCACACCCAACTTGATGCTGACCTGGCAGCTGGAATGGGCATGCCTGATAATGGGCCTAAGCTAATGTCGATGTGAGCCCAGTTTATGTGTCTATTCTATTCATACTTAAATGTTTCTAAATTCATTATGCAATGTAAGAATCATTTGTTTTTAGTATGAATTAACATCACAGAGCTAATTCTTCTTGTCGATTTGAAGTCAGTGAAGCTAGTTTCTTAAATCAGGATATTAGTATTATTATTTTCATAAAGGTCATCTATCTTGTGTCATTGGGTTCGTCCGGTGTCATGGTCAGTTATTTGTTTACGTTATGGTAAATTGTATATAAATGGTTAACCTTTAGGTTTTGGGTAGTACTAGTACTCTTTTTCTCGTGTAATTTAAATGTTAACTTTAGAATAGTATAGTTGTTGGGGAAACATCACTCTCCTGGGCTGGGAAAGTGTTTATGGTTATGGACCACTAGACCCACACCATTGCTACAGGGTTCGGATATAGCCCAGACCCCCCTCATTGTCCTTGTCCTTGTCCTAACTATGCTTTGTTGCTATCAGTGTTTCCACCACCATGTGAAATCCATACATCAACTCTTATCAATTTGCTTGCTTAGTATCTTTCGTATTCATTCTTGTCCATGAATGCATGTGTTTATCACATGCTCATCATGTGTCATGGATTACACCGACACATGCGTTTGTTCGTCATAACTCCTTGGTCTTTATCCATCGCACGTAACTTAACGTGCACAAATCTGTTTGGCTTTAGTCTGGAGTACAATCAACGGCGATACTTGAACTTTGTTTTTGAATTGCTATCGGCTTATCAAACATGTTCCATGTATGTGGGTTGCAAGACAAAACGGGACAAACCACTTGGGTTGTGGCGCACTGGTAAGGCTCAGGGGGATGTAATGGAAATCTCATCTTCTCCGGGTTCAAATCCAAGCGCTGCCAAAGCTCTTGTGGCGTTAGAGGTTCATCTGCGACAACTCCAGGCCATTTGTGGTCGCCCAAAGGATTCAGTGCATATAAGCTGGTCTGAAAACTCACTGTTAAAAAAAAGTAACAGTCAAAACGGGCAGTACTTGTCAAAAACTTGTCGTCCCATGTTTACTGCAATACTTAGGTCGGAACACGACAATTACTTTTTTTGTCCCATCAAATAAGATTGCCAAGTTACTAAATTGCCATGGGTGACACATTTAAAACCCTAAAAATCTCTTCATCCCTCTGTCTCATCTTTGCCTACCCAATTTGTCCAGTCTCATGTGCATACCAATCACATCTTTATCATACAAATAAAGCTGATAGAGGATAAGCTGCTTTCGTATTATTTAAGGCCCCTAAATGACCGCCCAAATATATAATAGGTCATGGGTTTGATTCTAGACCCCCTACTAGCTTCGGTCGCTGAGTGCCTTGAAGACCGGTTAAAACTACTAATTTACTAGTAATCAAAAATTGACCGCCAATGATAAAGGATGTAAAATTATATTTAAATAATCAAACAATTATTGTGTTTCCATGATCAGTTGTGGAATAATATTGTCGTGGAAAACCAAACATGTAATGGAAAATGTAACGTAAGTGGGTGAAAAGCTTGTCTAGAAGCTACACGCCATTTTTGAATCATCCATTGTCCCAAAATGGTGGAACATGTGGGGCCACCACGATTCACATCAATCTAATAGCCAAAGCCACAAAAGCAACTTCACAAAATAGCCAAAATCTCTACCGGGTTGCACAAATAGCCAATGGGTCTGCACTCAGACCCAACCCGATGAGTGCGGACCGCAATACGACCACGTGTCATCATATTAGACGACCCTCGACTGCAAAAGTCATTCGGTCAAGTCCGCACTCGCAATCGCAAGTGCGGATGTGGACCTGTGGTCTGAAAATAGTCATGATTTTTGCAGTTGAGGGTCGTCTAATATGATGACACGTGTTGTATTACGGTCCGCACTCACCGGGTCGGGTCTGAGTACGGACCCGTTGGCTATTTGTGCGACCCGGGAGAGAAAATGACTATTTTCTCACTTCTGGCTGTGGGTTTGGCTATTTGAGTCAATTTCCCGCTATGTCCGCCCTCGGGAAAGGGTCACAACATTTTTGTTTAATAGACAGAATGTTCAAGTTTGAATTCTACGGTAGGTAAAATTGAACGGTTGAGTCAGCTCTGAAATGTCTCTTCAGTCCTCACTTGTAATATTTAGGGTGCGAGTTCTACGTGAGACTGACCGAGGTTGTCATTAACCAACCTTTTATTAAAATAAGTAGAGAATTTGATGAATAAATAAAAATTAAAAACGTAATCGTTATAAATAATACCTTGAACTCGTCATTTTAGTTTAAATTTGGGTAAATACAACGCATTCTTTTTGTAAATTTACTGTAAATAACGTGAACTACGCTTACCAACATACATTGAAGTTACACCCCTTAAAAGATATCGAAAAATAAAACACAAAATATTCAAACTTTTAGTCATCTTCGGTTTTCATATTGGTTCGTCTCTCGTAGTCGATGAACTCGAACCAATCGACACCATTTTTACGGCCTCGTGCCCGTGTGAGAATCTCTGTAACTGAATCATCTTCGCATAACACCCGTCTACGTAGTTTTTCAGTAGATGCGAGTGCGATCCTTGTTCCGCCACTTTCCCATCATCGATAACCGCAATGCTATGAGCATTGCGTATCGTTGATAATCTATGAGCCACAATTATCGTCGTTTTTCCTGAGCAAACGCGCTCAAGAGCCTCTTGAATGCACTTTTCGGACTCTGCGTCTAGTGCACTCGTAGCCTCGTCTAGTAACATGATCTCGGCTTTTCTCAAAAACGCCCTTGCGATGGCCACACGTTGTTTTTGCCCTCCGGAGAGCTGCACGCCTCTTTCCCCGACAAACGTTTTGTATCCGTCGGGTAATGAAGATATGAACTTGTGAGCGTTTGCGAGTGTGGCGGCTTCGATGATCTCCGCCTCGGTTGCCGACTCGTGTCCGTACGCTATGTTTTCGTGGATTGTGGTGGCGAAAAGGCACGGTTCTTGTGGGACCACCGCGATGTGGCGGCGTAGCGACTTTAGGTTGTATTTTCGGATATCTTTTCCGTCAATGGTCACGCGTCCGGACGATGGCTCGTATAGTCTTTGTATGAGTGCGATTACTGAGCTTTTTCCACACCCGCTTGAGCCCACTAGGGCTAGAGTCTTTCCAGCCCGGGCCCGTAGACAAAGGTCACGGAAGACCAGGGTGTCGGGCCGAGAAGGGTAAGAGAAGTCGATATGTTTGAGTTCGACTTCTCCTCTAAGGCGGTCAGGGACCGGGGTTGAGTCTTGATCGTCGGGCTCAATCTCGGTTTTGCGGTCAATAAGATCGAACACGGACTTCATGGCTCGGCCACCCTTGATGAAATCGGGAGCTAGGGTGAGCGTTTCGGCTGCACCATTGGCTGAGACCATGAGAACCATGAACACCCGAATGGTCTTGGAGAAATCGGAGATGCCATGTTTTACGAGCCATGATGCGTACCAAAGACCGATTGCGTATGAAGCGTAGAGCAAGAACTGAGCCATCCCGAACCCACTTCCGGCTATTTGTCCCTTCCAAAAGCATCTACGAAGCGGCACATCAAGACTTGCCGTGAAAAGCTTTACGATTTTTGACTCTGAGTTGAACGCTGCCACCGTTCTCATATTCGCCACCGCCTCTCCGGCGAGCTGCGTGGCTTTGGCATGTGCACCTTCCAAGTCGCCGGAAAATCCTTGCATAAACATTTTCTGTTCGAAAAGCAGAAAAACTTGTTAAGACGTCCAAAAACATTCTATCAACCTATTGTAACACCTTTACATAAGACGCGCGGTTGTTTGGTACTATAAATTTTAGTCCCGTAAAAAGTCTGGTAGCGTTTGGTTTGCGGAATGATTTTGGATGAAATGAAATATGTCAAAGGAATTTGATTTTGAAGGAATTGGAAAGAAATGTTGTCAATGTCAGGTTTGACCACTTGTTATATTGATAAATGACCAATTCCATCAGAATCTGTGAACCAAACGCCACGTTCAGACATATTTGGCATCTTATAAAGTCGATTCTGTTGTAGTGGAAGGAAACAAACCTGCAATACAGTTGCGGCAACCACCAAAGGAAAAACCGCAACGAGAACCAAGGCGAGGCGCCATTGCAGAACAAAACCGGCGGTGCAGGCAACCAACATGAGGGCGGAGTTCTGCATAATCACGGAAATTCGGTCCCCAATTGCGGACCGAACATTATTCGCATCTAGAGCCAACCTCGCTGCAACTCTCGAGCTCTCGTTCTCCTCCTGATCGAACCACGCCATTTCGTTTTTCAAAACCGCAGCCAGCATCTTCTCTCGAACCCTTTTCGTCAAGTTTTCTCCAACAACGTCCCAGAAAAAATGCTGCAGCGTGTTGAAAATAAGAGCAGCCGAAGACACCCCGATCAACAGATAACAATATTTCCCGATTTCTTGAATCATGTATGCGTGATCTTGGTTGTAGTACACGCTGAGGACAGCGCTGAGAACGTAAGCGAAAAACGCGCTGAGCGAACCGCAAATGACTGAACCCACTGACCCGATCAGAGCGTAGGTCCATTCGGGAGAGTTCATTTTCGCGAGCCGCCAGAAGGAGCTCGCTTGCTCCTTAAATGGAAGCTTCTCGAGCCGGTAGTTTGGGTAACCTCCCTCGACTGATAAGCTAAAGTCCGAGGTCGAGAAATCAGATAGCCGCCTAGAGTATGGTGATCTCCCATAAGACGAGTTTCGGGTAATTATAGGTGAACTCACTGAGTTTCTTGCACTTGAAGGCCTAAAAAACAAGAAATCTTGATGAGGAAAACAGCTTAAACACCTCTTACTACTGGATTGACTTTGTAGTCAAACCTATAACTTTCAAAAACTGAAAACCTATACTTATGTTGTCAAGAAAACACCAATTATGTTTAGTTGAGTTCTTTTTAATAAAAAACAATGTATATATATCGTTTCTTTTTTCAAAAATTAAAAGTTATTTGTATCAATTTTCGATTTGTAAACTTGTATGTTTGACCTCAAAAGTCAACTTGAGGTTAGTTTAGTACCTTGCACTGCTCTTTCTGGCATTATTGATTGCAGTTTCATGGGCAACTTCTTGCATCTTTATGAGCTTAGCATAAACACCATTTTCGCCTTTGGCGATAAGATCATCATGAGTTCCGATCTCCAAAACACCACCCTGCTGCAAAACCGCCACGAGATCCGCCTTTTGTATGGTGGAGAGGCGGTGGGCGATCACAAGAGTAGTCCTCCCGATCATGAACCGGTCTAAGGCCTCTTGTACCAACTTTTCCGATTCCGAATCCAAAGCACTTGTGGCCTCGTCCAAAAGCAAGATCGCCGGATTCTTTAGCATTGCTCTTGCTATCGCTATTCTCTGCTTCTGCCCGCCCGATAATTGTAATCCTCTCTCCCCAACCTGCACAAAATCGCGTATGTCATTCTTTGACTTTCTAAGTCAAAACTGACTTTTTAAATCTACAGTTATCACATAATATACTTACAATTATTTTCTCTATTTTCATAGTATTTCTTGTTTTTTTCATGCCCTTGTTCATTTTCCTCAAAAACTAAGCCATATTCACATGAATATTGAAATTGGAAGCAGTATGTTTGACACCCAAAAGTCAACAGGTAGTTATCTTTCTGATGGTCAAATCAAAGGATTCTCAGTCAAACAAAATCTCTGAGTTTGTCAGCCATGTGGTGGATTCAATCTTATATAATGTATTGATATTGTCCTTCTCCCTATCTTCTGATGTTTTCAGTTAAGTTCTTGTTTCTTGCATAAATCTGCACATGGACTGTTGACTGAAAAACCCATGTTTCTAACTCTTCAATTAATGCATTCCCTCCATAGAAAACTTCACCTCACCATATTTGACTTTTATAGGGAAAAGTAAGGTTTTTGTTGACCAAATTGGCATTCATTCAATCTTGATGAAGAAACCAACCAAAAAGCAATAAACTTTAGAGTAAATTACATTTTTGGTCCTTGTGGTTGACACCCATTATCAAGTTTGGTTCCTCTTTCAAACTAATTACAATTTTAGTCACTATGGTTGCCATTTTATTTCACTTTTGGTCCCTCTAACCAACTTTAATTAAAATACTTAATTAAATTAAGGGCATTTTGGTCCTTTAGCCTTTTTTTTTGTCTTTTGTCTTTTTCATTTTATTAGATTATATAACAAATTACAATTATAGTCCTTGTGGTTTGTCTTTTCTTATTTTCTTTTCTTTTCTATTATTTCTTATCTTTTTTCATTTTACACACTTATTATATTAATTAATTAATGATAATTATAACTAAAAATACATTAAAAATATGTATTCAATTTTGTAAATTACACCATTAGAAAAGCCTTGTCGATACCTTTAAAATAAGTTAAATATTAAATATTTTTATATGTTTATTCAACTTATCTGATATATATCTTCAAATCCGCCTAGTCACCTACACTAATCCAAAAAAAACTTTATATTTTAAGTTGTCTTTAAAAATTTATCCTTTTTTCTTATTTAAGTAATATATAAAAATCGAAATTTATCTATGTCTATTAATTAGAGAAATGTATAGTTTTTAGATAGTTCAACTAATTACATGTTCTTTGAATGTGTACCAAATAAAACTAAATTTATAATGTACTTATTAGAAGATTCAAAATATAAACTTAAGTTTATCGTAATGAAAAAAAATTCAAAATATAAACTTAAATTTATATATATAGAGAATGATATTCAGTTCTATTCCAAACTACGAACCAAATAACCAAAAATTCCAAACATTTCCAATTTCAAATCCTTACATAAAATCCAAATCTCTCGAAAATAGTATGTCAACCCAAACCAACCCTTATTGCTTTGTTTGATCTGAAATGCATATAAACCATGCTTACTTTACCTTGTAAATCATTCTTTTCTATATCTACTGATTCATGAAAATCAATAAAATAAAGAAAATGTATTGTTGTTTATTTTTCATTATGATAAATTTAAGTTTATATTTTGAGAAAAAAAATTAAACAATAGTTATATCATGAAGTTTTTTTTAATATTTTATCCACGTTTAATAGAAACCTTTAAGTAAATAAAATATCTAAAAACGATACATTTTTTAAGGTATCGACAAAAAAAATTCTAAGGATGTAATTTATAAAATGAAATACGTATTTTTTTTAAGTAATGTTAGTTAAATTATCATTAATTAATTAATAAAATAAAAATATGAAATGAAAAGGATAGAAAAGAAAAGAAAAAAGACAAACCACAGGGACTATGATTGTAATTTATCATATAATCTAATAAAACAAAAAGTTGGAAAGGACAAAGAAAAGGTGAAAGGACCAAAATACCCTTAATTGAACTAAGCTTTTTGACTAAAATTGGTCAAAGGGACCAAAAGTGAAACAAAATGGCAATCACGGTGACCAAAATTGTAATTAGTTTGAAATAAGGACCAAAATTGATAATGGTGGCAACCACAAGGACCAAAAATGTAATTTACTCTAAACTTTAACTAAAGAAAGCCCCTGCCCTACCCTCCCCTCCAAATCCATTCAAGAATCAGGATCAATCACCACCAATGTTAAAACTTGAAAGTTACCCAGGTGGGCCCACAGATTGAACAACATGGGTCTGGCTTTAAAGATTAAAAATTACCAAAAATGCAAGTAGAATACACCATTTTTTTCTGATAAAGTGAACAAGATTCTTGATGTTGTATAGTGTTTATGACTAATTGTACCTGAGTATCGTAGGCGTCGGGTAATTTGATAATGAACGAATGTGCGTTGGCAACACGAGCAGCTTCCTCAATCTCGACCATGGATGCATCGGGTCGACCCAAAAGTATATTTTCTTTAATGGTGGTTGCAAACAGTGCTGGCTCTTGGCTAACCAGACCAATTTGTTGTCTTAACCATTTCAATTTGAGTCCCTTAATATCATGCCCATCGAGCATTACTTGACCTGTGAAATATAAACAAAACTAGTTACGATCAGAAGCTTTGATTCGAAAATCGGATGTTGTAACGTGTGCATAAAGAGTTGTACAATGTCATCACCTGAGGTGGGATCGTAGAACCTTTCGATGAGCGAAACAACTGTACTTTTCCCAGAACCACTGCTTCCAACCAAAGCAATGGTTTTTCCAGCAGGAACACTTAAAGTGAAATTGTTAAGAATTTTAGTATCTGGTCTTGAAGGGTATGAAAAGTCAACATTTTTCAATTCTACTTGACCCGAAACAGAGTCCAACTCCAAGCCCGATTCGCTGTTTCTATCGACGGTTGGTTTGTGATCGATTATTTGAAAGATTTTAGCGGCTGCTACTCGTGCTTTTGTGAATGCAGACATACTTGGAGCAGATTGGCCTAAAGCACTGTCGAAGTTTATTGGAATTTTTAGAGACAAAAAGACAAATTATGAGTGAAGTATATCGGAATTTTTAGAGTACTTACAGTCCACCGATCATGACTGAGAACATGGTAGAAATGGCGAGTCCTCCATTGGTGTAATGGTGTCTAACAAGATAGCCACCATACCATAGAAGAAGTGCATAGCAACAAAAGACTGTGAAATAAGTTGCTCCTAATCCCAATCCTTTTGAAAATCCAGTTTTGTATCCAAGTTTTTGTGAGATCTTTAATGCTGCAGAGTAGGCTTGTAGTGCCCTTGATTCACCAACATAGGCGAAAACGGTCCGAATTTGCGCAATCGTCTGCAGTTTTTGATGGATCAAGAAAATACCCAGAGTGTAAAAAGATAACTTTTTTATATTAATATCAGTTTCTTGGATGGATTCAGCTCAAATTCAAGAAACACCCAGATGTAAAAACACGAAGAAATCGGTTTTCTTTTTTGATCAAGTTTAAAAGATTTGTTTTTCTTGAATTTTGCTCAATTTCATTGACACCCAGATTGAGAAAGATAGAAAAGATTGATTTTTTTTCTTGACCCAGGTAGAAAAACAGGGGAAGATTGATTCTTTTTCTTGAATTTTGCTCAATTTTTTCGACACCCAGATTGAGAAAGATGGAAAAGACTGATTTTTTGTCTTGACCCAGATAGAAAAACAGAGGAAGATTGATTCTTTTTCTTGAATTTAGCTCAAATTCAACAAGCTTCATATGATCAGAACAGAGAAAAAATTGCTAATTTCTTGAATTGATTCGTGGGATTTTACGGAATTATATCGAACTCACCTGTTCAGCGATGTTTCCAGCTTCTGAAAGTGCTTCTTGGCTTTTCGAAGACAATTTGGCTAATGTGGTGGTGTGAATAGCTCCGATTATAGCTATCAGCGGCACCACCGCAAGTGTTACCAGTGCCAATTGCCAAACGGCCGTGAATCCCACCACAAATCCAGATACAAATGTTGCCATGTAGTGTATAAAATTCCCTAGCTGCCACACACACACAAAACACACACTTATTTATATAATCTATTACTAATTAAGTCTACATATAATCCAACAACAAAAACTCAATCTTTTTTATAACCTTTTCACTAATGGCATCTTGAACCATAACAGCATCAGTGTTGATAGCAAATACAACATCTGAAGTTCTGACTTCTGTGTCAAAGAACTGAATGTCTTGGCTCAGCGCTGATTCTAAGTATTTGATCCTCATTTTTGTTGATTGCCTCTCTCCTGTCCACATCCAACATGATATTTCTGCAAAATAAGAAAAACCCATGTCAAATTTCCAATCTTTTTCAAGAATTATTTAAAAAAAGACCCAAAAAGATGAAAATTTATCCCAAATACCTGCCCATGAAGATGCCCATATTGCAGCTCCAACTACAAGAAAGTAAAATGCATACTGCAAAACAGAAAAGATCAAAGAATTTAAACAAAAAAGATAATCTTTTTTCAAGAAAAAAGAAAGTTGGATTGGAAAAATGAAAAAAACAATAAAGAAATCAAGATACCCTTAACACTTCTTGGGTCATTTTATCAGTGTCATTAGGATTGGAGCCAAAAGAATTGACAAGATCAGCAAAGAATCTGAGAAAAATAGGCAAAGAACAGCCATGAACAAAGGCACCAACTGACCCAATCCCCATTAACACATAATCTAATCTATCTGCAAATCTAAACAATTCCCCAAACCCAACTGAACCAATCCCCTTATGATCCTTCTCTGCATTTTTACTATTTTCTCCTTCCATTTCCATTTCTTGGCTTCTGGTTTCAGTTTCTTTGTGGTGTGAACCCAAGGGTGGATTTGGGTTTTCAGAGACTACTTCAAGACCTTGCATTTCAGACCATCTCCACTGCTCTGTGTCTCTCTTTATCTTCTCCTCAAACTCTTCTGCTTGCATTTTTTTATTTATTTTATGATTCTCTCTCTTTCTACTTCACTTTCTCTTTTGTCTGTTTATCTTTTTCTTTCTCTGATGTTTATGACTTTGGAGTTTTATTTTTAGTTTTTCTTTTTTGAATTTTAATATTAAAAGGGAAAAAAAGAAAAGCAATAGTCCCAAGTAGCAATGCTTTGTTCACACATTACAATTGAAAATACTTAACTATTTGTTTCGAAGTTATAAATAGTGATTAAATTAAAAGTTAGAGTAAATTACAGATTTGGTCCCCATGCTATGTCGATTTTTATGGATTTCGTCCCTAAACATCAATAATTATGGAAATGGTACCAGTGGTATGCATTTTCCGTTTTTTTGGTCCCTAAACTTCAATAGCCATGACGGCCGTCTACCTTGGCCCGTTAAGTGAGCCCACGCGCAAAGCACACTAGGGAAAAATCGTCCATTTACATTTTATTAAAACACAGGAACCAAATATGTTATCATTTGGGGTTTTATAATTATAGAGATTGAAATCAACAAAATGGGGAAGCTACCACCATCACTTCTGAAAGTGAAATCAACAAAATGGGGAAGCTACCATCACTTCGAACCGGCAAGCACCTAGGTTTACCAATTCAATCTCTAGTTAAAAACGTTCGATCACCACCCCTGGAAGCAGAATCACGATTCGAATCACAATCCCCCTCCCGTCATAACCCTAAAAACCCTAAATTAGTCAACAAAAAACCACCAACATCCATCATCGGCGCCACCAGCCACCGCTCACCTCCATCTCCATCGCCCATAACCTTCACTTCCCCTGACATCTCCGCTGCCAAAACCCAATTCAACTCCATCGCTACCTGTTAGAGCACTATTGTATTCAAGATTTATTGTAAAAGTCTTGCAATAGTCAAACATTGTAAAAGTCAAAGATAGTCAAAGTCAAAGTAGCTTTAGTTAGAAAGTCAAAGTAATTAGATTTAATGCTTTGCAATCCTAGGTATAAATAGGATTAGTTAGCTTAGTTGTTAAGCAAGCAAGGTAAATAAGCTTAATTGTAATATCAAGATAGTGTTTTAGAGAGAGAATCTAGAGAGAGAAAGTTCCACATTCTTATGTAAAACTCTAGATTCTTGAAGATCAATGGATGATTTGTTGTCTTTAAAAAAAGTATTTTAAGAAAAAAAAATTAAGCAATTTTTTTTTCTAAGTGTATTTCATACACTTTCTGTTTGAATTTCTAAAAGATCCAATATCTAGTGCATAATTTTTTTATCAAAATGTATCATTTAGAGAAAAAGAGAGAAAATAGACTATTCTTGAAGCTAAAGATGAGATCAAGCGTCTTGAACTTTTGGTTCATAAATACATGGATCTTTTTTATCAAGTTGCGACAACAAGCAAAAAGATCCAGTTTGAGAAAGCTAAGCTCAAAAATAAAGTATCTGCTCATGAAAATTATATAAAAGAACTGAATGACAAAATTGCAGTTCTTGAAGCTTCTCAAGAGAAGATTAAGACACTTGAGATCTCAACTCATCAAGAAAACATGAAAAGGCTTCAAGAAAGTATAAAGGCATTGGAAGAAGAAAATGCTATTCTAAAAAGAAAATTGTCTGTTTTAAAAAAAAATAAAGTTGTCAAGAAGCTTGTGTTTGACAACACTGACGTTCAAAAGAACGTTCTTGAAGAAAAGAAAGCTATTGAGCTTAAATATATAAAACTTTCTAAACAAGTTTCTGACTTTGAGAAAGTTTTATTTTTAGAAAAAGAAAAGCTCGAAAAAGAAAGAGCTGATTTTGACACTGAACGAAAATCATTTGAGATCAAAATTAATAAACTTTCCATGAAAATCTCTGATTTAGAAAATGCTTGGAAAAAGAAAGAAAAGATTTCACGGAAAAGAAAGATCTCTTTGAAAAGGAAATCAAAAATCTTAAAAAGAAAAATATGGAAACTTTCAAAGAGATTAGGGATAAAAGAAATTTTTTGGAAAAAAGATTTTAAATCGGAACGAAAAATATTTTGAAGATGCGATTCTTAATCTTACAAAAAGATTATCTGGTTTATCAACAGATATTATGAAGGATCAAATTATAAAATCTGATCTCCAAAAGAAATATGATCTAATTTTCAAGGAGAAAAATGTTTTGATCAACAAAGTTAAAGAATTTGAAGACATCATTTTTAAAATTGATGTTTCAAAGCAGGTCAGTTCTGACACTATCATTCAGACTCCATTTGTTGATTCAAATGATTCTGAATGTTCTTTTAAAACTGTTTCAAGTTCAAGTTTTAAAAACATTTATTCTAAACAATTTATTAGATCAAATGATTTCTCAAAAGATCAGATTCATTCTTCAAACCTCTTCTATAATCATCTGTTCGATAAATCAGATGATAATCCAAAGGTGCCTAAAGTTAATACTTCCAAGCCTAAAGAAGTTCCAGTCTTCAAGAAGGTGAAGATGGAATGGAGAGTTAAAGGCATAACAATTCCGAAGAAATATGTACCACAATCATCTGCTTCCACATCAAATGCCAAGAAGAACAATGCTCCAAAAGGTAAGTCTTCTGTTCAACCTAATCCTATTTACTCTGCAAATCATCTGATTAGGTTGGCACATAAGCAAATTTGTTGTTCTTACTGTGGATCAAATGATTTTGTGCATAAAAATTATACTTCTTATTGGTATAAACAACAAAATATTCATCGCTAATAAACAACTGATTTTTGCAACACGATCCTCCAATCGTTCTCCTCTGTTTCTTCGAGCATTCACGATTCAATCGTTTTACTCAATCACATGACGAAAACCTACCCTTCATTCTCCTTTGATAAGTTCAGTTACCACATCCTCTTATCCCAATCCTGCAAAAAAACCTAATTCAGATCTTTCCTCTATCGAAATCTGGACACACAAAACCCACCCGTCGCCGTCTGAAGAATCCAAGTTTGATGGTGAGTTCGAATTGTTACCAAGAATGAACTTTGAGCATCTCCAGGGAGCTACAAAGACTGTGTATTAGAGTTTTGGCTTATTGGATTCTTGTTGATTTTTAGTTAGGGTTGTGGATGTTTGGATTGTTCTTAATTTTAACTAAGAATTTTTTATTGATTTTTATTTTGAGTTATGATTCTTCTTCAATTTTTATTCAACTGTTCTTGTAATTCCGAACAAGAACAACGAGAGCTGCTTGATTTGGTCCATGTTCTTGATTTGCTCCATGTGATTGAAAAAGATTTTGATCTCTCTCTGTCTCTCTCTATATATATCCGTATATATATATATATATATATATGTCGTGTAAATATATATATATATATATAGGGGGCAATTCAAGGGAGAATTAGTTATTTTGTGGTAACTGTAAGAACCAATATGAGCCACATATTAAGCTATAAATTAGGAAATTATTAATTTTGGTATTTTTGACTTAATAATTTAATTAAGGGGCATTTTAGGTATCATAAAATTCTCCTCTCTCCTCTCTCCGGCGAACACCAACTATGAACTTCTGTGATACATATTGTAATACCCATTGTAAAGCAACAAAATAAAGAGGATGCACACTGTGATACCCATTGTAAATCAACAAAATAAAGAGGATGCACACTGTGATACCCATTGTAAATCAACAAAATAAAGAGTGATACCCATTGTAAATCAACAAAATAAAGATGCACACTGTGATACCCATTGTAAATCAACAAAATAAAGAGTGATACCCATCAAAATAAAGAGTGATACCCATCGTAAATCAATGTGATACCAATGTGATACGTGATACAAACTATGATTCAAATTAATACCATGGTGATGCCAACTGTGATACCAGTGTGATACAAATTGTAATACCACTGTGATACCAAAAGGAGTTACAGAAAAAGGATGGGTTGTGTGAGAAAAACAAAACGAATCGAATTTTATATGCAAATGCAACATTCTAATATCCCGTTCAGACGGTGATAATATGCAGAGATGGAGAGAAATCGAGAAGGGTTTGAAAAGACGGCGGCTGCCGGTGGTTGGTGGGGTCGAACCACAATGGTTCTCGATGGTTGGTCGTTGCAGTCGACGGTGGAGGATGATGGTGGGTGGTAGGCGGCTGGTGACGACGAGGATGAGAGAGAGAGAGAGAGAGAGAGAGTGGCGGTTCCGGATGGTTTTCGAGATGGAAATCGAAAAGGGGACGAGAAGATGTGAGAGCGCCGACGTCCGTTGTGGTCGTCGGCGGTAGAGGAGAAGATGGTCGTACGAGAGAGAAGATAAAAGCAGAATTAGCCGGCAAGTTCAAACGAGGGAGAAGAGAGTGGCGGTGGTCGACGGTTCTGATCGAGAAGGAGGCGGAGAGAACATCGGCGGCGACTGGTGGTACTGGTGGTGGCGGCTGGTAGTTCAAACGAGAGAGAAAAGAGAAGGGAGTGGGGTCATGGTGAAAAACTATTTAGGGTTTACTTGTTATGGTAAAGAGAGAGAGAGAGAGAGAGAGAGAGAGAGAATAAAGACGTGATATACTATATGTATTAATTTAATTAGTTAAATATAATTTACTATAATACCCTTTTATGTTTATTTAAAATTTATATTAATTATTTAAAATGAATGGCTAATATTGGTTCTTACAGTTACCACAAATTAATTAGTTCTTATTTGATTAAGCCCCTATATATATATACATATATATATATATGTCTAGAGTCCCACTAATATGAAACCAATGAAAAAAAATGAAACTTATGAAACTAGATCTAGACCATTGATTGTTTTGATCAAAGGTCGAAATTAATAAGGTGGCAATTGTGTAATTATATATGAACCCGGTGGCATAATGGTCTAATATGAAATATGAAAAGGGTATTATTGGTATCAAACGTACGAAATCCTTTTGGAAAGATTCATCTGCAGCGATTTTTTGGGGACCACTTCGATTCCCTCCCTGATTCCACGGCAAGCGATTTCAAATATTGGAAACCAATTTTGTATGAAATTAGATTGATTCAACCCTAATAGAGGCGCCGATAAAAACCTGTGAACGACATGGAAGGCGAAAACAGAGGTTTGCGAGGTTAGGGTTCGAATTTCAAGTTTTTCATATGATTTTGCTTTGAATAATCAGTTGTTCATATGATATTTACACCAAAATTTTCGTACAGCAAAGCGAAAAAGCGAAAGAATCAAGCATTTGACTTCGTTTTCAAATTTCAAAAACACGAAGGAAAACCAGTAGACGTTGAGATGGAAGGGGTTTCGAGTTCTCTGAAATTTGAAGGTATGAAACTCGCAATTTAGTTTGTATACTATCCTTATTTCATAACTGAAATAATTGCTGTTAATGTGTATGAAAAAACCCCAAGAAATTGTTTGTACGATAGTTTTGTGGTGAGTATGAAAAAACTCAAAAACCTTATTGCTGCTATGGATATTTTCATATCAGAAATTGTTGTGGTTAATGGGTACGAAAACCCAGTACATTGTATTTCGAAAAAATTTGACATTCTTATGCATAATTAGTTTCATATGAAAGTGGTTTTTATTGATCGGTATGAAAAAACTCAAAAACCTTATTGCTGCTATGGATATTTTCATATCAGAAAGTATTGTGGTTCATGGGTACGAAAACCCAGTACATTGGTTTTCGAAATTTTTTGACATTCTTGTGCATAATTAGTTTCATATGAAAGTGGGTTTTATTGATGGGTATGAAAAAACAGAAAAAAAACTATAAGAGCCAAAAATTACATGTTAAAAATTAGAAAGGCTATAAAAATAACATATGAAAACTGTGTTTTAACGTAATGGAAAAAAGGTATGAACTGTCATTGGAAACCATGTGGTTTTAAAGATTAACTGTTGTGAAAAAATAATTTGATGTTGCCCACTTTTTTGAGCCATGAAATAACATGATTCCATGTGAAACTGGACTACCTAAAAATGATAATGTAACATACGTGCGTGTTTAACAAGTTTTAATGATTTTCCATAAGGAGCAAAAACTAGAAGTATATCTGCAACAAGAGAATTAGCTGAGGGGCGAATTGAGGAAGGTAAATTGTTACATGCACTTGAAAAAATTATATAACTAATATTGAGATGCATGGACAAATGACGTATATATAATTGAATTTATCAGAACAAGTGGAGATTATTATGGTTGAGAGTAGTAGAAGGAAAAGAGCAAAACCTACAGGTATTGTATATTTTTGATGAAACTATGATTGCCAACATTTTCTACATTAAATGTCATGAAACATTGTATGCTTTAACACCATTTGATGTACCTGTTTTCACGTAAGTTGATAACCAAGGAACTTCAAAAGATGGAAAGCATAATGCTAAAAAGACAAGTGATAGTGAAAACAAACGTAAAAAACGAAAGAGAGCAGGTATGAATTTTTTTTAACAATGCTTATATTCGTTATATTGAATTATACTATTATGTTCATACCAGACACAAATTAAGTCATGTGAATCAAATATTAACAAATATTTTACTGATAGTTGTTTCACGGCCAAATCTGCGGGATGAATCCACAGACGACGACGATTTTGTAGAGCGCCATAACCCAAAGTCAAGTAAGGAACTTAGATGCTAAAATTTACATAAACCTTTGTTACTTTTTGAAGGCATTAACAAATTTCCAATATATTTAAATTCAGTTGTTGCTGCAAATAAATCATCATGTGCATCACAGGGTGAAAAAGCTGATGAAAAAAAGAAAAAAAGGGGTAGAAAGCCAGGAAGTGTTAATGGTATTAGAACTAGGACGTCACCCGTAAATTTCTATCAAACGATCATTCATCTTACTGATGATCAAAAGGAGTCTGTTAGGAAGATGGGACTAGAGTCAATGCTGGAGTTGTCTGTTGATGGGATACCATCAAAACTGGGGTATTACGTGGTAGACAACTTAGATACTGATAGATTGGAACTAGAGTTAGAAATGGAAAGTATCAGGATTAAAGAGGAAACGGTTCACAGTATTCTAGGCCTTAAATTGGGGGGAATAAACCTAGACACATTGGAGGTTGACCCAAAAAGCAGCGATATTATAAAGCGATGGGAATCTATTTACCAGAAACAAAGACCGAGACCAGTTGATGTGTCAAACGCAATACTCGAATCGACAGATTCCGGAGAGATGTTCCAGTTAAACTTCCTTGTGCTATTTGTTAATACAATGGCGGAATGCAGCCCATCGGGAAACTGCCATAATCTTTTTTTAAAAAGATTGGTAGCATTGATATGATTCCAAATATAAACTGGTGCCGCTACATTGTCGATAGTTTGAAAAGAAGTAAGCGTAAATGGAAGCGTGACACATATGACAGCTTCTATTCAGGGCCGCTGACATTTCTGACGGTAATTTTTTTCATGTGTTTTTATTTTTGAATTTGCACGTACTAATAGTATTATTATTGAATAAACAGCTGCTTTACGTCCATATGACATCATGTCCGTCGGTCCAAGTTGATAGAAGTTTGCTACCATTATACACATGGACAATGGAGAAGCTACGAGACAGAACAAAATACGGTTTCGATCACGGAGGTTTGCGTAAAGCACAAATAACAGCTCTTAAATCTGGTAAAAAGACATCTTCTAAAGGAAGGAAACGGAATGCTCCGGTAAGACATGTTCATACAAGTACAGCAGAAAAGGTACATTCAATTATTATATTCTCATGATTTATAATAATACCTTCTTGTGTTTTATTTCATACTTATAATGTACATTCACTTGACTGTTTTGACTATGCTTTTGTAAAACACAACAAAGTCAATGGAAAAGGATGCTGAAGGATCAACTATAAAAGATGTGGTAATAAAAACTAAGAACCTACATTGTTGCTTAAATGTATTCAATTGATAATTAAACATATTTCATAAAATTATATCATTGAAGGTCTTTGAAGAAGTTAAAAAGGTTTATGGAGGGGATTGCGGTGAAGAGGATGCACCGCCAACGGAATATGTGGATAAGGTATTGTCTCGCTATAACAAACTATCACGTGTATATGAAATATTTAGATAATATTTGACAGAAAACTAATGTAATTGACATTATAATGTGTAAGAATGATGATGGGTGTGAAAAACAGCAAGGAGGGACTGTCAAAACAGTAGAATCATCGGCCGTATTAACTGGGCTGGAGGTAATGTCATGATCTACTTTGTACTAATGTTTGTATGAAATGTATGATGTGTATGATGAAAATTTCCTTATTTTATAGAAAGTGGTACTGATTAATGTTTTAAAAAAATATAAACTAAATAAGTATATGAATTTCTTAGGAAGGTGATCAATTGGGAGAACATCATATAGGAGATGTGAACGAGTCGTTGGTAATGTCTTCGCACAAAGACAATGTGGAAATGATTGTTAAATCAGATAAGAAAGATAAGGTATATTACTGTAAAAAGATATTTCTTGCCATATATCACTTTTAAATAGAAATATAACATGAATAAAATTAATTTAATTTCAAAACGTCTTTACCTGCAGGAAACAATGGGAGTTGTAGATGGTTGGGATGATGGGTTTGATATTACAGATGAGGATATAGCAGTGGCATTTGAAGCGATTTAAAAGGTGATAGACGATACAAAAAGATCAAGTAACGTTGCCGATGTTGACCTAAGAGAACCAGACGGACGGAGGGGTTGTGGATGATGAAGACGGCCGCGAAGATTTTGAGGACGAAAATGAGCTCAGAAAGGTACTGGTTAAGAATTCTCGTATAAAACAAATGTGTTGAAAATAATTCATAGTAAATTGTGTCTTTTCATATGGAAATATATTACATTGTTCATAATTTCAGTATTTTGGTATTCTAGCAATAAATCAATTAAGAATAATATTTATTATGATGTTTTACGAAACACAGGAATACATGGCAAAAATCGAGGCACACCTGGAGCAGATATATTGCAGTAAGCATGACGTGAGAAAACTAATTCAGGAGGCGATGGAATTGTTCCCAGAAGAGATGAACTTCGACGACTATCAGGAAAGATTTGATAATATTTTCAGAAACGATCCAAAGACAGATGAAGAGACTGATACGGATGAGGAAAGTGAGGAAAAGGAGTATGATGATACCTTTCAGCAGGTTACCCCCACCAAGCTAGACTTTGAAATTACTCCAACCCCACTTTCACAGATTTTATGCACTCAAGACCTAAATGAGATAGACGACGAGGTAATACAACGATCTGTCAAATCGTTGTCCAAAGATGCAGTTTCGGATGCAGTGCACGTTAATGATCAAACTCCTGAAACGTTTGATACCAAGCTGGTTAAGGACAACGCGGCTGAAAAGGGTAAAGGGACTGCAATAAATGATGTCATACAACGTCGGGGTAGCAAAAGAGATACAAGACTTGGGGATCAGATGAGGTCACCATACGTTAGGCGCTCAGTCGATGTTCGAATGGTATTGACTACGGACGAAAGGAAAGCCCATGAATTCTTCTTGGCTGGCTATGGTGGCCTAGAGTAAGTACACTCACGTTATTAATTTGGTTGTTTTTTGTGAATTTATTCGGGAAAGTTTATGTTAACATATGAAATTATAATGAAAAATTTATATTAACCAAGGTTTAATAATCTGTATTTGTAGTGACATTCTGTACTGGTCAAGTACAGACCAACAAGTGATAAGGGCAGCGATGGAAAGCTTGGCTGGTAATGAGCATATCATAACCAACGTGATCGACGGATGGGTTGACATTTTAAACTACGAAGAAAAGTACAGAAGCGTCTATTCACCAAAAAGGTTATTCTTCAAGACATCAGTTCTGGTCAGTATTAAAAACAACTTTAAAAAATTAAACTTAATTTTGTGTTTCGAATGCTAATGCGTAATGAACTAATCAGGAGGGTGGGGTGTTATTGCCACACATATACGACTATAACAAGCGATACAATTGGTTCGTGAAGAACATTGCTGAAGCAACAAAGCACCATGTTGAAAACGTCAACATGAAAAACGTCGATCTGGTATGAAATAAAAACATAACATCTATATTCACTTGTATGTTTTAATAGTGAAAATATTTATTTAATTAACTAATTAATTACGTATGAACATATATTCTTTCCGATTATGCAAGATCGACATTATTACTGTGTGATGTTCAATCTAAAAAGTAACTTGGTTGAGGTAATAGACAACAGGCATGAAGCGTCTTTGGGAAGGGATATAGCAGACAAGTGTGACAGGGATGTTAAAATGTTGGTACGTATAAATTTTCATACTGGATAGTTACCATAAATTTAGTGTTGTGAATAAATATGTATAATAAATTATTGTAATGTACAGCAAACAATGTTGTCTACCCATTTGAAAGAGACAAACCACTCTGCGGGAAGGGTTGTGGAAGGTTTGTCAAAGGTTAGGCTTGCTACAAGTTGGCAAACAAGAGATAACTATGTGGATTGTGGTGTTTTCATAATGAGGCATATGGAGTGCTACATGGATGGAGGGAGCAGGGGTTTGACAACAAATCTAGAAAGGGAAGGCCCGACACAAGCGAAACAATTGGAGGGGCTTAGAAAAAAGTACAATGCAAAAATCCTGTTTAGCGAATGGAACATTAGGCGTGATTATGTTCAATCGGAAATAAGACGATTCTACAAGATGAACAATATAACACAAACACAGATTCTTGGTCGTGCGAACGCAACACGGGCTAAGCGACTCGCTAAGTTTGGTTGATTTGGAGTTTTACCACTTAAACAGTATATTAGTTGCATGTTTCATATTAGAATATTTTGTTTACGATTTCGGATTTAGATTACACTTAGCTACTTTGCAAATTGGGGTCTTTTATGCTGCTAAGGATTTTAATTTTGTTTGTTTCGTTTTCCAAATTATTGGTTTTTATGAAAGTATTTAGGTATGGATGGTTTTTATGAAAATGTTTTCTGGAATTTGAAGTGTTTATGGTGTTGGTTGACTTATTTGATTAATTTTATCTTATGAAAAGTAAGTAAAATGTATTCTCTATATGAACTGTTTTTAATATTCTTCTGACTTGAAACATTAAACAACGAACTTTGTAATATTTTGGTAAAACATTCAATTATTCATATGTTTATTAATTACTTAATTGACTAACATTTCTTGCATATAAAGTTTTCATAATATATATTCAATCAATGCCAATACTCTTTAAAACATTAAAGTTCATTAACATGTTCATATGATTTAAGTAGACATTAACAGTATTTGGGTTCATACCATAAAATATCACATTTAACTCTGATGAATACCTTCATCTACATTAAAGTCTATACTAAAAATACTTTCATTTCATACCTCAAAAGAGAGAACCATACATCAAAGCATCTTTAATACAAGAACACAAACTACATAACACAAACACAACAAAGCAACCTGTCTGCAACAAAAAGATAGAAATACAAGACACTACTAGCGGTAAGGACAACCATCCGGAACATAAACACCGAGAGACAACCCTAATCAGATGGGGGACTGCACTTGCAGTTCCTCTTGAGAGCATCATAGAAATCCCTTAAAGTATTTATATCTTCATAGTACTTCCAAATTGTAACAACCCGCTCCAAAATGCCAAAACAAGACATTTATTACAAAAGAAAAACGCCAAAACTTGGCCCAAGGTTTACACCAACAAATTTCAAAATCTGGGTTTGCGGAATAACCCTAGTTACAACTGAGAACATCTAAAATACTGGAAGGTAAGGAGTCCACTAATGCAAGCCACGCCCGCCCTCGCCTTCTCTTTACCACTAGAGGAACCGCCCTTAACCTGCTTACCTAAAAAGGGTTTTCAGTTTTGAAAATGCGAGGGTTAGACCACAAGGTCTAGTGAGGTCCCTCAGTTACATACACACCACATATAGCATTTAAAGGATTTGCGAAACATAAATCAATATGAAGTTTGGCAAATAACAATCACACAATTGACCAAATCGTCCATCCAGGCACACACCCGTGACTTGATCCAAGGTGCACAATTACCCTCGTATGGGACACACCCCCCATATCCGTCACACCATATCATATGGGTCACACCCCCATATAGATCACACCATGTCATGTGGGACACACCCCCCATATAGATCACACCACGTCGTATGGGTCACACCCCCATATAGATCACACCACGTCGTATGGGTCACACCCCCCATATAGATCACACCATGTCATATGGGACACACCCCCATATAGATCACACCATGTCATATGGGTCACACCCCCCATATAGATCACACCATGTCATGTGGGACACCCCCCCATATAGATCACTCCATGTCATATGGGTCACACCCCCATATAGATCACACCATGGCATATGGGTCACACCCCCATATAGATTACACCATGTCATATGGGACACACCCCCATATAGATCACACATAAGCATAAGTAATTTATAGGCAAATCACACTTCAGATAAGCACACGTATATGAGTAAAAGAACAAGTACCATCAATCTTTAGTTAGAAAAACTCACCTGATATGCTTACGGTCCTTTCCTACTCTGACCCGCACTTCCCGATGGTCTACCTGAGCGAAAGGGTAAAACGCATAAGCTGTCAGCTCAACTATCCGGACACACTAGTCTCTCCGAGCACACTCACTTTCCGGACAACACCCTGTCCGGACAACACCTATCCGGACAACACATCCTATCCGGACAACACATCCTATCCGGGCAACTCTTATCCGGACAACACCTACCCGGACAACACATCATATCCGGACAACTCCTATCCGGACAACATCTACCCGGACAACACATCATATTCGGACAACTCCTATCCGGACACTCACCCGGAGACTTTCAACTAAGCAAGTGTCCGGACGTCCAGAAGGTTTCCGGACATCGACCTGCGTCCTAAATGGACCGAGAAATTACAGAATCGGCCGAAAACTCGCAATTAAAGATTAGCAACGACATTAGGGTCATTAAACTCAACTACTACTGAAATATCTGCTGCAATAGATAAGATTTGACACCTAACCTCTTCCATTTAGTTCCAAACCCAACTTTTAACAAAAACCCCAAATAACTCAAACAATGGCAAAATCATAGATTAGAGAAATGGAGAAGGGATTACCTGGTTGAATCCAAAAGAAGCACACCTTCTATTCCTCCCCAACAAATCTGAATTTGATCCTCCTTGCTTGACTTTGCCCTCTTTCTTCTTCGTTCTCCTTTCTCCTTCTTGCTCTCTCTCTCTCTATTTACTCTCACAGCCGCCCATCACACACACAAAATCAGTAGGAGAATGTTTCTCCTAGGGTTTTGTGCCATTTATACTTATCTCACAATTACCAACTAGCCCCTCAATTTTTAGCATTTAAATAGACTCCTCCCCAACAGTTGAAATTCTTTCATTTTGGTCACGGTCACTACAACACTCCCCCCTCAAAAGAATTCCGTCCCCGGAATTCCATTCTAAAAAAGGTGAGGGTACCTGGACGCCATATCTGATTCCACTTCCCACGTTGCCTCTCGTCCCTTGTGATACTTCCACGGGACTTTAACCAGATGAACCTCCCTATTCCTCGACTTCCGAACCTTACTGTCCACAATCTCTATTGGTTCCTCTTCGTATGTCAATTTCTCATCTATACGGACATCTTCCAACGGAATAGCCACATCCGACTCGGCCAAACATTTCTTCAGGTTTGACACATAAAACGTCGAATGAATTCTGCTTAACTCTTCCGGCAATTCCAACATGTACGCCACCTCTCCCACACGCTTGGTGATGGCGAAAGGTCCAACATACCTGGGTATTGATTCTCCTTCCTCTCTAACGCACAACGTCTTTTCACGACTAATTATAAGTATTGCACTGTCTCCCACACAGAATTCGATCAAACTCTTCCTTCTGCTTACACCCTGTGGCGATCTCGAGCCACGCTTAACTTCTCACGAAACGCATGAGCTATTGGTGGTCAACCACACGACCTTCGGTCTCACCCAAAATCATTCACACCTCTAGACTCACGGTTTTTAAAACGCGTCACACTAAGGGTTTCACACAAAATCTTACCTTCTTAAAAGAACGCCTTCTACCGAAAATTAACGCCACACATCCCGAACCCTTATAAAATAACGACGCTCAAATCGCCAACTGATCACCGGATCCACCTTGACTATCACCTTAACCCGCAGTTAAAATTTTCCTCCACAGGCTATACACAGCTCTACAATTACTTTTCTAACACAAAATACGTCTAAGGCAGATAACACCTTCTTGCATTAATTATACCGACTACAACCCATCGATAACAATCAATTCACACACCTTTACTACAACGTCACTCCCATACCACTATCAAGTCCAACCCGACGGTCCTTCATCCGAGCACTACATTCGACTACTTTCTTCCACATCCTTCTCAAACATAAAACATGTTTCCAGCGAATAACTCACTAGAAGATACACACTCTTGATCACTCACGTAAGTTAGTTTTCCTCCACGCTTAAACCACTCACATACACACAAATCCTCTTTCTCATACTCTCACTAGAGTTCATGCACCCAATGGTGACGTTCTGAAAACATTGTTTCCCTCTTTCCGAGTCACTTGTCACATTTTTTTTACACTTACTCTCTTATTCCACACTACCGCCCCCAATTACCTCAGGCTAACATGGAACATTTCTCCTTCAACATTGACCACTCCATACACGCAATTTCAACGGTTACTATGTCTAATCCCATAGTTTCACCACATCTCATACGAGAAATTCGACCAAGTCAAACCGTACCTCCACTCTATGTTCGAAGCGACCACACACTTCTCGTTCCTCAAACGATATTAACCCACTCCTTTGCATTCCTTTACACACAAGGATTAGTTCAACATTCTCAGAGATTTCATATCTACTACAAGATATCATGAACTAATCAATCCCACATTTTCACAATTATTACAACGATACAAGGCAAACACACTCATCATTCAACTCGAGAGTACACAATTTTCTTCTTATCTAGTCACCTATTGCCACCCCATTCTTTTATTTTCGGGTAACAATATCATACGCCACTTAGACATCCATGCAACTCCACACATAATTTTGTCATATATGTACAACTTATGAGCAACTCCGAGCAAAGATCTCCACCTATGCTCATCCCATATCAACACTAGTCCACCACTTAACCTCACAACAATACATCCCCACCATGTTTCGCATGCCCACTAAATATAAGTTACCACCAACTTATCCACACAACCCCCACACACCAGAGGTTCAATCATCACGATCATTTGCACGCACACAAGGCCAAGCCTCCTCCACGGCAACGCAACATAGACTTGAAAGAGTTTGCGAAAACATCCAGCAATAATTAATTTTGCAAATCAACATCCATACACACATAACTTATTTCTGCCTGGTCACTACCCACTTGTAACCTGATCTAGAGCACACACCCGCCCTTGAGAATAGACTGAGTTCGTTCGCAAAAATCCACATGGTCACACCAGGGCTAATCCTCTCGACTTTCACACCCCCAGACAACGACTCAACACCCGTCGTTGGCTTCAACACCAAATCTTGGCAATTAGCCTAAATACAAATTTCTCCTCAACTCCGGCTCTACGCCGATACCGACTCATCCACGCACTACAACGCTACCTTTCGAAGTATCTTGCCTACTTCGAATCACCCTGGGCACACTCCCTGCCGACAACCACACTTCAACTTATTAAGCAAGAGTAAAGACTACCATCACACACGTCTTTCTAAGGTCAAAATCTGAGACTATCATTAGACGTCTCCTTCCCTAAACTGTAATACCAAGGTCATGAATCGACCATCGACGCCTCAACCACATTTTTCACCCTTAAAGACTCTGTCCATTTCTTAAACGCGATAACTCTCACCACCTAGCGAGTTCATAGCATTCATGCATGACAACCCAACGATTTAAATCGTTTTACGCACTCGACACCTTCCACAAAACATGGTTTGATAGACATGGCTCGACACATTTATAAAGAACAACCGTACACGCAGGTCACAAGGATCGCTCACTCGTGACCTCGTCATCATTTGGAAATACATTCACTGAAACTCCCTTTATGCAAAAATTTTAAAAATACGGCAATATCACTCATACTGGGATAGTCGACCGACTCCCACACTTGCTGATATGTCAACCACGTGTTCATATCGCTTTCATTCATAAAATCATGTGATCAAATATTATTACGATTTTTACAACAAGGTTTAACTCACTCGCAAAAGAAGTGAAGTAACTCACCATTTCTCCAAGTTCGAAATTTATTACACTATGTAAGCAAATTTATCTTTTTCTTCAAGCACGCTTGCACACGCCAACTCATTTTCAAAAATCAGAAGTTTACAAGGCACACGCACACACTCACACATTTTGACATGGAGGACTTATGTAATCGGTTTTTGAAAACGTAATGCATGACTCACTTTACATTGAAGGCTACTCGCTCAAACAGGGTTAACAAATCCACGCCGACACCCTACTTCTCCCTACATCATCAGGTTCTTACATTCGAAACAACCTTCGGTACCGGTACTTCCCCACAGTCACCACCTGACTAATAATTTGTAAAACATACGACTTCACCTCGGTCCCAAAATGGTTAACCGACACCCGTGATATCAATTCACACATCTATCACTTCTCAACCACTCTTGTCACTCTTCCACTAACTAGAGAGTAAGAAAACACACCTCTACTATCCGATCCTTGAGTTGCAACTCTCAAGATTTAATTCACCGACATCGGAGACTCCTAGAATAAACACTCATTAGAGATTAGGAGCTCACCTTCAGTCAAGTATCTTCCTTAAGAACTCTAAGGTTCTACTTCACACAGACTCTCACACCAAATCTTCCAACAATGCTTCTTCTAGGTAGGATCACCAATCACACCGAGGATAATCTGCACAGCACACCTAACCGTTGCCATCATGGCAAGGTTAAACTTTACACACCGCCGATATTCCCCACACACTGATCACCACTAGACTCCACGCACTCCAAGATCTAGGCACTGCCCTTCCTTACCATTCGATCTGGTCTATCCCACAATTTCTAGAACTGGGATTCTTCGGCAACAGGAGACTTACCCGGACATCATTCATTCATCCTCTTCGAATCCATGAAGATCTACCTCTAGACGACTCATAACACTCTACACAACACTTCGTTACAACATTTCTTCTTTATGATGTACCCGTACCTTACATCATAAATGACTTCCCACGAGACCTTCCTCAACAAGGGTCTTAATCCCCCCCAGGGACCTTGCTAACGTTCTCAAGTACTGGAACACGACACCAAAGATAGACTAACAATCGTCCTAAAATAGCAAGGCATGAATGATCACCGTCATGTACCTGTAAATTCACAATTACACTGGCCAGGTGTAATCCCAAACTTACCTTACATGATAGTTTTCACCACCCCATTATCCACGCTTCCCAGTGAGGTCTTCCTAGGCCTTCCTACATTCTCAGTTGTACTTCTACAGTTTAAGTTTAGGCCCATCCGGTCACCTAAACCCTTAAACTACGGCTCTGATACCAACTGTAACAACCCGCTCCAAAATGCCAAAACTTGGCCCAAGGTTTACACCAACAAATTTCAAAATCTGGGTTTGCGGAATAACCCTAGTTACAACTGAGAACATCTAAAATACTGGAAGGTAAGGAGTCCACCAATGCAAGCCACGCCCGCCCTCGCCTTCTCTTTACCACTAGAGGAACCGCCATTAACCTGCTTACCTGAAAAGGGTTTTCAGTTTTGAAAATGCGAGGGTTAGACCACAAGGTCTAGTGAGGTCCCTCAGTTACATACACACCACATATAGCATTTAAAGGATTTGCGAAACATAAATCAATATGAAGTTTGGCAAATAACAGTCACACAATTGACCAAATCGTCCATCCAGGCACACACCCGTGACTTGATCCAAGGTGCACAATTACCTTCGTATGGGACACCCCCCCCATATCCGTCACACCATATCATATGGGTCACACTGACACGGGGTTTTCACACCCCGAGGATTCTTACCGCAAGTGTACGGGTCGAAGTCAAGTAATAGTACTTGGAAAGTACGAGTATCGAATCACGGGGAACTAGGAACTAAGTATCACAATTACTATAAGAACTATTAACTGAACTGTCGAATTTGGAAGATGGGTTTTAAACTAAATTCTAGCAAATCACAACTTAAACGCAAACAAAGCCAAGAACAATTTAGGAACTTCGATAGAGAGAAAAGTTGAGGGTTGGAAATCCTCCGGTTCTACACATGCACACAAACAACTCAAACAATTACCAGTTTATCCCCTTAATGATTCCCAAATCTTTTAAAGTCACCGTTGTTCTCTTTCAAGCCACAACGGGTTTTATTTTGAAAAGGATAAGTTTAATCTCTCGATCTCACCTATGGATTCCAAAACACATTAAGTACTCGATTTATGTTAAATTGGCTAGATTTCATCTCTCGATATCAACCTAACGGTTTAATCGGGACTAAGACTTATTCAGTATATCTCTATCACTGATTTATCGTCTTAGGCATGCAATTCCTAGTTCTATTTAACAGTTAATTCTCTCGAACTCAACTGGAAATAATAAATCAATTAAAAGCTAGCTAGACTTTCAAAGGCATTAAACACAAAATCACATGCTTCATTAATCAAGGAAAAACCAATAAAAGTTCAAATCATCTGGTTACATGCTTTATAAACCGAATTCATTCCAACCCCCAACACGAACCGGTTAGTTCATGTCGGTGGTGGATTCAAACACAAGAGAGAAAGATGAAACTACGTATGTAAACATGGTAACGCGAAAGATTAAAAACATGAAAAATAACGTGATGAACTCCCTTCAATCGTGCTTGTATCTACGTTCCGCGATGATTGTCTCCGTGATCGGCCCTCTAACGTGACTCCGAAAGCTCCGAAAAGTCACCGGAAATCGCCCCAAAATCGCCCCTGGTCGTCTGCCGAAAGTTCGATACCGAAAACAATGACCTAAAATCGGATTTAAAGCTGAAAGTCGCGAAACAGAGGGTTACGCGACCTGCCACGCTACTTGCAAGTCGCGTGGTAAGTCGCGCGTGTCTTAAATGCTGCTAGGGTCGATTTCTGGTTCGCGGGTCGGGTCCTGGTTCGGTCGCGGGTCTTGGGTTTGGCTTTTGGGCTCCCGTTAGGCTTCGTTTTGACTCGTTTTGGGCTCTTTTTAGCTTCTTTTCTTGAGGAATGCCGCCTTTTATATAACCTGCGTAAATCACTTAATAAACCGTAAAATACCCGCCTTTTTACTTGAGTACAAGCCAATCTCATTGGTTTGAGAACCGGAAATAACGCCAAAAAGTGGCGTTATCACACACCCCCATATAGATCACACCATGTCATGTGGGACACACCCCCCATATAGATCACACCACGTCGTATGGGTCACACCCCCCATATAGATCACACCACGTCGTATGGGTCACACCCCCCATATAGATCACACCATGTCATATGGGACACACCCCCATATAGATCACAACATGTCATATGGGTCATACCCCCCATATAGATCACACCATGTCATGTGGGACACACCCCCCATATAGATCACTCCATGTCATATGGGTCACACCCCCATATAGATCACACCATGGCATATGGGTCACACCCCCATATAGATTACACCATGTCATATGGGACACACCCCCATATAGATCACACATAAGCATAAGTAATTTATAGGCAAATCACACTTCAGATAAGCACACGTATATGAGTAAAAGAACAAGTACCATCAATCTTTAGTTAGAAAAACTCACCTGATACGCTTACGGTCCTTTCCTACTCTGACCCGCACTTCCCGATGGTCTACCTGAGCGAAAGGGTAAAACGCATAAGCTGTCAGCTCAACTATCCGGACACACTAGTCTCTCCGGGCACACTCACTTTCCGGACAACACCCTGTCCGGACAACACCTATCCGGACAACACATCCTATCCGGACAACTCTTATCCAGACAACACCTACCCGGACAACACATCATATCCGGACAACTCCTATCCGGACAACATCTACCCGGACAACACATCATATTCGGACAACTCCTATCCGGACACTCACCCGGAGACTTTCAACTAAGCAAGTGTCCGGACGTCCAGAAGGTTTCCGGACGTCGACCTGCGTCCTAAATGGACCGAGAAATTACAGAATCGGCCGAAAACTCGCAATTAAAGATTAGCAACGACATTAGGGTCATTAAACTCAACTACTACTGAAATATCTGCTGCAATAGATAAGATTTGACACCTAACCTCTTCCATTTAGTTCCAAACCCAACTTTTAACAAAAACCCCAAATAACTCAAACAATGGCAAAATCATAGATTAGAGAAATGGAGAAGGGATTACCTGGTTGAATCCAAAAGAAGCACACCTTCTATTCCTCCCCAACAAATCTGAATTTGATCCTCCTTGCTTGACTTTGCCCTCTTTCTTCTTCTTTCTCCTTTCTCCTTCTTGCTCTCTCTCTATTTACTCTCACAGCCGCCCATCACACACACAAAATCAGTAGGAGAATGTTTCTCCTAGGGTTTTGTGCCATTTATACTTACCTCACAATTACCAACTAGCCCCTCAATTTTTAGCATTTAAATAGACTCCTCCCCAACACTTGAAATTCTTTCATTTTGGTCACGATCACTACACAAATCATCTCTTGAAAGTTGGAGTTTTGCGATTCCAGGTCTTCAACACGCCTACACCTTTCATCTAGATGGTTTTTTGCCCACTCAAGATGATGGACAGTGTCGTCAAGTTTCTCCTGCAGGCGCTTCACTTCGTCCATTAGGACTTTGTTCTCTCGGATCAAATCATCTATCACAACAACTTGGTTAGTATGTGATCCAATGGGATTAGGACCATTGGGGTTTCTGGGGTTGTTTGCCATGAGTATAGAATGAGAGTGAAGATAGGTATAAGGCAATAGATATGAATAAAGATGGGTTAATATATATAATAGAGGTAGAACACAATCTTTGAAAAACGTATGCAATAGTGGTTTTCAAGGCTATCACATTGTCTAGTCTTATCCCTAGTGATGTTTGTAAGCCCTATGCACATCACACATGCATTCCCTATGCTAAAATGATAGCCTATAATTACATCTACCAAGGGTGTGTAAGATGCTTTTTCATAATATGTGTGCTTGTGGTTTTTCATACGCAATATCCACAAACAAGACAAAAAAGGTATACTAATTAATAAAAAGAATATGAAACAAATATTAAAATCTATCAAAAAATATTAAATAACTTATGTCAAACTAAATTTATAAATGGGTTTGCATGACAAACATCAAAAACAGCATAAAATGTATAAATAGGTATGAAAAACGTATGAGAACAACCGAACTAATACTATCCAGATTTATTTTGGGTCGGACAATTCCTTGAATCATGCTGACCATAAGTGTTACACCTCCTACACAGACGTTCTTGCTTCTTGGACTTCTTGGCAGCTTTCTCCAACACACCTACCAAACGTTTTCCTGTACCACATCCTTTGTTCCGTATACCAGCAGGTGGTAGCACGTTAATCTCTTTCGGAACATCTACACCATAACATTCCCTAAGAGCTTCGTTTCTGTCCGCAGCAGCTGACGAAATTATATTTTCAACCTGGAACTCAGTTTTCATGTTATCCATCATTTCGGTTAGAACAGTCAACTTACTTTTATCATTTCTAATGCGACTAACCAACAAATCAAGCTTAGAATACAACCCATTTATCAAACGCTCCTTCTCTACATCAACCTCGTCGTAACGTGCCCGAGCAGCTTGAACTTCAACCGGTACAAGATCTCTGGTCCATCGACGCGATATAAGTATTTCTGGTATTGATACAAAGTCGAAGTTCAGCAAAATCTTGAAAATATGGCGACACGGGGTACCATGTCGTGGAAAGAATTTACATTCACATTCCATCATGTCTGTCGATGTGTTGTGAGAAACCTGTAAAAAAAAGGGTATTATAAGTAAGAATTTTCATAAAATATTATTATTGAATATAAGCTACTACAAACAATATTACAAAGGAATTGTGAACAAAAAAAATAATCGTACCTCATACGAATACTTGGTGAGAGCCTTTATATTTTTATGTAAAACCCTATACTTTCGTATATTACCATCTTCACCAAGATAAACGATGCCACAATGATACGCGGCTTTTTTAATCTCTTTTTGAACTTCTTTAAAAACATCACGTGTGTATATCTCCGAAGCATGCCTCTCAATTACACACGGTGTAGCACATCGAGGGAACGTGTTTCTTGTGATGAACTCAAGGATGCGATGCTTGTTCCTCTGCTTTTCAATAGCACCATCAAACGCATGTATAAACTTGACAAGATCATTACGATAGTATGCATATATACGAAAAAACGCATGAGCACTCTCCGATCGTGATGTTGTCCTCATTAAACCCGAAAAGGGTACGTCCCTATAGTACGCAGATATCCATGACTCTCTAATCCGGTACATCTCTCTTAACCATTCATTGTCATGAAGTTCATAATCATCAATAATACTAGCCCACTCAAACTCAAATTCCTCAGGACTCATATGGTCATTCCATACTAACTTGTTGAATCTTCTTTTGAAGGTTATATTCGCATCAAGATCAGACGATATCTACAACAGTGTACATATGATTAAAATGTTGAATGGACGTACATATTATGGCTACTAAAAAATTAGGCATTCAATTACATAATAATATAAAACGAGTAAATAAAAGTATAAAAAATACCTTGCCAGGTAGTTTTTTCATGATGTGCCACATGCACAAGCGATGTTTTGATTCTGTGAATACAAACGGAACTGCTTGTTTCATAGCCGCACATTGATCAGTAATGACAAATGTAGGTTGCTTCTCATGTGCTCTCAGGAACGCAACCAACACCCACTTAAAATTCTCTATAGTCTCGCGGCTTATCAACGCAGATCCAACAACAACTGAACGCCTATGGTTGTCTATAGCTATGAACGGGACAAAATTCATAGCATGACTGTGGAAAAAATGAAATAATTAGTAAAAATGTACAAAACAATTATGATACATACAATAACTCGTAATATAATACGTACCGATTCATTCGATACGTTGCATCAAATGATATAGTGTCACCAAACTCTTTATAGTTTAGTCTAGCAATCTCATCAGCCCAAAAAAACAGCCTGTAACTCCCCATCAGTAACCAATATGTCAAAGAAATATTCAGGAACAACCGTTCGACGTTTACACAACAAATCAACCAACATTTGTGCATCTTTCTTTCCAACAAATGGTCCCATAGCAGTCCTAGCATTTTGATAGTCAACTTGAGTCTGGCTAACATATTCGTAACCACCTTTAAGCGCAACTTGGATATTATACGACTTTGACCCACCAACAGAAGACGATGCTCCATTGTATACGTTCCTAAAATCAGTATATTGCAACTGTCGCTTCGAACGTGACATCGTCTTGTCAACGGTGTTGTAAAGAGCATGGTTATGCCTTTCTTCAAACTTGTAAACAACATACGTGCCAGTCTCTTTCCTAAGACGAAACTTAATGCATGCTCTACAATTCGTACGTTTAACGCATGAATTCCTAGTCATGGACTCGAGGTCTCTACTCACAGGGATACCTTGCCTACTACAAAGTAGATAACGTGATATAACCTGCTCAAACTTGTTTTTTTTCTTATTGGATTGACGAACATCAAATCCAGCTTCTTCAGCATATTTCATGTAGGCAACATCAGCAAGCTCAATAGTCTTAAATTCATATCCAACACCAATCTTTATACTTTCATCAACATAAGGTATCCAATATTTAGTACCTCCAGGTGACACAAAAGTCTCATGATGTACTACGAAAAAAAAAATTAAAATAAAATTTAATAACATAACTATTATGAGATGCAGTACCATAAAAAATACCAACATATATATGGCGCAGTAATGATAATTTTTCACATACAACATATAAGTAAAATAAACCATGCTACATATTACATAGTTTTCATATATAACGTAACATAAATGTATAAATTCGTAATAAATTGTATTCTGAGTATATAATTTCATACCATATAGTCATTCGTATGTTTTCATATTGAATAAAATCTGAAAAATGGAACTCGAATTATCTTACAATACTATTCTATAAAGCTATGAAATCTAAATTTCATATGAAACACATTCAAAAATTTTCATATGCAATTTACAAATACGGTTACCATGTCTGATCAAATATGATGTTAGTAAGATAATCTGAGTACGTATAAAACTAATTACGACATGAAAAAAATAGAAACAGTACCAATCGTCTAATATATTTAAACATACGTATTGCGAAAATTAAAATAACACTTACCGTTTTTTTTGGGAGTACCATCAATTGAATCATGAAGATCGCCTGGAAATGTATCATCGCGTTCTTCGTCTGATCCATTAGCAATCACAAAGTTCGCTATATCATCATAAATGTCGATTGGGTCATTAGCAATTTCTTCTTCAACATTTGAGTTTTCGTTATCGAAATACATGATTGTGATGCAAGAAAACACCAAACCGAAAACTGTTAATCTCGTTCCAGTAGAGCAGTTAAGGAATTTTTCATATATTAAAAACGGTTTGATTGAAGAAGACGATAATTATAAAATATGGATAGAATCAAAAAACAATAAAAATTAAAATAGAATAAATCAATTCCTAAATTAACGCCTAATTTTTTTTTAATTGGAAATCGGAAATAATATTAATGAATACAAATGACTTAATTACCCTTAAGTATAATTAGATCAAGATTAGAAATCAATGGTCTGGATTTGGTTACAAAAGTTTCACACATTTAGCAGTTACATTTTATTTTCTCTCTATATGTCTATATATATATCTCTGTAATTATAAAACCCCAAATGATAAGTTACATATTTGGTCCATGTGGTTTAATAAAATGTAAATGAACGATTTTGCCCTCCTGTGCTTTGCACGTGGGCTCACTTAGCGGACCAAGGTAGACGACCATCATGGTTGTTGAAGTTTAGGGACAAAAAAAACAGAAAGTGCATACCACTGGTATCATTTTCGTAATTATTAAAGTTTAGGAACGAAATCCATAAAAATCGACATACCACACGACCAAATCCGTAATTTACTCTTAAAAGTTATTTGATCTGAGCTTACAAATGGTAGAGTGTGATTGGCATATGAATATATCAGATTTTTAATTGAATTAAATGCAATAAGAAAAAAAAAGGTTGAAAAAGGTGTGTTTGGGGAAAAACAGGTGTTTTCGTGGTTTAATTTATTTACTTTTAACTGCAACGGTTTTTTGGTGCTACCATAAGACACACAGTGAAAGTGACGTATGATGTTGCACTATTTTTTTTTAATTAAAATTCACATTGTCTCCATTTATCCTTGCATACTTTTAAATCCGATAGATTTTTATCAAAAAAAATCCTTGTCGAAATATTATATTTTCTAATTAAAACAAGTAACATGGGGTTTTACTCGATTTAAAGAGTATAACTTTTTAATTCAATTTTAATTATTGTTTTATCAAAAATATTAATTATTAGTTAAAAATATAATAATCTTAACTATGTGAAGATTTCCATTGCTTTTGTTTCTCAAACTAAAAACATAATATATATATATATATATATATATAACGATAATTAGATGAGAACCACAAGTATATTATAAACTCGTGAGAATTAATATAAAAATATTTTTTTACATGATTTAAAAAAAACATATGATTTAAAATATTGTTTCACATATGTTCGTGTTCACATTGTCAAAATAATACACGTGGAAAAAGTTTTTTGTTTCACCTAGTGAAATGAAAAATATTCGTAGAAAATATTCACATGGTGAAACAAATCCATATGAAACTATCATATTATAAAACAAATATATGTGAAGCAAAACATCTTAAATATAACATTTGATGAAAAAACATCATGTAAAAATATTTTTATATCGGTTCTTACAGGTTTGTAACATATTTGTGGTTCTCATTTGATTTAACCCCTACACACACACATTTGTGGTTCTCATATATATATATATATATATATATATACATATATATATATATATATATATATATATATATATATATATATATATATATGTGTGTGTGTGTGTGTGTGTGGTGAGTTCAAACAAGAACACTAACTATTTAAAAAAATACGAGAACGGTCGTCCATGTACAAAATTATACATGATTCACGTACAAAATCATATATGATTCACGCGACCTGTCCCACGACTTTTAAGTCGCGGCCAAAGTCGTTCGCGTCCAGTTTTTTACAGTTAGTGTAATATTACATATGATTTTTTGCACATAAGCGACTATTTTCGTGTTTTCTTAAATAATTAGTTTTCTCGTTTAAATCTTTCTCTCTCTCTCTCTCTCTCTCTCTCTCTCACACACACACACACACACACACACACATATATATATATATATATATATATATATATATATATAGAGGGTCCTTCTTTTGCTAACCAACCCAAAAAAATTCAATATTAGGTTCATTTCGACCGTATCGAAGAGACGATTATAATGGTGTAACTTGTTAAAATTAAAACGTATTTTTAACGTATTTTAGTTAATAAACGATTATATGTGTTAAATGTAAATTTTAAATTATGAAAGTAAAAGGTATAAAGTAAAGTAAGTAAATAAGTATAGGGGTTGAAAGTATAAATATCAAATCAAAATCACAATTTTTGTCGAAAAAACCTAGGGCCTATAAAGGGGGTAAATTATTATGGGAAAAAGTCTAGCTATGTCTGACCTTATTATAAAAAAATAAATACAATGGTATAATTTATAAAAAGAATATAAATATATATATATATATAACAAAAAAGAATAACTATATATATATATTTCTATATTTCTAAGTCGGTACGGTACGGTATTACCGTGGTACACGACTTCTAATACCACGTACCAACCAAGTTTAAATAGTTGGTACGATATACCAACTAATTAGGTCGGTACCAACTAAATTGGTACGGTTGGTATGAGAATTGATTGGTTTGTCTCGGTATAAAATTGACACCCCTATATATATAAACAAAAAGAATAATATATATATATATATATATATATATATATTGTAACTCCCCAAAACAGGGGTTAACAAAAACTTCCATAAAACGGAAGAGTGGTACACATTACTTAAGTAAAAGTATACCTAAATAACATTACATAATCATTAATACAAAGATTTAGTTAATCATAACTACTATTGGACCACTAGCTTATTTGATCACTAATATAGATATCAAATATCCAAAGAATGCCGGAAAGTTGTATCATCAATCTTCCAATCTTTATCTCTCTAACAATGATCCCATGCTCACAACCCCGTTCTAGACCTTCTTGTGTCCGGAACCACTAAAATCTGTAATACATAAAACACATAACAAGTGTTAGGCTTTTAAAGCCTAAGTGAGATTTACACATAGCACATAGAGCATAATCATAGCATGTAGGAATAACAATTAGATACATTCACAAATTGGATTCCATGGAGAAGGTCCATATCGCTACCCGGTTACATCATAATCGAAGATATACCTTGATTGATACCCCACGGTATTGTCACAAGGCATAATACAACGGAAAACCCCACGGTATCCGAAGGTATGAACAAAATACATTTACCCCACGATATGTATGATTATATCCTCCAATGCCTACTAGGTGCTCCTCCAATTATGTGAATACCAAATATGTTAATCCAAGTAATATTCAAAGCATATTAAGCACTTAACAATGGTCCAACCATTTATCATAATCTATACTACTTTCATGTAGTTCACATACATCCATATGTAATAAATCATATTCTAGATAATATCAAGCATATTTAACACATAACAATGGTCCAACCATTTAACATGATCAATACTACTTCCATGTAGTTCATATACAACCATATGTATCAAATCATATTCTATATGATATCAATAATAAACATCCATGTTTACAATTCAATAATAAGTCCATTTTGACCATTAAGCCATCAATTCATCATTAAGACATCTATTAAGTCATCATCTCAATATCACATACTTTGGATATATAATCCAACCAAACTCTTAACATCAACATTTATTATGGCATACAAAGTAATAAACACAATTAAGCCACATAAACTTACTTGAACTCCTCTTGTTTCCCTCTTAACCATTAAGAGCATTTATTCAAGATTTCCCATTAGCTATACCAAAAATCAAGATGAGGAATAGTATGTAAATGTAATACAAACAATTAATTACAAGTTACTCACCTCAAATCTTCAATTGCTAACACCCTAACTTGAATACTTGAACCTAATTGCTCCAAGAAGAAGAATGAAGATGAAATGCCCTAATTCAAGT
Source organism: Saussurea involucrata (assembly GCA_033807775.1). Lineage (NCBI taxonomy): Eukaryota > Viridiplantae > Streptophyta > Magnoliopsida > Asterales > Asteraceae > Saussurea > Saussurea involucrata. The sequence goes on along the minus strand of CM066325.1, from coordinate 7,161,470 downwards.
TTAAATGGGTAAGATTCATTTACTAGATGCTTGATTTAGATTTGGATTGATAGAAATGGATTTACCTTAGGTTTAATTGAAGAAATCGTCTGAAGAGTGAAGAGCAGCAGAAATTCTAATTTGAGAGGATGAATGAATGACTAAGGATAAAGAGGTGGGTTTAACCCTCTTTTGGCACGTCAGGTGCTCGGCGCCGATCACCCGCGCCGATGCATCGGCGCCACACCATCGGCGCCGGCTTCTGTTTGCCAATCAATCCAACTTCCACTAATTTAGCCGTAACTTCTTCGTTAGAACTCCGTTTTTACCCCGGAAAGAACCGTTGGACTCGTATTCAAATTACCCATCCAACTAATCCATAAAATCTAATATTTAACTTTATTATCTATTTTTCATTTATTTCCTTAAGGAATAAACTTACTGATTTCTATCGGGAGTTCTCAATTAATAAGTGACAATCACGGAAATTACTTAGGAAATCACTTATAATCTAAGAAGTCAAAATATAAAGAAATATTAGGACTATTATTACTTACAAGGATTTTCCGGGTGTTACAATTCTCCCAACCTTAAAACGATTTCGTCCCCGAAATCTATATCCTTTTCAACCCAAAGTCAACCGACTCACTGTCGACCAAAATTCAACAATTCCTAACAGGAATCTAAGTTCTATCCACACGGTCTACAAAGACAATTCTTCAAACAATTGTTTATTAACAAAGCCCCTACACACACGCTGTACTCATGTACAGATAAACGTTCCAACCCTAGAGAAACTCCCAACCATACGACTTCAGTCATCTCCCAACCTTAAAATGTTCTATACAACTTGATTTCAGTTTCAAACTCTAAATCAATTTAAGGCTCAATTAATACTGAGACCAACCGAATCTCTAATTTCAATTGCCCCTATCGTTAATGGCCATTTTCATTCAAAGAGCTCTAATAGACTCCAAAATCCATCTCAATAATTAATCATCAAACGGACAGGTTCACTAATCATACACAAAGATTAGTTCACTAAAACCACTCATCACAAATGAGTATCTTAAGGTTACTACAACCATCACCATCATTCTTTTTAAAATCGGCTACAATTCCCCGATTACACTAAAGGTGTTTGATCTTAAGCCCAAAAGTTGACATCTAATTATCACCAACCGTTGCACTCTAACCAAACCCACACATGAATTCCATTCACTAATAAAAATTTAAAAGGAACAAGGATTCATCTTTCATATTTCCTGAACCTTACTTCTTTCCTCATTAACCGCTCCCCAACTTAGATTTGTAAACCTCCTTAAAGTAACCGTTTATCATTAAACCTTTATCCGACTATTGCTTGGTCTTCAATACCGTCGTCATCCACATCTCAATCTCCAGATCTCAAAATAACATTAACATATATTGCTTGAAAATCCATACTCACTTTAAATTGAGCATACTCACCACTTTTGAATACTTCTATATCTACGACACCCATCACTACATCTATGACCCACACGTTTCTTCAGTATAAAGTACTACCACTCCCTCACATCAATATCGTACTACGCGACCATATTGCAACCAAGCACTAAAATATTTTATATCAAAGGTGATAATTCCGTTGAACCTGTAGTATAACTACATTCTTAGGTTTGACCTTTCTATCATTACTTCCTACGTTAGCATGAAGTACTATCCTCCAATCATTATTTGTCTCTTTCCCCCAACTTTTCCACATACCGATAACACTTTCTCATCTTTATTAAACTTCCTATGATTCAAAATCATAAACTTATTTAGCGACTCACACAACCAAATTCACTTTGGATAAACTCATACTACCGCTCGGCATTCTATTCCAATAACAGTCAAATCACTACACCATCTACAACCACATATTCCAACAGCTTTATTGACAACTAGCACTATTCATCTGGAATCCCCGAAAAGACTTTCATTTTATGTCCCCTCTTTATCACTTATTATTACTTCTTTGTGACTCCAAACCATTATATATACAGTGCACACTACATCACAAATCGACATAGTCCATACTCTTACTATGTTCGTGCCTGTTTCTTCATTATATATAAACCATCTATATCATAAGTAGAATGTTCATCTACAACAATAGTCTTTCACTATCCTAACACCCCTCCACAAGGTGATCCTTCAACTTTTAATCTTCCGATTCTAACTTGACATTCATACATGATCTCAAAAGAAGAAATTAATGTATTCACATTACGTAAACTTTAATTATAATACAATTCATGTAATTCCAACCCTCAAGCCTATGTCAAGTTAATTTAAACCGACGAATACCCTTAAGACTTAACCGAATCTAAAACCAAGTCATCCGCTCAAAGGGTCTATTGATCAATTATCAATTATCAACTCATGAAATTTAAAATACATCTAATCCCACATCATGCAACACACGCCTCGAGGCATGATAATCTCACGACCCCTTCATTGCTACTTTCCCAATGAAGTTAATTCATATATGTATCTATATGTACACGTATATACATCTCTATATACTTCACAATATATATATATATATTATTTTGCCAAAGTTCACTAGTCTCAAAGGTACTAAAATACAAGATCATCAAACTGTCCTCACACATAAGACCAATAGTTAAACCGACACTTATTAAAATGCGATTAAACATATAACACACCATAATTATTGTACAACTACAATAAACTTCTAAAAGCGTATTTCGGCCACCTAACTTCCACTTATGTAATAATTTAACCAAAACCTTTTCCACTCGTGATTTATTCGCTTTGCGCATACCCTCTGCATAACAGCATGCCGGTACCGCTCATAATTTAGTTCTGTCTGCACAGGCATACGCGGAACGCACCCATACCGCACCCTGTAACAGGCAAAAGGCCTCATACATCCAACACAACTGCCGACTTCAATGACAATAGTCGACCTATCGATACTTCTTTAATCTATTCATCAACAAGGACTGAACTTAATCCTTTCGACAAAACATAATACAATTTACATCTCATCGTCTTCATTTCAAACTTATTCGTGCAATACTAATATCACAAGATCACCATAAATTCTTATTTAACGTCGAGGGTATTTCCTTACTGTCTCACCACACTACTCATAGCAATTTGCTAATTCCATCACCTTGATTACTACTAATCCTTCCTCCGGACACTACTGTCCCTTGCCAACTGTATTTCTAGTTACCAAACAAGGGTATAGACCTTCTTACAATCGACACTAAAGTTCACTTTCAACTCTCCCATTGTTCACCTTCCTCTTGAACACAATTACCAAATCTACAAACATTCTCCCATGATTTATCTAACACCTCTCCAATCTCAGAGTTCTTTCCTAGCTTATAGCAATATTTTACGACTTAATTCGTTCATAACCTTCATACATAACAATGTATTAAATATATTATTTCGCATTTTTCCTCCTTTTAAAGAACAACACTTGGAGCAACTTGGGTACACATGACCCCAAGATTCTTATGACTATAGTGTACTGCACAACGATCACGAGAATCATTTGCATACTACTTTCCGCAAAACTTAATCTTTTTCAACCAAAACGATATTGTTATGACCGTAGTATATTTAATGAAAATCTTTTCATACGACAAAAGTTGCAAGAAATTACCGACACAAAGTAAGCTAGTCGGTTCTCACACTCATCTATATTTAACTTTTCTTGTAAAGTATAATGTATTTTGCAAATTACTAAACTCAAAATTTGACTGCGCGACGTAAATGGTATTACCTCTTTCTTTTAATACCCACGTATACCTGCTGACTCATCATCGACTAAATTGTTATTTATGCATTTGTTTTGAAATCACAAAAACCCATGTAACACTCACCCGAGAACACTATGCATAAAACTCTACTTGTAATTGAAGGCTATTCACTCAAACAAGGTCTATCGTTTAACTCTCGCAACTTATCATTGACGCCCTATTTTTCAACCAGTGGTTACCCTCTCAACCTTCTAACACTTGATATACATGCCTTCCTAGGCTCACTTACTCAACCGTTTCATACTATTCCCATCTTGATCAAAATCTTACATTCTATTTCCTCACATTTAATCCACTTACTTAAGGTTGTCTCGGCGGACTTTCATGAGTCCCACCCGTTCCCGGTTGTCTTTCCAATCCTCAATCATTTACCGATCTGTCCTCCAAAGAATTGAAAGACCTTGGTAGTGTTTTTACCATCACTACGCTATCGAACAAAAGTTAACCCTGAAAAATGGTTATATAAGTATAAACACACGAAACGTACCTTACCGATCATTAGTCACTGGAACAATTCAGAAACAAGTATACTTATGTAACAATATATTCATAATAACAGTAGCTAATTGCGATTATGAATGTATCATACATGAGAATCCTCATTACCGTCGTTACCGTACTAATTTCACGTATTTCTATCGACCCTAAGGCCATCCCGTCTTAATAATTCTACCCACTCTCACAATTCATAACTTAATTCATCTCAGCTTAAGTCTAAGTATTTTCTCATCATACTTAGTTCACTTAAACTAAAGCTCTGATACCAACTTGTAACTCCCCAAAATAGGGGTTAACAAAAACTTCCATAAAACGGAAGAGTGGTACACATTACTTAAGTAAAAGTATACCTAAATAACATTACATAATCATTAATACAAAGATTTAGTTAATCATAACTACTATTGGACCACTAGCTTATTTGATCACTACTATAGATATCAAATATCCAAAGAATGCCGGAAAGTTGTATCATCAATCTTCCAATCTTTATCTCTCTAACAATGATCCCATGCTCACAACCCCGTTCTAGACCTTCTTGTGTCCGGAACCACTAAAATCTGTAATACATAAAACACATAACAAGTGTTAGGCTTTTAAAGCCTAAGTGAGATTTACACATAGCACATAGAGCATAATCATAGCATGTAGGAATAACAATTAGATACATTCACAAATTGGATTCCATGGAGAAGGTCCATATCGCTACCCGGTTACATCATAATCGAAGATATACCTTGATTGATACCCCACGGTATTGTCACAAGGCATAACACAACGGAAAACCCCACGGTATCCGAAGGTATGAACAAAATACATTTACCCCACGGTATGTATGATTATATCCTCCAATGCCTACTAGGTGCTCCTCCAATTATGTGAATACCAAATATGTTAATCCAAGTAATATTCAAAGCATATTAAGCACTTAACAATGGTCCAACCATTTATCATAATCTATACTACTTTCATGTAGTTCACATACATCCATATGTAATAAATCATATTCTAGATAATATCAAGCATATTTAACACATAACAATGGTCCAACCATTTAACATGATCAATACTACTTCCATGTAGTTCATATACAACCATATGTATCAAATCATATTCTATATGATATCAATAATAAACATCCATGTTTACAATTCAATAATAAGTCCATTTTGACCATTAAGCCATCAATTCATCATTAAGACATCTATTAAGTCATCATCTCAATATCACATACTTTGGATATATAATCCAACCAAACTCTTAACATCAACATTTATTATGGCATACAAAGTAATAAACACAATTAAGCCACATAAACTTACTTGAACTCCTCTTGTTTCCCTCTTAACCATTAAGAGCATTTATTCAAGATTTCCCATTAGCTATACCAAAAATCAAGATGAGGAATAGTATGTAAATGTAATACAAACAATTAATTACAAGTTACTCACCTCAAATCTTCAATTGCTAACACCCTAACTTGAATACTTGAACCTAATTGCTCCAAGAAGAAGAATGAAGATGAAATGCCCTAATTCAAGTTTAAATGGGTAAGATTCATTTACTAGATGCTTGATTTAGATTTGGATTGATAGAAATGGATTTACCTTAGGTTTAATTGAAGAAATCGTCTGAAGAGTGAAGAGCAGCAGAAATTCTAATTTGAGAGGATGAATGAATGACTAAGGATAAAGAGGTGGGTTTAACCCTCTTTTGGCACGTCAGGTGCTCGGCGCCGATCACCCGCGCCGATGCATCGGCGCCACACCATCGGCGCCGGCTTCTGTTTGCCAATCAATCCAACTTCCACTAATTTAGCCGTAACTTCTTCGTTAGAACTCCGTTTTTACCCCGGAAAGAACCGTTGGACTCGTATTCAAATTACCCATCCAACTAATCCATAAAATCTAATATTTAACTTTATTATCTATTTTTCATTTATTTCCTTAAGGAATAAACTTACTGATTTCTATCGGGAGTTCTCAATTAATAAGTGACAATCACGGAAATTACTTAGGAAATCACTTATAATCTAAGAAGTCAAAATATAAAGAAATATTAGGACTATTATTACTTACAAGGATTTTCCGGATGTTACATATATATATTTCTATATTTCTAATATATATATATATATATATAACAAATAAATAATATATATATATACATGTCAAATAATATATATATTATATAAATATATATATATTATATATATATATTTAAATCAAAAAATGATTGTTTATGAAAACAATGCAATCATTTTTGGTGCCATTAGCCTTTTTTTGGTGCCATTAGTCTCCCCCAAGATAAAATCAATATATATATTAAAACAAAAACCAAGGTTGATGACATGGCTCTCCTAAAGACTAGAAAACTCAATTATCTTTTTTCTCCTTAATCATCATTTTAATCCTTTTTTTTCTTAATTTCCCATTTACATTGATTATTAATTATGTTTGCATTTAACATTGGTCCTTTCATTTTCCCAAACTCCTCTTCATCTCCTAATATATTAAAGAAGAAAGCATTCATATTGTACTATATATATCTAATATATTAGTGAAGAAGCCAAAGGTAAATGATGTTTGTGGTTTATATATCTTACAAGCATTGCACAAAACATTCGATTATGTTCGTTGTTTATGGTTTAGTTTTTAATTTTGTCACTACAACATTCAATACCCTTAATTCTATTGAAGATAAACTCACTTTGTCTTTTGATTTTGTGTTTGGATTTTCATTTTTCTGTTGCAGAGGAAAATGGACGTTGATTTGGTTGCGACTGAAGTGCCCATGAAGAGGAGCTTGGTCTTTTCTTCACCCCTTAAATCTTGGAGGCTTTTTTACTATTGTTTCAAATTTTATGGGATTTTTAACTAGGGTTTCTACGGTTTTTATAGCCTTTAACGATCATGTTCGTTGTTTATGGTTTAGTTTTTAAGTTTGTCACTACAACATTCAATACCCTTAATTCTATTGAAGATAAACTCAATTTGTCTTTTGATTTTGTGTTTGGATTTTCATTTTTTCTGTTGTAGATGAAAGTGGACGTTGATTTGGTTGCGACTGAAGTGCCCATGAAGAGGAGTTTGGTCTTTTCTTCACCCCTTAAATCTTGGAGGCTTTTTTACTATTGTTTCAAAATTTATGGGATTTTTAACTAAGGTTTCTACGGTTTTTATAGCCTTTAGGGATATTTTTTTGCAATAAACAATGAACCCTTCTTTGAGCAATCAAAAATTGTCTTTCTCATTGTAATACAACATGTTTTGATCATCATTATTACATGAATTAGATGTGGTAATGAAATGATAGTTTTTCGTGTGGTTAGGAAGTTTGAAGCTTCATTATGAAGCCATATTATAGATACATCTTTTCAAATAAAAAATGTATGAGGTATGTAATGAAATTTGTTACAATTAAAAATGTTGTATTTACAATGAAACATAAGTGAATAGAACAACTCCAAAAAATAAAATGATAAAAGAAACCTACTAAGAGTGATGTGACACATTGTTAAAGAAATATAAATTTTCTCATTGTTTTGAATTTTTAAAATTTTAAATAAGTTAAAATTATTCTACCCTTACATAAAAATGTGTATTTCATTAAAAGACTTTTTTTCATAATTTAACTTCCAATTTAATTACCTTTGCATTCTAAACTATCTAACTTCCTAAAGACATTTATTTTAATCTCTCCATCTTTTCATCTATAAATTAAAAGAAACCTATAACAAAATTATTTATAAGTTACAAGTTAATGCTCTATCAAAATGGAATAACATTTATGGTCTATGTTATGTTTGATTGGGTTTGTATGTTTTTTTCTCTCTTTCTTTTCTCAAATTTTGTCTTTTTTGATGTAGTTATTAACAAAATGTTTAATTACTTAGACCATTCGTCTTCTTTGTTTATACGTAAATTTTTTTTATTTCTTTTATTTCACAATGATTCTATTTTTTTTATTTACATATCATTTAATAAATATATATACCAACATATTCAAGAACTTATTATATAAATTGGATTACTATTATGAGACTTGAATATAATAATATGTGTATTTTTATTTATGTAATAATAAAATGATTATAATTAATATAAATAAATGAAGACGATTACTCACGTCATTATGATCATTATCAGTTAGAACACTCTATATATAACAAAATTATTTATAAGCTACAACCTAATGCTCTATCAAAATGGAATAACATTTATGGTATATGTTATGTTTGATTGGGTTTGTATGTTTTTTTCTCTCTTTCTTTTCTCAAATTTTGCCATTTTTGATGTATTTATTAACAAAATGTTTAATTATTTAGACCATTCGTCTTCTTTGTTTATACGTAAATTTCTTTATTTCTTTTATTTCACAATGATTCTATTTTATTTATTTACATAGCATTTAATAAATATATGTACCAACATATTCAAGAAATTATTATATAAATTGAATTACTATTATGAGACTTGAATATAATAATATGTGTATTTTTATTTATGTAATAATAAAATGATTATAATTTTATAAATAAATGAAGACGATTACTCACGTCATTATGATCATTATCAGTTAGAACACTCTATATATATATAAAATTTGAAAAACAATATATTTTTATGATCAATCACACAAATTTCAATCATTTTTCTACTACAACATATATATATTAATTTGTATTATCTTCAAATAAAATTAAATATCTAAAATTTGAATAAATATATAAAGTTTGAATCAATATATAAAACTCAAAAAATTGTTATCATTTAAAATCTTATTAAAATCAATATATAAATATAACTGACATTACAACCAATATATATTAATGAAAATATAATCAATATATAAGTAAATTCTTATTATTGAGCTCTTTTTTTAATAAACGAAATAGTTATTACATTTAATATCACAAAATAAGATTAACATATAAGTAAATACTATTACCAACTCTATCATTAACAAATAAAATGGCTATTACATTTAGTATCACTAATTAAAATTAATACGTAAAATAAATAAATCCAAGAAACAATATATATATATATAATTAAAACTAAAAGTTATTAGAGAAATATAGTAATATATATATAAAAATGATAGAAACATATATATAAAAATTAAAGTAGAATAACAAAGTATATAAAATTAGAAAGAATAACCTACTATAATCATGAATATATAATTATATCAATATTATTATTTAGTTTAAACTGAAATCAAACTATGAATTGATATAATATCTTTCATTTTACATATATGACTAAATCCTATTTTTTTAAGATTCTTTACCGATAATGTATGCTTGGAATAAATAGTCTCAAGTGAACTGAGGATGATGAGAATATTTCATATTAGGTGAAATATCAATTCTTATTAGTCTAATGTATGTTATGTGACTATCAACCCATTTAATTTTTATTTTTTCCAAAACTTTTATCGTCACCACGCAACGCGTGGTGTCGAACATTAGTATAAGGTAAAAGCAAAAATAGGAACACAAAGTGAAAACTCTATAATTATTATGTCATTTCTCATCAATTTCCCACTAAATTTTGTCCCCGATTTTTTCGTCTCATAATAAGTTGTGTTATAGAGATATTTATAAGAGAAATTAATTAAAATGGATGAAGTTTGACTTTGACTTACTAAAATATTCAAACTTTTCTCAATTTAACTAAAATATTTAAAAAAATCCGTGAAATATACCGTGATAGCAGACCAAATGAAATTCACGGATTGGATGAGGTGGATCGTAGACAAAATATATTCTTAATCCCGTGATCACGGACAAAATATATTCTTATATATTCTAGCCCTTTTCAATTTATTTTGTAACTAAAATCATTTTATGAAATGGGTTTTGTAGAGTGCATTGCGGACAAAATACATTCATAATCAAAGTGGAGTGCATCGCGGACAAACTAAATACATTCTTAATCAAAGTGGAGTGCATCGCGGACCTATCTCATTTTTTAACTGGGTCCACGATCGAGGGTTAAATCACGGGAAAATTAGGTAGTTTTGTAAAGTGGGATAGATTTATGATACTTTTGTAACCGAATTTTGAACTTCGTCCATTTTAATTAATTTCCCTATCTATAAATATATCTTTATAAAGCAAATTAACCTATCTATTTAGATTAACTATATAATAAGTTAGATTATATTTATTTAGTTGAATCAGATAAATTAATAGTTAACTTGATTCAGTCTAACTTATTATCACTATATTACACTGATGGATATTCAAGTGTGGATACAAAAATACATGTGATTTTCTTGATACTCGTCTTGACTATATGACAACTTATATTTAAACTATATTAAAATGATTTTAATATTTAAGATGATAAAGCATTGATCAGTAATACTTAATTTATTATTTTAAATTTAAGAATAAAGTTATGTTCAACCTGAGTAAACGCACCCTTATGAAACTATATGTTCTGTTTTGTTCAGTTCTGTCTGTCAAACGCTGAAAGCTCTTATGTCATGTTTGGTCCTGTCATGTTCTATCATGTATGCGTACCAAACGCACCCTTAGAGATTACCTAGTGCTATATTCGTTTCAATTTCTATATTTCTTTTAAATTTATTAAGTTTGTTGATGGCATTTTGACATAAAAAAGACACAATCATAATTATAAAGTGCAAGTTAATATTCTATCATCTCTAATCCAAATCCACTTTAAAGAATAAATTGCATATATCCATTTCATCTTCATTTAACCTTACAAAACATTATGGAATTAAACATTATTATTAATCATCTTGAAAATGCATGTGATAGAGTTAAATATTTATTCCACTAAACATTTAAATAAATTAAATTAATGGCCATGAAAATAGAGAAGGGAAAATGTACGGAAATCTGGGTTGCATCATTACCAACTCATTTATAAGATTTGCATCAAATTATTGGAGCAATAAAGAGGAAAAATTCCAAACTTTTGAAGCCTTTAAGTTGGCATTGCAAACCTGGCAAATCTGTATGTATATGTGTGTCTATATATATACATATAATATATTTGCATATGGTGGTTGATGTAAAGCATGAATAATTTGAAGAAAAGAAACCCATTGCTGGTTGGAATCCATTTGTCAAGAATCAACCAAATGCCTTCCCACTTCCCTTTGATAAATATCTTCCCTTTAATATTATATATATATATATATATATATATATATATATATATATATATATGTCAAGACTAATTTACAAATAAGTGAAATCTAACAAGCCGTACAAACCTTTGTTTTCAACCGTTGAATGAGAAATAGATGGTTGGGTTCCGGTGAGAAATTGAGGTTAACATGAGAAACGTGAGAAGTGGTTATCAACCGTTAGATGAGAAATAGATGCACATTGGGATGAGATGCATCGAGATGCACCAGATCAATTTTTTTCTAAGCTTCAATTCATGGGAGGGCAGTTGATTAAAAATAATCAACGGTTCAGATCCACTTTCACGTTAACCTCAACTTCTCACACGATTCTTCACCTATATATATATATATCATGTAATAATTAACAAGTTATTATAAATCCATGTCATAAAAGTTAAGACAAATGTTACTTTAATTTTGTCTAAATTTTTTAAACAATGTGTTTTCACTTTATTTATTTATTTCAAGCATGTTATAATTATTAATTTATTGTGTTTTTTGTTCACATTAGTTGATAAATGGTAAAGCCAGCACACAAAGACACCCACATCCCACCAAGTAAATTATTTGCCATGAATCTTTTATACTTAATGCTTTACATACTAGAAAATGTATTAAAGAGTTGGTTTCACATTACACCAACATGTTTTCGTGAGACTGATGAGACCAAGTTTTTATACTTGAAATTTCACAACAAAATACTGTGAAGATAACCTTCACAGTGTTTTTGCTGTAAAGGTTCGTATCTTTTTTTACCTTCACACTGTTTTACTGTGAAGTTTCAAGTGTAAAAACTTGGTCTCATCGGTCTCACGAAAACAGGTTGGTCTCACGTGAACCCAACCCATGTATTAAAATATGCCAAGTAAAACTAATCTGATGAAAAGTTGGAAAATTTGTGTTTTTATGTTTGTATCAATCTTGTAATGCTAGGAAATCAGGTTGGTGTTTACAAAATATTATAATCTGAATTTCATTTTTTTTAATTATTAAATACCAGTATCAATTTTTTATTATTATTTTAAATCTAATAACCAAGTTTTGCTTGATCACATATCATTTTAGACCACTTAGTGATCAAGCGACACTCAACATTTGATGGCTATTCATTTTAACAAACCATGGTTTAAACATTGGCACCAGAACAGGGGTGCACAAATGGTTAGAGACTAGCCGCCAACGCTCTCTCTCTCTGTAGACAAAAAAGAGATCTTCTCCATCGGAGCTCTCTCTCTCTCTCTGTTCTCTTAACCTAGCCGCCACCACCACCTCCATCTAACCACCACCATCTCGCCTCCTCCACCACCATCAGGCCCTAGTGAGTGACAGAGAAAGAGAGAGAGAGTGCCGCTGCTGCTCCGACGGCCGCCGCCCGCTGATACGACACCGTCGCTGCTTTGTCGCCGCTGCTTCGCCGCCGCTGGTGCTTCGCTCCCTTAGTGGCTCAAATCCCCTTTGTGGCTTTAAATCCCTGTGTGGCTCTAAACCCCTTGTGGCTTTTTTTAGTCTTTGTTTCCAGGCATGAGCAGCATTTAGGAAAACACAACCAAGTAGAGTGGTTCATACCCACTTTCATCAAGGAGAAAAACAACAAGTGGCACCTTCCCACTTTTTCTCTTACCTTCCGGCTGCTTATGCAAGAAAGTCAAGGAATCAATTTTTTGATTGCCTTCAGTTGGAACGGTTGGGGACTTATCCTTGCGGTGGAAAGACGAGCTTACGAAGCGGCTTACCTGAGTCACTTCCGTTTTTATCTTGTCTTTAACTTTTTGTTGTATTTAAGTCCTTTCATTTCTGGTGTATTACTTTGTTATGTAACGTTCCTTAATTTAATGATAGGATTGTTCCGTTCGGGTGACGGTTAGGCCGTTGCACGTTTCGTGACGCAATCATTTTCCTTCAAAAAAAAATGGTCAGAGAACCAACACGAAGGATCATAACTGGGTTTGATCTAGGCCCAAAAACTCGAATAATGCTACATTCTTTTTATGAAGAATCGGTTAGCTCAGTTAACGGCCCAGTCAAACCCAATCAAATTTTTTAAAGACTTGACTTATGTTGGAACCTGTCCTTGTGAGTCTCAACAACACATCATGTGTGTCTCTTGACCACATGCTTGTGCGTCCCTCACCCACAATGAGTCAATAACTGTCTATAAATTTTAATGGAGTAAACATTATTCGTCTCACTTAAAACGTTAATAAGTATATTTTTAATTATTATAAGACATGTTAATCCTTCTCATAAATTAACATGAATATACATCATTTACATCAGTATATAACTTTTGTGACGTCATTTTTTTTTCTTATGAATATATTATTCTATTTTAGTCATTTGAAATAATAGAAGTAGTAAATGATGAAAATTGAATATAAATAAGGTGTTTCATCAATGTTATAAATATTACATGTCTTTAACTCATAACCAATGATTTTAAAGATTCAATAATACCAAATAAGCATTTTGTTGCCTAATTCTCGTTCTTCATGTACATTGTTAGAGTTATGGTACATATGTAAAAGTATAAGAGCTAGTTTTGTATTTCTATGTATCTTGCTAGTATATATAGTTGTTAATGTCTTCCTGATTAGTTTAGTTTTTCCTTTTGTAACCCTACATTCAATATATTCAAGATTGCTGCTTTCAGCCGTACCAAGCTCTCTCGTAAACATTCTTGATTGTTCTTCATTCGATTCATGTATTGTTTCTAACATACATGCACATGTTGTTATCTGCCATAAATTTGTTATGTTATAAATAGAAATATGTAACTACACACACACACTCACACACATATATATATATATATATATATATATATATAATTCTTGGTTGGGTGAAGACATCGCATTAACATATTTTCATCTTTTGCAAACACAATTTGTTCGTTTGTTATATGTACTTGTATATCGATAATTTAATGTTATTTATTTGTTATATGTATATAATTAAAACGACCAACGGACAATAAGTCACAAAAAATCAAAGACACTTATACTTGACAGAATGAGCAACCGACCAACCCTCAACCTAAATAAAAGGTTTGGTTTGGTTGTGGTTTTTTTAAACAACCATAATTATATTTGGCTGTTTAAATGTTTCAAACCGTCCAACCCAACTCGTTATATCTATCCAAAAGTTTTTGGTGTCAGTATTGTATACTCTCCTTTGAATTCTTAAATCCACCAAACAAAAGCAAATCTATATCATGTATTATCTTGAAAACAAATGTTTCTATTATTATAGACTAAAAGAAAATATTGTAATAAGAAATTTTAGATACGATATTGACAACAATGTAACGAATTTATTAATGTCGTTTTCTAGAATGGGATAATGCCCATACCCTTTTTATATTTCGTTATCGTAGCAATTTATATGTAGCGAAATGTTTAAATATGAATCGTAAATATCTTAAAAAATCAGGAAATCAACTACTTTATATGTTATTAGTGATAAATATCATGATAGATATTGATGATTGTAACAACCCCGACAAAAATAAAGCATGCAATTCATACTAACTAAAACATCCCAAAAACGGGTCCCAAAATTTTCTTACACAAGTCTCAAAATTCACGTTAGCGGAATCAACCTATTACACAACTGAGAAATACTATAATTAAGTGCAATAGTGTCAAAGTTTCTACTGCCTCTATTCTCTAACTGCTCCGTTCACCTGCTAGAGCCCTTTTGCTACCTGCTTTCCTGAAAAGGGTTTTAATTTGAAAAGAAGCGAGGGTTAGACCATGAGGTCTAGTGAGTCCCTCCTGACAGTTCTCAAAATCGTTTTAGAACTTTTCATCACTTTCAGATATATAAATAATCTTTCAATAAATAAACTTTCACATAACTGAACAGTAAAATCTTACACGGATAAATCCGCCCTCGTAAATGGCACCCTGAAGTCACCCGAGGGTGACAACGAGTCAGTATCACGATGCCTTACTGGGACTTACTTCCCATGGCATAAACGGAATCTCCCCCCGACGTGAGTACTGGCGGAACCTCCCCCCGACGTGAGTACTGACGGAACCTCCCCCCGACTTAGCCAATTACGTCTACACTATGTATGCATACATCTCACATATAACTTTAAACAACTTTCATGCAATAAAAGCATAGTAACAAAACATGGCATTTCTCATCATGTATTCACTTTAGAAAACACGTTAAAAAGGCACGTATTTTAGTTAGAAAACTCACCTGGTGCTCTTACTTCACGTTTCTAAACAATTCCAGACCTCCAGACAACTTTCCTGAGAAAAAGGGACACGATAAAGGCTGATCAGCCAACTATCCGGACAGCTCTACCTTTTCGGACGCCCACACTTACCGGACACAAATAACTTTCCGGACAGCCGCTTCTGTCCGGATGACTACCCTTTCCGGATAACTTCTGCTATCTGGGTCGCACCACAATCCGGGTAACCCTACTGTCCGGATGAGATTACTTCCCGGACGACCCCACACCCGGATACCTTCATCTTATCGGGATAATAAGCTTTCCGGACGTTCTACCCGGATACCTTCTTAATCTGAAGGTGTCCGGACGATACGCTGGACGAGTTTTTGACCTGAAAATCCTACTAAATGCCTCTCTAACCGCAAGATAAGGAGAGAAATCATCATTTAATAATCCATAACCAAAATCCCCATAAGTTTTACTAATAACACCGATTTAAAGATGTCTAAATCTACTTATATGGCCTCAAATGACTCTAATAAGAGAAAACCCTCAAAACCCAATAATCATCAAACAAAATCTTAGCAGGATTAAGGATTAGGAGTTACCTGATAGATTGCTTGCAAGAAACGAAATCCTCTCCTATCTCTCCTTCCGAAATCAAGGCTTGATAATCCTCCTCTTGAAAATCACAAAAGCTCACCAAGACTTTTCTCTTCCTTTCTCTAAAATTTCAGCCGTCAACCACAACAAAATCAGGGAATGAAATGTTCCTCCTAGGGTTTTGTGCCCTTATATACCCTATCCCCAAACTTACCAAATAGCCCCTCAACTTCCGTTCTTATTACACTTTCCTTTCAAGCGTTAAAACTAATTCGATTTGGTCACGGTCGTTACAACACTCCCCCCTCAAAAGAATTCCGTCCCTGGAATTCCATTTTCAAACAGGTGAGGGTATTTGGACTTCATATCCGATTCTACCTCCCACGTTGCTTCTCGTCCCTTGTGATACTTCCATTGAACCTTCACCAAACGAACTTCCTTGTTTCTCGTCTTTCGTACTTTACTGTCTACGATCTCGATTGGCTCTTCCTCGAATGTCAACTTCTCATCAACGCTGACATCTTCTAACGGAATGGCTACATCAGTCTCGGCCAAACACTTCTTCAGGTTTGACACATGAAAGGTCGGATGAATCCTTTTCAATTCTTCTGGAAAATCTAGTTTATAAGCTACTGCGCCCACTCGTTCAATGATAACAAAAGGTCCTACATATCTTGGCCTTAACTTCCCTTTCTTGCCGAAGCGCACTACACCTTTCCAAGGCGAGACTTTAAGCATAACTTTGTCTCCCACTTGGAACTCAATCGGTTTCCTTCGCTTGTTCGCGTACTTTCTTTGACGATCTTGAGCGATTCTCAATTTCTCCTGGATCGCTTCTATTTTATCCGATGTCAGTTGTACTATTTATGGACCTGCTAGCTGTCTTTCTCCCACCTCGTTCCAACATAAAGGTGTACGACACTTCCTACCGTACAATGCTTCAAATGGCGCCGCCTGGATACTCGCATGATAACTATTATTGTATGAGAACTCTATCAACGGTAGATGTACTTCCCACGATCCTTTGAAATCGATCACACACGCTCAAAGCATATCCTCTAATGTCTGAATAGTTCTTTCACTCTGACCATCCGTTTGAGGATGATAAGCTGTACTTAATTTCACTTGCGAACCTAACTCTCGTTGTAGGCTCCTCCAAAATGTTGACGTGAAACGACTATCACGATCAGACGCTATGGATCGCGGCACCCCGTGCCTAGATACAATCTCATTAACGTACAATCTGGCCAATTTCTCCAACGAATCCGACTCCTTAATAGGTAAGAAATGAGCGGACTTGGTGAGAATATCCACAATCACCCAAATCGCATCATTACCTTTCGGCGTGCTTGGTAACTTAGTAACAAAATCCATGGTAATATTATCCCATTTCCACACCGGTATCACCGTAGACTGCAATTCTCCATATGGTCGTTGATGTTCTGCCTTAACCTTCAAATAGGTCACTGATAACGCCACTTTTTGGCGTTATTTTCAGTCCTAAAACCAATGAGATTGGCTTGTATTTAAGCAAAGAAGCGGAATTTTACGGTTTATCTAGTGGAATATGCAGGTTATATAAAAGGCAGTAATCATCGAGAAAAGAAGCTAAAAAGAGCCAAAACAAAGCCCAACGGAAGCCCGAGATCCAAGCCCAAGACCCGCGCCCGAACCAGGACCCGAACCGCGAACCAGAAACCGACCCGTGCAGCTCAGAAAAGCGGGCGACTTGCCACGCGACTTGCAAGTCGCGTGACAGGCCGCGTAGCCCTCTGTTGTGCGACTTTCAACTATGTTATTCCGGGTTTAGGTCATTATTATTCACGCAACTCACACACGACGGCCAGAGACGACTTGGGGGCGATTTCTAGAGACTTTTCACTCCTTTTGGAGCCACGATAGAGGTGAGATCAAGGAGAAGTTCACAACGAGAAGTAGATACGATCACGAGAGAAGGGAGTACACCATTCCATTAATCACAATCATCATCACCATGTTTGCACACACAGTTTCATTCTCTTTTCTTAAGTTTGTATCAACCACCAACATGAACTAATTTTAGATGTTGGG
Source organism: Saussurea involucrata (assembly GCA_033807775.1). NCBI lineage: Eukaryota > Viridiplantae > Streptophyta > Magnoliopsida > Asterales > Asteraceae > Saussurea > Saussurea involucrata. The sequence continues at coordinate 7,143,131 of CM066325.1, read as the reverse complement.
GGTTGGATTGAATTAGTTTTGAACATATGAACGGATGACGAGTGACGTTTATCAGTTTTCCTTGTTTAACGAATGCATGTGATTTTGTTCTTAATACTTTTATGAGTCTAGCTAGCTTTCAATTGTTTTGTTGTTTTCAATTAAGTTCGAGAGAATTAATTGTCAACTAAAACTAGGAATTGCATGCCTAGGGCGAGAATTTGGTGATAGAGATATACCGAATACGCCTTAGTCCTAATTGAATCATTAGGTTGAGATCGAGAGATTAAATCTATCCGTTCAAACATGAATCTTGCGCTTGATGTGTTTTGAAATCCATAGGTTGAGATCGAAAGATAAAACTTGTCCTTTTCAAAATAAAACCCGATGTTGCTCGAAAGAGAACAACGGTGATTTTAGAGATCTGGGTATTCATTAAGGGGAAACAACTGGTAATCGTTCTAAGTCAGAAGTTCGTATGTGAAAACCTAAGGATTTCCAACCCTCAACTGTTTTCTCTATCGAATTTTCCTCAAGTTGTCTACTGTTCCGTTTGTGATTTTCTTATTGCAATTAATTAGTTTAATACCAACAACCTCTCAATTTTCGATAGTTTAGTTAATAGTGATTATAGTAATTGTGATACTTAGTTCCTAGTTCCCGTGGATTCGATACTCGTACTTTCGTACGTATTACTTGATTTCGACACCGTACACTTGCGGTAGGATTTAGAGGGGTGATACCCTCCCTATCAAGTTTTTGTCGCCGTTGTCGGGGAACTAGTTGCAACTGATAGCACTACCAGCTATAAGCGCTATTAGATTGAACATTTTTTTCTTTTGTTATTTTTATTTCATCATTTCAGTTTTTGGATTGCTAAGTTTGTTTACTCTCTGTTTCAGGTGCTAGTTGGTTTATGCCAAGGAAAACCTGAGGGAAAGGAATCGAGCCGATCGATCCGGAAATTGAGAGGACTACACGTCGCCTACGTAAAGAATCAAAAGCAAAAAAAGATATCAAGACCGAAATGGGCGACGAAGCGAGACGTCCTATGCGGTCGTTTGCCGACCCGAACGTGGCAGCGGCACGCATAGGCATCCAACCACCTGCCACTGGGGCGAATTTTTTTGAGCTCAAATCGAGTACCATTGTCATGGTACAACAGAATCAATATGGAGGAGCGCCGACTGAAGATCCTCATGCACATCTCCGTGCATTCGAGAGGATTTGTAACACATTTAAGATCAATGGCATGAACGAGGATGCCATCAAGCTGAGGTTATTCGGATTCTCTCTCAAGGGCCGAGCTGTAACATGGATCGAGGGTATCCAACCGGACTCGATAACCACTTGGGCACAACTGAAGGCTACCTTCCTTCAGAAGTTCTTTCCACCAAGCAGAACCGCCCAACTCATGGCCGAGATCACCCATTTCGCTCAATGGGATCAAGAGACGTTATATGAGGCTTGGGAGCGGTATAAAGACATGATAAAGAAATGTCCACATCATGGGTTACAAGGTTGGGTAATCATCCAGACTTTCTTTAGTGGACTTCACCCGCAATTTAAAAACGACATCACAGCTGCATCGGGTGGAGCACTAATGGATAAATCTTATGAAGAAGCATGCGAGCTAATCGACAATCTGGCCGAGCATAGTTTTTCTACTCCAAGAGCCGATGTTAGAAGAGTTGCGAGTGTTCGGGAATCGGATGAGCTGAAGGAACTGAAAGCTCAACTAGCGTTTATCATGAACCACTTGAAAGGAGGCAATCCTCAAGAACAGGATCAGGTTCAGTTTGTGCAAAACCGCAACAATCAACCAAGGAACGACCCATTCTCCAATACATATAACGAAGGGTGGAAGAAACACCCCAACTTTTCATGAAGTCAACCCGGTCAACAACAAGGTAATTTTTCTAACTCTTCTAATCCTCCTAATACTAACAATGCTTACCGTCTTCCAGGTTTCCACCAAAGGAACGAAGGACCATCCGGGGAGAAGAAACCTGGGCTGGAAGACATGATGATGAAGTTCATGACCAAGATGGATAGCACAGTTGGAGAGTTAGCGAGCACGGTGAACACGGTAAAGGCGGCCACTGATCAGAACACCGCCTCCATCAAGATCCTTGAAAGGCAAGTGGGGCAGATTTCGGAAGCCCTACAAAACCGACCTTCCGGGACCTTTCCAAGTATGACTGAAAGGAAGAACCGAGAGAAGTGTAACGCCATTTACCTGAGAAATGGCAAGGAGCTGATTGGAGATACAACACGAGAGCATGCATCAAAGGGAACCGAGCCCAAAGAGAAAGAGGTCGAGACTGTAGACATGGATGAGTTGGAGGCTGATGAGGAGGTTGTGGATGAAGAGAACAAGAAGAGTGGAGAGACAAAGCCAAAGCAACCACCGGTCAAGCCGGTGGTACCGAGAGTGCCTTATCCAAACAGACTTAAAGCACATAAGGATGATGTTAATTTTTCTAAATTTCTTGATATATTTAAAAAGTTGCATATTAACATTCCTTTTGCAGATGCTCTGGCACAAATGCCCTCATACGCGAAATTCATGAAGGAGATTCTATCCAAGAAGAGGGTGATTGATCACCAGTCCACCGTTGCACTCACTGAGGAGTGCAGCGCAATTATTCAGAACAAGCTTCCCCCGAAGCTCAAAGATCCAGGGAGTTTTTCGATCCCTGTTCAAATTGGGAAGTCTAATTTTGATAAAGTTTTATGTGATTTAGGGGCGAGTTTTAACTTAATGCCTCTATCTATTTTCAGGAAGCTCGGATTAGGGGAAGTGCAGTCGACATACATGACGCTTAAGCTCGCTGATAGATCGATCATATACCCATATGGAGTGATAGAGGATGTACTCATCAAGGTGGGTAAGTTCTACTTTCCAGTCGACTACGTGGTCATAGACATAGATGAAGATGAAGAGGTCCCGTTGATATTGGGACGACCATTTCTGGCCACGAGCAAAGCTCTAATCGATATGGAAGAATGGGAGATGACACTAAGAGTTGGCGGAGAGAAGGTAGTATTCAAGATGTTCGAGAAGGTGAGAAGTCGAAGTGAAGAGGGATCCAGAATTGGTAAAGGAAAACCGGATGAAGAAGAATCCGCGGAGAATCGCAAGTGTGGGCGAGCCGAGACCGCGGATACCGAGCCAAGCTGAAACCACACAGTCGTGCCACGACTTTAACTACGGCGCTGGGTGGGAGGCAACCCACCGAGGTTAGTTTTCTTTTTAATTTCCAGTTTTTGAGTGTGTTTTAGTTACGAAAAACAATAAAAATGAAAAAACGAAAAAAATCAAAAAAAAAAGCTGAAACAGGGGCTTACACGACTTGTGCCGCGGCCTACAAACCGCGCGCCAAGTCGCGGGGGTCTCTGAATGCTTTTCCAAACAGATACTTACGCGGCTTGTGCCGCGGTTTCCAAACCGCGCGGCCCCCTGTTTCTGTTCCATGCTGTGTTTTCTTTTCCTGTTTTGTGTGTTTCGTTTCTCTGTTTTCCTTCGTTTTTGTTTTGTTAGTTTGTGTTTTGCTTTCTCTTCTCCGCCTTCTCCGGTGTCTCGCAAATGATCGATCCAACTTTTTAAGGGAATCGAGTTCATCTGGGCAAACAGGTACGTTCTAACTCTGTAGTTAACGAGTGGTGTATGATGTTCGTTCTTAGTAGTTAACGAGATGCAACAAACCTAAGTTTCACTTAGGTTTGGGGTGCCTCACTTTTTAAACATCTACACACTCACTTTTCTCCCTGTGCAAACCTCGGTTTCACCGAGGTTTGGGGTTGGCTTTGTTTGACAAACCTAGGCCACGACCTAGGTTTGGGGTGCCCTTATTGAAAATATTTAGGCTAGCTCTTTGATGTTTCTTGTTAATATTTTGTCTTGCCTGTCTACTACCTGTAATAACCGCACAACGATACTTGTCTTAGTATCGCCTATGCCGACACTTGCACATTGGGGACAATGTGTGGGTAAGGTTTGGGGTTGCCCAATCGGGCCCACGTTTATGCACGCAGATTTCCTGCACTTCTGCAAGCTTAGATCACATTAGCCAAATTTTTTTGTTTTGAATGATTGAGACCAACCATTGTAGGAAGAATCTTGTGATAGTAACGTGACCATTAGGGAAGGACTGGGAAAAGACAGGACTAGGGACATTAGTGGAGACCACCCAATAGCGAGATTTGAGCCTAAAAGACGTCTTTCACTTCGAGGGATTCATACAATTAATTCTTATACAGTTTTTCGAGTTCCTTGTCGTGAATATAGAATGATCTCGCTGTATTATTGCATTGAGTAGCAAAGACGACCATCGGGATATTAGGTAAGAGTGTAGTAGACCATATCGTGTGGACCTTAAGAGATGATTCCAGGCATTGTCTGTTTGTTTAACCCTGTGTTTAGCTATCGTACATTTTCACCCATTTGTGTGTACCCAAAACCCCTTTTGAAGCCAAACACTCACCTTTTTCATTTCAAACCCGTCATTAAACCCGAGCCAAAAGCCTTAGCCAACCCTATCCGAAAGTGTGTCAACTAGAAGCGGTAATTAACTATGAAAGATAGAGCGGAAAAGAAAATAGTACAGGCCAGTCATTGAGAATAAATTGGGGCAATATAACCCAAGAAATAGAAAAGAGGGCCAATGCAGCCCCAATCGAATAAAGAGGACCAATGAAGTCCCAACTTAAAAAAAAGTTAGTTTAGATATTATTTACAGCAGAAATAAGAGAGTCAAAGCGACTCCAACAGTGACAAAGAGGGCCAAGTGATAGGAAATAAAGTTATAAAGTTCGGAATTGTTAATGGTTGACACACCAAGGATCTTTGAACCATCTTACCCTTCATTTCTTAGCCGGTACCCTAGCCCCGTTACAACCTTTGTAAAGACCTGGATGATCTTCTGGAAAACGTGATTACGGTATGCAACCACCTTTACTGATATTCCCTGTCTTGCTACTTGATTCCTCTCTGAGATCAAATTTTGGACATTTGTGCGTCTTTCTTTAGAGTTGTCATGAAATTGTTGAATATTCTTGTACATAACCTCCTACACATGACAACACGTGCGATAACCTAGGTTCGAGCGAAATGAGAGAATCCTGTGAGGTAGGGTCGAGGCGAAATGTTTTCCCTAGTATGTCTGGACCTAGAACAACCTTAGTGTAATCGAAGCGGTCACGAGTTCAACTTACAATGGGAGGTCATAGATCAAACGAAATAAAAATGAGGCGAGAGTAAGATAGGCATTCACGGGTCTAGGAAATCACCGGTGCATTACATGGTACCGATTGGTAGTTGTGCAGTTATTATATTTCACTGATATATGCTTTTATTCTATTTTATCGCTAATTTGCTTGGGGACAAGCAACGCTCGGTTTGGGGTTGTTGATAACGCCACTTTTTGGCGTTATTTTCAGTCCTAAAACCAATGAGATTGGCTTGTATTTAAGCAAATAAGCGGAATTTTACGGTTTATCTAGTGGAATATGCAGGTTATATAAAAGGCAGTAATCATCGAGAAAAGAAGCTAAAAAGAGCCCAAAAAGAGCCAAAACGAAGCCCAACGGAAGCCCGAGATCCAAGCCCAAGACCCGCGCCCGAACCAGGACCCGAACCATGAACCAGAAATCGACCCGTGCAGCTCAGAAAAGCGGGCGACTTGCCACGCGACTTGCAAGTCGCGTGACAGGTCGCGTAGCCCTCTGTTGTGCGACTTTCAGCTATGTTATTCCGGGTTTAGGTCATTATTATTCACGCAACTCACACACGACGGCCAGAGACGACTTGGGGGCGATTTCCGGAGACTTTTCACGCCTTTTGGAGCCACGATAGAGGAGAGATCGAGGAGAAGTTCACAACGAGAAGTAGATACGATCACGAGAGAAGGGAGTACACCATTCCATTCATCACAATCATCATCACCATGTTTGCACACACAGTTTCATTCTCTTTTCTTAAGTTTGTATCAACCACCAACATGAACTAATTTTAGATGTTGGGGGTTGGATTGAATTAGTTTTGAACATATGAATGGATGACGAGTGACGTTTATCAGTTTTCCTTGTTTAATGAATGCATGTGATTTTGTTCTTAATTGTTTTGTTGTTTTCAATTAAGTTCGAGAGAATTAATTGTCACCTAGAACTAGGAATTGCATGCCTAGGGCGAGAATTTGGTGATAGAGATATACCGAATACGCCTTAGTCCTAATTGAATCATTAGGTTGAGATCGAGAGATTAAATCTATTCGTTCAAACATGAATCTTGCGCTTAATGTGTTTTGAAATCCATAGGTTGAGATCGAAAGATAAAACTTGTCCTTTTCAAAATAAAACCCGATGTTGCTCGAAAGAGAACAACGGTGATTTTAGAGATCTGGGTATTCATTAAGGGGAAACAACTGGTAATCGTTCTAAGTCAGAAGTTCGTATGTGAAAACCTAAGGATTTCCAACCCTCAACTATTTTCTCTATCGAATTTTCCTCAAGTTGTCTACTGTTCCGTTTGTGATTTTCTTATTGCAGTTAATTAGTTTAATACCAACAACCTCTCAATTTTTGATAGTTCAGTTAATAGTGATTATAGTAATTGTGATACTTAGTTCCTAGTTCCCGTGGATTCGATACTCGTACTTCCGTACGTATTACTTGATTTCGACACCGTACACTTGTGGTAAGATTTAGGGGGGGGGGGGGTGATACCCTCCCTATCAAGAAGGTCTGAGGTTGCCTCCACCCTGAAGGCCACAACTTTGGTCTGTCCTCATCGCTCTTTCCGACTCAACGCGTCGGCCACCACATTAGCTTTACCTGGATGGTAAAGAATCTCGCAATCGTAATCATTCAACAGTTCCATCCATCTCCTCTGCCTCATATTCAGCTCTTTCTAATCAAACAGATGCCTCAGACTTTTGTGATTGGTATATATCTGACACTTTACCCCATATAGGTAATGTCGCCAAAATTTTAAAGCGAACACCACGGCTGCTAGTTCCATGTCATGGGTAGGGTAGTTCTTCTCGTGATCTTTCAACTGTCGAGAAACATAAGCAATTACTTTCCCATTCTGCATTAACACACATCCCAACCCAAGCTTAGATACGTCACTATATATTGCAAAACCCTCCGTTCCATCGGGTAACGACAAAACCGGAGCACTGCTCAAACTTTCCTTCAACTTTTCAAACGCGGATTCTTGTGCTTCAGTCCAGCTGAACTTGACATTCTTCCTCGTCAAAGAGGTCAGTGGTGAAGCTATTCGAGAGAAATCTTGAATGAACTTCCGGTAATACCCTGCTAAACCAAGAAAACTTCTCACCTCTGATGAGGTTCTTGGCGCTTCCCAATCTTTGATGGCTTCAATCTTCGCGGGATCTACCTTGATGCCGTCCGCCGACACCACATGGCCTAAAAACTGCACTTCTCGCAACCAAAACTCTCATTTTGAAAACTTCGCATATAACTTCTCACGCTTAAGCAATTCCAGTGCTGCTTGAAGATGCCTCTCGTGACCCTCTTGGGTACGAGAATAAATTAGGATATCGTCAATGAAGACGATCACACATTTATCCAACAACGAGCTACACACCCTGTTCATCAGATCCATGAACACCGCCGACGCATTAGTCAACCTGAAGGGCATGACTAAGAACTCATAATTCCCATACCTCGTACGGAAAGCCGTCTTCGGCACATCTTCTTCTCTCACCTTTAATTGATGATAACCCGATCTCAAGTCTATCTTCGAGAAATAGCTCGCACCTTGTAACTGATCGAAGAGATCATCGATTCTTGGAAGTGGGTACTTGTTCTTCACGGTCACCTTGTTGAGCTCGCGGTAATCTATACACATCCGCTTAGACCCGTCTTTCTTTTTAACAAAAAGTACTGGCGCTCCCCAAGGCGATGAGCTCGGACGAATGAAGCCTTTGTCGAGCAACTCCTGCAACTGTGTCATCATCTCTTTCATCTCTGCCGGTGCCAACCGATAGGGTGCACACGCAATTGGTGCCGCTCCAGGCATCAATTCAATTCTGAACTCTACTTGACGATCTGGAGGCATACTCGTCAAGTCATCCGGAAACACCTCCGGATACTCATTCACTATCGGCACGTCTCCTATACTCTTCTTCTCTTTCTTAGCATCTAGCACGTAAGCTAAATACCCCAGACACCCCTTTCCCAAACATCGCCTAGCTTTCATCATTGATATTTTCTACTTCGCTGATCTCCATAAATTATTACTTCTTTCTTATCGGGTAAGGCGATCCGAATTAACTTCTTATTACACACTATACTAGCATCATTCTCCGCTAACCAGTCCATCCCTAAGACTACATCAAACTCCCCCATTTTCATCGGGTACAATCTCAGAGGAAACGAGTGGCCATCTACGTCTATGCTACATCCCTCATAGACCTCTTTCACCCAGACTAGGCTATCATCCGCTACTTCCACCTCAAACCTAAAGTTTAACCTTTTGGGTTTCACTTGCAATTTTTGTATAAAATTGGGCGACACAAACGAACGATTGGCCCCCGAATCAAACAACACTTTAGCAAAAGTTGAGTCTATAGGAAAGGTACCTGTCACTACATCAGGCGTGTTCACCGCCTCTTCAGCCGTCATGTGGAAGGCCCTCGCCCTAGCGCGAGTCGGATCCACCTTCCTTTCTCCACCCTTTCCTCCGCTACCACCGCCTACACCCCCAGCATAACCCTTCTTCAACTGTGGGCAGTCCCACTTGACATGGTCTGGCGATCCACACTGAAAACACAATTTGGAACCGCGGCAATCCCGAGCCATATGCCCTGATTTTCCGCACTTATAACATCCATCTTTATCTGCCAAACACTCTCCCTTATGCATTCGGTTGCACTTACCACAAGGCTTCTCTCCCGATCTAGGCCTCACCCGCAGCTCGGGTCTGGGCGCACTTGGCCTCTTTCCGTCTCTGTTAGGTCCTTCCCACTTTCTTTTATCTCCGACTCTCTCAGTCATCTGCCTATTCTTCTCCTTCTCAGTAAGTTCTGCTTTATCTACCGCTGCCTGAAAGGTAACTGGATCTTTCGCCTGCACTAACTCCCTTATACTGCTCTTCAGTCCATAAATGTACCTCTCAACCCTCCTTTCTTCAGTAGGCACATACAACTCAGCAAATTTGGCCTTCTCAATGAATTTCGACGTGTATTCTTGAACCGTCATTGACCCTTGCTCCAATCCCAGAAACTCCTCCTCCAACTTCTTAACTGCCGCCAAAGGACAAAACTGTGCTCGGAACCTCTTGACAAAAGATTCCCACGACATCCTCTTTGCTACCTCCGATCCCTTTCCTCCGGTCTCAACATCCCACCAGAAGATGGCTTCGGACTTCGTCATTGACATTGCAAAAAGTACTCTATCTCCCTCTGAGCATTTGCTAGTATCGAATGCTAGCTCCATCTCGCGAACCCATTTCAATGCCAGAACAGGGTTGCGCTCCCCGTTGAACGTTGGTGGCTTGCACGAAAGGAATGTCTTAAACGAACATCCTTTTCTGACTTTGGTTCAGAAGTAGCAATCGGAGTTGTTGCCTATTTCAGTTCGTGGTTCACTGCTTTCCTCGGTCTTTTTCTCAGTGCTGGTCTTGGTTCTTTCCCCAGACGTAGTCTTATTCTGATTTTCTAACACTGCTTGCAAGGTTTTTTGTAGCTTATCCATCTCTGCTGTGAACTTATCCTCAATGACGAAAGCCGGTGCGCTTTCAGGTTTACCCCCTTTCTTAGCTTTCACTTTCTTTGCTGGTGCAGTACTCTCCTGCTCAGATATCTCTCGTACCTCAGGTTCTTCCACGCTCTTAGCCTTACGCCTAACCGGCGCTTTCTTCTTCTTACCCTTGCCCTTAGTGGTCGCCGCCCCCACCTCAGTAGCGGCCTTTCTCGGTACTGCTCCTCGGGGTCTCCCACGACCTCTACCTATTCCCCGAGTAGCTGTCGCCCTTGGAGAATTTACTGGTCCATCCTCTGCCAGTTCCTCGACTCGTACTGCCTCCTCATGCGGCGTAGTACCCTTGGTTCGCGCTTCCTCCACAAGAGGAATAGACCTACTTCTAAGGGTTCTCGCAGACATTCTCGCTTACTGATACACAACAATTAAACTAATTTAATACTACATCAACAGAATAATAAGGCAATTTAAGCACATACATGTACCTGTAAGTTCACAATTACACTGACCAGGTGTAATCCCAAACTTACCTTACATGACCGTCCTCAGTACCCTATTAGTCCCATCTCTAAGAGTGCTCTTCTAACGCATTCTTGTTTCTCAGTTGTGATTTCTACTCCCAAAGTTTAAGTTTAGGCCCATCCGGTCACCTAAATCCCTTAAACTATGTCTCTGATACCAATTGTAACAACCCGAACAAAAATAAAGCATGCAATTCATACTAACTGAAACATCCCAAAAACGGGTCCCAAAATTTCCTTACACAAGTCTCAAAATTCAGGTTGGCAGAATCAACCTATTACACAACTGATAAATACTATAATTAAGTGCAATAGTGTCAAAGTTTCTACTGCCTCTATTCTCTAACTGCTCCGTTCACCTGCTAGAGCCCTTTTGCTACCTGCTTTCCTGAAAAGGGTTTTAATTTGAAAAGAAGCGAGGGTTAGACCATGAGGTCTAGTGAGTCCCTCCTGACAGTTCTCAAAATCGTTTTAGAACTTTTCATCACTTTCAGATATATAAATAATCTTTCAATAAATAAACTTTCACATAACTAAACAGTAAAATCTTACACGGATAAATTCGCCCTCGTAAATGGCACCCTGAAGTCACCCGAGGGTGACAACGAGTCAGTATCACGCTGCCTTACTGGGACTTACTTCCCATGGCATAAACGAAACCTCCCCCCGACGTGAGTACTGGCGGAACCTCCCCCCGACTTAGCCAGTTTACGTCTACACTATGTATGCATACATCTCACATATAACTTTAAACAACTTTCATGCAATAAAAGCATAGTAACAAAACATGGCATTTCTCATCATGTATTCACTTTAGAAAACACGTTAAAAAGGCACGTATTTTAGTTAGAAAACTCACCCGGTGCTCTTACTTCACGTTTCTAAACAATTCCAGACCTACAGACAACTTTCCTGAGAAAAAGGGACACGATAAAGGCTGATCAGCCAACTATCCGGACAGCTCTACCTTTCCGGACGCCCACACTTACCGGACACAAATAACTTTCCGGACAGCCGCTTCTGTCCGGATGACTACCCTTTCCGGATAACTTCTACTATCCGGGTCGCACCACAATCCGGGTAACCCTACTGTCCAGATGAGATTACTTCCCGGACGACCCCACACCCGGATACCTTCATCTTATCGGGATAATAAGCTTTCCGGACGTTCTACCCGGATACCTTCTTAATCTGAAGGTGTCCGGACGATATGATGGACGAGTTTTTAACCCGAAAATCCTACTAAATGCCTCTCTAACCGCAAGATAAGGAGAGAAATCATCATTTAATAATCCATAACCAAAAGCCCCATAAGTTTTACTAATAACACCGATTTAAAGATGTCTAACTCTACTTATATGGCCTCAAATGACTCTAATAAGAGAAAACTCTCAAAACCCAATAATCATCAAACAAAATCTTAGCAGGATTAAGGATTAGGAGTTACCTGATAGATTGCTTGCAAGAAACGAAATCCTCTCCTATCTCTTCTTCCGAAATCAAGGCTTGATAATCCTCCTCTTCAAAATCACAAAAGCTCACCAACACTTTTCTCTTCCTTTCTCTAAAATTTCAGTCGTCAACCACAACAAAATCAGGGAATGAAATGTTCCTCCTAGGGTTTTGTGCCCTTATATACCCTATCCCCAAACTTACCAAATAGCCCCTCAACTTCCGTTCTTATTACACTTTCCTTTCAAGCGTTAAAACTAATCCGATTTGGTCACGGTCGTTACAATGATGAATAATATTTATAAATATTCAGGATTAGTTATCATTAATAATACGCAAAAAAATGATTTATCGGTTCTTAAAATATTTATAATTTTGTATTGTGTGTATATATGTATGCAATTTTTTTTGTCAAAGCTTCATACCCCACACAAATATAAGCGTACGGAGTAGATGTGGAGTTTGGCACATTTTCAAAAAACATGGGCCGTCTACCTTGATGTTTGATTCTTGAGCGTATCTTGTATTCCAATTGGTTCATAAACCAAAATTGAATGGGTCTTGATATTAAATTACACAAGATTCAGGGTTGCATGAAAAAAAAAAACTAGTTTATAAGCCAACTTATTTTGAGGTATATGTTTGGATAATTATAAGCTAGTTTTTTAATAAGTTATTTGGAGTAAACTTTAAATTGCCTTTTGTGAATATTTCAATTATGCTCTCATTAATATTAATTATTATTTATTAACTATTATTATAAAAAATATTAAATTTTTTAAAGCTCGTACGCAATGAACCTCTCATGTTTCACTGAGATTGATGCTATTATTATCAATTAATATTAACTGAAAATTGTTAAATTAAATTTTAATTGTAAATTGATATTAATTTTTAAGTATTTAGAGTTATTGTTAATTATATAAATTATTTTTTATATATTTTAATTATCAATTACTATTATCCTTTTAATCCCTATTTGATTTTTTTATATCATATGTAACGGTTATTTAAAGTCATAAGTTAATATATATTTTTTCTAAAACTTGTTTTAAGAGATTCAAAATTTATAGTATGTTAAATTCTTTTAGTTAACATATTTAATTATTTAATTTTTATTTACTATATTGGTTGTATTAATTAACATATTATATTGCTATAATTTTTTTAATTATATAATTAAATATTGTAAATGATTTTTTTTTGAAGATGTCATTTTTGGTCATTTACATCTTATAAGTTAGTTTTTGTCAAACGTGACTTTTTCATCAGCTAGCTTATCACATACCAGCTAGCTTATGAGTCAACAACTAGCTTATCAGTTACCAGCTAGCTTATAAGGTTCTAAATAACGTGAGGCGTGACGTGACGGCAAGACCAAGCCTTAAGCCTTAGGAGCCACAACGAGGTTATGACGTTTATCAAGGAAATAAGTTAAATTAGGTTATATGTTAAAAACTAGGAAATAAGACATTAAAAACGTAAAGAAAAAACAAATATCGTGTCACAAAAGACCGTACATTTGGCCATGGCGTGAGGCACAAGCCTTAAGCCATGACGCGCTATGACGGCTGTTGCGACGAGCCTTTTAGAACAGTGTGTTATAAGTCATTAGCTAACTTATCAGCTAGTTTGTCAAACATAGCCTTAAAGTGATGGTACTATTTCATTATAAAAAACGAACTTTTACATCATCATAAAATAATATTATAAGTTTAAGGAATATATAATTGCATCTAACAAAATAATACAGTAATACTTTTTACAACCCTAAAAGTTTTACATTACGATAGAAGGATGAAACGGTAGTCTATGCCATTGTATGCACAATCTTGGGTCCATCCCTAATTTAATTGAAAATACAAAACAATTGTTAAAATATTGGGCATGGCCCCTTTTGTTGGAAGCTTGGGTAAATGCCACAAAGTCAACCTAAACTTTCTCTATGGAAACTAATCTTGGGCCCATTGTCATGTGCCAATACATGTTCTCCCAACTCAATGATTTCTTATGTTGAAGTTAAAGTCACCCATTTTTCCAAGATGGGTAATTAAAAAATATTTTCTCAAGATTTATGTCTTTAGTTGGTAAAGTATTCACCTTTTTTTCCAAGAAATTGTACCCCCAAATCAACACATGGTACAAGTATTTGTAGCACTCATTCCTTTGATCAGGCAAAAGTTAGTTATAGGCTAATGACGTGTAGCTCAGTTGGTAATGGGTGAGAGCATCTTTGTACAAAAAGCAGAAGGTCTCGAGTTCGAACCCAAGACACCCCCATAGCCACAAACGCTAAGTGAGTCAGGTATGCCCCCCACATTATGGATAGACAGTCGATTGTGGGCCGGTTGAGGTTGCCGGTATCAACCTTTTATACAAAAAGTTATAGTTATAGAGATTATGTTAGCATCTATCGTTATTTACGTTTTAAAGCATTAATCGGTTATGATTGTTGCATATCTGATCGGTAGCGTGTTTATAAAAATCATAGTTATTATATAAGTACAGAGAATTATTGAAAAACAAATGAAACAAAGAGAAACTGGGTGAAGGGGGCACATCATGAGAAAGTGGTAGTGAAACATTGGAGAAAACATTGATGGAAACTTAACATTTAGGCATTGTCCACAAAATTGCTTTCAAACACTTCAAGTGGGATTTGTTACATGTCATATCTCTTTCCATTTTTCTTTTAAATATATATCATAATTGGTCTTAGTTTTTTTTTAATAGCAGAAGTTTTATTAACTAGCAAGGAGCTAGAAGAAAATTTACATTACAGAACAAGCTGATGCAGGGTTTTGGAGCCACGGATATAATGATGTGTTTATAATATGTTTTGAAAACATTAATATTTATATGCTTTGCATAATATCAAATGTTTTTCATTTGTATGTTTTTGAAAACAACATTTATATAAATGATGATTTTTAGAAAGTTGTAGTCAAGTATAAATGTATAATGATTATAAATGTTCTATTTTTTATGGTTTGTTACGGTTATATTGAATTTTTAAACTAAAATTAGAATTAAAATACAAATTAGTTTTTTTAGAGTAAACTACACTTTTGGTCCCTGTGGTTTAGTGTTTATAACACATTTGGTTTCTACAGTTTAAAAATTACACTTTAGCCACTACAGTTTGCTATTTGGTCTGGATTTAGTCCATGAATCTAACAGCCGTTAAAAACTCTCGTTAACTGAGGGGCATTTCAAGCTTTTTAGCTTTTCATCACATTTTCTGTTAAAAAAATAAGGGAAAAGTCCAATAAAACCCAATGGACTTTAGTATTATGAATGATTAAGTCCTTGGACAATTTTTTAAAACAAATAAACAATTGCACTTTTCATAACCTGTTAAATAAACCATTGGACTTTCTAAAACCTGTTACATACATCCTTATGAGTTATAAAATTGGTTAATGTGTTAAAAATAATTGAAAAAAATATGAAAAAACCAAACAAATTTATATACTTCAAACTATTAAGTCCTTATACATTTTTTGAACGGAAAAAAAAATACAATTTATAAAACGAAACGAATATACCATTTTTCATTACTCTTCCCAAAACATATAAAAGTTGTATCAAAAGCATAAATAGATGTACATAAAAGTTAGACATCATTTACCAAAATTTGAACCAAAATATACCAAGAGTTGCACAAAGAAATGCCAACAGTTGCACCAAAAGGTCTACAGATAAACAATCAGACATATGTTCACTTGAATTATTGCTTATAACATGGTTAAGATCATCACTGCAGTCAGATGTCATTTTGTGAATAGGAATAACGACTCCATCACGATTACAAATTAAAACAAAATGATATCACTAAATAAAAACATTACTATAAAGATGTAGTACCAATTCAAGATAAACATTTTAAACAATTGTACGTATTTTTTTTTTAATTTGTAGTTTACCTGCTATTCAAGCCGCGTACAATTTCAAACAAATGTAAGTATTATTTTTAATACTTACACATTATACCCTATAATTACAGATTAATCTTATATTAATAAATAAATGACCTTATAGGATATAAAGTGTAAGTTTTACAAATAATTCGTACCTATTTATGATATAAGATTAAATAAAAAATATCCAAGATTGGGCTCATTTGAACGTATTGACGAGACAATTATAATGGTGTGAGTTGTAAAAACATATTTTTTAATATATAAAATGTGAAGTGTAATATTTTTCTAAAAATATGTTTTCTAATTCATTTATTTTTATAGCCAAAAACAATTCTTAAACACGAAAAAAAAATTGAACAATTTTTTGGAACAAATAAGTCCTTGACATTTTAAAATTTGTTAAATAAACCATTGGACTTTTGGAAACCTGTTAAATACATCCTTAAAATTGTAATAAGGATGTATTTAACAGGTTTCCAAAAGTCCAATGGTTTATTTAACAATTTTTAAAATGTTTAAGGGCTTTTTTGTTCCAAAAAATTGTCCAATGACTTAATCACTCCAAATACTAAAGTCCATTGGGTTTTTTAGACTTTTCCCAAAAAATAAAAAAGTAAATTGCAGGGACTAAAAATGGTCGGAGATATATATATATATATATATATATATATATATATATACATATACACACATATGTGTCTGTGTGTGTGCTCAACCCCTCACCCACCGCCTCCGCTCTCCTTTTCTTCTCCGGTGGTCACAACCCACCTCCGGCGATCATAACCCACCTCCAGCGGTCAGAGCCTACCCTTGAGAACCATCCATCGAAACCCCTCCCTTCATTGCCGCTCCACCTCTCCCCTCCCCTCTCGTACCCCTGCCCCTACCTCACATCAAACTCACTCTGGCGGTTACTCCTCTTCTCCGACCATCTTCCTTGATGACCCAAATGCAATCGATGAAAACCCTTATACCATTACCATCTTCCTCTTCTTTTTTCTAGACAATTTTTGCACATCAAAACCCTTATACCATTACCTTGAGGAACTTGGGTTTTGATGTGCAAAATTTGTCTAGAAAAAGAATGGATAAGCATCATCATCAGCAATAGATCTGGATAAGGAACTTAGGTTTTGTTTTTCATGTCGATTTCGATTTTTTGTTTGGTGGGATTGAATGCCAGCTTCTAGGGTTCTATGATCATGGTGATTAATTTGATTTTCAGATATATGGGTATCGATCTTGTTAACTGGATCAAATTTATTTGCTCCTTCTTTTCAATTTCATTTCCTTTTAAGGATTTATGATCATCATCAATTTTAATCTTAACAAAGCTTATAGTTTTCTGTTGTTTCAAATCAGATTTTGATCTTCTTTCTTCTAATGTTCTTCACAATTTGGGTATTCCTTTTGTCTTCAGAATTTGGGCATTTGATGTGAATCGACCCATTAAAAGGAGAGAGGAGAAGGGATTAAATGGAGTTTGTGTTGAAGATGGATATGGAGATGGCGGAGAGTGGTGGTGGTGGTGGAGAGTGGTGGTGGTTCTGCTACCGAGCACCACACAAACACATATCTATCTATCTATCTATCTATCTATCTATATATATATATATATATATATATATATACCATTTTTAGTCCCTGCAATTTACCTTTTTTATTTTTTTAATAGAAAATGTGATGAAAAGCTAAAAAGACTGAAATACCCCTCAGTTAACGAGAGTTTTTAACGGCTGTTAGATTTAGGGACCAAATCCGGACCAAATAGCAAACTATAGTGGCTAAAGTGTAATATTTTAACTATAGGGACCAAATGTGTTATAAACACTAAACCACGGGGACCAAAAATGTAGTTTACTCTTTTTTATCACTTTTTTAAAAGAACGTGCATCATGCTAAAAAGATTACAAATTTTTAAAATTTATTTATTCATAACTTCCAACTTAAAAAGTATATAAATTAGTCAACACAAAAAAAGATTAAAAAATCACCAGTGATTATTTAAAGATATTTAAATATAAAAACCAATGAAGATATCTCTTTTTTTAAATAAATTTTTAGAGACTATTACAACCTGGAGATAATAATAAGGGAAATTATTTAAAACGCTTCAAGTTGAACTCAAACTCACTAAAACGTCCAAAATCTCTTAAATTTTTATGAAAATACCCATTTTCTTCGTAAACCATCCTTGATCACGGATTCCTTTGTGAATTGGATTTTTGGTCCGTGAAACACATATCAAATTTTGAATTTTGGTCCATGAAGCAAAGGAAGCAAATGGTCATTATTATATTGCCATAAATTATTTGGGACAATTTGTTTCAAATTTTTCACGGATGTTTGAGGAAGCAAATGATGTTTTCACGGAGGAAGCAAAAATTAATTGATTTTGAGGAAGCAAAAATCCATCTCCGTGAATGGATGGATGTTTTTACGAACAAAACATCTATTTTACGGACAAAAAATCCAATTCTCAAAGGAGTCCGTGATCTCGGACCCTTTCACGAAAATTTTGAGTATTTTCGTAAAATTGAGAAGAGTTTGGGCATTTCACTGAATCGTTGCTTTAATTAATTTCACTAATAATAAATGAGTTTTGAAACTTGGCATATGAGTTCGATAACTTTCTTGTTTTTAGTTTGATTGGACCTATCATTTTTTAGAACCACATAATTTCTATAAAACATGTTTTTTAGATATTGTAAGAAGCTTTTTTATAAGGGAAATTAATTAAAATACCCAAAGTCAAATCAACTGTTACTAAAATACCCTAAAATTTTTCAATTTTGCAAAAATACCCAAAATACCCGTGATGGGGTCCCGCGATCGCGGGATACGCTGACGTGGTACGTATTTTGGGCACAAATGCCCCGCGAAGCCCCTAAACTTTGGCTGCGGTGCACTTTTGGTCCCTGCCCGCGATCGCAGCCCGCGATGGACCAAAAATTACAGTTTTGGTCCCTGAAAATTTCAACTTTTGGTCCCTGAAAATTTACACTTTCAGCCCCTATACTTAGACGAATCTTGATGCTTTTACTGTTTTTTTTCCACAATTATTGCAATTTAAAGACCGATTTGTGGTTGAAATTCAATTGCATGTTTCAATCAATGTTAAATCAATGTTTTTGGAATATCAGTTTGTGGATGAAATGAGAGATTGGTTTTCTGATATGTTGGTTGTTTCATTCATAAATAGACATAAAATTCAAGCCATAATTCTCACACAACGATTTCATTGTTGCAATATTTCTTTCTGCAATATTTTGTGTTTGAGATACTACTGAAAAAATGAGTTCATCTGTTGCAAAAGCTAAGCTATATTTCTGTTTTGATGGTGAATGGGTGCAAGATAACAATGAGTGGAATTTTGCTTATAAATCTAAGCATGGTGTAAAAGTGTCAGTAAACTATACTTATCAGAAGTTTGTTGCATACGCCATGCAAAAATGTGGAATCAACTCTTCTGATATTTGCAAGTTAGTGTTTAAAAATGGCGATGGGTCATTTGTGGATTTATCCAACGATGGGGATATCTCTACTTTTCTGCACCTTGCAGTCGATTCAGAAAGACCCCAATTACTCTTTGTGTATCCCGGCGTATCCGACGGTGACGACGACGAAGACCTCCAAATAGAGCAGCCTGATTCTCAACAACAACAACCACCACCACCACCACCATCACCACAACCACACGAATGGCGTACTGCTGGAGTTGCTGATGACGAAACCCACGTTTTCAGAACGGGTAATTCTGAAATAGACAGATCAGACACCGATAATGATGATCACGAAGAATATACCCCTAGTAGAAAATCATGTAGTCAGATAAATGACTTTTTTGATATGCCCCCTATTCTTCCAGACTCCCATACCCAGACAAAAAGCTACGAACCTACACCTTATATTCGTAGCGAAAGTTTAACAGCAGGTCAGATATTCGATTCGAAGGATCTCTTAGCAAGTCAGATCGGACTCAAGTTCTTGGAAGAGGGTTTCCAAAGTCGCGTGCGGGCATCTGAAAAAATCAAATACGTAGTTGAATGTGCTAGAGAAAAGTGTGAGTGGAGGTTGTACGCGATTCACACGGGTCCCAAAGGAGGGGCGATAATGATTAGAAAGTTGCACGACGTACACACTTGTACGAGGACGCAACTTAATCCCCACCACAAACAAGCCGGCAAAAAGACTTTGGGTGCGATCCTGAAAAACAAATTTCTTGATGTTAGCAGGTCATTGCGTCCAAAGGACATCGTCCACGACGTTCACCGGCAGTTCGGCGTCACGATTGATTACCACCAAGCGTGGCGTGCGCGCTGCCATGCACTGTTTATGGTGAGAGGCACGTTCGAGGAGTCGTATGAACGACTCCCGACATATTTATATAATTTGCAGATGCAGAACCCTGGTACTGTCACGCAGCTACGGACCGATTCACGTGGACGGTTTGAGATGTGCTTCGTGGCCCTTGGACCCGCGGTACGTATTTTAACACGTCATATGTTTACACATTATAAACTATAACATTTACACATTATAAACTATAACATTTTAACCTATGTTTTTGCAGATCCGCACATTTCTGGAAAATCTACGTCGTGTCCTGATAATAGACGCAGCCCATTTAAAGGGCCGTTACTTGGGTATGATGTTCCTGGCAGTTGCCATGGACGGGGATAACTCCATCGTTCCAGTAGCTTTCGGCGTAGGCAAGTCCGAAACCGGGGACGAGTGGACTTGGTTTCTGTCCATGTTGAGACAAGCTATCGGAGACCCGCAAGGGTTGGTGTTTATGTCTGACAGGGCTCCTTCCATAAGCGCCGCAATCTCTGCCATGTACCCAAACGCCCCTCACGCCATATGCTGTCGACATTTGGAGATGAACGCCAAATCCAAGGACAAACGTATTACCACCTACAAGGATGTCTATTGGGCGGCATGCAGAGCATATACGGATCGGGAGTTTAACAAGTACATGAATATGCTACGATACAGTGTCAAGGAAGCAGCCAAAGTCTTTGACGATGCTGGACCGGAGAGGTGGTCCGCGGCCCATTTTCCTGGACAACGGTATGACATTCTGACCTCGAATAGTGCAGAGTCTGTGAATGCACTCTCCCGTTTTGCGCGTAGATGTCCGATTGTTAATCTTATGGACTACTTTCGGGCCTTTCAACAAGAGTGGTACCAAATTCGACGCCTAAAAGGAGCTAAGATACAAAATGCACTCGCACCAACGGCGGAGAATATCGTTCAGTACAGGGCGCGTCGTGCGGCGACATGGCCGGTAAGAGCAATCGGGTATGGGAAGTACGAGGTGCATGATGACTATATTCACGCGATTGTGAATATGGAAGACCACCTTTGTTCGTGTCGCGAATGGGATAAATCTGGGTTACCGTGCGGCCATGCCATCGCTGCAGCAACATATATGGGTCGTACAGATTGCAGCGACTTGGCTGTACCTTTCTTTACGTCCGAATATTACCGGAAAACATACGTGGAGGTAATAAACCCAGCTGGATCCCCTGCAGCATGGGTGTATCCACCCGACCCGCTTCCACCATGCTATCCACCTTTAATGGATAAGAACAGGGACGGGAGACCGAGAAAGAACGACCGACGTCCATCACGTGGTGAAAGTTCGATACAACGAAGATGTACTCGGTGCCAATGCGTAGGACACACTCGTGGAGAGTGTCCAAATCCCGCCCCTTCAACCGTGCCAAGGAGACATTTTGTCAGTCACACCCCGGGCCCGTCACAGCTTGAACCATATGGAACAAACCCTTATGATACTGTTGATCTAAACACTGATTTGTAAATGATATATATACACACATACATATGCTTCTAAATGAACATTGATAACACAGCTAGTTTGTAAATGATATATATATATATATTCGTATTATATATTTACACACATAAAGAAAATAGAAGACCTTCAATTTTTCATAGTATTTTCTTGACCTTGTTCTTGCATCCATGGCAGTGAATGTTAACTCTGAGTACACATGTCTGTTTATATATTCATATTAGATACGTTTTAATTTTAACAAATTACACCATTATAGTTAATTATTTAATTTATGGTACATCTCATATTTTTTTTTCAATTTTGTTTTACACTCCTATCGCATTAATATAATAATCATATATTAACTAATTCATTAAATCGTTTTAAATTATTATTATTTGAATGTGTTTATAGATATCGTGAATGGCAATAGGAGAATGTAGAATTGTTTATAAATGGGGTTTTGACAAGTTGGTATCACTGGACTCATTTAAGAATTGTGAAAATGGGTATTTGGCGAATGATGATTCATGTGTGTTTAAAACACTTCAGCTCCAAACACACATGAATCATCATTCGTCAAATACCCATTTTCACAATTCTTAAATGAGTCCAGTGATACCAACTTGTCAAAACCCCATTTCATATTATATATATACACACATACATATGCTTCTAAATGAACATTGATAACACAGCTAGTTTGTATTCCATCCAACAAGCTCTTCATCTTCAATCTTTCTGACCCTTCTTCAACCGCTTCTGCTTTTGCAACCACGTATGGCCATTGGGTACCACAACCCGCACACACTTTAGCAAATGAGTTGAGGGTTGTCATATATTCTACAAGAGAAGTAGGCCCACGAATGAGGTAACCTCTGACTTGACCTTGCATGATGTATCCAACCTAACCGTGGTTCAGCGGCTTAAAAACTACTTTTCAGAGAAATTAACAACAACAAAAAATACAAAACAACAACACAGTAAAAAAAAATACAAATAACAACACGGTAAAAAAAAATACAAAACAAAAAAAATATAACCACCACCTACTTAAAATTGATTTAGTTTCATCAATCCAAGCTTGCTTCTCGTTTACCTTCGCTTGAATAATTGCGAAGTCTTGCAGAATATGGTGAATTGCTTCTTGTTCTCGACGAACACGAGCCTCCCGAGCTTTTATATCCCCTTTCATCATTTTGATCTCCCTGTCTTCCTCTTCGATCTTTCTCAAATGGACTGCCTTCCTGTCCATAATTTTTTTCCACTCTTCTGTTAGTTCATCTATCTCCTTTTCCTTTTTTGCTATGGCGACCTCGATTTGAGGTGGCATTTTTTCAGGAGTAGACTTAGGGTTTGATGACGATGCCATTTGTGGATGAAATGAGAGAAGAGAAATCAAGAGAGAAATCAAGAGAGAAATCAATTCAAAGAAAGAAAGCAAGAGAGAAATCAAGAAAGAAAGCAAGAGGAAGTGTGAATTGTGAATTGCATACTACTGATATTTATGGATGAAATCTCAAACATGCAAATGAATTTCAACCACAAATCGGTCTTCAAAGTACAATAATTGTGGAAAAAAACAGTAAAAGCATGCAAGATTCGTCTAAGTACAGGGACCAAAAGTGTAAATTTTCAGGGACCAAAAGTGTAAATTTTAAGGGACCAAAAGTGTAAATTTTCAGGGACCAAAAGTGTAAATTTTAAGGGACCAAAAGTGTAAATTTTGGTCCATCGCGGGCTGCGATCGCGGGCAGGGACCAAAAGTGCACCGCGGCCAAAGTTGAGGGGCTTCGCGGGGCATTTGGGGCCAAAATACGTGCCACGTCAGCCCTAGCCCGCGATCGCGGGATCCATCGCGGGTATTTTGGGTATTTTTGCAAAATGAATTTTTTTTGGGTATTTTGGTAACAGTTGGTCAAACTTTGGGTATTTTAATTAATTTTCCTTTTTATAACATTGACACATATTTATTATGGATTGGATTAGGGTGAAAATAAGAGTTGTAGTGAAAAAGTGAGAATAAAATTTTCATATATATATATATATATATATTTATGTACTTTTATTTATCTATTTTTATTATTATGACTGAAACTTTGATAAATTAAGGGGTTGTTTGTTTTTGAAAAAATACCTCTTAAAACCTCTGAAGTCTGAAAATTAAGAGGTTTTCAGATTTAAGACTGTTTGTTTTATTTTTAGAAAAAAGTCTGAAAACCTCTTAATGTTCTCTGAAATTTTAGAGGTGCACCATCCACTTAATTCCTCTTATTTTCTTAAGGGCTCAGTTCCTTCTACCTCTTCCTCAATTGCAAGCATGGTTGATGGATATGAATGAGTGTTATAACAACCCAAACAATAATAAGCCTGCAAAAATATAAAAAATGAAACATCCCAGAAGCGAGTCTCAAATTTCTTACACCTTAACAAAATCTGGTTAGCGGAATCAACCTATACAACTGAGAAATAAAGTCTAAACTGAACAATAGTGTCGCTACACTATTGTGTTTCCTTGCTAACTGCTCCGCTCACTTGCCAAAGCCTTTCTTTACCTGTTTTCCTGAAAATGTTTTAGTTTGAAAATGCGAGGGTTAGACCATGAGGTCTAGTGAGTCCCTCTTGACAGTTCTCAAAACATTTAAAACAGTTTATAATTTTTCAATATAATCCATTCATAGTTCGGTTCATATAAAATCATTCACGGAATAGGTCCGCCCCATAAAACATTCACGGAATAGGTCTGCCCCATAAAACATTCACGGAATAGGTCCGCCCCATAAAAACATTCACGGACAAGTCTGCCTCGTAAATCGGCACCCTGAAGTCACCCTAGGGTGACAATGAGTCAGTCTCATGCTGCCTTACATGAGGCCACACTACCCCTGGCATAAAGGGTCTACTCTCCCGCATGAGCACTGGCGGGTCTACTCTCCCTCTTGGCCAGTTTACGTCTAAAACAATGTATCCATACATCTCATATAAAACTTTAAACAACTTTCATGCAATTAAACGCATAAGAATAAAACATGGCATTTCTTATCATGTAATCACTTTAGAAAATACTTTAAAAAGGCACGTATTTTAGTTAGAAAACTCACATGGTATGCTTACTTCCTTCCTACTCTGTTCTGTACTTCCAAACGATCTACCTGAGTTAAAGGATAAACACATAAGCTGACTAACCAAACTGTCCGGATACAACTTACCGGACACCCTTACTTTCCGGACGTTTCTACTTATCGGACACCACAACTGTCCGAACACCTCTGCTTTCCGGACAACACTACTTCCCGGATAACTCTGCATTCCGGGTGGACCTACTGTCCGGGTACTTCCTACTTACCGGACCTCATACATACCGGACACTTAAACTTACCGGACAACCCTTACCGGATACTCCGCTCATCCGGACAGTTTCCGCATCCGGAAACCTTCAAACTGTTCGAAGTGTCCGGACGTCCAGAGGACTTTCCGGACGTCGATCTGACTCCTATTCGGTCCGAGAAACCACAGATACGCTCGAATCTTACAGATTACAGATAAGCAACAATATTAGTATCACTATGCTCAACAAATATTGAAATCCTAGCTGCGAAAACACTATATGATGCCTAATTTCTCCCATTTAGCTCAAACTCAACTTTTCAACAAAAACCCCCAAAACGACTAAATCATCAGCAAGAATTGAGGATTAAAGATAAGGAGGAGAGGTTACCTGCTACGATTCTTGCAAAGAACGAAATCCAATCTTATTCCTTCTTCTGATTCCAAGTCTTGGTGATCCTTCTCTTCAAATACCCAAAACCTTCAAAAGATCTCTTCTCTTTTCTCTCAAGAAGAACAACCGCCACACACACAAATCAGGGAAAAATGGAATGTTACCTAGGGTTTTGTGCCCTTAAGTACTCCATCCAAAAATACCAACTAGCCCCTCAACTTCCACTTATTAACAAAGCTTAACGTATAACATAAAACATTTCCAAAATGGTCTGGGTCGTTACAACACTCCCCCCTCAAAAGAATTCCGTCCCCGGAATTCCATTTTCGAAAAGGTGAGGGTACCTAGACTTCATATCAGATTCTACTTCCCACGTAGCTTCTCGTCCCTTGTGGTACCTACACTGAACTTTTACTAGCCGAATTTCTCTATTCTTGATTTCCGGACCTTGCTGTCCACAATCTCTATTGGCTCTTCTTCGTACGACAGTCTCTCATCGATGCTAACATTTCCTAATGGAATGGCTACATCGGTCTCGGCCAAACCTCTCTTCAGATTTGACACAAGAAAAGTTGGATGAACTCCTCTTACTTCTTCCGGCAAGTCTAACTTGTATGCCGCTGCCCTAACTTACTCACTAAAGACAAAAGTCAACTTCTTATCGCCTGTAATTCTTGCAAGGTCGACATTACTACAACTTCCCTCAACTGTTCCTCATAACAGAGGCGCACATCACACTACGAATTCCCCCAAAATTTCATCTAGTACCTCAAGATCGCGCACTATCTATTCAACTTTCATAACTCCGACGGACCCACAGACGTAGTCCACTTTACCTATCTCTCAATTCTCGAGGTTCCACAGTCTTATGTTCTCAATCCAACCACTCAGTTCTACTCGGCTTCCCCAAATCGTTCAGATGGGAAACATAACCGCACTCTATACATGAAACCGCCCTCGGCGAGTCATCACTTGCTAAAACGTGCCATCTTGCACTATTTACTTGTACCCCCCTTCGATCACTATACTTGCTTAAAACTACCTGATAAAACCAAGGCCAACCGCGCATCCGTCCACACATCGGGACTCACAAATTTAAACACGTCTAATTAAGGTCTCTCATACATTTATACTTCCTTAAGAAAAAGGACTTGGCAGAAATTTCCCGCCACAACAACGAGAATCTTCTACCAGGAAAACTCGCTCACTGACAACTTGGCACCAGGCCGACCTTGTACATCCCGACAAGCTCACACCCATGAGCCTCTCCTTGGTATACCTGAAATTTACAGATTACTTCTTCCACCCGACATTCGTCTATGCAGATCATACTCCTTTCCCGAATCACATTGGTTACAACACGTCAACTAATTCGTACGTTCTCACAACTTCATCATTTCACACTTAACGTGTCTAATAGTAGGAAACCTCTATACTTCCTTATTTGAGTACTCACCTATCCGAATTGAACTTATCCTGAAGGCTCATCAATTTCTCACTGCTTGCCACATGCGTCCAGTCATATAACATAACTTCGGTTACTCCCACACAAGTAGGAGGGGTAACCACGATCACACCCTACTGTTCTCAATAGCTTACACTGAACGATTAGTTCGCTTGAACGTTTCTCACAAAGTCACTAACTTAACTCATTCAGTAGTCTTACCCACTTCTTTCCTGCACAAAATCATACACAATTTCCTCCCTCAATACTCTTTCCAAAAGTTCGCACACTTACCAAGGACAGTCTACACAATACTGCACCTATCGACATTACTGTCAAGTTTACTACTTCCGATTTACTTACTTAATCCGACATACTGTCCTCACCTCCCCACGTTAGCATGGAGCACTGTCCACCATCATTACTCGTCCCTATCTGCCGACAATTCCCAAGCTGCAAAAGCTTTCTCATCACTATACGTAACCACACAGTTGCACTAACATTCTAACTTAAGGCTTCTGACCAAATCACCTCGAATTGACACCAGAGTTCGACGTCACTATACATTCTTTAAACTCCACTTTTACTTTCTCAGACAATTCGATCACACATAAGCAACAACTCACATTCTTTAAGGGTTTCACATCTATTCCACCACATTCTGACTAATACATCCATGATTTTCTTTAAACTTCCAATTATCCCAAAATATGCTTACTTAGCGACTCCTACAGCTAAAGACACTTGGTTTCTCCTTTGGGTATCTACTCGCCACCATTCCGTGATGCTATCCCGAACATAATCATATCACAACGTCAACTCACACCCTACGTGCTCCAACAACCTGGTTAACAACACGAACACCCCAACCGAAACCTCCAAAAAGGATTCTATCTGAAGTTTCCTCTTTCTCTAATCTCACATCACTACGACGCTAGCTGGCACATTCAACTCGACAATTATTGCCACTACATAACAGTACATTACTCACTCACAACATCACACTGCAGACCAAGACTCTCATGGCCAATCATACACAACTCAAACTTATCTTCAAGATCTCATTCATAATTAACCGAGTCTATCTCGCTACATTGCCTCTCTCCCAGCTCTAGTTGGACCACAACACCCGAGTCTCTGATTAATTCTAACATACTCGTTTCTTGCTAGCTCTTTGCAATACCAAACCATTACTTCGGCAGGGCATATTTCCACACAGATCGACATAATCTATACCCTTACTTCGTTTGTGCTAAATACTTCATTCTTAACGAACTATCCGTCTCGTAAGTAACACGCTTACCTAAAACAACAATCTTTCACTAACTTAATACTCCTACAAGGTGTTCCTTCAACTTTCAACCTTCTGATTCAAGTCTTCGGCCTCATACACTTTACACAACTGTCGACTTCAACGTCAATAGTTGAACTGTTGATACTTTCTTAACTTACTTCTTCAACAAGGGTCCCTTATTGAGCCAAATCCTTCCAACATATCCTAATCAAACTCACTCGTGCATCGTCAGTATCACAAGATCTCTTTACAACCCTTACTCGACGTCGAGGATATTTCATTCCTACTTCACCACCCTACTCATACCGAGTTGTTAATACCAACACCCTGATGACTCCTAGTCCTTCCCCTGAACACAACCGTCCCTCGGCAACTGTATTTCCAGTCACCGCACAAGGGTACAGACCCTCATACCACCGACACTAAAGTCCACTTCCGACTCATCTACTGCTCACCTTTCCTCTAGAACACAATTATCAAATCTACAAACGTTCTCCCCTGATTTGTCCAACACCTCTCCACTCTCGGAGTTCTTCCTTAGCTTAAAATGTAATACTCTACGACCTATTGAGTTCATAGCCTTCATGCCTTACAACGTGATAAATGAATCATTTCACATTTTTGATCATTTTAAAGAAACCACACTTGAAAACAACTTGGGTACATACGACCCCAACATTCTCATAACTCCAATGCCCTGCACAACGATCTTGAGGGTCGTTTGCATGCAATCTTTCCGTAAAACTTAATCTTACTCAACCAAAAAGGTGTCGTTACGACATAAATAAATATTGGGTGAAAAATCTTTCCATACGACAAAATTCTGAAAGCAATTACCGACACGAAGTAAACCAGTCGGTCCTCACACTCATTTTAGTTATAAAAGTTTTGTATTCAAACGTTTTCTTGACTCTTTCGCAACAATTTAACTTAACATGAAAATAGTGGAATATTTGGCAAATCATAAACCTCAAGACTTCATTGTACGATGTACATGGATTTGCATTTTTCTTTAAACATACGCTTGCACACGCCGATTCATATTCGTTCAAATTTGATATTTACACATTTACTTTACTTATGAAAAATCTCATGTACACATGTACGAACTCAATGCGTGAAACTTTACTTGCAATTGAAGGCTACTCACTCAAACAAGGTCAGTCGCGTTACTCACGCAACTTATCATTGACTCTCTACCTTCGACCAGTGGTCTCTCTCTCTCTCGGCCTTGCAATAACTTGCTATACATACATTCAACGGTCCACTTACTCAACCATTCATACTAATTCATTTTGATCAACTACTTCACTTTCTACTTCTACAGGGTTTCATTTTACTATAGGTATCTTATTTCATTTATCCTGCTAATGGAAAACTCGCCCAAGAAGCCAGGGCTCCATTGATACCTTCACGGTTTTGACACTGCCTTTCCCTACCAACCAAACTGATCTATCCCCCAATTTCTAGAACCGAGACACTCTAGAAACAGGAGTCCTACTTAAAAATCAACCATTCTTCCTCTCCGAATCCACGAAGAGCTACCTCAAACGACTCATAACACTCTATACAACATTTCTTCTCTACGATGTATACGTACATCACATCACCAGGACTCCTCAAGAAACTTCCCTAACAAGGGGTCTCAGTCTACCCCTCAGGGATCTTGCTGACATTCTAAAGTACTGGAACACGACATAAACACTAGCTCCTGACTACCACTTCGGAATAATAAGGCAGGTTAATAAGGCAGGTTAAGCACATACATGTACCTGTAAGTTCGCAATTACACTGGCCAGGTGAAATTTCAAACTTACCTTACATGACAGTCCTCAGTACCCTATTAGTCCTATCTCTATAATAGTGTCCTCCTAACGCATTTCCTGTATCTACAATAGTGTCCTCATAACGCATTTCCTGATTCTCAGTTGTGATTTCTACTCCCAAGTTTAAGTTTAGGCCCGTCCGGTCACCTAAATCCCTTAAACTATGGCTCTGATACCAACTATAACAACCCAAACAATAATAAGCCTGCAAAAATATAAAAAATGAAACATCCCAGAAGCGAGTCTCAAATTTCTTACACCTTAACAAAATCTGGTTGGCGGAATCAACCTATACAACTGAGAAATAAAGTATAAACTGAACAATAATGTCGCTACACTATTGTGTTTCCTTGCTAACTGCTCCGCTCACTTGCCAGAGCCTTTCTTTACCTGTTTCCCTGAAATTGTTTTAGTTTGAAAATGCGAGGGTTAGACCATGAGGTCTAGTGAGTCCCTCTTGACAGTTCTCAAAACATTTAAAACAGTTTATAATTTTTCAATATAATCCATTCATAGTTCGGTTCATATAAAATCATTCACGGAATAGGTCCGCCCATAAAACATTCACGGCATAGGTCCGCCCCATAAAAACATTCACGGACAAGTCCGCCTCGTAAATCGGCACCCTGAAGTCACCCTAGGGTGACAACGAGTCAGTCTCATGCTGCCTTACATGGGGCCACACTACCCCTGGTGATAAGTGCGTTTATATGTATATTTTTACGTCAAAATGCATTACATTTAGGGTCAATTAGATGGCAAAAATACCCTTATTAAACTAGGTTTTAGTATTTTATTGTTTATAAATAAATAAGTAAAAATAAAAAAGAAAAAAATATATTCATTAATTAAGTGGTGTGTGTGTGTTTTAATTAAAGAAAAAAAAGGAATTTATTAATTTGTTCCTTGTGTGTTTCGTTAGTCATGCAGCAAAAACCAGAAAAAAGAGTTAAATAAAATAAACTTTAATTTGGACTTTGATTTCTTTGTTGTATATGTGGTAGGCCCAAGATGCAGATTAAAGAAAGAAAAGAGAGAAAGAAAGAGCCTGGCCCAACAGCATACCTGCAACCCAGCAAACAGAAAGGAGGGTCCCACCTCCTTCTTCGGCAAAATCGAACGCAGCAGCGGAGTAGGAGTAATGGCAGTCGGCTGTGTTCAAAAGAATGGTCTCCACTGCAACAAACACATTGCACAGAGAGAACAGCTGGAGTAGGAGTAATGGCAGTCGGCTGTGTTCCCTGACCGGTAGTTATGTTTTTAAGCATATTGGTCATAGAAGCAAGCTGAGCTGTCAACGCAGTGTAAGCATCTAAATCATGCATTCCAGCAGTCTTCTTGGTAGTTGGTGCCCTTGGATCAGCCCAATGTCCATTGTTTGTGGAAATCTTTTCAAGAATTTCATACCCGGTGTTATAGGTGTTGGAAGTAAAGGCCCCTCCTGATGTCGCATCGAGCATTTGTTTTGCATTGGAATCAAGTCCAGTGTAAAATGTCTCGAGTTGAATACAGTAGGGAATGCCATGGTGAGGGCATTTCCTTAATAATTCCTTAAACCTTTCCCATGCGTCGGGAATTGCTTCATCGTCCAGTTGTTTGAATATGCAAATTTCGTTTCGGGACTTAGCATTCCGGGTAGGTGGAAAATATTTTCTCAAAAACTTTTCAGCCATGTCAGCCCATGATGGTATAGAACCTGGCGTCAATGAATTAAACCAAATCTTTGCCCGATCCCTTAATGAAAAAGGAAACAGTGTGAGTCTTAGAGCATTAGAAGATACTCCAGGAATCAGAAAAACATCGGTGATCTCTTTAAAAGATTTTAAATGTGAGTGTGGATCTTCCGATGGGAATCCGGCAAATTGACCATTGGCTTGCAACATGTGAAACATAATGGGTTTTGGTTCAAAATGTGTTGTATCCATGTGAGGCTTTACAATTCCTGAATTTAATTGCTCAAAATTAGGAATTGCATAGTCCATGATTCTCCCATTTTTCGAGTTTGCAAGATCAATGATATTTAATGGTTCATTTTGATCATTGTTACCATGAGATTCTTCATCATCATCCTCCGCATTATTAATTGGTTGCTCTTGAAAAACATGACCTGGTGGATTTCTAAAATCGGGAGGATTTCTGAAATTGTGTTGATTACCAAAAACTGGTGGGTTACCAAAAACTGGTGGTGGGTTTTCAAAATTATGGCGTGCTCTAGGATTTCCTAAGCCTGGTGGTCTCATTTGGTTCACTAGAGGTGGTGGTCGTATTTCTACGCCCGGTGATTGTGGTTCTGCAACGAATGGTTGTAGATGTCTATGCTCAAATCCGGGTGGTTGTGCACTTTTCTTGTTGACATTTTTGTACCTTGCCCCTATGGGGCATTTTTGGTATCTTTTCATCATGCAAATCAGATTAGAGCTTTGCTCTTTTGAGTGATCTTTTTCATGCTTTTCAGGTGTAACCTTCCCACCCTCAAATTTAGGCTTTACAATGTCCTCATTGTAACATTGAAGTTCATTGGTGTATAAAAGGCTACAAGTGGCTTGTGGAATATGAAAAGAAGGCCTATATCATCTTCTAAATGTGTATAAGGTGTGTGAATCAAATTGTGTCCCAAAAAGAGAATGGCTAGTTCTAACATGAACACACAACTTTAGACAAACGCATGTTTTCAAAGAATTATTAGGGCTATAAAATCAAAAGGCATAACATAACTAATGTGTTGCCTTGCAAGATAAAATAAACCTAAAAGTAGTGACGTTATCCCAGACTCAATAATAAAAATAAAACAGAAAAATGGAGACTAAGGAAGATGATTTGAACCTGTCCTACTCCTTAAGAGTAGGCTGTGTTTCTGTGGATGCTCCACCCAATGCTGCAACATCCATCTGCTGCTCCTTTTCAACTAGCAAACAGTCCCTTTCATTTCTGAGCTTTTCATTCTCAACGGTCAGCTTCCTGTTCTCAGTTCTCACCTTGTTCAATCTGGCCAAAATCTTTTTCCTTTGTGCCCCAACTCTTGTTCCAGATCCCTTTTGAACAGCCTTCAACCAAGTCTTCATTTCCTTTTTCGATTGCTTCTTCTCACGATATCACTACGAACAGCCAACCTTTTTACCCTTGCCATTGTGATCGATTTTTGTGCAGGATCGCAGAAAATTTTGAAAAACATAGGGAAAGGAGAAGGGAGGTTGAAGACGATGGTTTGTGGAGAGAGAGAGAAAAAGGTGGGTTTGAAAAAAAATGAAAAGATGAAAGGGTCATTTAAGGAGAATAAAAAAAAACAAAACCCACTTCCTTTACTAACTCTGGTACGACTATGGTAGAAAAAAGAAATCAAATCAAGATTTTTTTTAGGCTTCATGGTACAAGCATGGCAAAAAAGTATCATCAAGGTCATACCTCTTGTACATGTGCCATCTTTTTGCTGGATAATGGTACATAAATAGTGTCTTGAGTTGAAAAAGGTTTACCAACTCTAAAAACTACTATTCAAGACACTATTCTTCTTAGAAACACCAACAAGTTACTATAAAGAATAGGTTTTCTTTTTGAAAAATGAGAAGATGAAAGGGTTACTTTAAGGAGATGAAAGAAAACCCAAAATCTTTTTCTTTTGCTTTCAAGTGTACGACTATGGAAAGAAAAAGAAACAAAACCAAGACTTTTTAGGCCACATGGTACAAGCATGGTAAAAAAATATCATTAAGGCCATACCTCTTGTACAAGTGTCCTTTTTTCAAAAAAAAAATCTGAATTGGCTTTCTTTGCTGGATAATGGTACATCAATAGTGTCTTGAGTTGAAAAAATTGTACCCACTCTCAAAGTTACTATTCAAGACACTATTTTTGTAGAAAAGCCAACAAGTTACCTATAAAGAATGAGTTTTCTTTAAGCATGCTTCTGATTTCAGTTCTTTCCCTCCTTAGACACCTTTCTAGACATAGTAGCATGGCCCACTTTCAGATTTCTCAGAAATTCACTTTGTTTTACACCGCCAGGTCCTGGATGCTACAACATCCAATGCTTCTTTTTCGCTCAAAAAGGCACGTTCCTACAAAACAGTAAAATTTAAGCTAGAAATTTAAACTAAAGAATATTTACAAACATTTATGGACTAGAAAGAGTCCATGGCTTCTTATGAAGTTTTTCTCAAAATGTATCCAACACCACAGAGCAATGCTCTGGGAATGCTACAGCATTGTGATACACTTTCACTCTTTGGCCATTCACCTTGAAGATGTTGTTATTTTCAGGGTTTATCAAGTCTATAGCCCCAAAGGGATAGACTTTGTGGATGGTAAAAGGACCAGACCATCTACTCTTGAGTTTTCCTGGAAACAGTTTCAGCCTTGAATTGAACAAAAGGACCTGTTGTCCTTCTTTGAATTCTCTGGGTTGGATTCTTTTGTCATGCCATTTTTTTGTCTTCTCTTTATAGAGATTGGCATTTTCATAGGACATGTTCCTATGCTCTTCCATTTCAAAGAGTTGTAATTTTCTTTTGTTTCCAGCCTCATCTAAAGACATATTTAGCTCTTTGATAGCCCAATATGCTTTATACTCAAGTTCCAAAGGCAAGTGACAAGCTTTTCCAAAAACTAGCTTATATGGGGACATACCAATGGGTGTTTTGAAAGCAGTTCTGTATGCCCATAAAGCATCATCCAATTTAAAAGCCCAGTCTTTCCTGGTTGGTTTTACCACTTTTTCTAAAATGCTCTTGATTTCCCTGTTTGACAGCTCAGCCAGTCCATTGGTCTGTGGGTGGTATGCAGTAGCTATCCTGTGCCTAACGTTGTATTTTTCAAGAACTCATTGCAACAATTTATTTACAAAATGGGTACCCTCATCACTGATGAGTGCTCTGGGGGTACCAAATCTTGTAAAAATATGTTTTTGAAGAAATTTGATTACAGTTTTTGCATCACTGTTAGCACAAGCTATTGCTTCCACCCACTTTGAGACATAATCAACAGCTACTAGAATGTATTGGCAATTGTTGGATGGTGGGAAAGGTCCCATAAAATCAATTCCCCACACATCAAACAATTCTACTTCCAATATTCCATTTAAAGGCATTTCATTTCTTTGAGAAATGGAACCAGTCCTTTGACATTCATTGCATCTTTTGGAAAAATTGTGAGAATCTTGGAAGAGAGTTGGCCAATAGAAACCAGATTGCAAAACTTTGGTTGCTGTCCTTTGACCTCCAAAGTGACCTCCATATGCTGAAGTGTGGCAATGGTGTATGATTTCTGCCACATCACTCTCTGGAACACACCTTCTTAAAATTTGATCTGTACCAAGTTTAAACAAAAAGGGATCATCCCAGAGATAGAATTTTGCATCATGGAAAAACTTTTTTAGCATATGATCAGTATAATCAGGAGGTTTGATGCCACAAGCTAAGTAATTAGCAATGTCAGCAAACCAAGGGATTTTAGAGGAATGTTGCAACATCAAGATTTTCTCATCCGGGAAGGTTTCAATGATTTCTCCTTCCCCTTTCTTTTCCACTAGGTTCTCTAACCTAGACAAATGATCTGCCACTTGATTGTTTACTCCTTTTCTATCCACAATCTCTAGGTCAAACTCTTGTAACAACAGAACCCACCTAATCAACCTAGGTTTGGCATCCTTCTTAGAGATTAAGTACTTAATGGCAGCATGATCTGTATGCACAATGACTTTTGTTCCCACTAAATATGATCTAAACCTCTCAAAAGCAAAAACTACAGCCAAGAGTTCTTTTTCTGTTGTTGTGTAATTGAGTTGTGCTTCATTCAAAGTCTTACTTGCATAATAAATTGAATGAAACACTTTTTCCTTTCTTTGACCTAAGACAGCTCCTACAGCCCAATCACTTGCATCACACATGATTTCAAAAGGTTTCTCCCAATCTGGGGCCACAACCACTGGAGCAGTTATCAAAGCTTTCTTCAAAGTAATGAATGCATTTCTACATTCATTATTGAAATTAAATTTGTGGTCATTTTGTAAAAGTAAGCACAAAGGTTTTGAGATTTTTGAAAAGTCTTTGATAAACCTTCTGTAAAATCCAGCATGACCAAGAAAGCTTCTAATTCCTTTAACAGTGGTTGGTTCAGGTAGTTTTTCAATAACTTCCAATTTGGCTTTGTCTACCTCAACCCCCCTTTTTGAAATCAAGTGTCCAAGAACTATCCCTTCTTTGACCATGAAATGACACTTTTCCCAGTTTAGGACTAAATCAGTTTTTTCACACCTTTCAAGACTCTTTTTCAAAATTTCCAAACAATTATCAAAAGATGAGCCA
This sequence comes from Saussurea involucrata, assembly GCA_033807775.1. NCBI lineage: Eukaryota > Viridiplantae > Streptophyta > Magnoliopsida > Asterales > Asteraceae > Saussurea > Saussurea involucrata. The sequence continues at coordinate 7,107,140 of CM066325.1, read as the reverse complement.
TATACAGAAAAATCATCCATAAATATTTCAATGGAATCTTCAAGCATATCCGAAAATATGGACATCATACATCTTTGAAAAGTTGCAGGAGCATTACAGAGACCAAAGGGCATTCTCCTAAAGGCAAAAGTACCATAGGGACAAGTGAAGGTGGTCTTTTCTTGATCCTCGGGTGAAATGGCTATTTGATTGTAACCGGAATATCCATCCAAAAAGCAGTAATATTCTTTTCCGGCTAACCTGTCTAACATTTGGTCAACAAATGGTAGTGGAAAATGGTCCTTTTGTGTAGCTGTGTTGAGTTTACGGTAGTCCATGCAAATTCTCCATCCTGAAACTACTCTAGTTGGGATGAGTTCATTCTTTTCATTGGCTACTACAGTAAAACCTCCCTTCTTAGGGACACATTGGACAGGACTAACCCAAGAGCTAATGGCTATAGGAAAAATGATTCCTGTATCTAACCATTTTAACACTTCCTTTTTCACTACTTCTTTCATGACAGGGTTTAGCCTTCTTTGTGGTTCAATGGATGTGAAGTTCTTGTCTTCTAAGATGATCTTATGTTGACAAATGGAGGGACTAATCCCTCTAAGGTCAGCAATGGTCCATCCTATGGCTTTTGAGTGTAATTTCAACAAATCCACTAACTTCTTTTCCTGATGCAATTCTAAAGAGGATGAAATGATAACATGCAGTTTGTTCTCATCCTTTAGAAAAGTGTACTTTAAATGGGATGGGAGTTGTTTCAACTCCAGGTCAGGTGGTGAAATGAGCGATGGTGTGGAAGTCTTTTGTTCACTAGGCTCCAAAGATTCAAACTTAGCAATAGTCTCCTCTATAATCTTCTCATCATCATCATCATATTCCTCATCATCCTCTTCTTCCAACCTACAAATTTCCTTAACTCCTTCCTCATTACACAGGTTTTCAATCATACTAAGGCCAGAACATTCTTCCATATCATCAGGGTATTTCATGGAATTGAAGACATTGAATGTGACTTTTTGGTCTTGAAGTCTCATGGTCAACTCTCCCTTTTGGACATCTATCAAGGTTCTTCCAGTGGCTAAGAAAGGTCTTCCTAATAGAATAGGAATATCTTGGTCAGCCTCAAAATCTAAGATGATAAAGTCAGCAGGAAAGATGAATTTGTCAACCTGAACTAAGACATCTTCAATTTTACCCTTAGGATAGGCAATGGTTTTGTCAGCTAAGATGAGTGTGACAGTGGTTGGTCTAGCTTCTCCTATACCTAAGCTCTTAAAAATAGACAAAGGCATAAGAGTGACACTTGCTCCCAAATCACATAAGGCTTTTCCAACTTCTTTCCCACCTATGGAACAAGGAATGGTAAAACTCCCTGGATCTTTGAGTTTAGGTGGAATTTTGTTGGTTAAGAGAGCACTACACCCTTCAGTCATGGCCACAGTTTCATATTCAGTCAACTTTAGGGTGGACTTCCTCCACCCTCAAATTTGTATCATTGATACCTTGTGTTATGTTTTCTTTGACAACATCTTTGGGTTTGTTGACTTCAATTTCTACTGTGTCTTCCTTTGGGATTGGGGTTTTTGGCTCTAAGTCCTTAGGATATGGTTCTTTTAGGATGGTGGGTAATGATGTAGTATTAGACTTGGACTTTGGATGTTTTTCTATTTCAGCTTGGGTTTTCTCTAAGTCTTTCCCACTCCTAAGTGTCACAACTTTCACATGCTCTTTACAAGGGTGCCTTGGGATTTCTGTGTTACTTGGCAAAGTCCCGGTTGGTCTGTTGTTTTGACTGAGAGCAAGTTGACTAACTTGTGTTTCAAGGTTTCTTATGGAAGTGTTGGTTTGGTTAATTGCAGTGTTGGTTTGGGTGATAAAACTTTTCAGCATTGCTTCCAAAGAAGGTTCAACTTGTGAAGAGGATTTGTTTTGAAAAGATGGTTTGTTGTTTTGAAAATTCTGATTCTGATGATTTTGGTTGTTTTGGTAATTTTGAGAACTGCTGGCATGATGTTGGTTTTGAAAATTGGTATTTCCTTGTTGCTTATGCTCAGGTGGGTTTAAACTTGGACTGGTCCATGAAAAATTTGGATGTTGTTTCCAACTGGCATTGTAATTGTTAGAGTAAGGACCATTCCTATTATGAACATAGTTAACTGATTCAGAATTTTGAGGACAGTGTTCAAAAGAATGGTCTCCACTGCAACAAACACATTGCACAGAGAGAACAGCTGGAGTAGGAGTAATGGCAGTCGGCTGTGTTCCCTGACCGGCAGTTATGTTTTTAAGCATATTGGTCATAGAAGCAAGCTGAGCTGTCAACGCAGTGTAAGCATCTAAATCATGCATTCCAGCAGTCTTCTTGGTAGTTGGTGCCCTTGGATCAGCCCAATGCCCATTGTTTGTGGAAATCTTTTCAAGAATTTCATACCCGGTGTTATAGGTGTTGGAAGTAAAGGCCCCTCCTGATGTCGCATCGAGCATTTGTTTTGCATTGGAATCAAGTCCAGTGTAAAATGTCTCGAGTTGAATACAGTAGGGAATGCCATGGTGAGGGCATTTCCTTAATAATTCCTTAAACCTTTCCCATGCGTCGGGAATTGCTTCATCGTCCAGTTGTTTGAACATGCAAATTTCGTTTCGGGACTTAGCATTCCGGGTAGGTGGAAAATATTTTCTCAAAAACTTTTCAGCCATGTCAGCCCATGATGGTATAGAACCTGGCGTCAATGAATTAAACCAAATCTTTGCCCGATCCCTTAATGAAAAAGGAAACAGTGTGAGTCTTAGAGCATCAGAAGATACTCCAGGAATCAGAAAAACATCGGTGATCTCTTTAAAAGATTTTAAATGTGAGTGTGGATCTTCCGATGGGAATCCGACAAATTGACCATTGGCTTGCAACATGTGAAACATAATGGGTTTTGGTTCAAAATGTGTTGTATCCATGTGAGGCTTTACAATTCCTGAATTTAATTGCTCAAAATTAGGAATTGCATAGTCCATGATTCTCCCATTTTTCGAGTTTGCAAGATCAATGATATTTAATGGTTCATTTTGATCATTGTTACCATGAGATTCTTCATCATCATCCTCCGCATTATTAATTGGTTGCTCTTGAAAAACATGACCTAGTGGATTTCTAAAATCGAGAGGATTTCTGAAATTGTGTTGATTACCAAAAACTGGTGGGTTACCAAAAACTGGTGGGTTACCAAAAACTGGTGGTGGGTTTTCAAAATTATGGCGTGCTCTAGGATTTCCTAAGCCTGGTGGTCTCATTTGGTTCACTAGAGGTGGTGGTCGTATTTCTACGCCTGGTGGTTGTGGTTCTGCAACGAATGGTTGTAGATGTCTATGCTCAAATCCGGGTGGTGCATCCAAATCGGGAGGATCCATAGAACTTGAAGCTCTTTGTAACCTCCGTCTAAGATGAAAGGTTCTTTCTATGTCAGGATCTAACTCAAAAAGTTCCACACGTTGGATTCGTGGCATATACCACACAAAGTATGATTCGAACGGTGTTAGAAAAACTAAGTCTTTTAAAATACTTTTAAAAACTTTTAGCGTGCCAATCCCCGGCAACGGCGCCAAAAACTTGACAGTGCTTTGAATACACCGATCGACGTGTGATAATTAAACCTCAACGCAAGTATACATCGAGATCTAATGTCGTCTTTCAAGTAATAAAATGGTAAAATACCAGATATCGTTCCCACAGAGATTGGAGTAAAAGTGCAATAAAAGTCTAGTAAAAGAAATGATTTCCAAGGATCAGTTCGAAGATTAATATTTGTTTGTTGGAGTTTGGAATTATCACAGATTATATAACAGTTAATAAAGGATAGCAAGGGTGTAAGATGTTGGGGTGAGATTTAAATATAAAGTCCAGCAGGCCAATGCTGTAGCATTGCTTCAGCATCCGTTTTTCAACACTTAAGTTCACCATCTACTTTTCAGGATTCCCTCTCGGGTTTTCAACGACTCACTACTGATCTAGCAGCCAAACAATCCATTCCTGGCATTGTTGTCAGAACTATCAATAGCAAGGTGAAGCCTTCCAAGTATACGGATAAACAAATTCCTTTGTTAAAATCACTCTTCCGAGCTGATTCCCATATCAGTTAAGTTGACGTGTTCTAAGCGGTCCATTCCTGGCACACACTCTACACTGTTACCACCCACATAGATGATCAACTTATCGGGCAAAATCAACCTAGAAAAGACAGAGACGATAAATTCCTTTATCAATATCTCTTCCGAGCATACTTCCTTTGTCATTTGGATTGACGTGCATATCAATGGTTCATTCCTGACACCATGTCACTTTAACACTTTCAAAGTGATCAACCATCTAGAAGTAACTGGACATTTTATAAAACTTAACTTGAAACGGTGAACATCATTATTGAGAAACGATGTCCACTTTTCGTTATATTTAAAATCTCACCCTTTTATCTCACACCCAAGCTATTTAAACTTAGCTACTCATACTGAAATATAAATTGCTGGAAATGTAAATTGCAGAAATAAAATACATAAAATAAAGACTGAAATGTAAATTACGTAAAGATAAAGTGCAAGAAAATAAAGGATTATGAGTTATTGTAGCAATGTTGGACCAATGCTGCAGCAACTCATAAATGGGATGAACACCAAGAACAAGATGAAGAACAATATGAAGAACAATAACTTAAAATTGCATAAAATTAAGGAGAATTCTGCAGATCTATTGTGAGAACAGATCCACACCAATTGTCTACCCCAAAATACACACACACCACTCCTATTTATACTAATAGAAGGTAAGGTGGTGTTGCCTAACTTACACTATTTGACTACTATTCCATAAGTACTTCTACTATTACTAACTATTACACCACATGCCTTTGAGTTTAAAGAGTTTTACAAAAGATAACAACATAGACTTCAGATCTTCTAGAATATGGCTGGAAATGGTGCCAAAAGTCAGCCACAAAAAGTCTTCTAGAAGGCAATTCTTCATTTCTTTCGTCCAGTCTTCAATGATGTAGCATTGACATGGTTTGCACTATATAAACACATGCAATTAGCCTTCCTAAAACAGTAAAAGACGGGTAAATCAAATTCTTAGCTCCATGAAACAAAGGGTAAAAATAAGTAAGAAAAATGACTCAAATGTTGGGATAAAATAGCAAATTCTAACTAAAAAGGAGAAGAAAAAGATATAATATGCATTAATAAATAATGCATATCAGTTTTTCAGAGCTTATTGATAACCATAGCCAATTTAAAATTGTTTTGCTATTTTACGTGTTCGGAATCAATGATAAGCAAATGCAATTAAATCGAGAGTGAACCATTGTTGGACTTTATTTATATAACTTTTCTATCACTTTTTAATTGCATGCTTAGCTTAGTTAATCAAATCCAACCCCCCCCCCTCGTATTTACTTTTAATTAATCGTGCGTGTACTTGAATACTTCGGTAATAATAAGTTAGAACTGAGTCTCTGTAGATTCGACCCGACTTATCGCTACTACAATTTTAGTTGTAATTATCCAATAGTTGGAATTATTATTTGGTGGACTCGGTATCCGTCAAATTTTTGGCGCCGTTGCCGGGGACTCGGTATTTCTAACGGAATATGCCTAGATCTTCACGTACAGGTACCCCTATTCCAATAAACTCAGAGATAGAAAAGACCGCTAAACGGTTGAGGAAACAAGCTAGACTTCGAAAGGAGCAAGGCAAGTCTTCCTCTTCACCGGTAATCAACATCTGGAAAGATATTGATTTACCATCCGATACCGAAAGCGAGAAGGAACCAAAGACTGAATCTGAGGAAGAAAAAGAAGAAAAGCAAGAAATCATCATGGCGGAAGGAGCGGAGCGAACTCTTCGAGAGTTAGCTACACGCGATGTCGCCCAAATACCGATATGCATCACATATCTTCAAGGTGAAGGTAATTTTATTTTGAAAACTGGTTTGGTCCATCTCCTACCCACTTATCACGGGTTGGAGAACGAGGACCCTAACAAACACCTTAAGGAATTCCATGTTGTTTGTTTGAGTATGAAACCCAATGATGTCACAGAGGATCTTATAAAGTTAAAGGCATTCCCTGTTTCTTTAAAAGATCGGGCTAAGGATTGGCTCTACTCGTTACCGCCCGGTTCGGTAACGACTTGGAACCAAATGGCGAGGTTGTTCTTAGATAATTTTTTTCCCGCCTCCCGAGCCGCGACACTCCGTAGGGAAATTTGTGGCATAAAACAAAGAGATGTAGAAACTCTCCATGAATACTGGGAGAGATTCAAACATCTTTGCATTAGTTGCCCACAACATGGGATTTCCGAGCAACTTTTATTGCAATACTTTTATGAGGGTCACCTTCCCATGGAGAGAAAGATGATAGATGCCGCTAGTGGAGGGACAATCTTCAATAAAACCCCAACTCAAGTGAGGGCCTTAATCACCACTATGGCTGAGAACTCTCAGCATTTTAGTGTGCGAGGTGATATGAGGCGAGAGCCCCAAAAAGCTAATGAGGTTAATGTTGCTAGCATTGAAAGCAAATTATTTGATTTAACTAACCTTGTGAAGTAGTTAGTTGTGGGTAAGGAACAGGTCAAAGCATGTGGAATATGCAGAGAAGTGAGCCATCCTACGGACGTGTGTCCAAAGTTGCAAGAGGATGTTCTAGTCACAGCCGAGGACGTTACTGCCATTGGAGGTTTTTCGGGCCAGCCGCAACAACTAAGGTATTTCAACAACAATTTTGGCAACCAAAGACCTCCTCAATTTCAAAACTTCGTGCAAAAGCCGCCCCAACAACCATTTCAGCAAAGAGCACCCTTCAATCCAAATCAAGCTACTTCTAGTAGCTCAGGTATGTCTTTAGAGGATATTGTTAAATCTCTTGCTACTAATACTCAACAATTTCAACAGGAAACGAGGAATAATATCCAGAATTTGGTGGCACAAAACAAGAACTTGGAGGCCCAAATCGGTCAAATGGCGGTCTCACTTAATCGCATTGAGAATCAAGGTAAGTTACCGTCCCAAACCGAAACTCCTCCAAAAGCTAATGTTAGTGCTATCACTTTGCGAAACAGGATAGTGCCGGATCTCGAGCCGAAGGCTAAGAAAGTCGGGAGGAATGAAGAAAAAGAAGCCGAGATCGTGGGAGCCAAGCCAAATGAGGACAAAGCTGATGAGAAGGATGTTGAGAGCAAGGGAACCACACCCGAAGTGGTTATTCGACCACCATTTCCAAAACGATTTGAGAAATCGAAGAAAGAGCAAGAAGACAAGGAGATTATGGAGACTTTTCGACGTGTTGAGGTAAACATTCCACTCCTAGATGCTATTAAAAGAGTACCTCGATATGCTAAGTTTTTGAAGGAGTTGTGCACAAACAAAAGAAAGTTGGTTGGGAACAAGAAGGTAAGCATGGGCGAGAATGTTTCCGCCGTTCTTCAAGGAGTTAAGATGCCTCCTAAATGCAAGGATCCAGGTATGTTTACTATTCCTTGTAAGTTAGGGAATGTGTTGATTGATAGAGCCATGTTAGATTTAGGAGCGTCTATAAATGTCATGCCTTACTCGATTTATTCGTCATTGAATGTGGGACCTCTTAAGAAAACGGGAGTTGTCATACAATGATACAACTAGCCGATAGGTCAAATGTGTATCCTAATGGAGTCCTTGAGGATGTTTTGGTTCAAGTTAATGAGTTGGTCTTCCCAGCCGATTTTTATGTCATAGATATGGAGGAGCATAATACCTCCAAATCACCTTTGATATTGTTGGGAAGACCCTTTTTGAAAACGTCAAAAACAAAAATTGATGTTCATGATGGCACATTAACTATGGAATTTGATGGTGAGGTCATTAAGTTTAATATTTATGATGCCATGAGATACCCTAGTGATGTGTCTTCTGTTAATTATGTTGATGTTTTAGCTCCTATTACTCATGACTTGTATGATTTGACTAACCGTGATTTATTGGAGGTTTCAATCATAAGGCACCTAGATGCAAAGACGGTCAATCTATTGATGAAGGAGTATGATCTAGGGCCCGAGCTCAAAGAGACAATTTCAGCTATGGAGTCCGACCGACATAAGAAGTTTGAGGTATCAAATGTTAATCTACCTTCTTCTTACACAAAGTTGTTTCCTTCTATTGTGCAGGCCCCCGTACTTGAGCTAAAAGAGTTACCAAGCCACCTAAAGTATGCTTACTTGGGCAAGGATAACACCTTACCGGTAATCATTTCTACCGAGCTATCAAGTGATGAAGAACAAAGGTTGGTGAGTGTTCTTGAGGAGCACAAAGAGGCAATCGGTTGGACTATAGCCGATATCAAAGGGTTGAGTCCCTCCATTTTTATGCACAAGATTTTGTTGTAAGGCGACTACAAGCCATTCCGAGAAGCCCAACGCCGTCTCAATCCACCCATGATGGAGGTAGTGAAAAAGGAGATTTTTAAACTCCTTGATGCAGGTATTATCTACTCAATTTCTGATAGCAAATGGGTAAGTCCCGTTCAGGTAGTACCGAAAAAGACGGGTTTAACTGTGGTAAAAAATGCCGAAGGTGAGCCGGTGCCTACTCGAGTCCAAAATGGATGGCGAGTATGCATTGACTATAGGAGGTTAAACTCGTCTACTAGAAAGGATCACTTTCCACTCCCTTTCATCGACCAAATGTTAGAACGGTTGGCGGTAAAATCTCACTATTGTTGTCTTGATGGATATTCAGGTTTCCATCAAATTCCAGTAGCACCGGAGGACCAGGAAAAGACTACTTTCACATGCCCATTCGGTACGTTTGCCTATAGGCGTATGCCTTTCGGCCTTTGTAATGCACCCGGTACTTTTCAACGTTGCATGGTAAGTATCTTTTCCGAGTATGTAGAGAGTATAATTGAGGTGTTTATGGATGATTTCACTGTTTATGGTAATTCATTTGAGGATTGTTTAAGCAATTTGACCAAGATTTTAAAGCGATGTATAGAGTCTAACCTTGTTTTAAACTATGAAAAATGTCATTTTATGGTTAGTCGTGGTCTTATCTTGGGTCACATTGTCTCAAAGAAGGGTATAGAGGTAGACAAATCTAAAATAGATGTCATCAAATCTCTACCTTACCCTACTTGTGTTAGGGAAGTCCGATCTTTCCTTGGTCATGCAGGTTTCTATCGAAGGTTCATAAAGGATTTTTCGAAGACTACACGACCTTTGTATTGTCTCTTACAAAAGGACGTGGACTTATGCTTTGATGGAGCATGCAAGAAGGCATTCAATGAGCTAAAAGATAAGTTAACTTTTGCCCCAATTATTCAGCCCCCAAATTGGGATCTCCCTTTCGAGATCATGTGCGACGCGAGTAATTACGCGGCCGGGGCTGTTTTGGGACAAAAGTTCGGTAAGGACCCACATGTCATATACTATGCCTCCCGTACGTTGGATAGTGCCCAAAACAACTTTTCCACAACGGAGAAGGAGCTTTTTGCTATAGTTTTTGCTTTAGAGAAGTTCCGTCAATATTTATTGGGTACTAAAGTGATAGTTTTTTCTGATCATGCAGCTATCAAATATTTAATGAAGAAGAAAGACGCCAAGCCACGCCTTATCCGTTGGATATTGCTTCTACAAGAGTTCGACCTCGAAATCCGGGATAAGAGCGGATCGTAGAATTTGGTAGCCGATCACCTAAGCCGGTTGTTAAATGGTGAAGATCCTTCAACCTTGAAGGACGAGTTTCCCGACGAGCATCTTCTAACCATTCAAGAGAGCACGCCCTGGTATGCCGACATTGTAAATTATTTGGTTACAAAGACCTTGCCAGGTACGTTGACTAGAACTGAAAAAGATAAGATTAGAAGCCATGCTAAGTTTTATGTTTGGGATGACCCTTACCTTTGGAAGCATTGTGCTGATCAAATTATCAGACGATGTGTCCCCCAACATGAGGTACAAAGTGTACTTCAGTTTTGTCACGAATATGCTTGTGGGGGGCATTTTGGTCCAAAGCGTACGGCCCATAAGGTTTTAGATTGTGGGTTGTTTTGGCCTTCTATCTTTAAAGACGCATACATGTTTTGTAAAAGTTGTGATAGGTGCCAAAGGACAGGGAATATAGGACCACGTAATCAAATGCCCCAAAACCCGATTTTGGTTTGTGAAATATTCGATGTGTGGGGCATTGATTTCATGGGACCATTCCCCGTCTCTTTTAGTTTCACCTATATCTTATTATGTGTCGATTATGTTTCCAAATGGGTGGAGGCCAAAGCCACCCGAACTGACGATGCTCGTACTGTTTCATCTTTTCTTAGATCTAACATTTTCGCCAGATTTGGGACTCCGAGGGCCGTCATAAGTGATCGGGGAACACATTTTTGCAATAAGGTGATTGAGGCACTTTTCAAGAAGTATCATGTGATTCATCGGATTTCAACCGCCTACCATCCCCAATCCAATGGGCAAGCCGAGGTCTCTAACCGGGAGATCAAATCAATTCTTGAGAAGACAGTAAATCCTAACCGTAAGGATTGGAGCGAGCGTTTGGATGATGCTTTGTGGGCCTACCGCACGGTCTACAAGACACCTATAGGTATGTCCCCTTTCCGGTTAGTGTATGGTAAATCATGTCACCTCCCTGTTGAATTGGAGCACAAGGCTTACTGGGCGGTCAAGAAGTGCAATATGCGGATGGATGAAGCGGGAGTGCTAAGGAAGCTACAGTTGCAAGAGCTTGAAGAGATCGGAAATGACGCATACGAGAGCTCCAAGACTTATAAAGAGCGAACCAAAGCTTTTCACGACAAGCTAATATCCTGGAAAGAGTTTGTGGTCGGGCAAAAGGTTTTACTTTTTCATTCACGCCTAAAACTATTTCCAGGTAAGCTTCGATCACGATGGGTTGGCCCTTTTATTGTTGTTAAAGTGTATGCTCATGGAGCAGTCGATATTGAGAGCCCGAAAATGGGTAAGTCTTTTAAAGTGAACGGGTATAGACTGAAACCTTTTTATGAAGGATTTCAGTCTAAGGACATTGATGTTATGGCTCTTGAGCCATCGCCCGTGGTTGGTTAGTTTGGATAGCGTCTAGCCAAAGACGTTAAAGAAAGGCGCTGCATGGGATGCAACCCAAGGATTTCCGTTCATTTGTTTTTATTGCTTTTCGTACTTGCTCTAGTTTCGTGAGAATTCTCCTCTTTCACTCTTGTTTATCCCTTGATTATTTTTAGGATTCACCCCGGAGTTGGAGCTAAATAGGCGCATCCACTTTTGCGGACCAATACATTAGAGGACTATTCACCAAATCAGGGGAGTTTACTGTTTCTCCTCATCCTTTTATTGCTTTGAATGTCCTTTGCTTAATTGAATACATTGAGGGCAATGTATGGTTTAAGTGTGGGGGTGGGATATCATTTTTGAGTTTGCATGAGTTGGGCATGATTTGGGTAGACAAGTGTGTTTGGGGGTATTTTAGGGGTAAATTTTTGCAAATTTTTTGCAAAATTCTGAGCTTAAATGTGGATTTTTGTCCGTCTTGTTGATGTATTATCATGTTTTATGAGCTTAAATGTTGATGATAATGAGATTGGGTGCATGTATAGCATGCTTGAACTTGATTGATAGCACTTAGAGTCAATTAGTGGTACATTGCCGGTTGAAGTTAGACATTTGCTAATCTCTTGAACTAGCTTTAACACCGTGAGACTTTGAGCCTATTAGACTAAACATTTAAATTAGTCTCAAATTCATTTCTTGTGTGATTACGTCATACCTAGACTTGATTTGTCTCTCCTTAAGATTACATGATATTTACATGCTAATAAATATGATAAAGGCCATCATTTCCTCATTTTTTATTTTAGCCAATTAGCCTTAAGCCTACCCTTATGTTATTATTACCCTTTTGTGCACCACTTTGAGCCTTAGCCTATGTCTTTTGCCACCCACATTATAAACCAAACCAAACACGACTCACCCGACCAACCACCAATGGAGTGTCTCGATATCCCTATGTGCTTGAAAGTACAACATATGTGTTGAGAAAGAAAAAGAAAAAAATGAAATGAAATGAAGAAAAAGAAAAAAAAATCAAAAAGAAAAGTCAATGAAAAAAAAATGTGTCGTCAATAAATAAGTAAAGACGACGGAAATGATGATGTGGTCGATTATAACGTTTCATCTTTATTCCCTATCATCATCCAAAGGGAAGTGTGCTTCAATTGATATATATGAAGCCCTTTGAGGAAATAAAGTTCCATGTTTAAAGAATCGATTTCTCCATTGGTGTACGGTCTTTAGTCACTTTTTCCAAAATAAATCCCTACCTTACCCAAAGCCTTATTTTACATTACACCCGTAAAAGTCCTTTTGATTTAATTGCATGTAATTTATCCTAAGTAGTGGAGAGTGAGAGATTTTTCAAGATTATGGTAGATACATGCTAGTGTAGTGACGGTTTGAGCGATACACTTTTGAACCCAAGAGTGAATTGAGTGTTGTTTTGATCATCCCATTCGTGAGAGTTCTCGTGATTAGCTTATGTCTCTCTTAATTTATATGTGCTATAATTGATGCTAAGTTTGCAAATATCGAGTTCATGATGTGCTATATGTGTTAACATTCTCGTTTGATTCGTTTCGATCACTACATGCTAACTTAAGTCATTGCTGGGACGGACAATGATCTAAGTGTGGGGGAATTTGATAAGTGCGTTTATATGTATATTTTTACGTCAAAATGCCTTACATTTAGGGTCAATTAGATGGCAAAAATACCCTTATTAAACTAGGTTTTAGTATTTTATTGTTTATAAATAAATAAGTAAAAATTAAAAAGAAAAAAAATATATTCATTAATTAAGTGGTGTGTGTGTATTTTAATTAAAGAAAAAAAAAAGAATTTATTAATTTGGTCCTTGTGTGTTTCGTTAGTCATGCAGCAAAAACCAGAAAAAGAGTTAAATAAAATAAACTTTAATTTGGACTTTGATTTCTTTGTTGTATATGTGGTAGGCCCAAGATGCAGATTAAAGAAAGAAAAGAGAGAAAGAAAGAGCCTGGCCCAACAACATACCTGCAGCCCAACAAACAGAAAGGAGGGTCGCACCTCCTTCTTCGGCAAAATCGAACGCAGCAGCGGTTAGGGCAGAAAACGGCCGGCGCCCCTACCGGCGCGACCTCACCGGCGCTGAACTCGCGCCATCCACTGTCCAATGCTCGGCGCGCATTCCGGCGCGACCGTACCAGCACCAAACTCGCGCCAGCTTCTGTTCGGGTGTCGGCGCCCCTTTTCGCGCGACCAAACTCGCGCCGCCACTCGCGGCTGGCTAATTTCAGGCCCAAAATCGTGGGTTTATGTTTCTGGAGCGGTTTTCACATCTTTCTCGTATAAATATGACTTGGAACCGTCATTTCAAGTGGGGAATCATTCAGAACTCGTTTTTTGGAGAAGAGGCCAGCAAGAGAAGTGGATTGGGAGCAATCTCTCATCATTTTCTTCATCAATTTCTCATAGATTTTTGGTAATTTCTTACAATTAGGGTTTATAGATTTCACTTAGCCATGTGTGGCTAAGTTCTCTTTTTCCAACAATGGATTATCTCTAGATTTTTATTATGTTTGCTTTGAGATTTCTTGGTAATTTTAGTGGGATGATTTTATTTGCTTGAATTCTTTTTGAACGTCAATTTCGTTGGAATTGTTAATTAAAGTGATCGATTAATTACATTTCTCATGAATGTTTGTTATTTGAAATCTTAAAATCCGTAATTGTTTTGGGATTTTGATAAAGCAACGAACGAAATCGTTGGTCTCAATAAGGTTTCCACTTTGATTTCGTGAATTCTTGCGATCGAACCTCTAATAAGCCGAGCTTGTGTGCTTATTGGTTCGAATTGGTGATTTTTCTTGTCGTTAATGCTAACCGCACCTAAGAATTTGAGAGCTTATTCAAATTCTTATTTGAGGTTAAGATTTGATTATAGAGCTTATTTAATCAATGTCTATATAAGGAAAAATCAAGGTTTTTCAGAGCTTATTGATAACCATAGCCAATTTAAAATTGTTTTGCTATTTTACGTGTTCAGAATCAATGATAAGCAAATGCAATTAAATCGAGAGTGAACCATTGTTGGACTTTATTAATATAACTTTTCTATCACTTTTTAATTGCATGCTTAGCTTAGTTAATCAAATCCACCCCCCCCCCCTCGTATTTACTTTTAATTAATCGTGCGTGTACTAGAATACTTCGGTAATAATAAGTTAGAACTGAGTCTCTGTGGATTCGACCCGACTTATCGCTACTACAATTTTAGTTGTAATTAGCCAATAGTTGGAATTATTATTTGGTGGACTCGGCATCCGTCAAAATTTTGGCGCCGTTGCCGGGGACTCGGTATTTCTAACGGAATATGCCTAGATCTTCACGTACAGGTACCCCTATTCCAATAAACTCAGAGATAGAAAAGACCGCTAAACGGTTGAGGAAACAAGCTAGACTTCGAAAGGAGCAAGGCGAGTCTTCCTCTTCACCGGTAATCAACATCTGGAAAGATATTGATTTACCATCCGATACCGAAAGCGAGAAGGAACCAAAGACTGAATCTGAGGAAGAAAAAGAAGAAAAGCAAGAAATCATCATGGCGGAAGGAGCGGAGCGAACTCTTCGAGAGTTAGCTACACGCGATGTCGCCCAAATACCGATATGCATCACATATCTTCAAGGTGAAGGTAATTTTATTTTGAAAACTGGTTTGGTCCATCTCCTACCCACTTATCACGGGTTGGAGAACGAGGACCCTAACAAGCACCTTAAGGAATTCCATGTTGTTTGTTTGAGTATGAAACCCAATGATGTCACGGAGGATCTTATAAAGTTAAAGGCATTCCCTGTTTCTTTAAAAGATCGGGCTAAGGATTGGCTCTACTCGTTACCGCCCGGTTCGGTAACGACATGGAACCAAATGGCGAGGTTGTTCTTAGATAAATTTTTTCCCGCCTCCCGAGCCGCGACACTCCGTAGGGAAATTTGTGGCATAAAACAAAGAGATGTAGAAACTCTCCATGAATAATGGGAGAGATTCAAACATCTTTGCATTAGTTGCCCACAACATGGGATTTCCGAGCAACTTTTATTGCAATACTTTTATGAGGGTCTCCTTCCCATGGAGAGAAAGATGATAGATGCCGCTAGTTGAGGGGCAATCTTCAATAAAACCCCAACTCAAGTGAGGGCCTTAATCACCACTATGGCTGAGAACTCTCAGCATTTTAGTGTGCGAGGTGATATGAGGCGAGAGCCCCAAAAAGCTAATGAGGTTAATGTTGCTAGCATTGAAAGCAAATTATTTGATTTAACTAACCTTGTGAAGCAGTTAGTTGTTGGTAAGGAACAGGTCAAAGCATGTGGAATATGCAGGGAAGTGAGCCATCCTACGGACGCGTGTCCAAAGTTGCAAGAGGATGTTCTAGTCACAGCCGAGGACGTTAATGCCATTGGAGGTTTTCCGGGCCAGCCGCAGCAACAAAGGTATTTCAACAACAATTTTGGCAACCAAAGACCTCCTCAATTTCAGAACTTCGTGCAAAAGCCGCCCCAACAACCATTTCAGCAAAGAGCACCCTTCAATCCAAATCAAGCTACTTCTAGTAGCTCAGGTATGTCTTTAGAGGATATTGTTAAATCTCTTGCTACTAATACTCAACAATTTCAACAGGAAACGAGGAATAATATCCAGAATTTGGTGGCACAAAACAAGAACTTGGAGGCCCAAATCGGTCAAATGGCGGTCTCACTCAATCGCATTGAGAATCAAGGTAAGTTACCGTCCCAAACCGAAACTCCTCCAAAAGCTAATGTTAGTGCTATCACTTTGCGAAACAGGATAGTGCCGGATCTCGAGCCGAAGGCTAAGAAAGTCGGGAGGAATGAAGAAAAAGAAGCCGAGATCGTGGGAGCCAAGCCAAATGAGGACAAAGCTGATGAGAAGGATGTTGAGAGCAAGGGAACCACACCCGAAGTGGTTATTCGACCACCATTTCCAAAACGATTTGAGAAATCGAAGAAAGAGCAAGAAGACAAGGAGATTATGGAGACTTTTCGACGTGTTGAGGTAAACATTCCACTCCTAGATGCTATTAAAAGAGTACCTCGATATGCTAAGTTTTTGAAGGAGTTGTGCACAAACAAAAGAAAGTTGGTTGGGAACGAGAAGGTAAGCATGGGCGAGAATGTTTCCGCCGTTCTTCAAGGAGTTAAGATGCCTTCTAAATGCAAGGATCCAGGTATGTTTACTATTCCTTGTAAGTTAGGGAATGTGTTGATTGATAGAGCCATGTTAGATTTAGGAGCGTCTATAAATGTCATGTCTTACTCGATTTATTCATCATTGAATGTGGGACCTCTTAAGAAAACGGGAGTTGTCATACAACTAGCCGAGGTCAAATGTGTATCCCAAGGGAGTCCTTGAGGATGTTTTGGTTCAAGTTAATGAGTTGGTCTTCCCAGCCGATTTTTATGTCATAGATATGGAGGAGCATAATACCTCCAAATCACCTTTGATATTGTTGGGAAGACCCTTTTTGAAAACGTCAAAAACAAAAATTGATGTTCATTATGGCACATTAACTATGGAATTTGATGGTGAGGTCATTAAGTTTAATATTTATGATGCCATGAGATACCCTAGTGATGTGTCTTCTGTTAATTATGTTGATGTTTTAGCTCCTATTACTCATGACTTGTATGATTTGACTAACCGTGATTTATTGGAGGTTTCAATCATAAGGCACCTAGATGCAAAGACGGTCAATCTATTGATGAAGGAGTATGATCTAGGGCCCGAGCTCAAAGAGACAATTTCAGCTATGGAGTCCGACCGACATAAGAAGTTTGAGGTATCAAATGTTAGTCTACCTTCTTCTTACACAAAGTTGTTTCCTTCTATTGTGCAGGCCCCCGTACTTGAGCTGAAAGAGTTACCAAGCCACCTAAAGTATGCTTACTTGGGCAAGGATAACACCTTACCGGTAATCATTTCTACCGAGCTATCAAGTGATGAAGAACAAAGGTTGGTGAGTGTTCTTGAGGAGCACAAAGAGGCGATCGTTTGGACTATAGCCGATATCAAAGGGTTGAGTTCGTCCATTTGTATGCACAAGATTTTGTTGGAAGACGACTACAAGCCATTCCGAGAAGCCCAACGCCGTCTCAATCCACCCATGATGGAGGTAGTGAAAAAGGAGATTCTTAAACTCCTTGATGCAGGTATTATCTACTCAATTTCTGATAGCAAATGGGTAAGTCCCGTTCAGGTAGTACCGAAAAAGACGGGTTTTAACTGTGGTAAAAAACGCCGAAGGTGAGCCGGTGCCTACTCGAGTCCAAAATGGATGGCGAGTATGCATTGACTATAGGAGGTTAAACTCGTCTACTAGAAAGGATCACTTTCCACTCCCTTTCATCGACCAAATGTTAGAACGGTTGGCGGGAAAATCTCACTATTGTTGTCTTGATGGATATTCAGGTTTCCATCAAATTCCAGTAGCACCGGAGGACCAGGAAAAGACTACTTTCACATGCCCATTCGGTACGTTTGCCTATAGGCGTATGCCTTTCGGCCTTTGTAATGCACCCGGTACTTTTCAACGTTGCATGGTAAGTATCTTTTCCGAGTATGTAGAGAGTATAATTGAGGTGTTTATGGATGATTTCACTGTTTATGGTAATTCATTTGAGGATTGTTTGAGCAATTTGACCAAGATTTTAAAGCGATGTATAGAGACTAGCCTTGTTTTAAACTATGAAAAATGTCATTTTATGGTTAGTCATGGTCTTATCTTGGGTCACATTGTCTCAAAGAAGGGTATAGAGGTAGACAAATCTAAAATAGATGTCATCAAATCTCTACCTTACCCTACTTGTGTTAGGGAAGTCCGGTCTTTCCTTGGTCATGCAGGTTTCTATCGAAGGTTCATAAAGGATTTTTCGAAGACTACACGACCTTTGTGTTGTCTCTTACAAAAGGACGTGGACTTCTGCTTTGATGGAGCATGCAAGAAGGCATTCAATGAGCTAAAAGATAAGTTAACTTTTGCCCCAATTATTCAGCCCCCAAATTGGGATCTCCCTTTCGAGATCATGTGCGACGCGAGTAATTACGCGGTCGGGGCTGTTTTGGGACAAAAGTTCGGTAAGGACCCACATGTCATATACTATGCCTCCCGTACGTTGGATAGTGCCCAAAACAACTATTCCACAACGGAGAAGGAGCTTTTTGCTATAGTTTTTGCTTTAGAGAAGTTCCGTCAATATTTATTGGGTACTAAAGTGATAGTTTTTTCTGATAATGCAACTATCAAATATTTAATGAAGAAGAAAGACGCCAAGCCACGCCTTATCCGTTGGATATTGCTTCTACAAGAGTTCGACCTCGAAATCCGGGATAAGAGCGGATCGGAGAATTTGGTAGCCGATCACCTAAGCCGGTTGTTAAATGGTGAAGATCCTTCAACCTTGAAGGACGAGTTTCCCGACGAGCATCTTCTAACCATTCAAGAGAGCACGCCCTGGTATGCCGACATTGTAAATTATTTGGTTACAAAGACCTTGCCAGGTACGTTGACTAGAACTGAAAAAGATAAGATTAGAAGCCATGCTAAGTTTTATGTTTGGGATGACCCTTACCTTTGGAAGCATTGTGCTGATCAAATTATCAGACGATGTGTCCCCCAACATGAGGTACAAAGTGTACTTCGGTTTTGTCACGAATATGCTTGTGGGGGGCATTTTGGTCCAAAGCGTACGACTCATAAGGTTTTAGATTGTGGGTTGTTTTGGCCTTCTATCTTTAAAGACGCATACATGTTTTGTAAAAGTTGTGATAGGTGCCAAAGGACAGGGAATATAGGACCACGTAATCAAATGCCCCAAAACCCGATTTTGGTTTGTGAAATATTCGATGTGTGGGGCATTGATTTCATGGGACCATTCCCCGTCTCTTTTGGTTTCACCTATATCTTATTATGTGTCGATTATGTTTCCAAATGGGTGGAGGCCAAAGCCACCCGAACTGACGATGCTCGTACTGTTTCATCTTTTCTTAGATCTAACATTTTCGCCAGATTTGGGACTCCGAGGGCCGTCATAAGTGATCGGGGAACACATTTTTGCAATAAGGTGATTGAGGCACTTTTCAAGAAGTATCATGTGATTCACCGGATTTCAACCGCCTACCATCCCCAATCCAATGGGCAAGCCGAGGTCTCTAACCGGGAGATCAAATCAATTCTTGAGAAGACAGTAAATGTAACGTCCCAAAAATTACAAGGAATTTAAAATTTATAAAAATGACATTTCATTAATTAAACTCGTTAAATAACCCAAACCGTTTCGTTTGCAACCCAAGAATAATTATTCTCTAAAAACAGTAAACAGCGGAATAAATAGTTTTAAAAAAATGAAAATTATAAAACGATATAATAATCAGCTATTCACGCGCGCCAGTGTGTACACGTCACGCCTTGGAGCCACTCGTACCTGAAACAATGATTTATTGGGAAAGGGTAAGCACGAAGCTTAGTGAATTCAACCACCATAGATAACACAGTTATTCCACACTACCCCTATAACAGATAGTTGCACATAAACAAGCATACAAGTCTACGAACAAATCATAAACATGCATACCTACCCCTACGCCACCCGCGTACAACATCTTGGGCCCCACCGAGATTCTACGCCACCCGCGTATACAATCTTCGGCCCCGCCGAGTTCCTACGCCACCCGCGTATACAAACACCGCCCCCCGAGTCCCTACGCCACCCGCGTACACAAACACCGGCCCCCGAGTCCCTACGCCACCCGCGTATACAAACACCGGCCCCCGAGTCCCTACGCCACCCGCGTATACATGACAACGCCACCCGCGTATACATGTCAACAAAGGTCTAACTAGCCACCCCACTATCTAGCCCCGCATCACAAACAATTAAGGCTACCACACACGAGCTACGGTAATGTAAAACGACTGATATTAAATATAGTGAGAGAACTCACCTCGTAAGCGCGCCTAGCTCACAAACAATAATTCCAGCTCCACAAATCCGAGATCACTTCCCGACACCTAAACGAACGTTAAAACGTATCAACACGAGGCCCGGACCCTAAAACACGACGCACCCTTAAATCGTCACTAAAACGACTTTTCGGTCTAACCAAACAGGTCTGTTCGGGACCTGCTCCGACCTCCATAAACCCAGAAAATCCTCAATTACATTACATAACCAGAAAGTGCTCAGAGTTAGGGTTCCAAGGACATATCATACACCTCCTAACGATTTTTCTACAATTTAATACAGATTTTACGAAATTGGTTAACTGCACAGTGAAAAACAGCACCTTTCGTTATAAAACAGCAGTTTGACACTAGCTACGGTCCGAACTGGTTTTTCCGCAAAACATAAGAAACTTACTAGACTCAGAATGGGAACTTTTGGCACTGGTTTCATCCCAATCCGACATTTCTAGCAGAAGTTATGCTTTCCCAAAACAGTGGCAGAAACTGTGACTTTTAAAACGGAACGCGATCTGCCACATCCGGACCTGCTGTATAAACATCCAAATTACGCCTAGCTAGAGGCCGAACCGGACTTCCGCTAAAACATGAAAAGTGTGCCCGGCACAGAATGTGAACCGTGGGCACCGGATTCGCCTCAATCCGAGCTACGACGGAAAAGTTATGGCCGTCGCAAAACAGTGGCAGACAAACGTTTTCACATGAAATGACAAAAGAAGCTTAACTTAATTCTTAACCCATTAAGCCATGCCTTAAGCATTCAGACCTGGAACTAGCTGTGAATTATTGATTAAGATTAAAAGGGCTGAGCAGCCTGAGCACCACCCTCTGCCACCTCCGGCAGTGGCGGCCGTTGGCGGCGGCGGCGGTTAAAAGCTTCCGGCGAAACCACACCAAAACGTACACCCCGACTTACCCACACTCACACCCGCATACACGCACACACACACACACGCACGTACACCCCCTGCCAGCACAGCGGCGGCGTACGGCGGCGGCCACACCGCTGGCAGCCGTGACTGCGGCGGTGGTGGCGGCGGTTCTCGGCAGAAAAAGACAAACGACACTAACGAGAAGGGAATTACACTTACCTCGACGAACCCTTCTTCCTCCTCTTTTCCGGCAGCAAAACGACGGCGATTCTCCCCTCTTTCCGGCGAACTCTCTCTCTCTCTTACTCCGGCGAATCTCTCTCTCTTACTCACGGTTCTTTCCCTCTCGGCTCTTCTCTCTTTTTTTCTTCCGGCCGACGACACAAAGGGGAGGGGGTAGCCGTAGGTTTTCTTTTGTTTTCTATCTTCCCTTTTCTTGCAAGCCACGAACAAGCAAAACAAAACCAAAAGAAAGGGTTTTGGCCATTGGGTAGTATGGGCCGAACCATGCAATGTTTTGGCCCTTGACACTTCTAGCCCCTCAACTTAAACCTTCTCGCATCTAACCAAAATTCCGACATTTTTAACGATTAGGTCCAACTCGACTAACCCCGTTAACGGAACCCACATTAAATAAAACTTTTTAAAAAAAGAATTAACATTAATAAATTACATACCAGAATACGGGCTTTACAACTCTCCCCCACTTGGATTAGACTTCGTCCTCGAAGTCTCTGCCTACGAATAGCTCCGGATAGCTCTCCCTCATCTCAACCTCAGGTTCCTAAGTCCACTTGAAATCCCTTCTAAAACTTCTCGAATACTTTTCTAACTAACGCACTCCTTCTAGGACACTGGATTATGATCGGCAGAATACCCCAACAATTGGAATCATTCCTAGCCAAGCGACTTCGGTTGTCGAGTCAAATCTCAAGCTCTAACCATTCTAAAGTTACTTACCAATATACCCTACAGGATACTCGAAACCGATCATTCTTACCATTAACTGTCGA
This sequence comes from Saussurea involucrata, assembly GCA_033807775.1. Lineage (NCBI taxonomy): Eukaryota > Viridiplantae > Streptophyta > Magnoliopsida > Asterales > Asteraceae > Saussurea > Saussurea involucrata. The sequence goes on along the minus strand of CM066325.1, from coordinate 7,085,173 downwards.
TTAACTTCCACGATTTCTAATAGACTCCCAAAATTTACCTTACACGAATCATCAAACCAGTAAATTTAAAATCGCCCACGAAGGTCATTCCACCATAAACATTCATCACAAGTGAGCATCTCAGGGTTACTACTACCATCACCATAATTACCTTAAAATCGACTACAAATCTCCGATTACACTAAAGGTGTTTGGCCTTAAGCCCAAAAGTCGACGCCTAAATATACTACTTACTTCAAAAAGGTTACTGCGCATTTATTCTCTTAATTACAAAGGGCATCATTCCTTTAACCGACACAATTCGGTCTACACTAACAACACGTGTGGAATACCCAATCTTCCACCGTCTATTTATCCTCCACGCTCGCTCTAGGAAACCTAGTTACACTGTATCAAGATACACCTTAACGCCTACCTCCCAGGTACGTCTCAAGTCACCGACCGTTACCAACGTCTGACTAATCCTGACCAAGGATTTAATGAAAACAGTCTACCAACAACATACCTATCCCGGAATGACTCACTCACCAAAACATGTAGATGCTCAAAACGACACATCACACTTAAAAGCGTTTTTCCCAAATGGATTACATAAACAAATAAGATATGCACCTCGTGAAATTAAACCCACACGACTCAACATGCCGTAAAACAAACTTATTTTAACCAAATCACTCAAATAGCTTTATACAGACATCGTGGAATGTAACTTTCTGTCTCAACTCTAACATATGTGGAGGAGTTCCAATGTTAAAGTCACAAGTCGTAGTCACTTGCCCAACGTTTTAAATGCCACAAAACACGGATATCATCTTACCCGAAAGAACCGTTGGAAAAATAACGAAATGAGACAAATTCTAACAAAGTTTGACCTCCCGTGATAAAACGATTTCATACACTTTCAAAACCATATTTCAAAATCTTGTGTGTGTGCTGAACATTTCCCAAAATTCCAAAACACCATCCATAAAATGTTTTGAAACACAAGAATTTGTTATTGCAATCTATTTCAAAATCAAACTTCGTGCATGACTTAGTCGGCATTCTACGCCTCGACTCCTACCCCTCCAAATCTCCCCGATCCACTAACGTCATCCGGACAGTTAAACCTCTTAGGCAAGTTGGGAAATTACGTCAAATAACCCCTACGATTTTTCCTCAAATCAAAGTCGGCTCTATAAGCCTATGATTCTAGCACAATCATTCATCTTGGCCCGAAACAAACATCATCCTCATCGTCACTCCAAGTGACTAATACTAGAATCGTCCTTTTATTCCAACGACTACTAATTTATAACCTTCGACACTACCCCAACGATCATCCCATCAAAGCAAAACAAGCACACGCCTGTACTAGTAGGTTTACTATAGTCGTTCCTCCTTGTGATGGCTATTCTGGGTAGATATTACAACGAGTTATTAGCACATAATAATTCACACTAACAACGCTCACGCTCAACTCCTTGGATTCCTCGTGACTTTCCCCGACTCGAGCATTGATCCTGTGTTTCTGATAGTAGGAGCTCTACTACTACCTTCCACACCTATCATCACTCGTTCCGAGTTCCATCTGACGGGTCCAAGTAGTTTCTCGCCGATAACTACACACATATGCCGGCACCGGCATATGTACACACTCTTACTAGCTCCCTAGGAATTCCACCCAACTCCACTACCCTTGCTATGACGAAATCCCCACTAGTCATGACGAGTCGCCTCACGAATGCACAGTCGCACACAGTGTAAAACCAGATAGACATTCGAATATAAGATTCTATCCTACAACGGTTGGACTCAAACAAGAGCTGCGCAATAGAACTAAATCCGACATTCTAAGGCTATTTGGTTCCTACCGCATACAACCTATAGGGCATTCACTTAAAAACTTATCAGGGCTAGCATGAACTCCTATTAGCAAACAACAAACATGCAGTACAGTGTAATAAGCACCAAGAAATCTAGCACACATACTCCTATGTTCTAGAAAGCAATCTAGCATACATACTCATATATAAACACTCTTCCCAGCTCACTAGGAATTTCGTCTCATCACACTACCCTTGCTACCACGGAATCCCTATTAGCCATAACGAGTTGCCTCGCGAATACCCAGTCGCATGCAGCATGAATCAAATAGACATTCGAATACACGATCCTATCCTAGAACGGTTGGACTCAGACAAGAGCTGCGCAATAGGACTAAATCAAATATTCTAAGGCTATATGATTCTTACTGCATACAACCTATAGGGCCTTCACTTAACAACCTACTATAACTAGCATTGATTCCTACTAGCAAGCAATCATCATACATCATAGTGTCAACAACAGGCAATCTATCATGCATACCCTATGATCTAGAAAGCAATACAACACTAAGTAATGTACCTTTCCCCTTTGGCTCCGGCTGACTGTACACACTGCGCCCTCGATCACCGTTCCTCAAACGGATTTTTCCTTCTTTTTCCTTTATTCTCAAAGATTTTAGTAAAAGAGTTTAAAACTTCATAGCCGCAACTTGAGACCAAACACACCGAGATGTGTTTGATTCACTCAAGTTGTGCTCTGATACCAAGTTGTAACGTCCCAAAAATTACAAGGAATTTAAAATTTATAAAAATGACATTTCATTAATTAAACTCGTTAAATAACCCAAACCGTTTCGTTTGCAACCCAGGAATAATTGTTCTCTAAAAACAGTAAACAGCGGAATAAATAGTTTAAAAAAATGAAAATTATAAAACGATATAATAATCAGCTCTTCACGCGCGCCAGTGTGTACACGTCACGCCTTGGAGCCACTCGTACCTGAAACAATGATTTATTGGGAAAGGGTAAGCACGAAGCTTAGTGAATTCAACCACCATAGATAACACAGTTATTCCACACTACCCCTATAACAGATAGTTGCACATAAACAAGCATACAAGTCTACGAACAAATCATAAACATGCATACCTACCCCTACGCCACCCGCGTACAACATCTTGGGCCCCACCGAGATTCTACGCCACCCGCGTATACAATCTTCGGCCCCGCCGAGTTCCTACGCCACCCGCGTATACAAACACCGGCCCTCGAGTCCCTACGCCACCCGCGTACACAAACACCGGCCCTCGAGTCCCTACGCCACCCGCGTATACAAACACCGGCCCCCGAGTCCCTACGCCACCCGCGTATACATGACAACGCCACCCGCGTATACATGTCAACAAAGGTCTAACTAGCCACCCCACTATCTAGCCCCGCATCACAAACAATTAAGGCTACCACACACGAGCTACGGTAATGTAAAACGACTGATATTAAATATAGTGAGAGAACTCACCTCGTAAACGCGCCTAGCTCACAAACAATAATTCCAGCTCCACAAATCCGAGATCACTTCCCGACACCTAAACGAACGTTAAAACGTATCAACACGAGGCCCAGACCCTAAAACACGACGCACCCTTAAATCGTCACTAAAACGACTTTTCGGTCTAACCAAACAGGTCTGTTCGGGACCTGCTCCGACCTCCATAAACCCAGAAAATCCTCAATTAAATTACATAACCAGAAAGTGCTCAGAGTTAGGGTTCCAAGGACATATCATACACCTCCTAACGATTTTTCTACAATTTAATACAGATTTTACGAAATTGGTTAACTGCACAGCGAAAAACAGCACCTTTCGTTATAAAACAGCAGTTTGACACTAGCTACGGTCCGAACTGGTTTTTTCTCAAAACATAAGAAACTTACTAGACTCAGAATGGGAACTTTTGGCACTGGTTTCATCCCAATCCGACATTTCTAGCAGAAGTTATGGCTTTCCCAAAACAGTGGCAGAAACTGTGACTTTTAAAACGGAACGCGATCTGCCACATCCGGACCTGCTGTATAAACAGCCAAATTACGCCTAGCTAGAGGCCGAACCGGACTTCCGCTAAAACATGAAAAGTGTGCCCGGCACAGAATGTGAACCGTGGGCACCGGATTCGCCTCAATCCGAGCTACGACGGAAAAGTTATGGCCGTCGCAAAACAGTGGCAGACAAACGTTTTCACATGAAATGACAAAAGAAGCTTAACTTAATTCTTAACCCATTAAGCCATGCCTTAAGCATTCAGACCTGGAACTAGCTGTGACTTATTGATTAAGATTAAAGAGGCTGAGCATCCTGAGCACCACCCTCTGCCACCTCCGGCAGTGGCGGCCGTTGGCGGCGGCGGCGGTTAAAAGCTTCCGGCGAAACCACACCAAAACGTACACCCCGACTTACCCACACTCACACCCGCATACACGCACACACACACGCACGTACACCCCCTGCCAGCACAGCGGCGGCGTACGGCGGTGGCCACACCGCTGGCAGCCGTGACTGCGGCGGTGGTGGCGGCGGTTCTCGGCAGAAAAAGACAAACGACACTAACGAGAAGGGAATTACACTTACCTCGACGAACCCTTCTTCCTCCTCTTTTCCGGCAGCAAAACGACGGCGATTCTCCCCTCTTTCCGGCGAACTCTCTCTCTTACTCACGGTTCTTTCCCTCTCGGCTCTTCTCTCTTTTTTTCTTCCGGCCGACGACACAAAGGGGAGGGGGTAGCCGTAGGTTTTCTTTTGTTTTCTATCTTCCCTTTTCTTGCAAGCCACGAACAAGCAAAACAAAACCAAAAGAAAGGGTTTTGGCCATTGGGTAGTATGGGCCGAACCATGCAATGTTTTGGCCCTTGACACTTCTAGCCCCTCAACTTAAACCTTCTCGCATCTAACCAAAATTCCGACATTTTTAACGATTAGGTCCAACTCGACTAACCCCGTTAACGGAACCCACATTAAATAAAACTTTTTAAAAAAAGAATTAACATTAATAAATTACATACCGGAATACGGGCTTTACAACTCTCCCCCACTTGGATTAGACTTCGTCCTCGAAGTCTCTGCCTACGAATAGCTCCGGATAGCTCTCCCTCATCTCAACCTCAGGTTCCTAAGTCCACTTGAAATCCCTTCTAAAACTTCTCGAATACTTTTCTAACTAACGCACTCCTTCTAGGACACTGGATTATGATCGGCAGAATACCCCAACAATTGGAATCATTCCTAGCGAACCAAAGCTTTTCACGACAAGCTAATATCCTGGAAAGAGTTTGTGGTCGGGCAAAAGGTTTTACTTTTTCATTCACGCCTAAAACTATTTCCAGGTAAGCTTCGATCACGATGGGTTGGCCCTTTTATTGTTGTTAAAGTGTATGCTCATGGAGCAGTCGATATTGAGAGCCCGAAAATGGGTAAGTCTTTTAAAGTGAACGGGTATAGACTGAAACCTTTTTATGAAGGATTTCAGTCTAAGGACATTGATGTTATGGCTCTTGAGCCATCGCCCGTGGTTGGTTAGTTTGGATAGCGTCTAGCCAAAGACGTTAAAGAAAGGCGCTGCATGGGAGGCAACCCAAGGATTTCCGTTCATTTGTTTTTATTGCTTTTCGTACTTGCTCTAGTTTCGTGAGAATTCTCCTCTTTCACTCTTGTTTATCCCTTGATTATTTTTAGGATTCACCCCGGAGTTGGAGCTAAATGGGCGCATCCACTTTTGCGGACCAATACATTAGAGGACTATTCACCAAATCAGGGGAGTTTACTGTTTCTCCTCATCCTTTTATTGCTTTGAATGTCCTTTGCTTAACTGAATACATTGAGGGCAATGTATGGTTTAAGTGTGGGGGTGGGATGTCATTTTTGAGTTTGCATGAGTTGGGCATGATTTGGGTAGACAAGTGTGTGTGGGGGTATTTTAGGGGTAAATTTTTGCAATTTTTTTGCAAAATTCTGAGCTTAAATGTGGATTTTTGTCCGTCTTGTTGATGTGTTAGCATGTTTTATGAGCTTAAATGTTGATGATAATGAGATTGGATGCATGTATAGCATGATTGAACTTGATTGATAGCACTTAGAGTCAATTAGTGGTACATTGCCGGTTGAAGTTAGACATTTGCTAATCTCTTGAACTAGCTTTAACACCGTGAGACTTTGAGCCTATTAGACTAAACATTTAAATTAGTCTCAAATTCATTTCTTGTGTGATTACGTCATACCTAGATGTGTATCTCTAGAACTTGATTTGTCTCTCCTTAAGATTACATGATATTTACATGCTAATAAATATGATAAAGGCCATCATTTCCTCATTTTTTTATTTTAGCCAATTAGCCTTAAGCCTACCCTTATGTTATTATTACCCTTGTGTGCACCACTTTGAGCCTTAGCCTATGTCTTTTGCCACCCACATTATAAACCAAACCAAACACGACTCACCCGACCAACCACCAATGGAGTGTCTCGATATCCCTATGTGCTTGAAAGTACAACATATGTGTTGAGAAAGAAAAAGAAAAAAAATGAAATGAAATGAAGAAAAAGAAAAAAAAATCAAAAAGAAAAGTCAATGAAAAAAAAATGTGTCGTCAATAAATAAGTAAAGACGACGGAAATGATGATGTGGTCGATTATAACGTTTCATCTTTATTCCCTATCATCATCCAAAGGGAAGTGTGCTTCAATTGATATATATGAAGCCCTTTGAGGAAATAAAGTTCCATGTTTAAAGAATCGATTTCTCCATTGGTGTACGGTCTTTAGTCACTTTTTCCAAAATAAATCCCTACCTTACCCAAAGCCTTATTTTACATTACACCCATAAAAGTCCTTTTGATTTAATTGCATGTAATTTATCCTAAGTAGTGGAGAGTGAGAGATTTTTCAAGATTATGGTAGATACATGCTAGTGTAGTGACGGTTTGAGCGATACACTTTTGAACCCAAGAGTGAATTGAGTGTTGTTTTGATCATCCCATTCGTGAGAGTTCTCGTGATTAGCTTATGTCTCTCTTAATTTATATGTGCTATAATTGATGCTAAGTTTGCAAATATCGAGTTCATGATGTGCTATATGTGTTAACATTCTCGTTTGATTCGTTTCGATCACTACATGCTAACTTAAGTCATTGCTGGGACGGACAATGATCTAAGTGTGGGGGAATTTGATAAGTGCGTTTATATGTATATTTTTACGTCAAAATGCCTTGCATTTAGGGTCAATTAGATGGCAAAAATACCCTTATTAAACTAGGTTTTAGTATTTTATTGTTTATAAATAAATTAGTAAAAATTAAAAAGAAAAAAATATATTCATTAATTAAGTGGTGTGTGTGTTTTTTAATTAAAGAAAAAAAAGGAATTTATTAATTTGTTCCTTGTGTGTTTCGTTAGTCATGCAGCAAAAACCAGAAAAAAGAGTTAAATAAAATAAACTTTAATTTGGACTTTGATTTCTTTGTTGTATATGTGGTAGGCCCAAGATGCAGATTAAAGAAAGAAAAGAGAGAAAGAAAGAGCCTGGCCCCCAACAGCATACCTGCAGCCCAGCAAACAGAAAGGAGGGTCGCACCTCCTTCTTCGGCAAAATCGAACGCAGCAGCGGTTAGGGCAGAAAACGGCCGGCGCCCCTACCGGCGCGACCTCACCGGTGCCGAACTCGCGCCATCCACTGTCCAATGCTCGGCGCGCAATCCGGCGCTACCGTACCAGCACCAAACTCGCGCCAGCTTCTGTTCGGGTGTCGGCGCCCCTTTTCGCGCGACCAAACTCGCGCCGCCACTCGCGACCGGCTAATTTCAGGCCCAAAATCGTGGGTTTATGTTTCTGGAGCGGTTTTCACATCTTTCTCGTATAAGTATGACTTGGAACCGTCATTTCAAGTGGAGAATCATTCAGAACTCGTTTTTTGGAGAAGAGGGCAGCAAGAGAAGTGGATTGGGAGCAATCTCTCATCATTTTCTTCATCAATTTCTCATAGATTTTTGGTAATTTCTTACAATTAGGGTTTATAGATTTCACTTAGCCATGTGTGGCTAAGTTCTCTTTTTCCAACAATGGATTATCTCTAGATTTTTATTGTGTTTGCTTTGAGATTTCTTGGTAATTTTAGTGGGATGATTTTATTTGCTTGAATTCTTTTTGAACGTCAATTTCGTTGGAATTGTTAATTAAAGTGATTGATTAATTACATTTCTCATGAATGTTTGTTATTTGAAATCTTAAAATCCGTAATTGTTTTGGGATTTTGATAAAGTAACGAACGAAATCGTTGGTCTCAATAAGGTTTCCACTTTGATTTCGTGAATTCTTGCGATCGAACCTCTAATAAGCCGAGCTTGTGTGCTTATTGGTTCGAATTGGTGATTTTTCTTGTCGTTAATGCTAACCGCACATAAGAATTTGAGAGCTTATTCAAATTCTTATTTGAGGTTAAGATTTGATTATAGAGCTTATTTAATCAATGTCTATATAAGGAAAAATCAAGGTTTTTCAGAGCTTATTGATAACCATAGCCAATTTAAAATTGTTTTGCTATTTTACGTGTTCAGAATCAATGATAAGCAAATGCAATTAAATCGAGAGTGAACCATTGTTGGACTTTATTTATATTACTTTTCTATCACTTTTTAATTGCATGCTTAGCTTAGTTAATCAAATCCAACCCCCCCCCCCTCCCTCGTATTTACTTTTAATTAATCGTGCGTGTACTAGAATACTTCGGAAATAATAAGTTAGAACTGAGTCTCTGTGGATTCGACCCGACTTATCGCTACTACAATTTTAGTTGTAATTAGCCAATAGTTGGAATTATTATTTGGTGGACTCGGCATCCGTCACCTGGCATAAAGGGTCTACTCTCCCGCATGAGCACTGGCGGGTCTACTCTCCCGTCTTGGCCAATTTACGTCTAAAACAATGTATGCATACATCTCATATAAAACTTTAAACAACTTTCATGCAATTAAAAGCATAAGAATAAAACATGGCATTTCTCATCATGTAATCACTTTAGAAAATACTTTAAAAAGGCACGTATTTTAGTTAGAAAACTCACCTGGTATGCTTACTTTCTTCCTACTCTGCTCTGTACTTCCAAACGATCTACCTGAGTTAAAGGATAAACACATAAGCTGACTAACCAAACTGTCCGGATACAACTTACCGGACACCCTTACTTTCCGGACGTTTCTACTTGCCGGACACCACAATTGTCCGAACACCTCTGCTTTCCGGACAACACTACTTCCCGGATAACTCTGCATTCCGGGTGGACCTACTGTCCGGGTACTTCCTACTTACTGGACCTCATACATCCCGGACACTTAAACTTACCGGACAACCCTTACCGGATACTCTGCTCATCCGGACAGTTTCCGCATCCGGAAACCTTCAAACTGTTCGAAGTGTCCGGACGTCCAGAGGACTTTCCGGACGTCGATCTGACTCCTATTCGGTCCGAGAAATCACAGATACGCTCGAATCTTACAGATTACAGATAAGCAACAATATTAGGATCACTATGCTCAACAAATATTGAAATCCTAGCTGCGAAAACACTATATGATGTCTAATTTCTCCCATTTAGCTCAAACTCAACTTTTCAACAAAAACCCCCAAAACGACTAAATCATCAGCAAGAATTGAGGATTAAAGATAAGGAGGAGAGGTTACCTGCTACGATTCTTGCAGAGAACGAAATCCAATCTTATTCCTTCTTCTGATTCCAAGTCTTGATGATCCTTCTCTTCAAATACCAAAAACCTTCAAAAGCTCTCTTCTCTTTTCTCTCAAGAAGAACAACCGCCACACACACAAATCAGGGAAAATGGAATGTTACATAGGGTTTTGTGCCCTTAAGTACTCCATCCAAAAATACCAACTAGCCCCTCAACTTCCACTTATTAACAAAGCTTAACGTATAACATAAAACCTTTCCAAAATGGTCTGGGTCGTTACAAGTGTGTTATCAAATAGTGGTCTCTTTCAAGTTGGAATTTTAAAACATAATATTTTTAGTCAATTAAGATGTTTATCATTTTATAAAAATAAACTGTCTTAATATTTCAGATTTCAGACTTCAGCACCACCTCTTACTTTTTAGATGTCAAATCAGATTTCAGACTTCAGACCTCTTAAAAAATAAATAACACCTCAAGTTTGTGAAAGTAACTAAAAGTAAAGATAAAGGTATATAAAGATAGTAACTCATCTAGAAACTCCAAAATATTCTGTTTGTTCTCACCGTAATTGTTATTCTCATATAATCCCAAATCTAGTTATTGTAGTTATTATACTTCTCTGTAACTTAGGGCTATCTTTTGGGAAAATTTGGACTGACATTTGTCTAGGGCTTAGGGCCCAAAAAACATAAAAGCCCTAATTTTTATGTTATGTTTTTGGATCATATTTGCTTTATTTTTGAAAAAGAAGGTAGAAAGATCAAAATAATTTGGTAATTAGGTAGATAGGTTGGAGTTCAAACGAGAATATCTCTACATTATCATAATCATCGTGTAATACCCCGCTGTTAAAAACGTGTACTTTAACGTCTTCAAATTGTTTCGTATTCAAAATGTCAATCAAGTAGAGTTGGGGGATTAAATCCGTCAATTAACTAAAGTTCTATTATTAAAAAAAATTTAATTAAATCAAATTAAATAACAAATATATATATATATATATATATATATATATATGGGTTGGGTTCACGTGAGACCAACCTGTTTTCGTGAGACCGTGAGACCAAGAAATTAACACTAAACCTTCACAGTGATTCATTGTGAAGGTAAGAAAAACAGCAAACCTTCACAGCAAAAACACTGTGAAGGTTTACCATCACATTACCTTCACAGTCTTTTGCTGTGAAGGTTTAGTGTTAATTTTTTGGTCTTACGGTCTCATGGAAATAGTCTGGTCTCACATGATCTCAAGTCATATATATATCAATTAAAATCTAAAATTAGAGTAAACTACACCTTATCATCCCTGTATCATCACCACCTTCATCATCTTATCATCATCTCTCTCTAAACTCTTATTTCTCTTTAAATTTTCTTCCTAAATCTTGAAGGAGCCAAAGATACAATTACATATTCGGAATCCTCTCGTCAAATCCTTCATAGAGGTATAATTTTCTTCCTCTCTTATTAAGTTTTGTGTTGGTCTTTGATTTTGGTTTCTAATTAAGTTTAGGTTGAGTTTATGATGTGGTTATGTATTTTGATGATAAAATACATGTCTAGAAATGTTGGGTTTTGTCAAAGTTGAAGTAGGAGTGAAATGGGTAAAGTTTAGAATCAAAATGGTGAGTTTTATGTTTATGTGGTTAGTTGCTCATCAAGTGTTCGGGTAAATGCTTAAGAGAATAAAATTTTGTGATTAAGCTTAAGAGATTAATCGTTAAGCTCCATTTTGACATTTAGTATGTTAATTTGTATTTGGAACATGTTTAATTGAGTAAAAGTTGAAGTTTGGTTCATAAAAAGTGAATCGGGAAAAAAATGAGAAATCGGATGTTACGGTATGTGCAGGTCCAGTATTTGACAGCGCATAATTCACAAACCGTAAGTCCGATTGAGCTCAAATTTTACAGGTGAAAGGTTCTAAGTGTGTTCTACAATTTTTATGAAGGGCCTAAAACCCAGTTTTGACTCTAAGTAGCTCAAAATATCGTGTTTTCTGGACTGGTCAGAGTATACTCGGGACAGTTCCTATGTTTTTGTAAAATCCGTATAAAATCAATGGATGCTCCAAACGGGGTGATTTCAATTCGAGTAGAACCATAAGAAGTCATAGAACAATTTTCGTTAAGATCTTATAATCTGGTTTGGTCTCTAAGTATGAGAAAAATGCTCGAAAATAAGGGGTTTAAGAGCTGTCAAAATGCAATTCTGCAATATTTGTCGAGTTTAGTTCGAAATGTGTATCGGGCTGTTCGTTTTGAAGTATAAGTTGCTTAGATACCATTAGAACCAAAATTCAGTATTAGAATGATTATGATGTGAATTTTATGTTGTTCAAGTGATAACAATTTATAGTTAAAATAGGTACTCGAGCTCGTACAACTCCATCGTGAATCTCGTTTGATCGTGCGTTACATCTCAATTTCGTTTAAGGTATGGATTTCACTTCCTTTGATTCGTGGGCAACTATTTGATGTAGTTGACCCTTCCTAAAGGTGGTTCACCGCCTTTCAATTGATCACGTGAACGTGGTCAATAAGATGAATATATATATATATATGAATTATGAAAGTTTTATCGTAAAACATTGATGTTGATTTATTGAATCATTTGTTTGAATCTTTGACGTTTCATTAAAACGTGTCTTATTTGAAAGTGATTATGAACTTGTGAATTATATTGAACTTGATTTATGAACGCCATTCGGGTAAGTGGCATTTGTGATTTTCGATGATTTTAGAACAACCCAATTAATGGGCACATTATTTGGGATGCCTTCTATGGCGGCTTTGTAGTCATGGCGTCCTGCAGGTGAACTCGATCCACTAGAGTTAAGCCCGATAGTGGCTTCCATGAACCCAACTCTGTGGACTAGGCCGGATTTGTTGGCTCCAGGGCGGATGGATCGATCCTAGAACTTTACCCACAGAACATGTGACCGTGGTTAAGTTCAAGCCATTAAAATTTGTCTGATAACTTTAAGGTCTCATAAAATTTGTTAAGGAATATACATACTAGCCGGTATATCTTCAATTATCAAAACTAAATTCCAACTGAATTTACAAAAAGAATTTTTTTATAGATAAATTGAGGATAAAGCACAATGGTGTTACTGGGGTTTGTTCTGTTACTTGTATTCATTGATATAAATATGACTACAAACATACTCAAAGAGATCATTTATTACATGAAGGATTACATATGACTCACTCTCTCTCTCTCTCTCTCTCTCTCTCTCTCTCTCTCTCTCTCTCTCTATATATATATATATATATATATATATATATATATATATATATATATGGTGATTATTATTATTAAGCAAGTATGAGTGGAAAAAGGTACATCTTCATAGGTTGGATTGAACCATCTCTCTAAGCTCCCTCCTCAAAATCTTTCCTGAAGTCGCTTTCGGAATGATGTCGATAAATGCCACTTTGCGTATTCTTTTAAACGGTGATACCTGAAATCACACATTCAAACATCAATCGATCGCCTTTTTATCCCATCGCAATTACTTAATATTAACTAACATATATAGCTAGATACTTTATTACTTTTGTTACCTGTTTCGCAATAAAACCTTGAACCTCTTCGCCAGTAGTCGAGCTTCCCGGTTTACGTACAACATATGCCATCGGGATTTCACCCGCTTCTTCATTCGGATATCTACATTACATAAAATTATTTGATCGCACCTTTTATAACTTATATTTCAGATTTTCCTAAATCAATAAATGGTTATATTTAGTTTGCTTACGGGATGACTGCGGCATCCATGATTTGCGGGTGAGTAACGAGCAGCCCTTCGAGCTCTGCAGGTGCCACCTGATAACCTTTATACTTGATAAGCTCTTTCAGTCGATCCACCACATATATTCGCCCTTCTTCATCGAAATAACCAAGATCACCTGTATGTAACCAGCCTTCTTTGTCTATCGTCTGCTCTGTGGCCTCTTTGTTATGGAAATATTCTGTATTCACAATACTTTATTGGCTTTACGATCTGCACAAAGTTTTTTTGTTATCGAAAAAGAGCGAAACTTACGTTGCATCAAATTGGGTCCGCGGATCCATATTTCTCCCCATTGATTGGGTGGAAGAGGTTTTGAGGTTTCTATATGTATAACTTTGGATTCCATTCCGGGACAAAGTGCTCCGGATGAACCTGAGCGACCAGATCCTTCCCTTGTATTCTCAATTGATATAGCTCCACCTGTTTCTGTCATTCCATATCCCTACAAACACGCAATTACCTTCAAATGAATTTAAAATTACTACAAAATTTATTGTTATCAGCTTTGCAATAACACCTTCCACACACATTTTTTAACCAAATTCCTTTCTAAACTAATAAATTATAATATAAATAATTAATGTTTAAACAAACAAACAAATTAAAAAATGCTTTTGTTTAATATATCTATTTTGTGAAAAACCTTTCTAATTTAACAAGATGAGGGTTGTCTTGCAAGACACCTAACATGACATGTCATCTTACAAGGGGTCTTGCAAGACTTGTGTGGATGCTCTAATAAACTTTCCCTCCGGGACCCATCATGTTCGATGAGGTTTGTCTCTAAAATTAAATATTAATAGTTTATTTAATTTTTATAATTATATATAAATTAATAATTTAATATATGAATACGTTAAATAAGAGTATTATTTTATTATTATTATAATATTAAATATTTTTTAGTGTTTTTTTAATGCGTGTTTATGTTATTGCTTTTAACTTTTTTAGTGATGTCGTAATATTCTAAATTCACCTGTATTATCTTTGCGTGAGGAAGAAGTTTGGAGCATTCATCCATGGCGTCCTTCCCTAAAGGTGCTGCGCCGGACATAATCTCTTTCAACGATGAGGTATCGAACCTTCTCACAACCGCCGGCTGCTTCACCATCGCCACCACCACAGGCGGTGCAATGTAAAGGTGGGTTACCCTATACTTCTCCATTGCATGCAAAGCCTTCTCCAGCTCAAACCTCTGCATCACAACCACGGTGTTCCCTCTCTGCAGCTGCGAGTAGCCGACGACCATCAACCCCAAAGCGTGGAACAACGGCACCACGCACAGAAAAACACTTTTCCCTTCCCCGTAGAATTCCTGGTCGGCTGTCAGCAATAACGCCGACGCCATTATGGCTCGGTGAGTCAACACCACTCCCTTGCTCAAACCGGTCGTGCCAGAGGAGTACAGGATCGCAGCGACGTCGTCTTGAGAAACAGAGGGAGATAGTACGGCCTGGTGACGCGATTTCTCAATTAAGTCTGAATAGTTTTCCAAATTAAGTATGGGCAAATTGAATCCGTTCACCTTGGAGTAGAGTTGGTTAACAGTGATAATCAGTTTAGGCTTAGAATCAGCGATTTGGTGGGAGAGTTCGTTGACGGTGTATACGGGATTAGCGGTGGTGGCGATGGCGCCAATGGAGGCAAGCGCGAAAAAGGCTACAGGGAAAAGAACGGAGTTGGGGGAGAAGATGAGGACGACATCGCCTTTGGAGATGTTGTTGGTATAGTGAAGGACGTGGGCTAACTCGGAGACTTTTTGTTTGAGGTGGGAGAAAGTGATGATTTCATTGGAATGAGGGTCGATTAAGGCGGGACGATTGAAGTAAGCAGGGAGGTTGCGGAAGAGGAAATCGACGATGGAGGTTGTGGGGGATTGTGGGAGGGAAACGGGTGGTCGTGTGGAGGTGTAGATTCCGGTGATGGGGTTGTAGGGAGAGAGATCCGGCATTGTTGATCACAGAAAGGAATTGAAGGAGTACGTTGAATATGAATGGAAGAGACGAGGGTTTATAACTTCTGTGGCGCACAAGTCGTGTTGGGTTAGCTAATTAAAGTTTGTTAGGCACATATGCTGTTGGCTAAACGTTTAACGGATAGGTATTTGAATTAATATTTGGGTGCTACTATTGACACTATCCTAAATTATCTCATATTATACATATTATTCATATGTTTTTTTTTCTTTCAGTTTAGTTTTAATCTCCTATATTTTAGGTGTGCATTAATTCTTAAAAATTTAAATAGAACAATAAAAAATTAAATGTGTTATATTATGATGGTTGATAAAGATCTCTACTTGTATAAAAGAACCAAAAAAAATATTTAACATTGATTTTAATTATCACATGAGGTTAGTCATGAACATTAGTTTCTAATAGTGTTCAAAAAGGCATGTGCCATGTGAGGAATGGTGCTCCATGGCGTAAGACGTGTCTCCACCGTTATGATAAGACCCACAACGTTTCTGTGAATCATAGCTCACGCCTTGACGCTCCTCTTTTATAAGACATGATTTTTTTACAAAAATTAATTTAATTTTTTTAACTTTTGTGTTTTTAACTTGTAGATTTTTATGTTAGTGCCATTATTATCAAGTTGTATCAAGTTGAGGGGTTGATTCATACTTTTCATTTTACTTACTATAAATAGAATTTTGTCTTGCATTTCCTTTTATAACATTCCAAGTACCTATTAGAAATTCTCTCTAGATTACATTTTATATTTTTACCAACTTAGGCTATGTTTGGCAAAATGACTGATAAGTCAATTGATGACTTATAAGGTAATTGGTAGCTGAAAAGCTAGTTATTGACTGATAAGCTAGTTGGTAGCTGATAATTTAGCTGATGAAGAAGTCACGTTTGGCAGAAACCAGCATATAAGCATATAGAATGACCAAAAAGGACATCGTTAAAAAATTATTAATTATAATATTTAATTATATAATTAAAATAAATCTATAGCAATATAATATGTTAATTAATAAAAATTAATGTAATAAATAAAAATTAAATAATATAATATGTTAATTAAAAGAATTTAAAATTTATTATTACATATATGTTGGTGCAAGTGTACCACATCTCTATATATTTATATATATTTATTTTGATGATTACAAACACACCGTATTATTGTTTATCTAACAATCCTATCCAAGTGTACAGTTCTTGAAGAACACGAAGATCTTATCTGGAGAGTTCAAGACGGAAGTGTTTACGTCGTCATCATTGTTTATAACTAATAATGATAAACACCCTAAAATAATATACCACTTGGATATTTCTAAAAACCTTTTAAATAAATAAGAAATTTTGGTTCTAGAAGTATCTGCCATGCGTACTGTTTCTGCAACCACTTTCTGACGCAGGTATACCGCGAAGGTAGAGCCGGTATTCCGCGGTGGTACGGCCGGTATACCGCGGGTGTTCAGCCGGTATACCGCGGCAGGCGTGGTGTTTGTTTCTGATTGGTTGGAAGTACCTTTTTCTGACGGCGGTATACCGCGAGTCCTAGCCGGTATACCGCGGGTACGTATTCCAGAAGTCAACTTTGCATGAGAGCCGTTGAAGTGTCAGCGTACTTTGTACTGCACGGTATACCGCGTGCATTTGGCGGTATACCGCGGATGCTTGTTTCCGTTGGAAGTGTTGCTATATAATGCATGCGATGGTGGAGAAGAAAAGACAGACAATACAGATACAACCAACACCATCACTGCTCATCTGATCTCTCTCATTTATAATATATATATTTTATAAAACCTTTTTTTTTATAAAATATCCAAGTGTGAGATATTATACAAGAGTGATTACCCATTGTGAGTTATACTCCTCTTGTAAGTATTTGAATAACGGGTGTGTGATCCTGTTTATCTCATAGCAGAGGCTTGAGAAACTATTACAAATTCCTTTGTATTTGGTTTGTGTTCTACCGTAAAGAATACATTTATTGGATCGTGTCGAGAAGTGTCTCGGCTGCTGGTTTATCACAGTTGGTGGTAAATCAGTAAATCTCCGTGTCAAGTATCTCTAACCTTTATCTCTTTATTTATTCCGCTGTGCATTTTAATTATATCTGTTTATATAATTGTTGTATATTTTTTATTTGTATACTCTGATTTATTTTTTACTGTTTCAGTACTGTATTTATTTATAAAAGAATTTTTGAAAGTAAAAGATTTTAAATACAACCTTACCCCCCCCCCTAGGTTGTCTAACATTTGGTATCAGAGCAGGGCTTTCAAAAATCGTCTATTTAATTTTTTAAAATCCGTTTTTGTTATGGCTCAACAAAATGCTTGGTTTTCTAAATCTCTTCTTATTGATTTCGAAAATTTTGATCTTTGGGCAAATTCTTTTGAACGTTATGTTCGTGGGATAAATCAAAAAATTTGGGATATTATTATTAAAGGAAATTTCAAACCCACAAAATTTCAAAACAACAAAGTTGTTGAAAAACCTAGCTCGGAATGGTCCGACGAAGATGAGGCTAATTATTGTTTAAATTATGAAGCCAAAAATTTTCTCTTTTCGGTTCTTACTAACAATGATATTGAGCGTGTTTATCTCTTTGAAACTGCTCGTGATATTTGGGAGAACTTGAACATCACCTATGGTGAAAACTCAAAAGAAAAGAGAGACGAAACCCGAGATCAAAGAAATGAAGAAACGTGTCTCATGGCCGACCATGATAATGAGGTATCTTCATCATATTCTTCTAAAAATAATTGTGATAGTAATTATAGTGATAATTATTATAGTGACAATGAAAATAATCTTGACGAATTATATAAATCATTTCATGATATGGCTGCTCTCGCAAATAAATATAAAGATGAAATTTCTAATTTAAAAGAAACCGTATCTATATATAAAAAGGAAATAGATGACGGTAAACAAAAATCTGCTCATGATTTAGATGTTA
Organism: Saussurea involucrata; assembly: GCA_033807775.1. NCBI lineage: Eukaryota > Viridiplantae > Streptophyta > Magnoliopsida > Asterales > Asteraceae > Saussurea > Saussurea involucrata. Next base: position 7,066,905 of record CM066325.1, on the reverse strand, counting down.
TCACTAAATTAGAAAATAAATTAAGTGAAAAAGATAATCTGTTAGCTAATGCATTTCAAAATAGCAATGATAAAGTGTTAAAAATGCTAAATATGTCTAATCGCATTAATTGTAGAAAAGGCATTGGTTCTAATACATGTATTGATACGTGCTCGTGTATTCAAATTAAAAGGTGTTTTGAACCACCTAAAGTTGAAACGAGAAAACCTTATGTGCAAAAACCTCCGTATGTATCCAAAATGAATAATGTGAATTATATGCCGAGGAAACCGTATGCTTGCATGTATAATAGCAAATTTTCTAGACCAAAGAATAATGTAAATTTGCATGCTTCATTTTACGTGTATGATAAATACAATCGCAAAATTAAAATGGTTAGAAAATGGATTCCGAAAGGAATGTTTAATGTTGACAATCCCGGTGGGATGCGTTTATGGTTTTAAACCATTTTTATGGTTTTATATGTTGTCGTATTTTATTTTATGTCGACAACATGTTCTTTATTTATTTGCAGTTTATGTTTTATACTAACTGTTAAAAGGACCCATAAGAAAAGGGTACCACGAAAAATTTTCTTTGCCTTTTGTAGGTGGTTCCTGACGAGGTTATAATACGTGTTTCCTGACGAGGTTATAATACGTGGTTACCTGCCGAGGTTATAATACGTGGTTACCTGCCGAGGTTATAATACGTGTTTCCTGACGAGGTTATAATACGTGGTTACCTGCCGAGGTTATAATACGTGGTTACCTGCCGAGGTTATAATACGTGGTTACCTGCCGAGGTTATAATACGTGGTTACCTGACGAGGTCATAATACGTGGTGATTTTTTTTATCACATAAAATTAACCGAAAATTGAAGCCTTAAGATCCGTTTTGGTGCAAGTGTTTCGTATTGGTTTGTATATCTTTGTCTCTATTGCTTTTTGCATTTTATTTTTTTCCTCAAATTTTATAAAATCAACTTTTAATATCGTTATTAATTTGAGGGGGAGCGTTTTATTATCTTTTACCCATGAGTTTCTGCTACCTCAATTATATGCATATTTTGAGGGGGAGCATCTCTCGAGGGGAAGCATACCGTCTTTCTTGACCCTTTTTGTTTCGATAAACGGGGGAGAGAAACCGCATATGCTCATGCTTAGCGGTTGTGTTTGTCATCATCAAAAAGGGGGAGATTGTTGGTGCAAGTGTACCACATCTCTATATATTTATATATATTTATTTTGATGATTACAAACACACCGTATTATTGTTTATCTAACAATCCTATCCAAGTGTACAGTTCTTGAAGAACACGAAGATCTTATCTGGAGAGTTCAAGACGGAAGTGTTTACGTCGTCATCATTGTTTATAACTAATAATGATAAACACCCTAAAATAATATACCACTTGGATATTTCTAAAAACCTTTTAAATAAATAAGAAATTTTGGTTCTAGAAGTATCTGCCATGCGTACTGTTTCTGCAACCACTTTCTGACGCAGGTATACCGCGAAGGTAGAGCCGGTATTCCGCGGTGGTACGGCCGGTATACCGCGGGTGTTCAGCCGGTATACCGCGGCAGGCGTGGTGTTTGTTTCTGATTGGTTGGAAGTACCTTTTTCTGACGGCGGTATACCGCGAGTCCTAGCCGGTATACCGCGGGTACGTATTCCAGAAGTCAACTTTGCATGAGAGCCGTTGAAGTGTCAGCGTACTTTGTACTGCACGGTATACCGCGTGCATTTGGCGGTATACCGCGGATGCTTGTTTCCGTTGGAAGTGTTGCTATATAATGCATGCGATGGTGGAGAAGAAAAGACAGACAATACAGATACAACCAACACCATCACTGCTCATCTGATCTCTCTCATTTATAATATATATATTTTATAAAACCTTTTTTTTATAAAATATCCAAGTGTGAGATATTATACAAGAGTGATTACCCATTGTGAGTTATACTCCTCTTGTAAGTATTTGAATAACGGGTGTGTGATCCTGTTTATCTCATAGCAGAGGCTTGAGAAACTATTACAAATTCCTTTGTATTTGGTTTGTGTTCTACCGTAAAGAATACATTTATTGGATCGTGTCGAGAAGTGTCTCGGCTGCTGGTTTATCACAGTTGGTGGTAAATCAGTAAATCTCCGTGTCAAGTATCTCTAACCTTTATCTCTTTATTTATTCCGCTGTGCATTTTAATTATATCTGTTTATATAATTGTTGTATATTTTTTATTTGTATACTCTGATTTATTTTTTACTGTTTCAGTACTGTATTTATTTATAAAAGAATTTTTGAAAGTAAAAGATTTTAAATACAACCTTACCCCCCCTTAGGTTGTCTAACAATATATATTATAAACTAGGTTCGAACCGTGTATTACACGAGGCAATTTAAAAAAAATTAAATCATGCCAGAAAACTTATTAATTATTATGAAAGATTAATTTAAAGTGAATTGACGGAAAGCATAACAATTTGATTTTGAAAATATCATTAACTAACCATCTGTTGATAACTGATATTATGTAGTTCAATTAAAATTAGAGGAAATAATATAATCATGATTAAGAAAGTATAAATCTATTTTTGAAAAAGGTTCGAATTCATAATCCAAAAGTTAGTTGATAAGTGATATCTTTTTTTTCAAGTAATTAAATCTCTTATGGTAATTCTAAGGTTGTTTCGTTGACAGAATGAAATTTGATAGACTTGTAATTCGTCAAAGGAATTCGACTTTGAAGTAAAAATTGATATGAAGTTGCAAAAAGAAAATCACGACAATTTAGTGATTATTTCTATCAAATTCCATACTAATTTCAACAAATCTCATACTAATCACAACACATTAATTCGTATATATTTATGATATTTAAGAATATAATTAAATCCAAAAATATTCAATATTGAGCTCATTTCAAAGGTATTGACGAAGCGATTACAATGGTATAATTTGTATAAAATAGAAATGTTTTTAATGCATTTTAGTTCATATACATTATTTATGTTTATATGATAAGAGTCTAAAATGAAAATTAAAAAGTAAGGGATTAAAAGTAAACTACATACCTAATTATAAGGGTAGTAAATGTAACGTATAAATTAAAAAAATTGAATTAAGAGAGATTTAAGGAGAAGTGAATGTGGGTGTGTTAATTGAACTTATAATGTAAACTGCGTCCAGATACATGTTTAGGCGGGAAAATACTGAAGTCGGCTCACCAGAAGACGACACATGACACCTGCCACAAAATGGACCAAAGATCACCCCATAGATCAAATCATTGGTGATCAACAAGCTGGAGTCCAAACACGCAGAGGAGTTGGAAATATTTGTCTCTATGTGAACTTTCTTTCTATTATTGAACCTAAGAAGATTGATGAAGCTCTAGCAGATCCCTGTTGGATCACTGCCATGCAAGAGGAGCTTTCTTAGTTTGAAAGAAACAAAGTTTGGAGATTGGTTCCCAGACCTCCAAAGAAGACAATCATTGGAACTAAGTGGGTCTTTAGGAACAAGATGGATGAAGAAGGGACAGTTGTCAGAAACAAGGCCAGACTGGTGGCTCAAGGATACAAACAGGAAGAAGGCATTGACTATGATGAAACATTTGCCCATGTTGCAAGACTTGCAGCCATAAGAATCTTTCTGGCCCATACTGCCTACCGAAATTTCAGGGTCTTTCAGATGGATGTCAAAAGTTCCTTCCTCAATGGGGAACTTGCAGAGGAAGTCTATGTGAAACAACAACCTGGCTTTGAAGACCCAGCTCATCCAGACTATGTGTACAGATTAGACAAGGCTCTATATGGTCTCAAGCAAGCTCCACGTGCTTGGTATGACACACTTGTTGATTTTCTTCTAAAGAATGGTTACTCCAGAGGTAAAATTGACAACACTCTATTTATCAAGAAGACCTCAGGTAATCTCATTCTTGTTCAAATTTATGTAGATAACATCATCTTTGGTGCTACTGATGAATCACTATGTGATGAGTTTGCCTCTCTCATGATGAGTCAATATGAGATGAGTATGATGGGAGAACTTACATTCTTTTTGGGCCTTCAGCTCAAACAAACTTTAGAAGGGATTTTCATAAATCAAAGCAAATGTATTCGTGACCTTCTGAAGAAATTTAACTTTTTAGATAGTTCTCCTATGAAAACTCCCATGGCACCACCTCTGAAAATTCATGCTGATCCGGATGGTAAATCTGTTGATGTAACGAATTATCGAGGGATGATTGGCTCTCTTCTTTATTTAACTGCTAACAGACCGGATATTATGTTTGCTACCTATCTATGTGCCCGTTATCAAGCCAACCCAAAAGAATCTCATTTGGCCGTTGTAAAACGGATTTTCCGGTATCTAAAAGGTACCTTGCATCTGGGTCTTTGGTATCCCAAAGACTCAGGTTTTTAGCTAATTGGGTATTCAGATTCAGATTATGCAGGTTCCAAATTTGACAGGAAGAGTACCACAGGCAGCTGCCAACTTCTTGGTGGCAAATTAGTCAGCTGGTCCAACAAGAAACAAAACTCTGTATCAACCTCTACTGCTGAGGCTGAATATGTTGCTGCTGGGAGTTGCTGTGCTCAGATCCTGTGGATGAAAAATCAACTTAGGGACTATGCTCAAGTCTACTCTAAAGTGACAATTCTGTGTGACAATTCAAGTGCAATAGCTATTGCAAATAATCCAGTCCTTCATTCCAGATCCAAGCACATAGATATCATATATCACTTCATCAGATATCACATTTCCAAAGGTGACATTGAGCTGCATTTTATTCCAACTGATCTTCAGCTTGCAGACTTTTTCACCAAACCCTTAGATGAAGCCAGGTTCAATTTTCTAATCAGTGAACTTGGCATGGTATATCTTGATGTATGATTAATATATATATATATATATATATATATTATCGGTGGTCTTCTCACCGACAAAAATTTCTATCGGTGGATATATCTCACCGATCCTTTCGATTCACATTACCATCACTGAATCCCTCGCATCGGTGGGCTCTCTACATCGATACCGAAAGTATATCATCGGTAGTATCTCTTATCCGAAACTCTCTAAACGATGGCTTCCCATTCCACCGATATCTGATCCCCGGTACCCTCATCCTCAACCCATCGGTGATTCTCATCTCCCCGATACACGTTCCCCGATCCACACACCCACCAATTATCTCAAATCGGTAATCACATCTTACCGATGCCTAACCACCGATATACAATCCTCGTTCATCGGTGCATATTTCATACCGAATCAACAACGCTGATCTCATTACTTCCCCGAAACCCTTGAATAGGTGGATTCCTTTCACCGATTCCAATGGTACATCATCGGTCGCACCAATACCTTTATACATCGGTGTATATATCTCACCGATTTTATTTTCGGTGAATCTTACCAATTCTCACATCGGTGGTATCTGTCCACCGACTCTTTTGTGATCCTTATCCTCACGACTTCCCATGATTACCTCACCCCTATTCCTATAGGTGTCAGGGTATGTTGACCATTCCCATTCCTTGCAACCCCTTTCTGGCTACAACTTCCCATACCCTAATCATTACTTTTTAAACCCATTTTTATAATAGGTTTAATCCTTGACCCTTCGATTTCCATTCTTAACTATTGTCGCCCATAACCCATTTCAAATTTCTAACCCTATAAATACTGACCCTTCTTCCTCATAGGTTCTTTTACGCGAACTTACACAAGCACTCTCAATCTTCTTCCTTCTCCAGAACACCAAACCTACAACTTCTCTTCAACAATGGCATCTTCTACTTCATCAAAGGCTACCAAACACACCAAAGTTGTCAAGGAATCACCCACCTGCTTTGAAGACCTAAAGTTCAACCCTTGCAATCATGTTGCAAGGTTTGAATCCGATCCCGCTCATCCTGAGTTTGCCACGGTAACCAAATTCTTGACTCGCTCTCCCCTTCTCTATGCCTTCACCTGCAACCCTAAAATGAGGAAAATGCTCATTGGCAATTTCTGGATTACTGTTATTTATGATCCTTCCAATGAAGCAGTTCATGCTTCAATACTTACTGATGAAGAAGGCGACCATGATCTCACTTTTTAAGTGGATGATGTTCGTCGTGCCTTAAAGATTGAGGCTTTCTCTGATTATGAAGACATGCACCTTACCACGGCTCATGCAGAGGTGATAAGTGCTCTTGGTTATATTCACCAAACAGATGACAAGCCTTCCAAATCTTCCAAAGGACCAGTACTCTTGTATGAGGAAAGATGGGAGGTATCTGGAATTTTTTCTTTGCCAACTGTCTGTCCAGGAAAACCAGTGGACATGACCAATCTGCTTCATACATCACTTCTCTTGCCCATGCTCTGATCTATCAACGAAAGATAGATTTCGCGCAATACTTCTTTACAGAACTGGTGGAGGTCATCAAGCCCCCCAAACGGTGCCAAGTTGCTTACCCCCGATTTATTTCCATGATCATTCAACATAAAATCGGTGCCACTTTGGATGCCGATCGAAAGGCCGAAAATCCCCGATTCAAATATGATTGGTCTTCTCCAGTTGTCGGCCAAAAGACGCTTGTTGTTCGCCCTCTTGCCACCGACGAGGCTCTCCGACCAGGTATGATCTCGTTCGCTCTTTCTCCCGATCTCCACTGGGGAGATGCAGAAATTCCCGGGTTTCGACATCCGGAAATTCCTGTGGACACCCCAGCTGTAGTGGCCCCATCTCCCCGTTCCCGAGTGAAGTCGGGTGGCGCCAAAAAGAAACATTATGGGGCCACCGACACCTCCGTGTCTGCTTCCGAGACTATGTCTCCGAGAGATCCCTCGGAGACTACCAAAGTCTCAACCCCTTCTTTGAAGCGGAGGCACTCCAAAACCCCTCCGAGATCTCCTCTAAAGAGGTCTCGGACACCTTCGGCCACATCCCTTAGGCCAGCTACCGATTCTTCAAAATCGGTGGCTGAAGTTGTCCCTACAAGGCCAGGGAAATCTACACAACCCCGAACCGACTCCTCCGTTGCCTCTCAAAAGGCTTCGGTTGAATTTCAGGAGCACCCTATTATTTCCACATCACCCGCTTATTTGGGTGGTGGTGATGACTTCAGGGTCTCTCCCCTCGAAGGAACTGAGTTCACACTACACGGCCTATCACCCGATCTAGAGATCGATGATGCACAAGAGGGTTCACCTATTCCTCAAAACACCGGGGACTTTATTGATTTTTTGTTGGAAGATATCGGTTCTCCCCGAAAGGATGCCACCGACGATCTCATGGTCACCGACCCATCTCCTTCACCGACACAAGCCTCATCACCGACTCCCTCATCCCTGAAACAACTTTCCCCACCGAAGCAACCCTCACCACCGATGCAACCCTCACCTCCGAAACAACCTACCCCCCGAAGATCTGCTACCCCGATGAGATCTCCCCACCAATCATCTTCACCCACCGATGAGGGTGAAAAATCATCATCCTCAACAGACAGTTCCTCTCCGTCGAATTCACCACTGCCACCACCACCGAGGGTGTTGTACCCCGATCCTCTATGTGATATACCCTCCTCATCACCGATACCAGAGGACCGATTACTCCCCCATACGCCGCTATCACCAACTACTCCCCGATTCCAACTTCCTCCAGTTGGTTCCTCCTCCACCACCGACATTCGTCTACCGAGTGGCCTCATTGCCGACATTCAGGAGGGTGCCCGACAATGTCGATTAGTGGGCACTCTGTTTGAAAATTTCAAAAAAAAACTACTCTTTCTATGCTTGCTCAGATGAACGACATGGTAACGGTCTTGGAATCCAGGCAACCTCAGCTTTTGGAAACAATGTTTCGAAACTTGCTACAACCCCTCACCGAAAGTCTGGCCGCATCTGCTACAAAGTTGGAAAATCTCAATACTTCTCACAACAGTTTGGCCTTATCGGTGGGTGCTCTCAAAGCTTCCACCGACTTCAAAGCATCTGAACTTGGCCGGCTCATCACTCGAGAGACTAGGCATCATGATCTTCGCTCCTCCATCACCGAATCACTTCAGCAGCTTCATCGCAAAGTTGACTCCCTCAACAACAACCTTGATTGGGATTTCGATTTGGGAGACTTTGTCTTTGACACCTCTGATCGAGGAAGACTTCAGAATATTCACGCATCGGTAGACCGCATCCTTGCACACTTGGGTCTGGAATCTACGGTCGTTGCTGAGGGGGAGAAAAGCCTACCAAAGTCTCTGAAAAAGCCTTATGTGAGGCATCTTGGCAGCAACATGCCTCCATCAAACCCCACCGACAAATCCACAATCAGATTCTTCAAACAGAAACTGACCACATCGGTGGTCACCACAGCTACACCGACAGCATCGCCGACACCAACCACCACTTCTACACTGATATCTTCATCAGCACCGATTTCCACTGTTACACCGACCGATATCCCATCGGCAGAAAAACTCACACCGAAGGCAATAATTGAGGGGGAGCAAACTCCTTCGGCCTCCATTCCAAAAGACAAAGGCAAAAAAATAATTTCGGCGGAGGAAGAGGCCAAAGAAGATAAAAAGAAGAAAGATTTAGTGAAATATGGAGTTCGTCCTTCTGATGCTCAAACCTTGAAACTTAAACCTCCTTCACACGAAGCTGCCACCGATCTTGGTCTAACTCCTCAAGAAATTGAGGAGGCTAGACTTGCTCAAAAAGCCCTGGATGATTCTAAGGCCTTATCTTTGAAAGTAGCAAAAGAGGAAGCAATCAAAGCCAAATCCACCGATCCCATTCTAGTCCAAAAATCTGAGCTGGGCACTATAGAAGAAGAAAAGGAGGAAGAGATTAAGTGGTACAAAAAGACCATGCACTACCGAACCAACAGGTCCCCGATCACAGGTATCAAAATAGCCACCTCAAAGGAAAACCCCTCCGACGTCATGCTTATTGTTGAAAGAGAAGATGGACTCTCAAGGAGCACCAGAGATTATAATCTTCGGCAATTCGGTCTCACCGAATGGTTCGAAATTTCTAGGCTTTTGGTGAACTGCACTAATCCCAAGAAAGACATATTCATTAAGTTCATCGATGGGTTGATGAACAAGATGAAAGAGATAAAGAAGAAACATAACATCATGCTCTCCACCGACGAACGAGCATCTCTCCAATCCTTGAAAGAAGATGTTCGACTCCCAATGACTAAATCCAAATCGGTGAAAGACACGACATTCAAAGAAATGGTTTCGAAAGGAAAAACCCCCTATGTGGAAAATCTCAACTTGTCCATCCCAACCTCAATTGCTAATCCATCTACCACATTGTGCATCGCACCGATTCCAGGCCTCTTCTTCAATGATACTCTACTTGCAATTGAAGGCTGCTCACCCTAGCAAGGTCAACCGCTTTACCCACGCAACTTATCCTTGACACTCTTCCTTCGACCAAGGGTCGCCTTCTCGGTCAAGCACTAACTTTATGTACATGCGTTCCACATCTCACTTACTCAACCATTTCACACTATTTTCGCTTTGATCGACTATCTCACCTTCTACTTCTACATGCTTTCAATTCACTATAAGTATCTTATTCCATTTATCCTGCCAATGAAAAGCTAGACTAAAAAGTCAGGGCTCCATTGATACTTTCAAGGTTTTGACACTGTTCGATCTTACCCTCCCAACAGATCTATCCCATGGTTTCCATAACTAGGACTCTCCCGAAACTGGAGTCTTACTCACACTCAAACATTCATCCTCTCCGAATCCACGAAGAGCTACCTCTAGACGACTCATAACATTCTTTACAACGTTTCTTCTCTACGATGTCTACATACATCACATCATAATGACTCTTACACGACACTTCCCCAAACAATGGAGCTCGGTCTATTCCTCAGGGATCTTGCTGACCTATTCCTCAACGCTTTCCCAGCCATAGCGCTAAACTGAAAGAAACCGATAGTTAATCCTTACTAGACGTGACACAACAAATTTGCTATAAGTAAGGTATTGTAAGCACGCACATGTACCTGTAAGTTCGTAATTACACTGGCCAGGTGTAATCCCAAACTTACCTTACACGTTTGTCCTTGGCACCTTATTCCTAAGCGCATTTATAGTGATCGTTCCTAGAGGCAATCCTATGTCTCGGCAGTGTTCCTCATCTTACAGTTTAAGTTTAGGCCCGAATGGTCACCTAAATCCCTTAAACTAAGGCTCTGATACCATTTGTAACGCCCCACATTCTTAAACATGCAATATCATAAAATAAGCATTTGGTTTACATAATTAAGCTTGTCTTTTCATCATCATCAAACCAAACTAAACAAAAATGACAGCGGAAGTCTCTAAATCCACAGCCGAGTTCTATCTATAGTCATCCGTCAAAAACTTGGAGTCACTAAGAGCTCCACATCCTCCTTGCCTTCTCCTAGTTCTTACTAGAAGAACCCACGTTACGCTTACCTGAAAATGGTTTAGTTTTTGAAAAGCGAGGGTTAGACCAGAAGGTCTAGTGAATTCCGTCCATAAAACATTTATCACAGTATAAAATCATTTCATTGAAAATACATTCACATCTTTCTTATAAACATCATCCAAGGTTTAACACAGGGTTCAGGGATCGCATAAGCTACTTCGATCGGGGCCTAACGGACACCCTCTCGTCTACACCGGAATCCAAGTGGACCCCCTGTTCCTTCATGTAGGAGGAAACGAATTCCAACCTACAAGCTAACCTCCATATGCCCAAGTGATTAGAAATCCCAAGATACCCTGACCCCACTGTGCAACCGACTCCACATAGCATACACATACATTTGAAATCATATTCATGAAAACCTTAAACATCATTTCATTTGCAAATAAACATGCAAAACATGGAAACATGCATAATTTTTATAAATCAGTTCATGCTCGAAAAGGGAACCATATTCAGTAAAACATAGTACGTCATAAAAAGGTTGAGAGAACTCACCTCGATGGCACTGAATGCACCCTTGCTTTACTCTCGCGTTAACCCAACTTGACACCAAAAAGATCGGCAATTCCTTAATCACACACAAAGATCCAGATCTTACCAAATACCCAGAGCTTTCCGGGCACTAACACTTTCCGGATACTGGAGTATTCCGGACACTAACACATTCCGGATACCCCAACTGTCCGAACACCCAAACATCCCAGATACCCGAACTGTCCGGATACCCCAACTTTCCGGATACCCGAACATCCCGGATACCCGAACTGTCCGGAAGGACATTCACCCGGACACTCTCGAGAAAACTATACCCGGACACTAGCATTTACCCGGAAACCAGGCACTACCCGGAAACCCCCCACCATCCGGACACTACTATCCGGACGGGGCGACGTCCGGAAACGACCAACTGGCCGAAACCCTCAACTCCAAAACTGATTAAAACTCAGTTTTCTGATAACAGTTCGATTAGACAAACTTAAGGGTTCATCCACTAGTCATAATCACTCAATTAATTCCAATTTAAACCACTAAGATCGACATGAAGACAACAAAACCCAAAATGCTCAACATAAAGGTTATTTAGGTGAAGAACCCATTAAACCCTACTGATTCTAGCCCCAAATCCTAGACAACAGAGGATAAGAAACTTGAAATCAACAGAATAAGATGTCTTAAATGATTACCTTGGCAATTTCTTCCTTAACAAGAGTTTTCCCACTTTAGCTTTCTTCTTCCTTTCTCTTCTTAGCCACCAAACACACACAAGGGCCAAAACACTGATTTCTAAAATGAAAACCCTAGGGAAATGGAGCTTTAAATACTTCCCAACAATTGCCAAAAGGCCCCTTAACCTAACTTGCATTCTTTAGACATCGGCCACCAAACTTTCAATACATACTTAAAATTTCGGGTTGTTACACATCGACGTGAGCTTTAAATCGGTGGGATCTCAAGTATCTTCACAGATGTCCCTAATTGGAAAACACATCAAAAAGATCTTCTATTTTTGGAAAATATCTAGTGGCAGGTAAAAGTGACCTTTTGACGCTTTATCTACTTTTAGATAACGTCTCAATCAGCATGAGTATTCTTCCTAGTTCCAAGGAAAAAGGTGATAAGGACACATCAACTTTTCAGAGATCAATACGTACAAGCCAATCTCCTGATGACAATTGTCCTAAGCATTTAATGCCGATCACACTATAAAAGAAGGAAGAAACTCCCATGCAAACCATGCTTACTAGAAGTTTTTCTTAGTGCAAGAATTCTCCATTTGCTCAGAAACTTTATAGCTTTGTTCTAATTGTTCTAAGTTGTTTTATTTTAAGTATACTTTGTGAAAGATTGTTAGAATAGTTTTATTTGTTCTTTTCTGCAACAGTCTTTAGATTTCTATGTGTAATTCTTATTGAAAGTTTTTCAATAATAGAATTAAAATTGTGAAAAAATTGAGTATTGTATTCACCCCCCCCCCCCTTCTACAATACTTGTTAAGCCATTTGGGACTAACAATATATATATGAAACACCCTAAAAACAGGGTCAATTTAAACCTTAAAATTTACATAAGTTATGATCAAAAACTTTCAAACTTATATAACCTGAGGATCAAATGTAAGGTTTCTATATACAAACGTCATTACTTAAATAACTTATTAATCTAATCATAACATAACAATCAGATTAATCCAGTTATCTAAACAACGGTCCCAAAAGCATCAAAGAATGTCTAGATCCTCCAGTATCTCTAAGTCTGAATCTTTCCAAAAGTTCTCGTCTCTCATTCCCGCTACTTCCCGGAGCTTGTACCTGGTAAGAAGATTCAACTTGAAACATTAGGCTTTCGCCTAGTGAGGATACTCAATTCAAAATAAAATTTAATAATTTAAAACATGAACAGATAACTCAAACCTGTTCTCACCCATCTTACCGTACGACAGCTCTTTTCCAAATCAGGGAAATCTACCCCATTCTCATACATACGACTAACTCATCTAGTCATAATAACAACTTTAAGAATTTACTATGAATCATCTCAGATTCATGGTCAATCTTCAAACACAAGAAATTACAAGTCAAAACCTGCCTATTTCTTAATCAGGAAGTAGAGATTACAAATTACTTTATGCCTATCTCAGATCTTCCTCTCATCACTGGGAAATCTCCGATCTTCCCAAATCGAAATGGGAATCATTAAGCAAAATCTGCTTGTTCCACATTCCACCTCAGAATCAATGGTCCCCATGGGATTATAATATCGCGATACTCAAATCGAGACTCATGATTCAAGGTACACCCAATTACTAAAATTACACCCCTTTGGTCTATGGCGAGTAATCGGTTCCCATCATACCGTACCCAAGTGCCCTTGGTGACCGGATGCCTATTTTAGTAAAAGCACATAATCACATAATACAATGTATGTAATAATCGATACTACTATATGCGTCCAGCATACAATATATCATTTCTCCGAACATATTCTTTATATATATCAATAAAGAATATTAATAACTCCTCGTCTCAATATCTTTACTATCTCTTCTCTTTTAACTTAGCATAGAAGTTATTATCTCAATTGTTAATCTACATTTTGTACTCATAAGTAGATCTTAATAATTTATCTTAATGAAGCTTCAAATCGTATTCAGAATTCATAATCATATCACAGATTTCATATAGCACTTAATCATACTCGACATACAAGAATAATAATAAATACTAGTTTATCAACTTCATAATTAACTCATCTTAGAAACTTTAGCATGAAATCAACATAACACAACTTTTAATCGATCTCTTGACTTATCTCTAATTTAATCAAGTCCATATAAAACATATTCATGCATACATATAAAACATCTAATTCAAGATTAATTACTGAATTTTAAAGAGAGCTGAATAAACTCACCTGATGCGAAATCACACTTCTTTTAATCCTTTTTAAACTTGTAGGGACTCCTTTCTTTACTACCACAGTTTACTGTAATATCCAATTACATATACTGATATTAATTTCTAAAACAGAATCCTTCACAGCTAGAAATCCTTAATCTCTTAAAAATACATCTCAAGTCGCAATCAACTGAAATCGCAATCGCCTATTGCGATCCCAAATCCAAATCGCAGTCCTCTATTGCGATTTCGACCCAAGTCGCAGTCCACTGTTGCGACTACAGTACCAAGTCGCAACCTACCATTGCGATTTTACTCCAAATCGCAACCAACTGTTGCGACTCCAAAGCCAAGTCGCAATGGTCTACTGCGACTCCACTACCAAGTCGCAACTGCTCATTGCGACAATCATGAATGTCGCAACCCATGGTTGCGACTTCGATGATATTCAACCAAGTCTCAGTCCACTAATTTCATACTTAAACCCAGTTTTCGCAGTTTTACTCTATTTTGTTTCTGAAAATGTGCAGATATGTTTAAGGTTATAAACCACACCTACTCATGTACTCAAATTTCCCAAAACATCTATTTGTTATAAAAACTCATTTCTACACTTATCTAACAATTATAAACATAAAAGTAGATTAGTTTACCTTTGTTTCTTCAAGATTAAACACAACCCAAATCTGAATTCCTTGTTTCCCTTGCTTTACTTCTTCTCAATCTCGATTTCTCTATCTCAATTCTCGGCTCTCTCTCCAAACCGAAAGAACACACACACATAACCTCACATTCATACACAATTAGTCTATATTAACTATATGATTACCACCTCCTCATTAATTAACATGAGTCATAAGACTATTTAACAAATAAACCTCTAACTTTCAAGGAATTGCCCAACCAACCCTCCAAATGAAAATCTATCACAAGTAACACTTTTAAACAATTACAAACTTAACCCCAAGTTAATTTGTAATTCACAAAAATAATACAACTAAAAATCGGGATGTTACAATACTCCCCAACTTGAAAATGATTTCGTCCCCGAAATCAAAATCAGATAAACAAATGAGGATATCTATCCCTCATACTCTCTTCTGACTCTAAAGTTACATTAGTACCTCTATGGTGTTTCCACTGTACTTTCAACATAGCTACCTCTTTACCACTACGTAGCTTTCTAACCGATCTTTCTAAAATTGCTTCTGGTTCCTCTACACAACGACTCTTTTCATCTATTCTCACATCTGTGAGTGGAATCACATCTTCCTCTTCGGCCAAACACTTCCGAAAATAACATACATGGAAAGTATTATGAACCCCTTCCAACTCTGGTGGAAGATCTAACTTGTAAGCTTGTAACCCGATTCTCTCGATAATGGTGAAAGGTCCTAGAAAACGAGGACTCAACTTCCCACGTTTTCCAAATCTTATCACACCTTTCCATGGGGATACCTTGAGCATCACACGCTCCCCAACTTGAAATTCCTTTGGTCTCCGCTTCGGGTCAGCATAACTTTTCTGTCTATCTTGTGCTGCTTTCATATGCTGCCGAATCTCTTTTACTTTATCCGCTGTTTGCTGTACCAACTCTGGACCAGCAAACTGTTTCTCCCCGGCTTCTAACCAACACACCGGAGTTCTACACTTACGACCATACAACGCTTCGAAGGGTGCTCTCCCGAGCTCGAATGATAACTATTGTTATACGTAAATTCTACTAACGGTAAATGCGTATCCCAGTTACCACCAAAATCTAAAACACAACACCTGAGCATATCTTCCAAAGTTTGAATGGTCCGTTCACTCTGCCCATCGGTCTGTGGATGAAAAGCAGTACTCAAATTAACTTTAGTACCCAATTCTTCTTGCAGTGATCGCCAAAACCTCGAGGTAAACCGACTATCACGATCTGACACTATTGACACCGGTATACCATGCCTTGACACCACTTCATCAATATACAACTTTGCCAATTTCTCAATTGGTGATGCCTCTTTCATTGCTAGAAAATGAGCACTCTTAGTTAATCTATCCACGATTACCCATATTGTGTCGTTACCTTTTTGCGTCTTGGGTAACTTCGTCACAAAGTCCATGGTAATCTTCTCCCACTTCCATTCCGGAATTTCCAAGGATTGGAAACTTCCGTAAGGTTTCTGATGTTCAGCTTTCACCAACGAACATGTTGTACACATTTCTACCTTTCGAGCCACATCTACTTTCATTGCTGGCCACCAATAATGCAATTTCAGATCTCGATACATCTTCGTACTCCCAGGATGAATGGAATACTTAGATCTATGAGCGTCTTCGAGAATCAACTCTCGATTTCCTCCCATTTTAGGCACCCAAACTCTTCCTTGAAATAATTTAACTCCACGACCATCTTCAGTCAACTGAAGATGTTGCTTACCCATTACTTCTTCTTTCAGATTTTCATCTCGCAAAGCAACCACTTGTGCTTCTTTGATCTTTTCCATCAAACTTGACGTTACATCAATTCTGACACTTATTGATTTCAAACACCCACCATATTCTTTTCTACTTAAGGCATCAGCTACGACATTTGCTTTACCAGGATGGTAATGCAATTCGCAATCATAATCCTTAAGCAATTCTAACCACCTTCGCCGCCTCATGTTTAACTCCTTCTGATCAAAAACATGTTGTAAACTTTTGTGATCAGTATAAAGAGTACACTTCGTTCCATACAAATAGTGTCGCCACAACTTTAAAGCGAACACCACTGCTGCTAACTCTAAATCATGGGTAGGATAATTCTTTTCATGCTCTTTAAGCTGTCTTGAGGCATAGGCAATCACTTTGCCCCTTTGCATTAGCACACATCCTAGACCCATCTTTGAAGCATCACTATATACGACAAAATCTTCTGTCCCTTCTGGCAAGGCAAGTATAGGTGCTTCACACAGTTTTTGACGTAAAGTTCTGAAAGCTGTTTCCTGTTTCTCCGTCCAAACAAACTTCTCATTCTTTCTGGTTAACAACGTCAAAGCAGATGCGATCTTCGAAAAATCCTTTATGAATCTTCTATAATAACCTGCTAATCCCAGAAAGCTCCTTATCTCAGATGCACTTCTAGGTGTCTCCCAATTCGTCATCGCTTCAATCTTTGAAGGATCTACTTTAACTCCTTCAGAAGTAATTACATGACCTAGAAACTGCACTTCTTTCAACCAAAATTCACACTTTGAAAACTTTGCGTATAACTTCTCTTTTCTTAAAACTTCTAAGACTTCACGAAGATGTTGCTCATGATCTTCTTCAGTCTTTGAATAAATAAGTATGTCATCAATAAACACAATGACAAACTTATCTAAAAATGGTCGACACACTCTGTTCATCAAATCCATGAATACCGCAGGAGCATTTGTCAACCCAAATGGCATTACAAGGAACTCATAATGCCCATATCTTATTCTAAACGCTGTTTTCGAAACGTCTTCATCTCTTACCCGCACTTGATGGTATCCAGATCTTAAATCTATCTTTGAAAAGCATCCCGCACCTTGGAGTTGATCAAATAGATCATCAATCCTCGGAAGCGGATACTTGTTCTTAATGGTTACCTTATTCAACTCTCGGTAATCAATACACATTCTCATGGTACCATCCTTCTTCTTAACAAATAAAACTGGAGCTCCCCACGGTGAAGAACTCGGTCTTACGAAACCCTTATCTAATAACTCCTGAAGCTGGGTCATCATCTCTTTCATCTCAGCAGGTGCTAAGCGATAAGGTGCTCGTGCAATCGGTGCCGATCCAGGAATAATGTCAATACGAAACTCCACTTGTCTTTCAACCGGTAAACCTGGAAGATCATCCGGGAACACATCCGGAAACTCACGCACCATGTTGATATCTTGAACATTTTTCTTTTCTAACTTCGTATCAATGACATAGGCTAAATAAGACCAACACCCTTTCGATAAACATTTACGCGCCTTCATCACTGAAATCAAAGGAACATCTCCTTCCTGTTTCTCTCCAAATACGAATACATCGTCTTTATCGCCCATTGGAATTCGGATCAACTTCTTTGCACACATAATTTCTGCCTGATTGTTGCTCAACCAGTCCATCCCTACTACAATATCAAAACTCCCAATTTCCATTAACAACAAGTTAATCGGAAATTCTGTTCCCTCTATCAAAATCTTACAATCGGTCAGGCTCTCCTTGACCAAAGATTGAACTCCATTAGCTATTTCAACTACTAAGGCATCTCCTAAAGTAGTGACAGGTATAGCTAACTTATGCTGGAACAACTTGGATACAAAAGAATAATTTGCGCCACTATCAAACAACACACGTGCAGGAATAGAGTTTATAAGAAATGTACCCGAGACCACGTCCTTTGATCCTTTCGCTTCATCAGCAGTCATTTGGAAAGCACGACTAGTTGGCTTAGGAATAACCAACTTTCTTCCCTGATCTCCTCCTCTTTTCAACTTCGGACAATCTTTCCGAAAATGACCGGGTTGCTGACATTCAAAACAAACCGACCCAGGCACTGTACAATTTGACACCATGTGTCCCATCTTCCCACACTTGAAACATTGATTTCCGACCACTCGACATTGGCCAAAATGTTTACTTTTGCATTTTGAGCACCAACTCGGTTCCCTACGAGAATCATTACGAATGTTCTTTCCGAATAACCTTAATTTCTGAGAAGGTTCGGAACGACCCTCCCATTTTCTCTTTTCTCCAACCTGCGCTTTCTCCTCCTTATCTTTCACATACATTTCCTCTATCACCTTTGCTTCCTCAATCGTCTCCCTCAACGTAGCAGATTTCGAACTGCGAACCCTTGTCATCATATCTGCTGGTAGACCCTTCAGATAATATTTAATCTTGTCTTTCTCTGCCGGAGCCACGTGCCCCACAAGATTCAACTTTTCCATAAAAACTTCAGTATATTTTCTCACTGACATATTACCCTTCTTGATATTCCGAAACTCTTCTTCGATTCGGTCCATCTCGTGCTCGTTACAATATTCTTCTAAAATCTTTGCTTTAAACTGATTCCAAGTTACGGAGTTCAAAGTTGCTTCCGTCACAGTTGATGACAACACATTCCACCATTGCAACGCTTGTGTAACGCCCCAAAATTTCAAGAAAATTTAAAAAAAAATTTAAACACGCATATTTAATAATAAGTCTCCATTTATTAAACCCAAAATAATAATTGCAATCACGAGCGTTATTAAAACATAAGTCAACAGCGGAAATTAAATTGTTTATTCAATAACGGGAAAATGTTTAATAAGCAAGTCCTTCGACCCATCCGTCATGCGCGTCAGTGTGTGCCAGTCATGCCTTCGTACCACTTGTACCTGCAGCCACTGTAAATTGGGAGGGGTAAGCACGAAGCTTAGTGAATTCAAACACAACAATTAACAATGGTTATCTCATATTACCCCTAAAGCAAAGAGGATCACACCACCACATCCAAGTCTACGAACAAATCATAAGCAAGTATAATAACCACCACATAACAAAATTCCCGGGCGGATGTCGGGTCTACGGCCCCGCCGCACGTTTCCGCCTACTGCGGGAAACACCCGTTTTACGCCTACTGCGTGTGACATCCTTTTTACGCCTACTGCGTAAACGCCCCTTTTACGCCTACTGCGTAAAACACCTCCGTCCCCGTCGGGACTCGGCCCCGCCGAATAATGTAGCACATAATGTTAACTAAACGTCCCACTATCTAGCCCCCAACAATCCCGCATATAATTTTCACACACGTGCTACAGTAATAATAAACAACTATTAATTAATTGTAGTGAGAGAACTCACCTCGGGTGCGCGCCTAGCTAAAAATAGTAAGTAGCTCCACACAACGACGATCACTTTCCGGCACCTAAACGTACGATAAAATACGTCAAAACGAGACCCGGACCCCACGACGCGACACACCCCAAAACTGTCGCTAAAAACTAACTTTCGGTCCCACCGGACAGGTCTGTTCGGGACCTGATTCGACTACCATAAACCCAGAAAATTTCCAGGTTTATCATACGGTTGGATAGTGCTCTGAAATACCTTTTCAAGGACATACTATTCGCCTCCTAACGATTTTTCTACAAATAATTACGAATTACTAAAGATCGCCTACCGAAACTGTCCGTTTTCGGACCAGTTCACACAAACAGCCCCGAACAGCCTAGTTCCGGGCCAAATTAGACTTTCGGCGAAACACGAAAAACGTTCCTAACTCAAATTAGGAAAAACGGGCACAGGTTTCAGGTTAAAACGATCTACGAGCAACAAGTTATGAATTTAGCAAGCTCATGACAGATTTAAGAAAATATCACATGAAATGACGAATCTCCAAACTTGCGGCCCCTATTTCTCCTAGCTCGAGGCCGAACCGGCTTTCCGTCAAAACACGGGAAACGTGCCCGGTCTCGAGCTCTAAACGTGGACACCAAGCTCGGCCCAAACGGAGTTGCGACGGAAAAACTACAGCCGTCACAAAAACAGGGCTGCACTACTAATTTTTATAAATAGACGATTTAACGACGATAAAAACAAATATTAACGAAACGACCGATCGATTGGACGACGATTACACATACTCTACACTGAAAAAATTTAATCCGACATCACCACCTTCCATCCACGGCCCTCCGGCGACGGTGGTCGCCGGCGGCTGTCGACGGCGGTTCATAACAAAAGACGATACGAAACGAAATATGGATAAACGTAAAATTACGTAACGAATCGCGCAAGGGAAAAGAACGCATACAACCGAACACAGCAGCCCTCCCGCCACCGTACGCTCTCCGGCAGCGGCTCCCGGCGGTGGCGCGTGGCGCACGGCGGCAGCGCGCTGCGCACGGCGGCCACACCGCCGGGGCCCCCGATTCGACGAGAAAACAACTACAACAAGAGGAGGGGGTTTCGAGGGTTACCTTTTGACGAAAAATACGACACTACCGGCGGTTCCCGACGCTCTCCGGTTAACTCCGGCGACTCCTCCGATCAACTCTCTCCTCTCGCGATCTCGTCTCTCTCTCTCTCTTGCTCCTTTCTCCGGCGGTGACGAACACGACAGGGGGGGGGGGGGGCTGCTTCACGGTGGCGGAAAAGAGAAGGGTAGGGTTTCAATTTTTTTGTTTGTTACGATTGAAAGGAAGGAGAGGGGAATTAGGGTTAGTGATTTGATTAGCAAGAAAGGAAATACCAAGAAGTTAAGAGGTTTGAGAGGCTCTCGGTCCATGCTTTGCATGGGCCGATCCTCTATCCCACTTTCACCAAAAAAACATAAAAGGCCCCTTAACAACCCAAAAGTTACACAACTCGAAACAAACCCGAGAAGCTCGCGAATTGGTTATTTGACACCGAATCGCAAACGAGACCAATCAACGAGGACGATTTACAATATTTAATTTTTTTTTTTTTGAATAAATAAAAGCATATAACCAAAAATGGACATACCGGGACACGGGCTTTACAACTCTCCCCCGCTTGGATTAGACTTCGTCCCCGAAGTCCACGCCTGCAAACAGCTCCGGGTAGTTCTCCCGCATTTCGGCTTCTGGTTCCCACGTCCATTCTGAACCCTTCCGGTGTTTCCACTGGACCTTAACCAATCCAACCACCTTGTTGCGCGAAGTCCTCGTCCTCCTGTCGAGGATGGCAATCGGTTTCTCTACATAGTTGAGTCTCTCGTCAATCTGAATGTCCTCGAGAGGGATGACTGCCGACTCGTCCATCACACACTTCCGCAATTGAGAAACGTGGAAGGTGTTATGGATCAGACTGAACTCCTCCGGTAGCTCCAAACGGTAAGCCACCTTCCCCACACGCGCGATGACCTTGTATGGCCCGATGTAGCGAGGGCCCAGCTTTCCCCGCTTACGAAAACGAATTACCCCCTTCCAGGGTGACACCTTCAAAAGAACATAGTCTCCGACTTGAAATTCCAAGTCCGATCGTCTCTTATCAGCGTAACTCTTCTGCCGGCTCTGAGCAGTGACTAATCGGTCTCGAACCATCTGAATCATCTCTGTCGTCTTTAATACAACGTCGGTGCTCCCCAATACTCGGTGACCAACCTCGCCCCAGCAAATGGGCGTCCGGCACTTCCTGCCATACAACACCTCGTACGGCGCTCTACCAATACTGGCATGGTAGCTGTTATTATAAGAGAACTCAGCTAGCGGAAGATACTGATCCCAACTACCCCCGAAATCAATAACACATGCTCGCAGCATGTCCTCGAGTGTCTGAATAGTACGCTCACTCTGCCCGTCCGTCTGAGGATGAAATGCTGTACTGAAGTGCAACCGCGTACCCATCTCATTCTGAAACTTCTCCCAAAACCGGGAGGTGAAACGAGTATCCCGATCCGAGACAATCGAGACTGGCACCCCGTGCCGAGTTACAATCTCTCGAATGAACACCTCCGCGAGCTTATCTGCCGAAAAGCTCTCTTTAATTGCCAAGAAGTGAGCGCTCTTAGTCAGACGATCCACGATCACCCAAATAGTATCATTCCCTCGCTGAGTTTTGGGAAGCTTAGTGATGAAATCCATCGTGATTTGCTCCCACTTCCACACCGGAATCTCTAACGGCTGCAATTTGCCGTGCGGCCGCTGATGCTCCGCCTTGACCTTCCGACAGGTCAAGCATGCTTCCACACTCTTAGCTACATCCTGCTTCATACCGGGCCACCAGTAGCCTTCCCGCAAGTCTCTATACATCTTGGTAGCTCCGGGATGAATCGAAAACTTGGACTTATGTGCCTCGTCCAACAGTGTCTGGCGGTTCCCACCGGTGTACGGGACCCAAACTCTGCCATAACGGGTCATTAGTCCCCGACTATCCCGTACCAAATTCGGAATTTCTCCCGAAACTCTCTCCCGTTTAGCATTTTCCTCTAACACGGCCACCTCTTGAGCGATACCTATCGACTCCAAAAGTGGTGCAACTACCGTCAACCGCTGACAAAATCCCTTCAGCGATCCCCCGACCGGATGCCGGCTAAGTGCGTCCGCGACTACATTCGCTTTACCTGGGTGGTAAAGTATCTCGCAGTCGTAATCCTTGACCACATCAAGCCACCTTCGCTGACGCATATTAAGATTTTGCTGGTCCATCAGATATTTAAGACTCTTGTGGTCAGTGTAGATCGTACACTTGACACCATAAAGATAGTGTCTCCAAATCTTCAGAGCAAAAACCACTGCTCCCAACTCCAAGTCATGAGTCGGGTAGTTCGCTTCGTGAGGCTTCAGCTGCCTCGAAGCGTAAGCTATGACCTTGCCGCGTTGCATCAGCACGGCACCCAACCCCTGATATGAAGCATCACAATAAACCACCAAATCCTCCATACCCTCGGGCAAAGTTAACACAGGAGCCTCACATAAACGCCTGCGTAGCTCCTCAAACGCCTTCTGTTGCTCTTCACCCCAACTGAAAGCTGCAGTTTTCTTCGTCAGTTTCGTCATAGGCAAGGCGATTTTGGAGAAATCTTGGATAAATCTCCGATAATACCCTGCTAAACCGAGAAAACTTCGCACCTCGGTAGGAGTTTTCGGCACCTCCCACCGCATAACTGCCGAAATCTTGGCTGGATCGACCATGATACCATTCTGATTCACGACATGTCCTAAGAATTGGACCTCTCGTAACCAGAATTCACACTTGGAGAACTTAGCATAAAGCTTCTCCCGTCTCAAAACTTCTAACACTTCCCGCAAATGCACCTCGTGCTCTTCCTTCGTCTTGGAATATACAAGAATGTCGTCGATGAACACAATCACCGAACGATCCAACATCGGGCTACACACCCTGTTCATGAGGTCCATGAACGCTGCTGGTGCATTGGTGAGCCCGAAAGGCATCACCACGAACTCGTAATGGCCGTAACGCGTGCGAAAAGCCGTCTTCTCCGTATCTTCGCTACGCACCCGCATCTGATGGTACCCGGATCTCAAGTCAATCTTAGAGAACCACGAGGCTCCCTGCAACTGATCAAACAAATCATCAATCCTTGGCAAAGGATAACGATTCTTCACCGTAAGCTTATTCAGCTCCCGGTAGTCAATGCACATCCGCTGAGATCCATCTTTCTTTTTCACGAACAAGATCGGAGCTCCCCACGGTGAACAACTCGGTTTGATGAACTCCTTCTCCAGAAGCTCCTGCAGCTGCTCATAAAGCTCCTTCATTTCCGGTGGAGCCAAGCGATAAGGTGCCTTGGCCACCGGAGCAGCACCTGGAATCAGGTCGATTCGAAACTCCACCTGTCGCGCGGGAGGTATCCCTGGCAACTCATCGGGGAATACATCGGCGAATTCCCTCACGACTGGCACATCCTCGGCACTAATCTTCGTCTCATCGACACGCGTATCCACCACATACGCCAAGAACCCCTGCCCACTATGCTGAAGGTATCTCCGAGCCCTCGCCGCAGAACAAATAGCCGTAACCCGACTAGGCGAGTCTCCCTGAATCAACAGTTCTCCCCCGCTTGGGGTTCGAACCCGTACTTGTTTGCGACGGCAAACAATCTCTGCATCGAACGCGTCCATCCAATCCATGCCCACTATCACGCAAAGCTCTCGCATCGCTATAGGGATCAAATCGATAGGAAACCTCACACCCGAGATTTCCAACGTGCATCCCCGATACACGTCCGTAACCGTCAAGGTCCTATCATCGGCGACCTCGACCAATAAAGGACATCCTAGACGTCCCACCACTCGACCCAACCTCTCGCTAAAAGTGCGAGACACGAATGAATGAGTAGCCCCGCTATCAAACATTACCACCGCAGGTACAGAATTGACTAGAAACGTACCTAATATATAAAGAATAACAATACATAAACACAGGGCATGAAAAGGAAAGACAAAAGAAAAGAGTGATGAAACATACCTGTCACCACCTTAGGCGTCGCCTGCGCCTCCTCCACCTTCAGCTGGTGGACTCTCCCTCGGGCCACCTCCGTCCCGGGCTGACCCGTACGGCCGTCGGTGATGCGCAGCGGGGCATTCGCAGGAGCCCTCTGTGCACCACCCCCATCAGTTGCCCTAGCATTCGGGCAGTTGGCCTTCACATGGCCAGCCTGTTTACAGCCGAAACATAACATCAGTGGCGACCTACAATCTCTACTGAGATGGCCAGGCTGCCCACACTTGTAACATGCATCAGATCTTCTACCACTCACATCCCGGGCCTTAGAACCGCTACTCTTCGTGTGCCCACGAGAATCAACAAACTTCGATTTCTTTGGCACTGCAGAGGTAGGCGTCACTGCCTGTGCCGCCTTCCTCTTCTTTGCTTGGGTCTCCAACTCTAACTCTCTTCTCCGCGCTGCATCCATCATAGCCGACAGCGAAGGATGTTGCACTGCGCTCACAATTTCCCGGATCTCGGTCCGAAGCATGTCTTTGTACCTCGCCATCTTCATTTCTTCTGAGGCCGCATATTGGGGACAGAATAGCGCCATTTCGGTAAACTTCTTGTTCATCTCCTTTATGGTCTCCGTAGTCTGGTTCAGCTCCAAGAACTCCTTCGCTATTCTTTCCATCTCTATCGGCGGCACGTACTCAGCACGGAAACGAGCAACGAACTCGTCCCAAGTAAGAGTGGTACGCTCGGCCAGAGTCAATGCCGTGGCGCACCAGTCTTTCGCTCCCTCGCGAAGTAGATTCACTGCAAATCGAACCTTCAAGTTATCCGGACAACCGCTTGTCAGAAAAGCGCACTCCATGTCGGATATCCAGCGCATGCTAACGATAGGGTTAGAGTCACCCTTGAATTCTGGTGGAGAGCAGGCAGAAAGATCCCGATACTGGAAGTCTCGGGCACGGGGCTGTCCCCCAACAGGTGGCGGCATCGCTGCAAACCGCTCCTCCACTAGAGTCACCAGTTGATCCTGAATTGCGGTGATAATCTCGGGAATTACATCCCCAACAGCTCGTGCAACCTCACTTACAATCATCTCTTGGATCCGCTCCTCAGTGATCCCGGCTTCAGCCCTCGGCTCAGCCTCACCGCGTCTCCTAGTGTTGACCATTCTATAAGAAGGAGAAATTCAAAGAGTTATTATCAGCTAATAACTCACACTATCAACACATACGCTCAACTCCTTGAATTCCTCGCGACTTTCCCGACCCGAGTACTGATCCTGTGCTTCCGGTAGTAGGAGCTCTACTACTACCTTCCACACCTATCATTACCCGTTTCGTGTCCCATCCCGAGGGTCCAAGTAGTCTCGCCGCAACTCAACACATATGCCCGCACCGGCATATGCACTCACCCTTCCTAGCTCCCTAGGAATTATATTCCACCCACTACCCTCGCTACTATAAAAACCCTGTTAATCATAATGAGTGGCCGCGCAAATACCCAATCATATGCAGTGCAAGACAAATAGACTTTCGAATACTAGATTCTATCCTAGAACGGTTGGACTCAAACAAGAGCTGCGCAATAGAACTAAATCGAATATTCTAAGGCTATTAGCCTCTTACCGCATACGATTTAAAGGGCACCTACTTAGAAACCTACTATAATTAGCAAGAAAATCATAATAGCAAGTAATCCAACGTATCGCATAGTGTCAACCTCAGGCAATCTAGCATGCATGCCCTATGATCTAGAAAGCGATAAAATGAGAAAACACTAAGCATTGTACCTTTCCCTTGGCTCCGGCTGACTGTACACACTGCGCCCTCGATCACCGTTCCTCGAACGGGTTTTCATCTTTTCCTCTTTATTTCCAAAAGGTTTAAAAAGAAAATTTTTAAAAAAAAAAAAATTTCCCAGCCGCAACTTGAGACCAAACACACCGAGGTGCGTTTGATTCACTCAAGCCGTGCTCTGATACCAAGTTGTAACGCCCCAAAATTTCAAGAAAATTTAAAAAAAAATTTAAACACGCATATTTAATAATAAGTCTCCATTTATTAAACCCAAAATAATAATTGCAATCACGAGCGTTATTAAAACATAAGTCAACAGCGGAAATTAAATTGTTTATTCAATAACGGGAAAATGTTTAATAAGCAAGTCCTTCGACCCATCCGTCATGCGCGTCAGTGTGTGCCAGTCATGCCTTCGTACCACTTGTACCTGCAGCCACTGTAAATTGGGAGGGGTAAGCACGAAGCTTAGTGAATTCAAACACAACAATTAACAATGGTTATCTCATATTACCCCTAAAGCAAAGAGGATCACACCACCACATCCAAGTCTACGAACAAATCATAAGCAAGTATAATAACCACCACATAACAAAATTCCCGGGCGGATGTCGGGTCTACGGCCCCGCCGCACGTTTCCGCCTACTGCGGGAAACACCCGTTTTACGCCTACTGCGTGTGACATCCTTTTTACGCCTACTGCGTAAACGCCCCTTTTACGCCTACTGCGTAAAACACCTCCGTCCCCGTCGGGACTCGGCCCCGCCGAATAATGTAGCACATAATGTTAACTAAACGTCCCACTATCTAGCCCCCAACAATCCCGCATATAATTTTCACACACGTGCTACAGTAATAATAAACAACTATTAATTAATTGTAGTGAGAGAACTCACCTCGGGTGCGCGCCTAGCTAAAAATAGTAAGTAGCTCCACACAACGACGATCACTTTCCGGCACCTAAACGTACGATAAAATACGTCAAAACGAGACCCGGACCCCACGACGCGACACACCCCAAAACTGTCGCTAAAAACTAACTTTCGGTCCCACCGGACAGGTCGGTTCGGGACCTGATTCGACTACCATAAACCCAGAAAATTTCCAGGTTTATCATACGGTTGGATAGTGCTCTGAAATACCTTTTCAAGGACATACTATTCGCCTCCTAACGATTTTTCTACAAATAATTACGAATTACTAAAGATCGCCTACCGAAACTGTCCGTTTTCGGACCAGTTCACACAAACAGCCCCGAACAGCCTAGTTCCGGGCCAAATTAGACTTTCGGCGAAACACGAAAAACGTTCCTAACTCAAATTAGGAAAAACGGGCACAGGTTTCAGGTTAAAACGATCTACGAGCAACAAGTTATGAATTTAGCAAGCTCATGACAGATTTAAGAAAATATCACATGAAATGACGAATCTCCAAACTTGCGGCCCCTATTTCTCCTAGCTCGAGGCCGAACCGGCTTTCCGTCAAAACACGGGAAACGTGCCCGGTCTCGAGCTCTAAACGTGGACACCAAGCTCGGCCCAAACGGAGTTGCGACGGAAAAACTACAGCCGTCACAAAAACAGGGCTGCACTACTAATTTTTATAAATAGACGATTTAACGACGATAAAAACAAATATTAACGAAACGACCGATCGATTGGACGACGATTACACATACTCTACACTGAAAAATTTTAATCCGACATCACCACCTTCCATCCACGGCCCTCCGGCGACGGTGGTCGCCGGCGGCTGTCGACGGCGGTTCATAACAAAAGACGATACGAAACGAAATATGGATAAACGTAAAATTACGTAACGAATCGCGCAAGGGAAAAGAACGCATACAACCGAACACAGCAGCCCTCCCGCCACCGTACGCTCTCCGGCAGCGGCTCCCGGCGGTGGCGCGTGGCGCACGGCGGCAGCGCGCTGCGCACGGCGGCCACACCGCCGGGGCCCCCGATTCGACGAGAAAACAACTACAACAAGAGGAGGGGGTTTCGAGGGTTACCTTTTGACGAAAAATACGACACTACCGGCGGTTCCCGACGCTCTCCGGTTAACTCCGGCGACTCCTCCGATCAACTCTCTCCTCTCGCGATCTCGTCTCTCTCTCTCTTGCTCCTTTCTCCGGCGGTGACGAACACGACAGGGGGGGGCTGCTTCACGGTGGCGGAAAAGAGAAGGGTAGGGTTTCAATTTTTTTGTTTGTTACGATTGAAAGGAAGGAGAGGGGAATTAGGGTTAGTGATTTGATTAGCAAGAAAGGAAATACCAAGAAGTTAAGAGGTTTGAGAGGCTCTCGGTCCATGCTTTGCATGGGCCGATCCTCTATCCCACTTTCACCAAAAAAACATAAAAGGCCCCTTAACAACCCAAAAGTTACACAACTCGAAACAAACCCGAGAAGCTCGCGAATTGGTTATTTGACACCGAATCGCAAACGAGACCAATCAACGAGGACGATTTACAATATTTAATTTTTTTTTTTTTGAATAAATAAAAGCATATAACCAAAAATGGACATACCGGGACACGGGCTTTACAGCTTGGCCGCACAACATTTGAGACCCATATCTAACCTTAGATCTTTCATCAGTACATTCACAGGCACGAAAGGCTTGCTCAATCTCTCTTATCCAGTTCATACAAACCACTGGATTGTCATCTCCCTTGAATTCTGGCGGTTTACAACTTAAAAACGTTTTGTAGGAGCAATTTCTTTCAACCCTCCTTTCTGCCTCCGCTCCTGAATTTACAGTCGGATTTATTACGTTAGTATCAACCATTGTTCTCCTTGGTTCCACATTTCGATCATTGAACATCTTTGTAAACATCTCTGACTGTCTCCCCATCATGGTATTCATCATCTCTACTTGCCTCTCCATCGATGCATTCATCAATCGAGTCACATTATCCATTATTCGCCCTTCCATACCTGAATCTGATGATGTTTGATCAGCCGTACTGGTACCTCCTGGATGTACTCGACTTCGCATTCCTCCTAAGGAAAGAAAATCTGGTGGCGTATCAGGAGCTCCGCCTAATCCAGTTTGTCTTTCTCCATTATCGTCTAACCAATTCCTATTCATCGAAGAATTTGGAGACCTCGGGGGCGTATTTACCATTGTTCTGATATGAGCACAAAAGAATACTCATCAGTTAATGGTTTATACAACTAAACATACGATACATACTTTACCGCTAATCAGTCACTGTAACAATTTAGAAACAAGTATGCTTGTGTAATAATATATTCATAATGACAGTAGCTAATTGAAATTGCGAACATATCATACATGAGAATTCTCATTACCATTGTTACAGTACCAAATTCGCGTATTTCTGTCGACTCTAAAACTACCCAATCTTAGTACTTCTACCCAGAACTCACGGATCATAACTTAACTCATCTCAGCTTAAGTCTAGGTATCTCAAATTCATACCTAGTTCGCTTAAACTAAAGCTCTGATACCATACTGAAACACCCTAAAAACAGGGTCAATTTAAACCTTAAAATTTACATAAGTTATGATCAAAAACTTTCAAACTTATATAACCTGAGGATCAAATGTAAGGTTTCTATATACAAACGTCATTACTTAAATAACTTATTAATCTAATCATAACATAACAATCAGATTAATCCAGTTATCTAAACAACCGTCCCAAAAGCATCAAAGAATATCTAGATCCTCCAGTATCTCTAAGTCTGAATCTTTCCAAAAGTTCTCGTCTCTCATTCCCGCTACTTCCCGGAGCTTGTACCTGGTAAGAAGATTCAACTTGAAACATTAGGCTTTCGCCTAGTGAGGATACTCAATTCAAAATAAAATTTAATAATTTAAAACATGAACAGATAACTCAAACCTGTTCTCACCCATCTTACCGTACGACAGCTCTTTTCCAAATCAGGGAAATCTACCCCATTCTCATACATACGACTAACTCATCTAGTCATAATAACAACTTTAAGAATTTACTATGAATCATCTCAGATTCATGGTCAATCTTCAAACACAAGAAATTACAAGTCAAAACCTGCCTATTTCTTAATCAGGAAGTAGAGATTACAAATTACTTTATGCCTATCTCAGATCTTCCTCTCATCACTGGGAAATCTCCGATCTTCCCAAATCGAAATGGGAATCATTAAGCAAAATCTGCTTGTTCCACATTCCACCTCAGAATCAATGATCCCCATGGGATTATAATATCGCGATACTCAAATCGAGACTCATGATTCAAGGTACACCCAATTACTAAAATTACACCCCTTTGGTCTATGGCGAGTAATCGGTTCCCATCATACCGTACCCAAGTGCCCTCGGTGACCGGATGCCTATTTTAGTAAAAGCACATAATCACATAATACAATGTATGTAATAATCGATACTACTATATGCGTCCAGCATACAATATATCATTTCTCCGAACATATTCTTTATATATATCAATAAAGAATATTAATAACTCCTCGTCTCAATATCTTTACTATCTCTTCTCTTTTAACTTAGCATAGAAGTTATTATCTCAATTGTTAATCTACATTTTGTACTCATAAGTAGATCTTAATAATTTATCTTAATGAAGCTTCAAATCGTATTCAGAATTCATAATCATATCACAGATTTCATATAGCACTTAATCATACTCGACATACAAGAATAATAATAAATACTAGTTTATCAACTTCATAATTAACTCATCTTAGAAACTTTAGCATGAAATCAACATAACACAACTTTTAATCGATCTCTTGACTTATCTCTAATTTAATCAAGTCCATATAAAACATATTCATGCATACATATAAAACATCTAATTCAAGATTAATTACTGAATTTTAAAGAGAGCTGAATAAACTCACCTGATGCGAAATCACACTTCTTTTAATCCTTTTTAAACTTGTAGGGACTCCTTTCTTTACTACCACAGTTTACTGTAATATCCAATTACATATACTGATATTAATTTCTAAAACAGAATCCTTCACAGCTAGAAATCCTTAATCTCTTAAAATTACATTGTTGGTGCAAGTGTACCCAGCTTTTAATATTGTGATATATTTTTGGTACACATAAAATCACATCTCCATATTTATTTTGATGATTACAAAACACACCGCATTCTTTGTTATCTAACGTTTTATCCAAGTGTACAGTTCTTGAAGAACACAAAGATTTTATCTGAAGGGTTCAAGACGAAAGTTTTACGTCGTCATTATTATATATATTTAATAATGATAAACACCCTAAAATAATAAACCACTTGGATATTTCGAAAACCCAACCCAATACTGTTTTTGATATAATTAATCTTTTAATATTAAATTCAAAAGTTTTTTTAATATATATATATATATATAAACGTATGATACATATATATATTATATATTTCTTTATCATCCAAATATATATATATATTTTATTCTAGGAACTCATCATTACATCTATTATATATTATATATATTCTATTTCATTTCCATAGCACTGGTTTTTTCTTAAATATGGAGAAGAGAGAAAGAAAGCTATGGTGATGTGATGGATTGCTTGTGGATGTGATGGATTGCTTGTGGATGGCAAGGAAGTCTTTGCACGTTGAATATTAGTTCATATGCAACAAATCACTTCCTTGGTTTACTATATATACAAGTGTTTGCTGGAGAAGAAAGACCACCAATTCACAACATTTAATCCCAGCATTTGATCAATACTCTGCTGCCTCTTTTCTCACTTAATCACTTATTAAAATTTATAAAATATTTTTTGAGCAAGAAATCTTGAGTTGATAGCAGATTAAAATCTCTCGATTAGTTGAATCAGCAACACAACTCAAGTGATCAAACTCTCTAAAAATATCCAAGTGATAAACATTATACAAGAGTGATTATCAATATTAAAATTATACACCTCTTGTAAGTGTTTGAATAGAGTGAGTGATCCATAGAAATCTCATCAACTGAAGTAGAGATATCCGTGATTATTTTTGTATTAAGGTTTGTGTTCTACCGTAAAGAACACGTTCTTATTGGATCTCCGAGAAGTGTTTTTCTCGAGGTGGACTAGCCAACCACGTGATTGGTGAACCACTTTAAAATATCGGTGTCAAGTATTCTCTTTCCTTTATCTCTTTATTTTTCCGCTGTGCATTTAATTATATCTGTTTATATAATTGTTGTATATTTATTCTTTTATACTCTGTTGTATTTGTACTGTATTTTATACCGTATTTATTTATAAAAAGAATTTTTTTTGAAAGTAAAAGATTTATATACAACCTTACCCCCCCCCCCTAGGTTGTCTAACATACATCTCAAGTCGCAATCAACTGAAATCGCAATCGCCTATTGCGATCCCAAATCCAAATCGCAGTCCTCTATTGCGATTTCGACCCAAGTCGCAGTCCACTGTTGCGACTACAGTACCAAGTCGCAACCTACCATTGCGATTTTACTCCAAATCGCAACCAACTGTTGCGACTCCAAAGCCAAGTCGCAATGGTCTACTGCGACTCCACTACCAAGTCGCAATGGTCTACTGCGACTCTACTACTGCTCATTGCGACAATCATGAATGTCGCAACCCATGGTTGCGACTTCGATGATATTCAACCAAGTCTCAGTCCACTAATTTCATACTTAAACCCAGTTTTTCGCAGTTTTACTCTATGTTTGTTTCTGAAAATGTGCAGATATGTTTAAGGTTATAAACCACACCTACTCATGTACTCAAATTTCCCAAAACATCTATTTGTTATAAAAACTCATTTCTACACTTATCTAACAATTATAAACATAAAAGTAGATTAGTTTACCTTTGTTTCTTCAAGATTAAACACAACCCAAATCTGAATTCCTTGTTTCCCTTGCTTTACTTCTTCTCAATCTCGATTTCTCTATCTCAATTCTCGGCTCTCTCTCCAAACCGAAAGAACACACACACATAACCTCACATTCATACACAATTAGTCTATATTTACTATATGATTGCCACCACCTCATTAATTAACATGAGTCATAAGACTATTTAACAAATAAACCTCTAACTTTCAAGGAATTGCACAACCAACCCTCCAAATGAAAATATATCACAAGTAACACTTTTAAACAATTACAAACTTAACCCCAAGTTAATTTGTAATTCACAAAAATAATACAACTAAAAATCGGGATGTTACAATATATATATATATATATATATATCTATACATATAATAAATAAGTAACTAAATTGCCACGTGTCGTCGTCTGGTGAGCCGACTTTATTGTTTTCCCGCCTAAACATGTATCTGGACGCCTTTACATTATAGGTTCAATTAACACACTCACATTCACTTCTCCTTAAATTTCTTCTTAATTAAATTTTTAATATTTACACCTTACATTTACTACACTTATAATTACCTATGTAGTTTATTTTTAATCTCTTACTTTTTTTATTTTTCATTTTAGACTCTTATCATATAAACATAAATAATGTATATGAACTAAAATGCATTAAAAACATTTATATTTTTTACAAATTGTACCATTGTAATCGTTTCGTCAATACCTTCGAAATAAGCTCAATATTGAATATTTTTTGATACATACGTACATATCCATACTTATAATAAATTCAAAAAAAATCTCCATCGTGTATAGTAATCCCAAAAATACGGTATATCAAAAAACTTCCAAACTTTATTTCAAACTAAAGTTAAAGTTAATGTTAAAAAAATCTCCACCGTGTATAGTAATCTAATTAATGTTAATTATTCATTTCTAATTCCAAAAAATTTACCCTTATTTTATCCTAAAAATAAACTTATTTTACCCATAATAAGTGTATATATCATTAGATACATACATGCATATCCATACTTATAATAAATTAAAAAAAATCTGTAATTCAAAAAATACGGGATTTACTTCTAAATTTAAATTCAAATTATTGATATAGTTTCATTTTTTTTAAATTCAATTTTATTATAGAGTTAACTTCATTTTGATTAATTAATGTTAATTATTCATTTCTATATGAACTAAAATGCATTAAAAAACATTTCTATTTTTTACAAATTATACCATTGTAATCGTTTCGTCAATACCTTCGAAATAAGCCCAATATTAACTATTTTTTGATACATACGTACATATCCATACTTATAATAAATTCAAAAAAACATTCATCGTGTATAGTAATCCCAAAAATACGGTATAAACTTCTAAGTTTAAATTCAAATTATTGATATAGTTTCATTTTTAAATTCAATTTTATTCTAGATTTAACTTCATTTTGATTAATTAATGATATAGTTTCATTTCCAATTCAAAAAACTTTACCTTTATTTTATCCCAAAAATAAACTTATTTTACCCATAATAAGCATATATCTTTAGATATATACGTGCATATCCATACTTATAATAAATTCACAAAACAAATCTGTAATCCCAAAAATACGGGATTTACTTCTAAGTTTAAATTCAAATTATTGATATAGTTTCATTTTTTTGAATTAAATTTTATTATAGAGTTAACTTCATTTTGAATAATTAATGTTAATTATTCATTTCTAATTCAAAAAAAATTACCCTTATTTATCCCAAAAATAAACTTATTTTACGCATAATAATCGTATATATCCAATTATGCCTTCGTTAATCTTAATTATCATTTATTATATGTATAGATTATTATAACTAAATATTAATTTTTTAAATTTAATTATTATTAATTAATTAATGTTAAGTAATATTAATTGAAAATTATTAACTTAAATTTTAATTATATATTGAACTTATTTTAATCGTATATATCCTAACATTAAACTTATTTTACGCATAATCTATACATATAATAAATGAGTAACTAGCATGACACGTGTCGTCTTCTGGTGAACCGACTTCAGTATTTACCCGCCTAAACACGTATCTGGACGCAGTTTACATTATAAGTTCAATTAGCACACCCACATTCATTCCTCCTTAAATCTCTCCTTAATTCAAATTTTTTAGTTTATACGTTATATTTACTACCCTTATAATTAAGTATGTAATTTACTTGTAATCCCTTACTTTTTTATTTTTCATTTTAGACACTTATCTTATAAACATAAATAATGTATATGAACTAAAATGCATTAAAAAACATTTCTATTTTTTACAAATTATACCATTGTAATTGCTTCATCAATACCTTCGAAATGAGCTTAATATTGAATATTTTTAGATTTAATTATATTATTAAATATTATAAATATTACGAACTAATGTATCGTGATTAGTATGAGATTTGTTGAAATTAGTATAAGATTTGATACAAATAATCACTAAATTGTCGTGATTTTCTTTTTGCAATTTCATATCAATTTTTACTTTAAACTCGAATTCCTTCGACGAATTACAATTCTATCAAATTTTATTCTGTCAACGAAACATTTAATTACTTGGAAAAAAAATATCACTTATCAACTGACTTTTGGATTATGAGTTCGAACCTTTTTCAAAAATATAAATATGCAATTATTGTGTATTCGTTTGATAAATTCATTTAGTAACGACATTTATAATAGGTATCAAACTTAATAGACATATTTTTATCTTCAAGATAATATTCCCTATTTGTGGAATTTTTGTTTTCTTTTTATCAATTATTTTATGTGTCACAAAATTATTTAACGGCTATTAAACATCAAATAATTAACTTAAAACACAAAATTGATCGTCGCGCAACGGACGAGCCAAAGACTAGTATATATATATATATGTATATATATATATAGAGAGAGAGAGAGTGTGACTATTTTGCAACCCTTAAAAAGGTTGAAACCTTTGCAACCACGATCTTAACCGTTGATCAGATTTCAGGAGATTTTGATTATTTAATAATTAATATTTAATTGCAGGGTCAATTTAGGGGAAATTGACCAAAATAGCCATTTTAAAAAAACATCTTCACTTTTTAACCATGCAAATTATTTTTTTACAAAAATAACCGGAATCCCGCAAGCCTGACACCGCAAGGCTTGCGGTGTCAGCTTTTTCTGACAAAACGAAAAAAAATATTATTTCTGACAAAACGCAAGGCTTGCGGCGGCTTGCGGGATCGTCAGGTGGCTTGCGGGATCGTCATTTTTTTTTAAATTTTTTTTTTTCGTTTTGTCAGAAAAAGCTGACACCGAAAGCCTTGCGGTGTCAGGCTTGCGGGATTCCGGTTATTTTGTAAAAAAATAATTTGTATGGTTAAAAGTTGAAGTTTTGTTTTAAAAATGGTTATTTAGGTCAATTTCCCCGTCAATTTAGTCATTTGTAAAATTCTGTTAAATTAATTCATTAATTTAATTAGATAATGGTGAATCTTCTCCTAATTTCATGCTAACCGTATTGGTGGTTTTTATGTTATTTTTTTATTTTCTAATTCTTATCTAGTTTCCTTAATTGTTGATCAATTCATATCTACGGCTCCTTTCACCCTAGGAAAAAAAAACAAGACCAATAGTAGGAAAACAACAGTAGCCTTCCACCCCAAAATAGAAAAATAACAAGAGAGCACCATCAACTTTCAGGCGATGTCCAGGATGCACTGCCCCTTTTGTGACCATACACTTCTATGGTGTGTTACGTTTTAGTGTGTGAATAATAATTAATAAATCATATATTACGGCCAGTTAAAATATTGAAGCATAATAATTTAAGTGATGTTCAGCCACATCAATCCTTTTAAAACTAACCTAAAACATATATTACGGCCAGTTAATATATATATATATATATATATATATATATATATATATAATATTTTACCGTTCTCTCAACCCTTTTAAAACTAACCTAAAACATAATGATAAGCTTACAAGTATTCTCGTATTTACGTAAATCACATATGTTTTTGTCTAAACCTTTCCTTTTAGATAAACAATATCTAACTTTGGACTATTTAGGGTTAATACAATTCACAACATTTTGAGTTGGCTTCCTATATATAGATCCACAAGTTCAAGCCACAATAAAACCATTAAAAATTGTCTGATAACTTTAAGGTCTCATAAAATTAGTTAAGGAATATACATACTAGCCAGTATATCTTCAATTATCAAAACTAAATTCCAACTGAATTTACAAAAAGAATTTTTTTATAGATAAATTGAGGATAAATAATAGAGGATATCCGCCAGAATCGTCCATTTATGATAGTGTATATCCGATAGAATCAATTTATTATAGTGTATATCCGATAGAATATTGTATAGTCTTTTGTAGATTATCTTGCCTAATTTATAGGCATTCCTTGTGTATTTATACGGTGTTTTAATGAGAGGAGGGACACACTTTGAAACCCATTCTATTATGGTATCAGAGCATCTCTCGATCCTCTCCAAACCCTAAATTTTTATCGCCGGCAGCCTCTCCCCCATCACAGCCTCTCCCTTCCTCTCCTACGCCGAACACCACCACCTTCTCCTGTCTTATTCTTCAATGGCTCTCCATCCTGCTCTTACGGTTACCAACATTCACAACTTCATCCCCATCAAACTCGAGATGGAGAATAGCTCCTACACCACCTGGTCGGAACTTTTTAAGATCCATTGCCGGGCTTTTGAAGTCATCGACATCATCATCCCCCCTACACCTGCTGCTTCATCGTCCGACAAAGACAAAGAAACAGAAAAAACGCCGGCTGATCCTAAACTACGTTCCCGCCTTGACGCTCTGGTCCTCCAGTGGATCTATGGCACCATCTCCCACGACCTTCTCCATACCATTCTCACTCCCGGCGCCACCGCTGCCACTGCTTGGGCAGCCCTCGCAAACATCTATCAAGACAACAAGAATTCCCGTGCCGTCTATTTGGAGCAGAAATTAACCACCACTCGTCTTGACAGTTTTTCCGACATCACATCCTATTGTCAAGCCATGAAATTACTTGCTGATCAACTTGCTAATGTGGGGGCTCCGGTCTCCAACAAACGCCTTGTCCTACAACTCATTGCCGGTCTATCCGAGCAATATGATGGGATTGCCATGTTGATCCAGCAATCCGATCCTCTTCCTGATTTCTATGATGTCCGCTCCAAGCTTATTATGGAGGAAACTCGAAAGTCCCACCAAGCTTCCCATACGGCCTTGATATCCACTACCACCCCGGGAACCACACCTCCACCACAGCCACGGTCTGATAGTGGCAGGGGTCGTGGAACCTCCAACAGCCGGGGACGTGGCCGCGGTAGAGGGCGAGGCGGCAATGGGCGGGGTCGTGGCTCGCAACACCAACACGGGCCGACTCAACACCAACATCAGGGGCCTTATCCTTCTAACCATGCATCTTCTCTTCCTTGGAATGGCTGGCCGCAGCAACATTATTTCCAGGGAAATTCGTGGCCGGTTCCCCCATCACAGCCACCATACGGACAGCGCCCCCAATGGGCTGTCCCACCTTGTCCTTACCCGACGCTGCCACAACCTACACCACCACGGTCATCCGCACCTCAAGCTTACGCTGGCATTCTTGGCCCTCGTCCTCCCCCCTCTTCTGATGGCTACGATATTGGCCACACTCCTACGGATATCGATCAAGCGTTACACACCATGTCCCTCAATCCACCGGACAACAACTGGTACATGGACACCGGTGCCACATCCCACATGACAAACAACTCAGGTATTCTCTCGTCTTATTCTAACAATAAATCATTAAATGATATCACGGTTGGTGACGGTTCTAGAATACCCATACACGGATCAGGCCATACCACTCTCAAACCCCCTTTTCCACCTCTCAAACTTAACCACATTCTTCACTCTCCTCATCTTATTAAAAATTTATTGTCAGTTCATCGATTTACAACCGATAACCAAGTTTCCATTGAATTTGACGCCTTTGGTTTTCTTGTGAAGGACTACCAGACGCGGACACCTATTCTCCGATGTAACAGCACCGGAGACCTTTACCCGCTCCTTCCTTCATCTCAAGCCGTCGCTCCTCTTGCCTTTTCCGCTATATCTCAACGTGTCTGGCACCAGCGTCTAGGACACCCGGGACCAGATTTAATTAGTCGTTTAAAGAAAAATAATGTTATCAATTGTCGAACTAGTTCCAAATTTTCTCGTTGTCATTCATGTATTTTTGGCAAACAAATAAAAATGCCGTTTCATGATTCTATGTCATCTACGTTTCTACCTTTTGATATTATTCACAGTGACTTATGGACATCCCCTATACCATCGAATGGAGGTCACAAATATTATATCTTGTTGTTAGACGACTACACAAATTTTCTGTGGACTTACCCCCTTATCCGGAAGTCCGACGTCTACGACATTTTTGCTCAATTCTCCACCTTAATCTCGACCCAATTTGAACGCAAAATTAAAACCTTTCAATGTGACAACGGAACCGAATACAACAACGTCCAGTTTCACAAATTTTGCAAACAAAATGGGATGATTTTTCGTTTTTCTTGCCCCCATACCTCTTCTCAAAACGGGAAAGCGGAACGGAAAATTCATTCTATTAACAACATCATTCGGACCCTACTCTCACACTCCTCCGTCCCCCCATCGTTTTGGCATCATGCCCTCCAAATGGCTACTTATCTTCTTAACATCCTTCCCGCCAAAACCAAACGCTATCTAACTCCCACCTCCCTTCTTTATAGCAACCAGCCCTCCTACGACCACTTGCGTACCTTCGGATGCCTCTGCTTCCCACTCACCCCTTCTTCCTCCATCCATAAACTTGAAAATCGGTCTTCCCCATGTGTTTTCCTTGGTTACCCCTCAAACCACCGGGGGTACAAATGCTTCAACCTCTCTACACACAAAATCATAATTTCCCGTCACGTCGTTTTCGACGAAAATGTCTATCCCTTTAAATCTATATCCACACCCACCCCTTCCTACTCATTTCTTCAAACCGATCCACACCCCTCTTTGTGGTCTTCCGCTGCCACGGCAGCCCCCACTCCCAACCCCGCTGCCGACTTCCCCCCCTCCCCACCACCTGCCCCCACTCCCAACACCGCTGCCGATTCAAGACCGGCTGCGCCCTCCCTTCCACCTCTTCGTTTTGCCTACTCCCGACGGCCAAAACACACCGCACAACCACCCCAAACCACTGATCAGCGAAACACTGATCAGCGAACCGCTGATCAGCAGCCTCCTGTCCCACCTCCACCGCCTCCGTCTACCCGGACTATTCACACCCGCTCCATGTCCGGCATTAATAAACAAATCAGGCCGCTGAACCTCCACACTAACGCTTCTCCCGAGCCCATTCCTAAAACACCTGCTGTTGCCCTATCTAGCCCAGCTTGGAACCTCGCCATGCGTGATGAGTTTAATGCTATTATTGCTAATGAGACTTGGGAACTTGTACCTCGTCAACCTAATATGAATGTGATCAGGTGTATGTGGATTTTTAAACATAAGCTAACGGCCGACGGCCACCTTGAGCGGTACAAGGCCCGTCTTGTCTGTGATGGCAGGTCTCAACAGGTTGGTGTTGACTGTGGCGACACCTTTAGTCCGGTTGTCAAACCGGCTACTATACGGATCGTGCTCACTTTAGCTTTGGCTCACTCTTGGTCTATCCATCAGCTGGACGTCCAGAATGCGTTCCTTCACGGCACTCTCAAGGAGACAGTCTACATGCATCAACCTTATGGTTTTCGGGATCCCTCCTACCCAAATCATGTGTGTCGACTCCGAAAATCCTTATACGGCCTGAAACAATCACCCCGGGCATGGTACCAACGCTTTACTGACTTTGTGTCTTCTATGGGCTTCACTCACAGTCAGTGTGATCACTCGCTGTTCATTTACCGCCAAGGTGATGACATGGCTTTCATCCTACTATATGTTGATGACATCCTCCTCGTCACCTCTTCCGACACTCTTCGGTCGGCCATCATGCGACAACTCTCACAAGAATTTTCGATGAAAGATCTCGGTCGCTTGAGTCATTTTCTCGGCATCTCCGTCACCCACACTCCGAACGGTCTGTTTCTATCACAACAAAAGTATGCTTTCGATATCCTAGAACGCGCCGGCCTATCTTCGTGCAAGCCGGCCCTCACTCCCGTTGATGTTAATGGCAAACTAAGTGCAAATGCCGGGGACCTCATGGAAGACCCCACACTCTATCGCAGCCTAGCCGGGGCTCTTCAATATTTAACCTTCACTCGACCGGACCTCACTTATGCCGTTCAGCAGGTCTGTATGTTCATGCACGCCCCTCGTATTCCTCACTTCAACGCCTTAAAAAGGATCCTCCGTTACGTCCAAGGCACCCTCTCCTTCGGGTTACACATGACACGACCCAACTCCTTGTCTCTCGTCGGCTACACGGACGCCGATTGGGCTGGTTGCCCCGACACCCGCAAATCCACATCTGGCTATTGTCTCTACCTTGGCGACAATCTTATCTCATGGTCCTCCAAACTTCAAACCACGATTTCGAGGTCGAGTGCCGAGGCCGAATACCGGGGCGTAGCCAATATTGTCTCCGAGTTGTGCTGGGTTCAAAATCTGCTCCTCGAACTACATCACCCTCCATCTAAAGCCTCTATCGTGTATTGTGACAATGTCAGTGCTATATATTTGTCCGGTAACCCGATCCAACACCAACGGACTAAATATATCGAAATTGACATACATTTCGTCAGGGAGAAAGTTCGCCAAGGACAAGTTCGTGTTTTACACGTTTCCTCTCGGTTCCAGATTGCAGATATTTTTACAAAGGGGCTGCCACGCGTTCTTTTCGAGGATTTTCGGACCAGTCTTAACCTACGATCTCCTCCGGCTACGACTGCGGGGGTGTAATAGAGGATATCCGCCAGAATCGTCCATTTATGATAGTGTATATCCGATAGAATCAATTTATTATAGTGTATATCCGATAGAATATTGTATAGTCTTTTGTAGATTATCTTGCCTAATTTATAGGCATTCCTTGTGTATTTATATGGTGTTTTAATGAGAGGAGGGACACACTTTGAAACCCATTCTATTAATAAAGCACAATGGGTGTTACTGGGGTTTGTTCTGTTACCTGTAGTCATTGATATAAATATGACTACAAACATACTCAAAGAGATCATTTATTACATAGTAATGAAGGATTACATATGACTCTCTCTCTATATATATAATATGGTGATTATTATTATTAAGCAAGTATGAGTGAAAAAAGGTACATCTTCAGAGTTTGGATTGAGCTTTCTGTCTAAGCTCCCTCCTCAAAATCTTTCCTGAAGCCGCTTTCGGAATGATGTCGATAAATGCCACTTTGCGTATTCTTTTAAACGGTGATACCTGAAATCACACATTCAAGCATTAATCGATCGCCTTTTTATCCCATCGCAATTACTTAATATTAACTAACATATATAGCTAGATACTTTAATACTTTTGTTACCTGTTTCGCAATAAAACCTTGAACCTCTTCGCCAGTAATCGAGCTTCCCGCTTTACGTACAACATATGCCATCGGGATTTCACCCGCTTCCTCATCAGGATATCTACATTACATAAAATCATTTAATCACACCTTTTATAACTTATATTTCAGATTTTCCTAAATCAATAAATGGTTATATTTAGTTTGCTTACGGGATGACTGCGGCATCCATGATTTGTGGGTGAGTAACGAGCAGCCCTTCGAGCTCTGCAGGTGCCACCTGATAACCTTTATACTTGATAAGCTCTTTCAGTCGATCCACCACATATATTCGCCCTTCTTCATCGAAATAACCAAGATCACCTGTATGTAACCAGCCTTCTTTGTCTATCGTCTGCTCTGTGGCCTCTTTGTTATGGAAATATTCTGTATTCATAATACTTTTTTGGCTTTACGATCTGCACAAACTTTGTTTACGCGACTTATTTGTTTTTGAAAAAGACCAAAACTTACGTTGCATCAAATTGGGTCCGCGGATCCATATTTCTCCCAATTGATTGGGTGGAAGAGGTTTTGAGGTTTCTATATGTATAACTTTGGATTCCATTCCGGGACAAAGTGCTTCGGATGAACCTGAACGACCAGATCCTACCCTTGTATTCTCAATTGATATAATTCCAGTTTCTGTCATTCCATATCCCTACAAACACACAATTATCTTCAGATTAATTTAAAATTATGACGAAGATTATTGATAGGCCACAACTTTGAATTTATAAGAAACTCACAAGCAATTTTTTTTATAAATTCAATCGGGTTGTTACAAACACCCCATTTAAATTCCTCGTCAGGTATTCCCAATATTCTCCTTGTTCATTGGAGATGTGAAGAGTCACATCAGATGTAATATACTTTCCCACCGGGACCCATCATGTTCGATGAGGTTTGTCCCACCATCCGAATCATACGAGGATCATCTCTTGTACTAGTTTTAACTTTTAACACCTCAAAGCTCGTAATAGCAGTTTGATCCAATAACATCTTAATTAAATTGAAACAAAGTTAAAAGTTATTAACTTTTAGCTTAAAAGATCATTGGACACCACATGTCTAATTTGACAAAAAATGAAGACGCCAAATCTTTGGCGTAATGGATAGTAGTAATCAAATTTGGTGTAATACCATACCTCTTATTTACCATTTTTATGTAAGATTTGGTATTACCGATTAGAGTAATTTTTTTATGATGGTCCAAGCTTTTTATCTTCGATCCAACAGTAAAACCACTAAAAATATAAATACAGGTATTTTCATCTCAATCCAACACTAAAACAATAAAAAAAACTGAAAAAATAATAAAGTTATTTATTTGAAGGCTAATAAAATATGTCTCTAAAATTAAATATTAATAGTTTATTTAATTTTTATAATTATATATAAATTAATAATGTAATATATTAATACATTAAAGAATATTATTTTATTATTATAATATTAATTATTTTTTAGTTTTTTTTAATGCGT
Source organism: Saussurea involucrata (assembly GCA_033807775.1). Classification (NCBI taxonomy): domain Eukaryota; kingdom Viridiplantae; phylum Streptophyta; class Magnoliopsida; order Asterales; family Asteraceae; genus Saussurea; species Saussurea involucrata. The sequence continues at coordinate 7,022,444 of CM066325.1, read as the reverse complement.
GTTTATGTTATTGCTTTTTACTTTTTTAGTGATGTCGTAATATTCTAAATTCACCTGTATTATCTTTGCGTGAGGAAGAAGTTTGGAGCATTCATCCATGGCGTCCATCCCTAATGTTGTGTTCTCGAGTTTTTTTAAAGAGGGAAAGGAAGGGAAGGGGAAGGAAAATATTGCTGATTTTCCTCCCAAAACTTTCCGCCCAAATGTGGGAGGAAACGGAAGGGAAGGAAAGGAAAGAAATGAAATAAAAAGAATTAAAAATATTTATAAAATTACACATATACCCATTAATTACATTTCATTATGAAATAAATGAGGGTATATTGGTAAAAGTAACATCTTTCCTTTCCTTTCTCTCCTACTCAAGAACATGAAAATTTATTTTTTTCCCTCTCCTTCCTTTCTTTTCCTTCAATCTCAAGAACACAAATACAAATATTTATTTCCTCCCCTTTCCTTTCCTTTCTTTTCTTTCTCTTCCCTTTCTCTTCTTTTCTTTCCTTCTAAAACTCGAGAACACAGCGTAAAGGTGCTGCGCCGGACATAATCTCTTTCAACGACGAGGTATCGAACCTTCTCACAACCGCCGGCTGCTTCACCATCGCCACCACCACAGGCGGTGCAATGTAAAGGTGGGTTACCCTGTACTTCTCCATTGCATTCAGAGCCTTCCCCAGCTCAAACCTCTGCATCACAACCACCGCGTTCCCTCGCTGCAGCTGTTAGTTTTAGGGATTACAGAATAACAATAATACTTGGATAATTTCTAGGATCGTGATTGAATCATTTTCCGAAATCTGTAATTCGTCCCTATTGCTTGGGGTTACACGAATTCAGAAGTGGGATAATCCAAGAAATCAGATTCGGATTACAAGCCTAATCCAAATCCACAAACACAGAATACCTTGCGATGGATTGCTTTTTCAGAGACAGAGAGTTGCAGAGAAGAAATCGTTTTCTTTCTTCGTTGTCCTCTTCAATATTCCGACAAATCGAAAATTTATAGAAAAAAATTTTGGCGGGGAAATTTTGGCGGGAAAACGGTTTTGGCGGGAAGCCCGTTTTTGGCGGGAAAACCGTTTTTGGCGGGAAACCCGTTTTTGGCGGGAAAACCGTTTTTGGCCATAACAATTCGTTTTTGGAACCCCGTCCCCAGGGGCGCTGCCCCCGGACCCCCGATTTCCTGAGTCCACATTTAACTATCCGAGTGTGCACCCCACACCTCCAAACTCGGAATGTAAAATGAACTCAGCTTGTCTCGATATTAAATATGACTACACTAAAATATATTGATGACACTAAAATCACCAACATTTCTCCCCCATTTTAGTGTAATCGTTAATTAACTAAAAGCAAACGCAAAACCAAACTCATGCATAAATGAAAATGTCTTGAAGATTGAATTTTCATATTAGTATAATACACATTTCAAATACTCGAGAATCTAGGTGTCCTAAGGATTGAACCCATCAACTCATTTGAGTAACTGAAGATACTATACACATAAGTTTACACAAATTCTAATGTTTCATACTTGACACTATTACCGCCATGTGTCCTATCCATTCATGAGTGCATAAAAAGCCTAGCCCAAAGCCTTCTGAAGCGGCAACACTTCACACTCATATAGGTAGTCCTTTTAAATCATGCACCTTGGGATGATGTAATACAAATGCGCTTCAATCTCCATAAATAAGCTTTCCACATTGAATTCAACTTCTAACATCGTATTAGAAGGGAATTGGGTATCTTATCCATAGAGATATCAAGTGGGCTTTAAACCCATCCCTATCACCGACTTTGCTACCAAGTCTCTAGTTAACCCCTTCGTCAAGTGATCAGCTAAATTCTGTTGAGATCGAACCCAATCAACAGAAATAATACCATGAGTTATGAGCTCACGTACCATACTATGTCTAACACCCAAATGTCGCGACTTTCCATTATACACTTGACTATAGGCCTTGCCCAAAATGGTAGAACTGTCACAGTGTATAGAAATGGGTGAAATCGGTTTTGGCCACAAAGGAATCTCATAAATCAAATTCCTTAACCATTCTGCTTCGTTCCCAGCAGCTGCAAGGGCTACAAATTCTGATTCCATAGTTGACTTTGTGATACAAGTTTGCTTCTTGGATGCCCAGGAGATTGCACCTCCTCCAAGAAGAAAAACCCAACCACTTGTTGAGGAGTGGTCCTCCATGTTTGAAATCCAACTAGCATCAGTATACCCTTCAATCACAGAAGGAAACCCTACATAAGTCAAACCATAATCCATGGTTTTCTTCAAATACTTCAACACCCGCCTTACTGCTTGCCAGTGATGAGTACTAGGATTGCTAGTAAACCTACTTAGCGTTCCTACAGCAAAAGCAATATCAGGCCTTGTGCTGGTCATGGCATACATCAAACAACCAATGACCTTTGAATATTCAAGCTGTGAAACTGCTTGACCAGTATTAGGCATAAGCTTCATACTTGGATCAAACGGAGTACTCACAGGAGAACAATCCAAACAATTGAATTTCTTAAGTACTTTCTCAATGTAATGAGACTGTGAAATAGAAATTCCTCGATGTTCACGCTTGATTCTTATACCAAGAATCACTTCTGCCTCCCCCATATCCTTCATAGAGAATTGAGATGATAAAAATTCTTTGGTCATATTAACTTGCCTTTGATCAGTCCCAAAGATCAACATATCATCCACATACAAGCAAATGATTACTCCTTTACCAGACACATCAAACTTACTATATACACACTTGTCCGATTGATTTAGCATAAAACCATTACTTAAGACAACATCATCAAACTTTTGATGCCACTGTTTAGGTGCTTGTTTCAGCCCATACAGAGACTTAACCAATTTGCATACTTTATGCTCATTACCTGGCATAACAAAACCCTCAGGTTGCTTCATGTATACTTCTTCATCCAAATCACCATTCAGGAATGCTGTTTTGACATCCATTTGGTGAATGACCAGATTGTGAATTGCAGCTAAGGCAATCAGCAATCTAATAGTAGAAATACGAGCAACAGGTGCATAAGTATCAAAGTAGTCAATCCCAGGTTTTTGTCTAAAACCTTGAATAACCAATCGAGCTTTGAACTTGTCAATTGTTCCATCTACTTTCATCTTCCTCTTAAATATCCACTTGCAACCCAAAGGTTTGCATCCAGGAGGAAGATCAGATAAAACCCACGTGTTATTTCCCATGATGGAATCCATTTCATCATTTATTGCTTCTTTCCAGAAAGCAACATCTTGAGATTTCATTGCCTCATCAAATGTTTTAGGATCTTCTTCAACACTAAAACAATATGAATATTGATTTGCAATTTCATCTCTAGAACCCTCAACTAGATAAAGTTGAAAATCAGGACCGAAAGATTTAGCCTTTCTTTCTCTTTTTCCTCTTCGGAGCTCAAGTGATTCATCAGTGTTTGGTACAACTATATTTTCCTTGTTTGTCCCACTGGAACTAGGGGCCATGTCCTTTGGTCTAGGTATGGATGAAAAACGATTTTCATCAAATATTGCATCTCTTGATTCTATGACAGTATTAACTGAAACATAATCATTAGGTTCTAAAACAAAGAACCTATAAGCCCTGGAATGCTCAGCATAACCAATGGAAATACAATCAATACCTCTTTCACCCAAATTTTTCTTTTTAGGTTCAGTCAGTCTTACAACTGCTCGACACCCCCAAACTTTAAGATATCCTAAGTTTGGTTTCTTTTTGTACCACAGTTCATAGGGAGTTATTTTGTTCCTTTTGTTTGGAACCCTATTCAAAAGATAGCAAGCTGTTAACATAGCTTCTCCCCAAAACCCATCACTCAATCCTGAGTATGACAACATAGAGTTCACCATTTCCTTGAGAACTCTATTTTTCCTTTCAGAAATACCATTTTGTTGAGGACTGTATGGTGATGTAGTTTCATGAATGATTCCTACAGATTGGAAATAACTAGGATCATAATACTCACCACCTCTATCAGTACGAAGTTTCTTGATTAAGTCATTTTGTTGCAACTCAACTTCAGTTTTATAAATTTTGAATTTATCAAGGGCTTCATCCTTAGAATGTAATAAATATACATAGCAAAACCGAGAGTAATCATCAATAAACGTTACTATGTATTTCTTATTACCTAAGGATGGAGTTGCATGAAAGTTACATAGATCACTATGTATTAATTCAAGCATAATAGAATCTCTTTTCACATTTGAAAATGGTTGTCTAGTTATCTTAGTTAACATGCAGGTTTTACACTTCTCTATGTTAACATCAAACGGTGGAATTAATCCATTTTTAGACATTTCAAGCATACGTTTATAATGAACATGCCCTAAACGTGCATGCCAAAGAGAAGAATCATCAATTCTAGAACAAGCCATATATACACAATCTGCATTATTGTTATTTACATTCAATCTAAACATACCATTTGTAAAATACCCAAATCCAACAAATGTACCACACTTTGATAAGATATACTTATCAGACTCATAAACCTGTTTATAACCACACTTATTTAATACACCACCAGAAACTAAGTTCTTCCTAATCTTAGGAACATGTATAACATTTCTAAGATGAATACTTTTTCCAGAACTAAAAACTAAAGACACAGAACCACGACCAACAACCGAAGCTTTATTATGGTCTCCCATATACAGCACCGATCCATCATCTACTACTTCATACTCCTTGAACCAACGGCGATCTTTACATACATGACTCGTCGCCCCCGAGTCTACCCACCATGTATGATCATCATCCTGCACATAAAATGTTTCAGGAATAAGTGTTACATGATATATAACAGAAGTAGTTCCAGAAATAAGATTCTGACCTTGTTGTGGTTTTAGACCTTGATCCTTAGATCCCTGTCCAGAAGTGCTTGCACCATTCTTGTTCTTTCTCAGACGACAATCACGTTTTATGTGACCAGGTTTGTTACAATTCCAACACACAAGTTTTGCTTTCTTGTTGGAGCCCTTTTGATTGTCATCCTTCTTCTTTCTTTTCCCAAACTTGTTGTTTTTCTGATTTTTGTCATCTTCCACCATGTTCACAGAAGATCCAGGAATTTCTTTCTCCTTTCCTTTGCCACTTTCTTGGACCCGTAGGCCCTCCTCAATTCTCAAGTGACTGCCAAGTTGTACAAGAGACAACTCCTCATTTTGGTGTTTCAAAGTGTGTTTGAAATCTTTCCAGGATGGGGGCAATTTGTCAATAACACTTGAGATAGATATGGACTCATCCATATTCATCTTGTGTTGTTCAAATTGTCTCAAAATCCTCATGAGTTCGTTGTATTGTTCCATGACAGGCCTCGAATCCACCATTTTGTAATTGTTAAAATTACTCACGAGAAACTTCTTACTAGAAGCGTCCTCTGCCATGTATTTGGATTCAAGGGCATCCCACAGATCTTTTGCAGATTCATGATTTTGATAGATATTAAAGAGAGAGTCAGACATACCATTCAGGATGTGTCCACGACAGATGTAGTCATCGTTTTCCCACTTGCGGCGTTTTCTGGTGTGTTCCAGCGTTTCGTTTTCTTGGGCTTCAGGGGCAGGGGTACTCAAAACATGCACAACTTTCAGAGTGGTGAGAAGAAAGTGCATCTTCTTCTGCCAACGACGAAAGTCGTTTCCTTCAAACTTATCAAGTTTTCCGAATTTGGAACTCATGTCCCTGACAGATTCTGCCATTGTTATTCCTTTACATAAAAATTACAGATTTCGAATGTTACTTTTAGGGATTACAGAATAACAATAATACTTGGATAATTTCTAGGATCGTGATTGAATCACTTTCCGAAATCTGTAATTCGTCCCTATTGCTTGGGGTTACACGAATTCAGAAGTGGGATAATCCAAGAAATCAGATTCGGATTACAAGCCTAATCCAAATCCACAAACACAGAATACCTTGCGATGGATTGCTTTTTCAGAGACAGAGTGTTGCAGAGAAGAAATCGTTTTCTTTCTTCGTTGTCCTCTTCAATATTCCGACAAATCGAAAATTTATAGAAAAAAATTTTGGCGGGAAAACGGTTTTTGGCGGGAAAAATGTTTTTGGCGGGAAAACCGTTTTTGGCCATAACAATTTGTTTTTGGAACCCCGTCCCCAGGGGCGCTGCCCCCGGACCCCCGATTTCCTGAGTCCACATTTAACTATCCGAGTGTGCACCCCGCACCTCCAGGCTCGGAATGTAAAATGAACTCAGCATGTCTCGATATTAAATATGACTACACTAAAATATATTGATGACACTAAAATCACCAACAGCAGCTGCGAGTGGCTGACGGCGATCAACCCCATAATATGGAACAACGGCACCACGCACAGAAAAACGCTTTCCCCTTCCCCATAGAATTCCTGGTCGGCTGTCAACATTAACGCCGACGCCATTATGGATCGGTGAGTCAACACCACTCCCTTGTTCAAACCGGTCGTGCCAGAGGAGTACAGGATCGCAGCGACGTCGTCTTGAGAAACAGAGGGAGATAGTACGGCCTGGTGACGCGATTTCTCAATTAAATCTGAATAGTTTTCCAAATTAAGTATGGGCAAATTGAATCCGTTCACCTTGGAGTAAAGTTGGTTAACAGTGATAATCAGTTTAGGCTTAGAATCAGCGATTTGGTGGGAGAGTTCGTTGACGGTGTATACGGGATTAGCGGTGGTGGCGATGGCGCCAATGGAGGCAAGCGCGAAAAAGGCTACAGGGAAAAGAACGGAGTTGGGGGAGAAGATGAGGACGACATCGCAGTTGGAGATGTTGTAGGTATAATGAAGGACGTGGGCTAACTCGGAGACTTTTTGTTTGAGGTGGGAGAAAGTGATGATTTCATTGGAATGAGGGTCGATTAAGGCTGGACGACTGAAGTACGCAGGGAGGTTGCGGAAGAGGAAATCGACGATGGAGGTTGTGGGGATTGTGGGAGGGAAACGGGTGGTCGTGTGGAGGTATAGATTCCGGTGATGGGGTTGTAGGGAGAGAGATCTGCCCACAGAAAGGAATTGAAGGAGTTGAATGGAAGAGACGACGGTTTATAACTTCTGTGGCGCTCAAGTCGTGTTGTGTTAGCTAATTAAAGTTTGTTATTATACCATGAGTACCCCTACACACGAACCCACTGAACCCTGATGCCACCTCAGCGCCACATCAACTTTTCTCTTTCCTATCCTCCTTACTCTAAAGTGGAGTACCGCCTACCCACGAACCCACTAAACCCTGATGCCACCTCAGCTTTTTTAATTCTTTTATTTATACATATAATTATTTAACAAAATAAAAATATTCATATATTTTTTAATAAATAAAAATAAGATAAATAATAAAAATAAAAATTCAAAACATTCATTAAAAAATTAAAAATTACAAAATAAATTTAAAAATTACAAAACATTAAAAATCTAGTCGTCGTCGTCGTTGTTGGGAAGTCGGATACGCCAAATATGTTCGACCAAATCCGACCGAAGGTTATTATAAGTCTCCCGGTTTTTGACTTCTCGAACATTTGTCGCGCGTTGTTCCTCACTGATTTGTGTTCCGATATCATCCGCTACAAGGTCGTTTTCATCGACACCACAAATGGCATGGTCTTCGTCTTCGAGTATCATATTGTGTAATATGACACAAGCGTACATAATGTTTCCCAGTCTTGTCGGATGCCAACCGCGTGCCGGGTTATGAAGTATATGCCAACGTTGTTTAAGCACGCCAAAAGCTCGTTCAACATCTTTACGTGCCGATTCTTGCGCGGGCTTGAACTTTTTTCGTTTATGATCATGTGGGCACGTAAATTATTTTACAAAAGTAGCCCATTCCGGATATATCCCATCCGCTAGATAATATCCGTGGTTGTAGGTGACTTCATTCACCTCAAAAGGGCACTCGGGTGCTTTTCCATCATAGAGATCGTTGAAGATGGGCGACTGATTGAGAACATTGATGTCGTTGTTGGAACCGGCAACACCAAAGTATGCGTGCCAGATCCATAGATCATGGGAGGCCACTGCTTCTAGCATGATTGTCGGGTGCTCATGATCACCTCTCATGAATTGACCTCGCCATGCTACCGGACAATTTTCCCACGCCCAATGAGTACAGTCTATGCTGCCGAGCATGCCGGGAAATCCGTGTTTAGCTTCATGTGCGGTGTACAACTTCTGAATATCAACATAAGTAGGCTTGCGTAAATATTTTTTACCATAGAGTTCAATAATACCTGTGCAGAATTTGTGCAGACAATCTCGTGACGTTTTGTCTCCCATCCTCAAGTACTCGTTAAGTGAGTCGGCAGCTACTCCATACGCCAATTCCCGAATAGCGGAAGTACACTTTTGTATCGGAGAAAAACCTTGTTTGCGTCTGCCGTCCAACCGAAGTGTAAAATACGAATACTCTCCTTCTAAATCTTCAAGTATTAGTTCGAATAGTTGTCTGCTCATCCTGAACCTCCGTCTAAACATATCCGGTGTATAAACCGGGTTGTTGCCAAAGTAGTCCCGCAAAAGCCGCTCGTTTGCAGCTACCCGACCTCTTTCTATGTTCCCGGACCTCGGTTCTCGTCTTGACGATGAGGCGGTGCTACCATAAATTAATTTTGCAGCTTCTCGAACCAACCCTACAAAAATTTCCCTTTGATGCTCAAAGTACTCGTCGGTGTCTATGGATGATGATGATGCGGTCGATGAAGTGGGTTGTGGCGAATCCATATTGTCTAAAATTGAAGAAATAATGGAAAAAAGTATAGAGTTTTTTGGTGTGAAAAAATGAAGGTGGTAGAGGTTAATATATAGTGTGTATAATTTGGAAAAAAAAATTAAAAAACTAGCCGTTTAACAACGGTTATATTTAAAAAAATAAAAAATTATCAAATTTGGCCCGAGTTCCCCCGGGTTCCCGAACCCTACCCTACCTGATACCCTCTACCCGCCCCCTACCCGATTCCCGCGTACCGCCCTACCCGCTTACCTGCTGCTACCCGATGACCGAACCCGCCGTGGTACCCGAGAACGGTACGCACGGCCTTAGGCGCATATGCTATTGGCTAAACGTTTAACGGATAGGTATTTGAATGGGAAATTAATTAAAATACCCCAAGTTTGAAGTTGACTTACCAAAATACCCTAAAATTTTATTTTCTTACCAAAATGCCCCTTTTTTCCACGATAAGATCCCGCGATCGCGGGCAGGGACCAATTGTGTAAATTTTTGCAAGAAATATTTACACTTTCAGTCCCTGGCCCCCGCGATCGAGGCCCGCGATGGCTCAAACGCGGCCCGCGATGGCCCGCTATGGGGACTGAAAGTGTAAATAATCTTGCAAAAATTTACACTTTCAGTCCCTGCCCGCTATAGAGGGCTCCCTCCGCGGAAAAAATGGGCATTTTGGTAAAAAAATAATTTTTTGGGGTATTTTGGTAAGTCACTTTCAAACTTGGGGTATTTTAATTAATTTCCCTATTTGAATTACTATTTATTTTATCGGATAATTAAAAGGTGTTATTTGGTAAGAACAATAATAGGTATACATAATTTTATACCGTATATGACAATCATGACTCCAAGCTGCTACAAACTTATTTGGTAAATTATTGGATACGATATTTTGTTCATAAATTACAATCTTATTCGGTACACTAAGTTAGAATATTAACTTTTACAGGACAGGAATTTGGATAAACTTTTTTAAATTTATCATTTGAACGAAGATATGATATCTTATTGAAATGCTAGTTGAAGTAGATTTTAAAAAAAATCAATCCGTTTATAACCCGATTGTTATTTAATACTAATTAATTATAAATATATTAATAATATTAATTATTAATAAATATCAAATATTAATATTAATTTAAAATAGTTAGTATTAATTGAAAATTGTTGGTTAATTTTAGTTATACATAACATTAACTATTTAATTTATTAGTAACATATCAATTATATTATTATTATTTTTAATTATTATTTAATATATTTGGGGAATCATCCATTTCCAGGTAATCTTCTCCTCTTTGTCTATTCAATTTGATCAGGAATGGTGGAAGTAGTGGGGTTTATTATCCAATGTGTTTCACTCAAAAGACCATTGGAGTCTGTGCAATTTCTTAGCTGATTTAGTGTGGAAATTGAATGGACTGAGTTGCTAATCATCTTGAGATAGTATCCTTTGCTTGTTGAAGGATTAGCGCAGTCGTGTGTTGGTCTTTGGAATCGATTTTTAGTACTCGTTAGGAAATCGCTTGAAGAAACCATGTTGTCCGGGAATCGCCTCATCCGGAAACCCTTAGGAATCCGGAAGTGATTTCCCGGAAATTGTCGAGGATTCCAGAAGTACCCGGAAGGTACCGGATTCCAGAAGTACCCGGAAGGTACTAGATTCCGGAAGTATCCGGGGAGTACTGGATTGGTTGCGTCCGGAAAGCTGGAATCCGGATTGAGTTTGTAGGCTGGAGTCCGGAACTCTGTGTGTGGCAGTGAGGATTTTGGGAACACCTTGGGGTTTGGGGTGTTATGCGGGTAGTTGAGTGACTTATCCGTTCTTGTGTGTTGGCGCCAATGTAGGTACGGATAGAGGATAGCGGTACCAAATTTAGCATGGACGTCAGGTGAGCATTTCTAAACCCAAATCTTGTACAAGTGTGATTATTTATACATGTATTTGACTGCATACATATTCATTGCTCTTAATCACGAAGTGAAGTGTGTATAACGGAAATGAATAATTTAAAAGTGTGTAGACATGTTATGGCTAATGTGTGAAATGGGGGTGTGTCTCATACTATCTATATATATGAATTTGTTTCATATATGGGTGGTGTGTGTCCTATTACGCTATCACGATGTGTGTGACTATAGCGTGTGCCAGCATCATGTGTCATTGTGTGTGTATCATGTTAAGTGTGCCTCGTTATGTTCCTGTTTAAACTATTTTGTGACTATTTTATAAATTGTGACAATTATGGCGTGGCCTCGTTTGAGGGAACTCACTAGACCTTGTGGTCTAACCCTCGTTTTTCAAACTAAAACCTTTTCAGGTAAGCAGGTAGTCGAGAGCTCGTTTAGAGGAAATGGCAAGACGTGAGTTAGAGCTCGCGTATAAAAGGATTAGAAAATTTTATCTTTTTTATTTTGTAGTTATGTTCTCAGCTGTAGTTAGGGTTATTTCCACGAACCCAGTTTTATAGCGTTTTAAATTAAAGATGTAGCTTTTGACATGCTTGTTTGATGTGGGTTGTTATAGAAGCTCATTCTCACCATACTTGTTATTCTCATATAATTAATAATCCCAAATCTAGCTATTGTAGTTATTATACTTCTCTATTTCTTAGGGCTATCGTTTTTGAAAATTTGGACCGACATTTGTCTTGGGATTAGGGCCCAAAAAACATAAAAGTCGAAACTTTTATGTTATGTTTTTGGATCATATTTTCTTTATTTTTGAAAAAGAAGGTAGAAAGATCAAAATAAGTTGGTAATTAGGTAGATAGGTTGGAGTTCAAACGAAGAATATCTCTACATGATAATCATCGACTCTGTTTGTTCAGTATGTGATTTACAGTTTTTTTTCCTATTCATGGCTTTGATATTTCAAAAAAAAATATATATATATATATATAGAGACTCCATAAAATACAAACCTTGAATTTGTTGCTCCCCCTTACAAACCAGTGTGCATATATGTTGATATGCATAAACCAGTGTGCATATATGTTGATATGCATAAACCAGTGTGTATATGTGCATATACATATATATGCATACGTGCAAGAATATGCATATAATCGACATACATTCATATGGCATAATACATATATGCATCTCAGATTATGTATATATGCACACTGGTTTGTAATGGGTGCATCAAATGCAAGGTTTGCATTTGATTTGTATCTTATATATATATATATATATAGGGTAAGGATCAAGGGAGAACCTTGAAAAAAGAAAGAATCGAATAACCATGAAAAAACGGATGAAAAAATATATCAAAATGGATGTCAAATTAAAGATAATAAAATGATGAATATTTTGGTGTAATTTGTTTCGCTTTAATTTCTGTCATACTTCGCCAATTTTGAATTTAAAAACAGAGGGTAAATACTTTTTTTATTAAAAAAATTGGTTATAACTACCTTTTAATTCATAACCATTGGATCATCTTAATCTAATGGCTTGGATGAGTTCTTCGGTTCTTTCATTTTTCCTTGTTCTCTCCCGATCCCATCCCTATATATATATATATATATATATAATATTTTACTGTTTTCTCAATCCTTTTAAAACTAACCTAAAACATAATGATAAGCTTACAAGTATTCTCGTATTTACGTAAATCACATGTATTTTTGTCTAAACCTTTCCTTTTAGATAAACAATATCTAACTTTGGACTATTTAGGGTTAGTTCAATCCTCAACATTTTTAGTTGGCTTCTTATTATAGATCCACAAGTTCAAGCCAAAATAAAACCATTAAAAAAATTGTCTGGCTAGTATGTATACCTTCAATTATCAAAACTAAAAACCAACTGAATTTACAAAAAGAATTTTTTTACAGTTAATAAATTGAGGATAAAGCACAATGGGTGTTACTGGGGGTTTGTTCTGTTACCTGTATTCATTGATATAAATATGACTACAAACATACTCAAAGAGATCATTTATTACATGAAGGATTACATATGACTATATATATATATATATATAATATGGTGATTATTATTATAAAGCAAGTATGAGTGAAAAAAGGTACATCTTCAGAGTTTGGATTGAGCTTTCTGTCTAAGCTCCCTCCTCAAAATCTTTCCTGAAGCCGCTTTCGGAATGATGTCGATAAATGCCACTTTGCGTATTCTTTTAAACGGTGATACCTGAAATCACACATTCAAGCATTAATCGATCGCCTTTTTATCCCATCGCAATTACTTAATATTAACTAACATATATAGCTAGATACTTTAATACTTTTGTTACCTGTTTCGCAATAAAACCTTGAACCTCTTCGCCAGTAATCGAGCTTCCCGCTTTACGTACAACATATGCCATCGGGATTTCACCAGCTTCCTCATCAGGATATCTACATTACATAAAATCATTTAATCACACCTTTTATAACTTATATTTCAGATTTTCCTAAATCAATAAATGGTTATATTTAGTTTGCTTACGGGATAACTGCGGCATCCATGATTTGTGGGTGAGTAACGAGCAGCCCTTCGAGCTCTGCAGGTGCCACCTGATAACCTTTATACTTGATAAGCTCTTTCAGTCGATCCACCACATATATTCGCCCTTCTTCATCGAAATAACCAAGATCACCTGTATGTAACCAGCCTTCTTTGTCTATCGTCTGCTCTGTGGCCTCTTTGTTATGGAAATATTCTGTATTCATAATACTTTTTTGGCTTTACGATCTGCACAAACTTTGTTTACGCGACTTATTTGTTATCGAAAAAGACCAAAACTTACGTTGCATCAAATTGGGTCCGCGGATCCATATTTCTCCCAATTGATTGGGTGGAAGAGGTTTTGAGGTTTCTATATGTATAGCTTTGGATTCCATTCCAGGACAAAGTGCTCCGGATGAACCTGAACGACCAGATCCTACCCTTGTATTCTCAATTGATATAATTCCACCTGTTTCTGTCATTCCATATCCCTACAAACACGCAATTACCTTCAAATGAATTTAAAATTACGACGAAATTTATTGTTATCAGCTTTGCAATAACACCTTCCACACACATGCAAGACTAAATTCCTTTCTAAACTAATAAATTATAATATAAATAATTAATGTTTAAACAAACAAACAAATTAATTAAATTAAAAAATGTTTTTGTTTAATATATCTATTTTGTTAAAGGTTTTTCAAGGGTTGTCTTGCAAGGCCTTGCAAGACACATTACAAGGGGTCTTGCAAGACTTGTGTGGACTGTGGATGCTATAATAAACTTTCCCTCCGGACCCATCATGTTCGATGAGGTTTGTCTCTAAAATTAAATATTAATAGTTTATTTAATTTTTATAATTATATATAAATTAATAATTTAATATATTAATACATTAAAGAATATTATTTTATTATTATAATATTTAATATTTTTTAGTGTTTTTTTAATGCGTGTTTATGTTATTGCTTTTAACCTTTTTAGTGATGTCGTAATATTCTAAATTCACCTGAATTATCTTTGCGTGAGGAAGAAGTTTGGAGCATTCATCCATGGCGTCCTTCCCTAAAGGTGCTGCGCCGGACATAATCTCTTTCAAGGATGAGGTATCGAACCTTCTCAAAACCGCCGGCTGCTTCACCATCGCCACCACCACAGGCGGTGCAATGTAAAGGTGGGTTACCCTGTACTTCTCCATTGCATGCAGAGCTTTCTCCAGCTCAAACCTCTGCATCACAACCACCGCGTTCCCTCGCTGCAGCTGCGAGTAGTGATGGAAATTTTACCCGTTGGGTCGGGTACCCGCCCCTAATGGGGCGGGGATTCCCCGGCTAATCGGGTAACGGGGCGGGGACGGGTATTGTTTTTCATACCCGAAGCGGGTTCGGGGTCGGGGATGGTATTACCCGCCCCTAATAATACCCGATATATATTTTTATATATAATTTAATTAGTTTTTTATTCGTTGCTTGATAATTTTATACTTTAAAATTTGTCATGAACTATGATTACACATGGTTGATTATATCATTATATGTTTTTGAAACTTGAGGTTTATTTATTTGTTTTAAAAATTAAAAACTCGCTAATTTCATTTTCTTTAAAAATAATTTAATTATTTTTTTTCGTAAACGGGTACCCAACGGGTTCCCCGTACCCGTCGGGGATTTTCTTCCCCAAACCCGTCGGGGATTAGTCGGGGCGGGGGCGGGGACGGGGGGCTTAAACGGGGGTCGGGGTCGGGGACGGGGGATGCATTACCCGCCTAATACCCGCCCCGTTTCCATCCCTAGCTGCGAGTAGCTGACGGAGATCAACCCCATAATATGGAACAACGGCACCACGCACAGAAAAACGCTTTCCCTTTCCCCGTAGAATTCCTGGTCGGCCGTCGCCATTAACGCCGACACCATTATGGCTCGGTGAGTCAACACCACTCCCTTGCTCAAACCGGTCGTGCCAGAGGAGTACAGGATCGCAGCGACGTCGTCTTGAGAAACAGAGGGAGATAGTACGGCCTGGTGACGCGATTTCTCAATTAAATCTGAATAGTTTTCCAAATTAAGTATGGGCAAATTGAATCCGTTCACCTTGGAGTAAAGTTGGTTAACAGTGATAATCAGTTTAGGCTTAGAATCAGCGATTTGGTGGGAGAGTTCTTTGAGGGTGTATACGGGATTAGCGGTGGTGGCGATGGCGCCAATGGAGGCAAGCGCGAGAAAGGCTACAGGGAAAAGAACGGAGTTGGGGGAGAAGATGAGGACGACATCGCCGTTGGAGATGTTGTAGGTATAGTGAAGGACGTGGGCTAACTCGGAGACTTTTTGTTTGAGGTGGGAGAAAGTGATGATTTCATTGGAATGAGGGTCGATTAAGGCTGGACGACTGAAGTACGCAGGGAGGTTGCGGAAGAGGAAATCGACGATGGAGGTTGTGGGGGATTGTGGGAGGGAAACGGGTGGTCGTGTGGAGGTGTAGATTCCGGTGATGGGGTTGTAGGGAGAGAGATCCGCCATTGTAGATCACAGAAAGGAATTGAAGGAGTTGAATGGAAGAGACGAGGGTTTATAACTTCTGTGGCGCTCAAAGTCGTGTTGTGTTAGCTAATTAAAGTTTGTTTTAGGCACAGATGCTATTGGCTAAACGTTTAACGGATAGGTATTTGAATTATTATTTATTATATCTGGATAATTAAAAGGTGTTATTTGGTAAGAACAATAATAGGTATACATAATTTTATACCGTATATGAATGAAAATCATGACTCCTAGCTGCTAAAAATTTATTTGGTAAATTATTGGATATGATATTTTGTTCATAAATTAGAATCTTATTCGGTAAAGTAAGTTAAAATGTTAACTTTTACAAGACAGGAATTTGGTTAAACAACCCTTTAACTACCTCTTTTTTAAATTTATCAAGACAGGATATCTTATTGAAGTGATTTTTAAAAAAAGATCAATACTTTTTATTACTAATTAATTATAAATATAATTAATAATATTAATTATTAATAAATATCAAATTTATTAATATTAATAAATATTAAATTAAAATAATTAGTATTAATTGAAAATTGTTGGTTAGTTTTAGTTATACATAACATTAACTATTTAAGTTATTAGTAACATATCAATTATATTATTATTATTTTTAATTATTATTTAATATATTTAGTTATCAAAAAACAAATATAATAATTGTAAGAATGTTTATGTTAGTTAAGGCCATCCGTACCCCATTCGGGATGGCGGGGATGGGCTACGGGTGTTGCGGTATCAGCGGGGCGGGATGGAATCCGAGTTCCCCATCCCGGTTCATCCCGAAGGGTTTTTAAAAAAAAAATTTAATTTAATTTTTAAAAATCAAGCCGTTCAACGGCTCTTTGTAAAAAAAATCTCAATTTAATCCCACTATATATTTAACCCTCAACCTCTTATTTCTCACACCTCTCAACCTCTTATTTTTCACACCTCTCAAATTCTCTCAACCTCGTATTTCTCACACCTCTCAAATTCTCTCAACATCTTATTTCTCACACCTCTCAAACTCTCTCAAATTCTCTCAACCTCTTATTTTTCACACCTCTCTCATCATGAATCCAAACAGAACACCTACATCCCGTCGTAACCGACCGAATACACCACAATCGCAAGAAGATCAAGAGCTTGGTTTCCAAGCGTTTACACAACAAGGTTATCATCCGCAATTTTCGCAACAATTTCCGCCACAATTTCCCCAACAATTTCACCAACAATTTTCGCAACAATTTCCTTACCAATTTACACGTCCCGGTTTGATTGAACAAGATTTTACTCCGGCCAACTACAATCTTCCTTCACCCGCAATCAATCTCGACGACGACATTGTTCCGGAAACCCAACCTTCTACCCCGAACACACCACAATCTATCCCGACACAACAATCTAACCCGGAACGATCAAATCCGAGACCAACGAAAACCGCCAAACAAACGTGGAGTAAAGCCGAGGAACTCGCGTTAGTGTCGGCGTGGGTTGACGTTTCGGAGGACCCCGTGGTCGGTAACGCACAAAGCGGTGGTAATTATTTTTATTGTTATTATTATTATTATTATTATACTTAATTTTACATAAATGTAGGAAGTTTTTGGGGCCGAATCGGGCATGTGTTCTTTACTCGCATGGGTCGTCAACCAGGTTATAGATCAACCCATCAACTCAATAGCAAGTTCAACGACCTCAATAAAAGAGTTAATTCGTTTGGCGACATCTACAACAACTTGCTCAATAATAGATCAAGCGGGATGAGTGAGGCCGATATATCCCGAACGGCACACGAACGGTATCTAGCACGCCATAAAGTTGCTTTCACTCACGAACAAGCTTGGGACGTCCTAAAAAAATGTCCAAAATGGGGAGCCGTTCCAACGATGACGACAACTTCATCGCGGGGTTCAAAACGTACCCAACCTTCCGATGATGACGATGACGAGCAAATTCAACGACCCATCGGGAGAAACAAGGCAAAAAAAACATCAACGAGTAATACGTCCGGGACGAATACGGACGAAAGTGTTACTCAGTTGTTGACGACGTTCAACGACAAGATTGATGATACAATGGAATACAAAATGAAAAAACTCGATCTCGAAATCGAACGCTCAAAACTCGAACGACATAGGTTGGAACAAGAACTCGAAATCGAACGCTCAAACCGATTTGAGACAGACTTCGAGTTTTTCATGACCCCGCATGATCACCTTACGGGAAACGCTTTGAGGGTTACTTTAGCGAGAAAATAGCAAATTCAAAAATTTCATAATTGGTAGTGTTTTGTATTTTGTAATTTTTATTTTTAATGAATGGTATGAATTTTTATTTTTATTATTTATCTTATTTTTATTTATTAAAAAATATATAAATATTTTTATTTTGTTAAATAATTAAATGTATAAATAAAAGAATTAAAATAAATGAGGTGGCAAAAGGGTTTGAGGGAATGGAGTAAGGGTGTTTAGGGATTGTTAGGGATTGAGTGAGGGATGGGAGAAAAGCTGATGTGACGCTGATGTGGAGCTGGAATATTTGAAAGATGCTCTCATGGGGTACTAATGGCCTAAATAAAAATAAAAAAATTCTTTAAGTAATTAAAATTAAAGTTATGCTGTATTTATTTTATTTTATTTTATAGATAATAATAATATACTAAATGAATTTTAATAAAATTTTCAACCTAGCTTTTGTTTATACAATTATACCGTTTAATGAATTATTAGTTAATTAAGATATGCAAGATTGATCAATTTTATTTAGGGTCCCTTTTATTTATATGTAATAGTTATTTAAAATCATAGATTAAAGTATATTTTTCTAAAATTGGTTTCAACAAATCCAAAATTGTAGTATACATAATTTGAATTTTTTTAATTAACATATTATATTATATTATTTAATATTTTTATTGTTTTGTCTGTATTAGTTAACATATTATATTATTAGAGATTTGTTATCATTATATTATGAAATGTTGTAATTTACTAAATTTTCAAGATTTCCTTTTTGGTCATTTTACATTTTTAATCTAGCTTATCAGCTAGTTTTTGCAAAACGTAATTTGTTCATCAACTAATTTGCCAAACATACCCCAACGCTTCTCAATGTCTTCCATGTTCATTGGCGATGCAGGATTCACATAAGATATAACAAACACCCCCTCATGGACTCATCATGCTCAATGAGGTTTTCACGAGATGGTTGAGAATCAACCCTCGTTTGTAACACTAATAGCCCAAAGTAACAGGACGGTGCGATAACCTCCCGGTCAATTTAAAACCACGATAAAAATTATTCGTGGTCCACAGATTTAACGTTATAAAAGATCACTAATCAAACTTCATTATTCATGTGGGACAATACTTAGCGGAGATGGACCAATAAAAGATCCAGTGGGTCCCCGTGCATCCCCTCAACCAAAAAGGTATTTAAAAATCAACAGAAAAATTGAAAATCACAAAAAAAATAACCTAAAAATCCTTCAAAACAATTAAATTGGATTAAAAACACATCAAAGAATTTTGTGGGACTCAGATCGAGCATAAAGTATACCAAATGGACAATTATCAACACACCTTGTAAAAAAATAAGACGTTTTAAGTAAAGAATATTTAATTATAGTTTTGTTGTTATTTGATTAAAATATAGATTTTTATAATGAGATGTAATTTTAGAGAGTGGTTGAAATTTTATTGTTGGGAATAATAATTTCAAGATGATTGCAAAGCTAAGGTGGCGCTAAAAAAGAAACTTTAAAAATTATGTTGAAATTTGTTGTTGCGGATGGTCTTATGTTTAGATTTTATGGTGGTCCTAGCTAACACTTTAAAGTTTAAAGGGGTGTTCGGGAGTGTGTTTTAAATTTGCTTATTGACTTATTAGCTTTTCAAAAAGTCAATAAGTTAAAAAGCTTGTTTGGCAAATGCAAAAGAACTTTTAAAACAGCTTTTTGGTTTGCCTTGGAAACGTAATTTTCAAGAAGTCACACTTTCCTGACTTATTGACTTATTGGTCATTTTACACTTTCCTATCTCAAAAGCTAATCCAAACACTTTTTAAAAACTCATTTTCCAAAAGCAATAAGTCAATAAGCACTTTTGGCCAAAAGCGCTTTTGGACTAAAAAAACACTCCCAAACACCCTCTAAATAGGGTTTTAATATGAAAACGAAAAAAGAATTTAGCATTATAAATTCACCTGGATTATCTTTGCTTGAGGAAAAACTTTGGAGCATTCATCCATGGCGTCCTTCCCTAAAGGTGCTGCGCCGGACCCGATCTCTTTCAACGATGAGGTATCGTACCTCCTCACGACCGCCGGCTGCTTCGCCATCGCCACCACCACAGGCGGTGCAGTGTAAAGGTGAGTTACCCTGTACTTCTCCATTGCCTCCAGAGCCTTCTCCAGCTCAAACCTCTGCATCACAACCACCGCGTTCCCTCTCTGCAGCTGAGAATAGCTGAACGTGATCAACCCCATAATGTGAAACAACGGCACCACGCACAGAAAAACGCTTTCCCCTTCCCCGTAGAATTCCTGGTCGGCCGTCACCATTAACGCCGTCGCGATTATGGCTCGGTGAGTCAACACCACTCCCTTGCTCAACCCGGTGGTCCCGGAGGAGTACAGGATCGCAGCGACGTCGTTTTGAGAAACAGACTGAGATAGTACGGCCTGGTTACGCGATTTCTCAATTAGATCTGAATAGTTTTCCAGATCAACGATGGGGAGATTGAAACCGTTGACCTTGAAATACAGTTGGTCAACGGTGATAATCAATTTAGGTTTAGAATCAGCGATTTGGTGGGAGAGTTCGTTGACGGTGTATACGGGATTAGCGGTGGTGGCGATGGCTCCAATGGAGGCAAGCGCGAAAAAGGCTACAGGGAAAAGGATGGAGTTGGGGGAGAAGATGAGGACGACATCGCCGTTGGAGATATTGTGGGTATAGTGAAGGGCGTGGGCTAGATCGGAGACTTTTTGTTTAAGGTGGGAGAAAGTGATGATTTGATGGGAATGAGGGTCGATTAAGGCGGGACGATTGCAGTAAGCAGGGAGGTTGCGGAAGAGGAAATCGGTGATGGAGGTTGTGGGGGATTGTGGGAGGGAAACAGGTGGTCGTGTGGAGGTGTAGATTCCGGTGAGAGGGTTGTAGGGAGAGAGATCCGACATTGTTGATTAGAGAAAGGAAGTAGGTATTGAATGGAAGAGACGATGGTCTAACTTCCTTATCTGCGGCTGCCGGCTGGGATGCTATTTTAAAATGTATATTTATTTATTTGTTATATTTATGCATACTATTTTTTAGTAAACTTTAATTTTGGTCCTTGATGTTTAAGTAAAAAAAGTTAAAAGTGAATTTTAATTGGAGCAAAGGCCTTGTAGTCTTGTTGTAAAAAGATTAAGTTTCCTTTAGAAGTAATATAATAGGGAAATTAATTAAAATAGACGAAGTTCAAAATTCGGTTACAAAAGTATCTCATCTCTCTCCCACTTTATAAAACTATTTAATTTTTCTGCGATTTAACCCTCGATTGCAGATCCGGTTAGAAAATGAGATAGGTCCGTGATACACTCCATTTTGTCCACGATGCACACAAATTTGGATATAACCCACCCCACTTTCAAAATAGATAAATTATTTTCTGGGGTTTGATGATAGCTTTGTTGGGTTGGGTAGGTGTTGTATATTGATATGGGGAAGAAAGCTACATGTTGAAGAAGGTGAAGTTGTTTTGACTTTGACTCATGGAAGACACGGATGGATTGTTTTATTTTTTATCCATCCCACTTCCGCGATGCACTGGTTATTACCCACCTTGGATATAACCAACCTTAAAAAATGAAGTTTTTATGAAAGTACTCCACAGTCGAGGATATAAATTTAAGGGTAAACTGCAATTTTGGTTCCTGTGGTATGTTGTTTTTCTCACTTTTGGTCCTTAGAAAATTTTTATTGCAAGAAAAACCTTGTGGTATGTAAAAATGATCGGTTTTGGTCCCTACGACTAACAGCCGTTAGTTGCAGTTGTTAAATACCCCCATGTGCCTTGCACATGAGGGTATATATGTCATTTTACAAATATAGGCCACAGGGACCAAAATTGCAATTTATCAATTTGTTATTATATTATTTATTTAAAATATAATAACTATATTATATAATATAATTAATAAATATCACATGATTTAAAAATAACATATTTAATAAAATGACATTTTTTTAATTAATTAATAATTTGTTTAAGTTTAGTTAACTAATACTAATAAATCTTTTTCTCTTAAATAATTAACTAATAATTTGTTTACTCTAAAATAATCCAAATTTTAATTTCAACATAATTTGTATTTATCAGAATATAACATTAATTATATAATAAAAATATTATATAAGGGATCTTTAACCTATTTTTGTGTTTTTATTATTGATTCTCTTTCTCAATTATTTATAATAAAATTCTTATAAAAAACTCCATGTTCATGAAAATAGAACCAACTTTCACCCATTTCTTATTTTGAGAAACCAACTTTCAAAATCGTCATTCAAGGGTCTGAACCAAAATTTATGTTTATTTAATGGTTTGGTAACCTATTTAGCAGGTACGGTAAATTAACATGACATGGCACCTAATAATTAAAAATATATATTAGGTGGATATTTATCATTATCATTAAGATATAATTAAAAAAATTAAGAAATCAAATTGTAAAATTGGAACCAACAGACGCCGCTCGGTTTCTCCTATCCTCAATCGTGATTGCAATTTGCAACCCTACCCTAGTCGTCGTTCCCATCGTCTTTCCTTCTCTGGCGTTGCTTCTCCAGTGCTTATTCTCTGGCGCGTCTTTCCTTCTCCGACGCTTCTTCTCTGGCGGCGCTGCTACTGTTACTGTTTTCTGTTAGACTATCATATAATAGTAGTCTGTTGTGATGGTGTTCTAACATTAATTATCAATTACTAACCTTCTTGCTACTCATTCAAGGTGCAAACAGTAAGCTTTTCATCTTCTGCAAGGGATTTAAATACTGCTTTTGTTGTTTCAAGGCTGAATCATGGTGGATTGAGATCTACAACAAATTAACTTGATTTATAAAAAATCAAGATATTTAAATAAAATGGGATTTGGAATAATTATTTTTCAAATAAAAAGATAATGTTCCATGTCAGCATTTTAGAGTTATTTTTTAAATAAAATAATGATGTAGAATCTTAGTTGGCAAAAAAACAGGGTGATGTCATTATTAAGGTCAACAAGTTAACCAGGCCCTTAAATAAACATAAAGTTTGGTCTAGGTCCTTGAGTGACGATTTTGAAAATTGGTTCCCAAAAATAGGAAATTGATGAAAGTTGGTTCCATTTTCATGCAGTTTTCTCTTTTTTTATTGAATAATTTATTTTATATTAAAAGTGAAATTTAATAAATAAATAAAATATAAATTATTTTAGAATAAATTTGTAATTAATTAATTAATATTACTTGAGATTAAACAAATTATTAATCAGTTAATAGTTGTTTTAGATTAAACAAATAATTAATTAATTATTTTAGAGTAACAAATTTATTAGTTTTGGTTGACGACACGTAAAAAAATTATTACTTAATTAAAAAAATTCATTTTATTAAATATGTTATTTTTAAATCATGGAATATTTATTTATTAATTATATAATATAATTATTATATTTTAAATAAATAATATAATAACAAATTGGTAAATTGCAATTTTGGTCCCATTGGCCTATATTTGTAAAATGGCATATATATACCCTCATGTGCAAGGCACATGGGGGTATTTAACAGCTAAAACTAACGGTTGTTAGTCTTAGGGACCAAAATCGAGCACTTTTGCATACCACATGGTTTTTCTTACAATAAAAATTTTCTGGGGACCAAAATTGCAGTTTACTCTAAATTAAATAATAAACAATGAAAAGTGGGTATTGAGACTTTCTAATTTTGTTCGCGATTAAATTATATATGGGTCCACGATCTCTCTAATTTTGTCCGCGATCAAGGGTATATTTATCTGGATCCGCGATCGAGGGTCATATCGCGAGAAAAGTGAGTATTTTTCTAAAGTAGGAGAGATAGGGATATTTTTGTAACCGAATTTTGAACTTCGTCCATTTTTATTAATTTCCCAATATAATAAGTATTTTATATTTATTTTATTATAAATTTCTTTCTTAGTCTAAAAGAAAATACAAAATAATGTTTTGCATTATTTCTTTAAGAGAAATGAAATATTTTGATGAAAAGACTTGAAATGCCCTAACTTTAGCAAATAAAATAAATAGACTTATTGAAATTAAATTCCCACTTTAAAATTTTTCACTAAATTGAAATGTACTACTTAAATAGTTTATTTAGGTCGACAAAATATGATAATAGTTTGTTTTTTTTTGTTTTATCAATTCTTGTTACATGTCAGTGTCATATTTCTTATAAAAGAAAACATTAAATAAAGGTTATTCGGTACAATAGCTATATATTTGACTTTTAACGCATAAACGACTGAATGTCAACTTGACATAATGGATACGTTGGTGATAAATTTTCTAATGGACGACCAAATAAAGTCTATTTATATACAAGGATACAAATAATAAAACAACTATAAACATGTAACAACATCTTATTATATTTATGATATATATATATATATATATATATATATATGGAAAACAACAGGAAATTGGAATTCATCTTCTTTGTATGTGTATGACCCGAAACAATATTGTCATGACGTTTCTTTTTTCTTTTTTCTGAAAAGAAATGATTGCATCACGATCGTGCTTCAGCCAAGCCATCACCCGATCAGGAGAACAATCCTATCATTAAACTTTCGACCGTTACAGAAAACTTAATACAAAACGAAATGA
The DNA here is from genome assembly GCA_033807775.1 of Saussurea involucrata. NCBI lineage: Eukaryota > Viridiplantae > Streptophyta > Magnoliopsida > Asterales > Asteraceae > Saussurea > Saussurea involucrata. Next base: position 6,997,812 of record CM066325.1, on the reverse strand, counting down.
AAGACTGAAAAACACCGTAACATTTCGGGCAAGATAAAAAATGAAAGTGTCTCGTAGTCAAGTGAGCCGCTTCGTTAGCTTGTCTATCCACCGCATGGATCGAGATAATCTCCCGACGAACCTGAACTTCCCGAGGAAAGACAAGGCCCCTACAGTTCCAACTGGAGGCGATCAATGAATTGATTCCCCTTCTTTTTTGCAAAATCACAGTCTGAAGGTAAGGAGAAACAGTGGGAATGTGCAACCTTTCTTTGACGATTTCCTCCTTTTTGAAAGTGGATATTATCTATTTTACTTTCTTGATTTTTCCTATCTGCTGATCTTGCCAAGTAAACGAAATGAAATTATTTTTCTTACTTTGGTTGTAGGGGTATCGGAATTTCCAACGTTTCCGGTATTTCCACATATTTGCTACCCTTAACGTTACCATGTACTCTCCAGAGGCTTTGACAATTTCACCATAGGCGTCGTCGTAAAAGTCGTGGAGTTTGATGGTGATGGTCGGGAGATCTTCCATTGTATCACCGATAAACGTCGTTATGGTCGTCGTAGTGTAGCCGAACGACTTCTTCTCAGATATGAGAATCACAGAGGGATTTAAAGCCACAGAGGGATTTAGAAGTTGAAACTTCTATAAACCGAAGCACGTTGATGTTGGAGAACTCACCGGAGGTGGGTTTAATTTTGAGACAAGGAGAGAGAGTCCCAACGGCAGCAGGCAGCAGCGGCGGCAGAAGCAGCGTAGCAGCAGCAGTGGCATCTCTCTCTCTCTCTCTCTCACTCTCACTTTCTCTCTCGAAACTCTAGTGCACGCTTGGATACGTTATCATGACGTTTCTTATGCTAGACATATATGGTAATGAGTTATGGCTACATTTTTTCTAACCAATAGTTATATATAAAATCTTAATAGTAGACCGGTAACAACTGTTTAATTGTTAATGACATGAATTAAAAACGAATTCAAGAAATACAATATGGTGTCAATCATAAAATAAAGTTATTTATATAGCTACACGAGTAGTGGATTTGTAGATAGGCCTCGACTGCAAAACGAGTAACATAGGAGGCTAAGAGCATCTCCAATGGTATTTGAAGAAAGCTGGAAGAGGACTTGAAGATGAGTTGACCATTTGGAGAAGATAACTTGAAGATGTTTTTTTTCATCAACCACTTGAGGATCTTGTTTGAAGAAATGGTTGTGAGATACAAAGAGAGAGAAAATGTATGATATTGTAGGACCAAAAGTTTTTTTATATATTTTTATTTTGTTCAAGTAATTCGTATGAGTTGTCCATTGTGGATGCCCTAATGTTGAGAATTCATTGTTTGTGAAAGTAAATTTGGCTTTTGTGTAAAAGATTGTAAACTTTATTAAAATGTCTCATATTTATAGATTAAAAACTTTTTGAATTAAGAGAGGCTAATTATTTTACTTTTAGGTCAAGATCCATAATTTGTTATAAAAGGGTCGAAGAGTGTAATTTACTCTAAAAATAAAATAAAATGACTTTGAGTAATTATTATTGTAGCACATTACGAGCCTTTTTGTTATTAGCAATTTAGCATAATAAACTTACAGGCTATTTAGTATTTACTTTATTTCACGTTAAGCAATGTATGTGTTAAGTTGTCTATCTTGTTAATTTTGTATGTTTGAGGGATAGGAGACCAATGTGTTTGACGGAGACAAAGAGGGAGGGTTGGATTAATTGTGGCATTTGTGATATTAAATTGTTTAGAGTGGCTTAATAGGGACAAGTGAGGGGTCCTGACTTATTCTATATAGCCAGTTTAGCTTTAAGGGTTGGGTTCCGTTGAGAGGTTGAGGTTAACGTGAGAAGATTGAGAAGTGGTTATCAACCGTCGGAAAATAAATGGATGCATATTAGGATGAAATGCACCTGATCAATTCCCTTCTAAGACACAACTCATGGGAATGCATTTGATTAAAAGTTATCAACGGTTCAGATACACTTCTCCCGATTCTCACGTTAATCTCAATTTTCTCACACGATCCTTTGTCTTTAGCTTAATGGCTTAACAATTAAACCATAAAAAACACTTACATATAATTGAACGAATAAACCATCCAGATCATTAACGATGTGAGAAAATTGAGACAGAAAATGTTTTTGAAAATAAAAAAAAAGCAAGAAAAAAAAGGAAATAAAATAATATTTCATGTTCTTAAATAAAAGAGACAGAAAATGAAAGATGTTGTTTTGGTAAATATATCATTTAAAAACTATATTAATTATAATGAAAAGTTAGATAATTTTATAATTTTAATAAAAATGATTTTAGTTTGAAAGAAAAATTTTAAAAAAATATTATTATTTTTCTTACATTTTTTTAATAGTTTTAAAAACAAGGAAATTAATTAAAATGCCCTAAATTGACCGTTGAATTACTGAAATGCCCAAAATCTCTTCAATTTAACCAAAATACTCAAAAAAATTCGTAAAATAGTGCGTGATCACGAACTCCTTCTGTGAATTGAATTTTGGTCTGTGAGGAAGTACCAATTGGTCCGTGAACCATTTCAATTTTGGTCGTGAACCATTTAAATTTTTGATGGTTTGAGTTTATTTTTTAATACCCACCACTATCCTTATCCTCTTCCCACTACTCTCATGTCCGTGAAGTTTAATTTTATTCAAAATTGATTTTTATTCAAAATAGAAATCAATTACTTTTTGTCCGTGAAATTGATTTAATTATTGACATAAAAATGGATCATTTCAATTTTGAGTAAGCACATATCATTTCACGGACTAAACATCAATTTCACAGACAAAACATTCATTTCACGTGTTAGAAACGATGTGTGAATCAATCGATGAATCGAGAACAGAGAGAGATGGTGTTGAACGTCAACGGCTTTTCATATATTGAGAGAGACAATTACAAGAGATTGATTAACCTAAAACTGAAACATAAGTAACCTATATATACAACTAAGATATAGATAATTACAGAATAGACCTTGTACTTTACATATACACAATAATAACTCTAACATCACGGACCAAAATCACGAACCTTTTCACGGAAATTTTGGGTATTTTGGTTAAAATGGGAAGAATTTGGGTATTTCAGTAAGTGAACTTTAAATTTGGGCATTTCAGTAAATGAACTTTAAATTTAGATATTTCAGTAAGTGAACTTTAAATTTGGGACACTTTAATTAATTTCCCTTAAAAACATAATCTTTTTTCCAAACTTTTTTCCTCGCTTTATTTTTTTTCTTTCGTAGCAAGAGATTCGAGAACAAAACGTAACTTGTAAGAGCATCCACAACAAGGATTTCATAACAATTTCATTTGGATTGCAAATGTGACACGTAGGATTGCTAAATTAGAAATTGTAGTGGTTGTGAGTATAATTGCAAAATTAGAAATTGGTTTTGGTAATTTGCAAATGTCCAATCATTACTTTTTGATGATGTGACAGTGAATAGTATATGAAATTGTAGGGAATAATTTCTAAATTATAAATTGTTTTATGTCAAATCATGTTTTGTGATGTTTTGTAGAGAGTATTTAATTGTAGTTTTGTAGAGGGTATTTAATTATAGTTATTTAATTAATAAAATATTTCATATTAATTATAATAAAGAGTATTTAATTGTAGTGTTATTGTTATTTGATTAAAATATAGTTTTTTATGATGAGGTGTCACATTTGTAATTGGGTGAAATTTCATTGTTGTGGGGGATAATTTCAAGATAATTGCAAAGCTGATGTGGCGTGATGTAGCCCATTTGCAATTGGGATGAAATTTCGTTGTTGTGGATGCTCTAATATAGGGAAATTGACCAAAATAGCCATATCAAAAACCAAAAGTGAGAAAATAGCCATTCTCTCTCCCGGATTACCAAAATAGCCATGGGCCCGCACGCGGACCTGACCCGATCCAGTGCGGACCGCATTCCAAGACCAAAACGACGTCGTTACAAATGAAAATGAGTTTTTTTAAAAAAAACAGGTGCGGCACCGAAAGTGCGGACCTGCACAGCAAGTGCGTACCTCTTGCTCAAATTGTGAATTGAATTTCCAATTTACACTTTAAACCCCTATACTTATTTACTTACTTTACTTTATACCTTTTAGTTTCATAATTTAATTTTACATTTAACACATATAATCGTTTATTAACTAAAATACGTTAAAAAAATACGTTTTAATTTTAACAAGTTACACCATTATAATCGTCTCTTCGATACGTTCGAAATGAGCCCAATATTGAATTTTTTTTGAGTTATATATTTTAATATATATCATATACACTACATAAAAAATATTTTTTATATTTAAAATTCATTTTTTAACGTATTTTCAATTTTGTTTTACACTCATATCGCATTAACATAATAATCATATATGATATATATTAAAATATTTTTTATTAAAATTATTTTTTAAAAATTATTTTTTAAAACTTATTTTTTATGTAGTGTATATGATATATATTAAAATATATAAATCAAAAAAATTAATATTGGGCTCATTTCGAACGTATCGAAGAGACGATTATAATGGTGTAACTTGTTAAAATTAAAACGTATTTTTTTAACGTATTTTAGTTAATAAACGATATGTGTTAAATGTAAAATTAAAATTATGAAACTAAAATGTATAAAGTAAAGTAAGTAAATAAGTATAGGGGTTGAAAGTGTAAATATCAAATTAAAATCACATCTAACGGGGCTATTCGCGGGTCATATATGAAATTTACATTTTCAACCCTTATACTTATTTACTTAATTTACTTTATAACTTTTATTTTTATAATTTTAATTTTACATTTAACACATATAATCTTTTATTAACTAAAACACGTTAAAAAATACGTTTTAATTTTAACAAGTTACACCATTGTAATCGTCTATTCGATACGTTCGAAATGAGCCCAATATTGATTTTTTTTGATTTATAAATTTTAATATATATCATATACACTACATAAAAAATAAGTTTTAAAAAATAATTTTAATAAAAAATATTTTAATATATATCATATATGATTATTATGTTAATGCGATAGCAGTGTAAAACAAAATTGAAAATACGTTAAAAAATGAATTTTAAATATAAAAAATATTTTTTATGTAGTGTATATGATATATATTAAAATATATAAATCAAAAAATTCAATATTGGGCTCATTTCGAACGTATCGAAGAGACGATTATAATGGTGTAACTTGTTAAAATTAAAACGTATTTTTAACGTATTTTAATTAATAAACGATTATATGTGTTAAATGTAAAATTAAATTATGAAAGTAAAAGGTATAAAGTAAAGTAAATAAATAAGTATAGGGGTTGAAAGTGTAAATTGCAAATTCAATTCACAATTTAGTTTGAGGTACGCACCTGTCAACAGTGGTGCGGCACTTGCGGAGCCATGGCTATTTGGGTAAACTAAGAGAGAAAATGGCTATTTTCTCACTTTTGGTTTTTGATATGGCTATTTGTGTTAATTTCCCTCTAATATACAGCCTAAGGCCCTGCGTACCCCAGCGGGTAAGGCCAGGTGGCGCCCGCGGGTTCAGCGGGTTCGGGTACGCCATGGACGGGTTCAACGGGTTCGGGGGTGCGGGCTCGGCGATCGGGTTCCCCACCCCGCTCCTACCCGAAGAGAAAATAATTTTTTTTTAAATTCCAACGGTAACATATTTAACGGCTATTTTGGATTTTTTTTTCAATTTAAACACTATAAATCAACCTCAAATCTCATCCATTTTTTCACACCAATTCTCTCAATCCTCTAAATTCTCTCAATTCGTTTTTCACTCTCAATCCTCTAAATTCTTTCATCATGAATTCAAACACCCTACCCACACCCCGTCGTAACCGATCGAAGAGGTCAGATTCACTGCAAGAAACCCCGAACGTTGGTTTCCAACAATTTCAACAAAGTCCTTATATTCCGCAATTTGCCCCGAACGTTGGTTTCCAACAATTTCAACAAAGTCCTATTCATCCATTTTCTCGTGAAGGCTTGATACTACAAGGTTTTGCGCCCGCAAATTTCCAACTTCCTCCACCCGCTTTCAACACCGGAATCGATCTTGAAGAGATTATTCCGGAAACACCACAAACGATCTCCACACAACAATCATCCCCGGATCGACAACCAAGCCCAACACCAAGCCCGTCACCAACGCAAAACCAAAAAAAGAAAAAATTTGAAAAAAGAGCCGCTCGACAACCGTGGACTAAAGCGGAGGAAGTGGCTTTAGCGTCGGCGTGGATCGACGTTTCGGAGGACCCCCTTGTCGGTAACGCACGAAACGGAGGTACTATTATTATTATTATTATTATCATAATTATAATAATTATTATTATTGTTATATAAATATAGATAGCTTCTGGGGTCGCATCGAGAAGGTGTTTTATAAGTTGATGTGTCGTGAAAAATATAGAACACATCATCAACTAACACCAAATATAAAGATTTAAACAAAAAGATACAACAATTCGCCGGCATCTACAACAACTTGTATAATAGTAGATCAAGCGGATCGAGTGAAGCCGATATTTTAAAAGCGGCACACGTCCGATACGAAAATGAATACCAAACTGCCTTCACCCATGAACAAGCTTGGGATATCCTCAAAGCATCTCCAAAATGGAATACGGTTCCAACTATGACAAATACATCCCGGGGTTCAAAACGTACCCAAACTTCCGATGAAGACGCTGAGCAACTTCAACGACCCATTGGGAGAAACACGGCAAAAAGACAACAACGAGTAGTACGAACGACAACCGCCTTTACACCGAAATAAGTGACTTGAGAAGTAAAATTGATGATACGGTTGATTACAAAATGAAAAAACTTGAAGTCGAACAACAAAAGTGCCAAGTCGAACAACAAAAGTGGCAAGTCGAACAACAAAAGTGTGAAATCGAGTTGGAAAAGTTATATGAAAAAGACTTCGAGTTTTTCATTGCCCCGCACGATCACCTTACAGGAGCTGCTTTGAAGACTACTTTGGCGAGAAAAGAGAGAATTCGACAAAAACATGATTGGTAATTTCATTTTGTAATGTTTTATTATTTGTAATTTTTAATTTTATTTTGTAATTTTTATTTTTATGAATGTTATGATTTTTTATTAAAAAATTAGATGAGGTGGCATGTGGGTTCAAGAGGTTCAAAAGGTTGGGATACGAGATTTGTGGGTTCAAAAAGGTTCAAGAGGGTTCAAAGTAGAAAGCTGATGTGGCGCTGATGTGGCGCTGATTTGGCGCTGAGGGTTCAACAGGTTGTGAACCTGGGGTACGGATGGCCTAATCCATATAAACCAACCCGAACAGTATAACATGTTCAAATTCCGGAGGGGAACTGCTCCACGCGTCAGCCATTGTGTGGCACCGCACGAAACCTTGCTTCTTCTCCTTTTTCTTTTGTTTTCTTCGTCCCCAATTTCCCCCATCAAAATTCCTTCCATCTCGCCCTAAAATGGCTTCCACCTCTGCTCTATCATTCTCTACCTTTTCATATACTTCTCGATTTTACGACATCCTTCCATCATCTCCATCTCCATCTCCATCTCCATCAACACTTGCTCATAGATTCTCTTTCCATCGCTACTCACCGCCCTCTCCATCCCGTTCTGTTTCATTCACCGCCAAATCCTCCAGTTTTTCTGGGAATTTCTCTGAAGATGATCCATTTGGAGTCTATCCTTGGGAGTCTTCCGGTGGAGATAATGGTACGCCTGCGATATTTTAGAAAATTTGCTTCCCCTTTTTCTTATATCTGTGGTAGATACTTGGATTATATGAATCGTAGATAAGACATGTCAATGACACCTTAACTGATTGTGTAATTGTTATCCTTTTTATGCCTTGTAGGTGTAGTTTTGTTGTTGTATTATGTAAATTTTGAGGAACTTCCGTATTCATTTATTTTAGTTAGTCGAAGTGTTAATTCACGAGGATTTTGAATCTGTAATGAACGATACATCAATAACAAAATGTAATTTCGAACCATTGAGTGAGTCGATCGGGTGCCAGATCTGTTGTCGTATTGGGGACTCATTACTCATGGTGCATTTACTCGAACATTCTGAAGTAAGAGACGACTGTTCCACTATTGAATTAATCATGGTACAACTTGAGTTTAGAAACAATCACGAGCAAATAACAAAACTGCAAGTTTGCTGGATTTTGCTGAAGTAATTACTTTGTTGAACTGCGTATTAAGTTTTTGGGGACAGATTCTTAAAATTTCTAATTGCCAGGAAAATTGTAGTAGATTTTCTTCAGATTCTTCTTACTCCTTCAAAGGCAATGCTGTATGGCCCTCTAGTGTTTGTATCTTCTGATGATCTACATCATCTACTGTTATACAAGAGCATAACAAAGGTGTTGATAACATTACATAGTGAATTATTCAACCATTGCCATTTTTCTCTATAATAAAGAAAAAGAAAATGTTGCACAAATGATGATCATGGTGAAAGATATTATGATGCTTAGAAGATTGTTCTAACATTCTATCATTATCTTGCATTTCGTTCAAATCGTTTTTATGCCCTTCTTGTTTGATCAAATTAGAGATCCTTTTAAATTAGCGTTATTTCGTGAGGTGTTCAAAACGTCTCTAACTTGCCCTACCATGTTTACAGGTATTGAATGGGAACAGCAGGAAACAATTACCTTGTTCACTGCTGATGGGCTTGTTCAAATTGGAGGATTAATGGTCCCTAAGCGCGTCTCTTCAGCACAGGTTGGTCAAGATCAATACTTTGTCACCTTCTTGTTATTGAACTTAAGTCTAATAAGTCATACAGCTATTCTGGGGACTCGTCTGAAAAGTTGTGCTTTTTGTTCAGAAGAAGCAAGCGAAGGTGAAGACTTCCCCAAAATCACAGCAGTTTAAAGAGAGCAATTACATGGATCCAGCTCAAGGCCTATGTTTGGGTGCACTCTTTGATATTGCAGCTACAAATGTAAGGGTTGTTTGTCTACCTCTTAATAGTTCCATTAAGAGGCAACCTCTGAATCGCTAAGAGGTGAATCTTGTTTGGCAAAAAAAAGTCTGCCTCTTAATGGTTCTAAAACCCTCTGAATGATTTTGTATTTTGGGCCTCCCTTAACCATTAAGCGCCCCAATTTCATTATGAACAATTACTAAACAACCATATTTCATTTTGCACGATATCATAAGAGTTTCTTAATCATCCTGACCACTTAATCATTCAGCAACTACCAAACAGAATCTTTACATTCTATATGTGCAGAACTGCTTGATCTTTCAATTGTGCTTATTGTGCATTATTGCATTTGAAATGTTCTGTTGCAGGGGCTTGATATGAGCAGAAGACTTTGCATCATTGGATTTTGTCGTTCCATTGAGATGTTAAGTGATGTAGTCGAGGACACGGTTTTGGAGCATGGTGGAGAGGTATATATATATATATACTTATATTCCAAATGAATGCATTTCTCTATGTTTGATAGGTATAAAGAACATGGGTTACAATCGAAAATGTTCTACAAATGCTCCTGTGAATCTTTGTTTTTGATTGATTGATGGCAGATTGTTGTAGCGGAGAAGGGTAGCAAGGGGGGTTTGAATGAAAAGCTAACGATGACGGTTGCTGTGCCGCTACTTTGGGGGGTTCCTCCGGCGTCTGACTCGCTACAGATTGCTGTTCGTAGTGGCGGAGGAATTGTCGACAAGGTATTCTGGCAATGGAACTTTTGGTAATTCCAATTCCAATTCTAATCTTGTGTACATAAAGTTAACAATGTTGTATCATATCATTGACATTGAACTCAAGTGTATAAATATCTAATGATTCATGTGAATATCAATTTGATTATATCCTCAACTTATGCAAACTTCTAATTTATTTTAAAATTGTTTATGTTTATTAACAAAATAGTTTTTATATTTTTTAATTTACATATTAAAATAGAAAATAATATAATTAATACAAGGGTCATTTTATATAACTGATAATTGATAAAGTGATTTATTTCAGAAGTATAATTTTTGTTTAAAACACATGAAACAAAAGAACGATCAAAACATATACAAAATGACTTTTTTTTGTTTCTTTATATGTACTTTGAATGTTGAGATGGTCAAATCTTTCCAACTTCATTAAAAAAATGAGTTTTATCATGTAGACTTCAAACATGTGATTGAAATTTGAAACCAATGAGTTAAAATGATTTTGGAAATCGTTATCAATCAAGAGAGAAGGGGGCCTAAAACCCCTATCAACAAGGCATGGATCTGTCTCGTGTCTTTAATGTAAAATCATATATGATTCGACTGTTTTCTTATTATCTTAAATAGGCATCGACGCATCGTTCTCGCTTAGACATGTCTTTATATATATACATATTGAAAGGTAGGAATGGGATCACGTGAGAAGTACCATTTTTGGTGAGAAGTACTTTTAAATCGTTGATCATTTTTAATCAAATACTCTCCAATGAATTGCGGCTTAAAGGGAATTGACCTGGTGCATCTCATCCTAATGTTTGTCCATTTCTCATCCAGCGGTTAGATAACCAACCACTTTTCACGCTTCTCACCAAAATCCAATCCTTGAAAGGTAGGCAATAATATTAAGAAGAAAGAAGAGCAACAAATAGAGTTCGAAAAAAAGATTTGCAAGATGCAGAACCAAACGAAACCAAACCATCCAAAAAGAAAGACAAAACGGCAAACAAAGGACTAGACCGAAACACCCAAATCAACAACAAAAATACAACTGAAACACAACGAGAGACGCTCACGAATTTTTACAACAAACAATTCTACATATTTTTTTTTTTTCTGTTAATGACACTTTTTATAGTACATATTTTTTACATGAATAATGTCTCAACATTTATAAGTTTAAATTTCAAATTGTAGTGTTTCTACAGCGATCATCTATCAAAACAAATACCAATTTTTCAAACTTCAAACATCCACACTGTTCATACCGACTTTCATACTACATTTGGAGATTTTGTTATTTATAAGATATTTAATTTTATTGTTGAACACTTGCATGTATTTTGTGTGAGAAAAGTCAAATTTCTCATACTCATAAGTCAAAAGACAAGAAGTGAAAATACAACCACCAACCTATTTACTTCCCTTGTAACTTGTCCAACAATGCTAATTAGTTTAATTGAGTAAATTAAGAGAATTTGATGTGAAAAAAAAAATGTATCTATCAATGCTAGTCGTAAGAGATCATTTGTAGTTCAGCAAGGAGAAGGAAGCAACCGGAGAGAGCTTCGTTTAAGGATAGGAACGACTAACGAGCGTAGACAGAGGAGAGAGATAGAGTGACTCGTTAAAAATTGTACGATGAACCTTCTTGTTCCAGGCTTACTGCCCAGATACGTTAAGGTTTAATTATCCAAGCCCGGTTTATAAAGTGATAGTAGTCAGAATAAATAAGAAAGATAAGAGCTAAGATTCAGGAAATAAAGCTTTTGTTTTAAAGGTATCCTAGGCTTTGCCTAGACTAATCTCTGGCACTGATTGACTGCTAAGCATGCAGCCCTGAGATAATTCCTCAGTGGCCACAAGTTGCCAACGCCTGGATTCGAACCTTGGGTAGATGGATTTCTGAGCCACATCCCCCAAGGCCTTAACCAGTACGCCACAAGCCTTTTGGTTAAGAAAGCTTATTCTTGAAACTTATAAATTCGACATATATATAAAAAAACAAAAACATATATCCATATTTTGTCTAAACAACTTGATTAGGTGGCTGATTTCTTAATTTCGAGGATAAACCCTTTTGTGATAGTTGTAGGATTTTTTGCCTAACAAAAAAAAAATCATTTCAAAATACGACAAACACCTGCCAAACCCAACAACACATTTCTTAATTTTTTTTAAACAGAAAATTAAAAATTAAAATCTAAAAACTTTATATCTAACAGAGATTTTAACATTAATAAAAAACTTAATAAACTTTTCCATTTTAAATTATTAGTTAGTAAACTTTTTTTTACTGAAAACTATTAAACTTTCTTATTGTAAATCATTGAGTATAAATTATCTGAAATGTAACACCCCGCTTATCACGACACAATATTATCCGCTTTGCCCCACTGGCTCACGGCTTTGTTCTTGGCGACCTGGCAAGGACTTCGCAAGGACTTCCCAGGAGGTCACCCATCCTGGTACTACTCCCACCCAAGCACGCTTAACCTCAGAGTTCCCAAGGAACCCGCATGCTTGTGGCCCCAAAACGCGTTGTGTCTGGTAAGACCAAGGTTTACTAATATACCCAGCATCTCTCCTGTCCACGGCCGATGTGGGATATGCCTAAGGTGTTACAGAAAACATAGATCTTTTAACCAAAAAAAGCTACCTGAATCGGTTAGGAAAATCTTAAAAGTAAAAAAAAACTATATTAGTTTTACCATTCTCAAATCCTTTATCTTCTTACCGCCGTACTCCTCCTATCGTCCATCACCATCGTTGGTCGCTGCCATCGATCTCCTTTTTTTATATATATATTCTCTATCTTATTTATATGTCTACACATGCTTCATTAAATTGGTGTAAATGGGGAAAATCAAATGAAAACAAATTAAAAAGAGGGAGATCGATGTCAGAGATCAACAACGACGATAGCAATATGGAGAATGGACAAGGATGGGACGATGAAGAGTGACGAGGGGGAGCGACGTCGTTGTGTGCGAAGGATTTTAATGGCATAGGGTTTGAAAAGGGTAAAATTGATAATAATAAAAAAAAATTAAGACATTCTTAGTTGGTTACATGTAACCCATTTTTGGTTTGATTTAGGTAAATAATTTTTAAAAGTTCAATACTTTATTTATTGAAGAAAAATGTCCTGAACTTAATCATTCAAAATCAGAAAGTATATTGTTTTTTCATTCCAAAAGATAGTTCAAACACTTAGGGGCTGTTTGGCAGTTGCTGAATGGTTTAGTGCAGAATGGTTGAAAGGCTCTGTATGGTTGAGTGCAGTATGAAATTTGGTTGTTTGGTAAATGTTCTGAATGGTAACTCTGAATGACAACAAATTATCATTTTAACCCTGTGTTTATCGATGAGATCTTCTTCTTTACTAAAATTTCCGCAAATTCGTCATTTACCCAAAATGAAATTGAAAACACAAACAAAACATCAGATTGAACTCGATTTTACAGCCAGCTCTGGTTCAAATCACCAAACCAATTTCTCATCCATTTTCCACGAATCAAACATCAGATTGCTCTCACCATTGTTGTTCATCAGATCTCTCTTTGATTTCTACAACCTAAACCATTCTGCAAAATCGACGAACCAAAATCGATTTCTAAACCCTAATTTCAAAATCGACGAAGAAGAAGAAATCAGAGATGAACACAAGTTTACTTGAGAAATCGATGGCGTGAGCAGGATACAGAAATCGATGGCGTGAGCATGAGATTTGGAACTGTGTGTGTGTGTGTGTGTGCATTTTCTGAAATCGATTTTGGAAGGAGAATCGCAGATGAAGGGTAGATGTGGAAACAGTTACCCTCTGAATCGTTGAGGGCAGCCCTAGGTGTAGAATCGGTCAGAAGCTTTTGTCGGGTATCAAAATTTTACCAAACAAGTTTTGCCTCTCACCGATTAAGAGGTAGCCTTTTAATTGAATGATTCAAAGCTAAACAAACAGCCCTTAAGATAGTGGATTTCAATCCCGCCTTTTATCAATCTGAATCAATCCCTTTTTTCAATATTTGTATTTATACATATGACAAATACTCACGCACATTTAAATACTTAACTTCTATTAGAGTTAGGAAACCGATTGAACCGATCGTAATATCGTATTTATTTTGCATGAAGGTTGATGCAAGTATCTAACGACGTGGATATCATTCATATTTAGAGAAATAACATGGAAGGTTGGTGAAAGGGACCCACAAAAGAGGTTGGAGGGGTTGGTGTATGTACAACCTCTGATTCTCAGCGTACAACCCTTTTTATGCAGGCTTCACCAGAACTAGAGAGCGAGTCAGAGGCGCATCCCCTTCACATCCGCACCTATAAATTCACATAACCCCCCACTCATTTCCAACCATCCATCTCTCCCTCTCTCTCTCTCTCTCTCTCTCTCTCTCTCTCTCTCTCATTATTCCTCATATCTCTCTCGTTCTCTAGATCCCGATTAAGGAAGGTACGCTCGATTTACTTCTAATTCGATTGCATTCTTCTGATTTTCATTTTTTGCTTCTGCTTGATTCATTTTCCATTTCCTGAATTTGCGCTTCTGGTTGTAGAAATCACTCGTATACTAGGGTTTTGTTGTAGATTTGCGATCAGGAATCACATTCATCTGTTCCTTATAAATGCGATTGAATTTTGAAACGTGTATTCCTGTTATTTGAACTATGTGTGTGTGTGTGTGTGTGTGATTGAGGAAGTTTAGTAGGGTTTTGTTGTGGATTTGCGATCTGGACATTATGAGGAAGTTAAAGTATGATAAGGTTGAATAGATCTGTTTGTTCAATTTCTAGGAATTCAAGTATGATAATGGTTTTTTTTGGTAGATCCATGTGTTTCATCTATTAAAAATCTGACCTATTGTTTCCTACTAGCAATCAAACCAAAACAGAACTGCAGATGATGGTCTAAATACTGTATTGCTTACTGCACTAGTCATTCTAATCATTTCAAGTATATAACATATACTGTAACCCTTTAGTAGTTTGGTAATTAATAGCTTCCATTTATGCCTTTTATTTTGAAGTCTATAGTATTTTATGTATGGTAAAACTCATACAGATTCCTCACTTTAGCTATGTTCATGATCAATAAGTGGTTGCATTCATGCAAGATTTATTTCTTCAGCTTTCATGTTTTAAGAGGCTGGACTTTATTGGTTTTGTCTATTTTTCATCTTTGCTAACCTTTTTTTCTTCCTATTTGGCCCAGAGATGGAGACTTTCCTATTCACATCAGAGTCTGTGAATGAAGGACACCCAGACAAGCTCTGTGACCAAGTCTCAGATGCCATCCTCGACGCTTGTTTGGAACAAGACCCCGAAAGTAAAGTTGCATGTGAGACCTGCACCAAGACCAATATGGTTATGGTCTTTGGCGAAATCACCACCAAGGCTGTTGTAGACTACGAGAAGATAGTCCGTACTACTTGCAAAAACATTGGATTTACATCTCCTGATGTTGGTCTAGATGCCGACAACTGCAAGGTTCTAGTCAACATCGAGCAACAAAGCCCCGACATTGCTCAAGGGGTCCACGGCCATCTTAGCAAGAAACCCGAAGAAATCGGTGCTGGTGACCAGGGTCATATGTTTGGGTACGCCACTGACGAAACCCCTGAGCTTATGCCCCTAACCCATGTCCTTGCAACCAAGATCGGTTCTAAGCTCACTGAGGTTAGAAAGAACAAGACCTGCCCATGGGTTCGCCCTGATGGTAAAACCCAAGTCACGGTTGAGTACCGCAACGATAACGGTGCTATGGTTCCCATCAGGGTTCACACCATCCTCATCTCAACCCAACATGATGAGTCCGTGACAAACGACCAGATTGCTGCGGATCTTATGGAACATGTGATCAAACCCGTCATCCCAACTCAATACCTTGACGACAAGACCATCTTCCACCTGAACCCATCGGGTCGGTTCGTTATTGGTGGGCCCCATGGTGATGCGGGTCTAACCGGCAGGAAGATTATCATTGACACCTATGGTGGATGGGGGGCTCACGGTGGAGGTGCGTTCTCAGGAAAGGATCCTACTAAAGTCGACAGGAGTGGTGCTTATATTGTTAGGCAAGCGGCTAAGAGTGTAGTAGCTTCAGGGCTTGCACGCAGGTGTCTCGTTCAGGTTTCTTACGCTATTGGCGTGGCTGAGCCGCTTTCCGTGTTTGTGGACACGTATAAAACTGGAACGATCCCGGATAAGGATATTCTTGTTCTTATCAAGGAGAATTTCGACTTTAGGCCAGGGATGATGTCGATTAATCTCGACTTGAAGAGGGGTGGCAACTACAGGTACCAGAAGACTGCTGCTTATGGCCATTTCGGTCGCGAAGATCCTGACTTCACCTGGGAGACTCCCAAGATTCTCAAGCCGAAAGCCTGAATATACCGGATTAATACAATGACGCTTTTGCCCTTTAAACCGAGAGAATAAACAAGCTTATACTGGGCATGCAGTTTTCCTACGGCCGGAAGTCAGTGGATCTACTACAAGCTTTTGATTGTGATGCCAAATGTTGTGTTTTTTCGTTACAATCCGTTATCTTTTGTTTTGTTTGGTTGGAAACGTGTAGGATTTCTACTAAGACCATATCGAATGTAAAACGTGTTTTTATCAATGTTTTTGTGACATAATACTTATCATCATAATACGAAAAAGCCAAAATTTACCAAGCTTAGGGATGAGATTCTAACTATTTAATGGAGACGTGAATGTAGTTAGGAGTGTAGCCATAGGCGATCGTGCAACCTCTCTTCACCAGCACCATACATCGCGTCCACCCTTTCACCATCTCTATAGAAGTGGAAAGTAGGTGTGTATCGAATATGCTGGGTTGTTTCTGGGCATTCATCTATATCTGCATACACAAAGGAGAGTTTCGGGAACTTGTTGCTTAACTGGTTAAACGAAGGGAGGATCTCGCCACAAACACGACACCTGTAAAAAAAAGACCAAAATACGTTGGTTCAAATACCACGGTGACTTGTAAGATTAAGGTGTTGTTCCATGTTTGGCATGACAGGGACAAGATAAGAGGGGTGGAACGAACATCAGATAGATGGTACAAGATTGTTAAATTACTAAACTGCCCATGTTAAATTAAAATCCTAAAACCTTTCACAAATTTTTCACCGACCTACCTCACTCTCAATGTCAAAGTCATTTTGATAAACCTTATAAAACCCGAAAAGCTAAGCTTACAAGAACAAACTATGGTTCTTAAAAACGAAAGTAATCCAAGAAACGAGAAGCTACAATAATTTAGTATAAACATTATGAATTGAATAATCCTCTAAAAATAAACTTGTAAATTATGTTCCCTTTGTAGATTTTCTAGCTCCTTCGAATACAGATCGTTGCAAGCAGCAAAGTGGTTTTTTCATTTGGGCATTTCATCGAACACCTTGTCTTCAAGTTTGGTTTTCATAATCCCAAATGCACAAATTCAACTCAACACTATGGTCGAAGCAATCTATATATAGTTGAGGATGATTGTTTCTCTAACATAAACAAAATTGTATCAATATATCTAACAGAAGCTCAAAGGAAAATCAATTTTCAAGGAATTAGCAGTTGACGTACCAAGATGCACCGAAGTTGATCACCGCCTGCAATTTAAAAAATCAAGATAAGAAAGCGAAACTTATTAATGAATACAAAGAATCAAATTTGATTTCTGAAAGAAAACAAAATAAGAGTAGTAGGGATGATCCATACAGGGGATTTGGAAGTTCTAATTTGGTGAAAAATGTCTTTTAGATTTTCATCGCTTGACGCAGTCTTTAGGTTACCATGGCGATTGACCGGTTCTTGTGTCTTTGTTGCTTCCATGGCTTCCAATTTACCCATCTTCAATGGATAGTAGTACCCTTTAGCTTTTGTGCCGTAGGCTATGGCGGATTATTGACTTTATAAATAGGGACAAGTATCATATGATTGATGTATTATGCTTTTGTAATTTGTAGGGAGAAGACAAATAATCAAACCAAACAAATATAAAAAGACATTTTGTACAAAATATATTAATTTATTTCAATTTGATTATCTAGTATATGCAGTTTCGATTAAAATCGTATTTAATTTAATATATATGGTTATACAAGTATGATCATGTTGCACGAGGTTTTAAGGTTGCGGTGTGAGTTGCACACAAATAAGTTATCAACAAACAGTTTTCCTATTTTGAAGAAAATGAAAAATATGATAATTTTGGGTTGTATTTTTGTTCCAACAGTTTTCTAAAAAGTAAGAGAGAGAGAGAGAGAGAGTTTTTCTTCAAATACAGAGATAACCCCAAAAATGATTATTAAATGAAAACACCAATATAATTTTTTGAAAAAAGAAATATTTGAAGAAAGAAATAATATTTTAATATTATAATCAATGTTTGTTTCTTCAAAATGGGAAATCTGTTGGAAATGCAAGTAATATTTTTTTTAGAGATTTTAACTTTTGATTCTGTTGGGGGAAACCGAGAATGAGATGAGGAAGAGGTGATAGTAAGAACTTGGATAAAATGCAGAGACCGCGTGAGAGCTCGCTTTCCGTAAGAGATATTTCGACCCTATATGCCTGGGTATCACGAAATTCTCTAGGGGATAATCTCTTTGTTTCGGTGTCTCGATCAAGGCAATGATCGATTCATACTTATACACCTTTAGAGAGTTGTAACCGACCTATATTGATACTGGTAATAATATCCCACTTAATGGGATTGATTGCGGAATTAATGACGGTAGTTACAAATGAGAAAAGTCTTCCAGACTCCGGCGCTACTTTCGTGCTAGTTCAACTAGCGCCAAAAGGAGCGCGGGCAACATTCCAGAGCTTGGCGCTACTTTCGTGCTAGTTCAACTAGCGCCAAAAGGAGCGCGAGAAACATTTCAGAGCTTGGCGCTACTTTCGTGCTAGTTCAACTAGCGCCACAACTAGCCCCGACACCCAGCTCATGAAACCACTTTGTAACTTGTCGATTTTAACCGTCCAACCATCCCGGGTTCTAGTTAGCTTACACGAGTGTGCACTCCACACCTCCTAACTCATGTTATAGCTTAGCTAACAACCCCATTATTACCTTTGTGAATCCAACTACACAAAATGACCGATGATTTCACTAAAATCACCAACATTCCTCCCCCATTTTAGTGCAATCCTTGATTCACAAATAAAATTACAATACAGGTAAACAAACTCATGCATAAATGAAAATATCTAAAAGATTGAATTTCCATCTTAATACATTACACATTTCAAATACTCGAGAATCCGGGTGTCCTATGGATTGAACTCGTCAACCCATTTGAGTACCAGAAAATAACATACACATGAATTAAAAGACTCTCTAACGTATAAACTTGACACTATACAGGCCATGTGTCCTTATCCATTCGTGAGTGCATCAAAGCCAAGTCCAAGCTTCTTGAAGCGGCCACACTTCCCACTCATATAGGTAGTTCTTTTCCTCATGCACCTGCACATGCATTTTTACAAAAGAACAATTACCTCCTTCACTTGCAGTACCGAGCACACACCTTGGGATGACCGTCTTGTGCTCCAATCTCTTAGAGTGAGCTTCCCCATTGAATTCAACTTCTAACGTTGTATTAGAAGGGAATTGGTTATCTCACCGTTAGAGATTTAGATGGACTTTAATCCCATCCCTATCACCGACTTGTGAACCAAGTCCCTAGCTAACCCCTTCGTCAAGTGGTCCGCTAGATTTTGTTGCGACCGAACAAACTCAATCGAAATCACCCCATTCGTGATTAGCTCACGAATCATGCTATGTCTAACACCTAAGTGTCTAGACTTGCCATTATACACTTGGCTATAAGCTTTAGCCAAAGTTGTCTCACTATCACAACGGATAGAAATGGGTGATATTGGTTTCGGCCATAATGGAATTTCATGGACCAAATTCCTTAGCCATTCCGCCTCTTTACCGGCAGCGGCTAATGCCACAAATTCCGACTCCATAGTCGAACTCGTGATGCAAGTTTGCTTCTTGGAAGCCCAAGAGATGGCACCTCCCCCAAGCAAGTACACCCAACCACTCGTGGAAGAGTGATCTTCCAAATTGGTAATCCAACTTGCATCCGAATATCCCTCCAAAACCGAAGGAAATCCGACATATGTCATTACAAGTTTACATGCATTATGCTCCATCCCGGGCATAACAAAACCTTCCGGTTGTTTTATGTAAACTTCCTCCTCCAAATCACCATTCAAGAATGCCGTTTTGACATCCATTTGGTGAATCACTAAATTGTGAATAGCACCTAAGGCTATCAACAATCTGATCGTGGAGATCCTTGCAACCGGGGCATTAGTAACAAATTAATCTATGCCTTCCCGTTGCCTAAAGCCTTGAATCACTAATCGAGCTTTGAACTTGTCGATTGATCCATCCGCTTTCATCTTCCTTTTGAATACCCACTTGCATCCCAAAGGTTTGCAACCCGGTGGCAAGTCCGATAATACCCATGTATTATTCCCCATGATGGAGTCCATTTCATCATGTATTGCTTCTTTCCAGAAAGCAACATCTTGAGACTTCATAGCCTCATCAAATGATTTTGGATCCTCCTCAACACTATAACAGTAAAGGAATTGGGATCCAATCTCATCTCTTGATCCCTCTACCAAGTACACTTGGAAATCGGGACCAAAGGATTTTTCAATCCTTCCTCTTTTGCTCCTTCGAAGCATCGGAGATTCGGTTGGAACAATTGCTTGTTCTTCAACCTCACTAGTTTCACTAGTACTTGGAACTATGTCCTTAGGCCTCGGCATTGAAGAGAATCTAGTCTCATCAAATATCACATCTCTCGATTCTATAACGGTGTGAATCGCTATAGAATCATTAGGTTCAATAACATAGAACCTATATGCTTTGGAATGCTCGGCATATCCAACAAAGATGCATCACCCAAAGTCTTCCTTTTGGGTTCGGGTAATCGAACATCGAACTACCGCTCGACAACCCCAAACTTGAATAAAACTCAAGTTAGGCCTTTGGATCAAAGTTCATATGGGGTAATCTTGTTCCTTTATTGGGAACTTGATTCAGCCAAAAAACCAAGCCTAGAATGGCTTCACCCCAAATCCATCAAGCAATTCATTTACAATATACAACAATTTATAAAGTAACATAAACAGAATTTTAAACAAAATTCACTTGCAACAAAACAGAATTTTAAACAAAATTCATATGTAACATAAACAGAATTTAGACAAAATTCATATGTAACATAAACAGAATTTTTAAACAAAAATTCATATGTAACATAAACAAAATTTAAACAAAATTCATATGTAACATAAACAGAATTTAGACAAAATTCATATGTAACATAAACAGAATTTTTAAACAAAAATTCATATGGAACATAAACAGAATTTTAAACACAAAATTCATTTGCAACAAAACAGAATTTTAAACACAAAATTCATTTGCAACAAAACAGAATTTTTAAACAAAATTCGTTTGCAATATAAACAGAATTTTAAACACAAAATTCATTTGCAACAAAACATAATTTTAAACAAAATTCGTTTGCAATATAAACAGAATTTTAAACACAAAATTCATTTGCAACATAAAGCAATTTATAAAGCAACATAAGGCAATTCAATTTCATCATAAACAAAATTTGAAACAAAATCCTTTCATTCAAAATTAACTCAACCATGTAATTCAACATAAACCAAATCCTACAAAAGAGCCACCCTTTGACAAGATAAACTTGTCCGACTCACAAAATTGCCTATACCCTAACTTATTCAATATGCTACCGGAAACCAAATTCTTTCGAATTCGTGGTACATACAAAACATTAAAAGATTCAACTACTTTGCCAGAACTAGATTCTAGCCTAACTAAGCCTCTTCCAAGAATGGTAGCACTCGACTCGTTCCCCATGTGTATCATTGATCCGTCTTCAACCGGTTCCATAGAGACGAACCAACGACGATCTTTGAACACATAACTTGTAACACCCGAGTCGATCCACCAAGCAACATCATCATCCTGTACATAAACAGATTAAGATATTAGTGGTACATAATTCACAATTGAATTAAAAACCAAAGTCAAGAAACTGACCTTGCCGTGGGTTTTGATCCTTGGATCCTTGCCCACCACCACTTGTGCTTGCACCATTCTTATTCTTGACAACCCGACAATCCCGCTTGAGATGGCCGGTCATCCCACAGGTCCAACAGGTTAAAGTAACCTTTTTATTGGGCCCTTTCTTGGCTTCGTTGAACTTCCATTTTCCTTTGAATTTATTAATCTTTCCCTCTTCCACCATGTTCACCGAAGGTGCAGAAACCTCCTTTACTTTAGGTTTCTCAGCCTCTTGCGCCCGAAGAGATTCCTCTATGCGCAAGTGACTACCGAGTTGCACAAGAGACAACTCTTCCTTCTTGTGTTTCAACATGTGTTTAAAGTCTTTCCAAGAGGGAGGCAATTTATCAATTATGCTCGATACGGAGATGGATTCGTCCATCTTCATATTGTGTTGAGCATATTGGCCTAGAATGCGATGGAGCTCATTGAATTGCTCCATCACCGGCCTTGAGTCCACCATTTTGTAATTATTAAAATTACTCACGAGGAACTTCTTACTAGAAGCATCCTCGGCCATGTATTTGGACTCGAGAGAGTCCCATAGCTCTTTGGAGGATTCCACATTTTGATAGATGTCAAAGAGGGAGTCACACATACCGTTCAAGATGTGGCCACGACAGATGTAGTCGTCATTCTCCCACTTGCCGCGACGCCGGGTCATCTCCAATGTCTCGTTTTCCATCAGCTCCGGTATCGGGGTGCTCAGCACGTACACGACCTTCAAAGTCGTCAGCAAGAAATGCATCTTCTTCTGCCATCTACGGAAATCTACGCCTTCAAACTTCTCAAGTTTTGTGAACTTGGAAGTCATGTCTCTCACAGACTGATCATTCGCCATCTCTCTCGTGATAAGCAAATATCTCTTACGATTGTTGGGGGAAACCGAGAATGAGATGAGGAAGAGGTGATAGTAAGAACTTGGATAAAACGCAGAGATCGTGTGAGAGCTCGCTTTCCGTAAGAGATATTTCGACCCTATAGGCCTGGGTATCACGAAATTCTCTAGGGGATAATCTCTTTGTTTCGGTGTCTCGATCAAGGCAATGATCGATTCATACTTATACACCTTTAGAGAGTTGTAACCGACCTATATTGATACTGGTAATAATATCCCACTTAATGGGATTGATTGCGGAATTAATGACGGGAGTTACAAATGAGAAAAGCCTTCCAGACTCCGGCGCTACTTTCGTGCTAGTTCAACTAGCGCCAAAAGGAGCGCGGGCAACATTCCAGAGCTTGGCGCTACTTTCGTGCTAGTTCAACTAGCGCCAAAAGGAGCGCGGGAAACATTCCAGAGCTTGGCGCTACTATCGTGCTAGTTCAACTAGCGCCACAACTAGCCCCGACGCCCAGCTCATGAAACCACTTTGTAACCTGTCGATTTTAACCGTCCAACAATCCCGGGTTCTAGTTAGCTTACACGAGTGTGCACTCCACACCTCCTAACTCATGTTATAGCTTAGCTAACAACCCCATTATTACCTTTGTGAATCCAACTACACAAAATGACCGATGATTTCACTAAAATCACCAACAGATTCTCCATCTTGGAGAAATTTTAGAGAATCTGTTGGAGATGCTCTAAGCTAACACCGGAAAGATTGTTACTAATTAGTCACATTCTTATAAGACAGACAAATGGCGGCTCTAATAAAAAAGATAGAAAGTATGACAATCGAGGGAGGCAAGGAGGAGATATGCCAAGGAGGACATGAGATGAGTCATTAAGGTTAGACATCGAGTGTGTATGCATTTATGAAAACATGACATTTGATACAAGTTACCCGAAACAAAGTAACAGATCGAGGGCAGGGATAGCATAGACCAGAGCTTGAGAGGTACAGGTAGAGCCTAATAGATACAACTGTGGGAAAGTCATCCAACTAGCCATTTCAAACCAATAAATTGGTCTTCTAGCCATTTCTATCATTTTGACTGAAATATCACTACTTCCACAAAATCTTTGAGCGAACCTAATTAAAAGACAAAAAAAAATTGCGGAGGTGGTTCTTGAAAAGTGGGGAGTAGTGTAGCATAAAGCCTACATCCACACTTTTTGCACTTCACAATTGTGGACACTCCCCATATTCCCTTTTTTTTGTCTTTTAGCTAACAAACTTATATTTTACGAACATGACAACATTTCGATCAAAATGAGAGAGAAATGATTAGGATACCAATTCTACTATTTGAGGTAAAGTTTAGGTTTACATACCCACCGTCATAGGAGCCTTACTGAAAACGATATATAAAATGAGTCAGGTATTTTTCATATAACACGATGATCGAGATTATGTGATATTTTAGCATAAATATGATTGTTGGTTAAAGCTATATGAAAATGATATAATTAATATGATTTTGAAAAAAAATGCATTTTTCATATAAGATCCTAACATACAAACAATTGGAGTATTTATGAATACATTTGGTTTCTTTCCATCACCAACCAACCAACCCCTTATTCTTCAATTTTTCTTCTTCCTCCACCACCTTTTGACTACTGCTTCCATGGCTGTCCTGTTCATGATGATAATGTCCTTGAAACTGCTTCCATGGCTGCTTCTACCATTTCTTCATCCTGCAATCCAAACCAAACAAACTAACTTCATCTCATATTCATATTCATATTCATATTCCTATTCCATCAAACACACACACAACTCATTACCTACCTTCCCTTCCAAAATCACTGTGATCGGCCCACTTCTGAATTTGCGATAACATCCTTCATTTTACACAAAATACTCAAATCATAATTAAACCATAAAACAAGATTTCTGAAAGCTGAATCAAAAAGAATGAATTGTCCCCTCCTACCAATGTGGATATCTGGAAATTCAATACAAAGCTTGGATAGAGGCTGAGCAACTTCTAGCTACAGTTTATTTTATGTCACAATTTCAGTTTATAATATATGATAACGACACTTATTTGAAAAAGGAAAAAGAGAGAGAGAGAGAGAGAGAGAGAGAGACATACATCGGAGAGGGAGGTCGTCAAATGCTTAGATACAAACGATTTTGTTGGTGTTACCAGATTACTACATCTCAAATCAATCAGGGAATCCCATTGCTGCTTCAACTCGTCAACATTTGTAGCACTAAGAATCATTACATTCTCACACTTTATCTGTTCACACAACAAACCCTTCATCTCAATCCCCCTACATTACATATATAATTAATATACAGGACAGTATGCACATGTGCATACAAGTAATTTGTAACATGCACACATGCATAAAAACAAAACAAAAAAACAGTTTCAATTACTTGTATGCACATGTGAATACCGTCCAGATGAATGGTTACCACGGTGTTCCTCAGTTTTTCATTTTTGGGGGTTTTTTCCCTGAACCTCCCTCATATATACCCTCTACACACACACACACACACACACACACACATATATATATATATATGCAATATAAGTTTCCCATGCCATGATGTGGCAAGATGGAAATAAGCAAATTCAAAGGTCACATACCAAAGGAACAGGAAGCTTTTCATGTTGCACCAATTCTGTAATACCTTGGGGCAAATGAGCCATCTGGGCCACATCAAACAAAGAGTCAAAGATCATTTTAAGAAGAGGAAAAGAAAAACAGTGGGCAACATTTTTTCTGTTACGAGGTCTTTATATAACATCTTTCGTAAGCTCTTTATATATAAATGATACCAATATATGATTTTTCTTCTTCTTATATGAATTTAAATTGTTCAATATCATTGAATTATTGAGTAAAACTAAAAAAAGAACATATATGCATATAAAAGTTCAAATTTTCATAGTGTTGGTAAGTTTGGAATCCACTTACCTCATTGCAGTCCGCAGTGCACTTTTCACCGTATAGGTCCCTTAGACGTTCTTCAAATTCTTCGTTTAGATCCTGCATCAGTAAACTTAAACTCGGAATCCTAGAAAATTACATTTTCATAGATGTTCTTCTAATACCTTTTCTTTTCATTGTCCTATCTTAGAAAACGATCACATTTCATGAGGAAAACATCTATAGAGTTTTAAGCCATTCAGAAACATCCGACTCACCAAAGAAACACCAAACGCTTTCGCAACTCCCGCAATCGAAACATCTGAATGTAACGGACCAACCCCTCCATACAAGAACACCTGCCATAACCGTAATAAAGACATGATCAGAAAAAGCTCATTCCACCAACTCGAAATCACCAAGGATTACAGCCAATAACATACACATTTACACATATCAGCATACCATGTCACTGGTTGATTTCTGCCTTTTGACTTCTTCAGCTACCGAATCTACCTACACATAACCAACAAAACGGTAAATACTACTTTTTTACCTTCTTATTCCAAATTTCCAAACGAACCTGGTATTACAAATTCTAAAGCAACTTACATCACTTCGTACAACAGCAATGCGTGATACCATCCAACCTATAGAATGAAGCTTCCCACACAAGGCACGTCCCAATTGGTCGTCGACATTTCCAAATCTGAGCTATGTAACAAATGATAAGCATCAGTGAAGCCATAACAAAAGAGTACGTATTAATAATAATAAAAAATAATAACATAAAGATAAAGGTAACACATGAGAAAATATCAGAAACACAAGTTTGAGATATAAAGCAGGAGCTAAACATATTAAACATAGCTCGGGAAATGGTTAATTATTAGTCAAATGTTTAAAGTATCACTCAACAACGACAAAAACACAGAAAATAAAAACAAGAAACTTACAGAATTTCATCACCCACAGCAACGATGGAGGCCGTGAGGATGCTGCTTTGATGTGATTCCACACTTTTGATTCCATTGCTAACCGTAGATAACTTTTTGGCTCTACCGGCTCTTTCCAATCTTCCATCTGAAAGCATATACGCAGGCCTGAACTTTTCCTTACCACCCGCAGAATCTTTTATGCATAACAATGCATTTGGAGTTGTGTCGTTAACACTCCCTATTGAAGTATATCTATAGACATGGAAAAATGCTTAATTATTTAAGACAAAAAATAATCATAAAGACTTTAATAAGTAAAATGTATGTTAAAGTATGTGGTTGGTGAATTACCCTTGATCATAAAGACTGCAGTATTGAACCTTGCAAGTCAAAAGAAAAGCCCAAACGTCTCTGCAAAAAGAAAATCATGGGAATTAGAGAGTCTGAAAAGTAAGCTTAAACAACTGATAACTGAATCGCTTGAATATTTTGGCGGATGTTTTCATGTAAAGCCTAATTATCTTTAGTGAATACGTGACCCCCATTTATGATCTTATGCGTAGGGTCAGGTTCAGAGGAAAACCGCAAAAAAATGAAAAATTGAGGAACACCCTGGTAACCGTTCATTAGGACGGTATGCACCATGTGCATACAAGTAATTTGTAAGAAATTTGTCCGGTATACACTTGTGCATAACATGCACACGTACATAAAAAGCGAAAAAACAAATTCAATTACTTGTATGCACATGTGCATACCAGGGTGTTACTCCGTTTTTCATTCTTTTAGGGTTTTCACAGAATCCCCCTCCTTATGTGTATGCCGTATATGCTTGAATATTAAGATACTTAGATACTAATCACCGTTCGGTTGTCATTTGAATTGCATTCAATGTGATGGGCACCCTATTAGTAGTGATCTTTTATAGTCTCATTTTTATGAGATGCAATTTAAACTTCAATATTTTTCATTAAAATAAAATAATCGATTCATTTATATAAGCGGACGAACAAGAGCGTACCTGTATGACCAGTCAAGAATCGGATTGACTCTCATGAAAGGTGGCCATCCAGGTGAGCTCGGAGAGAATTGTTCTTGACCCACCTGCAAAAAATCCCCAAAACACTTTTTCTTATACCTTTTTATGAAACCAACATGTACATATGTATATATATATATATATATAGGGTTAGATTCAGGGGAAAACCGCAAAAAGATGGAAAACTGAGGAACACCCTGGTAAGTGGTAACCGTTTTTCTAGACTGTATGCACATTTGCATACAAGTAATTTGTAACATGCACACGTGCATAAAAACCAAAAAGCGGCTTCTTGTATCCACATGTGCATACCATCCAGATAAAAAGGTTACCAGGGTGTTCCTCAGTTTTTCATTTTTGTGAGAGTTTTCCCCAGAACCTCCCTCTACATATATATATTGGGAGGGATGATCAGATAAGAACTACAAAAAAGGTTAGAATATCAGTGTTTTTCCTCGAAAGAATTAAGAATTTATACAGCAAAGTGACAATCATTTTCAAATTATTGCTTACAGCAGTAGGATCACCAATTCGAACACCAAGAAAAATAGCTCTCGTTGGTTTAGTCTTTAGCAAAGCCTCCAAACCGGACTTAAAATCTTGCCGAAGTATATCTAACTGCACACCATAACTGAATGATGAAGTAACGTTAGCAATTAAGTGTCAAAAGTTTAAACACTTGCAACAAAAAATTTAATTATACGAGATATAATGAGTCACCTTGAGGCCGTTTCGTAAGTAAATGAATTGATTTCAGGGAAAGCAGAAGGGCTCTCAAAATATATAGTCCTTATAGGAAATGTGGATGCGTGACCAGATCGATCGCCATTAGAATGACCACAGTCCACTTGATGCAAAAAATATCCTGCCCTAAGAAGATGCAACAAAACCTACAAGAGCACCTAATTGTTAGAATTTTTTTAGCATATATAAACTATTTAAATTTTTAGATTTGCACGTAACTACAAGAACTTACTGTTGAATCCTTTCCTCCATTGAAGCTAAATGCAACCTCCTCGATACTGATAAGTGAGACAATATCAAGAAATGCAAAGTAACACAACCATAATACTAAGCCAAATTATGTTGATATATATATATATGTGTGTGTGTGTGTGTGTACATGATCCAGAAACAGAAGGAAATCTTGCATACCAAGTTAAACAGATTTAAAGAAGAAAATCAGTGTATAATAATTGCCGGCCTGCATTGATTTCTACATTTTAAATTCCTAAATCTCTAAGAACCCAAATAAGTGTCACCAGAATGAAACCCTAAAAAGGTAAAAACGAAATCGGAGCAATGATATAGCTAGAATCTACGATAAGAAATAAACATGAAATTAAACTGAAACTTACGGGTAAAGAGCAAGAGCTCTTTGAATAACGTTGATGGCGTTATTATACTTGGTCTTCAGCCTTTGATCATTGCTCTCTCTAATTGCTTTATCGATCTCCATTTACGTTCTCTGATGTTTTTGAAATCTTTCCTGCAAAAAGAAAACGACAATTGCAGTTTAAAAAACAAATCAAGGAAGAGGTTCTTGATGGAAACTTCGAAGAAAGACAGATTCAAACCGGTGAAGAGGGGTTTTCTTTCCAAATTCCGTGTTGAATTGTGCGACGGATTTGAAATCGCAACACGGAATTTGGAATTGGGAGGAAGAAATTTGGGATATTTTGCTCAAAGTTTGAAGGGTTTTTATGGATGGATGCCCGCTGGTGATCTATCTATCTATCTGTCTTATTATACAAAACAGAATTTTGCTATGAGTCGTTGGGGCGTTAGGTGTCCATGTCTCATTTTTCGCACATTTTAATCTTCAAAGAATTTATCTGGGGAATGGTGTTATAGGTCATGCCTAGATTAATCCCTTGTTAAATTATGACCGTAAGACATTAGTCTTGATTAAACCTCAGTGACCATAATTGTTGTGTACGCCTAGATTAGAACTCTGGATAGATGGGATATTCCACCACATCCCCCTAGGCCTTAACCAGTACGCCACAGCCCTTGTGGTTTTTTAATCTTCAAATCCCCCTACATTAAAATCTTGATTTTATGAGTGATTGGAATAAAAGTAATCCTATTTTCAAAAAAGAAAATCCAAAAATGTAAGTGAAAATTCGTTAAATGTAATTGATATTTAGCAAGAGTTCTTGAAATGTTGGATGACATTTTGATTTATAAGTTTGAAATGAAATTTGAATGATATCGTGAGGGATTTGACCATTAAACGGTACAATGAGTCGGGTTATAACATATTGGTGTCGACAAAGATCATCCTTATATATATCTGGAATTGTCGATATCAATTTGTTTCTAAATCTTTCTCAGACTAAACATATTTTGATATGCGTAATCCGAAAAATTGTTTTCCCAACATATGTGTTATTTGTATTGTCTCGTCGTCTCTAATTTTAGGGAAGGTTCTAATTTCTATATGGTGTGGTGTGACGGCGAGGTCAAGTCTCAAGCTTTTAGGAGAGGAGAGGCCACAACGCTTATCAAAGGTGATTTATGGCGGCACATTCTATATCATATATAACATCATATATAAAAACGTATGTTTTGTACTATTACTCGAAAGATTGCACATTAAGTTATGACATGCTACATGCATAACATGACATGAGACAAGTCTTGAGTCACGATACGCTGTTGCAACAACCCTTTTAGATCAACCATTTTAGGGAAATTGACCAAAATAGTCAATCCCCCAAATCCGATTCAATTCATAGTATTCTGTAATGCAATCCCCAAAATTGTCGGATTTTACATAAATAATATACGCATTTGTGTAACCACCTTTTTATTTAGAAAGAAAAAGACAAAAATGTCTTTTATTCAAATTTATGTAAAGGTTGTCGTTTAATTATGTTTTATATTCTTATAATTATTTGTCTTATATTATTTATTTTTTATTTCATATCCTTATCATCATGACGAGATGATTATAATAATATATTTTATGAAAAAAAGAAAAAATACTCTTAAATGTATTTTAATTAATACATAATTATATATATATATATATATATATATATATATATATTAATATTAATATGACAAGGATTTTATATAAAAAATTATGTAACTTTAACCTTAAAAGATGGTTCACTGTAAAACAGTAAAATCCTGTTAATTTAAAAATAACTATAAATGAATTAAAGTAGGAAAATTAATTCTTAATTTTATCCCTCCTACAAAAACACCATCACATGACTTTACTCACATGGGTAATGCATATAATAAAATGGATGTCATTGTTGAATATATTAAAATTCCAAAAAGTCAAACGTTTTAAATGTCAGAGTAGAGATGATTTTGTTTTTTTGTACATAATTTATAGCATGGCTTCTTATGGATCTGCCATGAATTGATTATGTTTCATCTATTTTTTTGAGGTCTCAAAATGGGCAGCCTCTGTTTCTGACTTTAACATGTCAAAACTGTTTCTAAAAATCAAGTTTGTTTCTTAGTTTGAGACTTGACATCGCCGTCACACCACAAAATTAAGATAATATTCATAAAGGATTGGTAATTTGGTATTGGAGAAAAGTTTCAAATAGAAAAAAATAAAAGATGTAGATTAATGATACTTGTTATAAAGTCTGGTGCACTCGACACAAAAACAAATGTCGACCTTTTAATAAACACACAAAAATGACTCATCATACGGGTTTGGTTTTTAATATACAAAAATGAATCATGTAGAGATACAAAGATGCTTTTGAACGCCTGAATATTAAATAATTATATTTATGTTAAGGTGTTCAAAAGTTTAAAATTTTGGACTCCGGACCCTTAATATAATGTTAAATTCTTTTTGGGTCCTATTAGATACTAAAAATATTTGTAATTTAATTGACTAATTTTTTTGAACTACTATTATACACTATATACTATATATATAGTATATACATACTAAAAACGTTTGGCCCCCTACTTTTTGTGGGCTTGGACGTGCGTCCGGCCCGCCCTCTCCCTAGCACGGCCCTGTATAAAACACTTAGTATTGCTAGGCCTTATATAATCAATTTTGCTGTAGTGGCTTCATAATCAAGATTCACCCGCGCTGCATCGTGCGGGTATACAACTAGTATATATATATATATATATATATATGTGATTTTCTTTTCAGAGTTTTAAAAAGGGGACAAATACTCACAATTAATTTAATGGAATTAATTAATTAATCATGCACGTTGGAAGCACTAAGTGGGAAAGTAATGATGGATTAATTATAACTACTTTGTTGATATTAATTAAATGTGGATAATATACTGTATTTGCTAACCAGATGCCATTATTCCTTTTCCCCAATATAAAATACATGTTAAAATGATTGACGATAGCATAACTTAAGAAAATATAATAAAATAATTAATCTTAATTATATAAATAGGTATACAACGTCATGACGGAGGTTAAATAAGAACGCTTTCATTTTCTAAAAATACGAAAACACCTTTGTCACATGTGACAATAC
This sequence comes from Saussurea involucrata, assembly GCA_033807775.1. Lineage (NCBI taxonomy): Eukaryota > Viridiplantae > Streptophyta > Magnoliopsida > Asterales > Asteraceae > Saussurea > Saussurea involucrata. Next base: position 6,965,724 of record CM066325.1, on the reverse strand, counting down.
ACATCAGGGACTTGGCGGCGTGCAGACGACTCAACCCGCAACATAGATTTTCTCAAATGTCGTCAACCGATTTGATTTAGTCTGATAGGTGATGTATTGTTGTATCTCGTAAGAATACTCTTATTACATGTGATAATGCACATAAAGGAGACTAGTGGTCTGCAGGTGACTTGGTCCGCAAAACCTAGCTAGGTCACACCAAAGGTCGTCTTTGTCTCTGGTTTTGTGTCACATGTGTATCATATATGATAAACTATAGTATCAAATATAAGTGACTATAGAAGAAAATGTTCTCACGTTTCCATAAAATGAAGATGTTATCACTGGAACTCTCCCCTGTATACTTAAAAAATATATTTCATTGTGGTAAAAATTTGAAATTATATATCACTAGATTAATTGTTATGTTCTATAATATTTAACTGTTATTTGAATTTTTTTTCAATTATATCAGTTATCTTTAATTTTTTGTTTGTATATTTAAAAAAAATCAATTATGAAGTAGAAGATACACGAGTTAAAACAGAAGTGAAATAAGACTTCAGACCTCTTATAAAACAAACAACGCCTTATATTATTTTGTTGAACTATTGTAATTTTAAAATATACATAAATTTTATAAAATAAATAATTTTACAAACTCGTACAATTATGATTATATGCATAATTGTATTTTATAATTATATGCATACGAATATTGTAATATGTTGATGTAGACGTGGCTCGTTGTTTGTTAAATTATGTGTCACATTTTCCAATAATCATATTCGTTTTAGAGCAACAGACATTTCCATTTTTTTTATTTATATGGTACGTTGATAAAAAATTAAATTATTCGAATTTCAGAAAAATATGTATCTGGAATAAAAAAAAATATGTTCTTTCAAATTTCCATGACATACTTCGTTTTAGTGATTGAACTTTGTCTTACGATGATGAGTGTCATTGGATGGACATTAATTGGACAATGGCCGACTTAATTTTTTTAGCATGTGGCCATGCGCTAGCTAACATTCATGTTAGTGTTACGTGGAGATTGAAATGGTTTGTTCTATCTACTTTCAAATGCCTTTTCTACCACTTAGGGTGAGTTTGGTTCGCATAATGTTTTTAGATGGAATGAAATCTGTTAAAGGAATTTGACTTTGAAGAATTGGAATGGAATGTTATCAGGTTTGACCACCTGGTTGACATACATTGGAATGTAATCTGCAAAAGAAATTGGATTTTATCTGTTTGGTTCACACAATCTAGCTTTGGAATTGGAATTAAATATTAGTTAATGACCAAAATACCCTTTTTGAAAATTTGAACCATCGGTGATGGTCAGCGGTGGTGGATCAGAACAATGATGGTCGACGGTGATTCAGAACGGTGGTGGCCGACAATGGTTCAGGTCGGTGGTGGTCGGCGGTGGTTCCACGGCCGGTGGTGGTCGGCGGCGGCTTAGAACGGTGGTGGTCAGCGGTGACTGAGATCGGTGGTGGTCGACGGTGGCTCACATTGGTGGTGGTCGGCGGTGGCTCATAACGGTGGTGGTCGGCGGTGGTTTAGTTCGGTGGCGGTCGATGGTGGTCAGCAGCGGTCCAAGTCAGTGGTGGTCAGCGGTGCTTCAGGTCGGTGGTGGTCGACGGTGGTTCACGTCAGTGGTGGTCGGCGACGGTTCAGGTCGGTGGTGGTCGGCGGTGGCTGAGATCGGTGGTGGTCGTTGGTGGTTCAGAACGGTGGTGGTCGGCGGTGGTTCAGAACAGTGGTGATCTGTAACAACCCAAATTAAATAAAATGCAATTGACAACGTTACAACCAAAAACGGTCCCAAAGAATATAATCTACATCAGTTCTACTCTAAACTCGCAGTGGAAAACACCTTCAAAATCGAGATTCTACAGGAAGCCCGACGGTAATCTACAAGTCTTCACTAGCCTCTAGCTCTTCTACCACGACACGACCTTCCAACATCATCAGATGAAACTCCATACACGACTAACACCTGAAAATGGTTTTAGTTTTCGAAAAGCGAGGGTTAGACCATGAGGTCTAGTGAATTCCCTCTTTAAAACAGTTCCACACAAACAGTAGTATAAAACATTCAAGTGTTATAACAATAAACGAAAATTCCAATTCAAAAGCTCGACTCCACATAAGGGTATTGCACAGTGGTCTCAACTTTCATCACCTTATTAAGCCAGGTACGGCATTCACCTTACAAAGCCAGGCACGACATTCATCACCTTACAAAGCCAGGCACGGCATTCATCACCTTACAAAGCCAGGCATGACATTCGGGCATCAATAATAGTTCTCCACTGTGCAACCCGACTCCACACATAGCAACAACATCCCAACAACATGCAATCAACATTTACGTAGAAATGAACGTATAAACAACTCGCATGCTTTAACAAACGTTTTCACATCACATAATATAAAACCTTTCAAATAGTTTAATTAGGTCAACATGCTCGTAACCATAATCAGTTATGAAAACTTTTCGTAAAACATTTCATTCACACAAAGAAGGTAAGGGAACTCACCTTAGCCTTAGCACCTCGACACACGCTTCGGGACACACTTTAGTTCAAACCGAACACCTGAATTAACATTATAAGAGTGGTGTTAAACCATCTAATTACATCCCAAAACATCCTTAACAAACCCCCAAAACATCCCTCCAATCGACGTCTCAATCCTAGACCCGAACGAACAACGAAACGGAAAGATGGTTTGGGGGTCAGAGCTTGGCGCCCCTGGTGGCGCGCCTCCAAACGCGCAGCCAGGCGCGCAGAGCACTGGTCTGCCCCCTTCACGAGCTTTCTTCCCAAAACCAAGGGTTTCTCATCCCCAAACTTTCCCAAACCAGTTAAGTCTCCCAAATCGATATTTTAGATACCAAAGCATTAAAAATCGACAACCAACATTTAAAACATCATAAAACCCATCAAATCCATCTAGTGATTCATGAATTCAAACCTCAAAACTCCAAAAACTCAATCCATAGAAAAATGGAGATTACTAAGCAAACATGAAGAAGTTTCTTACTGAAATGATTAAAACTCATAGGGAATCAATCCCAAAATCATTTGCCTTCATTCTTATGGATTAAAACTCAACCAACAAATGGATTATTCTATCCCCAAATCATATGCTAGACTAGCCAAACATAGAGAAGAAGAAGAAGAAATCATACCTTGAAGATACTACCATCAATCCTTGAAGTCATCCTTCTTCCACACTCCCAAATCAGGGTTTTGGCTCTCTAACTCCCCTCTCCCTATTTATTCTCCCAAACGTATGAACCAACACTGAAATGAAGAACATAGGGTTTTCATCTTATCCAAACTCTTGATTTCACCCCTTGACCACTTAAGTTCTAAGTTTCACACTTTGGCCACCAAAATTCCCATTTTATTCTAAAAACACAAGAGTGGAAAATATGGGGTGTTACATCACCTCCCCCTTATTAGAATTCCTTCCTCGGAATTCCATTGCCGGACACATGCCGCAATTTGGAGTTAACTTCCGACTTCCAATACTCACGTCACCCAAACAAGATTTCTTAGGGAGTTGCAAATACATTTCTACAAGATCCACTTCTTTGTCTTTCAAATTCACGACCAGCCAGCCCAATGCTCGCTCCTAACGACACAACAAAATCCCACTCTTCATCCTTTCGCGCTACTTACAATGGCAACATCGCACCGAGATTTCAACCAACACTCCCCAACATAGGGACGTGAAACACACCAAAAATGTTCCAAAATTACACCGAGTACAATTAATTCATTCAATATTTCCCCAATCCTTTCGATAACTGCCACCACTTCGTTACAATGTGGTCCAATTCAATCTCCTACTGAAACACACTACTCCAAACCATGGGAATGTTTTCCCACCCAACTGTTCTCCCGACTTGAGATTGAAATTACTCGTCCTTTCCAATCCAATCCTCTTATTCCCATTCACTTATCCATCCCTCTCCTGATCAGAACTGATAACGTACAACATTCTTTGGCATCGCTCCTCGGCCAACTACCACATTCTCAGGTCGGTAGCATGCCCAGCCATACACACTTGCAATTTCTTCGATCAATCATACTACTCACAGCAGAATACTCTCTTAAGAGAAAACGACTCTACTCGAGTCAACGCCGCAACAACCCGAATCTCTAAGCGGACACTGACCACTCCCTTCATCGACATTACACCAGATCGCCCTCATATCGATACCGAACTCTCCTCACAGAATAACATTTATTTCCAAGAGAAAAGAAAGGTTCGCAATCCTGCCAACATAGCATTCGTCTAGTACAAAAACATTTCCTGAAACCACACTGGATCATACATGCAACACAGTTACCAATTACTGATCACACCATGCCCCGCTTTCACACAGACTTATATGAAGAAGACTTGCACAGCTTAACAGCTGCATAATCCGCCCACTCAAGCTGATCCAACCTTACGGACACACAATTATGTTTCCTACAACATCCACTTAATGATTCCACTACTTAGGAACTACCGCCAGATATTCACTTGCCCTCACACAAGGAGGAGTGACCAAGTTCACTCAAACTATTCCAACTAATCGAATACTGAACGACACGCTCACGTAAAACATTCTTCCCGACAATACCGAATCTAATCCCAAGGTCTCTCAACCCGGGCACCACATTCGCCCACCTGTTTCCATTCTAACTTGACAACATTAAGATGCTTTAAAAGAATGGTTCGCTAACACGAGCCAGTTTTAGATTGGTCGCATGAAATTAGCTCTCTCAACTCTTTAACCATGGCATCCACAATGATTCCTTTCCTCGTGCTCTTCAAATAATCGTTCTTTAATCATAGCCCGCCTTTCCAGTGTCTCATGACATCTTCTTACCGCGAGCCTGTCTATACTTGATCTGACATACCGTCATCATTTCCTCTCATGCTTGCACGGAACGCCCATCACACACCGCTATAGTCCAAAAGAACGGTTTCTCCAAAATCATCAGTCAAGACCTTTAGCCAAGTTCTTGCAAGGTACTTAACACCGAGAACTACCTCGAGTTCCTAACTCTCCGTCACAGTCGACCCACTCATTGCAATTCTTTACATCCACGGAATACTCCAACGCTCCTGACTAAACTTCATAACGAAGCACCATAGCTTAACGGTTACAGTATCCTCTTCGACAATCAAGTGAAGTATGAAAACTCACCCAAAATCTAATGGGATCGAGAAGAACAAGGGTTCTCCTTTCATCCAGTCACCAACCGCAACTCAATCTCCTGACCTCAAATAGTATGAACGCACACTGACTGAAAACCATACACCTCTATCGAGCACACTCACCACTGTTGAATACTTCGATACTACGACAAACCATCGTTACATCTATGACCTACATGTTCCTTCAGTACAATGTACTACTACTTTCTCGCACCACTATCGCACCACGTGACCACATTGCAAACAAGCCTTCATGATGTCTTTACACACACAAAAGATATTACTTCCTTCGTGCTACCCATAACACCATTTCATTGAAGCAAAAACGTTCCCGACTTGCCTTCCCCGGGTCTCGACTAATCACATGTCAAGATCATCTAATCAAAGCATACCCGCTTCAATTACACTACTCATTTCGTTCTTATATGGCTCATCAAGCCCCACAAGAAATCACTTATGCTACCACAATCTTTCACTTCCGAAACACTCACACAAGGTGGTCCAGCGTCATGCCGGATACACGCCTTTCTTCTAACAACTTCCTACATCTTTGCAAGAAGACTCCCAAGATAACCACACCATGGTTACTTCTCCAATACCAGCCTCCTGACAATCATCCAACAGAACAGTCATTGATTTCAACATCGACAGTCGACACGCAATTGCCCAGCTGCCTCACGACAGACAGGGATTCCCGTAGGAACTTACTTCTCCTAATTCCTCAAACCAATTCTCGTTTCTCGTCAACTCCTCGCGATCTATCTCCGCTGTGCTAACACCTTACGCATAAGCAAATCATCAAAGCCTCAATGGACATCACATCCCCATTGATGACCTTCCGTTCTCCCAATACCCTCACTAGGTGTTCCTATACCATATCATTTACACGATCTCGGACGACCTCATCCGTCCACACACAACAGGTTCCTTCTCACGCATCACAATCAATTTATATCCCACCGTTCCCACTTGAGGAAAAAACACAAGACCTTTCTTAGTGCAAAATCTAATTACCAACCTATCTCAGTACTCAGACTCACCACCGAGAACATTACATCGAGTAACGTAACGCTACTTATTACCATTCCACCATTGAAATCACTTCGACCATTTCAAATTTCACCATAATTAAACTATTCTCACATAACCAAGCAATAGTTCAAACTACAATCATTCCACCATTCCGAATTCTCCGCCCGAGGCCCTCGGTATTCACCCACCTCCTCTAACGGCAACGCTAAGGTCACAACTCGACCACATCTTATTCAACTGACGATTCAACTCCCAAAGCCTTTCCTTGACCTCAATCGTAATACCCTCCCCGACCTAGCGAGTTCATAGCCTTCATGCACAACGATTGAAATCATTTTGCACTCTTAAAAAAACCGCAGTAGATACAAAATCATACAACAAGCTTGAGTATGCATGAAACAACACCACTCAATATGAATAGTAAAACACAACGACCGCAAGGATCGCTCGCTGGCACTCTTACGATAATTCGTAACCTTGTCCATCCAAATCGATGCCGACACAACGGTTGTCTCCAATTGAACCCTTTCACATACGACTGGAAAATTTCCGAACAAAATCACTTACCCAAAGTGGGTATGTCAATTCCAACACTCGTTCATATAATAATAATAACGAGTCAATACTCTTTTTGTTTATAAATCGAAACCTCGCAATAAAACGTTTCAATATTTTCGTAACGAAGATTCTCTCCACAATTAAAAGCGTGAAATAATTCGTAGATCTCTAAGTTCAAAGCTTTATCGTATAATGAAAACAAGTTTGTCTTTTACTTTAAAGAAAACACGCGCTCGCACGCGTCAACTTATTTTCCAAAACAAGAAGACCTGTCATGCACGTACATGCTTTTAACATGAAAGAACTGGTGTAATACGTTTAATGGCATAATGCATGAAATTCGATATGCAATTGAAGGCTATTCACTCTAACCAAGTCAACCGTTGCACTTATTTCAACTCTTCACTAATACCATACTATGACCAACAACCGCTTTCTTACTTATGCTACAACTTGTAGTACAAGTGTTTCACAACCCACCTGATCGACCGCTCAACATGGTTTACCAAACTGACCAGTTATCCCACTTCCTACTCTTATGCATACCTCCAAAACCACACTAATAACTTTCATTCATTAATCTTGCCACTAAACCGATTGACTAAGGAATCCAATACTAGATTCCCTCACTCGATCTTGAATTGAAGGTTTTCAAGATGCCAACCTAATTCTCACTTCCTATCCCAGAGAGTTTACCTCTAGACAGCTCATTAACATTCCAGACAACACTTCTTCTAGAAGTTACAAACATCACAACACAAGGGATCTCCCATGACACATCAACTCCTTCCTATCATATACAAGGTTAGAACCTTCTACATACCGCCACACTCACCACTCATCCCGAAAATAGTGATTTATTACGCCCATGCACCTGTAAATTCATAATAGCATTGGCCAGATGCGATTTGAATTTACCTTACATGAGAGTCCTCACTACCATTGTCAAGATATCCTACGATTAAGGTCTTTCCTAATGGCTTCCTATATCTCAGTTGTGTCCCACTCTACTCCACAGTTTAAGTTTAGGCCCATTCGGTCACCTAAATCCCTTAAACTATGGCTCTGATACCATTTGTAACAACCCAAATTAAATAAAATGCAATTGACAACGTTACAACCAAAAATGGTCCCAAAGAATATAATCTACATCAGTTCTACTCTAAACTCGCAGCGGAAAACACCTTCACAACCGAGATTCTTGATGTGTTTTAAATTTATACCGCAAGCGTACGGGTTATGTAGCATACGGGTCGATCACAGGGAGGTGACGGTCTAAACACTAACTACTTAATAATCATGGCTAGTTATGCGAATCAGATAAATTGATTTGATTTTTACCTAAGTGAACTTAAAATAAAAGAGATTAAGGGAAAAAGACACAATAAGAAGCAATTAAAACTAGAATTAAATAAGAGAAAAGACGACTAAAACTAAGAACATTAGGTAATATCAACCTTAGATTTTGGTAATGGTGGGAATTCATTTTTTTCCAAAATACTTCAACCCTCTCTCGAGGTGAGAAAGCTTTTCTAACCAAGATATGTATTTACTTTCGCAACACATATACATTGGGAAGAAACATTAATATTTAAAACGAATATATTTCCCAACAACGTCCCTAACTATTTACATGTTATGACCGTTGTCATTGATCAATTCAACCCAAGTGAAGATCAAACTTTCGTTTTTATCAACAACCAATTGAATTACTAGACATTTGTTAAAACCCAATTAAATCAATTCAACTTTCGTTACAATCGAAATGGATTAAAACTCAACATCCGTTTTAAGAACAATTGATCAATCCCAAAACTTCAATCCTAAGGCGATGATTACCCAATTAAACGAACTCTTTAAACGAGACCAACACAAATTACTTAATTAGACTCTAACGGAATAAAAACCAAAATTAAACCTAGACTAATAGAGAAATTACATTAGACTCAATCTAATTACAATTAACACTAACAATCAAGAGATGAACAATGGATTACTAAGTAAACATATGCAGAAAATTAATCTAACCTATTTTTATGCAGAAAATTGGAGTGCAGAAAATTAATTAACCCTAAAATTAAGTGCAGAATTTAACCAAGTGCAGAATTTTAAATAGAGTTGAAGAAATTAGGGTAGAGATGAGAAATAGAGATGCAAAGGAGTAGAGAAAATACAATAAACACAAAAGAGATGAAGAGAAATAAATTTAACACTTCAATTAAGAACAAAGATAAATTGATGAACAAACCATAACATTCAACCCAATAAAACTAGAATTCAACAACAAAGTAAGTTAAGAAGAAAAGGGAAGAAGATACTAGTATGAAAACCGGTAGCAAATCGGTTCCAATGGCCTAGGCTTGTAGAAAATTCATCTTCTTCCCCCAATTTCTTCAAAGAACTTGTTCAAATAGAAAACTACTTCTTAGAAACTGAAATTGTCGTGTGATTTTTTAAAAAGGTGTCTAATTCTAAAAGGAAACTCCTAATATATCTAAAAATAAAGCCCTAAGAGAGTTTAAAGACAGGCCCAAAACCCCAAATAGAAAAAGGCCCAGAAAATTAAGGTCCAAATGACTTTCACGGCCGGGGAGATTCCTTCGCGCCCGTGAAAGTATGGCAGCAACTTTCAAGCATCAATTCAAGTGTTTTCTTCGCCTCCAACCATCTTCTTTCCTCCGCTCTCCGCTTCCTTACCCACGTACACTTCATCTTTTCTTTCTTTCTTCTTCACGAGCATGCTTCCGCCCATCTCGCCTTTCAAATTACGCACAATCTGCACAAAATATATACCAAAAGCATAAAAACAATTCCCAAAAGAATTCCCAACCGTGATTAAGGAAAATAAGAAGAAGTGAATAATAATGCATGAAAAGGCTAAACTAAACACTAAAAATAGAACGAAAATGCAACTATTATATACAAAGTTAGGTGCATAAAATGCACTTAACAATTCTACAGGAAGCCCGACGGTAATCTACAAGTCTTCACTAGCCTCTAGCTCTTCTACCACGACACGACCTTTCAACATCATCAGATGAAACTCCATACACGACTAACACCTGAAAATGGTTTTAGTTTTCGAAAAGCGAGGGTTAGACCATGAGGTCTAGTGAATTCCCTCTTTAAAACAGTTCCACACAAACAGTAGTATAAAACATTCAACCATTATAACAATAAACGGAAATTCCAATTCAAAAGCTCGACTCCACATAAGGGTATTGCACAGTGGTCTCAACTTTCATCACCTTATTAAGCCAGGTACGACATTCACCTTACAAAGCCAGGCACGACATTCATCACCTTACAAAGCCAGGCACGACATTCGGGCATCAATAATAGTTCTCCACTGTGCAACCCGACTCCACACATAGCAACAACATCCCAACAGCATGCAATCAACATTTACGTAGAAATGAACGTATAAACAACTCGCATGCTTTAATAAACGTTTTCACATCACGTAATATAAAACCTTTCAAATAGTTTAATCAGGTCAACATGCTCGTAACCATAATCAGTTATGAAAACTTTTCGTAAAACATTTCATTCACACAAAGAAGGTAAGGGAACTCACCTTAGCCTTAGCACCTCGACACACGCTTCGGGACACACTTTAGTTCAAACCGAACACCTGAATTAACATTATAAGAGTGGTGTTAAACCATCTAATTACATCCCAAAACATCCTTAACAAACCCCCAAAACATCCCTCCAATCGACGTCTCAATCCTAGACCCGAACGAACAACGAAACGGAAAGATGGTTTGGGGGTCGGAGCTTGGCGCCCCTGGTGGCGCGCCTCCAAACGCGCAGCCAGGCGCGCAGAGCACTGGTCTGCCCCCTTCACGAGCTTTCTTCCCAAAACCAAGGGTTTCTCATCCCCAAACTTTCCCAAACCAGTTAAGTCTCCCAAATCGATATTTTAGATACCAAAGCATTAAAAATCGACAACCAACATTTAAAACATCATAAAACCCATCAAATCCATCTAGTGATTCATGAATTCAAACCTCAAAACTCCAAAAACTCAATCCATAGAAAAATGGAGATTACTAAGCAAACATGAAGAAGTTTCTTACTGAAATGATTAAAACTCATAGGGAATCAATCCCAAAATCATTTGCCTTCATTCTTATGGATTAAAACTCAACCAACAAATGGATTATTCAATCCCCAAATCATATGCTAGACTAGCCAAACATATAGAAGAAGAAGAAGAAATCATACCTTGAAGATACTACCATCAATCCCTAAGACCAAACCCCCAATCGACGCCTCGATCCTAGACCCGAACGAACGGCGAAATGGAAACAAGGTTTGGGGGACAGGGCTTGGCGCGCCTCCAGGCGCGCAGAGCACTGGTCTGCCCCTTCACGAGACTTCTTCCAAAAAATCAAGGGTTTCTCATCCCCAAACTTTTCCAAATCAGTTCTAAGTCTCCCAAATCGATATTTTAGCTACCATAAACATTAAGAATCAATAACCAACACTTTAAACAACATAAAACCCACCAATTCACCCAATGATTCATCCCTTAAACCCCAAAATCATATTCTTGACAAAACTCAACTCTACCATTGAAATGATGGATGATTCTCTAAGAAAATCTTGCAAACCATACAAAACTCAAACATAGCAATCTCCTTTGGAGCATTCACCCCAAAAACATTAAAACATTAGAAAAATCTTACACCACACTCTTCTCATTAATCCTTTCAATAGAAGAAAACATGAGAGGGAATGTTTACCTTGAAGAAGATGAAGAATAACCTCACATTCAGCTTCCAAATCCAAGCTCTCTCTTCAAGAAGCTTCAAGACCCTCCAATTCCTCCTTTAGCCATCCCCGATACGTATGAACCACAAAATAGAAATAACCTAGGGTTTTATCCCTTTCAATACCAATTCACAATTTCAGATTTTGCAACCAAGCCCCCAAAGTTGAATACTTCATACCTTAGCCCCAAAAACTTCATTTACTCTAACCTTGCAAGAAGAATAAAATATGGGGTGTTACATCACCTCCCCCTTATTAGAATTCTGTCCTCGGAATTCCATTGCCAGGCCCATGCTGCAATAGGAGTTAACTTCCGACTTCCAATACTTATATTGCCCCAAAAACTTAGGGAGTTGCAACTACATCTCTACAAGACTAACTTCTTGTCTTTCAATTTCTTCTTGAACCACACTACTCCAATCCATGGGACTGTTTTCCATCTAACTGAGTCCCACGACTTGAGATTGAAAAGTACTCATACTTTCCAATCCAATCCAATCCTCTTAGTCCCATTCACTTATCCTTCCCTTTCTGACCAGAACCGACGACGCACGAATTTCCTTGCAATCGTTCCTCGGCCAACTACAACGTTCCTAGAGCGGTAACATGCCAAACCATACACACTTGCAATCTCTTCGATTAACTACACTACTCACACCAAAATACCCTCTTTAGGAGAAAACGACCCTATTTGAGTCGACGCCGCAATAGCCTGAATCTCTAAACGGACACTAACCACACCCTTCATCAACATCACCCAAGATCGCCCTCATATCGGTACTGCATTCTCACCACCGCATAACATTCATATCAAAAGGAAGAACGCCATCCTACCAATATAGCGTTCGCCTGGCACAATCTGCGTTTCCCCCAACTCACACCGATCATACGTGCCACAACAATTACCAATCAACGGTCCAAACTCACAACAATCACTAAGCCATAACTCGTTCCTATACATAATTATATTCCTCACCAAATCCCCCGAATGGTTCCACTAAATAGGAACTACCACCAAAAATCACTTGCCCTCCCACAAAGAGGAGTGACCAAGCTCACTCAAACTATCTCAATTAATCGAATACGGAACAACACGCTCCCGTGAAACATTCTCCCCGACAATACCGAATCTAATCCAAAAGTCTCTCAACCAGGGCACCACATCCGACCACCTGTTTCCATTCCAACTTGAAAACATTAAAGATGCTTTAAAAGAGTGACTCACTAACACGATCCAGTTTTTAAACCGGCCGCACGAATTTAGCCTTCCCAACTCTTTAACCATGCCATACACAACGATCCCTTTTCTTATGCTCTTCAAGTAACAATTCTTTAATTATAGTCCACCTTTCCAGAGTCTCCTGACCTTTTTTCGCCGCAAGCCTGTCTATACTTAATCTACCATACCGTCATCATTTTCTCTCGTGCCTACACGGAACGCCCATCACACACCGCTACAGTCCAAAAGGACGGTTTCTCCAACATCATCCGACAAGACCTTCATCCCAATTCTCGTAAAGTACTTAGCACCGTGATCTACCACGAGCTCCTAACTTTCCAACACAGTCGTCCCACTTATTGCATTTCTTTACATCCACGGAATACTCCCACGCTCCTGACTAAACTTCTTAACGAAGCACCATAGCTTACAGTATCCTCCTCGACAATCAAGTGAAGTATGAAAACTCACTTAAAATTCAATGGAATTGAGAAGAATAAGGGTTCTCCTTTCATCCCGCCACCAACCGCAACTCAACCTCCAGTTCTCAAAATAGCATTAACTTATGCTGCCTGAAATCCACACACTTCAATCGGACATACTCACCACCTTTGACTACTTCGATATTACGGCAAACCATCATTACATATATGACTTACATGCTCATTCAGTACCATGTACTACCACTTCCTCTTGTTACTATCGCACCATGCGACCATATCGCAACAAGCTAACATGATGCCTTTACACACACAGAATATATTAATTCCTTCATGCCACCCATAGCTCAATTTCATTTGAAGCAAAACGTTTCCCGACTTTGCCTTTCCCGGGTCTCGACGAATCACATGCCAAGATCATCTAATTAAAGCACACCGCTTCGATTACACTAATCAATTCGTTCTTATATGGCTCAACAAACTCCATAGAAAAATTTACTTATGCTACCACTATCTTTCACTCCTGAAGCACTCACACAAGGTAGTCCAACGTCATGCCGGATACACACCTTTCTCTGATCAACTTCTTACATCCATGCAAGAAAACTCAACAAGATAACCACACTATAGTTACTTCTCTAATACCTGCCTCCTGACAACCATCCAACAGAACGGCCACCGATTCAACTTCGACAATCGACATGCAATTGTCCGTTCGCCTTACGACAGACAAGGATTCCCGATAGAATCTACTTCTCCTAACTCCCGAACAAGTTCTCGTTTCTCGTCAACTCTACGCGATCTATCTCCGCTGTGCTAGACACCTTACGCATAAGCTAATCATCAAAACCTCAAAGGGCATCACAGCCACGTTGGTGATCTTTCGTTCTCCCAATGCCCTCACTAGGTGTTCCTATACCATACCATTTACACAATTCGAACGACCTCACCTGTTCACACCCAACGGGTTCATTCTCACGTTTTAATCTCCTGACATCACCCCTAACTTGAGACATGCTAAGCAGTCGAAAACCTCCACATCAATGGACTACATGACGATGATTCCATTCCTTCCTGACAATCTAGGATTCCTAACAGAACCCACTTCGTCCTACGCATTATAACTAACTTATACCCCACCGTTCTCACTTGAGAGAAAACCAACACAAGATCTTTCTTAGCGCAAGATCCAACTACCAAACCATCTCAGTACTCCAACTCAAAACCGAAAACATTACATCAAGTAACGTAACGCTACTGATTACTCTTCCACCAACAGAAACACTTTGACCATTTCAACTTCACCGCGATTAAAACTATTCTCACATATCCAAGCAATAGTTCAAACTACACTCATACCAACATTCCGAATTCACTGCCCAAGACTCCCAGTATTCACCCACTTCCTCTAACGGAAACACTAAGGTCAAAACTCGACCACATCTTATTCAACTAACAATTCCACTCCCCAAAGCCTTTCCTCAACCTCAATCGTAATACCCTTCCCGACCTAGCGAGTTCATAGCCTTCATGCACAGTTACAACAATTAAAATCATTTTGCACTTTTAAAAAAAACCCCGCAATAGATACAAAATCATAAAACAAGCTTGAGTATGCGTGAAACAACATCACTCAAGATGAATAGTGAAACACAACAATCACAAGGATCGCTCACAGGCACTCTTACGATAATTCGCAACCTTGTCCATCCAAATCGATGTCGGCACAACAGTTGTCTCCAATGAAATCCTTTCACATACGACTGGAATAATTTTCGAAAGAAATCACTTACCCAAAGTGGGTCTGTCAACTCCAACACTCGTTCATATAATAATAACGAGTCAATACTCATTTTGTTTATAAAACAAAACCTCGCAATAAAACGTTTCCAATATTTTCGTAACGAAGGTTCTCTTCCACAATTAAAAGCGTGAAATAATTCGTAGATCACTAAGTTCAAAACTTTATCGTATAATGAGAACAAGTTTGTCTTTTACTTTAAAGAGAACACACGCTAGTACGCGTCAACTTATTTCCCAACACAAGAAAACCCGTCATGCACGTACATGCTTTTAACCTGAAAGAACTCGTGTAATACGCTTAATGACATAATGCATGAAATTCAATATGCAATTGAAGGCTATTCACTCTAACCAAGTCAACCGTTGCACTCACTTCAACTCTTCACTGATACCATAATATGACCAACAACCGCTTTCTTACTTTTACTACAACTTGTAGTACAAGTGATTCACAGCCCACCTGATCGACCACTCAACATGGTTTAACAATTGACCACTTATCTCACCTTCTACTCTTATACATACCTCAAAACAACACTGATCTCTTTCATTCATTAACCTTGCCGCTAAACCGATTGACTAAGGAATCCAAGACTAGATTCCCTCACTCGATCCTGAATTGAAGGTTTTCAAGATGCCAACATAATTCTCACTTCCTATCCCAGAGAGTTTACCTCTAGACAGCTCATTAACATTCCAGACAACGCTTCTTCTAGAAGTTACAAACATCATAAGGGATCTCCCCTGACACATCAACTCTTTGCTATCAAATACAAGGTTAGAACCTTCTACATACTGCCACACTTACCACTCATCCCGACAATAGTGATTGATTACACCCATGCACCTATAAATTCATAATAGCATTGGCCAGATGCTACATAAATTTACCTTACATGAGGGTTCTCACTACCATTGTTAAGATATCCTATGATTACGGTCTTTCCTAATGGCTTCCTATATCTCAGTTGTGTCTCACTCTACACCGCAGTTTAAGTTTAGGCCCATCCGATCACCTAAATCCCTTAAACTATGGCTCTGATACCATTTGTAACGACCCATTTCCATAAAATAACATTAAACAATATTACAACCAAAAACGGTCCCAACACAAGTAATTTACATAAGTTATACTCTAAACTCGCAGCGGAAACACCTTCACAACCGAGATACTACAGGAAGCCCGACGGTAATCTACAAGTCTTCACTAGCCTGTAGCTCTTCTACCACGACACGACCTTCCATCATCATCAGATGAAACTCCATACACGACTAACACCTGAAAATGGTTTTAGTTTTTGAAAAGCGAGGGTTAGACCATGAGGTCTAGTGAATTCACCCTTTAAAACAGTTCCACACAAACAGTAGTATAAAACATTCAACCGTTATAACAATAAACGGAAATTCCAATTCAAAAGCTCGACTCCACATAAGGGTATTGCATAGTGGTCTCAACTTTCATCACCTTATTAAGCCAGGTACGGCATTCACCTTACAAAGCCAGGCACGACATTCATCACCTTACAAAGCCAGGCACGGCATTCCCTGAAAATGGTTTTAGTTTTTGAAAAACGAGGGTTAGACCATGAGGTCTAGTGAATTCCCTCTTTAAAACATAGGAAAGATGGGGATAGTTTTGTCTTTTTCAGAAAATTGGGTGGAATGGAATTGAATTCCTTCTCATTTGTGATGGAATGACCAAATCCATGAATGGTGGAATGTGTGGAATTCAATTCCATTCCATAGGTATCCAAACGTTGGACGAAATTTGCTCAATGGAATTGATCCTTCTAATTCCGAAGGAATCTTGCGAACCAAACGCACCCTTAGATTTATACATGAATTATCTTAATGAATTTGTTGAACTTTGTAAATTGTCCATTTTCATTACATTTTTTTTATGGTGAGAATAGAGATTTAGATAAGGAAAAAAAGTAGTAGTTCTTTTTTAGCGACAATGTAGGTTTCCATAATGTAATGTACTTTCGATGCTGACAAAGTTTGTTGGAATTGTATGATCCATCGAGTTGATGATTTGTTTGTAACTAATCCATCCCTACCTACAATGTTTGACCGTTCATTTAGTTACATACTTAGAGCATCTCCAACAGCTTCCCTAAATTTTTTTCAAAATGGAGAAGCAAAAATCAAAATCCCAAAAAAAATTGTTTCCATCTCCAACATATTCCCCATTTTAGGGATTTCTAGTTTTGGGGTATTCTCCAAATATGGAGAAAATTTTAGGGAATCTCCAACTTTCTCTAAAATGGGAAAGAGTTTGAGAAAGCTGTTGAAGATGAGTTTAGAACCAAAATCCTCATATTCCCCATTTTCTCCAAAATAGAGAAGCTGTTGGAGATGCTCCTACATTACGTGAGCGATATATAGAATCCCATGTTATTCAAGTTGAAAGTACGAAAATCTCCCTTCCATAGAGGGAAATCAATGATAGCTTTGTCATGATTAATCAAAATGAGTGGTATTTTAGTTTTTCAACTATTTTTTATTTTCTCTTTTTTGAGAGGTTTAATTTCATACTCAGGAAATATATAATTTTATTTTTTTATTTTTTATTTAATAAGTGGGGCGGAACCCCTTGGAAAAACTTTATTAGTACTTATTGTATTTACATTAGAGTAAATTAACCTTTTTGTCCATGTGGTTTGTTAAAGATTATGATTTTATCCATGCGGTTTAGAAATTACGTTTTTGTCCATATGATTTGTAACATCATTGTTAGTTTTGCCCTAATGGTTTATAATTTATTTTTGTTTTGGTCCATGTTGTTAAAAAAATATTTTCTATTTTATTCTCTTGTAATTAAAAGGTAAAAGTTAATCAAGGGACGAAAAATAAAAAATAACCATAAATTACAAATCATAAGAATGGAAATCACAAAATGTAAATTTTAAAGACAAAAATTGAGATTATTAACAAACTACAGGGACCGTAAGTTACTCGTTACATTATGTTTGAGCAAGCTTCATTTTTGTCCCTATGGTTTAATGTTTATAATGATTTTCGTCCTTGTTTTTTAAAAACTGATTTTTTGTCCTTGTGCTTTTCATTTTGTTTGCTTTCCGTCCCTCATACTAACTATGTTAATTAAGTTCGTTAAGTCATGGGCAATTTGGTCCTTTTATATTTTTTAAATTTCTTTAAGAAATGTATATATTAGATTACTAGATATGTACACGCGCGCGATGCGGCGCAAAGTATATCTCGAATCTAAAGTCAAGAATTCGAAAAAATAATTTTGTTTCATGTTCATATTTATTCGCTTTTAAATCGCATATCAGATGTATAAAATTAAAGGTCAATATGGTTAATGTATAATGTATTTTGGTTTATGTATTTTGGTTTATGTATGTTGATATGATAAAGAAGTAAAATGAAAAATGAAAGGATATAAAGTAAATTAAATAACTAATTATAATGGTTTGACCTAGCGGTATGGGAACCTTTGTCCTCGTAGGAGGTCAGGGGTTCAAACCTCACCAAAGGTGAGGAGGGTGTGTGAGTTTAATTGTTGTATTTACCGTATATGAATATCATATACTTCAAAAAAATTATTTTTAATTATCATGTTGAACATGAGAGGTTTTAAAGCTTTTAAACTTGTACATGATGAATTGAGATTTGTACTTTTTAAAAATTCAATAATAACCGTAAGTGAAATTATTTTTAAAGAAGTATTATAGATAAACATAGATAAGAGCGTAAAATGTACAAGTTTAAAAAAAATCTCGGTACGTCATTCTTGAAAATTCTTGATACGTATTTATGATATTTCACAACATTATTAAGTTAAAAAATATTCAATAATAAACTTATTTTGAAATTATTGACGATAATATTATAATAATATAATTTGTAAAAAATGCATTTATTAATATGTTTTAGTTAAACTATGATTATGTATTTTTAATATTATAAGAGTGTAAAATGAAAATGAATAATGTAAGAGATATAAAACAAATTAATTCGTACATGTTCATGATATTTAATAATATAATTAAATCAAAAAATATTCAATATTGAGCTCATTTCGAAGGTATTGACGAAAAGATTATAATGGTATAATCTGTAAAAAAAAATAGAAATGTTTTTTAATGCGTTTTAGTTCATATACATTATTTATGTTTATATGATAAAAGTCTAAAATAAAAAAGTAAATGATTAAAAGTAAACTACATACCTAATTATAAGGATAGTAAATGTAACGTATAAATTAAAAAAATTGAATTAAAAAGAGATTTAAAGAGGAGTGAATGTGGGTGTCTAATTGAACTTATAATGTAAACTGCGTCCAGATACATGTTTAGGCGGGAAAACACTGAATTCGGCTTACCAGAAGACGACACGTAGCATGCTAGTTACTTATTTATTATATGTATAGATTTATATTTTATATTATTTATATTTTATATTTTATATATAATAATTTATATTGTGTATATATCATATAATAATTTATAATATACATATAAATCTCGTGAACACCATGCATTGATCATTGTCCGTTCACCTCCGATCGTCTTCCTCGTTCCCTTTTCCCAGCCACCCTCATACATATGTCCACCCCCACTGTTGCAACTTCTTCCTGCTGAATGTCACCACAAATTAGGGTAAGGGGCCGTTTACCAAGCGTTTACTCGGGTAAGTGCTTACCAAGTCGCATTACCTTATCGAGTGAATATGGTAAGGCCCAAGAATTTTACCCGGTAAGAGCGAGGCAAGAACCAAGAGTCTTACCGGTAAGTGAGGGTGACACTCTTACCACGGTTAACGCTTATCGAGTAAATTTTTGCATATTGTGTTGTTTTAGTGAACTAAAATCTTTTCCGGTAAGTAAATGATAGTTTTAAATTTTACCGGTAAGCACTTACCGGGTAAGTGTTTGGTAAACGACCCATACGTGTCACACATCCTCTCGACGAAAAGCACAAGCATCCCACATATTCTACCAAGCCCACTACTTCGATTTCATCTGCTTCAAGGCCTGCAACTAAATCGTCTTTAAACTTTACTAGAGCTCTCCTTGCACCCTCTTCTCTATGGGTGAGCATCGGAACTGGGTACCCGCCTTTGGAACCGGAACCGCTTCGGAACTGTCGATTTCTGAACCGAAACCGATGTGATTGGTTCCGGTTCCGGTTTTGTTTCTCATTTTTTTGGAACCGTTACCCGCTGGGTACTCGTCGGGACTGGTTCCGGGACCGGGTATCCGGACCCGCTGGGTACCTAAAACCAGAACCGACGGGTACCCACTATTTTTTAATAAAAATTATTTATATATTTATTATATTTAAATATCCAATGATGTGTTATTGGTTTTGTTAGATGTTTTATTCAATTTGATCCAAATGTTTTATTTGTTAGGTCTTGACGTAAGAACCGTCGGTTCTGGTTCCATAAAATTTAGCCGGGTACCCAGTTATGCTCACCTCTACTCTTTTCTGACGCACCATCAGAAGGTTTAGGTTTAGGTCCTTGCCTTCATCTATTAATTGGTTTGGGTTTAGGTCTAGATTTGGATTTGATTTGAAAGATGGGGGAAATGATGATTTTGAGACAGGGTTACCAGTTTTTTTTTTTGAAAGGCAATTGCATTTCGGGGGTATCCTGAACTTAGTCCAGACTAATCCCCCTTCGACCCGACCATGATTCGGCCCACGACCCGGCTCAAACAGCAGGCCCACGATCCACCCCTTGATTCGGGGATACCTCCGCGTGATCACCACGGGGTTCGAACCCAGGTAGTAAGGGCTTCCACCACTTACCCTCCCAGGATATTACCAAACCACTGTGCTACAACATCTTTGGTAGGGTTACCAGAAAATGGGAGGGAGAACAAGTTGCAGGTTAGTGGTTGTGGGAAAGAAAAACGATAAAAAGGAGAAGGAAAGATTAGGAAGATGGGTCTCTCCGGCTATTTATAATTTGTTTTTTTAATAAAAATATCCATCAATAATAGAATTCAATTCTATTCAAAATCTTATAAACAAAACACATAAAAATTCCAAATTATGCCTGAAACCCCTCAAAAACTTCCTCTTAAACCAAACGAACCCTTAAAATGGTTTTAAAATAAAATATAAAAAAAGAATATTGATAATAAACATAACAAAACTAGTTATGTTGTAAATGAAATTAGCCTACTATAGAGAGAAAACAAGAGAGCTCTTATATTGAAATGAGAAGTGTGTATACAATGGTGAGGCCTTAACCCCTTTATATAGTGGAAGGGTTGAGCCAAGACATAATGGAAAAATGGGAGTTACATGACCATTAACTCATACATAAAGTCCTTCATAATGGTGTTAAATGAGACACTCAATACCTATAAATTATGAGTTACAACACTGCCCCTTTGGGTGTCCTAATTTACACCAACTCACATCTATACTTCTATGTCTTGTATCTTCTGATAATCCATCAAACATTCACCTCGTCAAAACCTTTGCCGGAGAAAAACCCTTTGGGACAAAACTCTGGTCGAAGGAAAAAAATACGATATGGATGTCTTGAGCTCTTCGTGCATTGGATAAATGTATGCGCCAAAACACTATACAAGTGTTTGAGTCATCTGACTAGGAAATATGTGCCTCATCAAAAACCTTGCCAAGAAAACCCGGTGGGAAAAAACTTGGTCGAAGGACAAAAGAGTACACAAAGTCAGTAGTAAAGAGGGAAATAACCATACACAGTGTGCCTCATTAAAACCTTGTTAGAGAAAACCCAGTGGGAAAAAAAACTCTAAGCGAAGGACAAAAGAGTGCACCATGGTTAGAAGTATGTTGCTGGATACTCCCCCTGATTTCGATAATACTTAGTGAGAATGGGACCAAGTTTGTGTCTCGTTAAAAAAAACTTTGTCAAGGTAAACCCAATGGGACAAACCCTTGAACTAAAGATAAAAAGAGTACACTAGCATTCAATCGGGATGCTCCCCCTCACATGTATCCAATATGAAGTGAAGATTCACACAACATTGTTTTAATCCATATAGTGATCGTCTCAATTTAATCGAGAACGAGTTCCGTGGTTGGGAACTACTTGATTCAGGCAACTTAAGTCCATCAGGGACTCTCATGTATACCTCTGTGTCCAGATCCCCATAGAGATAGGTTGTAACCACATCCATGAGCTGTATATTCAGTTTTTCGGAAACTACTAAACTGATTAAGTAGCGGAACGTTATTATGTCCATTACGGGAGAATACGTCTCCTCATAATCAATACCAGGACGTTGAGAGAAACCTTGCGCCACAAGGAGAGCTTTGTATCTGACAATCTCATTATTCTCATTACGCTTCCTTACGAAAACCCATTTATTACCAATTGGTTTTACATTGGGTGGTGTGGGAGCGACAAGTCCAAACACTCTTCTTTTCGTTAAGGAATCCAACTCATCCTGGATTGCTTGTTTCCATTGAGGCCAGTCCGTTCTACGTTGACATTCAACAATAGTACGTGGTTCCATGTCATCATTGCTCATAATGTCAGTGGCCACTGCGTATATGAACACATCATCGATGACAGTCTCGTTTCGCTTCAAAATATCGTCTAAGCTAGCATACTCGACGGATATTTCTAGGTTATCAGGATGATGAGAAATTGGTGTTTCTTCGGGAACACGTTCCTCTAATACATCTCCGTGATCCTTAATGATCTCGTGTGGCAAAACAGATGCAACAAGATTTCTCCTCTTTAGAGGCAGAACATCTTTGGAACCAACCGGTCTTCCTCTTTTCTTGGGAAGAGCGGCGTACTGGACGGCCGATGGTAGCGTCCTTTGCACGGTTGGTACAACTGGTGCAACATGTTCAACAGGAACATGGCGTCTCACAGGGACGTCTATCCTTGCAGGCACATTTGCAGCAGGTATATGTGATCTCGTGACATTTGCTAAGTCATTAAATGCGTCTGGTAGCTGATTAGCAACATCTTGTAGACTTAGGATTCGCTGCACTTCCTTATCACTATGTGCAGTAGGGGGATCTTTATGAGACAAAGTGGGTGCATGCCACGTTAATTCGCGTCGTTCCACATCAACGTTAACGTGCAAATCTCCCCCTAACGACGGGAAGATTGTCTCATCAAAGTCACAATCCGCATGTCTAGCGGAGAATAGATCGCCTGTCAAGGGCTCTAAATAGCGTATTATAGATGGGGATTCATAACCGACGTATATTCCCCGTCGTTTCTGAGGTCCAAATTTCGAACGCTTTGGCGGCTCTATTGGAACATTGACTAAGCACCAAAACACGCGTAAATGTAAGACATCAGGCTCATATCCAGTTACCAGCTGGTACGCAGAAAATGGTTGGGTGGCCATGGGCCTCAGACGGACCAATGTAGCAGCATGTAGTATGGCATAACCCAAAACAGAAATGGGAAGTTTGGTGCGCATGACCAAAGTTCTTGCAATTATCTGTAATCTTTTAATAAGAGCTTCTGCAAGACCATTTGGGTATGAACATGTGCTACAGGATGTTCAACATCAATTCCCAAAGTCATGCAATAATCATCGAAAGTTTTCGATGTGAACTCCGCGGCATTATCAAGTCTAATAGATTTTATTGGATAATCCGGATGATGAGCCCTCAACTTAATGATCTGGGCTAGGAGTTTAGGAAATGTTGCATTTCTTGTGGACAACAAGTCAACAATGCTACGTGTGACCATCTTGTCGATACATCAACCAAAACCATGAAATATTTAAATGGTCCGCATGTTGGTTGGACCGGTCCACAAATGTCTCATTGGATTCTCTCAAGGAAACGGGAAACCACTTTTGTAGGTTTTACATGTAGTGGTTTGAGATGTGTCTTTCCAATTGAGCATGCTTGACATAGGCTTTTTGGATTAATAACAAAATTCTTTCCTCTAAGAGAATGCCCATGAGATGCGTTCATTGTTCGGAGCATCGTATTTTGACCCGGGTGTCCCAGCCGGTCATGCCATAACATATAAGTGTTTTCACCAATCGGCGCCCGACGGATTATTAGATTGCTTTCAATGTTTTGGATCGTGGTAACATACAAACCACTTGAAAGACATCTCAACTTCTCCAATATACGTTTTTGGTCGTATTGATTGGAGGTAATGTACAGGTATTCAATACCATTTTCTCTAGCAGTTTCAATGTGAAACTTGTTTTCTCGAATATCCTTAAAACTCAACAATGTGCAACTGGACCTTGGAGAATATAAGGCCTTTGAAATGGTTAAAATTGTACCATTTGACAACATGAACTGGGCTTTACCAAAGCCTTCAACAAGGGTCGACGGGCCCGAAATTGTTGTCAATGAGGTTACTTTAGGCGTAAAGTTGATAAAATAACTTTTATTTTTTAGGATAGTGTGGGTAGTACCACTATCAACCAGACAATCAACTGTCCCACAATGCATGCCTAAAAGTAAAAAAAATAATTTAAAGTAGGTCACACTAAAAAATATTTATAAGGAAGTAACTTTAAATTATATCGAGGAAAACTTATTCGGAGAAACAAAACCATAATCCAAAAGAAATATTCGGTGTCCAAATGGAAAACATAATCCAAATGGAGGAAAAAAAATCCAGGAGCTAAACAATAGCTCAATTATTATAAGATAAACTAACATATCGTTATTATTCTATTTGAGCCACAAAATCAGGAGTCTCAAGACATTTATTCCCGTTCGCTTCGACAACATTTGCTTCGGCTTTTCTTCCCTTATTATAGTTTTCAACTTCTTGGGGAGTAGCCTTACAAGTCCGTTGCATATGACCATAACCACCACATTTGTAGCATAGAGTTTTATCATTAGCATCATCTCTTGCTTTGGGACGACTGGCCCTATTGTTGTTGTTCCTACCACGAGACTGTTTGGGGGCCATAGGTCGTCGGTACGGATGATTTTCCGGACCTCGCTTGGCATGGCGAGTTTTATGCTCACCACGATTCACTGGCTTTCGGGACGACTGGCCCTTGTCTCGATTCCCATGTCGTGGGTGAGGACCACGAACAGTATTAGCATCTGGCATTGGAATTGCCTTTGTCCCAGCGGGACGAGAGTTGTTATTTCTCATTAAAACGATGTTATTTTTCTCATCCAATAATAATTGGGTAATCAACTCGGGGAACGTTTGGAACTTGGATTGACGATATTGCTTTTGAAGCAAGTTGTCAGAGCTAGGAAATGTAGTGTATGTCTTCTCCAATAAATCATTATCAGTCAAGTGTTCACCACAATAATGGAGAAGATAACGGATTCTACACACTTCAGCATTATACTCGGTAACGGCAGTAAAGTCTTGGAATCGCAAATTTAGCCAATCTTGGCGGGCTTCGGGAAGCCATATGGTCTTTTGATGGTCGAAACGCTCTTTCAAAGAGTCCCATAATGCCTTGGGTGAGGTGATTGCTATAAATTCAGACTTCATTGTATTTGATAAATGACAACGAAATAGTATCATGGCCTTAGCATTCATTTCGCGGGTAACTTCAACTTCGCGATCATCCTCATCATAAATAACATCCAATAGGCCTTGGGCATCTAGATGGTTTTGGATATCTTGAGTCCAATCCAAATAGTTCTTGCCGGCGGCATCTAGGATCGGGAATTCAAGTTTGATCGGCATTTTTTCTATAACGGGAGAAAAATACTGGATTAGTTATCATATAAAACGACGGGTTTATATGTTTATGGTTTTGTATCAGTATAAACTATGTTTCGAAACGACTGGTTCGATAAACACTAGTTTTTTTAGCACTAACTTTGTTTCGAAGCGACAGGTTCGAGAAACACAAGTTTTGCTCTAAGACTGGATGGTTCTCCTTGATCGATCGACAGGTCAATTGTGAGACACCGATTCAGCGAATATACATAGTATATAAACACATTCGGGGAAAACTATTATTTACTCAACCCCTTTCGGTAGCTCTACTCGAACACAACCAGGAAAGACGGTGAGGGTGGTAAGCGCAAAAGCATTTTAAAAACCGACCTCATTAGAATAGAGATATCCACCTATATCTTTCCTAGACATCGTATCCAAATAGGTGAGTCTATTTGGAGTTGATTCATAATCTTTCCAACTTAAATGTGTATATATATGGTTCTACAAACTTCATCTAAAAAAAACTTTTTAAACATTGAAAAAAACTTTTTAAACATTGAAAAAAACATATTGCTAAAAAAAATGAAGATAATATACATCCGAAAGAATGTTATTTTTTTGACTATATATTTGATTAACCATACAAATTCAACGTTTTTAATAGTAAATTGTACCTTACTCCGGGTTGAAATGATGATCTACACGAGAAAACAATCTTGTATCCCTCCGTCTTTGAGCTAAAGTGCCGATAACGTGTTGTAAATGGAATTAGCCTACTATAGAGAGAAAACAAGAGAGCTCTTATATTGAAATGAGAAGTGTGTATACAATGGTGAGGCCTCAACCCCTTTATATAGTGGAAGGGTTGAGCCAAGACATAATGAAAAAATGGGAGTTACATGGTCATTAACTCATACATAAAGTCCTTCATAATGGTGTTAAATGAGACACTCAATAACCATAAATTATGAGTTACAACAAGTTAGATTTTATAAATAGAATAGCCAATTACTCAATTTTGTTATAGATAAAGATTATAAATGATTTCTGTTATAAGGATCCATGGTTACTCATTATTAATCAAATTGGACAATTGAGGGAACAAGTTGTTGTCAAATAAATGCATTTGCTTTTCTTTTAATTTGTAACATCATTTCAGTATAATCAGATCTAGATTAAAAAATTTATCTACACCTCCAAAATACCACATCCTATTTTATATTTTAAGAACCCATTTTAGAATTGATTACAAAAAGATAATTTCCATACTAAACTATGAGATCGATAAATAACCATTACATGTTTGAGCAATAAAAGTTACAAGGTTAGGTTCTCGGAAAAACAAAAAAAAAAACAGAAAACTGAGAAACACGGTAACCCTTCATCTGGACAATATGCACTTGTGCATACAAGCCATTTGTAACATGCACGCGTGTATATGTACACGTGCATGCCGTCCAGATGAATGGTCATCAGGGTGTTCCTTAGTTTTCTGTTCTTTTTTAGGTTTTTCTCTGAACCTCCCTCAAGAGTTACAATGGTTATAAAGTATTATTTGGTTCAATCCTATTTGTTTTTGAAGATAAACTTTTTTGTTGAAAATAAATTTGTTTTTTGACCATTTTATTTTTTGAACAATTATACAACAATTCATTTTATAATAATACAAATATATTTTAAATACAAATATATGTAGTATTGCTTTCAATTTCCACCCTAATAGCTCAACCACTTTTGTTTTAGTGTTTTCAAAGTGGATTAATAGCAATTATATAGTTGTGCACTTTGTTAAAGTTGTGGTACACAATAAAAGAAAATATAAAGGTGAATGTTTCGAGAACGTAAACGTGTTATTGTATTTTTATTTTATATTTAAATAAACTATTTTTTAATTTCATATTTATGAATTATAATTACAATTTTAACCATATATATTATACTAACATAAATCTAAAAATAATTATTAAAATGGTAATATATTTATCTATCGAATTGTTTATATAGTCATGGTATTGTCTTAATTAACGATTTATGTTTGTTACGTCGATTATATTTTAATATGAATTAGGTAATTAATATAAATTATAATACAAATAATTGATTTGATAAAATATAAACTTTAAAGGTTGAATATTCTAAAGATACCAAAAGTTTCCAAACACATTATTTAACCATTAAACAATGGACATTATTGATGGTATCCTCATTCCTCCATGCCTATCTATAGTCACATGGCTTTCAAGTTTTTTAAAGATGAAATTGTACATATATGTCTTTTTTTAGAACTCTCAAATTTATAAGACATTTGAAAACTAGTATATTATTATTGATATATATATATATATATATATATATATATATATATATACTTGAGATCATGTGAGACCAGGTTATGAGTGAGCATAACTGGGTATCCGGCTAAATTTCATGGAATCGGAACCGGACCCGACGGTTCCTAGAATGAAGGAACCGGAACTGATTACATCGGTTCTCTATATTTTGGAACCGGCGGTTCCGGTTCCGGGTACCCGCTATCAATTTTTTTAAAATTTATTTTTAACATTTCATACAATAAAAATGTAATTTTAAGTCTGTTGCAAACTACAAAGTACCAACTTAAAGAAATAAACACAACAAATGGTGAAAAATAATCATATAAAAACTAATTATTACATAAATAAATTAGAAACTCCGGCGTATTGAGTCTTGACATCAATAAAACGACTTACATAATACATAACGTCCTTACGTCAAGGCCTAACAAATAAAACATTTTGATCAAAACGAATAAAACTCCCAACAAAACCAATAACACATCATTAAATATTTAAATATAATAAATATATAAATAATTTTAAAAAAAAAATAGCGGGTACCCATCGGTTCCGGTTCTGCGTACCCGGTCCCGGCGGGTACCCAACGGGTAACGGTTCCAAAAAAATGAGAACCAAAACCGGAACCAGTCCTAATCGGTTCCGTATTTTAGGAACCGGAACCGGCAGTTTCGGAGCGGTTCCGGTTCCAAAGACGGGTACCCAGTTCTGATGCTCACCCCTAGACCAGGTTATTTCCGTGAGACCAAAAAAATAACACTAAACCTTCACAACAAAAGACTGTGAAGGTACTGTGATGGTAAACCTTCACAGTGTTTTTGCTGTGAAGGTTTGCTGTTTTTCTTACCTTCACAATGAATCACTGTGAATGTTTAGTGTTAATTTCTTGGTCTCACGGTCTCACGAAAACATGTTGGTCTCACGTGAACCAACCCTATATATATATATATATATATATATATAGGGTGAGTTTCTTTTGCAAACCAAACAATTCATACAAACTTTACAAACCACTAAATTAGGCAACAACAAATATATTTATGGTAATTATTATCATTCATTAATAATGATTGTGATATGTATGGAAGATGATTAAGTTCATTAATTATGATCATGACTTTAAATTAGGAAATATAATAAAATCAGATATTTATTAGACTTGATGAACGGCCAAGATTGGTTTGTATAGTTTGTACGAATTACTTGGTTTGCAAAAGAAACTCACCCTATATATATATATTAGAAGGGTATTTGCGCAATGCAGCGTGACATATCTTAATTTTCATGTTTTGTTTTACTTTTTATCATTGTCGATTTTACAAAACGTTTTTGTGTAGTTTTGAGAAAATTATAATATTTTTTTTATAAATTTGTACAAAGAATGACGCTTTTTGAAGGGTTCATGATTTGAGGATTTGAAATTGGTTAAGAGATAAGGATTAATTAGATAACTAATGAGAATTAAAGAATGATGTTTTTTAGGAGTTTATCAATTGAGAATTTGTAGGGAGTTAGAGATAAGGACTAATTAACAGTGGTTGTTTTTACGAGATTTTAAGTAATCAACATTAAATAATAGTACATAAGGCTTTATGAATTGTTTTTAAGAGTTTTCATAAATGCTTTATAATATAGTATAGGTATATATATTTATTTTACAATTTATTTGTTTCATATATTTACAATATGAAATTATCATATTGGTATTAAGTTTATCATAAATATAATTTTTAAATAAAGAAAATACATGTGTAATATAAGAAAATAAATTTAAAATTTTTAAATAACAAGTATTAGATTTAACATGGTACGTAAATTTTAAATATAAGAAATTGAAAATCTCGTTTTTTAATATAATAATAAAGTCTTGTACATTTAGGGTGCGTTTGGTGCAAAAACAGAACATGACGGAATAAAATAGGACATGACAACTGTTCGACATTTGGTAAGACAAAATTGGACAGATTATAACAAATAATATTGACAAATTTACCCCTAATAATTTACATAAATTAATCAAAACATAGAAGATATATAAAAATAACTTTTGATGAAAGTAAAGTGAAAGTTTAAAGATCATAAATACACTAAATAAAATTTAATGAATAAATAAAATATAAAATATAATGTTTGTTTGATGTTTTAGATTAGAAATAGATTTTATTTTGAGGTTATATTGGTAAAACATAAGTCTGTTCCATCTTGTTCCATGGGGTGGGATGGAATATGCTTGTTCCACTATGTTCCACATAAAAGTCTTACCAAACATGAGACAGTGATACTTATTCTGTCATGTTCGGTGTATCAAACACACCCTTATAGAAAACATATCGAGAGGTGTACAACAAAAATGCACATTAAAATAAAATAAAATAAAATAACCATAATAGCCAATCATTTAAACAAAATATTTTTAACCATAATGTTAGGACCAAATCCATAACATTTTGACAATAAGACCATCTTCAATGGGGTCACTAAATCTTACACTAAATACTAAATTTGGTGTAAATGACACTATTTACATCTTTAATAGGGTCTCTATTTTCCACACTAAATTTGGTGTAATGAATAGTATTACACTATATTTGGTGTAACACTATTAATTTACACTACTTTTTACATCACTTCTAAAAATTAGTGTTACCCATCACTTCTAAACCACAAGACTTGTGGCGTACTGGTTAAGGCTTGTGAGGGATGTGGCTAGTAACCCATTTACCCCAAGTTCGAATCCAGGCGCTTCCAACTTGTGGCCATTGGGGATAAACTCAGGGCTGCACGAAGCAGCTGAGACAATTGACTCACCTTACCGGGATTAGTCGGGGCAATGTCCTCATATACCCTTCAAAAAAAAAAAGATTTACTACTAACACTAAATTTTACACTATTTTTTAAATTTGGTGTGAAATTTGGTGACGATGCCCTTGGTATGTCGTAGAAAACCATTATCCTCAATTAAATAAAGACCGGTTGCTACATGTTGTTATCGATTACAGTCCCAATCCTACTGATCATGGATTCATCGTCCCAGATATTGGATTGAAATCCTCTCCTCCACAAACCCTAATCAAACACCCATTGGATTCACAGAGATTCAGAATTGCAGGAGGAGGAGCTCATGGGGATGCTATTTGACGACGTCGTAATAATTAAGCAGGCAGAGAAGGAAGATGAAGCTACTATGATCACAATCAATTGTCCTGACAAAACTGGTCTTGGTTGTGATCTTTGCCGCACCATCCTCTTCTTCCGTTTGAGCATTGTTCGCGGTGGTATGTTTATACTATTTTTCTCTCCAATTTCTGCGGTTTCCTTCTCGAACTTTTTGGTGATTTAATTTGTTCTTCCGTTAAATTTCAAAAAACGGTGCATTTTACAGAGAATTTGGCGTTGTTGTTATAGATACTTGGTTGCTTAATTGCTTTCATGATTAGTGATTTGAGTTTCTAGTTCAATCATTTGAGTTTGTATCGATGAAAATCAGGCAGTGTTCTTATTTTGATTTGTTCGCTTTGAATGATTTAGAGGTATTTGCTCTGCCAATCTCATTTAGATGCTTGATACTTAGGCGGCGTTTGTTTTTTAAGAGGTCTGAAGTCTTATTTCACGTCTGATTAATAAGAGGTATCACTTTAAGAGGTTATAAGACATTATGTTACCTCTTCTAATTTCAGATGTATTTCAGACTTAAGAGCCTCTGAAGTCTGAAAAGAAAACAAACGGTCTGAATGTATAAACGTCTGAACGATTCAGACTTCAGAGGTATTAAGAGGTTTAAAAAAAAACAGCCCCTTATTCTCCTGATGTAAATTGTAAAGTTACAGGTCATCAGGTATGCCAAAAGGATTGATTAGGCAGAAAAAATGGTAACAAAAACACAGATTCCCTTTAGAAGTTCACTATTACACCATCAAAACCTATTTCTGGGATTACTTTAATACTTTATGCCTTGTTCCTGATATTTGTTTCAAATTTGTGTTTTCAGTTTTAGTCTAAATGATTTATAGATATAGCTGTTTGATGGTATATGTAGATGTATCCACGGATGGAAAATGGTGTTACATAGTGTTTTGGGTGGTTGGAAAACCGGGTACAATCTGGAGTTTATTGAAGAAGAGGCTGTTGGAGGCTTGCCCCTCTTGTTCTTTAGCTAATGCGCTCTTATTTTACCCACCCGAATCACAGCCACCCAAGCCTGCAGACGTGTTTCTCCTCAAGTTCTGTTGCCGTGACCGACAGGGCCTATTACATGGTACACCATATTCATCTTTATAAATATATATGTATATATATATATATAGGGTTGGGTTCCGGTGAGAAGTGCCAAATTTGGTGAGAAGTTGTTATCAACCGTTTGGATGAGATATGGGCGAACATTAGGATGAGATGCACCGAGATAAGATGCA
Organism: Saussurea involucrata; assembly: GCA_033807775.1. Taxonomy (NCBI): domain Eukaryota; kingdom Viridiplantae; phylum Streptophyta; class Magnoliopsida; order Asterales; family Asteraceae; genus Saussurea; species Saussurea involucrata. The sequence goes on along the minus strand of CM066325.1, from coordinate 6,933,326 downwards.
CCAAGATGCACCAGATAATTCCCTTTTAAGTTGCAATTCATGGGAGGGTATTTAATTAAAAATGATCAACGGTTTAAAAGTACTTCTCACGCTTCTCACCAAAAACGGCACTTCTCACATGATCCCATGCCTCTATTTCAAATTCTGTAATTTTATGTTTTGAATCTGTAGCTGTTAATTCATATCTTATTTGGCAGATGTGACTCATCTTCTTTGTGAGCTTGAACTTGTTATTCAAAGAGTGAAAGTATCGACCACCCCTGATGGGATGGTGATGGATTTGTTTTTCGTCACTGATACCAGGTTAAAAAACCCTTTAATCTTAGCCGACAATTTCTTGATTTCTAGTAGAATTTATAGTGATTACACATAGTTTTCTCAGGGAACTTCTACATACGACAAAGAGAAAGGAGGATACACATGATCATTTAAAAGCTGTTCTAGGGGATGCTATGTTAAGTTGTGATATAGAAATGGTTGGTCCTGATTTTACCGCTTGTTCTCATGGCCCACCGTTCTTTATTCCTCCAGCAATCACAGAAGACACGTTCAATTTAGAGATGTTTGACGAAAGTAAACGTGGGTCCCAGTCCAGCCGTTGTAATGGTGTGTCAGTCACGGTGGATAACTCCCTCAGTCCTGCCCATACGCTTGTCCAGATTGTTTGCCGTGATCATAAAGGACTTCTCTATGATATAATGAGAACTTTGAAGGATTACAACATCCAGGTATTACTTATTTTAGGTTAAAATTGTCATTTACATAGCATACGAGAGGGACGTTCAGAGAAAAACCTCAAAAAAATGGAAAACTGAGGAACACCCTGGAAGCCCTTCATCTGGACGGTATGCACTTGTGCATGTTACAAATTACTAGTATGCACAAGTGCATATCGTCCATATGAAGGACCACCAGGGTGTTCCTCAGTTTTACATTTTTTGAGTTTTTTCCCTGAATTTGGACCTAGCATATGATTCCCAAAACTTTATATATTGTTTCTGTGTGATAGATTTCATACGGGCGATTTACAAGAAAAGAGAAAAAAGTTTGTGAGATTGACTTGTTTATAGTGCAAGCCGATGGAAAGAAGTTAGGGGACCCTAGCAAACAGAGTGCACTATGTTCTCGCATTCGCATGGAACTTTTTCGTCCTCTTAGAATAGCTTTGGTGAACCGTGGTCCTGACACCGAGTTGCTTGTCGCAAATCCTGTGGAATTATGTGGGAAGGGGCGGCCCCTTGTATTTTACGACATTACCCTTGCTCTCAAGATGCTCAATATGGACATCTTCTCGGTACTTTTCCTGCATTCTTTACAACCCCAGTTTTTATGCATTGGTTTGCTGTAACGACTCGTCTCACATGGATAGAAAATTAGATTTATGAGGTTTTTAAAAGCTCAAAGTTATGGACTACCAACAACTTCTAACACGTCTTTAAGTTGATTTGGAGGTTATTGGGTCAACCTGCTTCTTTTGGGTCAATACATTTGCACCGTTTTGGGAGTGTTTCATTTCCCATATTGTTTAAATCTATCAATAATTCTTGCAGGCTGAAATTAGTAGGCACTTGATTGGAGGCCGGGAATGGGAAGTTTACAGAGTTTTACTTGACGAAGGAGACAAATTGTCCGTGCCAAGAGGTAAAATTGAGGAAGCCGTTCGCAAAATGTTGATGGGTTGGGATCGATCGTGATAATGAGTCACATAAATTACATACTTGTGTTGTAGAATCTCTATCTTCATCAATTGTTTAGATTTGACCCTTTGATAACATGTTGAAGGATCATGTGAGAAGTTGAGGTTATCGTGAGAAGCGTGAGAAGTGATTTGAACCGTTGATCACTTTTTATCAAATACCCTCCCATGAATTGCACCATAGAAGGGAATTAATCCGGTGCATCTCGGTGCATCTTATTCTAATGTGCGTCCATTTCCCATCTAACGGTTGATAACCACTTCTCACGTTAACCTCGACTTCTCATCGAAACCCAACCCTTGATAACAAGTCCTCTAAGTTGATGCAAAGCTACAAGACCGAATCTAGGATGGTAGGAAATCGGGCCGAGCCAGTAGTGGTGCACTCACTGTACAGAGATTCCAAGTAGTACATACAAGATAGGATGATATGGAAGTTCATGGTTCAAGATTCTCGACCCGGATGGTGTAAAGTCCCAAGTCGAAAGCAACAGTTACGTACATTTTAGTAATCTATAACGTGTTTGTAAATATTTCACATTTCCTGATGAAATATACCAGTTATGTACATTTTAGCAATCTAGAACCTGTTTGTTGTTGCCTTATTGTTTGGTTATTACTTAATGGCAATAAGCCGACAATAAGGCAACGGCATAATGGAAACACAATATGTTTATAACATGTGTTGTATCGTCTTACATTGCACAAGGTGGTAACAAGGCACACTCGTAAAATTATTATTGGACGACATCATCCATCTCAAAAGAAAACGATTAAACACATAAAGGCGACCCGCAACCAATACGTTGAGGATGTACGACCCGATTGGCCTTGCCCCGGCACCCAAATTGTACAAAGTGGAGTAGTATTTTAATCAAAATAATTCGTATATCACTGCGAAAATCAACGGCCATAAAGGATTTTTACCGACGACCGTTTCCGGCGAATTTTTCGACAGAAATATTTTCGATGGATTTTCAGCATAATAAAAAAAGTCAACACCAGCGTAAATCCGTCACTGAAGTTTAAAAAAATTTATATATTCTCGAGAATATTGTGACGAAATTCGTATCTATCACAAATCCGTCAATTTTTTTGTTAAATTGAAATTTAGGTTACTTAATTAATGTAATTAGCCATTAAATAATCAAATTACAAATAGTTAGTTAAATTAAATAGCAATTGAAAAATCAAATTAGAAAAATTATTAATTTCCGACGGATTTTTAACGGAAATTAAATCAATTTAATTTTTTTTATTTTTGGTCGGAAATCTGTCGAGAGTTGGTAAATTTTTAAATAAATCATTTTGAGGGTGGCTTGGTCATATCCGAGGGAGGATTTGATGTCTCCGGACTCCGGGGTATGAACCAAACATGTAGGTAGCTCCGGCGACTGACATGATGAGGAGCTAGGGAAGCAAACACCATGAACCACTGGTCGCCTGGTCGGTGATGACATGGCGGCCCAAACTCCCAATCTCTCTCTTACCACCGCCACTAAATTGAGCCTCCACCATGTGTGTATGGACTAGAAAGCTCGTGGATTCTGCCGGTGAGAGTGAGTAGAGGTTTGGTATCATGTATATACATACACACATACACATGTAGGGTTGGGGTTCGCCTAGAAGTGCCAAATTTGGTGAAAAGCGTGTATCAACCGTCGGATGAGAAACGGACGAATATTAGGATGAGATGCACTGAGATAAAATGCATCGAGATGTACCGGATCAAATTTCTTTTAAGCCGCAATTCATAGGAGAGTATTTGATTAAAAATGATCAACTGTTTAAAAGAGTAATTCTCACATTTCTCACCAAAACTGGAATCTCTCACGTGATCCCATGCCTGCACATGTAATATATATATATATATATATTCGAATTCAAATGAGAAAACAATAACCAAACAAGAGAACATCAGAATGATCAAGTCACATGTGATTATGCACGACCTTAACCGCAGCATACGTTGTAGGCCAAGCCGTCTTCATACCTTTATGTTGCTCGTCTTCTGTGATCGCATGCCGTCGAAACTAATACAAGTTGATATGATGCTAGAAGATGAAAATGCATCTAGGAGCTTAGGTGTAATTTTCAGGAATTATAAATTACTGTAATTGTGGCCAAATTGGAATTCTTAAAAGATCAGGGGCTATCTTGTATTTTCCTAAACTTATTTTTGAAATTAAATATTATTAATTGAACAAATTAAAAAGCACGGGATCAAATTGATCCGATCAATCCAACATCCGGATCCTAACACCACCCCATTTCATCATTTTTATTGTTGTCCCAACTGGGCTCGGCCCATTAATAAGCTTAGCAGCAACAACAACCTGGTCCAAATGTATGCAGGTCTTCATCAACCACCGGGTACCCGGCCTACAAACCAAAAAGCGGATTTAAACCCGGTTTCGACTCAAATCGCACCCAACATAAAAACGTGTTGTGTTTTTCAAGTTGGTTTTGCCTTTTGCCTTTTGTATATGAATATGTAGATCTAAATGTTTTTTTTAACATAAATTGTATCTAATTCCGATTAATTAACTTTAAATTCTAACTTTTCCTTAAACCGATGTCGTGTCATATTAAATATGATCACGCATAAAAAAACCAAGCTTGCCCATTTGAAAATTTTCAACTTTGGTACAAAAACTTACCCTTAATTGATGTTTTGATGTTTTCTACACCTATCGTTACTTCGACACTCCATTTCTCCCTAGTTGTGAGATTACTCTTAGGTGAAATTGATACGAAACTTATCGAAATCAGTTCTCCATGAATATGCTCTATTTTTCAACAATTTTCCTCGTTTTAATTCACGATATATATATATATATATTCAATATATATTTGCAAATAGTAGGAGATTAGTCAACTAGTAAAACAAGTTTCCTTTCTAATGGTTACACGTTTGAGTTCCCTTAAAGTTATGGATGTTTTTTCGACTGTAAACTTCAAAATTCCATAAGATTAGTCGACGTGCGGACAAAGTAGCTCGTACACCAGTTGTTATCTAAAAATATGTTAACTGAATTTCATCAATATGGATAGTGCATGTATCAACATCTAATGCCAGTGTTGATGCAAGCATACTCGTATTGGAAGAATTACGATATTAGGATTTTCACCAAGATCTGTTAGACATATACCATATATTTTTGAACATCACTAGATCGTTTGTCGTTAACAAAACACATATGATGATGGATGCAAAGGTAGGGGTCGTTTAATACAGGTTTACTCTCTTACCAGGGTAAGCATTATAAAAGACCTAAATTCTTACCTGGTAAAAGACATAACGAGGACCGTTAATCTTATCCGATAAGAGGAATAATAAGACCCGAAAATCTATAAAAAATTATTTTACATAATTAATGCTTACCGAATAAGAAACCTTAACAAACAATGGTCTAAAATGCAACACCGAAAGTTGTTAAATGTATGATTTATTGTTAAAAAGTTGAACAAAATCTTGAAGTGGTTTATGAAATGATTAAAGGAGTCAACTTTTTAAGGAAAGTGTCATAAATACGTGTCTCGGAAAATCTCATTGTCCCTGTCAACCTTCAATCGCTCCCTTCCTCCATTTCAAATAACTTTGCACTCACCTTCACTCTCTCTCCATTCTTTAAATTGATCGCCACAAATCATCTCCGCCCCCTCGCCGGATCGGAACTACTCGTCACCGGATGCATCCCATTCCTCCACCGTCATCAATCGACCCCACTTTCATAAACGCCCCTAATGGTATATAACACAACCCTTTTACCTTTTTTTTTTCATTCTCGATTGCTAAACCGACTGATTTAGGGTTTTATTTTGCTCCACCATCTTTTGATTCACTAACAATTTTTCGTCGGTAGTCGAACGAAATTAGGATTAGTGGTCTTACTGGATTGATTTGATTGGATTACCATACAAATTATGTTGAACAAATTCATGAAACGTGGGCAAAAAAAGCCCTCGAAATCCGATACTGATGTTTACGCGCATCAAACTCCTCTTGGAAACCGGAATTCCGAATCTGTTTCTACTTCCAATGTCGTTGTAAACCATGCCTCTCGTGGTGCTGCTAATTTGGGGCAACAGCAACCGCCGGCCGGCGGAGCAGCGGCGGCGGCTCCGGCTGCAACCGGAACTGTTGAACCTCTGCCTCTATTTAGGGATGTTCCCATGTCCGAAAGACAACATTTGTTTCTCAGGAAGTGTCGGGTTTGTCGTTTCCAGTTTGATTTTTCGGATACGTTGAAAATGGCTAGGGAGAAGGAGATTAAAAGGATGAATCTTGTGGATCTTGTGGATTATGTACAATCGGGTTCTGGGAAGATAACCGAGAGTAATCAAGAGGAGATGATTCAAATGATTTCGGTAAACATTTTCAGGTGTTTGCCACCAAGTTCTCATGAACATACAGGGTCTGAAAACATCGAAACAGACGAGGAGGAACCTTATCTTGATCCATCATGGCTGCATTTACAACTTGTCTATGAACTCCTTTTAAGATACGTTGTGTCATCCGATACTGATGCGAAGGTTGCCAAACGATTCATCAATCATTCCTTTGTTTTGAAGTTATTAGACACGTTTGATTCTGAGGACCCACGTGAACGTGAATATTTGAAAACTGTCCTTCACCGGATTTATGGCAAGTTTATGGTACATCGACCGTTTATTAGGAAAGCGATCAATAATATCTTTTATAGGTTCATATATGAAACACAAAGGCATAATGGTATTGGTGAGTTGTTGGAAATACTTGGGAGTATAATAAACGGGTTCGCATTGCCAATGAAGGAGGAACACAAGTTGTTTCTTGTTAGGGCACTTATACCGCTCCATAAGCCGAAGCCGATTGCTATTTATCATCAGCAGCTCTCGTACTGTATCACTCAGTTTGTCGAAAAGGACAACAAGTTGGCAGATACCGTTATAAGGGGTTTGTTAAAGTATTGGCCGATCACCAATTGTCAAAAGGAGACTCTTTTTCTTGGGGAACTTGAAGAAATTCTTGAGGCAACACAACCAGCAGAGTTTCAGCGCTGCATGGTGCCACTTTTCCGGCAAATAGGTCGATGTCTTAATAGCCCTCATTTTCAGGTACAACTTACGAGAACTCCATTTTCTTATTTTCTATGATTTGGGAAGTTTTCTGTTGTGTCATTTCGTTAAACTGTTATTTAATGGTTGTTTATGTCATCTCTATATAATTTCTCGGGGCATAGGGCATAGGGATAATGCGTGTAAGATCTTTTTTAGTCGCTTGATTCGGAGGAGTCTGTTATTAGATACTTTTGCATTTGGTTAATTAGGTTAAATTTGATGTTACTCAGGTTACTTGATGCTTACGTAGTGTTTTAATGGTAGTTCCTTTTCTTTTCCTATTATATACATGCATAATAACTTTCTGTACTTGCTGATTGTTGACTTAATTTCTTGACCAATCAAAGCGAAGACAATTTGACCATCTAGAGCTTATATACCCCCGTTATTTTAGGATTGGCTTTTTAGAGCCCGCTTTTATGGCATGTGACCTTTTGGCAAGTTGTTGTGTTGTGGGTGCTGATGTGTAGCATCCTTGCTTATATTTTTTATTATCATTAGCTGATACGTTGATCTAATTTTGTCGTATGCATAATTTTGTGGTAGTTAAACTGTTGTGATAGGTGCACGCTAGGTGTGAGGTCCATCAAGGCATAAGTTTGGGCTTCTAAGGCCCTTTGTCTTTGATGAGGTGTATAGCTCAACACTCAAGAATAAATGCACATGATTTATTGAAGGGAGTTATAAGTCAATTTTGGCCCATTTTTAGAAAAAGAAGTATTGTGTCGTCGGAACTTTTTGGTTTTGTGATTCTTATTCTATTTAAAATCTTGTTTAACAAAAAAGATAAAAAGATTGATTACTAGGGTCTTTGTTCTGACTCATATAAGTCTCCCATACCTATCCCCTTTTCACTTCGATGATTTTGTTTATAGGCCATGGTTAATTGAATCTTGATTCTTAATATGTTTTTAATGTTGATTTCAGTGGATGATTCTTTAATTGATGTCAATTGACTGTCAATGGTTAGTGTCGGTTTTACTTGATGTTAGTATTTAACTATTTATGTTCAATTGCTAGTTTATGTCGCCTTAATCAAATATTAGTGGTTCTTTATATATAGCTATTGATGTACATACATGTCAATAACATATGTATTGATTCTCTCATAAATTTGATTCTCTAGGTAGATATGAATTTTCATCCATTTAACGACTCTGTGTGTGTGTGTATACATATATTTGTGTGTGTGTGTGTGTGTGTATACATATATACGTGTGTGTGTGTGTGTGTGTTTGTAAGTGATATGCCTCACTTCACTGAGGTGTGGGGCATGCCTTGGTTACACGGAGGCGGCTGGTGCACGTGGCTTTGTATATGATAATTTGGTAGTTGACAAATCCCTAAGGAAACAACCACAATTTCTCATTCTGAATTCAATATCCAATGTCTCAATTGTCATATAATAAGTTGAAATTAGTCCGTGGTTGCAAGAGAATAATAGTCTCTTTATCTTACGTAAATTGCAACATCGAGTGGATGCATGATTAAAGAAAATATTTGACTATTGGTCTAAGCTCTAAAGTACCCTTCAATAATGATCTAGAATCGGAATCTTATGGGACAGAAACAATAACATCATTACCTTGTGATGATGATGATGGGCATTTTGGTGACTTTAGCTTCAAATTTGTGAACAAAGTTAGTATTGTACTATTCACGGGATAAAGGGTCATATATTAATAGGCTTATAGCTAAAACCCCATGGATAAAATAGGAAAAAAGTTTGTTGTCCAATGCTTGATTGTATCTATAATCTTTTCTTGAAGAATTTTATATGATCTTGATGTTACTGACTTCTTGTTTTATTCAAAATTTCTTGTGTCAACCACAAGGGTTGTGGCGTAGTGGTTAAGGCCCTGGGGGATGTGAGCCACCGGAGGCAAGGGGGGCGCAGTTTTTAAACAGAAGAACGGCGATAAAGAGGAAGCGCTCAAGTCGAGACTCTATGTCTGGGCCTTAGTTATTCAGGGGGTGGGGGAACCCGTAGGAAGGGGGGACGAACCACCTTTTTTGGCGCTCCCCCTCCCAAAGGGGGGAGCACAAAAGAACGATCGTTCGAATCCTGTCCCCGCCTAATCACTTGAGATCTTTTTTTGGATGGTTAAAGTTGTGTGGAATATCCCATCTGCCTAGGGTTCGAATCCATACGTACACAACAATTGTGGCCACTGAGGTTTAATCAGGGCTGATGTCTTACGGTCATAATTTGCCAAGGAATTAGTCTAGGCATAGCCTAGGACACCCTTCCAAAAAAAATTCTTGTGTCAATCTGAGTCATTGATATGTTATTTTTATCGTACACTATGATTCACCAAAAATTTATTTGTGCAGCTCCTAAGTGTTGTGTTAGCAAATATGTTCATATGGTTGTGCAAGCCCGCTTGATTTTGATATTCTTATGAACAATTGAAGCTCTTCGTGGTCTGACTTCATTGCGTGAGTTCATATTTCTGACCGTCTCATATATTTGAAGTCACAAAGTTTAAGCATCAAGTGTTGCAATGTGGTATTATCTAAGCTTGTAAAGTTGTAATACACTGGGAACATGGGGTTTTGAATGACTTAAGATAATCAAATGTAATTAGTACGAGTAGTGAGAACGTAGAATTTTTAAAATAAAAATTGAGCCTTCAGAAGAACACAAACCAAGACATAGCAGAAAGTATTTACTAGCCGTAAAGTCTCTCACATAGGGTCATTTATCTGGGAGGGAGATCTGAAATGCTGCTAGGCAGAGAGAGGAAAAATCAACGTTCATGATGAATATTCCCTGAATGTTTGGTATGCTCTTGTTTGTCCCCCGGTTCACAAAGGAAGTTAGGTTTGGAACTGAACCTGCCCCTATATATACATAGGTGAAGGGTCGTGTGAGAAGTTGAGGTTAACGTGAGAAGTGGATCTGAACCGTTGATCACTTTTAATCAAATGCCCTCCCATGAATTGCATCTTAGAAGGGAATGGATCCGGTGCATCTCATCCTAATGTGCGTCCATTTCTCATCCAACGGTTGATAACCACTTCTCACGTTAACCTCAACTTCTCACCGGAACCCAACCCTATATACATATACATATAGATGAAGGATCGTGTGAGAAAAAGAGTTAAGGTGAGAAGTGTAAGAAGGGATCTGGACCCTTGGCAAAGGCCACCCAAGAGGGGAGAACGAATGGCTCAGGAATCGACTGGTTCCGAGCAGACTCGTGGAGCTGCAGTTTGGATTATCGTAGAAAGAATAAGAGGAGCCGTCTTAGGAAATGACTTAACTTGACTTTAAGGAGTCACTTTCATACAATCTTAATTTGGAGATTTGTTCGGGCGAAACCTATTCCCAGGGTGTGACGGGCGGTGTGTACAGGGCCCGGGTTGATCACTTGTAATCACACCTCTATCCATGAATTGCGCTTCTCACGGGAATTGATCCGGTGCATCTCATTAGTGTTGATCTTCAAGGGTCTAGATCTCTTCTTACGTTTCTCACCGTAACTTCCCTTCTCACCGGAACCCAACCCTATATATATAGGCCATGGTTATTTTGCAACTTGTAAATCTTACAACCCTTGCAACCTAGATTTAGTTGATCGATCCAGATCCGTGTTCTGGATACATTTAATTCTGCTTGAATTTTTCATCAACAAATTGTCCCAGTAAACATTCAGCTATTTAAACCTCGATTTTGTTCATCGATCTAGATCCTTGGTCTGGATTCATCCTTTGTTTCATGTATGGATTCTGAGTTTAATCTTCTAGTTCATCTCTGTTTCATTATTGGATTCATTTCTGGACTTATTTATCAATGATTCATCAATGGGTTCATCTTCTGTTTCATCTCAACCATGATTCCATTAGCACTGTTTGAAAGTGCATGCTCCAGCCATAGAATTATTTGAACCGCTAATTCACTGGTGGTTCTTGACGATGACGATCATGCAACTTTTAAACATTAACCGAAATCAATTGCATTACTTTAGGTTCATGTAATGCAACTGGAAAGCATTACCTGAATTCAAATGCATTCCATGATTGGGTAGATTAATGAAAATAATGTATTTGATTGTTGACAGCCAAAATGAAATCCACCGAAGTAGGAAAAAGAAACCAGCAGAATCCATTGGTAATTACCATAATTAAAAAATTAAGATAATTACCATAATTAACCATTCTATTAAAGATAATGATGCGAACCAAAATCCCATACAAATCGCATGCGTGACTAATGACAAATTAAAAATATAAAATATAAAACAAAAAATTCTAATTTCCTACCCTTTAGCGCCTTCTTTTAATATTATATTTTTTTAAAGAAAAATTTGAATTCGTTTCATCACAGCCGTAGATTATTTAATGAATGGATAGGATGTGGGTTGTAAGAGTTGTAAGATTTAACGGGGTTGCAAATTAAACCACCCCTATATATGTGTGTGTGTGTGTGTGTGTGTATATATAAAGTTAGATTGGATAGAGAAGTAGTGATATTTCTCCTAACAACAATAGCTCCATTTAGGGAGATTAGCCCCTTTTGGCAAAACTCTGCGTAATCACTTTTTTTAGAGAGGAAACCATGAGATGAAATTGTGTGTGTGTGTGTGTGTGTTTCCTCCGTTATCAAGGAGCGACAAAGAAGGTACATAGCTGGTAAGAAACAAAGAAAACAGAAAACTGTGTGCCTGTATTTCCTCTGTTATAAAATATATTTCAATGTGACCCCCTTACACAATCCCTGTTCATCATTCTGTCAGTCAATCGAATGGAAGGATGACATAACTGTTTTGATTGCAATCGTGTGGGAAATTGGCACGATAAATCTTTTGTTGTACTTGAAACAATGGTGAAAATTTATTCATTTTGCCTATGGAGTACAGGATTGGTAATTGACATTGTGGATTAGGAATGGTTTGCATTGACGAAGTAATTAGCATTGGAACTGACTGTCTAAAAACCATAAAGAAAAACAGCAAATTCATTTGATAGATGGTAAACGTTGTCTGGTTTGCGGAAATTGTTTTTGAGGGGAAAATGGTGTAGAACTGTAGATGATCCCAATCGTTAACATAGATATACATACATTTCACATTTAAGATTGTGTTTTGGAAACATAAATTTGTTCTACATTCAGATAAAGCGCTTATGTTGAACAAAATCATGTGGATATATGTGTGTATATTCTTATGTATGCTTGTACGTACGTATATGCGCGCACACATTCATATTTTTATATGTAAATGTACATACATATATGTTTTGCTATATATACATGCACATCACATGTATGTGTATATGCATTTATATATGTATGCATATGTCTATATTTGCTAATTTATTTATGGAGGAGCCAAGTTTTTTAGAGCAATCTCTAGCGAAGATTGAACCACAATTTTTTGACCGGTTTACCATCACGATAACTGCTACTTCAAATCACGGTCTTGACCGTGATTTCATATTTTGACTGCTGTAACAGCTTAGCTCTTATTTGGATAAAAATACCAATTTAAGGTGTGAGCGTTGGTTTAGTGAATAAATCAGATGCTTGTTCTTAGAAATGGACATAGTGAGGTGAAATAAATCCGTTTTGAATTCCTCTAATGAATTGATAGTACATTACAGTATGTTTTATCCTAGTTGCTGTTTTTACACACACACACACACAATATGTATGTATCTATATATTTATAACTGTATATCTGTACAGTAAGAAGTCCAAGGCTGCCTTATCTTATGGGATACCCCCCCCCCCCTTGCCATAAAGAGTAGGTACCGTTCATCCAATGTGATCTCCTCATCCTGACAGAGTAGGTATATGTACCGATAAAGCTGTTTGGTTGGTTTTCCATTCCGGTATAGATAAATCTGTCTGTATAGATTGGGAAGTTTTCGTTTGGGAGGGATTTTTTATAGTTGGAAGGAGCGTGTTTTGTAATTGGGAGAGGCAGTTTTGGGGGAAAAAATGGCTTTCTGCATAAAGCTCCCCACCTAGAAGCTTACTGAATTAGCCACTTTCTACATCATTAAGCCACTACCAAACAGTCATGTATAGCTGACCGAATAAGCTGTGAGTCCCATTAAGCTCATTAAGCTGCTAACAAACATGCGCTAAGGGAGAACTATGTAGTGATAATCACTTGGTGCCCAATGGCTATAAGCTTTTTCAAGTTTGCTTCGAAAAGGAATGATTATGATCCTTTTAGAACACATCAAGCAATCGATTTCCATTTGACACTGTTAGATTTAGTAAAGTTGCGTTTACCTTTCTTAGTAGAAGTGTTAGCTTTTCCTTATTTAGGTATTTAGAGTTGTATATATAATGTAATCCTATTTTGAAAAGAGCAAGAGAAAGAAATCAGTCTTTGAACATTTACATGGTATCAGAGCCAACTTCGCCGGAACTCTACCAGAACTAGCCGCCGTCGCCGGAATCACCGCTGCCGGAAACCTAGCCGCCGCTGCCGGAACCCAAGCCGCCACCGCCGTTGTTCTTCTTGTCCAGAGCCGCCACTGCTGTCGGCGACCTTGTCGAGAGCCACCACTGCCGCCGGCGACCTCGACCCCTTCCAGATTCTGACTTTGGTTTGCTGTCCTCCTATTCCAGATCAGTTATCTCCATTTCCCTATTTCCTACCTTGTTTCCTTTCTTTGTTTCCAGATACGTGAACCACAAAACAGATTATTGCACCTGATTTGGGTGATTTTATTAGCCTTCCTTGAAAACTCTCGCCGGAACCCTAGCCGACTTCGCCGGAACCTGCCGGAATCCTAGCCGACTTCGCCGGAACCCTACTGAAACCTGCCGGAACCCTACCGGAACTCCAGCCTCCGTAGCCGGAATCTACCAGAAGCTGCCGGAACAGTCCAGATCCTGCCGGAAACCTTCAGAACACGCCGAAAACGCCCCGGAACCTGTTGGAAACTCCAGAACCTTCCGGAAACCTTCAGAACCTGCCGAAAACCTCTAGAACGTGCCGAAAAAAAACCATTTGGCACACGTCGGGATCTGTTAAAAGTACTCGAAATCTTCCGGAATACTTCCAAAATCTGCCGAAATGGGAGACGAGGTTCCGGTACAACAATCAACATTTTGTGCTAGTACAACACAATCAGGTATCACACCTAATTGTCTCTCTGCATGCTCACCATCTTGGATTATTGATTCGGGAGCCACAGATCACATGACCGGGAACAAAGACCTTTTGTCCAATCTTGAAACTAATACATCCCATAACCCCGTTCGACTTGCTAATGGATCTTCATGTCAAATCATGGGCATAGGATCCACTAGCAATCTGTCAAACCTAAACTTATCCTCTGTTCTTTATGTTCCTACCTTCCCGGATAGTCTAATGTCTGTCAGCCAGATTACCCAAAAACTTAATTGTTATGTCATTTTTTCCCTACACATTGTGTTTTTCTGGATTTGAGAACAAACTAGTTGATTGGTACAGGTTTTGAATCTCAGGGTCTTTATCGCTTGTCTATGTTGCGATCTCTAGCTACACATCTTTGTGATTCCAGTATTAGAGAGGTGCACTGTCGGTTAGGCCACCCTTCTTTGCCTGTTCTGAAACAATTAAGACCTGATCTTTCATCTGTTCAAGAGTTAGTTTGCGAGTCATGCCAATTGGGTAAACATACCCGTCGTCCTTATCCTCCTAGCGAATCTAGTCATGTCACGTCTTTATTTCAGTTAGTTCATTCTGATGTATGGGGACCTTGTCCCATAACTTCTACTAGTGGATTTAAATATTTTGTTACTTTTGTTGATGACTTTTCTCGTGCAACATTGGTTTATTTGCTAAAGTCACGTAATGAAATATACTCTATCTTCTGTGAGTTCTATGCATATGTCAAAACCCAATTTGCCGTCTATATTAAAACTCTTAAGGTCTGATAATGCAAAAGAATATTTCTCTTCTGATTTTACATCCTATTTATCTGAGCATGGTATTATACATGAATCATCTTGTGCCTATACACCCCAACAGAATGGCATTGCTGAACGAAAGAACCGCCATTTGTTGGATGTGGCACGCACTATGATGATTCATTATAATGTTCCACAAAGTTTTTGGGGCGATGTGGTTCTTACAGCTAATTATCTGATTAATCGTATGCCCTCTTCTGTCCTTAAAGGGAAGACGCCTTTTTCCATCCTCTTTCCAAAAGGCACTTCTTTTCCCCTGGCTCCTAAGATCTTCGGTTGTATTTCTTATGTGCATGATCATCGTCCGGGCCATAATAAACTTTCTGCACGTGCTATCAAGTGTGTGTTCCTTGGGTATTCTCGTGTCCAAAAAGGCTATCGTTGTTATAGTCCTTCTCTGCGTAGGTATTTTACTTCTGCTGATGTTACATTCAATGAGTTGAGTCCTTTTTATGATAAATCTATTACAAGTACTTCTGAGTCAACAAATCACGTTCCTGATCCTTTTGATTCCTTCGAGCCCCCCGTCTTGCGTATTCCAGTAATGACACCAAATGTGGCTATTCCGCCCGTACCCACTGATACTCGTTTCACAAATGTGTATGCTCGACAGCGCCAACGACAAATGCCTGAGACCCAAGAGTGCTTATCTGTGCCTGCTGATTCTGGTACGTCTTCAATTCCACCACTTGACCCACACATATCATCGCCTACTGACAGTGTCCCTAACCTAGTACCTGATACACCCCTACCACCACTTACCGAGCCTTATGACCCACCTGGTGCCCATCTCCCCGATATTCCAATTGCCTTCCAAAAAGGCACACGAACTCGTACCCGATATCCTATTCATGATTATCTTGCCTATACTCATCTTTCTTCAGAGTCGTGTGCCTACACCACCGCCATTGATAGCCATATTGTTCCTAGAAATGTGACTGAGGCTCTTAATCATCCAGGATGGTTTAAGGCAATGCAGGAAGAGATGGATGCTCTAAAGAAGAATCATACTTGGGATTTGGAACAACTTCCTCATGGAAAGCGGAAAGTGGGTTGTAAGTGGGTTTTCACAGTGAAAGTTCATCCTGATGGTTCACTGCATCGCTTGAAAGCCCGATTAGTTGCAAAGGGTTATTCTCAAGCACAAGGGATTGACTACGACGAGACGTTTTCCCCGGTAGCTAAAATGTCGTCAGTTCGCATTTGTATTGCTTTGGCTGCCATTAATCATTGGCCGCTTCACCAGTTGGATGTCAAGAACGCCTTTCTTAATGGCATTCTTGAGGAGGAGGTGTACATGGAACATCCACCTGGGTTTGTCATTGAGGAGGAGGTCACAAAGGTATGTCGATTGCGTCGTTCATTATATGGTCTCAAACAGTCTCCTAGGGCATGGTTTGGACGTTTTTCAGATGTTCTCCAGGAGTTTGGTATGACCCGCAGTTCCCAGGATTATTCCGTGTTTTATAGACACCATGACAATCGACGAATCATATTGGTGGTCTATGTAGATGACATTATTATTACCGGAGATGATAGCACTGGAATTTCTGAGCTAAAAGAATTTCTACAGACTCAGTTTCAAGTTACCGATCTTGGACGACTTCGTTATTTTCTTGGGATAGAAGTATCTCGATCTCCACAAGGGATTCTTTTGTCTCAAAGGAAATATGTTCTTGATATGCTTACTGAGTGTGGTTTACTGGGATCTGTTGACAGTCCCATGCTTGCGATAGGAAAGCTTCTTCCGGATGCTGGAAATCCTATGAAGGATCCAGAGAGATACAGGAGACTAGTTGGAAAGTTAAACTATTTGACAGTTACTCGACCGGATATATCATTCCCGGTTAGTGTCTTGAGCCAGTTCATGTGTGCTCCTTATTCGGGTCATTGGGATGCAGCACTTCGTGTTTTGAGGTATCTTAAGGCCACCCCAGGCTTGGGGATACTCTATTCAGATCAGGGTCATTGTCGAGTGGGTGCTTTCACCGAAGAAGGAGATGGTAGGATATCCGGTTTCTCGGATGCAGATTGGGCTGGTTGTCCCGTTTCCAGGAGATCAACCACGGGGTACTGTGTATTTGTTGGAGGAAATCTTGTTTCTTGGAAAAGCAAGAAACAACATACTGTCTCCCGATCAAGTGCTAAATCAGAATATAGAGCCATGACAGATGTGTCATGTGAAATGACGTGGGTAAGGAGACTCCTAAAGGAGCTTGGAGTAATTACAGACGACTTGATGAGACTGTATTGTGATAACCAGTCAGCTATTCACATAGCCAAGAATCAAGTATTCCATGAGAGGACTAAGCACATTGAAGTTGATTGCCATCTCATTAGAGACCGTGTTGTGGGAACACGGACGGACCCTCCATCGATCCAACCAGTACACATCAGGACTGAGCATCAGCTTGCAGACATTCTCACGAAGCCATTGCGGAAAACACAGATAGATTTTATTTGTAACAAGTTGGGCATGATTAACATATTTGCTCCAACTTGAGGAGGAGTGTTAGATTTAGTAAAGTTGCGTTTACCTTTCTTAGTAGAAGTGTTAGCTTTTCCTTATTTAGGTATTTAGAGTTGTATATATAATGTAATCCTATTTTGAAAAGAGCAAGAGAAAGAAATCAGTCTTTGAACATTTACATACACCAATTTTAGACCGCGTCTAAAGATCATTTTTAACTTTTAGGGTCCGTTTACCAACACAAATTGCGTAAACACTAACCGGGTAAGAGCGGCCTGGGTCAGCACTAGCACTAATCACTGACCAGGTAAGAGTCCCTCTCTTAGCTTACCAGGTCAGCATCATGGCCTCATGGGCCATTTAACACCTATTCATTCAATTTTGTAGAATGTTGTCTAACATATTTTTTCGTATTGGAAAATATAAATATGTATTTAAGTTGGTGAAATACCGTTTTCAGACAGCAGAACGAGCTCTTTTCCTGTGGAACAACGAGCACATTGTTAGCTTGATTGTTCAGAATCGGAACGTGATTCTACCCATCATCTTTGAAGCACTGGAGAAGAACATCGAGTCTCATTGGAATCAAGTGGTGCATGGACTGACAGTGAACGTTCGTAAAATGTTCCAGGAAATGGACGTGAAGTTGTTCGAAGAGTGCCAGAAACAGTATGCTGAGAAAGAGGCCAAACGCAAAGAGGCGGAAGAGCAGCGTAAACTAACGTGGCAGAAATTAGTCGATGCAGGGGCGGCCCACCAAATAAGCTGAGAAATCTACATTGCTGTTTAATTTTGTGCTTAAAAAAACATGAAATATTACAAGGCAAAAGAAGCAATGTATGTAATTCTAGAAGTAGACAGCAGGCATATTAATATAAACTTCCTTTCAAAATGGTTGTTCTTGGATATGTTGTTTGCTTTGTGGCTGAAGAAGAGGTGTCAAAGTTTGTGTGTGTGTGTGCTTTTTTTACGATGAATTAGGTGAAATGGGCATTTGTTATTTGATATTTGGTATTATTGGCCTAACAATATCTGGATTAACAGTATACTAATTTATCTGGAGGTTGATAGTATCAACCTTGATATTGAGAATTATGTGTCAGTATTTGTTATATATAAATATTATATACTTTAAAAAACATGAAACATAGGAAAAATGATAAGAGGGTTGAAAATGGAAAGGCTTGATTTAATAAGCATCAAATGTGGAGAGTTGAATTTGGTTCATTGACTTTGCCGATGTCTTTTTCCCCGCCATACAACTTTTTTTTTTCCCTTCATAAATTTTCAATTTTCTTATTCTATTTTGTCATATTATACATTTTCGAGAAATACAAAATATTAGTCAGCTAACAGGTTTAGTGAAATCATCATCTTTTAGAAAAACACTTTTTATATTTATAACACAAAAATATGATATTTAAGATACCGATATGCTGTCATTGAGTAACACTACAAAACATATGTTTTTATATATAATATTATATATGAATTAGAAATTTGATGCCATAAGTCACGTCTTGAAAACACCTTGGTTTTAAGTTGAATTCAAAGTTATAAGACGAGTCTGTTGCTTTGAGTTTTGGGGGCATTACAATAACACTGCCTCATGCATAAATTATACACTAAGATATCGGTCTTGATGTGCAGATACAAATTGCCACATTAATATTTTTGTGAATACGCAAAATATTCGATCTTTTTTTACGAGTAATATTATATCATCTTATTAGTCGTTTTAAAATTTTGTATAAGAAACAAATTTTAATAAAAGAAGAGTAAACTGCGATTTTTATTCTTATGATTTGTTTAGATTTGTGAATTTAGTCCATGTACTCACCGAATTATAGTTTTCTTCCTTGTAGTTTGTAATCATTGTTGTTTTTGTCTGTAAGGCCATTCATTACAATTAAGTATGATGACAAAAATAGCAGTACATTATAGGGCCGAAAAAAGAAGAAATTGTAATCTATAGGGACAAAAAAGGGAAATTAATTGAAGTTGACCACCCTTTTATCCGTATGCCATATCTCTCTCCCAATTAACCAAAATACCCCGAAAATCCGTGGCCCAACCCGTGGCCCACGGAGTATGTTTAGAAATAGACAAATGAGATGGGAACCCGTGGCCCAAGGACTTTCATTGGGAAATTTTCGTGGCCCAAGAATAATTGTTCCGTGGGCTAAATTAATTGTTTTACCCTTAGTTGACCAATCTTTCACCCATATGCCATATCTCTCTCCCAATTAACCAAAATACCCCGAAAATCCGTGGCCCACGGATTATGTTTAGAAATACACAAGTTTGCCCCTCAAGAACCCGTGGGAGGCTGTGTGTTTGCGAAAATTCCGTGGGATTTGTGAAAGGTTTTCTTGAAATTCCGTGGGGTTTGTGAAAGGTTTTTCTTGGGGTTTGTGAAATTCCGTGGGGTTTAAATTCCTTGATGTAGTGAAATTTCCGTGTGGTTTACAATTAATAATTCTCTATTACAGGTGATTTTGTGAAATTTCCTTGGGTTTTATAAAAATTTCCGTGGGTTCTATTTCTAAACATAATCCGTGGGCCATGAGTTGGGCCACGGATTTTCGGGGTATTTTTGGTTAATTAGGAAATAGATGGGATATATGGATGAAAGAGTGGTTAACTTAGGGTCTTTCAATTAATTTCCCATTTTAATATATACAAAGAATATCCGTGGCCCAAGAAATGGGTATATATTATTAAATTTTCTACGGATTTAATAATTTTAATAATCCGTGGGCTAAATTTTAAGTGGCATCTCCAACTAGTGCTATACCCGTCCGGTGGCCGGGTATAACGTAAAATTCCAAACATAATTGATGGTTAATATAAAATGGAAAAATAATTGGATCAGTTTTTGAGTTTCCAAACAATGTGAAAATCAATTTCTTTTTAAAGGAAAGTCGATCAGATTCGGATTTTTGTGTTATTGAGCTAGGTATGCAATTACGGACTTGTATATTACAGATGTAATGATATATTGGTAAAAATGAAATAAAAATTGTTAAGAGACCAATTTACTTGAATAAAATGGCTATTTAAGTCAATTTCCCTAAACCACATTTTCTAGTTTAAATAAATAAAGAAAGAAAATGATATATTTACACATATCAGTAACAAATTTGCGTCAAGATTGAAATTTAATTAACGATTGTAATTAGTAAATTTGTTACTTAAAATGATATATTTCCACCATATCTGCTAAACCACAAGCGGTTTGCTAAACCAAAATTGGCGAGGGGGAGAGATCGTGTGAGAAAACCGGACGTGGAGGTTGAAAGGAGAGGGAGAGAACTGCACGTCAGGGGTGTGGGAATGGGCTTCGTGTGAGATAAATCAGGGGTGAAAGAGTCTGAATACTGGGCTTAATAGGTGGCTTATTGATTTTAAACGGTCCAGATCAATTTTGGAGATGAGTTTAAACAGCTGAGATGGACCCAGGAGCGGTTGGACTCCACTGGGTCCATAGTATAGGTAATTTACCATCAATTAATCAATTTGTTTGCAAATTTCATACCAGAAATGGATTAGCAAGTTATAATCAAAACGCTTGCAGAATCATGAATTATATAAAAGAATTTATCCTGTTCCCAGGAACAGAAAGCCATACATAGAATCTGATATATGGAAAGAGGCTCTTTACCTGATAGCCTTCAAGACCAATTTTCTCCAGAAGCCTCTTGCAAGCGCCAATTTCATCGGTGCTATTATAAGTAAGGACAAGGCAGGTCAGGTCCTAGTAGTTCATACATATGTCACACACTTCAACTTATTAGAGAAGATGAAAAGTCAAACCATATCATTTGACTTACCTGCCATCCAAAACCTCAGGAGCCAGGATGCCAAACCGATCCACGAAATCATCAAATGCTTTTCTAGTGGGATACCCGGCACAACTGATCCTGATTGCCTCCAAGACTCCCTTAATTAGATTACACATATCGATTAAATATATTTGGAGACTCCGTTAATAACAAAGAAAATTATGAAGTAACCTTTTTTATGTGAATCTCCATATGAACGGAAAGAAAAAAGAGACAGAAAAATAACACCAGTTTTGAAATATCATGTACATCCTTACCCCACATCGGAGTTGTTGTAGAACATTATGATTTTCAAAAATAGCAGGCTTGAGAAGATTGTTAGGCTTTACACAATGAATATAATGAGGCTCGGTTGAGCTCAATGTTTCAAGCAATTGTTGCAGCTGTTGCTGAAAAAAGAAAGAATACAAGTTACTTATGTATGTAAATCTTGTTAAGAGGCAAAGGATCGTGTGAGAAGTTGAGGTTAACCATTGATCACTTTTAATCAAATGCCCTCCCATGAATTGCGGCTTAGAAGGGAATTGATCCGGTGCATCTGCACCTATTTCTCATCCAACGGTTGATAACCACTTCTTTATGGTTTATTGAGAGTTGCTCTTATTTTTCAGCAAGCAGTAGCAAATATACATACAAGGAAGGAAGAAAACTGCATGCTTTATGAACTTACATCACCAGCATAATGACAAATCGTGAAGTTAGAACGCGCCAATTTTGGTTTAGCAAACCGCTTGTGGTTCTTAAAAGTTTGGTACAGCTTTTGCGAGAATGTTTCATGTGTTGACCTAGTAAACATACTGCAGTGCAGAACACAAGTAGTAGCTTCCACCATGTCAGAAACATTTATATTTATACTTCTATAAAACTCAATGAGCTGAATAGTAACTGCTCATATCTTTATAGAAAACAGTACAAGTAGATCAGCTTCCTGTATCACACTTACCAAGCCTCATCTAGAAGAGCTATAATGCCACCCGGTTTCTAAGCATTAAAAAGACAATGTATCAGAAGTGCGATGATATGAATCAAAAACAAATTATAGGGTGCTTTTGGTATCCAACACGACAGAACATCTTTTCAACATTTGGTAAGAAAAAGTGGACAGGACAGGACTGGACAAAACAGAACAGGTAAAATGACCAATTTACCCCTAATGAGTTGTTTATATCTTTATGTATTTTGATTAGTTTATGTAATTTATTAAGTTATAGTAAAATAAATATTTTTAATAACAAAATATATCATTAGAAAGTTTTTGTCAAGAAGATTTAAAATGACACCAAAATAAAACGTTTATGTAGTTTCAGCAAGAGGTGACTGGGATTTCATGTTATGACAACAGTGGGCAACGGTATCTTTGATGTTAATAAATATAACATAAGCAAAAACAGTTACAGTAAAAAACTGCAAATAAATAATATCTGTAAAGGGTAATGTCACCACAACCTTCTCAATGAGATCCAAGATTATCAATAAATTCGATGTAGCTCCAATTAATCTCTTCTTTTGTATATTCTTCTTGCTCCATTTTAAAGACATGCTGCAAAACCACAATAATACGTTATGTAGCTGCGTGTACTTGATAAAATTTAAGTCCTGCTATGCAACCTGATTGAAATGCTGCTGGAGTTTTTCATTTGTCAAGTTGATGCAAAATTGCTCAAAGCTGCCAACCGGATTACTCACATCCTAGGTGGTTGGACTCAACTGGGTCTATAGTATAGGTAATTATAATATCCCACGGACTCCATTTTCCGTGGCATCTCCAATATCCCACGGGCTTTTCAAGATTTGTCTATTTCTAAACATAATCCGTGGGCCTTGCATGGGTTGGGCCACGTACTTTCAGGGTATTTTGGTTAATTGGGAGAGAGATAGGGCATATGGATGAAATGGTAGTCAACTTAGGGTATTTCAATAAATTTCCCCAAAAATGCATTGTAAACCACATGGATGAAAACCATAATTTATAAAGCACAAAGTTTTCCCTTATAAAGAGGGTTGTTTGGTTGTTTTTCATAGATGAAATGAGTGTATTTGGAAAAAACTTGGGTTTTACATAAAGTTTTCTTTTATAAGCTTATTGAATAAGTCGCTATCTAAATTATTATGAAATAATATTGTATAACTGACCAAATAAATTACAAGTGTCATTAAATTATACATTATTAGGGGCCGTTTACAAAACGCTTATCCGGGTAAGTGCTTACCAAGACACATTAGCTTACCGGATGAATATGGCAAGGACCAAGAATCTTACCCGGTAAGAGCGGAAGTAAAGACCGAGAGTCTAATTACCCGGTAAGTGAGTGCGACGACTCTTACCACAGTTAGCGTTTACCGGCTAAATTGTTGCATACGATGACATTTTAGTGGACTAAAATCTTACCCAAGAAGTAAGCGATAACATTGAATTTTACCGATAATCACTTATCCGGGTAGGTGATCAGGTAAACGACCCCTTACTCCTTATATATGCCTATGCATGGATATGAAACACTATCTCACGTAGTATTTGTTTTCCCTTTAATATTTTTATTACCTGTTAATAAAACAAAAATGGAAAAAAATATCATTTTCAGAAAACAAAAATCAATACGGTTGATGTTTTATAATATTACTTATAAATAAATATACATAACATCTGGTAAAGGAAGAAAAATACACCTTTTAAATTGAAATTGATCAAAATAGTGAATCTCTTCAACCAAATTCAATTTTTAGCCACTTTTTCTATTAAATTCTTATATTAGTTAAAGTTTACGTAATTGTCATATGCATTTATGTAAACTCGATTTTCAGATTACAGAAAAAAGTGAAAAAAAAATCTTTAAGCAAATGTGCGTAATTATTCAAAAAGTTTCGTGAGGATTTAAGTTGTTGCGTAAAGAATTTTGTTCAGTATCCCCATTTGAGTCATTTTTTTCTTTTTTGTTAATGCGTAAGACATTACGTAAACTCTGGCAAAAATAAGAATTTGGTTTTAAAAGTGACTCACTACTAAACAAAACGATTTTTCCGGCAGACTTTCCGTCTGAAAAATTTCGTCGGATTTCCGACGGAAATTAAAAAAGGCAAAACCCGTTGACTTCCGCCGAAAACTCCAATTTTTTTTAAATCTCGACATATTTTCGGCGGAATATAATTAATTATTTTTTTAATTCTGGTCCGTCGGAAATCCGCCGGAAATGTTTTAATTATTTAAAAATTAATTAAGAAAATAATTTTTTTAAAATCCGCCGAAAATATTTTTTTAAAATCCGCCGAAAATATTTTTTTAAAAAAATTAAAAAAATAATTTAAAATCCGTCGAAAATTTAAATCTCATAAATTTAAATGAAAATGAATTTTTTAAAAATCCGCCGAAAATATTTTTTAGAAAAAATAAAAAAATAATTTTTAAAATCTGCCGGAAATTTAAATCTCATAAATTTAAAAAAAATCAATTTTTTAAAAATCCGCCGAAAATAATTTTTAAAAAAAATAATTTTTAAAATCCGCCGAAAATTTAAATCTCATAAATTTAAATGAAAATTAATTTTTTGAAAATCCGCCGAGTTTTTTTTTTAAAATAAACTTTTAAAATCCACCGAAAATCCGCCGAAAATATGATTAAAAAATTAATTTTAATTATATAAATATTAAAGAAAATTACATTTTTAGATATATTTAATGATAAATCAAACCTAATTTACTTTATTGTAGAACATATCGGCGAATACACAGTTTTCAAATTAAAATGCGTAGTATATACATTCGGTTCACAAAACTGAAGTATACACGGGTATATATATATTCGGTTCAATGGACCGTTATGGGCTTTAATGGACCATTATGGGCTTATGGAACGGTTTGGACTTTAATGGACCGTATTGGGCCTTTATAGATCGTATTGTGTTTTAATGGACCGTATTGACCTTTAATTGATCATTTGGGTTTCAATGGACTGTTATGGGCTTAATAGACCGTTATGGGCTTTAATGGGACGTATTTGGCTTTAATTGACCATTATGGGCTTATGTAACGGTTTTGGCTTTAATGGACCGTATTGGGCTACGAAATGGATCTGACAGGGGTTTATTGGATCCAAATGGTGGTTAATGAGTCCAACAGGGGTTTATTGGATCCAATTCAATGGGTGATATGTAGCAGTGATAAGCAACCAAAAAATCCAAACCACCTTATCCCTCCATAATATGCACACCACCACCCAAGAACTTGCAGACGTTATCACACTCAGTAATGAGGACTGAGTATCAACCAAGAAGGGGAAGACATACTGTGGATCCAATTTAAACAAAAAGAATTCCATGAGATTAACACCATTGGTGGGATCAGTGATCAACCACCAATGGTTCAATCTAAAATAACATGGAAAAAAAGCATCAAAGGAACAGGATCAATGACCAGCCATTCCTTTAATCCCTGCATTATAGACCAAGGAATAGAGAGGGACAAAAACTCACACACCCATTGAAAAGATAGGCAAACCACATTATTCCAGCAAAACCTCCCACACCATTTATCTTCCATAAGCTCCAGTAGCCAATTGAGCAATTTTAGACCAAGAATCATCATTAATGATCTGTTAGACATGTGAACAGTAGAGATGTCATTAGATAAATAAATCCATTCAAGACAATACCCCTCAGTCCAACTCTAATCCCAGGAAAAGAAACCAACATTAACTGAGAACCAATAAAATGTTCCCTGTTAAAGTGGTGGACACCAAGGCCTAAGATTCTACCCTCCCCCCAACACAAGCATCTCCATTGTAAATCATAATCCAACCTGTGCAAATTAAAAGGACCCCTGATCTCTATCCATTCCTCCTAAAGAACCTCCTTTTTACTCCAAAACAAGTTCAAATCACCTATCTCCTCTACCCTGATCTGCCTTATACCACCATCCCACTGGACTCCCCATAGCCATTAAGGCTAGAAGAAATGTACCCGTAAAAAATAGAGTACAAATAGAGAAGAGAGTTCTCTTCCCCCCCCCCCCCTCCCCAAAATACCCAAGTGTTTCCCAGATTCATGGGGTCTCATTTGCACAGTTGATCTCAATCTAACAATTTTCTCAGCCATCTCAGTTTCCCAAGCACTTTCCTCTTCTTTTAGGATCATACACCAATTCAGATACATAGGACCGTTATAGGCTTTAATGGACCATTATGGGCTTATGGAACGGTTTGGGCTTTAATGGACCGTATTGGGGCTTTATGGATCGTATTGTGCTTTAATGGACCGTATGTGACGTATTGGCCTTTAATTGACCATTATGGGCTTATGGAACGGTTTTGGCTTTAATGGACCGTATTGGGCTGCCAAATGGATCTGACAGGGGTTTATTGGATCCAAATGGTGGTTAATGAGTCCAACTGTGACACCCTAAAATAGGGGTCAACAAAAACTTCCATAAAACGGAAGAGTGATAACATTATTATTACAAGAGCTCATAAACGGGAAAGTTACATAAGACTATTCACAATAAGATGTGTGAAATAGATGGCTAAATGACAACTAATTAAGTCCATCTCTATTATAGAGACGATATTACAAAAAGGTGTCATCTTTAATCCAAGTTCGATCCTTCTATTCTTGACACCACCCCAAAAGCATTCCCGCGCTCACAAGATCCCAACTAAACCTTCTTAAAGGTAGTACCGCTACGATCTGATACACACATTCACAAGTAGCAAGTGTTAGGCTTAAATCGCCTAGTAAGTTAAACATGTAGCAATCATATATATATATATATATATGTTTTTAAGAGATGTCAAGTTGGTAAATCACAAATTGAACTCCATGGGGAAGGCCCAAATCACCAACCCAAGTTACACCCGATTCGGATATGCTTCAACGTCTACCCCTCTGGTAACGCCTCAAGGCCCGGCACATTGGGACTACCTCAAATGGTATCACCCCAATTGCCACATCCTACTTATGCTTACTTAGGGGCTCCTCCAATTTGTGAGTACCAACCATTAATCACTTCATGCAATTCATATAACACATAATATATCTCATGACGAGTGGTCTCATCGCTTCATTTACATATGATGAGTATATTCATGTATTCCAAACTTCCACATACATACAAGTATCACATGAGTATCATCATCATATAAACTCATGTATAAATGCATATTAAGCCAATTTCCTCATTAAGCCAAATTCCTCATTAAGACAATTTCATTTAATATAACATACAATGAATATTTCCAAGTAAGGTGAATATATACATAACCTTTCTCTTACCCTCAAGCTCCTAATCCTCCTCTTAATGGAGATAAGAGCTTATTGGCTCAAATACACTTCAAGGTAAATTGTTAGAATAAATCACATGATAATAGAAATCACATAGTATGTATGATGTTAGGTTCAGATCCCTCACCTTAGAAGATTTGTGACAAAACCCAAAACCCTAGATGGAGTGGGTGGAGTTGATTCTTGAAGAGAGAGTAAAACCTTGCACTATGATGAGATTGATCGCCTTTTTGGAAGAAGAAGCCGTCTGCCAAAATATCCTGATTTCATCCCCTGAGCTAGAAACCCGTAACTCTCATTTTATACCCAAAACAGGTCGGTGCGATTGTGACAGGGCGATAGTGACACTGTCACTATCGCCGGGGCACTCTCGCTCAAAGCTCCCAAATCTCTCGGTACACCACCAGCGATTATGACATCGCGATAGTGACACTGTCACTATCGCCGGGCATTATCGCCCAAACTCCCAAAACCCTCGGTACATCTTGAGCGATTGTGACCATGCGATAGTGACATGGGCACTCTCGCCGGTCACTATCGCCTAAAGGGTTTCCAATTCTCATTTGGTCTCCTTTTCAGTCCTTGATCAGATTCTAACGATGTACAAGTCATGATATAACAAAATAGTACCTGAACATGCAAAATAATTACCTAAATAACTTATAACGAAATTCGGGGTGTTACAATTCTCCCCCACTTGGAATAGATTTCGTCCTCGAAATCTTAGGCTACGAAAACAAACGAGGTAATGCCGTTTTAATAACTTCTTATAAGCTTAGACAACTTTTGACAGAACGATTTCGACGCAAAAGAAATATTTGTACCTAAATCCAGTAACACACACATAGGTATGGAGTTTAGAAATCCTCCTCGGATGTCATCTGGAAAGCTCTCCTCGTTGCCTTCAGCGGTTCCGTCCTGGGTTTGCCACCCCCACTCAACTTTAATTTCGGGCAGTCCCTCTTTATATGTCCCAGCTCACGACATTCGAAACAGATGGGTCCCTTCATGGGGCAATCCCGCATGAAATGTCCAACCTTTCCACAATTCCTACACTCGCTTGAGCTTGGGGTTTGTCGGGAACTACACGTGCCAACATGATCTTTCCGGCACTGATGACACCACTTCGCGTCACGACGGTCATCCCTATTCCTATCCTTAGTAAACGGTTTTTGTTGACGAATGGGTTCAGACGACCCTTCCCACTTCCTCTTTTCAGTTACTTGCCCAGTTTCCAACTTCTCTTGAGCTAGATTATCTTCTACTAATAATGCTTCTTCAATAGCTTCTTGTAACGATGTTATCTTGGCGTTTCTCAAGGCAGCTTTCATCACCACTGGTAGTCCTCGCTGGTAGGCCTTTATTTTCATTGTCTCGTTGGGAGCCAGGTGCTCCACTAGGCTTAACTTTTCAAGAAACAACCTGGAGTACTCAAAAACCGACATACTCCCTTTCTTCATTCCACAAAATTCTTCTTCAATTGTCGCGCGTTGTCGGTTAATGTTATCCCGATCTTCTAATATCTTCATGAATTGTTCTTGCTGTTGAGCCATAGCGGAGTTCATGACTTGGAGCATGCTATCCCTCAACCTATTTTCAAGAGTATCTTCCTCCTCTACCGGATTTGAGGTGTCGATATTGGTTCTTGGTATCCGTTCCACTCCTCCGCCCAAGATACGAGGCCTCGGAGGAAGTCCAGCCACTGCTTGGTTATTTGGTTGATCGGCCGTAGATTCAGTCACGACATGCCCTTCCGGTGAATGAGTATGACGTCGCGTGTTCACCATCTTAGTCTGCCCAATCATACGAGAATAATGGTAAGAAATAGGCTAATGTTACGTATTAACATCATCATTAATTATCATAATAATTGTTGTCAAGCACACTTACGTAGCATCACATTCATAATAGCATTAGCTAAGTGAAATTATGAACGTGTTATACACAAGCATTCTTGTTACCATCATTATAATCATTAATAATAATAATAATCTCGCAATCCTTAACACTCTCCCATCTTAGTATATTTACCCATCCTAGTGTATTCTCAAAGTCACTATTTTCAGCTTAAGTCTAGGCATGCTATGGTCAATACCTAGTTCACTTAAACTAGAGCTCTGATACCAACTTGTGACACCCTAAAATAGGGGTCAACAAAAACTTCCATAAAACGGAAGAGTGATAACATTATTATTACAAGAGCTCATAAACGGGAAAGTTACATAAGACTATTCACAATAAGATGTGTGAAATAGATGGCTAAATGACAACTAATTAAGTCCATCTCTATTATAGAGACGATATTACAAAAAGGTGTCATCTTTAATCCAAGTTCGATCCTTCTATTCTTGACACCACCCCAAAAGCATTCCCGCGCTCACAATATCCCAACTAAACCTTCTTAAAGGTAGTACCGCTACGATCTGATACACACATTCACAAGTAGCAAGTGTTAGGCTTAAATCGCCTAGTGAGTTAAACATGTAGCAATCATATATATATATATATATATATATATATATATATGTTTTTAAGAGATGTCAAGTTGGTAAATCACAAATTGAACTCCATGGGGAAGGCCCAAATCACCAACCCAAGTTACACCCGATTCGGATATGCTTCAACGTCTACCCCTCTGGTAACGCCTCAAGGCCCGACACATTGGGACTACCTAAAATGGTATCACCCCAATTGCCACATCGGGACTACCTCAAATGGTATCATCCCAATTGCCACATCCTACTTATGCTTACTTAGGGGCTCCTCCAATTTGTGAGTACCAACCATTAATCACTTCATGCAATTCATATAGCACATAATATATCTCATGACGAGTGGTCTCACCGCTTCATTTACATATGATGAGTATATTCATGTATTCCAAACTTCCACATACATACAAGTATCACATGAGTATCATCATCATATAAACTCATGTATAAATGCATATTAAGCCAATTTCCTCATTAAGCCAAATTCCTCATTAAGACAATTTCATTTAATATAACATACAATGAATATTTCCAAGTAAGGTGAATATATACATAACCTTTCTCTTACCCTCAAGCTCCTAATCCTCCTCTTAATGGAGATAAAAGCTTATTGGCTCAAATACACTTCAAGGTAAATTGTTAGAATAAATCACATGATAATAGAAATCACATAGTATGTATGATGTTAGGTTCAGATCCCTCACCTTAGAAGATTTGTGACAAAACCCAAAACCCTAGATGGAGTGGGTGGAGTTGATTCTTGAAGAGAGAGTAAAACCTTGCACTATGATGAGATTGATCGCCTTTTTGGAAGAAGAAGCCGTCTGCCAAAATATCCTGATTTCATCCCCTGAGCTAGAAACCCGTAACTCTCATTTTATACCCAAAACAGGTCGGTGCGATTGTGACAGGGCGATAGTGACACTGTCACTATCGCCGGGGCACTCTCGCTCAAAGCCCCCAAATCTCTCGGTACACCACCAGCGATTATGACATCGCGATAGTGACACTGTCACTCTCGCCGGGCATTATCGCCCAAACTCCCAAAACCCTCGGTACATCTTGAGCGATTGTGACAATGGGATAGTGACATGGGCACTCTCGCCGGTCAATATCGCCTAAAGGGTTTCCAATTCTCAGTTGGTCTCCTTTTCAGTCCCTGATCAGATTCTAACGAGGTACAAGTCATGCTATAACAAAATAGTACCTGAACATGCAAAATAATTACCACATCTCTATATATTTTATATATTTATTTTGATGATTACAAACACACCGTATTATTGTTTTTCTAACAATTTTATCCAAGTGTGCAGTTAATTGGACAACATGAAGATTTTATCTGAAGAGTCCAAGACTGGTGTTTACGTCATCATATATCTCATAATAATAAACACCCTAAAATAATATACCACTTGGATATTTCAAAAACCTAACCCAACACTACTTTTAAATTAAACTAAATCCTTGATTTAAATTAATTTAAGAATGTTGACTCTTTTGGAATAAGGGAAAAAGAATTCAGTTGCCTTTTTAAGCTATGGTCGCTCCTGACACTGAGACACCTTTTTCAGGCGGTATACCGCGTGGTGCTCGGCGGTATACCGCGGCTCTGTTACGTGTGACAGGTTCTTGCAGGTTGACCTTCCTGCTGTCAGCTACTTTTTTCAGGCGGTATACCGCGTGGTGTATGGCGGTATACCGCGGCTCTGCTACACGTGTTGCAGGTTGCTTTTGCAGGTTGACTTCTTTATGTCAGCACCTTTTTCTGGGCGGTATACCGCGCCCATATAGGCGGTATACCGCGGCACCCTCTCGACCGTTGCTGCTTCAAGTATATATATCATGCAGCATTCTCAACTCCATGCAAGAATTGAATACCCATCTTTTGGAGAAACTCTCAGCTACATCCACTCATTTAAATCACTTATTCAATATATTTTTTGAGTGATCAAACCCTCAAAAATCCAAGTGTTATACTTATACAAGAGTGATTAATATTGTGAGATATATTCTCTTGTAAGTATTTGAATAGTGTGAGTGATTCACGTTCTCGAGCAAAAGCAAGAGATTTTATTATCATTGTATCAAGGTTTGTGTTCTACCATAAAGAACACTTATAGTGAATCAGTGCGTCGAGAAGTGTCTCGGCAAGTGGACTAGCCAGCCAGTTGGTGGTGAACCACTTTAAATCTCGGTGTCGGTATCAATATTCTCTACCCTTATCTCTTTATATTCCCGTTGTGCACTTAATTTTATTTATATATTTGTTGTGCATGCAATATTTGTTGTTGATTTTGATAAGAGAATTTTTATTTGTGAAATATTTTAAATACAACCTTTACCCCCCCTAAGGTTGTCCTAACAATTGGTATCAGAGCGGGTTGCAAGTTTCTTTAAAAATATTTGTGCTTTTTAAAAACTTGTTCTTGTATTTTAAATGGCAACCTCTGAGGGAATTATTTCTACAAAGATTCCGCAAATTGACACCGAAAATTTTGGTCTTTGGGCAAATCTTTTTGAATGCTACGTTCGTGGCAAAAGTCGAAAAATTTGGGACATTATTAAAAATGGAGATTATAAACCCACCAAAACCAAAGATGGAGTAATTAGTGAAAAACCAGTAGCGGAATGGTCCGCCGCTGAGGATGCTTGGGTTTGCTTAAATTTTGAAGCTAAAAATATTCTTTTTTCGGCACTTACTAAAGATGAGATTGAACGTGTTTATTCTTGTGAAACTGCTCACGATATTTGGGAAAATCTAAATAATACTCATAGAGGAAATTCTCAAGTCAAAAGCTCAAAAATAAATATTCTTGTACATGATTATGAAATGTTTGAGATGTTAAAAGATGAGTCAATCGACTCAATGTTTAAACGTTTTAACCTTATCATGGTGAGCTTGAAAGGTCTTGGTAGAACATATCCTAACGAAGATTACGTGCGAAAAATTCTTCGAGCGCTTCCTCCGGAGTGGATGCCGAAAATCACATCCTTGGAAGACTCCCGTGACCTCTCAATGATGAAATTAGATGATCTCATTGGAAATCTCAAAGTGCATGAAATTGCACTAAAAAGGAACAAAGATCGGGAGCATGATAAAAAGAAATCTTTGGCGCTTAAAGCTTCAACTTCAAGTGACGAGAAGGAGAAGAAGAAAAAGAAGGAGAAAGCTAGCTCCTCAAAGGATCAACCCGAACATCTTGACGATGTAGCCATGTTGGTAAGAAATTTTTCTAAACTTTTAGCTAACAAAAAGTTTTCAAGAAATGATAGGTTTCAAAGAAAAGGAGATTATCGCCGTGGTGGAGAAAACCGAAGCCGAAAGTTCCATAAACGGAACGACAAAATAAATAAAAATGGCGAATCAAGTGATGATGAAGAAGCCAAGAAAAAGAAGGGCTTTTGCTACTCATGTGGAGACAAGGATCACTATGCCAACGAGTGTCCAAAAAGAAATAAACCTAAAATCAAGAAGGAGAAAGCCTTCGTTGGAGGCGCGTGGAGTGCAAGTGAAGATGAAAATGAGTATGAAGCCATTTGTCTCATGGCGGAAAGCGACGATGAGGTAAACTCGTGTTACTCAAATTACTCTAGCGATGATGAATGTAATGATGATGATGATCTTGATATGTTAAGTGATGCCTTTCAAAAAATGGTTATGCTTACAAATAATTATAAAGATGAGAACGCAAAATTAAAGGAAGAATTATTATTAAGTAAAAAGGAAATTCATGATAGCAAACAAAAAATTGCATGCGATAATGAAAAAATCATAAATTTAGAAAATAAATTAAGTGAAAAATATGTTTGCAATTCTTGTGACATTTTAAATAAAGAAATTGCATGCCTTGAGAAAAGAATAGTTGAAAATGATTTATGTGCTAATTGTGATGTGCTTAAAAAGGAAAATGCATGTTTAAAAGAAAAATGTGATAAACATGAAAAAGATAATTTGTTAGCACATGCCTTTCAAAGTAGCAATGAGAAAGTGCTTAAAATGTTAAATATGTCAAATAGCACTAATTGTAGAAAAGGCGTTGGTTCCGATACGTGTAAAGATAAGTGCTTATGTATGCCTATCAAAAGATATTTTGAACCACCTAAAAATGTTGAAATGAGAAAACCGTATGTGCAAAAATCCTCATATATGTCCAACATAAATAA
This sequence comes from Saussurea involucrata, assembly GCA_033807775.1. Lineage (NCBI taxonomy): Eukaryota > Viridiplantae > Streptophyta > Magnoliopsida > Asterales > Asteraceae > Saussurea > Saussurea involucrata. Next base: position 6,899,369 of record CM066325.1, on the reverse strand, counting down.
TGTGAATTATAAGTCTAGGAAATCTTATGCATGCATGTATAATAGTAAATTTTCTAGACCAAAAAATAGTGTGAATATGCATGCTCCTTTTTACGTCTTTGATAAATATGATCGTAAAATTAAAATGGTAACTAAATGGATTCCAAAAGGAATGTTTAATAATGATAATCCCGGTGGTATGCGTTTATGGTTTTAAATGTGTTATATATTATATATATATATATATATAGTTTTAATATGATATATTTTCTTGTATATATTATATATAAGTAATATATTGTTATATGTACTTTTGTTTATATATATATATATACATACGTACTACATATATATATATATATATATTCTTTTTGATCTATTATATATATATTTTGCTTAACTTTATATATATGTTGGTTGTTAACTTGAAACTAATTTACAAGGACCCACGAGAAATGGGGACCATAAAAGTTACATCTTCATCATTGTAGATAAACCTTGATATGGACTGGATACTCGATAGTGGTTGCACACGTCACATGACCGGAAACAGCAATTTTTTTTATCATATAAGTCATGTGATGGTGGACAGGTAATTTTTGGAGGAAACTCCAAAGAAAATATAATTGGGAGAGGTTTTTTATTTTGAAATTGGTTGTGTGTAAGATTGGTTAAAGGAAACCTTGAATTTCGTAAAAGCTGAATGCTGCCGGACAAACTTGCTGTCTCGGTATACCGTGACCCTAAGGTGGTATACCGTTTTCTGTTCACCACCAACACGTGTCACTCTGTGATTATCCGATGGAAACCGTTCAAGCTGACCCCGGTATACCGCGTTCCCTAGGCGGTATGCCGCACCGCTGTTTCTACACTATCACGCGTGTTTAAAGAAGTCAAGTCAATTCAACTCTTTTTCTGACTCGGTATACCACGGCTACCTAGGCGGTATACCGCGCGTCTTCGACGGATTTAAATCCATAGCAGGTAAGTTTCTTTTCCTTTCTTTTTATCCTTGAGCTCTATCTCTCTCTCTCCCTCCTCTTGCCGCCGACCGCCGCCTACGACGTCCGCCGTCAACAACCGAAGTTTTTCTTCCGGCCACCGGAACTCCAACCTTTCGACAACAGTTTTTCTCTCCTTCCTTCAAATGGCTCCAAAAAGGGCTCGTACCTCTCGGGGAGCTTCTAGCTCTCAAAACCCATCTGACCCTCCTCAAAACCGTCGTGATTATAGACGACATATTTTTGAATCCCGACCTTGTAACCCAGGTCGATCTGTCGATTTAGTGGGTCTAGAACATCTTGGTACCTTTGAAGCTTTCTCTTCTATTGACTGGGAACCTTTTCTTTCTTTTCAAGGAGATGTACCTTTTTCAAGTATGGTCGATTTTTATGCTGGGTATGACTTTAACGAGACCTCCCATCGTGTCTCTCTTCATATTTTCAACCACTCTTTTGACTGGAGTTTAGAAGATTTTTCTCGTGTACTGGGTCTAACCCATTCCAATATAAATGTGTTTTCAAATAATACTGCCTTTACTTCCCTGCTTACCCAGGTTCAAGAAACTCAGGAAACCATTCTCCAATCTGTTTTAGCTCCTGTTTTTCGAAATAATTTTCCCTCAATTTTAACTGATCAACATCTTCCGGAAAATCTTCGTTTTTGGAATAAAATTATCCTTTTTAACGTTTTGGGACGCGCTGGAAATTTTGACAGATTGGGTGCACTTCAGTGCTATATCCTTTACTGTCTCCAGCATGGCATCCGTATTAATGCCACCTACATTATTGCTCACCGTATGGTGATTTCCGAGTCTGGTCACCAGTCTCTTCCGTTTGGTTACTTAATTCGAAACCTTTTTACAAACCTTCAAATTCCTATCATTGGTAGGATGTTAGCTCCTACTCCTTCTCTCAATGCACTGACTGTTAGTCGAATGAGTGCTCCACCGGGACGGGCTCTTCATCGCCCTCAAGATCCGGCTCCCGAGGAAGACGATCCATACGCAATCCCGGCGGGTGCAATCTCAAATCGTCAAATATACTCCGCGATCATTGACTTGCGCCGGAGTTACGATGCCGATCAACGTGTGGTGCAAGACCGCTTGGAAGACATTGACGAGCAGTTGTGGACTTTATCTAATCAACTGAACGAAATTGAATTTATAGATAGCGATTAATTTTTATGTCTTCTTAAAACTTTATTTAATTAACATTATTATTGCTCTGTTCTAATGTTTATTCTCCTGCTTCGTTATTCTTATTGAATTTTTTTTAAGAGAGCTTATTTTATCTAACCCTTAAAAATACTAACTCTCAAATATTTCATATTTTGAGGGGGAGCATCTTTCGAGGGGGAGCATAGCGTCTTTCTTAACCCTTTTTGCTTCGACAAAAGGGGGAGAGAAACCGAGTATGCTCTCGTGTTTAGCGGTTGTGTTTGTCATCATCAAAAAGGGGGAGATTGTTGGTGCAAGTGTACCACATCTCTATATATTTTATATATTTATTTTGATGATTACAAACACACCGTATTATTGTTTTTCTAACAATTTTATCCAAGTGTGCAGTTAATTGGACAACATGAAGATTTTATCTGAAGAGTCCAAGACTGGTGTTTACGTCATCATATATCTCATAATAATAAACACCCTAAAATAATATACCACTTGGATATTTCAAAAACCTAACCCAACACTACTTTTAAATTAAACTAAATCCTTGATTTAAATTAATTTAAGAATGTTGACTCTTTTGGAATAAGGGAAAAAGAATTCAGTTGCCTTTTTAAGCTATGGTCGCTCCTGACACTGAGACACCTTTTTCAGGCGGTATACCGCGTGGTGCTCGGCGGTATACCGCGGCTCTGTTACGTGTGACAGGTTCTTGCAGGTTGACCTTCCTGCTGTCAGCTACTTTTTTCAGGCGGTATACCGCGTGGTGTATGGCGGTATACCGCGGCTCTGCTACACGTGTTGCAGGTTGCTTTTGCAGGTTGACTTCTTTATGTCAGCACCTTTTTCTGGGCGGTATACCGCGCCCATATAGGCGGTATACCGCGGCACCCTCTCGACCGTTGCTGCTTCAAGTATATATATCATGCAGCATTCTCAACTCCATGCAAGAATTGAATACCCATCTTTTGGAGAAACTCTCAGCTACATCCACTCATTTAAATCACTTATTCAATATATTTTTTGAGTGATCAAACCCTCAAAAATCCAAGTGTTATACTTATACAAGAGTGATTAATATTGTGAGATATATTCTCTTGTAAGTATTTGAATAGTGTGAGTGATTCACGTTCTCGAGCAAAAGCAAGAGATTTTATTATCATTGTATCAAGGTTTGTGTTCTACCATAAAGAACACTTATAGTGAATCAGTGTGTCGAGAAGTGTCTCGGCAAGTGGACTAGCCAGCCAGTTGGTGGTGAACCACTTTAAATCTCGGTGTCGGTATCAATATTCTCTACCCTTATCTCTTTATATTCCCGTTGTGCACTTAATTTTATTTATATATTTGTTGTGCATGCAATATTTGTTGTTGATTTTGATAAGAGAATTTTTATTTGTGAAATATTTTAAATACAACCTTTACCCCCCCTAAGGTTGTCCTAACACCTCGGTACATCTTGAGCGATTGTGACCATGCGATAGTGACATGGGCACTCTCGCCGGTCACTATCGCCTAAAGGGTTTCCAATTCTCATTTGGTCTCCTTTTCAGTCCTTGATCAGATTCTAACGATGTACAAGTCATGATATAACAAAATAGTACCTGAACATGCAAAATAATTACCTAAATAACTTATAACGAAATTCGGGGTGTTACAATTCTCCCCCACTTGGAATAGATTTCGTCCTCGAAATCTTAGGCTACGAAAACAAACGAGGTAATGCCGTTTTAATAACTTCTTATAAGCTTAGACAACTTTTGACAGAACGATTTCGACGCAAAAGAAATATTTGTACCTAAATCCAGTAACACACACATAGGTATGGAGTTTAGAAATCCTCCTCGGATGTCATCTGGAAAGCTCTCCTCGTTGCCTTCAGCGGTTCCGTCCTGGGTTTGCCACCCCCACTCAACTTTAATTTCGGGCAGTCCCTCTTTATATGTCCCGGCTCACGACATTCGAAACAGATGGGTCCCTTCATGGGGCAATCCCGCATGAAATTTCCAACCTTTCCACAATTCCTACACTCGCTTGAGCTTGGGGTTTGTCGGGAACTACACGTGCCAACATGATCTTTCCGGCACTGATGACACCACTTCGCGTCACGACGGTCATCCCTATTCCTATCCTTAGTAAACGGTTTTTGTTGACGAATGGGTTCAGACGACCCTTCCCACTTCCTCTTTTCAGTTACTTGCCCAGTTTCCAACTTCTCTTGAGCTAGATTATCTTCTACTAATAATGCTTCTTCAATAGCTTCTTGTAACGATGTTATCTTGGCGTTTCTCAAGGCAGCTTTCATCACCACTGGTAGTCCTCGCTGGTAGGCCTTCATTTTCATTGTCTCGTTGGGAGCCAGGTGCTCCACTAGGCTTAACTTTTCAAGAAACAACCTGGAGTACTCAAAAACCGACATACTCCCTTTCTTCATTCCACAAAATTCTTCTTCAATTGTCGCGCGTTGTCGGTTAATGTTATCCCGATCTTCTAATATCTTCATGAATTGTTCTTGCTGTTGAGCCATAGCGGAGTTCATGACTTGGAGCATGCTATCCCTCAACCTATTTTCAAGAGTATCTTCCTCCTCTACCGGATTTGAGGTGTCGATATTGGTTCTTGGTATCCGTTCCACTCCTCCGCCCAAGATACGAGGCCTCGGAGGAAGTCCAGCCACTGCTTGGTTATTTGGTTGATCGGCCGTAGATTCAGTCACGACATGCCCTTCCGGTGAATGAGTATGACGTCGCGTGTTCACCATCTTAGTCTGCCCAATCATACGAGAATAATGGTAAGAAATAGGCTAATGTTACGTATTAACATCATCATTAATTATCATAATAATTGTTGTCAAGCACACTTACGTAGCATCACATTCATAATAGCATTAGCTAAGTGAAATTATGAACGTGTTATACACAAGCATTCTTGTTACCATCATTATAATCATTAATAATAATAATAATCTCGCAATCCTTAACACTCTCCCATCTTAGTATATTTACCCATCCTAGTGTATTCTCAAAGTCACTATTTTCAGCTTAAGTCTAGGCATGCTATGGTCAATACCTAGTTCACTTAAACTAGAGCTCTGATACCAACTTGTGACACCCTAAAATAGGGGTCAACAAAAACTTCCATAAAACGGAAGAGTGATAACATTATTATTACAAGAGCTCATAAACGGGAAAGTTACATAAGACTATTCACAATAAGATGTGTGAAATAGATGGCTAAATGACAACTAATTAAGTCCATCTCTATTATAGAGACGATATTACAAAAAGGTGTCATCTTTAATCCAAGTTCGATCCTTCTATTCTTGACACCACCCCAAAAGCATTCCCGCGCTCACAATATCCCAACTAAACCTTCTTAAAGGTAGTACCGCTACGATCTGATACACACATTCACAAGTAGCAAGTGTTAGGCTTAAATCGCCTAGTGAGTTAAACATGTAGCAATCATATATATATATATATATATATATATATATATATATATATATATGTTTTTAAGAGATGTCAAGTTGGTAAATCACAAATTGAACTCCATGGGGAAGGCCCAAATCACCAACCCAAGTTACACCCGATTCGGATATGCTTCAACGTCTACCCCTCTGGTAACGCCTCAAGGCCCGACACATTGGGACTACCTAAAATGGTATCACCCCAATTGCCACATCGGGACTACCTCAAATGGTATCATCCCAATTGCCACATCCTACTTATGCTTACTTAGGGGCTCCTCCAATTTGTGAGTACCAACCATTAATCACTTCATGCAATTCATATAGCACATAATATATCTCATGACGAGTGGTCTCACCGCTTCATTTACATATGATGAGTATATTCATGTATTCCAAACTTCCACATACATACAAGTATCACATGAGTATCATCATCATATAAACTCATGTATAAATGCATATTAAGCCAATTTCCTCATTAAGCCAAATTCCTCATTAAGACAATTTCATTTAATATAACATACAATGAATATTTCCAAGTAAGGTGAATATATACATAACCTTTCTCTTACCCTCAAGCTCCTAATCCTCCTCTTAATGGAGATAAAAGCTTATTGGCTCAAATACACTTCAAGGTAAATTGTTAGAATAAATCACATGATAATAGAAATCACATAGTATGTATGATGTTAGGTTCAGATCCCTCACCTTAGAAGATTTGTGACAAAACCCAAAACCCTAGATGGAGTGGGTGGAGTTGATTCTTGAAGAGAGAGTAAAACCTTGCACTATGATGAGATTGATCGCCTTTTTGGAAGAAGAAGTCGTCTGCCAAAATATCCTGATTTCATCCCCTGAGCTAGAAACCCGTAACTCTCATTTTATACCCAAAACAGGTCGGTGCGATTGTGACAGGGCGATAGTGACACTGTCACTATCGCCGGGGCACTCTCGCTCAAAGCCCCCAAATCTCTCGGTACACCACCAGCGATTATGACATCGCGATAGTGACACTGTCACTCTCGCCGGGCATTATCGCCCAAACTCCCAAAACCCTCGGTACATCTTGAGCGATTGTGACAATGGGATAGTGACATGGGCACTCTCGCCGGTCACTATCGCCTAAAGGGTTTCCAATTCTCAGTTGGTCTCCTTTTCAGTCCCTGATCAGATTCTAACGAGGTACAAGTCATGCTATAACAAAATAGTACCTGAACATGCAAAATAATTACCTAAATAACTTATAACGAAATTCGGGGTGTTACACCAACAGGGGTTTATTGGATCCAAATGGCCGTTAATGGATCCTATTGGGGTTTCAGTGATCTAATAGGTATTTAATCAACTCAATTGAACTTTAATGGGTTTATTTGTGGTTTAATATATTCTTTTAAGCTTTAATGGATCGTATTGTGTTATAATGGATCGTACTGTGCTATAATGGATCATATTGTGCTTCAATGGACCGTTAAGGGCTTTAATGGACCATTATGGGCTTATGGGACGGTTTGGGCTTTAATGGACCGTATTGGGCCTTTATGGATCGTATTGTGCTTTAATGGACTGTATTGGTCTTTAATTGATCATTTGGGCTTCAATGAACCGTTATGGGCTTAATAGACCGTTATGGGCTTTAATGGGACGTATTGGGCTTTAATTGACCATTATTGGGCCTTTCGTGGACGTCAAACACAGATCAAGACTTCGTTCAGACGACGCTTTTATCCTAGCATCGCAATCTGAACAAGTCTATTATGTGCCATATCCATCGAAGGAATTAAAAGATTGGTGGTCTGTGGTGAAGACAAAGCCTAGAGGGGTCTATGACTTGGCATCAAGTACACTTGAAGTACTGGCAGTTGAAAATGTGGATGGGGAACAATTTTTCCAAGAAGATGATAGAATTGCACCTACAGTTGGAAACAGAGACGTGGATGAACCCATCCGTCTTAACACGGTTGGAGAAGGCACCGAAATTGCCAATGACGGTCGCGACTTCTGGCATGTTGACGAGAGTGGTGACGAAGAGGACGAGTTCCAAGACTCGGGTAGTGACTCTGACGAAGAAGAACCTGACTTGTCTGATCACTCATCTGATGAATAAATACTATGTTAATTTTAGACTTAGTAAACTTTGTCTAACTGTTTTCATGTTTTGCTATATGTTTTGTCACATTTACAAAGTTATCTATTGATTTGTGACCATGTTTACCTATCTAACATTGTGCTGTAAACTTGAATTACTATTGTATGCTTTCTAACGTTGCTTTGTAGACAATGTCGCGTACCCCGGGATCCGGACGAGGTACTCCTAGTCGAGGTACTCCTAGCCGAGGTACCGGCGGAGCCTCTAGTAGCGGCTCGACACATCCAGAGACAGAGTCTGGATATGAGGACCGTGCCAGTGGTATTCCGGAGCAGGTCCCGGCTCCATCGGAGAGGAGGATAATTTCTCCACGCTCTGCACAAGCAATGGAGTAAATTCATTTCTATTAACTTATTGATCAAATTAATTGTTCTTTGTATCGATATTAATTAAATTCATTATGTAGGTTTGATCATGCGCTCGCGAGCCGAGTTGCGACGAGGCTCAATCGGCTATACACTACAAGGGGATGTCGCACTTGGTCCCACATCCCTCTTTCTACTCGGAACCAAATGTTTGAGCGGTTCCAGGTTTGTAGTGTATATTTAAGTAATTAAATCCTTGGTAGTATTCTTGTAAACTTAAAAATAACTAAACATGTACGTTCAACAATACTACCAATGGACCCGACGTTGGACTCTCAGATTCGTCAAATCTGGGAGAGGAAATCTGCGAAATGCTACAATGACAATCTTTCATCTGCACGAACTAGAGCCGCCCGTTTGAGCAACCAGAAAGGTCGTCCTTATGACGAGAACAACCCAAATAGAGATATGGACTTGTTGCGGCCGTTCAATCCCCACTAGTTAGATACGCATCAGTGGAACACAATGATCGATGTCTGGAACTCCGATAATTGGAAGTCGGTTTCAGTGACGGCGCGCTCGAATCGGATGACTGAGGTTGATGGCGAAATATCGAAGCACACCAATGGCTCGATCTCTTTCGGGGAGACAGCTGCAAGATTGGTATGACCTTCATATGTTATAATTAACCAATTGCGTTACTAGTTTGTTGCTTGCTTAACATCACTACTAAACAAAACCTGATTTTCGACGGATTTTCCGCCTGAAATTTTCCGACGGATTTCCGGCGGAAATTAAAAAAGTCAAAATCCATAGACTTCCGCCGAAAATCCCAAAAAAAGATTTTTTTTTAAAAATCTCGACATTTTTTCGGCGGAATATAATTAATTATTATTCGTCGGAAATCCGCCGGAACTTTTTTAATTAGTTAAAAAATAATTAAGAAATAAAAAATTATTTTAAAATCCGCCGAAAATCTAAATCTAATAAATTTAAATGAAAATTAAATTTTTTAAAATCCGGCGAAAATCCGTTGAAAATATTTAAAAAAAATAAAAATATAATTTTTAAAATCCACCGAAAATCTAAATCTAATAAATTTAAATGAAAATTAATTTTTTTAAAATCCGCCAAAAATATTTTTAAAAAAATAAAAAAATAATTTTTAAAATCCGCCGAAAATCTAAATCTAATAAATTTAAATGAAAATTAAGTTTTTTAAAATCCGCCGAAAATATTTTTTAAAAAAAATAAAAAAATAAAATTTTAAAATCCGCCGAAAATATGATTAAAAATTATTTTTAATTATATAAATATTAAAGAAAATTAATTTTTTTAGATATATTTAATGATAAATCAAACTTAATTTGCTTTATTGTAGAACATATCGGCGAATACACAGTTTTCAAATTAAAATGCGTAGTATATATATTCGGTTCACAAAGCTGAAGTATACAAGGGTATATATATTCGGTTCAATGGACCGTTATGGGCTTTAATGGACCATTATGGGCTTATGGAACGGGTTGGGCTTTAATGGACCGTATTGGGCATTTATGGATCATATTGTGCTTTAATGGACCGTATTGGCCTTTAATTGATCATTTGGGCTTCAATGGACCGTTATGGGCTTTAATGGGACGTATTGGGCTTAATTAATCGTATTGGGCTTTAATCGACCATTATGGGCTTATGGAACAGTTTTGGCTTTAATGGACCGTATTGGGCTGCCAAATGGATCTGACAGGGGTTTATTGGATCCAAATGGTCGTTAATGAATCCAACAGGGGTTTATTGGATCCAAATGACCGTTAATGGATCCTATTGGGGTTTCAGTGATCTACTAGGTGTTTAATTAACTCAATTGAACTTTAATAGGCTTATGGAACGGTTTGGGCTTTAATGGACCGTATTGGGCTGCCAAATGGATCTGACAGGGGTTTATTGGATCCAAATGACCGTTAATGAGTCCAACAGGGGTTTATTGGATCCAAATGGCCGTTAATGGATCCTATTGGGGTTTCAGTGATCTACTAGGTGTTTAATCAACTCAATTGAACTTTAATGGGTTTATTTGTGGTTTAATATATTCTTTTAAGCTTTAATGGATCGTATTGTGTTATACTGGATTGTACTGTGCTATAATGGATCGTATTGTGCTTCAATAGACCGTTATGGGCTTTAATGGACCATTATGGGCTTATGGAACGGTTTGGGCTTTAATAGACCGTATTGGGCCTTTATGGATCGTATTGTGCTTTAATGGACCGTATTGGCCTTTAATTGATCATTTGGGCTTCAATGGACCCTTGTGGGCTTAATGTACCGTTATGGGCTTTAATGAGACGTATTGGGCTTTAATGAACCGTATTGGGCTTTAATGGACCGTATCGGGCTTTAATGGACTGTATCGGGCTTTAATGGACTGTATAGCGAGTCACATACCTATAACGGTTCACACACACACACATATATATATATATATATATATATATATATATATATATATATATATATATATATATATATATATATATATATACATTCACTTCATATATATATCGTCACATACATACTTATTGATCTTTATGGGCTTCAATGGACCGTTATGGGCTTTAATGGAACGTATTGGTCTTTAATGAACCATATTGGGCTGCCAAATGGATCTGACAAGGGTTTATTGGATCCAAATGGTCGTTAATGAATCCAACAGGGGTTTATTGGATCCAAATGGTCGTTAATGAATCCAAGAGGGGTTTATTGGATCCAAATGACCGTTAATGGATCCTATTGGGGTTTCAGTGATCTACTAGGTGTTTAATCAACTCAATTGAACTTTAATGGGCTTATGGAACGGTTTGGGCTTTAATGGACCGTATTGTGCCTTTATGAATCGTATTGTGCTTTAATTGACCGTATTGGCCTTTAATTGAGCATTTTGGGCTTCAATGGACCCTTGTGGGCTTAATGTACCGTTATGAGTTTTAATGAACCGTATTGGGCTTTAATGGACTTTATCGGGATTTAATGTACCCATTGTAACCCAATATGACTAATTGTAACCCATATAGCCTATATACCCCACCATGACCCATCATAATCAATGTGACTCATTATAACCCGCATAGCCCAATGTATCCCAACATGACCCATCATAACCAATATGACTCATTATAACCCATATGATTCAGTATACCCGGACATGACCCGTAAACCAATTGTAACGAAATGGCCCAATATAACCAAACATAAACCATCATGATCAATATCACCCAATATATATGACGATCATGACCAATATGACTATTGTAACCCAAACATGATCCAATTTACAATTCTTTTAGTTTACTATATTTATTGATTCGTACATTAATATTATACTATTTAAAATTTATTTTAATTATATTATTATAAATTTATTTGAATTTTATTAGAAATATTTATAATTAATATGCCTTCAACTAATTTATTATCAAATAGAAGTAGAGGAATAGAAAAAAAAGGTGGGAAACGAAAAAAGAGGCGGCTATCCATTTTAAGTTTAAAATTAAAAAAAAGTTAAAAAATATGTAAGGGTTGAATAATTCCTAGGGCTTTATTTCTTAGGCCATCCGTACTCGAGCGGGCTCGGGCTCGGGTTCACGCCTGCGGGTTCCCCGGGTACCGCGGCAACCGGGTACGCCCATGGCGGGTTCAGCGGGTTAGGGGTGGCGGGCTCGGCGATCGGGTTCCCCACCCCGCTCATACCCGAAGGAGTTTCTCAATTTTTTTTTATTCCAAACGGCTCTTTTCCATTTATTTTTCAATTTAAACACTATAAATCAACCTCAAATCTCATCCATTTTTCACACCAATTCTCTCAATCCTCTAAATTCTCTCATCATGAATTCAAACACCCCACCCACACCCCGTGGTAACCGATCGATGAGGTCGGATTCACCGCAAGAAACCCCGAACGTTGGTTTCCAACAATTTCAACAAAATCCTTATTTTCCGCAATTTGCCCCGAACGTTGGTTTCTCACAATCTATTCATCCATTTTCTCGTGAAGGCTTGATCCTACAAGGTTTTGCGCCACCAAATTTCCAACTTCCTCCACCCGCTTTCAACACCGGAATCGATCTTGAAGAGATTGTTCCGGAAACACCACAAACGATCTCCACACAACAATCATCCCCGGATCGACAACCAAGCCCAACACCAAACCCGTCACCAACGCAAAACCAAAAAAAGAAAAAATTTCAAAAAAGAGCCGCCCGACAACCGTGGACTAGAGCGGAGGAAGTGACTTTAGCGTCGGCGTGAATCGACGTTTCGGAGGACCCCCTTGTCGGTAACGCACAAAACGGAGGTACTATTATTATTATTATTATTATCATAATTATTATTATTGTTATATAAATATAGATAGCTTCTGGGGTCGCATCAAGAAGGTGTTTTATACGTTGATGTGTCGTGAAAAATATAGAACACATCATCAACTAAGCACCAAATATAAAGATTTAAACAAAAAGGTGCAACAATTCGCCGACATCTACAACAACTTGTATAATAGTAGATCAAGCGGATCGAGTGAAGCCGATATTTTAAAAGTGGCACACGTCCGGTACGAAAATTAATACCAAACTGCCTTCACCCATGAACAAGCTTGGGATATCCTCAAATTATCTCCAAAATGGAATACGGTTCCAACTATGACAAATACATCCCGGGGTTCAAAACGTACCCACACTTCCGATGAAGACGTTGAAAATGTTCAACGACCCATCGGGTAAAACACGGCAAAAAGGCAGCAACGAGTAGTACGGACGACAACCGCCTTTACTCCGAAATGAGTGACTTGAGAAGTAAAATTGATGATTCGGTAGATTACAAAATGAAAAAACTTGAAGTCGAACAACAAAAGTGGCAAGTCGAACAACAAAAGTGGCAAGTCGAACAACAAAAGTGTGAAATCGAGTTGGAAAGGTGATAACGCCACTTTTTGGCGTTATTTTCAGTCCTCAAACCAATGAGATTGGCTTGTATTCAAGTAAAAAGGCGGGTATTTTACGGTTTATCGAGTGATTTACACAGGTTATCTAAAAGGCGGCAATCATCGAGAAAAGAAGCTAAAAAGAGCCCAAAACGAGTCCAAACGAAGCCTAACGGAAGCCCAAAAGTCAAGCCCAAGACCCACGACCGAACCAGGACCCGATCCGCGAACCAGACGACGACTCACACTGCAAAAAGGACACGCGCGACTTACCACGCGACTTGCAAGTCGCGTGGCAAGTGGCGTAACCCACTGTTTCGCGAGTTTCAGTATTTTAATTCGGGTTTTAGGTCATTATCGAGGACGGAACTTTCACACGACGGCCAGGGGCGATTTTGGGGCGATTCTGGGCGATTTTTCGGAGTCCTCGAAGCCACGTTAGAGAGCCGATCAAGGAGACATTCATCACGGAACGTAGAGACGAACACGAGAGGAGGGAGTTATCATCACTTTTATTACGATTTCATCTTTCACGATTAATCATGTTTACATACACTTTTGCATCTTTTTCTCTTGTGTTTGACTCCACCACCGACATGAACTAACCGATTCGTGTTGGGGGTTGGAATGAATTCGGTTTGTAAGCATGTGACGAATTGAATTGAACTTTTATCAGTTTTCCCTAATTAATGGAGTATGTGATTTTGGCCAATTTACAATTGAATTGTTGTTAGTAACTGAGTTCGGGAGAATTAATTACTATTTAGAATTAGGAATTGCATACCTAAAATCCGAAAGGTGATAGAGATATACCGAGTAAGCTTTAGTCCCAATTAAACCGTTAGGTTGATGTCGAGAGATAAAATCTAGCCAATTTAAATTTAAATCGTGTACTTAATGTGTTTTGGAATCCATAGGTGAGATCGAGAGATTGAACTTATCCTTTTCAAAATAAAACCCGTTGTTGTTCGAAAGAGAACGACGGTGATCTTAAAAGATTTGGGAATCATTAAGGGGATTAACTGGTAACTGTTTTGAGTCAATTGTTTGCATGTGTAAAACCTGAGGATTTCCAACCCTCAACTTTTCTCTCTATCAAAGTTTCCAAAGTTGTTTCTGTTTTGTCTTGTGTTTGATTTGTTTACTTATAGCAATTAAGTAGTTTAAAACCAATCTTCCAAATTCGACAGTTCAATTAATAGTTCTTATAGTAATTGTGATACTTAGTTCCTAGTTCCCGTGGATTCGATACTCGTACTTACCGTACGTTATTACTTGATTTCGACACCGTACACTTGCGGTTAGATTTAGGGGGGGGGGGGGTAAAAACCTCGTATCAAGTTTTTGGCGCCGTTGCCGGGGAACTAGTTGTAGATAATAGCACTACCAGCTATACGCGCTATTAGATTGGGCATTTTTATTTTTGTTATTTTACCTTATCACTTTCAGTTTTTGGATTACTGACTTTGCTTTCTTTCGTTTCAGGTACCACTTGGTTTATGCCAAGGACGACCCGAGGGAAAGAGATTGAAGAATTCGATCCGGAGATTGAAAGAACCGCTCGTCGCCTACGTCAAGAGACCAAAGCTAAGCGACAATTACAAATGGGTGACGAGAGACCACCGCGCAACGAGCCTCCACCTCTTCGCAATAATCCTCCACCACCTCCGGAGAGGGTACCTATGCGGTCATTTGCCAATCCAAATGTGGCAGCCGCACGTATAGGGATCCAACCTCCTACCACCGCGGCTAACTACTTCGAGATAAAGCCGAGCACCATCGTAATGGTGCAACAAAACCAATATGGAGGAACACCGATCGAAGATCCTCATGCACACCTCCGTGCATTCGAGAGGATTTGCAGCACCTTCAAAATTAATGGGATGGAGGAGAACGCAATCAAACTAAGGCTATTCATATTTTGATTAAAGGGTCGAGCTGAAATTTGGATAGAAGGTTTACCGTCAGATCAGATCACTACCTGGGCACAATTGAAAGCCGCATTTCTTCAAAAATTCTTTCCACCGGGAAGAACTGCTCAATTGATGGCTAATATCACCACTTCGCTCAGTGGGAACAAGAGACTTTATACGAGGCATGGGATAGATACAAGGAGATGTTGAAGAAATGTCCTCACCACGGGTTGCACGGATGGGTCATAATCCAGACATTCTATAGTGGGCTTCACCCTCAGCTTAAAAACGATATCACTGCCGCATCGGGTGGAGCATTGATGGATAAAACCTATGAAGAAGCATGCGAGCTGATCGAGAACTTGGCCGAACACAGTTTCTCCACTCCACGATCAGCCGTTAGACGAGTCGCGAGTGCTCAAGAGACGGACGAGCTGAAAGAGATAAAGGCTCAATTAGCCATGATCACGAACCATCTGAAGGGAGGCAATTCACAAGATCCCGAGCAAGTTCAATTCCTCCAAAACCGGAATCATCAGCCGAGGAACGACCCGTTCTCCAACACGTATAACGAAGGGTGGAAAAAGCACCCAAATTTCTCGTGGAGTCAACCCGGTCAACAACCAGGTAATTTTTCTAACTCTTCAAATTCTTCCAATACTAATAATGCTTATCGTCCTCCAGGTTTCAACCAAAGGAATGAAGGACCATCCGGAGAGAAGAAGCCGGGCTTAGAAGAAATGATGATGAAGTTCATGACAAAGATGGACAACACAGTTGAAGGTCTAGCAAGCACGGTGAATACGGTCAAGGCGGCTACTGATCAGAACACCGCATCCATCAAGATCTTGGAGAGGCAAGTAGGGCAAATCTCTGAAGCCTTACAAAACCGACCACTTGGCACATTTCCAAGCATGGCTGAAAAGAGGAACCAAGAACATTGCAACGCCATTTATCTGAGAAACGGCAAGGAGCTGAATGGGGAGCCATTACGAGAGTCGTCATCAAAGGAAGTCGAGCTTAAAGAAAAAGAGGTCGAGAAGGCGAATGAGTTTGAAGCTGAAGAAGAGGTGGTACTTGAAGAAAGCAAGAAGAGTGAAGCGACGAAAAAAGAGCAACCACCGGTCAAGCCGGAAATTCCGAGTGTGCCATATCCGAACAGACTGGGAAATAAAAAGGATGATGTTAATTTTTCGAAATTTATTGATGTTTTTAAAAAGTTAACCATTAACATCCCTTTTGCAGATGCGTTGGCACAAATGCCCTCCTACATGAAGTTCATGAAAGAGATCCTGTCAAAGAAAAGGGCACTTGATCACCAGGCCACCGTTGCACTCACTGAAGAGTGCAGCGCGATTTTCCAAAATAAGCTTCCCCCGAAGCTTAAAGATCCAGGGAGTTTTTCTATCCCTATTCAGATTGGGGAGTTTACTTTTAATAAAGTTTTATGCGATTTAGGGGCAAGTATTAATCTGATGCCTCTTTCTATTTTCAGGAAACTCGGCCTGGGTGAGGTAAGTCCAACGTTCATGACGCTCAAGCTTGCTGATCGGTCAATAAGATACCCATATGGAGTGATCGAGGACGTGCTCGTAAAGGTTGGCAAGTTCTACTTTCCTGTCGACTTCGTGGTGATCGATATAGACGAAGATGAAGAGGTCCCGTTAATTTTGGGACGATCATTCCTGGCCACGAGCCGAGCATTTATTGATATGGAGGAAGGTGAGATAACCTTCAGAGTTGGAGGCGAAAATGTCAACTTCAAGATGTTCGAGAGTGGAAGGTGTAGATCTGGAGATGGTAAAGGCAAGTCAAATGAAGGAGAATCCGCGGGAAATCGCAAGTGTGGGCGATTCAAGTCCGCGAACACCGAGCCGAGTTGAGAACCACATAGTCGTGCCACGACTTTAAATACGGCGCTGGGTGGGAGGCAACCCACCAAGGTTTGTTTCCTTTTATTAATTTTGTTTTGGAGTGTGTTTTTATTACGAAAATCAATAAAAAAATGAAAAATCCAAAAAATCAAAAAATAGCTGAAACAGGGGCTTACGCGGCTTGCTGCGCGGCCTACAAACCACGTACAAAGCCGCGGGACTCTCTGATTGGGTTTCGAACAGAGAGTTACGCGGGATACCCCGCGACTTGCAAGTCGCGGGCTAAACCGCAAGAGTCCCCTGTTGCTTCGTTTTTTGTTTTTCGTGCAGTTTTTGGTTCCTATCTTGCTTGTGTTTTCTTTTTCTTTGCATGTTTCGTCCTTTGCTTTCATGTTTTTGTTTTTGTGTGCCCTCCTCCCCGATGTCTTCCATTCTGGCGCTTCAATCTTTGAGAGGATCCTACGCGTCTGGGCAAACAGGTACGCTCTCAACTTTGTCTGTTTAACGAGTGGTGTATGATGTATAGTCTTTATTAGTCAAGCGAGATGCCACAAACCTAAGTTTTGGGGTGCCTTATTTTTCATCATCTACACACTCAGCTTTTATCCCTGTGCAAACCTCGGTTTCACCGAGGTTTGGGGTTGACTTTTATTTGGCAAACCGAGGCCACGGCCTAGGTTTGGGGTGCCCATAATAGAAACTTTGGGATTTCTTTTTGATGTTTTGTAATGCCTTGCCCGTCCTTTTGATAACTGTAATAACTGCACAATGATTCGAGTCGCATCACCTACCACTTTACTTGCACATTGGGGACAATGTGTAGGTAAGGTTTGGGGTTGCCCAATCGGGCCCAAGTTATGCACGTAGATTTCCTGCACCTCTGAGTATCTAAATCAAAGTAGCTAAAATTTTTGTTTTGAATGATTGAGACCGACCATTGTGGGAAGAATCTTGTGATAGTGACGTGACCGTTAGGGAAAGACCGGGAAAGGACATGACTAGGGACATTAGTGGAGACCACCCGATAGTGAGTTTTGAGCCTAAAAGACGTTTTTCATTGCGAGGGACTCATACACCTAATTCTTATACACTGTTTCGAATTCCTTGTCGTGAATGTAGAATGATCTCGCTACATTATTACATTGAGTAGCAAAGACGAACATCGGGATATTAGGTAAGGGTATAGTAGACCATATCGTGTGGACCTTAAGATATGATTCCAGGCATTATGTGTTTTATTTTTTAACCATTTTTAGCTATCGTTACCGTTTTACCCTTTGTGTGCATCCATAGCCCCTTTGAAACCAAACACTCATCTTATTCGTTTTTTAACCCCCGCTACACCTTTAGCCATAAGCCTTAGCCAACCCTATCCGAAAGTGTGTCAATCGGAAGCAGTAATGAACTACGGGAGATAGAGCAGAAAAGAATAGAACAGGCCAGTCATAAAAATAAAACGGGTCAATGTAACCCGAGAAATAGAAAAGAGGACCAATGAAGTCCCAACTGAAAAAAAAGAGGGCCAACTGATAGAGAGTCAAGCGACTCCAATAGTGACAAAGAGGGCCAACTGATAGAGGATGAAGTAGAAAAGTTCAGAACTGCCAATGATTGACACGCCAAGGAATTTTGATCCTCCTACCCTTCGTTTCATAGCCTTAACCTTAGCCCCATTACAACCCTTGTAAAGACCTGGATGATCTTTTGGAAGATGTGATTACGGTTTACGACTACCTTTACCGATATTCCCTGTCTTGCTACTTGATTCCTTCTGAGATCAACTTTTTGGACAATTGTGCATCTTTCCTTAGAGTTGTCATGTAATAATTTGAGTATTCTTGTACATAACCTCCTTACACATGACAACACGAGCGATAACCTAGGTTCGAGTGCAAAGAGAGTATCCCGTGAGGTAGGGTCGAGGCGAAATGTTTTCCCTAGTATGGTTGGACCTAGTCTAACCCGAACGTAATCGGAACAGTCACGAGTTCAACTCCCAATGGAAGGTCATAGATCAAACAAAATAGAGATGAGGCGAGAGTGAGATAGATATTCACGGGTATGGGAAATCACCGATGCATCACTTGGTACCGATTGGGAATTGTGCAGTCATTATTATTTCACTGTGTGCTTTTATTCTATTTTTATCGCTAATTTGCTTGGGGACAAGCAACGCTCGGTTTGGGGTTGTTGATAACGCCACTTTTTGGCGTTATTTTCAGTCCTCAAACCAATGAGATTGGCTTGTATTCAAGTAAAAAGGCGGGTATTTTACGGTTTATCGAGTGATTTACACAGGTTATCTAAAAGGCGGCAATCATCGAGAAAAGAAGCTAAAAAGAGCCCAAAACGAGTTCAAACGAAGCCTAACGGAAGCCCAAAAGTCAAGCCCAAGACCCACGACCGAACCAGGACCCGATCCACGAACCAGACGACGACCCACGCTGCAAAAAGGACACGCGCGACTTACCACGCGACTTGCAAGTCGCGTGGCAAGTGGCGTAACCCACTGTTTCGCGAGTTTCAGTATTTTAATTCGGGTTTTAGGTCATTATCGAGGACGGAACTTTCACACGACGGCCAGGGGCGATTTTGGGCGATTTTTCGGAGTCCTCGAAGCCACGTTAGAGAGCCGATCAAGGAGACATTCATCACGGAACGTAGAGACGAACACGAGAGGAGGGAGTTATCATCACTTTTATTACGATTTCATCTTTCACGATTAATCATGTTTACATACACGTTTGCATCTTTTTCTCTTGTGTTTGACTCCACCACCGACATGAACTAACCGGTTCGTGTTGGGGGTTGGAATGAATTCGGTTTGTAAGCATGTGACGAATTGAATTGAACTTTTATCAGTTTTCCCTAATTAATGGAGTATGTGATTTTGTTCTTAATGCTTTTGTGAATTTGGCCAATTTACAATTGAATTGTTGTTAGTAACTGAGTTCGGGAGAATTAATTGCTATTTAGAATTAGGAATTGCATACCTAAAGTCCGAAAGGTGATAGAGATATACCGAGTAAGCTTTAGTCCCAATTAAACCGTTAGGTTGATGTCGAAAGATAAAATCTAGCCAATTTAAATTTAAATCGTTTACTTAATGTGTTTTGGAATCCATAGGTGAGATCGAGAGATTGAACTTATCCTTTTCAAAATAAAACCCGTTGTTGTTCGAAAGAGAACGACGGTGATCTTAAAAGATTTGGGAATCATTAAGGGGATTAACTGGTAACTGTTTTGAGTCAATTGTTTGCATGTGTAAAACCTGAGGATTTCCAACCCTCAACTTTTCTCTCTATCAAAGTTTCCAAAGCTGTTTCTGTTTTGTCTTGTGTTTGATTTGTTTACTTATTGCAATTAAGTAGTTTAAAACCAATCTTCCAAATTCGACAGTTCAATTAATAGTTCTTATAGTAATTGTGATACTTAGTTCCTAGTTCCCGTGGATTCGATACTCGTACTTACCGTACGTTATTACTTGATTTCGACACCGTACACTTGCGGTTAGATTTAGGGGGGGTAAAAACCTCGTATCAAGTTTTTGGCGCCGTTGGAAAGGCTATATGAAAAAGACTTCGAGTTTTTCATTGCCCCGCACGATCACCTTACGGGAGCTGCTTTGAATGCTACTTTGGCGAGAAAAGAGAGAATTCGACAAAAACATAATTGGAATTTTTAATTTTATTTTGTAATTTTTAATTTTATTTTGTAATTTATTTTTATTTTTATGAATGTTATGATTTTTTATTAAAAAATTAGATGAGGTGACATGTGGGTTCAAGATGTTCAAAAGGTTGGGGTACGAGATTTGTGGGTTCAAAAAGGTTCAAGAGAGTTCAAAGTGGAAAGCTGATGTGGCGCTGACGGTTCAAAAGGTTTGAACCTGGGGTACGGATGGCCTTAGCTACGTTTTGGGGCAGTAGAGGGGGCAAGGGGGAAGATGGTCTGTTGTTCTTTTCATTCTCCTTATGCTTCCTTCGTATTCTACCATCTAGTCACACGAAAACCCTCACCGATCATATATGGTCGTCGCCTTCTTCCTTCTTCCTCGATCAAATATGCTTGTCGCCGACGGTTACGGGCTAATACTCGTCGGAATCCTTCACCCTTTCTCTGCTTTTCTCCATCGTGAGGTATAACGATTTTCAGACCTATTTTTCTTGTTCCTCCCGATTTTCAGTTCTGTTTTGCTTGTTCCTCACGCTTTTTTCAGTCATGTTTTTCTTAAGGTTTTTAAGATCTGTTCCTTCGATTAAGGATGCTTGGAGTGCGGGTAAGGAGTGGTGGAACATGGGTTGTTCTTGGATATGACCATTGACCACCGTTGTAAAAGGTATGCGATTTCTATTTGCATAAAAGTTAGGGTTAGAATAGTGTTTACAATGTATACGTGCTTCATAATGATTTTAGGGGTATGATTTAATTTCTTCACTTAGGGGTTGAGAGTGGATTTGTTAGGAGTGTTGCAGTTGGAACCATTTCTAGCGTTGTTTTTTCGATTGAGTTTTGGAACCTTCACTTTTGTGGCAATCTGATGAATCTAGGTTCAGACGCCTTCTCCTGGTGAGCAATTCTAGTTTCTCCTGTTCATATTTTTAATACACTAAAAATGGTTGCACCCTTGAACACCAAAAAAAGAAACCAACTCCAACCCAACACTAAAAGAACACTAAAATCATCTTTAATAATAAAATAATATATACATCGATTATTATACTATTTTATTAAAAAAATATAGTATATACTAGTATTAAGGCCATCCGCAACGCCTCGGGCTCGGGCTTGGTTGCGGGCTCCTGCGGGCTGCGCTGCGGGGGCTGCGGGCTCGGGGTGCGGGTATGAAAACCCGAGGAACCCGAACGATTTCATGTTTATTTAATTTTTTTTTTTAATTTTTTTATTCAACGGCTCTTTCAAACGGCTACTTCTAAATCAATTTTTTTTTAATTTTTTTTTCAATTCAATCACACTATATATATTAACCCTCAACCTCTTATTTTTTCACACCAACAATCTCTCAAACTCTCTCAAATTTCATCATGAATCCAAACAAAACACCTACATCCCGTCGTAACCGACCACATACACTGCAACCGCAAGAAGACCCGGAGCTTGGTTTCCAAGCGTTTACACAACCAGGTTATCGTCCGCAATTTTCGCAACAAATTCCGCCACAAATTTCGCAACAATGGTCGCAACAAAATCCGCCACAATATTTTTACAACTCATTAGGCCATCCGCAACAAATTCCTTACCAACTTACACGTTCCGGTA
This sequence comes from Saussurea involucrata, assembly GCA_033807775.1. NCBI lineage: Eukaryota > Viridiplantae > Streptophyta > Magnoliopsida > Asterales > Asteraceae > Saussurea > Saussurea involucrata. Next base: position 6,877,252 of record CM066325.1, on the reverse strand, counting down.
TGATTGAACAAGGTTTTACTCCGACCAACTTCAATCCTCCTTCACCCTTCATCAATCTCGCCGACGACATTGTTCCGGAAACCCAACATTCTAGCCCGCACACACCACAATCCATCTACACACAACCATCAAACCCTCAACCATCAAACCCTCAACCATCGAGAAAAGGAAAAAACAAACAATATGAAAATAGAGCCCCCAAACTGCCAAACAGATGTGGACTAAAGATGAGGAACTCGCGTTAGTGTCGGCGTGGGTTGACGTTTCGGAGGACCCCGTTATCGGTAACGCACAAACCCATGGTAATATTTTTATTATTATTATTATTGTTATTATTAATATTATTATTATTATTATTATTATTCTTGTTAATATTCTTATACTTGAATTTACATAAATGTAGATAGTTTTTGGACCCGAATCGGGGAAGTGTTCTTTAGTTCGATGGGTCGCGGAAATTATAGAACAACTCATCAACTCAACACCAAGTTCAACGACCTCAATAAAAAAATTGCTCTTTTTGGCGGCATCTACAACAACTTGGTCAATAATAGATCAAGCGGAATGAGTGATGCCGACATTTCACGAGTGGCACACGAACGGTACCAAGCACAACAAGGGTTTGCTTTCTCTAAAGAACAAGCTTGGGAAGTCCTAAAAAAATGTCCAAAATGGGGACTCGTTCCAACGATGACGACAACTTCATCACGGGGTTTAAAACGTACCAAACCTTCCGATGATGACGATGACGACAACTTCATCGAGCAACTTCAACGACCCATCGAGAGAAACAAGGCAAAAAAAACATCAACGAGTAATACGTCCGGGTCGAATACGAACGAAAGTGTTACTCAGTTGTTGACGACGTTCAACGACAAGATTGATGATACAATGGAATACAAAATGAAAAAACTCGATCTCGAAATCGAACGCTCAAAACTCGAACGAGATAGGTTGGAACAAGAACTCGAAATTGAACGCTCAAAACGATTTGAGAAAGACTTCGAGTTTTTCATGACCTCGCATGATCACCTTACGGGAGACGTTTTGAGGGTTACTTTAAAGAGAAAAGAGCAAATTAAAAAATTTCATAATTGGTAGTGTTTTGTATTTTGTAATTTTTATTTTTAATGAATGATATGAATTTTTATTTTTATTATTTATCTTATTTTTATTTATTAAAAAATATATAAATATTTTTATTTTGTTAAATAATTAAATGTATAAATAAAAGAATTAAAAAAATGAGGTGGCAAGAAGGCTTTTAGTTATGCGCTGGGGGTCTTTAGGGCTTGAGGAGAAAAGCTGATGTGGCATTGAGGGCTTTTATCTATGCGCTGTGGATGGCCAATTGAATAGAATAAAAATATATAATTTTAGAGGCTTACTTTATTGATCATGGTTTTTTTCATCCAGATCGAAGAAAGGTCGTTCGTTTGTTTGGCTTACTTTAATTTGGGGAACGAAGAAAGGTCGTTCGTTTGGGTTTGGAAACCATCCAGATCCTACTGCGATCTTGAGTGGGTCATCATCGACAGGTGGTGCGTCGTCTTCCTCCCATCAGGTGTGTACCAATTTTTTTCATCAAATGATGTATATCAATTTGATTTTTAATTCATATTAAATATTCTAACGTCTTTTTTATTTTGTAGCACATCGTTGAGAACTTAATGAGCCAAGTGCAAGAGTTGAAGGCACGAGAGGAGAAACGTCGGGCAGAGGATGAGAGACGTCGGGAAGAGGATGAGAGACGTCGGGAAAAGGAAGCGAGACGTGAAGAGGCCCGTCGTTTGGAACAAGATAGATTACGAGCACAATATGAAGAGATGTGCGAGTTGGTCAGAAGTCTCAGTCAAAGTACGTCGCGTCCGCGTCCGCCTCCATAGTGATGTGAAACTTTTATATTTGTGTTTTGTGTTATTTGAACGGATTTGGAACAACCATTTGGTCGTTTTGGCCCGAACAATGTATTGGGTGTTTTAATTTATGATATATAGCATTTTAGCAGATTATACAATTTTTAGCAGATTTTAGTAGGTTTTTGAATAAAAAAACAGGTTTAGCAGTTTTCAGCTGATTCCATGAAAATAAGCCATTATTTTCGGCGGATGATACATCCGTCGAAAATAATAAAAAATAAAAAGTAAATACTAAATTAATAAATAAAAAAATAACTAAAAAATAATTAAAATTATTTTCGGCAGAATATTCTGCCCGAAATCCGCCGAAAATAGTTTGCCGAAATTATATTTTTTTATTAATTTATAAATAAATAAATAAACAAAAAAAAATATTTCAAGCGGAAAAATCCGCCGAAAATATATTTTTTAATCATGTTGTTAATTAAAATTTTGTTAATTATTCCTATTTTTTCCGACGGATTTCCGACTGCCAAATCCGCCGAAAACAGTATCCGCCGAAAATTCCGCCGAAAAAAGTCCATCTCGGCGCCCGTTCGGCGACCGCATCCGCCGAAAAATCCGCCGAATATAGTGTTTTTCGGCGGATTTTTTCGCCTGAAATCTGCCTCTGTTTTGTAGTGCATGTTATAATTCGCCATTGTTTGTATTATTTGATCTTTGCAGACGAAAGCAAAAGGAGGCGTGCCACCGTCGGGTATTGAGCTCTTCGACCATACCCATAAGAAGCGACGGTCGGTAGCGAATAGCACATCTTCCGAATCCGGGGAGTATGTGACATCGCGGTGTAGCCGTTATGCGGTAATGATTTTTTGACCAAGACTTTATAATATCTACATAGTTTGTGTTTAACTATAAACTTTATAATTAGGTAACTAGCTATCTTATATATCTAGTTTGGGTTGCCATTTGTTGGGCAACCGTTAGGATTGTTTTATATACGACATGCACTTTATTGTTTAACTTTAAGCTTTATAATTGTTTTGTTATATATCTTGTCGTTAATATCTATCTAGTTTGGGTTGCCATTTGTTGGGCAAACATTAGGATTGTTTAACAAGAAAATGGAAACGTCCTATTTACAGTCGTTGTGCTGTCGAAATTGACTTGTATAATTTTGTAAAAACCACAGGGTGGGTATCTGGCAGGCGGCGCCATAGAGAGATACGGCGAGGACTCTGCCAATCATCCGCCACTTGATACCCAGTTATGGCATGACGTGACCGGGGGAACGAAGAAAGGTCGTTCGTTTGGGTTTGGAAACCATCCAGATCCTACTGCGATCTTGGGTGGGTCATCATCGACAGGTGGTGCGTCGTCTTCCTCCCAGCAGGTGTGTACCAATTTTTTTCATCAAATGATGTATATCAATTTGATTTTTAATTCATATTAAATATTCTAACGTCTTTTTTATTTTGTAGCACATCGTTGAGAACTTAATGAGCCAAGTGCAAGAGTTGAAGGCACGAGAGGAGAAACGTCGGGCAGAGGATGAGAGACGTCGGGAAGAGGATGAGAGACGTCGGGAAGAGGAAGTGAGACGTGAAGAGGCCCGTCGTTTGGAACAAGATAGATTACGAGCACAATATGAAGAGATGTGCGAGTTGGTCAGAAGTCTCAGTCAAAGTACGTCGCGTCCGCATCCGCCTCCATAGTGATGTGAAACTTTTATATTTGTGTTTTGTGTTATTTGAACGGATTTGGAACAACCATTTGGTCGTTTTGGCCCGAACAATGTATTGGGTGTTTTAATTTATGATATATAACATTTTAGCAGATTATACAATTTTTAGCAGATTTTAGTAGGTTTTTGAATAAAAAAACAGGTTTAGCAGTTTTCAGCTGATTCCATGAAAATAAGCCATTATTTTCGGCGGATGATACATCCGTCGAAAATAATAAAAAATAAAAAGTAAATACTAAATTAATAAATAAAAAAATAACTAAAAAATAATTAAAATTATTTTCGGCAGAATATTCTGCCTGAAATCCGCCGAAAATAGTTTGCCGAAATTATATTTTTTTATTAATTTATAAATAAATAAATAAACAAAAAAAAAATATTTCAAGCGGAAAAATCCGCCGAAAATATATTTTTTAATCATGTTGTTAATTAAAATTTTGTTAATTATTCCTATTTTTTCCGACGGATTTCCGACTGCCAAATCCGCCGAAAACAGTATCCGCCGAAAATTCCGCCGAAAAAAGTCCATCTCGGCGACCGCATCCGCCGAAAAATCCGCCGAATATAGTGTTTTTCGGCGGATTTTTCCGCCTAAATCTGCCTCTGTTTTGTAGTGCATGTTATAATTCGCCATTGTTTGTATTATTTGATCTTTGCAGACGAAAGCAAAAGGAGGCGTGCCACCGTCGGGTATTGAGCTCTTCGACCATACCCATAAGAAGCGACGGTCGGTAGCGAATAGCACATCTTCCGAATCCGGGGAGTATGTGACATCGCGGTGTAGCCGTTATGCGGTAATGATTTTTTGACCAAGACTTTATAATATCTACATAGTTTGTGTTTAACTATAAACTTTATAATTAGGTAACTAGCTATCTTATATATCTAATTTGGGTTGCCATTTGTTGGGCAACCGTTAGGATTGTTTTATATACGACATGCACTTTATTGTTTAACTTTAAGCTTTTTAATTGTTTTGTTATATATCTTGTCGTTAATATCTATCTAGTTTGGGTTGCCATTTGTTGGGCAAACATTAGGATTGTTTAACTTTAAGCTTTATAATTGTTTTGTTATATATCTTGCCGTTAATATCTATCTAGTTTGAGTTGCCATTTGTTGGGCAAACATTAGGATTGTTTAACTTTAAGCTTTATAATTGTTTTGTTATATATCTTGCCGTTAATATCTATCTAGTTTGTGTTGGAAATAAATTGGACTTTAACATTATCTGTAATAAAGATTAAATGACAATTGATTTAAATATTTATACTTATCAAGAGAATTATATATCAGTCATAATCCAGTTACATATTTGGATATATATCTCCTAATATGAGTAGGATAATTCATTAAGTTAATTACCTGATTAACATTAAGATTAGTGTATATCTTCTATTATTTAAATTCAAATCTTATAGATAAACTAGGACTCGTTATGGGATGAGTATTTAGTGGCCTATAAATAAAGGAGATCAAGTCCCTATTGGCTACACGAATCTGCATTCAATTCAGCCTCATTCTGAAGCAAACCGTATAGAGCTTTAGAAGACTTCGATCTACACGCAACGATGACTACTTCCGCATCAATCAATTTCGCTGCACCTAACGTGAGTGCTCCATGTTAGTTTTCTAAACTCTATTAAGATACAATGTTGAATCGATTTCTTATGTGTTTATGTTCTTATGTCTTTCGTTATTGTTATTATATGATTAAGTATATCTCATATGAATATAACAGTTTGGGTTGTCATTTGTTGGGCAAACATTAGTGTAAAGCCCGTGTCCCGATATACATTTTATTTTTATTTTTTTTCTTTAAGCGAGTTTATTATCGGGTTTAGGCGGCAAGGACCTAAAATGAATTAACTGTTGTGTTATTGGTCATTTTGTTAAATCCTAAGATAAGTGGGAAAAATTGGATAAACCTTAAAAACCTAGGGACTAAAGGCGGCTTTTGTTATTTAAGTTTGCATGAGAACGGTTTTGTTTAAGAACCGACCCCCTTCTATGTGGCTCTCGTTTTCACTCTCGCAAACAAACAAACCAAAACCCTACTTCCCTCTTCTCCCTTAGCTGCGGCCGTCGAACACCCAACCCCCCCCCCCCATCCCCTGCTGCCGTCGACCACCCCCAAGAACCACTACCGCCAGCACCGCCGGCGCAGTTTTCTGCCGGCGAGAGAGAGATAGAGAGAGGTGCGGCGAGAGAGAGAGAGTAGCGAGAAAGAGAAGGAGCAGCCGGCGATCGGATTCAGTGTGGTTACTGCTGGGTTTTCGTCGCGAGGTAAGTTTTCTCTCTTTTGTTTTTCGTTGCCATCGTGCCATCACGAAACCACAGTCATGGCTGCCACCGGTTGCCGCCGCTGTGCGCCACCAGTTGGGGTTGTGGTGGTGGGCTGTTTTAGGGTCGCATGTGTGCGTGGGTGGGTGTGCGAGGCGGAGATAGAGTGGTCAAGTCGTACGTTGTCTTCGCCGGATTTTTCTTTTCGTAATCCACCATCGATGCGGCTGCCGGCCGCCGCCGCCGGCGGCGACCACCACTGCCGGGGGAGGCAGTGGGTGGTCCGTGGTTGAGTCCAGCCCTTGTAGCCTAAACCTGATCCTAAATCGTGAAACCGTAACCCGATCGCGAAAACAATAATCGTTTTAAAATCGTCATTTTATGTGAAAACACTTTTCTGTCCCTGTTTTGTTTCGTTCATAACTTTTCCGTCGTAGCTCGGATTTAGACGAAACCGGTGCCCACGGTTCACATTCTGTGCCGGGCACACTTTTCGTGTTTGAGCGGAAGTCTGGTTCGGCCTCTAACTAGGCGTAAAATGGCTGTTTGTACAGCAGGTCTGGTTATGACAGCTTCGTGTCCTGTTTTTAGAAAATTCGTATTAAATTGTAGGAAAATCGTTAGAACGCGTACGATATGTCCCTGGAACCCTAAGATATAGAACTAACGGATTATGGAATAATAATTCTGGGTTGATGAGTTTAAGAGGGGCTAAACAGGTCCCGAACAGACCTGTAAATCTTAGAGTAAAAGCTGGATTTTTCGTGTGTAAGCTTATAGTTGTGACTTTGGGCTAGGACTTCGTTGTGACGTTTGATATCACTTATTTAGGTGGAAAAAGGTGAGTTGGTGTTGGCCGGCTCGTTTTGCTGTTGAGGACATCTACTTTGCGTTGAGGTGAGTTCTCTCACTGTGTAGATAGGAATTGTATGCATGTTATGGTAGTTTGTATGTACTACTGTACTTGTGGTGTGAACTAGTTGTTTGTGGTGTGTAATATTTGCTTGGGTTAAATGCTTAGTATAAATGTGTGTTACATTACAACTCGGTGGGACCGAGGACTCGGTGGGACCGAGGAAGTGGATAGAAACGTTGTGGGAACTCGGTGGGACGAGTGTGTTACATTACAACTCGGTGGGACCGAGGAAGTGGATAGAAACGTTGTGGGAACTCAGTGGGACGAGTGTGTTACATTACAACTCGGTGGGACCGAGGACTCGGTGGGACCGAGGAAGTGGATGGAAATGTTGTGTGAACTCGGTGGGACCGAGGAGTTGGGTACATAATTACTTGTATGTGTTTACTTACATTATGTAACTGTGGTGTTGTTGCTCATGTACGGGTAGGAGTGATGTGTATATAATTTCTACTTGCGCATGTGATGGAATTCACTAAGCCTTGTGCTTACCCTTTCCTTTTTACTGTGGTTTCAGGTACTAGTGGCTCCAAGGCGTGACGGGTACACACTGGCGCGCGTGAAGAGTTTTTATAATCATGAGATTAGAGTTATTATTAAACGATTTAATTTCCGCTGTTTATTATTACTGAGAATATTTATCATTGAATTTGCAAACGAAACGGTGTTGGATATTTAATAAGGTTTTATTTATTAAAATGCCCATTTTTAAAAGTTAAAATTTATTGTAATTTTTGGGACGTTACAACTTGGTATCAGAGCACAACTTGAGTGAATCAAACGCATCTCGGTGTGTTTGATCTCAAGTTGCGGCTATGAAATTCTTCTCTTAAAATTTTTGGAAAATAAAAGAAAGGAAAACCCGTTTGGGAAACGGTGATCGAGGGCGCAGTGTGTACAGTCAGCCGGAGCCAAAGAGAAAGGTACAGTAGTTAGTGTATTTATCGCTTTCTAGATCATAGGGTATGCATGCTAGATTGCCTATGTGGTTTACACTGTACTGTATGATGATTGCTTGCTAGTGGGAATTAATGCTAGTTATAATAGGTTGTTAAGCGAAGGCCCTATAGATTGTATGCAGTAAGAATCACATAGCCTTAGAATATTTGATTTAGTTCTATTGCGCAGCTCTTGTTTGAGTCCAACCGTTCTAGGATAGAATCTTGTATTCGAATGTCTATTTGATTCACGCTGCATGCGACTGGGTATTCGCAAGGCAACTCGTTATGGCTAATAGGGATTCCGTTGTAGCAAGGGTAGTGGGATGAGATGAAATTCCTAGTGAGCTGGGAAGAGTGTTTACATATGAGTATGTATGCGAGATTGCTTTCTAGAACATAGAAGTATGTATGCTAGATTGCTTGGTGCTTATTACACTGTACTGCATGTTTGTTGCTTGCTAATAGGAGTTTATGCTAGCCTTGATAGGTTGTTAAGTGAATGCACTATAGGTTGTATGCGGTAGGAACCGAATAGCCTTAGAATGTCGGATTTAGTTCTATTGCGCAGCTCTTGTTTGAGTCCAACCGTTGTAGGATAGAATCTTATATTCGAATATCTATCTGGTTTTACACTGTGTGCGACTGTGCATTCGCGAGGCGACTCGTCATGACTAGTGGGGATTTCGTCATAGCAAGGGTAGTGGAATTGGGTGGAATTCCTTGGGAGCTAGGAATAGTGTATACATATGCCGGTGCGGGCATATGTGTATAGTTTTTCGGCAAGGAACTACTTGGACACATCGGAAGGAACTCGGAACGAGTGATGATAGGTGTGGAAGGTAGTAGTAGAGCTCCTACTATCGGAAACACAGGATCAATGCTCGAGTCGGGGAAAGTCACGAGGAATCCGAGGAGTTGAGTGTGAGCGTTGTTTGTATGAGCTATTATGTGCTAATAGCTCGTTGTATTATTTACCTAGGATAGCCATCACAAGGAGGAACAACTATAGTAAACCTGCTAGTACAGGTGTGTACTTGATTTACTTTGATGTGATGATCGTTGGGGGGTAGTGATGAAGGTTCTAATCTAGTAGTCGTGGGAATAGAAGGACGATTCTACTATTAATCACTTGGAGTGACGATAAGAATGATGTTTGTTTTAAGTAGACCATTTCGGGCCAAGATGGATGATTGTGCTAGAATCATAGGCTTATAGAGCCGACCTTGAATTGAGGAAAAACCGTAAGGATTATCTGACGTAATTTCCCAACTTGCCTAAGAGGTTTAAATGTCCGGATGACGATTGTGGACCGGAGAGATTTGGAGGGGTACGAGTCGAGACGTCGAATGCCGACTGAGTCATGCACAAAGTTTATTTTGAAAATAAATTGCATTAACTAATTCTTGTGTATCCAATCCTTTTATGGATTGTGTTTTGGAATTTTGGGAAATGTTCAGCACACACGAAATCTCGAATTATGGTTTTGAAAGTAGATGAAATCGTTTTATCACGGGAGTTGCAAACTTTGTTAGAATTTGTTTCATTTCATAAATTTCCAACGGTTCTTTCGGGTAAGATGATATCCGTGTTTTGTGGTGTTTAAAATGTTGGGCAAGTGACTACGGCTTGGACTTTAACATTGGAACTCCTCCACATATGTTAGAGTTGAGACGGAAAGTTACATTCCACGATGTATGTATAAAACTATTTGAGTGATTTGGGTAAAATGAGTTTTGTTTTACGACATGTTGAGTCATGTGGGTTTAATTTCACGAGGTGTATATCTTATTTGTTTATGTGACCATTTGGGGAAATCTTGGAAATCAATTTAAAAAACCCCACCTTTTGAGATTTTATGAGGTTTTAGTCGATATTTGCAAATGATGGAAACGGATTGGTTTCTATCTTTAAGTTTGAAACTTGCACGAGACCGTTGTGTTATCAAAAATATATTTGTAAAGCGTTTCATCGTTTTGTATGACTAGCCGACGCGCGTAAAAATTTGTTGGTGAACCCTGTGCCACGACATTTTATGTTTAAAAAGAGAAATTTTGGGGTCAAATGTCGTGGGACTGATTTTGAAATTATGTGCACACTTTTGTCGCACCCGGTGTAAGGTCGAGCGGTTAGTTTAAGTACATGTCATGAGTCAATCCATACTAGAACCGTGACGGTTCATTTTTAAAGAAATTATTTATTTCACTTTGCGTTTTATGAGTAAACTGAGCTGCAATGGAATGATTTCCAACATAATTTTCATATGTGGGACGAGCGTGTCCATTTTTGCGTAACTACTGACCTGGTAATAATAGTTTTATTGCATACGATCTTTTTGAGATGAAAAATCTTGACGTTGAAAATATTTTGTAAATGATTTTGTAAACCATTTGGGAAATGCGCTTTTAAGTGTTATGTGTCATTTTGAGAATTTTAAGGGTGTGAGTCCTTTTGAAAAACTCTTTTGTTTAACCCGTGTTGAGTTTGGGACTAAAGTTGATTTTAGAGTATTGCTTGCTTAAACTTTATTTAAACGCGTTTTTGACCAACTCATGGGTCTAGCAAGCGTGGAGCATTTTGCTCGGTTTTGACTTTGAGATAATCATGGGTCAATTGCACGGTTTTAATGGCTCGATTTGGAGTCTTGTTGATGGGTTGTTTTTGTGTAAAGCCCGTATCCCGGTATGTAATTTCTTTGTTTTAATTCTTTTTTTAAAAGTTTTATTTATCATGGTTTCCGTTAGCGGGGTTAGACGAATTGGACCTAATAGTTAAATATGTCAAGACGTGGTTAGTTTGCGAGAAGGATGTAGTGAGGGACCAAAATTGTTAAGGGGCCAAAAAGTGAGAGTTTCGGCCCATGCAACCCAAACCAAACCCTTGTATCATTTTTTGGTGTGGTGTTCGTGAGTAACAAGAAAAAAGGGATGGAGCTCAATATTTTCGTATTTTGAAAACCTAGCTGCAGAAAACTTCTGTTTCCCGGAGATTGAACGGTCGGATCGTCGTGATTTTTGGTGAGCAGCTTCACGACATCTTCAACAACATTCTGGACGGTGGGATCGTGGTTTTGAGGTCCGGAGGTCATGGTTTCGTGGGGTTCTGCACAGCAGTAACTTTGTGGTAATTTTTCTCCATTCTTGCTCTATTTTGGTTCCATACATCTTGATGTGCTTATTTCCAAGTGTATGATGGTTTTGTATGCCTCTAGTATAATCTAGAGAAGACTTTGTATTGCTCTAATATTGGTGGTAGTGGATTTGAAGCGGCTCTAGTAGTCCCGTGGTTTTTACTCTCGATTTTGAGGGGTTTTCCACGCTAAAATTTTGGGGTCTCATTGTGGTTGTTGATTGTATGTTTGGGGGTTGTTTTTACTTGCACTTAGAATACCCTATTTGTTTGCATCCTCAAAGGTTCATTCGGGTCTGTTTGGGTTAAGCTATGGCTTAATGGGTTACTAAGCATTATTTGTCATTTTATGTGAAACTGCAGTTTCTGTCCCTGTTTTTGTATCGAGTATAACTTCTGCTAGGAATGTCGGATTGGGATGAAACCAGTGCCAAAAGTTCCCTTTATGAGTCTAGTAAGTTTCTTATGTTTTGCGGAAAAACCAGTTCGGACCGTAGCTAGTGTCAAACCGCTGTTTTGTAATGAAAGGTGCTGTTTTTAGCTGTGCAGTTAACCGGTTTTGTAAAATCCATAATAAATTGTAGAAAAATTGTTAGAGCGCGTGCGATATGTCCCTGGAACCCTAAGACATGGGACTTTGTGATTATGGATTAATATTTCTGGATTTATCAGTTTACAAGGGGTTAAACAGGTCCCGAACAGACCTGTGTTTTTAGAGTAAAAGCTGGAATGTGTATGTTATAATTTAGTAGTCGTGGTTTTGGGTTGGGGCGTCACTTTGACATTTGTTAACACGTAATTAGGTGGGAGAAGGTGAGTGAAGTTGGCCGGCTTGTGATTGCGGTTGCGGATACTCGCGTTGCTTTAAGGTGAGTTCTATCACTGTGTAGTTAGGGGTTGTATGCATGTCATAGTAGTTTGTATGTACTACTGTCTTTGTGGTGTGAACTAGTTGTTTGTGGTGTGTAATATTTGATTGGTTTAAATGCTTAGTATAAATGTTTTACATTACACCTCGGTGGGACCGAGGAAGTGGAAAGAAACGTTGTGGGAACTCGGTGTGACGAGTGTGTTACATTACAACTCGGTGGGACCGAGGGCTCGGTGGGACCGAGGAAGTGGAAGGAAACGTTGTGGGAACTCGGTGTGACGAGTGTGTTACATTACAACTCGGTGGGACCGAGGGCTCGGTGGGACCGAGGTGTTGGATACATAATTACTTGTAGATGTTTACTCGTTTTATGTAACTGTGATGTTGTTGCTTATGTGCGGATAGGGGTGATGTGTATATAATTCCTATCTGCGCATGTGATGGAATTCACTAAGCTTCGTGCTTACCCCTTCCCAATATCTTATGATTTCAGGTGCAAGTAGCAGTCGGGCATGACGGTACACACGGGCGCAAGGCGAAGGCTGTTTAAGTTTAACTTTTTAAATGGAGATTTAATTATATAACTTTTCCGCTGCTTAAATTTCATTTGACGGTTTTAATTAACGACGTTTATTTTTATTGTAATGGGATTTGTTAACTTATGGTTTGATTGTAACGAAATGCATTATTTTTAAAATTTTAAATTCATTGTAATTTTTGGGACGTTACAACTTGGTATCAGAGCACAGCTTGAGTGAATCAGACACATCTCGGTGTGTTTGGTCTCAAGTTGCGGCTATGAAATTTCAATTTCTTTTACTAAAATCTTTTAGAATAAAGGGAAAAGGAAAACCCGTTTGGGAAACGGTGATTGAGGGCGCAGTGTGTACAGTCAGCCGACGCTATTTGGGAAGGTACGGTACTTAGTGTATTTAATGCTTTCTAGGCATAGGATATGCATGCTAGATTGCCTATGTTGTTTACACTGTACTGTATGATGACTGCTTGCTGGTAGGAATCAATGCTAGTTATAGTAGGTTGTTAAGTGAAGGCCCTATAGGTTGTATGCAGTAAGAATCATATATCCTTAGAATATTTGATTTAGTTCTATTGCGCAGCTCTTGTTTGAGTCCAACCGTTCTAGGATAGAATTTTGTATTCGAATGTCTATTTGATTCACGCTGCATGCGACTGGGAATTCGCGAGGCAACTCGTTATGGCTAACAGGGATTCCGTTGTAGCAAGGGTAGTGAGATGAGATGAAATTCCTAGTGAGCTGGGAAGAGTGTTTACATATGAGTATGTATGCTAGATTGCTTTCTAGAACATAGGAGTATGTGTGCTAGATTGTTTGGTGCTTATTACACTGTACTGCATGTTTGTTGTTTGCTAATAGGAGTTCATGCTAGCCTTGATAAGTTGTTAAGTGAATGCACTATAGGTTGTATGCGGTAGGAACCAAATAGCCTTAGAATGTCGGATTTAGTTCTATTGCGCAGCTCTTGTTTGAGTCCAACCGTTGTAGGATAGAATCTTATATTCGAATGTCTATTTGGTTTTACACTGTGTGCGACTGTGCATTCGCGAGGCGACTTGTCATTACTAGTGGGGATTTCGTCATAGCAAGGGTAGTGGAGTTGGGTGGAATTCCTAGGGAGCTAGGAAGAGTGTGTACATATGCTGGTGCGGGCATATGTGTGTAGTTATCGGCGAGAAACTAGTTGGACCCATCGGATGGAACTCGGAACGAGTGATGATAGGTGTGGAAGGTAGTAGTAGAGCTCCTACTATTGGAAACACAGGATCAATGCTCGAGTCGGGGAAAGTCACGAGGAATCCAAGGAGTTGAGCGTGAGCGTTGTTAGTGTGAGTTATTATGCGCTAATAACTCGTTGTAATATCTACCCGGAATAGCCATCGCAAGGAGGAACGACTATAGTAAACCTACTAGTACAGGTGTGTACTTGTTTTGCTTTGATGGGATGATCGCTGGGGTAGTGTCGAAGGTTATAAAATTAGTAGTTGTTGGAATAAAAGGACGATTCTAGTATTGATCACTTGGAGTGACGATAAGGATGATGTTTGTTTCGGGCCAAGATGGACGATTGTGCTAGAATCATAGGCTTATAGAGCCGACTTTGATTTGAGGAAAAATCGTAGGGATTATTTGACGTAATTTCTTAACTTGCCTAAGAGGTTTAAATGTCCGGATGACGTTAGTGGACCGGAGAGATTTGGAGGAGTAGGAGTCGAGGCGTAGAATGCCGACTAAGTCATTCACAAAGTTTGACTTTGAAATAGATTGCATTAACAAATTCTCGTGTTTCAAATCATTTTATGGATGGTGTTTTGGAATTTTGGGAAATGTTCAGCACACACACAAGATTTTGAAATATGGTTTTGGAAAGTGTATGAAATCGTTTTATCACGGGAGTGCAAACTTTGTTAGAATTTGTCTCATTTCGTTATTTTTCCAACGGTTCTTTCGGGTAAGATGATATCCGTGTTTTGTGGTGTTTAAAATGTTGGGCAAGTGACTACGGCTTGTGACTTTAACATTGGAACTCCTCCGCATATGTTAGAGTTGAGACGGAAAGTTACATTCCACGATGTCTGTATAAAGCTATTTGAGTGATTTCGTTAAATAAGTTTTGTTTTACGGCATGTTGAGTCGTGTGGGTTTAATTTCACGAGGTGCATATCTTATTTGTTTATGTGACCATTTGGAGAAATCTTGGAAATCAATTTAAAGAACCCCACCTTTTGAGATTTAATGAGGTTTTAGTCGATATTTTCAAATGATGGAAACGAATTGGTTTTTATCTTTAAGTTTGAAACTTACACAAGACAGTTGTGTTTTAACAAAAATATATTTGTAAACCGTTTCATCGTTTTGTATGACTAGCCGGCGCGCGCAAGATTTGTTGGTGAACCCTGTGCCACGACATTGAATGTTGAAAAAGAGAAATATTGGGGTCAAATGTCGTGGAACTGATTTTGAAATTATGTGCACACTTTTGTCGCACCCGGTGTAAGGTCGAGCGGTTACTTTAAATACATGTCATGAGTCAATTCATGCTAGAACCGTGACGGTTCATTTTCAAAGAAATTATTTATTTCGCTTTACGTTCTGTGAGTAAACTAAGCTGCAATGAAATAGTTTTCAACATGATTTTCATATGTGGGACAAGCGTGCCCATTTTTGCGTAACTACCGACCTGGTAATAGTAGTTTTATTGCTTACGGTCTTTTTGAAATGAAAAAAAAAAAATCTTGACGTTGAAAATATATTGTAAACCATTTGGGCAATGCGCTTTTAAGTGTTATGTGTCATTTTGAGAATTTTAAGGGTGTGAGTCCTTTTGGAAAACTCTTTTGTTTAACCCGTGTTGAGTTTGGGACTAATGTTGATTTTAGAGTATTGCTTGCTTAAACTTTATTTAAACGCGTTTTGACCGACTATGGGTCTAGCAAGCGTGGAGCATTTTGCTCGGTTTTGACTTTGAGATAGTCAGGGGTCAATTGCACGGTTCTAATGGCTCGATGGGGAGTCTTGTTGTTGGATTGTTTTTGTTGCACAGTTTTGCATTTATTGCACGTTGAGTATTTACATGTTTGGGTGAGTGAGTCATTCCGGGATAGGCATGTTGTTGGTAGACTGTTTGCTTTGGATCCTTGGTCATGACAGTCAGTCGTTGGTAATGGTCGGTTGGGTATCTCGGGGGTGGGACCCCGGTATTCTTGTGTTATGACCTTGACTTTCTAGTAGGCACTAGGAAGATATAGTCTTGAGCACTTACTTGGGAGGTAGTTCCGATGCGCCGGGCCTTGAGACGTACCTGGGAGGTAGGCGTTAAGGAGTATTTTGATACAGTGTAACTAGGCTTCCTAGAGCGAGCGTGTGGGATAAGTAGACGGTGGAGGATTGGGTATTCCACACGTGTTAATATGGTAGGCCGAATAGTGTCGGTTAAGGGAAGGATGCCCTTTGTAATTAAGAGAATAAATGCGCAATAACCGTTTTGAAGTAAGTAGTATATTTAGGTGTCGACTTTTGGGCTTGAGGCCAAACACCTTTAGTGTAATCGGAGATTTGTAGCCGATTTGAAAATAATTATGATGATGGTAGTAGTAACCCTGAGATGCTTATTTGTGATGAATGGTTATGGTGGAATGACCTGCGTGGGTGATTATAAGTTTACTGGTTTGATGATCTGTGTGAAATAATTTTGGGAGTCTATTAGAACTCGTGGAAGTTAATCGGCAGTAATGGTAGGAATTATCGGATTCGAGTATCCTGTAGGGTATGTTGGTGAGCACCTTTAGGATGGTTAGAGCTTGCAAGTTGAATCGGGATGTATGGAACATCTAAGGTTGGGAGGCAACCGAAGTCGTTTGACTAGGAATGAATTCAGTTGTTGGAGTGTTCTTCCGATCATATTTCCAATGTCCGTGAAGGAGTTTTGTTAGTAAGAAAAGTATTCGAGAAATTCTAGACGGGGTGAGAAATTTAGATTCTAGTTGAGGAAAGTCCAGTGGCAACACAGAAAGGGCTCCGAGTGGACTTGGGAACCCGAGGTTGAGATGTGGTAAAGCTATCCAGAGCTGTTTACGGACGTAGACTTCGAGGACGAAGTCTAATCCAAGTGGGGGAGAGTTGTAAAGCCCGTATCCCGGTATGTAATTTCTTTGTTTTAATTCTTTTTTTAAAAGTTTTATTTATCATGGTTTCCGTTAGCGGGGTTAGACGAATTGGACCTAATAGTTAAATATGTCAAGACGTGGTTAGTTTGCGAGAAGGATGTAGTGAGGGACCAAAATTGTTAAGGGGCCAAAAAGTGAGAGTTTCGGCCCATGCAACCCAAACCAAACCCTTGTATCATTTTTTGGTGTGGTGTTCGTGAGTAACAAGAAAAAAGGGATGGAGCTCAATATTTTCGTATTTTGAAAACCTAGCTGCAGAAAACTTCTGTTTCCCGGAGATTGAACGGTCGGATCGTCGTGATTTTTGGTGAGCAGCTTCACGACATCTTCATCAACATTCTGGACGGTGGGATCGTGGTTTTGAGGTCCGGAGGTCATGGTTTTGTGGGGTTCTGCACAGCAGTAACTTTGTGGTGATTTTTCTCCATTCTTGCTCTATTTTGGTTCCATACATCTTGATGTGCTTATTTCCAAGTGTATGATGGTTTTGTATGCCTCTAGTATAATCTAGAGAAGACTTTGTATTGCTCTAATATTGGTGGTAGTGGATTTGAAGCGGCTCTAGTAGTCCCGTGGTTTTTACTCTCGATTTTGAGGGGTTTTCCACGCTAAAATTTTGGGGTCTCATTGTGGTTGTTGATTGTATGTTTGGGGGTTGTTTTTACTTGCACTTAGAATACCCTATTTGTTTGCATCCTCAAAGGTTCATTCGGGTCTGTTTGGGTTAAGCTATGGCTTAATGGGTTACTAAGCATTATTTGTCATTTTATGTGAAACTGCAGTTTCTGTCCCTGTTTTTGTATCGAGTATAACTTCTGCTAGGAATGTCGGATTGGAATGAAACCTGTGCCAAAAGTTCCCTTTATGAGTCTAGTAAGTTTCTTATGTTTTGCGGAAAAACCAGTTCGGACCGTAGCTAGTGTCAAACCGCTGTTTTGTAATGAAAGGTGCTGTTTTTCGCTGTGCAGTTAACCGGCTTAGTATAAATGTTTTACATTACACCTCGGTGGGACCGAGGAAGTGGAAAGAAACGTTGTGGGAACTCGGCGTGACGAGTGTGTTACATTACAACTCGGTGGGACCGAGGGCTCGGTGGGACCGAGGAAGTGGAAGGAAACGTTGTGGGAACTCGGTGTGACGAGTGTGTTACATTACAACTCGGTGGGACCGAGGGCTCGGTGGGACCGAGGAAGTGGAAGGAAACGTTGTGGGAACTCGGTGTGACGAGTGTGTTACATTACAACTCGGTGGGACCGAGGGCTCGGTGGGACCGAGGTGTTGGATACATAATTACTTGTAGATGTTTACTCGTTTTATGTAACTGTGATGTTGTTGCTTATGTGCGGATAGGGGTGATGTGTATATAATTCATATCTGCGCATGTGATGGAATTCACTAAGCTTCGTGCTTACCCCTTCCCAATATCTTATGATTTCAGGTGCAAGTAGCAGTCGGGCATGACGGTACACACGGGCGCAAGGCGAAGGCTGTTTAAGTTTAACTTTTTAAATGGGGATTTAATTATATAACTTTTCCGCTGCTTAAATTTCATTTGACGGTTTTAATTAACGACGTTTATTTTTATTGTAATGGGATTTGTTAACTTATGGTTTGATTGTAACGAAATGCATTATTTTTAAAATTTTAAATTCATTGTAATTTTTGGGACGTTACATTTTGTTGCACAGTTTTGTATTTATGGCATGGTGAGTATTTACATGTTTGGGTGAGTGAGTCATTCCGGGATAGGCATGTTGTTGGTAGACTGTTTTGCATTAGATCCTTAGACACGTTAGTCAGTCGTTGGTAATGGTCGGTTGGGTATCTCGGGGTGGGACCCCGGTATTCATGTGTTATGACCTTGACTTTCCAGTAGGCACTGGGAGGATATAGTCTTGAGCACTTACCTGGGAGGTAGATCCGATGTGCCAGGCCTTGAGACGTACCTGGGAGGTAGACGTTAAGGTGTATCTTGATACGGTGTAACTAGGCTTCGTAGAGCGAGTGTGGAGGATAAGTAGACGGTAGAAGGTTGGGTATTCCACGCGTGTTGGTACTGTAGGCCGAATAGTATCGGTTAAGGGAATGATGCCCTTTGTAATTAAGAGCATAAATGCGCAGTAACCTTTTTGAGGTAAGTAGTATATTTAGGTGTCGACTTTTGGGCTTGAGGCCAAACACCTTTAGTGTAAACGGAGAATTGTAGCCGATTTTAAGGTAATTATGGTGATGGTAGTAGTAACCCTGAGATGCTTACTCGTGATGAGTGGTTATAGTGGAAAGACCTTCGTGAGTGATTTTAAATTTACTGGTTTGATGTTTCATGTGAAATAAATTTTGGGAGGCTATTAGAACTTGTGAAAGTTAATTGACAGTTAATGATAGGAATGATCGGATTCGAGTATCCTGTGGGGTATATTGGTGAGCAACTTTAGAATGGTTAGAGCTTGAATTTGAATCGGGATATATGGAACATCTAAGGTTGGGAGACAACCGAAGTCGTTTGACTAGGAATGATTCCAGTAGTTGGAGTGTTCTTCCGATTATAAATACGGTGTTCTTGAAGGAGTTTTGGGGTAAGAAAAGCATTCGAGAAATTTTTTAGGCGGTGTGAGAAATTTTAGATTCCAGTTAGTGAAGCTCCAGTGGAAACACCGAAAGGGTTCCGAGTGAACTTGGGAACCTGAGGTTGAGATGAGGGAGAACTATCTATAGCTATTTACGGGCATAGACTTCGAGGACGAAGTCTAATTCAAGTGGGGGAGAGTTGTAAAGCCCGTGTCCCGATATACATTTTATTTATTTAATTTTTTTTTCTTTAAGCGAGTTTATTATCGGGTTTAGGCGGCAAGGACCTAAAATGAATTAACTGTTGTGTTATTGGTCATTTTGTTAAATCCTAAGATAAGTGGGAAAAATTGGATAAACCTTAAAAACCTAGGGACTAAAGGCGGCTTTTGTTATTTAAGTTTGCATGGGAACGGTTTTGTTTAAGAACCGACCCCCCTTCTATGTGGCTCTCGTTTTCACTCTCGCAAACAAACAAACCAAAACCCTACTTCCCTCTTCTCCCTTAGCTGCGGTCGTCGAACACCCAACCCCCCCCCCCCCCCCATCCCCTACTGCCGTCGACCACCCCCGAGAACCACTACCGCCAGCGCCGCCGGCGCAGTTTTCTGCCGGCGAGAGAGAGATAGAGAGAGGTGCGGCGAGAGAGAGAGAGTAGCGAGAAAGAGAAGGAGCAGCCGGCGATCGGATTCAGTGTGGTTACTGCTGGGTTTTCGTCGCGAGGTAAGTTTTCTCTCTTTTGTTTTTCGTTGCCATCGCGCCATCACGAAACCACCGTCATGGCTGCCACCGGTTGCCGCCGCCGTGCGCCACCAGTCGGGGCTGTGGTGGTGGGCTGTTTTAGGGTCAAATGTGTGCGTGGGTGGGTGTGCGAGGCGGAGATAGAGTGGTCAAGTCGTACGTTGTCTTCGCCGGATTTTTCTTTTCGTAAACCACCATCGCTGCGGCTGCCGGCCGCCGCCGCCGACGGCGACCACCACTGCCGAGGGAGGCAGTGGGTGGTCCGTGGTTGAGTCCAGCCCTTGTAGCCTAAACCTGATCCTAAATCGTGAAACCGTAACCCGATCGCGAAAACAATAATCGTTTTAAAATCGTCATTTTATGTGAAAACACTTTTCTGTCCCTGTTTTGTTTCGTTCATAACTTTTCCGTCGTAGCTCGGATTTAGACGAAACCGGTGCCCACGGTTCACATTCTGTGCCGGGCACACTTTTCGTGTTTGAGCGGAAGTCTGGTTCGGCCTCTAACTAGGCGTAAAATGGCTGTTTGTACAGCAGGTCTGGTTATGACAGCTTCGTGTCCTGTTTTTAGAAAATTCGTATTAAATTGTAGGAAAATCGTTAGAACGCGTACGATATGTCCCTGGAACCCTAAGATATAGAACTAACGGATTATGGAATAATAATTCTGGGTTGATGAGTTTAAGAGGGGCTAAACAGGTCCCGAACAGACCTGTAAATCTTAGAGTAAAAGCTGGATTTTTCGTGTGTAAGCTTATAGTTGTGACTTTGGGCTAGGACTTCGTTGTGACGTTTGATATCACTTATTTAGGTGGAAAAAGGTGAGTTGGTGTTGGCCGGCTCGTTTTGCTGTTGAGGACATCTACTTTGCGTTGAGGTGAGTTCTCTCACTGTGTAGATAGGAATTGTATGCATGTTATGGTAGTTTGTATGTACTACTGTACTTGTGGTGTGAACTAGTTGTTTGTGGTGTGTAATATTTGCTTGGGTTAAATGCTTAGTATAAATGTGTGTTACATTACAACTCGGTGGGACCGAGGACTCGGTGGGACCGAGGAAGTGGATAGAAACGTTGTGGGAACTCGGTGGGACGAGTGTGTTACATTACAACTTGGTGGGACTGAGGACTCGGTGGGACCGAGGAAGTGGATAGAAACGTTGTGGGATCTCGGTGGGACGAGTGTGTTACATTACAACTCGGTGGGACCGAGGACTCGGTGGGACCGAGGAAGTGGATGGAAATGTTGTGTGAACTCGGTGGGACCGAGGAGTTGGGTACATAATTACTTGTATGTGTTTACTTACATTATGTAACTGTGGTGTTGTTGCTCATGTGCGGGTAGGAGTGATGTGTATATAATTTCTACCTGCGCATGTGATGGAATTCACTAAGCCTTGTGCTTACCCTTTCCTTTTTACTGTGGTTTCAGGTACTAGTGGCTCCAAGGCGTGACGGGTACACACTGACGCGCGTGAAGAGTTTTTATAATCATGAGATTAGAGTTATTATTAAACGATTTAATTTCCGCTGTTTATTATTATTGAGAATATTTATCATTGAATTTGCAAACGAAACGGTGTTGGATATTTAATAAGGTATTATTTATTAAAATGCCCATTTTTAAAAGTTAAAATTTATTGTAATTTTTGGGACGTTACAACTAGGATTGTTTAACAGGAAAATGGAAACGCCCTATTTACAGTCGTTATGCTGTCGAAATTGACTTGTATAATTTTGTAAAAACCACAGGGTGGGTATCGGACAGGCGTCATAGAGAGATACGGCGAGGACCCTGCCAATCATCCGCCACTTGATACCCAGTTGTGGCATGACCTGACCGGGGGAACGTAGAAAGGTCGTTCGTTTGGGTTTGGAAACCATCCAGATCCCACCACGATCTTGGGTGGGTCATCATCGTCAGGTGGTGCGTCGTCTTCCTCCCAGCAGGTATGTACCAATTTTTTTCATTAAATGATGTTTATCAATTTGATTTTTAATTGATATTAAATATTATAACGTCTTTTTTATTTTGTAGCGCATCGTTGAGAACTTAATGAGCCAAGTGCAAGAGTTGAAGCAAGATTTGAAGCAACGAGACGAGGAACGTTGGGCAGACGATGAGAGGCGTCGTTTGGAAGAAGAAAGATTTCGAGCACAATATGAAGAGATGTGCGCGTTGGTCAAAAGTCTCAGTCAAAATACGTCGTGTCCGCCTCCGTAGTGATTATGAAACTTTTATAATTGTGTTTTGTGTTATTTGAACGAATTTGGACACAATTTGGAACAACTATTTGGTCGTTTTTGCCCGAACAATGTATTGGGCGTTTTAATTTATGATATTTAGCAGATTTTATAGTTTTTAACAGGTTTTTTGAATAAAAAAACAGGTTTAGCAGTTTTCATCTGATTCTTAGAAAATCAGCTATTTTTTTCGACGGATTTATCCGCCGAAAAACATAAAAAATAAATATTAAATCAATAAATAAAAAATAATTAAAAATATTTTCGGCGGATTATTCCGCCTGAAATCCGCCAAAAACATTTCGCCGAAAATATTATTTTTATTATTTTATAAATAAACAAATAAATAAACATTTCCGACGGAATAATCCGCCGAAAATATATTTTTTAATCATGTTGTTAATTAAAATTTGATTAATCGTGCCTATTTTTTCCGATGGATTTTCGGCGGCCAAATCCGCCGAAAATTCCCCATCTCGGCGCCCGTTTGTCCGACGACCGTATCCGCCGAAAATAGTGTTTTTCGACGTATTTTTTCGCCTGAAATCTACCCCTGTTTTGTAGTGACTAAAAGTGAAGTTGGTTAAAAAATTGACTATTTTTGTCAAGTTCGTGCATCATATCCCAACTAGAAACCGTTACATTTAACTTTAAATGTTTTTCAGATGGTATTGATCGGTTTTTATATTTCAATTATAAAAAGTTAAGTGGGTCGAAAAAAATTCCGAGACACAAGTTTTGCAAGTGGTATCACTTGTTGGATGCTTTAATTTGGTTTGATTTAATAGTTGTACGTTGTATATTTTGATAGTATTTTACATGTATCGGTTATCATATACTTTAATATACTTCATTCGTCCTAAAATAAATGTCCACAATAGAAAATGCACACAATTTTAAGAGTATGTAATAATTATATCTTTTAATCAACCAAAGTACAAATTTACCCTTAATTATAGCCAGAAAATTTTCTTCATCACATAACTAAGAGTAAAATGGGAAAATAAATATTTAATTTTGAAAGTGGACACTTATTTTGAAACAAAAAAATACTAGTGTAGACACTTATTTTGAGACGGAGGAAGTAGTATTTTACATGTATTGGTTATCCTGTTTAATATAATTTTTGATTGTTGAAAAGAACAAAAAAAAAGGTTTAAATTGATATTAAATATCCAAGTTCTACTTTTTTTTAATATATTTTGTATTGATGAGGACTTGATATAGTCAAGTACTTGACACTAGAAAAATCATTTTTTTATCAAAAATTAAAGGAGAGGGAAGAATTCAAAAAATCTTCAACTCCATTAATGGAGGTTTTGAATGAAATTAAAGCATAAAAGAAAGAGAAAAAGAGTTGGTCAACCAAGTAGTTATCAAATTATAGGTGTTTTTAACTTTGGCAAACTAAGGGCCTGTTTACTAGCTGCTGACCGGGTTGACTCGGTCAGCAAATCTGACTCGGTCAGCAGTCAGAGCGTTTACCAAATCCCGGATCTGACCGAGAATCTGACCGAACACTGACCGAACCCGCTCCTAAAAGATGCTGACCCGGGTCAGTTTTAGGTTTTCCACACGTTGCCCCTGCGATTAGGTCAAAAACTCCTCACGCCGCTCTCCTCCTCCCTCTCCCTCGTCGCTCCTCTTCCATCTCCTGCCACATCGTCGTCGGCGCTGCACGCCCTCGTCGGCGCTCCACGCCCTCGTCGGCGCTCCACGCCGTTGTCTCACCACACCCTCGTCTTTCCCGAAAGGTAATCTCTCACGAAATCTCTATTCACTGCAAATGTGTTCTATTCACTGTGATTTGCTGTTAAAAACACTCCTCCTACGTGGGTTTGTTTGTGATAGAAAAATATCAGTTATGTGTGTTGCAGTTCTGTTTGGTTTCTAGCAATTTTTCAGTTCTATTTGGTTTCGATGGGGTTGTGGTTGCTTCTTCTTAATATACACAAGATTGCCCTTTTTTGTCATCGTTGTAAATGTTATACATATCTAATTCAAAATCAAATATTTCGAAAGATGGTAGGTGACCAGATTTCGTGACAACTCTACCAGCTTTTATGAATGAAAGCATCCAGAAATAAATCAAAAAAATGTGAACTATCAATCAAATTACAGGAATTAGATAAATGTGTTTTTTTTATCTCCCAAGTATGTTGCATGAGAAGAAAATGTAAAGATCACAATGAACAATCAGGTAATTCAAACTTGAATCTTAATTTAATAACACTGTAACGACCCAGATCAAAATCGAAGGATTTTATGTCTTGGGTGTAGTGTAAATAATAATGGAAGTAGAAGGGCTGATTGGTATTTTGAGAGGAGGTATAAAAGGGCACAAAACCCTAGGGAACATTCCATTCTACTGATTTTAAGTGTGTGTGTCGGCTGAAATTGTGAGAGAAAGAAGAGGAGAGGTTTGAAGGCTTTTGGTGCATTTGAAAGAAGAGAATCACCAACTTTGGAATTTGAAAGAAGAATCAGCATTTGGAATTCGTTCTCGCAAGCAATCAACCAGGTAACACTCTCGTACCATCGTTTAATCTTTGGTTAAGTGAGCAGATTGGTTATTTTGGGGTTTTGTTTAAAAGTGGAGTTTGAAGCTTAAATGAGAGAAATCGGGTCCTGTAGTGTGTTTCGATTGCTAAGAACTCAGTAATTGTTAGGTTTATTGATCTTGTTGCTATTGCTAATCTTTTCTTCGAGAGAATCGAGCTAGTCTATGGAGTTCGACCCCAAAAAGGGCCCAGGTCGACGTCCGGAAACCTTCTCGGACGTCCGGACTGTTTGGGTGGTTGGAAGGTCTCCGGATGAGGGGACTATCCGGTTAGGAAAGTTATCCAGGTAGGGATTAATGTCCGGTAAGTGTAGAACCCGGAAAGCCCGGTATCCGGTAAGTTCGGTATCCGGATTGTGGTACCGTCCGGATTAGGGTGAGCGTCCGGAAAGTAGTGGTTGTCCGGAGAGTTGTTGTTGTCCGGGTAGTGTTGTCTATCAGCTTTTGATATGTTCTTTTACTCAGGAAAGTCGATTGGAAGTGTGGAACGGTCTAGAAAAGAGAAGTAAGAGCACGAGGTGAGTTTTCTGAACTAAAATGTGTGGCTTTTAAAGTGTTTTCAAAATGTGTTTGAATGATGAGAATTGCCATGCTATATTATTATGCTTTAATTGCATGAAAGATGTTTAAAGTTTTATATGGAATGTATGCATACATTGTGGTAGACGTAAACTGGCCAAGACGGGAGAGTAGACCCGTCAGTGCTCGTGCGGGAGAGTAGACCCTTTATGCCAGGGGAAGTGGCCCCAATATAAGGCAGCATGAGACTGACTCGTTGTCACCTTAGGGTGGCTTTAGGGTGTCAGATTACGAGGGGCGGACCATATTCCGTGTAATTTTTATTATATGCGAACGGTTTTATGAAAGATTTATGCTGAAAATATAAACTGTTTTATACGCTTTGATAACTGTTAGGAGGGCCTCACTAGACCTCATGGTCTAACCCTCGCCTTTTCTTTTTCAAAATAAAACCTTTTCAGGGAAGCAGGTGATTAAAGGCTCGAGCAAGTGAGCAAAGTTAGGCAAGGAAGATCGATAGTATAGCGACACTATTATTCTTTTAGCATTTCTCAGTTGTGTAGGTTGTTTCCGCCAACCAAATTTTGAATGTTGTAAGGAAATTTTGAGACGCGATTTTAGGATGTTTGATTTATATTTATGGAATGTTTGTTTAAAATTGTTGGGTTGTTATAAACACAACTTAATCAAAAGTGTTTGCAATTTTCATCATCTGACGCCTTTATGCAACAAAAGAATAAAAAAAAATCAGAAAGCTGAAAATCAATGAAGTCGAGATTGATAAATCACCTGTTCTAAAACTTAATTCAAACTTAAATCTTAAATTTATTTGTCTAATAAGAGCATCTTCAATAGGTTTTATATGATTTTTCTAAAATAGATAATTAAAACTTAAAATCTTTAAAAATAGTTAAATTCATCTCCAACAAATTTTCTATTTTAGAGATATTTACACAAGTTATATTAATATAATATTCTTTAATTTATCTTTCTAATACATTAAAAAAAGTTAATATAAAATGATAAATGTTTAATCTTATTGGTGGTGGATTAAATAAAATAATAATTTTTCTCTTCTATCATCCAGTTTTAGAGAATTCTCTAAACGTAGAAAATTTTCAAGCTTTTTCTATTATACCAAACAAGATAACAAAAATATTTAGAGAGGTTTAGGAGACAAACACTCAGTTTTTTCTATTTTAACAAAGCTGTTGAAGATGCAGAAAGATAAGTTTTAGAACAGGTGATTTATATATGGAAAAAATATATAATTTAAAGAAATGTGATATTGACGATGGAGTCATCAACCGGAGTACTCTCAAGTTTCCAGAATATTATTGGAAGGAAAACTTTGACTTCAAGGATTCTGGCATGACCCACGTAAACACGTCTTTCTCTTCCTAAAAAAATAATATAAAATGATGTTCATTTTCATTCACTTGTGCAGGCTGCATCTAGCTTACCTGTGTTTATTCAATTTTCATCCTCCATATCACAAATTTGTTCCCTACCCATCAACCATTCAAGCAACTTCCACGTCGTTTCACACACCTCTACTTCTTTCAATTCTCTGTCTATATAATATATATATATATATATATATAATCATATGCATTCCTATAGCTCCTTATATATAGAGCCATAGATATTGAAACCCATATATTCATCTATCTATCTCTCTCCTTTCTTTCTCAAACACTACATATCCTCTTTCTCTTAAAACTACGTATCAACTCTCTCTCTCTCTCTCTCTCTCTCTCTCTCTATATATATATATATATATATATATATATATATAAGCTTTCTCTATCTAAGGTATTTGTGAGGTGTGAAAATATGAAGAATATGCAATCAAACTCCATATTGGCACTTGGGTTTCTTTTGTTTATGCTTATTTTCTCTCATCCATCAGCAACTCAAGCTCAAGAAGTTGGTAATCCCCTTAAACTTCATTTTATGTGTATATACACACACACACTTTAGATTTTAGAATATATATAACCTCATCTTTGAAGTCAGGAAGTTTTTGAATGTAATGTAAAAAATGAAGTGATGATGATGGTTTTTTACATGTCTTATTGTAGAGGATGAAAGAGAATTCGATTACGCGAGAGGCAGCCATATGGGCCCCGAGAAATGGGGCTCCATAAAGAAAGAATGGTCGTTATGCAGCAACGGAACGATGCAGTCTCCCATCGATATGTCGAGTCGCAGGGTGGCCATGGTCGCCACTTCCACTAAGCTCTACAGAAACTACAAGCCTTGTGATGCCACCATCACTAATAGAGGCCATGACATCATGGTAATCATATATTCTTAATTAATTAAGATTATATATATATATATATATATATACCTCTCTTAATTTCCTTTTCTTTTATAGCTTACGAACACCAACTAAAACTACAAAACTAAATCTAAACATATTACATATACATCAAGTATGAACACTGTGTGAACACATTGTAAACACTTTAGTAATAATTTTTTTGAAAGTTGTTTATATTTTGTATAAAATGTGTTCACCCACACATTTTATTATGTTACAGGTAGAGCAGAAGAGAGATACATTAATGTATAATTAATGAATAATATCACTTATCTAGTTATCTTAATTAATTAGGGTATTAAGAGCATCTTCAATGACTATGCTATATTTTTTTTTGTAAAATAGAGTATCAAAATCTCTAAAAAATACTTGCTTCCATCTCCAACTCCAACAGTTATGTTATTTTAGAGATTGTAGTATTAATTAAAATATTAAAATAATCAATACATTAATAAAATGTTATTTCTTTCTCCTTAACCTTTTAATTCAAGTGTCTCCTATCGGTAGAAAGAATAAAGTATTATTTCTCATTTCACTTTTCTTTAATTTTAGCATACAAGAAAATTTCTCCAAATTTAAAGATTTTTTTCTTATCTCTCATCTTTTTTATAATACAAGTATATAGCATAGTTGTTGTAACAAAAAATTGTTAAAATCTAATTTTTTTTTTTCTGATTTATCATAGCCATTGAAGATCTCTATAAATTTCATGAATCTCACAAAATTTAGAATTTCAAGTATCAAGTCCAAAAGTCAACATCTTGCATTCTGGATTTCTGATCATATTTCAATTGTGTTTCAAAATCAAATCTTAGCAGATATATTCTTTCGCTTTCCTACTACCTAACCATTGCCATTAATTACCTAATTATTGGCCACTTTTTAGTAGATGGCTATGCATGTGACGTGGTCATACCGTGGTTCAATTTTCGGTTTTTATTTTGAAAACTATGCTTGAGTGCAAGAAAATATTCGTTTAGTAAAAAAACGCTGATAATCTTTTATCTGGATGGCATGCACTTGTGCATAAAAGTAAATTAAATTGATTTTTTTGTTTTTTAATTAATATGTGCATTATGCACTTATACATATGCACATGTGAATGTTATGAATTATTTTTATAAACAAGTGCATATCATCTAGATGAAATGCTATCAGGGTGTTCCTCAATTTTTTATTTTTTCTCAGTTTTTCATATTTTGAGATTTTCTCCTAAACGTGACCCTATATATATATATGGTGCGTTTCATTTGCAAACCACACCATTTGTACAAACTATACAAACCAATCTTAGTCGTTAATCAAGTCTAATAAATATATGATTTTATTATGTTTTCTAATCTGAATGCATGATCATAATGAATGAATTTTATCATCTTTCATATATATCTCAATAATAATTAATGAATCATAATGATTTTCCATAAATATATCTATTATTTTCTAATATAGTGGTTTGTATAGTTTGTACAAATGACTTGGTTTGCAAATGAAACGCACCCTATTACATAAATCAAGTTAAATTATATATTAAAACTATAAATATTAATGCGTGTAAGAAAGATATTAATATGTACGTATATATTTAGTAATCACAAATGTACATTTAGCCTACTATATACTTGTATTAAAATTGTGATAAACATGAGATCCAATGTTAACCACAAATAAAAAAACAAATTAGGAAATCAATAATTTTGGCAGCTTTGAATTAAAACTTTAATTAATGGCTATTTTAGGTATTTTAGAAATTTCATCTCTTCTCTCTCATCTCTGCTCTCTCCTCTCTTATCTCTCTGATTATTCCGACGAACACATGATGCACACTGTGATACCGTTTTGTAAACAACAAAAATAACGAGAAAGTAAAAAAGAAATGTTTTGACACCCTTCACAAAACAATGAAGGCACACTCTAATACACTTTGTAAACAACGAAAATATATTGTAATATCCTTCGAAAAACAACGACGACACATTGTGATACACGTTATGATACCGCTGTGATATCAAAATACCTAAAACCCTCTTTCTCTGTGATACCCAAAATCCATTGCACCCTTGTGCTTGCCCGTGTGCCGAGCCACGGAATTTAGGAGATCTAATAATGGAGGTGGAGATCTAATCAAAATGATGATTTCCATTTTTAGAGAGAGAGAGAGAGAGAGAGTATCAATTAATCCTAAAATCATGGGATTGAGATAACTTAAATTGTCTAATGACTTATCAAAAAATATCAAATAACTAAATTACCCATTTAGTTTTAATTATATATAAAATCAAGTATCTAAAATAAATAGCGGTGAGCATGGTACGGTAATATGGTTTTTTTTAATAACGTGTACCAATCAATTATAATTGGTACGCAAAAAATTATACCGTATACCAACGAACTCTAATTGGTACCAATTTTTTTGGGTTGGTATATGTTGGTACGGTTTTGTACCAACATCTCAAAATTTTACAAACTATAAAATCCCTAGGTTGAGTTCGTCGAGTTTGAGGGACGAGTAAACCTTCTAATATTTTACTTTAAATTTTAAAACAATATTAAAAATGTTAATTTACTAAATAGCTAAATCTTTAAAAAATAATAATAAGGTCATCTTATCATCATATGCATAAATAGTACATTAGTAAACAAATATATTTCATTTCATTTATTTTTTATTTACTAAATAATTAATAATAATATATATAAGTCGGTACAGTACGACATTTACTGTAGTAGCCGGTTTTTTAACACCACGTACCAATCAAGTTTGTGAAGTTGATACGATAGTACCAACCAATTTAATTAGTACCATTTTAGTTTATACCAATTGAATTGATATGATTGGTTGGTTTGTCATGATACAAATTTGACACCCCTAAAAATGAACGACTCACGTTAGGTTTAACGGTTACCAAAAACTAAGTAATTTTCATTTGATTAGACCCTTATATTTAGTATTTATAGATGTATGTATTAAAATAAAACTAATTAAATAGAAATTTTATATATAACGTTCTAATAATACAAAAAAAATATTAAAATGAGCATTTTATTAATGTTTCTTGGTGTGTTGAGCCTCTTGGCATGTTTCAATTATTGGCATTTTTAATAATTCAAATTTATAACATATTTAATTTTGCAGCTTCAATGGGAAGGTGACGCTGGATCAATTCGAATAAGTGGTATTGATTATGCTTTAAAACAAGCACATTGGCATTCGCCTTCCGAGCATACCGTCAATGGCAGAAGGTATAAATTAAAAAATATTATATTAATATAATTTGTATTAAAATATCTAAAACAGCAAAATTGTTGGAGATGAATATATTATTTTTAAAGATTTTAATATTTAGTTCTCTATTATAAAAAAGTTTTAGAAAAACTTGTTGGAGATGCTCCTATCATATACAATTATATGGATATTTTGTATTAGATTTTTAAAATAATATTAAATATTTTTATAAAATGAATGTATGAACAGGTATGACATGGAATTACATATGGTCCACCTCAGCATAGACCACAAAATAGCTGTCATTGCTGTTCTTTACAATATTGGCAAACCTGACCGTTTTCTTTCTAAGGTAACACATTAATACCCTCAACTTTTATTTTATAATTTTAAACCCCTAATTTATTTTCTATTAAGTATTGACCTTTTTTCATTTATTTTTGACACATTTTCATTCGAAAATTACATATTTGTTTGTTCAGTAGTGCCTGAGAACAATGATTTTATTTTATTATCATTTTAAAAAAATTATTCACTGATTTGCAGTTAGTTGTAAACATATCGTCTATGATAGACGAAAAGGGTGAGCATGGACATAGCGGCATAATAAGTCCAAGAGAGATTCAAATGAGCAGTAGGAGGTATTATCGATACATCGGTTCACTTACCGTTCCTCCTTGCACTGAAGAGGTTGTTTGGACCATTAGTCGAAAGGTAAAAATGATACATGTCTATATAACAAATCATTTATTTCATATATTGACCAAGTGTTTTAATTTTTGTATAGATAAGAACCGTTTCAAAAGATCAAGTTAAATTGCTTCGAGAGGCTGTACATGACGTAAGTGACAAAGAAATCAAGCAAATGCCACAATTTCTATTTTCTTTCTAGTAAGATGAAATAGAGGCCTAATTATTATTGATCGATATTTCAATTGCAGTATGCAGCAAATAATGCAAGACCGGTTCAACCACACAACGAACGGGACATTCTTTCTTATGGTCCAGACTCAAGACAATAATTAAGAGATTCTAGAGACTTCTTTTTGTAATTCAACAAAATCCATATTCAATATATGTTAAATATATATTTTAATTATTTGTCTTATAATTGTCACCAATTTACATTTATGTGACCATTAAAATATAAAATAATGAAAATTTGACTTTCTTGCAAAGTTACATGCGGCCATGAAACACGTTTATTTAAGTCCTTAATTTTGTTTGACTTATCTACCTTTCATCAACCTATTCGACAATTTGTAATAATTCAATCAAAAATACCATTTAACTTTATATATTTATTATGATTAAAGTTTTTTTGTTTTTTTATTAGCATGCAATACAATGTCTACGTGTGTATATATATCGAGAGAGACTCAAATACTGAAATACATGCGAGAAACAATACCTATTTAAGGAATACGAAAACGGTAAAGTTACATGTGATTCACGCAAATTTGTCCCGCGACCTGATAATGCGGCCAAAGTCATCCCCACACATTTTTTACCCGTTAATGTAAAATCACATGTGTTTTTGCACGTGATTGGGTCATTTTTTAATTCTCTTAAATAGTTAGAATTTTTGTTTGGTTCTCCATATATATATATATATATTTTCGTGAGACCAAGTTTTTACACTTGAAACTTCACAGCAAAATACTGTGAAGGTAACCTTCACAGTGTTTTTACTGTGAAGTTTCGCATCTTTATTTACCTTCACAATGTTTTACTGTGAAGTTTCAAGTGTAAAAACTTGGTCTCACCGGTCTCACGAAAACAGGCTGGTCTCACGTGAACCCAACTTAAGAAAACGCGAGGAGCACCGCTCATGTACTGAATCACATGTGATTCGCTACTGCTAATCACATGTGATTCACAACTGATCGGGGGGGGGGGGGGGGGGGGGGGGGCTTGCGCCCATGTAGTGGATCACATGTGATTCACAACTAAAATCACATGTGATCCGGGCGACTTGGCCAACTCGCGAACCAGGTCGCGACCCAGGCGCCCGCTATCCGAATTTTTCGCAGTTGTGGATCACATGTGATCCAGTACATGGCAGACGCTCATCGCGTTCTCGTAAATAGGTACGCTCCTCGTTTGAACCTTACTCTCTCTCTCTCTCTCTCTCTATATATATATATATATATATGGGTCGGTTATTTAACGTGAGAAATGGTTATCAACCGTTGAATAAGAAATGGATACACATTAAGATGTGATGCACAAAGATACACCGGATCATGTCTTTTCTAAACCGTTCATAAGAGGACATTTGATTAGAAGTGATCAACGATTCAAATCTATTTTTCATGCACGTTTATCTCAACTTCTCATACGATCATTCGCATATATATATATATATATATATTTGGTGATTACTTCATATTACACTCATAAATTTGAAAGAAAAAAACAACTAAATTAATTAATGTGGTCTTTCTACATGTTGTAAACATTCAAGTCGTCAAATAAATGGTGATGGTACAATAAATGACATGTGATGTTAGATTGGTTCGATAAATTAATGATTTCTATATTCATGAAACAATGAAAACACGTAAGTAGAAAATAAGGTATCTAACATTTATGAATATGTAAAAGTAATTCAACCTTATAAATATTTGGAAATAATAAAACTCATGTTCATATATGTGTATAAAATTAATAGAAACAAATGTACTTATAAATCACATAATGAGCAATATCGAAAAATAGTCCACATCTAAAAACATGGAGACTAAGCGGTGGATCAAAAAATTTGTTGAGCAATGCACCTATACGGCGAAACACTGACACGGCAGCGTAGGTTTGCGGAAGAATCGACAAACGTCTAAATCCTTTAACGGGTGAGAATTATGAACGTAAAACTCAAATACTAGAGAAAAATCTGTAAAAGATAAACTTTTATTAATTAATAAATTGTTTAAAATTGAAAAACTTAAACCTATTTATAAACTAGAATTGGGAAAAGATAATTATTAAATCCTAATTATAAAATAACTAAGAAAATGATAATTATAGAATAACTAAGAAAAGGATAAATAAATAAATTGTAGAGTTGTAATGGAAGTCAAACTAATGGATTTGTGGTGGGGCGACTTGGCTCATGATGGAAACACAAATGTGGAAACAATATGACCAAATAGGAAAAGCATTATGACGGTGTCTCCCGCGGAAGTTGTTGCGCCTTAGGCCATGCGTACCCCATAAGGCCTATCTTTCAAAGATTCCCCTCCACCTCAGTGGCACATCAGCTTTTCTCCCATCCCTCACTCCATCCCTAAACACCAATCTTTCACCGTACCCCATTCTCTCAATCTTTCATGCCACCTCATTTATTTTAATTCTTTTATTTATACATTTAATTATTTAACAAAATAAAAATATTTATATATTTTTTAATAAATAAAAATAAGATAAATAATAAAAATTAAAATTCATATCATTCATTAAAAATAAAAATTACAAAATACAAAACACTACCAATCATGAAATTGTCTAATTTGCTCTTTTCTCCACGTTTGCTTGGCGGCTTTCTTTGGTCTCGGATTTGATGGTTCCGGGTTAGATTGTTGTGTCGGGATAGATTGTGGTGTGTTCGGGGTAGAAGGTTGGGTTCATGATGAAAGAGGTGTGTAAAATAAGAGGTTGAGAGAGTTTGAGAGGTGTGTAAAATAAGAGGTTGAGAGAATTTGAGAGAGTTTGAGAGGTGTGTAAAATAAGAGGTTGAGAGAATTTGAGAGAGTTTGAGAGGTGTGAGAAATAAGAGGTTGAGGGTTAAATATATAAGTGAGAAAAATAGAGCCGTTCAACGGCTATTTTATTAAAAATTGAATAAATTTTTTTTTTAATAATCCTCAGGATGGATCGGGATCCCATCCCCGAAAACCATCCCGCCCCGCATGCCATCCCGAGCCGTAGCCCAACCCCGCTCCTTCCCCGCTGCCACCGAGCCCATCCCGAGCCCCGCTACGGAAGGCCTTAGATGGCGACTGAATCCGCATGAGGGTAGGAGGCAGTGCCTCACGCAGATAGTGGCGCGGCTCAACCCGCACGCTTTCTTGCGCCGGTCCGTTTTCCGATGTTTCCAACAAATTTGACTCTTGATTTCGAGCTCGTTTTCTTCTCTTCCAAATATTAGAAAAATACCCGGTTAACTCTCGAAACCCCCTGTATCAAACACTTGTAAAGTCATTTGATGTCCTTTTAGTCGAATTCCACTATTTTGAGGGATTTGTTTATGCTTTTTGGTTGATTTCATTAAACATTTTAAAATTTTTGGTTGATATCTCTTGTATTTTCTAATATCATGTATTCCTGTAGCAACCCTAATTGTTTTTTTTTGGCATATGGGAGTGCATGAGTCCAACTAGTCTCTTAGAATTTAGAAACCGTGCAATTTAACCAGTCTAGATTATTAAAAAAAAAAAAGAGAAAATGTATGCATCTTGTAAATTCGTTGTTTGGATCCGACATAAGGCATCTAATTTAAAGTGAAGTGCCACATGCAAATTATTCTCTTAAAACATGCTTTCAAAAATTAATTACCACGGTTATTTGGTTCCCAATTCATAAATCTTAAATCCATTCATTAAAAAAAAAGTACTCTACTTTAACACATTTTCGTTAAAAAAATATCATTTTAAATTTATGGGAATTTTTTTTATTACCGGTAAGTTACCGGGCCTGCAACCGGTCTCGGGCCAGGCCGGTGGTTCGCTCCAAATGCATAACCGGTTGTAACAAACGGGCTCAAATCCATGCTTCAAACAGGCGGGGCCGAAAGGACCATCTCTATCGGTAACCCTGTCCCTCTTTACACGGAACACGTCTTAAAAAATACCAAAGGGGATATTTTTGACTCACACATGCTGAGGCTAGTTGAGGGGAGGGGACTTGGAATCGAACTCATGATTTGTATAGTATTTGTGCAAAATGTCAAAGTTGTCCCGTCTTTTTTCCAACTGAGTTTTACACGTCAAAAGTCCTAAAATACTAATAACAAAATGTAATTTTAACTAAAAAAATTAAATTTTTAACACTAAACGCTTAGAGCATCCACACCATCTTGCTAGAGATCTTGCAAGATGACATGTGGATAACAAAATTTTGCAAAATATGGGATCCATTAAATTTAATAAATTAATACTATTATTTCTATAATATTGGTTTATTATATTTTTTAGGGAAATTAATTAAAATACCCTAAGTTTGACCAACTGTTACCAAAGTACCCCAAAAAATTATTTTCTTACCGAAATGCCCTCTTTTTTCGCGATAGGATCCCGCGATCGCGGTCAGGGACCAATTGTGAAAATTTTTGCAAGAAATATTTACACTTTCAGTCCCTGGCCCCCGCGATCGCGGCCCGCGATGGCTCAAACGCGGCCCGCGATGGCCCGCCATGGGGACTGAAAGTGTAAATAATCTTGCAAAATTTTACACTTTCAGTCCCTGCCCGCGATCGCGGGATTTTATCGCGGAAAAAGAGGGCATTTCGGTAAGAAAATAATTTTTTGGGGTACTTTGGTAACAGTTGGTTTGACTTTGGGTATTTTAATTAATTTCCCTTTTTTTATCAATTTATCGCATTATATAATAATATTAGTAGTGAGAATCACTTTAGAAAGAAATTTGAGAAATGAGTTTATCTTTCACTATTGTGGATGGTCTTATATGTACTTTCCCACATCTGAATATTTATTTATCCATTAATATTTGTTACAGTGAAATTTACTTTTGGCCAACAATATTCCTTTAATTTATTCTTAATTAATACACAATAATTTTATTAAAAGAAATACCACATTTGAAATACCTATATTTTGAAATCAAAAGAAATACCACATTTAAAAAAGAAAAAAAAAATAACAAGGGTTTGCTAGTACCTATGATTCTTTCCTTGGTTGTATCAACAACTAAAATAACTTGTCTGCTGCCACTCCATCTTTATAATATAAACACCATACCTAACAACATCATCTTCCATAAGCCACCATCATCGCCACCATTCACCACCACCACCGTCTCTTTCGCCACCGCCACCCCCACCACACAACCACCCAAAGTTCTTCCTCCTTTGTAGCTACACAATGCCCATTGATTCCATAATCGGGTCTCTATTACTTTTACTTGTCATTTTGTATCCAATTTCAATCGTTAACGCGCAAGAAGTTGGTAAGTTTAACTCTTTTTCCTTAGCAAATGACGATACTTTTTTTTGTAAATTTAATGTTTGTAAATTTGTGTGTTGATAGAGGACGAGAGAGAGTTCGATTATGCGAGGGGGAGCGAGAAAGGACCCGAGAATTGGGGAAAGCTACACAAAGAATGGTCCATTTGTAGCAACGGCAAAATGCAGTCTCCAATCGACTTGTCAAATAGCAGAGTTGAAATCATTCACAAATCAAAGAAGTTGTCGAGAAACTACAAGCCAAGAACCGCGATAATAATTAACCGTGGCCATGATATAGCGGTGAGAGATCTATTCTACGGTGCTCCGGTCCACTTCACATTTTCTTCATACGTATGCATAGGGGTGTTAACGAGTCGAGCTTTTAACGAGTGCTCGAGCTCGTTTATCTCGAGTTCGAGCTTAATAATTATCGAGCTCGAGTCGATCTCGAACACAAAATAAAGCTCGTTTAACTTAACGAGTCGAGCTCCTTAACACCAATGTCAACTCGGCTCGTTCGAAAGCTCGATTAAACTTAACGAGTCGAGCCGAGCCATTCGAGCCAACACTTTTTCGAGCCAAACATATTCATATAATATCTGATATTTTAAAACTTAACTAGCCAGTAAAATCATACAAATCTAGTGATATCATCTAATATAACCGTCATTCTAATTTTTATAAATAAATTATAACCGTAATTATGAATAAATAAAATAAGCTTAAAAGGTATGAACAGCTGGACATCTTATTATTGTTATTATTTAATATAAATAAATAAAAAATGTAGCCGTTACGCTTGCAGCTGGAGGACTTCTAGAAAGATGTTTCTTTTTTCTTTTTTTCTTTCTGGAAAAGAACTATATATTAATTAATATACTAAAATTTAGTTGTAAATAAAACTAAATCATATTTTTACAGTTATCATAATATATAGATTTTAAAACAATCAGGCACGTAGGGTTTGGTTTCGGTGACAAGTATGAAAATTTAGTGAAAACGTGAGAAGTAGTTATCAACCGTTGGATGAGAAATTGACACACATTAGGATGACATGCACCGAGATAAGATGAATTGAGATGCACTGGATCAATTCCCTTCTAAGCCGCAATTCATTGTAGGGTATTTGATTAAAAGTGATCAACGGTTTAAAAGTACTTCTCACGAAAAATGACACTTCTCACATGATCTAATGCCTAATGTGTGTGTGTGTGTGTGTGTGTGTGTATAGGCGAAAGATCATGGTTAAACGTGAGAAATGGATCTAAATTGCTGATCACTTTTAATTAAATGCCCTCATATGAATTGTACTTTAGAAATGATATGGTGCATCTCATCTTAATGTACGTCCATTTCTCATCCAACGGAAGATAACCTCAACTTCTCACCGTCATCGGAACCCAATCATATATATATATATATAATTTGACATATGTTTTAGCTGAAAAAATAATTTTAGCTGGTCTGTTATCAGTAAATTATAATTATGATTTAGTTTTGGATAAACTTGATAAATTTTCATATGAATTTTACCTTTTTGCTCTCTTTTTTTTGAAGCGGCAAAGGTATTTATCAAACCAAATCAAGAGTTGATACAGTCACCAAACATTTTAGGACGCGACACAATGTTAACCTTAACGAGCCTTACGAAATTATTAAACTAGAGAGTAAATAGGCAGAAAACATAACCCAGTTTGCAAGGTACAAACTGGGTTGATTGCTGTTCCCGTCATCATTAAGATCTGCGCCTCCAAACAGCCCCACTGCTGCCCCGAATCAGCCCTTTATACAGCTGCCGAAATGGTGCAGCTATCTCCCCCATAGCGTACTTCTATGTTCTGTCGATTCCTTCGTGTATCCCGGACAACCATGCGATCCAATCCAGCGCATGTGTCTTCGATCTTCAGATCAACCATTCGAACGTCAGTCTTTGCCATTCAAAGAAAAGATCATCCAGCTTCCTTTTTTCTGCATTAAAGATAATATTGTTCCTGTGATTCCAAGTTAAGTATAAAAACGACAAAATCACCCCCAACCATCTCGAATTGTTATTCTGGCTGCCACCCGATTTTGATTCCTCTCTCATTAAATCATGAAGCGTGCCTATTCCTTCTAACGGTTTATTCCACCACTTTCCTATTCGACCCTACATTCTCTTCACCTATTCACACCCGACTAGAGCATGGTCTACACTTTCCGGCACGTTCCCGCATCTAGGACATAGAATTATATCAAGATCAATTCCCCTATCGTTAAGTACCGTACCCTTTTTGCTCTTTATTAATAATAACAATATATTGGTGAGATAAATCAACTTCCACGAGTTTTCTTATTCAAGCTATGCAAAAGGAACATTGTATCTTACTTTTTATTTTTATTGTTTAAATTCACTTCTTTCATATTAATGTATGTAGGTTCATTGGGAGGGCAATGCAGGTTCGATTGATATAAATGGGACGTCTTACTCACTCCAACAAGCCCATTGGCACTCACCTTCCGAGCATACCATCAACCGCAGAAGGTACAAGGCTCCATCTTTATATCGTAAATTTTCAGTTTAATACACACGTTTTGGTCATTTAGGACATCTTTAACACAACCAT
This sequence comes from Saussurea involucrata, assembly GCA_033807775.1. Classification (NCBI taxonomy): domain Eukaryota; kingdom Viridiplantae; phylum Streptophyta; class Magnoliopsida; order Asterales; family Asteraceae; genus Saussurea; species Saussurea involucrata. The sequence continues at coordinate 6,837,840 of CM066325.1, read as the reverse complement.
TACCTCAAACCCATTAATTTCCATTCTTGACAAAATTAGGGTGAACGGAAATTTTATTAATTATATCAGATTTACCAAACAGCATTCTCATTTTCATTTTCATTTTCATTCTCATTCCTTAAAATGAACCAAACACCCGCTAAAAACACTAAAAATTGTGGGTCACTTGAAGTCTTGAACATAAAAATATCTTTAATGTTATAATAGTAATAAAATAATAGTCATTAATGTATTAAATCTATATATATATATATAAATATATAATTACAAAAAATTGAATAGAATATTATTATTTGATTTTAGAGACATACTTTATTGGACTTCAAATATAGAGTTCATCTTTATTGTTGGGTTTGACAGAAAAACAACTATTTTTATTCTTTTAATGTTTTTATTGTTGGGTTGAAGATAGTCTTAAAAGCCACAATTGTTGACCAAACCCATCTAAATTTTGACCTTGTAGGTACTCGTTGGAACTACACATGGTTCATAAGACCTTAGACCCAACCTCCAAACACAAGATCGCAGTCATAGCCGTGCTTTATAAAATAGGAAAACCCAACCTTTTTCTCTCCAAGGTAAAACGTTTATTTACATATATATATATATATATTAATTGGTTTATTTTATTGTTCCTAAAAATTAATAAGGAGACAGACAGAGAGAGAGACTCGTGTTAATGTTGACTCTTGATTTAGATTGATATCATAGTGTTATGAAAACAAATCGGACATAAAAGTATTGTGAATTTATGACTTAAAATGACAATTTTTTTAAGAATCTCACACGTTTCATAAAAGCGTCATCTTTACAAAGTGTGATGAAAAATAATGTTCAAATAATATCAAAACAAACCAGCAAGTTGCACATTAATATTGATTTGATGGAAATTTCAGTTGGTTCCAAATATAACGTCTTTGGTGAAACAAGAAAACGAACATAGACACCCAGGAGTGATCGATCCCAGAGAAATACGTATGAGCTGCAGAAGGTACTACAACTATATTGGCTCACTCACCGTGCCTCCATGTACTCAAAATGTCATTTGGACCATCAGCAAGAAGGTATGACACGAAACTATTGTTTCAGACCAAGCGTTACATATACTTGTGATGAAAGAAGTTAAATTTTTAGAAATTTACTATGCAGGTGAGGTCTGTGTCACTTGATCAAGTTAAATTGCTTCGAGAAGCTGTTCATGACGTAAGTGAAACACATATTTTTAGTGTAAAAAATATTTTGGAATTAATAACATTATTTTGAATTAACTTTCTAGTTATCATTCATACTTGCAATTTGATTACATTGATTGTAGCATGCGGAAAAAAATGCAAGACCAATGCAACGAGACCATCTTCGAGACATCCAATTGATTGGCCCAAAGAAGCCCAACTAATTCATAGAATTTTGCAGTTTAATTAACTACACGATTATTACAGAGTCTGATAACGACTGTAATTACATCTTTATCAGGATGTATTGGAATATAATATTATTTTTCTTTACTTTATCGTTGGTTTGTGCTTCTTATACTAGAAGTGTACCTGCGTAATGCAGCGCGATACATCTCATTTTTAATGTTTTTTTTTTGTGATTTCATAATACGGTTTTGTGTAGTTTCGAAAAACGCAAGTGTTTTTTTATAAAAAAAAATTCATTTAATTTTTAATTATAATTTAATTTAAGTTTAATAATGATGTATCTTAGTTTAGGTTTAATAATGATGTATCTTATATTTTATTATGTTTATCAGTTAGTTATGAATTTAAACATTCAACTTTAAAAAACTGTATTAATACATCATTACTTGTAATTTTGAAATTTAAGTAATATGCATTAATAAATAGTATCTGATGCATCAAAATTTATTTTTTAGAAGTTTTTTAAATGTTTTATAATATAATATAGATTATTTTTAAATATTACGAGGAAATAATGGTTTCAACTATCCTTTTCAGAAAGAAAAAAACTAGATAGTTGGTATGTTTTCAAAAATGGAGTTGGTAAAATAATCTTTAAATATTTTTATAATAAAAGAATAAAAGATTTGAAGTCAATCATGCTGTTGTTATCGAATGGTTTTTTGATATATATTCTGTTTTAGTATTTTTAAATATAATGAATAAAAGATTTGAAGTCAATCATGCTGTTGTTATCGAATGGTTTTTTGATACATTCTGTTTTAGTATTTTTAAATATAAATTTTCAAAAAAAAATATGATCTTGTAATTATTTGTTCTTGTTTAAGGAGGTGTTTGCGATTGCTTATTTTTAAAGGTGTTTATCAACTTATGTCGTCCTAAAAAAGAACTGGGGGTAAAAATGTAATTTGGACAAATAAGTTATAAGCAGTTTTAAATAAATTAGAATGAATTAACTTATCAAAAACAACTTATCTGTGGTGGGAAAAAATCATAAGCACTTTTATTTTTTCCAATCCAAAAACAAAAAATAGCTTATTTGCGATGAGGAAAAACAATAAGCAAATAAGTCAAAAAATAAGCAATCCCAAACACCCCCTAAAGAGTAAATTACAGAAATGGTCCCTTGACTATGCCTCGATTTCAGTGTTGGTCCCTCCAAATCCGAAACTACACTGACAGTCCCTCAAACACAGTTTCTCATCCCAAAGTGGTCCCTCTAACTGACGCCGTCCATTTTTGTCCGTTAGAGCTCACATGTGCCCCTCACATGAGGGGTATTTTAGTCTTTTTAAGCCTTCTTCATCCTCACCTTCATCCACCACCACCACCGCCATCACCAACCACCCTAAACCCTCCACCCACCACCACCATCACCAACCACCTCCACCCACCACCACCACCACCAACCACCATCACCCCAAACCTCCAACCTCCTTCATCCCAAACCCCCACCCACCACCACCACCATCTTATTTCTTCTTTCTTTCTTCTTCACTTTGCTGGGTTTTAATGGAGTTCATTTCTCATATCTTCTTTCTTCTTTCTTTCTTCTTCACTTTGGTGGGTTTTAATGGAGTTCATTTCTCAGATCTAGGTTTTATCTTAGGTTTTTAAAATTTAGGTTTTTAATTTTGGTTAGAAAGGGTGGTGGTGGTGGGTGGAGGTGGTGGTGGTGGTGGTGGATGGTTGTGGTGGGTGGTTGTGGTGGGTGGTGATGGTGGTGGTGGGTGGAGGTGGTTAGTGATGGTGGTAGTGGGTGGGTGGTGATGGTTGTGGTGGGTGGTGATGGTGGTGGTGGGTGGAGGTGGTTGGTGATGATGGTGGTGGGTGGTGGTGGTAGGTGGGTGGTGATGGTGGTTATGGATGGTGTTCTTCTTGAGGAAGAAGATGGGTAAAAAGAGTAAAGAGTAAATTACAGAAATGGTTCCTCGAAAATAAAAAAACAAATAGAATGACTGAAATGCCCCTCACGTGAGGGGCACATGTGAGCTCTAACGGAAAAAAATGGACGGCGTCAGTGAGAGGGACCACTTTGGGATGAGAAACTGTGTTTGAGGGACTGTCAGTGTAGTTTCGGATTTGGAGGGACCAGCATTAAAATCGAGGCATAGATGAGGGACCATTTCTGTAATTTACTCCCCCCTAAATGATATACAATTTGGGGTGAATTGCATTTTTGGTTCCTCGCGAATGCCTGGATTTCACGTTTCGTCCCTCCAAATCTGAAAGTACACTAATGGTCCAAAAATCAAGTTTTTTAGCCCAAGTTGGTCCCTCTCACTAACACCGTTAGTGAAGTCTCCGTTAAGTTGGTCATGTGCCACTCACGTGAGGGGCATTTTCGTCTTTTTACCTACCTTCTTCTCCTACCTCTTTCTTCATCATGAACACCGCCTATCACCACCCATAACCACCATCACACCACCACCACACCCTAACACAAAAGTAATAACAAGAATCAAACCCTAGTCTTAAAATCCCTACTTTACCATAATATAAACATCCACATACTTGATATATATCAGATTCTATACGTATAGATGAATCCATAAACCAAATTCCAAATTAAGGTTTATGTAAATCATCACCTGGAACGCCGGAGGAGGGTATCTTGATGCAGAAACAATGGAAGAAATCAGAGCATCTTCATCATTTCCAATACACTGGAATTTCCCCTGAATCACCACCTGAGGTGTAAACATGGTGTCAAGATTTAACGATTCTGCTGTTTTACGGGATCTGATTCATGATCCCGGCGCCTGTTCTTGACAACCTTCTGTTGAGAACTTACCATGTTTGAAGCCGTCGAATTGTAGTGCAAAGAAAGAACAAGTGTTGGAAGAATTAACAGTAAATATATATTTATTACTGTAGGAGGGATAATTACAAACTACATTAATGTACATATATATAAGACATGAACCGACACCATCAAACCAATGTGATGGTTCGGCCCTCAACCACCTAAACTTCTAACTGCCATCCATGCTTATGTGTCACATGACACATTTTATTAATAACAGTAATATTAATAATTATATGTCTAATACTTAACAAATGATAATGATATTTAATTTCCAACAGTTTCCCCCCTAAATATCATGTCATTTGTCCTTCCATGTCTGCTTCGAGCTTCACAAGATGATGACTAAGTCATCGTTTCCCTCACTGCTAATTCCAATGTCTCCATCCGAGTAGTAACCCTCAATGCTAGGATCATCTTCATCATTATCTTCAACACCTTGTGTTTTGCATGTTTTGGTTTGATCGGTTGCCTGAGTTGCTGCAGTGTTCTGATCTTCCTGATCTTTGCCTCTGGTTACACCACCAACTGAGGTTCCACTGCCGTGATCATCGTTTCCCGATTGATCTTGAATCCTATTGGTTAAACCACCAACTTCTTGATCCTCTATGCTTGGCAACTCCCCAGACCATTTTAGTGCAAAAACGTAGTGTTCTTGAGGATGTGGTAGATATTGATCAAACAACTTTCTGAATGCTTGATCATAGCCTTTTGGATACCCAAAACTCACCGCGATTTCCTTCCATTCTCCTTCTCTTGAAATCTTTTCGTGTCCTCCTGGTCCAACGATTAATTTGTACAAGTCAAATAAGCAAATTTTCAGACCTGCCAACTTTGGTGGGAGTGTAATTTCCTCTCCACTCTTGATCTTGTGGAACCAAACAAGTGCGTCTTCGAACTTCCAAGTGAACAATCCTTTGTTCTTATAAACAATACGATCACAATTTGCCAAAAACATGAAGGAAGTGAAATCGTCGAGAGTTTCTATGATTAGAGGTACCGATTTCCCATTGATTTCAAGTTTATCATTGATCGTGCTCGTGCTCGCTTCATGCTCGTGTGTCTTCTTCAATTCTGGATGGTTTTCTTCAATGATCTTTGAGTCAATTTTAACAGACTTGTTTTGAACATCTCCTTTGTTCTTTCGATCATCACACATATGTGTGATTTTGCACTTTGAGTCTCTACTTCAATCTCAAACCCTTGTAATATCAATTGTTTCATACTCAACACATTAATGTTGATTTCCGGTACAGATGAAACGTAGGGGACAGCGTATATCTTCACATCTGTGGTCAAATTAATTTCTCCAACACCATGTATGAGGAGTGGATTAAGAAGATATTCTTCATCATTGATTGAAAAACACTTCTTAATCTTGACAAATATGTATTTGGAGGGAGTCATGTGTTTAGAGATCTTTGAGTTAACATACCAGATGGAATTCCAGGATTCTGTGTTGGTTCCTTCGACCAAGTAATCCCCATTTATGATGGTTCTTTCAACATGGGTTTGATGATATGGCTGTAGTGGGCCGAACGTGCGATCGGATTGATCACCGGACTTAGAACCGGGATCAACTTTGTCTTGTATAGATTGCTTTTCAGGCAATCGTTCCCTTTTCTTCGGACATGCCCACGCAAAGTGACCCTTGTCTTTGCACCGATAACACGTCGGTTTCCGGATTCTTTTCTTATTGTTCTCACCATCGTTGCTCCAATATCGAAGGAGTTTTGCAAGTTCCAGATTTCTTCTAATACCTTGTAGATTTCTGTTTTGTGTATTATGAAACCTTCGATCAATTCCCGAAGTCCTTCCCATTCGATCAGACCTTGGGTTCTGATACCACTGTTGTTTTACGGGATCTGATTCATGATCCCGACGCCTGTTCTTGACAACCTTCTGTTGAGAACTTACCATGTTTGAAGCCGTCGAATTGTAGTGCAAAGAAAGAACAAGTGTTGGAAGAATTAACAGTAAATATATATTTATTACTCTAGGAGGGATAATTACAAACTACATTAATGTACATATATATAAGACATGAACCGACACCATCAAACCAATGTGATAGTTCGGCCCTCAACCACCTAAACTTCTAACTGCCATCCATGCTTATGTGTCACATGACACATTTTATTAATAACAGTAATATTAATAATTATATGTCTAATACTTAACAAATGATAATGATATTTAATTTCCAACAGATTCCACATACTCCTTTTGTCTCACATGAAACGCCATCAAAATCACAGGTATCTCCAGATTAAAGTCCCCCCCTTCCAACTCTCGAAAACAGAACCTCTGCCCCCGGCGAATTGGCGCATCCTTGCGACGAGAAAAACTACACCACCACCGGCCCTCCTCGCCAGAGCTCCTCAACCGTCAGATCCGTCGTGGCGTTGTCGTGTGAAGTGGTTGTTTTGACATCTAGAGAGGAGCGTTTGGGGAAGCAGGCGAATAGACCACGTGCCATTGCTGTTGTTGTTGTGTTCTCCGGTGATCGGAGTGTCGCCGGTGACGGAGAGAATTAATGATCGGTTATGTTAATTCTTGTGGTTTTTTTTAGTTGATGATAATGATCTTGAAAGGGTGGAAGATTTGTAGGAATGCTTTTTAAAATTAAAGAATGGGTTTGGATTTGTGTTTAGGTGTGGTGGTGGTGTGATGGTGGTTATGGGTGGTGACAGGCAGTGTTCATGATGAAGAAAAAGGTAGGAGAATAAGGTAGGTAAAAAGACGAAAATGCTCCTCACGTGAAGGGCACATGATAGACTTAACGGAGCCTTCACTAACGGTGTTAGTGAGAGGGACCAACTTGGGCTAAAAAACTTGATTTTTGGACTATTAGTGTACTTTCAGATTTGGAGGAACGAAACGTGAAATCCAGGCATTCACGAGGGATCAAAAATGCAATTCACTCTACAATTTGCAAACAATCTCATCCAAACATCCTTTTTATTCAACTATTTGGAGGGAAAAAAATCACCCACAACTTAAACAACATTAGAATTGAACACAACCCACAAATCTTTACAAAACATGAAGGACAAAACGGGGAATTCACAATCCAATATCATCGACAAACCACAAACCGTCAACAAGTCAACGGCCACAAACGAAATTAAAAAAAAAATCGAAAATTCGATTTTATCAAATTTAGACACTTGAAGGCAACTGGTCATGAGTTTGGTTGATGAAGAGGCACTCATAGATAAGCCCAGCAATACCACCACCAATCAAAGGTCCGGCCCAATACACCCAGTGGTTGGCCCATGTCCAGCTCACCAAAGCCGGCCCAAAAGACACGGCGGGGTTCATGGATGCTCCGGTGAATGCTCCACCGGCCAAAATATTTGCTCCGACGATGAAACCAATTGCAATGGGTGCAATTGTTCCCAAATCACCCTTCTTGGGATCAACGGCGGTGGCGTAGACGGTGTAGACGAGACCGAATGTCATTACGATCTCGAAGACCAAAGCGTTGGTAACGCCAACTCCGCCGCACAACGAAAACGCACCAACAGCCTGTAAAACAATGATACATCAATGGTGTTGTTCAGCGTTTAACAAATAATCAGTCTAAATGAAATTTAACGAATAAGACCATCCCCAACAGCTATGCTAAAATGAAATTTTTGTTGCTGCAACAGCTATTCTCTAGGCTAAAATAGAGAAAAAAGAGAGTAATTGTAAAAAAAATAAATTAGAGAAGTCTATAATTGATAGTTTCCCTCTACAACTAAATATTACTCCAAAAATCAATTTTTTTCTTTTTCCAACTTTCCATGTATCGAATATTTTTATAATATAATAAAATAAATTAAGTATTTTAATAAAATAATTAATACTAGAATTAGTAAAATATAATACTCATTGGAGTTTGATGCAAAACTTTTTGATTTTTTTTACTCTGTTTTAAAGCAACTTTATAGCGGTTGGAGATGGTGTAATAAATCTTGAATTCTGACCATGTCATTGGTGACGAACTTGAGTAGCAAGCAAGCGACGGTGGATCCAAGCAACTGAGCAATCACGTAAACAATACCACGGAGCAAAGTGATGTTGCCGCCAACAAAGGCGCCGAACGTGACGGCGGGGTTCACATGGCCGCCGGAGATATTGGCAGCGATGGAGACGGCGACGAACAAAGCAAAAGCATGGGCAAGAGCAGCCGCGACGAGGCCAGCTGGGGTGGCGGCGCCGTCGTGCGTGAGCTTTGCGAAAGCCATGCCTGAACCTGAGCCGGCGAAGACGAAGATGAGGGTGGAGATGAACTCAGCCAAGCCGGCTTTGAGAGTATCTGGGTGTGTAAGCTCATCGTGGCGGCCAACGGCGATTGCTCGGATCGGCATGGTGGCGATTGATCGGACGGTGAAAAGTGAAGTGGTGGCCGGAGGTGGGTTTAGACTGTTCTCTCTTCGAACGCAAATGAGCTGCTTTTATACAGGGTTTTGTGTTTGAGTTTTACTTGCTACCGCCGGTAATCCGGTATACCGGTTATAATGTCTCTTCATTTTTTAATAAAATTTAGATTTATTATTTAAATGGAAATAAATAAATACTCATTACTCCGTCCATTTTCCCACGTATCATAATTTGAATTCCTAATAGAAAAAAAATGTTTTTCAATTTCCAAATTTATATATTTTCACGTAATTTCCAAAAGAAAAATCTTATGAAAATTAATCAATTTGAAAACTATAAAATAATATAAATAATTTTGATAAGTAGAAATATATCAAAATAGAAAATTAGAAGCATAGAAAATTTCCTAGGAAAGTGTTTACACGAATAGGAAAGGGAAAAGTGCAACTAGGCTGACAACGTGTAGGGTATGGATAGGATAAGGATTAATTCGTTATCCAATTCATTTAAAATAACGGGTAACAAAGCAAGTAATTATTCATCTCATAAAACTTTTATCCATATCCTACCCTACCCATTAAAAATACCGGGTAACGAAATGGGTAATGGATAAATGGTAAAACAAAATTTTATTTTAAACTATAATTGATACCGTTAAATCTCAAATATATAAGTAAAACATAAACTCATAAATATAGTTACTATTTTATATCTAATATGTATACTAAACATTTTATTATTTTCAAAGGTTAATCATAGTATAATATTAAAAGAAATATAAAAATTATAAAACTAAAACACTTTTCATTATATTTGTTTTCTTGAACCCGTCTTGTTTCTCGTTTAATTATCAATTCATCATGAAATCTTTTACTCGATAAATATGAAAAATAAATTAAAGTAAATATTAATATACGACAACATTATAAAGAATATTATTAATATACAATTATGTAAATATATGCACACTAATATTTATTTATATATATGTATATATATATTATATCGTAACGGGTAATAGATAACGAAAAAAACCGTTTATCCATACTCTACCCACTAAACTTTCGGGTAAACGAGTAATGGATAAGTGGATAATGGATAAAATTTTCTTTATCTATAACGGGTCGAAACATAACGGGTAACGGGTTTACCCTTACTCATTGCCAACCCTAAGTGCAACGTTTTAAAATGTGTAGCTCACTACAATCATGAAAAACACATAAAATCCCAACTTAAAAAATTTAGAAAAAAAATATTTGCCTCTGTTTTTAACATGATTATTGTAACTTAGGGTTCGCTTACCAATCTTTTACCGGGTGAACAATTACGACAAGAGTTATCATCTTCATTACTTTATCGGGGTAACATTTTCGGTTCTTAAAAGGGATTGTGGTATGCGTCTTTTACTCAGTAACCGGTAAGATTGTCAGTCCTCGTTATGCCTCTTACCGGGTAAGATTCTTAGTTAAGGTAAGGTAAGTGATGTCAGTAAACGCTTATTTGTTAAGAGTTTGGTAACCGATCCCAAAAACTATAAAATGATCAGTCCCACAACATTTCATAAATTGTTTTTCTAATATATTAATAAAGTAAATAAGAAGTAACTGAGTAATCCAAAAGTCAATGATCCAACGACTTCGAGTTACTAGTAAATTTCCATGTTATTAGAGGTGAGTGGTTTAACCGAGGGAATGATGATAATCTCTCTATTAGAGGTGAGTGGTTTAATCCCATGTGTGTCAAAAAAGTGGTTGCATGTAACATTTATAGATATTAAGTTTAAACTTTGATATTTTTTTTATAACAACAACAGAAGAAAATACTTGAATATATGAAAAATGTCTCAATAAATATGAAAAATGTATGTAAATTAATTTTGGATATATAAATGTTATATATTCCAAAAAGGGAAATTAATTAAAGGAAGGTACTAGTATAGGTAGTCAGTCCACTTTGGACGAATGGATTGGAGCCACTCTGTCAGTCCAGCGAATCAACCAAACGGGACATGCCACGTTATGGATATATTCAATCTGCTGTTTTATTTTATACATATAAATATTTTGTTAAATAAATATAAATTTATTAATTAATATTTACAAAATTTAAGATGTTGAATCTATTAAACAACCTGAATAAGAAATGTTACATTTTTTTTTAATATTTGAAATTGGTGAATTATTCTAAATATATAAGAAAAAATATTGTTAGCCAACAAGAGGATTTGGAGTTTGTCTTTGAGATTTTCTGAAAAATTTAGGGTTTGTCTTTGAGTTGAGAGTCGACAAGAGAACCTGGAGGCTGGAAAGTGAAAATTGAAATCGCAAATTCTAATTTAGATATATATATATATTTACAATTTATAAATTATTAAAAAAATTAATTTTAAAAAGTTCGGGTTCGGAAAATATTGGTTAGGATCAATTCAATTTCGTCTAGTTCAAAACTAGGACATAATTGAATTTTGTTAATTCATTAAAATGGTGTTGTTTTAGTTATATACTTTTCAATTTATAACGGCCTAAACATGTATTTATTATTTAATCTGCAAATTTGTTTGAAACTAGACTTATTCAAGTTAATTTTGATTTTTCTATTTTGATCGTGATCAAATTATGTTCCAACTTGGTGCACACTTAATAAAAGATAGTCTTCATGACCGATTAAAGATACCACTTATTATGGGTGATAAATTAAAGCTTGTGGTTATAGCAAATAAAGAGTGAATTGTGGATTTGATCCACGTGGTTTTGTGTTTTCTTTGATTATGGTTTTCATTCTATGTTTATTATGGATATGGTCCATATGGTATGCAATATATTGTAGCTAGGGTCCTTTAACACTAACACAGTTAAGTTTGAAATGTTTAAACTTTAATTTTGGTCCCTATGGTTTATTGAAATCTTTGAAAGTGGTCCCTGTGATTGATTATTATTTTTACATTTTTCCTTTAAAAACTATTTATATAAACTCATTTATATTTAGAGTAAATTGCATTTTTGGTACCTATGGTTATGCGATTTCTTTGAAAGGAGTACCTGAACTTCAATAACACAAATAGTGGTCCTTGAGTTATGCGATTTTGTTCCAAATCCAGTCCCTGATCACTAACCCCGTTAAAAAGGTCAGTTGGTGCCAGGGGTAGTTTCGTCCATGCTTATTTTTCCTCCTAAATTAAGTAATTAAAAGTAAACTCACCTCATTAACTTAGCAAACTAATCGCCACTCTCACTCTCACTCTCACTCTTGCAAACGGATAATCATCAATAACCCTCCTGTGGAATGTCATCATCGTGGATACTAAGAACTGAGTTAGATGAAGATTGGACTCCATCATATGTTTATAGTAAGTATTTTGCTCTGTTTTGAGTGTTTACTTCTGGTATTACACACATGCAAATTGTATCCTGATTTTTCCTCTTTTTTGCCTTAGGTGTTTACCCAACGTTGATAACAACAAAGATCAACCATGGAGGTTTGTTTACAAGTGCTCCAGGAAGAAGATACCTAAATGGTAAGGTTGATTTTGTTGATTTGATCAACACTGATCACCTTGCGGTGCATCAGTTCCATGCTATGATGAGAGCATTAGGTTACAAGGATGAGATAATGTTTTACCATTTCTTGATTCCATCCACTGACCTTGATACTGGGTTGCAAGATTTAAGTTATGATGATGATATAAAAAACTTGTTAAAGTATGTCCCTATGGTCAGAGAGATTGAGGTATACATTGAACATCACAAAACAATTGCTGAGGAAAAGTTTGACTTGAACCAAAGTTTTGATAATTTGCACTTTTCCTTTGATCATTTCATTGCATTGGAATCTGATTTACCAGAAGTAGGACAAGGGCAGGGGATGCCAGAAGTAGGACAAGGTGAGGGGGTTCAGTTGGAGCAGGGGGTAGATTTGAACAATGGCATTGATGGCATTGATGTCATTGACTTGAACAATTTGGTTGTCAGGAACAATGGCATTGATGGCATTGACTTAAACAATGGCATTGACTTAAACAATGATATGAGCCAGGGAAGTGGGAACCATGGGGACATTGAGAATTATGATAGCAATCCATATGATTCATTGGATGAGTTTGATGCATTAGCAGATGATTATGTGGATACAGAGGGAGACTGGGTGGGAGTAGGTGGAGAAGATAGTGATAGGCAGAATGTAGATGGTGATGTAGATCCTTTTGACATTGACAACTTTGATTCTGATTATGAAATTGATGTAGCTAGTCAATGCTTAGGACATAATGGGCAGGGTGTTGACTTTTACTTAGGACAGACCTTTGGTAGCAAAGACACAATCAAGACTTTAATCAAACAACATGCAATTGAGACTAAGAGAGACATAGTTGTGATCAAGAATGATGGATACAGAATCAGGGCAGTTTGCAGGGGTACATTGCCTCACTTAAAGGATGAAGGTGGGCCTAGTGGGTCTGGCAAAGGCAGAAAGAGTAAATGGAGAAAGTCCAATGGGCCAACTTGTCCATGGGTTTTATACCTCTCCACTTCTAAAAGGGAGATAACTTGGATTGTCAAAACCTACTTCTCCACTCACAAATGTTTCCAAACAAGAGATGTAGGTATGGCTACTGCAAGTTATCTTTCAAAGCATATCACCGAGCAGCTGAAGCTAGATCCAAATATGCCTTTGAAATCAATTCAATCCCATTTGTCTGAGAAGTTTGAAATTATGGTATCACCTTCCAAAGCTATGAGGGTAAAATAGTTAGCCAACAAGAGGATTTGGGGGGACTATGAAGTACAGTATAACCAGTTGAGGGATTACATGTATGAGGTGCAAAGGTGCAACCCAGATACCACTGTTAAGTTGGAAGTAGAGACAGAAGCTAACCCTGACAGTGATAAGAGAAAATTCAAAAGGGTTTACATTTGTTTGGGACCTTTGAAAAGGGGGTTTAGAGCTGGACACAGGGACTTGTTGGGATTAGATGGGACATTTATGAAGGGCCCTTTTCCTGGACAAGTATTGACAGCAGTAGGTATTGACCCCAACCATGGCATCTATCCAGTGGCTTATGCAGTGGTGGAGTCTGAGTCAACAAGTTCATGGCAGTGGTTCTTAGAGTACCTTGGATATGACCTTGGTCTTGAAGCCAATTCCAACTTCACATTCATCAGTGATAGGCAAAAGGTATGATCTGTCTTAACTACTTACTTTATGTGTTAATTACTTAATTTCTGTCTTAATTGCCAGAGGGATTGAATTTGCATACAGGGACTGAATTTGCATAATTTTGTCTTAACTACTAACTTTATGTGTTAATTACTTAATTTCTGTCTTAATTGCCAGAGGGACTGAATTTGCATACAGGGACTGAATTTGCATAATTTTGTCTTATTAAGCATAGATTGTCTTGATTGGAATATTGTGCTTAATTGTTGTCTTAATTTGCATATAGGGCATTCTTCCAGCAATTCAAAGGTTGTTTCCTTCTGCGGAACATAGATAATGTCTTAGGCACATACAGGAGAATATGAAGCTTTATTGGAAAGGTAAGGCCTACAAGGATCATCTGTGGCAGTGTGCAACAGCTCCTACTGTCCCCCAATTCAGAACAACAATGGAGAACTTGAAAGCATTCAATAAGAATTGTTATGATTGGTTAAATAAGATCCCCCCCAACATTGGAGCAGATCACGCTTTACAGGTAAATAACTCTTAAATGGTTGAATTGTTGAATGGTTGAATAAGACCCCCCCCCCCCCCAAACACACACACATTGATGTGGTTTTTGATGCATACAGGTAGATGTCACTCTGATGTGCTTCTAAATAACATGTGTGAGGTATTCAATAGGCAAATCATTGCTGCTAGGAACAAACCAATTCATTCTTGCTTGTAGTACATTAGAGTGTATCTTATGAAGAGAATTATTAATGTTTTAAATGTCATTGATGGTTGTGATGGACCATTGACCCCAACCGCAAACAAGATAATGGACAGTGTGAAGAAGGAAACAAGCAAAAACCAGGTTGTGTACAATGGAGGGGATAGATATCAGGTATGTTACAAACACATGCCCTATACTTGACTCATGGTTGTAACATGCACATGAACCTTCTCACTTATACTGTTGTTATGACAGGTATCTGGACCTTGGAATGATCAGTGCATAGTTGATGTTAGAGCAAGGACATTGTAACACCCTGAAATTTGGAACTAGCAACTAACTTTAAAATTCAATAAATCCACCAAAATAGATAAATTCATTTCTACAAATCATTCCTAAAAATACCTCGGAATTAAAACATCATAAATTCTACAGTTTGTAACTTAGTACGGACGTTACTTAATACAACATAAGTTTGCTAGTCCAAACTATTGCGGAAGACTTCACTAAACAAGTCACCTATCGTGCACTTTACTAGCACTCGCCACTTCATAATGTTGCTAGAGTTACCCCAACCTGAGCCTGTTGCACATGCCGACAAATAAAAAGGGTTAGGCTTACGCCTAGTGAGTTCAAGCATTTTACCATGACTATATAAAATCATAAATCGGAGGTTAGTAGTTATAGTCATTATTTAAATAAATCTTTAAATGAAAGCTTGCGACAAAGACTGATAAGTGCTCAATTTTGAGTACTTAAGCACTTATTTCTTTAGTTTAGTTAGGACTTTTTCATTCTAAAATCCCAACTTTGAGTCCTTTTTATCTTGTTTTACTTTATTGGAGCTAGGAATCATGGTTAGCTTGTTTTGCTTTGTTGGTAGGCTAATATAAGCATTTTTGTGAAAATCAGCCAAAACAAGGTATTGCTGCAGCATTGGAACAGCAGGGATCTGGTGATAAAGGGGCTGAAGGAGACGGCTTAATGAGCTGGAAATTGATATTTTGTGATTAAATCTGATATTTTGTAACCCCTTGAAACACTCTTTAGATTGTAATGGTAGTTTAAGTAATGGTTTAGTTTGGTATTGTACTTTTGGCTAACTAGTTGTACTATTTAGTTAGGCTTAGTTGTACTTTATTACCTAAGATGCCATCCCCTTTTGTTATAAATAGAGGGGACATCTTACCTTTTGGTTAATCCACTTTAGACTTGATCTGAAATCAGTTATACACTTCAGTAGTTTATTTTCCAGAAATCTTCTTCATGTTCTTCATGTTCTTCAAATCTTCAAGTGTTCTTCCTTTAATTTTTCTTTGTTCTTAGATACACGTATGCATTGCTGCAGCACTGGGCAGTATCCCACTGCACATGTTAGTCTCTTTAATGTTCTTGCATCTTATTTCTTATGTTTAATGTTCTTACTTTTCAGTATATATTCTTGTTAGTCATAGATTTACATTCCATTAGTACTCTTGTCATTTATTGCTTATTACTTACATTCTTGTCTTTACATTTTTAGCCATTTACTTTAGTTAGTTTTCATTTCCAAGTACTTTACACTCCCAATCATCATGTTTACTTTCCTAGTATCTTGCATTTATTTTGTTTCATTTAGTGTAATGAGTAGCTAATCTTGTAGCTTGGGTGTGAGACAAGGGGTGTTATGATGACCAAAAGAAAGTAGGCATTTTTGTGGCAAAAATGATGTTTTATTATTCCAATCCAAGTTCTTTCAAGATAACAAAATCCTTTGACAAATTGATCACTTTGATAGTGTTAAAGTGTCATGGACCTAGAGATAGGCCATTGAATAGCACGTCAATTTGGATGACTTAAGGGGTTATATCGAGAGAGTAACTTGCAATGAGAGTTGTTACTTTTTTTTCTAAAATGATTCATTCTTGATAAGTTGTCATTTTCTCAAAGGATTAAAATGGAATAGACTTAGAGATAAGCTATTTAGGAGTAAAACAACTTGGGAGGTATGGGGGTTATATCGAGAGAGTAACTTTTAACAAAGAGAATTTGTTTTGCCATATGCTTTGAGAACTCCATTTCCATCGTTCCATTATCTTGGGTTCTGCTCAGAGATGAGATTGCTCTAGCTACTGGAATCATGGGATGGTGAGAGTCCGAGAGGAACGTGTCTCAAAGTAGATAATAAAACTCGTTTTTGTCACTGCTATGCTGCAGCATCACTGCAGCTTCATGCTGTAGCATTGTTGCAGCATTGGTCTGCTGGAATTTGGTTTATCATAACATTACAAGTCTTACACCCTTGCTTCTCTTTTAATCTTGTTAATTAGAATCTGCGTTAATCATCAACCAACCAATCAAAGATATTTTCTTCCAAATCGCCATCTGAAATCACTTCTTTCATCCTACTTTAATAGACATTTTAACTCCAATCTCTGTGGGACGATAATCGGTATTTTACCACTTTATTACTTGATAAGACGACATAGTTCTAAATAAGTATACTTGCTTATTGGTTCTATTAGCACACGTCTGTTGGTGTATTCAAAGCACACACACATCAAGTTTTTGGCGCCGTTGCCGGGGATTGGTAAGCTAAAAGTCTATAAAAGTATTTTTAAAGATTTGATTTTTCTAGCACCGTTGGGAATTTTAAAGATTTTCTGAAAGTGGTGTATGCCAAGAATATCACGTGGGGAACTTTTCGAGTTAGATCCGGATATTGAGAGAACTTATCATCAAAGAAGAAGAATTCAAAGAATATCAAACTCTCTCAATATGGACGGACCCCCACCCGGTTTTGAAAATAGACCACCAAATCCACCACCTTTAGAAACTCCCGTTCGGCCACCTTTGGAAAATCAAATGAGACCACCTTTAGAAAATCCAATTCGGCCTCCACCAATCTTTGGAAATAATCGTCAAAATCCACCTTTTCAACAAAACCCACCACTTTTTGGTAATCCACCGTTTATACCATTTCAACAAAATCCACCTTTTCAACAACACCCACCACATAACAATGAGGAAGGGGATGATAATGGATCTATTGGTAATGAAGAACCACTTAACATCATTGATCTTGCAAACTCGAAAGATGGAAGAATTATGGACTACGCAATCCCAAATTTGGAGCAATTAAATTCTGGGATTGTTAGGCCACATTTAGATACTTTACATTTTGAACCAAAACCCATCATGTTTCATATGTTGCAAGCTAATGGTCAATTTGCCGGATTACCATCGGAGGATCCCCACTCTCATTTAAAATCTTTTATGGAGATCACCGATGTTTTTCTAATCCCTGGAGTATCTCCCGAAGCCTTAAGGCTTACTTTATTTCCATTTTCTCTAAGGGATAAGGCAAGAGTATGGTTCAATTCATTAACACCAGGTGCAGTACCATCTTGGGGTGATATGGCTGAAAAGTTTTTGCGAAAATATTTTCCACCTACCCGGAATGCTAAGTCACGAAACGAAATTTGCATGTTTAAACAAATGGACGATGAAGCAATTTCCGATGCATGGGAAAGGTTTAAAGAATTGTTAAGGAAATGCCCTCATCATGGCATTCCCTACTGTATTCAACTCGAGACTTTTTACAATGGACTTGATTCCAACACAAAACAAATGCTCGATGCGACTTCAGGAGGGGCCTTTACCTTTAACACCTACAATACCGGGTATGAAATTCTTGAAAAGATTTCCGCAAACAATGGACAATGGGCTGATCCAAGAGCTCAAATTTCAACTCAAAAGAAGTCTGCCGGGTTGCATGAGATTGATGCATACACTGCATTGACAGCTCAGCTTGCTTCCATGACTAACATGCTTAAAAACATCACTTCAGGTCAAGGAGCACAGCCACCTGTCACCAAATCTCCTGCACTTGTCCTTTCTGTGCAATGTGTATGTTGTGGTGATGAACATTCTTATGAACACTGTCTTCATAATTCCGAATATGTAAACTATGTTCAAAACATGCCTAATCCTCACTCCAACACATACAATGTCAGTTGGAAGCAGCATCCTAATTTCTCTTGGAATAGTCCATGTTTAAATCCACCTGCACAAAAACCACAAGGGAATTCTAATTTTCAAAATCAAGCAAGCAGTTCTCAAAACCACTACAAGGGAAATTTTCAAAGCAACCATCATCAGAATAATCGTCATTAAGGTTTTCAAAATAATCAACCACCTTTTCAAAACCAAAATCATGCACCTCCACATGATGACTCAAATCTTTCTTTGGAAGCACGCATGAAATGGTTTATGACCTAAACTCAAGCGTCAATCAGAAATCTTGAAACTCAAGTCAATCAACTTGCTTTAAATCAAAGCACTAGGGCCTCGGGAACTTTTCCTAGTAATACTGAAATCCCAAATGCCCCGGGAAAGGAACATGTGAAGGCTGTGACTCTTAGGAGTGGAAAAGAATTACCTGGAATTGTGGAGAAGGAATTTGGCCCTTTGACCAAAACAGATTTTGATAAATTATCCAAAGCCAATTCTACTCCAGAAATTCAGGTTGTTCCAAATCAAAAAGAGGACCAAGACCCTAAGATCATTAGTTCAAGTCCATCCAACATGTCCAACACCACAAGCATAGTGGAACCATCTGGCTCAAAACTTTCAAACAAATCTGTTATCAAACCAGTTCCCCCTTACATTCCTTACCCCCAAAGGATGAAGAATGAGAAGGAAGAATTGCAATTTAAAAAGTTTTTGGATGTTTTCAAACAATTGCACATCAACATACCTCTTGTTGAAGCAATCGAGCAGATGCCCAATTATGCCAAGTTCCTGAAGGATATTTTGAGTAAAAAGAAGAAGCTGATTGAGTATGAGACTGTCGCCCTCACTGAAGGTTGCAGTGCTCTGTTTTCCAACAAAATACCCCCTAAGCAAAAAGATCCAGGGAGTTTTACCATTCCTTGTTCAATAGGTGGGAAGGAAGTTGGACAAGCCTTGTGTGATTTAGGTGCCAGTGTCATATGCCCTTATCAATTTTTAAAAGCTTAGGGATAGGAGAGGCAAGACCTACCACTGTCACACTCATCTTAGCAGACAAGACCATTGCCTATCCAAAGGGTAAGATTGAAGATGTGTTAGTCCAGGTTGACAAATTCATTTTTCCGGCTGATTTTATCATTTTAGACTTTGAGGCTGATAAAGATATTCCTATTCTTTTAGGAAGACCTTTCTTAGCCACGGGTAGAACTTTGATAGACGTCCAGAAAGGAGAATTGACCATGAGACTTCACGACCAAAAAGTCACATTCAATGTTTTCAATTCCTTAAAGTACCCTAATGATATGGAAGATTGTTCAAGCCTAAGTACCATTGAGTCGTTATGTCATGAGGAAGAAGACAATCAGACTTGTAGGATAGAAGAGGAGGATGAGGAAAAAAGTGAGGAATATGATGATGATGATGAAATTCCCATAGAAAAGGAAACTGTCCCTTTGGTTGCTGCAGCATTTGAGCTGCTGGAAAATAGTGAGCAAAAACCGACCATTCCGTCTATAGTCTCACCACCCGACCTGGAGTTGAAGAAACTCCCGTCTCACCTGAAATATGCCTTTCTAGGAAAAGAAGACAAATTACCTGTTATAATATCAGCTACCCTAGAACTGCATCAGGAAAGGAAGTTGGTGGATATGTTGAAATTACACACCAAAGCCATAGGTTGGACCATTGCTGAACTTAGGGGAATTAGCCCCTCTATTTGTCAACATAAGATCATCCTAGAAGAAAAGAATTTCAAGTCCATAGAACCACAAAGAAGACTGAACCCTGTCATGAAAGAGGTAGTAAAAAAGGAAATTTTAAAATGGTTAGATGCAGGAATTATTTTCCCAATAGCCAGTAGTTCTTGGGTTAGTCCAGTCCAATGTGTGCCTAAGAAGGGTGGGATCACTGTCATTTCTAATGACAAGAATGAACTCATCCCAACTAGAATAGTCTCCGGATGGAGAATTTGCATGGACTACCGTAGACTAAACAATGCTACTCAAAAAGACCATTTTTCTTTACCTTTTGTTGATCAAATGTTGGACGGGTTAGCAGGAAAAGAGTTCTACTGCTTCTTGGATGGATACTCAGGTTACAATCAGATAGCCATAGCACCGGAAGACCAAGAGAAGACTACTTTCACTTGTCCTTTTGGCACTTTTGCTTTTAGGAGAATGCCTTTTGGACTTTGCAACGCACCTGCTACTTTCCAAAGATGCATGATGTCCATATTCTCTTACATGCTTGAAAAATCCATTGAAATATTTATGGATGATTTTTCTGTTTATGGTTCATCTTTTGATCATTGTTTGGAAAATCTAAAACAAAGTCTTGAAAGGTGTGAAGAAACTGACTTGGTTCTTAACTGGGAAAAATGTCATTTCATGGTTACAGAAGGAATTGTCCTTGGTCATTTAATTTCAAAAAGAGGAGTTGAGGTAGATAAGGCTAAACTTGAAGTTATTGAAAAACTACCTGAACCAACCACTGTTAAAGGAATCAGAAGCTTTCTTGGTCATGCTGGTTTTTATAGACGTTTTATAAAAGATTTTTCAAAGATTTCAAAACCTTTATGTCTATTATTACAGCAAGACCAAAAATTTGATTTTGATAAGGATTGCAGAAATGCATTCCTTACTTTAAAGAAAGCTTTGGTAACTGCTCCAGTGGTTGTTGCTCCTGAATGGGACAAACCTTTTGAAATCATGTGTTATGCAAGTGATTGGGCTGTTGGTGCAGTTTTAGGTCAAAGAAAAGAAAAGATTTTTCATACCATCCACTATGCAAGCAAAACCCTAAATGAAGCTCAAATCAATTACACAACAACTGAAAAAGAGTTATTAGTAGTGTTTTTTGCATTTGAAAATTTTAGATCATATTTGATGGGAGCTAAAGTCATTGTTCACACTGACCATGCTGCCATCAAATATCTCATTTCAAAAAAAGATGCAAAACCAAGGCTAATAAGATGGGTTTTGTTATTGCAAGAGTTTGACTTAGAAATTGTTGATAGGAAAGGGGTGGAGAACCAAGTGGCTGATCACTTGTCTAGGTTGGAAAAGTTAGTTGAAAGTAGGGAAGGTGGAGACATCATAGAAACCTTCCCTGATGAAAAGATTCTTATGGTGCAAACACAACTGCCATGGTTTGCTGACATAGCTAATTACTTAGCTTGTGGCATCAAACCTTCTGATTATACTCACCATATGCTGAAGAAATTTCTCCATGATTGCAAATTTTACATATGGGATGACCCTTTTTTGTTTAAACTTGGTACAAATCAAATACTGAGAAGGTGCATTCCAGAATCAGAAGTGGTAGCAATCCTGCAGCATTGCCACCAATCAGCTTATGGAGGACATTTCGGAGGCCAAAGAACAGCAGCTAAAGTGCTTCAATCTGGTTTTTATTGGCCTACTCTCTTTAAAGATGCCCATAATTTTGCACAAAGGTGCAATGAATGTCAGAGAAGTGGTTCCATTTCTCAAAGAAATGAAATGCCTTTGAATGGGATCTTGGAAGTTGAGTTGTTTGATGTTTGGGGAATTGATTTCATGGGTCCATTCCCACCATCTAACAATTGTCAATACATTCTTGTTGCTGTTGATTATGTGTCCAAATGGGTTCAAGCAATGGCATGTGTTTCAAATGATGCAAAGACTGTTGTCAAGTTTTTACAAAAACAAGTTTTTACAAGGTTTGGTACCCCCCCGTGCACTAATAAGTGACGAGGGTACCCATTTTATAAACAATTTGTTAAGTAAAGTTCTTGAAAAATACAATGTGAAACACAGAGTTGCCACTGCTTATCACCCACAAACAAATGGTCTAGCTGAACTCTCAAACAGGGAAATAAAAGGGATTTTACAAAAAGTTGTCAAACCAAATAGAAAAGACTGGGCTTTCAAATTAGACGATGCTTTATGGGCATACAGGACTGCTTTCAAAACACCTTTAGGTATGTCCCCATACAAGTTAGTCTTTGGAAAGGCTTGTCATCTCCCTTTAGAGTTAGAACACAAAGCATACTAGGCTATAAAGGAGTTGAACATGAACTTAGATGATGTTGGTAACAAAAGGAAGTTACAACTCTGTGAACTAGAGGAACATAGGAACATGTCCTATGAGAATGCCAAACTCTATAAAGAGAAAACCAAAAAATGGCATGACAATAGAATCAGGCACAGAGAGTTGAAAGCTGGTCAGAAATGTCTTTTGTTCAATTCTAGGTTGAAATTGTTTCCGGGTAAGCTTAAGTCTAGATGGTCAGTTCCATTTGTCATACACAAGGTTTATCCATACGGGGCTGTAGACTTAGTTAACCCGGAAGACAATAGTGTGTTCAAAGTCAATGGTCAACGAGTGAAGCTATACCATGATGCTGCAGCATCTCCACAAAATTACCCTGTGGAGGTGATTTCTTTGTGCTAAAAGCTTCAAACAAAGATGGGAACTATCTTTAAAAGTTCCAACTATCCTTGTAAATATTATTTTAATGCATTGTTATATTTCTGTATTAGTTGAGAGTGATGTGTTTACTGATGTGCAGCCAATTAAGCAAACAAGGGAAGCCAAAGGATGTTGAGTCAATGCTGCAGCATCAGGGGGGGGTTCGACTTTTTCAGACAAATCAGTTGGAAAATCAGGGGGGGCATTAAATAAAATTCTATTCCAGGGAATTTAAGGAAAGGCATTAAAGAAAAAAGGGCAGAAAAGATATCTCAAAAGAAACTAACTAAGTCAGTTACCTTTTTTCAACTTGATAAAAAATGATGTTGGGATCAGGTACACACCAAGTACACCCTAGCCTCTAAGATGTACCTTCCTTAAAAATTAACCCTTGGGTATTACCCAATTTACAGCTGGTCACTACTCCCAATATCTGATAAGTACAAGATCCTTTCATATTCTACCTAACAAAACCCTCAGCTAAAACCCTTTTTCCTAATTACCCACTCTCTTCACTCGTCTCTGTTCTTCACAAAAACCACCACACTCAACCACAAAATCAAAATACCCTCTTTCTCAGTCGATTGAAGCCTACGATTTCATGGCAAGAGTAAAATGCACCCTACCTCGAGACACAAATGCAGAAGGCGAAGCCCTAAATGTGCGACGCAGTGGAAGAAATAGGGCTGTGGTTCGCCCCCTGTTTCGAATCGAAGCCCTGAAATGGTGGTCTTGGAGGACGATTCTACTCCTCCTCTATGTCGGGTGCCATTCGCAAAACTTTCACCGAAGAAAAAGCCAGAGAAAGGTGAGGGTTCGGGTGTGGAGAAGCAAGCAAAAGCAACCATCGCAACCCCTGTTTCAGCTGAAGTTCGAGAAAGCACGTCAAACAATCTTGCTATCGTTCCCTACAGAGGTCCGCATTCTGCTTCTACAAAGAAGGGTAAGGCAAAGGTATCATCTTCTCTAATCACCTATTTGAATGAAATGATTGCTTCCAGTTCAAAGAATGATCAGGGTAAACCCATTTTTTCCACAAAATTAAATGTGCCTTTCTTTGAGCCTCTGGAGTTTGTTTGGCCATTTGGACCGTCGGACTCCACCTCAGATACTCAAAAATCTCCTGCTAAAAGCACTGAGGTGGAAGACTTTGAGATAGAAACCATGCAAACATCTCCTGAGATTCAACTAAAGCCCATTAGTTCTACTTCTGTGGATTTAAGATTCTTTAAAAGAAATGAGTTTGATTGGTCTTTTGGACCTCTTCACTCCACCACAAACATTTCAGAAGTTATTCCTAAAAACAATGTGGTGGAAGAATTTGAAGAAATGACCATGGAAATGCCACCTGTGGTTCGCCAAAGTCCAATCAACACCATTCCTAATTTAAATGAAACCATTTGGGAAGATGAGGACGAACCATTGATTGAGAGAATAGCCCCTAGAAAAAGAAAGTATTTGGGTAAAACTCATGCAACAAAAACCACAGGGGCTAAGCATTTAAGAAAAAGAAGTAAAAGGTTGATTGAGGAAGGTGAGCCATCTAGAACAGAGCCCTTAGAGACAAATTGTTATGCTGCAGCAACTGTGCAGCATGAACAATCTGTAGGAAAGAAAAAGATGGATGATGTGACTGCTAACTTTGTAGAGAGACCTGTTAGACCAAACCGTGGCTTCAGCTCTACGGCTGCTGCCAAAATGTGGCCAAAATTTCAGAATAGGATAGGTCTACCAGATAAGGGATTCGATGAGCAAAGCATTAGAGAGTTTCATTTTATCAAACAGGTGGTAGAAACCCAAGGGCTGGAGAAACTTTGTGAGGTCCATCACTCTTACAATCTCACATTGATCCGAGAGTTTTACTGTGAGCTGGCAACCAACTCATCCTCTAGACTGACTGTTAGAGGCATTCCAGTCCACCTTACAGCCAAGAGAATCAACAGCTTTCTGTCACTTACTCCACCAGCCAAGACTGAGTTTTATAAGCTAGTAAACAATGCAACTTTAAATGATTTAAATGAGGTGGCTGCTGCTGTAGGAAAGCCTAGAACCACTTGGGAATACCACTCCAATCTCATGCTGAGGACCTTTAAAGCTTCTAACCTCTCTGCAGATGCCAATGTGTGGATAAATTTGGTGAGACATTCCATTTCACCAACCACACATGATAGCACGATATCTGTGGAGAGAATGTTTCTGCTATTCTGTGTCATGACAGGTAAAACAGTGAACTTGGGAAAACAAATGCTGAGAAGTATAAGAGAATGCGCCACAAGAGCAAAAGGGAAGTTCTATTTTCCAGGAATGCTGACAAAGTTGCTGGTGGAGATAGGTGTCCCGCAATACAAGGACGATTTGATAGTGAAAGAACAAAGGGAGAAGGCTGAGATTGATCTGAGAGCAGTGCAGAGGCTGCGGGGATAGAAGAGAGAAAGGTGTTGGAACCCTTGACATGGTCAATATGATGCAGGACGTGCTGAGCCAAAACAGCACCCTTTTGGATACCATCTTGAAGCAGAGGAATGAGTTCATAGAGAAGGTTGAGGAGTTAAGGTTCGAGGTGAAGACTATTGTTGCTGAAAGAAAGAGGAAAGCAAGAGAGATGGGCAGTTCGGGACTGCCGAAGCTGAGAAGGTTGCTGAAAGAAAAGAACCTGGAGATTGCCAAACTGCAGCAGGAAAACCGAAAGCTGAAAGCAGTGGTTGCTGTCAAGAATGGTGCTGCAGCACTCAAGGCTGTTGGGCCTCAGGGCACTACCATTTTTGGGCAGAAACAGCCTACTCCCAATGAGTAGGGCAGGTTAATCATGAACTCTTAGCTCCATTTATTGTTTTAATTTTTGTTATTTGAGTCGGGGATTAGTTTTTGCATATTTTAGGTTTATTTTCTTGCATTTGGGTCATGAATGAGTAGTGTTAGCATGTTTGCATAGCCCAAATAATTTCACAAGTCCAAGACCATTTCTTTAGGTTGTTCATGCTAGAATTAGCCTCAGAATTGCTTGGGACACAATTTGGTCCACATTCTACATTCATCACAGAAATGATCTAGGCCATTGTTCTTTTCTCCGATTTTTAGCCACTTGAAACCATTGAAAATACATCCTTTCCTCCATACAATGAGGACATTGTAAATCTCTTAGTTTGGGGTGGGGGTGTCTAAAAATGACAATCAAAGGCAAAGCCTTAGCAAATATTGCACGTCAAGAAAAAGTGGTTGAAACACCAAAAAACACCAAAAATGCCCCATAGGGGCAGGTGTATGTCATCAAAACAGAAAATGCATAAAAATTTGAAAAATCCAATGTGATTTGATGCATGGGGAGAGAAAAGGCAAAGTGAGAAAGAAAAATATGCCAAAAAGAGAGATCCAGTTCACTTAAAGTCCTAGTAATCTGTGATATGTATGATGTGTTGACTAGAACAAAGAGAATGTGAGGCTAACTTATGGTTTATGTTCACAAAAGAATGGGACTTTGGTTACTTGGGATTTATGAAAGGCTATGCTATGCACCCTTAACATGCTCACACTCATGATGTGCACTTAATGCCATCCTTGTGCAAAGCTTTCAAAATTTAAGTCATTTTCTTTTTAGTCTTTTTATTGCTTGGGGACAAGCAAATTTCTTAGTTTGGGGTGGTGATAAGTGCTCAATTTTGAGTACTTAAGCACTTAATTCTTTAGTTTAGTTAGGACTTTTTCATTCTAAAATCCCAACTTTGAGTCCTTTTTATCTTGTTTTACTTTCTTGGAGCTAGGAATCATGGTTAGCTTGTTTTGCTTTGTTGGTAGGCTAATATAAGCATTTTTGTGAAAATCAGCCAAAACAAGGTATTGCTGCAGCATTGGAACAGCAGGGATCTGGTGATAAAGGGGCTGAAGGAGACGGCTTAATGAGCTGGAAATTGATATTTTGTGATTAAATCTGATATTTTGTAACCCCTTGAAACACTCTTTAGATTGTAATGGTAGTTTAAGTAATGGTTTAGTTTGGTATTGTACTTTTGGCTAACTAGTTGTACTATTTAGTTAGGCTTAGTTGTACTTTATTACCTAAGATGCCATCCCCTTTTGTTATAAATAGAGGGGACATCTTACCTTTTGGTTAACCCACTTTAGACTTGATCTGAAATCAGTTATACACTTCAGTAGTTTATTTTCCAGAAATCTTCTTCATGTTCTTCATGTTCTTCAAATCTTCAAGTGTTCTTCCTTTAATTTTTCTTTGTTCTTAGATACACGTATGCATTGCTGCAGCACTGGGCAGTATCCCACTGCACATGTTAGTCTCTTTAATGTTCTTGCATCTTATTTCTTATGTTTAATGTTCTTACTTTTCAGTATATATTCTTGTTAGTCATAGATTTACATTCCATTAGTACTCTTGTCATTTATTGCTTATTACTTACATTCTTGTCTTTACATTTTTAGCCATTTACTTTAGTTAGTTTTCATTTCCAAGTACTTTACACTCCCAATCATCATGTTTACTTTCCTAGTATCTTGCATTTATTTTGTTTCATTTAGTGTAATGAGTAGCTAATCTTATAGCTTGGGTGTGAGACAAGGGGTGTTATGATGACCAAAAGAAAGTAGGCATTTTTGTGGCAAAAATGATGTTTTATTATTCCAATCCAAGTTCTTTCAAGATAACAAAATCCTTTGACAAATTGATCACTTTGATAGTGTTAAAGTGTCATGGACCTAGAGATAGGCCATTGAATAGCACGTCAATTTGGATGACTTAAGGGGTTATATCGAGAGAGTAACTTGCAATGAGAGTTGTTACTTTTTTTTCTAAAATGATTCATTCTTGATAAGTTGTCATTTTCTCAAAGGATTAAAATGGAATAGACTTAGAGATAAGCTATTTAGGAGTAAAACAACTTGGGAGGTATGGGGGTTATATCGAGAGAGTAACTTTTAACAAAGAGAATTTGTTTTGCCATATGCTTTGAGAACTCCATTTCCATCGTTCCATTATCTTGGGTTCTGCTCAGAGATGAGATTGCTCTAGCTACTGGAATCATGGGATGGTGAGAGTCCGAGAGGAACGTGTCTCAAAGTAGATAATAAAACTCGTTTTTGTCACTGCTATGCTGCATCATCACTGCAGCTTCATGCTGTAGCATTGTTGCAGCATTGGTCTGCTGGAATTTGGTTTATCATAACATTACAAGTCTTACACCCTTGCTTCTCTTTTAATCTTGTTAATTAGAATCTGCGTTAATCATCA
The DNA here is from genome assembly GCA_033807775.1 of Saussurea involucrata. Taxonomy (NCBI): domain Eukaryota; kingdom Viridiplantae; phylum Streptophyta; class Magnoliopsida; order Asterales; family Asteraceae; genus Saussurea; species Saussurea involucrata. The sequence continues at coordinate 6,809,695 of CM066325.1, read as the reverse complement.
ACCAACCAATCAAAGATATTTTCTTCCAAATCGCCATCTGAAATCACTTCTTTCATCCTACTTTAATAGACATTTTAACTCCAATCTCTGTGGGACGATAATCGGTATTTTACCACTTTATTACTTGATAAGACGACATAGTTCTAAATAAGTATACTTGCTTATTGGTTCTATTAGCACACGTCTGTTGGTGTATTCAAAGCACGCACACATCAAAGACTATCATTTCCAAAAAGATTTCCCAAACGGCATAAACGACTCATTTTCCAACACACTCAAATCCATGGAAACCATACCCGAAAAATGTAATGCGTTTTCCAAAATGAGTTACAAATCCCAGTTCACCCAAATACGTGAATAAGTCTAGTTTAGGCAAAACCTTCTAATACGGTTGACAATACATACTCAACCCGCAGAACATAGAAACCATCCGTTAAATATAACTCTTTATTAAAACACAATACGAAGCGATACTATTGCAACCGTAAAAGGTAATAAATATCAAATACCATAAACGGGAAGACCCGTATCCGTTGAAGGTGGAGGTAAAACAAATACCCAAAACATCATACACGGATGAGATATAAACCACAACTTACGTACCATGGAAAACAATCCATATAAATAGGACACGTCACCGAAAACATGAGTAGTAACAAATACCCAAAACAACACCTTTCGGTGACGGGGGAGACCCGTATACATCGCACGTGACGGAACACCAAAGTGGGTCACTTACTATGTACTAAAAAACACCCACGTGGATTACTCTCGTAAAGCTGAGCTCAATCACTCCAGATCTATTGCTCACGAGACTAGGATGCCCCTAACTTCAACCACTCCAGGTCTATACATTGGGTCACCAAATCCACAATAGCACATTAGGGATTACACCTTACTACCCATGAGACGACGCCCGACCATCTAGGTCCACGCCTTACTTATCATGGATCCCGACGCCTATCCCGTGCTAAGCACATATATAGAATTACACCTTACTGCCCATGAGACGACGCCCGACCATCTAAGTCCACGCCTTACTTATCATGGAACCCGATGCCTATTCCATGCTACAAAATAAACTAACGTCTCGTAAACTGAGCTCAATCAATTCCGACCTCTTGCCCGCGAGACTAAGGGAAACTCAAATGCCTATGGATCCATAGCTAACAAGGTCTAAAACATTACACGACCCCAAATGAATAAACAAATGCATTCAAAACATGTAATTCCCCAATAATCATAAATCATGGTCAAAACTCAACTTTGAGTTATCAAACCGGACAAATGTCCCCAAAACTTAATAAAATCCAATACCGAGCCACAAGCTCAACTAACTCGAAAGATAGTTCATGAAAGTCATAAAATGACATTAAGTATAACAACACACACCGGTTGTCAGTAAATACTTCAAATCCGTAGAAACCCGAAATAAAACCTTGGATCGGGATAACCCTCATTTCCAAAAGGACTCAACCTTCACATTTTCAAAACATCTCATGATGTACTATATGCATATTTCCAAATATCCACAAAATTCATTTTCATAATAAATAGACTCCATTTATCACATACATCGACAATCAATTTTCATATAAGATTTATCTATCACATTTTTCCAAAATATCCAAAAGTAGCGTTTTACAATGTTTACCACAATTAATACCTCAAAAGGTAAAATCCACCAAATAACTCAACATTAATAATTTTCAGGTAAAACACATAATTGCTTGGAAAAATAACATTTTGGCATGTACAAAGTTTTCGCAAAGTAACTTGAACTCACCTTTGCTAGATTAAGCTAAATCTAGAGTTTCTCCAACGTAAGCTCCTTTGATAAAGATTGCATCCTCAAGCCAAAACTTCCAAAACCTAGATTTATGAGTTTTCATCCATCAATACCGAAGTCTAACCATAAGAAATCATTCCTTAAACAATTTCATCCCAAAACCCCAAATATTCCAAACCCTAATCTTCAATAATGAAGAAGGTGAAGATTATCTCAACCAATCACCAACAAAATCATTTAACAATAACCTCAAGGTAGAAGAAAGAGGAAATCCACAATAATCTAGCATTTGGGTTAAGAAATGTTACCTTAATCGTATGAACCTCTAACTAAAAGCTTCCAACCATCCACATGAGCTCCAAGCTCTCCTATCTTCATCAATGGTGGGAAATGGGTTGAATTTGGTGAAGAAATGAGGAAGGAGAGGGGAGGTTTAGGGTTTCTTGAGAGAGAGACGATTTTTAGAGAGCGAGTTGAGAGAGTTGAGAGAGATGAGTGAAATGGGGAAGAAGAAAGAAGAAAAGGGGTTTAAAACACCCTGGAGCCCGTCGGCTAAAGTGACACGGCAATAGTGACAGTGTCACTATCGCTAGGGCACAATCGCCCGCGTCCCCCGACTCTCGGTACATTATGGGCGATAGTGACACGGCGATTGTGACAGTGTCACTATCGCCGGGCACAATAGCTCAAAGTGTACCGAAACTCGTTTTGGCCATAACTTTCTCGTTTTAGCTCCGTTTTCGCTCCGGAAAGGACCGTTGGACACGTATTTGAATTCCTCATCCAACAAGGCCATTAAATCTAAGATTTGACCCAAAATCTTATTTTTCATATTTTTCTTAAAGATCGGTTCTACATTGATTCGAAGTCGTACTTATCCAAAATTACGGGTGTTACAATCCTCCAAACCTTAGGATGATTTCGTCCTCGAAATCTACATACTTTGCAACCCAAGGCTAATCGACTCAACGCCGACTATAATTTATCAGTTCCTAACTGTAATCTAAATTTCCCACACAGCCTTAAAGACAATTCCTCGAACAACTGTTTATCAACAAAGCCCCTTCACGTACACTGTACTCATGTCCGGGAGAACACCCCGACAACTGGAATAATTTATAGTCGGACGACTTCGGTTGTCTCCCAACCTTAAAGCGTTCCATACTTCTCGATTTCAGTTCAGACTCCAAGTCAATTCAAGGCCTACTAATACTGAGACCAACCGAATTTCTAGTTTCAATTGCCCATATCGTTCATGGCCATCCACATCCAACGAGTTCTAATATACTCCAAGAGTCCATCAAAATACAATCATAAACCGACAAGTCCTTTAACCAAACACGAAGGTTATTCTACCAAAGCCACTCCTCACAATCGAGCATATTACGGTTACAACTACCATTACCGTCTTTCTTTTAAAATCGGACTACGATTCCCGATTACACCAACGGTTTCCGACCTCAAACCCACAAAGGTTGACCTAGTTTTATCACCAAGTTTTGAACTCTAATAGGACTTCACACATGAGTTCCGTTTACCGAGTGTTTCTACAAAACTAGGGTTGTCAACAAAGCGGCTACACCACCCTCGAAATGCATTACCGCAAGTCTAACCATCCAATTACCACAACCACTTTTACTTCGCTACCAATATCATTCGGCCCAATACCAACACGCGTGGAATACTCAACCTTCAACCGTCGAAGTGCTACACGCACTTACCCTTGACGGGGTTACTTACTCATTCCAAGGTCCTAACGAGTTCAAGGTTTTCGAGTGTGTTATTCAATAAATATGTCAATAAATCAAAACCATTCACAAAATATTTTCAATACTAAGATTTTTATATCGAATACACCGTACGCATAAAACTGCTACTATCAGTCGGTAGTTACGTAAAACTGGACACGCTCGTCCCATATATGAAAATCATATTGAAAATCATCTCATTGCAGTTCAGTTTACCCACTAAACGCAAAAGCGTAATAAACAATTTCTTAAAAAAAACGAACCGCCACGGTTCTAGTATGGATTGACTCATGACATGCATGTAAAGTGACAGCTCGACCTAAAACGGGTGCAACACAAGGCGTGCACGTATTTCAAAAGCGATCCAAATGACATTTGACTTCAACATTTCCTTGCCAACCATAAAACGACATGAAACATGGATCACCAACAAAATTTTGCGCACGTCAGTTTCTTATACTAAATGATGAAACGGTTTGCACATACACCTTAGTCAACACAAAATGACTTGTATAAATTTCATATTTAAAACAAAGCCCATACATTTCCATCATTTGAAAATATCGACTAAAACATCACAAAACCACAAATTGGGGTAGGCATGCAAGCTTGTAACACTCCCATTAGAAATTTTTTTGAAACGAAAAGACATGCATCAAACGGTTCGCAACCAAATTTCCAAAAGAGGAAGCTCTTTAAATCAATTTCTCCAAAATATCTCATCCGGTCCTATGATGACGTTTAAATAAAACGTCTTTCGCAAACTTGCACACAACAATGTGTTTTTCTAAAACATATGAGGAAATAAGTGTTAATAATTGGTTGACATCAAAAGGGTTCAACTTATTTTCAAATCCCAAATTGTACCAATGATGCGCGTCAATGTTCAAAACATAAGAAGTTACACGCACCATAGTTTTATGCAACAATTTTCTAAAATCTTCGTCACGAAGCATTTCCTCAAGGTTTCGTACTTGGGACACAAAACGTCAAAACGTAGATGCTTAAAATGTATTTGTCAAAAATACTCCACGTACACATTTCTTCCAAACCAAAGGTTTTCCATTTTCCAAAACACTTGGCAAAATCAAAATTGACCAATGTCAATGGCTAACACATTTGTGTTTTCAAAATGTACAATAATGCGAACTATGCATAATTTCCACAACACCAAAACACCTTTTGACCAAATGGTCATCAGTTGTACAATGAGTTAATAAAATAATTTAATTCACGATTCGTTCAACAAGTGACGAGAAATAATGGTTACCAAGCTATGCATACCCCTAAGTCGATATAACGTATTTTCATGAAATGATAATAAAACGTTTAACTGACCAAAAGCGCACCAAGTAAATCATTATGAAATGTTACCAAAATATTCTTTCATGCATCACTTAAGTCATGTATAAATCAATCCATACACTAAACTATTTGCAATGAAATACTTAATAACACAAACCTTTTGAAAGAAAAGTTACGCGACACTAGAGTTCCAAACTCATCTCTTTTTAGTCGCCTTATGGCATAAAATTAACTTTTCTCAACAAAACTCGAGTGGGACCAAATGCCCAACATAACTTATAAACCTTTCACATAAGTAATTAAAGTTTGCACCTTGTGAAATTATACTCACACGACTCAACATGTCGTAAAATAAAGCTCCATGAACCTCCATGGACTCAATGACTCCAAGTCAATAAAACGGCGCTAAACACCATGCTTCCAAAGCCAAATTGCTATAAGCAAAATCATAAATGAGACGCCAAAATCTTAAAAATCCCCTTCTAGGGTAATACCACATAATCCACATTGTTTAACAACTCTCATTAAACAAAATCCCCAAAATAACTTCACATAAACAAAATGGAAAATAACTTTCCGTCCAAACTCTAACATATGTGGATGAGATCCAATGTTAAAGTCACAAGCCGTAGTTATTGCCCAACATCTCAAACATCATAAAAATACGATTGTCATTACATCCAAAACAAATGTTGAGCAACAATGAAATAAGGCAAAACAAATCCCGACGGAGTTTGCAACTCCCTCAATAAAATGGTTTCATGCACGTTCAAAAACATGATTTGAAATCTTGTGTGTGTGCTAAACATTTCTCAAAGTTTCGTAACAAAATCCATATAAGGATTTGAAACACAAGAACTAGTTGGTGCAATTTATTTTCGAAATAAACTTTGTGCATGACTTAGTCGGCATTCAACGTCTCAACTCATACCCTTCCAAATCCCTCCGGTCCACTATTGTCATCCGGATATTCAAACCTCTTAAGGCAAGTTGGGAATTACATCAATTAACCTTACGGTTTTTCCTCAAATCAAAGTCGGCTCAATAAGCCTATGGTTCTAATACAACCATCAATCTCGACCCGAAACGGTCTACTTAAAGCAATTATCATGCTTATCGTCACTCCAAGTGACTAATACTAGAATCGTCCATCTATTCCAACGACTACTAGCTTAGAACCTTCTTCACTACCCCAACGATCATCACATGAAAGTAATTCAAGTATGCACATATACTAGTAGATTCACCATGACACTGGCCAGGTGTCACTATGAACGCACCGTACATGATTATCCTTGCTACTCTCGACGTGATTCTCGTTTCTACAACATTCATCAACTTCAAAACATCGCATCTTAAAGTGCCTAAAGGTGAATTTCACTCTCATTTACTTAAACAAACGCTAGTTTGAGTCTAGGTATCCAAAATCAACACCTAAATCTCTCAAACTTATGCTCTGATACCAACTTGTAACACCCTAAAATTTGGAACGAGCAACTAACTTTAAAATTCAATAAATCCACCAAAATAGATAAATTCATTTCTACAAATCATTCCTAAAAATACCTCGGAATTAAAACATCATAAATTCTACAGGTTGTAACTTAGTACGGGCGTTACTTAATACAACATAAGTTTGCTAGTCCAAACTATTGCGGAAGACTTCACTAAACAAGTCACCTCTCGTGCACTTTACTAGCACTCGCCACTTCATAATGTTGCTAGAGTTACCCCAACCTGAGCCTGTTGCACATGCCGACAAATAAAAAGGGTTAGGCTTACGCCTAGTGAGTTCAAGCATTTTATCATGACTATATAAAATCATAAATCGGAGGTTAGTAGTTATAGTCATGATTTAAATAAATCTTTAAATGAAAGCTTGCGACAAAGACTATCATTTCCAAAAAGATTTCCCAAACGGCATAAACGACTCATTTTCCAACACACTCAAATCCATGGAAACCATACCCGAAAAGTGTAATGCATTTTCCAAAATGAGTTACAAATCCCAGTTCACCCAAATACGTGAATAAGTCTAGTTTAGGCAAAACCTTCTAATACGGTTGACAATACATACTCAACCCGCAGAACATAGAAACCATCCGTTAAATATAACTCTTTATTAAAACACAATACGAAGCGATACTATTGCAACCGTAAAAGGTAATAAATATCAAATACCATAAACGGGAAGACCCGTATCCGTTGAAGGTGGAGGTAAAACAAATACCCAAAACATCATACACGGATGAGATATAAACCACAACTTACGTACCATGGAAAACAATCCATATAAATAGAACACGTCACCGAAAACATGAGTAGTAACAAATACCCAAAACAACACCTTTCGGTGACGGGGGAGACCCGTATACATCGCACGTGACGGAACACCAAAGTGGGTCACTTACTATGTACTAAAAAAACACCCACGTGGATTACTCTCGTAAAGTTGAGCTCAATCACTCCAGATCTATTGCTCACGAGACTAGGATGCCCCTAACTTCAACCACTCCAGGTCTATACATTGGGTCACCAAATCCACAATAGCACATTAGGGATTACACCTTACTGCCCATGAGACGACGCCCGACCATCTAGGTCCACGCCTTACTTATCATGGATCCCGACGCCTATCCCGTGCTAAGCACATATATGGAATTACACCTTACTGCCCATGAGACGACGCCCGACCATCTAAGTCCACGCCTTACTTATCATGGAACCCGATGCCTATTCCATGCTACAAAATAAACTAACGTCTCGTAAACTGAGCTCAATCAATTCCGACCTCTTGCCCGCGAGACTAAGGGAAACTCAAATGCCTATGGATCCATAGCTAACAAGGTCTAAAACATTACACGACCCCAAATGAATAAACAAATGCATTCAAAACATGCAATTCCCCAATAATCATAAATCATGGTCAAAACTCAACTTTGAGTTATCAAACCGGACAAATGTCCCCAAAACTTAATAAAATCCAATACCGAGCCACAAGCTCAACTAACTCGAAAGGTAGTTCATGAAAGTCATAAAATGACATTAAGTATAACAACACACACCGGTTGTCAGTAAATACTTCAAATCCGTAGAAACCTGAAATAAAACCTTGGATCGGGATAACCCTCATTTCCAAAAGGACTCAACCTTTACATTTTCAAAACATCTCATGATGTACTATATGCATATTTCCAAATATCCACAAAATTCATTTTCATAATAAATAGACTCCATTTATCACATAAATCGACAATCAATTTTCATATAAGATTTATCTATCACATTTTTCCAAAATATCCAAAAGTAGTGTTTTACAATGTTTACCACAATTAATACCTCAAAAGGTAAAATCTACCAAATAACTCAACATTAATAATTTTCAGGTAAAACACATAATTGCTTGGAAAAATAACATTTTGGCATGTACAAAATTTTCGCAAAGTAATTTGAACTCACCTTTGCTAGATTAAGCTAAATCTAGAGTTTCTCCAACGTAAGCTCCTTTGATGAAGATTGCATCCTCAAGCCAAAACTTCCAAAACCTAGATTTATGAGTTTCCATCCATCAATACCGAAGTCTAACCATAAGAAATCATGCCTTAAACAATTTCATCCAAAAACCCCAAATATTCCAAACCCTAATCTTCAATAATGAAGAAGGTGAAGATTATCTAAACCAATCACCAACAAAATCATTTAACAATAACCTCAAGGTAGAAGAAAGAGGAAATCCACAATAATCTAGCATTTGGGTTAAGAAATGTTACCTTAATCGTATGAACCTCCAACTAAAAGCTTCCAACCATCCACATGAGCTCCAATCTCTCCTATCTTCATCAATGGTGGGAAATGGGTTGAATTTGGTGAAGAAATGAGGAAGGAGAGGGGAGGTTTAGGGTTTCTTGAGAGAGAGACGATTTTTAGAGAGCGAGTTGAGAGAGTTGAGAGAGATGAGTGAAATGGGGAAGAAGAAAGAAGAAAAGGGGTTTAAAACACCCTGGAGCCCGTCGGCTAAAGTGACACGGCGATAGTGACAGTGTCACTATCGCTAGGGCACAATCGCCCGCGTCCCCCGACTCTCGGTACATTATGGGCGATAGTGACACGGCGATTATGACAGTGTCACTATCGCCGGGCACAATAGCTCAAAGTGTACCGAAACTCGTTTTGGCCATAACTTTCTCGTTTTAGCTCCGTTTTCGCTCCGGAAAGGACCGTTGGACTCGTATTTGAATTCCTCATCCAACAAGACCATTAAATCTAAGATTTGACTCAAAATCTTATTTTTCATATTTTTCTTAAAGATCGGTTCTACACTGATTCGAAGTCGTACTTATCTGAAATTACGGGTGTTACAGACATGCTCTTGTAGAAGGTGGGAATTAACAGGAATTCCTTGCAAGCATGAAATGGTAACTAACTGGAATATGGAACAGAATGGAATCAATGAAGACCCTGAATCATGGGTGCACCAATCATACAGGCTTAGCACATGGAAGGACATGTACAACTTTAAGATTGAGCCAATCAATGGATGCATGCTTTGGGATAAATCAAACTGCATGATAACTTTGGTTCCACCAGATCATCACACACAAGTGGGCAGGCCAAAGAAAAAGAGGAGGAAGACAGCTGAAGAGATGTCTCAAAGTCAGAGCCAGAGGAGGAGTGGCAAGTTATCAAGGAAAGGGATCTCAGTCACTTGTGATAAGTGTAAACAATTGGGGCACAATTCAAGGACATGTTAAGGGAAGGAAGGAGCTTCACAGCCTCCTGTATGAACAATGCAAGTACTTTAGGTGGTTGTTTGGTGGTTGATAAACAATGTGTTTGGTGATTGATGGTTGATGTTTGATAAACAATGTGTTTTGGGTACTTGTTGGTGGTAGTTATTGATGGTTGATAAACAATATATGTGTATGTATGGTATGCAAGGCTGTTAGCCTGTTTAATGTATTTTGGTAATTATGTTTAGCCTCTTGAATGTCTTTTGGTAGTTATGTCTTGGTATTGTCAAGGTCTTGGTACTTATGTGTTGGTAGTTATGTCTTGGTATTGTTTATGTGTTGCTATTGTAACTGTGTTGGTAAGGATGGTTGTAATGTACCATTTTGTGCACTTTCCAAATAGAAACCATTTCAAAACAAGGGCTATTGTGTCAAACAGAAAGCATTTCATTGATGCTGATGAAAACTTAACATTACATCATAAACAAAGCAGTGGCTACATTGATCATTAACCAAAATCCCAAAACTAGCTTAACATCTACTCACTGCTTTACATTCATCTTAAACCAACACTAACTTCACTACAATTACTTCATACAACTATACATGCAAATCCCAAAAACAACCCAACAAAGAACCAAAAGCAGCTGCAATCTCCAAATCTCACTTTCTCTTGAGTTGATAGTTTCTTCAAGTATGTGCTTTGACCTCAGTAACCCAGGGACAACATCTATAGCCCTAGCACAGATTGGTGGATCAAACCATCCAAAGAAGGAACACCTTTTACCCTGTACAAGTGAAAATAGGGAGAATTTTGGAGTTTGGTGGTAACAAACCAGAAAATCCATGAAATGTTAAGAAATTGCAGGAAACAGGGGCCTTACCATAACTCCACAAGAATAGAACATGCGTCCATGGTTTGCATGTGTCCAAGATGTTTTTAAACTTGCTTCACAACCACAGTAGCATATCACCATTTTTGGAAGAAATGAAGAAACCAGAGTGTGAGATGTGGAAGAAGGAAGAAAGCAGGTGTCTTGGTTCTTAAAGTCGAGTTAATGAGGTGGGTTGGTTTAATTTGGGAGGGAAAATAAGCATGGACAAAACTACCCCTGGCACTAACTGGCCTTTTTAACGGGGTTTGTGACCAGGGACTGGATTTGGAACAAAATCGCATAACTCAGGGACCACTATTTGAGTTATTGAAGTTCAAGTACTTCTTTCAAAGAAATCATATAACCACAAGTACCAAAAATGCAATTTACTCTTTATATTTATTTGGTGTATGAAAATGAGATGTCTCTGTATTCGTAAAACTAATTTTCAAAAAATAATTAATACCCAATTTTACAAATCGATTATAAATGTTTTATGTTAAGAAAAAACTATATGATTTGTAACTATATACTACGAATTTTGAATGTTTCCATTAATTGTTTTTCGAAGAATGTCGAGTACACTTACTAACTCTCTATCTTCTACTTCATAATTGATTTTCTTAAATATACAAACAAAAAATTAAATATAACTGATATAATTGGGAAAAAAAATCAAATAACAATTAAATATTATAGAACATAACAATTAATCTAGTGATATATAATTTCAAATTTTTAGCACGATGAAATATATTTTTTAAGTATACAAGGAGAGTTCCAGTGATAACATCTTCATTTTATGGAAACGCGAGAACATTTTTTTCTATGGTCACTTATATTTGATACTATAGTTTATCATATATGATACACATGTGACACAAAACCAGAGACAAAGACGACCTTTGGTGTGACCTAGGTTTTGCGGATCAAGTCGCCTGCAGACCACTAGTCACCTTTACGTGCATTATCACATGTAATAAGAGTATTCTTATGAGATACAACAATACATCACCTATCAGACTAAATCAAATCGGTTGACGACATTTGAGAAAATCTATGTTGCGGGTCAAGTCGTCTGCACACCACCAAGTCCCTGATGTGTATTATCACATGTGACAAAGGTGTTTTCGTATTTTTAGAAAATGAAAGCGTTCTTGATTTAACCTCCGTCATGACGTTGTATACCTATTTTTATAAATACATAATTAAGATTAATTATTTTATTATATTTTCTTAAGTTATGCTATCGTCAATCATTTTAACATGTATTTTATATTGGGGAAAAGGAATAATGGCATCTGGTTAGCAAATACAATATATTATCCACATTTAATTAATATCAACAAAGCAGTTATAATTAATCCATCATAACTTTCCCAATTAGTGCTTCCAACGTGCATGATTAATTAATTAATTCCATTAAATTAATTGTGAGTATTTGTCCCTTTTTTGGGCATATGGAGGTTTGGGTATGGTAGGTTCGATCAGAGCAGGTCCACGGGTTAAGTATAAGAGAATTTATATATCCTGAGGATTGAGCTGGACAGTTTTTGAAGCAAATCTTGGAGGTATTGAGTTCAATTTAATGCACATATCAGATTGCTTGCCAATTTCTCTACTAAAAGTAAAAGTTTGTAGAACCTATGTCTTTTCATTGTAATTCCCATCAATTTTCTAATCTTTCATTTGTTGGATAAACCACTAATTCTCTATATCTTAAATTTAAGTTTTACTGATTTGCACAAAGAATTCGCATAGCATGCAAGAGGCAATAAAATTTGTTTTCGTCAATTAGTGACCTATGATATTAAATTATATTACTCACATGTTTTAATGCAAAATTCATGAAGAAGCTTAGTAAAAAGTTGTTATTAAAAAAACAATAAGATTTGTCTCCATAAATAAAGTACCACATGGATATCTTGTGAAAATTTAATTCATCGTAGCACAGTATTTAAGAATTATAGCATCATGTATGGAGTCGGTACACAAAGGTAACCCTTTTAGCAGTGTAGAAATGCAACTTAAGCAGTAAAAAATTAAGATAAATCAAGCAGTGCATACTGAACAATAAATTACAAAAAAAAAACATATTTAAACGATAAAAGAAATTCATGTTTTTCATACCTAACTTTAACATCATAAAAAAATTTATATTAATATTAATAATAAAATATTAAACGTTTTCTTTAAGTTACTAAAACAATCAAGTAGATTACTGATTCATAAATCATGATTTTACTATCTCATTATGTGCCACATCATAATATTTTTCCCTACATAGTTTATAAACTAATTTAAACAAGAAAAAAGACACATCTTTATATGACATCAACCGTCCCAGTTGGAGCGATTTGCCACATCATCAAATCCACGCTAATTTTCCTTTTTAATGGGAGGAATAGCATGAAAATACTAGGTATTTTGACCTTAATACTATTTTGATTAATCTACTTCTAAATTTTTCGTTTTAATAGGGGGTCATTCAAGGGAGATCCTAGTATTTTGTGGTAACTGTGAGATTCAATCTCAACCACAAATCAGAGATAAATTAGGAAATTAATATATTTGGTAATTTTTATTTTAATTTTAAATAAAGGACATTTTAGGAATTTTAGAAAATTTATCTCTCCTCTACCATCTTCCCTCTCCCATAACATCCCGTTGGGTCTAGTCCAAGTATGATATCGTCGTGATACCGACTGTGATACGCCGTGATACCGACTGTGATACGCCGTGATACAAAACGCATTGTGATACCCGTTGTGATAAAAAAAACACTGTGATATTCATTATGATACAAAATACACTGTGATACCGACTGTGATCAAAATGCAAGGTAATACCTAAAATACATACAGGACCTGATACAAAATACAATGTGATACCCAAAATACATATAAGATACCACTGTGATACCCAAAATGCATTCGTTTCTAAAAGATGATGGAACTTGAATTCAAGAAAGTGTATGATACGGACATCACCAATTTGATCTGATGAAACCAATATAATGTCGTCTCCAGCCCATCAAACCGACAAATGCTACACTTTTCAGCACTTAGATACGAGGTCCGCAGAATTCTGATGGGTTTAATTTAAACCAGTGGTCTCACCGAAGTTTTGACAATGCCAACTTCTCCAATCGGAGATTTCTTTTTGCCATGGATTCCTCAAGTTTTCCCAGGAAAGATACGCTCTTCTTCCTTAACTTTGCCTTTTCGTTGCCCCCAGTTTGAGGGTTTTTCTTTGCCGATTCCGTTTTTGGTACTGGACTAATCTCCAACTCGATTTTTGGTTTTTGAATTTCCAAAGACATGGATTGGGATGAAGAAATGTAACAACCCAAAATTCTAGTCGATTGAAAGTTTAGTGTCAAAGAATGAAAAGAATGAAAGTGTGGCTAAAGGACTTATTTGCAATTTATGAAACACATAAATAGGGACCCAAAACCCTAGGGTTGTCACTATATCATTTATTTCCATTTTTGTTGGCGGCTGAGAGGAGAAAGAGAGGAGCAGTGAAAGAAAGTTGGGCATCAAATCCTTTGTGGAAGAGACTTTAAATTTGTAAGTAATAATCTCTTTTATGTTATCCTTTTGCATTAGATCCCTCTGATAAATCGATTTATCTTCAATTCTCATGTTTAAGTTGTGAAATGAGTTAAGGGCATAGATGGGGATAATCCCAATCTGATTGCTTAATTGACCGATTTAATGTAAATGGGAAGGTATGAGGTTGGGTTTAACGCTTGCTAATTTTGGTAAAAGATTTATAGAGAAATCCTTTGTCGTTTTGGCCAAATAATTAGGAGTTTGAGAAAACAGTTCGTAATCGCCGAAGTACCGGTACTTGGCTTGATTGTGGGACTTAGTTTGGTTGCGGGACTCATGTGTAAGTTCCGGTGTGTGTGAGTCCCGGTGAGTAGTGATTCCCGATATGTTTATTTGCGAGTCTCGATACTTGTTGGAAGTCCCGGTACTATAGTGAAGTACCGGTATAGGAAGTGAAGTATCGGTATTGTTCTTTTAAATTGAAGTCCCGGTAGGCAAAAGTTTGAAGTACCGGTGGTTTAATAAGTGGGCCGGTAATTGCGTTGGGCTTAGCGTTCCTTATGACCCAAGTTGTTAGGTGTTGGGCGGATTGTTAAACACGTGGCCCATGTTGTTGTTGTCTTAGGCTACAATCCGCACACCCACTTAAATCATGAAATCAGTTTGGCAATTAAATGGCAATCCAAATTTAATTGGACCAAGAATTGTTACATGCAGTTGCTTAGGCCACGCCACGCCACGTGACCCCAAATTCTCCAAGTTGGTATGTCTTGATTTTGGAGTTTGAAATAGGTTTTAGTAATTAAGTTAAGTTTCATGTGGGCTTTTCATTGGACCGAAATTGGTTGTTTTCTTGTGGGGCCACGTGCACTTCTTGGACTTGAGTAACATTTTGGGTTCGGTTTTGTGTTGCATAGATAATAAATCAAGAGATTAGTTAGTGGACCGAGAAATGGTTATTTGAGTTTTAATGATAAAATCTTGAACCGATAAGTATTTAATTATGGATCCAACATGCTTTTAAATCATGTTCCTGCGTTGGACTTGAACATGATTTCGGAATACTAATCCGCTTGGATAGATTTGGGTTAAGTTCGGGAATAAGCTCGAGTAATAAATGAACAAATTATGACGTACGTTTATTAATATAATAGGTGTTCCACCTAGAGATCGGAAGTGTAAGTGAGAAGCTTTGGAGCGAGCAAGCCAGGTGAGTTTTTCTAACTAAAATACGTGATTTTACGTGTTTCCAAGGGAAAATGATTATATGAAAAATGCCCTGTTAATTTACATGAATTTTACGTAAGTGAAAGCTTTATGTTTTACTGATCAGGGTATGTTTATGAGCATGATTTATTTACAAGCTTTTACGAATGTTTTCCATGAAAAGTATGTTCTACTGAAAATATTGTTTAGCAAGATGAAATGGATTGTAAAGGTTATACGGCTTTTTGTTTTATGTTTATGATGAACTATGTGAATGCTATGTGGAGTCGGTCGCACTGTGGGGTCATGGTACCTTGGGATCTCTGATTCCTTGGGCATATGGAGGTTAGCTTGTAGGTTGGAATTCGTTTTCTCCTACATGAAGGAACGAGGAGTCCATTGGATTTCGGCGTAGACGAGAAGGTGTCCGTTAGGCCCCGATCGGAGTAGCTTATGCGACCCTGAACCCTGTGTTTGACCTTGGATGATGTTTATGAGAAAGATGTGAAAGTATGTTTTCTATGAAATGATTTTATACTGTGTTGAATGTTTTATGGAGGGAATTCACTAGACCTTTTGGTCTAACCCTCGCTTTTCAAAACTAAAACCTTTTCAGGTAAGCTTAGAGTAGAAGGCCCCGGTAAGTGAGCAAGCGCATGATAGAGTACAAAAGCAGTTGAGACAGCGCCGGTGCCACTTGTAGAAGTAGTTGTTCTCAGTTGTGTATAGGTTGTTTCCGCCAACCTTAGTTTGTGAATGATGTAAAGAAGTTTCGGGACCAAATTTTATTTTAAAGAGTATGATTTAACGCTATGTTTGTCCTATGGGTTTTGGGCTGTTACAAGAAATATGAAAGGAGGATGGAGGTAAACGTTTTTCTTCAAAAACCAGGGGCTCACATACATATATTTACCACTGTGAATATGTGATAACCACTTTGAATAATTTTGATGAAGAAGATGATATGAGAGTCATAGAAAGTGATGTGCGGCGGCTGTAATCTGGGGAAGGAAAAGGGTGGCTAGGTTTTAGTATATGGTAGAGAGAGAGAGAAGAAACATATTAATATAGTAATTATAATAGCTGTAATTTCTTTTTTACTAAAGTACCCTTTTTTATTTTTTTAAAATCTATACTAATTATCTTAAATGAGTGACTCACATTGGATATCACAATTATCACAAACTATACAGTTCTCATTTGATTAGGCCCCTATATATATATGTATATATATATGTATCATTGTATAATGTCAAAATTGTAAACGTGTTACGTTAGGTATGTGTATTAAATGTCCACTTCTACTTAGTTATACAGATACTTATGAAAATTTAAATATTTTACAAAATAATTCATATATGAACTTAAGGTTTCAAGTAGGATCGTTTCTTAGCATATTAAATGTGGGATTTAGAACAGGGCCTCCAAAATTTTGGGGCCCAAATTTGCATGTGTGTAGGGTCTTTCATCGACCTGTCTAAAGTTATAACTTTCAAATTGTTTAAATTCAAATTTTAATTGTTTAGGTTTAGATTGTTGATTGTTTGAGTTTAGATTCAGATTGTTTATTGCTTAGGTTTAACCCTCTTTTGTGTTCAACTTATATGTATATCTATGTTATCCCATTTATAATGTAATCAAAAGCTATAAATGTAGCAGAGCCTCCAAAAAAATTGAAACGTCCCTGGTTTCAAGGACTAAAGTGTGACGTGATGACAATAAATGTAGCAGGGCCTCCACAACAAGGTCACATTTTTTTTTCAGGGGTAATTTATAGCAATAAATTTGTATATCTTTTATAAAATTCTGAAATAGTGGTGCGGTAATTCCGCCCGATGACAAGGTTTTCTGGTGAAAGCGTTTTCGATCAGCAGATCCTCCGGAAAGCCGTCGGTAAACAACTTTTTCCATTGGATTTCCGACATATTTGTCCGTCGATAAAACATAGTTTAATATCCAATTTTTATCATAATATATGAAGATTATGCGGAAGCATATTCTAGGATATATGAATATGAATGATAATGATGACATGTATGCATGATTCGTCTACCACATCAAAGTCTTATGCATATCTCTAAGGCCATGAGTATTTGTACCCTTTGAATCCTTGTCATCTCAGCGTCACATCAGCTTTTCTCTCTTATCCAATCTTTACCCTAAAGTGGAGTACCAGTGCCCTTTGAACCCACTTGCCACCTCATCCTTTTTAATTCTTTTATTTATACATTTAATTATTTAACAAAATAAAAATATTTATATATTTTTTAATAAATAAAAATAAGATAAATAATAAAAATAAAAATTCATATCATTCATTAAAAAATTAAAAATTACAAAATACAAAACACTAAAAAAATAAAAATTACCCAAAATTATGATATTTTCTAATTTTCTCTTTTCTCGCTAAAGTAGCCATCAAAACGTCTCCCGAAAGGTGATCATACGGGGATATGAAAAAGTCGAAGTCTTGTTGATATCGCTTTTCTCGTTCGAGTTCCAACTGTTCTCATTGAACCTGCAACTGTTGTTGTTCGAGTTCAAGTTTTTTCATTTTGTACTCCATTGTACCCTCAATCTGCTTGTTGCGGTGTATCCGGTCGGTTACGACGGGATGTAGGTGTGGTATTTGGATTCATGATGAAATTTGAGAGAAATGGAAGAAGGTATTGAATTTGAGAGAATTTGGTGTGAAAAAATAAGATGTTTGGATTAATATATATAGTGTGATTAATTTGAAAAAAAACTAAAAAAATATATTTTTTAAACAAACTAGCCGTTCAACGGCATTTTTTTTAAAAAAAATTTAAAATTTTTTTAAAATTAAAATAAAATGGCACGGGTTCATCGGGTTGGGGAACCCGATACCCCGAACCCTCCCCCTACCCGCAGACCCCCGTACCGGAGCCCGCTGAACCCGAGGGCTTACCCGAGAGCGGGTACCCTCCCGCTACGCATGGCCTAATAAAACACCATACGCAACATAAACTTATCAATGTTATTATTTCTTATTTGTTTTTTCTCTTTCTCTGACTCGGTTCCGGTAACAATAAAAATTATGATAGAGAAATGTAAAAAAGCTTTTTATCCTTGGATCAACCGTAATTGAAGATAAACACAAATAAGATGTATTATATTAATTCTCTTCTGAAGCGTAGTTCATGAGTTGTTTTAAGAATTGAAAGTGATCAAATGTCTAAATTTCTTCATATGTTTATCATTTTAAATATTTTTCTCACGTGCTCCATCATATATATAGGCGAATGATCGTGAGGGAAGTTGAACTTACCGTGAGAAGTGGATCTGAACCGTTGATCACTTTTAATCAAATATGAAACACCCTCCCAATGCGCATCCATTTCTCATCTAATGGTTGATAACCACTTCTCACGTTTCTTATGGTAACCTCAACTTATCACCGGAACCTAACCCTATGTATGTATGTATATATATATATATATATATATATATATGGAGGTTCAAACGATAACACAAGTTCGCAATTACACCTGAGTATAATATGTAAATATTCAAACACTAGGGGTTCGCATTTGAAAAGCTGCCTTTTTTACGAACAGGAGCCAAATATGTAAATATTTTTTGTCGTGTAGCTAGGTTCGCATTTGCGAACCTAGCATTTTGCGGAGGTGGTGTTATATTCGTAAAAGTAGGGATAAGTGGGCTAAAAGGTTAAACCATCCACACAAAAATATAGCTAAAACAATTAATTTTTCCTAACTTAATCCATTTTGTCATTAAGTATTTTAAACAATAGATTGACAATCAAACATTTTTTTATTAGATTATGTGTAAATATAAACATCGACTTTTTGTTAAAAAATAAAGTAAACTATATAATAAGTAGTCTTATAAAATTTATGAATTAAATAGAATATAGCAAACTCATGTCAATAAATTAGTTTGAATTCATATACAATAGATGATTTAGGTTCGAGATATACACGAGAACGTATGGGTGTTTGGGATTGCTTATTTTTTTTGACTTATTTGTTTATTGCTTTTTCTTACCACAAATAAGCTATTCTGATTGTTTGGATTGAAAAAAAAGTGCTTATGACTTCTCCCCACCACAAATAAGTTGTTTTTGATAAGTTAATTCATTTTTAACTTATTTGAAAGTGCTTATAACTTATTTGTTCAAATTACATTTTTACCCCCAACCTTTTTTTATCATGACATAAGTTGATAAACACTTTTAAAAATAAGCATAAGTTGTTTTAAATAAGCAATCCCAAACACCCCCTAGTATGTAAAAAATAGAAAGACGAATAACCCAAAAAACCCGAAGTAGGTCATTAAAGATAGCATAAAAATGGATCAATTCGTCCGTAATAGAAGTTATATACAGATATTCATACAAGCCCAAAGCATGCCCGAATTTTCTATCTAAAGCTCGGTTAATCCCAGTTTATGTATTTTTTTCCTAATATTTCTTAATCTTTTTTATTAATTAGATTGTTTTCTCAAGTATTGTGTATGATCTTTTTATATTCTAGTTTTACTCAATATTTATTTGAAGTTTTGTGGAAAAGTTGTCTTATAAAATTGAAGGCTATAACATGTCTCTTAAGGAAAGTATTGAAGAGTAGGGTTCAAACGAGAATACTAGTGATTTACATGAAAACGAGAAAACTTTTAAGTCCTTCGTTTTGTTTAAGTCACCGTTTTAGTAAAATTGAGGGAACAACAAAATATTAACAAATATTTAATTTATTTCAGGAATATCGAAGGTATACACAGGTAAAATAGAAAATAAATGAATATATAGAGGGAATGATTGTGTATTTGATCATCATTGCTTTTCGATTTATTCAGAAAAATCACATGGATTATATAAGTGATAAAAACAAGAGTAAATTACGTTTTTCATCCTTGTGGTTTATTAACATTTATGATTTTCATCCCTATAGTTTAAAATTTACGATTTCCGTTTCTATGGTTGTAATTAATTGCTATTTTCATTCTCATGATTTACAATTTATTGTTGTTTCAGTCCATGTGGTTTACAATTCTTTATTGTTTTGGCCTTTATATTTTAAAGGTAGAAATTAGTCCATGTATGAAAATAGCAATAAACTGGAAACTATATGGATGAGAATTGCAATTTTTAAACCACAAGGATGAAAGTTGAAATTATTAGTTCATTTGAGGGACAAAAATCATAATTATCTCAAAAAACAAATAGAAGATAACAAAATATTGTTAACAAATAAATGCTATTTTTTTCATTTGTTCTAAAAAAAATTCTATCATAGGTTAATTTATTTGGAAGCCTAAAAGTGTACTAACATTTTCATAAAACTAAAGTGTTATTGATTAAACCCTATATCTATATATAATTGAAAGTTCTAAATATCAAGTTTGTAATATATAAGAGATTATCAGAATTTTCTATAACATTCAAATATTTACAGTCGAGATCAAATCATTATTTCACAAGTTTTAGTATCATAATTGTATGTGATATATAGTTAATGGTTTTTAAAACTTGAAAGAACCTACTGTCAAATTCTAGAGGCATTAATGATTAGAATTGGGGTTCAAAATTACAACTTTAAGGGTCTGTTTGGTAGTTGTTGAATGGTTTGATGCAGAATGATTAAGTGGTCAGAATAATTAAGAGGCTCTTATGATATACTATAAAATGAAATCTGGTTGTTTGGTAATTACTCAGAATGAAATTAAGGCTCTGAATGGTTAAGGGATGCCCAAGATACAAAATCATTCAGAGGTTTTTAGAACCATTAATAGACATACCCTCTTTTTGCCAAACAAGAATCACCTTTTAGTGATTCAAAGGTTGCCTCTTAATGGAACTATTAAGAGGTAAACAAATTAGAGTATTAAGATTACAAAAATAAAATAAAATCACAAGGACGCGGGCCATGGGGATCCAAATTCGAAACCGTATCCAGCAAGCCCATTAACCGTTTTGTACTGAATTTCGGCCCAGAAGCCACGCTTGGCCCAACACAACCTGAACAACGGTCGGTCACTTTTTGAATAATTTTTAACAAATAAAATTACTAAAAGACATAATTAAAAACCAGCTATTATCAATCTCCTATAAGACCATCCGTAGCGGAGCTCGGGCTCACGACGGGTAGAAGGCGGGATCCAGCGGGTTTGGGTAGGGGGGGGGCTCGGGCTTAGGGCGGGTTCCAGCCCCGGGTTCCCCAACCCGTTGATACCCGAAATCTTTTTTTATAAATAAATTCAAATATGAACGTTTGGCAACGGTTACTTTTAAAAAAAATTTAATTTTTTTTTTCAATTTAATCACACTATATATAATCTTAACCCATTTTATTTTTCACACAAAACAACTCTCTCATTCTCTTCCATTCTCTATATTTTAAACAATATGGATTCGCCACAACCCGGTTCACCGACCGCATCATCATCATCCGTAGACACCGACGAGTACTTGCATCTACAAAGGGAAATTTTTGTAGGCTTGGTTCGAGAGACTGCACAATTAATTTATGGTAGCACCGCCTCATCGTTGACGGTTCCAACAACGACATCAATGTTCTCAATCAGTCGCCCATCTTCAACGATGTATATGATGGAAAAGCACCCGAGTGCCCTTTTGAGGTGAATGAAGTCACCTACAAGCACGGATATTATCTAGCGGATGGGATATATCCGGAATGGGCTACTTTCGTAAAATCATTTACGTGCCCAAATGACCCTAAACGACAAAAGTTCAAGTCCGCGCAAGAAGCGGCACGTAAAGATGTTGAACGAGCTTTTGGCGTACTTAAACAACGTTGACATATACTTCATAACCCGGCACGCGGGCATCCGACAAGATTGGAAAACATTATGTACGCTTGTGTCATATTACACAATATGATACTCGAAGACGAAGACCATGCTATTTGTGGTGGCGTTGAAAACGACTTTTTCACGGATGATATCGAAACCCAAATCAGTGAGGAACAACGCGCGGCAAATGTTCGAGAAGTCAAAAACCAGGACACTCATAATCACCTTCGGTCGGATTTGGTCGAACATATTTGGCGTATCCAAGTTCCCAACAATGACAACGAGTAGATTTTTAAATTTATTTTGTAATTTTTAAATTTATTTTGTAATTTTTATTTTTAATGAATGATATGAATTTTTATTTTTATTATTTATCTTATTTTTATTTATTAAAAAATATATAAATATTTTTATTTTGTTAAATAATTAAATGTATAAATAAAAGAATTAAAAAAAATGAGGTGTCAAGAGGGTATGAAGGTATTAGTACTCCACTTTTGGATAAGAAGAGGGTAAGGAGAAAAGCTAATGTGGCGCTGAGGTGGCAAGAGAATTTGAGGGTATTGGTACTGATGGCCTAATCATTTGTTAAATAACAAATTTGAATTTAAATAATATATTATTATCAATAATCATTGGTGACCACGAAAAAGGGAGCATTCTCAGGAAAACCATGACATGACATGCTCAATTATTTTTCTTCCAATTAATTAAGTAGATATAATTAAATTCAATTTTATATCCATTTAATCAAATAAAAGCTTCAGACAGTTCAGATGTTGAAAATGAATATTTCTATTTATTTTGAAATAAATGTACTTAATTAAAGACATCAGTTGGTAAATTAATTGTAGAAATTCATAATATATATGTTATATTTTCCAGCTGCAACAAAGTAAAATCAGACAGACATTTTCTTTGAAAGGAATTAACACAATACACATGTAAATGATTGAATTGAAAATCCAAAAGTACCCCTGTTGACTGATGTTAACTCATGGGCAGCTCTTGGAGCTTTGAGGGTGCGTTTGATACACTGAACAGGACATGACATGACAGGACAGAACAGAACATGGATCACTGTTCCATGTTTGGCAGGACTTTTATGTAGAACAGACAGGAACAAAGTGGAACAGGCATGTTCCACCCCCACCCCCTGGAACAAGGTGGAACAGACTTATGTTTTATCAATATAACCTTAAAATAAAATCTAATTCTCTTCTAAAACATCAAATACAAGTTCTATTTTATATTTTATTCATTCTTGATTTTTTTTTGAACTGAAAGTTAAAACACACACACGTTCCTGGGGTATCCGGGCTCCCACTTAAGGGTGCCACCCGACTAATCCCCATCGACCCAACCGGTCAGGTATAAGGCCCTATGGACCACCCAACCGGCCCTGCACCCGGTCCCAAAGGACCCGGCCCAAAGTCTGGATATCGCCTCATGCTCACCGCGGGGTTCGAACCCTGGTAGTTAGGCCTTCCAGCACTAAACCCCCAGGGATGTTACCTTGCCACTGGGCTACACATGATTTGATATAATGTTATATATTGTATTTTATCTAATGTTATATGTTCTGTTCTATCCAGTTTTGTCTACCAAACGATGAACAATTGTTATGTCATGTTCTATCTTGTTTGCGTACCAAACGCACCCTGAAGGATGCTTTGTCATTTTATATAACGGATTAAACAGATGTATATGCCTCATGGAAGATGAGTACGAAAGGCATTAAGGCAATCTAGAAAAAGAAGCAAGTTAAACAAATAAAGGTGTATATTCTCCTTTAATAAAAAAATATTCAGGAGATTTCTGACCAGGAAATTTCTTACGGACATTTTTCCGTAGAAAATCAGTCGGAAAAGGCCTTTTTCAACGGGTTTCCGACAGAAAACACCGTCGGTGAAAGTCTCGGTCTTAAGTTGTCTATATATTTAGACGAAGGATTGTGTGAGAAGTGTAATAAGTGATTTGGACACTAAAAGCGCCTTATCAACTAATTATAACACTTTTATATAAGATATTTTTTTGGTTTGGTCTCGTAAACTTAAGTCTTATAAAGTCTTTTATTAAAACGCTTAGACATTTTACGCGTCCCATAAAACCAATTTTGTTGTATTATGTTTTATTGATATTATACTCGTGGAATTTAATATACATAAATGTTCTATAAGATAGTAGATAACGTTTTGATGTTTTTTATTTTACACATAAGCAATGTTCTAAGAAGCGCGTTATGGCATCGAGACGCGATGTTGTCGCCACGTTAACCCCCTTGGCGTGGATATAAGGCGTGGAACTCGTTATGGAACGATCTGGCACGTTATGACGTTACAACGTATAACTCATTATAACGCGTGGTTGAATTATTTAAAACTTGAATAGGAGTAAATGTAGATGTTACTTTATATGAACAAAATGGGGAGAAAGAAAAACATGAAGTGAACCATAATTTTTTTTAGAACGGCGGAATTTTATAAAACTAGCGAGAAGCTAGGAAAAGAAACAATTACAAGGAAAGTATTGTAAGGGAAGGATTTGCAAATCAATCAACCCAATTAATAGACAAATTGTTATTTCTATAATTAACCCAAAAGTAAGTACGGGTTATAATGTTCTCCATGATCACCGCTTTTTTTGGCTTCGAGTTGCCAAAGAGAATACCATCCCGAAAACCCAAATATACCACAAAATGGTAAGCATAACGACCTCGAAACACCAAAAAACTTTTTTCTTCAACCGAATTGAATCAATCCAAGAGACCTTTGTAACAACCAAGACCGAAGTGAAATAAACATAAAGTTTGTGTTAAGTTTAAAATAAAAGGGAACTGAGGGACCAGTTTGTATTTATTTGAAAGAGCAATTAAGAGGGCACAAAACCCTAGGAGAACATTCATTCATTCCATTTTGGGTGGTGGCGGCTGCAGGAAAAACGCAGAGAGAGAGAGAAGGGCTTCTTGTTTGGCGATTTCTTGGTCTTGGGTGGAAGTGAGGAAGATTTATCTTGCATCTAATTCAGGTAAGTAATATCAGACTTTCTTCTTCTTAACTCTTCTGTTTTGGAGTTTGGGAATTGTTAGAAATAAGAATTTGGAATTAAGAAGCTGGTTTTTGATGCTGAAATGCTAAGCAAAATGGAAATCATTGTTTTCAGTTTAATTGGATTATCGGTCTTGCTTAAGAGATGATTTAGAATGTTTAATTCGCAATGGGGACTTTCTCAATCGTTTCTAATAGCATGTTCCTTCGGTTTAATCGAATTTGTTTCAGTCTGTGTCGTAAAATCGAACCCGTAAAATCCAGTGCGAAATGCCCGTTCTGAAGCTGTTGGCGCAAAAGGGAGATTTGCGCCAGTGTAGGTAGCGCAAAGTCAGAATTTGCGCCAGTGTGGGTGGCGCAAAGTATGGTTTTCGCCATTAGTGGGTGGCGCAAATTAGTTCAGATCTGGGCTTTTGGGCCCTGATTGGCAGGCCCATTTCGGGTGAAATTGGGCTGAGGTTGGTTGAGGTTCGGGTTATAGTTTGAAAGTCGAAGTGTTGGAAGTTAGACTTGGAAACGTGTAATTGAGTCTAAGTTAAGAGGAGGTCTTAGGATTTGAAATCTAATGTGCGCTTAATTAATTGATGAATTATGCTTAGGTGTACGGTCGGTATGAGACTTGAAGTAGGGAAGAGTTTTGCTATCAGGTGAGTTTTTCTAACTAAAATACGTGCCTTTTTAAAATGCCTTCAAAGTGATTTCATGATGAGAAATGCCATGATTGTTATTATGATTTTATTTGCATGAAAGATGTTTAAAGTTTTTATATGAGTTGTATGCATACATTGTGTAGACGTAAATTGGCTAAGTCGGGGGGAGGTTCCGCCAGTACTCACGTCGGGGGGAGGTTCCGTTTATGCCATGGGAATGAGTCCCAGTAAGGCAGCGTGATACTGACTCGTTGTCACCATCGGGTGACTTCAGTGTGCCATTTACGGGAGCGGATTTATTCGTGAAAGATTTTTACTGTTCAGCTATGTGAAAGTTTATTATTGAAAGTCTTGTATACATTTGAAAGTTATGAAAAGTTTTTTAAATGATTTTGAGAACTGTCAGGAGGGACTCACTAGACCTCATGGTCTAACCCTCGCTTTTTTCAAATTAAAACCTTTTCAGGAAAGCAGGTAGCGAAAGGCTCTAGCAGGTGAACATAGCAGTTAGAAGATAGAAGCAGTAGAACCAGTGACACTATTATCTATTAGTTCTAGTATTTCTCAGTTGTGTAATAGGTTGATTCCGCCAAACTGAATTTTGAGACTTATGTAAGAAATTTTGGGACCCGTTTTTTGGATTGTTTCAGTTAATATGTTTTGCATGCTTTATTTTTGTTCGGGTTGTTATAACCTTGAACCATAAATTAATTCTCATCACGCGGCTAAGTCAAAAGAAACTCTTTTGTAACGAATTGAGTATATGATTCGAAAGAAAGTCTTCATCGGTCGTCTCACAAGTAGTTAGTCGTTAGTTCTTTGATTTTGTTTTGCTTCTTTCATTCTTCTCAATTAAAATTTAGAAATTGGTGTTTATGTTCGATACTTCAAATATGTGTACTTCTTCATTCGATTAGTATTTGCCCATTAATATCGATTAGAGTTTAGAAATTATTATGTTTATCGTTATATATGAATTTAAAGTGTCAATAACGTAATCATTATTGTTCAAAACACCGCATTAAAGACACACATATTTGTCTCCTTAAACCACACATTGAAAAATGTTATGGTCTTGCCATAACTCGTAAAACTTAAGGTTTTACCTCGTCGTCAGGTCATGCCTCACGTCAATTAGAACCTTGCACATAGATTAAAATCTCGACTTAGGATCGCTCGATTAATTTGGTTGACTTTTCACCACAAAAAAAAACTAAACCTAAAACAATCTGCTTAAAGTCTATAAGATGATGACTTAGAGAGTGGTTTAATGATACAACTAATCACCATAAACCTTAAAGTCATACATAACTTATTCCAATTCTATATCTTGTTTAGTGGTTAATTAAACACTTTACTTTAGAAACATTTGTTTTTCTTTGATTCCTTCACTTTTATATATTGATTTCTGCTTCCTACTTTTTGATGTGTATATATAGAGGGATGGATTTAAACAAGAATAGTGATTAAATAAAAGAACACGAAAACGGCTAAATGACGTGCAAATGCATATATGATTTTATGCTAATGGTCAACGTAAGGGTGTGTCGGCAACGTGACCCATGTACGACTTCAGGCCGCGGCCAAAGTCGCGTGAATCACATGTGATTTTACACATGATTTTAGTATAAAATTACATATAATTCGATCGTTTTCTTATTATTATTTTGTTTGATTATAGTTCTCGTATATATGATATAACCTCTTTTACATATATATATGGTTGGGTTCCGATGAGAAGTTGAGGTTAAAGTGAGAAGCGTGAGAAGTGGTTATCAACGGTTGGATGAGAAATGGATACACATTAGGATGGGATGCATCGAGTTAAGATGCAGCGAATCAATTACCTTCTAAGTCGCAATTCGTGGGAGGGCATTTGATTAAAAGTGATCAACGGTGCAACTCCAACTTCTCATGCTTTTTACGTTAACCTCAATTTCTGACACGATCTTTCATATATATATATATATATATATATAGAGAGAGAGAGAGAGAGAGGGGTTCAAACGAGAACGCTAACTATTTACGAGAAACACGAGAACTGACGCTCATGAACAAAATCACATGTGATTCACATACAAAATCATATGTGATTAAAATTTTGGACACGCGCGGTTTGGGCCGCGACTTGCAAGTCGCGTGGCAAGCCGCGGATCACATGTGATTTTGTATTGTGAATCACATGTGATTTTGTACTTGGACGACCGTTCTCGTGTTTCTCGTAAATAGTTAGCGTTCTCGTTTGAACCCACCTCTTTCTATATATATATATATATATATGCATATATAACACTCATTACTCCCAAGTTACAAGTCACAACCCATTAGTCTCTCTTACTTAGAAAGTTCCATACGCCAGGAATCTTCACATCTTAAAAAACTTTGT
Organism: Saussurea involucrata; assembly: GCA_033807775.1. Taxonomy (NCBI): domain Eukaryota; kingdom Viridiplantae; phylum Streptophyta; class Magnoliopsida; order Asterales; family Asteraceae; genus Saussurea; species Saussurea involucrata. The sequence goes on along the minus strand of CM066325.1, from coordinate 6,781,610 downwards.
TTTTATAAGTTCACACACTATATGCATGCAACAACAACACCAAGACAACTCATAAAATTCAGGATGAAATCTTGTTGATGCCACCGCCAATTCATTTAATTTTTACTCTAACTTTATATATATTTCTATATATCCAAAGTAAATACACACAATCTCTCCTTTCATATATATATATATATAATTTAACAAATATATTAATTATCAAACGTTTAAAAGACATTTCTTTAAGAGTAAATTACATATTTGATCCCTGTGGTATAGTGGTTTTAACACTCTGAGTCTCTAAAATGAAATAGTTATGGCCTGCATCCTCGTGGTTTACATTTTATAACGTGTTGAGTCCCTAAAACTAACTCCGTCTAATTTTGGTCCGTTAAAGTACCCATGTGCACTGCACATGATGGGTAGTTTGGTCATTTCACATTTTTTTTGTTTACTTTTTACCTTTTTAAACTTAAACCACAGGGACCAAATATGTAATTTACTCAAATCATTCATCATTTTCTTCCCCAAAACCTACACCAGATCATCTTCATCTGGAAAAAACCGTCGGCGGTCTGCAAATCGACCATGCGAGCAAATCGTCGGAGAAGCAGGTTGAAGAAATCGTTCTGAAGAACGCCGACGACCTCCCTCGTCTTCATCTTCTCCCCCCTGCAAACAGTAGGGTTTTGTCGTTCCCCTTTTCTCATAATCGATGGTAATCACGATTTAGGGTTTTGTCGTTCCCCTCCAGATCGAAAGGTCAGTCCCATAGAGAAGCTAGATTCGATTTTAGGTTTTTTGGTTTTCTTGAGACTAGATTCGAGCACGGGTGCTTCATCGAGACTAGATTCGATTTTAATCATAGAGAAGCTAGGGTTTTAATTTTTTTCCCAATTTAAATCCGATTTTCACTTGGGTTTTATTGATTTAGGGTTTTGATATTTGGTTTCACAATGTTAACATTCTTGATATTTTTGTATAATGTTTTTGACTTCTTTGTGGTCATGTAATGTTTATAATTTAATGTATTGGTTTTTTTGTACGATGTGTTCATCGTGTTTAGGATATTTTTGTATCATGTAAATCACTTCTTGATGAAATCTGGATTGATGTTCATGTTCAAGTTGAAAAACATGAACATGAATTTTTGTGTTCAGAAACTGATAGAGTAAATTACATTCTTGATCCTTGTGGTTTAGTTTTAAGCTTTAAAAGGTAAAATATTAAAGAATTAGGCGAAATGACATATTTGCCCATCATGTGCCGTGCACATGAGTGGTTTAACGGACCAATTTTGGACGGCGTGACTTTTAGGGACCCAACACGTTATAAAGTGAAAACCACGAGGATGCAGGCCATAATTATTTCATTTTAGGAACTCAGAGTGTTAAAACCACTAAACCACAGGGACCAGATATGTAATTTACTCTTTCTTTAATATTAACAGTAAAAAGAACCTTACATATGTACCAAATGCAGAAGTGCAAAGTGAAAACAATTGGAGAGTGTGGTTCGAGCTTCATATGGCGATGACAAACGTTGAGAAGGGGATTGGAAAAGGCGGAGATTCTAAGACGATCGACGACTAGAAAAAAGGAGATGACGTGGTTGAGTTGAAAATGACCAATGATGGAGGATATGAAGATGGCAAATGTAACAATCCATACCAAACGGATATAAGAGGCATAAATTTGTGATCGAGCTCCTCATAAATTTATATTTGTTGATTACTGTTTTGAAGATGGTCAAATTACTGTTTTGGTTCTAAGGGGCGTTACAAATTAATGGTAAACCTCATCGGGCATAATGAAACCTGGAGCGGGGTTGTCTCACTAGCTACAACAAAATTGAGATTATATGACGTCTAAAATAACTAAGTGTCTTAAAAGTGTTTTACGGGACCTACATTATAGAACCAAATAAAAAAATCGTCCTATCTAAAAGTGTTAAATTATAGGACACTTTTTGGCATCGTAACAAGGTTTTAGAATATTTTCCACATAAAGTGTCATATTAACAATTTTATAGAACATTATTTGAAACTTGTCATACAAAAAGATGGGTTTATAGGACATTTTTCTCAAAAGCATCCTATAAAATAGCTAATAGGACACGTTATTTAAAATATGTTCTAAAAAACTTTTACGACGTCCCAAAACGTTCTAAAAACTTAATGTAACACTTTAGATATGACGTTTTTTAATTTGTTTTGTTCTATAAAACATCCTATTAAAACACGTAGCTATTTTAGGTGTTCTATAAGCTCAATTTTATTATAATATCGATACCCATAACTTCGTTTTAAATTAAATTTGAACCAAATTAAGGTTGCAGTAAATCAATATTTATATATCTAATGGATAGTTGACTATCATCGGATGTTGACTGTAGTGCATGAATGAAGTTACAATTAAAATTAATCTTTTTGGACTGCTTGAAAAATCTGTAAACAAACAAATATATAATTTTTGGAATACAAGAAACAATATTTGTTTTAGGGGTTGTTTGTTTATCTCTTAATGGTTTTATTAAGAGGCAACATCTGAATCGTTAAGAGATGAATCTTGTTTGGCAAAAAAATAGTCTGCCTCTTAATGGTTCTAAAACCCTCTGAATGATTTTGTATCATGGACCTCTCTTAATCATTAAGCGTCATGATTTCATTCTGAACAATTACAAAACAATCATATTTCACTTTGAACTATATAATAAGAGCCTCTTAATCATTCTGACCACTTAATCATTCTGCACCAAACCATTCAGTAACTGTCAAACAGTCCGTTAGTTATATACGAATTTCTAACTGTTACATCCCAACAGTTTTAGGAAATAAAAGTAAAAATGAATATGTTTATGTTTATTAAATCTAGAGTAAACTACACTTTTGGTCCCTGTGGTTTAGTGTTTATAACACATTTGGTTCCTACAGTTTAAAAATTACACTTTAGCCACTACAATTTGCTATTTGGTCCGGATTTGGTCCCTGAATCTAACAGCCGTTAAAAACTCTCGTTAACTGAGGGGTATTTCAGTCTTTTTAGCTTTTCATCACATTTTCTGTTAAAAAAATAAAAAAGTAAATTGCAAGGACTAAAAATGGTCAGATATATATATATATATATATATATATATATATATATATATATATATATATATACATATACATACGTATGTGTCTGTGTGTGTGCTCAACCCCTCACCCACCGCCTCCGCTCTCCTTTCTTCTCCGGTGGTCATAACCCCCCTCAGGCGATCATAACCCCTCCTTTTCTTCTCCGCTCTCCTACCCTTGAGAACAATCCATCGAAACCCCTCCCTTCATTGCCACTCCACCTCTCCCCTCCCCTCTCGTACCCCTGCCCCTACCTCACATCAAACTCACTCCGGCGGTTACTCCTCTTCTCCGACCATCTTTCTTGATGACCCAAATGCAACCGATGAAAACCCTTATACCATTACCATCTTCATCTTCTTTTTTCTAGACAATTTTGCACATCAAAACCCTTATACCATTACCTTGAGGAACTTGGATTTTGATGTGCAAAATTTGTCTAGAAAAAGAAATGGATAAGCATCATCATCAGCAATAGATCTGGATAAGGAACTTGGATTTTGATTTTCATGTCGATTTCGATTTTTTGTTTGGTGGGATTGAATGCCAGCTTCTAGGGTTCTATGATCATGGTGATTAATTTGCTTTCCAGATATATGGGTATCGATCTCGTTAACTGGATCAAATTTATTTGATCCTTCTTTTCAATTTCATTTCCTTTTAAGGATTTATGATCATCATCAATTTTAATCTTAACAAAGCTTATAGTTTTCTGTTGTTTCAAATCAGATTTTGATCTTCTTTCTTCTAATGTTCTTCACAATTTGGGTATTCCTTTTGTCTTTAGAATTTGGGCATTTGATATCATGATGTGGATTTTAGCATAATCTTAACAAAGCTTACAGTTTTCTGTTGTTTCAAGTTGTGGGTATTCTGTGATCATAATGGAAAATGACAGATGATTATCAATTTTGTGGCTTTTTTTTTATTGCTAATCAAATATTGTTTATTAATGGTGGTGTGTGCATACAGGCTTCCATTATAGATGGGTGATCACTTGGTTCTGGATGTGAATCGACCCATTAAAAAGAGCGAGGAGAAGGGATTAAATGGTGTTTGTGTTGAAAATGGATATGGAGATGGAGGTGGTGGTGGTGGTGGTTCTGCTACCGAGCACACACACAAACACACACACACACACATATATATATATATATATATATATATATATATATATATATTACATTTTTAGTCCCTGCAATTTACTTTTTTATTTTTTTTAACAGAAAATGTGATGAAAAGCTAAAAAGACTGAAATACCTCTCAGTTAACGAGAGTTTTTAACGGCTGTTAGATTCAGGGACCAAATTCGGACCAAATAGCAAACTGTAGTGGCTAAAGTGTAATTTTTAAACTGTAGGGACCAAAAATGTTATAAACACTAAACCACAGGGACCAAAAGTGTAGTTTACTCTTAAATCTAATTAAGTAATTAATATTTTGCAAAAAACCTCCAATTATTTTGAAGTATATTTCTAATAGAAGTTGTAGAATAAAATATGAAGGAGACAACAAATCACAAGTTAAAAAATCTACAAATTAATCATTACCCAAGTTTCCACTCATATTGTTTTATTACAACCGTCGTTGGAGCATCTCCAACACTTTTCCTAGAATTTGTCTAAAATAGAGAACTAAAAGTTAAAATCTTTAAAAATAAATTACATTCATCTCCAACAGATTTTTCATTTTGAAGAACAAAACATTGATTATAATAGTAAAATATTTTATTCATCACTTAAAATATTATTTCTCTTTTCAAATATATTTTTTTCAAAGATTTTTATTGGTGCTTTCATCTAGTAATCATTTTTTGGGTTATCTCCATATTTGAAGAAAAATTTATTCTCTCTCATAGTTTCTCCATTTTGGGGAAGCTGTTGGAGCAAAAATATACCTCAAAATTCTCATATTCTCCATTTTCTCTAAAATGGAGAAGTTGTTGGAGATGCTCTTACATATTAAACAAATTCAATATAACTTATTTAAAGAAAGAGTCTGATAGACAGGACATGCACATTTTTCATTCTATCCAGGTTTTTTTGTAGGCCTGGCTTGCAAAAAATGTTCTCAGTTTTCTTCACAGGTCCGTCGTTAATCCGTCGCTGATTTGTGACGGATTAGCGACAGCCATATATATTTCATTTTTAAATTTTTTTTCTAATACATTCCTCTGCTAATCCATCACTAATTAGTAACGGATTTGTGTTCGTCACTAAGCCGTCACTAATTAGTGACGGGTTGTGTTTTTGTTCGTTCCGTCGCTGATCCATCACTGATCAGTGACGGAAATTTCCGTCACTGATACCTCTTTTTCTAGTAGTGATGCATGCAGGATCATGTAAACCTATATTTTCGTAAGAATTTTATTAAGCTATGAAAGGTGTATCCGTTAAATTTTAAGTGATACTTTGAATTATTAGAAAGTATAAGGAATGTCAACCAAAAAACCGAAAACAAACACTCGAAATCAACGAAAAATGTCATTTGAAATCAACAAAAAAACTTTAAAAAGTATTTGAAACGGTAGAATTTGGATAAAAACTCATCGGACAACTTTGCGAACATTTTATCCACTTAAGAATGGACCCACTCGATAAAAAATGTTAGACCCCCATTGATTTACAAGATAGATTGATTAAATGCATTAAAATGATACTAAAACTATTTTCTTTTATAAGATAATAAATATTCTGATAATTACAATTTTGAATAGATATATAGTTGTAATTTTTATTAGATAATTAGTGAAGTAGTTGGATTAAGTGTCAGGTGGGTACTGGGTATGCATTATCTAATAAATCCATGTGGGTCAATCATAAGCTTTTGACTTACGGATTATTAGTCAACTATATATATTTTTTGATTTTCTAGTTCGTTATATATTTGCACATGAAATGTAAATAGTTTCATATATTACGCTTTAAAAACGCAATTTAAAATAAATAAATAAATGTTATCATAAATAAACTAAAATGTAATGATTAATGAAATAATTGGAGGTGGCGTGATATTTGGGTCATGCTCTCAAATCTGAATATTAGAAAAAACAAATTCCATAACCCACATGCCAACGCCATTGCTTCTTTAAACATTCTTCCTTAAAAACTTGTACAAATTTTATTTTATTTTTATAATCTACTGAAAATACTTCCAAAATTCTACCATAATTTGGCGTATGTTTTAAAAAATACCGGGTTGTTTTATGTCGACTTTCTCGGGTTTTCTGTTGGAATTACGAATATATATATATATATATATATATATATATTATATTGAGAAGAAATATACATTGAGAAGAAATAGAGGGAGAGAGAGGTGCTAGGCTTGCACTCCAATCCTCCACAAGGTATAGTTATATAAATAATCACCAAGCAAACTCCTATCTGGGGTTCCTTCCAAGCCAACCGATTCTCCCATTCTTATTTATTATATATATATATATATATATAGAGAGAGAGATGTTTGAGTTCCGGTGAAAAGTGTCAAATTTGGTGAGAAGCGTGAGAAATGGTTATCAACCGTTGGATGAGAAATGGACGAAAATTAGGATGAGATGCACCTGATCGATTCCCTTTTAAGCCGCAATTCATGGAAGAGTATTTGATTCCTAGAATTTTTTATTACCTACAAAACTTGTTAATATGTCTAAAAATATTTTATAAACTTATTGTAATAATTTACAGAAATTTATAATTGTTAAGTTATATAAAATTAAGTTCTTAGTTCTATAAGAAAAGTGATTAAAAGAAAAAAAAAATAACTGGATTTAGATATGGTGTTATAAATTAATGAATTAAAACATTGTTTAGATGACTTCATCAAACTTTCTTTTAAAGCAACAAACATCTCACATACACATGCAAGAGAGAGAAACTAGTAGACCAAAAATCCCAATTCCATCAAATTAATGAATTAAAGAACAATATTAAGATTTACTTTCTATAATTTCAGATTTAATTTATATGATTTGTTTTGTTCATAATCAATTTTATTACTATTATTTTATATATATTTCATTACCCATTTGTACAACTTTATCTTAGATTTCTTTCTTGAAAAGTTGAGTAACACCATACATACATATAATTTGTCTGGTATACACGTATACATAATACACAAGTGCACCAAAAAAAATATCTTAAATTACTTTTATAGAGGAATGATCATGCGAGAAGTTAAACATTATGCGAAAAGGTGAGAAGTGTAATATCGTATATGATTACACGGCCTGGTGGGTGTGTTTAATCATATATGATTAAACGTCTATGTATTGCCAATTTAACTTGGTTTTAATCATATGTGATTAAGTTTGTATATCATATACGATATTATATACTTCTAAAGGGGCGCACACTCGTTACCACTAAACGACGAAGCCGGGAGCGGAAGGAGGGACTTGAACCCTCAACCTCAGCCTTGGCAAATATCGTGTTTTCACACAAGGGTTAGTTTCTCGTTTGAACCTGCCCTACTTTTATAAATATATATATATATATATATATATATATATACACCGTACATATTAATAGTTATTAAGCTGTTTGTTTATAATCTTTTACTTTCTTGGATTTTCCCTTAAATTTCATTATTTCAATATGTATATATTTGTAGATAAGGATATTATCTAAAATGTTGTTTTTGAAAAGTACATTTTATATGAAAAAAATATTTAAAAAGATAGAAGAAAGGAAGATGGGTTGGCTTTTTATAGTAACTTCCAAGGTTGGAAAGGTAGAGATAGATTGGTGGACATGCTCTCACGGTTACACTTCACGGGGGCGGCCCCCTTCCCTTTCCTTCTTCTTCTATAACACTTTCTCTACTTTCTCTCTCTAGCTACTTTCTCTCTCTATATAATACTAACCTTCAACTGCATTACTTCCCTTACTCCACCTTCCATCTCTCTCTCTCTACTTTCTCTCTTTAATATGGAAGCTAATCATGATGATTATAATTCGATCATGGAGGATTCAAGAAACATGATCATGATCAAGGGAAAACGAACCAAACGACCAAGACCCTCATCTCCTCTTGCTCTCACCATGGCCTCCACCTCATCAACCACCACCACCACCGGAGCCACCAGTCATGATGATCAAGATGGTGATCATACAAATAATATTAACCCTAATTATGCTTTCTTACACATACCCACCACCAACAACTCCATTGAATTCACAAGAATCCTCCAAGAACACGATGATGATCAAGATATGGCCAACTGCTTGATTCTTCTCGCCCAAGGCCAATCCAGTAACTCCGCATCACCCCCACCGCCAAACAAGGTGGGGGCGGGGGCGGAGGTTCAGGGGGCGAGGACTTCTGGTTTTTATGTTTATGAATGTAAAACATGTAATCGTGGGTTTTCTTCTTTTCAAGCCCTTGGTGGACACCGAGCCAGCCACAAGAAACCCCCAAAGCCTACGGTGGAAGACAAAATTAAGTCGAACATTGTGAAACGAGAGGTGGGTGTTGATCATCATACGACACTATCTCTTCAAATTGGTTCGAACCCGCAGACCCGTTGTAACCCTAGTAGTGGTGGCTCGATCAAAGCAGCCAAGGTTCATGAATGTTCAATATGTGGTGCGGAATTTGGTTCTGGTCAGGCACTTGGTGGTCATATGAGACGACATAGGTCCATGCCCATGGCTACAACCACTTGTAGCAATAATTCAAGTCATGGGTGTTATCAAGAATCCAAGAAACCGAAAACCCTATTGTCGTTGGACCTAAATCTTCCGGCTCCGGTAGAAGATGATCATAGGGAAACCAAATTAATCCCCTTTCGATCCAAAGATCAAATGATCGTGTTCTCGAATTCTTCTCTAGTTCATTGCCATTTATAGACTCGAACAAATGTTACATATTATTCAATTTTTTTCATTCAATTCGGTTTAATTATAGATAATTTGTTATTATGTAAAAACTAATTCTTTAGAATTCATTTAGTTTGTTCATATAATTGATGATCGGCATGGTTGAATTCTTTAAACATGTGGTTAATATTTACAATTAATTTGATGCATAATTTCTTTTATAAGAATTAACAAATAACTAGATATTTTTAAATGTCTGTTAATTTACAAAACGGCAAAATATAACAAAATTTAGTTTTATTTAGTGAGCGATTTTATATAACAAAGTTTCAAAATTTTCTGTTTTGTATTTATTTTAATTGGTAACCTTTGAAACATTTAGATATCCGTTTATAAAAGGTTCATGAAATGTATATGAAAAGGTTATCATCATGACGAAAAGACCGGTATCACTACAAAACAAATGATTTTAATTTACCCACAAAATTTTTGTTTGGTGATTACCTAGAAAATACCAATGGTTCGGTAGGATCCTATGTACTCATGGATCATCCAGAGAATCCATGGGTAATCAGTAGGGGTGAACATGGTACGGTACCATGTTTTATTTTCATATACCGTGTACCAACCAATTATAATTGGTACACAAAATTTTATACCATGTACCAACCAATTATACTTGGTACCAACTAAATTGGTACCAACATTTTTTGGTTGGTACATGTTGGTACGGTTTTTGTACCAACATCGCAAATTTGAAGTACAAATTAATTAAATTGACATCTTTACAAACTAGATCTAGATACACTAAAACCGTCAATCATTAATAGCATGTTGATATGTACCACTTATCCCTACGTATACAAACATTCAAATAATCTTCATATAACAAACATTACTAATGCTCTACTACAAGCGGCAATTGAGAAGCAACAACGAGTCGTGGAGGTGCAGACGGGTTATTAAAGATATTAAGGATAGACGAATGAATTCAATCACGTTCTATATATCAATTTGTATTACAATTTAACAAAATGTAAAACAATATAGTTTAATAACTTATAAATCAAAATATGTTGTATTATTGATTAAATTTTAATTAATAAATAATTAAAAAAATAAGTCGGTACGGTACGGTATTACCGTGGTACACGACTTTTAATACCATGTACCAACCAACTCTAGATAGTTGGTACGGTAATACCAACCAATTCGATTGGTACCAACTAAATTGGTACCAATTAAATTGGTACGGTTGGTACATGAATTAGTTGGTTTATCTTGTTACAAAATTGACACCCCTAGTAATCAGTCACTGATTTTAAATCATTACCCACCAACTTTTGTGACGGTTTTATGACGAATGACCTTTTAGCGACATATTTTCCAGAGAAAAATTCGTAGGTAAAAGTCTTTCGTTTAGTAGTGTATGTTTGACATCCACGTTATCAAATTTAACAAGATCAAAATAGGTAAAAGAAAAAAGGGGAAATTTCCAAGAACTTTATTAGAATATTGATTGAGAAACAAAAACAAATTATTTTTTATTTGTTACACAAAATAAGAACTTACATGTATGCAAACTTCATTACATTTTATACTATACAATATATATATATATATATATATATATCAATAACGTACAATCAATTTTATTAATATTCTAAAGCAAAAGATTAACTAATCTTATTTAATTTCATCTGTCTTTCTTCTTCATACATATTCTTGGTGGCAATTGCTTCACATAAAAGTTGGTACCTTTTGGTTCTTTTTCCTTGTGGGTCACTGATTCTTGTGAACTAAATGCTAAAGTCATCTAAACTGAGGCCATGGCAACTAACGTTTTTAATATTTATCACATATTTGGTCGTCGATCTCCAATTTAACGTTTCATGTATTTAAATCGAACGAGTTTTTACTTTTTAAAAGATCTGAGTGTGACTAATGAGGATGAAACTCGGGACATTATGATGTTCCCAACCGGTTATTAATTACGAAAATACACATCATGAACCAACACACGAGCTTGCGAGAACTATTCGCAAAAATGAATCAAGAACGAGAAACGTGCAAAGAGGAAAAAGTACTCTTGTACTAACTAATCATGTGAAACGGAAGAGTGATCATCAATGTATTGAATATTTTCACGACACTTTTAATAAGAAAACATTTGTTATAACGTCACACAACATTCATATATATATATATAGAGAGAGAGAGAGAGGGAGAATCAAACGAGAACAGTAAATATTAAAAAGAACACGAGAACGAACAAAATCATTAGTGATTTTAGAATAACGTGCAAAAAAAGCCACGCGGACTTGAAGCCAAGTCCTTTTTCGTGCGTTAATGTAAAAGCACTAATAATTTTGTTTGTTCTCGTGTTCCTTTAAATAGGTAGTATCCTGTTTGAACCCGACTCTCTCTCTTTCTTTCTCTCTCTCTCTCTCTCTCTCTATATATATATATATATATATATATATAAGATTATTCAATAGTATTAGAAAGTGATAAAGATAGATAAATTTAACAACAAAACTAGTGATAAGTTTAGTTATAACTTTTGTTATCGTGGAGTATCCTATATTTTTCTCATGACAACGAAAATTCATACCAAAAAGATACATGTGAACTGATAATATCATGACATCACACCAATCAATTAAATCCAAATCAATAAATTTACATATAAAAGATCAAGAGTAATATGTAACAGACTAACTTGTTAGGCTATGTTTGGCAAACTAGCTGATAAGCTAGCTTATGACTTATAAGCTAGCTGGTAGCTGATAAGCTAGGTGTTGACTGATAAGCTAGCTGATGAAAAAGTCACGTTTGGCAAAAAGTAGCTTATAAACATTTAAATGACCAAAAAAGACATATTAAAAAAATAGTTAATAAATAATAATTAATATTAATGAGAGCTAATTTATGGTCATCCAAACATGTACCAAAAAATAAGGTAGTTTTTTTTTGCCAAACAATGCCTTAGTCATGTTTCATAACTATATATGATTTATCTTATTGTTTTGAGATTATCGAAATTAAATGTCATGTTTGGTTAACATAACCTAGTTTTTGAGAATCAAATTGATCATGTAGCGTTTTCAATAAGCTTTGAGGGAGTTTTTTTCTTCTTCCAGTTATGTGTTATATATATATATATATATATATATATATATATATATATTTAATAATCTTTCAACAAGGCATTTCAAATCATTTTACATTTTTCATCTATAGGATCAGTTAGTTTTTAAAAATCGTAACTAATTTATCAACTTGTTTGTCAAAAATAACCAATAAAAACATACATATAGCTTTTTAAGTATTATTCTTATAAAATAAATACCGTTCCCTAAATTATATAGATAGGGTATCATATGACATAATTTGATAAAGTTACAAAAATGTAGTGAATGGAGAACAATAAAAATGATCTGATCTCAGGGGTGTTTGGTTGGAGGCATTGAGAGGTAAGTAATGGGAATGATAATGAAAAGTGTTGTTTGGTTTGATATAATATAATGAATTCAATACCCTAAACTAGGGGTGAGCATAACCGGGTACCCGACTAAATTTCATGGAACCGGAACCGGCGGTTTCTAGAATGAAGGAACCAGAACCTAAACCGCTTACATCGGTTCTCTATATTTTGGAACCGGTCCCGGAACCGGCGGTTCCGGTTCCGGGTACCCGCTATCAAATTTTTCTAATTCTTTTAACATTTCATACAATAAAAATGTAATTTTAAGTCTATTGCAAACTATAAAATACCAACTTAAAGAAATAAACACAACGAATGGTGAAAAATAATCAGATAAAAACTAATTATTACATAAATAAATTAGAAACTCCGGCGTATTGAGTCTTCACATCAACAAAACGACTTACATAACACATAACGTTCTTACGTAAAGACCTAACAAATAAAACATTTGGATCAAAACGAATAAAAATACCTAACAAAACCTATAACACATCATTAAATATTTAAATATAATAAATATATAAATAATTTTTATAAAAAATAGTGGGTACTCGTCGGTTCCGGTTCTGGGTACCCAGCGGATCTGGGTACCCGGTCCCGGAACCGGTCCCGACGGGTACCCAGCGCGTAACGGTTCCAAAAAAATGAGAACCAGAACCGAAACCAGTCCTAATTGGTTCCGTATTTTCGGAACCGGAACCGGAACCAATCATATCGGTTCCGGTTCCGGAACCGACAGTTCTGGAGCGGTTCCGGACTTCTGGTTCCGGTTCCAAATGCGGGTACCCAGTTCCGATGCTCACCCCTACCCTAAACCCATTAATTTCCATTCATGGCCAAATTGAGGGAATGGAAACTTTATTCTCGCTCAGTCATTTTCTCTTGTGTCCATTCATTTCTCAATGTTGAATGAAAATTATTTTTTATTTTCACGTTGGACGTCACATATTTTTATTAAAAATATTATATAAAATATTTTTTTATTAATTATATTGGTTTAACCAAACAACATTAATAGAATGCTCATTCCTATTGTCATTCTCCTACATTCCTATTTTTATTTTTATTCTAATTCCTTAAAATGAACCAAACGTCCTTTGTCGTGAATTACAATTTACATAATTGATGAAATTAATAAAAGCATAATTAATTAACACGCAAATAGAACCGTGTTTGGTTACTCCAAATAATGAGTTCATCAATGGGAAAGACGTGGCCGGTTTGACAAAATATTTTTGTGGATGCTATATATTTTATTTCTTAGTTTTCAATTTTTTTCACAAAATCATATAGTGTAAGATATTTTTGATTAAGCACTGATTCGGGTAAGAGTTCTGACTAAGGTAAAAGGTATGTCTGAGATAAGTGCTAACTGAAATTGTTGTTTACCAAAATATTTTATTTCATGTGCTAACTTGGTAAAATGACTTTTATACCCTTGTATAGAATAGTGTTGCCATTATATATTATATGCCACTTAAAAATTATTATTTACCAAAGTTTTGATTATATTATCAAGAGTAAACCTCACTTTTGGTCCCTGTGGTTTGTTAAAAATAACGAAAATCGTCCCTACAGTTCATTTATTCCAAATTTACCCCTGTGGTATGCGTTTTTGCCCGGATTTGGTCCCTCTCACTAACGGAGGTTAACCTCCATCCATTAAATGAAGGGCAAATCTGTCTTTTTATATATTTATTTATTTTAACATTATTTTTCTCTTTTTATTTTTGTCTTATATGAATTTATTTATTATACTTTAATATTATATACACACATAATATATTTATTATACTTTAATATTTATATATATATATACATACATATACATATACATATACATATGAAAGCTGTGGTCGGCGGTGGTTTCTTGTTCTGTGAAGAAATCGAGAGTGAGAGCGACTGCAAGTCATGAAAATGAGGAAGATTAGGTGAAATCGACAGAGGGGCAGGCTGTGGTCTGGGAAATCGATTGTGAGGGTGAAGGTAGTGTGGGTCTATGGAATCGGATGATGAAGAGTAACACGAATTGAGAGTGCGAGAGGGAGAGAGAAGGATGGCACCGACGATCTGTGAGGGTGGAGGGGCTGTGGTGCGCCGACAATGGTTGAATGGTGGTCGCCGGCAGTTGTTGCTGCCGTCAAAAGAGGTCTTTGATGGGGAGGGTAAAACTGTCAATTGAGTTTGTGGAGGAGCGAGGGGAGAGAGGGAGGAGGTGGAGAGGGAGGAAGATATCATCCGCCGGAGATAAGTCAATGGCTGATAGGTTTGGTGGCAAGACTTATCGATCTTTTGTTGTTCGTTGTGATGCTTCGTCCAGTGGAAGGGTAAAATTTTGCTAAACCCTCTTTGATTTATTGCTACTGCCGTATTTACTTGCGATTTATTTCCCTAGTTTTGAGCATTGACCATTTGGCCGTGAAATTGCAGTCACAGTTCTATTGTTTTTGTGATTATGTTGATGATAAATTGGATTGCTTATAATTGACTGGATGCAACATGATTAGGGTCGTGAATTGGGGAATCCATTCTTAAATTGTGAGATTCAAATCGGATGAAGAACTAATTGATTTTGTTATGTACATCAAAATATCTGTTGTTAACCATCTTGGAAATAGTTGTTGGACCAAGTTAGCAGGAGTCATTCAATCTCCAACTAATGGCAGCAGCTAACTCTCCATAAATTGATGTAGTACTGCTTGTATCAATAAATTGGTGTGTGCATTTGGTATATATATCTTGTGTGGGTGTGGCTGTGGTTATGGCGGTGATGGTGGTGGAGAAGACCACCGGAGAAGACCACCAGTTATGGTGGTGATGGTGGTGGAGAAGCACTGTATATGTATATGTATATATATATTATATGTGTATATAATATTAAAGTATAATAAATAAATTCATATAAGACAAAAATAAAAAGAGAAAAATAATGTTAAAATAAATAAATATATAAAAAGACAGATTTACCCTTCATTTAATGGATGGAGGTTAACCTCCATTAGTGAGAGGGACCAAATCCGGGCAAAAACGCATACCACAGGGGCAAATTTGGAATTAAATGAACTGTAGGGACGATTTTCGTTATTTTTAACAAACCACAGGGACCAAAAGTGAGGTTTACTCTATTATCGAATTCCTTTAAGTTTTTAAACTCCATAATACAATTGTAACACCTCATGTTTCCAAATTCTGAAGTAGTTAGAAGTTTGGGGGCCAAAGTGAGAAAAGATGGAACTCTTGGATTTAGGGGCAATTTTGGGAAATAAATTGGGGTAAAACCCCTAAACCCTTTTCATTCTTCTTTGTGGACGGCTGAGAAATGAGAAGAGGAGAAGAGAAAGAACCCAATCATTGTGGGAGGTGAGGAAGAAGGAAATGCATCAAGGAATCTAAATCTTCATCATCTTCAAGGTATGACTTCTATACCTTCTTCCTCATGCTTGGTTGGGTTGATTTTCTGATTGGGGTTTGATTGATAATTCATTTTGATAGTTTGATTCGTGTTTAATAACAAAAAAGAGTTAGTATTTTTTTTTCCCTCATGAGTGTTGGTAAATGATTGAAGAACTTCATCTTCTTGCATAGAAATCTCTGAAAATGGCTTTAATGGAGTTCTTGGATTTTTGGGTTTGAAATTATTAATCAATGGATTGATTTCATGGATTAAATGATGTTTTGATGATTGGAAATTGTGGGGAAAGGTTTAGAACATCAATTATCTCATTTTAGAGGCTTAAAATCGATTTAGGATGAGTTGGGATTGAGAAAAGGGTGAGTTTTTGCTGGAAAAGTCGAGTAGTGCAGAACCAAAGCCCCGCGCGGGTTCTGGCGCGAGTTGGGCCTCGCAGGAGGTCGCGCCAGGTTCTGCCTGGGCGTCTTCCGTTTTGTCACGTTTTTCGTAGGGGTCTAGGATCGAGGCACCGTTTGTGGGATTGTTTTAGGGATTATTGGGGATGATTTTGGGATGTAGTTATATGGTTTAACACCATTGTTATGACGTCCAATTCAGGTGTTCGGTTTGAGCTAAAATGAGATTCGAAGCGTGTATCGATTTGCCGAAGCTCAGGGGAGTTCCCTCAACTCTTTTGTGCAAATGAAATGTTTTTCCTAAAGTTTTCATAATTGAATTTGGTATAGAGTATGATGGCATGATTTTACACTATGAAAAGCTTTGTTATTACATGATGTGGGACTGTTTATAAATAAACGCATGTTATGAAAATGTTTATAAATGCACATGTTTGGCTTACGTGATATTATCCATTACTTGACATGATGTTTTGGAGTCAGGTCGCACAGTGGGAGTAGTGTACCTTGGGATATCATATATCCCTTGGGAGTTGATTTATTCACCCCATATGCATGGAATCCGTTTCCTATGTATGTGGGAATGAGGAGTCTGCTTGGGCCCCGTAGGCAAAATGGGAGTCGGCTTGGGCCCCGATCGAGGATACAACCGTGTGGTAGAGATGGTCTACTGATAACTCTATTTTTAGAGTTATTATTTCCTTTTATTTTTATTTTATTTTGTCAATTTGTAGCCATTCCACTTCTCAAAAAGAGTGAACCATAGTCTTTAATAAACTATTTGGTGGAATTTTGTTGCTTTTTCACGAAATATCCGCAGTGACTTGCGCATCCCACTCCAGACCCCACTATCGAGCAGAGAAAAAGACAAAAGAAAACTAACTCTTAGTTGGGAAGTAAAGATTTGGAGAATAGAAGGTTCAGTGGCAGAAGGCATGGGAAGTACAAAGTGTTCCTAAAAGCATGGCAAGATGAATAAATTAATCAAACCCATGGTACTTTAAAAGTTGACTTGTTGAAAAGGTGAAGGGTCCTATGGGTAAAAGGGCTTCAAGCTTATGGATTGAAGAATTATGCAAGGAGCTGAATTTTATCTTGATTCTTCAGTCCTTATTTTCTAGACAACCCATTTTTGTGTAAAACCCAAACCTTCCTCCTAGTATAAAAAGGGTTGTTAGGTTACATTTATTTCATCTTGCACATCTCAACTACCACATGAAGTGTTAGTGTATTTCTAGTTGTTAGTTCATCATTTACTGCAGTAGTTCTCTTTAATTTTCTGTATTTTCAATTCCTAGTGTAATTGTAGTTTTCAATCGTTAGTGGCAGTGACGTACCCTCGTTCCCCACTACGGTTTTAATCAAGTCACTTTCAGTTTATTTATGTTCATCTCTTCATCTTTTGTTTTCTTTACTTCAGAAATGTTAGGCTAAACATCCTTTGGGATGTAGGAAAGAGAAGTACCTGGACTTTATTAAAAATGCTTGAGTAATCTTTATACTTGGAATATTTATTGTTTTGGTCATTCACTATCGATTATTGCCCAATGATGCAAACAAGCCGATCACTTGTAAGGATCTAAAGTCTAGTTCTTAACTCATAAATGAGTAGAACACAGTTACACGAGCTTGGATGATGCTAGGGGATTCGAAAGAATTCTTATGACACTTGCGAAAGTGAGGTCGACACAGTGAGCTAATCTCAACCCACTAGAGTAGTAGGCAAGCTAGTTGGTGTATTTAAAAACACTTAGTATTTGTCTCTACACATTCCATCGAGACCTGAAAAGGTCCATTTTGAGATTACCATTGAAAAAACGATAAATACTAAGGGTATGAGATTTTTACCTAAAGGTGTGAGTATTTTGTAACCGGGCTTTTCTAGCGAAAATGCCCACCTCAAGTACAAGGATCATTTTTAGGATCGGGTATTTAATATAAAATCTAGGGAAAATCTAACCTACATTCCTTCTTTTAAATCTTAAGTAAATCGTTAAAAGTAGCATTTCACCAAACAAACCAAAATATTGCTTCCTCTATAATTGAGACCTGTAAAAGGAGCTCATGAGAACCATATTGTCTTGATTGCCCAGTCCCTGTGGATTCGATTCTGGTATTTTACCAACTATTACTTGCTGTGGCGATCATAGTGGTCAGTGTACACTTGCACTTCCCACTGAGGACAGTTTGCAACCCACTGCGATTAAATCACATATTTCGCACGTACCAAGTTTTTGGCGCCGTTGCCGGGGACTGGCGTGATTTTAAATCTCAAGACATTAGTTTTTGTTCGAGCCCGAGTAACTCGTTTTTCTAAGCTGTTCGTGTTGCATGCCACGGCAACAACACGGACCTTTGGTGCCAATCGATCTTGAAATAGAGAAAACTTTTTGAAGAAGACGTAAAAACAAGAACACAAATCGACAACCCCCTGTGGAACCCACTACAAACATGGCAGGTGTAGGAGGTGAAAGACCCGTTAATCCAAAACCATTAGTGGAGACCACAGTGACGATTGCCGATAGCAAAGATCGAAAAATACGAGACTATGCTACTTCCGGAGTTGGTGATTTAAGCTCCAGAATTTTAAGACCCAACATTGTTGCAACTCATTTTGAACTCAAACCGGTGATGTTTCAAATGATCCAAGCCATGGGTCAGTTTGGAGGATCACCATCTGAGGATCCACACTCGCATTTAAAATCCTTTTTAGAAATGACTGATTCCTTTCAATTGCAAGGTGTGAGTGATGAAGCATTAAGGTTAAGGCTTTTTCCTTTTTCACTAAGGGATAAGGCAAAGACTTGGCTGAACTCACATGCACCTCACTCGATAACCACTTGGCAAGAACTTGCTGACAAATTTTTACAAAAATACTTTCCTCCAACGAGGAATGTAAGGTTTCGAAATGATATTATTTTGTTTAGGCAAGAAGAAGATGAGGCTGTTTCGGATGCATGGGAACGATTTAAAGATTTACTTCGAAAATGCCCACATCACGGCATCCCACATTGCATCCAATTAGAGACCTTTTACAATGGTCTTTCCAATGCGGCCAAAATCATCTTAGATGCAACAGCCGGTGGAACATTCACGAGTAAAACCTACAATGAAGGATATCAAATTTTAGAAAAAGTGTCCAACAACAATACCGAGTGGTCCAATCCGAGAGCACCCATACCAAAGACCAACACCATTGACTCCGAGGCACTCAAAACCATGAATGCACGGCTCGTGGCCTTAACCAAATTAGTTTTGAACCAAAATAGAGGCCAAGTCAATTCCGCAACACATCTCACCGAGAATTATTCCCTCTGTGGAGAAGAACATGTTTTTTACTATTATCCAGCAAATTCCGAGTCCGTTAATGTTACAGGGACCAACTCAAGGACCAACCCGTATTCACAGACTTATAATCCAGGATGGAGGAATCACCCAAATTTCTCTTGGGCTGGTAATCCAGGACTCCAACCCCACGGGGCGAGTCATGTCCAACAAAGACCACAAAACCCCCCTGGATTTCAGCAACATCACAGTGGGCAGCACCCACAGAACTTTCACCAAGGGCAATCCTCACAACAGTTCCAACCAAGATCAACTCAGCCCGCTGAGGCTCAACCATCACCCGAGTCAATTCTCAAAGGTTTCATGAATCAAACTCAAGCAGCCATTAGGAACATAGAGACCCAAGTAGGACAACTAGCCGTCGAAGTCAAGAATAGACCACCAGGGACGTTACCTAGTGACACCGAACACACTAGGGTAATAGGAAAAGGATCTGAACAAGTCAAGTTCATAACACTTAGGAATGGAAAGGATCTAAAAGATATCGTTTTTGAGTCTGATGATCCGCCTCAAATACCCACTGTCCATAAACCCACAGTGGCCACTCCTCAAGTCACTGTCATTCCCACAGTGAGGACCGATGTCCCTGAGCTTCCCACTTTTGGACCCATACCAAAACCTACTATTCCAAAGTCAACACCACAGCAAACTCAAATTGATCCATGAAATGTACCTTTTCCTGAAAGAAAGAAGACTAAAAATGTCGATGTTCAATTTAAAAAATTCTTAGACATTTTTAAACAACTTCACATTAACATACCCTTGGTAGAGGGTCTCGAGCAAATGCCAAGCTATGTTAAGTTTTTAAAGGATATTTTGAACAAAAAGAGAAAGTTGGGTGAGTTTGAGACTGTGGCTTTGACCAAGGAATGTAGTGCCCTCCTTACTAGCAAGATTCCGCCTAAGTTGAAAGACCCGGGTTGTTTCACCATTCCATGCACAATAGGAGGACAAGAAGTAGGTCAAGCACTTTGTGATTTGGGAGCTAGTATAAACTTGATGCCATTGTCCATTTTTAACAAGTTATGTATTGGAGAGGCTAGACCCACAACCGTGACATTACAATTAGCCGATAGGTCCATTGCCTACCCAAAGGGAAAAATAGAAGACGTTTTGGTCCAAGTGGATAAATTTATCTTCCCCGCCGATTTTCTAGTTCTAGATTATGAGGCCGATAAAGATATCCCAATCATCTTAAGGTGTCCGTTTCTTGCAGCCGGACGTACTTTGATTGATGTGCACAAAGGGGAACTCACTATGAGAGTCAATGACCAAGAAGTAACATTCAATGTCTTCAAGTCCCTTAAATATATAGAAACCGAAGACTGTTTTGCCTTGAGTTCGATTAGTGGTGCCCACAGTTTTGAAACAATGAACACAGTGGGGAGTGAGAGTGAGCACTCCGATTCTGAGAGTGATGACACTTTTGAGGATGAGTGTAATGCAATAGTGGCAGCTTTTGAACCTCTGGACTTTAAAGACAGAGATGTTCAACCCCCTTCCATAGAACAACCTCCCGAGTTAGAGGTTAAACCATTGTCTTCCCATTTAAAATATGCTTATCTCGCTAAGGATAATAAACTTCCCGTTATTATCTCTTCCAAACTTAGTGAGAAACAAGAACAACTTCTGATTGATTTGTTAATGAAGCATAAGAGGGCAATTGGTTGGACCATAGCGGACATTCGAGGTATTAGCCCCTCCTTATGCCAACATAAGATTAACTTGGAGAGTGACCACCCTGGAAAAGTCCAACCTCAAAGAAGGTTGAACCCCATCATGAAGGAGGTAGTTAAGAAAAAAGTTTTAAAGTGGTTAGACGCCGATATCATCTATCCCATAGCTAGTAGTAGTTGGGTGAGCCCCGTTCAATGTGTCCCTAAAAAGGGAGGGACGACCGTAGTGAAGAACGAAAAGAACGAGCTCATTCCCACTAGGACTGTCACGGGGTGGAGAATATGCATGGACTATAGACAACTCAACCTAGCCACTAAGAAAGGCCATTTTCCCCTACCTTTCATCGACCAAATGCTTGATAGGTTAGCGGGAAAAGAATTCTATTGTTTTCTAGATGGATACTCCGGATACAACCAAATCCATATCGCACCCGAGGACCAAGAAAATACCACCTTTACTTGTCCCTACGGTACTTTTGCATTCCGAAGGATGCCATTTGGATTGTGTAATGCCCCAACCACTTTCCAACGTTGTATGATGGCCATTTTCACCGATATGATTGAGGACACCATAGAAGTTTTTATGGATGACTTTTCTGTGATAGGGACATCGTTTGACAATTGCCTGGGAAACTTAGAGAAAAGCCTAGTGAGATGTGAGACCCACGACCTTATTTTGAATTGGGAAAAATGTCATTTTATGGTAGAAGAAGGTATTGTCCTAGGCCATCTTGTCTCAAAAAGAGGGTTGGAAGTTGACAAGGCCAAGCTTGAAGTAGTGGCACAACTTCCCGAACCCACAACGGTAAAAGGTATTCGAAGTTTTTTGGGTCATGTGGGTTTTTATAGGAGGTTCATCAAAGTTTTTTCAAAAATAACTAAACCCCTATGTAACCTGTTACAACATGAAAAGGAATTTAATTTTACCCAAGAATGTCGAGATGCCTTTGAAACAATCAAAAAAGCTTTAGTTACTGCACCCATAGTGACCACTCCTGACTGGTCACTCCCATTTGAAGTCATGTGTGACGCCAGCGAGTGGGCTGTGAGGGCTGTTCTCGGACAAAGGAAGAACAAAATCTTTCACCCCATTTATTATGCAAGTAAAACACTGATTGAGGCTCAGATTAATTATACTGTTACTGAAAAAGAATTACTTGCGGTGGTGTTTGCTTTTGATCGTTTCAGGTCGTACTTGATAGGGACGAAGGTCATCATACACACTGATCATGCAGCG
The DNA here is from genome assembly GCA_033807775.1 of Saussurea involucrata. Classification (NCBI taxonomy): domain Eukaryota; kingdom Viridiplantae; phylum Streptophyta; class Magnoliopsida; order Asterales; family Asteraceae; genus Saussurea; species Saussurea involucrata. The sequence continues at coordinate 6,759,136 of CM066325.1, read as the reverse complement.
ATAAAATATTTGATCAACAAGGCTGATTCCAAGCCACGTTTGATTAGATGGGTTTTATTGCTGCAAGAATTCGACCTTGAGATCGTTGATAGAAAAGGAACAAGCAATCAGGTAGCTGACCATTTGTCCAGGCTCGAGAAGATAGTGACCACTGTAGATCCCACTCCGGTCAAAGAGAATTTTCCCGATGAACAATTATTATCAGCCCAACATCATGAAAATAATATTCCTTGGTACGCTGACATTGCAAACTTTTTAGCAAGTGGACTAAAACCCCACGGGATGAGTGGACAACCATTTAAAAAGTTTTTACATGATACACGACAATATGTTTGGGACGACCCTTTCTTATATAAGATAGGGACGGACCAAATATTGAGGCGTTGTGTCCACGGGAGTGAGCAACATCAAATACTCCTTGGTTGTCACACATCCCACTACGGTGGCCACTTTGGTGGAAACCGCACTGCTGCAAAAATCTTGCAAAGTGGGTTCTTTTGGCCCACTGTCTTTAAAGACTTTTTTGAATTTGTGAAAAATTGTGAGCAATGTCAACGCACCGGGAAAATTTCACAAAGGAACGTGATGCCTCTTAATAACATCCTAGAGGTAGAACTTTTCGATGTTTGGGGGATTGATTTCATGGGACCCTTTCCAAATTCAAACAATAATTTTTATATCTTGGTTGCGGTGGACTATGTTTCGAAATGGGTAGAAGTTGTTGCATGTCACTCTAATGATGCTAACACTGTGGTGAAATATTTGCATAAAAACATTTTCACTCGATTTGGATCACCACGGGCATTGATTAGTGACGAAGGCACCCATTTTGTGAATAAAGTCATGATCTCGGTCCTTGCTAAGTATGATATACATCATAGAGTAGCCACCGCATACCACCCGCAAACCAACGGTTTAGCCGAACTTTCAAACCGAGAGATAAAAGGTATTTTGGAGAAAGTTGTTAAACCACATCGAAAGGATTGGTCAACCAAACTTGATGATGCTCTTTGGGCCTATCGTACGGCCTATAAAACTCCCTTGGGAATGTCTCCATTTAAATTAGTTTTTGGCAAAGCTTGCCATTTACCAATTGAATTGGAGCACAAGGCGTTTTGGGCCCTTAAAGAGCTTAACATGAGTGAGGATGCTGCGGGAATTAAGAGGTGTTTACAAATGCATGAACTAGAGGAGTTGCGATACCACTCCTATGAAAATGCAAAGTCGTACAAGGAAAAGACCAAGATGTGGCATGATCGCAGAATCAACCATAGGGAGTTCATGGAAGGCCAACAGGTATTATTGTTCAATTCCCGCCTTAAATTCTTTCCAGGTAAGCTAAAGTCACGATGGACGGGACCGTACACCGTGGTCAAGGTTAGTCCCTTTGGAACAGTAGAGTTAAAGTCCCCACAGTCTGGTCAAACGTTTAAAGTCAATGGGCAGAGAGTGAAGCATTTTCTGAGCGAGAGTGCTCACATTCCATCCCACTCTCCACCCCACTCTGGTTAAGAAAAGTCGGAACCATCTGTAAATATTTTATTTCAGTTATTTGCTGTATTATTATTATTTTTGGTCTTTTTAATTCTGGTAGTTTATTTTAATATGTGTAGGAAAGATTGCCAATTTTTGAAGAAAAAGTCAAACAAGTGCTTCGCAGTGACTTTGCACTAGTCACTGCGCTTCCCACTGCCGATCTGAAGATGAGATGGAACGGTTTTGGGGGCCCAAGAGCTGACACACATCACCATTTCTTACACCATGTGTCTCCTTTTTCTAACCCTACACCTATTTCTCCATTTTTCAAGAAACAAACTATCATTACCTCTCTCTCTCTCTCCTAAGTAACTGTTCCCTCCAACATAATACCCAAAAAATACTTCATTTGCCCACAAAATCCTAAAAACACCTTTTCCTCCAATTTATTAAAAAACAAACACTTTGTTTGGGCAAAATTTCACAGGTCTCGACCACGACCAGAAAAGGTAAGACACATGTTATGAGCTATATCTTCTATTAAGATAAGGTCCCGACAAAGACCCAAAAAACCTCCGTCGTCCCTCCTAAAAGGTAAGTCGAGAGTTTCTCACGACACTCGACCTCGACGTCGCCTACTTCGCACGACCGTCGCATAGAATCATGCGACCTTGGCCGACTAACGCGTTATACGACTGTTATGTTTGTTCAGTGATTAATGCAGGAGTCAAAGTCATTAATGGACAACGGCTATAACCGACGAAATCAGTTATGAGCATCTAAATCCCACATTGAAGACGACGACCGTTACAACAATCATCAAAGATCTTAATGATTCAATTAAAGTGCCCGAAGACTATAAATTCCAAGCTCAATTCCCAGTTCAGGGAACGAAACGAAACACAGCAAACAACATATAGAAAGATAACAAGAGCATCGAACAACAGACGCAAATACTCGAACTCTGAAGAACATTCATTCGAAGCAAAGGAATTACCCTCAGAAGATCGCTCTCGACGCACAACAACCACACACGACGCATACTGTTTTATATTCAAAACACTTGTAACTTTACATTTCGAAGTCTTTCCTTCATTTGTATTGTATTCTCTGTACGATCGACACCTGGAACACCAAGGACATCGCCCCTGATTGGCGACCATAGTGCAGCGACGACTTCCACAGTCGTCCGCAGGTTTTTTCCTCGTTGAGGTTTTTCCTGCGTCATCAAATTCTTTGTCTGATTTACGTTTTTGTCTTTGTCGCACGTCTTTGTCGAACGATTCCTTTCTTTAGTTGTTAAAGTCCACATCGACCTTAAGTTGTCCCTTTGGTGCGATTTTTGGCATTAACAGTTTGGCGTCATCCGTGGGACCTCATCTAGAGAAAATCTTCGACAAACGTGCGTCTTACTAACGGTTTCTTGGAGTTTTCTTTGTTCTCTGTTTCAGGAAAATGGCAGCCCCTGGAAATCAGCAGCATGTCATTGCCCAGATGTACCTAGAGCTTGAAGTCGCTCGAAATCAAATCAACGCCATGGCAGAGCAGAGTCGCAGAGCAGCTGAGGAAATCGCACGGTTAAGGAACCCCTCTGGACCTCAGAATGGTCCTAGGCCATTCGTTCAGAATCCAGGCCAAGGATCGTTCGGTCAGAATGGCCCTCGACCATTCGCGTATAACCCAGGTCCAGGATCATCTTCGTTCGCTCAGAACCAACATCCAGGTCCGTTCATGCAGAACCAACAGTCGGGGTCGTTCAACCCAAATCCCCAGTTCGACACGGTTCCTCCTCAGCACATAAGTCCACCACCCATGCAGAACGGGTCGCAGCCATTTCAGAATGGGTCGCAGCCGTTTCAGAATGGGTCGCAGCCGTTTCAGAATAGGTCGCAGCCGTATTTTGTTCCTTTCAACGGAGACGCCAATGACTCATCGCATGGCAATGGCACCAGTTCTGGAATCAATCCGCAAGCAGGGGCAAGTCTCGACCCCAATGACCCCGTCGCCCAGCGACTAAAAATGCTAGAAGATCAGAACGAGCGCGTCCTATCTTTGCTCGCCAAGCTACCTGGGGCAGCCGTGCCCGTCGACGTCGAGCCCCGATCAGGATTTCAGGCGTCACCCTTCATCGATGAGATCGCGACCGTCGAGGTCCCGAAGAAGTACAACGTCCCCGCCTTCATGCCCAAGTATTCGGGAGTGACTGATCCGATAGAGCACGTCGTGCAGTATAAGCAGCTCATGTGGACGATCTCGATCCCACACATGTATCAGGAGGTCTGTATGTGCAAAAGCTTCGGTGCGACTCTCACTGGTCCTGCTCTCCAGTGGTTGATCAATCTCAAACCCAAATCCATCGGGTTGTTCGCTGAATTGGTCAACCAATTCTCCCAGCAATTCGCCAGCAGTCGCAAGATGGAGAAGCAGACCAGTGACCTGTATTACGTCGTACAGAAGACCAATGAGTCTATCCGCAGTTATTTCAATCGATTCAATGCGGAGATGATCAGCATTCGCAATTGTGACGTCAAAACCGCGATCGAAGCCTATAAGCGTGGTTTGGACGACAGCTCAGGTTTGTACACTGATCTGACCAAATATCCTCTGGAGAATTTTGAAGACGTCTGAGCTCGAACCCTAGCGTATATGAGGGTAGAAGACGACGCTGCCTTTCGTCGCAAGCATACCGATGACAAGAGGTCGTTAGGTGTAAAGAAGCCAGAGTTCAAGACGAAAGCGATTTCCAAAATAGAGCCCGCGCGTCATATCTCGAACGTCCGATTCAAGACAAAAGCAGAGGCCAAGACCGCGACCAAATTTCCTCAGTACCCCAAGATATCCTCATACGGATTCAAAGGGACCACTAAGGACTTGGTCGAAGCTTTAAAATCCACCCAAGCGACCATTCGTTGGCCGAAGAAATCTGATCAGGACGACGCCAAGAAAGATAAGTCAAAGTGGTGCGACTTCCATGTCGACCATGGGCATGCGACAGACGATTGCATAGCTCTCAAAAAAGAGTTAGCATATCACGTCCCGAAGGGCAATCTTAAAGATATCATCGATGACGTCGTTACTCCCGCTAACAATCATCGACCGTCGACCCCCAAGCACACAAAAGTGGTCAATTGCATCACTAGTGGTTTCGACGTGTATGGCTTGACATAATTACAGAACGTCTGGAAAGCCAACGACCAACCTCTGACCTTGTTTTACTGCAGGATCGCACGTCAAGTTTACTATACAACTTGAATTTTGCAAAGTCGCACGCCACAAACGATCATGTCTATCACTTGTTCATACTTTCGCAGGAACATATAATTCAAGCTCATCGTACGATCTAGTCGTACGATCGCAAGATCTAATGATCTTTTGAATTCAATTTCTTAACTTCGAGGGATTCCATATCCTGAATGTATGCTTTGGTCGCACATTCCTATGTTTGTTTACACGATTTACAAGCGCTATGTCTTACATTCTAAGCTGTTGCGTTGCAATAGATGCCTAAGTCGCATGATTTCTATTATATTATACTCAGTAAATTTCATAATTGACATGATATTTATTTACTGAATATACAAAACACGAGTGCAACGGAAATTTAAATTTCATTCCCTGAATAGTTTGTCATTTACATTCAAAATAACTCGACCACTGACAGTCGAGCAGCAAAAAGAAACAACAAATGACAAAGACATTTCCTAAGGCAAAGGGGGAGCGTCGGTCGCGTCCCTGCTTGACGCCTCACCCTGGAGACCTTCTTCCTCCTCAATCTCCTTCTCGATATCCCTCTCAGTCCCGACCTCTTTGTGGAAAAGGTACAGCTCATCCGAAGCCGACGCCAGAGGACTCTTGCCTAACAAGTGACGACGTATGATTGCCGCACGCGCAGTAAGTCGGGCATAGGAGAAGATGGATTTGTTCTCATCCTTCAGCTCCTCTAGCTCCTTCTCTAAATTCACCGCCTTGGATTTAGACTCCTCGGTCTTTCTCTTCTTCATGACCAAAGATTCTTTCATCCCCTCCAGCTTCTCTCTTTGATCGTGCATCAGAGTTAGGGACTCCTTTAAGCGCGAGTTCACTTCGTCCCTCGTATGGTTGACGGCTTCCAACTCATTTAGAACATCGTCAAGACGCACTGACATCGCTTCTTTGCGCTCCGGAGCGGATTTTTCCTTCCCCAACGCTGCATCCTCTTCCTCAATGGCAGAAGCCATTAAACCTACAACCTTCGACGTCTCGGCATGTAATGCCAAGGAAGCTTGGAACGCCTAATAGAATCATAAAGCAAACATCGTTAGAAAACATACGACAACGACAATGACAAACAAACCAGGTCTTGAAAGAGAGACTTACCATGAACACAAGCCCAGCAACGTGGGACTCTATATCTTCAAGAGAAACCCCGCTGAAACGTTCTCTGAAAGAAGGGAGCCGATACTTTCCCAAGTGGGGGAATAATTTCGTCTCGTCCAAGACGTTATCATCAAAGAAATCTGACGGCAACGTGAAGTTGACCGTCGTTTCCCCCACATAGCCCGTCTGCGCGCCTTTGCCCTTGTCGGCCGTCGAAGGGCCGAATACGGTAATGTTGCGCAGTATGAGACATCGTCGCCGGTTGCGCAGTATGAGACATCGTCGCCGGTTGCGCAGTATGAGACATCGTCGCCGGTTGCGCAGTATGAGACATCGTCGCCGGTTGTGCAGTATCAACTGATCTAATCCAATCACTGTCTGTATCCAGCGTCGCCACCCGCACAAGTACATACCTATTCTTCCACCCACGGTCGTTGACCGCAGTATTTAAAACCAAGGTACGATCACCCTTGTGCCTTGAAAACAAACTATAGCGACGGTACCGATCACTTTTGACCTTATACGCCGTCAGTAGGTCCCTCACATTCATCGGTGGATTCCAGTTTGAGGTAAGTCGTTCGATGATCAGGATAACTTGCCAGAACTGGGGCATCAGTTGCCTCGGTGAAAGATCGAATTCACACATGAACTCTTTGACCAGAGGCGAATATGGCCAATGAAAGCCTATCTTGAACGGGTATTCGTATATAACGACGTACCCCTCGGGGCACATTTCCGGTCGAACCTTGCCAACCTTGCTTACGGTGATCCCCATGGGAATCCTCGCTGGACTTCTAAAGTCGTCGAGATCTTCTTCGTTTTTAATGGTGCTTCTAGGCTCTGTCGACATTGCTAACCCCGTTAAATTGATTTGCACTTCTGAAAGGCCCAGATATCCCAGCTTTTCCTAGGCTTTCTAGCAATAGACTTGCGACGCATACTCAAACTGGAGGGTCGTATCTTATATGATCTCAGAAAATCCTAATCAGGTCAAAGATTCTTGCAGGTTTAGAAATAATCGAACGAAAATCGACAAGAAAACCCTTAAAGAAATCTTTGCTTAAAACCCTCTGAAGTCGTAAACAAGAAAAGATCCATCGTAATCTTTATTTATTCAGTCGATCGTGTCAGGACGAGTCCTTTGATGATCACCGCGTGCCCTCGTCCCTTCGTATGACCACATGGATCGTCGACACCTGTCAAAGACAGCTGGTAAGCACAATCGTGCGTCAGTATGACGTCACGACCTCGTTTTCTCTTCGACTTCTAGTTCAGTTAGAATTGAACCAATCCGGTTCCGAGACAACCAAGGTAACCTTCAACACATGTCACGACCCTGGACACCCGACAAATAAAATTTAAAAAACTTTTGTCGCTCCACTTTTTCAAATTTTGGGGGCAAACTGTTTGGGCAAAATTTCACAGGTCTCGACCACGACTAGAAAAGGTAAGACACATGTTATAAGCTATATCTTGTATTAAGATAAGGTCCCGACAAAGACCCAAAAAAACTCTGTCGTCCCTCCTAAAAGGTAAGTCGAGAGTTTCTCACGACACTCGACCTCGACTTCGCCTACTTCGCACGACCGTCGCATAGAATCATGCGACCTTGGCCGACTAACGCGTTATACGACTGTTATGTTTGTTCAGTGATTAATGCAGGAGTCAAAGTCATTAATGGACAACGGCTATAACCGACGAAATCAGTTATGAGCATCTAAATCCCACATTGAAGACGACGACCGTTACAACAATCATCAAAGATCTTAATGATTCAATTAAAGTGCCCGAAGACTATAAATTCCAAGCTCAATTCTCAGTTCAGGAAACGAAACAAAGCAAACAACATGGAGAAAGATAACAAGAGCATCGAACAACAGACGCAAATACTCGAACTCTGAAGAACATTCATTCGAAGCAAAGGAATTACCCTCAGAAGATCGCTCTCGACGCACGACAACCACACACGACGCATACTGTTTTATATTCAAAACACTTGTAACTTTACATTTCGAAGTCTTTCCTTCATTTGTATTGTATTCTCTGTACGATCGACACCTGGAACACCAAGGACATCGCCCCTGATTGGCGACCATAGTGCAGCGACGACTTCCACAGTCGTCCGCAGGTTTTTTCCTCGTTGAGGTTGTCCTGCGTCATCAAATTCTCTGTCTCATTTACGTTTTTTTCTTTGTCGCACGTCTTTGTTAAACGATTCTTTTCTTTAGTTGTTAAAGTCCACATCAGCCTTAAGTTGTCCCTTTGGTGCGATTTTTGGCATTAACATCTATCACTTGGCCCTCTTTGTCACTACTAGAGTCGCTTTGACTCTTTTATTATTCTGCTGTAAAGCTATCTAAGCTACTATTTTTTTTGGGACATCATTGGTCCTCTTTATTTGATTGGGGCTGCATTGGCCCTCTTTTCTATCTATTATTTATTTTCATGGCTGGCCTGTACTCTTTCTTTTCCGCTCTATCTCTCGTTGTTCATTACCGCCTCTAATTGACACACTTTCGGATAAGGGTTGGCTAAGGCTTTTGGTTAGGGTTTAATGGTAGGTCTGGAATGAACAAGTGGTGAGTGTTTGGCTACAAAGGTGGTTTCGGGTACACACATAATGGGTCAAAAGGTACGTTAGACAAAAACGGGTTAAAGTGCACACAATGCCTGGAATCATCTCTTAAGGTCCACACGATATAGTCTACTATACCCTTACCCAATATCCCGATGGTCGTCTTTTCTACTCAGTGCAATATTATAGCGAGATCATTCTCTAATCACGACAAGGAATTCGAAAAAGTGTATACGAATTAGATGTTTAAATCCCTCGAAATGAAAGGCGTCATTTAGGCTCAAAACTCGCTATTGGGTGGTCTCCACTAATGTCCCTAGTCATGCATTTTCCCGGTCCTTCCCTAATGGTCACGTTACTATCACAATGGTCGGTCTCAATTATTCAAAACAAAAATTTAGCTACTTATGATCTACGCATTCAGAAGTGCGGGAAATCTACGTGCATAAATGTGGGCCCGATTGGGCAACCCCAAACCTTACCCATACATTGTCCCCAATGTGAAAGTCTTGGTGTATGTGATACACATGTGTGACATTTTTCATTGTGCAGTTATTACGGTTATCAGACAGGAAAGACGCAGTATTAACACGAAACATCATACACCACTCGTTAACATACAGAGTTAGAACATACCTGTCTGATCGGGCGGAGGGGATTCTCATAAAAGATTTGAGCGACCAGTTGAGAGACATCGGAGAGGATGGAGAGAGAATGCAGAAACAAAAGAAATCAAAGCAAAAGACGAAAGGAGCAAAGAAATGAAACACACAAAGCAAGAAAGGAAAAACACAGCACGAGAGCATCTAGAAGCATCAGGGGGACCCGCGCGGTTTAGGCCGCGGCCTTATCCCGTGGGGTATCCCGCGTAAGTATCTGTTTCAGCAAAACATCCAGAGACACTCGCGGTTTGGCGCGCGGCTTGAGGCCGCGGCCAAAACCGCGTAAGTCTCTGTTCCATTTTTTTTTTGTAAATAAAATCACTCAAAAACATAAATTAAAAAGAACACAAACCTCGGTGGGTTGCCTCCCACCCATCGCCTTGGTTTCGTTCGTGGCTCGACCTTCCTTCTAATCACTCCTTCAGCTTTCCTTGATTATCGGGTTCCTCTTCATCGTTACCTCTTACACTCTCGAACATCTTGAACGTTACCTTTTCGTTGCCAACCCTCAATGTCATCTCGCCTTCTTCCATGTCAATGAGTGCTTTGCTCGTGGCCAGGAATGGTCTCCCCAATATTAGCGGAACCTTTTTGTCTTTATCGATATCCAGTACCACGAAGTCCACCGAAAAGTAGAACTTGTCAACTTTAATCAGCACATCTTCTATCACTCCATATGGATATTGGATTGATCTATCAGCAAGTTGGAGTGTCATATTTGTTGGCTTCACTTCTCCCAAGCCAAGTTTCCTGAAAATAGATAAAGGCATTAAATTTATACTTGCTCCTAGATCACATAATACCTTATCAAAATAAAGATTTCCAAGATGAATAAGGATGGTGAAACTCCCTGGATCCTTAAACTTTGGGGGAATCTTATGTTGGATGATCGCGCTACACTCTTCAGTAAGTGCCACCGTTGCATGCTCCTCAATCTTCCTCTTGTTGGAGAGGATTTCTTTTAAGAACTTCACGTATGAGGGCATTTGTGCCAACGCATCTGCAAAAGGGATGTTAATATGCAATTTCTTAAAAACTTCAAGAAATTTAGAAAAGTTTAGATCATCCCTGTGGGCTTTAAGCCTGTTTGGATATGGTACTTTTGGAGTTGTCGGCTTGACCGGTGGTTGCTTTGGCATAGTTGGCTGCTCTTTCTTCTTCTCCTCACTCTTCGAGTTCTCCTTAAAAACAATACCTTCATTGGCTTCCAACTCATCCATATCTACGATCTCCACCTCTTGCCTTTTGGGCTCGGTTTCCTTTGATGACGGTTCTCTTGTAGGCTCATTGATCAGCTCCTTGCCACTTCTCATATAAATGGCATTCCATTCTTCTCTTGGTTTCCTTTCGGTCTGACTCGGGATTGTCCCGGGAGCTCGGGTTTGTAGGGCTTCAGAAATTTTCCCCACTTGCCTCTCAAGGAGTTTGATGGAGGCGGTGTTTTGATCAGTTGCTGCTTTCACTGTGTTAACCGTGCTTGCTAACTCTTCAACCGTGCCATCCATCTTTGTCATAAACTTCATCATATCCTCCAGCCCCGGTTTCTTCTCTACGGATGGTCCTTCGTCGAATTTCCTTTGGTTGAAACCTGGAGGACGGTACACATTGTTAGACTGAGAAGAATTAGAAAAGTTAGAAGAATTACCGTATTGTTGTTGCCCTTGAGGTTGACTCCATGAAAAATTAGGGTGTTTCTTCCACCCCTCATTGTAGGTATTCGAGAAAGGGTCGTTCCTCGGCTGGTTGTTCCGGTTTTGTAAAAATTGAGCCTGTTCAGGTTCTTGAGGAGCGGGGAACACTTCCGGACTACTTTCCTTCAAATGGTTTGTGATAGCGGCTAACTGAGCTTTTATCACCTTCAACTCTTTCGAGTCTTGAACACTAGCTACCCGTCTAATAGAAGATCGTGGAGTAGCATAGCTATGTTCGGCTAAGTTCTCGATCAAATCGACTGCTTCTTCATATGTCTTATTCATGAGAGCTCCACCCGCTGCAGCAGTGATGTCATTCTTGAACTGCGGGTGAAGTCCTCCAAAGAACGTTTGGATAATTACCCAGCCGTGTAATCCATGAGGCGGACACTTTTTCAACATGTCTTTATATCTCTCCCATGCCTCGTATAGAGTCTCTTGGTCCCATTGAGCAAAGTGGGTAATGTCGGCCATCAGTTGAGCGGTTCTTCCCGGTGGGAAGAATTTCTGAAGGAACGTTGCTTTCAGGTCTTCCCATGTAGTGATCTGATCCGATGGTAGGCCCTCTATCCAGATTTCAGCTCTACCCTTGAGTGAGAAGCTGAACAGTCTTAGCTTGATGGCATCCTCGTTCACCCCATTGATCTTGAACGTGTTGCAAATCCTCTCAAATGCACGGAGATGTGCATGAGGATCTTCTGTCGGTGCTCCTCCATACTGATTTTGTTGTACCATGACGATGGTACTCGGTTTTATCTCGAAGTAGTTCGCCCCAGTCGTGGGTGGTTGGACGCCTATCCGTGCGGCTGCCACATTAGGATTGGCAAACGACCGCATAGGACGTCTTTCCGGAGGTGGTGGAGGTGGGTCATTGCGAGGAGGTCTTTCGTCACCCATCTTCAATTGTCTTTGAGCTTTGGATGCTTTTCGTATCTGACGGGCGGTTCTTTCGATCTCCGGATCGATCGGTTCGATTTTCTCCCCACGGTTTTTCCTTGGCATAAACCAGTTATTACCTGAAATGGAACGTAAACAAAATTAGCAATCCAAAAACTGAAAGGGATGAAATAAAATAACAAAAGAAAAAAATGTCCAATGTAATAGCTCTTATAGCTGGTAGTGCTATCAGTTGCAACTAGTTCCCTGGCAGCGGCGCCAAAAACTTGATATGCGGGTTTACACCCCCCTAAATCTAACCGCAAGTGTACGGTGTCGAAATCAAGTAATAGTACTGAAAGTACGAGTATCGAACACAGGGAACTAGGAACTAAGTATCACAATGACTATAAGATCTATTAACTGAACGGTCGCAATTTTGAGTGGTTTATATTAAACTAATTAATTGCAAATAAGCAGATCACGAACGAGACAGAAAACAACTTAAGGAACTTCAGATAGAGAAAACAGTTGAGGGTTGGAGATCCTAAGGTTTTCACGTATAAACATTTGACTCAAAACAATTACCAGTTATTCCCTTTAATGAACACCAGTCTCTAAAATCACCGTGGTTCTTTCTCAAGCAATCACGGATTTTATTTTGAAAGCACAAGTTTAATCTCTCGATCTCAACCTATGGGATTCAAAACACATTAAAATCAAGATTCTAATAGGACTAAGGCTTACTTGGTATATCTCTATCCAATTTCTCACCTTAGGCATGCAATTTCTAGTTCTAGTTAACAATTACTTCTCTCGAACTTAATTGAAAACAACCAAACAATTGAAAGTTGGCCAAACTCACAAAAGCATTAAACATCAAATCACATGCTTCATTAAACAGGAAAAACTGATAAAAGTCTCAAATCATCTGTTCACAAGCTTAAACCAGATTCAAACCAACCCCCAACATCTAATGATTAGTTCATGTTGGTGGTGGACAAAAACACAAGAAAAGGAAGAGAAACAGTATGTGCAAACATAGTGATTGTGATCGTGATGAATGTAATGGTGAACTCCCTTCTCTCGGCTCTAATCAGATTCTCCTAGTGAACTCCTCCTCAAACTCTCCTCTATCGTGGCTCCAAAGTGCGTGAAATAGCTCTGAAAATCGCCCCCCAGCAGCCTCCCGTCGTACGTATCGAGATAATGACCTAAAATCCGGAAAACACCAAATTATAGGATTGGAACAGAGGGTTACGCCACTTGTCCCGCGGCTTGCAAACCGCGCAACAAACCGCGCGGTTTCCTGAATGTGTTTGGGTCAGGTTCAAGTCCTGGTTCAGGCACGGGTCTTGGGCTTCGTTTTGGCTCCCTTTTGGCCTCTTTTTCGCTTCTTTTCTCGATGATTGCCGTCTTTTCGATTACTTGCACATTTCACTAGATAAACCATAAAGTTCCGCCTTTTTGCTAGATCACAAGCCAATCTCATTGGTTTGAGGACCGAAAATAACGCCAAAAAGTGGCGTTATTAACAGGTGGGTTTTTCGGAAATGAGAGGAGAAACGAAGAGTTCGATGATGGAGATAGAAGATATGGATTAGGTTGGATTCTTGTAATTGCTCCCATTTTTTCAGAAATTTACTGGAGATTCTTGTAGATTGGTGCCCTTTCATGGGTTGGTGATTGTAAGGGTAAAACATGGAAACTTCATCTCTGTCTCTGGAAAGAGACATTTCTAACTATGTTTCCGGACGGAACACGGTCAAAGCATGGTACACGGTCAGAGCTGTGTTTTTTCATTTGTTAAACAACCCACCGCTTAATTGGGTAAGAACATCCTATCAGTAAGAGGTGGTCAAACACATGTAAACAGCCCCTTAATGGATACTTCTTTTGATATTTGTGTAAAACGGTTTGTAACCCACTCACCTCGTGAGAAACATATATCAGCTATATAACAACTTGTTAGGGCATCTCCAATGTATTTCTCTATTTTACTCTCTATTATAGAGAGTAAAATAGAGAGTGTGTTAAATCTTCTCCAATGTATTACTCTATTTTACTCTCTAAAAGAGAATATTTCAAGTATATTCTCTTTTATTTTGATTACATATATTTTCAATAATGCCCTTATATTTATTAACTTTATAAATTGCATCCTTATATTTTTTATTTTCACAATACCCTTATATTTATTAACTTTATCATATCATTTTAACAACGTTATAATTCATATTTAGTTGGATAAATTTAAATTAATTTAAAACTTAAAGATAAATATAATTCTAATTTATTAAAATTGATATTAGACAACAAATAAAATAAAAATACAAGAATCTAAAAAATAGAAGGGTCATTTTGTAATTATCAAAAGTTAGAAAAAAAAATAGAGAGTAGTGAATAGTAACTCTATATATAGAGAGTTACTATTCATTTCTCTATTTTAGAGAGTAAAATAGAGAGTTCATTGAAGAGGATATAGAGAGTAAAATAGAGATAAAGAGTAAAATAGAGAGTTCATTAGAGATGGTCTTAGAAGACAGACTTAAGAATCCATCGTCTTTAAAAGCATGTTTTAACATGTTTTCTAAGATTTCTCTAAAATAAAGAATCAAAAGTTAAAATTTATATAAAAAAATACGGACGACGTGTGTATATCCCATCTCCAACTTGCAGACGACACTCTATGTCTATGTATTTTGGTGAATGGGATTCTAGTAGTTTAAGAAATCTGATGAAAATTCTCAATGCTTCCAAATGGCTTTGGGGCTTTGAATTAACGTGTTGAAAAGCAATCTGTTCGGTTGAGGTTTCGGAACAAGCAATTTCGACTTGGCTAAGGAATTGGGTTGTAGCTCAGGCTCTCTTCCTTTCTCATACCTTAGGCTCCCGGTTGGAAGGAATATGAATAAAGTTGATTATTGGACACAAATTGTGGAAGGTTCAAGTCTAGGCTGTCGAGTTGGAGGCTTCGTTGTCTTACAGTGGAGGTCGGTTAAATTTTATTAAATCATTCCGTTAGCCTGCTTTATATTTTTTCTCCCTTTTTCGTGCGCCGGTTTGGATTATACAAATTCTTGAGAGTGTGAGACGAGAGCTCTTTTGAGGAGGTACTGATTCCTATGAAAAAATGGGCGTGGATTAATAGGGATACTATCTTAAAACAATTTTCAATTGGGGGTAGGTACGCAGTATACCGACTATGAATTAGAGATTTATTGGGAAATGGTGGTGGCGTTGTTCAAGTCTAGGTTGTCGAGTTGGAGGCTTCGTTGTCTTCGGAGGTCGGTTAAATTTTATTAAATCAGTCTTGAGTAGCCTTGCTTTATATTTTTTCTCCCTTTTTCGTGCGCCGGTTTCTTGAGAGTATGAGACGAGACCTCTTTTGGGGAGGTACTGATTCCTATGAAAAAATGGGCGTGGATTAATAGGGATACTATCTTAAAACAATTTTCAATTAGGGGTAGGTACGTAGTATACGGGCTATGAATTGGAGATTTATTGGGAAATGGTGGTGGCGTTTCATGACTGGTGTCGATGGGTTGTGGGTCCGGGTGATAAAATGTAACACCCTCAAAATTAGAAAGAACAACTAAATAAAAACATCGATAAAATAATCAAATCTATATCTTTATATATATAAGGAAAACCCAATAGATATGAGGTGGCACCATGAGAATTGAGTATTCTCAAATAGTGGATTGTGGTTGAGTTATAGCTATCCCACATTGGTGAGGAGTTGAAATACTATAACAAATATGTGTGTATAAAAAAGTTGGATGTGATGACTTTGTTTTCATTCTCATAGAGTTATCTTATTTTGGATAACCTTTATTTTGCATCATGAGATTATTCTCAAATGATAGATTGTGGTTGAGCTTTAGCTCTCCCACATTGGTGAAAAGTTGAAAATTTTGAATAAAGAGGTGTATAAAAAGGTGGATGTGATGCTTTTGTGTCCATTCTCATATGGTTGTCTTATTTTGGATGACCTTCTTTTTGCATCATGAAAATTGAGTATTCTCAAATGCTCAATTGTAGTTTACTTTTAGCTATTTCACATTGGTAACAAGTTGAAAAATAGAATAAAGATGTGTAAGAAATGTGAGTGTAATGCATTTGTGTCTATTCGTCGGTTTTAACACATAAGATTGTATTATTTTAGATGACATTTTTTACAAAAAATATCATCAATTATCTATATATATATATATATATATATATTAAAAAAACCAAAAGGTTATGAGATGACACCATGAGATATGAGTATTCTCAAGTGGTGAATTGTGTGGTTGAGTTATTGTTTATCCCACATTGGTGAAAAGTTAAAAAATTAGAATAAATATGTGAATAGAAAATGTGAATGTGGTATCTTTGTGCCCATCCATGATTCATAGGGCCATGATTCATAGAGTGTTTTATTTTGGATGAATTTTTTGAAAAAACAAATAAAAATTATTATTATATAAAAAATCAATCGATTAATATATCAATTAATAAAAATGTTAAAAACCAATAATTGAACTAAAGGTCATGATGTACACATTATTGGGAAGTTAAAAAATTGAAATAATTAAATTTATAGATTAAAGAAGAAATAATAATATATAATAATGTGGCAGTGTGAGATCTGTGTATTTCAAAATCTAGCATTGTGGTGGTATTTTACTCATCCCACAATGATAAGTAATATAAGATTGGAGAATGAAAGTAATTATAAGATAACCTTTATTTTGCATCATGAGATTATTCTCAAATGATAGGTTGTGGTTGAGCTTTAGCTCTCCCACATTGGTGAAAAGTTGAAAATTTTGAATAAAGAGGTGTATAAAAAGGTGGATGTGATGCTTTTGTGTCCATTCTCATATGGTTGTCTTATTTTGGATGACCTTCTTTTTGCATCATGAAAATTGAGTATTCTCAAATGCTCAATTGTAGTTTACTTTTAGCTATTTCACATTGGTGACAAGTTGAAAAATAGAATAAAGATGTGTAAGAAAGGTGAGTGTAATGCATTTGTATCTATTCGTCGGTTTTAACACATAAGATTGTATTATTTTAGATGACATTTTTTACAAAAAATATCATCAATTATCAATATATATATATATATATATGTATATATTAAAAAAACCAAAAGGTTATGAGATGACACCATGAGATATGAGTATTCTCAAGTGGTGAATTGTGTGGTTGAGTTATTGTTTATCCCACATTGATGAAAAGTTGAAAAATTAGAATAAAGATGTGAATAAAAAATGTGAATGTGGTACATTTGTGTCCATCCATGATCCATAGGGCCATGATTCATAGATTGTTTTATTTTGGATGAATTTTTTAAAAAACAAATAAAAATTATTATTATATAAAAAATCAATCGATTAATATATCAATTAATAAAAATGTTAAAAACCAATAATTGAACTAAAGGTCATGATGTACACATTGTTGGGAAGTTAAAAAATTGAAATAATTAAATTTATAGATTAAAGAAGAAATAATAATATATAATAATGTGGCAGTGTGAGATCTGTGTATTTCAAAATCTAGCATTGTGGTGGTGTTTTACTCATCCCACAATGATAAGTAATATAAGATTGGAGAATGAAAGTAATTATAATAAACAAGGAGACTTGACTTTTGATTAATAAAAGAATTGCTTGGCTAGATATTCTTTATGGCCAACCTTATTTTTCTCAAAAAACTATTTATTTAAGTAAATAAATTGATAGATAAATGCATAGAAATCATTATATTTCATCAAATTATATAATATTATCAAATGTTGAACCGTGATGTTTTTTTTTATTATCTCACAAGTCACAAGAAGATGCAAGTATTATCAAATCTTGAATTAAGATGATGTTATCCACATTGATAGAAAGACGATAAATTTGGAAGAATTAGTGAGTATGTAAAGTAAATGGGAGTCTTATTTAATTATCCCACATCGACGGAAAGACAATAGATTTGGAAGAGGGTGTTAGTATATAAAAGCTGGAAGAGATGTCTTATTTGTTTATCCCACATCGGTGAAAAACGATAGATTTGAAAGGAGAGGTTAGTATATATAAAAGGTGGATGAGATGTCTTATTTGGTAAGTCCACATCTACAGATTGGTAACAAATTTAAAACAATAGGCAAGCAAAGGAAAATGTGGATAAGATGCCTTACAAGTTTAAAAGAGTTTGTGATAACTTATTTGGTTGTCTTTTTTTAGTCGACCTATTTTGCTAAAAATCAGTTTTTATTAAATATTAACCTTTATATAACTTCATTTATATAAAAAGAACAACCATTATTATGAGTCACATTGTGTGATTTCAGTATTCTCAAAAGGCATAAGATTGGAGAATGAAGGTAATTATAAGAAATAAGGGATAATTTTGATAGTAAAAAATTTAGTTAGCTAAATATGTTTTAGCTCACGATTTGAATCCATAATAAATTAGCAAGAATGAAGGATCTCAAAGAGAAGGTCGATACTATATGAAAATGTACCACTTATGAAAATACATTATATTTTTAAAATTGTATCTCATTAAATATTAATGGAGAAACTACGTTTTATCTTAACTCAACTCGGTCAAGTACTTAAAATATTTATCGCTACCGCGCAACGCGCGAGATGGACACTAGTATATATTAAAGTAAAATACATGGTTGATGAGGTGACACCTTCTAATACCTAGGATCTCTTTTATCTTTTTTCTCAAATTTCTCATTTTTTAATACTTTTTGATCAATTGAATTGATTTCATAATGTGATTCATTTATTAGGGTCATTATTTGAGACATGAATGTTGCAACTTTTCATTCACCTTTTAAACCTTTCATCTATTATCTATTATCTATCAAATCATCAAATACATTTTACAATCAAAATAGTAGATGGTTATTTGGTTTTATGTTGAGTTTGTTAACAATTGAGTGAGGATCTATTTGCGCGATCTATCCAATTGTAAGCAATAATTAGATATCCCGTTTAAATGGAAGCTATTGTTCTTCCTCCACAAATTCTCCAGGTAACAATTTTGTTCGTTTTATTTCATGTTTTATACGAGTTATATATTGTTGTTGATGTTTGTGTATGTGTTTTCTTCAAAATTTGTTTTTACTCGATTGTGTTTTACTCATTGTAGTTTAAGCTATAACTAGATGTGTCGTTTAAAATGGAAGCTATTGTTCTTCCTCCACAAATTCTCCAGGTAACAATTTTGTTCGTTTTATTTCATGTTTTATACGAGTTGCCTATTGTTGTTGATGTTTGTGTATACGATTTTTTTCAAAATTTGTTTTTTAGCTCGATTGTGTTTTGCTCATGGTAGTTTTTCAAATTTTGTCTTTTTTTTTGTTACAACAATCAAGTTCTATAGTATGATTTATGTAGACTTTTAGTAGATGAGTTATTTGTGTTTTTCTCAACATTTTGATTTTCTAAAATGTTTAATATATAAATGATCTTTCCTCCCCTAAATGAAAGATGTGTGTTTCGTTATTAGAGTGGGTTTTTTTTGTAATTTCCCATTCATGTGTTTAAGCTATGACTATTTATTTGTTCATTCCTTTAAATTCTTCTTAATTTTCTCTTTTTAAAATGAAAACCCTTGAAATTCACTTGGTGTAGATGAAGAGGAGGGCAAAAGGCACTTGAGGAATGGACATGGAAGAAGTCAATTGAGAAGAATCAAAGAAAACAATATTTTTCTAATGGGGCCAACAAGTTCATGTAATATTTTTGTTATGTACTCTTCCAATTGAATAATTAAAGTTGTTGACATGTATATAAGGAAATATGCAAGTAAATGTCACAATGTTATATTCTATTCATTTAACTTTAAATATAAATTGAAAGATTTCAGCAATAGACATCAATCTTTGTGGAAGTTTATCTCCACATTTTTTTTAATCAAATGTTGAATTAATTATTTGAGTTTTTATATACATGGAATTGTTTTCTATTATGGAGTTATGATTTGATTATTGAAATTGTAGAATTATGATAAATTGAACTTTTTAATTAATATTATAAAGTTATCCTATTATCGGATTGTAATTATCATTGTCTAAGATAATTATCTCTTGGGTGCATGTTGAAATTATCCCCTCCTAAATCCCAAATTTTTATTTTCTCAGGTTTTACATTATCAAACATTTAAGTAATTAAATCATACATCTTTTCATTACACCCAATTTTTTTTTCCACATGACTACTTTTTATTTACATAACAGTTAATGATATATATAATCATTATATTTAAAAACTAATTACATGAATGAAATTACGATAAATATGAAAATTTTGATTTATGTGATACTAAATATAATATATACACACATAATAATAAACCGATTATAATGAATATAAGAAAATGAAAATAACACTTATTCAGGTTAATAAAATATCTTTTAGTTTACATGTAATTTATTTTTATTCAATCAATATGATTAAATTATTACTACATGATACTCTTTGTTTTTATATAAGTAAATAATTTGTAATTACCATTTACGTAAGAGTATATTATTTTAATATTATTAATTGAACATCATATTATTTACATAACACTTCCTATATATATATATATATATATATATATATATATATATATACTATTTAATAAAAATATAGGTACTAAGACATAAGTCACATGAATTTCAATCATTTTCTTTAGCACACAACATATGTTGACTTTACATAAAATGATTAAAATCTATTTTATGATTCTTTAACGAGAAACCAAACTATGAAAATATAGTCTTAGGCATATTGAAAAGACTCCAACAAGCCAAATGAAAATTAAACAATTGAATTGGATTCGCCTATAGCCGAAGTGGTCAGAATACTGACAACTACAGTTACGTTTGTGCAATGTAGGTTGGGAAATAGGGTTTTCGATGAGAGTTTTTGGACAAAGTTGCAAACGAGTACACTACAATAAATTATAAAAAATCCACAAATATATTACAATGCTAGGTAACAATACCAAATTTGTGTGGTAAATATAAAATGTTTATGGAAATATGTATGATATAAATTAATATATATATATATATATATATATGCCTTTCAAATATATATATATATATATATATATATATAGACTTGAGATCATGTGAGACCAGACTATTTTCGTGAGACCGTGAGACCAAAGAATTAACACTAAACCTTCACAGCAAAAGACTGTGAAGGTAAACCTTCACAGTGTTTTTGCTGTGAAGGTTTGCTGTTTTTCTTACCTTCACAATGAATCACTGTGAAGGTTTAGTGTTAATTTCTTAGTGTTACTTGAGATCACGTGAGGCCAGCCTATTTCCGTGAGACCCGTGAGACCACAAAAATAACACTAAACCTTCACAGCAAAAGACTGTGAAGGTATTGTGAAGGTTTACCTTCACAGTGTTTTTACTGTGAAGGTTCGTTGTTTTCCGTACCTTCACAATGAATCACTGTGAAGTTTCAGTGTTATTTTTTGTCTCACGGTCTCACGAAAACAGGTTGGTCTCATGTGAACCTAACCTTATATATATATTACAAAACAATATGCGTTGATATAATCAATAGCTCCATATTTTGTTTTTCATTTCAAGTCAATTACAAAGTTTGATATAAAGAAAGATTGGTATATATATATATATATATATATATATATATATATATATATTATTTAATGATATATTTAAAATAACAACTGAGGGTGATGAAGTTGCTTCATATCAAGTGTAATATATAATCTTATTAGGTAATATATGATATGATATCATCGACCGATATAACTTAATTATTTTATAAAGAATTTATCGTCACCACGCAACGCGTGGTGCAAAACACTAGTAAGGATAAAATCTCTTCTACAAACCATCCTTGGAAATACCTCAATATTAAAAACATAATAACTTCAACATTCATTTAACCTAAGTCATTTGCTAAGACTACAAATGGTCGGGTGTTACTCAACCCAATACAAATTTGTTAATCCCAAAATGCAGAAAACTTCACCAAGTCACTTACTTCTTGAGCACACAACTAGCTCTCCACTCTTCACAGTGTCACTAGAACTATTTTCCAACCAGGACATGTTGCACATGCCGACAAATAAAAAGGTTAGGCTAACGCCTAGTAAGTTCATGAGTTTTCATCATGATTAAAATAGTTCGTTAAATGAAAGGAGTACAACTCAAAATCATGTTTTTCCAAAAAGGATTATATTTATATATGCAAACGACCAATTTTCCAACACACACAAATCCCGTGCCAAAAACTCCAATATAAAGCATTTCTCAATAAGGGACTCAAATCCAAAACTCACTTAAACATGAATGAATATTAAATTTCCAAATAAAGTAGACTTGAGTAAAACTCTATTATTCGAAGCACTCCAACAAGGAGAAGGCATAATACGCCGCCCTTAAACCATGGAAAACAATCCATATAAATATAATACGTCTCCGAAAACATGTGACCGACTCAATAACCCACGCAAAGCGTAAATAGAAATAAAGTCCAAAAACCCAAGCATGGGAGTAATCATTCAAGCAAACCTTAATATACGTGGAGGGTTTCCAATATTAAAGTCGATACTTGCAATTACTCGCACAAGGCTCAAACGGTAATTAAACATGCATATCACAATATTCAATATAATATTTGACAACAACGGGGGAGACCCGTATTCATTGAGGGTGGAGGGAACACGTAAGTATACCACACGTACAGTGTTAATCGTATAACACTTCTTGACTATATGTCCAAGTGTTCCTACGATTCCTCGACAAGTTTCACCTCAAAAGACAGCTGACCTTAGTGTCCATCCCCAGGACTTCCACCACAAGGCTCGGCACACTGCAGGACTACCTCCAAGGCATTACCTCAACGACGAAGGTCCTAGTGCTCACCTCTAAGGTAGCACTTCCAGACTCAACCCTCCTAGTGTCCACTTGGAAAGTTTAAGGTCATAAACATGAGTCCTAGAGTCCAACCCCGCAATACTCATGCGACCCCATAAACAAGACTGACTCATATGCATATGCATCAAATGAATTATAGTCTAACAATTACATGACTCACAAAAGAATGTCCAACATCTTTAACACGTGTAATCAAATAATAATTATGACTCAAACACATATAATCTCAAACTCAACATAGAGTAATTTACATTGGACCAAGGTCCTCAAGACTCACTTGAGTCAAATACGAGCCAAAGGCTCAACAACACAATTGACAACAATAAAGACCACCAATACGATAAAATGCATTTAAATGTCATATATGCAAACACATACCTCTAAGATATGATAAATCCACAGTCCCATCATATATTCGGTCGAATCATTTTCCACACAAGTCACAACCATATATGTATACAAATGACCCATAACAATAAATATGTATTTTTCCAACAACACTAAAGTGTCTTTTCACCAAAGACCCCATTTATACAAAAACCTTATCAACGCTTTTTCTTGAGATATAATTATCAAATTACTCAAAATCCCAATGTGGGTGCTTTATAATATTTTCAAGGTTAAACACTTCAAAAGTTTAGGGGGGGGGGTGATCTTACAAGTGGGTTTACAAGAAAACCCCAAAATTTGGTCAACAATGGCGAGGAGATGAAGAAGAAGATGAAGATGTCGAGCTTCCACCCACAAGGATTGAATACCTAGATCTCAATCTTCTAAATGCACTTGAAGATTTTGATTTGGTGAAATAGATGGGTTTTGAACGACTTGGAAGAGAGGGGAGAAAAGTTGGTGAAGAAACAAATGAAGAAAAAGGAGGAAAAAGGGGATGCACACATCTCGCGGGCGCGAGCATAGCTGCTGCCATCTTTTAGGCAAATCTCGCGGGCGCGAGCAAATGGCTGTGTTGGCGTGAGGACTTCATTTTTTCGACCAAAAATTGATTCTTTTCTAAAAACGATATCTAACCCAACCAACACTCCTAATACTTCCAAAAGACCAATTTAAGGTGAAATTATCTATAAAACTTGAAGTTATACTTACCCCAAAATCCGGGTGTTACATAAAAAGTGTTTATTGTAATAATGGGGGTTGGATTGTTTATCCTCTTCGGTTGCAGGTCATTCCTTATGAAGGAGAGTTGGTTTGACGGGGGCGTGGAGAGGGATATTGAGGCAAAGGACTTAGAAAGGTTGGGTATTGATTTTTCGGGGTCCTTTGGTAAAAGGGTGGCCAATGGTGAGAGCACTTCGTTTTGTAAAGATAAGTGGTTAGGGAATTTTAAACTTCGCGATAAGATTCTTTGGCTTTTAGATTGGAGGTGGACGAAGGGGATACTGTTCAAAATAGATGGTGAGGAGTGACAACTCATGGTGTGGGTCGTGGGGTTGGGTGTGAGATCCTATAGGGAGATTGGTTGGAGAGTTAGAGGAATTATGCTCTTTAGTTAGGAATTATTCATTGAATTAAAGTTAGAAAGATTGTTTGGCATTGATGGCTTGTTGAGGATGGCTTATTTTCGGTCTAGGCTTTTAGGAGCATGATCGAAAAAAATTCTTTGCAGGTGCCAGAACATCCTATCCCGGCACAATGGTGCGAAAAAGGTGTGTATTTTCATTTGACGACTTAGATGGGGTAGAATTCTAGTTCGTGAGGTTCATGACAAATGGGTGGACCTCCATTCTCTTCTTTGTCCATGTTGCGGCAACGACGTTGAATCTATCGACCATTGTTTCATTAATTGTTCGAAGACTTTTCAATTGTGGAAGGGTGTTTTTAATTGGTGGTAGTGGTGTCTCTCGTTACCTATATCGATTGTAAAGTTGATTGAGTTTCCGGATTCGAAGGCTATAGCGAAGTCAAGGCGGCTCTTTTGGAAGGCGGTAATTTGGACAACTGTTTACTTGATTTGGTGCAATCGTAACAATCAAACTTTCAAGGGGGAATCTAGGCTTCATAATTGATCGACTTTTTGCGGCACTCTTTCCGATGGATCGCAAAACGTCGAAAGTTTTCAACATCTTGTGGGTTGATTGGTGTAGGGGGCAAGGTCTTGTTGGTTAACTCCTTTTTGTCGATGCAGCTTTCTCGTTGTTATGTGTTCTTTTCTTTAGAAGGTGGTGGTTCTTTTTAAATTTCTTATAGATTTTGTAACCATCTCTCCTTTTGTCTCTTTGTTTTTATTTATTAGCTTGTCTTTTAAAAAAAATTACATTCATCATCAACATATTCGCATTTTTTAGAATTCAACTTTGATTATAATATTAAATATTTCATTTATTATTAAAATATTATTTATTTTTTAAATATTACTTTCAAAGTTTTCTATATTAGCTCTTACCTAGAAAACATTGGAGACTTGGGGTGTTCTCTATGTTTGGAAAAAGGAAAACTATTCTCTTTCCTATTTTCTCTATTTTAAAGATCATTTTAGGAAAACTATTAGATCAAAATATTTACTCAAAATCTCAATTTTCTCTAGTTTGGAGAAACTGTTGGAGATGTTTTAAGAACCCAATCTTCAAAGGTCTAATCGAAGTCAACTGACTCACATGGAATACAAGGTGAGTTTTCACCGAGCTCGTCGCTTGAGTCTATAGGCTACCTCTTCTATCTGCTTTTCTACAAGGTTGACTTTCTTCTTCCTTCAGAGAAATTGCAATTCCCAAACTTAGGGGTGTGAAATTTGTACCATGCAAACCAAACAATTCATTACCACAGTATCAATTCAATTGGTACAAACTACATATCGTTTGTACTACCGTACCAACTTCACAAACTTGGTTGGTACGTGGTATTGAAAATCCTCTATCACGATAATACAACACCGATTTATATATACTATTTTTAATTATTTGTTAGATAAAAAATCAATGAAATGAAATATATAATTATTAATGTATTATTTATGTATGTGATGATGAGATGAAGTGATTGTTTTTAAAGAAATTTGTTTACTTTTACCCTCATACTAACTTTTGTTAAATGGATCTGATAACTTTAAGGGTATTTTGGACTTTTCTCGTATTTCTTTGTTTTCAATTAAAAAACAAATAAATATATTATTCTTCAAGAACATCTAAAATCAAAATCATACAAACTCAAACCAAAATCCAAACCCCAAAGTAAACACCAAAATCCAAATTAAATCAAGATCCTTAAATAAACCAGATTTGTGAATATATAGGGAAGATCATAGGGGTTGTGATGCATCAAGAACACATAAACATTAAGATCAACATCAATATCAATATCAAGAATACTAAATATAAGTTATAATTGTGTATAATTTCATACCAACCTGAATCTGAAACTTAGGAAATCATAAATCAAGCCCTAAATCTAACATGGAAAAAGATTAAAACCTAGATCTGTAACCAAATCCAGATATGAAAATCTCAAACCCAGATCTGAATGGAGATGGAGATGGAGATGGAGATGGAGACGAAACGACTAGGATTGAGATGGATCTGAAATGTGGATAGGTCTACAACGGGGATGGGATGGATCGACGATGGTAGGTTGAGGCCGACAGAGGTGTCTAAGGGAGGAGGGAGGTGAGTCGAGGGTTCTTTGTTGCAGGGTTCTCTATTCCCGTTGTTATTTCTTATTATGGCCAAAGGTTATAACTTATACAAGTGAACGACAAATGAAGAAATCGAACATGTGTGTTTAGCGAGATGAAATTGAACTCAACTCCAAAGCTTTTTGTTGGAAGAAATTCAGAAATTGAACTCCATAGATGAAATAGAACCAAAAATCGAACTCTAAATCGCCGGTGGTTCATGCCTTCATGGTGGCCGAAAGTTGAACGGGATGATAGGGTTGGGGTTGGGGTGAGGGCACGAGTGGTATCTGCCTTTTGATATTGTTGCTCTGAATTTGAATTTTGGTTCAAGAGAAGTAGATCTTTGAATTTGAATTTGGGTTCTAAATAGGAAACAAACAAAGTTATCAAACAATTTTGGGAAGATCAAGTATAGCTTTTTCATGTTAGCTACAGCTGCAATAGTACTCTCGGTATGGTATGTAACGTGAAGAGATGGAAAAAAAGCGTATGGGACTCTCGGTATGGTTTGAGACGTGAATGAGTCTGAAGAGGTAAAAGGGGTAAGTCAGTGCATTAATAAGTTGTACCTCATGCATTGAAGAAGGCAATTAAGATTTTTTTCAAAATTTGTGCTTTAATAACATGTACATTATGCATAATGTGTTGTATTTAAGACTTTAGGTCCAAATGCATATATAAGTAGTATAGATATATATAAACAGGGAGGCTAACATATATAAACTCATCAAGGTTTAATGCAATTAATATCTTTTTATTGCAATTGTTACCTAAGAATTAATTAAACAAAACAATATAAAATGAAGTAATTAACTTAGGATCTAAGAATCAATTAAACATATTGATCCACAAAGTTTCCGTGTATTTCGCTGCTGGAGTGATCATAATGGCGTTTCGGTAATATGAATACACCTCCTTTTTGGTACGCATCTCTAGATCTGCTTCATAAATGCTATTGAGGCATTCCTCATGCATCACCCAATTTCCATTCTTCATCAAGTGTAGTGGGTACAACCTAAACCAAGAAGGAAAAGAATTGGGCCGATTATAAGTAGCTACTACCTTTGTCCAATGTTCATCTCCATCTCCATCTCCATCCATCCTCCACAAGCCCGTTACAAAATCATGTCCTATGTATTCGCCATCATAAGTCCGGTGCCGTATATACAAGTGAATGCACCCTCTTACAACCATGAAACTCAAACACCGTTTCCATAAACCATTTCCAATATAGGACCTGCTATCTTTCTCCACTTTTTCGTTTTCATATCAAACCTTGTAATAATTATAAGATTTCCCATTCCTATTTTCTCGTTACCTTGTGTAGTTACGAAATACATTTTTTCATCCAACAAAACATATGGTTGCATCCAAAAATAATCCAAGTACCGATCGGGGGGTAAACAACTTAAGTCCTCTTGTGTCGTCTCAACCTTTCTCTATGAGTCGTATTTTAGAGAGAATATATAAACATTATGATCCTTGGTTACAAGTAGAAGCTTGTAGTCATTGCAATAGTAATACAACCCAAATAATATTGTGGTGGTCACGTAGCATTCTTCGTTGTTGGGTCCCGACACAATCTTATATTCACCCGTTAAAGGATTCCATAAAATTATATCATAGTATTCCATCCCATTGCACTTGTAAATCATGCATAAACATACCAATCCGCGTACATATGCTATAATCGCCACGCTTCCATGATCGACTTTAAATGGTAAAGGACGGTCGGTAGTTAAACCATCTTGAGGTGCTTCCAAGTCGATGATGCTAAACTTGCATGGTCTTGTGGTGGAGAAGGCAATAAGAAGTTTGTGGCGGTGGTGATGATGCATGTTAAAAAACATTGGTGTTGTTAGAAACAATTGCCATTGCTTGCAAACACACATAAAACGGTGTACGGACTTTCCCGGCAGCCTTGGTAATATGTGGAAAAAAAATATGTCTGGTGGCAGTAGTGTCTCAATATCACGAGTACCCATGGTAGCTACTTCTACTTTGGATTGGATTACACACATATATACACATACAAAAGAAGGTAGGAGGAGCGAGGTGTTGACAAATTACAAATACTTTGTCGATAAATATGGAGGAAGAATTGAATGCTTATTTTTAGGTTATTTTGTTTAACAATATTTCAATATAAAACCTAACATCCCTTTTCATGGGGTTTGACAAAAGACACAATGTTTTTCTCTTTAACTTTTTTTATTATTATATTGAGTAAACAATGTTTTTAGTCCTTGTGGTTTGTTGAACATTGCTATTTTTGTCCCTATGGTTATAAAATTACGGTTTCATTCTTATAATTTGTAATTTATAGTTGTTTTTTATATTATGCTAACTCTGTAATGGTTCACCGTTAACTATGAGGGTCTTGACTCTTGAGGTGTTTTTGCTTTTAAGTTGAAGATTAGTTGACTTTTAAGAGAGTTCTAAAGAGGTTTATGAGTGCAGATGCTCTAAGAAGATAATTGAGGTTATAACTTTTTTTCATAAATGAAATATGAATAAGAAAAAAAATATAGAAAAGACTAAAATATTCTTTGAGTTAACGGATCTATTTAACAAAAGTTAGTCTCTGGAACCAAAAGTGAAACAAAATAGCAACTATAATGATAAAAGCTGTAATTACTTCAAAAGAGGGACTAGACTTGATTACCAAAAGTATGATTTACTGTTAAAGTTATTTGCAAGCAAGTTGTTATTCATTTTGAATTTGTATTTATGATTGTTTTTTAATGACGTGTCATATTTGTTTTGAAGTTTTTTTTTAATTTATAATTATTATCATTTTTTTGTTTCAAATCCTCCCTGAACTCTATATAACAATTAACAAAGTTGTGATATATCATAATATTCAAATTAAGTTTTTTTACATGGTGTCTGATCAACTTGTGCAGAAAATTCTCCAGAGGCCTTGCAGAGTTTGAACTGATGACCTCTAAGAAGAATCTCCAAAAGCACAACGATTAATACTAGTTAAACCAACCGACAAGGTAAGTTATTCATTTTTATTAACGTCAATTAGCAACGATTCTCATAGTCGATAAGTAGATGCAGACATGTATTCCTTTGACTTAAAAAAACGGTTACGAAAAATGTCTTTTATAATATAGACCGAGCCATTTCAAAGGGCAATAAAGATAATTAATTCCAAGCAACCAAGCCTCGTTTTTTCGATAAAAGAGGGTGTTAGGTTAGGCCTTGGTCCCAAATTGTTTTCGATGAATTGGTTCGAGTATAACTCACTCAAAGAACCAAAACCAAGGTGCCCGAACAACATATGTACGAGTCTTGAAAACCTAATGATATAAGATAGATACTACTTTGAATAATTTTGGCGGGATCGGGTGGACCCTACACAAACCTAACCACCAGATATTATAACATGGGTTGTAAAGTTGAGCAAAAGTGATTTAAGGTGCTGTTTGTTTTTTAAGAGATCCGAAATCTGATTTTACGTCTAAAAAATAAGAAGTGGTGCTGAAGTCTGAAATCTGAAATATTAAGACTGTTTTTTTTTAATAAGGTTCATCTAGGCTTTGCCTAGACTACATCCTTGGCAATTTGAAAACAAATGAACAAAGCGGCCGTCTGAGACTAAGCTTGGCCACAGAATGCTGACGCCTGGACTCGAACCCGGGGTAGATAGGATATTTCACCACATCCCCCAAGCCCTTGCCAACACACCACCACCCTTGTTTGTTTTTGTAAAATGATAAACATCTTAATTGACTAAAAATATTATGTTTTAAAATTCCAACTTGAAAGAGACCACTATTTGATAACACACACATTCATACCCATCAACCATGCGAGCAATTGAAGAGGAGGTAGAAGGAACTTAGCCCTTTAAAAAAATAAGAGGAATTAAGTGGATGGTGCACCTCTAAAATTTCAGAGGACATTTAAGAGGTTTTCAGACTTTTTTATAAAAACAAAACAAACGGTCTTAAATCTGAAAACCTCTTATTTTCAGACTTAAGAGGTTTTAAGAGGTATTTTTTCAAAAACAAACAGCCCCTTAAGACAACCTAATTAAGCCACTTCTTCCCATTTCTACAAGCAAACATTTCCAATTTATATACAAACCTCACAATAAATCTTCTTTTATTTTCCTTGGATTGACATAAAGATAGAAACACAAACTACTAGATGTTTATTTTTAGCACATAAGCCAGCATCTCTTCTACGAGCAACAACCATCGGCAGCTGCAGCCTGGTTTTCGGGTTTCTGCTTCAATATATTTCTCTTCACCACCGTAGAACCTTCTTCCAGAAGACTCGGAACCTCCATTATCTGTGGAAGTAAAGAACCACAAGAAGTGACTTTGTTATCTAGCTAGATTCGAGACATATATTTGCTTTAAAGAAATAATATCGTTACCTTTAGTGCAAGCTCTTCAAAACATTGGTGTACATTTTCCCGAGTTTTGGCACTACATTCAAGAAATAAACATCCGAGCTCTTTCGCAAGACCAATGCCTTCTTCCCTGCTCACAAATCTTTCGGTGTCCTGCAATTGTATTTACAACTTATCTCAAAGATGGATTCAACAACAAATGGTGGTGTTTGTTTTTTAAGAGGTGTTGCAGGCTGAAGTCTTATTTTTTACTTCTGATTGATAAGAGGTGGTGCTGAAATCTGAAATCTAAATCAATAAGACCGTTTGTTTTTATAAATCGATAAATGTCTGAATTTGTTTAAATTATGTATTTGACCCATTAGAATATTATAGTGTTTAATTTATATATATAAATTTATACATTTGCACTTATTTAATCATCATTACGAAATTTACATTTAAATTATAAAATTAGCATTCATTCAAACGAATACGTTTAATCTATAATAATATATTTAAACTTAAATTTGAAAGTCACCTACTTATAGTAAATTGAGTTTTATTATAATCCAAGTTAATCGATAGAGAGAGAATCTATTAAGGTTAATTCATTGAGAACAATAAGAGGCAAATAAGAGGCTGGTTTACCTCTTACCAGATAAGAGGACAATAAGACATAAGTGGCTCTGAAATTTTGAAAAAAACAAACAGTCTGAATGGCGTACCTCTTAACGAATCAGACATAATAGGCTAATAAGAGTTTTTTTCTAAAAAACAAACAAGACCTTGCATGTATCGGTTCACAGGCATGTTGATTATTGAAATAGAATATAGAACTTAGTAACTTACTTTGTCAACTTTATTTCCAACGAGCATCTTAACGCAGTCCTGATTAGTGGAGTAAAGATCAACTTCTTTAGCCCATATTTCTGATAGGTTTGTGAAGGTTTCTCTTCTTGTAACATCATACGCTATAAAAGATGTAGGGTTCTATATATCAATTAACCAAACTTGGAAGAATATGCAGTCAAAAGCTAAAAATCTAGAAAAGATACTGTATGGTGCAATCAGCACACATTGAACTACTTGCTCTTCTATTGACATTTAGGGTAATTGCTACAATCAAACTCTTACCCGGTAAGGTGCAATCACTAGAAGAGTAAGGGACCGTTTACCAAACTCTTACCGGGTAAGGTGCAATCACTAGAAGAGTAAGGGGCCGTTTACCAAACTCTTACCGGGTAAGCGCTTACCAAAATACCAGGTGTCACTTATCTTACCCAGTAAGAGGCATAGCAAGGACCGAGAATCTTACCAAGAATAATTTAATATTTACAATGCAATGGTACAAAATAGTCGCGACCTACCAAGAATTATTCCTTGGGCACCCCTGTAGTAAGAACTTGTCAATGTCCTGAATCTCTCTTGTCCAGCTACAATAAAAAATTTATCAGATCAAAGATGAGTGACACTTATATAGGAGGGAGTCAACTTGCAAGAATACAACATTATGCAAACTCAAAAGCCCAATCCTTGAGTAAGTGTGAAATGATAGATGGCATTTAAACTGGAATTGGGAACATATTTTACTTGTCTGAGGATAATGGAAACTTTGAGAGATCATACTTCTCCTGCTTATATACTGCTTCATGCCTATTATTAGTTATTACCAGTTGCAAGAAATTCCACATGGTTCCTTCAGTATACAGTCAGAAGTGCAGAAATACGCACCCCGAATTGAAATAACACAAACATATTAATTCTGTAAAAGGAGCCTATATTAAAAAAAAAATAGTTTGTGCTTGGTAGGCAGTTCTTTTTGGGTGCGTTTGGTACACCGGATAGGATAGGACAGAAAAGAACAAGTATCACTTTCCCATGTTTGGCATAACTTTTATGTGGAACAAACAGGAACAGAGTAGAACATGGTGGAACAGGCTTGTTCCACCCCTACCCTATGGAATAGAGTGGAACAAGATAGAACAGACCTTTATTTTAGTAATATAACCTCACAATAAAACATAACTCTCTTCTAAAACATCAAATACACCTTCTCCTTACATTTTATTCCTTCTTTAATCGTCTTTTTATTTTCATGGCATTTTAAACGTCTTGATGAAAATTTTCTAATGATATATTTTGTTAAACAAATTTTTTATTTTATTATAATTTGATAGATTACATAAATTAATCAAAATATATAAAAGATATTAAACAACTCACTAGGGGTAAATTGGTCATTTTATCTGTTTTGTCATGTACAGTCTATCTTACCAAACGATGAACAGTTGTTCGGTCATGTCTGGATACCAAATGCACCCTTTAGGATGCAATGATGCATTACCCTTTTTAGTTTTGTCCACAACAAACTTCTCTTTTAACATGATCTTGATTCTTGTCCAGCAAAAGTGGCAATGAAAATCAAATGTACTTTGGAACAAATAGTTTTTCGCAATGACAGCCAACTGGCAATCGATGTTTACAAGTTTTACATTGCAGCATGCAAAGAAAAAGCAATGGCTAATACTACTAGTGGAACTATGAACAGTTGGCTCATCATAAAACAAGTTGTAGACAATGCTTACCGGTGTCCCAAATTGTAAGTTTTACTCTTTTTCCGCCAACTGTAAGCTGCTTGATTTTGAAGTCAACGCCTACTCAATACAAACAGATACAAACATAAGTACAAGCTAAAACCAAAAAAGAAAAATATACATGCTTTCCTCTGCCCTACAGAAGGCAGTTATCCTTTGACTTTGTAAGTCAAACAGATGACTACTCAACTTCAACAGGATGAATATGAATTTTGAACTTACTGAGAAAAATTACCAACCAGATTGAAACTCATAACAGACATTACAAGTGTATAAATGGTGGGTATCAATTTACAGAAAAGTACTCATGAAATTTGCATTTGCAAAGTATTAAGTTTGATATCAAAAGTGAACCTATAGATTTTTGTAGCAATAGATGAAAGATAGGCTCCTTAAATCCCAAAAATAAAGTAAAATCTTGGTTTGACATAATTCAACAAGAATTTTGACTGTTTGTCAAATATTTCAAATTTCATACAAACTACGTGGATTTTGTTCCTGTAGTGAAGTATCTAAAATTCCGCACAAAATAAAGGAATTTTACTGGAACAAAAAATTTAGGTTATCAATAGTAACAAGAACAATGACCAAATAAGAAAACATGAGAACGGCCAAATCAATGTGATTTTATACTAAACTAACGAGTATTACATGTTATTACATATGACCTTGGCCGCGACCTAGGTTGCGGGCCGAGTAATATATAAATTGGCGCTCTCATATCCTCTTTTGCACTTAATATATAGATTTGGAGTGGAACATCACAAAATTGAAATGGTAGACAGTTATTTGGGGAAGAGTTCAAGAGTATATAATTGAAATTCTAGCTGATAACAAATATAAGCTGTTAATACACATTTTATATATAAATAAACATGAAACCGACACATATCTAAGTGTTAGCATCATATGAAGCACAAAAAAAACATGAATTCTCAATACAAACACCGATAAATTTAATAATATAACATAAAAATTAAAAATCGACAAGCCTCTAAAAAAATTTAAATAAAAAATCGACCAGTCAAGCCAGCAGTGAAATTACCAATGGTAGGTGCGAGATCCTCGACGGAATCGGAAATGAAACTGACGAGAAGACTACTTTTGCCGACACCAGAATCTCCGATCAGTAAGATCTTAAATGAGAGATCGTACTGACCTGATGATGACCCCATTTTGATGATTACAAAACGACGAACTTTCGCTGATGATTTTTTGAAAAACAAGCAACGACAGATGAAGTTAGAAATAGTATGAGATTTCAGATTTGTTTAAATTAATCATCAGAAAACCTAAAATTGGAGCAATGGCATCTAATTCTTTTCCTTTCTTTGAAGACAGAAACTGCTTTTTGATGAGAGAGAAATCTAGAGAGAGAAAGCAGTATCAAAATATGTCGATATGAATCCCGTTTTTGCGCCAAACGCACTCCAACATAGTCATTAGGCCATCCGTACCTACGGAGGAATCTTTCAAATATTCCAGCTCCGCATCAGCGCCACATCAGTTTTTCTTCCATCTCTCACTCAATCCCTAACAATCCCTAAACACCCGTACCCCATTCCCTCAAATCCTTTTGCCACCTCATTTATTTTAATTCTTTTATTTATACATTTAATTATTTAACAAAATAAAAATATTTATATATTTTTTAATAAATAAAAATAAGATAAATAATAAAAATAAAAATTCATATCATTCATTAAAAATAAAAATTACAAAATAAAAAACACTACCAATCATGAATTTTTTGAATTTGCTCTTTTCTCGCTAAAGTAACCCTCAAAGTTTTTCCCATAAGGTGATCATGTGGGGCCATGAAAAACTCGAAGTCTTTCTCAAATCGGTTTGAGCGTTCGATTTCGAGTTCTTGATCCAACCTATGTCGTTCGAGTTTTGAGCGTTCGATTTCGAGATCGAGTTTTTTCATTTTGTATTCCATTGTATCATCAATCTTGTCGTTGAACGTCGTCAACAACTGAGTAACACTTTCGTCCGTATTCGCCCCAGACGTATTACTCGTTGATGATTTTTTTGCCTTGTTTCTCCCGATGGGTCGTTGAATTTGCTCGTCATCGTCATCATCGGAAGGTTGGGTACGTTTTGAACCCCGCGATGAAGTTGTCGTCATCGTTGGAACGGCTCCCCATTTTGGACATTTTTTAGGACGTCCCAAGCTTGTTCGTGAGTGAAAGCAACTTTATGGCGTGCTAGATACCGTTCGTGTGCCGTTCGGGATATATCGGCCTCACTCATCCCGCTTGATCTATTATTGAGCAAGTTGTTGTAGATGCCGCCAAACGAATTAACTCTTTTATTGAGGTCGTTGAACTTGCTATTGAGTTGATGGGTTGATCTATAACCTGGTTCACGACCCATGCGAGTATAGAACACATGCCCGATTCGGCCCCAAAAACTCCCTACATTTATGTAAAATTAAGTATAATGATAATAATAATAATAATAATAATAATAATAATAATAATAATAATAATAATAATAATAATAATAATAACAACAATAAAAATAATTACCACCGCTTTGTGCGTTACCGACCACGGGGTCCTCCGAAACGTCAACCCACGCCGACACTAACGCGAGTTCCTCGGCTTTACTCCACGTTTGTTTGGCGGCTTTCGTTGGTCTCGGATTTGACGATTCCGGGTTAGATTGTTGTGTCGGGATAGATTGTGGTGTGTTCGGGGTAGAAGGTTGGGTTTCCGGAACAATGTCGTCGTCGAGATTGAAGTTGGCCGGAGTAAAACCTTGTTCAATCAACCCGGGACGTGTAAATTGGTAAGGAAATTGTTGGTGAAATTGTTGGTGAAATTGTTGGGGAAATTGTTGGGGATTTTGTTGCGGATATTGTGGCGGATTTTGTTGCGACCATTGTGGCGGAATTTGTTGCGAAAATTGCGGATGATAACCTTGTTGTGTAAACGCTTGGAAACCAAGCTCTTGATCTTCTTGCGATTGTGGTGTATTCGGTCGGTTACGACGGGATGTAGGTGTTCTGTTTGAATTCATGATGAGAGAAGTGTGAAAAATAAGAGGTTGAGAGAATTTGAGAGAGTTTGAGAGGTGTGAGAAATAAGAGGTTGAGAGAATTTGAGAGGTGTGAAAAATAAGAGGTTGAGAGGTGTGAGAAATAAGAGGTTGAGGGTTAAATATATAGTGGGATTAAATTGAGATTTTTTTTTTTTACAAAGAGCCGTTGAACGGCTTGATTTTTAAAAATTTAATTAATTTTTTTTTTAAACTCTTCGGGATGATCCGGGATCCCATCCCCGGAATCAATCCCGCCCTGCCAACCCCGCATGGGCCGTAGCCCATCCCGCAGCCTCCCCTCGCCATCCCGAGCCCCATCCCGCTGTGGGTACGGATGGCCTTACTTCACAATTTTTATTTTTATTTTTATTTTTTGTATATTCCGGCTGTGTCTTCACATCTATACTATCTTATAATACACTTAACCCCCAAACTCTTAAACACAACCTCTCAAGCTACATGTACAACACTCTAATGCATGATTACTTAAATTTTTAGAGTGAGAAACTTCTCTCTCACCCATTCTCATTTTGAAGCCACGTGACATATGTAATCATTTGGGAAATTGCTCTCACCGATTATCTGCAAATCTGCAAAACGACTCACCAAATTCTCTCACCATCCTCTTTTTGAAACCAGGAAAACGACTCCTCGGTTCCATCAACCTCCCTCCAAAATCCACCGATTATAAGCCATGGATTCAGAATCATTTTGGTTTCAAATCCTCCAAAACTCACTGGTACGATTTAGGTTTCTTAATCTGCTTTCAAAATCGTCAAAATCTGATTTCAAAATAATCGATTTTGGTTTCAACTTTTCAAAATCAAAATCTTGGGAGATGATTGTTGATAATTGTTGATAATCGATAACCTCGCCAAAATTATAGAAGGAATCAGGAACTCCATCACCACCACTGTCCCTGCAAAAAAAGCCCTTTCTGCGATTTTCACTCTGCAAAACCAAAATCGAGTGGAATAAGACGATAACAAGAAAATCGGTACCAATGCCACCGAACAACAAAAGTGAATATTGGCGAGGTTATCGATTATCAACCCTGGTTGACCACAAATTATGGGATTTTTCTGGGTTTTCTGGGATTATTCTTCATCTTCTTAGATTCTTGAAATTTTTTGTTTTTGTGTTTATATGTGAATCTGCAGGCTTTTACAGAGGAGAGAGGAGCAAGGGTCTCCATTTCACTCCATTTACTGTAAGTTTGATTTTAATTTCGTATGTTCTTGATAAGCCTGGTTGACCACAAATAGACATACATCAACTTAGGCTTTCATTTCATCCTGTGAATACACTTAACCACACAGCTTGGTTGGTATTGTTTGTAGTTTTAGTTTGTCCACATGCTTCTACTTTTGTTCTTGGGTTCATTACGATGATGTGGATTTTTTTTATTAGCCTATAGAGGAATACTTGGAAGTCTGATGGGAAAGGGTTAATAATGTGGGTTAGATTTACAAGTTCACACACATATTTTTTGCTATTGGCTTTTTGTTGTTCATTTTAAAACGGTTGAAGTGGGTGGTTCTTGTTTTCTTTTCTGTAGATAGTTAAAGCTCCCATTTTTGTTGATTTAAAACCAAAATTTATGCATTTGTTGGTCATTTTTGGTCAACTGGGATCTGGTTTTTGTGGGGTTTACTTAAATTTCTTTAAATCTTAGGCATCATTTCATGAGGATCCTAAAAACGTGCTCTTGATTTTGGTGTTAATTTGCAAATTTTAAGTGTTGTTTAGACTTAAAATCTTTTGGCTGATTTGAATCTTGAGTTTTTACGAACTGAAAATTGGAACGATATGTGTCTGGGATATGAGTTTTCTTATGCGAATCATGTGTTTGGGATATTGGTTTTCATAACATCTCTGTTGGAATTCTAGGTTCAGATTTTCAGGATTGATTCAACCTCTCGGTTTGGTTGTGCATCTCTCGCTCTTAATCTCTCGATTTTCAGCCCTACAATTTTTCCCATACGACACATAAGGTATATCGATCGTTTCCTATTGAATCTCTTTTTGATTTATTATTAGCTGTATGGATTTTTGCTTCTTAAAGGAATCGGATGTGAACTTAGTTGTTACTTGCAAATGATTGGAAATTGATCACCTGAATATGTAAACTTAGCCGTAAGACACAAATGCTACCTTGCAACTTTAAATGTTACTGATTTCTTCTAAAGCTCCCCATAAAAGCATACTAAATAAGTAACTTTTTGTATTACTAATTCACTACGAAACCCATAATAGCTCAAAAGTTAGTGGTTGTTCGTTAAGCTGCTAACAAAGCAAATAAGCCACAAACAAAATCCATAATAGTTGCTAACAAAGCAAATAAGCAAATAAGCCACAAACAAAATCCATAATAGCTGCTAACAAAGCAAATAAGCCACTACGAAATCCATAATAGCTGCAATAGGCCCTGAATTTTGAAAAACAGGTGCACCTTAAAAGCCCGCTGTGTTTCTAACCGAATTTTAAGTTTTTTTGGTTGATTTTGAGGCAGTTTTTTGTTTTTTGGTTGATTTTGAAAGGGCATTTCAACTTATCTGTTTGAGGTCCCTTGGATTTGTTTGTTTGTTTGTTGTAATTTTTAATATCCTGGAGCATCCCTCCAACTTCAATGTGGTTGTGCCCCTTTCGTACCAAAGTTCAGCTTCTATAATGGAAACAATAAATATTTCTCAACTATCCAAAGTCAAAATCATCGATCAGTTAAAGTGATATTTTAGTTGAAGCAAGATGGTGGACAACTTTAAATGTTACTGATTTCTTCTAAAGCTCCCCATAAAAGCATACTAAATAAGTAACTTTTTGTATTACTAATTCACTACGAAATCCATAACAGCTCAAAAGTTAGTGGCTGTTCGTTAAGCTGCTAACAAAGCAAATAAGCCACAAACAAAATCCATAATAGCTGCTAACAAAGCAAATAAGCAAATAAGCCACAAACAAAATCCATAATAGCTGCTAACAAAGCAAATAAGCTGCTAACAAAGCAAATAAGCCACTACGAAATCCATAATAGCTGCAATAGGCCCTGAATTTTGAAAAACAGGTGCACCTTAAAAGCCCGCTGTGTTTCTAACCGAATTTTAAGTTTTTTTGGTTGATTTTGAGGCAGTTTTTTGTTTTTTGGTTGATTTTGAAAGGGCATTTCAACTTATCTGTTTTACCCGATAAAAGGGAAGACAAGGATTAGGAGTCTTACCTCATGAGGGTGGTGATTCTTAACCGATAAGTGGTTACTGGTGGTGTGGAATATTATGTCATCGGGTGAGCATCTACAGGGCTGGTCTGCGACATTGGTCTGATAGGTCTAACATAGGTGCTGAATGGATGGCTGATTGGGTCAGGCGCTGTGCAGTGTGTGTTGTGCAGTGAGAAACACGCCTTATCCCGTTAAGACGTGCTGTTTGGAAGGTCTTGAGTGTGGTTGTTTGTGTTTTTATTCAGGGTCTCAGTGGTTTCGTGTGGTTTTGTTTCGTTTGGTTGTGTTGTGTACAGGCTGTCTAAGTGAAGGTTGTCTTGTGGCTTATTGTTTGTTGTCTAAATGATGGCTGTCTTGCGGCTTCTTGTTTGCTGTCTAAATGATGGCTTAATCCTTGTACAATTTGTAAATTTGTTGCAGTGAATAACCCCTTTTGCTTGCCTCCAAGTAGCCGAGCGGCTTTTGCTAATATGCTTTCCATGGATTGTGATTTAGTCATTAAAGCCATTTAGTCATTAAAAAGGTGATTTAGTCATTAAAGCTATTTAGTCATTAAAAAAGTTAAGTTATTTAGTCATTAAAGCTATTTAGTCATTAAAAAAGTTAAGTTATTTAGTCATTAAAGCTACTGTGTGAGGTTTGAATTCTTTGTTATTGTTGAATTGTGATTTCAATTAAAACAAAGTGAATTCATTGTTGCTGTTCACGTATGTATGTATGTATATATATATATATATATATATATATATTAAATCAACTTCAAAACAGGAAACTTTTATATAGTTAAATCAATTTTTTTTCAAAGTTTGTTTAATTATAAACTTGTGGAATATTTTACTGATTTGAAAAGATCAACAAGGTCACGCATGGGCGGACCCAAGTGAGGAGATACGGTGGCACGTGCCACCGTATTAATCGCCCGGCGAAGGGTAATTTTTTTTTCTATGAAGGGTGCAACCGTATCGTTTTCGATGGTGCAACCGTATTAACCAAAACCCAAAAAAAAACACTTGAAATCAACCAAAAAACCGAAAAGTTCTCTCGAAATCGATAAAAAACCTTAAAAATTTTCGAAATCGAGAAAAAAACTTAAAAAATTCCCTCAAAACGGTGGAATTAGGATAAAACAACATCGGACGATGTGGAAATTTTTAAGTTTCGTCAAAGGTGCCACCATATGAAAAAATTGTTTCTTGGTGATTGAGGCTAGCAAAGGGATTAAAAGCGATCTCATGCATGATTCAAACTTGGATTTGTTGTGTATTTAAGCAAAGTCGTCCAACCTCTTTGTCAACTAAGCTACATGTTCAAAGACTATTCATTTTTCGTTTACGATAAATTGCTCCCCCGTGCATTGCACGGGCACCCTACTAGTCAATTTTAAAAGACTGAAATAATTTCGGTAATGAGTTTAATCTTACTACATTTATAAAATAATCTTTATTTTATCTTTACTATATTATAAATCATTTATAAAAAACTGTTAAAAATAATTTTTAAAACTTTATACATCGTTATTTAATACTAATTACTTAAATTCCTTAAAAACAACTAATGAAGCTTTAGTTACCGTTTTTAATGCTAATTACTTGATTAATACTTATCTCTAACAACTTTCAAATCCTTAAATCATGGACTCTTATTAATTAATCCTTATCTCTAACCACTTTCAAATCTTCACATCGTGAACTCCTTAAAAACGTCATTCTTTAAATAAATTTATAAAAAAAACATGACCGTTTTCTCAAAATCACGCATTAAAATAAATTGGAACATTAAAATCGAGATATATCGCGTTGCATTGCGCGAATAGACTTCTAGTTTTATCAAATATGTCTTCCACCTTAGTTATATCATTTAATAAAGAACTTCATGATTGAATTTTATAAAATTAATTGGGAAATTAATTAAAATACCCTAAGTCAAACCAAGTGTTACCAAAATGCCCTAAATCTCTCTCAGTTTGCAAAAATACCCTTTTTTTTCGCGATGGGAGCCCGCGATCGCAGGCCAGGGACCATTTCTGACACTTTTTTAAACTTGCAGGGACCATTTTTGAAAAATGGAATCCCGCGATGGTATACTTTTTGTGACTTTTCAAATGCAAGGGACCATTTTTGAAAAATTCCAGGGACCATTTTTGAAAATTTGAACCGCGATCGCGAGGAATCCCACTGCTTCACCCCCGCTTTCTTTCACTTTTATGAATTTAAAATAAAATGTTACACTTTCAACCCCTATACTTATTTACTAAATTTACTTTATACCTTTTACTTTCATTATTTTAATTTTACATTTAACACATATAATCGTTTATTAACTAAAATACGTTAAAAAAATACGTTTTAATTTTAACAAATTACACCATTATAATCGTCTCTTCGATACGTTCGAAATGAGCCCAATCTTTAATTTTTTTGAATTTATATATTTTAATATATATCATATACACTACATCAAAATATTTTCAATATTTACAATTTATACCTTTATAGTTAATTATTTAATTTACGGTACTCTTAGGTAGCGTTTGGTACGCATACTAGATGGGACGGGACGGAACTGGACGGGACGGAACTGGATGGGACGGGACGGGACTGAACTGAAGGAGATAATTTTAATCTAAGTTACGTTGGAAATACATCGATCATTTTGTGCATACTCTGTAACTGCAAATACTTCAGCTCCAAACACACATGAATCATCATTCGCCAAATACCCATTTTCACAATTCTTAAATGAGTCCAGTGATACCGACTTGTCAAAACCCCATTTAATATTCTTCTCGTGAAACCTTCTCCTATTGACATTCACGATATCTATAAACACATTCAAATAACAATAATTTAAAACGATTTAATGAATTAGTTAATATATGATTATTATGTTAATGCGATAGGAGTGTAAAACAAAATTGAAAAAAAAATAAGAGATGTACCATAAATTAAATAATTAACTATAAGTGTATGAATTTTAAATATAAAAAATATTTTTTTATGTAGTGTATAACTGTATATGATATATATTAAAATATATAAATCCAAAAAAAAATCAAGATTGGGCTCATTTCGAACGTATCGAAGAGACGATTATAATGGTGTAATTTGTTAAAATTAAAACGTATTTTTTAACGTATTTTAGTTAATAAACGATTATATGTGTTAAATGTAAAATTAAAATAATGAAAGTAAAAGGTATAAAGTAAATTTAGTAAATAAGTATAGGGGTTGAAAGTGTAACATTTCATTTTAAATTCGTAAAATTGGACGAAAGCGGGGGGTGAACAGTGAAAGCGGGGGTGAACAGTGTCAAACGCGGGTCAAATTTTCAAAAATGGTCCCTGGAATTTTTCAAAAATGGTCCCTTGCAATTGAAAAGTCACAAAAATAATCCCATCGCGGGATGAGCCCGCGATCGCGGGATTCCATTTTTCAAAAATGGTCCCTGCAAGTTTAAAAAAGTGTCAGAAATGGTCTCTGGCCCGCGATCGCGGGCTCCCATTGCGGAAAAAAGGGTATTTTTGCAAAGTGGGAGAGATTTAGGGCATTTTGGTAACACTTGGTCAAACTTAAGGTATTTTAATTAATTTCCCAAATTAATTTATAAGAATAGATTTAATAATTTCTTCAGAGTTTCTAAAAAAATTAAAGAATTAAGTTTAAAATCTCCAAAAAAAATATTTATTTTCAACGGATTATCTATTTTAAAGACTAAAACATTAATTATATTATTAAAATAATTTATACATGTAATAACAACTTTGAAAAAATTCACATTTCTCCCAAAAAAAAATCTATTTTGGAGAATCTATCAAAACAAAAATATGTCTAAAACCTTTATTTTCTCCATTTTAAAGAATTGGTGGAGATGCTTTAATTTTTCTAAATTGAATATACAAAATCAAAAACTTCAAAGTTATACTCAACTCCAACAAACTTCTATTTTAACAATTTCATCAATTAGCTATATTATTAAAATATTCTAAAAATTTATCATTCTAATACACTTTGAGGAGTTCATATGCAGGAGAGACGCTATAGAGTACTTCATATGGAGACTTTTGATTGAGAATGGGATCTGGGTGTCGGTTGATGGTGTAGACAGTTGTGAAGGCTGCTTCACCCCAAAAGCGTTCTGGACACTTGGTTGATATTAATAGAGTGCGGACAGTGTCAAGAATGTGACGGTGTTTGCGTTCAACACGACCATTTTGTGGAGAGGTGCCAGGACAGGAGTACTGAGAAAGAGTACCCTGAGATTGAAGAAAAGAGAGGAGAGACGATTCTTTGTATTCCATAGCATTATCTGCTCGAAGAACCTTTATAGGCTTGGAGAACTGGGTTAGAATCATACGAGCGAAGGTGATATAAATTTTAGGTAGCTCTGAGCGATTTTTCATGAGATAAATCTATGTAAAACGTGTGTGATCATCGATAAAATTGACAAAGTAACGAGCACCTCCCATAGACGGGTGTGGTGCTGGTCCCCATACATCAGAATGAATAAGATCGAACGGAGAAGCAGATTTAAAGTCATTAATTTGAAAAGGTAAAGCATGATGTTTGCCAAGTTGACAAGATAGACAAGAAACATTTTCAGAGGAAGTGTTTCCTAACAGTCCTGAACTAGCTAACACTTTTATTCTACCTAAGGATAAATGGCCTAAGCGCATGCCATAGTTCAAACAAAGGAGTACTGGAAACTGAAGCAGCAAGATTTGATGAAGGTAAGGGAAGGCGGAGATAGACCACTTCAACCATCC
The DNA here is from genome assembly GCA_033807775.1 of Saussurea involucrata. Lineage (NCBI taxonomy): Eukaryota > Viridiplantae > Streptophyta > Magnoliopsida > Asterales > Asteraceae > Saussurea > Saussurea involucrata. The sequence goes on along the minus strand of CM066325.1, from coordinate 6,714,991 downwards.
GACCAACTTTACGGCCTACTCCAAGGATATGCTTGGTCTTTGGATCCTGCACAACACAGCCAGGGTGAAATAAAACGATTAGATCGGTTTTCATAAGCTGGGTGATTGAAATTAGACTCAGAGATAAGTTAGGTATATGTAGCACATCAGGTAATTGAATATTGGGGGTAGATACAATCCCACTGAAGGATACCGGTAGACGAGTATCATCAGCAGTACGGACGGATGAAAACATGCTGGAAGTTTGTTTAGAGACAAACCCATCAGCCTTAGGTGTCATGTGATTACAACATACAGAGTCAAATAGCCAAGGGTTACCTGATGTAGTGGCATTGCATTGAGAATTCATACCCATAGAACCTGTCATGAGTTGCTCCATGAGCTCTTGATTTCGGCGCATGAGTTCCATGAGGTCAGGCGTTGAGTGGTTGTTATGCTGTGCCGGAGCTGCTGGCGATGGGGAATCTTGAGTGATGGAACCAGCAACTGATTGAACTCGGGACTGCGGCCTTTGGTTACTGAAGTTCTTTGGATGTTTTGGGCAATCAGACCCATAGTGACGTGGGTGTACGATCGCACACCAACGACATTTTCGAACTGGACAGTTGAGGAGAAGATGAGAAGTGGAATGACAGAATGTGCATTCACTATTGTTCCCCTTGCCCGCAGATTTAGACTGATCATTGTTGCCTCATTTGCCTTTTGGTTTCCTTGAGCTGGGAGTGTAGAGCACATTATCTTATGGTAGTGGAAAACGCTGTTGAAGACGAGTTTCTTCACTTAGCAGTTCAGTGATCGCTTCTTCAAGAGTAGGTAATGGATGCCGATGTAGAAGCGAGGCTCGAACGTTCTCAAAGCGATCAGTGAGACCCATGAGAATAGTAACCAAATGCAATTGGCTAAAGTAAGCAGTAAACTTACGAGCAGTTTCATCAAAGACTTGAGGTGCACCCAGGTTCAGATGATGTAACATCCCAAATTTTCAATAATGTTATCTTAATGAGAATTGGGATCTATTTGTATTTTGGTTAAAACCTTGAATTATATTGTAAGTTTATTATTCAATGGGGTTAAAATACAAAGGATTAAAGTTGGATGTTACTTTTGGAAATATTGGAACTAGAAGGTGTATTTGGTCATTTATGGAAAGTGTGTATGGATAAAGTAGTTGAAATCAGATATTTATCTGAATTCTTGTGTTGGGTCGGTTTGGAGAATCAAAGAGAAAAGAGAGAAAAGTGAGAAAGAAGAGAAGATGAAGAAAAAACAAGAGTTTTGTCTTCAAAATTTGGTAAGAAATGGATCATGTTTTAAGATATAATTGTTATAGATGTTGGGTTATAAACGAATCTGTGTTTTGAATAGGATTTCAGAATCGTTTACAACAGATTGGAGCAACAGATTGTGATTAAAGTGGGTTTTCTTCAAAAAGGTGAGTTCATTTGTTGTTTGCATAAATCAGTGTTTATATGTTAAATTAAACCTTGTCATAGCTATATAAACTGTTTGTAGACTGTATGGAATGGTCTGGAATGAGCTGAATCGAACAGACATAGGTTTAAATCGAATTATTAAGCTGCAGGTCGAGGTTTCTGGACGAAATGCAGTATCCGGAAACCTCTGTGTTGAATGTTTCCGGACGCGTCAAGTATCCGATAAGTTTTGATTTTCTGGTAAGTTTCCGGATTAAAAAATATAGTTACCGGATAGTATCCGGGTTGCTTTAGTTTCCGGGTGTTGTCCGGATTAGAAGGTATCCGGAAAGCAGGGTTTATCCGGTGAGTTGTAGTTATCCGGAAAGTGCAGTTGTCCGGATAGTCAAAGTTATCCGGAAACCCCTGTTGTCCGGACACTTTTGAGAAATTGAGAATGCTAGGTTCTGATGGCTGGATGCTATTTCTAGATGTTTTTTCTGGTTAAGTTTTCTAAAAAAAATATGGGGGGCGCTGCCCCTTGACCCCATCCGCTAACTGGGTAGCGGAACCCCCGTGCTAAGTCGCTGAAGGGGGGCATTTGAGGATGAAAATACGATAGGTTATTTAGTATTCTCAGAGCTAAGAATATGATATGAGATGTTGTGTGATATGTTGTTATGCATATATGTTAGTAAAGTGTAATGGATCCATAGGCACTAATGGTTATGTACACGTGGAATAGATAAAGATTAGTCATTATTCTGATGTGTGTAAGAAAACATGGAATAAACGTAATTCCTGATTTCTAAGGATAGAAAGAGAGATTGGCATGTGTATATTGTAATCTCTATTTCCTTTCTAAGAAATAGGCATGTGTATATTGTTATTTCTTAGATATGAACAGAAATGGGCATGTGTATATTGCGATTTATGGAATATATATTTATATCACAAGTGGAAATGGGCATGTGTATATTGCGATTTCCGGATTAAGAGCACAATCTAGAATCAGTAAAGATTGTAGTATGGCTCTGAGACATGATATGATGATGGAATGTGTGTCAGTCATATTCATGGACTTATGTAAAATTGTGTTAACGGAAAAGAGTTACAAGTATGGTAAGAAAAGGGTAATCAGGTTGGTTATAACGTGTTTACATTGATTTTGCAAATATTATTGTGGAAACGAATGTTCTCACTAGGCGTTGGCCTAGTCGTTTCAATATAATGTTTTCTTACCAGGTACTAGCTCGGGAAAATAAAAGGGATGTGGGACGAGCGTTTTGGAATAGCGGAAAAGTCAATTAACAGAAGGAGATTTTGAAGGATTGCTTAGATAACTTAGTTAATCTGATTATAGTGGCATAATTAGATTAGTAGGTTATTTGAAGAATTCTGTGCTTGTAAATGTACTCCTAGTGGTTAATTCACTTGCTATATATATGAAAGTTGAAGTTTATTTTATCATAACTTGTTGAAATTTAAGGTTCAAATTAGCCCGAATTTTGGGGCGTTACAGATGATCTCTAAGAGCTTGCATCTCAGAGATGTAGGAGTTGATAGACTGATCAGGCAGTTGCCTTTTGTTCTGGAAGGTAGTCCACAGTTGATATTGATGAAATAAGCCTGTAGAAGTGTACCTGTTTGCAAGAAAATCCCATATTCCTTTTGCTGTGGTATAGCCAAGGAATTGTTGATTGATCTCAGTAGTGGTAGAAGCGTTTATGAACCGAGGATACGAGCATTTGCGATGTCCCAATCATTCATACGCTTTGCAAAGTCGACTGCAGTTTCCTTTTCTTCATGAACAGGAATGGTAGACGTACCAGTGGCATAGGTATAGAGTCCATGAGACTTGAGGAGAATGGACATGTGGTGATGCCACAGGACGTAGTTGTTCCCATTGAGAACGACGGAGATGGGATTGGAGTGACTGGAGTTGTGAGCCATTCGAACTAATTTAGATAAAGCAGGTTTGTCGCAGCACACTCTTGTTGCAACCAACTGATATCGCAACACACTAGTGTCGCAATCAAGGTCTTTGTCGCAATAGGGAAGGTTGTCGCAATAGAGTATTGCGATAAGTTACAAATTCAAAGGTTGTCGCAGGTAAGGGTTGCGATATCAAAGGTTGTCGCAGGTAAGGGTTGCGATACTTAAGAAGGTCTGAGGGTTGCGATAGTTATGAGATTCAAGATGTTCTTGAGTTGAGTTTTCAAAACAGATCGGTTTTGGCTGAAAATTGGTACGAAGGTTCGTGACAATATTCTGGGCAACTTTAAAACTTGGTGTTTTGTCAAAAAACCAACAGAGAATGGTTTTTCGGAGAAAAATAGAGTGCAACAAAATAAAGAGGAAAATAATGAAAAGCAGATATGGAAGATATGGTAGGATACTTACCTACAGCTCTGATACCATGTTAGAATTGTAGAGTCGATTGATAGATTGAGAGACACACTTGATATGGCTGAATCGGCCGATTTTCATATAATGAGAGAGAGTTACAAATGAAGTGTCTAACCTAATAATGAACCCTAAGCTATCTATTTATACCAAGGTAAGATACACATAATTACATAAAGGCCCCTGAACTATACATATTGACTATAATACTCTAACATCTAGTTTGGATCGGCCGGTTCTTGGATGACATTCTAGAACCCGTCAAAACAGACCGAACCGATCCGACTATCCATCCAATAATTATCCAATTACTATAGACAATTAATGTTGGTTGGACCAAATCCAATCCAATGGATGAACCGAACAGATCCAATCATCCATTGGATGTTAACCGATAAAGGACCCTATTTTTATTATATAAAAATATTACTTAGATAAGTAAAATGAAAATGTTAAAAAGTGTTAGAATATTACCGATTGGGTTGGGTTCCGATGAGAAATGTCAAATTTGATAAGAAATGTTTAAGATTAAATATATTTAGATAAAATGTACCAGATCAATTCCATTTTAAACAACAATTTATGGAATGTTATTTAATTAAAAGGGATAAAAAACTTAACGTTGTGTTCTCTAACCCGGAGAGGAAGGAAAAGAAAGGAAATGGATGGAAGAGAAAGGGAGAGAAAAGAAAGTAATTTTTTCATTTGTGTTTTCGAAAGGAAAGGAAAATAAAGGAAAGGAAATGAAAGGAAAAAAAATGTGCGTGTTCATGAACAGGAGAGAAAGGAAAGGAAATATATCAATTTTACTAATATACCCTTAAAAATATATATTTTATAAGGAAATATTGGGTAATTTTGTAATTTTAATAATTTCAGTATTTTTTTAAAAATTCTTTTAATTTATTTCCTTTCCTTTCCCTCCCTTTCCTCCCACATTTGGGAGAAAAGTTTTAAAAGAAAACTCATCATTATTTTCCTTCCGATTTTTTTCTCTCTCTTTTCCTTCGACCCATTTCGCTCCATTTCCTTTCCATTCCTTCCTTAAATGAGTTTCGAGAACACAGCGTAAAAGTGCCCCCTCACACTTATAAAAAAAATGATAAACGCTCCTATAATTAGAGGGTGTTTGGGAGTGCTTTTTTAGTCCAAAAGTGCTTTTGGCTAAAAGTGCTTATTGACTTATTGCTTTTGGAAAAGGAGTTTTTAAAAAAGTGTTTGGATTAGCTTTTGTGGTAGAAAAAGTCAATAAGTCAATAAGTTATTTTTTAAAAAGTGTTTGGCTTAGCTTATACATGTAAAATGACCAAAAAGGACATCTATATTTTTAGACAAAAAAAAATATTTTTTTAACAATTTTTTTTTTAACAAATAAGTTATTTTTAGACAAAAAATATTTTTTTAAAAAAATATTTTTTTACAAATATATAATATAATAAAATTTATTATATAAAAAAATATAATAAAAAAGAAGGTTATTTTTGTAATTTTGAACTCAAGAAGCTGTTTTCAAATCCAAAAGTCAAGAATTCCTGACTTTTGGAAAATCACGTTTGCAAGGGAAATGAAAAGGAGTTTCAAAAGCACTTTTGAATTTGCCAAACACCATTTTTAACTTATTGGCTTCTTGAGAAGCCAATAAGTCAATAAGTCAATAAGCACTTTTAAAACATACTCCCAAACACCCTCTTAAACGACCAACGGAAGCATTTTGGTTTTCTATAGTGGAGTAGACCAGAGACAGTCAGGAAGGCGAAAACAGAGGGAGATGGACCGAGAATGGGGTTCGAAGCCTGGGAGCGGTGGCGCCGCCTCTGCCCAAAACGAAGCCATCGACCGCCGTGAGCGGCTGAGGAGGCTCGCCCTTGAGACTATCGATCTCGCCAAAGATCCATATTTCATGCGCAATCACCTTGGAAGGTAAACCCTAGGTTACCTTTAGACATGGTGCATTCTGGTCATTGATAATGACAAATGTGAAGTAGCGTTTGTGTGATTTATTGTTTGTAGCTATGAGTGCAAGCTTTGCTTAACACTGCATAATAACGAGGGGAATTACTTGGCGCACACACAGGGGAAAAGGCATCAGACCAATTTGGCCAAGAGAGCTGCTCGCGAGGCGAAAGATGCTCCTGCACAGCCTCAGCCTCACAAGCGTAAAGTTAATCTCCGAAAGACAGGTAACGAACACCATCTAGTTTTTCAGTTCAGTTGAAGAGTACTTATGCTAATTTCATGAAAATAAATGTAGTTTTTTCAGCTCAGTGGCTTTACATATTGCATTCAAGTGGCATCACTTCTATACTAGAACGCCTCTTCTTCGATCTGAGATTACTTATCATATTTGAATGATTTATCTTTCAGTATTTCTTGCATCATTAAGTAATTACATGTTCACTGAGTATTTTTTTAGTGCATGAATATGTACTACCAGGTTATTGTTTGGATTTGTCTCTTATTTACCTGGCTTCTTATCATTTTTCTAGCAATTTTGACGTATTTAATCATAAAAAGCATGAACTGCCTACAAGAATTTCAAATTCTATCACATTTCTTGTGACCTAGAGTGATCTAACATCAATTTAAATGGTCCTGACATCCTGTAGTTAAAATTGGTCGGCCTGGTTACCGGGTGACGAAGCAGTTTGACCCGGAGACGAAGCAAAGGTCGTTGCTCTTCCAGGTATGCATTTCTTCTTATCGCGAATAGAGATTCTCCTTTTCCACCTGCTAAAACTAGGCACATAATGAGTGTGTCATCAGTCATGATGAATTGAATGATGAATGAAGGAATTCCACAGAAGTTGCTTCTCTTCATTTTGTAAACTAGCGAATATAGTGGGAGTGTTAAATGGATTTTGATAATTGTAAAACTATAATATACTTATTAGAACATAGGACTTGGTAGAAATGGAAAGATGTGGAAGTGAGAACTTAGTTAAGCATAAACCATTCCCAATAACCTATATCATATAGAAGCATACCCTTCTGGTTTTTATATGCTTTGCGTTGTTTATCATCAATAGCTATTCTCCTTTCTAAACTGAGATCAAGCAAGTTAGGAGCATTGAAATCTGTGTTATGAACCAGATTTGATTGAACAATTAAGATGAAAACAAATGAGAACAAACAGTAGTAGAATGCTTCAATTAGCAAGGAAACGATATGAAACTAGCTATTCGAGAGGCTAGACTCTCCCAAAAGACAAACTGAACAATATTCTGCATGCCCAACTCACCTCCCACACCCCTATTTTATGCTAACAAATTATTCTAGAATATCCTATTGGGCTTTGGCCGGTGCATAACATTACCCCGCCCCCAAAGAACCACCTTGTCCTCAAGGTGGATAGAAAAAATATAGGAATAGGTGTTGCCAAGCTACATCTTTCCAATTAGTGGCCACTGAAGTCGAATACTCTCGATCAAGTTCTACTTCACCTTCAATGAAGGACCAACTTCTGTCATCACTGGTCATTGAATGCCTTGTAGCTATAATGACCTCGTTCATTCTCCTCTTCACATGCTCAACTTGAATGTTCTTAACTACCGAAAACTCAGCCACCCGCTTCCAAGCGTTAACTGTCATTTTCAGAAACCTGGAGCCTATACCTTCTTTCAAACCAAGAAAGTATTCCAGGCGTCTGCTAGCGATCCATAGACAAGAGACATATTTACTCTCATTACCTTTTCGCTTGTAAGGAGTAAGTGGTCTGGTAAACATAACCATTCCCCCTTTTGAGGCAGAATAGACGGTGGTCATTAGATATAGTGCTGATGTGGAACCCCTACTTATGACCACATCGAGTCTTTCTTTGGCCTCCATTATTTTGATCGCCTTGCGAATGCAATTAATAACTGCTCCAAAATTCACATTGATGACACGTCTCCATGAGTGAGAACCATCACTTTGGTCCTTTTGGAACATTACAAAGGTTGAAGTACTGGCGCCATTGATACAAATATCCAAAACCCCGTACACTCCTAGGAGCATTTCAAATACAACAATAACTTTCCCTTTGTTACTGACATTACCTCTTGCCAACATAACATGCTCGATTGCAACGACAACTTCTCCCTTGTTACTGACATCACATCTTACAAAGACGGCAAATGGAAATTTCAATCCTAAACTACACTTTAGATTTTCTCTTTGTGAAGGCAGCTCAAAGTGATAATTTGAGAAACAAGATGGGGAGAAGTAAATCGTAAACAATTCATTATTATTTAAACTCAGTGAAGGAATTGAAGGTAGACAGGGAGGATTATGAAACGGTGGAAGTAATTGATCTGGCGGTTTTGGGCCTGGTTTAGGAACTGAATTCGGATCTGATTTTGAATTTGGATTTGGTCTGACTTTGAAATCGTGTATGGCTAACCTTTGGTTTATATCAACATCGACTTTATTGGAGAGTATAGATAGCGAAGATCTGAAACTTAGGGTTCTTGTTTTCCATTGCTCCTTCATCATCGATCGAATAATTTTCACATCAAAACTCAATCGATCCATCTCCATCAGTGGCGCAACCGGGCTTAGGTTATTTTGGGCTGTTGGACGGCCCATATGTTGATTGGGCCGAGCCTGGTCTGTATTTTCCTTCCCGTTTGTGGATATGATTGAGGAATTGTGGATCAAGGAGCCCATCCAAACAGTCTCTGTCAAACTCGATAATAGAGAGTCACCGCCAGAAGGCGTTTTTGGTTTTTGGGTGGAACACAGGACTGTGGAAGAACCAAGTGGTAGGGAGTGCTCCTTCGGTGAATCCAGATCCAGATCTGTATGTGACTTTGAATCTCTCGTTTGCGGACTGTCAGCAATTTGATCCTTCGTTGACTCATCGCCCTCCTTCTCCTTCTCCCCATTCTCTCTTTCATTTTTGATCGTTGTCGAGACCACGAGTTTGTCCTCACTGAAATCAAAAATCGGTTCATAGGCAACCTTCTCACTGTTCATAATGGAACCACCGGATTCGATCTCCAATCGTGAAGAACCACTTGGTTTCGGTAGGGAAGGAGTGTAGAGGACAGTTTCGAAACAGTGTTACGTACCTCTTCATGAAGAATACGCACCTCTTCTCGAATAATGGAGTTTGTTTTGGCATTCTCCATCACGATCTCGGTTAGTCTCTGATTGAGGAACTGATTGTATATTGCCATCTGATTTTGGAGGTGCTGCTGAAAATCAGAAACCATGGACTTAAGTGCAATCACCTTCTTCTTCGTAGAATCAAACCCCTGGGAACTCATATCTAGAGCCATGGATTCAGACCGCTCTGATACCATTTGTTATGAGCCAGATTTGATTGAACAATTAAGATGAAAACAAATGAGAACAAACAGTAGTAGAATGCTTCAATTAGCAAGGAAACGATATGAAACTAGCTATTCGAGAGGCTAGACTCTCCCAAAAGACAAACTGAACAATATTCTGCATGCCCAACTCACCTCCCACACCCCTATTTTATGCTAACAAATTATTCTAGAATATCCTATTGGGCTTGGGCTTGGGCTTAGTCTTGGGCCGGTGCATAACAATCTGTTTTGTGGAATATAGTAAAAGAATGATGCATGATAGATTGGCTAAAAAAATGAACTTATGGTTACTTCAAAGAAAAGAACTTATGGTTATGGCGGATATTTGTCAAATCAACACCCTTGAATAAGGAGATTCAAAGTGGAATTTCACTCGAGCATTGTGCTTGATTCAAAGTGGAATTTCACACATTCTACATAATCAGTGTAGTTATGTTTTCACAACTGAGAAAATAAATTATAAACCTACTCTTGATTTACTAGATACTTGTTGTAAAACATGAAGTGTCCCAATCTTTATCTTTCAATCACGAGACTTCCAAAGTTTTATAAAGTGTAAATTGACTCCACTCTTGCAATCAGCAGAATCTAAGGGGCTGGGTACTTTTTTTCTCATCAAATCCTGTATGGGTTCAACTGTTTGTCCGGATAAATTTGTGCTTCTTTTTTTAATCAACTGGTTGAATGACATAAATGTCTGTTTTACCCATCCGACATGTTTTTCCAAAATAAAAGAATTATAAACAGTTTTTGTTATTAATAAATATTACATCATCACAAAAAATATTGGGAAATTAATTGAAATACCCTATGTTGACCAACCTTTCATCCATATGGCCCATCTCTCTCCCAATTAACCAAAATACCTACAAATCCGTGGCCCAACCCGTGGCCCACGGATATTTTCAAAAATAACGAATTTGGCTCCTGAGGTGGCCGTGGGAGCCCGTGGGAGACAATAAAACCCGTGGCCAACAAAAGAATCCGTGGCCCGTACACGAATTCGTGGCCCACGGACTATCGGCCGGAAACCCTAATCCGTGGCCTCCTACCTACCCCATTTAATACACCTCACACCCCACGACTTCTATAAATTGAAGAGGATGCGGGATCACGAGAAACACACAACTCTCACTCTCTACTCTCTCATCATAGTCGTGTGGTGCACGCGTTTAAACAAGTTCGTTAACATTTTTCTTTGGCAAACAACATGAACGTGATGGCTCGTAAGGTAAGTTTTGAAACCTCGTTGTTGTATTTATGTGTTATTTGTGTTTTAATAAAATGTGTGTTATATATTTGTTCGAATATATAAGTTAAGTTTCATAACCTCATTGTGTTATATATAGCGTGTTTTTATTAAAATATGTCTAAACTGTGAGTTATATCATCTTATTTCTAAAAATGTGTGTTAGATATATATCATGTTTTTTATAAAAATGTTTGTTAGATATATGATGTTATTTATAATTTAGGTCCCTTAAGTTTGCCCAAATTACAACTTAGGTCCGTGAAGTTTGCATAATTCCGAATTAGGCCTCTTAAGTTTGCATAAATACGATTTTGGTCCCTTAAGTTTGCAAATTACAACTTAGGTCCTTGAACTTTGCATAATGACAAATTAGGTCCCTTAAGTTTGCATAAATACGATTTGGTCCCTTAAGGTTGCATAATATAAACTAAGGTCCTTGAACTTTGCATAATGACAAATTAGGTCCCTTAAGTTTGCATAAATACGATTTGGTCCCTTACCTTTGCATTACCATGTAGGAGGATTTTTACTATACGGACTTGACGCTCAAGTGTCGCCTGACATTTGCAAAAGAAATTAAAACCCATATGGGCAATCTAACTGGACGGGAATTGATCTCAAGATTTCAGCTCACACCTTTCGGTCCATGGCTCCACGTTGCCATGACTGATGGCCACCCGACGCTGGTTCACATGTTTTTGCAAAGGGAGGTCATTGTGCGAAACGCAGATCGTGACGTGATGTATTTTGATGTGTATGGACGTCACATGCACTTTGGGAGTGCTGAGTTCTGTCTTCTGACAGGACTCCGTTTCGGACCAGAATCCTCCCTTCCTCCCCTAGCAACTGACGGGTTCGTTAGTAGGGTTTGGCCCGGAACCAATCCGGAGGACTTGAAGATTGACATGGTGGTTCAGCGGGTTAAGCAAGGTCTTAGAGATTATTCAGACGACGATATTATCCGTGTGTGTATAGTGCTGATGGTAGAGGTCATGTTTATGGGTCGTGAGCTATATTCGATCGTTTCCGAGACAGTCCTTAGAGCCGTCGAGGACTTGGATACATGTAGCAGGTTTCCGTGGGGTAGCTACATCTGGGCCCATACATTTAAACAATTGCACCTTGCCATCATGCGACGCAAAGACAAGCATTCCAAGATGACTTTGTCCGGCTTTGTATACGCTTTTAAGGTTAGATAAGTAGTATAACATAAATTATAATTCGTTTGAGGTTGCCTTTTTATACGTACTTGTGTAATTCCAGATATGGATCGTAGAGATGTTTCCTGTTGCCCAAGAAAATTTCATTCTGCGCAGCGATAGGTTTATTAGAGGAACCCGTTGGGACCGGGCTGCAGCAATGAACAAGAGTACTTGCCTTGCCATGTTCAACTCAGTAAATGTAAGTTATTTTACTATTTTATAATTCTAGTCCTGTATATTAATTCTATCATGGTTTTCAATATATTTAGTCGTCGCGTCCGCCGCTTGGTGAGCTTGAGCCTACGGATGCCGAGTTGGCTCAACCCTGGTTTCGCGAGAGTATCGCCTTCATTCGGAGATCTGCGGAAAGGCCATCGACGAAGAGGTCACGACGGTCCTCTCCTGACGAGGATGACGAAGATGACGCCCAACCTCAACATCTTGTTGGGGTTAACGACCGATATGAGGCGCCCCCGCCCCCTCGCTACTCCCATGATGGTATGTCACATCCCGACCCATATCAAGCGAGGTGGGACGAGCTGTCAGCGCTAGGCCGCTACGTACGCGAGGAGCACGAGAAACACGAGAAACGACTAAAAGCTGTCGAGGATATTTGTTCACAGTTTAACGCCGTTCACGTTAGTGTTTAACTTAATTTTTCCCCATAGATGTTTTACTTTGTGTATTGATATTATGTTCTATACTTGTATTAGATGTCGATCCCTCAACCGTCCTACATCCCAGCTGGATACACGCAGGCTGCACCGGAGACGTTTGCTACTACGTCGACGTTTACCCCGCAGAATGTAACTAACCACCACTTCTCATTATATTTTTTTTCCTTATTATGTTTGAAATAATCTTATAATGAACAATGTCACCCAGTTTCGGACGTCGGGGGCGGACTGTTACGTACCTCAGGAGTGCCCCTCACCAGTAGTAGGGCCCTACATCGCGCACGCCAACTTTGGTGGTAACCGATAGTGATCCCGTACTGCTCGTTTATATCGTTCATGATGTCCTTTGGCCGAAATGCCCTACTAGCATCAAGAAATTTTCCTTTGAGTATATGTCCCAAAGTCCTTTTGTCGGCATGTCGGTGGTTGGGATTCAGTTGCGTCCCGGAACAAGTGTGTACGTCGTGCAATGTTCTAACGTGAAACATCCCTCCTTTAGCGCCCACGGATCTCGCTGTCAAACGCCAATTACAATTCTCTCTTTCACACACAGCCACATATCTTTCTTTGTCAGATGATTTATTACTAGGGACATATTCCTCATCATTATCGGTATCTGAGTTGTCCAAATCAGATATACCCACTGTGAAAACGTGGGTTTCGTCATCAGCAACTCCAACAAACCGTCTTTCTTCGTCTTCTACTTCTTCTTTTTCTAATCCTTGTGTCTCCGAAACAAATTCGGGAGAATAGTCATTAAGACCATATGTATGATCTCGATTAAATGTTGCGTCATATGACGCCTCAAATTGAGAACACTCACCGACATGGGTTTCGTCATCACCTTCGTCATCACCTTCGTTGCACATCGATGGAACGACATACACAAAAAGAGCTGGGGGTCTGTCTGACTCGACTGCAAATTGCATAAAATCAGAAACATGTCCATCGTCGGTTAACTCGATGATTGAGCCATCATTCATGTACACTAACTTGGTTTCACCAACAACAGAACGTTCAATACCACGTCTTTCAATGGCATAATCAAGCAACTTCTGATGTGTAATGTTTACTTTCAGTTTCACACCATGCTTAGATTTATAAGCAAAATCCCACACATCGTTATGTTGCACCCATTCACCATCGAAACACAAATATAGCTTAACTTTTTCAACATGTGAACTCATTTTTCAGTAGAAAGAAAATGATTCAAATGATGAAAACAGAAAGGGATGTGATTCAAGTGGTGAAGAGATGGAATGAGATGTGATTCAAATGGTTTACAACTTACTAATTTTATAAATGAAAGGGATGTGATTCCAACCATACAATTGAATTCACAAACGTACGCTTATCATACATTCAATTCTCGTGGAATGCATGCCAAAAAACGTGCAACACATTAAAATTTAGGTTCACATTAAAATTTTTGTCCGTGGGCCACGGACATAATGTATTGCCCACGGAATTGTTTATAAACCCACGGACTCCCAGATCCACGGAATTTGCCCATGGGCGCTTGAGGGGCAAATTTGTCTATTTCTAAAAATAATCCCTGGGCCACGGGTTGGGCCATGGATTTTGTGGGTATTTTGGTTAATTGGGAGAGAGATAGGGCATATGGATGAAAGGTTGGTCAACATTGGGTATTTCAATTAATTTCCCAAAAATATTACATTATACACACTTTCGTTTACATTAATTTTTTTAAGAACAAAAATTATTTACGTAAAATAAATAATTTAGAAACATAAAATGAATTAATTAAAAGTTTAATATAAAATATTATGGAATATAAACTATAACAAAAAGATATTTTTTTAATATTAGGATGGATTTGCAGGTGGTGTACCGCCATGGAATTCCCACTCAAAATTTCCTACGGTGACAAGTTCCACTCAAATTCCTACCGGTGACCATTATTTAGTGAGAAAGAGAGATTGGAGCCTTGAAGGAATAAAGAACAAGGGTAGGGGATGTCATTTTTGTGGCTGAATGTGGACAAGAGACCCTATCCGGCTGACCGAATAAGCAAACATGTTTGTGCGAATAAGCCCATTAAGCCGCAAGTAATCACTCATGTATGGCTGTGCGAATAAGCTCATTAAGCCAAAAGTAAACACCCCCTAAGATTGATTCTACGCAAACATACCTTGCCCTAGTCTAACCTAAGTCCTGATTTGTAAAGAAATACTTTGGCTGAACCATTGATACATTCTGTTGTTTTCACATAGAATTTTCAGGCATCACACGCTAATAAGGTGTTCTTTGCTTTGGCTCTTAAGAAGTGTTAAACTGTTAATTATTGGTCAATTTTGTATGCCTTTGTGTATGGCTATGTTGACGATCCAAGTAATATGCATTTTTTATTTTCTTTTTCATTTATTTGGCGTCTGTCTCCTAATGCAGATTGAATATCCCGAAATTGAAGATAATACCAAACCACGACATCGGTTTATGTCATCCTTTGAGCAGGTATGCCATGTTTTTACTCTTCTACTACTTAATTGATGACCAAATGGCAATTCCCTGTGCTCAGTCACTTGTATATATATATATATATATATATATATATATATGTGTGTGTGTGTGTGTGTGTAGGTATATACATATATATATATGTATCTAACCTGTATTATAGCTTAATCTAAATCCCTTCGGTCTCATGTAAATCTCCATTACACCAAATGTCTGATGCCACTAAACATATCCATTTTTATAGCAAATTCCTGTATGTACTAATTGAAAGTCACCAGTTACTCTTTTGAAGTATGCATCACATCCTAATGACTCTTTCCTTTACATTACATTACATTGGCAGAGAGTCCAATCTTTTGACAAGAATTATCAGTATCTTCTGTTTGCGGCCGAACCATATGAAATCATTGGTTTTAAGGTATTTTGATTCCACCCACATTTTATTCCTTGCAACTGTGCTGGTGCTGACTTTGACTTCCTATTGTAGGTTCCTAGTACAGAAATTGACAAATCTACCCCCAAGTTCTTCTCTCATTGGGACCCAGATTCCAAGATGTTTACAGTAATCCTTTACACCCTTGAACTCTTGTACCACTGTGAAAAGATGGCTAGGTACAATTTATCATCACTAGTTTTCTGATCCTTGTTGGATGTTTTATTGTTACAGTTGCAGCTATACTTCAAGACAAAACCACCAGAGGCAAACAAGCCTTCAGCTGCAACAACTAATGGGACATCAGCTCCTGGTGTTCCGCCACCTAGACCCCTGGCTCCACCACCACAAGCTCCTCCACCGCCACCACAAGGACCACCACCAGGATCATCTGTAGACAATACTTCTAGAGGTCCTCTGCCACCACCACCTCCGATAGGAAATGGACCAAGGCCTATGCCGCCTGGGGGGAACCTTCCTGCCCCACCACCTCCCCCTTTCGGGGGCGGCATGCCAAGCTTCACACCTGGTAATCAGATAGGTAGGCCGATGATGCCACCACCTCCACAAGGTTTTCAAGGGCAGCAGATGCACAACCAAGGAATGCGTCCTCCTCCACCGCCACCACCTCAATAATTGGCTTCTAAGTTCACGATCTCCAGAATTTGTAATCAGATACCTTCTAAAAAAATGTGTTTTTTTTTTTCTTATTACTTTCTTTTAACGTGCACTAAGGTTGTGTACTGAGTAGTTGGAACTTTTTTTGGGTGATTTTGCAATTTGGAAGCAAGACTAGTATTCTGTACATGGGTCTCTTTCAACCTATCTCTCAACTTAAAATTCAATCTGGTGGATGGTTTCTTGGCAAATCATTGTTTCACCAAAAACTGTCATTTTATGTAGAGGCTGGATTCTCTCTCAAAAAAAAAAATTGAAAAAAAAGTAGAGGCTGAATTGGTTTGGTTTACTTTAGTTATGTTAGGGCTGTTTGGCAGTTGCTGAATGGTTTAGTGCAGAATGGTTGAGAGGTCAGAATGGTTGAGACTTGAGAGGCTCTGTATGGTTGAGTGCAGTATGAAATTTGGTTGTTTGGTAACTGTTCTGAATGGTAACTCTGAATGACAACAAATTACCATTTTAACCTTCTGTATATTTAAATTTGAGTTAATTAGAAAACAATTATCATTGTTCATGTTCTTGAAACACCCACATCAGATCCTATCATTATTCTAACAGAGCTTGAAAGCTCATCTTCTACATACAAATCTGAAAACTAAAACCAGTCTGTCCGAGTTGACTCACTATCATCATCCTCCACATCTACATTTCTATCCAAATTCACTTCCATATCATTAATTCTCACTGTGATTCAATCTTCTTCATCCACCCAATCGGGGAACACTTAAGAAATCGACATAGCTCAACAGAAGAAATTGGAGAACACTCAAGAAATCAACAGAAGACATAGCTCAGTACCTGAAATCAATCGAGATGGGAAGTGGAGAAATCGATCTCGTTAGGGCGTGGAAGGAGGATGCAGCCGTAACTTTTGTGTGAGAAAGGGTAGATGTGGAAAAAATTGAAACTGAATGGTTGAGTGATGCCCTAGATACAAAATGGTTAAGAGACCACTGTCACCCTTAAGAGGCTTTTTTTTTTGCCAAACAACACCAACCTCTTACCAATTCAGAGGTAACCTCTGAATTTCACCATTAAGAGGAGGTAAACAAACAACCCCTTATTGTATGTCTAAAAGTTGATAATGAGATGATTGAATTTGGACATGGGTCATGATTTTATCTTAAAGGTTGCAATAGCCAATAGGTGTGTAAACTAGATGTGACATGATAAGATTAACTGTTCTTCTTGCTTTTGGTATCACTAGAAATGGAGAAGACAAGATTGTTAAAATGATTATATTATTTTTAAAGTATTGTTTAGATAATTTTATTAATAAAATTATAATTTATAAGTTATCATATATATATTGGGTTCTTTTAAGAAAATTTTAATTCATGAGATCCAGTTTACATCATAAAAAACTAATTAAAAATAAAATCTAATTTAATTAAAAAAAAATTCTCTTCTCTCTTTATAAATTACGGATTTCTCAAATGATTTAAGTCCCTATATTATAGAGGGAGGTTCAGGGAAAAACCTCAAATAAATGGAAAACTAAAAAACATTTTATTAACCGTTGTATTAGATGATCTGATGGATGTGATTAGACGGACGGTTACAACAATATTAATTAAATTAAAAAACCTCACCCCCCTGTTTTTTATTCGAAAAAATAAGAAAAATGAACAAAATTCGAACGAAATAAATTGCACCAAATAAACGATCATATTTTTCTCGTTAATTTGACATCCATTTGATATACTTTTTTCTCCTTATTTTTGTGGTTTTCTGGTTTTCAGTTATTTAGGGTTTTCTCCTGAACGTGACCCTTAATATATATATATATATATATATATATATATAAATGTGGTTCATACGAGAACGCTAACTATTTAAGAAAACAACCGCTATGTATAAAATCATACATGATCCACGTACAAAATCATATATGATTACGCAACTTTTCCCGTCAATTTAAGTCGCGGCCAAAGTTGAGCATGTCCAGTTTTTGCAGTTAATGTAACATCACATATGATTTTGCATATTATTTGCTGTTTTTTTGTTTTCTTAAATAGTTAGCGTTTTCATTTGAACCTTCCTCTCTCTCTCTCTCTCTCTCTCTCTATATATATATATATATATATATATATATATATATATATATATATATATATATATATATATATATATATATATATATGGGTGGTTTATTTTAAACCACCAGTAAAAAGGTTACAACCCCGTGCAACCCTCATCTAAACCATTCATTTAGCCCATTTATTATGTAGACACTAGATTGATTACTGGATTGCATCAATGATTATTGGTTTCATGCAATAATCTTAGTTGCAATGTATAGTATTTCATTAAATGGCATGAAATGCATAATGTTTCAAACCACTTTTATCCGATACATCGCATGAACTATTATGTGCATTGCATATTTTGCAGAAATTCGACGAAATCAGGTAAATTCATTTACAGAATCAATGAGAATCCAAATGCAATTGACAATTTTGATGAAGGTTGCACAGGTTGTAACCTTTTACTGGGTCGCAAAATAACTGTGACTTATATATATATATATATATATATATATATATATATACACACAGACTTAAGATCCTGTGAGACCAAGCTATTTCCGTGAGACCCGTGAGACCACAAAAATAACACTAAACCTTCACAACAAAAGACTGTGAAGGTATTGTGAAGGTAAACCTTCACAATGTTTTTGCTGTGAAGGTTCGCTGATTTTCTTACCTTCACAATAAATCGCTGTGAAGTTTTAGTGTTATTTTGTGGTCTCACGGTCTCACGAAAACAGGTTAGTCTCACGTGAACCCAACCCTATATACACATACATATAAATATTATAAAATATTGGGACTTAATAATTTGAGAACTCTACAATTTGTTGATTCATCTTAAACCACTAATTTAAACAATTAAATGATATAGTTAGAGAGATAATTAATGCAATATTTAGGAAAAATTCAAATTCCATAAATATCTTTCCCTCTCCTCTCCTCTCTCATGTAACGACACCCACACATACATATTCACAATTAAATATGTATACAAACGAACACAATGAAAATAAGTTTAAAAAACTCGTACTAGGGTGTTCATAGGTGGTGGCTTTAAATTTAGTTGTAGTTTAATTTGTGTTCATAAGGCCATCCGTAGCCCAACGGGATGGAGGGCGGGATGGAGCGGGGTGGGCTACGGGGCTTGCGGGTTCGGCGGGAAGGGATGGGATGCGGGTTCCCCATCCCGAAGAAAATGTGAGGAGGAGAGGTGGGTCCCAGGTGAGAAATGAGAGGGAGTGGGTTAGGGAATGGGGTAAGGGTGTTTAGGGATTGTTAGGGATTGAGTGAGGGATGTGAGAAAAGCTGATGTGGAGCTGGAATCATTGAAAGATTCCCTCATGGGGTACTGATGGCCTAATATGTTCACAAGTTATACCAGTTTTCGTAAATTTTAAGTATGTTAATAATTATGATAGTATTTTGGAAAAAATGTTCACAATACGTTTACAAATTATAATAGTACTACCAAAGAAATGTTTCCGATGTTTATTTTATGTGCACATTTAGTTGTATGAGTGTTCGTGTATGTTATGGAGAGAGAAGAGAAGATATAATTTTTAATTTAAATAAGATTTTATCTTTTAATTGATTTTTTATGGTCTAAGTTAAATTTCATGGATTTGAAGTTTTTAAAAGAAGACCCAAATATATAATATAATATATCTATATATGTATATCATTTTTGAAGGGTGTCGTAGACTATGTCTAGACTAATGCATTGACAAATTATGACTGCAAGATATTATCTCTGATTAAACTCAGTGGCCACAATTGTTATGTACACTTGGATTCTGGTCAGATGGGATATTCCTTCACATCCACTACGCACCAACCCTTGTGATTCTATATATGTATATTATATTTTCTTTTGAGAATCTTGAAACTGTGATAATCTTGAGATATACTCTCATGTCATTTTCATTTGGATTGTTGGCTTTTGTAGAAGGACACTCGGCAAGCACTTATCGCATTTCATATGCTATTTGTACCAAGCAAATTGTCCTTAACCAATTTCATATAATCAAAAAAAACCAACTCCAATGTCTTCCCTTAATTCCACCGATCTTCATTTCGTGTTCTTTCCTCTAATGACTCAAGGCCATATGATACCCATGGTCGACATCGCCCGATTGCTAGCCCAACGCTGCGCCACCGTTACCATAATCACCACTCCCGTTAACGCCAACCGTTTCAAGTCCGTCATCGATCGAGCGATCAAATCCAATCTCAAAATCCAACTTCTCGAACTCCAACTCCAATTGGCCAAAGTTGGTTTGCCGGAAGGATGCGAGAGTTTCGACTTGCTTCCATCTGCTTCACTTAAGAGCAACCTATTCGACGCAATCACAATGTTAGAAGAACCGGCAGAAAATGTAATCCGGCAACTAAGTCCGCCGCCGAGTTGCATAATCTCCGATAGCGGTTTTCCGTGGACTACGGATGTGGCTAATCGGTTAAATATTCCTCGGGTTGTTTTTTACGGACCGGGTTGTTTTGCATTGTTATGCATACACATAGTGGCGGATAGTAATATACTCGATGAAGTTGAATCGGATTCGGACTACTTTTTGTTGCCGGGTCTACCCGACCCGATTGAGGTCACCAAACCTCAGGTGTCGGGTTGGGGAAAAGAAGACTCGAAAAAAAGCAAGGAGAGGTTTGAACGTATTCAAGAAGCGGGTAAATCCGCATTCGGGATTGTGGTTAATAGTTTTGAGGAGTTGGAGCCTAAGTATGTTGAAGAATTCGCTAAGGTGATGGATAAAAAAGTATGGTGTATTGGCCCGGTTTCGCTATGCAACAAAAGTTCTCTAGATATAGCCGAGAGGGGTAAAAAGGTTGCGATAAACGAGCATGATTGCTTGAAATGGCTAGATTCGAGGGAGTCGGGTTCTGTAGTCTATGTTTGCTTGGGAAGTTTGTCGCATATGTGCACGGAACAAGCCGTTGAGGTGGCGTTGGGATTGGAGTTATCGAAAATACCCTTTATTTGGTTCACGAGGCACGAAAATGACGAATTTGAGAAATGGGTATCTAAAGAAGGATATGAAGAGAGAATAAAAGATAGGGGCCTAATTGTTGGCGGTTGGGCCCCACAAATCTTGATTCTGTCACACCACGCGATTGGAGGTTTTGTGACGCATTGTGGATGGAACTCGACTCTAGAAGGGATTTCAGCTGGAATCCCGATGGTTACATGGCCCCATTTTGCGGATCAGTTTTTAAATGAAAGATTTATTGTAGACGTGTTGAAAATTGGAGTGAGAATTGGCGCGGAGGTTCCTGTGTCTTTTGGAGAGCAAGATGAGAAAGAAGTGACGGTGAATATAGAAGACGTAAAGAGAGCGGTGGAAGGTTTAATGAACGACGAAGAAGAAAGTAAGGCAAGAAGAAGGAGGGCCAAGGAGCTCGGGGAAATGGCGAAAAGGGCGATGGAGGATGGGGGTTCGTCTCATCTTAACATGACGTTGATGATTCAAGCTATTACAGATAAACTAGCCGAGAACGTTGTATCAATTGAAGAAATTGCGTAGACAATATCTCTTGGTACACAAGAAAAAAATATTTGTACAAGAATTTCTAAAAGAAATTATGGAAATAAAAGGAATGAAATGATCCATTTTGGTGTGTATGGATGTACAAGAAAAACGACAATATTATTACATTAATTAATAATAATAATAATAATAGATAACTATGAAACATAAATTGAAATCTAATCATAATGTTAAACCAACTATAAAACTTAATTAGATAATAAATAAAAGTAAACTAATAATAATCATCATAAGTTGATAAATAATAACTGTAACTGAATAATTATCCTAAACTTATTAAGAAATAAAATAAGCAAATAAAAGCAATATGTTCGGGAGGGACTAAGCTAGCAACGTGAAAGCTCGTTTTATTCTTTTCTATATATCAGCGAAAGATCCGGTTAACTATCTGATTAATCTCTCCGGTGTTTTCTTCCCTAAGATCTTGAATCATTGATGTGAGGTTAAGGTAAGACGAACCCCCTTCCTCCATTGCTCTTTTCGACATTTTCCCAAGCTCGCTAGCTCTCGTTCTTCTTGCTTCTCCTTCCTCTTCTTTGTCCATTACATCTTCCACCGCGATCTTGATGCATTCTCTCTTCACCTGCACTCCAAACATTTCCTGCTCTCCAACCCGAACGGGGACCTCCATGCCAACTCCCACTCCGATTTTCAAGACATCTACGATAAATCTTTCGTTAAGAAACTGATCCGCAAAATGTGGCCATGTAACCATAGGGAGGCCAGCAGAAATCCCTTCCAGAGTCGAGTTCCATCCACAATGTGTCAAGAAACCTCCAATAGCCGGGTGCGACAGAATCAAGACTTGTGGTGCCCAACCACGGACAATTACACCCCTATCTTTCACCCTTTCTTCATATCCTTCTTCCGAAAACCATCTCTCGAGTTCCTCGGTCGTGTGCCTTACGCACCAAATAAAGGGTATGTCGGATGCCTCCAATCCCAACCCGAGTTCAATATTTTGTTCCGTACAAATACGAGTTAAACTTCCCAAACAAACACAGATTACAGACCGTGGTTCCCTCGAATCTAGCCATTTCAAGCAATCATGTTCGTTGAGTTTGCCCTTGCTTCCTCTCTCGGCAATATCTAGAAAACTTTTGTTGCATAACGAAACCGGGCCAATACACCATACCTTTTTATCTTTCGCCTTTGCAAGTTGTTCAACGTAGCTAGGCTCCAACTCCTGGAAACTATTAACCACAATCCCATCTGCTTCGTTCTCCCCTTCTCGTAATCGTTCAAACCAATCCGCCGTCTCCTTGTGAGCTGGTCTTCCCCAAGAGGCAGCTTGGGCTTTTGTAAGTTGAATCCGGTCAGAAAGACCGGGTAGCACAAAGTACTCTGAGTCGGAGACAATTTCATCTAGTATATTAGTCTTCATCACGATGTGTATGCACATGTACGTAAAACATCCAGGTCCATGGAAAATAAGCCTCGGAATATTAAACTTCCGAGCAACATCACTAGTCCAAGAAAGTAGATTATCGGAGATGATGCAACTTGGCGGCAGAGTTAGTCCCCGGAGCATGTTTTCCACGGGTTCCTTTAACATAGCTGCGGCTGCAAACAATTTAGGAAAGAGGGCAGATGATGGAATCATGTCAAAACTCTCGCATCCTTCCGGTAGACCAACTTCAGTTAACGGGAGTTGGAGTTCGAGTACTTGGATCTTGAGTTTTTCATCTTCGATGGCCCGAGTAATCATGGGTTTGAAACGGTTGGCGTTAACGGGAGTGGTGATTATGGTAACGGTGGGACCGCGTTGGGCTAGTAATCGGGCGATGTCGACCATGGGTATCATATGACCTTGAGCCATTAGAGGGAACAACACAAAGTGAAGGTCTATGGGAAGATAAGAAGCCATTATTAGTCACAGATGGTTTTGCAGTGAAAGTATGAGGGATATATGTGTGGAGTTTATGGGCAACAATTTTCTTATAGATTCACCACTTGTTTTGTATGTGAAGTCCATCTATCCAAGTAGCTTCAATGAACCTCTATTCATTGCTGTTTTTGTTTCTTCCTCTATCCTCCACATAATTTTTAATATAAATACATCCATTAACCAAATTCATTTTTAACCACTTTTTAAAAACTCTTCCCAAAATAAGCAAAGTTTATGCATAATGTTTTGGACATTTGAAATGTTCAAGAACTTATTTGTTTCAAAAAATTGTCCAATGACTTATTCGGGATTGCTTATTTAAAACAACTTGTGCTTTTATGTAAAACTGCTTATTACCTTACTAGATTATAAGGATAGTAGTAGAGCCCGAAGGATCTAAAAGACCTAGTCATGTCTCCTTCTAAAAACGAAAGATGTGGTTTGATTTTGTCAGTATAAAAAAGGCCAAATTCAAACGAACCACGTTGCCTACAAATTTAAACGAGTAAACTACAATTTTGGTTCCTTAGTTTTTCAACTGCAACAGTTTTTGTCCTTACAGTCTTGAAATTATAGATTGATCATCGTAGTTTATAAAAATGCTCGAATTTGGTCCCTTCTAACGGCTACTATATTTACTATAGGGAAATTAATTAAAATACCCTAAGTTTGACCATGTTTTACGGAAATACCCAAAATCTCTCCCACTTTGCAAAAATACCCTAAAAATCCGCGATGGAAGCCCGCGATCGCGGGCCAGGACCTTTCTGACACTTTTTTAAACTTGCAGGGACCATTTTTGAAAAATAGAATCCCGCGATCGCGGGCTCATCCCGCGATGGGGTTATTTTTGTGACTTTTCAATTGCAAGGGACCATTTGAAAAATTCCAGGGACCATTTATGAAAATTTTGATATTTTTGTCACTGTTCACCCCATTTCGTCCATTTTTAGGAATTTAAAATGAAATGTTACACTTTCAACCCCTATACTTATTTACTAAATTTACTTTATACCTTTTACTTTCATTATTTTAATTTTACATTTAACACATATAATCGTTTATTAACTAAAATACGTTAAAAAAATACGTTTTAATTTTAACAAATTACACCATTATAATCGTCTCTTCGATACGTTCGAAATGAGCCTAATCTTGAATTTTTTTGGATTTATATATTTTAATATATATCATATACAGTTATACACTACATAAAAAAATATTTTTTATATTTAAAATTCATACTCTTATAGTTAATTATTTAATTTATGGTACATCTCTTATTTTTTTTTCAATTTTGTTTTACACTCCTATCGCATTAACATAATAATCATATATTAACTAATTCATTAAATCGTTTTAAATTATTATTATTTGAATGTGTTTATAGATTTCGTCTGAAAAAGTTGCCTGCATGATTCCACTGAAAAAGTAACTGCAATATTCGTCTGCTCTTGAATAAAGGTCTTTCATTAGACAGAAAATTAGTCTTTAAGTAGTCAAACATAGCTAATTAATGAGAATTTAGATCAGATTTATATGGTACTATCAAATGCAAGTTTCTATAATATAGATATTGTTCTACATTACATGATACCAATTTTTGCATCATATGAATCACTTCCAGACAACAAGAACCAATACCCCAATAATCAAGAAATAAATGCTTGTTCATCCAATAATCTCTGTATTAGGATTATCGCAAGTTTCATAAACCTACTTACTAGGTGTTGGAAATATGGGTTTTACTAAACTTTGGACGCATTTAAATTTATATATATGTGTTATATATAACTAACTTTTAGTAGGTTTATGTTCTTCTATATGAGATCTTCGAAATGATATATAATGCGTCCAAAATAGAGTATGTGTGAAAGAGATATCGATACTCAAAGTTGAGTAAATGGATGAAATTAGCAAAAACCAAATGAAGTAAACAGTAAGTCAATCACAATACTTTAACAAAATAAGTTAATACTAAAAATAACAATTATTTAATGTTACATAAACAACCTAACGTGGCCCTATTAGACAATGCGCATAAATTGACTCCGCCATATGTCGGCGGAAATCCATTGCCTCATCGTCGGTTTCGTTAGGGGGTACCCATATCTCCTCGTTATTTATCAACTTTTGGACATTACGGCATACCCATACACCGCAATCCGCATATAACCCGGTCTGCTGGGGTACTTGGCCGGCCATCTTTGTGCGAAAGATACTTGACACTTCGCGACGTCTATGATCCCCGATCAATGAAAAGAACGTATATAGTTTTGTTTTAAACGATTGCATCTGCTCTGTCAATTGTTGTTTGCAGAGACCGTCCTTTTCGCTGTCATATAGGGTCATGACCATAGTGTCTAGTTCAAACACTCCAAGCAGCCAATGTCTGGGATGCAAGCATATGGGGATGTACACCTGAAATATTACATTATATGTCATATATGTTATTAAATAAAATAACAGTAAAACGATTTGCATACCCTATCTAGGAGAGTCCAAGAGGTCCCTTCCGAGCCATTGCATATTTCGATCACGGAGGCGGGACCTTGATGGTCCATCAGTATACACTGAAAGAACATAGTGTGCATGATGGTCCACCTCGTGTCTACGCCACGATGTTTTTGCAACAGGCTAACCCAAGAATCGACGTGCTATGCATAAAAAATAGATGGTTAGACATGTAATATATATATATTTGATTATATATGACTATAATTTAACTTCATACTTACCGTATCGTCTAAGTCAGAGTTCACAGGGTCATCCGCAAGCAATTTTTCAAAAAACGAGGGGTTGATTTCTAAGCCCCCGTAAGGGGTGAATGTCAAGTTGGGGAGGCGACCAGTCCGGCACATCCTCAATATTTCTGATGCCGGTTGAGGCTCCGGTGAAGGCACCTTTCCGTTTTTCTTTCCTCCCTTCTTTCCCCCCGCTTTCTTTGCTTGTTTTTTAGCGGGCGGTGGTGTCGTAGATCCTTGTTGGCCAAACGGGTGACGAAACCATTGTGAAATTTTATGCGACCGCTTTAGAGGGAGCGGGGTCACCTGTGGTGGTGGATCTACAACATCCATCGAGTCATCGTCAGGCTCCGATAAGTGCTCCGAGAAGTGATCATGGATAATAGGAGACCCCGTCTGAAAATTACGTTACTCAATGTTTTAAGTACAATTTAGGAAATGTTTACAATTAAACCAAAACTACCAAAATAACTTACAGTATGCATTTCCGGCCTGTAATAGTCATCGGCCGAACCGCCAAAGATGTTTGTGATTGATGTGGTGGCGAACGGCGGCGGCATCTGCGAGGTGTATGCCCCCGACATCCCGGCCTGCGTGACATTGATCATTAAAATAGTTACAAAATTAGGATTATCGATATATAACTATAATGGTTACTCAGTGTCACTAACACTCTCCGGGATAGTCGAATATGATGTGGTGGCGAACGGCGGCGGCATCTGCGAGGTGTATGCCCCCGACATCCCGGCCTGCGTGACATTGATCATTAAAATAGTTACAAAATTAGGAACAAACATATAACTATAATGGTTACTCAGTGTCACTTACACTCTCCGGGATAGTAGAATAGGATGTGGTGGTGAACGGCGTTTGGGACATCCCGGCCCCCGACATCCCGGCCTGCGTGACATTGATCATTATAAGAGTTACAAACTTAGGAACAAACATATAACTATAATGGTTACTCAATGTCACTTACATTTTCAGGGAATGACGGATGGAATGTGGTGGCAAACGTCGCATGTGCCCCCTGTCCGAACGGAGCGGGGATCGGTGTCGTACTCGACAGCTAAAACAAATTTAGAACGTAATATTAATATACAAACTAAATAAACGTGGCCAACAAATTAAGTTAAACACTAACATTGACAGCGCTAAACTGTCTGTAGACTTCCTCCAGATAGTGTACACGTGTCTCTAGCGGCCCGTGGACGTAGTCCCACAGGACTTCATGTGAGCCACGCTGTGGATCGTAGGAAGGGGCCGCCTGATATGGATTGTAGGAGGAGGAAGGGGGCGCCTGGTAGGAGGAGGAAGGGGGCGCCTGGTAGGAGGAGGAACGGGCCGGCTGGTATCCACCGGAAGGGGGCCTGTCGTCGTCTTCCTCATCTTCGTCAGATGTGGAAGTAGGGGGACGTCGAGCCCTTTCCGCCTCTGCGTCAATAAAGGCCACGCTGTCTCTGTACCAATCTGTGCCCATCTCGTCGACAGTAGGCACAAGGCGATCGAAAGGCAAGAGTGGCTGCTAAATATATGATAAAACATAAAAGAAATTAATAAGCGGGACTAACGTATGCAAATTGTAAACATAGTAAAAGAACTTACATTTCTAGACGCATTGAAGAACTGAAACCAAAGCGACCTACTTAGGGTAACACGCTTGTCCCAACGGGTTCCCCTAAGTACTCGATCGTCGCGCTTGACGAAATATCGGATTGATGCGGGAAACATCTCCAAGATCCATATCTGGAATTAGACAAGAAGAGCAAGTACGTAAAAAGAAAAGCCAAACAGTTTGTATGTATTATTAACAATTGTTATACTACGTATCTAACCTTGAAGGCGTATGTAAAACCACAAAAAATCATCTTTGCATGTCGATCAACGCGTCTGGCTATGGCTCGGTGCAGAATAGAGTAGCAATGTGTCCAGATATGGCTACCCCACGGGTAGCTGTTAAACAGCTCAAGGTCCTCGACGGCCCTAAGGACCGTCTCGGAAGCATACTGGCTATACTCACGGCCCAGGAAGCCCATATCCACGATCACCACCAAGCATACACGGACAGCATCGTCGTCGGTTAGGGCACTAAGGCCCTCTTTCATCATGTCCCGGGCTGCCTTCAGCTTCAAACGAGATGCTGAAATGCCCCAAACCCTAGGAACGAAGGAGCAGTATTCTAAGGGAGGAAGGGGGGGAGCCTCTCCAAAACGTAGTCCTGTAAATAGACAGAACTCACGACGCCCAAAATGCAATTGAGAGCCGAAGAAATCAAAAAGCATCTCCTCCGCCTCAGCGTTGGCGTCCTCGACCTCCAACTGTAGAAACATGTGTACTAGCGTAGGGTCGCCACCAGAGTAAGACACATCCATCCATGGCCCGAACGGTGTCCCTCTATAGATGGTCTCAAGGGTATCCGTGCGATCACCTAATCCCCTAAAGCGGTTTCTTAAGTCCTCGATGTAGGAAACTTTGCACTTTAGCGTCAAGTCGATGTTAAAGAAATCCCTCTACATAGTCATTCACAGATGTTATAGTTAGTGTTATATATAGATGTTGCGGTTTATTTTATTTCAACGTATCATATTGTTATATATAGATAAAGTGCGGTGGTATTTTATTTCAACGTATAATAGTGTTATATATAGATAAAGTGCGGTTTATTTTATTTCAACGTATCATATTGTTATATATAGATAAAGTGCGGTGGTATTTTATTTCAACGTATAATAGTGTTATATATAGGTAAAGTGCAGTTTATTTTATTTCAACGTATAATAGTGTTATATATAGATAAAGTGCGGTGGTATTTTATTTCAACGTATAATAGTGTTATATATAGATAAAGTGCGGTTTATTTTATTTCAACGTATCATATTGTTATATATAGATAAAGTGCGGTGATATTTTATTTCAACGTATAATAGTGTTATATATAGATAAAGTGCGGTGGTATTTTATTTCAACGTATAATAGTGTTATATATAGATAAAGTGCGGTTTATTTTATTTCAACGTATCATATTGTTATATATAGATAAAGTGCGGTGGTATTTTATTTCAACGTATAATAGTGTTATATATAGATAAAGTGCGGTTTATTTTATTTCAACGTATAATAGTGTTATATATAGATAAAGTGCGGTGGTATTTTATTTCAACGTATAATAGTGTTATATAGAGATAAAGTGCGGTTTATTTTATTTCAACGTATCATATTGTTATATATAGATAAAGCGCGGTTTAGGGACCCTAGTTATCATTCTTAAAAGTTTAGGACCTAATTGGCATTCTTAAAAGTTTAGGGACCTAAGTTGTCATTCTTAAAACCGTAGGGACCTAAGTTGTCATTCTTAACATTTTTTTTTATAAAAAACACATTCTTAACAATTTTTTTTATAAAAATTGTTAAAAGTGTGTTTTTATAAAAAAAAAATTGTTAAAAATGTGTTTTTTTTTTATAAAAACACACCCTTAACAATTTTTTTATAAAAACAGCTTTTTTATAAAAAAATTGTTAAGAGTTTGTTTTTATAAAAAAATTGTTATAGTGTGTTTTTATAAAAAAATTGTTAAAAGTGTGTTTTTATAAAAAAAATTGTTAAAAATGTGTTTTTTTTTATAAAAACATCTTAACAATTTTTTTTATAAAAACACACTCTTAACAATTTTTTTATAAAAAAACTGTTTTTATAAAAAAACTGTTTTTATAAAAAAACTGTTTTTATAAAAAAATTGTTAAGGGTGTGTTTTTATAAAAAAATTGTTAAGGGTGTGTTTTTATAAAAAAAACACATAATTAACAATTTTTTTATAAAAAACACTCTTTAACAATTTTTTTTAAAAACTGTTTTTATAAAAAAAATTAACAATTTTTTTATAAAAAAACACATTATAAAAACCATAAAACTATAACAATTTTTTATAAAAACACACTCTTAACAATTTTTTATAAAAACACACTGTTTTTATAAAAAATTGTTAAGGGTGTGTTTTTATAAAAAAATTGTTAAGAGTGTGTTTTTATAAAAAAAAAAACATTGTTAACAATTTTTTTATAAAAATTCACTGTTAACAATTTTTTTATAAAAGAACACTCTTAACAATTTTTTTATGAAAAAACACACTATAACAACATACACATTATAACATACAAATATCACATTCAAACATAAAACCATACATATCATGTTAAACATAGAACATATTCAAACATAAGTTATAAACACTCTAACAACCTACAAATCATATTTCTTAACTTAAAATAGCATACAAAAAATAACAAATAACATAAAAGAAACGTACCATAGAGGTAATACGAGACATCTTCACAAAACGCGAACGTATTCCACACGACACAATTGAGAGAGTGGGAGAAAATTGAGAGAGAGTGGGAGTAAAAATTTGAGAGTGTTATAAAAAAAGAGATGGAGCCGGTTTTTGGTCTCCCCCCCTTATATAGTGCGGCCGAAGTAACATTTAGGGTTTAGGGTTCGTCAAAGTGATTTTAGGGTTAACCCTGTGCCGACACGTGGCACAGGAGCCCGCGATCGCGGGGGTCAAAGAAAGTCAAACGCGGGCAGGGACCAAAAATGCACACGCGGGCATTCTTGAGGGGGGGAAAGCTGGACCGCAGGTATTCTTGAGGGACCAACGCGGGCAAATTGGGCAAACTTTGGTGACACGTGTAGCCCGCGATCGCGGGGGTCAATGAGTCAAACGCGGGCAGGGACCAAAACTGCACACGCGGGCATTCTTGAGGGGGGAAAGCTGGACCGCGGGCATTCTTGAGGGACCAACGCGGGCGAAGTGGGCAAACTTTGGTGACACGTGGCCTGGAGCCCGCGATCGCGGGCTCCATCGCGGATTTTTGGGGTATTTTTGTAACATGGGATAGATTTTGGGTATTTCAGTAAAACGTGGTTTGACTTAGGGTATTTTAATTAATTTCCCTTTACTATATATTATCAATATGTATATATTGTATGTTATTAATATATATATATAGGGTGCTTTTCATTTACAAATCAAATAGAATGTACAAACCCTGCAAACAACTATATTATGAAACAATAGATATATTTATGATAATTATTATGATTAATTAATAATGATTGCGATATATATGGAAGATGTGGTGTGAAAATGAAATTTTATAAAAGAGAGTTTGGATTAACTTATGATGATACCAAAACGTAATAAGCTAATAAGTTGTTATTTAAGGGTGTTTAGGATTGCTTATACACATAAGAGCATCTCCAACAACATTTCTAAAATACGAAAAAGTGGCTTTTGGTTTGCTATATGTCTCCAACAGCTTTGCTATATGTTTTGCTAAAATAGAAAATCTCTATGGTTTGCTAAATATAGAGAACTATCTATTTTAGAAAAAAATTTAGCAATGCTGTTGGAGTTGAAATAAAATAATTTTAGCAATTTTGACTTTTCATTCTCTATTTTAGAATTTTTTTTAGCAATGCTTTTGGAGATGCTCTAAGTTGTTTCAAATAACTTAATAAGTTAAATGACAAGACGACATAACTTAATAAACCATCTAAGCAATCCCAAAACACCCCCTCCAAAGATAGGGCTCATTTCATATGTCACTTCTCCAATACTATCATATGCACTCCTTAGATGAACCAAGCATCACCGTTGTATCATCAAATTGATAGTTGATCGGTTCTTGATTGAATATTGCTTGGTAGACATTGATAAATAGTATTACAATCCGATTCCGTTTAGTTTTATATTAGATTAGAACTTCGGATTTTTTGATCTTGAGGATATTGCATTTAGTTCAATCCAAATTGGATTCGTTTCTCGAGCGATCTGGTTAATACACTATATGAATCACATTATAAAGCACACCAAAAACCCTAACAAATCATACCGACGAAAAAGCGAAGCAACAAAAGCCGTGAGTCGTCGTGTTCAAGTACTTCGTGAAGTTTTCAACGATTTAAGGTATCATTTATTTGTTTAATCCTCAATTATTAGTTTATTAATGCTCATTACAGCACTACGAGTCGATTAGTGGTTTTTGAGATTGGAATGACAGTCAAATGGTTGTCAACCGCCGTGTACGGCGGCGTTAATGGCAGGGCCGTGGGAGAAATCCGTTAATTGGTGATTTCGCCCAAAACTAAACAGTACTGCTCTTGTGTAAAGGGTTACGGTTGTGTAGGCAGAGGCGGAGCCAGGAATCTATACAAGGGGGTGCACCATATAGAATAAAAATAAAAGTTGACACTTTGAAAATGACAAAAGTATCGATATTATATATTTATATTGATTATATTCGACATTTACATATTTAACAATGACCTCGACGAGTTTTCATTTTTTGGAACTTATCTATGATATATTCATTATCAATCTCGGTAAAAAGATCCTTTTCAATATAAGCAACCAAGCAATCATTCATCCATTGATCTCCCATTCTATTGCGCAACCTATTCTTCACGATCTTCATAGCTGTAAACGTCCTCTCAACGGTCGCAGTCGCAACATGTAATATCATCGCTAGTTTTATGAGCAAAAACACGAGAGTGAACACTTTATCTTTTTTTGTTTCAACCATTTTCTGTGCAAGATCACTGATCCCTTTTAGGTTAGAAAACTCGTCCGTAGTCCGCATATCAACAATATAAGTTTCTAGTTGATCATCAAGTATCAAAAGTTCCATTTCAGAGAAATCATCCGGATAGAAACGAGCAAGATGAATCAATTTGCTCTTGTCAAAAGCTGAAAAGGAGTCGCTTGGATTTAGGCATGCCATGGAAATAAGCAACTCGGTGCTAGTCTCAGAAAATCGATTCTCCAATTCCATAAGCTGCAAATCGATGACAGTGTAAAATAACTCAACACGATAGTAGTGCAAGTTTGTCATTTGTGGAGCTTTTCGGCGCGATCTTCCAGGAGGTAAGAACATTTCATCCATGTTACAAACATCAATGTCATGTTTCTCACAAACCAAGGTAACTTGATTGAGTAGAGAATCCCACTTGTCATTTTCAACCCTCAAATCCATTAGTCGTTGCTTGCAAACTCCAACCAATTTCATTGCATTTACAATATCTTGTTCTTTCTTTTGCAATGCTTGGGATAATTCATTGGTGATCCCCAAAATCATTTTCATAAAGTGTAGGCAAAACACAAAATCAAATGAGTGCAAGGAGTTGGATAATAAACGAGCTTCTGACTTTTGTTCATAGGTTAATCCACTGTCTTCTATCATCTGAAGCACATCTATTACGGATGAAAACAATGATATCAAACTGACCAAAGTACCATAATGTGAACCCCAACGCGTGTCACCTGCTCTAGTGAGATAAGTTTCTTGATTGAGGCCTCGGCCACTTGAGATTTCAACATTATTCTTTTCTGGCATCGATGACGAATCACCGGTTGTTTTTCTCTTTATTAAATATTTATCCATGATTTACTGTTAAAAATTAAACTGGTCAATATTCAATAATACAGACTAACAGACAGTTTCAACTTTCAAGAATTCAAGGAAAAAAGTAAAACCAATTTAACACATTACACAGACAGTTTCTAATTTCTAATTTCTAAATTCTAATTAACAAGAACTCAACATAAACTGATCAAGTAAATGAGTAATCAATCATAAATAATAAATAGAGTCATCTAGTAAAGTAGTAATCTAGTAATCTAGGATCACTTCACAATTTTTCAAAAAAAAAACCCTAACCTGCAATTTTGCGGCGAACAACAGCTAACAACAGTCAGCAGCAGCGGCGCCGGCCGCCGGCGGTCTGGCTCCGGCACCGGCGGTGTGTGTTTTCCTTGCTCAGTTGCTTTCTTGCGTCTCTCGTCCGTCGTGTGTGATATGTGTCACTAATAAGCGGGTTTACACCCCCCCTAAATCTAACCGCAAGTGTAAGGGTCGAAGTCAAGTAATAGTACTTGGAAAGTACGAGTATCGAATCACGTGGAACTAGGAACCAAGTATCACAATTACTATAAGCTCTATTAACTGGACTGGTGAATTTAGAGATGGTTGGTTTTAAAAATACTAATTGCAGAAAATAAATCAAGCACAAGACAGACAATGAACAACTTGGAATTCAGATAGAGAAAACAGTTGAGGGTTGGAAATCCTTAGGTTTTCACATATGAATATCAGACTTAAAACAAATACCAGTTATTTCCGTTAATGAATATCCAATCTTGATCTAACCATTATTCTCTCTCGAGTTACAACGGTTATATTCATAAAGCATGGTTCTTTCGCAAGTTACCATGAGTTTTATCTTGACAACACAAGTTAAATCTCTCGATCTCACCCTATGTAGTTCAAAACACTTTAAGTACAGATTATAACGAGACTAAGGTTTACTCGGTATATCTCTATCCTTTCTTACCTTAGGCGTGTGATTTTTAGTTCTTTTTGATAATTAACTCTCTCGAACTCAATTAGCAACAACAAATCAATCATAAATTGGCCAGATTCATAATAGCATTAAGAGCAAAATCACATGCATTCATTAAATCGGAAAAACTGATAAAAGTCACTCGTCATCCATCTATATGTTCAATCCTAATTCAATCCAACCCCCAACATCTAAAGATTAGTTCATGATGTTGGGGGATTCAATTACAAGAGAAAGGAAAACAAAAACGAATGTAAACATAGTAACTGTGATCGTGGTGAATGTGAAAGATAAAGTGATTAACTCCCTTCTCCCGTGATTGAATCTACTTTGCGTCGTGAACGTGTCCTCGATTGATTCTCTTTCGTCGCTCCAAAAGGTGTCACTTGGCTCTGAAAATCGCCCCTGGACTGCCCACCGTCGTGTCTCGAAAACTGGATATCGAAAAGTGACCTAAAACCCGGCTTAAAATACTGATTTTCGCGAAACAGTGGGTTACGCCACTTGCCACGCGACTTGCAAGTCGCGTGGTAAGTCGCGCGTGTCATTTTTACTGCGCGGGTCGTTTTCTGGTTCGCGGATCGGGTCCTGGTTCGGTCGTGGGTCTTGGGCTTTGCTTGTGGGCTTCCGTTAGGCTTCGTTTGGACTCGTTTTGGGCTTTTCTTAGCTTCTTTTCTCGATGTATGCCGCCTTTTCGCTAACCTGCATAATTCACTAGATAAACCGTAAAATACACGCCTTTTTACTTGAACACAAGCCAATCTCATTGGTTTGAGAACTGAAAATAACGCCAAAAGTGGCGTTATCAGTCCCCTGTTCGTGTCTCAGTGTGTGTGTTTTGCAAAATCACATTCACAGAAACGTGTTTGATAAATGATACTGATAGTTAATTAGTTATTATATCTTATTAATTTGTTTGGGCTGATTTGTGGACTGTGGACTTGTGGAGTTGTGGGCCTAAATGAATGTGTTTATTATTATTATTATTAATATGTTATATGTGGCCCTAAATAAATGAGAAGACTTGGTCCAGGTGGAGCCAATACATCAATCAACCCACCAAAAACTAATCTGTCTTTTAAATCAGTAATAATAACATACTAATTTTTTTTACCAAATAATGAGGAGGTACCAATGCATCTTCTGGTGCAAAGGTACCTCCGCCCTGTGTGTAGGAAGTAAATTTATCACATAAATCATGCGATAATCGTCGAAGAACGATGTCACGTTAATGGCTGTGAGTTTTACCCACTGTTACATTGTGTTGGAGCTCCGATTCAACCTAGAAGTATAGAATAAATTAACGATAGTTGTATTAATAACTGAAATATAGAAGAAAATTGAAAGAGAAATGTAGGAGATCAACGTTGGAACCGAAATCTATGGAGGCAAGCTCGGTTAGGTTGTCGGGTAGAAGAGAAATAACCCAAACCCGTTTTGAAAACGAATCTGGATGCTTCTCTCAGGGGCCGTTTACCAACTCCTTCCGGATAAATGCTGTCAGGGTAAGACTACTGTCTCGGTAAAAGTGTTTACGAAGTGTTTTGGAAAAGGATAAGAAGCCATTTGCTTCAAAATCGGGAATCTTGCTTTCAAAACGCCATATTCACGTTCAATAACGTTTCTAAGTTGTGCATGATTAAACCTTTCCTCTTTGGTTACCGCACGTCTGCTTTGAAAATCAGCTAACCAATACCTCGTGTTGCGATAAGCAGTCAAAAATCCACTGGTATTGGGGTATGCAGCGTCACAAAGATAATATTTATCTGCATTTATAAATACAATTAAAAATACAGGAAAATAATAATATGTCACTATTAGAACACGATGATACATACTTGACGGAGGAAACGGAAATCTCGGCACTAGGCTAAAGTGTGCATGTTTTAAGTTGGGCCTTTATTTTTGGGCTGAATCTGAAGTTGATCCAAGAGCCTGCAGACCTATATGGTTAATTAAATAAAGGGGGTATTGAACTATTGATCCATCAAATTTTTTTATTTAATTAGATTTGTTAATTGATCTAATGTTATATAATTATTTTAGTTAATTAAATTATTACTAATGCATATTTTAATATGTCTACTTAAGTATTAAACTCTTGAAATTCTAAGGTTAAGTTTTAGTCATGAAATTATTAAATCAAGGATATCGAACTCAAGTACAACTTATTGGACTGAATGCTTACTGGGTAAGCGATTATCGGTTGTCTCTTATCTTATCTTACCGAGTGAACATGCTAGTGATAGACACCCTCTCACCGTCCGACTCTCAATAATCTAGTGCTTCTTTACTTTGCACAATATCTTGAATGGATGTTGTTTTCTTTGCAACTTGTTCTCTTATATCTTGAATCATCGATGTCAGGTTAAGGTAAGACGAACCCCCTTTATCCGTTGCCCTCTTGGACATTTCCCCAAGCTCTTTTGCTCTCTTTCTTCTTGCTTCTCCTTCCTCTTCTTTGTCCATTAGACTTTCTAATGCTGTCTTGATGTCTTCTTTCTTCACCTGCACTCCAAACATTTCATGCTCTCCAACACGAACGGGTACCTCCATGCCAATTCTCACTCCAATTTTCAAGACATCTACGATAAATCTTTCGTTGAGAAACTGATCCACAAAATGTGGCCATGTAACCATAGGGAGTCCAGCAGAAATCCCTTCCAGAGTCGAGTTCCATCCACAATGTGTCAAGAAACCTCCAATAGCCGGGTTTGACAGAATCAAGACTTGTGGTGCCCAACCACGGACAATTACACCCCTATCTTTCACCCTTTCTTCATATCCTTCTTCCGAAAACCATCTCTCGAGTTCCTCGGTCGTGTGCCTTACGCACCAAATAAAGGGTATGTCGGATGCCTCCAATCCCAACCCGAGTTCAATATTTTGTTCCGTACAAATACGAGTTAAACTTCCCAAACAAACACAGATTACAGACCGTGGTTCCCTCGAATCTAGCCATTTCAAGCAATCATGTTCGTTGAGTTCGCCCTTGCTTCCTCTCTCGGCAATATCTAGAAAACTTTTGTTGCATAACGAAACCGGGCCAATACACCATACCTTTTTATCTTTCGCCTTTGCAAGTTGTTCAACGTAGCTAGGCTCCAACTCCTGGAAACTATTAACCACAATCCCATCTGCTTCATTCTCCCTTTCTCGTAATCGTTCAAACCAATCCGCCGTCTCCTTGTGAGCTGGTCTTCCCCAAGAGACAGCTTGGGCTTTTGTAAGTTGAATCCGGTCAGAAAGACCGGGTAGCACAAAGTACTCTGAGTCGGAGACAATTTCATCTAGTATATTAGTCTTCATCACGATGTGTATGCACATGTACGTAAAACATCCAGGTCCATGGAAAATAAGCCTCGGAATATTAAACTTCCGAGCAACATCACTAGTCCAAGAAAGTAGATTATCGGAGATGATGCAACTTGGCGGCAGAGTTAGTCCCCGGAGCATGTTTTCCGCGGGTTCCTTTATCATAGCTGCGGCTGCAAACAATTTAGGAAAGAGGGCAGATGATGGAATCATGTCAAAACTCTTGCATCCTTCCGGTAGACCAACTTCAGTTAACGGGAGTTGGAGTTCGAGTACTTGGATCTTGAGTTTTTCATCTTCGATGGCCCGAGTAATCATGGGTTTGAAACGGTTGGCGTTAACGGGAGTGGTGATTATGGTAACGGTGGGACCGCGTTGGGCTAGTAATCGGGCGATGTCGACCATGGGTATCATATGACCATGAGCCATTAGAGGGAACAACACAAAGTGAAGGTCTATGGGAAGATAAATATTTGTACAAGAATTTCTAAAAGAAATTATGTAAATAAAAGGAAACCTTTTTCTATGTAAATTAGGAACTTGTAAAAAATTAAATTTTCACACTATTTTAAGAAAATATGTACATACATTTTAAGAAAAAAAATCCTTTATGGCAATGAATTTTGTGAAGATTTTTTTTATTCTTCAAAATCATATGTATAGTATAATGTTTACATTAGTTTATTTGGTAGGTTGATCTACAACTATGAATAAATAATCATGTTCTTTAAATGTTTGTTAATCGTGAATTAGTTTTTGAATTGATTTATCCATATACTATTCAAATATTTATTTAACTTTTTAGATTAATTTTTATGATAATATTTAAATGTTTATCTTGATTATGAGTTCCTACTCATAATTCTAATCTTATAAATAAATTTTGGAAGTTACACTTCCACCACCCTTATATTTGGTCTTTTACCAAATAACAAATCCATTGATATTAAAATTTTGAATTTGACTTTATGTCAAAACTAATATTTATATGTCTAATGACAAAACCTTCTAAAATACTATTAAGATATTAAAACATTGAAATTGGTTTTATATGCTATACTCATATTCATTTTGGTTTCATGCCAAAAGCTCTATAATTAACAATGTTATCTCCAAATAAATTAAATCCTCAAGACATTGATTTGGATTTTGTCAAACGAGTGTAAATAGTCTTAAGGTTTGTAGGGACTTAAGTAATCCATGTGATTCCCCTACTACCTGGAAATCCAATAGATTGAGTGACTTGTTTTCGCAAATTAAAATATCGATGAAGCATTATCAACAAAATGTAAGCATACAAAAATCCAATACTATTATGATAATGAAATTTCATGCATAACATAATAAGTATAAACCATAATTCACTATTTTACGACATTTTTGAATCAAAAGTACTTGATTACCATAAGATAGGTTCGGAAAAACACAAGAAAATACGCAAAAGTCATCGAATCATTTTGACCCTAAAGAAAAAAACACTAGATGTTAAGATACAATTAAATACTTTAATTTTTTTTGAGACGATAAATCAGTCACAACCTTTAGAGAGAATAACTAGAAACCCCCAAGAACCGTGGGTAGTCCAAAAAAAAGGAAATTTGGGAATATTCAGTACCATATATTTCTCAAACTAATCATACAGTGGAAAGAAACCTACTTACTTGATTACAAGAAGGTAACTGATTTTGACAAAGAAATGTCATGTCTCAAAATGCATCTCAATCTTTGTGGCAAGGAACTCACAAAAGATTATGCGAATCATAACATCTTTTCATTTTTCCTATATCACCAATCATACTAATGAAACAGTATAAGCTGCAATATAACCTTTAACAAACTCATTAACTTAATGCAAGTGGCTAAGAGTTGTAACAATGTTTTTTTAACAACGCTAGACATACCCGGATAGAGAAAATTCTTGATGTTAATAACACAAGCATTGGAGGGGGAAAGAACTCCAAAGGATAGCGAGTTGAACATATTAATCCACACACATATGCTAATTATATACCATATGGTCAAGGTTGTGGAAAGAGTCAAATTCATGGAAAGAGTCGGGAACGAACTCCTAATAGAAAATGGAACAAGTTATAAATGAGCTATGTCATATCTAAGATTGGTTAAGTATAAATTTATTTAAATATACTTTAACAATCAAACTAATTGCATTTGCGTATATATACACCTGAGTTTATAGTTGTTATAGATGTAAATAAACACATCAAAAACAAATGCAAAACTCTCAACGTTCTTCGTTCCATGTAGGAATGTATCGAGGAGAACTTGATTGTTTTGTGACATCTCATACAATCCTAAGAAATAGATTATTTTCACTGAATTAATT
Organism: Saussurea involucrata; assembly: GCA_033807775.1. Classification (NCBI taxonomy): domain Eukaryota; kingdom Viridiplantae; phylum Streptophyta; class Magnoliopsida; order Asterales; family Asteraceae; genus Saussurea; species Saussurea involucrata. Next base: position 6,674,859 of record CM066325.1, on the reverse strand, counting down.
ATTTTAATTTCTCCAAACACTTAGACGATGGACTGTCACTTGTTGCTTAATGACACAAGATCAATCACTAAAACACTATATTAATATGAACATTGTTAAGATATTCGTATCAATGAGAAATCATATTATAAGAATGGAAATGGGTATATGTACATCAACTCTAATGATATGAAAGCAACATACATTAGAGAAATTAATGTATCAAATTAATGGATTATCTATTGTTAGGAATATTTCATATAGATTTGATGTGTCAAAACTTCAACTTACAAGGGTTCGAATTGTAATATGTTTATTTTATAGTTATCCTTGTAAATTCTAGTTTATCTAGGATTCCTAGTTTATCTAGGATTCCTAGTTTATCTAGGATTGGTATTTATCTAGTTTCTAGTTTATCTAGGTTTCTAGTATATAAAGAAACCTAGAGATATAGAATTAGACGTTCTTGAAACCCACGTTTAAACAAAAACGTGTAGATGTGTGTGCATAAGCCCCAAGGTTCTTAATCCTAATACTTGAGAAGAAGTATTCGTTTGTTGATAACTTAGGTCAACAAATTGGGGCGTGAGTATGTAATCAGTATATTTAAATTAATGAACCTTGTTAGCTATACAAATCTGTCGTTTAATTCCGCTGTTCATGTTGTGATTTGTATATGTTTATTCCATGATCTAGAACTAATCATTCTTGAGCTTAAAGATCCGGTTTAGGGTTTATATAAATCCTATCAGGTGGTATCAGAGCACATGGTGCTCTCTGATCTGGAAGAAAAAAAGGTTTAATGGAAGATTTGAAGAGACGAAAGAAGACGAACGAAAGAAAGAAAAATCAGATTTTTCGCAGAAATTTTCTGGAAAATCACAGCCGGCCGTTTCGCCTATTCCCGGAGATTGAACCGTCGGATCGTCGCGATTTTTGGACAGCAGCTTCGGGACACATTGTTTAACATTATGTCTGGTTGGATTGGCCGTACGACGTCCAGAACGCTCCCAGAAATTCTCGAAATCCAGCAGGTTTTTTTTTTTCTTGATAAAAATTGTTCTTCACTCAGAATTCCTCAAAGCCATGAAATCAAAGCCGCGATGCAATGGAGAATACATGTCACACACCATGTTAGGATCATGCTCGACAAAAGGAGGATGATTTTTGTTTGTTTCAAGAAAATTCACACACACAAGGTATGAAGGTTTGATGAACGATAGAGGAAGAATGCTTAAATGACTACTCTTTGATCGTCATCAGTTGATTACAAAAAGGAAGATTAATTAGAGTTTGTTTGAAGAAGAAGTGAAAGTTAGAGTTTGTGTTCTTATCATATCTTTAAAGGTATCCTTCACCTGTTAAAGATAACCCGTGATATTATGAAGATTATTAACGTAATTGTTCGAAGAATGTGACTTCAATTTGACGAAATCTTAGAGAAGAAGATTGGTCGAAGGACAGGGATCCCCTCATTCATGAGAATGACGTTGTTGTTCACTTGGTTTCTACGGGATATAAGACTCAAGGTTTGGTTTTTTACTTCAACTTCAAATAGATAATGGTTGATTTTCTTTACAACGTAATTGATATAACCTCAAAGACACAAGGATGGTTAGCATAAATTCAGGGGAAGAAGAAGTGTTGATCATTCAAGGGGAAGATTCAAGTTTGATAAATTTTGGATTTGATTATGTCAAAAAGGGGAAGAGCTACTTGAAGATTCTGATGCTAAGTTTTGTCATCATCAAATAGGGGAAGATTGTTAGGAATATTTCATATAGATTTGATGTGTCAAAACTTCAACTTACAAGGGTTCGAATTGTAATATGTTTATTTTATAGTTATCCTTGTAAATTCTAGTTTATCTAGGATTCCTAGTTTATCTAGGATTGGTATTTATCTAGTTTCTAGTTTATCTAGGTTTCTAGTATATAAAGAAACCTAGAGATATAGAATTAGACGTTCTTGAAACCCACGTTTAAACAAAAACGTGTAGATGTGTGTGCATAAGCCCCAAGGTTCTTAATCCTAATACTTGAGAAGAAGTATTCGTTTGTTGATAACTTAGGTCAACAAATTGGGGCGTGAGTATGTAATCAGTATGTTTAAATTAATGAACCTTGTTAGCTATACAAATCTGTCGTTTAATTCCGCTGTTCATGTTGTGATTTGTATATGTTTATTCCATGATCTAGAACTAATCATTCTTGAGCTTAAAGATCCGGTTTAGGGTTTATATAAATCCTATCATCTATGTCATTAAATCATATTTTGTCACCAATAAAGAACTTTGGGACAATGACACATATATGTTTCAGCATGACCACGTGGGACACCATGGTCATGACATAGTGATCTATGTATTGGAAAATACACATAGACACATTCTCTTTCGAGTGAAAGACAAAACGAGGGAATTAACCACGTGCACAAGAAGCAACACTACCATCATAATATGCCATCTCCAATACCTAGAACTTTTGTATACCCTGATTCTTAGCCAATACAGGAATGAGATCATCCTAAAGCTAAGGACATAATATAAAAATATTTCATTCTTACAGCAAATACAAGGTGATATTTATGGACATAAACATCCAGAATGCGGACCATTAAAGTACTTTATGGATCTGATTTTGACATGAGGAACACGTGTAATATTATTGTCCACATGAAATGTTGCACTCCTAGCACTAGTTATACGTTTAAGGACTCATCACCCTGATTTTCTCATCAAGTCTGCATGACTTAGAATGCTGGAGAATTTACATAATAAGGATTTGATGATTATTGCATATGTATAGAGATTAATGTAGAGTTTCCTATACCCCATGTGTATATATAAAATGGCCTCGTAGAATGATAAAAGTTGTCATCAAAAGAATATAGATGGTAGCTAGGGCATTGGTTATGCGCACCAATTTATCCACATCTGCATGGGGTTATGCAATATTACATGCAACTTTACTTATTCGTGTTTAGACCCACAACCAACCAACCAATCTTATGCGTACCAGTTGGTAACTGGATTTAAGCCCGATGTTTTACATTTACGTATGTTTGGTTGTGTTGTATATGTGCCAATTACGCCCCCACAGCGTACCAAAATGGGTCTTAAAGACGATTCATCAAATATTGGATATGAATCCCCAACAATTATCCGCTAATTAGAACCCTTGACGAGTGATCCCTTTACCGCTAGATTTGCGGGTTGTCACTTTGACGAGGCTACCTTCCTGTCGTTAGGGGGAGATAGGAAAAAGGATTTTCCATGGGAACGACAGAAAGTGTCATTAAATATTTCAATTGTGTCTCATTTTGATCCCCAAAAACTTCACAGCGTATAGTTGAAGTCAAACGAATCAGACTCGATACCTGATACGTTTAATATTATCTAGAGTGACAAAATTCACATATACGAGCTGCAAATATACTCGCAAGGTCAAAAGTCCCCAAACAAGGGCACAACGTCGCTGGAAGTACGTTGCAATCACACATGGTGGAGGTGTGGTTGAGGTCGTAGCTCCCAAAAGGAAATGGGGGAAGCTACTTGGTTCGATAGATACTCATCTAAAGGAAGAGGAGAGTAAGGCACAACTATATATCATCAATACATGAGATCATCTCTAATTAAATCTATGTCTATGAATCATTACTGGAGGACGCTCCGAAGTTAATATTGATTCCAGAGAACAAAGAAATCTCAAATGAATATGAGTCGATGGACATATCATACATACTCAATGATGATATATTTGCATATACCGTTGCTTATGAGATAACAGAGCACGATGTCATCGAACCATGCTCAGTTGAAGAATGTCAACAAAGAGCAAATTGGCCTAAATGAAAAGAAGCAATCCAGGATAATTATTTGACAAATGAACAGGTATTTGGTTCGGTAGTGCTAACCGACCAAGTATAAAGCCTGTAGGACATAGATAAATCATTTGTTAGGGAAACGTAATTAGAATAATTAAGTCATAATATATAAGGCTCTCCTTTGGCGCAAGGTTTCTCACAACACACTGGATTGACCACAATAAGACTTATTCTCTCGTGATGGACAACGTTCTGCTAATTAAACTAGCCAAGTAGTTTCCGAAGGACTGGAAATTGCAGCTCAACGATGTAATTACTACATATCTCTATGGGGATCTAAATTTAGAGATATAAAAGTGCTTGATGACATTATACCAATACCAAGTAACTTTAAACTATGAAATGCGTTTACAATAAAATTGAAACACTAGCTTTATAGATTAAAGCAATCTATGGGGATGTGGTATACCCGCCTGAGTGAATACTTGATTGGGAAATGATATATAAGAACGATGAACTGTGCCCTTGCGTATTTGTTTAGGAAAACAAGTTCTAGACTTTCGAAGTAACTCTATATGTCAATGTTATGAACATAATAGACACTCTTGATGAAATAAGAGAAATCACAAGCGACTTGAATTCTGATTTTGAGATGAAAGATCTTGGGAAAACTTGGTTGTGTCTAGATACTTGAACTAGGACACTGAGTTTGTGGAATATTGATCCACCGATCCGCATATGTCCAGAAAATGATCAGGCGACTTAATATGGACAAAACGCATCCGACTAGCACTCCCATGATCGGTCAAAGTGTTGGATATAAGAAAATATCCATTTCGTCTAAAGGATGATGACGAAGAGGTGTTGGGAGCTGGAATTCCATACCTAAGTACAATAGGCGCATTATTGTACTCAACATAATACACTTGACCGTATATTGTACTTCTAACTGAACTTGTCAGCTAGATTTAGCTCAGCGCCAACGCAACGTCATTGGAATGATTTCAAATTAATCTTTTGGCACCATTGATGTGGGTCAATACTTTCCCTATGGAGAAAATTGAATTGATAATGAAACTTCAATACCTACTTAGATTGTGAGTGGCAAAAGTACTGACTCTTATAGAAAAACACCAAACAATGTATTGGTATATAATTGTTGATATTAGGTTTATGTTCAACTCATATAAAGGTTGTTCCCAAATTGGCTAAGGAATTATCATATGGAATATGCCGATTGCTTGGAATTAAACTAAGCAACCCCTTAAGAGCTACATTCTTAAATTATCAAGAATATTACTCTCCATGAGACTATTCAAAGGTGTACATGGTTAACGACTTTCATTACACATAGTAGAGGAGCTAGTGTTTTGAGTTCAACCAATATCCTACCGCATATATGGAAATAACGCATCATGTATCAAAGGAATGAAAGTAAGATACATCAAGGGTGATAACACAAAGCATTATCTGCTTAAGTTTCTATACAATCAGCAATAACAAACTCTCCTCTAGGTTCAAATGAATCATGTAAGATGCCAGGGGAATGTGACATATTTGTTTACCACTTCGATTACCTAAAACCATATTTGGGAAACTTGTATTAGGTATTAAAGTGCAAATGTTTTCTAAACTCCCTAAATTAATGCATGAGTCAGGGGGAGTAATAGACAAAAGGAGGTGTCTACTAAACATGTACTATTAATGGGTTGTGCTCTTTCCTTTGCCCAATGTTTTATTTTTCCCATTGGGTTTTGTTCCTTGGTGCAAGGTTTTAGTGAGACAACATTTTATACATAATCTTGATTTCTATACCTCTTGATTGATGCACAAATCAAGAAAAATGGTAAAATAAAGGAATTGTTTATTGGTGTCTTGTACTCTTTCCTTCGCCTAAAGTTTTTATTTTTCCCACTGAGTTTTGTTTTTTTGGCGTAAGGTTTTAATGAGGCAAGAACTATGCACCACCACTCATTTGATTCGGCACAAGGGGGAGTGTTGAAGGATATGTGCCATCATCAAAAGGAAGTGATTGAAAGAATATTTTCCTAGTATTAGAATTTACCATAATTAATGTTTTCTTTTCGTTGTAAACTCCTCCCTATTTAAAGGGTTTATGATTAATGAAAATTACGATTCATTCTCTCCATTTTATTGTTCTATTTAGTTTTCTCTTTAACAGTTAATAAATAATAATTAATATTAATGAAGACATAATTGGAATATTTACAAAAAGCTACTCCAAGTAGCTTTTTAAAAAACTAGCTTATAAGCTAGCTTATGATCATCCAAACATGTACCCAAAAAATAAGCTAGTTTTTTTTTTGCCAAACAATGCCTAGGAGATCAACTTTGGAACCGAAATCTATGGAGGCAAGCTCGGTTAGGTTGTCGGGTAGAAGAGAAATAACCCAAACCCGTTTTGAAAACGGATCTGGATGTTTCTCTTGGGCTGGATCGGCACTGGGCTAAAGTGTCTGTTTTAAGTTGGGCCTTTATTTGTGGGCCGAATCTGAAGTCGATCCAAGAGCCTGATGAACCTACAATCCTGCATGGTTACTTAAATAAATGGGGTACTGATCCATTAAATTTGTTTATTTAATTAGATTTGTTAATTGATCTAATGTTATATAATTAAATTACAAACAGAGAGTTGTATACTAGATATATACAACTCACAGAAAATGATATCAAGCTGCAAAATCGAGAGTAAATCTCTTACTCTCTGATCACTACTTTCTTCAATTCTCAAAGAATGGGAGTAAGTATTTACCAATTTAGGGTTTTAGTTTTTAAGTTTCCTTTTTATGTGTATTTAAGTTTTAGGTTCCGTGAACAATTAACATTTATTCTTCAAGTTATATACTAAAAATAATCCTTTACCGACTCTGTGTGACTGTTTACCGAATGCTTACTGGATAAGTGCTTATTGGTTGTGTCTTTTTTACTGGGTGAGCATGACAGTCACCGTCCTACTCTCAATAATCTAGTGTTTCTTCACTTTGCACAATATCTTGAATTTGATGTATTTTTCTTGGCAACTTGTTCTCTTATATCTTGAATCATCGATGTCAGGTTAAGGTAAGATGAACCCCCTTTATCCATTGCCCTCTTAGACATTTCCCCAAGCTCTTTTGCTCTCTTTCTTCTTGCTTCTTTGTCCATTAGACTTTCTAATGCCGTCTTGATGTCTTCTTTCTTCACCTGCACTCCAAACATTTCCTGCTCCCCAACACGAACCGGAACCTCCATGCCAATTCTCACTCCAATTTTCAAGACATCTACGATAAATCTTTCGTTGAGAAACTGATCCGCAAAATGTGGCCATGTAACCATAGGGAGTCCAGCAGAAATCCCTTCCAGAGTCGAGTTCCATCCACAATGTGTCAAGAAACCTCCAATAGCCGGGTGCGACAGAATCAAGACTTGTGGTGCCCAACCACGGACAATTACACCCCTATCTTTCACCCTTTCTTCATATCCTTCTTCCAAGAACCATCTCTCGAGTTCCTCGGTTGTGTGCCTTACGCACCAAATAAAGGGTACGTTGGACGACTCCAATCCCAAACCTAGTTCAATATTTTGTTCTGTACAAATACGCGTTATACTTCCCAAGCAAACACAGATTATAGACCCTGGCTTTCTTGAATCTAGCCATTTCAAGCAATCATGTTCGTTGAATTCAGCCTTGCTTCCTCTCTCGGCAATATCTAGATAACTTTTGTTGCATAAAGAAACCGGGCCAATACACCATACCTTTTTATCTTTCGCCTTTGCCAGTTGTTCAACATAGTTAGCCTCCAACTCCTGAAAACTATTAACCACAATCCCATCTGCATCTTCCTCTGCTTCTCGCATTCTTTTAAGCCACTCACTCATCCCCTTGTGGTCTGGTCTTCCCCAACCTGAAGCTTGGGCTTTTGTAAGTTCAATCCGGTCAGAAAGACCGGGTAGCACAAAGTACTCCGAGTCTGAGACAATTTCATCTAGTATATTAGTCTTCGTCACGATGTGTATGCACATGTACGTACAACATCCAGGTCCATGGAAAATTAGCCTCGGAATATTAAACTTCCGAGCTATATCTCTAGTCCATGGAAAAACGTTGTCGGAGATGATGCAACTTGGCGCCGGAGTTAGTCCCCGGAGCATGTTTTCCGCCGGTTCTTTTAACATAGCCGCGGCTTCAAACAATTTAAGAAAGAGTGTAGATGATGGAATCATGTCAACATTCTCACATCCTTCGGGCAAACCAACTTCGGTTGATGGAAGTTGGAGTTCAAGTAGTTGGATCTTGAGGTTTTCATCTTCGATGGCCCGAGTAATCGTGGGTTTGAAACGGTTGGCGTTAACAGGAGTGGTGATTATGGTAACGGTGGGACCGCGTTCGGCTAGTAATCGGGCGATGTCGACCATGGGTATCATATGACCTTGAGCCATTAGAGGGAACAACACAAAGTGAAGGTCTGTGGGAAGAGAAGCCATTAGTTAAAGTTGGTTTTGCAGTGAAACAATGGCGAGGAGAGATGTGGAGTTTATAGGCGGAAATCTCTTAAGATTCGCCGCTTGTTTTGTATGTCAAGGAAATCTTGGTTTCGGTTTTTGGCTATATATAATATATTATATTTAGTATTTATATATTTTATTTAATCCTTACAAAAAAATAATAAAAGATTGTTTTTTGAGTTTTACCTTAAAACGTGATATAATAGACTATATTTAGTATTTATATATTAAAATTGGAAGTCATAAGTCACGCTTTGAAAAACGTCATGACTTTGTTGTGGTTTCTAAGGGTTAACTTTTGGCCTCACCGCTTCGTCACGCCTCATGCTATTTAGAACATTGGATATGAAAACTAAACTTAAAAGATGAAGTTTATGAAATGAATAAGTATATAAAATACTCAAATAATATGATATGATATGACAAAAAAATGATGTGGCAATTATATAAAAAAGTTAAATATTTATGTCTCACGTGACTATGAATATTTATAAGGTCATCCGTAGCGGAGCTCGGCTCACGCCAGGGTTCGTGCGGGTTCAAGCGGGAACGGGTACGGGGGGCTCGGGCTTTAGGGCGGGTTCCAGGCCCCGGGTTCTCCAACCCGATTGATCCCGATCAATTCTTTTTTTTTAAATTTTTTTTTTATAAAATTTTGAAAATATAAACGTTGTTCAACGGCTCTTTGTTTATATTTTTTTTTATTTTTTTTTTCAATTTAATCACGCTATATATATTAATCCAAACCTCTTATTTTTTCACACCAAAATCTCTCAAATTCTCTCAAATTCAATACCTTCTTTCATTTATCTAAAATTTCATCATGAATCCAAACAAAACTGTTAGCCGATCCATGTATATTTGTTTATACTTGTATTAGTGTGTATAGGCCCTTTTATTAGTCTGTTTATATTGGCCCATGGCCCGTCATAGGTTTGTATATGTATTGGTGTTTATCCTCATTTTGAATTGAAGGAATCAATCAAACAGATTTGATTACATGGTATCAGAGCAAAATTAGGAATCATTCCTAAAATCTCTCATCTCTCTCCTCCCTCCCCTGTAACCGACACCGGCAGCCCTTCTCCGGCAGCCCCTCTCCGGCAGCCCCTCCCCCTTCTCCGACAGCCCCTCTTTTGAAGCCAACGAGTACAACCACACTTCTCTCCCGCCTCTGTTTTCATTCTTTAACAAATGGCCGATCAACAAGCCCCTCCCAACAAGGTTTTCGGTATCACCAACATCAAAACGTATGTCCTGCTCATTCTCGATCTCGATCGTCTCAACTATGATGCATGGAGGGAACTCTTCTCCACTCATTGCATTGGCTTTGATGTCATTGACCACATCGACGAGTCTTCTCCAAAACCCACAGACCCCGAATGGAAGAAGGTGGATTCCATTGTGAAACTGTGGATATACGGCTCTATCTCTCAATCTCTTCTCCAAATGGTCTTGAAAAAGGACTCTACTGCTGTTCAAGTTTGGAATAGCCTAGAGACCCTCTTTCGAGACAACAAAGACGCCAAAACCATGCAAATCGATAGCGAGCTTCGAAACATCGTCATGGGTGATCTTTCCGTCACCGCCTACTGCACTAAGATCAAATCTCTTGCCGACCTTCTCGCCAACCTCGATCCGAACTCATCCATCCCGGATAAACACCTCGTCATCTACACCATCAATGGCCTTTCATCCAAGTTTGACTCGGTGGCTAACATCATCCGGTATCGCTCCCCTCTTCCAACTTTCTTGGAGACCCGCTCGATGTTACTTTTAGAGGAACAACGGATGGCGCAACTTAGGACTGCCAACCCTTCCTCCCACACTGCCCATCCTTCATCTCCTACCGTGTTGAATGTCACTCACAACGGAAGTCATCGGGGAACCGGTCGCCGTAATGACCGCCGGCAGCAGCAAGGCCGCCGCCGCCAACAACCCACTTCCAGCACCCCACCCAATCGCTACGGGTGGGTGTTCATCCCACCACCGAACCAGCATCGCCAACAGCAGCAGCAACCGCAGTCTCCATGGCAGCGACAATCTGCCGGATTACTCGGACCACCGCCGCACAACAATCAACAGCGGCAGCCGCCATCCAGCGCCACCTGGCAGCCACCGCCTTCGGCTGGAACTACTCCCTTCATCGGCCCTTCGGCCCATCTCTCGACAGCGGCGCCTTCACCTCCATGGACTTGGACCACACCGGATCAAGCGACGGCTCTTCCCGAGTTGTTCAACACCATGTCTTTAAATGATCCGGGCTCATCGGATTGGTTTATGGACACCGGAGCAACCGACCACGTGCACGCAAACGCAGGTATACTCAACTCTGTTCTTGATAATCATGATACTCGTTCTATCTTAGTCGGTAATGGATCCCGAATGCCTGTAGTGACCATCGGACATGCTCCCTTTCCTCTCAAAAATCCTTATCGCCCGTTACACCTTCGAAATATCCTTATCTCTCCCGCAATAATTAAAAATCTTATATCTGTTCGTCAATTTACTCGTCAAAATAAAACTTCTATTGAGTTTGACAGTTTTGGTTTTACTGTCAAGGACTACAAGACCCGGCGCCCTCTAATCCGATGTGATAGCGACGGTCCTCTCTATCCGGTCAACCCATCCAACCCTCAAGTTCTCGTCTCCACCTCGCAATCCACATGGCATCAACGGCTCGGTCATCCCGGAGATCAAGTCTTGAAGTCCTTAGTTTCAAATAATTTTATTTCATGTACTAGCAATAATTCTACTTCTATTTGCAACTCTTGTCAAATTGGAAAGCATACCAAGCTTCCTTTCTTTATTTCTAATTCTACTGTTTCGCATGCGTTTGAAATAATACATTCCGATATCTGGACTTCTCCAATGTCTAGCTTTAGTGGACTCCGCTATTATGTCATTTTCTTGGATCATTTTACACATTACTTGTGGGTTTTTCCTCTTAAACAAAAATCCGAAGTTTTTGCAAAATTTCAAGAATTCTTTCATTACGTCAAAACTCAATTCAACACCACTATAAAATCCTTTCAATGCGATAACGGGGGGGGGGGGGGGGGGGGGAATTTAACAACACACAATTTCATAACTTTTTTGCCGCAAACGGAATTCAATTCCGCTTCTCGTGTCCACATACATCCCAACAAAATGGGAAATCGGAACGAATGCTTCGCACCATCTATAATGTGGTTCGAACATTGCTTGTTCACTCTCATCTTCCTCCCACATATTGGGTAGAAGCTCTCCATATGGCTGCTCACCTTCTCAACATTCTTCCCACCACATCCATCAACTTTGACACACCCCACTACCGGTTGTTTCACAAACACCCCTCCTACTCTCATCTTCGAGTCTTCGGATGCCTATGCTACCCTCACCTCACCACTTCACACAAATTAGCCCCTCGGAGCACACTTTGTATATTTCTAGGTTATCCTACACATCATCGTGGTTTCCGCTGTCTTGATCTCTCTACTCGCCGCATAATCATCTCCCGTCACGTCGTGTTCGACGAGACTATACTCCCGTTTGGTTCGGTCACCCCAACCAACACCCCATCTTACTCATTTCTCGATGATCTCTCAGACACCTCTCCACTCTTACGAAACATTCTTCAATCTCCTCGCCCTACTCCCACTCCTACAGTTCCCTCACACTCTTCACCATCACCTACGGCTCCCTCGACTACCCCTCCGGCCCACCCTCCATCGTCACCTACGGCCCCATCTCCATCCGTCACTTCCTCGTCCTCACCCACAGCCTCATCCACTGCTCCTCAACCAATTCACCCTATGACTACCCGAGCTCGGAGTGGGATCGTCAAACCCACTCAGCGTCTTAACCTCCACACCACATCTATCTCCCCCTTACCCCGGTCCCATCTACAGGCATTACAGGATCCTCACTGGCAAAAGGCTATGAATGAGGAATACCATGCACTTATCACGAACAAAACCTGGGTTCTTGTTCCTCGACCTTCCGGGGTCAATGTGGTTCGGTCCATGTGGCTTTTTCGCCACAAGTATAATGCTGATGGTTCTCTCGCTCGCTATAAGGCCCGTCTTGTGGCCAACGGTCGTAGTCAACAGCAGGGAATCGACTGTGACGAGACGTTTAGCCCGGTAGTAAAACCGGCCACCATCCGCACCGTTCTAAGCCTTGCCGTCTCACGGCACTGGCCCATTCACCAACTGGACGTGAAGAATGCATTTCTGCACGGCCACCTTCAGGAGACTGTGTATATGCATCAGCCACCGGGCTTCCATGATCCTCGATATCCAGATCACGTCTGCCTTCTTCAGCGTTCTCTTTATGGTCTCAAACAGGCCCCCCGGGCATGGTACCACAGATTCGCGCAGTATGCCTTACGACTTGGTTTTCAACATAGTCGATCTGACACGTCACTTTTTATTTACCACTCATCACAGGCCACTGCTTATCTCCTCTTATATGTGGATGACATCATTCTCACTGCATCGTCTACCGCGTTTCTTCAACAGCTTATTTCTCATCTCGGCCGTGAGTTTGCCATGACAGATCTGGGTGCTCTCAATTATTTTCTAGGCATCTCAGCATCTCGCTCTTCTACAGGTCTATTTCTATCTCAGCAGAAGTATGCAGCCCAAATTCTTGAGCGTGCCAACATGCACAACTGTAAACCCGCTCGCACGCCGGCCGAATCCGCTCACAGATTAGACACTCATGGTCCACTCCGACTTTATTTCGCAGCCTTGCCGGGGCACTTCAGTATCTCACCTTCACACGACCAGACATTGCCTTTGCAGTTCAGCAAATTTGTCTTTATATGCATGACCCCCGTGAACCCCACTTCCATGCCCTCAAGCGCATTCTCCGATACATACGGGGTACTTTGTCACACGGTCTCCAGATACATGTCTCCCCCTCTTCAGATCTTATCGCCTATTCTGACGCAGATTGGGGGGGATGTCCTTCGACACGCAGATCTACGTCCGGCTATTGCGTCTTCATAGGTGACAACCTTGTGTCTTGGTCATCCAAACGGCAAGGCGTCATCTCTCGTTCTAGTGCCGAGGCCGAGTATCGTGGAGTGGCTAATGCCGTCGCTGAGACTAGCTGGATTCGAAACCTTCTTCGCGAACTCCATCAACCACCCACCAAAGCTACCATTGTTTACTGTGACAATGTAAGTGCGGTCTACATGTCATCCAATCCGGTTCAACACCAACGCACGAAACATATCGAGATTGATATTCACTTTGTCCGGGACAAAGTTGCCATTGGTCACGTTCGAGTTCTTCACGTTCCATCAACCTCTCAATATGCCGATATCTTCACAAAGGGCCTACCTACAACTCTGTTTCATGATTTTAAATCCAGTTTGAACGTTCTCAATTCGGATGTTCAAACTGCGGGGGGATGTTAGCCGATCCATGTATATTTGTTTATACTTGTATTAGTGTGTATAGGCCCTTTTATTAGTCTGTTTATATTGGCCCATGGCCCGTCATAGGTTTGTATATGTATTGGTGTTTATCCTCATTTTGAATTGAAGGAATCAATCAAACAGATTTGATTACAAAAACACCTACATCCCGTCGTAAGCGATCGGATACACCGCAACCGCAACAAGACCCGGAGCTTGGTTTCCAAGCGTTTTCACAACAAGGTTATCATCCGCAACCGCAACAAGACCCGAAGTTTGGTTTCCAAGCGTTTTCACAACAAGGTTATCATCCGCAACAATTTTCGCAACAATTTTCGCAACAATTTTCGGAACAATTTCCCCAACAATTTCCGCCACAAATTCCTTACCAATTTACACGTCCCGGTTTGATTCAACAAAGTTTTACTCCAGCCAACTACCATCTTCCTTCACCCGCAATCGATCTCGACGACGACATTGTTCCGGAAACCCAACATTCTATCCCTCACACACCAAAATCCATCTCCACATGATCACCTTTCGGGAGAAGTTTTGAGGGCTACTTTAGCGAGAAAAGAAATTATTAAAAAATTTCATGATTTTTAGCGTTTTGTATTTTGTAATTTTTATTTTTTTAGCGTTTTGAATTTTGTAATTTTTATTTTTATTTTTAATGAATGATATGAATTTTTATTTTTATTTATTAAAAAATATATAAATATTTTTATTTTGTTAAATAATTAAATGTATAAATAAAAGAATTAAAAAAATGAGGTGGCAAGAGGGTTTGAGGGTATGGGTACTCCACTTTAGGATAAGGAGTGAGTAAGGAGAAAAGCTGATGTGGCGCTGAGGTGGCAAGAGGATTTGAGGGTATGGGTACAGATGGCCTAATGTCATTATTGTATAAGACAAATTTATTGTTTTTCAACTTCAACATATCAAGTAAATACTCTATCAAAATGATATATCAACATGCTTCAATTCAATGGCTTTTGGCAAGTTCCCTTATATCATGTATTAATAATAGTGTCAAGTTCTTGTAAGAAGACCCTCCCTCTTCTATTGCTTTTTTGGCTACCATCCCCAATGCTTTTACTTTCCTTCTTCTCTCGTTTCCTTCGGTTCCGACATCCATCACTTGGCGTATAGCGTTCGAAACCTGATCACATTTCACCGTAACCCCGTATTTGTCTTCCATACCCCAATGCACAACTTGTTGAGCCCCAACCGCCACGCCAACCCCCAACACTTGGACTACAAGTTTCTCGTTCAAGAATTGCTCAGCAAACAACGGTCACGTTACCAGTGGCACGCCTGCACAAACTCCTTCTAGGACCGAGTTCCAACCGCAGTGAGTCAAGAAACCTCCAACCGAAGGGTGTGATAAAATCAGGAGTTGTGGGGCCCAATCTCGGATCAAAACCCCTCTATCTTTCGTTCGTTCTTCAAACCCGGTTTCTGTTATCCATTCTTCAATCTCGTTAGCTCTATCGCCGGCTCGGATCACCCATATGAACGGGCGGTTAGATGCTTCTAGGCCTAAACCGAGTTCTATCAGTTGAGGAGGGATGACCCGACTACGGCTACCGAAACATGCATAAATTACGGATCCTGGTTCTTTGGAATCGAGCCACTTCACGATATGCTGCTCATCGATTGAAGTGTTGTTTCCTCTTAGGGCTTTTCCCAAATCGTTGTTATTGGTCAATGACAACGGTCCTAAACACCAAACCTTACCATTTTTTTATCCTTTTAAACTCGTTAACGTATTCTTGCTCCAACTCTTCAAAACTATTGATCACCGTCCCGTAAGCGCTCAAACTCGGTTTCCCTCACTCGCTCAAGTTGCTCCTTTGTGGCTAAATCACTATGATTGAACTCTTGTGGAAGCTGCACTTTGGTTATCTCAATCTGATCTGGCAATCCAGGGAGAACAAAAGGGTCTGACTCAGGCAAATCATCGAGCACCTTGGATGCATACAATTGATGAGTACACTGTTCAGAATTGACAGGCCTTGTACTCCCAGGATCATTATTGATTTACCCGGCCTTCATATATACATCATGCATCAAATCATCATCAAAAAATAAGAAAGAACAAGAACAAGAGAGAGTGGATTGAACAATTTAATAATCTGCAATATATAATCGGTATTCAAAAAAATTACAATGTTTACATAAGGTGTCTATTTATAAACATGAACCGGTGCCAATGAACCATTACAACTGTTCAGTGGTGGCGGTTGGTGGCCGGCGGTTGTGGATGAAAAGTCACACCTTTTCATCTTGGCCCCATTTACATATCTAGTACTTGTACTAGTCTTATTAACTATCTAACACATGTAACTGTTATATCATTATGGTTCTAACAATCTCCCTCCTAATGATATAAACAGTAATTCTTCGGTCTTCGGTCTTCATCTTTAATCTTGGAACTATCTTCAGGTTCCTTGTCTTCTTTCCCAATCATTTTGAAAAAATAAACTCTTGAAAGAATTTTCTTAATCTTGGAACTATCTTCAGGTTCCTTGTGGTTCGCTGACTGTCTCTGTAGTCGCGTTTTGGTGCCAGTAGGATGTAAAATGTCTCTGTTGTTTGGTCGCCCTGGGTATCCCCCAGTAGATTCTGATTAACCCCGTGGTTAATCGTTAATCTCGGCGATAATTCTGTCATCTTCTCTGGTTCTTCAATTGATGGTTTCTAGTAACCGTCCGTCTATGCCGGTCTTCTTGTTGATCAGCGGTCTTCCGGTGTTGGTAACCCCTTCTCCGGTAGTGGTTTGCGATGCCTCTTGCAGATCGCCTTTTGATCTTGCTGACCCTTGTGGTTGTGGTTGAGATCTTCTTCTCTGGTGATTTCCTTGCACAACGATTCTCTTAATCGTTGTTCTTTTGACGCGATGCTTCCTGCCCTCGTGCCTTTAATCGACGGTTTTTCTGACCGTTCGTATTTCTCCGGTTGTCTTCTCTGGTTCCGATTATAGGTATGTTCTCCTTTTCTCGGTGTGAGGCCAGTCGGTGGTAGATACCTTCTGGTTTATCGGCCGCCCTGGGTTTCTCCCGTTGATTCAATCAACACCTTCCTGGTGTTCTTCTGTTGAATCTTCTGGTGCCGATTTGTTGGTGAGATTTCCGGTAGATGA
This sequence comes from Saussurea involucrata, assembly GCA_033807775.1. Lineage (NCBI taxonomy): Eukaryota > Viridiplantae > Streptophyta > Magnoliopsida > Asterales > Asteraceae > Saussurea > Saussurea involucrata. Next base: position 6,657,997 of record CM066325.1, on the reverse strand, counting down.
TGATAACTTGCGCATGAATTTGATCTTCGTTTGAACCCTTTGGCTCTGATACCATGTTCAGAATTGACAGGCCTTGTACTCCCAGGATCATTATTGATTTACCCGGCCTTCATATATACATCATGCATCAAATCATCATCAAATAATAAGAAAGAACAAGAACAAGAACAAGAGAGAGTGGATTGAACACTTTAATAATCTGCAATATATAATCGGTATTCAAAAAAATTACAATGTTTACATAAGGTGTCTATTTATAGACATGAACCGGTGCCAATAAACCATTGCAACTGTTCAGTGGTGGCGGTTGGTGGTCGGCGATTGTGGATGAAAAGTCACACCTTTTCATCTTTGCCCCATTTACATATCTAGTACTTGTACTAGTCTTATTAACTATCTAACACATGTAACTGTTATATCATTATGGTTCCAACATACACAATTGCTTAAAACAATTCATTCCATCAAAGACTACCCTTGGTATCTGATACTTAGTCGCTGTATCTGTGGTCCAGAGCATGTATCTATCGGATAAAATACAACTCGGTTGTGGCTCGAGCGATTCGAACCGTTGTTCGAGTCTTTGTTGCAACATATCAACTGCAAGTGAAAAGTTTGGGAGTAAATGTAGACCCGGTAGAGCATCTGCACTTTCGCATCCCTCCGGAAGTCCGGCCTCGGCTGCCGGAAACGGGAGTTCAAGAAAACGGACCGGGAGTCCGAAGTTGATGTGTTGTTGGAGGTTGGGGCCGTATCGAATGGCGTTGAGGGGTGTGGTGACAATGGTGACCATAACGTCCGGGCGTTGTGCGAGCAGTTTGGCCATGTCGATCATGGGGATGGTGTGGCCAGGGGCTAAGAAGGGAATCAAGAGGAAGTGAAGCTGGGAGATGGATTCCGATGCCATTGCTGAATTCCGATAGAGATTATGGATTGATGAATTATGAATTTGATTTGGGAATGGTTTAGATATGATAAATTCTACATTTATATAGAGAAGAATCATGATTCTTGATTTGGTTTTTGGGTACAAGAGCATTCACACACATCTTGCAGGTCTTGTAAGATATGACACGTGGATTGTAAGGTATTAAAGTTGCAAGAAGTTTCAATTTTAGAAAGACCTTTTCCAATGAAATATATATAAAACAAATACATTTTTGTTTAATTTAATTTATTTATTAGTTTGTTTAAACATTAATTATTAATATGTTTATTAAATTTAATTAATTTATTTGAACATTATTTTTTATTATTTTTATTTAAATTTCTATCCACAATTTATTTTAAATTAATGATATTTTTTATGCGATGTTTTTATTTAAACTACTAAAATAAAAATACATTAATATAAAAAATTATGAAAATACAAATAAAAATACATTAATATCTATATTTTATGATTAATTTATTATTTATATTACGGTTATCAATATTATTTATATTATAATTTATTACTTAAAAAGTAGTTTGGTCTTGCATCGATGTGGAAGTTGTTATTACAAAGCTGATGTAACACTTTAGAAATGAGGTTGGTCTTGAAGGAGTGCGGATGATCTTTCGTAGAAATTTCAAGCTTTTGAAAGGTACGTGCATGAGATTCTTGGTCTTCACACGGAAGTAAGACCATGCGCATCGGCAGCGCTGGTTGTGGCTGGCTGGTTTTAAACACCATCGCCCCACGCTGGTTGGAACCCAGCGCTGGTTTGCCAGCCAGTGCTGGTTGTTGTTTTATTTTTTTTTCTTTTTTCCTCTCCTATATAATACTCATTTCTTCTACCATTTTTTACACACAAAATTTCTACTTTCTTATTCTACTCTCTCAATATTCTTTTTTTCTTCAAAAAAAATTTATGGATAAACAAACACAAGGGTTCACAACACCACGACGAGGTTCCAAATCGCGAGGCACGAGCTCGCAACCGTCCCCGACGGAAAATATTTTCAATCTTTCAACACCACCATCAACCTACCATGGAAGCATACAACAATACCCTATGTATTCACCCAACACCATCCTGGCTATCGTCGTTAAAATTTGGTTATGTAAGGTTAAAATTGTAGTTTCAATTTATGAAATATTTTATTAATTGTTTTATCTTATATTAAATTATAAATTATTTATAAAATTTAAATTATTTAAACCGATATACTTGTAACAAAAATAAAAATAAAAATAAATAAAAGATGGGATGGTGGTGTGGGATGGATGTGGGGGTTTGTGGGTTAGAATGAGTTGGAAGAGAAAAATGATGTGGCGTTGATGTGGCAGTGAAAAAATGTGGGTTAGTGAGGGATGGATGATGATGGTCTAATATTCCACAGAAAGATGTAAAATTTTGAAACGTGGTTGTATGATTATTCTTTCAGATTCAATTTTTAACAAATTAATTAATCCATCATTCACATATATTATTCATATAGTTTCCTAATTTTCGAAAAACAGCATAGCGTATTAAAGTAAAACGACATTGTAAATATTATCGATATTGCATTTTTTTCATCGGGAGGTGTGAAGTTTTTTTATCATCATGGTGTCGAGCTATTTTTCCGCAGGACCTCCCCTACAGCTTCGTCACCGCAGTAGAGTTTAACCACCAAGTTCGGGATGGATTGGTGTTGTTCCTCTACGCCTAGGACACCAGAATATCGAACCATGAACGAAGAAAGGCATGAGATAAAATAGTGATTGATATTGTTATTATTTGGATGATCATCTGACTGGTTTAATTTATGGGATTTAAACTGTCATTTAAAAGTGTCCGAACCAATTTACATACGATCAGATTCAAGTATGATTTATCGGTTCTAGTTGAGACTACAACAAAATTGGTTTTATAGGACCAAACGTCCTAATAAAATATTTTATAGAATTTAAGTTTATAGTACCAAACAAAAAGCATTATATCTAAAAATGTTACAATAGGTTTACAAGACATTTTTAGGCGTTTTAACAAAAAAAAAAATTGCACTTCTCTAAGCCTTAGGTTCAATAGAGAAGTGCAAATATTTTGGGAAATAGAGAAGTGATCTTGGCCATTCATTCGGTCAAGATCGGTTATAATTGGTCAAAAGTTGCGGCTTTGACTGGTTAAAAGTTGCGGCTGTTCAAAAAATAGAAGGGCAATTTCGTAACTTTTACAAAAAACACAGGCTGAGTTCATATATGAATCTGTGTGATTCACATATGAACTATACGTTCATATATGAACCTTTGTAATTCACATATGAACTCTTTATAACTAATTCATATATGAATCTTGTGATTCATATATGAACCTTTGTGTTTCATATATGAAACTAATTAACTGTAGGTTCATATATGAATCAGTTGAACCAATTAACTGATTCATATATGAATCTTTGTGTTCATATATGAACCTTTGTAATTTACATATAAACTTTTTTTAACCAATTCATATATGATTTTTTTTAACTAATTCTTATATGAACAAATTAACTGATTCATATACGAATCACAAAGATTCATATATGAATTAGTTAAAAATATTTTATATGTGAATTACAAAGGTTCATATATGAACACAAAGGTTCATATATGAATCACACAAATTCATATATGAACCTGTCTCGCGTATTTTTTTACGAAATCACCCCTCTATCTTGTGCAGACCACGCGCAGACCACGTGAGGAATTATTCTCTGCTTCTCGGTCAAAGCCGCCGATCTTGACCGAATGCATGGCCAAGATCACTTCTCTAATTATCAAAATATTTGTACTTCTCTTTTGAACCCTTCCCTATATATATATATATATATATAGAGAGAGAGAGGGAGGATCATACGAGAATGATAACTATTTAAAACAATAAAGGAATAGCTCACAACCAATCATTTTTATGAATAATTCCAAAAATAATAACTTCCAAAAATCAGTGATTATGAATAATTCCAAAAATAATAAACTTCCAAAAATCAGTGATTATTTTTGGAATTGTTTTTAAAAATGAATGGTTGAGAGTTATTCTTTTATTCTTTTAAATAGCATCCATTCTCGTTTGAACCCACCTCTCTATATATATATATATATATATATATATATATATATATTGCATTAAGTGTTGATCAAGTAAAAATGACAATTATATCCCTCTATCAAAATTTAGATTGAATCCAAATCTAAATCAAATATTAATTTGAATCATTCTATCAAAATTTAAATCTGATAGTAATTTAAATAATTTTACAAACTTTAAATCTAATAATAAATTGAATTATCCTCTCTATGTTTCAACTTTGAGATCAAATCAAAACTTGCTTTTACTTTTGAGCCTTGCACCTCTAGTTCCCTAGCCCCTTACCCTCTCTTTTTCCATCTTTTCATTATTACTATTTTCAAGAAAATAAAGGCATTTATCAGGTTCCTTTAATAATTTATATATCCAACAATCAAGATACATCGAAGTGTTCCGATTCTTCCTTTCTGAATGAGGTTATTTGAATATTGTGTTACGTTTTATGATCAATAGAAAACAAGGAACTCATTATGAAAACTCGATCAAGATCAAGATTAAAGAAGTAGTGATGGTTTAGATGGAGAGTATGTTCTAAAAATATGTGCGTGGGAGATGAAGTGTGCATGGAAAAGTCATTCTCCAACGAAAATGCGTGAGAAAAGAGGTTAAAAACGGGGAAAGTAAGTTTTTTATACATCCAGTGCCCGTGTGCGTCTATGCCCGAGGGCATAGTTGTTGGCAATGTCGCGGTCTTACCCCCACCTACGGTACCAACACGACGACTGTGCCGTGCGACTATGCCTTTGTGGCAATGTCGCCCGAACCTCCAACCCGTTGTTTTTCACTTTGATTTCCAGTTAGCGCTCGCATTAAATCATCAAGGTTCGAGACTAGGTTCAGGCGTTCAACAAGTTAAAATAGTTTAACACAATAACAATTTAGAACGAACGAAAACATAATTTTTAGTCTTTCCCTTACCAAAATCCTGGGGTGTTACATGGATAACTGAAATGTATTGTAGATTATTTTGTGTTTTATTTATATGTTAAATCGCAATGTTTATGTTTTATTTTTATAATTATATAATTATTAAAAATAGGAATATTTATATTTATAAGTATTTATTTACATTTAAATAAAAGCAAAAGTTAAAATAAAAAATAAAAAAAAAATCTAAACGAAAAGCATTATGTTGAATGAAATTTTAAAAGAAAAAAAATCTTTTAATTTTAAATTTCTATTTAAAATCTAACAAAAAGAAAAAAAAGCAAAACAAAACAAAGGGCTACTAAAATCAGTGCTGATAAAATTATTTAAAATAGATAATCTTTTTGGAATACAAACACATATAATGAGTAATAGATCACAGGCTACCTCTATCTTCCATTTATCCACGTGTATTCGAAGTATATTGTGTTTAATCCTGAAAATATTGGAAGAGAAATTATAAAATCAGTGCTATATAGAACTCTAATCTTTGTTTCATCAATGTCGAACCATAAACATATAGAAGGGGTGATTAAGTTGTTTTCGAACCCTAATATTTGTTTCTTTTACAATGCCGGCCATATTTTGTAGAAGAACTTGTTTGAAGTGGTGATTTACGTGTTTTGAAACCCTAAAATCGGAATGGAGAAGAACTCGATGAATTTTCGATCGTCAAGTTGATAGACAAACTGATGTTGTGATTAAAAACTCGTGAATCGATCCGATTTAGCTAACGATCTTTTTGAATAAACTGGTCGTCGAGAAGGAAATCGACAATTGATGCAGACTTGGTTCACGGCGAGAAGGAAATCGTTTGAACATGAAGGAGGTTTGTGCGTATTGTGTTTTGGTAGAGAGAGAATAATATGGGTTTGATATATCTAATCATGGCCTAGATCTGTTGATATCTAAATTTTAATACCAAAAATAAGCGTGGATTTCTATCTCACATTTAAAAAAAAAATTGTTCCATTTTTTCCCTATATGATTAAATTCCAGCAATTTTTTTAAAAAATAAGCCCAATATTTTACAAGTTTGCCATCACTAATCATGACCATTGATTTAATTAGGTGGTTGGCTAGGATTTCTTCTTGCCTTCTCGCATATGGTATGCCCCTATATAGATATACATAAACATCGAGGCTAACATATAAAAAGTGATAACGGTTTAATGCAATTATTTTTTTATTGCAATTCTTACCTAATAGTTAATTAAACAAAACAATGTAGAATTATTGATTAGGATCTAAGAACTAATTAAACATATTGATCCCCAAAGTCTCCGTGTATTTCCCTGCTGGAGTGATAAAATTGGTCTTTCGGTAATACGAATACACCTCCTTATGGGTATGCATCTCTAGATATGCTTCATATATGTTTTTGAGGTGTTTGTCATGCATCACCCAATTTCCATTCTTCATCAAGTGTAGTGGGTGCAACGCATACCAACGAGGAAAAGAATTTGGCCGATCTACTACCTTTGTCCGGTCTTCATCTCCATCTCCATCCATCCTCCACAACTCCGTTACCATGCCATCTTTTATGTGTTTGCCATCATCAGTCCGACGAGAATATAAAAGGTATAAGTGAATGCACTCTCTTACAACCATGAAACTCAAACACATTTTCCACATACCATTTCTAGTATAGGGACCTGCTATCTTTCTCCACTTTTCCGTCTTCGTATCAAACCTAATAATAATTATAAGATTTTCCCCTCTTAAATTCCTGTTGGCTTGTATAGTTACGAAATACATTTTTTCATTCAACAAAACACATGGTTGCCTCCCACTAAGTTCCAAATGCCGATGGGTGTGTAAACAACTGGACTCTTCTTGTGTCGTCTCAACCTTTCTCCATTAGTCGTATTTTAGAGAGAATATATAAACATTATGATCTTTGGTTACAAGTAAAAGCTTGTAGTCATTGCAACTGAAATACATCTGAAAAAATGTTGCGATGGTCACGTAACATTGTTCGTTGTTGGGTCTAGACACGGTCCTATATTCACCCGTTAAAGGATTCCATAAAATTATATCAAAGTATTCCCTCCCATTACACTTGTTAATCATGCATAAACATACCAGTCCACGTAAAGATACTATAATCGACACGTTTTCATGATTGGCTTCAAATGGTAAAGGACGGCTGGCAGTTAGACCATTTTAAGGCGCTAAACTTGCATGGTGTTGTGGTGGACAAGGCAATAATAAGTTTGTGGCGGTGGTGATGATGCATCTTCGCAAACATTGGTGTTGTTAGGAGCGACTACCATTGCTTGCAAACACACATAAAACGGTGTATCGACTTACCCGACAGCCTTGGTAATATGTGGAAAAAAGTATGTCCTGTGGCGGTGGTGTCTCAATATCACAGGAACCCATGGTAGCGTCTTCTATTTTTGGATTGGAGTACATTTATACAAAAGAAGGCAGGAGGATCGAGGTGCTAACAAATTACAAATATTTTATCGATAAATATGGAGGAAGATTTGAATGCTTATTTTTTGGTTATTTTCTTTAACAATATGAGCATATAACAACTAACCTACCATTTCGTGCGGCTTGATGAAAGACGTAGAATTTTTCACATTTTATTTTATTTAGTAAACGACGTGTTTCGTCCTTGTGGTTTGCTGAAGATCGCTTAATTTCATCTCTGTGATTTTGAAATTACACTTTTCGTCCCTATGCAATTCATTGTTGTTTTCGTCTCTCATACTAACTTTGGTTCACTTTGTCGCTTAGTGTCAGCCTCTAAGGTTTGGAACCCAAAACCATAACTCATAACTGTGAATCTATCTATATATATCTAAAAGCAAAATGTAGGGTTGCTTAGGTGGCATAATGAGAAGACTTCATTCACCTTTTCCTAATTTCTCATAATTTTGAATTTTTTTTAAATAAAAATCTTTTCATTAAATGAGTTTAACTTTTCATCTAACCTCTAATTTTTTTATTATTATATAGTATTTTTATTTACACAACATAAATAAATTAGGGCATTGCTATTGGCACCCCTAATAAGGAGGTGTTGAATGCATTGAAAATTGAGAATTCATTTAAAGCCATCAATTGTCACTATTGTATAACATATTATTTTTAGGAAATTAATTAAAATGCCACAAGTTTGACCTCATGTTACCAAAATGCCACAAATCTCTCCAGTTTTACCAAAATGCCACAAAAGCCCGCGATGGGCCAAAAATTTCGTTTTTGGTCCTTTTTGTTTTCTTTGTTTGCTAACACAGCCCAAGAAAAAAAAACTGGTGGCCAAAAGAAATTTTAGCAAAACCGAGTTGCGTGAGCACGAGATTTTGGAGCTGCATTCGTGTCCGCATGTCGCGCTCGCACACAAGTTCGACGATTTTAGCTTACGAAATCATCAATCGGCACCCCCCCTGCGCACGGGTAGGTGTTGGAGTAAAACCATGCAAGGAGCTTGTCAACTCCTCACACTTCTTTCCTTATAAACCAAAGAAACTTTCCTCTTTCTTCCTATGTGGGACACCTTCCCACACCCAACTTGGTTTTTGCTAATTTCATGGTTTTTACTCAACTTTGAGCATCGATATCTCATTCACACATACTCCGTTTTCGACGCATTATATATCGTTTCGAAGCTCTCATATAGGAGAACATAAACCCACTAAGAGTTAATTATATATACCACATATATATATATGTATATATATTTAAATATGTCCAAAGTTTAGTAAAAATATGGTTTTTATATATAAAAGAATAAAAAGAAGCGAGTTTCATTGTGTGTTCTGCTACTCTACTCTTTTGGTACCATCATCACATATTCACATTGTGTGTGTATGTAACAATCAACCTTTCTTCTTTCTTTCGTATCATATCAAACTCCTCCTATTTTCTTTATGGGTATATATATATATATATATATATATATATATATATATATATATATATATATATTCACTTGTTTTTAAAGCTACCTAATACTTAGATCATATTACTAATACTTGTTCTTTCATTTGAGGATTTCTTCCATTTTACTTTGTTTTGTAGTGACAGAAGTCTTAATGTCTTATGTACATGTCTAATAGCAAACTGTACCATACATCTTGTATCATCAAGTTCACAAAAGATCAACTTTAAACATTAAGACAGCTTCTTTCAATGATTCTAACACTCAACTAAAATAATGCTTCTTACAGGAAACTGGTTTTGATCCATAATAAGTTGGGTGTTTTCATCTTGTATGGTGCAAAAATCAGAATGGGGCAAACCATGAACATAAAGTATGGTTTTTACTAAACTTTGGACACATTTAAATATATATATATATATATATATGTGTAGTATATATAATTAACTCTTAGTGGGTTTATGTTCTCCTATATGAGAGCTTCGAAACGATATATAATGCGTCGAAAACGGAGTATGTGTGAATGAGATATCGATGCTCAAAGTTGAGTAAAAACCATGAAATTAGCAAAAACCAATTTGGGTGTGGGAAGGTGTCCCACATAGGAAGAAGGAGTGAACTTTCTTTGGTTTATAAGGAAAGAAGTGTGAGGAGTTGACAAGCTCCTTGCATGGTTTTACTCCAACACCTACCCGCGAGCAGGGGGGGTGCCGATTGACGATTTCGTAAGCTAAAATCGTCGAACTTGTGTGCGAGCGCGACCTGCGGACACGAACGCATCTCCAAAATCTCGTGCTCACGCAGCTCAGTTTTGCTAAAGTTTCTTTTGGCCACCAGTTTTTTTTTACTGAACAAAGCCACACAAAAACAGGGACCAAAAATGTAATTTTTTTTGGGCCTACCGCGGGCCCATCGCGGGCACCCCCCGCGGGCAGGGACTGAACTTGACAACGCGGCCAAACTTGGGGGGCTCCGCGGGGCTTTTGGCCAAAACTGTTTGCCACGTAGGCCTGGGGCCCGCGATCGCGGGGCCCATCGCGCGCTTTTGTTGTAACAACCCATATTCCATATATACAAATAACATACATTTCATAACATAATTTCATCAAAAGATACATCATATTTCATATTCGGTCCCATAATCTTGCTAAACATAATAAGTAATTCAGTACAACTTTTTCGACTAAATAATTTACATTATGACTAATAACAAAGTCACAAGTACAAAAACACTTCATGATCTCCATAACACAAGTCTTCCCAAAAAGCCAATCACAGATTATCTTATCATTGATCCTTACTTGCTCCATGACCTGGAATACATATTTTAAAACAAAATGAGGGTTAGACCTAGTGGTCTAAGTGAGAAAATCCCTGTCAAATTGAAATCATTTATATAAACTCCATTTACATAAATTACATTCACATAACACAATCACAATTATCAATTTGAACTCACTCTTCATGTACTTTCCCTTCTCATTCCCATGGCCATATTAGTTGGTTGCAAGCCAACTAATAAATTATCTCCACCGTACAACTTCTACGACCAACACCACCGTACAACTACTACGGCCAACACCACCGTACAACTTCTACGGCCAACATCAGGAATTCCTCCTCTAATTGTCTGGCTGCTGCTTGAGGACAAAACTGTTCTTTGAATGCCCTTGAGAATTCGCCCCAAGTAAAGGTTGAGTATACCTCAGATCCCTTAGAGTCAATAAGGGCCTCCCACCAATATAAAGCATCTGCCTTCAACATTGCAGTTCCGTATAACACCTTATCCTCTTCCGCACATTTGCTGGTTTTAAACACAGCTTCAATTTCCTTCAGTCACCGCATTGCCTTCACTGGATCTCTATCCCCTCCATACGTTGGTGGTTTACAGCTTAAAAACATCTTATAGTCACACCTTCTTGGTACTGATACGACAGTAGGTGTGATAGGTATCTCATCTTCGAAGTTAGGATCCGGTCTTTCTGTTTCAGTATTATGCGTCTGGTTAAACATGGCTTGAATATTGGCTTGTAATCTTCCCATCTCAGCAGCCAAGTCGTCTCTTGTAACAAACTATGTGCCTCGCCCCTGTACTCTGCCTCCTGTCCTGCCCCTGCCTCTTTCTCCCCCTCTTCCCCTTCCTCCAGCTGTTGGATTGGTTCTATCCGGGTTCCCTCCTCCTTCCCGATTTGTTTGTCTCGTACCACTTGCCATTCTGTTGATTCAGACAAGGTTAATATACACATAAGCACATACCCCATATAACAAGACATTCCAGTTCAACATGTACCTGTAAGATCACAATTACACTCGCCAGGTGTAAATCTGAAATTACCTTACATGATGTTCCTTCTACCTTTTTATATTTAACTTCCCCAGGTTCTACAATAATAAGGACATCCTACTTCACATGCAGTTTAAGTCTAGGTACAGATACTAATACCTAAATCCCTTAAACTAGGGCTCTGATACCATCTGTAACAACCCATATTCCATATATACAAATAACATACATTTCATAACATAATTTCATCAAAAGATACATCATATTTCATATTCGGTCCCATAGTTTTGCTAAACATAATAAGTAATGCTAGTATCGGCGCGCTACAGAGTTTCTCTTTCAGTACCCGGAATACTCCATCCTGTTCTGCTTTCCATTCAAACTTCAGATTCTTTCGAGTCAGCTTAGTCAAAGGCGTGGCAATACGAGAGAAGTCTTTTATAAACTTTCGATAGTAACCGGCTAAACCCAGAAAACTTCGTACTTCCGTTGCTGTCTTCGGCGGTTCCCACTTTTCAACTGCTTCCACTTTCATCGGATCAACTTGTATACCTTTTTCGGAAACTACATGCCCAGAAACTAAACTTCTCGTAGCCAGAATTCACATTTCGAAAATTTAGCATACAACTTTTCTTTCTTTAATAACTCCAGAATCAAACGAAGATGTTGCACATGCTCTTCTTTGGACCGAGAATAGATAAGTATATCATCGATAAATACAATAACAAATTTATCGAGATACGGCTTACATACTCGATTCATTAAATCCATAAAGGCAGCTGGAGCATTCGTCAAACCGAACGGCATTACTAAGAATTCATAATGGCCATACCTTGTTCGAAAAGCAGTCTTCAGAACATCTTCTTCTTTAACCTTCAACTGATGATAACCAGATCTTAGATCAATCTTAGAGAAATAGCAGGCTCCAACCAATTGATCGAAGAGGTCATCAATTCTGGGAAGCGGATACTTGTTCTTGATCGTGCGCTTATTCAGTTCCCGGTAGTCAATACACATTCTGATTGAGCCGTCCTTCTTTTTCACAAATAACACTGGTGCACCCCACGGCGAAGAGCTGGGTCTAATGAATCCCTTATCAGATAGGTCTTGTAGCCGTGCCATCATCTCTTTCATCTCTGGAGGTGCTAGTCGGTATGGTGCACGAGCAATAGGAGTGGCTCAAGGAACTAAGTCTATACCAAATTCTACTTGCCTAACAGGAGGAAGACTATTCAAGTCTTCAGGGAAAACTTCTGGAACATCACTAACAATAGGAATATCTTCCAACCTATTCTTCTCAGGCCTACTATCTATCACATAGGCTAAGTAACTCGGGCAACCCTTGCTGACACACTTACGGGCTTTTATCATAGATATAAGGCTAGACTGATGATTCTTACGATCACCATAAATCACTACTGATCTCTTATCGGGTAAAACGACATTGATTATCTTCTTATCACAAACTATGTTAGCCTGATTCTCGGCTAACCAATCCATCCCTACTACCACGTCAAATTCGATCAAAGCTATAGGAAATAATTGTATCGGTACTCCACAACCCTCTATATTTATCACACAGCTATCAAATATTTCTTTAACCGGCACTTGGTTGTCATTTGCAGTATCTACCAGTAAAGCATGGTCTAACATTTTTGGCTCTAATTGCATATGAGCAGCAAATGAAGGAGACACAAAAGATCGGTTTGCACCAGAGTCAAATAACACTTTAGCACGGGTAGAGTTTATGAAAAATGTACCTGTAACCACATCCGGAGTTTCCTCCGCTTCTTTTGCTGTCATATGGAATGTACGACCCCTCGTTCTTGGTGGCTCTAGTCTCGGTACTACTGGTTTGCCAACCGCTGGTTTCCCTGACGTACCCCCCTGCTGTATTCTTCCCCTCGGACAATCCGACTGTAGGTGATCCGGAGAATTACATAAAAAACAAAATCGCGTTACTCGACAATCTTTAGAAACATGTCCGGTCTTTCCACATCTATAACAAACCCGCAAATCAACTTGGCAACTTCCTTGATGGATACGGTGGCACTTCGGACACGGTCTTTCCGCTGGTCGAAAAGGCGGGCGATTATCGAATCTTTGAAACCTGGACTTTTTCGGATCATACTGAGGTCCTTCCCATTTCCTCTTCCCCATACTCTTATCACCGGCATCCCTCTTATTATCCCGCTCCACATTTTCCGCGGCATTTACTGCTGCTGAGAAGGTATCAGGTCTTGTTGCAGTCACTAACTTTCTAATTTCTGAATTCAATCCGAATATGAACCTTTCCATCTTCATTTTCTCCGTGGCAACATAGTACTCTCCAAAACGCGACTTCTCTAGGAAACGGGCAGTATAGTCTCTGACTGATAAATTTTCTTGTAGTAGGCTCAGGAATTCCTCCTCTAATTGTCTGACTGCTGCTTGAGGACAAAACTGTTCTTTGAATGCCCTTGAGAATTCGCCCCAAGTAAAGGTTGAGTATACCTCAGATCCCTTAGAGTCAATAAGGGCCTCCCACCAATATAAAGCATCTGCCTTCAACATTGCAGTTCCGTATAACACCTTATCCTCTTCCGCACATTTGCTGGTTTTAAACACAGCTTCAATTTCCTTCAGCCACCGCATTGCCTTCACTGGATCTCTATCCCCTCCATACGTTGGTGGTTTACAGCTTAAAAACATCTTATAGTCACACCTTCTTGGTACTGATACGACAGTAGGTGTGATAGGTATCTCATCTTCGAAGTTAGGATCCGGTCTTTCTGTTTCAGTATTATGCGTCTGGTTAAACATGGCTTGAATATTGGCTTGTAATCTTCCCATCTCAGCAGCCAAGTCGTCTCTTGTAACAAACTATGTGCCTCGCCCCTGTACTCTGCCTCCTGTCCTGCCCCTGCCTCTTTCTCCCCCTCTTCCCCTTCCTCCAGCTGTTGGATTGGTTCTATCCGGGTTCCCTCCTCCTTCCCGATTTGTTTGTCTCGTACCACTTGCCATTCTGTTGATTCAGACAAGGTTAATATACACATAAGCACATACCCCATATAACAAGACATTCCAGTTCAACATGTACCTGTAAGATCACAATTACACTGGCCAGGTGTAAATCTGAAATTACCTTACATGATGTTCCTTCTACCTTTTTATATTTAACTTCCCCAGGTTCTACAATAATAAGGACATCCTACTTCACATGCAGTTTAAGTCTAGGTACAGATACTAATACCTAAATCCCTTAAACTAGGGCTCTGATACCATCTGTAATAACCCATATTCCATATATACAAATAACATACATTTCATAACATAATTTCATCAAAAGATACATCATATTTCATATTCGGTCCCATAGTCTTGCTAAACATAATAAGTAATTCAGTACAACTTTTTCGACTAAATAATTTACATTATGACTAATAACAAAGTCACAAGTACAAAAACACTTCATGATCTCCATAACACAAGTCTTCCCAAAAAGCCAATCACAGATTATCTTATCATTGATCCTTACTTGCTCCATGACCTGGAATACATATTTTAAAACAAAATGAGGGTTAGACCTAGTGGTCTAAGTGAGAAAATCCCTGTCAATTTGAAATCATTTATATAAACTCCATTTACATAAATTACATTCACATAACACAATCACAATTATCAATTTGAACTCACTCTTCATGTACTTTCCCTTCTCATTCCCATGGCCATATTAGTTGGTTGCAAGCCAACTAATAAATTATCTCCACCGTACAACTTCTACGGCCAACACCACCGTACAACTTCTACGACCAACACCACCGTACAACTTCTACGACCAACATCATCGGTCCTAATCCCGGCCGATATACTCTCGTATAATACTTATGCAAATATAATACAATCTTCACATATTATATTTCCAACATAAGCATATAAACACATCATTTATCACATATTCTATACACATATATATGTATTCCAGTTTAAAAATCATTTTCAAGTAAAACTCACCGGTTTGTCTTATCAAAACGTTCTCCAAGCTTTTCTCAAAACAATTCAGCTTCACTTCAATTTCACAGTATCTGTACAAGTCAAATACATATACCACTTTACCAACTAGAACACATAAGACTCTCTAACAGGCTGAGAATCCCAAATAACTTATCAAACTCTTATCCTCAAATGTTCCCCTACGGAGACTTAACACGGGGTTCCGCTACCCGGTTAACGGATGGGGTCAAGGGGCAACGCCCTTGCGGGGTATGGGGGCCGCCCCCCCAGGATGTTTTCGGAACAACTTAACTCAAAATACATTTGGAAACTATATCCGGACACTCAAAAGTATCCGAAATCACAAAATTGGTCAAACAGCTAAAGTATCCGAAAACCACAGTTTATCCGGACAACACCACTTTTCCGGACAGCATGACTTTTCCGGACAACCTATACAATCCGGACGTCATCCGGACACCAAAGTAAACCGGATACTATCCGGTATCCAATTCTATCCGGAAAACATAGGAAAAAGAAAACTTACCCGGATAAGGAAACCGTCCGGACACCTTTAGAACACCATCCGGATACCACCAAGAAAATTACCCGGACACCTTCTTACTGTGTCCGGACACTACTGTCGGTTTGCCCTATTTCTACCCAGAAATCCGCTGATTCATTACCAGATGTAGTTCTAACTATTCTACTCCGATAGAAACATTCAGCTATCAATTATACACATAATATGTAAAGAAAACATACCTCAAACACTTCCAATGGATCAAATTTGAAGCCTTACCCTTCTTTTCTTCTTTTAGTCTCCAAAACACACACTACACACTCTTGATTGCTGAATAATAAAAATATCTGGACCCTAATTCAGATATTATTAACCAAATTTACTACTTCAGCCCCTACACTTTTCATTACTAATTATTATACCCTTAAACTTTTAAATTCAACTCTTTTTACCCTAAACATCAATTATAGTGTTAAATAATTTAACAAAAAGAGGGTTTAACTAACGAACTTACCCGAGGTATTACATCATCTCCCCCTTAAAAGAATTTCGTCCCGGAATTTAGTTAAGTGAACAGATGAGGGTACTTGGTTCTCATTTCTGACTCCGACTCCCACGTAGCTTCCTGACCTCTATGATGTCGCCATTGAACTTTCACTTGTCTGATTACTTTGTTCCGCAACTCTTTAACCTTGTGATCAACTATTGCTTCAGGTTCCTCCACATAGTTCAGCTTTTCATCAACTTGTATATCTGGTAGAGAGACTGCCTGATCTGGCGTAACCAAACACTTTCAGAAATTTGATACATGAAACGCATTGTGGATTCTATTTAACTCTGGCGGAAGATCTAACCTGTAGGCTACTTCACCAATCCTTTCTGTGATTGCAAACGGTCCAATGTATCTCGGGCTAAGTTTACCTTGCTTCCCAAATCGGATGACTCCTTTCCAAGGCGAGACTTTTAACATCACAAAATCTCCAACTTGGAATTCTAACGGCTTTCGGCGTCGGTCGGCGTAGCTTTTCTGTCTGTCTTGAGCCACTTTCAAGCGTTCCCGAATCTGAGTAATCTTATCCGCGGTCAACTGGACTATATCTGGCCCTGCTAACTGTTTCTCTCCCACTTCGTTCCAACACAGAGGCGTTCGGCATTTTCTACCATATAGAACTTCAAACGGTGATGCTTGTATGATGGAATGGTAACTGTTGTTGTAGGCAAATTCTATCAGTGGCAAGTGCTTATCCCAAGATCCCCCAAAGTCAACAATGCAAGCCCGTAACATATCTTCCAAAGTCTGAATCGTGTGTTCACTCCGACCGTCAGTTTGAGGATGATACGTTGTACTTAACTTTATCTGGGTACCCATTTCTTTTTGAAAGCTCTTCCAGAATCTTGAAGTGAAACGACTATCGCGATCAGAAATAATCGAGATTGGAACCCCATGTCGAGTTACTATTTCGTTGATGTACAACTTGGCTAATCGTTCCAACGAACCAGTTTCTTTTATTGGTAGGAAGTGAGCAGACTTCGTCAATCTGTCAACGATCACCCAAATGGCATCAAATCCCTTCGAAGTCCTTGGTAGCTTCGTGATGAAATCTGTAGTAATCTGATCCCATTTCCACATTGATATTTCTAATCGTTGTAACTGACCAAACGGCTTTTGATGTTCAATCTTTACCTTCTTACAAGTAGTACAACCTTCCACATACTGAGCAATGCTTCTTTTTATTCCCGGCCACCAATACAATTGTTTCAGATCCCTATACATCTTATTCGTACCTGGATGAATAGAGAAACGAGATTGATGAGCTTCTTGTAATACACGATCACGTAATCCACCCAAACGAGGCACCCAAATTCTGTTTCCCAGACACAACAACCCACGGTCATCTTTCACAAGCAATGCTGATATCCCCACTAACCGTTCTGACTTCAAATGTTCTTCCTGATAGGCTTCTATTTGACACTTCAGCAGTTCGTCAAAGATGTTAGGCAAGAGTTCAGCCCTTAGTGAAATAGCTTTTATTGTTCCACTCCTTTCTTGACGACTCAGTGCATCAGCTACCACATTCTCCTTTCCGGGATGATAAAGAATTTCACAGTCGTAATCATTCACCAGTTCTAGCCATCTTCTTTGCCTCATATTTAGTTCCTTCTGATCAAAAAGATGTTGGAGACTCTTATGATCAGTAAAAATTTGACATTTAGAACCGTAGAGATAATGCCTCCAAATCTTTAGCGCGAAGACAACCGCTGCAAGCTCCATGTCGTGCGTAGGATACTGTCTCTCATGATCTTTTAATTGACTAGAAGCATAAGCAATAACCTTTCCACGCTGCATTAATACACAACCCAATCCCAATTTAGAAGCATCACTATAGACCACAAAGTCCTCGAAACCTTCAGGTAATGCTAGTATCGGCGCGCTACAGAGTTTCTCTTTCAGTACCCGGAATACTCCATCCTGTTCTGCTTTCCATTCAAACTTCAGATTCTTTCGAGTCAGCTTAGTCAAAGGCGTGGCAATACGAGAGAAGTCTTTTATAAACTTTCGATAGTAACCGGCTAAACCCAGAAAACTTCGTACTTCCGTTGCTATCTTCGGCGGTTCACACTTTTCAACTGCTTCCACTTTCATCGGATCAACTTGTATACCTTTTTCGGAAACTACATGCCCCAGAAACTAAACTTCTCGTAGCCAGAATTCACATTTCGAAAATTTAGCATACAACTTTTCTTTCTTTAATAACTCCAGAATCAAACGAAGATGTTGCACATGCTCTTCTTTGGACCGAGAATAGATAAGTATATCATCGATAAATACAATAACAAATTTATCGAGATACGACTTACATACTCGATTCATTAAATCCATAAAGGCAGCTGGAGCATTCGTCAAACCGAACGGCATTACTAAGAATTCATAATGGCCATACCTTGTTCGAAAAGCAGTCTTCAGAACATCTTCTTCTTTAACCTTCAACTGATGATAACCAGATCTTAGATCAATCTTAGAGAAATAGCAGGCTCCAACCAATTGATCGAAGAGGTCATCAATTCTGGGAAGCAGATACTTGTTCTTGATCGTGCGCTTATTCAGTTCCCGGTAGTCAATACACATTCTCATTGAGCCGTCCTTCTTTTTCACAAATAACACTGGTGCACCCCACGGCGAAGAGCTGGATCTAATGAATCCCTTATCAGATAGGTCTTGTAGCTGTGCCATCATCTCTTTCATCTCTGGAGGTGCTAGTCGGTATGGTGCACGAGCAATAGGAGTGGCTCCAGGAACTAAGTCTATACCAAATTCTACTTGCCTAACAGGAGGAAGACTATTCAAGTCTTCAGGGAAAACTTCTGGAAATTCACTAACAATAGGAATATCTTCCAACCTATTCTTCTCAGGCCTACTATCTATCACATAGGCTAAGTAATTCGGGCAACCCTTGCTGACACACTTACGGGCTTTTATCATAGATATAAGGCTAGACTGATGATTCTTACGATCACCATAAATCACTACTGATCTCTTATCGGGTAAAACGACATTGATTATCTTCTTATCACAAACTATGTTAGCCTGATTCTCGGCTAACCAATCCATCCCTACTACCATGTCAAATTCGATCAAAGCTATAGGAAATAATTGTATCGGTACTCCACAACCCTCTATATTTATCACACAGCTATCAAATATTTCTTTAACCGGCACTTGGTTGTCATTTGCAGTATCTACCAGTAAAGCATGGTCTAACATTTTTGGCTCTAATTGCATATGAGCAGCAAATGAAGGAGACACAAAAGATCGGTTTGCACCAGAGTCAAATAACACTTTAGCACGGGTAGAGTTTATGAAAAATGTACCTGTAACCACATCCGGAGTTTCCTCCGCTTCTTTTGCTGTCATCTGGAATGTACGACCCCTCGTTCGTGGTGGCTCTAGTCTCGGTACTACTGGTTTGCCAACCGCTGGTTTCCCTGACGTACCCCCCCTGCTGTATTCTTCCCCTCGGACAATCCGACTGTAGGTGATCCGGAGAATTACATAAAAAACAAAATCGCGTTACTCGACAATCTTTAGAAACATGTCCGGTCTTTCCACATCTATAACAAACCCGCAAATCAACTTGGCAACTTCCTTGATGGATACGGTGGCACTTCGGACACGGTCTTTCCGCTGGTCGAAAAGGCGGGCGATTATCGAATCTTTGAAACCTGGACTTTTTCGGATCATACTGAGGTCCTTCCCATTTCCTCTTTCCCATACTCTTATGACCGGCATCCCTCTTATTATCCCGCTCCACATTTTCCGCGGCATTTACTGCTGCTGAGAAGGTATCAGGTCTTGTTGCAGTCACTAACTTTCTAATTTCTGAATTCAATCCGAATATGAACCTTTCCATCTTCATTTTCTCCGTGGCAACATAGTACTCTCCAAAACGCGACTTCTCTAGGAAACGGGCAGTATAGTCTCTGACTGATAAATTTTCTTGTTGTAGGCTCAGGAATTCCTCCTCTAATTGTCTGACTGCTGCTTGAAGACAAAATTGTTCTTTGAATGCCCTTGAGAATTCGCCCCAAGTAAAGGCTGAGTATACCTCAGATCCCTTAGAGTCAATAAGGGCCTCCCACCAATATAAAGCATCTGCCTTCAACATTGCAGTTCCGTATAACACCTTATCCTTCTTCCGCACATTTGCTGGTTTTAAACACAGCTTCAATTTCCTTCAGCCACCGCATTGCCTTCACTGGATCTCTATCCCCTCCATACGTTGGTGGTTTACAGCTTAAAAACATCTTATAGTCACACCTTCTTGGTACTGATACGACAGTAGGTGTGATAGGTATCTCATCTTCGAAGTTAGGATCCGGTCTTTCTGTTTCAGTATTATGCGTCTGGTTAAACATGGCTTGAATATTGGCTTGTAATCTTCCCATCTCAGCAGCCAAGTCGTCTCTTGTAACAAACTATGTGCCTCGCCCCTGTACTCTGCCTCCTGTCCTGCCCCCGCCTCTTTCTCCCCCTCTTCCCCTTCCTCCAGCTGTTGGATTGGTTCTATCCGGGTTCCCTCCTCCTTCCCAATTTGTTTGTCTCGTACCACTTGCCATTCTGTTGATTCAGACAAGGTTAATATACACATAAGCACATACCCCATATAACAAGACATTCCAGTTCAACATGTACCTGTAAGATCACAATTACACTGGCCAGGTGTAAATCTGAAATTACCTTACATGATGTTCCTTCTACCTTTTTATATTTAACTTCCCCAGGTTCTACAATAATAAGGACATCCTACTTCACATGCAGTTTAAGTCTAGGTACAGATACTAATACCTAAATCCCTTAAACTAGGGCTCTGATACCATCTGTAACAACCCATATTCCATATATACAAATAACATACATTTCATAACATAATTTCATCAAAAGATACATCATATTTCATATTCGGTCCCATAGTCTTGCTAAAACCCTTAAATGCAATGGGGTAGTTTGGACAATGCTCGAACTTAGGAGTTTTGAGACATAATACATAACGACCTAAAAATCTAGAATTATAGCAAACTAGATTAATCCGGGTGTCACTATATCTCCAAAAATCTCTCATCTCGATCCCAAAAGCCCGACCTTCCCAAGCTCCTAAGCATGGTCAGCAACACGACAATCTAGACGCCGCTAGGTGAAACCTGTGATCCACAAACATGCAACATCAAGTGTTAGACAAAAGTCTAATGAGATCTCGCGAAATGCACATTTATAAGATTGTGACAAATAAGCGTAAAATGATGTTACCGGTTCTGTGTGATCTCAAATTACCACAAATCAACTCGTTAAGCGTTTCCACCTGAACATGATTATATAATCGAGAATCATTTCTTTAGCAACAAAATACGGGGGAGACCCGTTACCATCGGGGTGACAAGAACACGGGAATGGAGTCACCCACGACGTTATCGGATAGCACCTCAAGTCCCGGTCCTAGTTCCCATGCCATAAAGACATCACAACCTCAAACCATCTCGTACCATGCCTTTAGTGCCTACTCCGTCGAGTTACACCTCAAGGACTTAAGGGACCACATTGCATATCCGAACTAGACGAGTTACACCTCAAGGACCCCACGTCCCCTATTGCCTACTCGCTAGTGATCCAATACGGCCAACAATAAAATGACCAATTGGCCCATAAAGGTCTAAATCCTCGTGCACAAGGAGATAGACATCCAATAATTCCGTACCATAGAAAAGGAAACATATAAATAAATCCATAGAAGTTATAGCAAGATGACAATTCCCACATATCGAATACTTAGCATGTGAAACCCATTCTCTTGAAGATTCCAAATACTTACGACCAAACATATGTATGTATGCATATACCTACACGTCTATTTATAATTATGCACACAAAATTATACACACCCACGTATGTATATATATATATCTTTACATACCTATATATATATACATACGTATATAAATATGCATATAAAATCATACACACACTTATGTACACATATACATAATAAGTATTTATACATACATATATAAGTAGGCATATATATATATACCAAATGGCACATACACATATATATATATATATATGTATATATATATATGCATATATGTACATACTCAATAACACATTTATACATTAAGATGAACATACATGAGAATGTATACAAGTATCGATCCAATCCCATCACTTTAGTAAACCCTAGTTTCTTAGACAAGGTCATAACCTCATGAATCAACCCATATTTTGATAAAAGAACATTATGGATAACTAAAGTGAAGAGAATACTCACCAAAATAGGGTTTGTAGAGAGAAACCTCAATCTTGAAGAAACCTTAAGGTATTATGGAGAAAACCCTAGGATATTGGAACCCTAGCTTTTCTTGTATAAATCTTGAACTCTAGGTAGCAACACTTGAAGACCCACTAGCAAGAAGAGAATCAAGAGGCTAGAACCCTAGATGATCTCCATTAAATGATTCTAGGGCTTTGGTTGGGAAATAAAATGAGGATGATGATGATTGGGGTGAAATCGCCAAAAGAGAGAAAGAGGGGGGAGAGAGAAGTCGTGAGAAGTGCAGAAAATAAGAAATGAAAGTGTTGCCTTCTTTCTCATTTTTGTTTTGCTTCCCAAACATCCCGTCATTAAATAAATCTGGCAGCCCCCCCTTCCAGCGAGATTGCCCTTGCGGTTGTGACACGGCAAGGTCGCCGGTCACTTCCGCCGAAAATGTACCGCGGCTTCCCCCATTTTTCTGCTGAACCATCCTCGCGAGTATGACCATGCGAGAGTGACCATGGCATACTCGCCGGTCACTCTCGCTGCAATTGTACCGAGAGCAAAACTCAAACTGCAGCAGACCCACATGGAGATGAAAAATTGGAAAGGTTTGCTGCGATGGTCTTAAGAAATCTCAAACTCCATTCTTGAATTAATGAGCAATGATTGCATAGACACGTGGATGCCTAAGACATGCATGCATACTTACATGCACACACACACACCTCAACAAATACCCACACTAGGCTGGCCACGAGGAGGGAGGTCGAAGGAATGATAAGGAGAATCCTAAGAATTCGAAATAAGACTTAATAACTAAATCGGAAGTTTACCCGGAAATTTGGGGTGTTACAATCCTCCCCTCCTTGAAAAGGATTTCGTCCTCGAAATCTTGCCTTTGACGTAAAGAGAATAACGATTAAGCGATAAAGGCCATAAAATACGACACCTTTACAAAAACTTACTCTCTTCCATGAGAGTGTCTTTAAGGCCTTAATCTAGTTCAAACTCTAACTAGAACTTGATAACTTCTATCCAACTTTCACATCGATTTTGCTGAAACTCGCTTCTAAACTTCACATCGATATGCTACACTAATATCCCGAATGTAATTTGAACGACGCAACTTCCAGGCACATGATCTCGATGGTCTCCCAATCTGAGGAGACTCATACTACCTCAATAAGGTTTACGATCCTATTGCCCTCGATTGCTCAATTCTCGTTGATTCCCATAAATGAATTCACTCTTAAAGGCTTCTATTTAACCTCTACTGTATCGTCCGATACTCTCCCTTGTCCTTGGGACTACGATGGTCCTTGCACAAGTCAATCTGACTATAAACGACCATATTCATTTTAGAACAGGGTATTCTTTACATTAATGACTTTACCCTACCGCTAAGGAACTCACACAAATAATTCTTGAATCGTTCATTATTTGGCCATTACCACTAGTGTACTAGCATATAGTTTCATGTACTATAATCACTTGAATAGGATAAATTTCACTTAAGATATACCTTGGGTATTCCAATAAATCTTGACATCTAGGATATTCTACTACTTAAACCAGCAATTTCCACGAGAAAAAGACAGTAGGTATGCCCAACTATAACTTTCCTTAAAACGTACCACCGTCAAAGATTTGGCATTCCCTCGTCGAAATTCTTAACGACTAAAACTGTCTAATTCGGCACAACCTCCAAATCCATAATCCAAACAGCCATAAGGCGCACCATCTGAAAAGATTCTAAAAATTTCTTTAATTAACCACTCTTAGTACTTGGTCATGTTCCCTCCCAGAACGTACCAACAAACCCCTGAGATAGTTGATCATCCCCAACTCATCAATTATATAAACCTCATATTTCAACCAAACATCGTTCACTACAAAGCCCTAAATCTTAACCATCGATACCAATTTACCAACATCTAATTCCTTAGATTTACCACATATATTATAATCACTTCAACGGACTCAACGGAAGTACCCCCAAGTACTCCAACGACTCATGACTCCAAAATCCAAAAGTCGCGACCTATATATCACAAAATGAGTATGCACCGCGTCGATTTCTCATATCAACTTCAGGTTGATACTTGATGTGGGAACTTAAATTCCACAACTACAACACTCTAAAACATTATCCCACGATTTTCTATGATCACCTAGAATCACTAAAACGGCACACTACCAACAATTTAACTTGACGTAAACTAGGTAACTCATCAACTAGGGCAATTCATATGCAAGAAATCGCATAAAAATTCAACCTAAGCTACCGAAACGATAGAGATTGCTACTTACTAATCGAGAAAACATGTAATCTAATACTTCAAAAATTCAAGCGTGCACCGAACTATCAAGATGGAATCCTGAATTTCGAAACTAAACACAAGTTAATCTTCCGACAGTCTCAATTTCCAAGGGCTATTCTAGTTCTCAAATATCATACCTTAAAAATTAAATCTAGGCTTCTAATGATTTCAAGGTTTTTCGAGTACAGGACCAACAATCATGTCAATCTGCAGTTTTAAAAGATTTACTAAACATAAAATATTTATAAATCTTTTACATGAACTTAAAATTTACTACCACTATTAGATTAGCCGTGTCAGGTGGCCGCAAATGTCATGCACATAGAGTAACGTGCAACGAAACTCGTTCGTCCAAACTCGAGGGACATACATACAACCGAATGATGTCAAAGTTCTCCCAATTTTGGCCCCACGTTGCGTACAAGTAATTTGACAAAGTGAAATAACCTATACGAGTTATATATGTGTATGTATTTTTTTTTTCTAAGAAATAAATATTGTGCATTCATTTGGTCGAGACCCGAAATCTTATAACCATGTTTGCCAAGTTCACTAGCCTCACTACTAACATCCGAGCGTTCAAATTTCTTAAGGCGCTAAACGGCAACTAACTCGATCAATCTTACAATCTCTTTCCTAAAATAATGATGATTTAACAAACTTATGGTTCAAACCTAACCAATATCTAAACCAAAACGGCCGACTTAATGTAATCGCCATACAAAGCTGTCACTCTTGTGACAATCTACCAACATTAATTATTTCGATTATTCGCTAAGAATCTACTATTTACTTCGTCGATCATCACAGAAAAGAAACTCAAGCAAACACATAATAAAGATCATACATGTTAATTATTTAAAAGATTAATGGTTTGAAACGTACTACTACAATCACCAATTATCATGATAGCAATTTCAAGCACACTTACGTAACAACATATTCATAATAGCAGTAGCTAATTGAAATTATGAACATATTACACATAAGAATTCTCATTATCACTTTCATAATTCACAACGACGTAGTTTCCGTTGACTCCGAAACGTCCCATCTTAATGTTTCTACCCAATTTTCTCACATTCCATCCCTAATGGTCTCAGCTTAAGTCTAGGCATCACTCTAGTACACCTAGTTCACTTAAACTAGAGCTCTGATACCATTTGTAACACCCCGCTTACCACGACACAATATTGTCCGCTTTGCCCCACTGGCTCACGGCTTTGTTCTTGGCGACCTGGCAAGGACTTCGCAAGGACTTCCCAGGAGGTCACCCATCCTGGTACTACTCCCACCCAAGCACGCTTAACCACAGAGTTCCCAAGGAACCCGCATGCTTGTGGCCCCAAAACGCGTTGTGTTGGTGCAAGTGTACCACATCTCTATATATTTATATATATTTATTTTGATGATTACAAACACAACGCATTATTGTTTATCTAACAAATTAATCCAAGTGTGCAGTTGTTGAAGAACACGAAGATTTAATCTGAAGGGTTCAAGACGGAAGTGTTTACGTCGTCATTATTGTTTATAACTAATAATGATAAACACCCTAAAATAATATACCACTTGGATATTTCTAAAAACCCATAAATTAATTTTAATAAAGGTTTTAAGAAGATCAGCAAGATTTGGTTGCAGTTCTGGAAAGTTTTCATTCCTGACGCCGGTATACCGTGGGGAATACCCGGTATACCGCGGGTACACCAGGCCGGTATACCGCGGCTGTTCAGCCGGTATACCGCGGCAGGCCGTGTACAATTCCTATTGGTTGAAGTGGCTTTTCCTGACGGCGGTATACCGCGACGGTACAGCCGGTATACCGCGGGTACGTTTTTCCAGAAGTCAACTTTGCATGTAGCCGTTGTGTACCAGTGTGCTTTCTGACCGCGGTATACCGCGGTGTGCAAGGCGGTATACCGCCAGGTCATGTGACCGTTGGAGCTTCTTGGTATATATGAAGCATGCTGTTGATGAAGACTTTAGACCTCAGAATACAAGAACAGTAACAACAAGCTGCTACCACCTCTCAGCTCTCTCAACTATTTATAATATATATTTTATAAAATATTTTTTTATAAAATATCCAAGTGTGATTATTATACAAGAGTGATTACCCATTGTGAGTTATACTCCTCTTGTAAGTTTTTGAATAACGGGTGTGTGATCCTGTTTATCTCATAGCAGAGGCTTGAGAAACTATTACAATACCTTTGTACTTGGTTTGTATTTCTACCGTAAAGAATACATTTATTGGATCGTGTCGAGAAGTGTCTCGGCTGCTGGTTTATCACAGTTGGTGGTAAATCAGTAAATCTCTGTGTCAAGTATCTCTATCCCTTATCTCTTTTTATTCCGCTGTGCTTTATTATATTTATTTATATAAACTGCTTTGCATTTATATTTATTTATATAATCTCTGTGCATTTTAATTATATCTGTTTATATAATTGTTGTGTATTTACTATTTGTATACTCTGATTTATTTATACTGTTTCTGTACTGTATTTATTTATAAAAGAATTTTTGAAAGTAAAAGATTTTAAATACAACCTTACCCCCCCCTAGGTTGTCCAACATTTGGTATCAGAGCAGGGCTTTCAAAAATTTTCTGTTTAAATTTTATATCTTTTATATAATGGCTCAACAAACTGTTTTGTTTTCAAAACCTCCTATTATAGATACTGAAAAGTTTGGCATTTGGGCCGAGCTATTTGAATGTCACGTTCGTGGCAAAAGTCAAAAAATTTGGGATATTATAGAAAATGGGAATTTTAGACCAACCAAAGTTGAAAATGATCTTATTGTTGATAAACCCATAAAAGATTGGACTCCCACTGAAGAATCTCATTATTGTTTAAATTTTGAAGCTAAAAATATATTATATGCTGCTTTAACTTCCGATGAAATAGAAAGAGTTTATACTTATAAAACTGCTAATCAAATCTGGCAAAGCTTGAGCGACACTCATCGTGGAAATACTCAAGTTAAAAGCTCTAAAATAAATATTCTTGTTCATGATTATGAATTATTTGAAATGTCAAAAGATGAGTCAATCGACTCAATGTTTAAACGTTTTAACCTCATTATGACTACCTTGAAGGGATTAGGTCGTACTTATCCTAATGAGGATTATGTAAGGAAAATTCTTCGAGCACTTCCTTCGGAGTGGATGGCAAAAATCACATCCTTGGAAGACTCCCGAGATCTCGCAACTATGAAGCTCGATGATCTCATCGGCAATCTTAAAGTGCACGAAATTGCACTAAGAAGAAATCAAGTCCGGGAGCAAGTCAAAAAGAAATCCATCGCTCTCAAGGTCGTTGCCTCAAAAGAAAAGGAAGAGGAGGAAGATGCAAGTTCATCCGATGATGAACCCGAAAATCTTAACGATTTAGTCAAGTTGGTAAGAAAACTTTCTAAACTTCTATCTAACAAAAAGTTTGCCAAAAATGATAGGTTTCAAGAAAATGGAGACTACCGTCGTGGTGGTAAAAACCAAAGTCGCAACGTCCACAAAAGTGAAGACAAATATGACGAATCTAGCGACGATGAAAAAGCCAATAAAAAGAAAGGCTTTTGCTATGTGTGTGGTGACAAGGATCACTATGCAAGTGTGTGTCCAAAACGAGCAAAACAAATCAACACACCAAAAGCTCTCGTTGGAGGCGCGTTGAGCGCAAGCATAAATGAAGCCAAAAATTTTTGTTTCATGGCCGACCATGATAATGAGGTATCTTCATCATATCTTTTTGAAAATAATTGTGATAGTAATTATAGTGATAATTATTATAGTGACGATGAAAATAATCTTGACGAATTATATAAATCATTTCATGCTATGGCCGCTCTCGCAAATAAATATAAAGATGAAATTTCTAATTTAAAAGAAACCGTATCTGTATATAAAAAGGAAATAGATGACGGTAAACAAAAATCTGCTTATGATTTAGATGTTATCACTAAATTAGAAAATAAATTAAGTGAAAAAGATGTTTGTAAATCTTGTGTTATTTTAAATGATAAAATTGCATGCTTAAGTGAAAATAAAAAGGAAAGTGTTGCATGTACAAAATGCGAGTCTCTTGAAAATGAAATTGCATATTTAAATGCTAAATGTAAATCGCATGAGAAAGATAATCTGTTAGCTAATGCATTTCAAAATAGCAATGATAAAGTGCTTAAAATGCTTAATATATCAAATCGTATAAATTGCCGAAAAGGCATTGGTTCAAATACGTGTATTGAAAAATGTGATTGTATGCCAATTAAAAAGGTTTTTGAAAAACCTAAATTTGTTGTTAAAAATAAAACGCAAAAACCTCCGTATATTCCTAAAATGAATTATGTGAATTATATGTCGAGAAAATCACATGCGTTTATGTATAATAATAAGTTTGCGAATCCTAAGAAAAATGTTAATCCGCATACTTCTTTTTACGTCTATGATGAATACGATCGTAAAATTAAAATGGTTAGAAAATGGATTCCGAAAGGAATGTTTAATGTTGATAATCCGGGTGGAATGCGTTTATGGTTTTAAGCCATTTATATGGCTTTGTATGTTTGTCGTGTTTGTTTTATGTCGACAACATATTTTTTTTTTTTTTTTGCAGTTTATGTTGTATACTAACTGTTAAAAGGACCCATAAGAAAAGGGTACCACGAAAATTTTCTTTACCTTTTGTAGGTGCTTCCTGACGAGGTTATAATACGTGGTTACCTGCCGAGGTTATAATACGTGGTTACCTGCCGAGGTTATAATACGTGGTTACCTGCCGAGGTTATAATACGTGGTTACCTGCCGAGGTTATAATACGTGGTTACCTGCCGAGGTTATAATACGTGGTTACCTGCCGAGGTTATAATACGTGGTTACCTGCCGAGGTTATAATACGTGGTTACCTGCCGAGGTTATAATACGTGGTTACCTGCCGAGGTTATAATACGTGGTTACCTGCCGAGGTTATAATACGTGGTTACCTGCCGAGGTTATAATACGTGGTTACCTGACGAGATCATAATACGTGGTGATTTTTTTTATCACATAAAATTAACCGAATATTGAAGCCTTAAGATCCGTTTTGGTGCAAGTGTTTCGTATTGGTTTGTATATCTTTGTCTCTATTGCTTTTTGCATTTTATTTTATCCCTCAAATTTTATAAAATCAAATTTGATATCGTTATTAATTTGAGGGGGAGCGTTTTAGCTCTTTTACCCATGAGTGTATGCTACCTCAATTATATGCATATTTTGAGGGGGAGCATCTCTCGAGGGGAAGCATACCGTCTTTCTTGACCCTTTTTGTTTCGACAAACGGGGGAGAGAAACCGCATATGCTCTTGCTTAGCGGTTGTGTTTGTCATCATCAAAAAGGGGGAGATTGTTGGTGCAAGTGTACCACATCTCTATATATTTATATATATTTATTTTGATGATTACAAACACAACGCATTATTGTTTATCTAACAAATTAATCCAAGTGTGCAGTTGTTGAAGAACACGAAGATTTAATCTGAAGGGTTCAAGACGGAAGTGTTTACGTCGTCATTATTGTTTATAACTAATAATGATAAACACCCTAAAATAATATACCACTTGGATATTTCTAAAAACCCATAAATTAATTTTAATAAAGGTTTTAAGAAGATCAGCAAGATTTGGTTGCAGTTCTGGAAAGTTTTCATTCCTGACGCCGGTATACCGTGGGGAATACCCGGTATACCGCGGGTACACCAGGCCGGTATACCGCGGCTGTTCAGCCGGTATACCGCGGCAGGCCGTGTACAATTCCTATTGGTTGAAGTGGCTTTTCCTGACGGCGGTATACCGCGACGGTACAGCCGGTATACCGCGGGTACGTTTTTCCAGAAGTCAACTTTGCATGTAGCCGTTGTGTACCAGTGTGCTTTCTGACCGCGGTATACCGCGGTGTGCAAGGCGGTATACCGCCAGGTCATGTGACCGTTGGAGCTTCTTGGTATATATGAAGCATGCTGTTGATGAAGACTTTAGACCTCAGAATACAAGAACAGTAACAACAAGCTGCTACCACCTCTCAGCTCTCTCAACTATTTATAATATATATTTTATAAAATATTTTTTTATAAAATATCCAAGTGTGATTATTATACAAGAGTGATTACCCATTGTGAGTTATACTCCTCTTGTAAGTTTTTGAATAACGGGTGTGTGATCCTGTTTATCTCATAGCAGAGGCTTGAGAAACTATTACAATACCTTTGTACTTGGTTTGTATTTCTACCGTAAAGAATACATTTATTGGATCGTGTCGAGAAGTGTCTCGGCTGCTGGTTTATCACAGTTGGTGGTAAATCAGTAAATCTCTGTGTCAAGTATCTCTATCCCTTATCTCTTTTTATTCCGCTGTGCTTTATTATATTTATTTATATAAACTGCTTTGCATTTATATTTATTTATATAATCTCTGTGCATTTTAATTATATCTGTTTATATAATTGTTGTGTATTTACTATTTGTATACTCTGATTTATTTATACTGTTTCTGTACTGTATTTATTTATAAAAGAATTTTTGAAAGTAAAAGATTTTAAATACAACCTTACCCCCCCCCCTAGGTTGTCCAACACGTTGTGTCTGGTAAGGCCAAGGTTTACTAATATACCCAGCATCTCTCCTGTCCACGGCCGATGTGGGATATGCCTAAGGTGTTACATTCCGCTACCCGGTTAGCGGATGGGGTCAAGGGGCAACGCTCAAAATACATTTGGAAACTATATCCGGACACTCAAAAGTATCCGAAATCACAAAATTGGTCAAACAGCTAAAGTATCCGGAAACCACAGTTTATCCGAACAACACCACTTTTCCGGACAGCATGACTTTTCCGGACAACCTATACAATCCGGACATCATCCGGACACCAAAGTAAACCGGATACTATCCGGTATCCAATTCTATCCGGAAAACATAGGAAAAAGGAAACTTACCCGGATAAGGAAACTGTCCGGACACCTTTAGAACACCATCCGGATACCACCAAGAAAATTACCCGGACACCTTCTTACTGTGTCCGGACACTACTGTCGGTTTGACCTATTTCTACCCAGAAATCCGCTGATTCATTACCAGATGTAGTTCTAACTATTCTACTCCGATAGAAACATTCAGCTATCAATTATACACATAATATGTAAAGAAAACATACCTCAAACACTTCCAATGGATCAAATTTGAAGCCTTACCCTTCTTTTCTTCTTTTCTTCTTTTAGTCTCCAAAACACACACTACACACTCTTGATTGCTGAATAATAAAAATATCTGGACCCTAATTCAGATATTATTAACCAAATTTACTACTTCAGCCCCTACACTTTTCATTACTAATTATTATACCCTTAAACTTATAAATTCAACTCTTTTTACCCTAAACATCAATTATAGTGTTAAATAATTTAACAAAAAGAGGGTTTAACTAACGAATTTACCCGGGGTATTACATTTGTGGCATTTTGGTAAACCTGGAGAGATTTATGGCATTTTGGTAACTTGAGGTCAAACTTGTGGCATTTTAATTAATTTCCCATTATTTTTTATAATTCTTGTTTTATATTAAGTATATATAAATATACATATTTAAACGGGAAATTAATTAAAATGCCACAAGTTTGAAAGGGACTTACCAAAATACCCCAAAAAATTAATTTCTTACCAAAATGCCTTTTTTCCTCGCGATAAGAGCCCGCGATCGCGGGCAGGGACCAATTGTGAAATTTTTTGCAAGATATATTTACACTTTCAGTCCCTGGCCCCCGCGATCGAGGTTCGCGATGGCTCTATCGAGACCCGTGATGGCCCGCTATGGGGACTGAAAGTGTAAATAATCTTGCAAAATTTTACACTTTCAGTCCCTGCCCGCTATAGAGGGCTCCTTCCGCGGAAAAAGGGCATTTTGGTAAGAAATTAATTTTTTGGGGTATTTTGGTAACTCACTTTCAAACTTGTGGCATTTTAATTAATTTCCCTATTATATATATATGTGTATTTAAATGTATATATTATATTTTTATTTTTATTATTATATAATTTATATTAATAATTTTTAAATACATATATATATATATATCTTTTGTATATCTGCGTACATATACATATCATACGTATTATTTTTATTTTTATTAAACCAACCCTTATAGTGATATATATATAGAGGAAGGTTCAAACGAGGAGCGCAACAAAACGTGAGAACGTGAGGAGCAATTGACAGTTATGAATCACATGTGATTGGCAGTTGTGGATCACATGTGATTCACAACTGATCTGGAGGAGCAATTGACAGTTATGAATCACATATGATTAACAGTTGTGAATCATTAATGATCCGCGACTTGCCACCTCGCGCCACGCCTCGCGCCACATCTTGCGCGAATTTTCGATTTGTTCCGATTTTTTAGCAGTTGTTGATCACATGTGATCAGAAGCATGAGAGTGCTCCTCACGTTCTCTTAAAGTGATGCGCTCCTCGTTTGAACCCGCCCCTCTCTCTCTCTCTCTCTCTATATATATATATATATATATATATATATATATATAGGGGCTTAATCAAATAAGAACTAATTAGTTTGTGGTAACTGTAAGAACCAATATGGACCAATCATTTAGGATAATTAATGTTATTTACTAAAATAAACTAAAGGATAAATTGGTAATTTAATAATTTAGATTTTTTATAACAAATTAAAATCTAAATTGAATCATTCGATTTACCCTAATTAGACATTGAAGAACACGCCTCTCTATTCTCAATAGCCGCCTCTGCATTTCTCTCTTCTCCATAACCAACCTCTCTTCTCCATAAGGACTAGGATAATATTGCCATTATTCATCCATTTTTCATTCGCAATCACCACTCAATTTTTCCTAAGACACACCATTTATTTCAAACCACCACCGTCCCCATTGAACTCACGCCGACAGCAAGAATCGCCGGCCACCTCACCGGCGACCAACCCCACCACGAACCGCCAACACCATCGCCGGCAGCAAGAATCGCCGACCCCTCTGTCGATTTCACCGCTGCCACTACTCACTCCCTCTCGATTTTATTGGTCGATTGCAGACCTGCAATTCACATACCTCAGCCTCTCTTTTTGACTTCAAGAAAATCAATGGTGCTCCATTAATTTCGCTGTTGTGTTCATTGGTTACAAGTGTACAAGGTGAGTGGGTACTTGGTCCTAGCTAGACATTATGTTCCTTACTGTGTTTGAGATTGATTGTAGTGAATCTGTGATGCTCTCATGTGAGTAGGTTTCTGCATTCCAAGATGTGTGAGTGTCATAGTGATTTTCGAGTTGAAGTAGAGCTTATTTTCGATTTATCTTTCAAGCATTTAGGCATTTTTACTATTTAGTGAAATCTTGGTTATGCGATGTTGATCTCCATGTGATTATTGATGTTGTTCTCCATGTGATTATTGATTATGTCAAAGCTTGTGTATCACAATGGTCTGGGTATCACAATTTTCTGGGTATCACAATGGTCTGGGTATCACAATGGTCTTGTATGTATTCTGGGTATCACACTGGGTATCACAGTGATATCACATTTGTTCTTGTATGTATTCTGGGTATCACACTGATATCACATTTGTTCTTGTGATATCATTATCATAACCGATATATCTGCCGGAGAGAGGAGAGAGGAGAGAGGAGAGAGGAGAGAGGAGATTTTAAAATACCTAAAATGCCCTTTTATTTAAATTTTAAACAAAATTACCAAAATTAATAATTTCCTAATTTATAGCTTATTATGTGGCTCACATTGGTTCTTACAGTTACCACAAAATAACTAGTTCTCCCTTGAATGACCCCCTATACATATATATATATATGGTCCCCTTCTTTTGTTAACCGTCTAATTAGTGTTAACCATGTTAACTTTTTTGGACCAATAGGAATCAAGATAGGTTACTTGTTTGGTAGGGGTAGTTTAGGAATTTCAGAAGTTTAATTATTTATGGGTTATTTACTTTCCTAATTTCATGCACAAGATATTTTTGGTAGTTATTAATGATAATCTTAATATTCTAAAACTCATTTTCATTTTTGGTAATTATTAATGGTAATCTTAATCATCTAAAACCCATTTTCAAACATAATCTTCATCTTCACGTTCCAGAGATTCTTTTCACGTTTTTTTTTGCATAGATGCACGATTTCAAACTACATGTATGCACATCATAGAAATGCATATATGCACATCATAGAATTGCATATATGCACATATTAATACTGCATATATGCATACCTTAGAACTGCATATATACACATCATAGAATTGCATATATGCACATCAGTTGAATATATGAAGATAAAAAGTGCATATATGCACAACTATAAATCTGTGTAAAGCTGCATATATGCACAAACATAAATCTGTGTAAACCATAAATGTATGTAAACTTGCATATACGCACAACCATAAATTTGTGTAAACCTGCATATATGCACATATGCACAGTGTATGTGCATATATGCACATCAGTTGCATATATGAAGATCTATGAAGTGCATATATGCATTTAAAACTGCATATATTCATATCATAGAATTGCGTATATGCACTTCTTAGAATTGCATATATGCACTTTAAGAACCATCCAACGGCTCAACCTAATTACTCTCCTCCTTCATCCCTTCTTCCTCCTCCTCCAACCTCATTCTCGATTATTATCCATAATCTCGATTATTATCCATAATCAAATCTACTAAACAATGAACAAACAAATTCAACAAAAAAACCACTTTCATTTTCACTAGAAATCACAACAAAAGGAAAACGATTTCACATGAATATTAACAAGAAGAACTAGCAGTAAGAACATTAAAAACCTACTTAAATTTATTTTGAAACAGGAAGATTCCCTAAATCATTTGGAATCGTCGATCCTAATTATATCCTTCAATCGGTAGTAATAACACCGAATTGCCGTACAGCCAAGAGGATTGTGACATGTGGCAGATGAGGAAAGGCGTGGATCTTGAGGAGGCAAATGGTGTGGAGCAAGCGTTACCGCAAGGTGGGTCTTTGTTCTCAAAGCCGGAAGAGGCTCGTGGGGTTCTATTGGCAGACATGGTGGCACTGGCGGCGACAGAAGGTGACGTGGAGAGGGCACAAGAGGCGGTGGCGGTTGCATTGTCGATAATTCCAGACAACCGGAGGTGGTTCTCACGGCGGCATATGTAGATGCGGTGCGTGGAAAGAGTGAAGATGCGGTGGGGAAGTTGAAAGAATGCAGACATGTTATATTTCAATGATGGAATAGGTAAAAGGAAAAGGTTATCATGTCCTTAAATGTAGGGATTGGGTTAATTGTTTCCTTAAATGTAGGGATTGGGTTAAATGACAATAATAACCCTATGCATATATGCTGCAAGTGAAATCAGCCATGTGTTTATTTTAATTATGAATTAAAAAATTCTTTTAATCTTAGCCATTGATTTTGATGATTAACGGTCTAGATTAGTTAATACAGTTAACACTAATTAGACGGTTAACAAAAGAAGGGCCCTCTCTCTCTCTCTCTCTCTCTCTATATATATATATATATATATATAGGGAGAGGTTCAAATGAGAAGTGCAAAATTTTTGAGAAATAGAGAAGTGATCTTGGCAATTTATTCGGTCAAGATCGACGGCTTTGACCGAGAAGTATCGGATAATTTCTCGCGTGGTTTGCACAAGATAGAGGGGTATTATATTACGGAGGCCAATTTTGATAGGATCACATGGGTATGATGTAGCAACTTACATTGGACGTAGCAGGCTAGCAGTCGCATCAATGGTGACCATGCCTTGTATAACAAATCCAATTTTTTTGCCGGCCAATATGAGCCCCATGCTACTATTCATTAGTTATCATCTTCAT
Organism: Saussurea involucrata; assembly: GCA_033807775.1. Classification (NCBI taxonomy): domain Eukaryota; kingdom Viridiplantae; phylum Streptophyta; class Magnoliopsida; order Asterales; family Asteraceae; genus Saussurea; species Saussurea involucrata. Next base: position 6,621,317 of record CM066325.1, on the reverse strand, counting down.
TTTATTTAATAACTATTCATTTTCGAAAATTACAAACCAAAAAGACACATAGTAAGCATATACCAATGTTCTGGTGCTACTTATACAAGTGAATATATATATATATACATATATATATATATATATATATAGTTTCACAAAGAACCATCAAAACCAACATCTAAACCTCCAATGGCTTCTCCTCCCACAAACCTTCACTTTGTCTTATTTCCCCTTATGGCTCAAGGCCACCTCATACCCATGGTGGACATCGCTAAGATACTAGCCCAACACGGTGCTATCGCCACCATAATCACAACTCCCGTTAACGCAAACCGTTTTAAACCGGTCATTAACCGTGCAATTGAGGCTAACCTCAAGATCCAAGTTCTTGAACTAGAACTCGCATTAGCCGAAGTTGGTTTGCCCGAAGGATGCGAGAGTTTCGACTTGCTTCCGACAGCCGCACACGCTGTCAATATGTTTTCCGCTATGCAGTTGTTGGAAGAACCCGCGGAAAAGTTGCTTCGGAATTTATCTCCGCCTCCGAGTTGCATCATTTCAGATGGCGGGTTTCCTTGGACTTCCGATTTGGCAAAAAAGTTTAATATTCCGAGGCTTGTTTTCTACGGGCCCGGATGTTTCGCTTTCTTGTGCATACACGTTGTGACGAATACAAGTATACTAGATGAAATTGAATCTAACTCAGAGTACTTTGTACTTCCCGGGTTGCCTGACCACATTGAAGTGACGAAACCCCAAGCTTCGACTTGGGGAAGAGGAGACTCGAAACAAACCACTGAGATGTTTGATCGAATGCAAGAAGCCGAGAAAGCTTCATTTGGGATTGTAGTTAATAGCTTTGAAGAGTTGGAGCCCAAGTACGTTGAAGAGTTCGCGAAGGCAAAAGATAAAAAAGTGTGGTGTATTGGCCCGGTTTCAATGTGCAACAAAGGTGTACAAGATATGGCCGAAAGAGGAAACAAGGCTGCAATCAACGAGCACGATTGCAAGAAATGGCTAGATGAAATGGAGCCGAAGTCGGTAGTTTATGTTTGTCTCGGAAGTCTATCGGATGCTTCCACGGAACAAGCCATTGAGCTTGGTTTGGGATTGGAGTTATCGAACACGCCCTTTATTTGGTTCATTAGGAACACACGTGAAGATTTCGAGAAATGGCTCTTAGAAGAAGGATATGAAGAAAGGATAAAAGATAGAGGCTTAATGGTCCGTGGTTGGGCACCACAAATCTTGATATTGTCACACCACGCGATTGGGGGTTTTGTAACACATTGTGGATGGAACTCGACTCTAGAAGGGATTTCTGCAAGGATCCCAATGGTCACATGGCCACATTTTGCGGATCAATTTCTAAACGAAAGATTTATCATAGACGTATTGAAAATTGGAGTGAGAATAGGTGCGGAGGTTCCTACTATGTTCACAGATCGAGATCAGTTTAAGCTTGAATTAACGATCAAGAGGGAAGATATCAAGACTGCGGTGGAAAGTTTAATGAGCAATGATGAAGAAGGACTCGAAAGAAGAAAAGGGGCAAAGGAATTTGGGGAAATGGCGATAAGAGCGATGGAAGAAGGGGGTTCATCTCACCTTAACATGACGCTGATGATTCAAGCTATTACAACAGAATTAACAACGAACAACACTAAACCAATTCTAGATGTTGCGTAACTTGTACACCCAACATAACCACAAAGGTTGTGGCGTACTGGTTAAGACCATGGGAGATGTGGTGGGATATCCCATTTGACCAGGGTTCTAATCCAGGCGTACACAACAATTGTGGCCACTGAGGTTTAATCAGGGCTGATGTCTTACGGTCATAATTTGCCAAGGGATTAGTCTAGGCATAGCCTAGGACACCCTTCCAAAAAAAAAAAAAAAAAAAATTGTACACCAAACATGACTTTTTTAGGCCAAATCAGAAGTGATTTTTGGGTTGTAATATTTATTAATCGATTCCAAGCACCGGAATATATAATTCTAGTAACATTACAAAAAGAATTACATTTCTTGCACATACCTTCTTATGTTTTGCTTTTTGCAAGTTCTTCAACATATTTGAATTCCAACTCTTGGAAGCTAGTATTAACTAGTACGTCACAACATAAGTGGTTACTTTTTTTTTTATTTTTTCACCAACTTTATTTTTCTCATCGAGTATTCTTGACTAGATAAATATAAAAGAAAATTAAATTACACATCAATATATGACATTTTTGATAGTTTATAAAGAATAATATTAATGTTATATTTATAATAGTTAACTTTATATAACTGTGTCAATTTATTTTATATATATTCATAAAAATGTGAGGCAAGTAGCTAGGTAATGTAAAAGTTAATAAATGGATTAAATTCTATTTACCCATAGATTCATCCAACAAGTCAACATATAACGGATAACAAGTTTTTCTTTGGAACAAGAATTTCCAGGAACATTTGAAACATTTCTTCTATGAGTAGAAGATCCATTACTAGCCCTAATTCTTATTTTTTATGGTTGTATTTTATGTGGGTCTCAAGATTTGGGTTGAGTTCCGATGAGAAGGAAACTGACGGTGAAAATGGTGAGAAGGGATCTCTATCATTGGATCAATCATAATTAAAGATCAAAAGAGTTGGGGGCTGTTTGGTGGTTGGTGAATGGTTTGGTGCAGAATGATTAAGTGGTCAGAACCATTAAGAGACTCTTATGATATAATGCAAAATGAACTATGGTTGTTTGGTAATTTTTCAAAATCAAATCAGGACGCTGAATGATTAACGGAGACACAAAATACAAAATCATTCAGATAGTTTTAGAACCATTAAGAGGTAGAACTTTTTTTTGCCAAACAACATTTATCTCTTACCGATTCATAGGTTACCTCTTAATGGAACTATTAAGAGGTAAACAAATAGCCTCTTAAGGTGCACTGACATTCACGGGATCAATTCTCGTGAGAAGCGCAATTCATGAGTGGGATGAGTTTAAAAGTGATCAAGAGTCAAGATCCCTCTTATGCTTCTCACCTTAACTTTTGTTTTCTACACAATCTTTCGCGTTCATGATTTTATCTACTTAAACATATAATATTTAAATTGTATTTCAATTACTAATAAACGTAATTATGAAAACACCTATGACATTTTTGTATAAGATTTTTTCTTACAAACAATATATTTTTCTAAAAACCAGGCCGAGCCTAATACCGTTGGTAGAACCGGGACCACTCAACCTGGTTTTAGAATGACTAATTTAGAGCATCTCCAACAGCTATGCTAAAATAGAGATTTGGGGTATATTTTTGCTCCAAATCATATGCGAAAATAGAGAAAAGAAGAAATAAATAGTATAAATCTTCAAATTTGAAGAAATCTCTAAGACCGTCTCAATAGCTATGCAAAATGGAGAAAATAGGAATTTCAACAATTTTTTACTCCAATAGTTATGCTATTTGTATGCTAAAATAGAAAAAGGAGGTGAGAGATTGTAAAATCTTTAAATTTATAGAAAAATCTCTAAAACTTTATAGAAAAGAGAAAAATTATATTATAATTGTTTTCCACAAATAAAGGAATTTTAAATTAAATGTGTAGAAGAGAGAAACAATATTTTATTATATGTATTAATATTATATTGATGTAGTTAATGTTATGATTGCTAAATACAGCTGTTGGAGATTTCGACTTTTCATAGATTAGAGTAGTGATGGCCAAATCGACCCGACCCGAAACCGCCCAAAAACTGGTCCCAGCCCGACCCGGTCAAGAACCGGTTTCCAGCCCGAGAGCCGGGACCGGTTTGGGTTTTTTGCGATTTCTCCGGCCCGACCCGATTTTTTCAAAAAAAGAGCCGTTATAGAGGGTTTGTGACCGTTATTTTGCTCAAATTTCACCCTCCAACCCCATATAAATACTAGGGGTGTTATGGAGGCCATCACCACCTTACATTGCTTACAAAACGCAAAAAACGCATACAATTCTCATTTCTCGGCTCACGCTATATTCGTTTCTCGCAAATTCTACTATAAAATCTCTAGTTCTCTAGTCTCTACTATCATGGGGATGGGGTGATGGGGGTGGGAGTTCGGGAGCGGGACCTTCGGGTGTTTAGAATTTATGTATTGTAACTTGTAAGTTTGTAACTTAAAATTATATATAAGTTATAAAACGTAAAAGTGTATTTTAGTGATATATATTATAAATAAAACGTATTTTTAAAGTGTATTTTAGTGATCCAATCCAATTTTTTACTTTTTAAAGTTTAGTAATCAATTATTATACAAAGAATTTTTTTTTTAAAAAACAAGAAAATAAGTCGGCCCGATCAAGAACCGGTTTTGGGCCCGGCTCGGCCCGGTTTTATACAAACCGGTTTTCCATACCATTAACCGGGTCAGGGATTTTCGGGTTAAACCCGGCCCGACCCGACCCGGTTTTCACCAGAACCGGTTTTAGCCTTTACTGTTTGAACCCGGGTTTTCCACCGGCCCGGCCCGAACCCGGAATTTGGCCACCACTAGATTAGAGCATCACCAACATGTTTTTTATAATTTCTTTAAAATAAATAATCAAAAGTTAAAATCTCGAAAAATAGTTATATTCATCTCCAACAGATTTTTTATTTTAGAGATTCTAACACAAATTATATTAATATTGTTAGAGTATTATTGTTAATATGTATAGTTCAGGGTCCTTTCTGTAATTATGTGTATCTCCCCTTGTATAAATAGATAGCTTAGGGTTTGTTATTAGGTTAGACACTTCATTTGTAACACTCTCTCATTATATGAAAACCGGCGATTCAGCCATCTCAAGTGTGTCTCTCAATCTATCAATCGACTCTCCAAAACTAACATGGTATCAGAGCTGTAGGTAAGTATCCCACAACACCTATATTTCAGATCTGCATTCCATTTCTATTTCTTTTATCTTGCTGCACTCTGTTTTGCTCCGAAAATCCTTTTTCTGTTGTTTATTGGACACAACTTCAAATATTAAAGTTGTCCAGAATATTGTCACGAACCTTCGTACCAATTTTCAGCCAAAACCAATATGTTTTGAAATCTCAACTCAAGAACACCTTACGTCTCATAACTCTCGCAACCCACAGACTCATAACTATCGCAATACTCTGTTGCGACTCTCAGACTCATAACTATCGCAACCATACCTTGCGACAAAGCCCTATTATCGCAACTGTTCATTGCGACAAGTTCTCTTATCGCAACCTTCACTTGCGACAAGCCTCTCTATCGCAACCTTCTATTCTTTGAACAGTGCCTTATCGCAATCCTCTATTGCGACAAGTGCTTCTATCGTAACTATCACTTGCGACAAGCCTTGTTATCGCAACCCTCTATTGCGATATCAGTTGATTGCGAGAAAACATCAGTTGGTTGCGACATCTAACCTAATGGCTCTCAATTTTGGTCACTCAAATCCCATATCAGTCGTTCTCAATGGGAACAACTACGTCCTGTGGCATCACCATATGTCCATTCTCCTTAACGCTGTGTTCTCGAGTTTGTTTTATGAAGGAAAGGAACGGAAAGGGGATGAAAGTAGGAGGAAAATAAAAAAATGTTGTGTTCTCGAGTTTTTTTAAAGAGAGAAAGGAAGGGAAGGGGAAGGAAAATATTGTTGATTTTTCTCCCAAAACTTTCCGCCCAAATGTGGGAGGAAACGGAAGGAAAGGAAAGAAATGAAATAAAAAGAATTAAAAATATTTATAAAATTACACATATACCCATTAATTACATTTCATTATGAAATAAATGAGGGTATATTGGTAAAAGTAACATCTTTCCTTTCCTTTCTCTCCTACTCAAGAACATGGAAATATATTTTCTTTCCCTCTCCTTCCTTTCTTTTCCTTCAATCTCAAGAACAAAAATACAAATATTTATTTCCTCCCCTTTCCTTTCCTTTCTTTTCTTTCTATTCCCTTTCTCTTCTTTCCTTTCCTTCTAAAACTCGAGAACGCAGCGTAAGTCCCATGGACTTTATACCTATGTCACTGACACATCTACCATCCATGTTCAAGAGGAAAAGGAAAGTGCTATCAACTTTGCAAAACGTATGAATGATTGGGATATCGCAAATGCTCGCATCCTCGGGTTCATAAACGCTTCCACCACTACTGAGATCAATCAACAATTCCTTGGCTATACCACAACAAAAAGGACTATGGGATTTTCTTGCAAATCGGTACACCTATACAGGATTATCTCATCAATATCAGTTGTGGACTACCTTCCAGAACAAAAGGCAACTGCCTGATCAGTCTATCAACTCCTACATCTCTGCGATGCAAGCTCTTAGAGATCATCTGAGCCTGGGTGCACCTCAAATCTTCGATGAAACTGCTCGGAAGTTTACTGCCTACTTTAGCCAATTGCATTTGATTATTATTCTCATGGGGCTCACTGATCGCTTTGAGAACGTTCGAGCCTCGCTTCTACATCGACATCCATTACCTACTCTTGAACAAGCCATCACTGAACTGCTAAGTGAAGAAACTCGTCTTCAACAACGCTTTCCACTACCATCAGATACTGTGCTTTACGCTTCCAGTTCAGGAAAACCAAAAGTTAAATGGGGCAACAATGACCAGTCTAGATCTGCGAGCAAAGGAAACAACATTGAATGCACATTCTGTCATTCTACTTCCCATCTTCTCCTCAACTGTCCCGTTCGAAAATGTCGCTGGTGTGGAATCGTTCACCCACGTCACTATGGGTTTGATTGCCCAAAACATCCAAGGAACTCCAGTAACCAAAGACAGCATCCCCGAGTTCAATCAGTTGTTGGCTCTCTCACCCAAGATTCTCCATCGCCAGCAGTTCCAACACAAAACAGCAACAACTCCACGCCTGACCTTATGGAACTCATGCGTCGAAATCAAGAGCTCATGGAGCAACTCATGACAGGTTCTATGAGTATGAATTCTCAATGCAATACCTCTGCATCAGGTAACCCCTGGCTATTTGACTCTGGATGTTGTAACCATATGACACCTAAGGCTGACGGTTTTGTATCAAAACAAACTTCTAGCATGTTATCGTCAGTCCGTACCGCTGATGATACACGTTTACCGGTATCTTTCAGTGGGTTTGTATCTACCCCAAACATTCAATTATCTGATGTGCTGCATATTCCTAACTTATCTCTGAGCCTGATTTCAATTACTCAGCTTATGGAAGCCGGTCTAATCGTTTTGTTTCACCCTTCTGGTTGTGTTGTGCAGGATCCAAAGACCAAGCAGATCCTTGGAGTAGGCCGTAAAGTTGGTCGGATGGTTGAAGTGGTCTACCTTCGTCTTCCATTACCTTCATCAAACCTTGCGGCTTCAGTTTCTAGTGCCCCTTCTTTTGAACTCTGGCATGCACGCTTAGGCCATTTATCTTTAGCTAGAATAAAAGTGTTAGCTAGTTCATGATTGATAGGAAACACTTCCTCTGAAAATGTTTCTTGTTTATCTTGTCAACTTGGCAAACATCATGCTTTACCTTTTCAAATTAATGATTTTTACATCTGTTTCTCCTTTGATCTTATTCATTCTGATGTATGGGGACCGGCACCACACCCGTCTATGGGAGGTGCTCGGTATTTCGTTATCTTTATCGATGACCACACACGGTTTACATGGATTTATCTCATGAAAAACCGTTCAGAGCTGCCAAAAATTTAAATCACCTTCGCTCGTATGATTCTAACCCAGTTCTCTAAGCCTATAAAGGTTCTGCGAGCAGACAATGCTATGGAATACAAAGAATCGTCCCTCCTATCCTTTCTGCAATCTCAGGGGACTCTTTCTCAGTACTCCTGTCCCGACACCTCTCCACAAAATGGTCGTGCTGGACGCAAACACCGTCATATTCTTGACACTGTCTGTACTCTGTTAATATCAGCCAAGTGCCCAGAACGTTTTTGGGGTGAAGCAGCCTTCACGGCTGTCTACACCATCAATCGACACCCAACTCCCATTCTAAATCAAAAGACTCCGTATGAAGTACTCTATGGAGTCTCCCCTGCATATGAACTCCTCAAAGTGTGGGGTTGCGCCTGCTTTGTTCAGCTGCAATGTAAGATCCCACATTGGTTGGGGAGGGGAACAAAGGTTGCCTTATAAGAGGAACTTGATACCTCCCCTATCAGACGCGTTTTAAAACCGTGAGTCCAGGTGTGCGGACAAAGCGGACAATATCTGGTACGGTTAGCCTGGGATGTTACAGATGGTATCAGAGCTGGGAACCGGACTGGTGTGCCAGCGAGGACGCTGGGATCCCAAGGGGGTGGATTGTAAGATCCCACATTGGTTGGGGAGGGGAACAAAGGTTGCCTTATAAGAGGAACTTGATACCTCCCCTATCAGACGCGTTTTAAAACCGTGAGTCCAGTTGTGCGGACAAAGCGGACAATATCTGGTACGGTTAGCCTGGGATGTTACATGCAATCTCATGAACACACCAAACTAGAACCTCGTTCTCGATTATGCTGCTTCCTTGGCTATGGTATTGAACATAAAGGTTATCGTTGTTGGGATCCAGTCTCCAAGAGACTTCGTATATCTCGTCATGTCACCTTCTGGGAACATCTTCCCTTCTCTACGGTGTCAAAATTTCAGGACACACTTCCTTCATCTGATTCCTTCTTCACATATACATCTATCTCATTGGACTCACTCCAATTAGATCCCATACTCTCCTCACCATGTGCTCCATTTCCTTCCGTCTCTTCTCAAGACGAGCCTTCATCTACTCCATCTGAGTCTTCACCTGTCCCATCTGCGCCATCTGATCATGATCAACCATCTGTACCACCTCCAACGACTACTTCTGAGCCATCTGCTGAGTCTATGGATCCTAGCTCCTCTCAACCACAAGATGAAGTACGACGCTCCGATCGGGTAAGGCAGGTTCCCTCTCACCTACGTGATTTTCATTGTTATGCTACTTTACTGTCCACCCATGAACCCACTTCCTTCAAGGAAGCCGCTTCTAACCCTGTTTGGAAGCAAACTATGACAGAGGAACTTCAGGCACTTGACAAAGCCAATACATGGGAGTTTGTTCCTCTCCCACCGGGCAAGTCACCCATTGGTTGCAAATGGGTCTTCAAAATCAAAATCAAGTCTGATGGATCCATTGATCGATACAAAGCACGTCTTGTGGCAAAAGGATTCAATTAAGAATATGGCATTGACTACGAGGAAACGTTTGCTCCTGTGGCTCGTGTCACATCAGTTCGTAGTCTTCTCGCCATAGCAGCCACCAAACGATGGCCACTTTACCAGATGGATGTCAAGAATGCCTTTCTAAATGGCGATCTCGAAGAAGAAGTCTACATAAGACTCCCTCCAGGTGTGACCTCTCGTAAAGGTCATGTATGTCGTCTTCGAAAAGCCCTCTATGGCCTCAAACAAGCTCCTCGTGCTTGGTTTGAAAAATTCAGCAATACTGTTATCTCATTGGGGTTTTCTCCGAGTAATTATGATTCGGGATTGTTTACTCGAACTACTGCTGCAGGTACTATCTTACTTTTGTTGTACGTTGATGATATGATCATTACCGGCAGTGATTCTACAGGTATCACCCATCTCAAAAAGTCTCTCAACTCATGTTTTGAGATGAAAGATCTTGGCAAACTACACTACTTTCTTGGACTTGAAGTTCTATCAGACTCTTCCGGCATCTATCTCTGTCAAGCCAAGTACATTTCAGATCTGTTGTCCAAAGCTGGGATCACGGACAACAAAGTTGCATCTACACCCTTTGAGCAAAATCTGCACCTTGCTCCGAATGCCGGAACCCCGCTGAAAGACCCTACATGGTACCGTCAACTAGTTGGATCTCTGGTCTACCTGACTGTTACTAGACCAGATCTTGCCTATGCAGTTCATATAGTTAGCCAATTCATGGCTGCCCCGTGCTCAGACCACTATGCCGCTGTTCTTCGTATACTTCGGTACCTCAAAGGGACAATGTTTCATGGGCTTCATTTCTCATCCACTTCATCCTTACAGCTTCGTGCCTTCTCAGATGCTGACTGGAATGGTGACATAATCGACCGTCGTTCCACCACAGGCTATTGTTTCTTCCTTGGTGACTCTCTTATCTCCTGGCGCAGTAAGAAACAATCGCTGACAGCTCGGTCCATCACTGAAGCGGAATATAGAGCCTTAGTTGACACTACTCAGGAACTCGTATGGCTACGCTGGCTACTATCTGATATGGGTGCTCATCAATTTTCCCCAACACCATTATGGTGTGACAATAACAGTGCTATTCAGATTGCTCACAATGATATATTTCATGAGCGTACCAAGCACATCGAGATTGACTGTCATTTCACTCGACAACATGTTCTTCGCAAGACGGTTAAACTTTTTCCAATCTCAACCATTGATCAGACTGCAGATATCTTCACCAAAGCTTATCTCCCAGGACGTTTTCGGGATCTTGTTTCCAAACTCAATTTGGCTCATTCTTCCCCTACTTGAGTTTGAGGGGGGGGGGGTGTTAGAGTATTATTGTTAATATGTATAGTTCAGGGTCATTTCTGTAATTATGTGTATCTCCCCTTGTATAAATAGATAGCTTAGGGTTTGTTATTAGGTTAGACACTTCATTTGTAACACTCTCTCATTATATGAAAACCGGTCGATTCAGCCATCTCAAGTGTGTGTCTCAATCTATCAATCGACTCTCAAAAACTAACAAATATAATATTCTCTAATTTATCTTCCAATACACTTTTTAAAAAAAACTTAATATAAAATGATGAAAGTTTAATCTCATTGGTAGGATTGAATAAAATAATTATTTATCTCTCATACCATCAAGTTTTAGAGAATTCTATAAACTTGGAGTTTTTTCTATTTTAGAGAACAAGATAGCAAAACTGGCAGAAAAGTTTAGAGAACAAAAACTCATTTTTTTCTATTTTAGAAAAGTTGTTGGATATGCTCTTACAAAAAAAAATTATAACATAACTATTGGAGATATTCATGTAAAATAATTAAGACAGCTGTTGGAGATGCTCTAAAACTCTATATTTAAGAGAAAGAATTTTTCTCACCAATAGAAAACATCGAAATTAAGTATTTAGGATAAATAAACAATATTTTATTATCTATAAGTACTTTATTTTTATTAAAATATTATAATATTGTGTCGACCGACTACAACTAATTATTGGCCATCTCTATCGGTTCATGTATGCATTTTCTAGTGATGAAAGGAAATCAAAGTAGGCGACTGATTAGAAAAACCCCAAAGCAAGCGCATACTGCGTGTTGGGTGTTGAAAATATAATGACAAAAACAAGTAATTAGTGTAATTAGTAAAAGTTTATGTAGTTAATTGTAAATTAGGCAAACTTTGAAAAGTTGTATCTTTTCAACCAAACGGTGGCTACCATAAAACTGCCACCGGATAACCACCACCGAACCATCACGTTGGTTCAAAAGGCACCGGTTGGTATACTATATATATGTGTCAAATGTACAGATTTTGATGTATCGAAATTCACAGAAATAAAAGAACAACTTTGATAGATTATCTGTTTATTTTTAATTTCGATCCCAACAATTGGTATCAGAGCCAAGGTTATTGGTTCTCATCATCTACCACCATCCGGCACCCACAACCGAAAAGGGGACTTACCTGATCGGAGAAGACAACCGGAGCAACCGGAGAGAAACCAAATCGGAGGCAGGGGAGTACCGCCATCCAAATCATACAAGAAACCGAGATTTTTAAGCCAATTTCTTTGAAACCAACCGGGGAAACCGATTGGAAAAGGGAACCGCCGCCATCATCACCATCGGAAAACACAGAAAAGGTGTGCGCATTTTTCTTTTTCCCCAAATCATTTTCCGACCTAACTTGGTCAAAAGAATCAACTTTATAAAACTTTTGTTTTTTTTAAATCTTTAGATTTATTAAACAAATAAAACAAATAAAAAAGTTTTTTTTAAATTTTTTTTATAAATTGGCCGATTATAAAGAAATTAAAAAATTAAAATAAAAAATCAAAGGAACAGATAAATTATGACGGGGAAGGTAGACACGGAACCTATAGATAGTTCCAAGATCAAGGAAATTGGGTCAAATACCCATTTTCAGTGTCCTATGTTGAAAGGATCAAATTACAACATTTGGGCAATTCGAATGCAAGTAATCATGGAAGCAAATGACCTTTGGGAAATGATTGAACCACAACAAGGAACTAAAGCGGATACAAAGAAGGATAAGACCGCTATAGCATACCTTTACCAATCACTACCAGAAGATCAGTTGCTTCACATTTCAAAATATAAGACCGCAAAGGCAGTCTGGGATGCATTAAAGATTAGACACATCGGAGTAGATCGTGTCCAGAAAGCAAGACAACAAACACTCAAATCGGAGTTTGAGATGTTACGGATGGAAGAAAATGAATCAATAGATTCATTTGTTACAAGGTTGATAGGTATTATCAACAAAGCGGCAAGCGTCGGATTAGCATATGAAGATTCTACTCTCGTAAGGAAATTATTAAATGCCGTACCGGATAGATTTCTTCAAATTGTTGCGTCTATCGAACAATACTCGGATTTAGATACCATGTCTCTAGACGAAGCAATCGGGAGACTGAAGACTTTTGAAGAAAGACTTAAATACAAGAATGACAGACCGGTGAACACTCAGGAAGGACTATTGTTCACACGACATGAAGATCAAGGCCAGCAATTCAGAAGACGTGGTCATGGTGGATTTAACCAATCACGAGGCCAAGAAAATAACAGATTCAGATCAGAAAGGAAGAATTGGGAATCATCACAAAATAATTTCAAGAAAGAAATAGACAACAACTCAAATAAATTTACTCATGATAAGAGTAAGGTGCTATGCTTCAAATGCAAGGAGTATGGGCATTTTGCAAACAAATGTCCATCAAAGAAAGAAGAACAATCCAATCTCATTGAAGAAGACTTAGAACCAACATTACTTATGGCAACTGTTGAAGAAGCACCAGAAAGTTTCATTAACCAAGAAGAATCACGAATCAAGAATGGAAGGAAATACCATTCAACTTCAACTTAGTATCAAACATTGAACAACAAGGAGTTGGCAGTGAAAGCTTGGATAGTGGTGTAACCGAAAGCATGAATCAACCTGGAATTAAGGAAGATATATACGCTGCAAGAACTCTAATAGGAAGACAAAGTGTTGGTGGTATAACCAACCAGAAACATGATCAATCAGGATTTATGAAAGATCACAACAAGGTGGAAGTAACCGAAAGCAATGATCAACCTGGACTTAAGGAAGATCACAACAGTAAAGGTAGAAGTAACCAGAAGAAAAAAATTGATCCTACCTGGATGTAAGGATGATCACAAGCACTACAAGAAATTACATGGAATGGAATAATTGGTGGAGTAACCAACAAAACTAATGACCAGTCGGGATGTACGATTGATCAAAGCAGTAGTTGCTCAGATGGTGGTTTTAACTAGAAGCAAGGATCAGAAAGATCAGAACACTACAGAAATTTCAACACCAGATCGGGGTTACCGAGGTGACAAAAGGCATAACTCAAGTGACAATCAAGATTGAAGTTTGAAGACCGAAGATTAAAGAATTAAATGTTTTTGTCATTAGGGGGGAATGTTGAAAATATAATGACAAAAACAAGTAATTAGTGTAATTAGTAAAAGTTTATGTAGTTAATTGTAAATTAGGCAAACTTTGAAAAGTTGTATCTTTTCAACCAAACGGTGGCTACCATAAAACTGCCACCGGATAACCACCACCGAACCATCACGTTGGTTCAAAAGGCACCGGTTGGTATACTATATATATGTGTCAAATGTACAGATTTTGATGTATCGAAATTCACAGAAATAAAAGAACAACTTTGATAGATTATCTGTTTATTTTTAATTTCGATCCCAACAAACATATGACATTGATGCTGACGTCATTTCGTTCAACTTCTAATCTGTTAAATATATATATATATATATATATATATATATATATTGTCCAAATACCCACTCAATTATTCCACACAGAACCACCAAAGCATCTGAATTAATTACTTTTTTGGTAGTGATCAATGGCTTCCGTTCACTTCGTCTTGTTTCCCTTAATGCAACCAGGCCATATGATACCCATGTTTGATATTGCTCGAATACTTGCCCAACGCCACGCCACCGTTACCATAATCACAACCCCCGTTAACGCCAACCGTTTCAGGCCCGCGATCAATCGTGCAATCGAAGCTAACCTCAACATCCAACTACTTGAACTCCAACTCCCATTATCCGAAGTTGGTTTGCCCAAAGGATTCGAGAATTTCGACCTGCTTCCATCGGCTGATCTCCATATCAAACTGTTCGCCGCTATGGACATGTTAGAAGAACCGGCGGAAAACCTCCTCCGGAAACTAACTCCGCCACCGAGTTGCATCATCTCCGACAACCTTTTCCCGTGGACCACCGATGTAGCTCGGAGGTTCGATATTCCGAGGCTTATTTTCTATGGACCTGGATGCTTCACATACTTGTGTTTACACATAGTGATGAATAATAATATACTCGACGAAATGGTCTCCGATTCCGACACGTTTGTGATTCCGGGGATCTTTGACGAGATCAAACTTACAAAAGCGCAGGCAGGAAGTTGGGGGAAACGAGACACGAAGGAGATGGTTGATATGTTTCGACGAATGGACGAAGCGGAGAAAGGTGCAAATGGGATTGTGGTTAATAGTTTTCGAGAGTTGGAACCTAAATATGTTGAAGAACTTGCGAAGGTGATAGATAAAAAAGTATGGTGCATCGGTCCGGTTTCGCAATGCAACACAAGTTTGATAGATATAGCCGAGAGAGGAAAAAAAGCTGGAATCAACGAGCACGATTGCTTAAAATGGCTCGATAACAAAGAGTTAGGGTCTGTAATCTTTGTTTGCTTAGGAAGTATGTCAAGTGTTTGCAATGAACAAATATTTGAGATCGCGTTGGGATTGGAGTCATCGAACGTGCCGTTTATTTGGTGTATACGACACACAACGGAGGAATCCGAGAGATGGTTATTGGGATACGAAGAAAGGGTAAAAGATAGAGGCCTAATTGTCCGCGGTTGGGCACCACAAGTCTTGATATTGTCGCATAGTGCCATTGGTGGTTTTGTAACTCACTGTGGATGGAACTCGACTCTTGAAGGCGTTTCCGCTGGACTCCCAATGGTTACATGGCCCCACTTCGCGGATCAATTTCTAAACGAAAGATTTATCATAGATGTATTGAAAACTGGAGTGAGCATCGGCATGGAGGAGGTTGTTGCAGTTGGAGACCAAGATAAGTTTGGAGTGTTGGTGACGAAGGACGACATTAAGGCATCGGTGGAAAGTATAATGGACAAAGAAGAGGAAGGAGAAGTGAGAAGAAAGAGAGCTCGAGAGCTCGGAAAAATGGCAAAGAGAGCAATGGAGGAAGGGGGTTCGTCTCATCTCAACATGACAACGATGATTCAAGATATTATCGAGCAATTAGCCAACAAATAAACCGATTTAAGATGTTGAAGAGTGTTTTGTTATCGTTGATTGTAGAAAAAGTTTTTATGAATTTATTCTTGATATTAATGCAAATTTTCATGGATGTTTTTAATAGTTTATCTGGAATTAAACTTGGTGAACATTCGAGTCCGTGATTTTTGTTTCCACCTAAAGAAATTTGTGATTTCTACTTTGCATCTTTAGATTTAGGGTATTAATTTTAAGTTAGGTTTATTCTTGTTTTTAGTCAGACTCATATGCGGCTTCACGATGATATAATTAGGGTTCAATGGGTTATAGAAGAGGGGGTGAGAAGGCAGGGGCGGACCTACCCTTCCTCCGGGGGGTCCCGTGCACCCGCTCAATCAAATATTGTAAGAGAAAAAAATTGAGACGGTGTAGAAGTGCACCCGCTTAATAGTAACGGTGCTCCTTAAATATTTTAGAAGCCATATTGAAACAAAGAAATCATGTTGGCGTGATGGTTTACATAGGTTTGGTAAACCGCCTATCTTACCCATTAGGTTCTGGGTTCAAGGCCTACATTCAAAATATTTTTTGCTTCTTTTAAAAAATTGTTTATCTTTTAAAATTTTAAAAATAAAAGAGTTTTAAAATATTTTGAAAACGGTTCATCTTATGTAATCTAAAAAAATAAAAGAGTGTTTTAAAATATTTTGTAAATGGTTCATTTTATGAAATTTTTGAAAATAAAAGTGTTTTAAAATATTTTAAAAATGGTTCATCCTAATTTAAAAAGATAAAAGAGTACCAAAGAAAGTCTAACTAATTTTTTTTATAAGGTGTCCTAGGCTATATCTAGACTAATTTATTGACAAATTATAACTGTAAGACATCATACCTAATTAAACTAAGTTGACACAATTGTTGTGTACGTCTGAATTCGAACGCTGGACATATGAGATATTATACCACATCTACAAGGCTTTAATCACTATGCCACAACCCTTGTGTTTAGGCAGTTTAGCCCCCCACCCCCCCCCCCCCACCCCCACCCCCACCCCGGGCGCACGCGTTAACCGCAATTTTACAACTTTAAACGTGCACCCGCTCATAATAATTCCTGGGTCCGCCACTGTGAGAAGGAGAAGGGCATATGGACATTTTTGCCCTCGTGTGCAATGCTCATGATTGCTCTTAATGGTGGTTAAACTAACGGTGTTAAGTTGAGGGATCATGGATGTTATAAAAATAAAAAGTTAGGGACCACTGATGTAGATACTTTATTTAAGGGACCATATCCAAAGTTAGAGCAAACCACATGGACCATCGGTGTAATTCACTCTTTTAATTATTTAGTAAATCTGGTTCTTAATTATCATTATCACTAATCTTACTTTGAGGAATTGGAGCCCAAATACGTTGAAGAGTTCGCGAAAGCAAAAGATAAAAAAGTGTGGTGTATTGGCCTGATTTCAATGTGCAACAAAGGTCTCCAACATGTGGCCGAAAGAGGAAACAAGGTTGCAATCAATGAGTATGATTGCAAGAAATGGCTAGATGCAATGGAGCCGAAGTCTGTGGTCTATGTTTGTCTTGGAAGTCTATCGGATGCTTCCACGGAACAAGCCATTGAGCTTGGGTTGGGGTTGGAGTTATCGAACACGCCCTTTATTTGGTTCATTAGGAACACAAGTGACGAATTCGAGAGATGAGTCTTAGAAGAAGGATATGAAGAAAGGATAAAAGATGAGGCTATGGTCCATGGTTGGGCACCACAAATCTTGATATTGTCACACCACGCGATTGGGGGTTTTGTAACACATTGTGGATGGAACTCGACTCTAGAAGGGATTTCTGCCGGAATCCCAATGGTCACATGGCCACATTTTGCGGAACAATTTCTAAACGAAAGATTTATCATAGACGTATTGAAAATTGGAGTGAGAATAGGTGCGGAGGTTCCTACTATGTTTGCAGAGCGAGATAAGTTTAAGCTTGAATTAACGATCAAGAGGGAAGATATCAAGACCGCGGTGGAAAGTTAATGAGCAATGACGAGGAAGGAGTCGCAAGGAAAAAAAGAGCAAAGGAATTTGGGGAAATGGCGAAAAGAGCGATGGAGGAAGGGGGTTCATCTCACCTTAACATGACGTTGATGATTCAAGCTATTACAATAGAAGAAACAAAAAACAACACTAAACCGATTCTAGATGTGTAACTTGTACACCCAACATGATTCTTTTAAGCCAAATTAGAAGTGAGTTTTGGGTTGTAATGTTTATTAATCGATTCCAAGCACCGGAATATATAATCCTAGTAACATTACAAAAGGATTACAATTCTTGCACATACCTTCTTATCTTTTGCTTTTTGCAACTTCTTCAACATAACTCTTGGAAACTATTAACCAAAATCCTATCTGCAGTTTGCTCTGCTTCTTCCACTCGTTGAACCATATCTATGATCTCATTTGATATATACGAAATATCTACTTAAACATATTATTTAAATTGTAGTTCAATTATTAAATAAAAACCGTAATTATAAAACATGTACGCCATTTTTGTATAATTTTCTTATACTATAAATATATTTTTTAGAAACCAAGCCCAAGTACAAGACCGATCGAGGATCGACCCCGGTTTTAGAATGTTCGATTTAAATCATCTCCAACAACTTTCTTAAAATAGAGATTTTAAAGATTTGTGGTATATTTTTGCTCTAACGTCTATGCTATATCATATGTTAAAATAAAGAAAAGAAGAAAAAAGACAGAAATCTTTAAATCAGAAGAAAATTTCTAAACTCCTTGTGTAAGAAATTTTTTCTTACAAACAAGAGACATCCAAAATTAAATATTTAAGATAAAGAAATAATATTTTATCAAACAAATTATATATTTTAATAATATAATTAATAAAATAAAGTAGCTTGGAATTGTAGATATAGGGAGTGTTTGGGATTGCTTATTTTTTTGACTTATTTGCTTATTGCTTTTCTTCACCGTAAATAAGATATTTTTAGTGTTTGAATTGGAAAAAAGAAAAATACTTATGACTTTTTTCCACCACAAATAAATTGTATTTGATAAGTTAATTCATTCTAACTTATTTAAAACTGTTTATAACATATTTGTTTAAATTACATTTTTACCCCACTCCTTTTTAGTACAAACCAATTATTTGCCATCTCTATCGGTGCATGTGTGCATTTTCTTGGGCCGAAAGGAAGTCAGAGTAGGCGACTGGTTAGAAAAATCCCAAAGAAACCACGTGCTGCGTGTTGCGCAAACATTATAGAGTACAAATACCCACTCAATTGTTCCACACATAACCAGCAACCCCAACATCTCTAAAATCCGCCAAAAATCCGTCGGAAGTGATCTTTTTAGTAGCGATCAATGGCTTCCCTTCACTTTGTCTTGTTTCCTCTAATGGAGCCAGGCCATATGATACCCATGGTCGACATTGCTCGAATACTCGCCCAACGCCACGCCACCGTTACCATAATCACAACCCCAGTTAACGCCAACCGTTTCAGGCCCGCGATCAATCGCGCAATCGAAGCTAACCTCAACATCCAACTACTTGAACTCCAACTCCCATTATCCGAAGTTGGTTTGCCCAAAGGATTCGAGAATTTCGACCTGCTTCCATCGGCTGATCTCCATATCAAACTGTTCGCCGCTATGGACATGTTAGAAGAACCGGCGGAAAACCTCCTCCGGAAACTAACTCCGCCACCGAGTTGCATCATTTCCGACAACCTTTTCCCGTGGACCACCGATGTAGCTCGAAGGTTCAATATTCCGAGGCTTATTTTCTATGGACCCGGATGCTTCACATACTTGTGTTTACACATAGTGATGAATAATAATATACTCGACGAAATGGTCTCCGATTCCGACACGTTTGTGATTCCGGGGATCTTTGACGAGATCAAACTTACAAAAGCGCAGGCAGGAAGTTGGGGGAAACGAGACACGAAGGAGATGGTTGATATGTTTCGACGAATGGACGAAGCGGAGAAAGGTGCAAATGGGATTGTGGTTAATAGTTTTCGAGAGTTGGAACCTAAATATGTTGAAGAACTTGCGAAGGTGATAGATAAAAAAGTATGGTGCATCGGTCCGGTTTCGCAATGCAACACAAGTTTGATAGATATAGCCGAGAGAGGAAAAAAAGCTGGAATCAACGAGCACGATTGCTTAAAATGGCTCGATAACAAAGAGTTAGGGTCTGTAATCTTTGTTTGCTTAGGAAGTATGTCAAGTGTTTGCAATGAACAAATATTTGAGATCGCGTTGGGATTGGAGTCATCGAACGTGCCGTTTATTTGGTGTATACGACACACAACGGAGGAATCCGAGAGATGGTTATTGGGATACGAAGAAAGGGTAAAAGATAGAGGCCTAATTGTCCGCGGTTGGGCACCACAAGTCTTGATATTGTCGCATAGTGCCATTGGTGGTTTTGTAACTCACTGTGGATGGAACTCGACTCTTGAATGCGTTTCCGCTGGACTCCCAATGGTTACATGGCCCCACTTCGCGGATCAATTTCTAAACGAAAGATTTATCATAGATGTATTGAAAACTGGAGTGAGCATCGGCATGGAGGAGGTTGTTGCAGTTGGAGACCAAGATAAGTTTGGAGTGTTGGTGACGAAGGACGACATTAAGGCATCGGTGGAAAGTATAATGGACAAAGAAGAGGAAGGAGAAGTGAGAAGAAAGAGAGCTCGAGAGCTCGGAAAAATGGCAAAGAGAGCAATGGAGGAAGGGGGTTCGTCTCATCTCAACATGACAACGATGATTCAAGATATTATCGAGCAATTAGCCAACAAATAAACCGATTTAAGATGTTGAAGAGTGTTTTGTTATCGTTGATTGTAGAAAAAGTTTTTATGAATTTATTCTTGATATTAATGCAAATTTTCATGGATGTTTTTAATAGTTTATCTGGAATTAAACTTGGTGAACATTCGAGTCCGTGATTTTTGTTTCCACCTAAAGAAATTTGTGATTTCTACTTTGCATCTTTAGATTTAGGGTATTAATTTTAAGTTAGGTTTATTCTTGTTTTTAGTCAGACTCATATGCGGCTTCACGATGATATAATTAGGGTTCAATGGGTTATAGAAGAGGGGTGAGAAGGCAGGGGCGGACCTACCCTTCCTCCGGGGGGTCCCGTGCACCCGCTCAATCAAATATTGTAAGAGAAAAAAATTGAGACGGTGTAGAAGTGCACCCGCTTAATAGTAACGGTGCTCCTTAAATATTTTAGAAGCCATATTGAAACAAAGAAATCATGTTGGCGTGATGGTTTACATAGGTTTGGTAAATCACCTATCTTACCCATTAGGTTCTGGGTTCAAGGCCTACATTCAACAAATTTTTTGCTTCTTTTAAAAAATTGTTTATCTTTTAAAATTTTAAAAATAAAAGAGTTTTAAAATATTTTGAAAACGGTTCATCTTATGTAATCTAAAAAAATAAAAGAGTGTTTTAAAATATTTTGTAAATGGTTCATTTTATGAAATTTTTGAAAATAAAAGTGTTTTAAAATATTTTAAAAATGGTTCATCCTAATTTAAAAAAATAAAAGAGTACCAAAGAAAGTCTAACTAATTTTTTTTATAAGGTGTCCTAGGCTATATCTAGACTAATTTATTGACAAATTATAACTGTAAGACATCATACCTAATTAAACTAAGTTGACACAATTGTTGTGTACGTCTGAATTCGAACGCTGGACATATGAGATATTATACCACATCTACAAGGCTTTAATCACTATGCCACAACCCTTGTGTTTAGGCAGTTTAGCCCCCCACCCCCCCCCCCCCCCCACCCCCACCCCGGGCGCACGCGTTAACCGCAATTTTACAACTTTAAACGTGCACCCGCTCATAATAATTCCTGGGTCCGCCACTGTGAGAAGGAGAAGGGCATATGGACATTTTTGCCCTCGTGTGCAATGCTCATGATTGCTCTTAATGGTGGTTAAACTAACGGTGTTAAGTTGAGGGATCATGGATGTTATAAAAATAAAAAGTTAGGGACCACTGATGTAGATACTTTATTTAAGGGACCATATCCAAAGTTAGAGCAAACCACATGGACCATCGGTGTAATTCACTCTTTTAATTATTTAGTAAATCTGGTTCTTAATTATCATTATCACTAATCTTACTTTGAGGAATTGGAGCCCAAATACGTTGAAGAGTTCGCGAAAGCAAAAGATAAAAAAGTGTGGTGTATTGGCCTGATTTCAATGTGCAACAAAGGTCTCCAACATGTGGCCGAAAGAGGAAACAAGGTTGCAATCAATGAGTATGATTGCAAGAAATGGCTAGATGCAATGGAGCCGAAGTCTGTGGTCTATGTTTGTCTTGGAAGTCTATCGGATGCTTCCACGGAACAAGCCATTGAGCTTGGGTTGGGGTTGGAGTTATCGAACACGCCCTTTATTTGGTTCATTAGGAACACAAGTGACGAATTCGAGAGATGAGTCTTAGAAGAAGGATATGAAGAAAGGATAAAAGATGAGGCTATGGTCCATGGTTGGGCACCACAAATCTTGATATTGTCACACCACGCGATTGGGGGTTTTGTAACACATTGTGGATGGAACTCGACTCTAGAAGGGATTTCTGCCGGAATCCCAATGGTCACATGGCCACATTTTGCGGAACAATTTCTAAACGAAAGATTTATCATAGACGTATTGAAAATTGGAGTGAGAATAGGTGCGGAGGTTCCTACTATGTTTGCAGAGCGAGATAAGTTTAAGCTTGAATTAACGATCAAGAGGGAAGATATCAAGACCGCGGTGGAAAGTTAATGAGCAATGACGAGGAAGGAGTCGCAAGGAAAAAAAGAGCAAAGGAATTTGGGGAAATGGCGAAAAGAGCGATGGAGGAAGGGGGTTCATCTCACCTTAACATGACGTTGATGATTCAAGCTATTACAATAGAAGAAACAAAAAACAACACTAAACCGATTCTAGATGTGTAACTTGTACACCCAACATGATTCTTTTAAGCCAAATTAGAAGTGAGTTTTGGGTTGTAATGTTTATTAATCGATTCCAAGCACCGGAATATATAATCCTAGTAACATTACAAAAGGATTACAATTCTTGCACATACCTTCTTATCTTTTGCTTTTTGCAACTTCTTCAACATAACTCTTGGAAACTATTAACCAAAATCCTATCTGCAGTTTGCTCTGCTTCTTCCACTCGTTGAACCATATCTATGATCTCATTTGATATATACGAAATATCTACTTAAACATATTATTTAAATTGTAGTTCAATTATTAAATAAAAACCGTAATTATAAAACATGTACGCCATTTTTGTATAATTTTCTTATACTATAAATATATTTTTTAGAAACCAAGCCCAAGTACAAGACCGATCGAGGATCGACCCCGGTTTTAGAATGTTCGATTTAAATCATCTCCAACAACTTTCTTAAAATAGAGATTTTAAAGATTTGTGGTATATTTTTGCTCTAACGTCTATGCTATATCATATGTTAAAATAAAGAAAAGAAGAAAAAAGACAGAAATCTTTAAATCAGAAGAAAATTTCTAAACTCCTTGTGTAAGAAATTTTTTCTTACAAACAAGAGACATCCAAAATTAAATATTTAAGATAAAGAAATAATATTTTATCAAACAAATTATATATTTTAATAATATAATTAATAAAATAAAGTAGCTTGGAATTGTAGATATAGGGAGTGTTTGGGATTGCTTATTTTTTTGACTTATTTGCTTATTGCTTTTCTTCACCGTAAATAAGATATTTTTAGTGTTTGAATTGGAAAAAAGAAAAATACTTATGACTTTTTTCCACCACAAATAAATTGTATTTGATAAGTTAATTCATTCTAACTTATTTAAAACTGTTTATAACATATTTGTTTAAATTACATTTTTACCCCACTCCTTTTTAGTACAAACCAATTATTTGCCATCTCTATCGGTGCATGTGTGCATTTTCTTGGGCCGAAAGGAAGTCAGAGTAGGCGACTGGTTAGAAAAATCCCAAAGAAACCACGTGCTGCGTGTTGCGCAAACATTATAGAGTACAAATACCCACTCAATTGTTCCACACATAACCAGCAACCCCAACATCTCTAAAATCCGCCAAAAATCCGTCGGAAGTGATCTTTTTAGTAGCGATCAATGGCTTCCCTTCACTTTGTCTTGTTTCCTCTAATGGAGCCAGGCCATATGATACCCATGGTCGACATTGCTCGAATACTCGCCCAACGCCACGCCACCGTTACCATAATCACAACCCCAGTTAACGCCAACCGTTTCAGGCCCGCGATCAATCGCGCAATCGAAGCTAACCTCAACATCCAACTACTTGAACTCCAACTCCCATTATCCGAAGTTGGTTTGCCCAAAGGATTCGAGAATTTCGACCTGCTTCCATCGGCTGATCTCCATATCAAACTGTTCGCCGCTATGGACATGTTAGAAGAACCGGCGGAAAACCTCCTCCGGAAACTAACTCCGCCACCGAGTTGCATCATTTCCGACAACCTTTTCCCGTGGACCACCGATGTAGCTCGAAGGTTCAATATTCCGAGGCTTATTTTCTATGGACCCGGATGCTTCACATACTTGTGTTTACACATAGTGATGAATAATAATATACTCGACGAAATGGTCTCCGATTCCGACACGTTTGTGATTCCGGGGATCTTTGACGAGATCAAACTTACAAAAGCGCAGGCAGGAAGTTGGGGGAAACGAGACACGAAGGAGATGGTTGATATGTTTCGACGAATGGACGAAGCGGAGAAAGGTGCAAATGGGATTGTGGTTAATAGTTTTCGAGAGTTGGAACCTAAATATGTTGAAGAACTTGCGAAGGTGATAGATAAAAAAGTATGGTGCATCGGTCCGGTTTCGCAATGCAACACAAGTTTGATAGATATAGCCGAGAGAGGAAAAAAAGCTGGAATCAACGAGCACGATTGCTTAAAATGGCTCGATAACAAAGAGTTAGGGTCTGTAATCTTTGTTTGCTTAGGAAGTATGTCAAGTGTTTGCAATGAACAAATATTTGAGATCGCGTTGGGATTGGAGTCATCGAACGTGCCGTTTATTTGGTGTATACGACACACAACGGAGGAATCCGAGAGATGGTTATTGGGATACGAAGAAAGGGTAAAAGATAGAGGCCTAATTGTCCGCGGTTGGGCACCACAAGTCTTGATATTGTCGCATAGTGCCATTGGTGGTTTTGTAACTCACTGTGGATGGAACTCGACTCTTGAAGGCGTTTCCGCTGGACTCCCAATGGTTACATGGCCCCACTTCGCGGATCAATTTCTAAACGAAAGATTTATCATAGATGTATTGAAAACTGGAGTGAGCATCGGCATGGAGGAGGTTGTTGCAGTTGGAGACCAAGATAAGTTTGGAGTGTTGGTGACGAAGGACGACATTAAGGCATCGGTGGAAAGTATAATGGACAAAGAAGAGGAAGGAGAAGTGAGAAGAAAGATAGCTCGAGAGCTCGGAAAAATGGCAAAGAGAGCAATGGAGGTAGGGGGTTCGTCTCATCTCAACATGACAACGATGATTCAAGATATTATCGAGCAATTAGCCAACAAATAAACCGATTTAAGATGTTGAAGAGTGTTTTGTTATTGTTGATTGTAAAAAAACTTAAGCGAAATATGCTTTGTGTTATCTGTTATGTACCAACCCATAGCCCAAGCCCAAGCCCATTAGGGCTGTTAATAAATAATGAATAGCTAGTTACCTATCTTTATTTTGTTAATCAAGCATTGGGGCCACTGTTTCTTCTACATTTCTTTTATTATATTTATTTAGTAAATTTGGTTCTTATCATTATCACTCGTGATGTATCTTACATTCATTTTCATTTTCATTTTCTTCGATACATACATTATGCATTATTTCCATATATTAGGTAAAACACGATTTATGGTACTCGAGAAGATGGTTTCAACTCGATGTGTTTTCGCTTTTAACATTTGCATGTTCTGTTATATCTTGTATTAGTAGTGTTAAGTTCTTGTGAGAAGACCCTCCCTCTTCTATTGCTTTTTTCGCTACCATCCCCAATGCTTTTACTTTCTTTCTTCTCTCGTTTCCTTCGGTTCCCGAATCCATCAGTTTGCGTATAGCGTTCGAAACCTGTTCTCGTTTCACCGTAACCCCGTATTTGTCTTCCATACCCCAATGCACGATGCGTTGAGCCCCAACCGCCACGCCAATCTCCAACACTTGGACTACAAGTTTCTCGTTCAAGAACTGCTCAGCAAACAACGGCCATGTCATCAGTGGCACGCCCGCACACACTCCTTCCAGGACCGAATTCCAACCACAGTGAGTCAAGAACCCTCCAACCGAAGGGTGTGATAAGATCAGGAGTTGTGGCGCCCAATCTCGGATCAAAAGCCCTCTATCTTTCGTTCGTTCTTCAAACCCGTTTTCTTTTATCCATTCCTCAATCTCCTTAGCTCTATCACCGGCTCGAATCACCCATATGAACGGGCGGTTAGATGCTTCTAGGCCTAAACCAAGCTCTATCAGTTGTGGAGGGATGACCTGACTACTGCTACCGAAACATGCATAGATTACGGATCCGGGTTCTTTGGAATCCAGCCACTTCAAGATACGCTGCTCATCGACTGAGGCGATATTTCCTCTTAGGGATTTTCCCAAATCGTTATTATTGGTTAATGACAACGGTCCTAAACACCAAACCCTACCATTTTTTAGCTTTTTAAACTCATCAACGTATTCTTGCTCCAACTCCTCAAAACTATTGATCACCATCCCGTAAGCGCTCAGCTCGGTTTCTCGTGCTCGTTCAAGTCGGTCCCTTGGGAGCGAATGATTATGATTGAACTCGGGTGGCAGCTGCAATGTGGTCATCTCAATCCGGTCAGGCAATCCAGGGAGAACAAAAGTTTCTAACTCAGGCAAATCGTCGAACACCTGGGATTCATACAAATGATGACTACATAACTGCTTGAAACAACTCATTCCATCGAAAATGATTCTCGGAATCCGATACTTAGTCGCTGTTTCAGCAGTCCAGAGCATGTACTTATCGGATAAAATGCAGTTCGGTCGAGGATCCAACGACTCAAAACGCTGTTCGAGTCTTTGTTGTAGCATTTCAACTGCAGCTGAAAATTTGGGGATTAAATCAAGATCATGCAGATCATCTCCGCTTTCGCATCCCTCTGGTAGTCCAACCTCAGTCGCCGGAAACGGGAGTTCGAGAAAACGGATTGGTAGTCCTGATTTGATGGGTTCTTCGAGGTAAGGACCATAACGGATGGCGTTGCGGGGTGTGGTGACGATGGTGACCATAACGTTGGGGCGTTGTGCGAGCAGTTTGGCCATGTCGATCATGGGGATGGTGTGGCCAGGGGCTAATAAGGGAATCAAGAGGAAGTGAAGGTGGGAGATGGATTGGGAAGCCATGATTTTGATTTGGGAATACTTGAAAAACTGATAAATTATCCATTTTTATAGAGAGAAATTGTGTTTTTTGATTTGGGTTTTGGTTCATGCATCATACATATAACGAGTTTTCCGCCAAATTTCAGCAAAATGCAAACCTCTTTGTAAAATCTTCTGAATATATGGAAAGTTTTGAAAAGAATTGAATCTGCCATTGTTTTCAATGTAAATAAATGATAATTGAAACATGAATTAAGTTCATGTTTTTTGTGTAAATTGAAAGAGGCGGTTGTTTGGTGACTATGGACTAGAGATGTCCGTTTCGGGCCGGGCCGGGTCCAAATCAGTCCTCATCTCTAACTGTGTTGTTGTAACCGGTTCTGATCTAATAGGTCACAGTCTCGAATAAAATACTTCGGCCTGGTTATGAGAATCGGTCTCGGTCCTTGGGCCGGTCCCAAATTGGTCCTACTTATTTTTTTAGTTTTTTTTAATATTGAATTTTAACATATAAAAATATTCTGTAAATAATTTGCTTAATCAAATCTTTTTATTATAACCGGGTCAATTTCACAATACACTAAAAAAATACGTTTTTTTATAAATAATTTGGTCAATCAAATATACTTTAAAATCTTTAATTGGGTCAATCGAATACACTAAAAAAAATATAAATCGTTAATTGGTCTTTAAACTAATACATTTAAAAATATACTTAAAATACATTTAAATATGAACTTATAAATAAATTTTAAATAAAAAAATCAAATCGGGGCTTATTTTCGGTGGAATATCATAACCGGCGGTCCTAAACCGGTTTCAAACGGTCCTGGTCCTCCGCCGCTCCCGGACACATTTGGCCATCTCTACTATGGAATTAAAATGGGAACAGAATAAAATAATAAAATTCGAATGAGAATAAAAATAAAAATGATAAAAAAAATGAAATTGAAATAAAATTTATTTCCCAGTTTAAACTAGATTAAAATTTTGTGTTTATCGAGAAATGAACGCGTTATATTATATAAAATCAAATAGTTTTTTTTATTAATTTTCCCATTAATAACCATTTAATACCTGCCTCTAAAAAACTTGTATAGTAGCTTTTGGAGTTTTGTGTTTTTGTGTGTGATCGGAAGAATTTTGTGTTTTAATGGGATAACTCACATTTTAGGGGTTGTTTGGTTTAGGGTTTGGAGGAGGGATTTGGAATTGTTTTTCCTTCTCTTTGGTTTTTAGAAAATATGATTTAAAATTGGGAATTTAATTAAAATACCTAAAGTTTAACTTTGACTTGTCAAAATACCCATTTTTTCAACTTTTGCAAAAATACCCAAAAATCCCGCGATATGTCCCGCGATCGCGGGATAGAGTATAAAATGTAAATAGCGGGACAATAGCGGGATCAACATTTGTATTTTATACCCTATCCCGCGATCGCAGGACATATCGCGAGATTTTTGGGTATTTTTGCAAAAGTTGAAAAAAATGGGTATTTTGATAGGTTAAAGTCAAACTTTGGGTATTTTAATTAATTTCCCTTTAAAATTTCGAAATTTCAATGAAATCTCACAAATGACATATTTGGAAAACCCTTGGAGATAATTGTCATTTCTAATCCAAATGAGTGAATTACATCGGTGGTCCTTGTGGTTTACCCATATTTTAGATTTGATCCCTAAAATACACTATCTTCAGTGGTGGTCCTTAACTTTTTGATTGACTTTCACTCATGGTTCTTCTATGTTAAATATCGGAGGACCATTAATGAAAGTAAATGAAACATAGAAGGACCATGAGTGAAAGTAAATGAAACATAGAAGGACCATGAGTGAAATTAAATTAAAAAAATTAGGGATCACCACCATAAATAGTGTATTTTAGGGTTCAAATCCAAAATTTGGGTAAACCACAGGACCACCGGTGTAATTCACTCGATCCAAATTCATTGGATTTTAATTATTTCCATAGCAACTCTATCCCACCTGTTTCATCAAATTTGCTCTAACTATCAATCTTTTCCAAACAAACAAATTTACTTATAAAACAAACACATATTTACAAAAAAATATATATATATACATATATACATATATATATACCAAATTGTACTAACCAAACAAGATTTATAAAAGAATGGAATTCAATACATTTCAAATCAAACACACTAAAATTTTTTAAATCTCTCAAAAATATTTCATCAAACCAAAATGTAGATTTCAAATTTCTCAAAAATATTTCATCAAACCAAAGTGTGTTTTCAGAGGTGTGGGTAGGAGACGGTCGTAGCTTACAAAAATATTATTTTGACGGTAAACTTTTTTTTTCTCATATGATTCGTCAAAAATTGCTATTTTCGTTCTTGTGCTTCTGAAATTATGGTTTTCGTCCTTATTATTTACAATTAGTTTTTTTCATTTCTTTAGTATGTACTTTTTATTGCATTTTTCAATGTTATACTAGTCTATGTGCCCGCGCAATACGGCGGGATGCAAAGTTTCTATAAAGATATATATATATATATATATATTATCGTAACGTTGTCTTAACATAATAAAATACAAAATCGTTGAAATTTCGGCAACTTGTTCACTTCGTTCAACATTCGAAACCTCAACAACCTGATTTCAAACCAAAATGCGAATTAAATTGCATGTTATAATGTTTCCTCTAAATTAGCAGCTTGAAAGAATATGCTACAAACTATATACCTTCTCACACAAAGCAGATGGATTGCTTGTGCCAAGAGCCATCGAGAAATGTTCGTTTGAGACGGCCATGGAATTTTAGTGCAAAGAGCAGAAAGATCAGCACCAACATAACCATGTGTTTCTTTAGCTATCTTTTCCAAATCAACATGTAAAAGTTATAATTTGTCATTAGTGATCAACTAAAAGTTTATGGCTAACAAAGGAGTCGTTTCACAAAGAATGTCTTACATCATCAGAAAGCTTCAGGTTCTTTGTGTGGATACAAAGAACCTCAAGACATCCAATTTCATCTGGCACACCAATGTCAATTTCCCTATCGAACCTACCAAACCAAGATGAAAAGCCGAAAAGGGACGTGGCAATCAATCGCACAATTTCTATAATAGTGGGAGTTTGGACTATGATCTGTAAAAACTACAAAAACACAATTATAAAAGAGAATTTATGCGGTACTACTCGATATCATCGATCTTTAAGGCAAGATTCTTAACAAAAGCTTAAAAAAATACAAGTGATTATATCATGATTATTAATCATAATCTCCATAAAAGATTTGGCATCTTTTAGATCAGCACGATAACAACTAAACATGCAAAATATAGATAACATCAAAGAACTATATGATCATTACCTTTTGTACATGTTTAAGGAGGGTAGAGATTTGAGTTTGTCAAGCCACAGAAATTGCCACTCCTGCTGCAATCTTAGAAGGTCTTAACTCCAAGAAGTCAATCCCTGCAATGTGAAATTACCCTTTTAGCCCTCTTTCACTAAACACACACAAGTAGAAAGAATGGGGTATGATCCTATTTAAAGGGCATTTCCTGCCTCTCCCATGCTGCTGCAGAACCGCGCAACACTTTGGGACATAAAGAGGCTGCTTCCGCATATTTCCTTTCTACAATCAAATGGTCCAGATACCTCGACCCCACCTAATAAAATTGTTTACAAGTTATGGTAAGATGATAATTGTACATGCTCAGTGAGAAAGTGTTTACAATATAGGTTAAATTTCAATGAAAGTTACACAAGATACCTCATCAAGAAGCTCACTACGCCCCTGCCCAGCTTCAACGGCTGCCAAAGCTTTCTCATGCCATCCGTGTTGAAGAAGCCAATTAATATGATCTTCTGCATCCCTGACAATGAAAAATATATCGTTATGTTGAACTGAAAACATTACATTAGGCCAGAATAATATAGTTTTGAAGAATGTGTTAATAATTTAATATTAAACTAAAATATTATCTTTTAGAAGCACTTGAAAAGTATATCTCAATATGAATGCTAATCAATTCATATGTGAATTCATTTACACAAATCAAAGAGCTGTTAGGTTTGGCAATAACTACATCTTTTGGAGATACGACATAGTATAAAGGTTCATCGCCAGCAGCCCATTGACCCCCGACATAGCTGCTACCTACATCTAAATTTGTAAGTATCTTATGTTAAACGAGAATAACCAGAGACGAGCATGAACATGTACCTGTGAAAGGAACATGAGCAAGAGAATAATCTTTTGCCTTGTAATGCTCAAACCCAAGTACAGGTAACCCATCTGTCGCCAGCTCATCATTGTTCCATGTCACTACATGCACTTCTGGCCGTTGAGCATTCCCCTGCTTAAAATATATTCAGACATCTTAGCCAATCAGACAATATTTCTGATTGACCGTGAGAATGATGAGAATAGGCAAATAACAAAGAATGAATACAAGGAATCAAGCCTGGCGAGAAAAACAAGTACCTGTCGTGATGGAACACTGCTAAATTCTTTCTCTCCGTTTTCTTCACCTGGTATATAAGCTAGAACAACCAAAGAGTCACCAAAGGGAGAGACCCCAGATATGAAATAGCTGGTTTGAAAAGATGGCACGATATCAACTTGGTTCATGTTGGAGGTTGTCATTTGCCTATATGAGCCATTCACACCTCTCGCCTGATTAGTTTTTATTGATGTAATTTTTATAGTTGTTCCCCAGCCAATAAGAAGGAGAGTAATAGAGTCTCATCCTGAATATCCCCAAATTTAAGCAATCAATCCTTGCAACCATAGTTTTAGTAATGTTCTTGATTTGATTCACAAACTAACAACATGACATCATTCCTCAAGACTAAACAAAAAGAACATAATCATTGCAAAAATATGCAACCATAAGCATCGAAATATGATTAAAAGTGCAAAATACAAAATTCCGAGCGGAAAAAAATGGAAGTACTCTTTACCTCAGCAATTTTACAGGTTGCATAGTGACTTTCTTTTCCCCATGCTAAATGTCCAGGAATGAATAGCATTAAAATAGCAAAATGTTCCCTTAATCCACCAGAGCTTGAAATCACTAATTTTACTTCAGATGTGATATTAAGAAAACAAATAAGAAAATTAGCAGAGATCAATGCGATTAAACAGAGAAATGAAGCTGCCAGTGGTTTCACCTTGCATTTGGTCTTTGAGAAGAAGGTGATCACCATCGTTGATATCACTGCAACCTTCCCAAGCGATTCTAGGGTTTTCATTTGAGTAACTTTCTTGTCCAAGTGTTGACATCTGGTTCACAAATTCGAAAACTATCAAGTATCAACAGACTAGAGACAACGAGAAGTAGTACTCCCGATTTCTTGTTTTGGGGGAAAGGGAAGGTTGGAGAGATTGGAGAAGGAGAGAAATGAGGGGATGTGGTCACGATGAGAAGGAGACGGGAGGGAGAAGTCTTGGCCGGAGAAAACCGTTTTCAATCCTATGCTATAAAAGTTGTACAACAGGCTAAAACAACTGAACGTTTAGAAAGTGAAATTGTTGAAAAACGGTTTTCTTATTCTTTTTATAAAGGAGTATAGATATGGCTTACAACAATTTAGTTTCATCTACCGTGTTTAATTATGATGAATTGTATTAGGGACAAAAATACTATTGAGTTACAAACCACATAAACACCAATCGTAATTTCAAAAATACAAGAAAGAAACTTTAAATTATAAACAAACCATAGAAACTAAAATTGTAGTTTACTCTTATTTTTAAGCAATACATATTACAATCTTAAAGTTTTGATGATTGACAACGAAATCATTGTATTAATATTTTCGAATGTTTTATCAAAATATTATACTTCTATATGAGTATATGACTATAAAGGTGGGTTCAAACGAGAACGCTGACTATTTAAGAAAACATGTAAAAGGCCTCCTATGTAAAAAATCATATGTGATTCACGTACAAAATCATATACGATTCACGCGACTTGCAAGTCGAGGCCAAGGTCACCTGATGCGTGCATGCTTTGAATACACCTACAGACGTGTGCTAATAGAACCAATAAGCAAGTATACTTATTTAGAACTATGTCGTCTTATCAAGTAATAAAGTGGTAAAGATACCGATTATCGTCCCACAGAGATTGGAGTTAAAATTGCTACAAAAGTATGATGAAAGAAATGATTTCTGAAGATGATTTGGAAGAAAATCTTTTGTGTTAGACAACCTAGGGGGGGAAAGGTTGTATTACGATCTTTTTACATTCAAAAACAATATAATGCACAGCGGAATATAAAAAGATAAGGGTAGAGAAAAATGATACCGACACAGATATTTGGGAAGTGGTTCACCAACAAATTGGCTAATCCACTTTTCGAGACACTTCTCTACACGATCCACTATAAGTGTTCTTTGTGGTAGAACACAAACCTTGATACAATAATAATGAATATCTCTTGCTGGAGCTTGAGATCGTGGATCACTCACTCAATTCAAACACTTACAAGGTGATATATTTCTCAATGGTAATAACACTTGTAAATATATATATCACTCGGATGTTTTTGAGAGTTGGTATTATCCCAAAAAAATATATCTTAAAAGAGTTGGGTTATGGAATGATGAGATATGGAGTAGAACTCTCTTGTAGTTGTTGTGAGCTCTGATCTTATCTTTCCTCATGCAAAGCTTCAATATATAGCCAACCAAGTAAAAGGTCCGTTGCATGTGAACTGGAAGAAACAGGAGAATACTGTTCATTGCATGCGAGTGAGAATCTGATTTAACATGGCTCGGACATAGGAAAGTTCTCCTTCTGCACGCATGAAGGGCTTAGCTGCCATAACTCATAAATTCTTACTTGCAGCTTTTCTTTACTTCTTTTCACATAGGTATTGTCAGTAATATCAGCTAGCATGCAGGCATGAAAACTTTGTAAACATCCACATGCAATCCATCACCATCACCATTGAAGATCACACCATGTGAGACTTTGTGTTCTTCATTGTCAACAAAACACAACTCCCACATGCAGAGAAGATAGATAACCACAACTTCTCCACATGCAAGATCATCATCATATCCATAGCTTTCTTTCTCTCTTCTCCATATTTAAGAAAAAACCAGTTGTCATGGAATTGAAATAGTATATATATATTTATATATTTATATATTTATATATATATATATGTGCAAGAAACGATTTGTATATATGTATATATGTATATATATAATATATATAGAGAATGATTATGTTCCCCTCAACTTTAATCTTATATATATATATATATAAACTTTGAATTAATATAAAAAGATTATTTCAAAAACAGTATTGGGATTGATTTTCGAAATATCCAAGTGGTATATTATTTATCGTGTTATCACCATTATGATATATAAATAATATGACGCAAAACTTCAATCTTGAACTCTTCAGATAAAATCTTTAAGAACTGCACACTTGGATAAATTGTTAGATAAACAATAATACGGTGTGTTTGGAATCATCAAAATAAATATATAAAATATATAGAGATGTGGCACACTTGCACCAACATTTTGGTTGATTGGTTGATGATTAACATAGGTTCTAATTAACAATATTAAAAGAGAAGCAAGGGTGTAAGACTTGTGATGTTATGATAAACCAAGTTCCAGCAGACCAATGCTACAGCATGAAACTGTAGTGATGCTGCAGCATAGCAGTGACAAAAACGAGTTTTATTATCTACTTTGAGACACGTTCCTCTCGGACTCTCACCATCCCATGATTCCAGTAGCTAGAGCAATCTCATCTCTGAGCAGAACCCAAGATAATGGAACGATGGAAATAGCGTTCTCAAAGTACATGGTAAAACAAATCCTCTTTGTTAAAAGTCACTCTCTCGATATAACCTCCTTGCCTCCCAAGTTGTTTTACTCCTAAATAGCTTATCTCTAAGTCTATTCCATTTTAATCCCTTGAGAAAATGATAACTTATCAAGAATGAATCATTTTAGAAAACAAAAGTAACAACTCTCATTGCAAGTTACTCTCTCGATATAACCCCTTAAGTCATCCAAATTGACGTGCTATTCAATGGCCTATCTCTAGGTCCATGACACTTTAACACTATCAAAGTGATCAATTTGTCAAAGGATTTTGTTATCTTGAAAGAAACTTGGGTTGGAATAATAAAACATCATTTTTGCCACAAAAATACTTACTTTCTTTTGGTCATCATAACACCCCTTGTCTCACACCCAAGCTACATGATTAGCTACTCATTACACTAAATGAAACAAAATAAATGCAAGATACTAAGAAAGTAAACATGATAATTGGGAGTGTAAAGTACTTGGAAATAAAAACTAACTAAAGTAAATTGCTAAAAAATGTAAAGACAAGAATGTAAGTAATAAGCAATAAATGACAAGAGTACAAATGAATGTAAATCTATGTCTAACAAGAATATATACTGAAAAGTAAGAGCGTTAAACATAAGACATAAGATGCAAGAACATTAAAGAGACGAAAATGTGCAGTGGGATACTGCCCAGTGCTGCAGCAGTGCCTTCGTGTATCTAAGAACAAAGAAAAATTAAAGGAAGAACACTTGAAGATTTGAAGAACACATGAAGAACATGAATGAGATTTCTGGAAAATAAACTACAGAGGTTTAGGACTGATTTTAGATCAGTTCTAAGGTGGGTTATCCAAAAGGTAAGATGTCCCCTCTATTTATAACAAAAGGGAATGGCATCTTAGGTAAATAAGTGCAACTAGGCCTAACTAAATAATACAACTATTCAACTAGAAGTACAACAGCCAACTAAATACTTACTTAAACTATCATTGCAATCTAAAGAGTGTTTTAGGGGTTACAAAATATCAAATTTAATCACAAAAATATCAATTTCCAGCTCATGACTTCGTCTCCTTCAGCCCCTTTATCACCAGATCCCTGCTGTTCCAATGCTGCAGCAATACCCTGTTTTGGATGATTTTCTCAAAAATGCTTATATTAGCCTACCAATAAAGTAAAACAAGCTAACCATGATTCCTAGCTCCAAGAAAGTAAAATAAGATAAAAAAGACTCAAAGTTGGGATTTTAGAATGAAGAAGTCCTAACTAATCTAAAGAAATAAGTGTTTAAGTACTCAAAATTGAGCACTTATCACCACCCCAAACTAAGAAATTTGCTTGTCCCCAAGCAATAAAAAGACTAAAAGAAAATGACTCAAATTTTGAAAGTTTTGCACAAGGATGGCATTAAGTGCACATCATGAGTGTGAGCATGTTAAGGTTCATAAATCCCAAGTGACCAAAGTCCCATTCTTTTGTGACCATAAACCATAAGTTAGCCTCACATTCTCTTTGTTCTAGTCAACACATCATACTCATCACAGATTACTAGGACTTTAAGTGAACTGGATCTCTCTTTTGGCATATTTTTTTCTTTCTCACTTTGCCTTTTCTCTCCCCATGCATCAAATCACATTGGATTTTTCAACTTTTTTATGCATTTTCTGTTTTGATGACATACACCTGCCCCTATGGGGCATTTTTGGTGTTTTTGGTGTTTTAACCACTTTTTCTTGACATGCAATGTTTGCTAAGGCTTTGCCTTTGATTGTCATTTTTAGACACCCCCACCCCAAACTAAGAGATTTACAATGTCCTCATTGTATGGAGGAAAGGATGTATTTTCAATGGTTTCAAGTGGCTAAAAATGGGAGAAAAGAACAATGGCCTAGATCATTTCTGTGATGAATGTAGAATGTGGACCAAATTGTGTCCCAAGCATCCCATGATTCCAGTAGCTAGAGCAATCTCATCTCTGAGCAGAACCCAAGATAATGGAACGATGGAAATAGCGTTCTCAAAGTACATGGTAAAACAAATCCTCTTTGTTAAAAGTCACTCTCTCGATATAACCTCCTTGCCTCCCAAGTTGTTTTACTCCTAAATAGCTTATCTCTAAGTCTATTCCATTTTAATCCCTTGAGAAAATGATAACTTATCAAGAATGAATCATTTTAGAAAACAAAAGTAACAACTCTCATTGCAAGTTACTCTCTCGATATAACCCCTTAAGTCATCCAAATTGACGTGCTATTCAATGGCCTATCTCTAGGTCCATGACACTTTAACACTATCAAAGTGATCAATTTGTCAAAGGATTTGTTATCTTGAAAGAAACTTGGGTTGGAATAATAAAACATCATTTTTGCCACAAAAATACTTACTTTCTTTTGGTCATCATAACACCCCTTGTCTCACACCCAAGCTACATGATTAGCTAATCATTACACTAAATGAAACAAAATAAATGCAAGATACTAAGAAAGTAAACATGATAATTGGGAGTGTAAAGTACTTGGAAATAAAAACTAACTAAAGTAAATTGCTAAAAAATGTAAAGACAAGAATGTAAGTAATAAGCAATAAATGACAAGAGTACAAATGAATGTAAATCTATGTCTAACAAGAATATATACTGAAAAGTAAGAGCGTTAAACATAAGACATAAGATGCAAGAACATTAAAGAGACGAAAATGTGCAGTGGGATACTGCCCAGTGCTGCAGCAGTGCCTTCGTGTATCTAAGAACAAAGAAAAATTAAAGGAAGAACACTTGAAGATTTGAAGAACACATGAAGAACATGAATGAGATTTCTGGAAAATAAACTACAGAGGTTTAGGACTGATTTTAGATCAGTTCTAAGGTGGGTTATCCAAAAGGTAAGATGTCCCCTCTATTTATAACAAAAGGGAATGGCATCTTAGGTAAATAAGTGCAACTAGGCCTAACTAAATAATACAACTATTCAACTAGAAGTACAACAGCCAACTAAATACTTACTTAAACTATCATTGCAATCTAAAGAGTGTTTTAGGGGTTACAAAATATCAAATTTAATCACAAAAATATCAATTTCCAGCTCATGACTTCGTCTCCTTCAGCCCCTTTATCACCAGATCCCTGAAGTTCCAATGCTGCAGCAATACCCTGTTTTGGATGATTTTCTCAAAAATGCTTATATTAGCCTACCAATAAAGTAAAACAAGCTAACCATGATTCCTAGCTCCAAGAAAGTAAAATAAGATAAAAAAGACTCAAAGTTGGGATTTTAGAATGAAGAAGTCCTAACTAATCTAAAGAAATAAGTGTTTAAGTACTCAAAATTGAGCACTTATCACCACCCCAAACTAAGAAATTTGCTTGTCCCCAAGCAATAAAAAGACTAAAAGAAAATGACTCAAATTTTGAAAGTTTTGCACAATGATGGCATTAAGTGCACATCATGAGTGTGAGCATGTTAAGGATGCATAGCATAGCCTTTCATAAATCCCAAGTGACCAAAGTCCCATTCTTTTGTGACCATAAACCATAAGTTAGCCTCACATTCTCTTTGTTCTAGTCAACACATCATACTCATCACAGATTACTAGGACTTTAAGTGAACTGGATCTCTCTTTTGGCATATTTTTTTCTTTCTCACTTTGCCTTTTCTCTCCCCATGCATCAAATCACATTGGATTTTTCAATTTTTTTATGCATTTTCTGTTTTGATGACATACACCTGCCCCTATGGGGCATTTTTGGTGTTTTTGGTGTTTTAACCACTTTTTCTTGACATGCAATGTTTGCTAAGGCTTTGCCTTTGATTGTCATTTTTAGACACCCCCACCCCAAACTAAGAGATTTACAATGTCCTCATTGTATGGAGGAAAGGATGTATTTTCAATGGTTTCAAGTGGCTAAAAATGGGAGAAAAGAACAATGGCCTAGATCATTTCTGTGATGAATGTAGAATGTGGACCAAATTGTGTCCCAAGCAATTCTGAGGCTAATTCTAGCATGAACAACCTAAAGAAATGGTCTTGGACTTGTGAAATTATTTGGGCTATGCAAACATGCTAACACTACTCATTCATGACCCAAATGCAAGAAAATAAACCTAAAATATGCAAAAACTAATCCCAGACTCAAATAACAAAAATTAAGACAATAAATGGAGCTAAGAGTTCATGATTAACCTGCCCTACTCATTGGGAGTAGGCTGTTTCTGCCCAAAAATGGTAGTGCCCTGAGGCCCAACAGCCTTGAGTGTTGCAGCACCATTATTGACAGCAACCACTGCTTTCAGCTTTCGGTTTTCCTGCTGCAGTTTGGCTATCTCTCGGTTCTTTTCTTTCAGAAACCTTCTCAGCTTTGGCAGTCCCAAACTGCCCATCTCTCTTGCTTTCCTCTTTCTTTCAGCAACAACAGTCTTCACTTCGAACCTTAACTCCTCAACCTTCTCTATGAACTCATTCCTTTGCTTCAATACGGTATCCAAAAGGGTGCTGTTTTGGCTCAGCACGTCCTGCATCATATTGACCATGTCAAGGGTTCCAACACCTTTCTCTCTTCTATCCCGCAGCCTTTGCACTGCTCTCAAATCAATCTCAGACTTCTCCCTTTGTTCTTTCACTATCAAATCGTCCTTGTATTGCGGGACACCCATCTCCACCAGCAACTTTGTCAGCATTCCTAGAAAATAGAACTTCCCTTTTGCTCTTGTGGCACATTCCCTTATACTTCTCAGCATTTGCTTCCCCAAGTTCACTGTTTTTCCTGTCATAACACAAAATAGCAGAAACATTCTCTCCACAGATATCGTGCTGTCATGTGTGGTTGGTGAAATGGAATGTCTCACCAAATTTATCCACACATTGGCATCTGCAGAGGGGTTAGAAGCTTTAAAGGTTCTCAGCATGATATTGGAGTGGTATTCCCAAGTGGTTCTAGGATTTCCTAATGCAGCAGCCACCTCATGTAAGTCATTTAACGTTGCATTATTTACCAGCTTATAAAACTCAGTCTTGGCTGGTGGAGTAAGTGATAGGAAGCTGTTGATTCTCTTGACTATAAGGTGGACTGGAATGCCTCTAACAGTCAGTCTAGAGGATGAGTTGGTTGCCACCTCACAGTAAAACTCTCGGATCAATGTGAGATTGTAAGAGTGATGGATCTCACAAAGTTTCTCCAGCCCTTGGGTTTCTACCACCTGTTTGATAAAATGAAACTCTCTAATGCTTTGTTCATCGAATCCCTTATCAGGTAGACTTATCCTATTCTGAAACTTTGGCCACATTTTGGCAGCAGCTGTAGAGCTGAAGCCATGGTTTGGTCTAACAGGTCTCTTTACAAACTTAGCAGTCACATAATCCTTCTTTTTCTTTCCTACAGATTGTTCATGCTGCACAGTTGCTGCAGCATAACAATTTGTCTCTAAGGGTTTTGTTCTAGATGGTTCACCCTCCTCAATCAATCTCTTACTTCTTTTTCTTAATTGCTCAGCACCTGTGGTTTTTGTTGCATGAGTTTTACCCAAATACTTT
The DNA here is from genome assembly GCA_033807775.1 of Saussurea involucrata. Lineage (NCBI taxonomy): Eukaryota > Viridiplantae > Streptophyta > Magnoliopsida > Asterales > Asteraceae > Saussurea > Saussurea involucrata. Next base: position 6,581,003 of record CM066325.1, on the reverse strand, counting down.
CTTTTCCTTGGGTCTATTTTCTCAATCAATGGTTCGTCCTCATCTTCCCAAATGGTTTCATTTAAATTAGGAATGGTGTTGATTGGACTTTGGCGAACCACAGGTGGCATTTCCATGGTCATCTCTTCAATTTCTTCCACCACATTGTTTTTAGGAATAGCTTCTGAAATGTTTGTGGTGGAGTGAAGAGGTCCAAAAGACCAATCAAACTCATTTCTTTTAAAGAATCTCAAATCCACAGAAGTAGAACTAATGGGCTTTATTTGAATCTCAGGAGATGTTTGGATGGTTTCTATCTCAAAGTCTTCCACCTCAGTGCTTTTAGTAGTAGATCTTTGAGTATCTGAGGTGGAGTCCGACGGTCCAAATGGCCAAACAAACTCCAGAGGCTCAAAGAAAGCCACATTTAGTTTTATGGAAATAATGGGTTTACCATGATCATTCTTTGAACTGGAAGCAATCATTTCATTCAAATAGGTGATTAGAGAAGATGATACCTTTGCCTTACCCTTCTTTGTAGATGCAGAATGCGGACCTCTGTAGGGAACGAGAGCAAGATAGTTTGCTGTGCTTTCTTGAACTTCAGTTGAAACAGGGGTTGCGATAGGTGCTTTTGTTTGTTTCTCCACACCCGAACCTTCACCTTTCTCTAGCTTTTTCTTTGGTGAAAGTTTTGCGAAGGGCACACGACATAAAGGAGGAGTAGAATCGTCCTCCAAGACCACCGTTTCAGGGTTTCGATTCGAAACAGGGGGGTGAACCACAGCCCTATTTGGGTCTCGTACATTTAGGGCTTCGCCTTCTGCATTTGGGTCTCGATGTAGGGTGCGCTTCACTCTTGCCATGAAATCGTAGGCTTCGATCGACTGAGAAAGAGGGTATTTTGATTTTGTGGTTGAGTGTGGTGGTTTTCGTGAGGAACAGAGACGAGAGAGATAGAAGATGAAGAGAGTGGGTTAACTAGGAAAAGGGTTTTAGTTGAGGGTTATTTTGGGAAGAATCTGAAAGGACGTTGTACTTATCTGATATGGGGAATAGCAAACCAGCTGTAAATTGGGTATTACTCAAAGGATAGTTTTAAGGAAAGTACAACTAGAGGCTATGTGTGTACTTGATCCCAACATCATGTTTTATCTAGTTGGAAAAAGGTAAACTGACTTAGTTAGCTTCTTTTGAGAATTCTTTTCTGCCCTTTTTCTTTAATGCCTTTCCTTAAATTCTATGGAATAGAATTTTATTTAATTCCCCTCTGATCTTCCAACTGATTTGCCTGAAAGAAAAACGAACCCGCCTGATGCTGCAGCATTGACTCAACATCCTTTGGTTTCTCGTGTTTGCTTAATTGGCTGCACATCAGTAAACACATCACTCTCAACTAATACAGAAATATAACAATGCATTAAAATAATATTTACAAGGATAGTTGGAACTTTTAAAGATAGCTCCCATCTTTGTTTGAAGCTTTTAGCACAAAGAAATCACCTCCACGGGGTAATTTTGTGGAGATGCTGCAGCATCATGGTATAGCTTCACTCTTTGTCCATTGACTTTGAACACACTATTGTCTTCCGGGTTAACTAAGTCTACAGCCCCGTATGGATAAACCTTGTGTATGACAAATAGGCCTGACCATCTAGACTTAAGTTTACCCGGAAACAATTTCAACCTAGAATTGAACAAAAGACATTTCTGACCAGCTTTCAACTCTTTGTGCCTGATTCTATTGTCATGCCATTTTTTGGTTTTCTCTTTATAGAGTTTGGCATTCTCATAGGACATGTTCCTATGTTCCTCTAGTTCACAGAGTTGTAACTTCCTCTTGTTACCAGCATCATCTAAGTTCATGTTCAACTCCTTTATAGCCCAGTATGCTTTGTGTTCTAACTCTAAAGGGAGATGACAAGACTTTCCAAAGACTAACTTGTATGGGGACATACCTAAAGGTGTTTTGAAAGCAGTCCTGTATGCCCATAAAGCATCATCTAATTTGAAAGCCCAGTCTTTTCTATTTGGTTTGACAACTTTTTGTAAAATCCCCTTTATTTCCCTGTTTGAGAGTTCAGCTAAACCGTTTGTTTGTGGGTGATAAGCAGTGGCAACTCTGTGTTTCACATTGTATTTTTCAAGAACTTTACTTAACAAATTGTTTATAAAATGGGTACCCTCATCACTAATTAGTGCACGGGGGGGGGGGGGGGTACCAAACCTTGTAAAAACTTGTTTTTGTAAAAACTTGACAACAGTTTTTGCATCATTTGAAACACATGCCATTGCTTCAACCCATTTGGACACATAATCAACAGCAACAAGAATGTATTGACAATTGTTAGATGGTGGGAATGGACCCATGAAATCAATTCCCCAAACATCAAACAACTCAACTTCCAAGATCCCATTCAAAGGCATTTCATTTCTTTGAGAAATGGAACCACTTCTCTGACACTCGTTGCACCTTTGTGCAAAATTATGGGCATCTTTAAAGAGAGTAGGCCAATAAAAACCAGATTGAAGCACTTTAGCTGCTGTTCTTTGGACTCCGAAATGTCCTCCATAAGCTGACTGGTGGCAATGCTGCAGGATTGCTACCACTTCTGATTCTGGAATGCACCTTCTTAGTATTTGATATGTACCAAGTTTAAACAAAAAAGGGTCATCCCATATGTAAAATTTGCAATCATGGAGAAATTTCTTTAGCATATGGTGAGTATAATCAGAAGGTTTGATGCCACAAGCTAAGTAATTAGCTATGTCAGCAAACCATGGCAGTTGTGTTTGCACCGTAAGAATCTTTTCATCAGGGAAGGTTTCTATGATGTCTCCACCTTCCCTACTTTCAACTAACTTTTCCAACCTAGACAAGTGATCAGCCACTTGGTTCTCCACCCCTTTCCTATCAACAACTTCTAAGTCAAACTCTTGCAATAACAAAACCCATCTTATTAGCCTTGGTTTTGCATCTTTCTTTGAAATGAGATATTTGATAGCGGCATGGTCAGTGTGAACAATGACTTTAGCTCCCATCAAATATGATCTAAAATTTTCAAATGCAAAAACCACTGCTAATAACTCTTTTTCAGTTGGTGTGTAATTCATTTGAGCTTCATTTAGGGTTTTGCTTGCATAGTGGATGGTATGAAAAATCTTTTCTTTTCTTTGACCTAAAACTGCACCAACAGCCCAATCACTTGCATCACACATGATTTCAAAAGGTTTGTCCCATTCAGGAGCAACAACCACTGGAGCAGTTACCAAAGCTTTCTTTAAAGTAAGGAATGCATTTTTGCAATCCTTATCAAAATCAAATTTTTGGGCTTGCTGTAATAATAGACATAATGGTTTTGAAATTTTAGAAAAATCTTTTATGAAACGTCTATAAAAACCAGCATGACCGAGAAAGCTTCTGATTCCTTTAATAGTGGTTGGTTCAGGTAGTTTTTCAATAACTTCAAGTTTAGCTTTATCTACCTCAACTCCTCTTTTTGAAATTAAATGACCAAGGACAATTCCTTCTGTAACCATGAAATGACATTTTTCCCAGTTAAGAACCAAATCAGTTTCTTCACACATTTCAAGACTTTGTTTTAGATTTTCCAAACAATGATCAAAAGATGAACCATAAACAAAAAAATCATCCATGAATATTTCAATGGATTTTTCAAGCATGTCAGAGAATATGGAAATCATGCATCTTTGGAAAGTAGCAGGTGCGTTGCAAAGTCCAAAAGGCATCCTCCTAAAAGCAAAAGTGCCAAAAGGACAAGTGAAAGTAGTTTTCTCTTGGTCTTCCGGTGCTATGGCTATCTGATTGTAACCTGAGTATCCATCCAAGAAGCAGTAGAACTCTTTTCCAGCTAACCTGTCCAACATTTGATCAACAAAAGGTAAAGGAAAATGGTCTTTTTGAGTAGCATTGTTTAGTCTACGGTAGTCCATGCAAATTCTCCATCCGGAGACTATTTTAGTCGGGATGAGTTCATTCTTGTCATTAGAAATGACAGTGATCCCACCCTTCTTAGGCACACATTGGACTGGACTAACCCAAGAACTACTGGCTATTGGGAAAATAATTCCTGCATCTAACCATTTTAAAATTTCCTTTTTTACTACCTCTTTCATAACAGGGTTTAGTCTTCTTTGTGGTTCTATGGACTTGAAATTCTTTTCTTCTAGGATGATCTTATGTTGACAAATAGAGGGGCTAATTCCCCTAAGGTCAGCAATGGTCCAACCTATGGCTTTGGTGTGTAACTTCAACATATCCACCAACTTCCTTTCTAGATGCAGTTCTAGGGTAGCTGATATTATAACAGGTAATTTGTCTTCTTTTCCTAGAAAGGCATATTTCAGGTGAGACGGGAGTTTCTTCAACTCCAGGTCGGGTGGTGAGACTATGGACGGAATGGTCGTTTTTGCTCACTATTTTCCAGCAGCTCAAATGCTGCAGCAACCAAAGGGACAGTTTCCTTTTCTATGGGAATTTCATCATCATCATCATCATATTCCTCACTTTTTCCTCATCCTCCTCTTCTATCCTACAAGTCTGATTGTCTTCTTCCTCATGACATAATGACTCAATGGTACTTAGGCTTGAACAGTCTTCCATATCATTAGGGTACTTTAAGGAATTGAAAACATTGAATGTGACTTTTTGGTCGTGAAGTCTCATGGTCAATTCTCCTTTCTGGACGTCTATCAAAGTTCTACCCGTGGCTAAGAAAGGTCTTCCTAAAAGAATAGGAATATCTTTATCAGCCTCAAAGTCTAAAATGATAAAATCAGTCGGAAAAATGAATTTGTCAACCTGGACTAACACATCTTCAATCTTACCCTTTGGATAGGCAATAGTCTTGTCTGCTAAGATGAGTGTGACAGTGGTAGGTCTTGCCTCTCCTATCCCTAAGCTTTTAAAAATAGATAAGGGCATGAGGTTGACACTCACACCTAAATCACACAAGGCTTGTACAGCTTCCTTCCCACCTATTGAACAAGGAATGGTAAAACTCCCTGGATCTTTCTGCTTAGGGGGTATTTTGTTGGAAAACAGAGCACTGCAACCTTCAGTGAGGGCGACAGTCTCATACTCAATCAGCTTCTTCTTTTTACTCAAAATATCCTTCAGAAATTTGGCATAATTGGGCATTTGCTCGATTGCTTCAACAAGAGGTATGTTGATGTGCAATTGTTTGAAAACATCCAAAAACTTTTTAAATTGCAATTCTTCCTTCTCATTCTTCATCCTTTGGGGGTAAGGAATGTAAGGGGGAACTGGTTTGATAACAGATTTGTTTGAAAGTTTTGAGCCAGATGGTTCCAATATGCTTGTGGTGTTGGACATGTTGGATGGTCTTGAACTAGTGATCTTAGGGTCTTGGTCCTCTTTTTGATTTGGAACAACCTGAATTTCTGGAGTAGAATGGGCTTTGGATAATTTATCAAAATCTGTTTTGGTCAAAGGGCCAAATTCTTTCTCCACAATTTCAGGTAATTCTTTTCCACTCCTAAGAGTCACAGCCTTCACATGTTCCTTTCCTGGGGCCTTTGGGATTTCAGTATTACTAGGCAAAGTTCCCGAGGCCCTAGTGCTTTGATTTAAAGCAAGTTGACTGACTTGAGTTTCAAGATTTCTGATTGAAGCTTGAGTTTGGGTCATAAACCCTTTCATGAGTGCTTCCAAAGAAAGATTTGAGTCATCATGTGGAGATGCATGATTTTGGTTTTGAAAAGGTGGTTGATTATTTTGAAAACCTTGATGACGATTATTCTGATGATGGTTGCTTTGAAAATTTCCCTTGTAGTGGTTTTGAGAACTGCTTGCTTGATTTTGAAAATTAGAATTCCCTTGTGGTTTTTGTGCAGGTGGATTTAAACATGGACTATTCCAAGAGAAATTAGGGTGATGCTTTCAACTGGCATTGTATGTGTTGGAGTGAGGATTCGGTCTGTTTTGAACATAGTTTACAGATTCAGAATTATGAGGACAGTGTTCATAAGAATGTTCATCACCACAACATACACATTGCACAGAAAGGACAGGTGCAGGAGATTTGGTGACAGCTGGCTGTGCTCCTTGACCTGAAGTGATGCTTTTAAGCATATTAGTCATGGAAGCAAGCTGAGCTGTCAATGCAGTGTATGCATCAATCTCATGCAACCCGACAGTTTTCTTTTGAGTTGAAATTTGAGCTCTTGGATCAGCCCATTGTCCATTGTTTGCAAAAATCTTTTCAAGAATTTCATACCCGGTATTGTAGGTGTTAAAGGTAAAGGCCCCTCCTAAAGTCGCATCGAGCATTTGTTTTGTGTTGGAATCAAGTCCATTGTATAAAGTCTCGAGTTGAATACAGTAGGGAATGCCATGGTGAGGGCATTTCCTTAATAATTCTTTAAACCTTTCCCAAGCATCGGAAATTGCTTCATCGTCCATTTGTTTAAACATGCAAATTTCGTTTCTGGACTTAGCATTCCGGGTAGGTGGAAAATATTTTCGCAAAAACTTTTCAGCCATATCACCCCAAGATGGTACTGAACCTGGTGTTAATGAATTGAACCATACTCTTGCCTTATCCCTTAGAGAAAATGGAAATAAAGTGAGCCTTAAGGCTTCGGGAGATACTCCAAGGATTAGAAAAACATCGGTGATCTCCATAAAAGATTTTAAATGAGAGTGGGGATCCTCCGATGGTAATCCGGCAAATTGACCATTAGCTTGCAACATATGAAACATGATGGGTTTTGGTTCAAAATGTAAAGTATCTAAATGTGGCCTAACAATCCCAGAATTCAATTGCTCAAAATTTGGGATTGCGTAGTCCATAATTCTTCCATCTTTCGAGTTTGCAAGATCAATGATGTTAAGTGGTTCTTCATTACCAATGGATCCATTATCATCCCCTTCCTCATTGTTATGTGGTGGATGTTGTTGAAAAGGTGGATTTTGTTGAAATGGAATAAACGGTGGATTACCAAAAAGTGGTGGGTTTTGTTGAAAAGGTGGATTTTGACGATTATTTCCAAAGATTGGTGGAGGCCGAATTGGATTTTCTAAAGGTGGTCTCATTTGATTTTCCAAAGGTGGCCGAACGTGATTTTCTAAAGGTGGTGGATTTGGTGGTCTATTTTCAAAACCGGGTGGGGATCCGTCCATATTGAGAGAGTTTGATGTTCTTTGAATTCTTCTTCTTTGATGAAAAGTTCTCTCAATATCCGGATCTAACTCGAAAAGTTCCCCACGTGATATTCTTGGCATACACCACTTTCAGAAAATCCTTAAAATTCCCAACGGTGTTAGAAAAATCAAATCTTTAAAAATACTTTTATAGAGTTTTAGCTTACCAATCCCCGACAGCGGCGCCAAAAACTTGATGCGTGCGTGCTTTGAATACACCTACAGACGTGTGCTAATAGAACCAATAAGCAAGTATACTTATTTAGAACTATGTCGTCTTATCAAGTAATAAAGTGGTAAAGATACCGATTATCGTCCCACATAGATTGGAGTTAAAATTGCTACAAAAGTATGATGAAAGAAATGATTTCTGAAGATGATTTGGAAGAAAATCTTTTGGTTGATTGGTTGATGATTAACACATGTTCTAATTAACAATATTAAAAGAGAAGCAAGGGTGTAACACTTGTGATGTTATGATAAACCAAATTCCAGCAGACCAATGCTACAACAATGCTACAGCATGAAACTGTAGTGATGTTGCAGCATAGCAGTGACAAAAACGAGTTTTATTATCTACTTTGAGACACGTTCCTCTCGGACTCTCACCATCCCATAATTCCAGTAGCTAGAGCAATCTCATCTCTGAGCAGAACCCAAGATAATGGAACGATGGAAATAGCGTTCTCAAAGTACATGGTAAAACAAATCCTCTTTGTTAAAAGTCACTCTCTCGATATAACCTCCTTGCCTCCCAAGTTGTTTTACTCCTAAATAGCTTATCTCTAAGTCTATTCCATTTTAATCCCTTGAGAAAATGATAACTTATCAAGAATGAATCATTTTAGAAAACAAAAGTAACAACTCTCATTGCAAGTTACTCTCTCGATATAACCCCTTAAGTCATCCAAATTGACGTGCTATTCAATGACCTATCTCTAGGTCCATGACACTTTAACACTATCAAAGTGATCAATTTGTCAAAGGATTTTGCTATCTTGAAAGAAACTTGGGTTGGAATAATAAAACATCATTTTTGCCACAAAAATACTTACTTTCTTTTGGTCATCATAACACCCCTTGTCTCACACCCAAGCTACAAGATTAGCTACTCATTACACTAAATGAAACAAAATAAATGCAAGATACTAAGAAAGTAAACATGATGATTGGGAGTGTAAAGTACTTGGAAATAAAAACTAACTAAAGTAAATTGCTAAAAATGTAAAGACAAGAATGTAAGTAATAAGCAATAAATGACAAGAGTACAAATGAATGTAAATCTATGTCTAACAAGAATATATACTGAAAACTAAGAGCGTTAAACATAAGACATAAGATGCAAGAACATTAAAGAGACGAAAATGTGCAGTGGGATACTGCCCAGTGCTGCAGCAGTGCCTTCGTGTATCTAAGAACAAAGAAAAATTAAAGGAAGAACACTTGAAGATTTGAAGAACACATGAAGAACATGAAGAACATGAATGAGATTTCTGGAAAATAAACTACAGAGGTTTAGGACTGATTTTAGATCAGTTCTAAGGTGGGTTATCCAAAAGGTAAGATGGCCCCTCTATTTATAACAAAAGGGAATGGCATCTTAGGTAAATAAGTGCAACTAGGCCTAACTAAATAGTACAACTATTCAACTAGAAGTACAACAGCCAACTAAATACTTACTTAAACTATCATTGCAATCTAAAGAGTGTTTTAGGGGTTACAAAATATCAAATTTAATCAAAAAAATATCAATTTCCAGCTCATGACTTCGTCTCCTTCAGCCCCTTTATCACCAGATCCCTGCTGTTCCAATGCTGCAGCAATACCCTGTTTTGGCTGATTTTCTCAAAAATGCTTATATTAGCCTACCAATAAAGTAAAACAAGCTAACCATGATTCCTAGCTCCAAGAAAGTAAAATAAGATAAAAAAAGACTCAAAGTTGGGATTTTAGAATGAAAAAATCCTAACAAATCTACAGAAATAAGTGCTTAAGTACTCAAAATTGAGCACTTATCATCACCCGCATCTAGTTTTTTGCAGTTATAGTGTAAAATAACATATGATTTTGTACATGGGCGGCATTTTTCGTGTTTTCTTAAATAGTTAGCGTTCTCGTTTGAATCTTTCTCTATAACTATGTCCGGTTTCCTTAACTCTAACGCTTCTTAATTTTGAAGATTATAATATTAATTATTTTATATAAAAATACTTCATACACTTAGCAAAATTTTGTTTTATCTTCTAAACATTTAGTTTTAAGAGTAAATTATATTTTTGGTCTATGGTTGTCACCACTATCAAGTCTAGTCCGTATTTTAAACTAATTACACTTTTAATCATCGTGGTTGCCACTTTATTTTGTGATCTGTTAACTCCAAGATATTTGCTATTTTTTAATACAAATTCGCTAGTGGTTATTATTATTGGAGAGTTCTCCAAATTTGAAAATTTCATGTCTCTAGTCTATTTTCACCATTTTAGAAAATATTTAATAAAATGTGTTGGGAAAATAATTTGTTCAAAATCTCGGGTTTTCTATTTTAAAGAATCTTTGGAAGATGCTATCATAGGTTTTTTCTTCTTTTTTAATGAAATAAATATGTAATTATTAATACTTTTTAATTAATTAAATGATAAGTTTATTCTTAATAATAGAGGAAGCAACAAATTTCTCTATTTCATAATTAAAGATAGAATTGGAAATTCGACACCTACTTTTAAAAGTGAACACTTATTTCGGGACAAACTGAAATAGAAATGTGGATACTATATAAACTAAACCAAGGTGTAAGAGGAGAGAATCCTAAAACACACTAACAACCTTATGTCGAATTGACTAGATTAGAAGGAAACTCTAAGTCGTTTCTAACAAATTAACAATAAGTGCACACGTTAAGCATTTCAAATATTGAGATCGACAAGATTGGAAGGAAATTTTGTGGTTCCTCTATCAAACAAAAATTGCATGTGTTGATCGTTTCACCTTTCGATTTGGGAACCGCGACATCAGTAGGAAAGGACTCTACGTAACAATAGTGCATGCGATAAGTGTTTTACCTTTTAAGTCTGAAATAAGCAATCATGTGAAAGGTAGTTGTTAGAGTCTCACATCAGCCAGACTTAAATTGTTTCTTCTTCTTCTTCTTTTCTTCTTTCTTTTCACAAAAGTTCTTTTAAATAGTAATTTCATGAGGTTCCATGTATTTTAAACGTTACTCCTTTGTGATCACTTATATCATATGTAGGGACCTCTTAATTTGGCCCAACTAGGGAGTCATGCGTTTTTGTACAAGCCATTATATAATATTGATCACTTTCTTGTCTAATTGTGTTTTACTCCGTCTTGACCGAAAACAATCCACACCACTAATCTTTCGGACGACCACTAAGCAGGGACGGACCTGTAGGTAGGCACGTGGTGGCACATGCCATTGTATTAATTCTCCGGCGAAGGGTAAAAAATTTCATTTTCGTGAAGGTGCCACCGTATCGAAATAGGAGGTGCTACCGTATTATTTTGGAAACCACAAGGGGTGCACCTAAACTAGAAAAAAATGCCCAAATCTTATACCCATTCAACCAAAAAAATCTCTTGAAATCAACAAAAAATACCGAAAAAATCTCTCGAAATCGATAAAAAAAAAACTTAAAAATTCCCCGAAATCAAGCAAAAAACGTTAAAAATCTCTCGAAACGCCGGAATTTGGCTAAAAACACATCGGACGATATTGAACGTTGGTAAAAAGATGAAGACGCTTCGATAAAAACGGTATGAAAAAATATGGTGTCACCGTATGAAAATTTTTCTGGGTTAGTCCCTGTCACTAAGCTAGACTTGAAATGTTTCTTCTCTGAATATCTTGGACATTCTTTCTTTTCTCAAAAGCTCGTTTGAATAGTAATTTAGGGACCGTTTACCAAATGCTTACTTGATTAAGCGCTTACCATGTCAGATTACCTTACCGGATGAATATGGTAAGGACCAAAATTTTTACATTTTTACCCGGTAAAAGCTAAGGCAAGGACCAAGAGTCTTACCCGGTAAGTGATGACGAACACTCTTGCCACGGTTAGCGCAAACCGGAAAGATTGTTGCATACAATACCGTTTTAGTGAACTAAATCTTACCCGTTAAGTAAGTGATAGTGTTGAATTTTACTGAAAAACGCTTACGCAAGTAAGTGTTTGGTAAACGACCCGTTAATGAGGTTCTGTATATTCTAAGACTTATTACTTTATATGTATGAACCTCTTAATTTGGCACAACTTGGGAGTCATTAGTTCTTCTACAAGCCATTATAGTATTGATCACTTTGTTGTCTAATTGTACTTTACTCCATCTTGACACCATACACACACACACACACAGAAAAAAAATTGTACGACTAATCTTAGAGTGACCATAAATATAAGAGTGTTCGATATCTATCATATGTCATTACCCATTTTGACTTTTTTACAAATTTCCCGTAAATTATTTTTAAAATAAATCTGAATTGTGTTTCTAAATGTCGTTGATGTCACGGGAAAGCTAGCCATTCCTTTCCATCAATGTAAGATATGTTCATGTAAGGAGCTGCTTGTGCTTGGCTTAGTTGTTTCGCGTATGGAACCCTATGTTTAAAATTTGCGCCAGGACCCGAGCACCCGTACTCTCCAAAGAAAATTAACCTAAAATACAACCGAACTTTAGAAAATAAGTGTTAGTAATAACATTGGGTAACATAAGAAGCAAAAGGCATGATTGAATTTTCTCATTTGGTTACTAAAATTTTGAGCGTTCTATTGCATTTTTTAATAATGCAAAATACGTTAGTCTTCAAATGAGTCATTGAGGAAATTAGAAGGTTTCAACATATAACCAAAGGGCCTTTGCCACCAACCTTTCTAGAGCTCAAGGCTTCACATATATTAAGGATAAATGATCCAAGTAACATAATTCCAATTTGTATCCTTTATATTCCTACATCATATAGACTTGGACACTCTCTTCAATATATGTCGGACCTCCCCCCCTTCTCCTCAATTGTTTAAAAGTAATCTGATGGGGTTTCATATATTCTCACACTATTATTTCAGTAAGGAGGATGAATTAAGATAGACATAACTGATCTCTAGAGGGGTCTCTCCAGTCATCCCAACCGTCAGGAGAAACAATTTCAGACATGAAAGTTTTCGAGAAGACGACGGTTGCATATTTACCCCAAGCCCTCCCAAGCCACACCTTACCACGTCCTCCGATCCTACAATCCACAAACGAAAACCCCGTATTTGCATTCGTTGAGTTCCTCCCTTGTGCTGTTATCACTCCACTGATCCCATGGCCACTTCCTACCGAGTTCACTTCACAATTCTGTAACAAAAGGCGTAGTTAATTAAAAACAAAATCATTTTTATAAGATGCTAACAATGTTTAAGTGTCATAATAGACTGTTTTATAGGGCAAAACAATTGCGTATCATATGTACAACCGTTGTAACAAGTTTATAGAACCTTTTTGGACGTCTTAACAAGTTTGTAAAAACACTTTTGAAAGAAAACATTTATTAATACTTTTACTTTTTTTTTGGAGAGCATTCGGTGCCGTTTCTTTTGGGGAAGGAGTGAGGAAAAAAAGAAAATTTGCTGGGTGGCGTGGGAGAAAGTCTTAAATAGCAAAGAAAAGGGGGGGGGGGGGGGGGGTTGGGCATTGGCAGCTTAAAAGCCTTGAACCTTGCGATGTTGGGGAAATGGTGGTGGCGTTACCGTACTAATACGGAAGCAATGTGGAGAGGGATTGTGACTTATATTCTACGGTAGTTCGGGAGGGCTTGCAGATGGGGATAGGAGTAGAGCTAAAGGGGGTTGTTGGGGTTCGATTGTAGGGCTGCACAACGACTTAGAGAAGCGGGGAATTAACCTGGACAACATGTTTCAATGGGACTCGAGCAATTCACGCTGGAAGTGGGCTATGGACAAGAACGGGAGCTACTCGGTTGCCTCCCTCCGGACGGTGGTGGATTGTACGATCCTTCCGGGCGTTGATCGGGAAACGTGCTGGAATACATGGGTTCCAATAAAAGTCAATGTGCATCTTTGGAGGGTACTGCAGGAGCGGCTGGCTACCAAAGACAATCTGTTAAAAAGGGGTATTCACATCGATTCTGATGTTTGCCCATGCTGTGTGTCAGACCAGGAGAATACTACTCATTTATTTGTGCAGTGCTCTACAGCGCGGGAGGTGGGAGCTCGACTTCATCAATGGTGGAGAATTTGGCCGATGGCGGTGAGCTCGGTGAATGATATGTGGACGACCGTACAACAAACGGTTACTCATAAGCGGAGTAAGGAGGTTGCAAAAGTAGTCTGTATGACCTACTTTTGGGTCCTGTGGAATCAGAGAAATGAGAAGCTGTTCAAAGGCAAGATGAGGAATAGTAGAGAGATTACCAATTTAATTTTGTACTTTGCTTTTTATTGGATTAAAGTCAGATCTAAGATCGGGAGAGCTTTCAGTTGGGAGGATTGGCTAAGCTCTCCTCTGAATTTTTGTATAGATCGCTAGCTTCTCGCTAGTTTCGGTTTTAATAAAGGAGCTGTGTGTTTTGATGTCCAAAAAAAATACTTTTACTTTTTTATATAATATAATTAGTTTAAAAGATGTCCTATACAAACATGACACTTTTTAAAAAATATCCTTAAAAAAACCTAATATCACACTTTATTTTTAAAAGTGTCACTACAATGACATTAGGTTTATAGAACCCCTAAGATGTCTAAATGTTTTCATAAAATGCTTTATATATCTTAAGTTTATAGGACCAAACAATGAGGTGTCATATTTAATTGTTGTAACAAGTTTATATGACGCTTTTGGACAATTTAACAAGTTTTTATGATGATTTTTAAAACAAAGTGTCGTATTAGTTATTTATCCGACACTATTTTAAAAAGTGTCTTGTAAAAAATGGGTTTATAAGACAATTCTCAAAATTGTCCTATAATATAGTTAATGTGACACTTTAGCGTCCTAAAAACTTTTTAAGACGCCCAAACACTTTCTATAAACTTATTGTAACACTTTTAATCATATAAACTTAAGTCATATAAAATATTCTATTGTGACGTTTAGACATTTTGGATGTCTTATAAACCTGTTTTTGTTGCAGTGCACGCCACTTCAGTTCATCTTTGGTTTTAGTTTCGAAGAACTAATGATCATTACCTTATAGAGTGATCTACCATTTCCAAAAATAAGATCTGTTGATCCTTGAATGAAACATTCTTTGAAATAATGCCTTCCTTCATCATCTTGAAGAGTATCTTGAAATCCATAAAACCCACACCCATAAAAAGCCGCTTGATCACCCGCGATTCGTAGTGCCACCGCCTGTTTTCCAGGTATGTCTGAAAATTCAGGAGCCGTGTTCTTCACCAGCGGAGAAAGAAACAACCATTCGTATCAATTTTGAGAAGAAAAATAAAAGAAAAAAGAATCACTACGTACAACAAATTAAATCAGGTTCATAGGACACCAAAAGTGTTTAAATGTCCTAATAGATTTATAAGACATAAGTTTATAGGAGCAAACACATGTTTGTCGTGTCTAAAAGTTCACGACGACAAAATTGGGTTTGTAGGACGCCAAAAGTTTCTAAACATTCTATAGTCCGCTTTATAAGACTTAATTTATATAACCAAAAAATAAAAGGCATTGTCGTAAGTTAATAGAACATTTTTGGGTGTTGTAACAAGTTTTTAAGAACATTTTTTTGAAAAACATCGTTTTTGCTATTATATGACACTATTTGAAAAAATGTCTAATAAAAACAAATATCCTGTAAAAAATGGATTTATAGGACAATTCTAATTAAAAAAAATTACCTGTAAAATAGCTAATGTCACACTTTGTAGTAAAAGTGTCTAAAAAGACTTGTTAAGTCAACGTCCTATAAACTTGTTATAATAGCCCTTTAGATATGACACTTTATTTTTTGTTCCTAAAAATTAAGTCTTATAAAGCGGTCAATTAGGACTCTTAGAAATTGTTAGCGTCCTATAACCTCAACTTTGTCGTAGTGGTTGTAATAAGTTTATCCGACGCCTTTGGGCGCCTTACCAAGCTTTCTATCAGCCCTTTTATAACTTTATAGGATCAAACACGTGTGTCCTATCTAATAGTGTTGTAATAAGTTCATACGATGTTTTTGGACGTCATACCAAGCTTTTTAGAACACTTTTGAGACAAAGTGTCATGTTAGCCCTTTTATAGGACACTAACATTTTTTCAAATGGGTGTCATATAAAAGGCTAAACCCGAGAATTCGTTGTAATGTACTTTTAATTTCTGTATCTATAATTTAATTATACCTTAAAACTAATGTTGTAAGCAATGAATTTTGGAGCAAAAATGCCTACTGAGTAGCTGTAAATTGTGCCTCCAGTTGAATTTGCAGTGTCATTCCAAGTGATTTCTGTGTTGAGATAACCCTGCCCTTGAACTATCAAATTGGTCTTATGATTGTTCACCAGCACCTTCTCCCTGCAACAACAATCACACACACACACATATATATATATATATATATACACCAAAAGTTATATTGGTCCAGCCATACCTAGGTTATATTGGTACAGTCTCCTATAAAGTCAAAGGTTCAAACCTCACAAAATGTGAGAAATGGGTTTATAGGACGTCATAAATGTCTAAACGTCGTATTAGTTATTTTATAAGATACTATTTGAAAAAGTGTCCCTATAAAAATATGTGTTTATAGGACACTTCTCAAAAGTGTCATATATGAAACAGCTAATACGACGCTTTCTTTTAAAATGTTCTATAAAACTTATTAAGACATCCAAAAATGTCATATAAACTTATTATAACATTGTTAGATAGGGAGCTTTGTTGTTTGCAAGCTGACTCGCCGTTACCAAAACCCAAATAAAAAGATTGCATGATCAGGAAACATGACGAAGGATCGTGTGAGAAGAACAGTTAAGGTGAGAAACATTGCCTGTATGTGCCTGAATCAAGTATGATAAGTGTTGCTTTTTGGCTATTATCAGGGACAGCATTCACTGCCTTCTGCAAACTGTTGAATTTGCCACAACCCTTCTTATCAACGGTCAAAACATGCAGCACGTTGTATTTTGATATGAGCGGAGACTTCCACTTGCTGGCATCACAAGAGACCTCAGGCCGCCTATGGTGGTGGTCATGGCGGCGGTGGCTACACCCAGAAATTTGGGTTATGAAAGAGCAGAAATCATAAATTCCACTTTGCTCAGTAACCCATTTGAGAAAAGGAATTTCAAAAGCAGGTGAAGAGATAGCAGCAGTGATGGTTGAGTTGGTGTGGTAGAAAGGAAGAATGATGGAAAGTAGAGCAATGACAATACTTACAAACAGCCAAAACCATATGGTTCTTTTGGTGTTCATATCTTTGGATTAATGGATTAGTTGTGTGATATGTTGAGTTAAGAATTGTTGTGCTTATATATACAAAGACATAAATTAAACAACTACAAGATCACCCCTTTCATTATGGGGTGAGAGAGGGATTATACCATTCGAATCACTTTTTTGAGAAATACGAAGGGGGTTATACACGACTGTTTGGTAGTAGCTTAATGATATTGAAAATGACTAATCCGGTAAGCTTCTAGTGGTGCTTTATGCAGAAAGCCAAGAATTTTTCAAACTTGTCCCTCCCAATTAAACAAAAACATTCTCTATCTATATATACAGACGGACTAATCCACACAAACAGATTTATTCATAGAGAACATGATGGAAAATCAACCAAACAACCCACAAGTCATATAAGTAAGAGATCTATTGATTATTAAAATAACAATGAGTAGTGCTTATTTTTTCATTACTAGGATGGTTTTTTGAAAGGGTTTTAGATTTATTTTAAAATATCAAAAAGGGGTTTTAGATTTTTTTTTAAATATAAGTATCATCAACATTCATCTATTCATCTTTATCAATTGTCACATCTTCTTGTATTCAGATGTTTCACATAATACTTATCAAACAATCATTTTTCATTCAGCATTGTCACCTTCAAACACCAATCATTTTGTTTGTGGAATGAAAAACATTCATGGATATGAAAATTGAACAATGCCATGATATGTAAATTACTTATTACAGGTGGATGTTTCTCTCACTTCTTCTCTACTACGCTATCGCTTTTTATTGGAAGTTGATCGTTTCTAACATCGACAACGACCCATTTTGACTTTCAACCCGTACATCGTGTTGACCAACTTTGACTTGGCTTAATCAATCAGCTTCCCTATACGGTGCAAGGAATGCCATAAATATGACTTTGTTTTCTAAATGTCGATGATGTTGCGAGAAAGCCATTCCTTTCCATTGTTAGAAAAATATAGGGCAAAACAGGAATCGATCAGTAACCAGATTGCTTGAGAATCGTGTGAAATCACTTTTCGAATTGATGTTTCGACCCTATGTCTGGGTTTAACGAAATTCAATCTGAGATAACACTCAAGAACACTTCGTTTTTATGCACAAAAACGAAAGCAAATTTTCTAGAGAGTATTTGAAGGTTTGTTTCAAATATATATATATATAATCACACACACATATAGAGTCCCCTTCAAATGTAAACTTTTTTTTTCGTGTAAACTTTGTAGTTTCATAGGTTTTTTGATGAATTTTTTTATAGAATTGTTTATTTTGATGAAATTGTTTCATATCATTCATTTCTTGACGAAATTTTTTAATGAAATTTGTAGTTTCATAGGTTTTTTTCATTTTTATGAACTGTTTCATACATTTTTCGTTTTCACCTATGAAACTACAAATTTCGCAAAACAAATTCATCAAGAAATGAATGATATGAAACAATTTCATCAAAATAAACAATTCCATAAAAAAATTCATCAAAAAAAACCTATGAAATCGAGAGTTTACACGAAAAAAAAGTTTACATTTAATTTGAAGCTCCCTCATATATATATATATATATATATATATAGAGTCAGGTTCAAGGGAAAACCTCAAAAAAATGGAAAACTGAAGAACATCCTAGGAGCCCTTCATCTGGACGGTATGCACTTGTGCATACAGGTTATTTGTAACATGCATTTGTGCATATATGCACAAATGCATAATGTACTTGTGCATAAAACCAAAAGGTCAACTATTTACCTGTATGCACAAGTGCATACCGTCCAGATGAAGGACTCCTAGGGTGTTCTTTAGTTTTTTGTTTTTTTGAGGTTTTCCCTTTAACCTCCCTCTATATATATATATATATATATATATATATAGAGGCTCCTTCAAATGTAAACTTTTTTTCGTGTAAACCGTGTAAACTTTGTAGTTTCATAGGTATTTTTGATGAATTTTTTTATGGAATTGTTTATTTTGATGAAATTGTTTCATATCATTCATTTCTTGACGAATTTTTTTTATGAAATTTGTAGTTTCATAGGGTTTTTTTTTTAATTTTTATGAACTGTTTCATACATTTTTTGTTTTCACCTATGAAACTTTTCGTTTTCACCTATGAAACTACAAATTTCGCAAAACAAATTCGTCAAGAAATGAATGATATGAAACAATTTCATCAAAATAAACAATTCCATAAAAAATTTCATGAAAAAAACCTATGAAATCGAGAGTTTACACGGTTTACACGAAAAAAAAGTTTACATTTGAAGCTCCCTCTCTATATATATATATATAGAGAGAGAGAGAGAGAGAGAGAGGTGGGTTCAAACGAGAACGATAACTATTTACGAGAACTACGAGAACGGTCGTCCATGTGCAAAATCACTGGTGATTCACGTACAAAATCAATGTTGATGCGCGCGACTTGCCAAACCGCGGCCCAAACCGCGCGTGTCCCAGAATTTTAATCACCAGTGATTTTGTACGTGAATCACCAGTGATTTTGTACGTAAATCACCAGTGATTTTGTACATGGTCGACCGTTCTCGTAGTTCTCGTAAATAGTTATCGTTCTCGTTTGAACCTACTTCTATATATATATATATATATATATATATATATATATATATATGTGTATATATATATATATATATATATATAGGGGAGGGATATTATGAAAACCACTCTAACTTTGAAAACCTGTGTCGACCAATCAGATTTTTTCTTAATCATTTTTTGTTAATTATATATTAAAGATCAGTTTCGTCATTTTGTAATTCCGATGTTTATTATGGAAATGATGATAATTATGATTTCGAAAATAAGATTGATTTGATTCCGAGTAATTAGGAAAACCGGAATATCCTTCATTTGAAATTTGGTAACTACCTATTTAGGAAATTATTATTAGTTTCTTTTTTAAGAAACCATTTCCATGCTTTCTTCTTCAATTTGATCACAACCAGGTCTACCACAGTATCAACCATCCCCCATTTCCTACCATCACATTAGACCTCACATCCGACCACCATGAACTCCAGAAGATCGTTTTGGCCACCGGAATCAAGACAACCCAAATCAGAACCGGCGAACAGTGGTTGTTTTAAGTGTTGAAGTTATAAGCTAGTAAGGAAATCTGCTCGGTTGGGTACAAACGTTTTTCTACAGCAATAAGTTAGTTTCTGTTAGTTAATGTTATTGACAGTTATTTAACTGTCATCCTCTAAACAAGTGGCATCGTTTCTGTAATAGGTGTGTCTGTTTGTTGGCTATATATTTGCCAACGCAACCTATGTAATTACTTACTGATTTGCTTCAATAAACAGTGATATTATATGGTGTGTATTATTTGATCCAACAAAGTGGTATCAGAGCCAGAAAAGAAAATCACTGCAGAAAATCACTGCAGAAATTTTTCTGTTTGCTGTTGGTATTCGAAGAAGGCAGAAAACAAGAAAACGCAGAAGAAATATGGCTTCAAACAATGGTGTTTTCCAAGCCCCGCTTCCGAAACTAACAGGGAGAAATTATCACCATTGGAGCACACAGATGAGAGTGTTGTTCGAATCACAGGATCTGTGGAGTTTGGTTGAAGACGGATACATGGAATTGGTTAAAGTGGAAGGAACAACACCCCAACAGATCCTCCAAGATAAAGAAGATAAGAAAAAGGATCGAAAGGCCTTGTTTCTAATCTATCAAACGGTTGATGAGAACATCTTTGAGAGGATTTCCTCATCAAACACATCAAAAGACGCATGGGATGCCCTCTACAAGACTTATCGTGGAGAAGATAAGGTAAAGGCGGTTCGTTTACAAACTTTGTGTTGTGAATTTGATGGTTTAAAAATGCAGGAATCAGAAACTGTTGAAGATTTCTACAACCGAGTAATCGCAATGGTGAATCAAATGAGACTTAACGGTGAAAGCCTTGATGACAAAAGGGTGGTTGAAAAGATCTTAAGAAGTCTTACACGAAAGTTTGAATACATAGTGGTGGCAATAGAAGAATCGAAAGATGTCTCAACACTCTCATTAGAAAATCTATTGGGTACATTACAGTCACATGAATTACGTTTGAGACAATTTGATGATACGTCTTCGTTGGAACGAGCTTTTCATTCTCGTGTGACATCGAAGAAAGATTATGGTGAGGGCTCTTCTAAAGGAAGAAATCAAAGGATATCACTATCGGAAACTCAATGTTTTTACTGCCACAAATACGGACACACTATGAAGTATTGTAAGAAAAGAAAAGAGGATGAAAGTGAAGATGCGAATTTCATCTGTGGAAATGAAACTCAAGAAGGGGATACAATGTTCATGGCAATTGAGGAACTTGAATCTCTAGTGGATGAATCATGGTGCAAAGATGGTGAATGTTATGATCTTGTGGAAAGAAACAAGAAGATATGTATGCCTGTGGATGATACACTCCATGGGAAAGTCAAAGAAATTGATGATGAATGATGCTGATGATGTATGATGCTTGAAGTGTAATAGCTTCAGGAAGATTGGGTCTCCAAAGGAAAAGAATTTGGAGATGTGTTTGTTGAAAGATGAAAGTGAAGCGTCAAAAGGCGTTTGGTTTGATTTTATGAAAGTGGGTGATGCCGTCTCCATTGATAAGATTTGGGACGATGATGTTTTAGAGATTGATTTTCTGCAGAAATTCGAAAAGTGAAGATGGAAATTTCACAAAAGTTTAGCTTACGGGGGAATGTTGAAATAATAAGCTAAACTAGTCAAAGTTAAGTCAAGTTAGTTTTATATATATATGTTTATGTTGGGAACAGATGTGTCGGTTACAATGGTGGTAACTGCCATCCTTTCTAAACCATCACATCCCTTTAATAGTGTCCTTTCTAATGTATAATTAGGTTTGAATATGGTCTGTACGATTGAGAAAACAGTAAATAAAAGATTGTGTATTTATGTGTATATTGCATCTTACTGTATTTCTCCAACAAAGTGGTATCAGAGCCATGGTTCAAGCCGTGGTTCTTTCCTTTCTCGAAGAAGATAACGAGGAAGAACATGAAGATGAAGATGACGACGGTGAAGAGAGCGACGACGACGATGATGAAGATAACAAGGAGGATGCACCAGTGGTAAACGGTGTTACTCTTACGGAAGACCATGATGATGATTGATGATGATGAAGATTTCGCATACGATTGTGTTAATCTTACGAATGATTGTATGAACATACCGGAGGAAAAGAATCTGGATGTTATCTCTGTTAATGATGCTAAGTGTCCAAGACAAACCACAAAATGATCTGTGGTATCTGGACAGTGGGTGTAGCAATTATATGAAAAAAGGGAGAGCCTGAGGATGAAAAGAAACTCAGTGTCTTGGGTAATGGAGAAATTTCCATTAATATTAGAGATCAAGAAAAGAAGATCTCTAACTTTAAAGATTATGAAGAGAATGATTCTGCAGAGAACATCAGTGGGTAAAAAAAATCGAAAGAACCGATACCCAATGTAGAAACCGTTTAGATACGTTGAAAAAAAAGGTATAAAAAGGAGAAAGCTTTGTTAGAAA
This sequence comes from Saussurea involucrata, assembly GCA_033807775.1. Lineage (NCBI taxonomy): Eukaryota > Viridiplantae > Streptophyta > Magnoliopsida > Asterales > Asteraceae > Saussurea > Saussurea involucrata. The sequence continues at coordinate 6,558,877 of CM066325.1, read as the reverse complement.
GCAGCAGGAATCAAACTACCAAATGGGTATATTTCAAGAAAATGGATTTGTTAATGTCATCAACAACAGTCCAACAATCAGGACTTTCTTGTGGAGTGGATTCAGGTGAGTATGTTTTCATGAATCCAACTGTTTATCCAAATCAAGCAAATGGATTGGATGAAATGAGGGATAGCCCCGGAAACACGGATTCCCAGGAGGGCGATGCCGATTCTGATCCACTCCCATTAAAGAGGTCAAAAGAAAAAGGGAATGGAATTAGAATCAATGGAGGTTCATTCAGATTGCTTGCAGACTCCATTAACAAGTTCAGTGAAATATATGAGAAGATTGAAAATGGGAAAAGAAAGCAGATGGTGGAATTGGAGAAGATGAGAATGGAATTCCATAAAGAGTTGGAATTACAGAAGAGGGAGATACTTGATAGAGCAAGAGATGAGATTGCAAAAAAATCAGACAAGGAGTATTATCCTTACTAGTTTAAGGGGGTATGTTGAAGTTATAAGCTAGTAAGGAAATCTGCTCGGTTGGGTACAAACGTTTTTCTACAGCAATAAGTTAGTTTCTGTTAGTTAATGTTATTGACAGTTATTTAACTGTCATCCTCTGAACAAGTGGCATCGTTTCTGTAATAGGTGTGTCTGTTTGTTGGCTAAATATTTGCCAACACAACCTATGTAATTACTTACTGATTTGCTTCAATAAACAGTGATATTATATGTGTTAGAGTATTAAAATGTCAATATGTATAGTTCAGGGTCTTTTATGTAATTAGCTGTAACTTCTCTTTGTATAAATAGGCTTTTAGGGTTCCTTGTCTAGGTTAGACACTTTACTTGTATTACTCTCTCAATATATGAAAACGGACGATTCAGCCATATCTCGTGTCTCTCTATCAATCGACTCTACAATTCTAACATGGTATCAGAGCTCTAGGTAAGCCTCCTCAACCTCTTTTCAGATCTGCACCTTTGTTGCTATTGTTTTTCTTTGCTGCACTCGTTTTGGCCTCAGAAATCTCGTTTCTGGTGTTATTTTGGCAAAATATCAAGCTTTAAAGTTTTTCAGAACATCCTCACGAACCTTCGTACCAATTTTCAACCTAATCCTACCTGTTTTGAAAAACCCGACTCAAGAACATCAAAAATTCATCGTTGTCGCAACCTTCACATTCATCGTTGTCGCAACCTTCTCATATTCATCGTTGTCGCAACCTTCTCGTATTCATCGTTGTCGCAACCCTCTATCTTGTGAACAGTACCAAGTCGCAACCCTCAGTTGCGACTTCACTTCAAATCGCAATTCTCAATTGCGACTTCACTCGTGAACAGTACCAAGTCGCAGTTCTCACTTGCGACTTCATACCCAAATCGCAACCTTCAATTGCGATTTCACTCGTGAACAGTACCAAGTCGCAGTCCTCAATTGCGACTTCATTCCCAAATCGCAACCTTCACTTGCGATCTCACTCGTGAACAGTTCAAGTCGCAATCTTCTCTTGCGACTTCATTCCCAAATCGCAACCTTCACTTGCGACTTCGTCCCAAGTCGCAACCTCCACCTGCGACTTCATCCCTTCATCCTCAAATCGCAATCCTTGCCTGCGACTTCAGTCTCAAATCGCAATGGCTCTCAATCTCGGTCATTCCAACCCCATCTCAGTTGTTCTCAATGGGACCAACTACGTTCTGTGGCATCATCATATGTCCATTTTCCTTAAGTCTCAGGGTCTCTACACCTACGTCACCGGTATATCTACTCTTCCGGTTCCGAAGGATAAGGAAAATGAAGCTGACTTCGCGAAACGTATGAATGATTGGGACATTGCAAATGCTCGCGTTCTTGGTTATATAAACGCTTCCACTACCACTGAAATCAATCAACAGTTCCTAGGCTATACCACCGCAAAAGAGCTATGGGACTTTCTTGCAAATAGGTACACCTCTACAGGTCTCTCTCATCAATATCAACTGTGGACCACCTTTCAGAACAAAAGGCAACTGCCTGATCAATCTATAAACTCCTATATCTCTGAGATGCAAGCTCTTAGAGATCATCTGAACTTGGGTGCACCTCAAGTTTTTGATGAAACTGCTCAGAAATTTACAGTCTACTTCAACCAACTGCACCTAACTACTATTCTCATGGGTCTTTCTGACCGTTTTGAGAATGTTCGAGCCTCACTTCTGCATCGACATCCTCTGCCTACCCTTGAACAAGCTATCACTGAACTGCTAAGCGAAGAAACCCGTCTTCAGCAGCGATTTCCCCTACCATCAGACTCTGTGCTCTACACTCCCAGCTCAGGGAAGTCAAAAGGAAAATGGGGTAACCATGATCAGTCCAGATCTGCAAGCAAAGGGAATAACAGTGAATGCACCTTTTGTCACTCCACTTCCCATCTGCTCCTCAACTGCCCAATTAGAAAATGTCGCTGGTGTGGAATTACACAGCCACGTCACTATGCTTCTGACTGTTCAAAATGTCCATACCCAAAGCACTCAGGTAATCAAAAACAACAGTTCAAGTCGCAACCCATTGCTGGTTCCATCACTCAGGAGTACCCATCACCCGCACCTGCAGCACCGACCAACAACCAATCACAATCTGATCTCATGGAACTCATGCGCCGAAACCAAGAGCTCATGGAACAGCTTATGACAGGTTCTATGGGTATGAATTCTCACTGCAATGCAACCACACCAGGTAACCCTTGGCTTTTTGATTCTGGATGTTGTAATCACATGACACCAAAGGCAGAAGGTTTTGTCTCTAAACAACCTTCCAGCCTGTTCTCGTCTGTCCGCACTGCTGATAACACTCGCTTACCGGTTTCCTTCAGTGGAACGGTTTCTACACCTGATATTCAATTACCTGATGTGATGCATATACCAAACTTATCACTGAGTCTGATTTCTATCACTCAGCTTATGGAAGCTGATCTAATAGTCTTATTTCATTCTACTGGTTGTGTTGTGCAGGATCCCAAGACCAAGCAGATCCTTGGAATAGGCCGTAAAGTTGGTCGGATGGTTGAAGTGGTCTATCTCCGTCTTCCGTTACCTGCATCCAATTTTGCTGCTTCAGTTTCCAACACCCCGTCTTTTGAGCTATGGCATGCACGCTTAGGCCACTTATCTTTAGCTAGGATGAAAGTTTTAGCTAGTTCAGGACTTTTGGGAAACATTTCCTCTGAACATGTCTCTTGTCTATCTTGTCAACTTGGAAAACATCATGCTTTACCTTTTCAAATTAATGATTTTAAATCTGCTTCTGCCTTTGATCTTATTCATTCTGATGTATGGGGACCAGCACCACTCCCCTCTATGGGAGGTGCCCGATACTTTGTAATCTTTATTGATGATCATACTCGTTTTACATGGATTTATCTTATGAAAAACCGCTCCGAATTACCCAAAATCTACATCACATTTGCTCGCATGATTCTAACCCAATTTTCTAAACCCATAAAGATCCTTCGCGCGGATAATGCCATGGAATATAAAGAATCATCTCTTCTTTCATTTCTCCAATCTCAAGGCACTCTCTCTCAATACTCTTGCCCTGGCACCTCTCCACAAAATGGTCGTGCCGAACGCAAACATCGTCACATTCTTGACACTGTTCGTACTCTACTAATTTCAGCCAAGTGTCCAGAACGCTTTTGGGGTGAAGCAGCCTTCACGGCTGTCTACACCATCAACCGACACCCGACTCCCATCCTCAATCAAAAGTCCCCGTATGAAACTCTCTATGGAGTCTCACCTCCCTATGAACTCCTCAAAGTATGGGGTTGTGCTTGCTTTGTTCAGCTACAACCTCATGAACACACCAAACTTGAACCTCGTTCTCGCCTGTGCTGTTTCCTAGGCTACGGAATTGAACATAAAGGATATCGTTGTTGGGATCCAATCTCTAAGCGACTTCGTATATCCAGACATGTCACCTTCTGGGAACATCTTCCCTTCTCCACGGTGTCCAAATTACAGGACCCTATCCCTGCTTCCACTTCCTTCTTTACTAACACATCTATCCCTTTAGACTCTCTCCAGTTAGATTCTTTGTTCTCCTCATCATCTGATCCACCAACTTCCGCATCACCTGAAAACTCTATTAACCCGTCTGAGCCTTCACCTGAACCTTCCGCATCCGCATCACCTGAACCCTCTATTAACCCGTCTGAGCCTTCTCCTGAACCTTTCGCATCTTCTGAACCTCTGTCTGTACCCTCTATACCCACTGACCATGATCAATCATCTACACCAACTCCCCGGTCTACTTCCGAGCCTTCTGCAGAGTCTATGGATCCTACCACCTCCCAACCATCAGATGAGGTAAGACGCCCCAATCGGGTAAGACAAGTTCCTACTCACCTTCGTGATTATCATTGTTATGCTACCTTGTTGTCTACTCATGAACCCACCTCTTATAAGGAAGCAGCTTCTAATCCTGTATGGCAGCAAGCTATGACAGAGGAACTTCAGGCTCTCGACAGAGCAAAAACATGGGAATTTGTTCCTCTTCCACCAGGCAAGTCTCCCATTGGTTGCAAATGGGTCTTCAAAATCAAAACCAAGTCTGATGGATCCATCGATCGCTATAAAGCTCGCCTTGTGGCCAAAGGCTTCAATCAAGAATATGGCATTGACTACGAAGAAACGTTTGCTCCTGTGGCTCGTGTCACCTCAGTTCGCAGTCTTCTAGCCATCGCTGCCACCAAGAAATGGCCCCTATATCAGATGGACGTCAAAAATGCTTTCCTAAATGGCGATCTCGAAGAGGAAGTCTACATGAGACTACCCCCTGGTGTGACCTCTCGACAGGGCAATGTCTGTCACCTTCGCAAGGCCCTCTATGGTCTCAAACAAGCCCCTCGTGCCTGGTTCGAAAAATTCAGCAATACTGTTCTATCTTTGGGTTTTTCCCCGAGTAACTACGATTCTGGTTTGTTCACTCGGAATTCTGCCACAGGTACTATATTACTTCTGCTGTATGTTGACGATATGATCATTATAGGCAGTGACTCTACAGGTATCCTTCATCTCAAAAAGTCTCTGTTAGACAACCTAGGGGGTAAGGTTGTATTTAAATAATTTTACTTTCAAAAAAAAACTTTTATAAAAATATCTTAATAATGTAAATACAACAGAGTATATGAAAACACAACAGATATGTATAAATACAGGATAGTATAAATACAGTAAATAAAGCAGAGTATATATACAATAATTATATAAACAGATATAATTAAATGCACAGCGGAAATATAAAGAGATAAGGGATAGAGATACTTGACACGGAGATTTAGTGATCTACCACAACTTGGTAAATCACTAGCCGAGACACTTCCCGACACGATCCAATAAAAGTATTCTTTACGGTAGAATACAAACCAAATACAAAGGAAAGCAATAGGCTCTCAAGCTCCAGCTTATTGAGATATACAGGATCACACACCCGTTATTCAAACACTTACAAGAGGAGTATAACTCACAATGGAAATCACTCTTGTATAATATTTATCACTTGGATATTTTATAAAAACGTTTTATAAAATAAATATGTAGTGATAATATGTAGTATGGAATATTAGTTGGGAGAGATTAGATGGATAGATGGCTGTTGGTTGTAGTTTTTTTTTATTTATTCTCCACCATCGCATGCATTATATAGCAGCTCTTCCAACGGATACATGCATCCGCGGTATACCGCCAAAAGCACGCGGTATACCGTGCAGTAATAAAGTACGTGTCAGAAGAGAAAGGTCAACCCTGCAAAAACAAACGGAAACTGTACCCGCGGTATACCGGCTATACATCGCGGTATACCGCCCAGACAAAAGTACTTCCAATCAATCAGAGGTAACATCAAGCCGCCGCGGTATACCGGCTATACATCGCGGTATACCGCCCAGTATGTACCCGCGGTATACCGGGCCTTCTTCGCGGTATACCTGCGTCAGAATAGGCAGCTTCCAGGACGCAACCAATCTTTCTCAATAAACCATATTTAATTAAAATCATTTATTTGGTTTTTAGAAATATCCAAGTGGTATATTATTTTAGGGTGTTTATCATTATAAATTATAAACACTAATGACAACGTAAAACTTCCGTCTTGAACTCTTCAGATAAAATCTTCGTGTTCTTCAAGAACTGTACACTTGGATTGGATTGTTAGATAAACAATAATACGGTGTGTTTGTAATCATCAAAATAAATATATATAAATATATAGAGATGTGGTACACTTGCACCAACAATCTCCCCCTTTTTGATGATGACAAACACAACCGCTAAGCATGAGCATATGCGGTTTCTCTCCCCCGTTTGTCGAAACAAAAAGGGTCAAGAAAGACGGTATGCTTCCCCTCGAGAGATGCTCCCCCTCAAAATATGCATATATTTGAGAGAGCATAATCTCATGGTTAAAAGATAAAAAGCTCCCCCTCAAATTAATAACAAATTATAAAATTTGAGGGACAATAAAATATGCATAAAAAAGCATATAATAGACATAAAACAAAATAACCAAAAAGAAACACTTGCACCAAAAAAAGGATCTTAAGGCTTCGATTTTTCGGTTAATTTTATGTGAGCAAAAAATTACCACGTATTATGACCTCGTCAGGGAACACGTATTATATCCTCGTCAGGAACCACGTATTATATCCTCGTCAGGAAACACGTATTGTATCCTCGCCAGGAAACACGTATTATATCCTCGTCAGGAAACACGTATTATATCCTCGTCAGGAAACACGTATTATATCCTCGTCAGGAAACACGTATTATATCCTCGTCAGGAAACACGTATTATATCCTCGCCAGGAAACACGTATTATATCCTCGCCAGGAAACACCTACAAAAGGCAAAGAAAATTTTTCGTGGTACCCTTTTCTTATGGGTCCTTTTAACAGTTAGTATAAAACATAAACTGCAAAAAAATTAAAATATGTTGTCGACATAAAATAAAACATGACAACATACAATCCACAAAATTTGTTTAAAACCACAAACGCATCCCACCGGGATTGTCAACATTAAACATTCCTTTCGGAATCCATTTTCTAACCATTCTAATTTTGAGATTGTATTTATCATACACATAAAATGAAGCATTTATATTCGCATTAGGTCTAGAAAAATTACTATTATACATACGAGCATACGGTTTCCTCGGTATATAATTTTTATTATTCATTTTAGGTACATACGGAGGTTTTTGCACATATTGATTTCTTGTACTTACTTTAGGTGATTCATAATGTCTTCTAATTGGCATACAAGAACATTTATCTTTGCAAGTATCGGAACCAATGCCTTTTCGACAGTTTATACTGTTAGACATATTTAGCATGTTAAGAACTTTATCATTGCTATTTTGAAATGCTTTAGCTAACATATTATCTTTTTCATATAAATCGCATTTAGCTTTTAAACAAGCATTATCATTTATGAGAATATCACATTTTGCACATATGTCATTTTCTTCTATTCTTTTATCTAAACATGCAAGTTTCTCATTTAAAACATCACATGATTTGCAAACAATATTTTCGCATGCTTTCTTTTCTAAAGTGATAACTTTATCATTTAACTCATTTTTGATTTTATTATCACATGCAATGGTTTGTTTACAATTATTCAACTTATTCTGACATAATAATAATTCTTCTTTTAATTTAGCATTCTCATTTTTATAACTATTTACGAGAACAATCAATTTTTGAAAAGAGACATTTAACATATCAATATCATCATCGTTATCACTACAACTAGAATAACTTGAGTATGAAGTACATACCTCTTTCTCGCAGTCGACGATGAGACAAGTTTCTTCATTTCTTTGATCTCGGGTTTCGTCTCTCTTTTCTTTTGAGTTTTCACCATAGGTGATGTTCAAGTTCTCCCAAATATCACGAGCAGTTTCAAAGAGATAAACACGCTCAATATCATCGTTAGTAAGAACCGAAAAGAGAAAATTTTTGGCTTCATAATTTAAACAACAATTATCCTTATCTTCGTCGGACCATTCCGAGCTAGGTTTTTCAACAACTTTGTTGTTTTGAAATTTTGTGGGTTTGAAATTTCCTTTAATAATAATATCCCAAATATTTTGATTTATCCCACGAACATAACGTTCAAAAGAATTTGCCCAAAGATCAAAATTTTCGAAATCAATAAGAAGAGATTTAGAAAACCAAGCATTTTGTTGAGCCATTAAAAAAATATAACTTTAAAAATTTAAAAGATAATTTTTGAAAGCCCCGCTCTGATACCAATTGTTAGACAACCTAGGGGGGGGTAAGGTTGTATTTAAATAATTTTACTTTCAAAAAAAAACTTTTATAAAAATATCTTAATAATGTAAATACAACAGAGTATATGAAAACACAACAGATATGTATAAATACAGGATAGTATAAATACAGTAAATAAAGCAGAGTATATATACAATAATTATATAAACAGATATAATTAAATGCACAGCGGAAATATAAAGAGATAAGGGATAGAGATACTTGACACGGAGATTTAGTGATCTACCACAACTTGGTAAATCACTAGCCGAGACACTTCCCGACACGATCCAATAAAAGTATTCTTTACGGTAGAATACAAACCAAATACAAAGGAAAGCAATAGGCTCTCAAGCTCCAGCTTATTGAGATATACAGGATCACACACCCGTTATTCAAACACTTACAAGAGGAGTATAACTCACAATGGAAATCACTCTTGTATAATATTTATCACTTGGATATTTTATAAAAACGTTTTATAAAATAAATATGTAGTGATAATATGTAGTATGGAATATTAGTTGGGAGAGATTAGATGGATAGATGGCTGTTGGTTGTAGTTTTTTTTTATTTATTCTCCACCATCGCATGCATTATATAGCAGCTCTTCCAACGGATACATGCATCCGCGGTATACCGCCAAAAGCACGCGGTATACCGTGCAGTAATAAAGTACGTGTCAGAAGAGAAAGGTCAACCCTGCAAAAACAAACGGAAACTGTACCCGCGGTATACCGGCTATACATCGCGGTATACCGCCCAGACAAAAGTACTTCCAATCAATCAGAGGTAACATCAAGCCGCCGCGGTATACCGGCTATACATCGCGGTATACCGCCAAGTATGTACCCGCGGTATACCGGGCCTTCTTCGCGGTATACCTGCGTCAGAATAGGCAGCTTCCAGGACGCAACCAATCTTTCTCAATAAACCATATTTAATTAAAATCATTTATTTGGTTTTTAGAAATATCCAAGTGGTATATTATTTTAGGGTGTTTATCATTATAAATTATAAACACTAATGACAACGTAAAACTTCCGTCTTGAACTCTTCAGATAAAATCTTCGTGTTCTTCAAGAACTGTACACTTGGATTGGATTGTTAGATAAACAATAATACGGTGTGTTTGTAATCATCAAAATAAATATATATAAATATATAGAGATGTGGTACACTTGCACCAACAGTCTCTCAGCTCCTGTTTTGAGATGAAAGATCTCGGCAAGCTCCACTACTTCCTTGGCCTTGAAGTTTTGTCAGACTCCTCAGGCATCTATCTCTGTCAAGCCAAGTACATATCAGATCTATTATCCAGGGCCGGGATCACTAATAACAAGGTTGCTTCTACACCTATTGAGCAAAATCTGCATCTTGCTCCGAATGCTGGAACCCCGCTGAAAGACCCGACACGGTACCGTCAACTGGTTGGCTCTCTAGTCTATCTAACTGTTACTAGACCAGATCTTGCCTATGCAGTTCACATTGTTAGCCAATTCATGGCTGCACCATGCTCAGATCACTATGCTGCTGTCCTTCGTATACTTCGGTATCTCAAAGGAACCATGTTCCATGGTCTTCATTTCTCATCCAAGTCATCATTACAGCTTCGTGCCTTCTCAGATGCTGACTAGGATGGTGACATAACCGACCGTCGCTCCACCACCGGCTATTGTTTCTTCCTTGGAGACTCTCTTATCTCTTGGCGCAGCAAGAAACAATCCCTGACAGCTCGCTCCAGCACCGAGGCTGAGTATCGAGCCTTAGCCGACACCACTCAAGAACTCGTATGGCTCCGTTGGCTACTCTCTGATATGGGTGCTCATCAGTTCTCACCAACACCCTTATGGTGTGACAACACCAGTGCCATCCAGATTGCTCATAACGATGTCTTTCATGAGCGCACAAAACACATAGAGATTGACTGCCACTTCACTCGTCAACATGTCCTCCGCAAGACTGTTAAACTTTTTCCAATCTCCACCATTGATCAGACGGCCGATATCTTCACCAAAGCTCATCTACCAGGGCGTTTCCGGGCTCTCGTTTCCAAACTCAACTTGTCTCATTCTTCCCCTACTTGAGTTTGAGGGGGGATGTTAGAGTATTAAAATGTCAATATGTATAGTTCAGGGTCTTTTATGTAATTAGCTGTAACTTCTCTTTGTATAAATAGGCTTTTAGGGTTCCTTGTCTAGGTTAGACACTTTACTTGTATTACTCTCTCAATATATGAAAACGGCCGATTCAGCCATATCTCGTGTCTCTCTATCAATCGACTCTACAATTATAACAATATGGTGTGTATTATTTGATCCAACATTAAGTAGGGTATAGTAGTGGTCGTTTTCATTCGTTGTTCATCTCCGTTTCATCTCTGTACATCGTCGTGTCATCGTCGTTTCATCTCCGTTTACCAAATGCTTATTAGCAGTACTGGGTCGGTTACAACCGTTACAGTTAAAATTATGGGCTGGAAATAACTGCACAATAATTGCACAGTTCTGGACAAGAGCCTCTCTGGTTGGACCGTATCGAATGGCGTTGAGGGGTGTGGTGACGATGGTGACCATAACATTGGGGCATTGTGCGAGCAGTTTGGCCATGTCGATCATGGGGATGGTGTGGCCAGGGGCTAATAAGGAAATCAAGAGGAAGTGAAGCTGGGAGATGGATTAATTGGGAAGCCATGATTTTGATTTGGGAATACTTGGAAACTGATAAATTATTCATTTTTATAGAGAAGAATCGTGTTTTTTGATTTGGGTTTTGGTTCATGCATCATACATATAACGAATTTTCTGCCAAATTTCAGCAAAATGCGAAGCACTTTGTATAATCTTTTAAATACATGGAAATTTTTGAAAAGAATCTTATCATTGTTTTCGATGTGAATGATAAGTGCACTTTGTATATTGGTGTCTGGGCATCTCCAATACTCTCATTAAAACAACTAGGCTATGTTTGGCAAACTAGCTTATAAGCTAGTTGGTAGCTGAAAAGCTAGTAGTTGACTCATAAGCTAGCTGGTAGCTGATAAGCTAGCTGATGAAAAAGTCATGTGTGCCAAAACTATCTTATAAACATGTAAAATGACAAAAAATGACATGTTCAAAAAATTATCAATAACAATATTTAATTATATAATTAAAACAAATTTATAAAAATATAATATGTTAATTAATACAACCAATTTAGTAAAGAAAAATTAAATAATATAATATGTTAATTAAAAGAATTTAAATTTTATTATTACATATATACTACAAATTTTGAATATGTTAAAACAAGTTTTAGAAAAAATATATATTAACACATGATTTTAAATAACCGTTATATATAATATGAAAAAAATAATTAAATAATAATTAAAAAGATGAGTAAACCTCACTTTTGGTCCCTGTGGTTTGCAAAAAATAACGAAAATCGTCCCTACAGTTCATTTATTCCAAATTTGCCCCTGTGGTATGCGTTTTTGCCCGGTTTTGGTCCCTCTCACTAACGGAGGTTAACCTCCATCCATTAAATGAAGGGCAAATCTGTCTTTTTATATATTTATTTATTTTAACATTATTTTTCTCTTTGTATTTTTGTCTTATATGAATTTATTTATTATACTTTAATATTATATACACATATAATATATATACATATATACACACTCACACAGCCTCATCTATCCCTCTCTCTCCTACTTCTTCTTCCCCACACAACCTCTTTCATTAAACAAAATCCCACAAACCCTAATGATAGAGATGACAAATACCATCTCAAGATATAAACTCAAACTCCATTACAAAATAAAAAGAAACTAAATAAAAAACTAAAAGATATAACATTCTTTTGATTAAAATCAAAACTATAAGAACAAGAACATCCCTAAATTAAGATCACCAAAAACCCAACTAAAACCCAAATCAATTCCCTTTTTCATCAGTGATCATCATAATCTTGAAAACATTACATAAAAACAAGAATGCACTTCATACATTATTACTCACCTTCAGCAGTAGGAATGATCAAATTGTAGCATCGAAACTTATTCGAGTTCCCAATTCCCACAAGCTTCTTAGCTTCTTCAATTTTCGACTCCTTCACCAACCCATCGATCACGAGCTGCATCACACTCGCATCAAGATCACCCATTTTACAAGCAAACCGAATCAGAATCGCGAATGTCGCTTTATTAGGAGCTGAATCACTTTGAACCAATTTCGTGTACCAAATCTTCAGAAATCGCTAGCTTAGGGCAAATCTAGCTTAGGGCAAATTTGTATGAGAAATCGCTAGCTTAGGGCAAATCTGCAGAAATCGATTAGGGCAAATCTACAGAAATCGATTGGTATGAGAAATCGACTGAGTCCTGCAGAAATCGTTTGGTATGAGAAATCGACCGAGAGAAATCGACCGGTATGAGACGATTGAAGGTGAGAACGAAGGTAGAAATCGACTGGTAGGGTTTGTGGGATTTTGTTTAGCTGCAAATGACCAATTTGGTTATATCTGACCTGCAAATTTTCCTCTGTTTCATACTTTCATTAGGGTTTGTGGGATTTTGTTTAATGAAAGAGGTTGTGTAAGGAAAAAGTAGGAGAGAGAGAGAGAGAGGGATAGATGAGGCTGTGTGTGAGTGTGTATATATGTATATATTATGTGTATATAATATTAAAGTATAATAAATAAATTAGATAAGACAAAAATTAAAAAGAGAAAAATAATGTTAAAGTAAAAAAATATATAAAAAGACAGATTTACCCTTCATTTAATGGATGGGGGTTAACCTCCGTTAGTCAGAGGGACCAAATCCGGGCAAAAACGCATACCACAGTGGCAAATTTGGAATAAATGAACTGTAGGGACGATTTTCGTTATTTTTTGCAAACCACAGGGACCAAAAGTGAGGTTTACTCAAAAAAGATAATAGTAATTGATGATTAAAAGATATTAATTAATATTATAAAATATATAAAAGTAATTTATATGATTAACAATAACTCTAAATAATTAAAAGTTAATATCAATATATAATTAAAATTAATTTAATAATTTTCAGTTAATATTAATAAATATTAATTAATTAATAATAATTAAATTTAAAAACTAATATTTATTTATAATTATAGTTAATAAATAATAATTAATATTAATAAGGATAATATTGAAATATTTACAAAAACATACTCAAAAGCTACTTCAAGTAGCGTTTCAAAAAACTAGCATATAAGTTAGCTTATGGTCATCCAGACATGTACCCCAAAAAATGCTAGCTTACAAGCTAGTTTTTTTTTTCAAACGATGCCTAAAATTAAGTTCTATGTTTTTTTTTTAAATTGAGAGAGGCCTGTGTATTTAGACATCTACTATTTATACTTCTAAAAAAATGTATTCCATGTGTCTCAAATTACTTTCAAAAGTAAATGATCACTTTTTTATTATATCTTTAATTATGAGAAAGGTAATATTTATCTATCTATTATTAACGATAAAAATGTTATTTAGTTAATCAAAAAGATTAATAGTTATATGTTCTTAAAACTACATTTTCGTTCTGGACATTTATTCGAAAGGCTTCTTGCATTTTGGTGAAACTTACAAAAAGTATTATATCTTTTTCAAAGTTTATTCACATACATAACAAGTTATGTACCACTTATTTTGAGATAAAATAAAATAGAAATGTGGACACTTATTTTGGGATAAAAGGAATAGAGAAGTATAAATTAAACTAAGGCGTAAGAGGAAAGAATCCCAACCGCACCAACAGCCTTCTCTCGGATTGACAAGATTAGAAGAAAACTCTAAGTCGTTTCTCTAACAAATTAACAATAAGTGCACACGTTAAGCATTTCAAATACTGAGATCGCGACAAGATTTAGAAAGAAAGTCTGTTGTTTCTCTATCAAATAAAAATTGCATGAGTTGAACATTTTCCCTTTCAGTTTGGGATCGACAACATCACTAGGAAAGTACCACACGTAATAAAAGTGCATGCGTCAAGTGTTTTAGCTTTAAAGTCGGGAATAAGCGATTTAGTGAAAGGTTGTTGTTAGAGTCTTACATCAGCTAGAATTGAAATGTTTCTTCTATATTATATGCCACTTTTTACCCATTTTGACTTTTTACAAACTTTCCGTAAATTATTTTTACAATAAATCTAAATTTGCATGTGTTTCTAAATGTCGTTGAAGTCACGGGAAAGCTAGCCATTCCTTTCCATCAACGAAAGAGATGTCCATGTAAGGAGCTGCTTGCGCTTGGCTTAGGTGTTTCGCGTATGGAACCCTATGTTTAAAATTTGCGCCAGGACCTGAGCACGCGTATTCTCCAAAGAAAACTAACCTGACATACAATCGAACATTAGAAAATAAAGTGTTAATAACATCGGGTAACATAAGGAACAAAAGGCATGATTAAATATTCTCATTTGATTACTAAACTTGAGCGTTATATTGCGTCTTTTTGATAGTGTGAGATATATTGAACCCTATCAGATTACTCTTCAAAAATATCATCAGGTTCAAACCTCACCATTAATGAAGGGTTTGTGTGAGTTTAATTTAGCGTATTTAAATATTATATATACTTCAAAAAGGAAATGTTCAACATATAAGTACAGAAAAATGATCAAGGTAAGCCTAGTTGATTAAGAATGAAATTCCAATTTGTATTTGTTAGCACTACAATAAAATTGGTTCTATAAGACGTCTAAAATATCTAAACGTCCTAATAAAATATTTTATTAGACTTAAGTTTATAGCTATTAAGACACTTCGTTTTTTAAAGTGTCCAAAAATACTTGTTAAAACGCCCAAAAATGTCCTATAAACCTATATTGTAACACTTTCAGATAGGACACTTTGTAGCTTGTTCCTATAAACTTAAGTTCTATAAATTATTCTATTAGGACACTTAGGCATTATAGGCATCCTATAAAGCCAATTTGTAACCGTTAGAGTCCTACCTCGGTTATACTTACTTTTCAATATATGTTCTTCTCAAAAGCTCTTTTAAAGAGTCTTCTAATAGGGTTCTACATATTTTGACAGTATTATTTGAGTAGAGAAGATGAATTAAGATAGCCATAACTGATCTCTAGAGGAGTCTTTCCAGTTATTCCAACCATCAGGAGAAATAATTTCAGACATGAAAGTTTGGGAGAAGACGACGGTTGCATATTTACCCAAAGGCCTCCCAAGCCACACCTTACCGCGTCCTTCGATCCTACAATTCACAAACGAAAACCCCGTGTTTGCAATCTTTGAGTTCCTCCCTTGTGCTGTTACCACTGCACTGATCCCATGACCAGTTCCTACCGCCTTCAACTTACAATTCTGTAACAAAAGGTGCGGTTAATTAAACAAAATCGGATTTATAGGACAACAAAAGTGTACATGTGTCATAATAGATTGTCTTATAGGACCAAACAATTATATATGTGTTATATGTAAAACCATTTGCAATAAGTTATACAGCGTATTTTGACGTCTTAACAAGTATTTAGAACATACTTAAATTGAAACATTATATGATATTATTTTAAAAATGTCTTATAATAACATGACACTTTTTTTAAATAGCTTGTAAAAGAACTATATAATATCACAATTTATTTTATAAGTGTCACTACAATAACAATAGGCACTGCCAAAACCCTTGTGGCCATGGAGGTTCACTTGCGATGACTCCAGACCATTTGTGGTCGCCCGGGGATTAGTCGGTGCGTGTAAGCTGGCCCGGAAACCCATGGTTATAAAAAAAACAATAGGTTTATAAAACCCTAGAAATATCTATAGTCATGATAAAATGTTTTATAGATCTTTAAGTTTATAGGCCAAACAAAAAGTGTCATACTAAATGTGTTACAAAAAGTTTATGTGACGCCTTTGGCTGATTTAACACGTTTTTATGACGCTTTTAAAATAAAATGTCGTATTAATTATTTTATACGACATTATTTGAAAAAAGTGTCCAATAAATGGGTTTATATGACCCCTCTCAAAATAGTTCTATAAAATAGTCAATACGATACTTTATTTTAAAGCGTCATAAAAAAATTAAAACGCTCAAACGCGTTCTATAAACTTATTGTAAAAACTTATAGATAAGATGTTTTATAGCTTGGTCCGATAAACTTAAGTTATATAAAATATTCAATTATGACACTTAGACATTTTAGGCATTCTATAAACTCAATTTTACTATGGTGTTAAATAAATAAAAATTAGTCAAAACCCCCAAAAACGTCCGTTCATATAAACCCGTTTTCGTTGCACTGCACGCTACTTCTCTTCATCTTTGTTTTAATTTCTTGAAGAGCTAAACCACCTGGGTTGTGGCTCACTGGTTAATCCTTAAGGGGATTTAGTGAAAAATCTCATCTACCCCAGTTTTCATGTTCAAATCCAGGTGTTGTCAAAACCCTCGTGGTCATGAAAGTTCATCTGCAATGACTCCAAGCCATTTTACCCCAAAAAAGATCTTGAAGAACTAATGATCATTACCTTGTAAAGTGATCTACCATTTCCAAAGATAAAATCTACTGATCCTTCAATGGAACATTCTTTGAAATAATGTCTTCCTTCATCATCGTGAAGAGTATCTTGAAATCCGTAAAACCCGCACCCATAAAAAGCCGCTCGATCACCTGCGATTCGTACTGCCACCCCCTGTTTATCACGTTTGTCTGAATTTTCAGGAGCCGTGTTCTTCGCCATCGGAGAAAGAAGCAACCATTCGTGTCAATTTTGAGAAGAAGAAAAAGGAAAAGAAAAAAAGTATCACTACAACAAAATCAGGACTAGGACATAAGTTTATAGAATCAAACACTTGTGTGTTCATGACAAAAAAAGGGTGTATAGGACGACAAAAGTTTCTAAGCGTTCTAATAAACCATTTTATAAGACTTAATTTATATAACCAAAAAATAAAGTGTCATATTTAAAGGCGTTGTATATGTTTAAGACATTTTTGAGTGTCGTAACAAGTTTTTTAGAACATTTTATTCAAAAAAACGTCGTATTAGCTATTTTTACAAGACATTGATTGAAAAAATGTCTTATAGAAACAACGTCCTATCAAAAAAGGGGTTTGTAGAACACTTCTAAAAAATGTCCTATAAAATAGTTAATGTGACGCTTTGCATTAGAAGTGTCTTAAAAAAAATTGTGAAGACATCTGAAAGTGTCTTGTAAACTTATTACAACGCTTTTAGACAGAACGCTTTATTTTTTGGTCTTATAAAGCAATTTATTACGACTCTTAGAAATTGTTGGCGCCTGTATATAAACTCAATTTTGTGGTAGTGGTTGAAATAAGTTTATCCGCTTTTGGGCGTCTTACCAAACTTTTTATTAGCCCTTTTATAAGTTTATTGGATTGAACACGTGTGCCCTATTTTAACAGTGTTGTAATTAGTTTATACAACGTTTTTGGACGTCTTACCAAGCTTTTTAGAACGGTACTATTTAAACAAAGTGTCCTATTAACCCTTTTATATGACACGACATTTTCTCAAACGGTATCATACTGAATACGTTATGATGTATTTTTAATTTGCAATTCTGTATCTATGATTTAATTACAATTGCATTACCTTAAAACTAATGTTGTAAGCAATGAACTTTGGAGCAAAAATGCCAACTGAGTAGCTGTACCATGTGCCTCCAGCTGAATTTGCAGTGTCATTCCAAGTGATTTCGGTGTTGAGATAACCCTGCCCTTGAACTATCAAATTGATCTTATTATTGTTCACCACCACTTTCTCCCTGCCACAACAATCACATATATATACCAAAAGGTACCTTATTGGTTCAGCCTCCCATAAAGTCAAGGGCTCAAACATCAGTGAATGTTATAAGTGTGTACTACAACAAAATTGAGTTTATAAGTCTTCCTTCTATTGGGTCAGGAATAGATACAAAAAGCATGTGATCAATTGGAGTGATTGGCTTTGTAATCCTACTTCTATTTTGTAACGCTCTCCTTTTGCGTCTAGCTTCTTGCTAGTTTCGCTTTTATAAAATTTGTCGTTCAAAAAAAAAAAATTGAGTTTATAGGACGTCAAATATTTAAGCGTCCCGGAACTCTTTAGAACATTTTTATAATAAAACGTTGTTTTAGCTGTGTTTTTTTTTTTGAAGTATATAGTTATTTATATACGGCAAATGCACAATTAAACTCACACACTCTCCTCATTTTTGGTGAGGTTTGAACCTCTGACCTTCTACGAGGGCAAAGGCTCCCATATTTGAAAAAAGTGTCTTATAAAAATAAGTATCCCATTAAAATTGTGTTTAGAACACTTCTCAAAAGGGTCATATAAAATAGCTAATACGGCACCCAAGAGCGTCGTATACACTTGTTACAACACTTTTAGATTGATAGCTTTATAATTTGGTCATATAACTTAAGTCCTGTAAAGTTATTTATTAGGACAATTACACATTGTTGGCATCCTATTGGCTGTTATCTTTAGACCCGTGGGATTAATTAATCGAGGGGCACACAAACTGGCCCGGAAATCCACAACTAAAAAACCAAAAGAAGAAACATTGCCTGTATGTGCCTGAATCAAGTATGATAAGTGTTGCTCTTGGGCTATTATCAGGGACAGCATTCACTGCCTTCTGCAAACTGTTGAATTTCCCGCAACCCTTGTTATCAACGGTCAAAACATGCAGCACGTTATATTTTGATATGAGCGGAGAGTTCCACTTGCTGGCATCACAAGAGACCTCAGGCCGCCTATGGTGGTGGTCGCGGCGGTGGATACACCCAGAAATTTGGGTTATGAAAGAGTAGAAATCATAAATTCCACTTTGCTCAATAACCCATTTGAGAAAAGGGATTTTAAAAGCAGGTGAAGAGATGGCAGGAGAAATGGTTGAGTTGGTGTTGTTGAAAGAGATAATGATGAAATGTAGAGTAATGGCAATAACAACAAACAGCCAAAACCAAATGGTTCTTCTGGTGTTCATAGCTTTGGATTAGTGGATTAATTGTGATATATATTTTGAGTTAAGAATTGTTGTGGGGATCATCTGCTATATATTATATATACAAAGACATAAAGTAAAGAACTACGAGATTACGTCTTTCATTCCGGGTAACAGAGAGATATACCGTTGGAATCACTTCTTTGAAAAATACGAGAGATCTAAGGGCATGTTTTTTAATAGCTTAATGAGTTTAAAGAGACTCACGGCTAGCTGATATAAGTAAAGAGATCTATTAATTATTTAAATGACAATGAGTAGTTTTTTTTCCTAATTAAAAGGGTTTTAGATTTCTTTAAAAATTAAAAAAAATAAAAGGTTTTAGATTTCTTTTAAAATATAAAAGAATGGGTTTTAGATTATTTTTTTAATATCATTCATCTTTGTCAATTGTCACATCTTCTTTACAAACATTAACTGCTAAGATAACGTGATCAATTTTAATCAAAGTCCTCCCATGAATCGCGGTTTAGAATAGAATTGATCCGGTGCATCTTATCCTAATGTGCGTCCATTTCTCATCCAATGGTTGATAACCACTCCTCACGCTTTTCACGTTAACCTCAACTTGTCTGTGGAAACCAACCCACCCACTTCACATAATACTTGTCAAACAATCATTTTTCATTCAGTATTGTCACCTTCAAACACCAATCATTTTGTTTGTGGAATGAAAAACATTCATGGATATGAAAATAGAACAATGCCATGATATGAAAAGTACTTATTATCGGTGGATGTTTCTCTCACTTCTTCTCTACTACTCGATCGCTTATTATTGCAAGTTGATCGTTTCTAACACCGACCACGACCCATTTTGACTTTCAAGTCGCACATCGTGTTGACCAACTTTGACTTGGCTTAATCAACCAGCTGCATATAAGGTGCAAGGAATGCCATAAATATGACTTTGTGTTTTCTAAATGTCGTTGATGTTGCGAAAAAGCCATTCCTTTCCATCAATGAAAGAGATATCCATATAAGGGGTTGCTTCTTCTAGATTTAGTTGTTTCGCATATGAAACTCTATATGTGTTGTTTGCTCCCGGACCCGAGCATCCATATTCTCCAAAGAAAACAGTCCTGAAATACATTTGATCGTTAGAGTGAAAGAAATGTTAATAATGCTGATTAACATAAGCATGAAGTATACACGACAATGACACTACAACCAAATCTGTTTTATAGGAGTCAAATATGTCTAAATGTCCTAATAAATTGTTTTATGAGCATAAAGGACACACGACAATGTAATTAGAACACAACTAGACCAGAAATTTGGGCTATTCTGCTAAATGATCCTCTATCACTTTTTTCGAGATTTTATGGGGGCAAGTAGCAGTAGGCAGGTTATTTGAAGAATTGAGGGTGCGTTTGGTACGCAGAGTCGCAGACTGGGTGGGACGGGACGGGACAAAAAAACCGGACCCATGTTTGGTATGCCATGGGACAAAAATCAGATGGGACAACATGGGACAAAAATAAGTTTTTATGGGACAAAACTTAAGACTTTTTTTTCCACCATAATAGGTGGAACAACATGGGACTAAAACATAATATTACTAAAATACTCCTTTTTCCAACATCAGATAGCTAAACCTAGCTAGATTAAAATCATCCAGTCCAGTCCAGTCCCGTCCCGTCCCGTCTGCGTACCAAACTCTACCTGAAGGTTATTGAGTTAAAAAGATTAGAATATCATATAAATGAGTTTTTAATTAGGAACATAATATTCATCTGACTTGTGTATGGTGCAAAAGAGTCTATCTTTGCACTACAAAAAAATTGGTTCATAAAAACTTAGAAATGAAGGACTAGAGGGTCTTTTTGCAAAACAAGCCATTGAGCTAAATTGCCCATTTTGGAAAGGGTAAAAAGACTAAAATGGGCATCATAACTGATCTCTAGAGGGGTCTCTCCAGTCATTCCAGCCATCAGCAGAAATAACTTCAGACATATGAGTTTTTATGAACACCACATTGGCATATGCACCCCAAGCCCTCCCAAGCCACACCCTACCACTTCCTCCAATATTACAATACAGAAACGAAAACCCCGTTTTCTCGTTCACCGAGCTCCTCCCCTGTGCCGTGATTGCCCCACTGATCCCACCGCCACTTGGAACATCACTCGCTATCGAGTTCAGCATAGAATCCTGAAATAAAATAAGGTGGTTAAAATTGGGTCCTCTAGTTAAATGACCTTACAAAATTCTGTTTTTTTTTAACTCAATGACCTCGTCTAAATGCAAAAACAGCCTTTGGAGAATGTCATTGAGCCAAATAGCCCTTAAAAACCACTACTTAATTGTGTTCATATGTGTTATCTTGAAAAATTAAGTGATTATATATGTAGGGTCAGGTTCGGGGGAAACCTCAAAAAAACGGAAAACTGAGGAACACTCTGGTAGCCCTTCATCTGGACGGTATATATATACTTATGCATACAAGTAATTTGTAACATGTCCAAGTGCATAATGCACTTGTGCATAAAAACAAAAACAAAAACATAATTTACCTGTATGCACAAGTGCATACCATCCAGTTGAAGGGCCACCAGAGTGTTCTTAAGTTTTCCGTTTTTTTGAGGTTTTCCCTGAACTTCCCTCTATATATATATATATATATATATATATATATATATATAAGTGCATACCATCCAGTTGAAGAGCCACCAGAGTGTTCTTCAATTTTCCGTTTTTTTTAGGTTTTCCTTGAACCTCCCTCTATATATATATATGATTACCTCATAGAGTGATCTACCATTTCCGAATATAAAATCTATTGATCCTTGAATGAAACATTCCTTGAAATAATGTCTTCCTCGATCATCATGAAGAGTATCTTGAGCTCCATAAAAACCACACCCATAAAAGGCTGCTTGATCACCTGCAATTCTCAGTGCCACCGCCTGTGCTCCAGCTGCACCTTGGGTTGGGGGAGGAGCTGTGTTCTTTGCCATACAAACCAACCATATCAATTATGATACTATTTAAAACTTATCCTAAAAAACTTGTATCAACTTATTGTAACACTTTTACGTAAGATCCATGCACAACTATTTGATCCTAAACACTTCTTTTTTTAAGAAAGATCGTAAAACTTAAGTCCTATGAAACAGTCTATTGAAACATTTTGACATGCTATAAAACCGATTGTGTGTTGTAGTTTCTATTTATGATTTACTTGCATTACCTTGAAGCTGATATTGTAAGCAATGAAGTTTGGAGCAAAAATGGAAACTGTGGAGCTGTAGACGGTGCCTCCCGTTGAATTTGCGGTGTCGTTCCAAGTAATCTCGGTGTTGAGATAACCCTGGCCTTGAATTATCAAATTGATCTTATCCTGGCTCACCGACACTTTCTCCCTGCCACAACATGTAATTAACAACCCATCTTACATGGATAAAAAATTAGATTTGTGATCGAGCTCTTAAGCTCACAGTTATGGACTACCAATAACTTCCACCATGATTTTAAGTTAACAGCTACTTTAGGCAATGGGGCGTTACACAAACAATAGCACATTCCTGGTTAATTAATCATGCATTGAGTACAACCACTACACCAAAATTGAGTTTATAGGACACAAGAAGTGCTTAAGTGCCCTAACATACTACTTTACATGACTTTATATGACCAAACATTTGTGCGTCATATCTAAAAATGTTGTAATAAGTGTATTGGACGGTTTTGGGCATCTTAACAAACTTTTTAGGATACTTTTAAGAAGTGTCCTATGAAAACATCTTTTTATAGGACACTTGTTTTACAAGACACTTTTTTCAAATAGTGTTCAATAAAAGGGTTAATAAGACACTTTGTTTCAAAAATGTCTTAAAAGGGGTTTTTAAGACACCTAAACGCGTCAATGAACTTATTAAAACACCTTTAAATTAATATGATACACAAGTGTTTAGTCCTATAAACTTAAGTCCTAACAAGTAGTCTATTAGGATTAGGACACTCGGACATTTTTTATGTCCTATAAGGCCATCCGTAGCGGAGCATCGGGTAAGGAGGGGTTCAGCTGAGGTGGCATGCGGGTAGGGGAGGGTAGCATCGGGTTGGCGGTACGGGGGTAATCGGGTAGGGTTGAGCGGGTAGGAGTGGGTTCATGAACCCGGGGAACCCGAGCACTACACAGCTTTTCTTTTAATGTTTTTAGGGGTATCGGGTAGCATTGGGTTCATTGGGTACTGGTACTCCACTTTTGGGTAAAGAGGGTAGGAAAGAGAAAAGTCGATGTGGCGCTGAGGTGGCAAGTGGGTTCATTGGGTACGGGTACTCAAGGCCTAAACCCAATTTTGTTATATTGAACTAACGAGGAAGAATTAAAGATTGCATGATCGATGAAGAAGTATTATATAATTACCTATATGTGCCTGAATCAAGTATGATAAGAGTGGCACTATGGCTAGATTCAGGAACTGCATCAACTGCATTCTGCAGACTGCTGAAGTTCCCACAACCCTTTTGATCAACTGTCAAAACAAGCAGCACCCCGTATTCTGATACGAGATGAGAGTTCCACTTGGTGGAATCACAACTTACCTTACACCGCCTATGGTGGTGGTGATGGTGGTGGTGGTGGTGATGATGGTGGCCATGCCTTGTTAGGCCAGAAATTTGGGTTATGAAAGAAAAGAAGTCATAAATTCCAGTTTGGTCAACAACCCTTTTGATAAAAGTGGCAGGTATGGTTGAGTTGGTGGTGTAGAAAGAGAGTATGATTGAAAGAAGAGCAATGGCAATGACAGACAGCCAAAACAAGATGGTTTTGTTGGTGGGCATGGCTTTGGATCAAAAGGAATTTTGAGGTATTTTCAGGTAAGAGTTGTTGTGGAACGACTTGTTATATATACATTGGAAAGAATCACTATTTAAAACCTTTTACTTAACAATTATCCATGCTTAATGAATAATCATCTTCCAAACACTTGAGAACACCTTTATTTTATGAAAACTCAAGAAGACAAGAACACCCTTTTACTATAGTGAATCGCATGTGATACTATAATTCATCACATATGATACACATGTAGTACTAATTAAATCAGGGGCGTGGAAGACCTTTGGCGTGACCTATGTTGCAAGCCAAGTCGCTTGCATGACATTAGGCCCTCTCACGTGTATTATCACATGTAATAAGGGTGTTATTGACGTGATACCATAATCCAATCACATGTAATACTAAATCAAAGACGCTAACGACCCAAGGTCGCGGGTCAAATCGTCGCACCACCTAGTCCCTTTACATGTATTATCACATGTGATAAGGATATAATTAAGTTTTTGGTAAAATGAAAGTATTCTTTTTTTAACATCTGCATATATATATATATATAGAGAGAGAGAGAGAGAGAGAGAGAGGTGGGTTCATACGAGAACGCTAACTATTTAAGAAAACAAGAAAACAGCCGCTATGTACAAAATCATATATGATTCACGTACAAAATCATATATGATTACGCGACTTTTCCCGCCACTTTAAGTCGCGGCCAAAATCGTGTTTTTGCAGGTAATGTAAAATCACATGTGATTTTGCACATGATTTTTCGTTTTCATGTTTTCTTAAATAGTTAGCGTTCTCGTTTGAACCTTCTATATATATATATATATATATAAGCATGGATCATGTTAGAAATGTCATTTTTAGTGAGAATGGTTTTTAAACCGTTGATCGTTTTTAATCAAATACCCTCCCATGAAGTGCGGCTTAAAAATGAATTGATTCGGTGCATCTCGGTGCATCTCATCCTAATGTTCGTCCATTTCTTATCCAACGGTTGATAATCACTTCTCATGTTTCTCACCAAATTTGGCACTTCTCACTGGAACCCAACCATATATATATATATATATATATATATATATATATATAGAGAGAGAGAGAGAGAGAGAGAGAGAGAGGGAGGTTCAAGGGAAAACCTCAAGAAAATGGAAAACTAAGGAACACTCTGGTAGTCTTTCATCTGCACGGTATGCATTTGTGCATACAGTTAAATTAAGTTGTTTTTCTTTTTGTTTTTATGCACTTGTGCATTATGCATTTGTGCATGTTACCAATTACCTGTATGCACACCGTCCTGATAAAGGATTATCAGAGTGTTCCTTAATTTTCCGTTTATTTGAGTTTTTCCGTTGTACCTGACCCATATATTTATATATATAATTGTGTTTAACAAAAGCAATTAAAAATATAATTGATTTGTTAATTTGAAAGGGTACAATCTTGGGAGTTAAGGGAACTGAAGGGGGGATGATTGCATAATGGGCATGGCAGAAAAGGGAATTGAAATAAGGGCGGCGACTAATAAACGGAGGAAGATTGACTCACACGCCAAGTTCATGAAACCATGATGAAGGGTCGGTGGGTGGGTGGGTGGAGTTAACAGAAATGTATCCTAAAATTATTTCTTTGTATGAATAGTTGACTCGGAATAACCTTCTATTTTATTTTTTTAAGAACGGTGAGAGTATATATCGGACATTCCCCTATCTTTTTACATACATATTCATATATCTTCATGGAGGGTGGTTTTGGGAAAAACCTCAATAAACGGAAAAACTGAAGAATATCCCTGGTGGCCCTTCATCCGGACGGTATGCACTTGTGCATACAGATAAACTATGTTGTTTTTTTGGTTTATATTGTACATGTTACAAATTACTTATATGCACAAGTGCATACCATCCAGATGAAGAACTACCAGGGTATTCTTTAGTTTTCAGTTTTTTTGAGGTTTTCCCCTGAACCTGACCCTATCTTCATATACCTCGGCATATATACTTGTATAAAAGTTTAAGGATCTCCACTCTTGAATGCACGTTAGGATGAGATGCACCGAGATGAGATACACTGGATCAATTCCCTTATAAGGTGCAATTAATGAATGGGTTTGAGATTAAAAGTGATAAACGATTCAGATCCCTTTTTTCCCTTCTAACCTTAAGTCCACTTCTCACTTGATTCTTTACCATGTGAAAGCAGGCGAATGCGACTAAAGGTGAAATTAGATGAAGGTTTGTCTTTTTTATGTAAATCAATGAAAAGGTTCACTTTTTTGTAAGCCGTTGGATAAAAGTTCCAGATACTTGAATTTTCCCTATAACTATTGGGTTAAGCTTAACAATAATTCTGTTAAGGATTTGAGTTTCGTATTTGATGATGAACAATGGTTCAGACAGTTTCATAATTGGAAAAACCGAAAACAAAAATAACACCTAGAAAGAACACATGCCGGCAATAAGACTTTGTAGCAGCTCAGGGGTTCAAACCTCACTAAAGTTGAAGAGGGTGTGTGAGTTTATTTGTTGCATTTGTTGTATATAAATATTATATACTTCAAAAAACATAAGGCTTGGGCTGAGTCGTGCAAGACCACTTGAGACTCGCCATCCGATGCTAAGGAAATAAAAAAGAAGAAAGGTGATTTGCAACATATCTCCACCTCATTCTTTGGTGAAGGTTATACATAAGAAAAAATGATAACCAGAAAAGCAAATCAAAGAAGAAACACATATGAAACTAAACAGAACACCAAAAAAACATTGCTAAAACTTAACCATTTCATCCATCATAACCGTCGGCCATGTTCTTCGTTTAAAACAGCTAAAAATTAAAAATAACATAAAAAGAAAACTTCCGAAGATTGCTCTATATATAGTCTACCACCAACTGTAATAACCTAAACTCCATCAACAAGCTCAAGCTGCTCCACCAAAAAAATTAGAGAAAAAAAAAAAGGCTTCATTCGCCCAACTATTCCACAAAAAGATTGAAAATGCCATCACCTGCATCCGTAACGCCATTTTGAGCTTCCGGAACTTCCTTTTGTAGCATGGATGTTCCTTTAAACGTCATCATAGCCGAGCATTTTTGCCGCAGGTCGCCAAGCTGAAACCCAATCAAATCACATAAAAATTAGCTTTCATATTTTATATAATCTATAAATAATTATATTTCTATGTTTTAAAATAAACCTTTTAATAATCGAACCCAGGCTAGTTTCACTCAAACGCCTATATGTAGTTAACGCTTTTTAGAGGACATTTACCTGTTGTGGTGCTATCGTTTCAAAACCAAACTTTTTGGTCCATATGGATTTAGCTTCCTCTGCAGCTGGAAGCACAATCTTCTTTATTTTCAAAGACGAAAGTAATCTCTCAATGCAGGTAAACAATAGTTGAAAGTACCCCTGCCAATGTACAGTAAAGCAAACAAAATCACTAACGATAAAGATCCCCAACATAAACTACATTTTTGGAAGGTTCACAGTTACATTTATATATTTGTCCAATGGCATCATTACAGTATATTTGATTTTGGTCCACAAGATTTCTTTAGTTTGTCATTATAGAAGCTACTTTTAGGCGTATGACGAATACTCAAACAAGTTAAAATTAGAGTAAACTTCACTTTTGGTCCCTAACGTTTGTAATTTTCAACATTTTTCGTCCCTAAACCATCAAAACTCGGATTTGATCCCTCACGTTTGTAATTTCACTTGGTTTTGGTCCCTCCCACTAACGCCTGTTAACCTTTTCCGTTAAATCCAATTAAATGAGGGGTATTATGATCATTTTACCTGTTTTCTTTCTTGCTTTTACAAAAACCATTAAACTTTAGGGGCTTGTTATGTAATTATATCTAACACACACACACACACACACATATATATATAATATATACACCACTCTTAAAATTATGATGCTCGAGTCAAATGCTATAATTGAGGTACATAAGTACATCTCCAAAATTTATTCAAGGGAATAATAACCTCACCTTCCCCTGGTTACATTTACTTGTAGCAACGATTGGGAGTTCAGCTATGTCCTGTCCAAAAACTCGAAGGGTTCCAGCTGTTACTACATTTGAGCTGCACAAACAGAATACGAAATCATTAAGGTCATCACACACAGCTCTAAAAAACACAAGACGTATACAAATAAAACAGAATGTCCTTACTCTATTATCAATATTGCACAAAGCATTCCTGCAAAGTCTTGGCTCCAAATTTTCCTTCTGTTGACGGGGGAGAGATGTTTTAGGTAATAAATAACAAAAACAAAATAACTATTTAATAATAATTCCGTTTATGCTTACCCATACACCATTGACGGAATAAAGTCACGTCCAGTTGTTGCATCAATAATAGGGTCAAAGCATTCCTATTAGCATGAAAAAGAGACAAAAAATGGTTATTTTGGCAGCAGTAATCATATAAATAACACTCTAGAACCAAAGCAGTACTCACACGAAAGATATCAACAGTTTGAGCCAGCAACAATCTGGTCTCACGGGAAGCATTCTTGCCACTAAGAAGCATAAACCTCATTTCGGATTTAGCAATGCCGTCTATCCCATTATCCTTTTGCTTCTCCCTTACTAAAGCCAACAGAGCATCAGGGAGCATCTCTGGTTCACGAGTTAGCAAATTCTTCAAAACAGAATGAATTTTCTCACAACCCATGCAGCAGAACCACTTCCCCTTTGGCAATGCCTAATCATATGTGAATAATAATACTATGTCACATGACAAGGTCCAAGCTATAGAAAACTGATCATTTGCATGATAAAAAGAGAACACTGAAAAAAGTAGTTGCATTTATATATATACCTTCAAATCAGCCATATTATGTTCCCTCAGACAGCCAATATGATATTCTTTTTCACACTGAGAAGGTCATGAACAATGCATAATGATTAGGTACAGAGCCCAGAAGCCAATTTCTGCTTAGCAACTCCAATAGAAAAAGTTTAATTACCTGATCACAAACGATAACTGTTCGATCATTGAAAACATTTTTGCTGAAATCATGGCATCTGCACACAACAAAGTTTTCTAAGACAGGATTGTATAAGTTGAAGATATGTGATAATATTCTGCAAACAGCATTACCTGCACAAAACACACGCAACAAGATCGTTGTTTTCTGGGTTCTTCACTATACGAATGCAACGCTTGGTTATCTGCTCTATAGGATCAATCCCCGTAACCCTTCCAGCTGCTACAGCGTTGGCACTTTCTCCCACAAACTTCAATGAGTGTTGACAATATTTGCAATACCATTTTCCACGAGGGATGGCCGGTTCAGATGCACATTCTGTGTGCACCAACAGAATGCATATTAAAGATTCAGACATGCCCTTAGTTCTATACTTCTCTAAAGCATGTAAAAAATATATATGCATTGCCTATGAAAACCTCACCAAAAAGGAGAACGTGTCAGTTATGGTTTGTAAGAAAGTATACAGCACAGACAGTCAAACAGAATTAAGGGGCTGTTTGGCAGTTGCTGAATGGTTTGGTACAGGATGATTAAGTGATCAGAATGATTAAGAGGCTCTTATGATATAGTGCAAAATGAAATATGGTTGTTTGGTAATTGTTCATAATGAATTTAGGGTGCTGAATGGTTAAGGGAGGCCCAAAATACAAAATGATTCATAGGGTTTTAGAACCATTAGGAGAGAGACTTTTTTTGCCAAACAAGATTCACCTCTTAGCGATTCAGGGGTTGCCTCCTAATGGAACTATTAAGAGGTAAACAAACAGTCTTAGGGGCCGTTTACCAAATGCTCACCCGGTAAGTGCTTACCGGGTCACTTACCTTACCAGATGAACATGGCAATGACCGATAATCTTACCCAGTAAGAGCAAGGCAAGGACGGAGGACAAAGAGTCTTGTCCGGTAAGTGAGGGTGACTCCTACCCGTTTAGTGCTTACCAAGTATTTTGTTGCATAGGATGCCGTTTTGATAGACTAGAATCTTACCTGGTAAGGTAAGTGAGTGTTGACTCTTACCGGGTAAGCACTTGAGAAAAATGTCCCCTTAGCAAGTTTACATAAGTCAGTTAGACAACCAGGCAAAATTGAGGTAAGCAAGCGGAAAGTTTTAACGGCAGGATCATTTGTTTCTTAACTAGGTTCCAGCCTCCAATTTAGGGATGTAAACAAGTCAAGCTTTTAACGAGCTACTCGAGCTCGAGCCTAATAATTATCGAGCTCGAGTCAATCTCGAGCACAAAATAAAGCTATTTAAAGTACTCGAACCAAATGACTAGCACATTAACAATATTAAAATTCGGTTTTAAATCTGACCTTGATGAAAGGACCTAGGGCATCCATCACAAAGCAAGAGATTACCACCATCCCCACAAATTCTACACAGATCATCATTAAACCTCAAAGGACATCTTCGGTTTTTCTTTAAGGAGACTGCATATTCATGGAGAGACACTCCGTTTGAGATGTAAATGTTTTCATAGCTGCCAACATTTGAAACATGAAAATCAGTAAAATCAACACATGTACAGAGAAATTAGAAAGAAAAGAAAAAGAAAAGAAAAAGCATGTGTACTTAGAGACAACTCACGGTTTTTTGCGTGAGGCCCAACCAGCATGAGCTTCAAACTGTGAGGCGCTGACCTATTCATGAATGTAAGAAAATTATCGCACCCTCTATATTCAAACAGTTTAGGCTCAAAATGGTTAAAAGTTAATACCTCAGTGTTGCAGCAGAAGCAATATATTCCACGGCCCAACTTATAACCATCTAGAAGTTTCTGTTAATAAGAGAATGTTAGATTTCTTTCTTTCAAGAGAATGATATTGATAGCAATAGCATATATGTTATAAAACTCGCTACCTTTCCATGAGAAACATAAGTTAGTTCGGTTCCATCAGGTAATCCTCCCTCCTCAAAAACTAACCAATGCATCCCCTGATTCCTGGATAGCAGTAGAAGACCCAAAAAAAGTTATTTTCATCATTTCATGCAAGCTATGGGAAGGAATTCCATTATAGTTAGAGACCAACTTCATCGTTAGCTTTGTTCTACTCTTCTGTTGAGAGGAGTTACATTTAGTAGCACACAAACTGGCCCGGAAATCCACAACTAAAAAACCAAAAGAAGAAACATTGCCTGTATGTGCCTGAATCAAGTATGATAAGTGTTGCTCTTGGGCTATTATCAGGGACAGCATTCACTGCCTTCTGCAAACTGTTGAATTTCCCGCAACCCTTGTTATCAACGGTCAAAACATGCAGCACGTTATATTTTGATATGAGCGGAGAGTTCCACTTGCTGGCATCACAAGAGACCTCAGGCCGCCTATGGTGGTGGTCGCGGCGGTGGATACACCCAGAAATTTGGGTTATGAAAGAGTAGAAATCATAAATTCCACTTTGCTCAATAACCCATTTGAGAAAAGGGATTTTAAAAGCAGGTGAAGAGATGGCAGGAGAAATGGTTGAGTTGGTGTTGTTGAAAGAGATAATGATGAAATGTAGAGTAATGGCAATAACAACAAACAGCCAAAACCAAATGGTTCTTCTGGTGTTCATAGCTTTGGATTAGTGGATTAATTGTGATATATATTTTGAGTTAAGAATTGTTGTGGGGATCATCTGCTATATATTATATATACAAAGACATAAAGTAAAGAACTACGAGATTACGTCTTTCATTCCGGGTAACAGAGAGATATACCGTTGGAATCACTTCTTTGAAAAATACGAGAGATCTAAGGGCATGTTTTTTAATAGCTTAATGAGTTTAAAGAGACTCACGGCTAGCTGATATAAGTAAAGAGATCTATTAATTATTTAAATGACAATGAGTAGTTTTTTTTCCTAATTAAAAGGGTTTTAGATTTCTTTAAAAATTAAAAAAAATAAAAGGTTTTAGATTTCTTTTAAAATATAAAAGAATGGGTTTTAGATTATTTTTTTAATATCATTCATCTTTGTCAATTGTCACATCTTCTTTACAAACATTAACTGCTAAGATAACGTGATCAATTTTAATCAAAGTCCTCCCATGAATCGCGGTTTAGAATAGAATTGATCCGGTGCATCTTATCCTAATGTGCGTCCATTTCTCATCCAATGGTTGATAACCACTCCTCACGCTTTTCACGTTAACCTCAACTTGTCTGTGGAAACCAACCCACCCACTTCACATAATACTTGTCAAACAATCATTTTTCATTCAGTATTGTCACCTTCAAACACCAATCATTTTGTTTGTGGAATGAAAAACATTCATGGATATGAAAATAGAACAATGCCATGATATGAAAAGTACTTATTATCGGTGGATGTTTCTCTCACTTCTTCTCTACTACTCGATCGCTTATTATTGCAAGTTGATCGTTTCTAACACCGACCACGACCCATTTTGACTTTCAAGTCGCACATCGTGTTGACCAACTTTGACTTGGCTTAATCAACCAGCTGCATATAAGGTGCAAGGAATGCCATAAATATGACTTTGTGTTTTCTAAATGTCGTTGATGTTGCGAAAAAGCCATTCCTTTCCATCAATGAAAGAGATATCCATATAAGGGGTTGCTTCTTCTAGATTTAGTTGTTTCGCATATGAAACTCTATATGTGTTGTTTGCTCCCGGACCCGAGCATCCATATTCTCCAAAGAAAACAGTCCTGAAATACATTTGATCGTTAGAGTGAAAGAAATGTTAATAATGCTGATTAACATAAGCATGAAGTATACACGACAATGACACTACAACCAAATCTGTTTTATAGGAGTCAAATATGTCTAAATGTCCTAATAAATTGTTTTATGAGCATAAAGGACACACGACAATGTAATTAGAACACAACTAGACCAGAAATTTGGGCTATTCTGCTAAATGATCCTCTATCACTTTTTTCGAGATTTTATGGGGGCAAGTAGCAGTAGGCAGGTTATTTGAAGAATTGAGGGTGCGTTTGGTACGCAGAGTCGCAGACTGGGTGGGACGGGACGGGACAAAAAAACCGGACCCATGTTTGGTATGCCATGGGACAAAAATCAGATGGGACAACATGGGACAAAAATAAGTTTTTAT
Organism: Saussurea involucrata; assembly: GCA_033807775.1. Lineage (NCBI taxonomy): Eukaryota > Viridiplantae > Streptophyta > Magnoliopsida > Asterales > Asteraceae > Saussurea > Saussurea involucrata. The sequence goes on along the minus strand of CM066325.1, from coordinate 6,525,716 downwards.
GGGACAAAACTTAAGACTTTTTTTTCCACCATAATAGGTGGAACAACATGGGACTAAAACATAATATTACTAAAATACTCCTTTTTCCAACATCAGATAGCTAAACCTAGCTAGATTAAAATCATCCAGTCCAGTCCAGTCCCGTCCCGTCCCGTCTGCGTACCAAACTCTACCTGAAGGTTATTGAGTTAAAAAGATTAGAATATCATATAAATGAGTTTTTAATTAGGAACATAATATTCATCTGACTTGTGTATGGTGCAAAAGAGTCTATCTTTGCACTACAAAAAAATTGGTTCATAAAAACTTAGAAATGAAGGACTAGAGGGTCTTTTTGCAAAACAAGCCATTGAGCTAAATTGCCCATTTTGGAAAGGGTAAAAAGACTAAAATGGGCATCATAACTGATCTCTAGAGGGGTCTCTCCAGTCATTCCAGCCATCAGCAGAAATAACTTCAGACATATGAGTTTTTATGAACACCACATTGGCATATGCACCCCAAGCCCTCCCAAGCCACACCCTACCACTTCCTCCAATATTACAATACAGAAACGAAAACCCCGTTTTCTCGTTCACCGAGCTCCTCCCCTGTGCCGTGATTGCCCCACTGATCCCACCGCCACTTGGAACATCACTCGCTATCGAGTTCAGCATAGAATCCTGAAATAAAATAAGGTGGTTAAAATTGGGTCCTCTAGTTAAATGACCTTACAAAATTCTGTTTTTTTTTAACTCAATGACCTCGTCTAAATGCAAAAACAGCCTTTGGAGAATGTCATTGAGCCAAATAGCCCTTAAAAACCACTACTTAATTGTGTTCATATGTGTTATCTTGAAAAATTAAGTGATTATATATGTAGGGTCAGGTTCGGGGGAAACCTCAAAAAAACGGAAAACTGAGGAACACTCTGGTAGCCCTTCATCTGGACGGTATATATATACTTATGCATACAAGTAATTTGTAACATGTCCAAGTGCATAATGCACTTGTGCATAAAAACAAAAACAAAAACATAATTTACCTGTATGCACAAGTGCATACCATCCAGTTGAAGGGCCACCAGAGTGTTCTTAAGTTTTCCGTTTTTTTGAGGTTTTCCCTGAACTTCCCTCTATATATATATATATATATATATATATATATATATAAGTGCATACCATCCAGTTGAAGAGCCACCAGAGTGTTCTTCAATTTTCCGTTTTTTTTAGGTTTTCCTTGAACCTCCCTCTATATATATATATATGATTACCTCATAGAGTGATCTACCATTTCCGAATATAAAATCTATTGATCCTTGAATGAAACATTCCTTGAAATAATGTCTTCCTCGATCATCATGAAGAGTATCTTGAGCTCCATAAAAACCACACCCATAAAAGGCTGCTTGATCACCTGCAATTCTCAGTGCCACCGCCTGTGCTCCAGCTGCACCTTGGGTTGGGGGAGGAGCTGTGTTCTTTGCCATACAAACCAACCATATCAATTATGATACTATTTAAAACTTATCCTAAAAAACTTGTATCAACTTATTGTAACACTTTTACGTAAGATCCATGCACAACTATTTGATCCTAAACACTTCTTTTTTTAAGAAAGATCGTAAAACTTAAGTCCTATGAAACAGTCTATTGAAACATTTTGACATGCTATAAAACCGATTGTGTGTTGTAGTTTCTATTTATGATTTACTTGCATTACCTTGAAGCTGATATTGTAAGCAATGAAGTTTGGAGCAAAAATGGAAACTGTGGAGCTGTAGACGGTGCCTCCCGTTGAATTTGCGGTGTCGTTCCAAGTAATCTCGGTGTTGAGATAACCCTGGCCTTGAATTATCAAATTGATCTTATCCTGGCTCACCGACACTTTCTCCCTGCCACAACATGTAATTAACAACCCATCTTACATGGATAAAAAATTAGATTTGTGATCGAGCTCTTAAGCTCACAGTTATGGACTACCAATAACTTCCACCATGATTTTAAGTTAACAGCTACTTTAGGCAATGGGGCGTTACACAAACAATAGCACATTCCTGGTTAATTAATCATGCATTGAGTACAACCACTACACCAAAATTGAGTTTATAGGACACAAGAAGTGCTTAAGTGCCCTAACATACTACTTTACATGACTTTATATGACCAAACATTTGTGCGTCATATCTAAAAATGTTGTAATAAGTGTATTGGACGGTTTTGGGCATCTTAACAAACTTTTTAGGATACTTTTAAGAAGTGTCCTATGAAAACATCTTTTTATAGGACACTTGTTTTACAAGACACTTTTTTCAAATAGTGTTCAATAAAAGGGTTAATAAGACACTTTGTTTCAAAAATGTCTTAAAAGGGGTTTTTAAGACACCTAAACGCGTCAATGAACTTATTAAAACACCTTTAAATTAATATGATACACAAGTGTTTAGTCCTATAAACTTAAGTCCTAACAAGTAGTCTATTAGGATTAGGACACTCGGACATTTTTTATGTCCTATAAGGCCATCCGTAGCGGAGCATCGGGTAAGGAGGGGTTCAGCTGAGGTGGCATGCGGGTAGGGGAGGGTAGCATCGGGTTGGCGGTACGGGGGTAATCGGGTAGGGTTGAGCGGGTAGGAGTGGGTTCATGAACCCGGGGAACCCGAGCACTACACAGCTTTTCTTTTAATGTTTTTAGGGGTATCGGGTAGCATTGGGTTCATTGGGTACTGGTACTCCACTTTTGGGTAAAGAGGGTAGGAAAGAGAAAAGTCGATGTGGCGCTGAGGTGGCAAGTGGGTTCATTGGGTACGGGTACTCAAGGCCTAAACCCAATTTTGTTATATTGAACTAACGAGGAAGAATTAAAGATTGCATGATCGATGAAGAAGTATTATATAATTACCTATATGTGCCTGAATCAAGTATGATAAGAGTGGCACTATGGCTAGATTCAGGAACTGCATCAACTGCATTCTGCAGACTGCTGAAGTTCCCACAACCCTTTTGATCAACTGTCAAAACAAGCAGCACCCCGTATTCTGATACGAGATGAGAGTTCCACTTGGTGGAATCACAACTTACCTTACACCGCCTATGGTGGTGGTGATGGTGGTGGTGGTGGTGATGATGGTGGCCATGCCTTGTTAGGCCAGAAATTTGGGTTATGAAAGAAAAGAAGTCATAAATTCCAGTTTGGTCAACAACCCTTTTGATAAAAGTGGCAGGTATGGTTGAGTTGGTGGTGTAGAAAGAGAGTATGATTGAAAGAAGAGCAATGGCAATGACAGACAGCCAAAACAAGATGGTTTTGTTGGTGGGCATGGCTTTGGATCAAAAGGAATTTTGAGGTATTTTCAGGTAAGAGTTGTTGTGGAACGACTTGTTATATATACATTGGAAAGAATCACTATTTAAAACCTTTTACTTAACAATTATCCATGCTTAATGAATAATCATCTTCCAAACACTTGAGAACACCTTTATTTTATGAAAACTCAAGAAGACAAGAACACCCTTTTACTATAGTGAATCGCATGTGATACTATAATTCATCACATATGATACACATGTAGTACTAATTAAATCAGGGGCGTGGAAGACCTTTGGCGTGACCTATGTTGCAAGCCAAGTCGCTTGCATGACATTAGGCCCTCTCACGTGTATTATCACATGTAATAAGGGTGTTATTGACGTGATACCATAATCCAATCACATGTAATACTAAATCAAAGACGCTAACGACCCAAGGTCGCGGGTCAAATCGTCGCACCACCTAGTCCCTTTACATGTATTATCACATGTGATAAGGATATAATTAAGTTTTTGGTAAAATGAAAGTATTCTTTTTTTAACATCTGCATATATATATATATATATATAGAGAGAGAGAGAGAGAGAGAGAGGTGGGTTCATACGAGAACGCTAACTATTTAAGAAAACAAGAAAACAGCCGCTATGTACAAAATCATATATGATTCACGTACAAAATCATATATGATTACGCGACTTTTCCCGCCACTTTAAGTCGCGGCCAAAATCGTGTTTTTGCAGGTAATGTAAAATCACATGTGATTTTGCACATGATTTTTCGTTTTCATGTTTTCTTAAATAGTTAGCGTTCTCGTTTGAACCTTCTATATATATATATATATATATATAAGCATGGATCATGTTAGAAATGTCATTTTTAGTGAGAATGGTTTTTAAACCGTTGATCGTTTTTAATCAAATACCCTCCCATGAAGTGCGGCTTAAAAATGAATTGATTCGGTGCATCTCGGTGCATCTCATCCTAATGTTCGTCCATTTCTTATCCAACGGTTGATAATCACTTCTCATGTTTCTCACCAAATTTGGCACTTCTCACTGGAACCCAACCATATATATATATATATATATATATATATATATATATATATAGAGAGAGAGAGAGAGAGAGAGAGAGGGAGGTTCAAGGGAAAACCTCAAGAAAATGGAAAACTAAGGAACACTCTGGTAGTCTTTCATCTGCACGGTATGCATTTGTGCATACAGTTAAATTAAGTTGTTTTTCTTTTTGTTTTTATGCACTTGTGCATTATGCATTTGTGCATGTTACCAATTACCTGTATGCACACCGTCCTGATAAAGGATTATCAGAGTGTTCCTTAATTTTCCGTTTATTTGAGTTTTTCCGTTGTACCTGACCCATATATTTATATATATAATTGTGTTTAACAAAAGCAATTAAAAATATAATTGATTTGTTAATTTGAAAGGGTACAATCTTGGGAGTTAAGGGAACTGAAGGGGGGATGATTGCATAATGGGCATGGCAGAAAAGGGAATTGAAATAAGGGCGGCGACTAATAAACGGAGGAAGATTGACTCACACGCCAAGTTCATGAAACCATGATGAAGGGTCGGTGGGTGGGTGGGTGGAGTTAACAGAAATGTATCCTAAAATTATTTCTTTGTATGAATAGTTGACTCGGAATAACCTTCTATTTTATTTTTTTAAGAACGGTGAGAGTATATATCGGACATTCCCCTATCTTTTTACATACATATTCATATATCTTCATGGAGGGTGGTTTTGGGAAAAACCTCAATAAACGGAAAAACTGAAGAATATCCCTGGTGGCCCTTCATCCGGACGGTATGCACTTGTGCATACAGATAAACTATGTTGTTTTTTTGGTTTATATTGTACATGTTACAAATTACTTATATGCACAAGTGCATACCATCCAGATGAAGAACTACCAGGGTATTCTTTAGTTTTCAGTTTTTTTGAGGTTTTCCCCTGAACCTGACCCTATCTTCATATACCTCGGCATATATACTTGTATAAAAGTTTAAGGATCTCCACTCTTGAATGCACGTTAGGATGAGATGCACCGAGATGAGATACACTGGATCAATTCCCTTATAAGGTGCAATTAATGAATGGGTTTGAGATTAAAAGTGATAAACGATTCAGATCCCTTTTTTCCCTTCTAACCTTAAGTCCACTTCTCACTTGATTCTTTACCATGTGAAAGCAGGCGAATGCGACTAAAGGTGAAATTAGATGAAGGTTTGTCTTTTTTATGTAAATCAATGAAAAGGTTCACTTTTTTGTAAGCCGTTGGATAAAAGTTCCAGATACTTGAATTTTCCCTATAACTATTGGGTTAAGCTTAACAATAATTCTGTTAAGGATTTGAGTTTCGTATTTGATGATGAACAATGGTTCAGACAGTTTCATAATTGGAAAAACCGAAAACAAAAATAACACCTAGAAAGAACACATGCCGGCAATAAGACTTTGTAGCAGCTCAGGGGTTCAAACCTCACTAAAGTTGAAGAGGGTGTGTGAGTTTATTTGTTGCATTTGTTGTATATAAATATTATATACTTCAAAAAACATAAGGCTTGGGCTGAGTCGTGCAAGACCACTTGAGACTCGCCATCCGATGCTAAGGAAATAAAAAAGAAGAAAGGTGATTTGCAACATATCTCCACCTCATTCTTTGGTGAAGGTTATACATAAGAAAAAATGATAACCAGAAAAGCAAATCAAAGAAGAAACACATATGAAACTAAACAGAACACCAAAAAAACATTGCTAAAACTTAACCATTTCATCCATCATAACCGTCGGCCATGTTCTTCGTTTAAAACAGCTAAAAATTAAAAATAACATAAAAAGAAAACTTCCGAAGATTGCTCTATATATAGTCTACCACCAACTGTAATAACCTAAACTCCATCAACAAGCTCAAGCTGCTCCACCAAAAAAATTAGAGAAAAAAAAAAAGGCTTCATTCGCCCAACTATTCCACAAAAAGATTGAAAATGCCATCACCTGCATCCGTAACGCCATTTTGAGCTTCCGGAACTTCCTTTTGTAGCATGGATGTTCCTTTAAACGTCATCATAGCCGAGCATTTTTGCCGCAGGTCGCCAAGCTGAAACCCAATCAAATCACATAAAAATTAGCTTTCATATTTTATATAATCTATAAATAATTATATTTCTATGTTTTAAAATAAACCTTTTAATAATCGAACCCAGGCTAGTTTCACTCAAACGCCTATATGTAGTTAACGCTTTTTAGAGGACATTTACCTGTTGTGGTGCTATCGTTTCAAAACCAAACTTTTTGGTCCATATGGATTTAGCTTCCTCTGCAGCTGGAAGCACAATCTTCTTTATTTTCAAAGACGAAAGTAATCTCTCAATGCAGGTAAACAATAGTTGAAAGTACCCCTGCCAATGTACAGTAAAGCAAACAAAATCACTAACGATAAAGATCCCCAACATAAACTACATTTTTGGAAGGTTCACAGTTACATTTATATATTTGTCCAATGGCATCATTACAGTATATTTGATTTTGGTCCACAAGATTTCTTTAGTTTGTCATTATAGAAGCTACTTTTAGGCGTATGACGAATACTCAAACAAGTTAAAATTAGAGTAAACTTCACTTTTGGTCCCTAACGTTTGTAATTTTCAACATTTTTCGTCCCTAAACCATCAAAACTCGGATTTGATCCCTCACGTTTGTAATTTCACTTGGTTTTGGTCCCTCCCACTAACGCCTGTTAACCTTTTCCGTTAAATCCAATTAAATGAGGGGTATTATGATCATTTTACCTGTTTTCTTTCTTGCTTTTACAAAAACCATTAAACTTTAGGGGCTTGTTATGTAATTATATCTAACACACACACACACACACACATATATATATAATATATACACCACTCTTAAAATTATGATGCTCGAGTCAAATGCTATAATTGAGGTACATAAGTACATCTCCAAAATTTATTCAAGGGAATAATAACCTCACCTTCCCCTGGTTACATTTACTTGTAGCAACGATTGGGAGTTCAGCTATGTCCTGTCCAAAAACTCGAAGGGTTCCAGCTGTTACTACATTTGAGCTGCACAAACAGAATACGAAATCATTAAGGTCATCACACACAGCTCTAAAAAACACAAGACGTATACAAATAAAACAGAATGTCCTTACTCTATTATCAATATTGCACAAAGCATTCCTGCAAAGTCTTGGCTCCAAATTTTCCTTCTGTTGACGGGGGAGAGATGTTTTAGGTAATAAATAACAAAAACAAAATAACTATTTAATAATAATTCCGTTTATGCTTACCCATACACCATTGACGGAATAAAGTCACGTCCAGTTGTTGCATCAATAATAGGGTCAAAGCATTCCTATTAGCATGAAAAAGAGACAAAAAATGGTTATTTTGGCAGCAGTAATCATATAAATAACACTCTAGAACCAAAGCAGTACTCACACGAAAGATATCAACAGTTTGAGCCAGCAACAATCTGGTCTCACGGGAAGCATTCTTGCCACTAAGAAGCATAAACCTCATTTCGGATTTAGCAATGCCGTCTATCCCATTATCCTTTTGCTTCTCCCTTACTAAAGCCAACAGAGCATCAGGGAGCATCTCTGGTTCACGAGTTAGCAAATTCTTCAAAACAGAATGAATTTTCTCACAACCCATGCAGCAGAACCACTTCCCCTTTGGCAATGCCTAATCATATGTGAATAATAATACTATGTCACATGACAAGGTCCAAGCTATAGAAAACTGATCATTTGCATGATAAAAAGAGAACACTGAAAAAAGTAGTTGCATTTATATATATACCTTCAAATCAGCCATATTATGTTCCCTCAGACAGCCAATATGATATTCTTTTTCACACTGAGAAGGTCATGAACAATGCATAATGATTAGGTACAGAGCCCAGAAGCCAATTTCTGCTTAGCAACTCCAATAGAAAAAGTTTAATTACCTGATCACAAACGATAACTGTTCGATCATTGAAAACATTTTTGCTGAAATCATGGCATCTGCACACAACAAAGTTTTCTAAGACAGGATTGTATAAGTTGAAGATATGTGATAATATTCTGCAAACAGCATTACCTGCACAAAACACACGCAACAAGATCGTTGTTTTCTGGGTTCTTCACTATACGAATGCAACGCTTGGTTATCTGCTCTATAGGATCAATCCCCGTAACCCTTCCAGCTGCTACAGCGTTGGCACTTTCTCCCACAAACTTCAATGAGTGTTGACAATATTTGCAATACCATTTTCCACGAGGGATGGCCGGTTCAGATGCACATTCTGTGTGCACCAACAGAATGCATATTAAAGATTCAGACATGCCCTTAGTTCTATACTTCTCTAAAGCATGTAAAAAATATATATGCATTGCCTATGAAAACCTCACCAAAAAGGAGAACGTGTCAGTTATGGTTTGTAAGAAAGTATACAGCACAGACAGTCAAACAGAATTAAGGGGCTGTTTGGCAGTTGCTGAATGGTTTGGTACAGGATGATTAAGTGATCAGAATGATTAAGAGGCTCTTATGATATAGTGCAAAATGAAATATGGTTGTTTGGTAATTGTTCATAATGAATTTAGGGTGCTGAATGGTTAAGGGAGGCCCAAAATACAAAATGATTCATAGGGTTTTAGAACCATTAGGAGAGAGACTTTTTTTGCCAAACAAGATTCACCTCTTAGCGATTCAGGGGTTGCCTCCTAATGGAACTATTAAGAGGTAAACAAACAGTCTTAGGGGCCGTTTACCAAATGCTCACCCGGTAAGTGCTTACCGGGTCACTTACCTTACCAGATGAACATGGCAATGACCGATAATCTTACCCAGTAAGAGCAAGGCAAGGACGGAGGACAAAGAGTCTTGTCCGGTAAGTGAGGGTGACTCCTACCCGTTTAGTGCTTACCAAGTATTTTGTTGCATAGGATGCCGTTTTGATAGACTAGAATCTTACCTGGTAAGGTAAGTGAGTGTTGACTCTTACCGGGTAAGCACTTGAGAAAAATGTCCCCTTAGCAAGTTTACATAAGTCAGTTAGACAACCAGGCAAAATTGAGGTAAGCAAGCGGAAAGTTTTAACGGCAGGATCATTTGTTTCTTAACTAGGTTCCAGCCTCCAATTTAGGGATGTAAACAAGTCAAGCTTTTAACGAGCTACTCGAGCTCGAGCCTAATAATTATCGAGCTCGAGTCAATCTCGAGCACAAAATAAAGCTATTTAAAGTACTCGAACCAAATGACTAGCACATTAACAATATTAAAATTCGGTTTTAAATCTGACCTTGATGAAAGGACCTAGGGCATCCATCACAAAGCAAGAGATTACCACCATCCCCACAAATTCTACACAGATCATCATTAAACCTCAAAGGACATCTTCGGTTTTTCTTTAAGGAGACTGCATATTCATGGAGAGACACTCCGTTTGAGATGTAAATGTTTTCATAGCTGCCAACATTTGAAACATGAAAATCAGTAAAATCAACACATGTACAGAGAAATTAGAAAGAAAAGAAAAAGAAAAGAAAAAGCATGTGTACTTAGAGACAACTCACGGTTTTTTGCGTGAGGCCCAACCAGCATGAGCTTCAAACTGTGAGGCGCTGACCTATTCATGAATGTAAGAAAATTATCGCACCCTCTATATTCAAACAGTTTAGGCTCAAAATGGTTAAAAGTTAATACCTCAGTGTTGCAGCAGAAGCAATATATTCCACGGCCCAACTTATAACCATCTAGAAGTTTCTGTTAATAAGAGAATGTTAGATTTCTTTCTTTCAAGAGAATGATATTGATAGCAATAGCATATATGTTATAAAACTCGCTACCTTTCCATGAGAAACATAAGTTAGTTCGGTTCCATCAGGTAATCCTCCCTCCTCAAAAACTAACCAATGCATCCCCTGATTCCTGGATAGCAGTAGAAGACCCAAAAAAAGTTATTTTCATCATTTCATGCAAGCTATGGGAAGGAATTCCATTATAGTTAGAGACCAACTTCATCGTTAGCTTTGTTCTACTCTTCTGTTGAGAGGAGTTACATTTAGTAGCACTCTCAATGGACCTTGGTAGAGAAGCGGACCTTGGTAGAGAAGCGGACCTTGATGACCTGAAGCACCCAAAATATATAAATACTTTTAAAAAAAGAACCAAGTTTGCCAGATCTTTTTATATCTATCCTTTACACATATTTGGAGAACAAAGAAAAAAAGAATTTGGTTTAAGATCCAAAACCACCAAAGAACGCCGTACCAACCTTTTTAGTATCTTCACTTTTATCTTATTACGTGACAATTTACAATTTGCAGCACTTTTAGATTCTGACTTTCTTTTTCTCCCTCGTCGACTCTTTTTATTTGATAAAATTGGAATGCTGGTACTTGCAATGGCCTTCTGATCCGGACTTGATGTCCTAAGAGCAAACGGATTAGATGATAAAATTTCCCATTAGAACTAAAAATCAAGTAAAATTTCCGGTTATGTTTACAATGAAAGTGAAAAGGAATAGTGAATAATAAAGAGAGCATGAAAAAAATAGTAATAATAGAAAGGGCATGTAGTCTTGGGAGTGCAAGAGAGATGCAACAATTAAGATGATAGGCTCTCTTAAGCAATATCTGGTCAATATGGAAAAGTATAAGCTTAATTATTAACTGAAATCACAATTTTTAAATCATACAACTTGGTTCAGAACAAGAAGCAAACGAAAAAATAACAAGATGACACAAAATCATGACGTGTCATATCACACAAAACATTAAATAATCCGCACCTAACTTCCCCACAAGTTGCAGCCTTTTCTCCAGCTTGCACCACGCAAGAATCACAAATTAACAAATTTCCAGTAGAGGATGGTTCAATCGAGCCTAAAAAAGAACACCATGGTTCAGAAAAGATAATATCCAAAACAGTATAAAGTATATCTGTTAGAGCATTGCACACCTTTGCATCTTGTACACATGGAAGGTCCCTTCTCAGGAAATGAATTAATTACAGCCTGAAAAGCTACTTCTAGTGTTTCCAACGTCGTTGCTTTACATACTTCGATCACTTCAAGGAGGCTTTTCCCATTTGCAAGGCAGATATGCTTTAACGCGTGTCTATATGATTTGCATGCATGCATCTCAAATTGAGAGGGAGAAATAACCTACCATTAGACAAGTAAATAAAACTCAAACTTGTGCTTAAACCCGTTAAATAGAATACATGTTATATTGTTACGATTAACACAACTCACTTTGGTACCCTCACACAAATTGCAAGAACATAATATGCCGGCCCCTTTGATTAATCCTTGTAGATTTCTTCCCTGTAATGAAGACAAAAAAAAAACATGGATTTATGCATCGTTCAACAGAACACAAAGGGTTGCCATTCATTGCCACTAATGTACCACCAACCAAACACGTTAGCTTATTTTAATATCTGGATTGCTCAAGTTAATGGCGAGTAAATTGACAAAATCAATCCCTTCCCTAATCAACTAATTATCAATCTCATCAAATATTCTTTCCTTTGTACCTTATTTGGCTCATAACAGATGCAAAAACACAAAAGATCGTCCTAATTACCAAATACCAAACATAACATCCAAAAGAAATTAATGAAGCAACTCGAAAAAATTATGATCTAATAGTAATCAGGGTACCTCATTATCGAAATTGTAGAAAACACGAAAACCCTCAAGCAGACCAGTCTCAAGAAGTTCCCTCATATTAGTTGGTATTCTACCCAACCCAATCTTCTTAGACATTTTCAATTCCAACTTCTTCCTGGTTGGAGTCCCCAATTCTTCCACATTCTCCTCCTTCTCCTTCACTGCTGATCGCGTAAACCTCTTAGGAGTACTGTCATTCACTTGATTTTTTCTGCTTTTACGCTTCACGTACACCTTCTGCACCAACATCGTATCCTTTTCTTCACCCTTCGCAACTCCCACCATAACCGATTCTTCTTCTCCTTTGGCTACTTCTGCCGTGGCCGGTTCTTCGTCCACCGTTGATTTATCGACATTTGTCGAATCGCCATCCGGAACCCCAGTTTTAGCCCTTTTCCTCCGTCTACTCCCATAAACTTCATCAATCAACTTCTCAGAACGGTCAGTGGATGATCGCCCTTTGGTCTTCCTTTTCGTATTAGTGAACTGAACTGATGGACTTTTCGAGGATCGGGTCCGACCACTGAAGCAAGCGAACTGAGATCGAGCCTCCAATGCGAAAGCTAGCTCTCTCTTCATGCTTGATTTCAATGGCGATTGATTGTCAAGTTTAGGTTTGAAAAAAAGGGGGTTAAACAAAATTCAACAATATTGTCTGTGATAATGTGCGATGTGAAGGAACCCAATTGAAAACCCTAGATTATTTTCAACGACGAAATCCTCGCTATGTTTGAGATTTCGGAGTTTACCTGATCTGGTGCTCTCTACATGACTTGCAATCGGAAAGAAAAAGAACCCTAAATTTTCTACAGGTACAAAAACAGGGGCCATATATATATATATATATATATATATGTGAACCGAATCGAAAAATAATTAACAATAAAAATAATTAACAGTCAACCACCCGGTGAAGGTGTTGAGATTTATTTGTATTAGACAATCCGTACAGCTCCAAGTTCAAATATTACGTCAGCTTTGCAATAATAATACTTTCCATATTAATGTAAGATCAAACTGTTTTCTAAATTAATAAATTACAATATAAATAATAAATTAATTATAAAATATAGATAATATTTGTATTTTCATAATTTTTTATATTAATGTATTTTTATTTTAGTAGTTTAAATAAAAAACATCACATGAAAATATATCATTTATTTGAAATAAATTATGGGTAAGAAATTTTAATAAAATAATAAAAAATAATGTTCAAATAAATTAATATATGAATTAAATTTAATAAAGATATTAATAATTAATGTTTAAACAAATTAATAAATAACTTAAATCAAAAAAAATGTATTTATTTTATTTATAATCCATTATGAAAGATCTTTCTAAAAAATGAAAGGTTTTGTTAAACTTACAAGACCTTGCAATCCACATGGCATATCATGTCATCTTGCAAGATCTTGTGCAAGATGGGTGTGGATGCTCTTAAAATATGTATTTTTTATTTCCTTTTTTCTTTTGCCATACCAAATAAATGGTTTCAAATGTTTTTCTATTATTTATTTTTTAAATATGGATGTTTTTGTATCGACTTACGTACACTTAAAACTAATCTCATAAAACTAATTTCAGGGACCCGAGAGAACGGCTTGAAAAATGTTTTTCCATTTAAATTTGTGGCTTTATAGTATTATAGAACAATAAATTGTAACGACAGTTACTAATATCGTATGATTTTATGTATTTATCTGAACTTAATTATGATATCTAGCATAAATTTTTAATACTAGTTTAACAGTTAAGATGATTAATAATTACTTAATTAAATATACTTGTTTTCTTGTATCATATTTGTTATGTGTAGTATATGGTTTAGGGTCTATGTTTTACAGCTTAACGAACTTAATGATACCAGCTTTTTCGATGACCAATACATGATTGTTTGGTAAGTGGCATCAATGCAACGGAGAGAGCCCATGGTCGGGAAGGGAACTACAAGGAGATGGAGAGAGGAAAACTTGCAATTAAAATCCGGTTAAAACGAGACTAGGCCTTAAGGATCAGTTACGGGATCCATTATAACTTGTTACATTACTTACAGTGTTTTTATGAGGTACCAATTATGGCTAAGATCGGTTGTAAAAGGACCAGACTCGATTAAGACCAGTCAAAGGCCGGATCGCTTAACCAATTTGTCCACCTTATCGATACAAATCTCAATTTTCGTCGAAACAAAAAAGACGAACACTTCCGCTCCGATCTATGTCACACCAATCGTATTCAATATTAACTCGTTTAATTAACATGCTTATCTCGATTCAAATTAACCAAGCCATTAAAATACAACGATACCTTACATCACGCTCTACAATTTAAATTATGGAAAAATGAAAAATACAAAAAATGGATAGACGTATAAATTTACGACGAATCCTTGTACGTAGAAGTACACGAACTACACTGAAGAGATCGTCGTGGAATTTATTTGACGTTCTCTGACTTTCATGTACAAGCCCTGCAAAAACCCATAAAACGTTTAGTTTCAGGTTTCGAAAAAAAAGATACATTTTGACTTATTTGATTTCGAGCTAAAGACAATTGTTGGCGGTCTATCATTAGAATTACTTTTTTGTCGACGTGTTCTTATGGCGACAATGTGCATATAGCTTTTATATCGGTTACAAGTTATGTGACTGAATAGGGCAAGGACCAAACGAATAATTTTTCAGCCAAACATGGTATAAAAAAGATTGGTGTGAGAAAATTACATTAGTTGTGTGAATGGTGGCACCCGTGGTCATGTTAATCTTTTGATCCGGAACCAACTCGAAGTCCATATTCTGCAAAAAGATTGCTAGAGCAACAATCGCTTCCAGCATAGCGAATTGATCACCTACACATTTACGAGGACCGCCACTGAACGGGATGAACCTACAATGGGATGGAATTCGACTGTTAAGGACAAACAACTCGTTTTCAAACTTCAAAGTTGATACAGTAAAGGAAAGTTCATTTAGAAATCGTAAATATTTTGAGAACCATAAGAACCAATTATTCATGACAAATATACCTATATATATATATATATGAAGATTATGCATTTTTATTATTCATTATGTTTATCATGAATATCCTTCACCGTATTCATTGTGAATAGTTGGTTCTCACAGTTCTCAAATGAACTTGCCCATACCAGATAATGCCATGTAGTAAAAGATGATGCAAAAATGTGTAGAAAATAAACACGCTATGAAGAAGATACGAAATTACTTGTAATCGGTGTTCGTTTCATTTGGCACGGGCCCATCCAAGCCAAATCTTTCGGGTATAAATTCTTCTGCTCTTTCCCAGACCTTCAATTTTTCAATGGGAAAAGTATAATTCAGAATCACATCAATATCTCAAATCAGAATAACAAAAAGCGGAAAAAACCCTTCATTTGCAACGTATCGTATAATCACACCTCGGATGAATGATGAATGTTATACACCGATATCATAATATCTTGACCAGGATTGACCTTGTAATTTCCCGGAAGCTCGTCTGCAACTATAGCTCTTCTTATCAACACCTAACGAAGACGGTCTCAGAAGATTGTCGAACAATACGGTAAAACCTTAATGATAAGTGATTTTTAGCAAATGTGGGACCCCCTCCAATGGAGGCTAGGCAGACAGATGTCTGAGATTGTCGGGTCCCGTGAAAAGATGTCCCAGATGGTGGACCTTGTCTCTGATACCATGTTAGAATATGTGGGACCCATTAGATTAAGCCCTTTAGCAACACAGCACTAGTGTTATAAGCCTAGTTTAGCATGGACAAAATGGTCTTTTACCAACCGGAGGATGCGGGTAGAGACGCATTGACTCGTTTATGCATCGTGTTAGGAACTTGAGGTTCTTTATGTCTTCATAAGTCGGCCAGCGGCCTTGTAACACACTGTCAACTTCTTCTTGTGCCTTCATTAAAGAAGATGGATCCTGCATAATTGAACAGAACAATCCGAATTAATTGTATCAAAATCTTTGATTTCAATAACGCGCTCGTACAAAAAAGGCATATATAGTTGTTCAAATATCCAAATCCAAATAAACCCAGTACATCCCACTCGAAAGTAAGATCTGGGGGGTTAGGATTCCCTCAACCGATCAAGAGATTGTTTCCGTGTAAACCCCCGGTTTGCGCACAGCCCAAAGTGTTATATATTTATATAATATTACATTTATAGAGGGAGGTTTAGGGGAAATCCGGGAAAAAGAACACCTAAATGAGGAACACCCTAGTAACCGTTCATCTGGACTGTATGCACATGTGCATACAAGTAATTGAGACTGTCTTTTGGTTTTTATGCACATGTGCATGTTACAAATTACTTGTCTACACATGTGCATACCGTTCATCTTCACTGTTACCAGGGTGTTCCTCAGTTTTTCATCTTTTTGCGGTTTTCCCCTTAACCTGACCCATATATAGAGAGAGGGTTGGGTACAGGGGAAAACCACAAAAATTGGAAAACTGAGAATACCCTAATAAATAAATAAATATGTAGGGTTGGGTATAGGGAAAACCACAAAAATGGAAAGCTGAGAAACACCCTAATAAACGTTCATTTGTCCGGTATGCACGTGTGCATAAAAGCAATTGAAAATGTTTCCTGGTTTCTATGCTCAAATCACAAGTTTGACAAATTGATGAGGGGATACCTTACTTAACAGATATGTAGTCCACGTTAACACTGAACCAGTGGTCTCATGTCCAGCAACCAACATCGACAAAAGGTCATCACGTAGCTGTTCACTCGAAACCTAAGTTCAAAACAGAGAAAAAAGATCAACCATTAACAAAAACCAAAATATATATAAGAAAAAAACTGACTTAGATCACTGCTTCGGCTAGAAAATCAAATATCAGACACAAAAACGATCAGGGTGCACCATGGCTCCTCGGCTTTTCAAGGCTTTGGAAATATGCAACATTTCCCTTAAATGTACAAAGAACGAAAAGTAGTTTGCAGACCTCCTCCCTGCTAGCAAGCAAGAATCGGAGGATGCTTGGATCTGCATCGTTAACATAATCTTCCTCGTTGATTTTTTCGCCTTCTTTTTCAACGATCTCCTTGCATTTCATAATAAGCTCTTCAACAGTTTCTCTAATCACAGTAACTGCTTGTTCGGCTTTGATTTGTCTCGGGATGATCTTACATAACGCTTTAATCTGCACCAAAAACAAGCGGTCAACTAAAGCAAAAGAAGATGACAACCAAATCGGTCTATTTACGTTATACTTTTTAAATCTAAACTTTACCCAAAAACGGTAGAACGGTTGTTTCCGTGAAGACCGTCGGCTAGTGAAAAGCGTGTGAAATGGAGAATGTTTGACTAGATTCATACTTCAAATAGGTTTTTGACGGGAAATTAACAGAAATAGTCATTTCAGCGGGACAAATTTACCTCTTAGACATTTCTCTCCCAAGTTTTCAAAAAAATCACTACCTCCACAAGTAGCTACTCCTCAACTTGTGGAGGGTCAAAAGGTAAAAAAGAAATCTGAACATGGTCCGCAAGTACAAGGACCAAATTTGTAAATTAGTAAATTAGTCTTGGTCCACAAGTTGAGGAAGTATTTGGACTAATTTACATAATTGGTCCCTGTACTTGTGGACCATGTTCAGAAATTTCCCTTTTTTATATTTTGACCCCTCCGCAAGTTGAGGAGTTGCTACTTGCAGAGGTACCTACTTTTTGGAATTTTGGAAGAGAAATGGCTAAGAGGTAATGTAAAAGGCTGAAACGGGTATTTTCGTTAATTTCCTGATTTTTTACTATTACGATTTACCACCCAAGAATGACAAAATAGAGAATCTTGTATACCAAAATTAATAGTGCCATTTTAGAATTGGACCCTTTCCCACAAAGGAAATGTTGCATATATTTTCAACAACCCAAAAAGGAAATCGCTGCATTTATTTAGGAAGGCGGGAATAAATACGAACAAGTTTGACCTCAAAAATCAAACAGTATATGATATCTATTTTTGAAGTTTACGAAACAGGGTCACAATAAGAACTTGCCTTCCAATATGGTAAGAGGTCGGTTGAACGGGCTTCGGCTTCTTTCAGTGCGGTGTAGACAGATTCAATCACAGGACTATCGGTCTTGAGGGAATCAAAATTGTAATTAAATACTGCTAGACCAATAACATCAAGGGTTAATTGAGAGAACTGCGCCTCCATGTTAACAGCAGTGCCATTGAGTGCGTACGATTTGAGCTTGTCCACAAACCTCTCAGAGCATTTGCAAAATACGCGATCAACTATTACCGATAAGTACTTCTTGTGAAGTGATGGAACTACAGCCCTCCGCCTTGCCTATAAAGAATTAGAGTTTGCACTTTAGAGACTGAGACAGTAAAAAAGAAATTAAGTCGTATTTTTGGTTCCGATTTGAAAAAAAAACAAATAGGTTCCTCAAAACATCTTCTTATATGACCAACATGAAAAACAAGTGAATTCAACAGATAGTAACCATTTCAAGAGGGAAATCTATCAAAAACTATAAATCATGTGCAACACACAAAAAGTTTTCTCACATTAAATTATGAGTTATGACAATTGTTATATCTTAAAATTAGTATACAACAATCTGTAAACCAACAACACTTAGAATCCAAGCAATTGAATAACAAGACCGATATATTCTAAATCTTGAGATGAAAATTCCTAGACATTCTCTTACATCTGACTACTTGTTCTATTCTAAACGACTAATAAAAAAGAGACAAATGGACATATTCATAAAAAAATGAAATATATTATATTTATATACAAACTTGAAAAAGAATTGAAATATATATAATTCGTATATATACGCGTCTACATGTATATTTCGATTCTAAGTGTTGTTGGTTTACGGATTTCTGTGTACTAATTCTAAGATATAACAATCTTAGATGGAAATTCGTCCAGTGTATCGTAGGATTGGACGTCTATCTAGAGGATTCAACAATTCGTTCAAGTTGCAAAACCCGAACATGTATGCTTCCAAGATGATATGCTGTACAACAATGAATAACCCAGAATATATGTTTGCCTTTTCAAGCGAAAGTAACCTACAAAAAACTATCAATCAGTGCGTAATGTAGGTCGCGCAGGAAGCCACAGGTTGTCTACAAGACCTCCCATGTTGGAACCCATACTTTGTTCCAAAATCTACAAGATTTCATCTAAGTCTATTAATAGAAACTCAAAGTAGAACTTACCAAATTTTAAGCTGTGAAAGTAGACATCAGATTGAGTCCCAGTGTTGGGTCAAATGTAGGACAACAAGTTCTATTTGATTATAAAAATCAAATTACATCAACTATACCAGATTAGTGTTTGATTACAGCCTATGAAACATGTTAGAATTGGAGAGTCGATTGATAGAGAGAGACACACGAGATGGCTGAATCGGCCGTTTTCATATAATGAGAGAGTGTTTACAAGTGAAGTGTCTAACCTAATAATGAAACCCTAAGAGACTATTTATACAAAGAGAAGTTGCACATAATTACAGAAAGGACCCTGAACTATACATATTGACATTAATACTCTAACATCCCCCCTCAAACTCAAGTAGGGGAAGAATGAGACAAATTGAGTTTGGAAACAAGGGCCCGAAAACGCCCTGGAAGATGAGCTTTGGTGAAGATATCTGCAGTCTGATCAATGGTGGAGATTGAAAAAAGTTTAACCGTCTTGCGAAGAACATGTTGACGAGTGAAATGACAGTCAATCTCGATGTGCTTTGTACGCTCATGAAAGACATCATTGTGAGCAATCTGAATAGCACTAGTGTTGCCACACCATAATGGTGTTGGGGAAAATTGATGAGCACCCATATCAGATAGTAGCCAGCGTAGCCGAACAAGTTCCTGAGTAGTGTCAGCTAGGGCTCTATATTCTGCTTCGGTGCTAGACCGAGCTGTCAGCGATTGTTTCTTGCTGCGCCAGGAGATAAGAGAGTCCCCAAGAAAGAAACAATAGCCGGTAGTTGAACGACGATCGGTTATGTCACCATCCCAGTCAGCATCTGAGAAGGCACGAAGCTGTAAGGATGAAGTGGATGAGAAGTGAAGTCCATGGAACATTGTCCCTTTGAGGTACCGAAGTATACGAAGAACGGCGGCATAGTGGTCTGAGCACGGGGCAGCCATGAATTGGCTAACTATATGAACTGCATAGGCAAGATCTGGTCTAGTAACAATCAGGTAGACCAGAGATCCAACTAGTTGACGGTACCGTGTGGGGTCTTTCAGCGGGGTTCCGGCATTCGGAGCAAGGTGCAGATTTTGCTCAATGGGTGTAGATGCAACTTTGTTGTCCGTGATCCCAGTTTTGGACAACAGATCTGAAATATACTTGGCTTGACAGAGATAGATGCCGGAGGAGTCTGATAGAACTTCAAGTCCAAGAAAGTAGTGTAGTTTGCCAAGGTCTTTCATCTCAAAACATGAGCTGAGAGATTGTTTGAGATGATTGATACCTATAGTGTCACTGTCGGTGATGATCATGTCATCAACATACAACAGAAGTAAGATAGTACCTGCAGCAGTAGTCCGAGTAAACAGGCCAGAATCATAGTTACTTGGAGAAAAGCCCAATGAGATGACAGTATTGCTAAACTTTTCGAACCAAGCACGAGGAGCTTGTTTGAGGCCATAGAGGGCTTTTCGAAGTCGACATACATATCCCTGACGGGAGGTCATACCTGGAAGGAGTCTCATGTAGACTTCCTCTTCGAGATCGCCATTCAGAAAGGCATTCTTGACATCCATCTGATAGAGTGGCCACTTCTTGGTGGCAGCTATGGCGAGAAGGCTACGAACTGATGTGACACGAGCCACAGGAGCAAATGTTTCCTCGTAGTCAATGCCATATTCTTGATTGAAGCATTTTGCCACAAGGCGTGCTTTGTATCGATCAATGGATCCATCAGACTTGGTTTTGATTTTGAAGACCCATTTGCAACCAATGGGTGACTTTCCCGGTGGGAGAGGAACAAACTCCCATGTATTGGCTTTGTCAAGTGCCTGAAGTTCCTCTGTCATAGCTTGCTTCCAAACAGGGTTAGACTCGGCTTCCTTGAAGGAAGTTGGTTCATGGGTGGACAGTAAAGTGGCATAACAATGATAATCACGAAGGTGAGAAGGAACTTGTCTTACCCGAACGGAGCGTCGTGCTTCATCTTGTGGTTGAGAGGAGCGAGGATCCATAGATTCAGCAGATGGCTCAGAAGTAGTACTTGGAGTTGGTGCAGATGATTGATCGTGATCAAATGGCACAGGTGGGTCAGGTGAAGGTTCAGATGGAACAGATAAAGGTTCCGGTTGAGAAGAAGCGGAAGGAGGTGGAACAGATGGTACAGAATAAGACTCAGATGGAGGTGAGTTGAAAGGAGGTGGGACAGATGGTGAGGTCAGCATGGAATCTAATTGGAGGGAGTCCAAAGAGATAGAGTTATCAGTGAAGAAGGAAGTGGAAGGATTGGGTATGTCTTGAAATTTGGACACTGTTGAGAAGGGAAGATGTTCCCAGAATGTGACATGACGGGATATACGTAGTCTCTTAGAGACTGGATCCCAACAACGATAACCTTTGTGTTCAATACCATAGCCAAGAAAGCAGCATAATCGAGAACGAGGTTCAAGTTTGGTGTGTTCATGAGGTTGCAACTGAACAAAGCAGACACAACCCCATACTTTTAGGAGGTCATATGCAGGGGAGACCCCATGAAGCACTTCATAGGGAGACTTTTGATTGAGGATAGGAGTCGGGTGACGGTTGATGGTGTAGACAGCCGTGAAGGCAGCTTCGCCCCAAAAACGTTCTGGACACTTGGCTGAGATTAATAGAGTACGAACAGTATCGAGGATGTGGCGATGTTTACGTTCAGCACGTCCATTTTGTGGAGAGGTGCCTGGACAGGAGTACTGAGAAAGAGTACCCTGAGATCGAAGGAAAGAGAGGAGAGAAGATTCTTTGTATTCCATAGCATTATCTGCTCGAAGAATCTTTATAGGCTTGGAAAACTGGGTCAGGATCATACGGGCGAAGGTGATGTAGATTTGAGGTAGTTCGGAGCGATGTTTCATGAGATATATCCATGTAAAACGTGTGTGATCATCGATAAAGATAACGAAGTATCGATAACCACCCATGGATGGATGTGGTGCTGGTCCCCAAACATCAGAGTGAATGAGGTCAAAAGGGGAAGCAGAATTAAATTCATTTAATTGAAAAGGTAAGGCATGATGTTTGCCAAGTTGACAGGATAAGCAAGAAACGTTTTCAGAAGAGGTGTTGCCTAACAGTCCTGAACTAGCTAACAATTTTATCCTAGCTAGAGATAGATGTCCTAGGCGTTTATGCCATAATTCAAAGGAAGGGGTACTGGAAACAGAGGCAACATGATTTGAGGATTGTAAGGGGAGACGGAGGTAGGCCACTTCAACCATCCGACCAACTTTACGGCCTACTCCAAGGATCTGCTTGGTCTTTGGATCCTGCACAACACAACCAGTAGGATGAAACAAAACAATTAGGCCGGATTCCATAAGTTGAGTGATAGAAATCAGACTCAGAGATAAGTTTGGAATATGTAGCACATCAGGTAATTGAAGGTTGGTGGTAGATACAGTTCCACTGAAAGATACGGGTAAACGAGTGGCATCCGCAGTGCGGACTGATGAGTACATGCTGGAGGTTTGCTTTGAGATAAACCCGTCAGCCTTGGTGTCATGTGGTTACAACAACCAGAGTCAAATAGCCAAGGATTGCCTGGTGTTGAGATATTGCACTGAGAATTCATACCCATAGAACCTGTCATGAGTTGCTCTATTTGGTCTTGGTTTTGTCGCAGGAGTGCCACAGAGTCAGGTGAAGAGTTGGTGTTATGCATAGGTGATGAGTTGGTGTTATGCATACCCATATAACCTGTCATGAGTCGCTTTATTTGGTCTTGGTTTTGGCGCAGGAGTGTCATGAGGTCAGGTGCTGAGTTGTTGTTATGCAGTGCCTGAATTGGCGGTGTAGAGGAGTCTGGAGTGATTGATGCAGCAAAGGACTGAGTACGCAGTTGCCTTAGATTACCGGAGTGTCGTTGATTACCTGAGTTCCTTGGATGTTTTAGACGGTCAGACCCATAGTGTCGTGGTTGTGTGATCCCACACCATCGACATTTTCGAATTGGGCAGTTGAGAAGAAGATGAGAAGTAGAGTGACAAAACGTGCAGTCACTGTATTGAGACTGGCTATTGAGAGCCATCTGACGTAATAGAAAACTGATTTAGAACTGGAACTGAAGACTGGAAGGAAAACCCGGAGTGTAAGAAACTGATCGTGAGGTACCGAAACTGTGTGTTCCGGAATTGAAAATCGAAAAGAGGAGTTTCTGAGTTGTGATAACTGAAAGTGTCGCAAGTGAGGGTTGCGATTAGAGACTGATATCGCAAGTGAAGGTTGCGATTTGGGGTGAAGTCGCAAGTGAAGGTTGCGACTTGAGGTGAATTCGCAAGTAAGGGTTGCGACTTGAGGTGAAGTCGCAAGTAAGGGTTGCGATTTGAGGTGAAGTCGCAAGTGAAGGTTGCGACTTGAGGTGAAGTCGCAAGTAAGGGTTGCGACTTTGAGGTGAAGTCGCAAGTAAGGGTTGTGATTTGGTACTGTTCACAAGAGTGAAGGTTGCGACAATGATGAGTGTGTGAAGGTTGCGACAACTATGAGTGTGTGGATTGCGACAACTATGAACGTATGATGTTCTTGAGTCGGATTTTCAAAACAGGTCGGTTTAGGCTGAAATTTGGTACGAAGGTTCGTGATGATATTCTGAACAACTTTAATACTTGGAATTTCGTCAAAGAAGCAGCAGAAAAAGGATTTCCGAGGCAAAAACGACTGCAGCAAAAAGAGGAAAATAAAATCGAAAAATCTGAAAGATGGTTGAGGATGCTTACCTAGAGCTCTGATACCATGTTAGAATTGGAGAGTCGATTGATAGAGAGAGACACACGAGATGGCTGAATCGGCCGTTTTCATATAATGAGAGAGTGTTTACAAGTAAAGTGTCTAACCTAATAATGAAACCCTAAGAGACTATTTATACAAAGAGAAGTTGCACATAATTACAGAAAGGACCCTGAACTATAATATTGACATTAATACTCTAACAAAACATATGATGCAAAGCAAAATATGTTCGATTGAAATTAGCATCATAAGAACTACAACCACCCAATAAAAACTAAAATTACCATACAAACCAACACCAATTTCGGGTATAAACATCATATGCACCAATTATACGAACAAAACAGAAAGCAAATTACCATCCAAAGTGACCCTTCAGCAATGGCGAAACCAGAACCAAACAAGAACTCAGACACCTCAGCAACAAGACCTTTAGCATACTTAGTTCCATAATTCCTCAAAACATGCTTAGCGATTTCAGGATCACTAACAATCACGAAATTCCTTGGCCCAGCTGCTAATCTATAAATAGGTCCGTACTCATTCATCCATTTGAACAACGGGAGAAAAAGGGCTCCACCCAGAAGGTCCGATACGTCATCCAGTTTAGCATTTGCAATGGGTATGTTTGAATCGTCGGATTGGGTGGTGGAAAGAGAGCGAGTCAGCGCGGTGAGCCAATCCGGGCTGACCCATGACCCGTTTTTTGCGACGGATGCGGGTTTGGATTTGGGTTTGTTTTCAATGGAGGATTTGATTGTTAGAGAGCGATGGTTTGTAACTTGAAGAGGAGATTTGGGTGGTAGTACGGAGGAGAAACGGTGGCGGTTGTGGTGGGGAGTGGTGGTTGATAACGAAGATAGTACGGACGGCATGTTGTGAGGATGAAAACGTTCGTCTGCTCCCCGCAAAGACAATATTTTCGATTTTCCGATATTTGCGATTTCTGTTCATTTCCAGTAAATTATAAATCAGTCCTTCAACTATTTATCAACGTCGTATTTTGATCCTTTGACTCTTACAAAGCACACAATTTCTACTAATGTTCCTCATTTTAGGGGGTAATTACCCAAACGTTTATCCTTGTAATCATTTATCGCCAAAGTTCAACATCATTGCTTGCCTTACCAGCTAAAATTTTATTCCATGAAAACGGAATTATATGCAATGATTTACTCGGTTTAAGAGTCGTCATCCTCACTTATCGGGTTAGAATCTTGGTCCTTAATATCGCTCGTACTGGAGTCATGTTCATCGGTTAAGGTAAGTGACGTGGTAATCATTTACCGATCAAGCGTTCAGTAAACGACTCTTTAGTCTCTATGTTATCAGTCTGGTAACTTTAATCAAAGAGTAAAACTCAAAAATCTATAAAAAAAATCCTTTATTGGGATCTACAATATAATACATTTAATTTCCAACACGAAACCATCTATTATGCTAAATACCGAGTCATATCCTCTTCAGGTGGCCTAGCTTGGTCGTCAACGTGGTTGCTATTTCTTTGATGACAACTA
Source organism: Saussurea involucrata (assembly GCA_033807775.1). NCBI lineage: Eukaryota > Viridiplantae > Streptophyta > Magnoliopsida > Asterales > Asteraceae > Saussurea > Saussurea involucrata. Next base: position 6,500,246 of record CM066325.1, on the reverse strand, counting down.
AATAGAGATTTTTATTATCTAGACCCGACATATAACACCAACGATGATCAATAAGTTTAACTTATGACATGAAAATTAAATTTGGATTAAGGGATTTCTCCGCAAAATATCATTTTGCATCTGAGTTTTGAATGGGAATTAAAAAATGTGATTATGCATCTAAGTTTTGAATGAGAATTTAAATTCAAGTGAAATTCTAGATATGCCTTGTAATACAAGCGTATTTTACCTATTAGAAAAAGAAAAAAAAAGATCGAAATCGATGATTTCAAAGCTTAGGCCATCCGTACCCGGCGAAAGATGGGGCTCGGGATCATGCGGGGATGGTGCGGGGTGGGCTACGGAGGTTGCGGGGATGGCGGTAAGGGATGGAATCCGAGGATGGGATTCCGATCCATCCCGAAGGGTTTTAAAAAAAAAATTAATTAAATTTTTTAAAATTCATGCCGTTGAACGGCTCTATTACTAAAAAAAATTATTTTTCTCAATTTAATCCCACTATATATTTAACCCTCAACCTCTTATTTCTCACACCTCTCAACCTCTTATTTCTCACACCTCTCAACCTCTTATTTTTCACACCTCTCAAATTCTCTCAACCTCTTATTTCTCACACCTCTAAAACTCTCTCAAATTCTCTCAACCTCTTATTTTTCACACCTCTCTCATCATGAATTCAAACAGAACACCTACATCCCGTCGTAACCGACCAAATACACCACAATCGCAAGAAGATCAAGAGCTTGGTTTCCAAGCGTTTACACAACAAGGTTATCATCCGCAATTTTCGCAACAAATTCCGCCACAATGGTCGCAACAAAATCCGCCACAATATCCGCAACAATTTCCCCAACAATTTCACCAACAAATTCCTTACCAATTTACACGTCCCGGGTTGATTGAACAAGGTTTTACTCCGGCCAACTTCAATCTCGACGACGACATTGTTCCGGAAACCCAACCTTCTACCCCGAACACACCACAATCTATCCCGACACAACAATCTAACCCGGAACCATCAAATCCGAGAACAACGAAAGCCGCCAAACAGACGTGGAGTAAAGCCGAGGAACTCGCGTTAGTGTCGGCGTGGGTTGACGTTTCGGAGGACCCCGTGGTCGGTAACGCACAAAGCGGTGGTAATTATTTTTATTGTTATTATTATTATTATTATTATTATTATTGCGGTTAATTGGTTTAAGTCAAAGTGCGTACATTGACAAAATTCTAAAATGGTTTAGAATGGATGCTTCCAAACGTGGAAGTCTTCCAATGCAACACAATGTAAACTTGAGTAAGACTCAGGGACCCTCTACACCTGATGAGGTGAAGCGGATGAAGGGAATCCCCTATGCTTCGGCAGTGGGATCCATCATGTATGCAGTGAGGTGCACTAGACCTGATGTAGCGTTCTCTCAGAACCTTACGAGTAGATACCAACAGAATCCAAGAGAGAGTCACTGGACTGCTGTTAAGAACATACTGAAGTATCTTCGAAATACTAGAGATACGTTCCTTGTTTATGGTGGTGATGTAGAAAGAGAGCTCAGTGTTACTTGCTACACTGATGCTGGTTTCGAAACAGATCGAGATGACACTCGATCTCAGACTAGATACGTTTTCGTCATGAACGGAGGCGATGTTGACTGGAAGAGTGCTAAGCAAAGCACTATTGCGATGTCTTCTACAGAAGCTGAATACATAGCTGCTTCTGAAGCTGCAATGGAGGCTGTTTGGATACGGAAATTCATTTCTGGGCTTGGCGTTGTCCCCAGTAATGAAAGACCCATGGATATGTACTGCGTTATTATTATTATTATTATTATTATTATTATACTTAATTTTACATAAATGTAGGAAGTTTTTGGGGCCGAATCGGGCATGTGTTCTTTACTCGCATGGGTCGTGAATCAGGTTATAGATCAACCCATCAACTCAATAGCAAGTTCAACGACCTCAATAAAAGAGTTAATTCGTTTGGCGGCATCTACAACAACTTGCTCAATAATAGATCAAGCGGGATGAGTGAGGCCGATATATCCCGAACGGCACACGAACGGTATCTAGCACGCCATAAATTTGCTTTCACTCGCGAACAAGCTTGGGACGTCCTAAAAAAATGTCCAAAATGGGGAGCCGTTCCAACGATGACGACAACTTCATCGCGGGGTTCAAAACGTACCCAACCTTCCGATGATGACGATGACGAGCAAATTCAACGACCCATCGGGAGAAACAAGGCAAAAAAATCATCAACGAGTAATACGTCCGGGGCGAATACGGACGAAAGTGTTACTCAGTTGTTGACGACGTTCAACGACAAGATTGATGATACAATGGAATACAAAATGAAAAAACTCGAAATCGAACGCTCAAAACTCGAACGACATAGGTTGGATCAAGAACGCGAAATCGAACGCGCAAACCGATTTGATAAAGACTTCGAGTTTTTCATGGCCTCACATGATCACCTTACGGGAAAAGCTTTGAGGGTTACTTTAGCGAGAAAAGAGCAAATTCAAAAATTTCATGATTGGTAGTGTTTTGTATTTTGTAATTTTTATTTTTAATGAATGATATGAATTTTAATTTTTATTATTTATCTTATTTTTATTTATTAAAAAATATATAAATATTTTTATTTTGTTAAATAATTAAATGTATAAATAAAAGAATTAAAATAAATGAGGTGGCAAAAGGGTTTGAGGGAATGAGGTACGGGTGTTTAGGGATTATTAGGGATTGAGTGAGGGATGAGAGAAAAGCTGATGTGGCGCTGATGTGGAGTGGAATATTTGAAAGATTCTTTCCATGGGGTACTGATGGCCTTATAAGAATGTAGCAGTGGCATATTTTGACAAAAAAAAAGGTTAATTTGATATACATAATAATGCTAATATCCAAAAGATTGATGAATAATGAAGATGTACGGTTCTCAATCTCATATATTGATTGATTATGTATAAAGAAGAAGATTCTTCTCCAAATTAAGGAAACTTATCATTACCTACCCACTAAAACACTTGAATGGCAAAACAAGCCCCCTAGACTATACATATTTTACAAGAACCGGGAAATCTTGTAGCTTCAGGAATGATCCAGGTGATGTGATGTGATGATGGGGAATGCTTCTCACGTCAATTGAAGAAGGATACCAATGCAAACTTGATCGCTAGTCGTCATGCATATCGTCCTTCTAACACACAAAATTTACCTGATAGCTCGTGGGACCAGTATTCTGATGACAACATCATACCTTTTTGCAGAATTAACAACTCACCGAAGCTCAAAAACTAAAGAAATCATATCTAAGACGACAACTTTGTCGTCTGTTTATGATGAATTTACAAAAAAAAACTAGAGCCGGAGGGTGATCGGGGTTTCTTTACAAGAATTAGCAATCTTCCATTTGTAATCCTAGATACGACATATATTAGAATCATCGAAAAATGATCAATCGATAGATATCAATATGGAAGAATCGATATCCCATTGCCTTGTTCTACACACATTCGAGAAATCGATCGCCTCACCTTCGACGATACACGTTGAAATTGCCTAATCGATTCGTCTCTAAACGAAAAATAATACGAACAATCTCGGCCCACATTATTGTCTACATGTATATCGATCGTTACACAACTACTTTGCCCCATTGATAACGATCTTTTCAACTCCATTCCCGATAATCTCCCCTTCTTCTCCCTCGGCAAAACCAACGAATTACAATGCCGAAGAACCATCTGTGGCCCGGGCCCGCCTAAGACAGACCCGTCCACGGATTCATCCGCATTACCATCCCCATCCGGATCCAAAGTGGCATCGGTTTGATTATCATCATATTCTGGTTCTGCTGTTGCAGCAGAACCGACAGACCGATCGTCCGACGAAGCTTCGACGGACGATCGGCAGATCGGACAGTTACGAATCTCGTCGTCCGGTGGCATCACGGAGACCCGACAAACCGGGCAACTGGTGTGGCCCACGAACCATTCGTCGATACACGACACATGAAAAACATGCTTACAATTCGGCAACAGCCGAACTTGATCCCTATCTTCAATATCCCCTAAACAAACCGCGCATTCGCATTGATCGGAGTTTAAATCATCGGTGTTGATGTAGGTGATTACAGGGATATTCAAAAGGGTCTTTTCATCGACGCCGGTGGGTACTCTGGGGGCGCCGGCGAAGCCCTGCAACGACGCCATTCTTGCAGCATGGGTTCGCATACAATATCGAACAACAAGGAGATGGTACATGAGTAAAGCTAAAGCAGTGCCACCGATTCCCATAATGGAGATTAGTAGAGGGGTAAAAAAGGAATTTGAGGATAGGGCATGTGAGGTTGCTGATGCTGATGATATTTCCTCCATCGCCATTGATGCATGTAAATTGTTTAATTTTAACGATTGAAATCGTCTGGTTTATAAGAGTGGTATATATAATATGGAGTTGGATGACAATTGGGCGTTTTGAATTGAAGAAGATGGTAGTTTTGTTGGGAAACAGGTGGCGATTTTGAAGGGGGGCGAAAGGGGGTTGGTTGTATGTTGTTGGGGGCTGAAGATGTGGTGGTGGGGCTGCCAGGTGGCGTGAGATTAAGGAGGGGTGGAGTGAGATGGCCTAATTTTATGATAGAGACTGCTGTTTTCTAGTTTCGTTTTATGGCTCATAGAAAAGATTGCCACCGGTTATATGGTAACCAGGTACACTTTGCCCTCATGTTACATAATTTTTAAAATTTAATTTATAATTTTTAGTAAATTTTAATTACTATAATTAATATTTATTACTTAAAAAAATTAAACTATATAATCATATAATTAAAATTAATTAGGAATGTGTAATTAAAATTTTTAGATAATTTTTTAATTACTATAATATTTTAATTATTATATATTAAATAATAATGTTTCAATAAATTTTTTAATTGCTATAAATTAATGTTTATTAATTAAACTTAAATTAAATAATCGTATATAATTAAATTTTATATAAATGTGTAATTAAAATTTAATTTATAAGTTTTAGTAAATTTTAATTACTATAAATAGTACTTATTAAATTAAATTAAATAATCATATAATTAAAATTAATTAGTAATATGTAATTAATAATTTTCAAATAATTTTTAATTGCTATAAACTGATGTTTATTAGTTAAAATTAAATTAAATAATAGTATATGATTAAAATTGTATATAAATGTGTAATTATTTTTAGTAAATTTTAGTTACTATAAATTAATATTTATTGATTAAAACTAAATAAAAATATATGATTAAAATTAATTAGTAATGTATAAAAAAATTATTTAATAATTTAAAATTAATTTTAATTACTATAATTTAATACTAATTAATTAAACTTAAATTAAATTATAATATATAACTAAAGTTAATTAATATTGTCTAACTAAAATTAAATAATAAAGTTTAAGCATTTAAATTGGGACGGATGAGTATAAGTTAATCTATACTATATTATAAAACATTTATGAAAAACTATTAAAAACAATTCTTAAAATTTTATGTACCGCTATTTAATGTTAATTACTTAAAATCTTTTAAAAACAACTAATGAAGTTTTATGTATCACTTTTAATGCTAATTACATGATTAATATTTATCTCTAAGACTCTAACAACCTTCAAATTCTTAAATCGTGGACTCTTATTAATTATTTCTTATCTCTAACCACTTTCAAATCCTAAAATCATGAACTTCTTAAAAAGCGTCATTCTTTAAACAAATTTGTAAAAAAACATGACTGTTTTCTCAAAATCATACATTAAAATAAATTAGAACATTAAAATCGAGATATATCGCGCTGCATTGCGCGAGTAGACTTCTAGTATATATTAACTAAAGTTAAATTGTTTGATAATATATAATTAAAAAATAATTAATAATGTTTAAAATTTTAATTAATATTTTGTAATTAATCTTAATGTTTATTAATTACAATTAAACGATTACCCCAAAATTACAATTGCCAAAAGAATATGATATTTTAATTCTTGAAATCGATGCCTCTAAACATTATTGGAGTAGGGTCCTTAACAAAATAGATTCTAATTCAGAACAAAAAAAAATGAAAAAAATATTTGTAGATATTGTTTCTGTACATAATAATAATAATAATAATAATAGTGATAATAATAATAATAATAGTGATAATAATAATAATATATCTTTAAACGTTTAATTTTAATAATTTCTTAAACTTCAAGAACTTCGTCATCTACTCGTATATCTAATTTTAGAAATTATTTGGAGAGAGAAAAAAAACAAGCCAAAAAACTTCCAAAAAAGCATTTTAAAGAATTTATTAGACAATATAGAGTAATTAATGAAAATGCCCTAAGTTCAGATTTTTTTACTCATTTGCCCTAACTCTCTCCCAATTTACCAAAATACCCTGAAAATCCGTGGGACGAGGACATCATCCGTGGGTAAGGTAAAAATTTCCGTGGGCATCCAGATTTCCGTGGGCCACGAGGAAGAAATCCGTGGGCCACGAGGACCAAATCCGTGGGCCACGAGGAAAATTTCCGTGGGCCTTGAAAATTGTCCGTGGGAGAGAGATTTGACCCAATATCCGTGGGCCACGGGTATGCCCACGGATTTTCAGGGTATTTGGGCAACTTGGGAGGGAGATGGGGCAAATGGGTAAAGTGTGTGGTGAACTTAGGGCAGTTTGATGAATTACTCAAAATCTTGGCATAATAAAGATCAAGAACTTTACCCAATAAAGAGGAAGACAAAGATGAATAGGCATGGGAATGGGGCGGGGCCTCAATCCCCACCGCGTTCCTGATGCCAATATCCATCCCCGACTCCCCGTCCCTGACGAGGAACGGGGATCCCCAATGGAAAATCGGGGATTTCCCCCGTTAATATTAGATGTTTTAAATCAAATATGTTAAATACCACACTCGATCGATAATGGTTCATGTTTAAATCTCACATATATAAATTTTTTGTTTTTATAAAGTATCAAATATTCATATGTGGACAAAGTCGCAACACTATACGTAATTGTTTGATCAAACACTTTCGGCTTTAAACATTTTTTTTATTTAGAAAAAGTAAAGCAACTAAAAATGTATATAAGAAGAAATGTCAAAATAATATTTCTAAATTTAAATGATATTGAATCTAATTTTGTATAAATAATATAACTAATAACAAACATATATAATATTTATAGTATTCGGGGATGGGACAGGGCGGAGACCACGTTACCCTGCCCCATTCTGATACAGGGAGAAATCGAAGGGTTTTTATGAATAATTGGAAGAGAAAGAAACAAGTTCGAAAAGGAAAACGAGCTCGAAAGAGACTCGGAATTTGGCATCGAAAAAGGAGCGAGCATAAAGCATTGAATATAAGAAGCGGACGATACGGATCGGGTCAGATCGAGCGACAAGAAAGCCAAAACGAAGTAAAGCCGGCAGCGCCACCTGACCCGCGCCACAACCCGCGCCGGAAACTGTTTGGCATAATGGCGCCCACGCCGGCGCTAGACAACCCGCGCCGCAAGGAACACCGGGCACTGTTTCCGTTTCATCCCAATATCACGTGATCAAGTTCCAAGTCCATATTCCTTTAGTTGTTTTAATTTCCATTATTTAATTATAATAGGATTAGGTTTAGTTTAAGTTTTCTTAATTATCCTTTTATTAAGTTTAGTATTTATCTTTCTATTAGTTTTAGATTATAAATAGGGTTATTAGGTTTCGTTATTAATCAGCTTTTTATCAATTATTCAATAAACGTTTTACGTTTTTAGAGTGGATTCTCTAGTTATTTGAGTTTTACGTTTCGTAATTCTCGTCTATCAAAGGGTTTAGACGCTTGTCGATCCTTCCGCAAACCCCCGCTGCGTCACATTCCCATTCCCGATTTTTAACTTTTGGGGATCCCCGTCGCCATCCCCTGTTCCCCAATTTTGCGAGGAATCCTCATCCCCGTCGGGGCGGGTACACCAGGTTCCCCTATGGGGCGGGTCTCATTCTCATGCTTAGATCATAATCTAACCCTATAAATGAGGGTGATGATTGTTATTCAATAAGTACTTACTGTATTATAAACACTTACTATAATTGATCATTTTCCATGACCAATAATATTACCTCATAAGATAAATGAGAATGATGACTTTTACCGATAAACGCTTCTATGTGTAAAAAGGCATACAACAAAAGTTTCAATGGCGTGTTTTTGGGGTCTAAAAAGCTTAGGAATCAAAATTAAATAAAAAACAATAATAATATAAGGACCAAAAATGTCATTTTAGCATAAACGAAGGGGCTACAAGTCTTTTTATTAATAATAGAGAAGGGTGCTCCCTTTTGTCCATTATCTATTACAGGATTGTTTTGTTGATGACTTCTAGGTTACAAGTTGTTTACATTCTCCCTCTCACTCTTTCTCTCTCTAAACTTTTCATCTTTCTCTCACTAACAAAACAAAATTTCTGAACAATCTTCCTTCCTCTGATCGGTAATTCCCACACGCACGTACGAGCTTCAACAATCATTAACGACTCCTCAATTTCGCAATGGTAATGTGTATATCACTAATCGATTATGTGTATGTGTGTTTGTTTTGCGATGATGAATCTGTAGTTTAATTGATCGGTGGATCAATGCGCAGCAGCAACTGGTGCAGCCATGGCTGGAGAAGCTGCTATCGACGGAATTCTTCTCGGTGTGCAGGACGCACGGAGACGCCGCTAGAAGTGAGCGCAACATGTTCTGCTTAGATTGCAATGACGAAGCATTCTGCTTCTACTGTCGATCTTCTCGTCACAAAGAGCATAATGTCATTCAGGTCGGTGTCTGTTCCCTGCGTTTTTCAGTTTCTGTTTGCTATTTCTCAAGCATTTATACCTGAAAATCTCAGGCGTTGTTCCATGATTTCACTTGCAATGTAGCATAACAATGTTATCGATCTCCATGACTATTTCTCGCATTAGTCAATTCGTAATTATGTTGATACAGAGGCGTTTGTTTATCTATTTTGAGAAATCAATTTTGAAATTGAGTTGTTTTCTTCCAAAATTGAACGAATGCACAGATACGGAGATCGTCGTATCATGATGTTGTGAGAGTTTCAGAGATCGAGAAGGTGTTGGATATTGGCGGTGTTCAAACATATGTGATAAACAGTGCAAAAGTTTTATTTCTAAACGAGAGGCCACAACCTAAATCAGGGAAAGGCGTTTCTCGCATTTGCGAAACATGTGGGAGGAACCTCTTGGATACTTTTCGTTTCTGTTCACTTGGCTGTAAGGTTAGCCTAATCTCCCATTATCTATTAATTATTATTGTTAATTAATTTTAATTATATAATATTTCTCTTTGCTTCACATTGTTAGACATCACAACTCACAATATGAATTGGCATTCACTCATTATGTTCATCACTTTAATTATCATACATATTTATATGTACATATGACAAACCAATCCATCATCCTATATATATACATAGAGTTGGATTCATACGAGAACCCTAACTATTTAAGAAAACAAAAAACAGTCGTTATGTACAAAATCATATATGATTACGTGACTTTTCCTACCACTTTAAGTAGCAGTCAAAGTCGCACGTGTCCAGTTTTTACAGTTAATGTAAACTTATATGTGATTTTGTACATATTTTCTTGTTTTCTTAAATAGTTAGCGTTTTAGAACCTTCCTCTATATACATATAATCATATATGCATTGTTTATTACTCTTTCTATCTTTACAAAATATAAAAAGTACATTAAATTTATTTCAAAATATAATGCATTCATTTATGATAAGTTTTTAATGCAAATTTACTTTTTTGTCATTAATTGAAAGTAAACGTTTGACATTACTAACTTTGATTTTCACCCATGAGAGTATCTTTTAGACTTTTACTCTGGCACGTGTAATTGAATGAGTATTTTTGTTTACAGACGATAACTTTTAAAAATAAATCAATAAAATATAGGGAAATTAATTAAAATGCCCCAAGTTGATAAATCAGTTACAAAAATGCCCAAAATCTCTTTCATTTTGCCGAAATACCCCATAATCCCGCAATTTACTTCTTGATCCCAACTCTGATCAAACACCCCTCAAATTTTACTCGCGATGCCCACGATACCCCCCTGATCCGCGATAAAATTTACATTTTAATCCCCTGGTCCACGATGAAAATTTATGGATCGCGCACTAAATGTGTGGACGTGGAAATGGGTTTCATATATAATTGCATTTCATACCCCTATAATTATTTAATTATTTTATTATATATCATATATATACTACATAAAAATATTTTAATATTTACAATTGATACACTTATAGTTGATTATTTAATTTATGGTACATCTCTTACTTTTTTTAATTTTCGTTTTATATTCTTATCACATTAACATAATAATCTTATATTAACTAAATGAAAAATAAAAAACTAAAAGGTATAAAATAAATTAACTAAATAAGTATAATATAATTAAATCAAAAAATATTTTATATTGGGCTCATTTCGAAGGTATCGACGAGACGATTATAATCGTGTAACTTGTTAAAATTAAAAATTATTTTTTAACGTATTTTAGTTAATATATGATTATATGTGTTAATATATTAAAAGTGTAAAATGAAAAATAGAAACTAAATGGTATAAAGAAAATTAACTAAATAAGTATAAGGGTGTGAAATGTAAACTAATTAAATAATTATAGGGGTATGAAATGAAATTATATATGAAACCCATTTCCACGTCCACACATTTAGTAGTCCGCGATCCATACATTTTCATCGCGGACCAGGGGGTTAAAATGTAAATTTCATCGCGGATCAGGGGGTTAAAATGTAAATTTCATCGCGGATCAGGGGGTATCGCGGGTAAAATTCGAGGGGTGTTTGGTCAGAGTCCGAGATCGAGAGGTAAATCGCGGGATTATAGGGTATTTCGGCAAAATGAAAGATATTTGGGGCTTTTTTGTAACTAATTTATCAACTTGGGGCATTTTAATTAATTTCCCTAAAATATATTATATCAATGTTTATCTTAGAGCATCTTTAATAGTTTTTTTAAAATAAAGAAATAGAGTATTTGTTCTTTATTTGGCTCAAACAATTTTTGTATTTTAAAGTATCTCCAACAGATCCTTCAAAATTTCTCCAAAACAAAAAATCAAAAGTCAAAAATTTTAAAAAAAATTACATTTATCTTCAACATATTATCCATTTTGAAGAAACAAACATTGATTAAAATATTACATGCATCTATTAAATTATTATTTTTCTCTCTTTAAATATTTATTTTTAAAGACTTCTATTGGTGCTCTTATATAGTAATCATTTTTTGATTTATCTCCATATTCGGAGAAAAACTCATTTTCTCTTCTACTTTCTCCATTTTGAAGATAGTTTTAGAGAAGCCGTTGGAGCAAAATTATAGCTCAAAATCCACATATTCTTCATTTTCTTCAAAATAGATAAGCTATTGGAGAGAAAATAAGAAAATACTTTAAGCTTTTAGAGAATTAAAGCTTGATTAGATGTGAAAAAAAATCATTTTTTATTCATTTTCACTAGTAAAATTAAACTATTATTATTTTATAAATTAAAAAACTCAATTAAAATAATAAATGTATATAATATTTTAATAATATAATTAATGTCGAAATCTCTAAAATAAAAATGTTGTTTTATTTAGAGATTTTGACTTTTTAATTCTCTATTTTAAAAAATTATAGAGAATTAGTTGAAGATGTTATCAACCATTTATATAAATAAATCTCAACAAATATATGTGATCTAAAAACTACCTTTAAATAATCGAATAACACATTTTCTCCCAACTTTATGGCAATCACCATAATAATCGATAATTGTAATGATTCGACATCATATGCTTTTAGTTTCACTTTGACTTTAATAATGCATAACCAGTCCTTTTTGTTCAAAATTGGTATTGCTTCTTTTTTGCTTCTTTTTTTTCCCCTCAAATGTAAAAGTTTTTTTCATTTTAAATGATTATGTGTCCTTTTTGCTTTTTAACTTCAGTTGTAAAAGTTTATTTAAATAAAAGGGTTATTATAAAAAAAAACTAATCAAATGCTATTTTAAGATCCATTGAAATATCTCTAAGGGGCTGTTTGGTTCATGGAATTGGAAGGAATTTGAAGGAATTGGAATGACCAATTCCATTGACCAAATTCCATGACACTGTTTGGTTCACAGAATGCAAGTGACGGAATCCTTCAGATTCCAACAAAATCCTTAATTGATTGAATTCACCATTCCACAGCTAAACCCATGGATTTCATTTCATCTCGATGGAATCTTGCCTTAATCCAATGATACTTTAACGTATTTTTCTTTTTTTATTTCATTTCATTTATTTAATTAATTTAATTAAATGATAATTTTTCTTTAAATGATAATTTTTCTTTTTTAAATGAACTGTAATTTAAATAATTTAACATATTTATAATTTAGAAATAATAATAGAAAAATCATAATATAACATTTGTTGATATTTAATTTCAAATCCAATTCCAAAATTGATTTCGGTGAACCAAACAAAAAGATTCCAATTCCTTTAAAAATTTCATCCAACCAAACGCGACTAAAATGCGTGGTCAAATTCCATCAAATTCCATTCCAATTCCTTCAAAAGCAAATTCCTTGATGAATTCCAATTTCATCGAATTCCATTCCGCTAACCAAACGCTCCCTAAGGAGTTTTTTAGAGATAGTTTTGTTAAAACACATTCTTTAAAAGGATTCTAAAAATATAGAAAATATTTAATACAAAGAAAACAAGAAAGGAAAGACAAATTTTTAAAGTTGAAAAACTCTCTAAACTTTAATTGTTAGACCATGAGTACCGCTACCCAATGAACCTGATTGTCACCTCAGCTCCACATCAACTTTTCTCTTTCCTACCCTTCTTATCCTAAAGTGGAGTACCGCCTACCCACTGAACCCAATACTACCCGCTACCTACCCCACACCCACCCTCCTCATACCCGCACTCGGCTTCCATCGGGTTGGTGAACCCGCTCCCCCGTGCCCGCCCGCTACCCGCTCCCCCCGTACCCCCTACCCGCTTACCTCGCTCCCTACCCGCATGCCACCTCGGCCGAGCCCGCACCCATACCCGAGGGCAGTACGGGTGACCTTAGGAGAGAGAAATATATTTTTAATCTTTTTCCATTATCTTTCTCTCTCTAAAGATTGTTAGAGTATCTCTAACAAATTTTTAAAATATAGACTTAAAAGTCAAAATCTCTAAAATAAATTACACTTAACACCCATTATATTATTAAAATATTATTTAAGTTTATCATCTCAATACATTTTTTAAAAATAATTTATATAAAATAATGATAACTCAATCCTATTGGTGGGAACTGAAAATGAATAAAAAATTTATTTATCTCTTCATCTAGCAAGTTTTAAAGAATTCTCTAAACTTGGAGTTTTCTCTAGTTTTCTCTGTTGGGTCACCAAGGATTTGAAATTGACTCACCGATGTTTTCCCTAAAACTCCTACTTAGAATATTTTAGTTCAGTTCTTTGAATGACTTGTACAAGATATCAAATATTCGGTGAAGTCGAAGATCAACCGAAACCAAGCTTAAAGACTCTCTACTTGTGGAAAATAGAAGAATCTCGGCAACATTCAAACAAGTCATCACCACCGAAATTCCTTGACATTTCGGTGGCCTTCTCTCCACCGAATTTATAAGACAATTTCGGTGGCCTCTTCCACCGAAGTACATGGACAAATTCGGTGGTCCCCTTCTCCCACCGATGACCCTTTCGGTGCTCCTCTCACCACCGAAATATACATGTAACTTCGGTGGCTCTCTCACCACCGAAATATATATGTAACTTCGGTGGTCCTCTCACCACCGAAATATACATGTAACTTCGGTGGTCGCTTCACCACCGAAGTATACTTGTAATTTCGGTGGTCCTTTCACCACCGAAACATGCTCGCAATTTCGGTGGACTAGTTACCACCGAAACATGCTTGCAATTTCGGTGGACTAGTCTTCTTTCCACCGAAGATTTCTCAATCTCGGTGGAAACCACTTCGGTGCTAAAGGCTCAAGACAGAAGATCATTTATTATGGGACAATATCCTCCAGCAGAGAAAAGTGACAGTTTGTCTTTTTATCCACCTTCAGCTAAGGTCCCTATTATCTGCTCAAGCTACTCTGTCTGCACCTAGTGAAAAGTGACAAGGACTTCACAGTTCTCCTGAAGTCAACATTATCAGCATATGTGAAGATGACAAGTGTCCCAAGCATTTAATGCTTGGGCACTCCTTGGCACTATAAAAGGAGAAGTGCTCTTCTTGCAAATACTTACGCTTTCAAGAAATTCTCTCAGTGCAAGAAACCTTCTTTTAAGCCTTAAAACTCAATAGCTTTGCTCTTAGTGTTCTTAGTTGTTTTGTTGTATACTTTGTGTAAGATTGTTAGAATAGTTTATCTGTTCTTTTCCGCAACAATCTTAAGTTTTCTGTGTGTAATTCTTTTGAAAGTTTTTCAAATATAAGAATTAAAATTGTGAAATTTTTGTGTATTGTATTCAACCCCCCCTTCTACAATACTTGTTAAGCCATCTGGGACTAACAAGTGGTATCAGAGCAGAAAGTTTAATTCCATAAACTTGATCTGCGATGGCTGCCTCTTCTTCTTCTACTGTTGAAAACTCTTTTCAAAACAACTTCTCTGAAAACGGCTCTATTTCAAAACCTCCTAAGTTCAATCCCAACAACTTCTCTTTGTGGAAAAGCCGCATGATGCTATTCATGGAAGGAGTGGATACTAGATATCCAACCATTCTCAACGAGGGACCCATTATCCCCAGAGTTTGGGCTCGCTATGACACGCAGAGGCCAGGCAAAGAGGCCTTTGAAAAGGAAATCTCAAGTGATTCTGATGAGGAAAAATCCAGTGCTACTGGTCGGTATATTCTCAAAAATCCTAAAAAGTATACTGATGAGGAGAAACGTTTAGTTACTCTTGACTCCAAGGTAAGAGCTATTATTGCTCTCTCTCTTCCTGATGAGGTCTACCACTCTTTGGTGAACTTTGAAACTGCCAAAGAAATGTGGACCACTCTATGTGTTCTGTACGAAGGTACAGAGGAAGTCAAGAAATGCAAAAAGATTGGTCTTATCAGAAAGTATGAACTTTTTTCTTTTGAAAAAGGAGATTCTCTTCCTAGTTTCTATAACCGCTTCAACTCTCTTTTAAATGATCTTAAGTTGTTGGGCAGAGTCTATGATAATGAGGAAGTCTTGTGCAAGTTCATGGATTGTCTCCCAGATTTTTGGGAAAATATATGTACTTGCATCAAAACTACCAAGGACCTTGAGTTCATGCCCTTAACCGTACTATATGGTACTCTTTTCAACTTTGAGCAAACCAAGCTTCAACGGAAATCTTTCATCAAGGAAATAAAGAGCTCCTCCATAGCTCTTGTTAGTGAAAGTTCCAAGAATTCTCAAAATCTTCCTAGAATCACCTATCCTTCATCTGACTCTGACAATGACAGCCAAACAAATGTAACCCACCAAACGGAAGCATATCTTAGTGATGCTGATGATGAAGGTGAGGATATCATGGTTGAACAGTTGTCGGATGAGATGGCAATGATGGCCGGTTCTAAACACAAGTTTCGTCCCTTCAACAAATCTCGAAGTCTTAGAAAAACTTCATCTTTCAAAACCTCTTCTGACAAGTCCAATGAGGAATGCTACAACTGTGGCAAGAAAGGACATTTTGCATCTGAGTGTAGAAGCAAGCGTATCTCCAAGTCCAAATTTACTTCTTCTGACAATCCCTCTTCAAAAAGGGAAAAATCCAAACACATGCCTTTCAAATCAACCTTTCCCAAAAAGGAGTCCCCACCATCCTTCTTAAATCATCAGGAGCGTGCCGAGAAATATAAGGCCAAGTACAAGAAAGAGAAGGAAAGGAGTGAGGGTCTAGAGAGAAAAGGGAAGGGTCTCATGGCAGAAACCCACGATTGGGACGACGAAGACACCTCCGACAGTGATTCTCAGAATAGATGCTTTGTGGCCATCTCAGAAGAAATGGAAGTTTCCGAAAGTGCCACTTCACCTATGGCTCTAGTGGCAACTGGGTGCTCCACAGCCTACGCTCAGGTACATCCCTTCAATAATATGTCTGATATTGAAAAGATCAATGCTTATGAATCTTTAACTCAAGACTTTTATTCTGTTAAAGACAGTAAGAATAGAAAATCTGTTCAAGTAAAAGAGCTCAAAGCTGAACTTGAAATTTGCATGTCTAAGCTTAAAAGGTTTGAGGAAATAAAAATTGAGCTTGAGGACTTGAAAACAATAAATCATCTGATCTCAAAAGAAAAGAACTCTCTCTTTAAGAAACTAAAAAGGGAACAAGAAGTCATTAAAAAATGGTCAAGCTCTTCCAAAAATCTTGAACAAATCTTTCAAAGTCAAATCTGTAGTACAAACAAGTTCGGTCTAGGATTTGGAAAAACTGATGTTTGTGAGTCCACTTTTGCTCGTGTTCCCCCCACCAATGCTTGTGATAATCTCTCGGATTCCAGCTCTTGTGATTCCATCTCTTTGAATTCGTTAGATCTGTGTGAAGCCTTAAAATATGGGATATCCTTAAAGGCCAAAGACTCCTCATTGCAAATTACTGAGAAGCAAGATTCAAATGACGTTTCCAAACCCATCCATGATCAGCTCAAACTTTCAGTCATGGATGAAGCCTCCTCCTCAAACTCTGCAAAAGCTAATCCTTCCAAAAGATCTAAACCCACCGATCTCATCTCCTTTGTGCCCACCGATCCCACAATCTATGACCCTCCAATCCCTCTTCATGAAGTGTTGAAATCTATTCACATAGACACCTACACCGAACCTAAGCCCTCAAAGATCCCCAAAAGGGAAACTCCTGTTCATTCAAAAAGGATTTCCTGTGCTGACAAAGGAAAATCGATAGTCAACTGCATGGCAAGCTCTCATCCCAAAAGTTCTACCCCAAACATTCCCCTTTACAACACCTATGTACCTAGATCTGTGCTTTTGAGAAAATCAACTCCCAAAGATTTATCCAAAGGAATCCTTGGGTCCAAGCCCCCTGCTCTGTTCTCCTCTAACAAGGTTATAAGAACAAATGATAAAAGCCAAAACATGAAAAATGCTAAAAAGGTTTTTATCTATAGAAAATGCTATAACTGTGGTGACACTTTTCATATGGCTAAGGACTGTCCCAAGGATAGGATTGATAGATCCAAGCTTAAGGAATCAAGCTCTTCTAACCCCAAAGGACCCATTACAAAATGGGTACCAAAGAACTAATATGTGTTTGCATGCAGGCTTTTGAGCACCATCAAATTTGGTATTTAGACAGCGGGTGCTCACGCCATATGACGGGAAACAAGTCTCTTCTCATCAACTATGTGCCGGGAAAGGGTCCATCTGTAACCTTTGGTGATAATTCTAAGGCTTACACCAAAGGATACGGGACCCTCTCTAACGGATCTGTAACTTTCAACAAAGTGGCTTTTGTGGACGGCCTCATGCATAACCTTCTCAGCATTAGCCAACTGTGTGATCTTGGATACAAAGTTATCTTTGAACTTTGTGTCTGCTCCGTGGTAGACAAACATTTCAATGTGGTATTATCGGGAAGACGGATGGAAAATGTCTACGTCATAGATATGGGGCAATCCAACTCTTCTCCAAATGTCTGCTTTGTGTCAAATGATGCATCCAAAAGAAACTGGTTGTGGCACAAACGTCTTTCTCATCTAAACTTCAAGACCTTGCATAAAATTTCCAACAAAGAGCTGGTGACAGGCATGCCAAAGTTGAACTTTGTCAAAGAGAAGCTGTGTGATGCATGTGAAAAGGGAAAGCTCACCAAAACATCCTTCAAGACGAAGCAATGCTCTTCCATCACTCTTCCTCTTCAATTGCTGCACATGGATCTATGTGGACCAGTCAGCACTCCAAGTCTTGGAGGCAAAAGGTATATTCTTGTTATTGTTGATGAATTTACCAGATATACTTGGGTGTTCTTTCTCAGGTACAAAAGTGATGCTACTGAAGAAATCATCAACTTTGTCAAAAAAAATGAAGTTCTCAATGGCCAGCTTGTCCGCTCGGTAAGAAGTGACAATGGCACTGAATTCAGAAATAGTGCTCTCGAAGACTTCTTCACCGAAAAAGGGATCTCTCAGAACTTCTCCGCTGTTCGTACTCCTCAGCAAAATGGAGTGGTGGAAAGGAAAAACAGAACACTGTGTGAGGCCGCTAGATCCATGCTGAGCGAATCAAATCTTCCCACCTATTTTTGGGCCGAAGCTGTGAATACTGCCTGCTTCACTCAAAACAGGTCAGTAATATCCAAAAGACATGATAAAACCCCGTATGAAGTTTTTCATGGTAGAAAACCAAATATTGGCTTTCTTCATGTCTTTGGGTGTATCTGCTTTATTCTTAATGATCGTGAAAATCTTGGGAAGTTCGATCCCAAGGCAGATGAGGGAATATTTGTTGGATACTCCTTATCCTCCAAAGCTTATAGGGTGTACAATCTCAGAAGAAAAAGCATTGATGAGTCCATCCATGTCAAGTTTGATGATCTCAGATGTTCCTCACTCTCAAGTGATGAGGATGATTTACACAGATGGATTTCATCATGTATTGGTGATACTCCCTTAGTCACTTCCACCGATATCTCCTCTATTCCCTCAAATCCTTCCATCTCAAAAAACCCAGCTGGATCACTCTCTCCCACCGAAATTGATCAACCCATCTCTCACACCAAGCTCCCCATTTCCACCGAAAATCTACTCCAAAGCCCTTCTTCCATCCCTAATCCCACCGAAAATCTCATGGGTCCCACTACCGAAAATCCCACTTTACACCAAACCTCTGATCCTACTACTCCATTTCACTCTACTCCTCATACCCCATCACCTTTACCCCCTGCTCTAAAATGGACCAAAGATCACCCCATAGATCAAATTATTGGTGATCAACAAGCAGGTGTCCAAACCCGCAGAGGAGTTGGAAATATCTGTCTCTACGTGAATTTCCTCTCTCTCTCTGAACCCAAGAAAGTGGATGAAGCTCTATCAGATCCTTGTTGGATCACTGCCATGCAAGAAGAACTTTCTCAGTTCCAGAGAAATAAAGTTTGGAGATTGGTTCCCAAACCCAGAAACAAGACAATCATTGGAACCAAGTGGGTATTCAGGAACAAAATGGATGAAGATGGTACTGTGATCAGGAACAAGGCCCGATTGGTAGCTCAAGGATACAGACAGGAAGAAGGCATTGACTATGATGAAACATTTGCCCCTGTTGCAAGACTTGAAGCTATAAGGATCTTTCTGGCTCATGCTGCCTACCGAAATTTTAGGGTTTTTCAAATGGATGTTAAAAGTGCCTTTCTCAATGGGGAACTTACAGAAGAAGTCTACGTGAAACAACCTCCTGGCTTTGAAGACCCAGCTCATCCAAACTTTGTGTACAGACTTGACAAAGCTTTGTATGGTCTCAAGCAAGCTCCACGTGCTTGGTATGACACTCTTGCCAACTTTCTTCTCAAGCATGGATATTCCAGAGGTAAAATTGACAATACTCTCTTCATCAAAGAAACCTCAGGTAATATAATTCTTGTTCAAATCTATGTTGATGACATCATCTTTGGTGCCACTGATGAATGCCTATGTGATGAGTTTGCCTCTCTCATGATGAGTGAATATGAGATGAGCATGATGGGAGAGCTTACATTTTTCTTGGGCCTTCAAGTCAAACAATCTTCAGAAGGAATTTTTATAAATCAAAGCAAATATATTCGGGACCTTCTGAAGAAATTTAACTTTCTAGACAGCTCTCCTATGAAAACTCCCATGGCACCTCCCTTGAAATTGTGTGCCGATCTAAAAGGTGAATCTGTGGATGTTACTCTTTACCGAGGTATGATAGGCTCTCTTCTTTACCTAACTGCTAGCAGACCGGATATTATGTTTGCTACCTGTCTATGTGCTCGTTATCAGGCCAATCCTAAAGTATCACATTTAAAGGCTGTAAAACGAATTTTTCGGTATCTTAAGGGCACACTGCACTTGGGTCTTTGGTATCCCAAAGACTCAAGTTTTGAACTAATTGGCTATTCAGATTCAGACTTTGCAGGTTCCCAGATTGATAGAAAGAGTACTACAGGAAGCTGTCAGCTCCTTGGGGGAAAATTAGTAAGTTGGTCCAGCAAGAAACAAAACTCTGTATCCACCTCTACTGCTGAGGCTGAATATGTAGCTGCCGGGAGCTGCTGTGCTCAGATTCTATGGATGAGAAACCAACTAAGGGACTATAATCAATTCTTTTCTAAAGTCCCAATTCTGTGTGATAATTCCAGTGCTATAGCTATAGCAAATAATCCTGTTCTTCATTCTAGATCTAAACACATCGATATCAGATATCACTTCATAAGAGATCACATTTCCAAAGGTGACATTGAACTACACTTCATTCCCACCGATTTGCAGCTTGTCGATATTTTCACCAAACCTCTTGATGAAACCAGGTTCAACTTTCTCATCAGTGAACTTGGGATGTGCAATTTCCAAGAATAAATATGTGTTCATGCTTCACCGATCTCACATCGGTGGACACCTTCGTATCTACTTCTCTCTCTCCACCGATCTCTCATCGGTGGACAACCTATGTGTCAAATCTTTTCTATCTCTTTTCATTTCGGTAATAATCTCGAGTATCGGTGAAGCGTGCCTACCACCGAAGCACGTTTCGGTGAAAATTTCCAGAATCGGTGGAAATCTGTCCACCACCGAAATCTCATTTCGGTGGTCATCTCAAATCGGTGAAACTTGTCCACCACCGAAGTCTCAAATCGGTGGTCATCCCAAATCGGTGAAATCTGTTCACCACCGAAGTCTCAAATCGGTGATCATCTCATTTCGGTGGTACTATCCAAATTCGGTGAACCTTTCTATCACCGAAGCCCCATTTCGGTGGTACTATCCAAATCGGTGAAACCTTTCTTCCACCGAAGTTCCACCGAAGTCCCACCGATCGTCCACCGAGCGAACACCGATTCCTCCACCGAAGCATCACCGAGCCTACACCGATTCACACGGTTCCCAAAGCCCACTTGTGACCACTCAATTGCTTTTGCGTCAGACCCTTCGCCTATCCGCCGCTCCTTGTCCCGATTTCCAATAACTCTTTCACCTCAAGAGCCGCATGTCCCCTCTTCCCATACAAAAATCATCATCACCGTGCCTTTTCATTTCCCTATATATACACATACCCCCTTCATTTCTTCCCCACTCCTCACAATTCAAACCTGCAACTCTCTCCACTCCAAACATATCTCTCTCATGGCATCCTCTCGATATCAAATTCCTACACGTTTTGAAGACCTCCGCTTCAACCAATGCAATCACGTTGCCCGCCTTGAATCCGATCCCGCTCATCCCGAGTTCTCTACTATCGCTAAATTTCTGTCTCGCTCTCCTCTTCTTCATGCCTTCTCATGCAACCCCAGGATGAGCAAAATGCTCATTAGTCAATTCTGGCTATCCTCCGTGTACGATCCCTCCAATGAGGCCATTCACGCCTCCATCTTCACCAATGCCGAAGGTGATCACGACCTCACTTTTGGGGTCGATGATGTTCGTCTAGCTCTCAAGATCGATGCCTTTCCCGACTATGAAGACATGTATTTGGATACCATCCATGAAGACATTGTTCTTACCACCGGTTATGTGCTCGACGACTCCTCCAAAAGCTCCAAAGGCCCCGGTACTCTTCTTCGCAGCAAAATGGGAGGCATTTGGAATTTCTTCTTCGCTCACGTTATCCATTGCCTCTCACGCAAAACAAGTGGACATGACCAATCGCCCTCACACGTAAACAAACTCGCTCATGCCCTCATCTTCCAAAGGAAAGTTGACTTCGCCCAATATTTCTTCTCAGAACTTGTCGAGGTCATCAAAACTCCCAAGAAGTGTTATGTTGCTTTTCCCCGCTTCATCTCCATGATTCTACAACACAAGCTTTCCAAAGCTTTGGAGACCGATCGCCGCTCTTCCTCGCCCCGGTTCTCGTATGAATGGTCATCTCCCGTTGTGGGCACCAAAACCCTCAACGTCAAGCCGCTCGCCACCGATCGCCCATTACGCCCAGGTATGATTTCCTTCGCTCTATCTCCCGAACTTCGTTGGGGTGACGCGGAAATTCCCGGGTTTCGCCACTTGGAAATTCCCGAGGTCACTCCAACTGTTGTGGTCCCTTCTCCCCGGTCCCGAGTGACGTCGGGTGGCACTCAAAAGAAACGACAGAAGGCCACCGGCACCTCCGCTCCCGCTTCTCGAACCACGTCACCGAGAGATCCCTCGGAGACTTCCCCGGTTCACACCCCTTCTCACAAGCGGAGGCACTCACCCTCCCCTTCGGGATCTCTTCCAAAGAGGTCTCGGAAACCATCGGCCCAACCGACTCATCCAACCGTCGATTCTCCAAAATCGCCGGTTGTTGAACTTCATCCCTCCGGGCCAAGGGTACCCGCTACACACCCCACCGTCCCCTCTGTTGCCTCTCGAAAGGCCTCAGTTACATTTCAGGAGAACCCCCCGCATACCTCCCCACTCGACTCCTTGGGTGGTGGGGATGACCTCGAGATCTCTCCGCTCGAGGGTTCTGACTTCACACTACACAGCTTTACACCCGATCAGTTTTCGATCGAAGACATTGCACAACCCTCTAAGGGTTCCCCCCCAATTGCACCCTTTGATTTCTTTGATTTTCTTTTAGCGGACACTGGTTCTCCCCAAACCATCCCGTCCACCGAAGAACATCACACCGAGTCTCCCTCGTCCTCGCAACAATCACCCCCCCGATCCCCTGCTCCCCCCCGATCATCTGCTCCCCCCCGATTGCTACAACCCGACAACTTGGTGCCTTACCTCCATATTCCCATTCCCGAGCCTGACCCCCACCGACTACTCTTCCAGTTTCCCGAAATCGGTGGCCACACTTCCCCGCCCATTGACCGCACCTCTACCTTTCTTAAATCTACCATCACCTTAATCTCCCAAGCCAATTCCCGCATCTCTACCCTCGAGTCTCAGCTACCGCATCTTCTTCTTGATGCCATCACCGAAGCCCTACGGCCCGTTCAAGAAAAATTATCTGCCCTTTCTACCACAGTGGAGTCCCTCTCCAAACCTTCCACTGACTCACCCAGTCCTGAACGTTCCCAGTGGGAAATGGATCTCGGTGATTTTGCCTTGGTTCCCCATACCACCGAAACGAGTCTAGCCTTCCTACACTCCAAGTTTGATAAGGCCTTCTATGAGTTAGGTTTCAAGTTGCCGGCTGTTCCTGAGGGGGAGAAAACCACGGCTCCACCGAAACTTCCATCCATAAAGAAAATTTCCAGTAACCAGCCTCCACCGAAACCCTCACCACCGAAACCATCCTCACCACCGAAACCCTCTCCACCGAAACCATCCTCACCACCGAAACCATCCTCACCACCGAAACCATCCTCACCACCGAAACCATCCTCATCACCGAAACCTTTCTCTCCACCGAAACCCTCTTCTCCACCGAAACATGTCTCACTCTCACCGACCAATACTGGCTCCACCGAAGCTCTTGACCTTAATGCATCAGTTGAGGGGGAGCAGTCCAGCAATGCTCCCGAAGACAAAGGGAAGAGAATTCTTTCGGCCGAAGAATTGGCCAGAGAAGCAAAGAAGAAAAAGGATCTGACAAAATATGGGGCTCGACCGAAGGACGCTGAAACTCTCAAACTCAAGCCTGCTTCTCAACCAATCACCACCGAACTTGGCCTCTCTGCTCAAGAAATTGAGGAAGCAAGAATAGCTCAAATCGACTTAGACAAATCCAGAGATCTTTCTCTCAAAGCTGCCACAGAAGAAGCTTCAAAAGTCAAGTCCACCGATGCCATCCAAACACAGAGATCGGTGCTCAGTGCCTTGGAACAACAAAAGAATGAAGAAATTAATTGGTACAAAAAGACCATGCACCACCGGAGCTATAGGTCACAAATTTCTTCAGTAAAGATTGCCACCTCCAAAGCAAATCCTCAAGACATCAGATTAATTATTAGCTGGGATGATGGTTCTATGAAGAGTGTGAAAGAAAGCCATCTCCAACTCTTCGGTCTCTCGGAATGGTATGAAATCACTCAACACCTCCTCAAGAGTCCAAATCCAAGGAAAGACATCTTTGTAAAATACATTGATGGTCTAATGAATAAGATGAAGGAGATCAAAAGAAAACATAACATCATTCTCTCCACCGAAGAAAGAGCCAAACTGCTGTCTCTGAAAGAGAAGATCATCCTCCCCAAAGTCAAAAATCCTCCTGACTCAGTCTTCAAGGAAATGGCAAGAGAAGGTAAAATCCCAAATGTAAGCAATCTTAACCTTACCATTCCCACCTCTGTTCCCTATCCTACCACAACCTTGAGCCTCTCACCAATACCAGGATTATTCTTCAACGACGGTCTCGGTCGTCGGGCATTCTTCAGATTTGCCCAGATGTCCATAGCCGATACCATATTTCTGGAAGGCATTCACAACCTCTTTCCAAACATCCCCGAAGCTCAACCGTTCTATAGAAACTTACTGGATGAAATCAAGCGCCGCAAAACCTCAAAGAAGTAAGTTCTCTCCAGTTAGTACTTGTAAAAGTTAATTTCTCTTTTTGTAAAAATTGT
This sequence comes from Saussurea involucrata, assembly GCA_033807775.1. NCBI lineage: Eukaryota > Viridiplantae > Streptophyta > Magnoliopsida > Asterales > Asteraceae > Saussurea > Saussurea involucrata. The sequence goes on along the minus strand of CM066325.1, from coordinate 6,475,448 downwards.
ACGAGAACTTATCTTAATACAAGTATCTCTATTTGAATTTTATTTCCGTACATACTTCATTTTTTGTTCCCTGTAAATACTGTACATAGTATACATACACATACAAAAGAAAAAGGTCAAAAAGATCAAAAAGAATGGTCTATGTGAAAAGAACCCAAAAGAGTAAAAAGGGTCAAAAACGCACTTACTTTTGTTTACTCTTGAATATTCTAAGATAAGGAGCTCAAATTCAAATAGGGGGAGATTGTTGGGTCACCAAGGATTTGAAATTGACTCACCGATGTTTTCCCTAAAACTCCTACTTAGAATATTTTAGTTCAGTTCTTTGAATGACTTGTACAAGATATCAAATATTCGGTGAAGTCGAAGATCAACCGAAACCAAGCTTAAAGACTCTCTACTTGTGGAAAATAGAAGAATCTCGGCAACATTCAAACAAGTCATCACCACCGAAATTCCTTGACATTTCGGTGGCCTTCTCTCCACCGAATTTATAAGACAATTTCGGTGGCCTCTTCCACCGAAGTACATGGACAAATTCGGTGGTCCCCTTCTCCCACCGATGACCCTTTCGGTGCTCCTCTCACCACCGAAATATACATGTAACTTCGGTGGCCCTCTCACCACCGAAATATATATGTAACTTCGGTGGTCCTCTCACCACCGAAATATACATGTAACTTCGGTGGTCGCTTCACCACCGAAGTATACTTGTAATTTCGGTGGTCCTTTCACCACCGAAACATGCTCGCAATTTCGGTGGACTAGTTACCACCGAAACATGCTTGCAATTTCGGTGGACTAGTCTTCTTTCCACCGAAGATTTCTCAATCTCGGTGGAAACCACTTCGGTGCTAAAGGCTCAAGACAGAAGATCATTTATTATGGGACAATATCCTCCAGCAGAGAAAAGTGACAGTTTGTCTTTTTATCCACCTTCAGCTAAGGTCCCTATTATCTGCTCAAGCTACTCTGTCTGCACCTAGTGAAAAGTGACAAGGACTTCACAGTTCTCCTGAAGTCAACATTATCAGCATATGTGAAGATGACAAGTGTCCCAAGCATTTAATGCTTGGGCACTCCTTGGCACTATAAAAGGAGAAGTGCTCTTCTTGCAAATACTTACGCTTTCAAGAAATTCTCTCAGTGCAAGAAACCTTCTTTTAAGCCTTAAAACTCAATAGCTTTGCTCTTAGTGTTCTTAGTTGTTTTGTTGTATACTTTGTGTAAGATTGTTAGAATAGTTTATCTGTTCTTTTCCGCAACAATCTTAAGTTTTCTGTGTGTAATTCTTTTGAAAGTTTTTCAAATATAAGAATTAAAATTGTGAAATTTTTGTGTATTGTATTCAACCCCCCCTTCTACAATACTTGTTAAGCCATCTGGGACTAACATTCTCTATTTTAGAGAACAATATAGAGAAGCTGTTGGAGCAATATAGAGAACAAAAATACAATTTTCTCTATTTTATAGAAGTTGTTGAAGAAGCTCTTATACTATTAAATTTATTGAATATTTTAAGAGTATAAATTTAAATCTTTAAAATAGATAAACTTGTTGGATTAGATGTATTTTTTATATATTTTAAATTTTGATTCTTTATTTTAGAAAAACTATAGAAAACTAGTTAGTGTTGCTCCCATTTCATTTAAAAAAAAAATAGTATAATTGCCATGTAATTTGTTAAAAAAATACCTTGATTTCATCCTCATTAATTCCGTCAATTTTCTCACATGGAATAATAGTAAGATGTTAGTGCCATTGATTTTGGTCGAGTCACTATACGTTGCATTTTTATACTAAGAAATCTTTTACTATTTCTTCACGCCTTTTGTGCTTAAGATGTATACAACGGTTGCATACTCCAACACTTTTATGTTTATACAACTTTTCTCAATATAAACGAATGTTTCTTATCCATTTCTACGTTAAAAACCAATTGATTTGATAGTTATCAGTATGCTATTTTTTTATATGATAAAAAATTCACCATTAACAAGATGATGTATTTATTTATATTTTAAATTATTTATATATATATAGCTTGTTGGGATAAAGAGAAATGGAAATGCAAGCTTTATGTTAGAAGGGGTATCATCAACACCAAGAGGAGTAATGCCATCCACAACAAGAACAAGAAGAAGAGGGATGATGATGGATGAAGAAGAACAACACCACATTTACCCTGCCACACCTCCTTCTTCCACTAGGAGAAGAAAGGGGGTTCCTCATAGGGCTCCTAACTAGGAGAACCATAAGCATAACATACAAACAACTAAATTACTTAAATATCCCTCAAAAAGCTATAAAAAAGAAGCAATTAAAATACCCATATATATCCTTTCTACCCCACCATTTATTCTTATTCTCAACTTATTGTATTATTTAATTTGGGGAGAAAGGTGGGATATGGTAAAAATCTAAAAATAATCAAACTATGTGTTTTGAGTTTGATTCTTTGTGTATTTTGTTTATTTTTTTACCAAAACATATTTAATTTTGAATATAAAATATGATCCATTTCTAGACATCAAGTATTATTGCTTGTTTCATTATTACTTAAGTTTCATTTAATTTGATCAATTCATTCAACATTGCCATGTGATGTTCAAATATGAACATAAGAGTTGATAGTATAAAGTGAAATTGAGAAAGGAAAAGGGGGTGTTTAACTAGAAGAACTATTTAAACAGTTGGGATTTATTCTGTTATTATTAAAACCAATGAGATGAATTTTATATTGATGATTGTCTGATGAACTAGTTATAGTAATAGGAGAAAGTTAAAACAAGAACCATATATGTTGGTTTATGGGATTTGATGAGATTTGGAATTGGATTTCATACCAATCATAAGTTAATTTAAAGGAAAGTGAAATCTCACCAACATTGTATCTATAAATCCTAGGTAATATTTCTTGGGATTTCATAAGATTTGTTTGTCATAATGTTTTAAATTTTGTTAAAACATTCATTTTGTAATAATCAACTTATAAAAGATAATTTAATAATTTTTATAATAATTCATAATTTATCTTTATAAATTATCCATAAAGAAAGAATTTCAATTTCATTCAAAAACCTAGAAAACAAACACACCAAAGATTCTAAATACTTCAATGAAATCCAAATCTCTTAAAATATTTCGTCAAACCAAATAGCCCCTAGATAATCATGAATGCTACTTGTAATGTATATCATGCATTCTCAATATTAATGATATCATGTATTTTTATTATGAATAAATACCATGATAAATATGTATCGCGACATCATTATGAATAAGACATGAAATAGTTGGTTTACAAATTATCAGTACATTAATATTTTTTATTTAAACTTTCTCCTACAATAATAAATATATAACAAAATCAAATATCATTTAACTCTGGAAGGTAAAAAATAGGAACTGCCTATAGATAAGTATATAGACATGCTATTTTGATGTGATGTAAGAATCGATTATCACATCATATACTATATTAAGTGACTTACTCCCCAAAAGCATGCTATGCTCAAAGGGAGAACCCGGTCCGTTCGATTTAAGTTGAAGTCAATTCACGGGGAAGAAAGAGCTGGCGGTCTTCACTCGTCCATCACTCCCACTTGAAGTTAAGAGGTAGTAGGAGCATGAGATGAGGGCTCACACACGAATGTTGTCAAAGCTATTAAGGAAGAAAAAACCTCAGGAATTTAGTTCTTATTCTTATGGGGAAGGGTGAACACTATGACTGGTGGGGGCCCCCTTATTTGTGTTCGCACCTGAGAATAGTATCATCAAAAAGATAAAATGACATGATATGTTATATTTATGTGACTGGGGAGTAAATGTGAGTAAATGTACAGCAATCCACAAGGAGTTGTACATGATAATTATTTAATTAAAAAAACGATTTTTTGTGTGTGTTAAAGAGTGAATATCAATTTAATCATTGTACATTTGTACTACTCGACCGAGACATGTTAACCAACCAAATAAGTATGCATATATTGAATACGTATGATGATTATTTTATGCATATGTTGACTATAATTATTGTCTTATAAAGTTTTTTTTTTTTGGGAAATTAATAAAAATACCAAAAGTTTGACTTTGACTTGCCAAAATACTCATTTTCTCGTCGAATTTATCGAAATACTCATTTTTTTCGCGAAAAATCCTGCAATCGCGGGACCCACAACCACGTGGCACCGGGTTTGGCCATTTCTCCCGCTATGCCCCCTCAAGATACCCCGCGGCTACAGCTTCCCCCCCAAGTTTGTCACGGGACCACTTTTGGCCCCTTGTCCCACGATTGTGTCCTGCGGTAGTCCCGTGATTTTACTATATTTGCAGTTTTGGCCCCTCTAGTTTGGGGCAAATTAAAAAAAGCATAAATGGTCCCTATAGTTTTTTTAGGTTATCATTTTATGTAGTTGAGGTTTTTAATGTATTGTTTCCTTTCCATTTTAATGTATTTAATATAGAAATTAATTAAAGAAAATGTTTTCCCCATTTTAAGTTGTTTAATAAGGAAATTAATTAAAAGATCAGTTATTGCAAATCATCTTCCCAAACGAAACGGATACAGTGCAGGTAAACAAAGAAATCTATGACTGGAATGCATCATGGATTCCGGTGATGAAGTTAACCTTTTCCTTGATGACGTCCTCCATTCCCGTGTAGTCGTCTTCGATTTCTTGTAGTTCCTATTCTACTTCCTTAATCTGTCGCTGCAGCTCCCGCACGTGAGCCCTAGTCATGGCCAGTTCTCGTTTCTTCTCCGCTAGATACTCCATTTTCCCCTGTTGAATCCCCATGTTATGGTTCCACATACCTTTTACCTTTTCGATACCGACGTTCACCTCATCAATGGATTTTTGCACTAAGGGAGTAATTCGTTGACTTTGTGGAACCGTTGGTTGGGTACAATGATACATTGGTGGGTTTTTTCCGTCATTATCGAAGTGGTAATTGTCGCATGCCATCTCCCAGTCTTCTTCCTCCTCAGTCGTGAATGGATAATCGGCCGCAGTTCGCCCATAGTTTCTCCACTCCTCGTCTGTTTCCGGTACCTTCCAGATACTCCGACGAGCTCCATCGTTCAATGGTTGGTAGGCTGTCGAACGTGAAGTTCCAGCCCCATTCGCCGACCTGTTCCCCCTTGATCTTGAACCTCCAGCCATAGTGTTAAGAAAAGCGAGAGAATGTTTGTGCACGGTGTAGAGGGTATAAAAGATAGATAGCAAGTTGTGAATTACTACTTCATCATGCCATCTACTTATAGCCGTGAAAATGTATGTTCTTCATCAGAGATGTGGATATGGTCAAAGATTTCGTTTGAAAAGTTGCCTGCATGATTCGTCTGAATAGTTCACTGCAAGATTCGTCTGAAAAGAGCCTCTAAGATTCGACTGAAAAAGTAACTGCAAGATTCGTCTGCAAAAGGAAGTCTGCTCATGAATAAAGGTCTTTCATTAGGCTGAAAAGTAGTCTTTAAGTAGTCTAAGGATTAATGCACATGTGAATCAAGAAATAAATGCTTGTTCATCCAATAATCTCTGTGTAACATCTTGAATTTTCAATAATAGTATTTTAATGAGAATTGGGATCTAATTGTATTTTGGTTTAAAACCTTGAATTATGTTGTATTTTATAATTCAATAAGGTTAAAATACAAGGGATTAAGGTTTGGTGTCAATTGTTGGAAAGTTGAAACTTGGAGGTGTAATTGGTCATTTTGGAAAGTATGTATGGATAAAATAGCTGAAAATCAGATATTTATTTCATTCTTTTGTGGTTGGGTCGGTCAAGAGGCAGAGAGAAAGAGAGAAAAAGGAGAAAAGAGAAAGAAAGGAAAAACAAGGATTTGTCTTCAAATTGGTAAGCAATTGACTATAATTTCCAATGAAATTTGTTGTGAATGAATGATGATGAACGAATCTGTGTATTGGATTGATTTGCAGAATCATAAACAACAGATTGAAGTTTTAGATTTGTGCAGGAAGTGGGTTTTGCAAACTTAAGGTAAGTTCATTTGTTGTTTGCTTAAATCAGTGTTTATATGTTAAATTAAACCTTGAAATAGCTGTATAAATTGGTTATGAACTGTATGGGATGGTCTGGAATGAGCTGAAATAGATATGTATCTAGATTGAATTTTAAGCTGCAGGTCGAAGGTTTCCGGATAAAACGTAGTATCCGGAAACCGTGGTGATGAATGTCTTCGGACGCGATTAAGTATCCGGTAAGTTTAGTTTTATTGTAGTTTCCGGATAAAAATAGTTACCGGATAGTATCCGGGTTGCTTTAGTTTTCGGGTGTTGTCCGGATTAGAAGGTATCCGGAAAGTATGGTTTAACCGGTAAGTTGTAGTTATTCGGAAAGTTCAGTTGTCCGGATAGTCATAGTTATCCAGAAACCCCTGTTGTCCGGACACTTTTGTGAAATTGAGAATGTTAGGTTCTGATGTCTGGATGCAGTTTATGGATGTTTTGTCTGGTTAAGTTTGCTAACAAAATTCTCGGGGCGCTGCCCCTTGACCCCATCCGCTAACCGGGTAGCGGAACCCCCGTGCTAAGTCGCCGAAGGGGGGGGGGGACAATTGAGGGTGAGGATGCGATAGGTTATCTAGTATTCTTAGAGTTGACAATATTATATAAGATGTGACGTGATATGTGGTTAGGCATATACGCTATTAAGTGTAATGGATCCATAGGCAATGTTTTGAACGTGGAATAGGCGGGACGCTAACCGTAATTCCCGTTGGCCTGAAATGTGGAATAGGCATAAAGTAATTTGTAATTCCCATTTCGTAGAGGTGTTATGAAATAAGAAATAAGCATAAAGGAACTTGTAATTTCTATTTCATAGAGTAGAAATCAAGGAATAGGCATAAAGTAATTTGTAATTCCTGATTTCTAAGGGAAGATCAGAGATAGGCATAAAGTAACTTGTAATCTCTACTTCCGGGCCATGAGTTAGGCATAAAGCAACTTGTAATCTCTTGGATAAGAGCATCAATCTAGAATCGTTAATGATTCGTAGTAGGCTCTTGTTTGTGATAATATGACTTACTGAAGGTTAGTCATATTCATGGGATCGGATATGTTTCCGTCATTGAGTTGAGCACGTGTACGGTAAGAATGGTGGAGAACAGGTTTGTATATGTATTAGATATTTCTAAACTGTTAACGTTTAAATCAAATTAATCTTCTTACCAGGTACAGGCTCGGGGAAGTAAAGGGATGTGTGCCGAGAGCTTTTGATATATCCAACTTAAAAGATAAGCGGAGGAGTTAGCTAAAGCATGGAGGCTTTTTGGTGGATTACTTAGATAACTTAGTTAATCTAATTGTAGTGGGCATGATTAGATTAATAAGTTATTGGAAGAATTCCATGTTGTAATTATGAAACCTCATAGTTAATTCTCCTCTTATATAAAAGTTTGGATGTTATTTTGTCATAACTGGTTTCAAATAAAGTTTAAATTAGCCATGATTTTAGGGTGTTACACTCTGTATTATGATTACCGCAAGTTTCATAAACCTACTTACTAGGTGTTGGAAAATTTTAGTAAAAATATGGTTTTTACTAAACTTTGGCCACATTTAAATATATATATATATATATATATGTTATATATAACTAACTCTTAGTGGGTTTATGTTCTCTTATATGAGAGCTTCGAAACGATATATAATGCGTCTAAAACGGAGTATGTGTGAATGAGATATCGATACTCAAAGTTGAGTAATTGGATGAAATTAGCAAAACCAAATGGGTGTGGGAATGTGTCCCACATAGGAAGAGAGAGTAAAGTGTTGTTGCATTTTGTCACACTTTTTAGGCTTCAAGTTAAATACTTTAACAAAATAATAAACAAAATTATAACTTCAATCACAATACTTTAACAAAATAAGTTAACACTAAAAATAACAATTATTTAATGTTACATAAACAACCTAATGTTGTTGTGGAAGACAATGCGCATAAATGGTCTCCGCCATATGTATGCGAAAGTCCCTGGACACTTCTTCGGTGCAGGATGGATGTAAATCTACCACATCGTCTGAAATCAAGATGCTGACATTACGGCATGCCCAGACACTGCAATCCGCATTCATCCCTTGCTGTTGTGGTGCATTCTTGGCGAACTTGTGACGGAAGTGCACTGACTTTTCGCGACGGTCCACATCCCTGAGCTTGCTAAAGAACTCCGGCAGCTCATCTTTAAATGTGGCAAGACGCTCATTCAAATCATCTGTGTAGACACGGGCAGGGCCACTGTCATATATCGTCATCAACATACGAGGAAGATCAAACACTCCGAGCACCCAATGTTTAGAATGAATGCAGATAGGGATGTACACCTGAAATATTACAATATTAGACAACTTAGTTAGCAACCAAACAACTTAAATAAAATAAGAGTAAAACGATTTACATACAGTATCGAGGTACCGCCAAGAAACGGTGAAGCCATCTTTCCCTTTCCCACTTTCTTTCCCGCTCCCTTTCCTGTCACCTTTGCCCTGGCTTTCTTTTCAGGGGGCGGTGTGGTAGATCTTTGTCGGCCAAATAGTGGGGTACCGAACCATGTTGAAGTTGTCCTATTCTGCTTCGGCCTATCAGGTTCTACCACATCCATCGGGTCAACTTCTGGCTCCGAGAAGTGTTCCTCGACAATTGCCGCCCGTAAGTCCTCTCCCGACCCCATCGACTGAAAATTAACTTATTAGATGTTTTAAGTACAATTTCATCATGTTCACAATTAAACCAAAACTACCAAAATAACTTACAGTCATAGTATGTGGTGGCGGTGTGACGTACGACGGCCCCTGCATGTCCGACCTGTAAAAGTATGTATGCGGTATTCCAAGGAGGTCCGTGAATGATGAGGTGCCGAACGTCAACGTTGGGTGTGTATAACCCCCTTACTCCATCATCCCAGTCTGCATGACATAATTCATTTTAACAGTTACAAACCTAGGAACGAATATATAACTACATTGGTTATTCAGTGTGACTTACACTCTCCGGGAATGTCGCATAGGATGTGGTGCCAAACGGCGGCATTTGGGTTGTGTAACCCCCTGGCCCGCGATGGACCAAAATTTTACAGTTTTGGTCCCTGAAAATTTACACTTTTGGTCCCTGAAAATTTACACCTTCAGCCCCTGTACTTAGACGAATCTTGCATGCTTTTACTGTTTTTTTCCACAATTATTGTACTTTGAAGACCGATTTGTGGTTCAAATTCACTGGCATGTTTGAGATTTCATCCATAAATATCAGTAATATGCAATTCAAAATTCACACTTGTTCTTGCTTTCTTTCTTGATTTCTCTCTTGCTTTCTTTCTTTGAATTGCTTTCTCTCTTGATTTCTCTTCTCTCATTTCATCCACAAATGGCATCGTCATCAAACCCTAAGTCTACTCCTGAAAAAATGCCACCTCAAATCGAGGTCGCCATAGCAAAAAAGGAAAAGGAGATAGATGAACTAACAGAAGAGTGGAAAAAAATGATGGACAGGAAGGCAGTCCATTTGAGAAAGATCGAAGAGGAAGACAGGGAGATCAAAAGGATGAAAGGGGATATAAAAGCTCGGGAGGCTCGTGTTCGTCGAGAACAAGAAGCAATTCACCAAGCTTGCTTCTCGTTTACCTTCGCTTGAATAATTGCGAAGTCTTGCAGAATATGGTGAATTGCTTCTTGTTCTCGACGAACACGAGCCTCCCGAGCTTTTATATCCCATTTCATCCTTTTGATCTCCCTGTCTTCCTCTTCGATCTTTCTCAAATGGACTGCCTTCCTGTCCATCATTTTTTTCCACTCTTCTGTTAGTTCATCTATCTCCTTTTCCTTTTTTGCTATAGCGACCTCGATTTGAGGTGGCATTTTTTCAGGAGTAGACTTAGGGTTTGATGACGATGCCATTTGTGGATGAAATGAGAGAAGAGAAATCAAGAGAGAAAGCAATTCAAAGAAAGAAAGCAAGAGAGAAATCAAGAAAGAAAGCAAGAACAAGTGTGAATTTTGAATTGCATATTACTGATATTTATGGATGAAATCTCAAACATGTAGTGAATTTGAACCACAAATCGGTCTTCAAAGTACAATAATTGTGGAAAAAAACAGTAAAAGCATGCAAGATTCGTCTAAGTACAGGGGTTGAAGGTGTAAATTTTCAGGGACCAAAACTGTAAAATTTTGGTCCATCGCGGGGAGGGACCAAAAGTGCACCGCGGCCAAAGTTGAGGGGCTCAGCGGGACACTTTTGGCCAAAGGTCGTGCCACGTCAGCCCTATCCCGCGATCGCGGGCTTCATCGCAGGCCATTAGGGCATTTTGGTAAACCGCGAAATTTTTGTGGCATTTTGGTAAGTGTTGGTCAAACTTTTGGCATTTTAATTAATTTCCCTTTAATTTGAGGTTAAAAATTATAAAGAGTATATTTTAGATACCCTAAAAAAATAGTAAACAGCAGTTTTAGTCCCTATGCTTTTCTGAAAATCTTGGTTTTAATTCCAATTGTTTATTTATTACAAATTTGTCACTGCAATGTGCATTTTTGCCTGATTGGGTCTCTTGCACTAACGGAGCTTAATTACCATCCATTAAATGACGGGTATTTTAGTATTTTTTTTAAATATTTTTTCATTTAGATATTAAGTTTGCTAACTTTGACCTTTTGTTTTGTCTTTTCACATTTGTTAAATATTGTTCTTTTATGTTAATCAACACCCACCCTCATCTATTTCTTCTTTCTTCCTTCCCAAATCCAAACATGTATAAAAAATATACCACCACCGTAAACACACACCTGCAACCACATACAGACCCATCCGACCCTTTCTTCATTTCCCCACCCCTTTCCTCTTTACCACACCCCAGAACCCCCATCTTTCTATGTTTGATGGTGGTGTCTCCAGACGAGGATATCGGACTCCAAATTTAGGGTTGATAGAATATGAAATTAGGTTTGAGGGAAGTGGAAATCCAGAACCGAGGGACTTGAGGTATCAGAGGTTTTGCCAATGGTGTGTTCGGAACTGAAGGTGACGGTAAGGGTTGCAAATAAAAATGAGAACCTTATTTTTGGTCTCTATGGTGTTTCAAATAAAAATGAGAACAACAACAAAATAAAAAAGACCTAATTGTCCTTGAATTAACGATTTCGTTTAACGTTCATTAGTGGAAAGGACCAAGACCAAGTAAAAATACAAACATTAATGACAAAATTGTATTAAATGAATTTTAGGGACCAAAACCAAAATTTTTAACAAACCACATGGACCAAAATTGAGGTTTACTCAAAAATTAAAAGGAAGTGTATGTAGAGTTCAATCGTTCAATCTTCCATTAGCCCACCAACCCACATGGGCCTTTTATCTTTACATCCATAAAGAAATAAACACCTTCTTTAATTTTATTAAATTAATCAAATTTAATTTTTACATAAATAAATAAAAAGTAGGCACTTTCTAATCTTCTTGTCGCATTTCCATTCACTTTTTCGTATTCGGTTCAATGTTTAACCAAACTCATATCTAATTAAATATTTTCAAAAACATGATCCACAACAAAATAAATGCTAGCTTTCTTTCTTTGTTTTTTTGTTTCTTTCTATTCTAATAGAATGACTATTTTTAGGTTTTTTATGCCACTTACATGCCTTTCATTTTTTACGAAATGTAAATCATAACAAATCATTTATTTTTTGGATAACTGTGAGTTTCCAGACTCTCAAGTAAACCGTCATGGTCGTAAGGGCTTTGGCAATTCCTGGATTCGAACTCGGTGTAGATAAGATTTTTCAGTACATCCCTTGAGGTTTAACCGGTATGTGATAATCCAAGTTGGTTGTCGTACATATTCTTGGTATGAATTCAATTTATCTTTCAATGACGTGTATATAGACTTTGGAATCACAAAAATTGATATAGTTACCTTTATATTGTGTGAATGTTAACATTATATTTTTTGAAAGTAGTTAAAGGTTATGAAACCTTCTACACTGGTTTATGTGAAAGTGGTCAACTCTACGCATGTACCTTACACATATATTATATAAAACTTACATTTTTTAATAAAAAATTGACATTTCTCATAGAGTACCCAACCTATATATAAGGTTGGATTATGGTAAGAAGTGTCAGATTTGGTGAGAAGTGTGAGAAATGATTAGCAAACGTTGGATGAGAAATGGACGAACATTAGAATGAGATGCACCGAGATATACCGGATCAATTCTCTTTTGAGCCGCAATTCATGGGAGGATATTTGATTAAAAGTGATCAACGGCTTAAAAATATTTCTCACACTTCTCATCAAAAATGGCATCTCTCACATAATCTCATGCCACTATGTATATATATATATATATGCGAGAGAGAAAAGTATTGAAACTCAAATCAGGGTTTACAAGTCAATTTTGGTTGGATGATATATAAGAAAATATTAGCCAGAGTTTTGAACTTTTTTATATGTACGAGAATAAGAATCACAATAAGCATATATATAGCTAGCGGCGAACTAATAGATCGATTCTTGGAATTCCAAATAAAATCGTTCTAGTGGATTACGAAGCATGACAAAGACCTAGCATTGGATTGGATCGCATGGCTCTCGAACCCAATCAGACTGTGATCGAATCTGGAATTCACGAAGACGGATGAGGAAGGGATGTTGCGACGAAAGGCTGATCGACGAACTATGTGACTGTGTTAGTGTAGCCAAGTCTGTTTCCATTCAGACTGGCTGAATAGGTTTGCTGCTCGCAAACAGAGCTCCTGTGTTGTTAATTAGCTTTGTTCAGTAATTGCTGCTGGTTCAATTCTTTGGCTGCCACTTCCTTGGCTTTTACTTGAATTGTGTAATTGATATTTTTGTGGTTTTAATATATTATCGTTCAAAAAAAAAATAAGACAAATACTCATAGACGTGTATAAAGATCTAGTGATTGAGGCCTGCGAGGAAGACAACGTGTATATTATGTGAATATATTATACAATACACATTCTCAAACACATTAAATGAATTAATTTAAAGTAAAGAACATGGTCCATTAATGAATACCAAACTGTTAAAATACACAGAATTGGTAACCGCATACGATTTGGAAAGATAATCCCAAGTAATTCGGCAGTTACCAAACTGAAATTAATTAATATCAAATTAATCAAATAGAATGAATTAGCCAATTACTAATCTACCCTTTTACATAAAAACTAATAAAATTAAAATTTATTTGATCTAATGGCTATGGATGGTTTGTAAAGTTTGTATGATCTGAGTGGTTTGCAAATGATATTTCGCCTATATATATATATATATAGAGGCTCATTCAAATGTAAACATTCTTTTTATGTAAACAATGAAACCAAGGGTATTTGGGTCTTTTTCTCCAAATTCGTAATTTTAGGAATATCCATAATTTTAGCAACTAACAAACTTCATTAATTTTCTCAATTATCTCTCTCTCTCTCTCTCTCTCTCTCTCTCTCTCTCTCTCTCTCTCTCTCTCTCTCTCTCTCTCTCTCTCTCTCTCTCTCTCTCTCTCTCCGGCGACCTCCTCCTACTCCGGCTATCTCCAATCCGGCGACTTGCTCTCACTCCGGCGAACTCTCCCAAAATTCCGGCGAGTTTCATAATTTTTTCGAGTTTCATAACAATTTTTTCATAAGTTCGAGTTTTTTAAGTTTCATAAACCGTTTTTTTTCGAAATTTTCACATTTCATAGGATAAAAAACAATATGAAACTGCCGAGTTTCATAATTTTTTCACGTTTCATAGGAGGAAAAACAATATGAAACCAGCGAGTTTCATAATTTTTTCGCGTTTCATAGGAGAAAAAACATTTTTTTTTCATAAACATTTTTTTAGTATATGAAAATCGATATGAAACCCAGAAACATGAATCATAATGAAAAGCATAATCGATATGAAACCCAAAAATAATGAAACCCATAATCAGGGTGGTAGAGATCGATGTTCTTAAGCTCCATATCAGCCTGGACATGAATAAAATCAACACCACGGTTATTACAGAGCAGCTCCGGTTCACCACGGTTGTTTTTGACTCTTCACCGGTGGTTTGGAATCATGGTGGCCGGAATTTTGAGAGAGAGAGGAGGATGGTGGCCGGATTTTGTGAGAGAGAGAGAGAGGGGATGGTGGCCGGATTTTGTGAGAGAGAGAGAGAGATAGAGATTGATTCAAATCAATTAATATATTCCAAAATTAAATACCTAAAACACTATTCCCAAATTACCCTTTCCCTATTTTTTAAATTCAAAAATCCCTCAACCTTTGATCAAAAAATCGGATGACCTAGATTGGTTTACAAAAAAAAATGTTTACATTTGAAACTCCCTCTATATATATATATATATATATATATAGAGAGAGAGAGAGAGAGAGAGAGAGAAAGGTTCAAACGAGAATTGTAACAATTTAAGAAAACACGAGGAGCATTCTCAACCAACCATTTGATTTATTAAGGGAACTAAATGGTAAGGGTATATGAGTCATTTTACGTTTTCTAATTTAAGTCCAACGTACCCTGCGCATTCTTTTTTTTTTGCAAAGGCAATATTTTATTCCACTAAATACATTTACAGCTGTACATGGAATATACACTATCAAGCAAGACTAGAGTTGGAAATCCCAACCTAGCATTCGATTGGAACGAATCTAACAAACCAAAGCAAAACCAAGAAAAATAAGGAAAGGACAAACACATTCTCATGTAAGACAATGTTACACTCTTTGTAAATCACATATGATTTACTAAGTGATACTAAAAAAAATTCATCATATAACATCAGATTGTAAAACAAGATCATATATGATCACATATGATTTACTAAATCAAAATCACATATGATTAATAACTAAGTGATATCAGATTGTATATGATCACATATGATTTACTAATACAAAATCACATATGATTAATAACTAAGTGATATCAGATTGTATATGATCACATATGATTTACTAAAACAAAATCACATATGATTAATAACTAAGTGATATCAGATTGTAAAACAAGATCATATATGATTAATAACTAGTGATATCAGATAACAGTCTTATAGATCATATATGATTTACTAACTAAAACAAAATCACATATGATTACTCACATATAGATCACATATGATTTACTATTGTTTCCTAATCACATATGATTAGGAAACCACCCCCACGTCTACATTTCTCCAACGATTCACCCAAATCGCCGAACTATGCTTCAAAATCACATATGTCTCCACTGATGCCGTTAAGCTCGTAAGAGAATCGGTTGATGAAATCCTTCTCGATTCTTCACAAGAAACGCAATCGGTTGCAAGTGACGTAGCCTCCGATCACGAAGAAGTCACGGAAAACGTTGAAAAGATGAAAATAAGAAAGCGGAAATTGAGGGGTCATTTGGGAACAGATTACAGTAGCATACGTCTAAGAATTGGAGTAAATTGAAGAAACTGATTTTGCTTAAACGATCGATTAAGGCGTTAGAAGGGTTTCAGAGACTGAAACCGCAAACCGCAAAACGAAAAATGTTGATAGATGAGACGGAAGAAGAAAGAGTGGAATTAAGGTGTCAAATGATGGAGGTTTCTGCTGCTACTCGCTACAATTGGATGCTGTTAGGAGGTTTAAAATGTTGCTGGATGATTTTTGCTGCTGCTGACAGAATTGGGTGTTGTTCGGTGGGTCTTTCATCACAACGTAACCGGTGATCTTTCGATGGCTTGGTAACGGGGAAGTATGGCGAACGAAAGGAAGTTTATCTCTCACAAACTTGTCTTACGTCATGGCTTATTCCCATCTGGATCATGTAATTTTGATCTCAGGCAGTGGGTTGTCTTATTTTAATGTTAGTCCAAGCAGTGGACTGGTTGGTACAATTGGCCTAGGCATTGGCAGTAACCTGTAAGGCTTTGGTTTTGCCACTGTCTTGTTTGTTTTCCTCCCTTTAATTGGGGGTTTTATTGGAATAAAGTTTAAGTTTGCTTTAAAAAAAGGCGCCAAATGATGGACGAAAGGAAGAAAGCGGAGCAGTGGATGCTGGATTATGCAGTTCAACATATGCTTTTTTACAAATTTGCCCCTAATTTTAATGGAGTCCGTGTCTTTTTATTTAAATTGCCATTTTTTCTTTTTTTTCCCATCTTTTAATCACAACCACTCCATTAATATATCAAAGGGTTGAGATGCATCACTTTATTTTCTTATTTAGGTACATTCCTCGTTTGAACACGTCTATATATATATATATATATTCCATATTTGCAAGTCCAGATTCTTTTTGCATGTTGGGTTGTAAAAAGTGAAAGAATCTCTAAAAAGAACCAAAATAGAAGTATAGTTCAAAACTGTGTATGACACAAATACACGTATAAACATGATTTGTAATTTATATAAATGTTTCTAATGATGATATTGAAGACAAAATTATCAACCAAGTTGTAGTACTTGATTTTGGATGTTGGAGAAGGTACATATTCCAACAAATGAACATGGGGGAGGAACCATAGTTCCTCTGTATTAAGTGATATTATATGTATATATATATATATATATATATATATAGTTGGGTTCTGTTGAGGATGAAAATTATGGTGAAAAGATAAGAAGGAATCTTCACCCTAATTGAAGATAACACTAATGAAATACACCAGATCAATTCTCTTCTAAAGCGCAATATATGTTTTAAGATTAAGAGAGATGAAGGGGTCCAAAATCTTTCTTACGCTTCTCACCTTAACTTTTTTTTCTCACATGATCCTTCGTCTATATATATATATATATATAGAGAGAGAGAGAGAGAGAGGGGTTCAAACGAGAACGCTAACTATTTACGAGAAACGCGATGACAGCCGCCCATGTACAAAATCATATGTGATTCACATACAAAATCACATGTGATTAAAATTCTAAAGCGCGCGGGTTGGCCCGCGGTTTGCAAGTAGCGTGGCAAAGGGCGCGGATCACATGTGATTTGTATAGTGAATCACATGTGATTTTGTACATGGGCGGCCGTCCTCGCGTTTCTCGTAAATAGTTAGCGTCCTCGTTTGAACCCACCTCTCTCTCTCTCTCTCTCTCTCTATATATATATATATATTATAGGGTTGGGTTCCGATAAGAATCAAAGTTATTGCAAGAAGAGAACACTAGATCAACACTAACGAGAAGCACAAGATTGATTCCCTTCTAAACCACAATTCATGGGTTGTGTTATGAGATTAAAAGTGATCCAGGGTCCAAATCCATTCTTACACTTCTCACCTTAACTCTTATTCTCACACGATCCTTTACCTCAAACGAGTAAAACGTGTCTATTTCTATGAAGACCTCTCGGTTTGTGCAAAAGCCGTGACAAATAAAATATCATGCTGTCTTTACGAGGAAATGCATTTGCCGAAGATACGATTCTCAAAAAATACTAATTTCAATACAAGTGCAACATACAAAAAGACCTGATCATAGATGCATATAGATACTTAAAAAACAATCACAATCTAGTTGTACACAAAAACTGACTGATAAATAAGCAGTTTAGGCGTAATCGCTCAACCTTCAACTTGTATTTTTGCAGCAAAGTTTAGATGATGAAAACTTTACATCAAACCAGCTTTCTTCAATGCATCCTCAAACTGTTCATCACTATCCCAGGAGGGCACCTACAAGATGCACACAAATACTTTTTAGCATAGCAAAAAGTACCAAATAGCAACTATATAACAATAGACTTTAACATCCATTAAGTGTGCGTTTGGTACACTGGACAGGACAAAACAAAACATGAGTCACTGTTCCACTTTTGGATGGACTTTTATGTGGTATATGGAACAGACAGGAACAAGCGTGTTCCACCCCCACCCCATAGAACAAGATGAAACAGACATGTATTTTACCAATATAACCTCAAAATAATTTTTTTTAAAACAACAAATACGCCTCCCTCTTTACATTTTATTCATTCTTTAAATTTTCAATTTACTGTCCTCAAAATATTATTTTATATGGTTTCTATATTTTGGTTAATATATGTAATTTATTAAATAATATATATATATATATATATAAATTATAACATAAAATTGCAAACTATATAAACTTTCAATTTTGATGTCAATTTTTAATTTTTGAGGAAAACTTTCTAATGATGTATTTTGTTATAAAAATATTTATTTTATTATAATTTAATAAATTACATAAATTAATCAATATATAAACAACTCATTAAGGGTAAATTGGTCATTTTATTTATTAATGTCTTGTCCAGTTCTAGTTCCGCCTTGCCAAACTTTGAATAACTATTATGTCTTGTTCTGTCCAAATACCAAACGCACCCTAAATATCTAAAAGCCACGTAAAACATCACAAGAGAAAGAGGGAAAACCAGCAAAGAAATGCTTACCTCGGTAACATAATGGTTGAAGTGCCTCTCGATTTTTTCCATAATCATCGCGTCCCTATTATCACACAGCAAGTTGAATACAGCTCCTGTAACATTATAAAAACGTTTGTAAAGATATCATCTACTGAATCCATCCTTTTGACTCAGGGCCGCAAGGATCGACCATTTCCAAAGAAGAAAAAAAGAACGCAACACGTCCCTTTCTTTGCTAAGTTTTCAATTCTATAATGACTCTAAGTAATCATTACATGACATCGATAACATTGGTTTTGGTCCACCAGTCTCGTTCATTTTGTCTTTATTAGGGACACATGTTAATCATTTAGGTTGTGTTCTCGAAACTCATTTTAGGAAGGAAAGGAGAGGAAAGGGAGGGAGGGAAATGAGTGGAAAGTAAAAAAACTGGTGTTTTCAAAACTTTTTTTAGGAGAGAAAGAAAAGGAAACGGAAGGAAAATAATGACAAGTTTCCTTCCAAAACTTTCCTTCCAAATGTGGGAGGAAAGGGAAGGCAAGGAAAGGAAAGAAATTAAAAGCATTTAAAAAAAATTGCGGAAATTATTAAACTTACAAAACTACCCGATATTTTCTTATAAAATATATAGTTTTAAGGATATATTAGTAAAAATGACATATTTCCTTTCCTTTCTCTCCTGTTCAAGAACACGAAAAAGTATTTTCTTTCCTTTTCTTTCCCTTTCGAGAACACAAATGAGAAATTATTTTTCTTTCCTTTCTTTTCCATCCATTTCCTTTCTTTTCTTTTCTCTCCGGATTAGAGAACACAGCGTTAACATATAGTCAAACATTTCTATTAAACTACATCTCAAGTCAAAGGTTGCATTTTCTCAGGAGAGGGTTCCAATTTTCCAACAGATGAACACACAGCTATAAAGCACCAAGACTTTAGTAACGGTCTGTTTGTTAGCAGCTTAATGAGTTTAATGGGACTTGCAGCTTATTCGGTCAGCTATACATGGCTGTTTGGTAGTGGCTTAATGATATAGAAAGTGGCTTATTCAGTAAGCTTCTAGAGGGGAGCTTTAAGCAGAATGCCATGTTTTTTTCTGAACCCCCCCCCCCCCTCTCCCGGTTAAAAAACAAGCTGCTTCCATCTATGAAAAAACACTCCCAAACAAAACCCTTCCCAGTATACAGACAACAGATTAATTCACAGAGACAACTTTATCTATTTAACACACACACAAACGCAATTAATAATTTAAGGAAGGAGAAAACCATGAATAAAGAGCCTTACCTTTGCGGCCAAACCGTCCTGCTCTACCTATCCGGTGCAAGTATACTTCATAGTCAGGGTCTGATGGAGAATCGTGTCTTATTGGGAGATCAAAATTAACTACCAAATTAACCTGATGAGAAAGGGAAAAACATAATTAGATAAAGACCAAACACAAAACTAAGGTGCCGTTTGGTTTGGAGATTCTGAAGAATGTTGAATTCCTTTGACCAAATTTCATTTGGTTCATTATTTTTTAAAGAAGGAATCTTCAAATTCCACAAATAAAGGATTTCAACATTCCTTCACAATAAGTTGGGATTTTGATGGAATGGAATGTTATATTTTCATACTCCCAAATATACCCTTTAACCCAAATATAATATAATTAATTTAATATATTTTTTGTTTGATTTAATTTTTTTTAATATATGTTTTTTTTCAAATATTTAATATTTATTTATTTTATTTTTTCAAAGCATTTTTAGTTTTAAAAAAGTTAAAATTTTCAAAAAGGGCATTTTGGTCATTTATCAATATTTTATTCCAATTCCAAAGCTACATTATGTGAACCAACCAGACATATCACAATTCCTTAATAGATTCCATTTCAATGTCCCCCAACCAAACAGGTGGTCAACCCCGACAACATTGCATTCTAATTTCTTCAAAAGTCAAACTCTTTTGACAGGTTCCATTCCTTCCAAAAACATTTTGCTAACCAAACGCCACATAAGAATTGGAAAGCAGAAGGATACAAAACCTGTGATTGATCAAACCCGCGAGCAAGAACATCGGTCGATATTAAAACTTGAGTCATCCCATCTTTGAACTCCTTGACTATCTTATCTCTATCTTCTTGATTAAGAGCACCTTGAATTGTTGTCACCTCGTACCCGTACTTGCTAAGTTCCTCATGCAACATACCAGCACTTCTTCTTGTGCGAACAAATATAATCGTCTGCCCGACCTTCTGTCCTAACTCCATTATTTTGTCCTTAATAACCATAATCTTTGAAGGCTCATTAGGTACTTTGACTTTATACTGTTTGACTGAATCCAAAGACAGATCTTCCTTCTTAACGAACAATTGATTGTATTCTTGTACAAAAAGATCTTTCACAATTTTCGATACAAAAGCCTTCACAGTGTCGTTGAAGGTAGCAGAAAATAGTAGCACCTGTGCATTTTTTTTGTATAGATCAGAGATAGAAACACTGCATTCTACATTCAAATAAGTGTGTGTTTGGTATCCAGACAAGATAGAACAAAACAGAACAGAAAAACTATTCAACATCTGGTAAGGGCATCTCCAATGTATTTCTCTATTTTACTCTATTATAGAGTAAAAATAGAGTGTGTTATATCTTCTCCAATGTATTACTCTACTTTCTACTCTCAAAGAGAATATTTCAAGTATATTCTCTTTTATTTTGATTACATATATTTTCAATAATATCCTTATATTTGTCAACTTTAAAAATTTGCATCCTTATATTTTATTTTATTTTCACAATAACCTTGTACTTATTAACCTTATCATATTATTTTAACGACGTTAAAGTTTATTAGTTTTCAAAATTAGTTGGATAAATTTATATTTTATTTAAAACTTGAAGATAAATATAATTTTAGTTTATTAAAATTGGTATTAGACAACAAATAAAATAAAAACATAAGAATCTAAAAAGTTAAAGAACCATTTTGTAATTATCAAAAAGTTAGAAAAAAATAGAGTGTGAATAGTAACTCTCTATGTACAGAGAGTTACTATTCATTTCTCTATTTTAGAGAGTAAAATAGAGGGTTCATTGGAGATGGTCTAAGAAAGAACTGGACAAAACATTTGGTAGGACAGAACTGGACAGAATAGATAACATGACCAATCTACCCCAAATAAGTTGTTTATATATTCTATATATATTTGATTAATTATGTAACTTATTAAATTATAGTGAAATAAATAATTTTTATAACAAAATAAATTGTATGAAAGTTTTTTTCAAGACGATTAAAGTGACACCAAAATAAATAAATAAATAAAATAATGTAGTTTCCAATTTTAATTTTCTAACCCTTTCTATATTTTTTTACTATTAGTATTTAATACTTTACATAAATTAATCAAAACAAAGAAACCATATAAAAATAATATTTTGACGAAAGTAAAGTGAAAGTTTAAAGAGCATAAAATACAATAAATAAAATTTAAAGAATGAATAAAATATAAAATAGAAGGCTTATTTGATGTTTTAGAGGAGAATTATATTTTATTTTAAGGTTATATTGGTAAAACATAAGCATGTTCCACCTTGTTCCATGGGGTGGGGGTGGGGGTGGAACAGGCCTGAGCGTTCCTGTCACGTGAGACAGTGATCCCTATTTTGTCATGTCCGGTCCAATGTACTAAACACACCCTAATAGTGCTAGTAATCAAAAATCAAATTTGCAAAACCGAAGAACAATATCACACTTTATATTACACTTTCAAGTAGATAAGATAAGAATCACACAACCAAAAATAAATAGTATAGTTCAATCAACATATAAACCTGGCATCTGGGACTGTACTTAACGATGTCCTTCATTATCCTCACGGAATCTTCTTTAAAGCCGCCCTAAACCAAAATAAAGTAGATGAGTAATCATCAACTATAACAAAGCCCAAAAGCCAGATATATTAAATAAAAAGGCTGAACTATAAACTTGTATTACATGAGAATAGAAAGGATAATAGTGCAGATACTAAAAAAGCAGCCAAATAAAACACCTTCAGGCTTTAGAAGTTGATTCTTGTCAACTATAGTGGTAACTAGTAATGTGTATCAATTACAAGAAATATAGCATTATTGTAATATACATTAGCATCCAAGACCTCTAAAGGGTAAGTGAAATTATACTAATTTTTAGGAAGGAACAAAAGAGAGAATACTAGTTTAGAATTTAAACAAAAAAAACACCATTTAGAAGATGATGAACAAACAAGTTCTTAATTCATAGATTTATCTTAAGAACTGTCGGACTCATTCTATTAATTGAAAAGACAACTGCAACAGAACATCATAAAATCAAAAAGGCAGACTCAAGGGGGGATACAAATAAGTTTCATTAATGAGTAATCCAAACTAGCAGCAGCTAGAGTTATCTCATTCATAATAAATAAGCAGCAGTGGTAAAACATGTAAAGAGCCAATTGTTTCTTTTGAAAAAACAAAGATTTCATATTCCTTGATTATAAACTATGTAATTTTTACTTTTGAATTGATTGCCAACCAATTATCTCTATACAAATAGATATATGGAGATTCACTTGACTGAATTATATTTTGTACATATTTTATTAGTGGTCATTGGTAACACCTACGTTTCCTTCAAAATTATATGTCTCCATGTAATGTACCTAAAGTATTCCAATAATCACATATGGTGCACGAAAATAATGTACCTAGCAAGACCACCGCTCAAGAACCACATACCCATACAAGAAGTCAAGAACCATTGTGACTGTGTACCCAAATTGGCTAATATGAGAACATTCCACACATAAAAATGAATAACCAGAAAGGCGTATGTTATGATTGTTATCAATCATTGGGAACACACAATTGGTCATTAACTCATTATGTATGATCATTTTCTTGAAGATGCAGTTGAGAAATCCGTATTGTACTATAATAGAAAGGAAAAAAACGGAAAACAAACATCCAGAAGATCACCTCTGCCAGCATATGATCAGCCTCATCAAACACAAGAATCTTCAAATTAGATGTAGCCAACTTCTTGATTGCAATCCATTTATTAATTGTACCAGGTGTGCCAATAATTACTTGTTTTGTCAGTGGGGTCTTGTCAAATGATCTATAATTAGCTTTATCTGCAGGAAGACCTAATTCCGATGTTATCCCAGTAAACTTTCCCATCTTCAATAGCACTTCCCTATTCTGCATGATCATTAAGATAATATGAGATGACACGGTATCTACATAAGCAAGGATCGACAATTACTAAGATATAGGAGGTCCTGCAGCAACCCTCAAATTCAATAGGCAGGAAGCTGTTGAAAAATAGCGATACCGCTTGATCGTATTTGATGTTCTTTTTTTATTTATATCCATCTAAGGAGTTTGAAAGGACATCTGGATACCAGCTGAAAGGACTTACATCCTCCTCTGTGTATGACAACATGTAAACACTACTTTGAATATTCCAAAATCATTTTCTAACTTGTATTTATGGTCCTCCAATCTATAGCATTCTAATAACACTATGTAAACTTCTTAATACCATAATACCATTTAACCCTGTTTGTCTTCTAGAGTCCTATAATGCATTCATAAGGAATTTTAAGTCCATCTTAATTGCACCAAAAATTGAAACCTGAATGCATCCCCTAAATCAGCTAATCTAAGGGGCTATTTGTTTACCTCTTAATAGTTCCATTAAGAGGCAACCTCTGAATCGCTAAGAGGTGAATCTTGTTTGGCAAAAAAAAGAATTTGCCTCTTAATGGTTCTAAAACCCTCTGAATGATTTTGTACCTTGGGCCTCCCTTAACCATTCAGATCCCTAATTTCATTCTAAATAATTACCAAACAACCAGATTTCATTTTGTACTACATCATAAGAGCCTGTTAATCATTCTGACCACTTAATCATTCTGCACCAAACCATTCAGCAACTACCAAACAGCCCCAGCTGCAGCCCTATGTTTACTTCTTGGAAACAAATAACCTTCATAAACTTGGTATAACAGGTCACAAGGTTCTAAATAGCGTGAGGCGTGGCGTGGCAGCGAGGCCAAGCCTTAGGAGCCACGACGAGGCCACGATGTTTATCAAGGTGTGACTTATGGCGGCAAATCTATATATCATATATAATATTATATATAAAAACATATGTTTTGTACTATTACTCGATGATTAATAAACAAGTTATATTATGTTATATATTAAAAACTAGGACACAATACATTAAAAACATAAAGAAAAATCAAATATCTTGTCACAAAATGGCGGTGAGCCTTTTAGAACAGTCAAGACCTAACAAAAATTTGAAGTTGAAGTACCTGGATTGCCAATTCTCTGGTAGGGCAAATACAAAGCGCCTGAGGATAAGGTAGCTTAGGATCAACGCGACTCAACATACCGAGAACGAAACAAGTTGTCTTTCCAGAACCATTGTGCGCCTGAGCAATCAAATTCTTAAAAGGTGGAGTTAGTATCATCGGTAAACTTATTGATTGAATCTTACTCGGCCTCTCAAACTTCATCTCCACGTATAATCCTTTCAATAACTCCGGAGAAATATTCAATTCCTCAAATCTCATAGCAGAAGTATACGGCGTCTCACCGGCCGTAACCTAAAATCAATTCAAAAACCCTAGCTCAATAAAAATATTTTAAATTAAAAAAAACATACGAATGAGAGAGTGTGTTTCGTTTACAGCTTGAATGTTGGAATCTTCAGGATCATCGAGGAAACTGTTGACTTTTTTAGACTCGTCGATTGTAAGAGAGTCTAGTTTAACTTCAGTTTCAGCGGCGGCGGAGGAAGTGGATGGTGGTTCCGGTTCGGGCTCCTCAGGGATGTCGTCGGGCTCGTCAGCCCATCTTCGAACTTCGGTGGCTTTGGGGATCGGAGAGGTTGTGGTGGTGGTGGTGGAATCGTTGTCGGCCATGGTGGAGTTGAGTTTGACTGTGATCGGAGATGTGCAGAGCCGATTTGAGATGTATATATTAAAGAGTAAATTATGATTTTCGTCCCTGTGGTTTGTTCAAAATTTCTATTTTCGTCCCTGTGGTTTTAAAATTACCTTTAGAGTAAATTACATTTTTCGTCCCTGTGGTTTGCTAAAAATTGCGGATTTCGTCCTTGTGGTTTTGAAATTTCGGTTTTCATCCTTACGGTTTGCAATTTATTTATATTTTCGTCCCTGAGGCTAAAACGTTACTTTTAAGTATGGAGGACTAAAATATAAATGAATTGTAAACCATAAGGATGAAAATAGCAATAAATTTTAAACCATAAAGACAAAAAGGTGATGGATTATAAATTATAGGGATGAAAATCCTAATTTCAAAACCATAAAGACTAAAATATAAATTTTCAACAAACCATAGGGACTAAAAAAGTAATTTACTCTTACCTTTATCATCATTATGTTTGTATTTTATTTCGATTTCGTTCTTTAGCCTTAACTTCGTCAACAATATCGTTAACTTCACGCCATTTTGTTTTTATTTTTTTAATTATTTTGAAATCCCCCATTTTTACCCGGTACCCAGGCCCACCCCACACACATAAACCCACAAAGAGAGTTTTTTATGATACTTATTTTTTAGAGTAAACTCTAATTTTGGTCCTTGAGGTTTAATTAAAAATCTGAAAGTGGACCTGAACTTTGATAAGTCTAAAAAGTATCCTTATGATTTTCACTTTGCTTTGAAAATGATTGTAATATCCCGTATTTTTTGTAAGAATTTCAATAAACAAATGTTTTGGCTCAAGTTTGAAACCTTATGAAATTAGAGGGACTAAATATGTCATTAAGCAAAAGTCTAACATATTTTGGATAACCTATTTGTGAATGGAAGCTATGGATATGTATATGTTGGGTCATTACAGATTTGAAATTGACTCAATTAAACCCACTTAGATACTTTGAATATTTTTGGATTCTTTTGTGTAACTTGTACTCTTATATCAATTGTTCGGTGAAGTCGAAGATCAACCGAAACCAAGTGCGAAGACTATCTCATTGCGGAAGTGAGAAAATCGGCAGCAACTTTCTACAAGTTACATCACCACCGATATGCTTGTGTTATCGGTGGACAAGCATCACCGAATTGAAGAAATTCGGTAAGGAGCTCTAGAAGACTTCCACCGAAATGTGTTCAGAAATCGGTGGGAGTTCTAGAAGACTGCACCGAAATATTTTACACTTCGGTGAAACTCTCTCTTTTCTAAAGAAGTGAGATTTTGCATTAGTGCAGTTTTCAATACAGGAGGTCGGTAGCCCTATTCTCTAAAGACAAAAGAGAAGATCATTTATTAAGAGACAATATCCAATTGTCAGATAAAAGTGGCATTTTGTCATTTTATCTATTCTCAGATAAGGTCTTTTTCTGGTACGACTGTCCTCCTGGTTCCTTAGATAAGTTAAAAAGAAGATATCAGCTTTTCAGAAGTCAACCTCTACAATGAATGGAATAGTGACAAGTGTCCCAAGCATTAAATGATGCATGGACTATAAATAGAGGTGAAGACTCTCCATGCAAACCACGCTTCAAAAGATTACTAAGTGCAAGCTCCTTTCTTACTGAAACTGCATCTTGTGTCTAAGTGTCCAATTTGTTCTAAGTGTTTTTCAGTTTACTTTGTGTTAGATTGTTAGAATAGTTTAACTGTTCTTTTCCGCAACAATCTTTTGGTTTCTATGTGTAATTCTTATTGAAAGATTTTCAATATATTGAATTAAAACTTGTGAAAAATCTAAGTATTGTATTCAACCCCCCTTCTACAATACTTGTTGAGCCATTTTGGGACCAACAAGTGGTATCAGAGCAGAAAGTTTAATTCATAAACTTGATCCGCAATGGCTGCCTCTTCTTCATCCCTAACTGTTGAAAACACTGGTCAAAACAATTTTGCTGAAAATGGTTCCATTTCAAAACCTCCCAAGTTTAATCCTAACAACTTTTCTCTATGGAAAAGTCGTATGATGCTATTCATGGAAGGAGTGGATACTAGATATCCAACCATTCTCAAGGAGGGACCTATCATCCCGAGAGTCTGGGCTCGCTATGAAAAGCAGAGGCCTGGTAAGGAACCAGTTGACAAGTCAAGTGACTCTGATGATTCTGAACCTTCCGACATGGAGAAAGCAGAGACTACTGGTCGTTACATTCTCAAAAACCCAAAGAAATATACTGATGAGGAAAAACGATTGGTGTCTCTGGATTCTCGGCTTAGAGCAATCATTGCTCTCTCACTTCCTGATGAAGTCTATCACTCTCTTGTTAATTTCGGTACTGCTAAAGAGATGTGGACTACATTGTGTGTACTTTATGAGGGTACAGAGGAAGTGAAGAACAGCAAAAAGATTGGCCTCATTCGAAAATATGAGCTCTTTGCCTATGAAAAGGGAGAATCTCTTCCAAGCTTTTATAACCGATTCAACTCTCTCTTAAATGATTTAAAGTTACTAGGTAGAGTTTATGATAATGAGGAAGTTCTATGCAAGTTTATGGATTGTCTTTCTGACTTTTGGGAAAACATTTGCACTTGCATTAAAACTACCAAGGATTTGGAATACATGCCTTTAACTGTTTTGTATGGAACTCTGTTCAACTTTGAACAAACCAAGCTTCATAGGAAAACCATCTTCAAAGAGATAAAAAGCTCTTCAATGTCTCTTATATGTGAAAGCTCCAAGAAAAGTCAAAATGTTCCTTGTATCACATATCCCTCATCAGACTCTGACACCGAAAATCAGAACAACCGTTCTCACCAAACGGAGGCATATCTGAGTGATGCCGATGATGAAGGTGATGAAATTTCGGTAGACCGAATGTCTGATGAAATGGCTATGATAGCTGGTTTTAAAAATAAATCTCGAAATTTCAACAAACCCAGAAGTTTCAGAAAACCATCCTTTACAAAAATGTCTTCTTCTGACAAGACAAATGAAGAATGTTTCAACTGTGGTAAGAAAGGACACTTTGCAGCTGAGTGCAGAAACAAGCGTGTGTCAAAAGTCAATTCTACGTCCTCTGACAAATATCCTTCCAAATTTGAGAAATCCAAAGATAAATCCTATTTCAAGAAAGATTCTAAATCCTCCTCACTCTCACATCAGGAACGTGCTGAAAAGTACAAAGCTGAGTACAAGAAGGAAAAAGAAAGAAATGAAGGATCTCAAAGGAAAGGAAAAGGATTGATGGCAGAGGCTCATGATTGGGAAAAAGAAGAAACCTCTGACAGTGATTCTCCAAATATGTGCTTTATGGCCATATCAGAAGAGGTGGAAGAAGAAAAGGCAAAGTCTCCAATGGCATTAGTTTCAACTGAATGCTCATCATCATACTCTCAGGTACATCCCTTTAATAACATGACTGATATCGAAAAGATAAATGCTTATGAATCTTTAACTCAAGACTTTTACACTGTCAAAGAAAGCAAGAAAAGAAAATCTGCTCAAGTTAAAAATCTCAAATCTCAACTTGAATCTTACATGTGTCAACTTGGAAAATTTGAGGTAATCAAAACTGAGCTTGAAAATCTAAAAGTCATAAATCATGTAATTGAAAAGGAGAAGAATAAAATGTTCAAGAAGTTAAAGAAAGAACAGGAAGTTGTCCGAAAATGGACAAATTCTTCAAGGAATCTTGAACAGATCTTTCAAGACCAAATCGGTGGTGATAACAAGTTTGGGTTAGGATATGAAAAATCCATGCTGGAAAAATCTTCCCATGCACTTGTTCCCATCACCGATACATGGGATGATGACTCTGAGTCAAACTCTTGTGATTCCATTTCTTTAAATTCTGTTGATCTTCGTGAAGCCTTAAAATATGGAATGTTTATAAAAGCCAAAGAATCTTCATCAGATCAAACCCATAAAGTGCAAGAATTGAAGGATACTGTTAAACCCATTCATGATGTGTTCAAAGATTTAACCATTGATAACAACTCTTCAAATCTTTCAAAATCACAAGTTGTAAAGCCCGTGTCCCGGTATGGATTTTTTTTTATTAATTATTTATCTGTTTTAATATTTTCTCTTAGCTAAACTTTTAACGGGGTTCGGCTCGGTTGACCAAAAATGTTAATTATGGAATAACTTTATTCATTTTGTAAGGAGTGGGAAAGTGAGGGACTAAAAGAGTAATTTCGCATAAATTGCATGGGATCGGCCCATATGGACCGACCCCCTCCCTCCTTCTCGTCCTACTTTCGTCCCACACAAAACCCTACTTCCCTTCCTCCATTCTCTTTATTCGTTTTTGTATCCCATCGCAAGAAAACAACCCAAGAAAAACCTAGCTTCTTCCTTATTGTGTGATGTCACCGCCGACCACCCCACGACCACCAGCAGCCGCCGATGGTTTTGCCGGCGAGAGAGGAGAGCATCGAGAGTGTGGCTGAGAGAGAGGGTAGCGAGAGGGAGAGAGGAATCGGTTGATGTTGCGTCGCCATATTCGAAAGGTAAGTACCCTCTTCTTTCTTTTCTTTTCGTCGTCGATCATCCAAAAGAACGCCACCACCGCCGCTGCGGCCTTGGCTGCCGGCGGTGTGCGCCGCCTCCGTGCACCACCAGTGTGGTGGTTGCATGGTGCGTGTCTGCGGTGTGTTTGTGTGCGCGGCTAGGGTTGGGCCGGATTTGTTTCCATTGGTCTCGCCGGATTTTTGTGTCGAACCACCACCGCCACCGGCGGTGGCTGCCGCCGCCGCCGACCACCACTGCCGGAGGTGGCAGTGGGTGGTGCGTGGGGTGTCCAGCCCTAGTTGCAACCCGAACCGTTAAGCCTTGAACCGTTTTATAAAGTTATCTTTTTTGAAAATTCTAAGTGTGTTGTCCAGTTTTCGCGTGATCATAACTTTTCTGTCGTAACTCCGTTTGAGCTGAAACTGGCGCCCACGGTTCAAGTTCAGGGTCGGGCACGTTTTCCGTGTTTTAGCGGAAAACTGGTTCGGCCTCTAGCTGGGCGAAAAAGTGGTCGTAAGTTCTGTGAATCGTCATTTTATGTAAAAGAAACTGCAGTTCTGTCACTGTTTTGCGTAAGCTGTAACTTTCTCCTCGTAACTCGGATTGGGGTGATTTTGGTGCCAAAAGTTCCCTTTTTGAGTCTAGAAACTTTTCTGTGTTTTGTGCAAAACCTAGTTCGGGACGTAGCATGGGTCAAATTGTCGTTTTACACTGAAAGGTGCTGAATTTCGCTGTTCTGGAAACTGTTTTTGTAAAATCCGTAGTAAATTGTAGAAAAATCGTTAGGAGGCGTATAATATGTCCTCGGAACCCTAACTCTGAGTACTTTCTGGTCATGAAATAATATTGGGAATTTTCTGGGTTTAAAGGGGTCGAAACAGGTCCCGAACAGACCTGTTTTGGGTGAACGAAATTTAGTTTTAGTGACGGTTTAAGCGTGTGTCGTGTCATAGGGTCCGGGTCTCGTATTGACACGTTTTAACATGCATTTAGGTGCTGGGAAGTGACCGTAATTGTGTAGCTTGAACTGTGTTATTAAGCTGGGCGCGCATTCGAGGTGAGTTCTCTCACTGTGTAGTTAGGGGTTGTATGCATGTCATAATAGTTTGTATGTACTACTGTCTTTGTGGTGTGAACTAGTTGTTTGTGGTGTGTAATATTTGATTGGTTTGAATGCTTAGTATAAATGTTTTATATTACAATTCGGTGAGACCGAGGAAGTGGAAAGAAACGTTGTGGGAACTCGGTGTGACGAGTGTGTTACATTACAATTCGGTGGGACCGAGGAAGTGGAAAGGAACGTAGTGGGAACTCGGTGTGACGAGTGTGTTACATTACAATTCGGTGGGACCGAGGGCTCGATGGGACTGAGCTGTTGGATACATAATTACTTGTAGATGTTTACTCGTTTTATGTAACTGTGATGTTGTTGCTTATGTGCGGATAGGGGTGATGTGTATATAATTCCTATCTGCGCATGTGTTGGAATTCACTAAGCTTCGTGCTTACCCTTTCCCAATAAACTGTGGTTTCAAGTCCGAGCGGCTCCAAGGCGTGACAAGTACACACTGGCGCGCGAGGAGAGCTGGTTGTTTTATGGTTTTATTAATTAAACGTTTATTCCGCTGGTTTTTATTATAAAGATATTAATTATGAGTTTGCAAACGAAACGTTGGGATTCATTTAATGAGTTGTTATAAATGAAATGTTTAGTTTAAAATTTTAAATTTGCTTATAATTTTTGGGACGTTACAACTTGGTATCAGAGCACAGCTTGAGTGAATCAAATGCACCTCGGTGTGTTTGATCTCAAGTTTGCGGCTATAAAATTTTCTTTAAAATTTTTGGAAAATAAAAGAAAGGAAAACCCGCTTGAGAAACGGGGATCGGTGGCGCAGTGTGTACAGTCAGCCGGAGCCAGGGGAAAAGGTACAGCACTTAGTGTTTTATTGCTTTCTAGATCATAGAGTATGCATGCTAGATTGCCTGTTGTGGACACTATGCTGTATGTTGTACTGCTTGCTATTAGGAATTTATGCTAATTATGATAGGTTACTAAGTGGATGCCCTCTAGGTTGTATGCAGTAAGAGATTTATAGCCTTAGAATATTCGATTTAGTTCTATTGCACAGCTCTTGTTTGAGTCCAACCGTTCTAGGATAGAGTCTTGTATTCGACTGTCTATTTATTTCGCACTGCATATAACTGGGTATTCGCGAGGTCACCCGTTATAATTAGTAGGAATTCGGTAGTAGCAAGGGTAGTGGGATAAGAGGAAGTTCCTAGAGAGCTGGGAAGGGTGTTTATGTATGAGTACGTGTGCTAGATTGCTTTCTAGAACATAGGAGTATGTATGCTAAATTGCTTGGTGCTTGTTACACTGTATTGCATGTCTGCTGCTTGCTATTAGGGATTTGGCAGTAGCAAGGGTAGTGGTTTGGATGGAATTCCTAGGGAGCTAGGAAGAGCGAGTATATATGCCGGTGCGGGCATATGTGTGTAGTTGCGGCGAGAAGCTACTTGGACCCCTCGGGATGGGACTCGGAACGAGCGATGATAGGTGTGGAAGGTAGTAGTAGAGCTCCTACTACCGGAAGCACAGGATCAATGCTCGAGTCGGGGAAGTCACGAGGAATCCAAGGAGTTGAGTGTGAGCGTTGTTAGTGTGAGTTATTGTGTGCTAATAACGCGTTGTAATATCTACCCAGAATAGCCATCACAAGGAGGAACAACTATAGTAAACCTACTAGTACAGGTGTGTACTCGAAGTGTTTTGAGGTGATGATCGTTGGGGGTAGTGATGAAGGTCCTAAACTAGTAGTCGTTGGAATAGAAAGACGATTCTAATATTAGTCACTTGGAGTGACGATAAGGATGATATTTGTTGTAAGCAGATCATTTCGGGCCAAGATGGAAGATTGTGCTAGGGTCATAGGCTCATAGAGCCGACTTTGATTTGAGGAAAACCCGTAAGATGATTTGATGTGTTTTCCCAACTTGCCTTAAGAGGTTTAAATGTCTGGATGACAATGGTAGACCGGAGAGTTTCGGAGTAGTAGGGGTCGAGACGTTGAATGCCGAATGAGTCATGCACGAAGTTATTTTGAAAATAGGATTGCAATAACTAATTTTTGTGTTTCCAATCCTTATATGGATTGTGTTTTGGAATTTTGGGAAATGTTTAGCACACGCACAAGATGTTAAATTATGGCTTTGAAAGTGCATGAAACCTTTTTATAACGAGAGTTACAAACTTTGTTGATGATTTGTTTAAAATGAGTTTGGAATTCTAGTGTCGCTTAACTTTCCTCTCGAGAGTTCGTGTTACTAAGTATTTTTTTTATTGCAAATAGTTCAGTGTGTGGATTGATTCATGCGTGACATAAGTGGTGCATGGGGGAATTTTGGTAACATTTCATAAGGAGTTGTTGAGTGCGCTTTTTAGTCAGCTAAAGGTTTTATTGACATTTCCAATTAATAGAAGCGGACTGGTTTCTGTTTTCAAGTTTGAAACTTACACGAGACAGTTGTGTTTTAACAAAAATATATTTGTAAACCGTGTCATCGTTTTGTGTGATTAGCTGACGCGCGAAAAATTTGTGGCGAACCCTGTGCCACGTCCTTTTTATGATTAAAAAGAAGAATTTTTGAATCAAATGTCGTGAAACTTATTTTGAATTATGTGCACACCTTTGTCGCACTCTGTTTAAGGTCATGCGGTTACTTTAAAGTGCACGTCATGAGTCAATCCATACTGGAATCGAGGCGGTTCATTTTAAAGAAATTATTTATTACTTTTGCTTTTGTGTGAGTAAACTAAACTGCAATGGAACGATTTTCAACATGATTTTCCTATGTAGGACGAGCGTGTCCAGTTTTACGTAACTATCGATCTTTTTGAGATGAAAATCCGGAGGTTGAAAATATTTGTAAAGGATTTTGTAAACCATTTGGGGAAATGTGCTTTTAAGTGTCATGTGTCATTTCGAGAATTTTTTTAGGGTGTGAGTCCTTTTGGAAAACTCTTTTGTTAAACCCGTGTTGAGTCTGGGACTAAGGTTGATTTCAGAGTATTGCTTGCCTAAACTTTGTTTAAACGCATTTTCCGACCTATGGGTCTAGCAAGCGTGGAGCATTTTGCTCGGTTTTGACTTTGAGATAGACATGGGTCAATTTCCCGGTTTTAATGGCTCGATGTGGAGTCTAGTTGATGAGTTGTTTTTGTCGCACCGTTTGGCATTCTTTGCACGTTGAGTGTTTACATGTTTGGGTGAGTGAGTCAATCCGGAATAGGCATGTTGTTAGTAGGCTGTTTGCTTTGGATCCTTAGACACGTTAGTCGGTCGTTGGTAATGGTCGGTTGGGTATCTCGGGGTGGGACCCCGGTATTCATGTGTTTTAACCTAGACTTTCCAGTAGGTACTAGGAGGATATAGTTGTGGGCACTTACCTGGGAGGTAGTTCCGGTGTGCTGGGTCTTGAGGCGTTACCTGGGAGGTAGACGTCAAGGTGTATCCTCGATACGGTGTGACTTGGCTTCATAGAGCAAGTGTGGATGATACGTCGATGGTGGAAGGTAGATATTCCACGCGCGTTAGTACTATAGGCCGAATAGTATCGGTTAAGGGATTGATGCCCTTTGTTATTAAGTGAATAAATGTGCATCAACCATTTTGAGGTAGGTGGTATATTTAGGTGTCGACTTTTGGGCTTGAGGCCAAACACCTTTAGTATAATCGGAGAGTTGTAGTCGATTTTAAGATAATCATGGTGACGGTAGTAGTAACCCTGAAATGATCACTTGTGATGAATGGTTATGGTGGAATGACCTACGTGTGTGTTAGTTGATTTGGGTGTGGGGGATATCTATTGGTGTTAGTGTCTAGGATAATACCACGCTTATGCTTGTTATTGTGATCGGTTGGACCGATGTTCGGCGAGTGGCCGATGTTTGTTATTGTGATCGGTTGGACCGATGTTCGGCGGGTGGCCGATGTTTGTTATTGTAATCGGTTGGACCGATGTTCGGCAGGGGGTCGATGTTTTGTTGATATAATTTATTGAAAATCTTTGGAGTCTATTAGAATTTGTGGTAGTTAATCGACAGTTAAGGGTAGGAATGATCGTAGTCGGGTATCCTGTAGGGTATATTGGTGAGCACCATTAGAAGGGTTAGAGCTTGAAAGTGGTTTGAGTTTGGGATATCATCAAATGCGAGAGAATTATTAGAAACTGTTTGCGGACGTAGACTTCGAGGACGAAGTCTAATTCAAGTGGGGGAGAGTTGTAAAGCCCGTGTCCCGGTATGGATTTTTTTTTATTAATTATTTATCTGTTTTAATATTTTCTCTTAGCTAAACTTTTAACGGGGTTCGGCTCGGTTGACCAAAAATGTTAATTATGGAATAACTTTATTCATTTTGTAAGGAGTGGGAAAGTGAGGGACTAAAAGAGTAATTTCGCATAAATTGCATGGGATCGGCCCATATGGACCGACCCCCTCCCTCCTTCTCGTCCTACTTTCGTCCCACACAAAACCCTACTTCCCTTCCTCCATTCTCTTTATTCGTTTTTGTATCCCATCGCAAGAAAACAACCCAAGAAAAACCTAGCTTCTTCCTTATTGTGTGCTGTCACCGCCGACCACCCCACGACCACCAGCAGCCGCCGATGGTTTTGCCGGCGAGAGAGGAGAGCATCGAGAGTGTGGCTGAGAGAGAGGGTAGCGAGAGGGAGAGAGGAATCGGTTGATGTTGCGTCGCCATATTCGAAAGGTAAGTACCCTCTTCTTTCTTTTCTTTTCGTCGTCGATCATCCAAAAGAACGCCACCACCGCCGCTGCGGCCTTGGCTGCCGGCGGTGTGCGCCGCCTCCGTGCACCACCAGTGTGGTGGTTGCATGGTGCGTGTCTGCGGTGTGTTTGTGTGCGCGGCTAGGGTTGGGCCGGATTTGTTTCCATTGGTCTCGCCGGTTTTTTGTGTCGAACCACCACCGCCACCGGTGGTGGCTGCCGCCGCCGCCGACCACCACTGCCGGAGGTGGCAGTGGGTGGTGCGTGGGGTGTCCAGCCCTAGTTGCAACCCGAACCGTTAAGCCTTGAACCGTTTTATAAAGTTATCTTTTTTGAAAATTCTAAGTGTGCTGTCCAGTTTTCGCGTGATCATAACTTTTCTGTCGTAACTCCGTTTGAGCTGAAACTGGCGCCCACGGTTCAAGTTCAGGGTCGGGCACGTTTTCCGTGTTTTAGCGGAAAACTGGTTCGGCCTCTAGCTGGGCGAAAAAGTGGTCGTAAGTTCTGTGAATCGTCATTTTATGTAAAAGAAACTGCAGTTCTGTCACTGTTTTGCGTAAGCTGTAACTTTCTCCTCGTAACTCGGATTGGGGTGATTTCGGTGCCAAAAGTTCCCTTTTTGAGTCTAGAAACTTTTCTGTGTTTTGTGCAAAACCTAGTTCGGGACGTAGCATGGGTCAAATTGTCGTTTTACACTGAAAGGTGCTGAATTTCGCTGTTCTGGAAACTGTTTTTGTAAAATCCGTAGTAAATTGTAGAAAAATCGTTAGGAGGCGTATAATATGTCCTCGGAACCCTAACTCTGAGTACTTTCTGGTCATGAAATAATATTGGGAATTTTCTGGGTTTAAAGGGGTCGAAACAGGTCCCGAACAGACCTGTTTTGGGTGAACGAAATTTAGTTTTAGTGACGGTTTAAGCGTGTGTCGTGTCATAGGGTCCGGGTCTCGTATTGACACGTTTTAACATGCATTTAGGTGCTGGGAAGTGACCGTAATTGTGAAGCTTGAACTGTGTTATTAAGCTGGGCGCGCATTCGAGGTGAGTTCTCTCACTGTGTAGTTAGGGGTTGTATGCATGTCATAATAGTTTGTATGTACTACTGTCTTTGTGGTGTGAACTAGTTGTTTGTGGTGTGTAATATTTGATTGGTTTGAATGCTTAGTATAAATGTTTTATATTACAATTCGGTGAGACCGAGGAAGTGGAAAGAAACGTTGTGGGAACTCGGTGTGACGAGTGTGTTACATTACAATTCGGTGGGACCGAGGAAGTGGAAAGGAACGTAGTGGGAACTCGGTGTGACGAGTGTGTTACATTACAATTCGGTGGGACCGAGGGCTCGATGGGACTGAGCTGTTGGATACATAATTACTTGTAGATGTTTACTCGTTTTATGTAACTGTGATGTTGTTGCTTATGTGCGGATAGGGGTGATGTGTATATAATTCCTATCTGCGCATGTGTTGGAATTCACTAAGCTTCGTGCTTACCCTTTCCCAATAAACTGTGGTTTCAGGTCCGAGCGGCTCCAAGGCGTGACAAGTACACACTGGCGCGCGAGGAGAGCTGGTTGTTTTATGGTTTTATTAATTAAACGTTTATTCCGCTGGTTTTTATTATAAAGATATTAATTATGAGTTTGCAAACGAAACGTTGGGATAATTCTCGGTGGAACCAAGATCCTCTTTCGGCATGAATATTCTCGGTGGAACCAAGATCCTTTTTCGGCATGAATACCCCAAGTGATCTGTTCGGTGACTCATCTCTCGGTGGATCTCCTCGGTGCGCATATCTGCCCTCTTCGGTGTCTCACGACCTCGGTGGATCTCTTCGGTAAGCAAATCCTCACCGATTCCATCTCGGCATATCTTTCACCACCGATAATCTCTTCATATTCCTCACCGATGTCCACCGAAATTCAATCCTATCCACACGTCACCCCTATAAACCTAGCATGTCAGACCCTTCACCTCCCCGTTTCGTGAAACGGATTCCTGACCACAATTCCCAAAGTGGTCATGATTACCCCTTTTATTTTATTTTATTCTATTTTATTTGTTTAAACCGTTCCCCCCATGTTTCGAAAACCCTATATATACTCAACCCTCATCTTTCTCTTTTCCTTTTTGTTTCCTTCATCTCCTTCTTCGTGCTTCCTCTATAACCTGCAACTACACCTCTTCGTGCTCTCTCTCTCTCTCGTTCATCAATGGCGTCCTACAAGAACAACCCCCTATGAATTTTGCCGATCTGAAATTCAACCCATGCAATCACGTTGCAAGATTTGAACCCGACCCTTCTCATCCAGAGTTTAACCACGTAATCAAGTTCTTCACTCGCTCTCCCCTTCTTCATGCCTTCACCTGTAATCCCAAAATGAGCAAAATGCTCATTGGGAAATTCTGGCTTACCTGTGTGTATGACTCCTCCAATGATGCGATCCATGCATCCATTCTTTCTGAAGACGAGGGTGATCACGACCTCACCTTTGGGGTCGATGACGTTCGCACTGCACTTAAAATCGATGCTTTCGATCCCTATGACGAATGGCACTCAAATACCGTTCTAGAAGATGTCCTTGGTGCACTAGGTTACGTGGTCGATGACAACTCCAAAAGCTCCAAAGGTCCTGGAACTCTTCTTCGGAGTCACATGAGTGGTGTATGGAACTTCTTCTTTGCCCATGTGATCCACTGCCTCTCCCGAAAGACGAGCGGCCATGATCAATCCCCTTCATACATCACCAAACTTGCCCATGCCCTAATCTTTCAACGCCGAGTTGATTTCGCCCAGTACTTCTTCACCGAATTGGTGGAAGTGATCACTCATCCAAAGAAGTGCCACGTTGCCTACCCCCGATTCCTCTCTATGATCATCCATCAAAAACTTGGAAAAGCTCTGGACGAAGACCGCAAGTCCCAAACTCCCCGATTCTTTTATGACTGGTCTCCACCGATCGTCGGCAGCAAAACTCTCAACGTCGGTGTTCTCGACACCGATCGTCCTTTACGCCGAGGTATGATCACTTTAGCCATCTCTCCAGAGCTTCAATGGGGTGATTCTGAAATTCCAGGGTTTCAACACCCCGATATCCCCGAGGTCCTTCCTGCTGTTGTGACCTCTTCCCCACGTTCAAGAGTAAAGTCGGTCAGCGCGAAGAAGAAATCGGCCGCCGACACCTCCGCCGCTGCTTCCAGGACCATGACACCGATTAACCCATCGGTGGCTTCCCCGGTCCACAAACCTTCTAAGCGGAGGCACTCTTCGTCCCCCCCGAAAGATCGTCTAAAAAGATCTAGGGGAACTGTCCGTAAGCCATCCCCTTCCAAATCATTTTTATTCACCACCGACCATTTGGTTATCCCTAAGGCATCCCTAAATTTACCCCCTCCAACTCGTTCTTCGAGTGAACACGCCGACTCTCCCACCGAAAGTCTAGACTCTCCCTCCGAAAGTCTGGACCTTGCACTGCACGGCCTTTCACCCGTCATTTCTTGATCGATGATGATGCACAACCCGATCAGGGTTCCCCCCCCCCCCCCCATTAGATCCCCCCCATGACTTCTTTGCAGGTCTCTTTGACGACACTGGTTCTCCCCGAACCTCCCTGTCGGTCGGAGTGATCCTCGTTGAGTCCTCATCCCCCTCACCGACAAAGTCACCTTTGAACCAAACTTCTCCCCGAAGTTCTCCCCCGGTTCAAACTCCCCAAAGATCGCCTACGCCACACCGATCACCCTCCCCGGGTCAGCATCCACCCCGACGATCTCCCACTCCGCCACCGAGACCACTATTCCCCGATGAAATGTTATATCCC
This sequence comes from Saussurea involucrata, assembly GCA_033807775.1. Taxonomy (NCBI): domain Eukaryota; kingdom Viridiplantae; phylum Streptophyta; class Magnoliopsida; order Asterales; family Asteraceae; genus Saussurea; species Saussurea involucrata. The sequence goes on along the minus strand of CM066325.1, from coordinate 6,435,978 downwards.
AGCAACATTCCCATTTCGGCGGAGGATCCCCATCGCATCCGCTACATAGTTACTGGGGATGTCGGGGGTAAAACCACTGTTCAAGCGCCCTCTTTGATTGAAGACCTACAAGAAAGTGCTCGACAATGTCGTTTTGTCGGCACCCAATTTGAATCTTTCAAACAGGCCACTCTTGCAATGATCGTCATGACGGGTTCCCGAATGTCCACTATCGAGTCTCGCCTACCGCAGATTCTTTCAGATGCTATTACCGATGCTCTACGGCCCGTTACCACCGACATCTCCTCTTTGGTTTCCAAGGTGGAATCTTTGTCACAATTTCATGGGGATCTTGCCTTCTCCTTTGGTGCTTTCAAAGCAGCCTCCACCGTCAAAGATTCTGAAATTCAGAGGTTGCTTCAAGAAGCTAAGTCTCATCAAGACTTCAGCCAGGCCACTGCCAACTCTCTTCAGGACATTCATGCCACACTGCAAAAGTTCGGCCACCTGGAGATGGATCTCGGTGACTTCACCATGGTTTCTGAAGAGGTACCGAAACAACTTTCTCTTCTTCATAAGAAATTTGACTACATTTTCAGACAGATGGGTATGAAGATTCTGGCTGGTGCTGAGGGGGAGAAACAGTCAACCCAACCCAAGTTGCCATCTCTTAAACAGTCGGTCATCCCCAAGCCTCCATCTTCCTCCGATGACATCCCTGCTACCACCGAAACTCACGCTGAAACCGCCGACATTGAGGGGGAGCAACTCTCTAAAGAAAAAGAGTTGGAGTTGGAAGACAAAGCAACAACTGAGGGGGAACAACTTTCTGCGGCCAAAACAGACAAGGGGAAGAAAAGCCTTACTGCCGAACAATTGGCCGAACAAGAAAGAATAGAGAAAGAAAAGATGAAGTATGGGACTCGTCCCACCGATGCAGACAAACTCAAACTTAAACCTCCTTCATCACATCTACAGGAACCCAATCTCGGTCTGACTCCTCAAGAAATTTAGGAAGCCAAATTAGCCCAAAAAGCCCTTGATGATACCAAGGCTCTCTCTTTAAAAATTGCAGAGGAAGAAGCCAAGAAAGCCAAGTCCACCGATGTCGTGTCGGCACAGAAATCGGTGTTGAGTGAATTTGAACAAGAGAGAAATGAAGAAGTCAGCTGGTACAAGAAGAAGATGCACCACCGATCCGACAGAACCCCGATCTCAGGTGTCAAGATCGCAATCTCTAGATCCAACCCAAAAGACATCAGGCTTATCATTAATCGGGAAGATGGCTCCTTGAAAAGTGTGAAAGACTACCAACTCAAAACCTACGGTCTCCCCGAATGGTACGAGATCTCTCTACACTTGGCCAAAAATCCAAACCCAAAGAAGGACATCTTTGTCAAATACATTGATGGTCTAATGGCAAAGATGAAGGAGATCAAAAAGAAGTATAGCATCGTACTGACCAGCGATGAAAGATCGAAACTACAATCCTTGAAGGAAGAAGTGCGCCTTCCTAAAGTTCAGAATCCCCCCGACACTGTCTTCAAGGATATGGCAAAGGAAGGAAAGATACCGAATGTAAGTAACTTAAGTCTTTCCCTTCCCACTTCGGCATCCTATCCCACGACAACTCTAGGTACGTCACCGATTCCAGGACTGTATTTCAACGATGGTTTCGGCAAACGAGCCTTCTTCAGATTCTCTCAAATCCCCGTTGCCGACACCATGTTTCTTGAAGGCCTCCACAACTTGTTCCCTCACATCCCTGATGCTCAACCCTACTACCGAATCCTAATGGATGAGATCAAGCGCCGACAATCGTCAAAGAAGTAGATTTTCATTTTACCCTTCGGTAGTTTTGATAATCTTTTGCTTCCTTTCCTCACCGATGTATGAGAATGACTTATGCAATTCAAGTGTTTCTCTTGTTTATAAGTAGCTGTACATACCTTTTATTTCCTTGCTTTATATATATACTGTATAGATACACTCAAAGAAACATAGATAACAAAAAAGGTCTATGTGAAAAAGAACCCAAAAGAGTAAAAAGGGTCAAAATGCACTTATTTTCATTTGCTCTTTAATATTCTAAGGATAGAGATCAAATTCAAATAGGGGGAGATTGTTGGGTCATTACAGATTTGAAATTGACTCAATTAAACCCACTTAGATACTTTGAATATTTTTGGATTCTTTTGTGTAACTTGTACTCTTATATCAATTGTTCGGTGAAGTCGAAGATCAACCGAAACCAAGTGCGAAGACTATCTCATTGCGGAAGTGAGAAAATCGGCAGCAACTTTCTACAAGTTACATCACCACCGATATGCTTGTGTTATCGGTGGACAAGCATCACCGAATTGAAGAAATTCGGTAAGGAGCTCTAGAAGACTTCCACCGAAATGTGTTCAGAAATCGGTGGGAGTTCTAGAAGAATGCACCGAAATATTTTACACTTCGGTGAAACTCTCTCTTTTCTAAAGAAGTGAGATTTTGCATTAGTGCAGTTTTCAATACAGGAGGTCGGTAGCCCTATTCTCTAAAGACAAAAGAGAAGATCATTTATTAAGAGACAATATCCAATTGTCAGATAAAAGTGGCATTTTGTCATTTTATCTATTCTCAGATAAGGTCTTTTTCTTGTACGACTGTCCTCCTGGTTCCTTGGATAAGTTAAAAAGGAGATATCAGCTTTTCAGAAGTCAACCTCTACAATGAATGGAAGAGTGACAAGTGTCCCAAGCATTAAATGATGCATGGACTATAAATAGAGGTGAAGACTCTCCATGCAAACCACGCTTCAAAAGATTACTAAGTGCAAGCTCCTTTCTTACTGAAACTGCATCTTGTGTCTAAGTGTCCAATTTGTTCTAAGTGTTTTTCAGTTTACTTTGTGTTAGATTGTTAGAATAGTTTAACTGTTCTTTTCCGCAACAATCTTTTGGTTTCTATGTGTAATTCTTATTGAAAGATTTTCAATATATTGAATTAAAACTTGTGAAAAATCTAAGTATTGTATTCAACCCCCCCTTCTACAATACTTGTTGAGCCATTTTGGGACCAACAGTATATATAATATATATATATATTATACTAAAAAGAAAATAAAAGTTATTTGATATTATTTTAGGGTTTGGTAGCCGTAGTTACATAGTTATATTAGGATTCAAATTTTCATGATCATGTTCTTGTATAATGGGTGAAGAAATTCGGAGAAAAAAAATTGAGAGTTAAGGTTGAAATCCTTGAAGTTTCAAGCAACAAAACATGATTTAATGTGGGGTTCGTGTTTGAAGTTTTGATTGTGATTTTGAAGACTCATTGAAGATATATGATGGAGATTTACTAGCGATCTTGGATGTTAACTAAAGGTACGGATTCCTTATTCTCCCTCTCATTAAGTTGTGTTTTAGTTGAGTTGTTTTACATGTGTACGGATTCTTTATGTTCCCCTCCTTTGTGTTTATTCGAGTCGTTGTATATGTGATAATTTCGATTATGTTTATTTGATTCGCTACATATGTGTACGGTTCCTTTGTTTTCCTTTCAATTCCATTCGTTCGATTGGTGTACATTGTGTTCCTTTCCACCAAATTGATTGCGTTTTCATTCGTTAGTTGATCGTGTCTATCCTCGGGTTATTTCTCCTTGGCTTTTCACATGATAAATCGAGATTTGAATACGTTAAAAGCAGCAAATTCTATTTATAAAGTTGCTGAATTTTATTCTGAAAAAATCGTATTATTTGTAAAAATCATAACAAATCGCTCGTTTATCGGATTAATTAATAAAATATGTTTCTGAAAATCTGGAGATGTCTACTACGATTTACTGTCACACGAAAGAATTGTGGTTTTTATGCTAAGGTGCCTAAAATCTGGGTTTTCCGAAACTGGTCTTGTTTTAGACCCGAACAACGCAATGTTTTTCGAAAATTCATATAAAATCCATTTTAAATCCGATTCAGTTTGTTCTTGATTCTTTGGAATCACAAGACTTTTATGTAAAACTTTTGTTTAGATATAGTTTTCAAAAATCTTCTTGAAGTATGAGAAAATTTTGGAGTTTTAAACGTGTAAAGTGCTGAAAATAGTCCGACTTGATTTCGATATGTTGTGAGTGTCAAATTCCTAGTCTACGTTCGGATTTGACTCGCCGTACGTCCTTGTTTTAAGATATTTTGTAAAGGTTCGTACACAAAGTTATGTTAATGATTTACCACATTCGTATTATTTGAACTCCTTTTCGATTTGAAAGTCGTCCAATAAAGTGTGTTCGGAATTATAAAATTTTCAAAGAGAATAGTCAATAATTTTGGTACATTAAAATACCTTTTTGATTTGTTTTGTAATGAGTATGATTTGTTATGCATCTAGTGTGATCACCTGTGTTGTGACATGCTTTTGAAGTTTATGTATTATGGTATACCGGGCTACTGACCACCTATGGGGGTACCATAGACACGTCATTGTGGCACCGATGGCGTGACACCACTGTGGCGGTGTGATTAGTCCACGACGTCTCCTTTTGATTTATTTTTGTGCTCTGGTGAGAGCTACCCATGGTGTGATGGGTGATTTTGTTTAGGAGGCGTATGGGTCGACCCTAGTTTATGTGATATGTTTGTAGGGTGGATGTCGGTGTAGTGCCCAACGCCGCATCTCACATTTAGTACGTGTGGATTTGCTACCCAACGTACGGGCCTTGTGGCCAGATGTCTGACACTTGTCACGTCGGTTGATATGCAAGTGTATGCGTTTTTCGAGCTCGGTATACAATGGTATGATATGATTTTGAGATAAGTTTCTAAAATTCGTTTGATATTTAGTTGACAATATTGTTGTGATTTGACAATTTTGATCTTCGACAAGATTTACTGATTTTGATATTATGAGTTTGTAAATATTCATTTGTTCACGGTTCGATTAAACATGTTAAAATCGATTTGTTCGGTCCAACGTCTTTTAATTTTGTTCTTGGTTCTGAGTATTTCCATATGTTGTTATTGAAGCTTGATCTGGTATGTTTTATACTCAATCCAGTTTTCATGAACCCTTAGAATTTCGAGTTTCGTCTTTGGAGTATGTTCGTTGCCTAAATTCTATTTTTTTATTATATTCGGTATTGGGTTCGATTATTCGTTTGTTATCTTTTGTATCTGTGCACTGAGCGTTTGGCTCAGCCGCATTTCTTTCTTCGCGGCAGGTATTCAAAAGGAATCTATGGAGTAAGGGATTTGAAGTATTCTCATATCTAAGAGGCTATCGGTAAGAAATTGTAGGTTTAATTGATGTTGTAATGCAAGTTGTGGAAAAGAAAATATATCGTTCGAGGCAATTGTTATATTTTATGGTGTTTATTTTAAATAAGGTTAATATTGCTCTGTATGTTTTTATTCAGTTTTCTTTAAGTTTGATCGTAACCTCCTTTTCCATCTTGGGATGGGGTGTTACAGTCCATGATAGTTAACTCTCTTAATAATATTTGTTAAAATGTTGCGCATTTATGTCTTTTCATCAAATTCTTGAATTTATTTTAAAAATTAGCATAAAATAATGTTTTATTTCGTATTTTGTATTTTTATCAAGGTCTAACATTTATATCCCTATCTACCCCCGCCACCGTTACACAATCGGTGCCCCAATCCCCTGCCGATGTCCATTATCGGGCACCACCCTTTTCTCCGGTAAAGCCCCTCAAACACCCACCCCTTCTTTATCTTCTTCTTCAATATACCCATCTCCTGATCTCCCCTTACCTCTCAAGATGCAGGTGCGATAATGGTGCAAACAAGGAACATTCCCATGACCACTGATCCACCTGCAAATGTGACCCAACAGGTTGTAGGTGATATAGCACAGGGACAAAATGGTGACCAAGAATAAATGGGTTTGTGTGAGAAAAAGGTACTGCCATTTTCTTCATAAAAACATGCGTTTTAGACAAATTTCATTGCAAAAACCGGAGATTGGGAGATTAGAAGCACAGGTTAATGTTGTTGAGAAGGAGAAAGGGAGATCTTAATTTTGGAACTAATCTATGCCCTCTCATTTCCGATGAAACTTTGGGACCCCTTTCCCCCCACATCACATAGTAACATATATATATATATATATATATATATATATAATACAGACAACATAATATCTTCACTTGAACCAATTTGAAATCCATCTCAAAAACCTTCATTTGAACTAGAGAAGATGAAGTTTTCGGATCTGGAGTTCTCATTACCACCGGCTGCAAGGGTGACGGTGACTGAGTTTTTGTGAGCGAAGAAGATGAAGTAGCAAGAAGAGAAGAACGGTGACCCGATGGTGAAATGTGAATAATGTTGCAGGTCGGCGGAGAGGAACGACCGGGGGAAGGGGAATAGACTGTCGGCGCATGGTGTTTCTAACTGAGGGACAAAACTAAGAGCATGGTTGAAAATAACTTAAAGAAGAGTTGACCATTGAACTGATGGCTTGAAGATGACTTTACTGATCAAATACTTGGCCTTTCTCAAGTCTTTGAAAATTTGTTTGTGAGAGGCAAGAGAAAGAAAGAGTACATTATGGTGGGACCAAATTAGCTTTTATATTTTTTTTTTATTACTTTCAAGTCTTAGTTCTCATTTTACACATACATATACATATACATCTATATATATTTAATTTTTAAATAGAATTATAAAAATAAATAAAAAGACAAAAATACCCTTGTCACTAACAGAAAAAATTAACAGTGTTAGTGATGGGGGACCATTTTTAGAACAAAATAAGAACAACGAGAACGATTTTTAGACTTATCAAAGTTTAGGTCATACTTTCAAAGAAATCAGTAAACCACAAGGAACAAAATTAGAATTTACTCTATTTTTTATTATTTCAAAATATCATCTACTTAATTAATACTTAAAATAAAAAGTTAATAATTATTAATTTTATAACTCGTTTTTATATAACATGGACAAAAAAAATATACCTTACTCTGACTATTATTTAATCAATGTAATTATTATTATCAACTTTTTAAAACAAAATATGTTTAAACATATGATTTTTTAATTCAAAATTAAACAATTTTTATTCCAATTTCTATTATTACATTATTTATTGGTTATTAAAAAAGTAAGTAATTGTAACACTTATTACTAAATAAAATAAATTAGAGATTTCGTAATGTGGTTATTTAAATATATATATATATATATATATATATGGTCATCTTCTTTTACTAACCATCGTATTGGTACTAATCATGCTAACCAATCATAATGCTCCATTTTGTCTTGTTTAGTTTCACGCCAATTTTTTCAAACGAGGGGAAAATGGGCATTTGAATTTAATATTCTCTTCCCTTTTTTATACACATATATTTCTCAAATCATGCCACACGATTCCTTTACTTTATTTGTGTCATTTTTTTCTCTTAATTAATAAACAAACTTATCAAAATCCTTGATTTTCGAAATCTATTTTATTTAAAATAATTAATACATTTTTTAATTCGGTTATTTGATTTTTTTAAAGGAAAATCCAGGCAATATATTAAAAGGCAGGAAAAAACAGAAACAACACAAGATTTCGGCTAAACGCCACCAACAAAGAAACAGAAAAAGTTGGTCACAACACCGAACCAAGCAACCAACAACCAAAAAAAGCACAAGCACACGGAAAGAAACAAAGAGCAATACAAAATAAGAGACTCCCGGCGCCAAAACCACCACCAGAAAACACACGGCCTCTGCGGCCGACAACACCACTCACGATTCTCCATCTACATCTAGAGACGCTTTAAATCTATTCCTCCAAGCCATACGTAAGAGCACCCCATCTTGAATATCTTTGACAATAGCTTCCACCGGACGACAAACTTTATCGAACAGTCTTCTATTCCTCTCCCTCCAAATGAAATATATAGACGCCGCGAAAGCGAGCTTTTGGAGAAGCTTCCATTTAGTTCTCCCAGCAGAAAATAGGACAAGAATTTCCTCCCACGACACCGGGAAATCCATTATTCCAGTTTCTTCCATAAGTGTGTGCCAAATTTCATTCGAATACGAACACTGAAAAAACAGATGGTTGTGAGAGTCCTCGCACCTGTTACAAAATAAGCATTTCATATCCGACGGATCATGCTTCCAAGCCCGTATACGATCCTGGGTGGGAAGTCTACGATGACAGGCAAGCCACGTACAGAAAGCATGTTTGGGAATGTAGGCTTTATTCCACACAATTTTGTGCCAAGGAACCATATCCTAGATACCCTCAACGGCCTTCCATGCTTCATGAACCGAGAACTCTACGAATTGGTTATCAGTGCCCTTCCAATAGATACAGTCCCGAGCATCAGAGTTCATAATAGGAACATCGCACGAGTTGAGGCTTTGAGACCTATCCGTCCACTCGCTCGGCCAAATCCCATTTACTCTCGATAGCACATCAAATGTCGTAGATTTTATCGTGAAACCAGCTGCATGGAAAAGTCTATAAGAGATGGCCGAATATAACATACCCACATGCAGCCAATTATCGATCCAAGCACGAGTATTTATCCCGTTTCCGATTTTAACGATAAAATGGGGACGAGCATGCTCACGAAGGTCCAAAATACTCCGGAAGGTCCAAGACCAGTTTACTTTCTTTTTAATGGTCCAAAAGGAATCTTCCTTTATACAATTCAGATGAATCCAGCGCACCCACAAGGATTTCCTAAACCGTAGAATATCCCAAATGTTTTTCATCATTAGGTCGACAAACCACATCCCAAGCCAGTCGACATTTCCCTTTTGATCCTTCACCTTGTGACCATAAAAAGTCGCGAAAGAGCGTTTCTAAATCATTGATGACCCCAGACGGAAAGGTAAAAACGGTCATCCAATAGAGTTGGAGAGATTGGAGGACGGATTTTATAAGCTGGCTCCTCCCACCATACGAAAGAAACTTTTTTTTCCAATTATGTATCCGAGCTTTAACCTTCGTAATAAGATCACCAAAATCCGACACCTTGAGTCGGACAGGGGAGAGAGGGACCCCAAGGTATCTTATTGGAAAAATGCCCTCACGAAACGGAAGGCAATTAAGAATAGCCTCCTTTTCATCACTAGGGACATTGCCAAAAAAGACTTCACTTTTTTCAATGTTAGGGTCAAGACCCGACTTGGTCTTGAAAATTTGAAGAGCATTCTTCAACACCTCAACATAATGGACATCACCACGAGTGAAAACGAATAGGTCGTCTGCAAAACACAAATGGGTAATTTGCAGCTCCTCACAATCCTTATGAAATCCAAACATATTAGCTTCTACAATGCACTGATTAAGAATCATAGAAAAGCCCTTCATAACGATGGTAAAGAGGTATGGTGAGATTGGGTCTCCCTGCCTTAAACCCCTCCGCCCCATGAAAAAGCTTTCAGTTTCTCCATTAATCGCAATGGAGTACGAGGGAGTAGAAATCATCTCCCTAATCCACTTAATGAAAACCGGATGGAACCCAAGACCTTGCATCATATTTATAAGAAAATTCCAGTTCACCGTGTCATAGGCCTTACGAATGTCTATTTTGAACGCACATCTGGGAGGACCGGATTGCTTTTGGTACCCAACCACAAGCTCGTGGGCGATAAGAATATTATCTGAAATACGACGCCCCGGGATGAACGCAGACTGGGCCTCATTAATCAGGGAATCCAAGTAGGATTTCATTCTATCAGAGACAATTTTACTCACGCATTTATAAAGGACCGAACAACACGAGATAGGACGGAAGTCGGTGACCCGTGAAGCATTCGGAGTTTTAGGAATGAGGCACAGAAGGGTGTGGTTAAGCTCTTTAGCAAGATGTACCGAGTAGAAAAAATTATGCACCGCAATCTGAACATCTTTTCCAATAATTCCCTAAGCTGATTTAAAAAAAATTGCGGTGAATCCATCCGAGCCCGAGGCCTTATCATTTCCAATCTGGAAGATAGCATCCTTAATTTCAGCATCCGAAATGGGTCTAATTATATGGAGGGCTTCCGAAAGAGAGAGGCTTTTATAAAAGTAAGAATCCGGCATAGAAGGTTCAACATGATGATCATCAACTCCGAGGATAGATCTAAAGAAGGAGTCGAAAGCTTTCGGGACATCCTCGTCATGCACATAAATTCCGTCCTTGTCACAAACTGATCGAAGTTGTTGTGTATTACGCTTTTCTTTAACCACTTGATGAAAGAATCTAGTATTTCCGTCACCGTCGTTCAACCACCTTACCTTGGCTTTTTGTCTGATCATGATTTCCTCCTCCAACAAAGCTTGTTGGTATGCAAGGAGGATGTGAGCCAAATCCTCCTGAAAAGTAACGTTTGAAGGATCCTTATCACATGCAGCCTGGATATTGTCCAGCTCAACTTTGAGGTCCGCCACCTTCCTTTCAAGATTTCTGAAAGAGGACCGAAGGTTTCGAAGATGGCCCTCTAAAGCTTTTAAACGTTTAGTTACTTTGTACATAAAGGAACCCCAGACTGATGTTTCCCAACCCTCTTTGACCACATTTAGGAAATTAGGATGACTTGCAACGACATTATCAAATTTGAAGCCACTGACCCTCTTTTTAGAACCACCTGGAGCATGGTCTGACACCCTTCTCGGAAGGAAAACAACCTCCCCATCATTGAACCGAGCTGTGAAATCAGTATTAGCAAGGATCCTGTCCAATTTTCTTAGAATTCCACCATCATTTTTTGGCTTTTGGCTCCACGTATATTGGATACCAGAATACCGAATATCGAAGACCTCGGTGTCTTCAACACAATAGAAAAAACCTTCTATCTCTTTGTTTCTTTTAGAGGAGCCCCCGTAACCATCATGAGGGAATAACATCGCGTTGAAATCCCCCATAATAATCCAAGGCCGATTACCCAAGAAAATTTGAATTTCCGTAGCCCCGACCATAATTCACGGCGTGTAGTACCATTGTTATCACCATACACCATCGAGAGGAAAAAAGGCTCCGTCTCACCCCTAAGATGGATCTCACAGTTTATAAATTGGGCTTTGCTTTCTATCACTATTATATTCATAATCCGAGGATCCCACCCAAGAATGATACGGGCGCCTTTGCTTGAATATTGGCAGTTGAGTTCCAGTCCCATTTACCAAAAACGTTTTTGCACACTCTTTCCAAACTCCTAGATTGCACATGGGTCTCAATAATAGAACCCATGGACAGACCATTGCAATGAATAATTTTTTTTACCTCCCTCTGTTTTGTTGAGGAGTTGAGTCCTCGAATATTCCAAGAAGCCAGCTTTACCATTGGAAATTATTTTGGCCCGATTCTGATTCCTCCAATATTTCCACATTATTATTTTCCTGATTAGTGAAATTCAAAAAATCATTATTCGTATCAACCGAGAGAGCATCCATACCACTAGTATCGCCTGCCGAAAGGGGGTCAAACCGGTTAGATGACTGGGGGTTAGGGATCACCCCATCCTTCCGGGTTTTGTACTTTAGAGAGCTTGCAACTGACGCCATGAAAGGAGTGGACGAGTTCTGCTTTGTTACTATTTTTTCGCCATTTTTTCCGTTACCTCCATGCAAAGATTCATTCACCACCTTATTATTATCAATAGTAGTGCCATGCGTTTCTTTGTTTTCCAATATATTCACAGGGTGTATGTTGCCACCCACAGTATTGTTGCCATGCAGATTATCATTAGGAATTTTTGGGGTGGGGATGCCATTCAAGTTCTCCTCAGGGGTAGTCGCCTCCTTTCTCCTCCCTTGCTTTTTAACAACCCTGACAAAGCCATCACCATCCTGCTTATTTTTTGAGCTATTCAGTTTGTTTTCAACCACTGCCTTTATGCATGAGCCACGTTTGTGTCCAAAACGTGGCAATGGTCACATTGGGTCGGCTCCCATAAGTATTCCACCCTAAATTTAGCCAGTGTAGGTTCCCCGCCCTTAAGATTGGGGATGACCACCTCTACTTCTCTTTTTAGATTACCCACAACCCACACGTCTATAAGAACCTTTGCGAAACCCGGCCGACCCCATTGTTTTTCGCACATCGATTCCGTGCATGCATCCATTCTTTGAGGAACTCCCAGTGCACTAGCGATCCAACTTACTCCTTCTTTGTTGAATGCAACTAAAGAGATGTTATGGAACTTAACCCAGAGAGGACATGAAGTGTGTTCCGGTTTAACGAGACCTTTCGACGGGTCCCAAGGGGAGACAAAAAGAGGGACACCGCAGATCATCAATGGACCTTCTTCCACAGCTCTGATACTCCCACCTTCATCATTAAAACGGAGAAAAAAGAACCCATTCTCATTCATCATAGCATCCTTAAAGCCAAGCTTGCTCCAGGCCGATTTTACGTATCGCTGCACAATTGGAAAAGGAATACGGGGTCCCAATAAATACCCATAGAGTGTGGTGTGGTATGTCTTCGACACTTCCCTTGCAAGCTCAATGGGGATCGTGACACTAGATTGCAATTTATCCTCTAACGGAAAGAAATCCAAATTACCAGATTTCGGTTTAGAACCAATAACGGCCGCTTTGAAACTCAAGGGGGCTTATTAGGCATATCAAAATTTCCTCCCATTCTAGGAAGATTTCCATTTACTTGACTTCCAGTCAGGGACCCACCAACAGTAGGACTCACATGAGGTAGGCCTCCCGACGACGCCAAGGACACATCATTTCCATGCATGGGGTGCATGGGAGGGGCAGATTGAAAACCCTCCTTCAAAAACATTTCATCACCTTCCCACACAGAGTTTTCACCGGCACCCCCACCAGAAGCTGTGGCCATATTGTTGCTTATCCACAAGAGGAAACCCTAAAGAGAGACGAAGACCCCGACCGAAGCCGGGATGCTGAATACCTTTAAGGGAAACCCCTCTTGAATAAACGAAAACTAAAACACACAGAGACAGATAGGGGATCGAGGAAAGAAAAGTGAAAACACAACCGCCTCCCCCAGGAATATGAACAGACACAACACTTTGAACGCCCATAACCCAACTCCCCAGGAAGACAAAGGATCAACAACCAACCGACAGAACTCTGACAGGACAAAGGTCTGCCCAAATACTGAAACGACAACCCAGAAGCCACACGAAAAGAAACCTTACCAGCGGAAATCTTGGAGAGCAGGGTTACCGGGAAAAAATGTCGCCGATAAAAAATATCCAGCAACACTCCCCAGAAACAACAAGTTTAGAGGACGCTTATCTGCAGATTACCAAGCGAAGGATCTCTAAACCAAAACACAATCACGAACGAATGATCTTCAGAAAGAATGATCATACCAAAAACCCTAGGAATCGCCACTCAAGAGAGAGAAAACCTTTACAATCTCAATCTCTCAAATCTTTGATTTCGAGAAGTTGGTTGCGAAAAGTATCTGAAACGGTTATTCGATTTTGATTATAACTAATTAAAACACCTTCAAACATAGACGATTTCCCTATTTTTAAGAAGAACAAATCGTCGATTGTGCAACTATGCATATATGCAAGTGTGTAATTGTGCATATATGCAACTGTGCATATATGCAACTGTCCGTTACGCACCTCTATTTCTGTCTTCAGATTCAGTTGTGCATCATATGTTAATGAAACTGTGCAGTTGTGCAACTGTGCATATATGCAAATGTGCACTTATGCATATATTCAAAATAATATCACCCATCTACAGATTGGAACCACTTTAGGTGCATTTATGCACCAATTGCACTTATGCACTTAGCCATGTGTTTCAAAGCAATCACATTCACTTATACACTTATTCAAATAAACTGCATATGTGCATAAATTTCATATGGTGTTTCAAACACAAGAACACAAGTACAACAAATAAGTAACAGTCTACGATTACAAACTAGTCACCAATCCCCCCTTTATAATATTAGTTCATTGAGTATGTTTGTACGTGGTCATTTATGAACTTGTTTAGGTGTAATCCTAGTTTGGGACCGAAAAAGGAGACATAATTAGAAACTTCCAAAGAGGAAATTCAGCAAACACAGATTGCTCCTTTAAAAACCCTAAATTTTGAAATGTTACCTCTAATCAAACCGTTCTCTCGCGTGGTCTTTGCGCCATTGTAGTTGATAGATATACGATTTCGATTATGAGCAAGATTGGCTTCAAAGAATCCGCTACAGAAGATACGATTAGGGAGATTTCATTTGAGAATGTCGTGATTTTTTGATGCTCATGATGTTCTTGAAGATGCGTGATACTCCATCTACGATTTCTTTGCCTGATATTTAGGTGATTCCAATTTTAACTTTTGTTTTTTGGACAAAAATGCCCCTCTGCACTTATGCACAAACATCAACCATTTTTTTTTTTAATTTTGAATAATATTATAATCCTTTATTTAATTATAACCGTTGATGTGATTAATTTATGGTTGTGATTGGTTAGCATGGTTAGTACCAATAGATTGGTTAGCAAAAGAAGGAACCCCTCTCTCTATATATATATATATATATGTGTGTGTTTGTTCTTTTAAATTTTTAGTATCTATTTCAATGACAAGAGAAAATGGACTCAAACAATATAAACATTGTAACAACAGTATACAATGATCATTGAATTTCTTCGTAAAAGAATTAACTTTGATGTATAGATAATATTAGAATGGATTTTTAATAATAATAATAATAATAATAATAACAAAATAACATTAGAATGGATTTTCAATGCTCCATCATGTATAAGGTAAAAAGATTCTACATAAATACTGTTAGAATGGATTTTTAATAATAACAATAACAAAATATTCGATGGTAAAATAGTGGGGTCAAAATATTCCAAAGAAAAACAAAAATGACAAGTTTTTGTGGTTTATGTGTGCGGGCGTGTGGGGTGGGAAAGTTTCAAAATAACTATAAGGGTGCGTTTGGTTCGGCGGATTCCGATGGAATTGGACGGAATTTGAATGGTCAATTTCATTGATCAAATTCTATTGTGTTGTTTGGTTTGCAATAGAATGGAATTGAATTCCATGAATTCCACCCAAATAAGGAATTTACCATTCCTTTATAAAATGGATGGAATTGAATTTCATTTCATCCAAATGTGCCTAAATGACCAAAATACCCTCATTTAATTTAATACTTTAGTTTTTTATTTTATTTTTAATTTTGATTTTATTTTTATTTTTTATTTTTAATTTTTAATTTTTATTTTTTATTAATATAATTTAATACATTTAGTTTTTATTTTTATTTTATTTTTTATTTTTAGGTTGTGTATATTATATTTTTTACACATTAAAGTATTTTAATAATTATTTTATAAAAAATGGTATTTTGGTCATTTGTCTAAAATTCATTCCAATTTCAAAGCTACATTCTGTGAACCAAACAGACAGATTTCAATTTCTTTGACAGATTTCATTCCAATTCTGTCAACCAAACAGGTGGTCAAACCTTACAACATTCCATTCCAATTTCTTCCAGATTCCAATTCCTTTGACAGATTCCATTCTTTCAGAAATCATTCTGCGAACCAAACGCACCGTAAAAAATAGACATATTTTGGTGAAGTTAACGGTATTGTTGACGATGTTAAGGTTAAAGAACGAAAATCAAAATAAAACACAAATCATAAGGATGATAAAGGTAATTTTAAAATCATAGGGACGAAATTAGAAATTTTGAACAAACCACAGGGACGAAAATCATAATTTACTCTATATTGAATTCTGTATTAAGGGTGCGTTTAATACGCAGACTGGATGGGACGGGACGGGACAAAGAAAATAGTCCCATGTTTGGTATGCCATGGGACAAAAATCAGATGGCACAACATGGGACAAAAACAAGTTTTTATGGGACAAAACTTAAGATTTTTTGTTCCACCAAAATAGGTGGAACAACATGGGACTAAAACATAAGATTACTAAAATACCCTTTTTTCCAACGTAACCTAGTTTAAGATTATCTCCTCCAGTCCAGTCCCGTCCAGTTCTGTCCCGTCCCGTCCCATCCAGTCTGCGTACCAAACGCTACCTAAATGAACTCTATGGATGAAAACCGTTATTTTTTACAAACTAAAGGGGACTAAAAGTGAACTTGACTCTTTAAATTTTATTAATACCATAAAAGTGCACTAGCATAATGCAACATGATATATTTCAATTTTAGTGTTTGGTTTATTTTTTATCTTTGTTAATTTTATAATACGGTTTTGTATAGTTTTAACAAAATGATAATTTTTTTTATAAATTCGTTTAATTTATTTTTATATTTATTTATGTTTAGTAAGGATATAATTTACTTTACGTTTAATAATGTAATGTTTTTTGTAAAATAATAATTAAGTATTATGTAATAATTCAATAATTATCTTGCTTATATTGAAAATCCTTTATATTTAAAATGTGATATTTATCATGTATTTGATTATGTATCATGTAGTTATGAATTCAAACACGCATATTTAAAAGTGTTGGAACTAATGATATAATATATAACTATTATTGTAATTATTATTAGAATTATTATTATTAGTGTCGATAAGACTTAGGGAAGTTAGGAGGAGGGAACCGTGAATAACCACCAACCGAATGGTTGTGTTGGTTCAAGGCACCCCTTCATTCTCTATAAGTACATGCATGTATCTATGTAATCATATCATCATTTTCTGCAATAATAAAGAAAGACTTTACTGTTAGAATTCTTTCAAACACCCATACACACACTTGTTCTTTTCTTGTACTATTCAATGGCATCTTGCAGTACCAATTCTTGTGTGAAGTCTGTTAAAAATCGAACATGGTATCAGAGCCCAAGGGCTGATGGATCGCTGGGAGAAAATGAAGGAATCGATCAAGGAAATGATCGATTAACAGCAAACACAAGAAACAATCAAACTGCAAGGTTTGATCGGAGAAACCGACAAATCAATCGAAAGGGACGAGTGACCAAACGAAGCCTATATAGGAGAAAATTTCAAAATTTTAAGAGAAGTGTAGATTTGGCAAGGTTACTTCAGGGTTGGAATCTCGGTGGAGAAATCGACACGACGTGCGTGATTACTCATATGTGTATGGATCGACAAAAGCAGAAAGATGATCGGAACAAGTCCATATCTGAAAAGGTGCCCGAAAGCAACCAATCTACAAGAAGACTTGGAAAAGGCACGGTAGAAGATGGACTTGAAATTGAAGGAAACCTGATACCTTGTGAGACTTTTGATGATTACATATCAGTTATGGTGTTAGCAAATTGCGACCAAATTTGTTACAAAAATTTAGGCATGTTCAGAAAGAAATTTGACAAAGCAATCAGTTGGTTTCACAAGATAAAGGAAGGATCGGTCATTTCACTACCACCTAAAATTGCGGGTTTAGATGTTTGTTTATTTGATCTATACAAATTTGTTACAAAATCAGGAGGATACGAGAAGATAACGAAGGAAAAAGAGTGGGGTGAGACGGCTATGAGTTTCGGTTATCCGGATGATTATGAACATAATTTGAAGAAATTATTTGATGAATACTTATTGATTCCTCACGAATACTACGAGTTTGGATTAAAGAGATTTGGCAGAATTCCGAGCATTGACGAACAAGACGTTGGTGGTGTAACCAACAGGTTCTTTTCGGGCAATGTTGGCTCAGAAGGTGGTGTAGCCGGGAGTCAGGATCAGGACGATCAGAACATTACAGATACTCAGAGACCGGATCATATTCGAGCTCAGGATAGTGAGGAAGAAGACCCTAGCATTGAAGGGTACTACTCAGATGAAAATGTTGGTGATAGCAGCAAGGAAAGTGATGACTTTGTCATCATACTTTGAAGATTAATGGAAGACTCGTGAAGGAAAAATGACGTGATGTTTAAAGGAAAGTTTAAATGTCATTTGTCATTTTGTAAATAATTAAACATAGTATTTATTTATTTAAGGTTATATTATGTAAGTTAAATAATGGTGTTATGAGAAGACATTCGAAGATTACTTGCTAACGCACTACTACGGGTTCGTACTGGTAGAAGCCAAACAAAGTATACCGAAGGACTGGATACTTTTGATCGAGCAGAAGGACTTGCTGATCGTTTTTGGACCTGTAGCAGGAATCAAGGCAGCGGCAGAATCTACCGAGCGTTATCTCAAACATCAAGAAGTTACCAATTATATCATTAGGGGGGAGATTGTTGGAACTAATGATATAATATATAACTATTATTGTAATTATTATTAGAATTATTATTATTAGTGTGGATAAGACTTAGGGAAGTTAGGAGGAGGGAACCGTGAATAACCACCAACCGAATGGTTGTGTTGGTTCAAGGCACCCCTTCATTCTCTATAAGTACATGCATGTATCTATGTAATCATATCATCATTTTCTGCAATAATAAAGAAAGACTTTACTGTTAGAATTCTTTCAAACACCCATATACACACTTGTTCTTTTCTTGTACTATTCAATGGCATCTTGCAGTACCAATTCTTGTGTGAAGTCTGTTAAAAATCGAACAAAAAGGTTGTATTCTTGCATTATCTACCTGTAATATTGAATTTTAAGTAATATGCATCAATAAATAGTATTTTGGTGCATTAAAACTTGTTTTCAATAGTTTTTCTCAAATACTTTATAATATAATATAGAGTGCACTGTGGATTTGGTCCCTATGTTTTGATATTTTCTTTGACTATGGTCCCTATGGTATGTTTATTGTGGATTTTGTCCTTGTGGTATTCAGTTTGTCTTGGTCATGGTCCCTCTTGGTAACACATCCATTAACTCTGTTAAATCAAGGACCATTTTAATCATTTTGCCTAACTTTTGTTTTCTCCTATAAAAAAAATAAAAACTATATTTTTATACACACACATATAAGGATATTAAAATATAAATGGTGTATAATTAAATTTGTTTAAAATTTTGAGTAAACTACAAAGTTCGTCCCTAGTGTTTACCAAAACATTTGAAAGTGGTCCCTAAACTTAAAAAACTGCAAGTATAGTCATTGGTCTTTAAAAATCGCTTTGAAAGTGATCCCTCGTCGTTAACTTCGTTAAAAAACCCAGTTAAATGAAGGGTATTTTTTACAGTTTTTTTGGCTTTTTTTGTTAAAATAAAATAAAAATAAAAATAAAATATTTTATATATTTCTATTATACATATACATATATAACATATGTGTGTATACGCACGACCCATAGACCGCATCTCCGACGATCTTTCTCCGGTACCCTCCTCCGAGTACCACACCATCACCCCACGTACTCTCCATCCCACCTCATCATCCAAAGCAGGCTTCTTTCGTGACTCCATGTAACATCCCAAAACTTGATCATGCGATAAAACATAAAATGAGCGTTTTTACCAAGCAAATAAATTTCATGTCCATTACATTAGAAATATGAACTTAACAAAATGACAGCGGAAGTCTAAACTATCCACAGCCGAGCTCTAACTAAAGTCAATCATCTACTTTGGAGCCGTTCTTATCTCCAAGCCACAACGCCTCAACCTTTAGATCTTAGAAGTAGAGCCTGAAACTCGCTTACCTGAAAATGGTTTAGTTTTGAAAAGCGAGGGTTAGACCGAAAGGTCTAGTGAATTCCCTCCATGAAAACATGTAATATAGAATAAATTCATTTCACGTATAAAAGAACTCTTATGCATCACATTTCCATCATACAAGGTTAACACAGGGTTCAGGGGTTTGCATAAGCTAAACCGATTGGGGCCTGACGGGCACCCTCTCGCATACGCCGAAATCCAAATGGACTCCTCGTTCCTTCATGTAGGAGAAAACAAATTCCAACCTACAAGCTAATCTTCCATATGCCCCAAGGGATCATAGATCCCAAGGTACCCTGACCCCACCGTGTAACCGACCCCACATAGCATACACATACATTTGAAACCACGTACGTGAAAACCTTAAGCATCATTCATTGGTAAATAATCGTGCAACTCATGAAAACATGCATAGCTTTTATAATTTCAAATCATGCTCGATAAAGGAACCATTTCAGTAAAATCAGTACGTCATAAAAAGTCGAGAGAACTCACCTGGCTGCAAATCCTTCTCTAACCTCGAATCTGGCACCGACCGCTCACCTAATTAATGATTCACATATTTAATTAGATGAACTCTCTATTCTCTTTCTACGTTTCTCTTAATCCGAGCTCAACTACTCGGTTAGGTCCATCTATTAATTATTGGGTTTCTTTTATCCTTTACTAAGCCCAAGAGACTTAAGTTAAACTCTCAAACCATCGGCCTAAATAGCTCGATACTACGGCCTGGCAGACGAAGCCCAGACCAACGGTCCCGGCATGGTTCAACTCCCGGTACCCGACCCCCGGTACCCCGACACCCGGTACCCCGACTCCCGGTACTCGACTCCCGGTACTCGACTCCCGGTACCCCGACTCCCGGTAGTTTACAACCAGACGACGAAAACCCCTCATTTCTATAATCGAAACTTCCTACCCTTTTCAATTTATGAGGCCATTAACCATAACATTTTTACCCAAACTGCTACATCTTTTTCTTTACAACCAAAACCCTTATTCTATCATATTTCCTTGATTAGCAATCCAATATTTGATTACATACCCTTCAGAGTGTTCTTAAACCATACCCAGTTACAAAATCAAGCAATCAAGACCAACCAAGGGCTTACTGTAAATTCTATAAGTAGGATTTATACTGAGAGATTGGATACTTACAACGATTGGGCTCTTCTTCTCACGTTTGCTGCTACACCTCTTCACCATGTTTTCTCTTGATACCTTACTCAGCCGCCAACCAAATGAATAGAACAGCAAAACAATTATGCCCTAGGGATCTGGGTCATTTAATACTTGTCATGAATTGCAATTTAGTCCTCCAACAATAACTTCCCTTTTCTTTCACTTTGACCACCAAACTCTACTTCCTACTAGGATTTGGGGTTGTTACAACACTCCCCCCTTAAAAGAATTCCGTCCCTGGAATTCCTCATTGGAAGAGATGCAGGTATCTTGCCCACACCCGAAACTGACGCTTCCCCAAGGTACTGCCACTACTGACCCAGTCAACTATCTCATTAATTTCGAAACATGGAACATCGGTTGCATTCCCTTCAGTTCTTACGATACTCTAACCCGTAGGCTACTGTTCCTACTCGATCGGTCTCAACAACCGAGAATGAAATAAGGCTTCTCATGCATTAATACTTCCTTTAAGGGGGAACTTGTCGGAATCCCCCACTACAACACGAAACTTGTTTACTAAGAACCAATCACACACCTGACAGCTTGGCACAAGGCCAACCCTGTACATCCCGACAACTCATAACCCGGAGTTCCTTCACCAAACATCTATGCAATAAACATTTCCCTTCTCTCGGGCTACCTAGACCACAATTCGTCAAACTTCTCTCACATTCTCACTACTTCGCCACCCCATCCTTATACGTAACCAAGAGTAGGAACCTCCAAACTCATCGTTGAAGTGTTCACTTACTCAAATTAAACTTATCCTGAAACACATCAGTTCCTCACTAGCTTAAACACTGCACGACCAAATCGTTTAAACATTTCTCATAAGGTCACTAACTTAACCCATTCAACTGTCTTATCCACTCCCTTCCTGCACAAAATCATACACAATTCCCTTCCTCAATATTCTTTCTAACGGTTCGCACACTTATCAATAACCCTCTGCACAACCCTTCACCTTTCGGCATTACTGTCAAGTTTATTACTTCCGATTTACTCACTTATTCCGACCTACTAACTTCACCTCTCCACGATAGCGTGGAGCACTGCCCACCAAACATTACTAGCTCCTCTCCTCCGACCTTTCCACATGATGATATCACTTTCTTATTATTCACATAACCAAACAGTTACATCAATATCCTAACCCAAACATTCCACCAAGTCGTCTTGGAACAACACTAGTGTTCGTCGTCACTACTCATTCTTTGATCTCCAACTTTTACTTACATAGATCCTCCTCTCGCACATAAGCAACTTTAACTCGACCAATTCATTTCAATTGTAATTATCAACTTATTTCAAATGATAAACTCCAATTTAGATGCAATGCGTTTCTTTCTATCAACCATAAATATTATCATAATTAATCATTTAATATCATAACTCGGCATCACATCTCGCTATGCTGGTATTCACAAAATCCCTCAGTCAGAACTGATTTCTTAACCAACAACTCCACTGAGTGAATCAACCATTCACAAATTACTAAATAATTTGAAATTTACATATTCCAACGTACTATCATCAACTTCTCACTTTAACCTATCGATTTTCCCTTATCAACTCTTAGTAAGAATTTCGGTAGAACCATAACGCATTCTGTAATAACAAATAAATGTCATTACTTAACAAATCCCTAAAAAAATAACAACCACTCAAAGGCTTATACATCTATCGTGACATTTCAAATCACTAATGATCATACTACCGCTCCGACTCATAATCATCATCATGTCATTCTTTAATCGTGACCAAACTTCCCAACTATCTCCTTTTAGGGTTACCCCCTTTCACATAAGAAACAATTCACGATCTACAAAGATCTAGCATTTACTATAACACATTTGGCTAATCCACTCTTCGTCCTCTTTAAACTTCCAATGATCCCAACATAAACCTACTTAGCGACTCTTACCACCAAAAATAATTGGTTTCTCCTTTGGGTAGTCTCACACCATAAAGTCAACTTACACCCTATGTGCTCCAACAATCTGGTTAATAGATCGTACATTTCATCTGTAGACCCCAAAAGCTTCTATTTGATACTTTCTTTCTCTCTAACATCACCTCACTACGATACTAGCCGGTACATTTAACTTGGCAACTAATGCAATTACATAACTGTACGTTCCTCACTTATAACATCACACTGCAGACCAAATCTCTCATGGTCATTCATACACAATTCACACTTTCCTTCATATTCTCCTGAATACTACAATCGAGTCTATCTCGCTACGTAGTCCCTTCCCAACTTGCTGGACTATAACTCACGAGTTCTCCATTAGCTCACACGTAAACATTATAGCTAGCTTTTCATGATCCGTGCCCTTATAAATCAGGGCACATCCCCTCCCTGAACGATAAGATCTACACCCTCGCTTCGCTTGTGCTACATGCCTCCTTATTCTACGAATCCCTCCATACCTCACAAAAGAGAACGCTTAAATCAAACAATAACTTCACATCCTCTTAGCACCACTACAAGGTGTTCTATCACTCTCAACTTTCTGGTTCAAGTCTTCGGCCCCGACCATCGTACACATTCGTCGGCTTCTACATCAACTGGCGACCTGTAACTACCTTCTTAACTTATTCTTAACATGGGTTCCCTTACAGAACCTAATCCTACCATAATAACATAATCACTTCATAATACGTCTCCCTCTTTTCTGGACTTACTCCTGTAACATCAGTATTACCAGCTCACCTCAAAACTCATACCCAACACCGCGGGCATTTCGCTTACGCCTCAACACTACTCGTAACGAGTTTCTAATACTAACACTTCGATGACTTCTACTCTTTCCCCTGGACCCAACCGTCCCTCGACAATCGTACTTCCAGATACCGAACAAGGGTACAGACCCTCACACAATCACCCCTATAATTCACTTCTGACTCTTCCACCGTTCACCTTTCCTCTTGCACACAAATACTAAGTTTACAACATTCTTTCCTGACTTGTCCGGCACTTCTCCACTCTTGCAGTCCTTCCTTAGCTTAACATGTACTACAATATGACCTAGTGAGTTCATAGCCTTCATGCATGACAATACAGTAAATAAATCTTTTCGCACATTTCATCGTTTTCAATAAACAACGTTTGGAAAGCATTTGGGTACGCATGACCCCATCACATTTATAACTTCAACGCCATGTACACGATTCGAGAATCGTTTGCATGCGTCCTTCTGTGGACCTTAATCTTACTCATTTCTGAACAATGTTAATACGACTGTAATACGTTAAATGAAAATTCTTTCATACGACACAATTTCAAAAGAAATTACTTACACCAAGTAAACCGGTCGGTTCTCACACTCATTTGTATGATATCAACAAACTACTACTCATTGGATCGTAAAAGTTTTGCTGGCAAACATTCTCTTGACCTTTTTGTAATAAAAGAATTTAACTTATCTTTAAAAGTGTGAAATACTTTGCAAATCGTTAACCTCAAAATTTCAATGCGCAAAGCGAAGGAAATCATCTTTTCCTTAAACATACGTCTGTACACTCTGACTCCTTTTCGATCAAAATTTGATATTTGCACATTAATCTTTCATGTTACATAAAAGATCTCCATGCATGAGACTCTACTTGCCATTGAAGGCTACTCACCCTAACAAGGTCATCCGCTTTACTTACGCAACTTATCCTTAACACTCCTCCTACGACTAACGGTCGCCCTCTCGGTCATGCAACTGCTTACTGAACACGCTTTTCACATTTCACTTGCTCAACCCTTCCTTACTTTTCGTTTTGATCATCTACTTCACTTCCCACTTCTACACGGTTTCAATTCACTATAGGTCTCTTACTTCATTTATCCTACCATAGAAAAGCTTGACTACAAAAGTCAGGGCTCTATTGATACTTTCAAGGTTCTGACACTGTCCTTCCTTACCATCCTGACTGATCTATTCCCCTGGTTTCAAGAACTAAGACTCTCCCGACTGGAGTCTTACTCAAACTCAACATTCATCCTCTCCGAATCTACGAAAAGCTACCTCTAGACGACTCATAACACTCTATCCAACGTTTCTTTTCTACGAAGTGTACACACCTCACAACGTAAGTGACTTCTCATGAAACCTCCCCAACTAGGGGCCTCAGTCTACCCCGCAGGGATCATACTGACATTCTAAAGTACTGGAACTCGACATAAACACTATTTTCCGATTACCACTTCGGAGCAATACGGTAGGTTAAGCATGCAATAGTGTAACAGATCAGTCTGGCAAGGTTGCACCGGCCTATCATTCAGGACCTCCTCATCTAGCTTTCTTGAAACACCCGATACTGTCCTGTCCCTCAAAGTTCTCCCAGTCATAGTACTAAACTGAAAGAAACCGAAAATTAGTTCTTGCTAGACATGACACCACAGATTTGCTATAAGTAAGGTATTGTAAGCACGCACATGTACCTATAAGTTTGTAATTACACTGGCCAGGTGTAATCCCGAACTTACCTTACACGCTTGTCCTTGGCACCTTATTCCTAAGCGCATTTATAGTGATATTTCCTAGAGGCAATCCTATGTCTCGGCTGTGTTCCTCATCTTACAGTTTAAGTTTAGGCCCGTCCGGTCACCTAAATCCCTTAAACTATGGCTCTGATACCATTTGTAACATCCCAAAACTTGATCATGCGATAAAACATAAAATGAGCGTTTTTACCAAGCAAATAAATTTCATGTCCATTACATTAGAAATATGAACTTAACAAAATGACAGCGGAAGTCTAAACTATCCACAGCCGAGCTCTAACTAAAGTCAATCATCTACTTTGGAGCCGTTCTTATCTCCAAGCCACAACGCCTCAACCTTTAGATCTTAGAAGTAGAGCCTGAAACTCGCTTACCTGAAAATGGTTTAGTTTTGAAAAGCGAGGGTTAGACCGAAAGGTCTAGTGAATTCCCTCCATGAAAACATGTAATATAGAATAAATTCATTTCACGTATAAAAGAACTCTTATGCATCACATTTCCATCATACACGGTTAACACAGGGTTCAGGGGTTTGCATAAGCTAAACCGATTGGGGCCTGACGGGCACCCTCTCGCATACGCCGAAATCCAAATGGACTCCTCGTTCCTTCATGTAGGAGAAAACAAATTCCAACCTACAAGCTAATCTTCCATATGCCCCAAGGGATCAGAGATCCCAAGGTACCCTGACCCCACCGTGTAACCGACCCCACATAGCATTCACATACATTTGAAACCACGTACGTGAAAACCTTAAGCATCATTCATTGGTAAATAATCGTGCAACTCATGAAAACATGCATAGCTTTTATAATTTCAAATCATGCTCGATAAAGGAACCATTTCAGTAAAATCAGTACGTCATAAAAAGTCGAGAGAACTCACCTGGCTGCAAATCCTTCTCTAACCTCGAATCTGGCACCGACCGCTCACCTAATTAATGATTCACAGATTTAATTAGATGAACTCTCTATTCTCTTCCTACGTTTCTCTTAATCCGAGCTCAACTACTCGGTTAGGTCCATCTATTAATTATTGGGTTTCATTTATCCTTTACTAAGCCCAAGAGACTTAAGCTAAACTCTCAAACCATCGGCCCAAATAGCTCGATACTACGGCCTGGCAGACGAAGCCCAGACCAACGGTCCCGGCATGGTTCGACTCCCGGTACCCGACTCCCGGTACCCCGACTCCCGGTACTCGACTCCCGGTAGTTTACAACCAGACGACGAAAACCCCTCATTTCTATAATCGAAACTTCCTACCCTTTTCAATTTATGAGGCCATTAACCATAACATTTTTACCCAAACTGCTACATCTTTTTCTTTACAACCAAAACCCTTATTCTATCATATTTCCTTGATTAGCAATCCAATATTTGATTACATACCCTTCAGAGTGTTCTTAAACCCTACCCAGTTACAAAATCAAGCAATCAAGACCAACCAAGGGCTTACTGTAAATTCTATAAGTAGGATTTATACTGAGAGATTGGATACTTACAACGATTGGGCTCTTCTTCTCACGTTTGCTGCTACACCTCTTCACCATGTTTTCTCTTGATACCTTACTCAGCCGCCAACCAAATGAATAGAACAACAAAACAATTATGCCCTAGGGATCTGGGTCATTTAATACTTGTCATGAATTGCAATTTAGTCCTCCAACAATAACTTCCCTTTTCTTTCACTTTGACCACCAAACTTTACTTCCTACTAGGATTTGGGGTTGTTACACTCCATCCCTCCATCGCTGTAAATCTGATTGTGGCGATGGAAGATGGAAGGTGTGGGTTTGGGGGTGGTGGGAACGAGAACAGCGCAGGCAGGCGACGATACACAACTAGATCTCCATCAGCGTATGGGAAGAAGATGAGATTGTTGGACAACCTAAGGGGGGGGTAAGGTTGTATTTAAAATCTTTTTCTTTCAAAAAATTCTTTGAACAAATAAATACAGTACAAACAATACAGTAAAAATAAAGCAGAGTATAAACAAGTAAATATACAACAATTATATAAACAGATATAATTTAAATGCACAGCGGAAATGTAAAGAGATAAGGGAAAGAGAATACTTGACAACGAGATTTTTAAAGTGGTTCACCAAACACAAAGTTGGCTAGTCCACCTCGAGAAAATAACACTTCTCGGAGATCCAATACGAAACGTGTTCTTTACGGTAGAAACACAAACCTTAATACAACAAACGCGAATCACTCTACTTTGAGAGATTAAGGTGGATCACTCACTCTAATTCAAACACTTACAAGAGGGTATAAATTTTAATATGAATAATCACTCTTGAATAAGGTTTATCACTTGGATATTTTTAGAGAGTTTGATCACTTGAGTTGTGTTGCTGATTCAACTAATCGTGAGATTTTAATCTGCTATCAACTCAAGATTTCTTGCTCAAAAAATTAATTTATCAGTTTAAGTGATTTAGTGTGAGTAAGAAAGCAGCAGAATAATAATCAAATGCTGAGGGAGAACTTAATGCTGAAGTTGGTGTAGAGTTGAATGCTGCTGGAGGCTTGTATTTATACTGGATGAAAAAATCAGCCTTGAAGATTTCGCGGTATACCGCCGAACCATCGCGGTATACCTGCGTCATAAAAAGTGTACAGCAAGGAGAAGGTCAACCTGCAAAAACTCAACGACTACATAGTACCCGCGGTATACCGCGTTGCACAAGGCGGTATACCGCCTGACATAATTCCTGACAAACGAAGCTTCATATTACAGAACAGTTGATGGGAAACAGTACCCGCGGTATACCGCGAGGACCTTGGCGGTATACCGCCTGAAGATCTGTCCAATGAGAGCATGGCAACGCAGGTTTATTTTCGGCTGAGACTTTGAGCAACAGAGATGAACAGTAGCAACCAGCATTTTAATATATATATATATCATGTGATTTAATAAAAAAGAAATATATATATATTTGATTCAAATATATAGATACGAAATATCCAAGTGATAAAATATTTTAGGGTGTTTATCATTTTAAAATAAAATGACGAAACTCTTCAGACTTGGATTCTTCAGATAAAAAATTTATCGAGATCATTTAAATATCTGCACACTCAGATAAAATGTTAGATAACAAATAATGCGGTGTGTTTTGTAATCATCAAAATAAATATGGAGATGTGATTTTATGTGTACCAAAAATATATCACAATATTTAAAGCTGGGTACACTTGCACCAACAATCTCCCCCTTTTTGATGATGACAAACACAACGCTAAACACGAGAGCATACTCGGTTTCTCTCCCCCTTTTGTCGAAGCAAAAAGGGTTTAAGAAAACCGCTTATGCTCCCCCTCGAAAGATGCTCCCCCTCAAAATATGAAATATTTGAGAGTTAGTATTTATCAAGGGTTATACTCAAGCATGCCTAAACCAAGTCTTAATTTAAAGAACGCTTTTTTGTTTAGAGCTTTAGTGAAAATATCGGCCAAATTATCTTCCGAATCAACCTTTTCAAGCACGATTTTGCCTTTTTGAACATTATCTCGTAAAAAGTGATGTCTCAATTCAATATGTTTGGTACGAGAATGTAAAACGGGATTTTTACTTAAGTTTATGGCACTTGAGTTATCACACATAATTGGAATTTTGGTTAGGTGTACCTCAAAATCGGTAAGTGTGTGTTTCATCCATAGGACTTGAGCACATGCTCTTGCGGCGGCTACATATTCCGCTTCGGTGGTAGACAAAGCTACGGATTGTTGTTTCTTAGAGAACCAAGATACAAGTGAGAGACCTATAAAGGCACATACCCCACTAGTACTTTTTCGGTCAACAATAGATCCACCAAGATCGGAATCGGCAAAACACGTTACTTCTAACTCGGGTTGCTTTGCGTACCATAAGCCAAGATTAGTAGTACCTCGTAAATATCGAAAAATACGCTTGACAGCTTCATAGTGAGATTGTTTAGGTGAAGATTGAAAACGAGCACATAAACATACACTAAACATAATATCAGGTCTACTAGCAGTTAAATATAACAAGCTACCAATCATACCACGATAAATCTTTTCATTAAAATCGTTTCCCTCCTCGTCACGAGATAATTGCAAATTTGTGGTCATTGGAGTTTCAACGGGTTTGACATTTTCAAAGTTAAACTTTTTCAACATATCTTTACAATATTTAGATTGACTAATAAAGATACCAGTTTCACATTGTTTTATTTGCAATCCTAAGAAGTATTTTAACTCTCCCATCATGCTCATTTCAAACTCGCTTGTCATTTTCGCAGAAAATTCATTACACAGTTTTTCATTAGTGGAACCAAAAATAATATCATCAACATATACTTGCACAACCACAATATCATTTTGAACATATTTCACAAATAAAGTATTATCAATTTTACCCATAATATAACCACTAACAATTAAAAAGGTTTTTAATCTATCATACCACGCACGCGGAGCCTGCTTTAAACCATAAAGCGCCTTTTTTAATTTATAAACATGTGTCGGGTTTTCAAAACTTTCAAAACCGGGAGGTTGAGAAACGTATACCTCCTCATTTATAATACCATTTAAGAAAGCACTTTTAACATCCATTTGAAATAACTTAAAATCTTTAGCATTTGCAAAAGCGAGAAGCATTCGAATAGACTCCAACCTTGCAACCGGTGCAAAGGTTTCGTCATAATCTATACCTTCTTGTTGACTGTACCCCTTGGCAACTAAACGTGCCTTGTTTCGTGTGACTCCACCGTTTTCGTCTACCTTGTTTCGGAAGACCCATCTTGTGCCAATAATGGTTTGACTACTAGGGCTAGGCACTAAGTCCCACACATCATTCCTAGTAAATTGGTTTAACTCATCTTGCATGGCCAATATCCAATCCTCATCACCTAAAGCTTCATCTATGGTTTTAGGTTCTATGGTTGAGATAAAGGCATGGAAAGCACAATGGGTCAGGATTTGTGATCTAGTTGTCCTTTGGTTTAGGTCACCTATAATTTGATCTACGGGATGGCCTCGAGCGGTTCTAAGGTTAGGATCATCTATACCTTGTGGAATAAAGCACGGAGGGGCATCACTAGATTCAATATTATTTGTGGAAGGTTGGGTACCTAAATCCAAGGTACTAAGTTGTTGGGCTAAGACGTCTCCTTCACGGATATTATCATTTGCTAAGGGTGCACTCGGTTTGGGAGGACTCTCGTCAAAACTAACATTAAGGGATTCTTCCACTACCATGGTCTCCTTATTTAGGATTCTATAGGCTTTGCTATTCCAAGAGTAACCTAGAAAAACTCCCTCATAGGCTTTGGGGTCTAATTTGGTTAGGTAGGATTTGGTGTTTAAAATGAAACATTTACAACCAAAAACTTTTAGGTGAGCTAGGGAAGGTTTTCTACCTCGGTAAAGTTCATAGGGTGTCTTATTTAGGATACCTCTAATTAGGACACGGTTAAGCACATAGGTCGCGGTAGCAACGGCATCACACCAAAACTTTTGGGGAACTTGATGTTCGTTTAGCATAGTTCTACTCATTTCTTGCAACGTTCGATTTTTCCTTTCAACAACCCCGTTTGACTGAGGAGTTCGAGGAGCCGAAAAGTTATGAGTTATACCATGTTTATCACAAAAGGCACCAAATTGTACATCATTATCGAATTCTCGTCCATGGTCCGTACGTATGGAAACAATCGTACAACCTTGTTGGTTTTGAATTCGTTTTCCCAAAATTTTAAACTTTTCAAAAGCCTCATTTTTATGTCTCAAAAATAAAGTCCAAGTATAACGGGAATAGTCATCCACAATAACCAAAGTATAAAAATTTCCTCCAAAACTTTGAATAGCCATCGGGCCAAAAAGATCCATATGTAAAAGTTCTAAAACTCTTTGAGTAGAAATAACATTTTTTGATTTATGAGAAACGTGATGTTGTTTGCCGACACGACAAGCATCACAAAAATGATTATCAAACCTTAATTTTGGCAGGTCACTCACAAGCTCCTTATTTTTTAAGTTTTGCATTAATCTTAGATTAGCGTGACCTAAACGCCTATGCCATAAAGTAGAAACATCATTAATAGAAGATAAGCATACATTATCAGATACAACAGTTTTACAAATATATAAATTTCCTTTTACAAAGCCATTTAAAAGAACTTTGCCATTTTTTATGATTTTGCACGAGTCTTCTTCGAAGACAACAGTTGTATTATTTTTACACAATTGGCGAACACTTAACAAATTAAAATGTAAATTATCAACATGATTAACATTTAGAAATTGAACATTATTGCAAGAGACTGTACCTCTACCAATTATATTTCCTTTGGAGTTTCCTCCAAAGATTACCTGTCCACCATCACATGACTTATATGATGAAAAGAGATTATTGTTTCCGGTCATGTGACGTGTGCAACCACTATCGAGTATCCAGTCCATATCAAGATCAATCTACAATAATGAAGATATAACTTTTATGGTCCCCATTTCTCGTGGGTCCTTGACAATTAGTTTCAAAAGTCAACCAACATACATTTATATAAAGTCAAACAGAATATATATATATATAATACATTACACAATATATAATACATCAAACCATATTAATAAATATATAACACATTAAACATAATATATATATATATAAGAATTAAAAGAATTAAATAAAATGTATATATATATGTGCAGTACGTATGTATATATATATATGAATAGTATTATATATTACTTATATATATAACATATACAACAGAATATATTTAAACTATATATATATATATAACACATTTAAAACCATAAACGCATACCACCGGGATTATCATTACTAAACATTCCTTTTGGAATCCATTTATTTACCATTTTAATTTTGCGATTATATTTATCATATACATAAAAACAAGCATTTACATTCGCATTATTATTAGGTTTAGAATATTTATCATGGTACATGCGAGCATACGGTTTTCTCGTATTATAATTTACATTATTTATTTTACGCACATATGGAGGTTTTTGCACATATTGATTTCTTGTATTTACTTTAGGTGATTCATAAAATCTTTTGATGGGTATACAAGAACATTTATCAACACAAGTATTGGAACCAATGCCTTTTCTACATTTTATACGGTTAGGCATATTAAGCATGTTAAGAACCTTTTTATTACTACTTTCAAAAGCTTTAGCTAGCATGTTATCTTTTTCATATGAAGCACATTTAGCCTTTAAGCATGTAATTTCATTCTCAAGAATATCACAGTTTGTACAAATAATATTTTCATGTGATTTTTTATTTAAGCATGCAATTTCTTTATTTAAAACATCACAAGATTTACAAAAATCTTTTTCTCCTAATTTAGTTTCTAATTTAGCAATTATATCCATATCATTTTCAGATTTTTGTTTAACATTTTTTATTTCCTTTTTACATGCATTTACAGTTTCTTTTAACATAGCATTCTCATCTTGGTAACGATTTGCAAGAGCGGCCATTTTATGAAACGATTCATATAGTTCTTCAAGATTATTTTCATTATCATTTTCATAATCACTATCGTAATCTGAGTAAGAAGATTTTACCTCGTCGTCGCTATCGGCCATAAGACAAATGGCTTGATAGTCATCTTCTTCTTCACTCTCGCTCCACGCGCCTCCAATGAAGGCTTTCTCCTTCTTCTTTTGGAATTTGTTCTTTTTAGGACATTCATTGGCGTAGTGGTCTTTGTCACCACATGAGTAGCAAAAGCCTCTCTTTGGCTTAGCTTTATCGTCTTCACTCGAGTCGCCATTTTTCTTAATTTTTTCGTCTCGTTTATGGAACTTACGACTTCGATTATCACCACCACGACGGTAGTTACCGTTTCTTTGAAATCTGCCATTGTTAGAAAATTTATTATTATTATTAAGAAATTTGGAAAAGTTTCTTACCAACATGGCGACTTCATCGAGAGTTTCGGAAGGATCTTTCGAGGAGCTAGCTTTCTCCTTTTTCTTCTCATCTTTTGGTGTTGAGACATTGAGAGCGATTGATTTCTTTTTAACTTGCTCCCGATCTTTGTTTCTTTTAAGTGCAATTTCATGCACTTTAAGATTACCGATTAAGTCATCTATCTTCATTATGGAGAGGTCACGGGAGTCTTCTAAGGATGTTATCTTTTGCATCCACTCCGAAGGAAGGGCTCGTAGGATTTTCCTTATATAGTCCTCGTTAGGATAAGTGCGATCCAAACCTTTCAAAGTAGTCACAATAAGGTTAAATCTTTTAAACATTGAGTCAATTGACTCATCTTGTTTCATTTCGAATAGTTCATAATCGTGAACTAAAATATTTACTTTACTAGATTTAACCTCCGTGTTTCCACGATGAGTATTATTTAAACTTTCCCATATTTGATTTGCAGTTTTATAAGTATATACTCTTTCGATTTCGTCAGTTGTTAAAGCAGCATATAATATATTCTTAGCTTCAAAGTTTAAACAAAAATGGGCTTCATCAGAAGTAGTCCAGTCATCTAGGGGTTTATCAATATAAACATCATCTTTCACAATGGTGGGTTTAAAATTCCCTTTTTCTATGATGTTCCAAATCTTTTGATTTTTGCCACGCACGTGACATTCAAATAGCTCGGCCCAAATGCCAAACTTTTCAGTATCTATCAAAGGAGGTTTTGAAAACACGATATTAGTTTGTTGAGCCATTTAGAAGAATAAGAGAAAAATATGCAGAATATTTTTTGAAAGACCTGCTCTGATACCAAATGTTGGACAACCTAAGGGGGGGGTAAGGTTGTATTTAAAATCTTTTTCTTTCAAAAAATTCTTTGAACAAATAAATACAGTACAAACAATACAGTAAAAATAAAGCAGAGTATAAACAAGTAAATATACAACAATTATATAAACAGATATAATTTAAATGCACAGCGGAAATGTAAAGAGATAAGGGAAAGAGAATACTTGACAACGAGATTTTTAAAGTGGTTCACCAAACACAAAGTTGGCTAGTCCACCTCGAGAAAATAACACTTCTCGGAGATCCAATACGAAACGTGTTCTTTACGGTAGAAACACAAACCTTAATACAACAAACGCGAATCACTCTACTTTGAGAGATTAAGGTGGATCACTCACTCTAATTCAAACACTTACAAGAGGGTATAAATTTTAATATGAATAATCACTCTTGAATAAGGTTTATCACTTGGATATTTTTAGAGAGTTTGATCACTTGAGTTGTGTTGCTGATTCAACTAATCGTGAGATTTTAATCTGCTATCAACTCAAGATTTCTTGCTCAAAAAATTAATTTATCAGTTTAAGTGATTTAGTGTGAGTAAGAAAGCAGCAGAATAATAATCAAATGCTGAGGGAGAACTTAATGCTGAAGTTGGTGTAGAGTTGAATGCTGCTGGAGGCTTGTATTTATACTGGATGAAAAAATCAGCCTTGAAGATTTCGCGGTATACCGCCGAACCATCGCGGTATACCTGCGTCATAAAAAGTGTACAGCAAGGAGAAGGTCAACCTGCAAAAACTCAACGACTACATAGTACCCGCGGTATACCGCGTTGCACAAGGCGGTATACCGCCTGACATAATTCCTGACAAACGAAGCTTCATATTACAGAACAGTTGATGGGAAACAGTACCCGCGGTATACCGCGAGGACCTTGGCGGTATACCGCCTGAAGATCTGTCCAATGAGAGCATGGCAACGCAGGTTTATTTTCGGCTGAGACTTTGAGCAACAGAGATGAACAGTAGCAACCAGCATTTTAATATATATATATATCATGTGATTTAATAAAAAAGAAATATATATATATTTGATTCAAATATATAGATACGAAATATCCAAGTGATAAAATATTTTAGGGTGTTTATCATTTTAAAATAAAATGACGAAACTCTTCAGACTTGGATTCTTCAGATAAAAAATTTATCGAGATCATTTAAATATCTGCACACTCAGATAAAATGTTAGATAACAAATAATGCGGTGTGTTTTGTAATCATCAAAATAAATATGGAGATGTGATTTTATGTGTACCAAAAATATATCACAATATTTAAAGCTGGGTACACTTGCACCAACAGAGATGATGGTTTCTTTACCTGGAGGTGGATGTGGAGGTGGTCACGAACGGAGAGAGGTGGGTGTGGGTTTTCCGATTTTGGCGCGGTGGTCTTCCGATTTTGGGTGTTTTTGTTCCTTGTTTTGAACTCGATTGGGATATGTGATGGTAGAGACTAGAAGGATCTGGTGAGGTGTCTGTTCATGGTTTTGCCTTGTTGAAGTGAGAAAGTGTTTTGTTGAACATAGGTTGTGAATTTCCAGGAGTGCCGCCTCCCGTTTAGGGCATGTCCTAATATGTGGGAGGATTCCTTTATTGGGAGGGAGTCCCTCGCCGTTTAGGTGTTTTTCTTTTTTTCCGTATTTATGAATTGCCAGGAGTGTCGCCTCTTTTCCAAAAAAACATAGGCTGTGAATAGAATGATTCCAGATGCCCAAATTGGACCCATTCTGAGTTATGATTTTAGTTCTTCAACTATGTGGACTGTGTTTAATCTCCATAAGTTTGGTTTTGACTGAGATTTTGTAAAATCTTGTTGGGTAACAATGGCAACTTTGTCCAATAACCTGCAATTAGGGTTTCACCACTCTAATTTTAGTTCCAAAACTATCATATCTGATATGTGATGGTCCATAAGAAACTGGAGGTCAGAGGGTAGAGGTTGGAGGTGGAGGTGGTGGTCGGACCATCGTCGGAGATGGTGACCGAAGTAGGGCAGGAGTTGATGGAAGGGTCGATTCACTGTGTGTATGTATATGTGTATATATATATAACATAAATATATAAAATATATTTTATTTTATTTTATTTTAACAAAAAAGCCAAAAAAACTGTAAAAAGACGAAAATCCCCCTCATTTAACTGAGTTTTTAACGAAGTTAACGACGAGGGACCACTTTCAAATCGATTTTTTAAAGACCAATGACTATACTTGCAGTTTTTGAAGTTTAGGGACCACTTTCAAAGGTTTTGGTAAACACCAGGGACGAAATTTGTAGTTTACTCTAAACTTTTAAAATAATTAATTATACTAAATGCGATTTAATTTATCGTTTTATTGTAATGGTGGAAAAAGATATGTTTTTACTGTTTTAATATAATTAAAATTGTAATTTAAACAAATCAAATCATAAAACCCATATCTTAATTATTTAGAGCGAATAAAATAACATATGATTTTATGATATGATTTATCTAAATTTTAAAAAATGATTTAATAGAAAAAGAACAACAAAATTAAATATTCGTTACCATAATTTTTTTAATTTACATAAATCAAATAATAAAACCAGATCTTATTTTATTCACTCTAAATAAAATAAGATATGATTTTATGAGTTGGTTTGTTTAAATTAAAATTTTAATTACATCAAAACAATAATACCATGTTTTTTTTCACCATTACAATAAAACAATAAAATATAACTTTAAATAAATCAAGTCATATAATAATATTCTATTTTATTTTTGATATCCTTATATATATGTGTGTGTATAAAAACATTGTTTTTATATTTTTATATGAAAAAGACAAAAGTTAGACAAGATGACTAAAATGGTCCTTGATTTAACGGAGTTAATGGAAGTGTTAGTCAGAGGGACCATGGTCAAAACAAACTGAATGTTACAAGAACTAAATCCACAATAAACATACCACAAGGACCATAGTCAAAGAAAATATCAAAGCACAAGGACCAATTCCACAATTCACTCTATATATAAATATATTTGTTTTACATTAAGTTTGGTGAATGATGATTAAGTGATGAAAATGATTAAGAGGGTTTTATGATGCAGTGTAAAATGAAATATTGTTGCTTGGTGCTTGTTCATAATGAAAATAGAGCGTTGAATGACTAAGGCCATCCGTAGCGGAGGCGGGTTAGGGCTCGGGCTGGCTACGGGTTCCAGCGGGAATGGATACGGGGGAGGGGGGGGGGGGGGGGGCTCGGGCTTTGGGGCGGGTTCCAGGCCCGGGTTCCCCAACCCGTTGTTACCCGATGGCTTCTAATTTTTTTTTAAATAAATTCAAATATGAACGTTTGACAACAGTTACTTTAAAAAAATTTATTTTATTTTTCAATTTAATCACACTATATATATAATCATAACCCATTTTATTTTTCACACAAAACAACTCTCTCATTCTCTCATTCTCTTCCATTCTCTATATTTTAAACAATATGGATTCGTCACAACCCGGTTCACCGACCGCATCATCATCATCCGTAGACACCGACGAGTTGTTGCATCTACAAAGGGAAATTTTTGTAGGCTTGGTTCGAGAGACTGCACAATTAATTTATGGTAGCACCGCCTCATCGTCAAGAAGAGAGAGGGCCGCGAACATAGAAAGAGGTCGAGTAGCTGCAAACGAGCGGCTTATGCGGGACTACTTTGGCAACAACCCGGTTTATACACCGGATATGTTTAGGCGGCGGTTCAGGATGAGGAGGCAGCTATTCGAACGAATAATTGAAGATTTACAAGGACAATATTCATATTTTACACTTCGGTTGGACGCCAGTTACAAAAAAGATTTTTCTCCGATACAAAAGTGTACTTCCGCTATTCGGCAATTGGCGTATGGAGTAGCTGCAGACTCACTTGACGAGTACATCCGTATGGGAGAGAAAACGTCACGAGATTGTCTGCACAAATTCTGCACAGGTATTATTGAACTGTATGGTCAAAAATATTTACGCAAGCCTACTTTTATTGATATTCAGAAGTTGTACGCCGCGCATGAAGCTACACACAGATTTCCCGGCATGCTCAGAAGCATAGACTGTACTCATTGGACGTGGGCAAATTGTCCGGTAGCATGGCGAGGTCAATTCATGAGAGGTGATCATGAGCACCCGACAATCATGCTAGAAGCAGTGGCCTCTCAAGATCTATGGATCTGGCACGCATACTTTGGTGTTGCCGGTTCCAACAACGGCATCAATGTTCTCAATCAGTCGCCCATCTTCAACGATGTATATGATGGAAAAGCACCTGGCTGCCCTTTTGAGGTGAATGGAGCCACCTACGAGCACGGATATTATCTAGCGGATGGGATATATCCGGAATGGGCTACTTTCGTAAAATGATTTACGTGCCCACATAACCCTAAACGACAAAAGTTCAAGTCCGCGCAAGAAGCGGCACGTAAAGATGTTGAACGAGTTTTTGGCGTGCTTAAACAACGTTGGCATATACTTCATAACCCGACACGCGGATGGGAACCGACAAGATTGGGAAACATTATGTACGCTTGTGTCATATTACACAATATGATACTTGAAGACGAAGACCATGCTATTTGTGGTGGCGATGAAAACGACCTTTTCACGAATGATATCGAAACCCAAATCAGTGAGGAACAACGCGCGACAAATGTTTGAGAAGTCAAAAACCGGGACACTCATAATAACCTTCGGTCGGATTTGGTCGAACATATTTGGCGTATCCAAGTTCCCAACAATGACGACGAGTAGATTTTTAAATTTATTTTGTAATTTTTATTTTTAATGAATGATATGAATTTTTATTTTTATTATTTATCTTATTTTTATTTATTAAAAAATATATAAATATTTTTATTTTGTTAAATAATTAAATGTATAAATAAAAGAATTAAAAAATGAGGTGGCAAGAGAGTTTGAGGGTATGGGTACTCCACTTTAGGGTAAGGAGAGGGTAAGAAGAAAAGCTGATGTGGCGCTGAGGTGGCAAGAGGGTTTAAGGCCATCAGTACCAATACCCTCAAACCCTCTTGCCACCTCAGCGCCACATCACCTTTTCTCCTTACCCTCTCCTTACCCAAAAGTGGAGTACCAATTCCCTCAAACCCTCTTGCCACCTCATTTTTTAATTCTTTTATTTATACATTTAATTATTTAACAAAATAAAAATATTTATATCTTTTTTAATAAATAAAAATAAGATAAATAATAAAAATAAAAATTCATATCATTCATTAAAAATAAAAATTACAAAATTCAAAACGCTTTAAAAGCTTGGAAACCAAGCTCCGGGTCTTGTTGCGGTTGCGGTGTATCCGATCGGTTACGACGGGATGTAGGTGTTTTGTTTGGATTCATGATGAAATTTTAGATAATGAAATAATGTATTGAATTTGAGAGAATTTGAGAGATTTTGGTGTGAAAAAATAAGAGGTTTGGATTAATATATATAGTGTGATTAAATTGAAAAAAAAATATAAACAAAGATTCGTTGCAACAAAGAGCCGTTAATATTTTCAAAATTTAAAAACAAAAAATTAAAAAAAAAGAATTGATCGGGTAGTATCGGGTTGGGGAACCTGGGGCTGGAACCCGCCCTAAGCCCGAGCCCCCCCCCCCCCCCCCCCCCCCCGTACCCATTCCCGCTGGAACCGCTTTCTACCCGTGAGCCCGAGCTCCGCTACGGATGGTCTAAGGGAGACCCAAAATACCAAATCATTCGGAGGGTTTTAGAATCATTAAGAGAAATATTTTTTTGTCAAACACTATTCAACTCTTAACGATTCTGAGGGCGTCTCTTAGGTGGCGTTTGTTTTTTAAGTGGTGCTGAAGTCTTAACACTGATTTCAGTCTGATTTTTAAGTGGTGGCGCTGAAGTCTGAAATCTGAATCAGAAAGACTTTTTGTTTTTGTAAACTGAAATCTGAAAACAACTTTTTAGACAATACAAACCAAGTGATAACAAATTTGTAATGCAAACATGGTTCACAACAATTCAATTAACAACCCACACAAATTGCAATTCAATAAACAACCCACACAAATTGCTACCAAATTGACCCAAAAAAACGATGGTTCTGCAATCGATTTCTACAAATCAATAAACATGGTTCTGCAATCGATTTCTGCAAATCGATAAACATGATTCAATAAACATGGTTCTGCAATCGATTTCTGTAAATCAATTTCTGCAAATCGACCCAAAAAAACGATGGTTCCGCAATCGATTTCTGCAAATCGATAAACATGGTTCTGCAATCGATTTCTGCAAATCGATAAACATGATTCAATAAACATGGTTCTGCAATCAAAATTTCTATGAGCTAATGATCTTTGCTTTCATTATCATCAGGCGGTTGGAGTCCATAGAAACAAAAACCCAGATGGATATATATATATATATATACATATGAAATTGTGTGAAATCCAGCTGGGTTTTAGGGTTTCGGTACAGAGAGTGTGATGGAGAAGACAATAGAGAAAAAAAGAGAGTGGGTGTGGGTGGAGTCTTGACCCGTTTTCTTCTGCATCCATGGAGAAAGGGCCGCCGGCGGCGGCGGCGGCTGGTGGTGATGGTGGTGGGGTTGGGAGGGAGGTTAAATCGAGAAAGCAAGAGAAAAGAAAGAAGGAGAAAGATGAGGAGATGATAGCGAGTGGAGAAGATGGTGGTGGTGGAGGACGGTCGTTCATGGCTTTGTCGATGGATTTGGAGTGATCAGTGAAGGAGATGGATTTGGAGTTGGAGCCATCTCTTGAGTCGTACACGAGAGAGAGAGAGGAAGAGGATTTGAGATGGAGTCTGAAAAAAAAAGTGTTTAGGTTTCAACTTAATCGGTCAGACCAAAAAAAGTGATAAGTGGGGCTGAATTGAAAGAAAAAACAAACACACTTATTTTGAAAACATCTGACCGAATAAGTGATAAGTGTCAAATAAGTGCCGAAATAGAAAAAACAAACACCACCTTAATGAAACTATTAAGAGGTAAACAAAACAACCATATGTTCATAAACTGAAAGTTTATATATGTTTTTGTTACACACCCGTAAAAAGTTTCACATTAACAAACAAATATATCCGGATTAATACTCTAACTTGTAGTGTCAATTGGAAAATATCATGTAAAATAATATATGATGCATCATTCTCAAGGTTCTCACGACTTTGTGAATTTTCTGAGGTGAATTCTATCCATACCCTCATATTAGGTATGCAAGTAAAGCATGAGCTAAGAAATAACATGGTACCTGATTGAGGAGGGGAGGGGATATAAATAGCAACCCATTTATTATCGGAAAATTAATTAAAATACTCAAAGTTTGATTTTGACTTATCAAAATACTTACTTTCTAAACCATTTTACCAAAATACCCATTTTTTCCGCGATGGGGTTCGCAATCGCGGACCAGGGTTAATTTTGAAAATATTTTTCTCCGCGATCGAGGGAGTGTTTCGCGGCAAATTGATTTGTGATTTGAAATTTACACTTTCAACCCCTATAATTATTTACTTAGTTTACTTTATACCTTTTACTTTCCTAATTTTAATTTTACACCTTCATCATATTAACACATATAATCGTTTATTAACTAAAATACGTTAAAAAAATACGTTTTAATTTTAACAAGTTACACCATTATAATCGTCTCTTCGATACGTTCGAAATGAGCCCAATATTGAATATTTTTTGATTTAATTATTTTAATATATATCATATATATTACATAAAAATATTTTTTATATTTTAAATTCATATTCTTATAGTTAATTATTTAATTTATGGTACTCTTATAGTTAAAATACGTTAAAAAATACGTTTTAATTTTAACAAATTACACCATTATAATCGTCTCTTCGATACGTTCGAAATGAGCCCAATACTGAATATGTTTTGATTTAATTATTTTATTATATATCATATATACTATATAAAAATATTTTTAATATTTACAATTCATAACATTATAGTTAATTATTTAATTTATGGTACATTTCTTACCTTTTCAATTTTCGTTTTACACTCTTATCGCATTAACATAATAATCATATATTAACTAAAATATGTTAAAAATATACGTTTTAACATATCACATTAACATACATAATTACGTTAAAATATGTTAAGGAGTTCGATAATATATATATATATATATATATATATATATATATATATATGTATATATATATATACTAGTTATTTATCCGCTGCAATGCAGCGAGACGTATAATCTAAATAATTTGACGATTTAATCAATTATTAACTAAAATACGTTAAAAATGTTTTTTAATTTTAACAAGTTACATCATTAATATCGTCTCGTCGATACCCTCGAAATGAGCCCAATATTGAATATTTTTTGATTTAATTATATTATACTTATTTAATTAGTTTACTTTATACATATTAGTTTTTTATTTTTTATTTAGTTAATATAAAATTATTATGTTAATGTGATAAGAGTGTAAAACAAAATTAAAAAAAATAAGAGATGTACCATAAATTAAATAATTAACTATAAGGGTATGAAACTATGAATTATAAATATTAAAAATATTTTTATGTATTATATATGATATATAATTAAATAATTAAATCAAAAAATATTCAATGTTAGGCTAATTTCGAAGGTATCGAAGAGACGATTACAATGGGGTAACTTGTTAAAATTAAAACGTATTTTAGTTAATAAACGATTATATGTGTTAATACGATGAAGGTGTAAAATTAAAATTAGGAAAGTAAAAGGTAAAAGGTAAAAAGTAAACTAAGTAAATAATTATAGGGGTTGAAAGTGTAAATTTCAAATCACAAATCAGTTTGCCGCATGACACTCCCTCGACCGCGGAGAAAAATATTTTCAAAATTGACCTTGGTCCGCGATCGAACCCTATCGCGGAAAAATGGGTATTTTGGTAAAATGGTTTAGAAAGTGAGTATTTTGGTAAGTCAAAGGGTCAAACTTTAGGTATTTTAATTAATTTTCCTTTATTATCTCATATCCAGTTTCCTAATTAAACTATTATAATTGATTTTATTAAAACTTAATCAAAGCAATATGCAGATTTTCTGAGTTGTACATTGGAAATAACACTTTTTTTTTGCAAGTACCCCAAATTATTGTCCATTGCAAAAAATGGAACATAATTTAGGGTGCATTTGGTTAGCATCCCTCCGTTTTGAAAATGGGACATAAAACTTAACGTTGAACAACCGTTCTTTCCTGTTCTATTCTGTGTTGTCCTGTCATGTCATGTTCTATCCCGTCTGCGTACCAAACGCACTCTTAAAGAGCAAATTACTTTAGTCTCTCCAGTTTGTTAAAAATTGCAGACTTCATCATTACAGTTTTAAAACTTTGATATTCATTCCTTTATTTTGTAATTCATTTCTATTTTCATCCTCGAGAGTCGAGACTAATGACTACTTGTAAGTATAAAAAACTAAAATAGAAATAAATTGTAAACCATAGTAACAACTAAACCAATCAAACTTAGATCATGAACACAAAAGTAAAAACAAATAATATCGATATAAAAACCGTAATCTCAAAATTACATAGACAAAAATAAAAAAATTCAACAAACCATAAGAACTAAAAATGTGATATTTAAGGGGGTGTTTGGGATTGCTTATATTTTTGACTTATTTGTTTATAGCTTTTCCTCACCACAAATAAGCAATTTTTAGTGTTTGGATTGGAAAAAATTAAAAGTGCTTATGACTTTTTCTCACCACAAATAAGTTTTTTTGATAAGTTATTCCATACCTATTTATTTGCTTCTCCTTATTAACTTATTTATCCAAATTACCTTTTTACCTCACTTTTTAATAAACCCTACACAACACATGTAAATGATGAAAAATAAATGGTTATATGTTAAAAAGCAAATAAATAAATAATATAGAAGAATGTCCTTTTTGGTCATTTTACATAAATAAACAAAATTTTGCCAAACACTAAAAAACTTCTTATTTGCTTATCATGTTTCCACACCACAATAAGCTAATCCAAACACTTTTTAAAAAACTTCTTTTCTCCACCACATAAGTTGATAATTTTTTTAAAAATAAGTATAAGTTAAAAAAATAAGCAATCCCAAACACCCCTTAGAGCATCCATATACGTCTTGCAAGATGACATGACATGCCATGTGGCTTGCAAGGCCTTGCAAGACGGCCATCATCTTGTTAAATTATAAAAGCCTTTCACAAAGTAAATATATTAAACAATAACATTTTTTAATTTAATTAATTAATTTGTTTGTTTAAACATTAATTATTAATATATTTATATTATAATTTATTAGTTTAGAAAGAAGTTTGATCTTGTATGTGTATAAAAAATGTTATTACAAAGATGATATGACACTTTAGAAAGAAGTATGGTGTTACGTATGTGGATGGTCTTACTCTAATTCAGAAAAAGAAAGTAGAAAAAGAAAACATTACCAACCCAGTGACGCATAGTCAAAATAAAGACGACTTCTGCAAGTATCACACATTTGCAGTCTACAGAGTAGACTACAGCTTTTGGCTGCCCCCCTCCCCCAACTCTCCCCCTCCTTTCCGATAATGCTGTAATCAAACGGTTATCTAATTCGATTCAACTATACATATACACCCACAAAATCACCACCATATATCAATCTATATAGTTATTATTGCATAACAAAATCGAAAAACGGAACCATTTGGGGTTAATTCGTTGCAAAAATGCCGGTGAAAACTGGCGTTGTGCTATTGATCGTCTTCTTGGTGGCGGTTACAGCGGCGTATGATAGCAGAGATGAATATTCGACGAGGGTTTTAACTTTGGCGAGGGCTTTTCCGGCGAACGAAACGGTCGAGTTGGAAATCCTCAA
This sequence comes from Saussurea involucrata, assembly GCA_033807775.1. Lineage (NCBI taxonomy): Eukaryota > Viridiplantae > Streptophyta > Magnoliopsida > Asterales > Asteraceae > Saussurea > Saussurea involucrata. The sequence goes on along the minus strand of CM066325.1, from coordinate 6,391,119 downwards.
GTCACGTGACCGAGTCAGACACTCCCGAATCCTCGCCGGCGGCGTTGTTGACTTCAATGTTTTGGGTACCTCCGATCCTTACTACGGCGGGTAATTAATTTGATTGAAATTCCCAAATAGAAAACTATTGTAGTTATTCATAATTTCATATCACCTTTTTTTTCAAATAAAAGTGGCGTAAACTGTAAACATTCCACTTTTTTTGTGTCAGTGTGTGTCTATGTTCTCTCTTTTTGGTGTTGTTAATTCGTTGTGTTAGGGCCTAGGGGATGTTTGTTTACCTCTTAATGGAACTATTAAGAGGGAACCTCTGAATCGTTCAGAGGTTAATGTTGTTTGGCAAAAAAAGTCTACCTTTAACGGTTCTAAAACCCTGTGAATGACTGTTTGGCAGTTGCTGAATGGTTTGGTGCAGAATGATTAAGTGGTATTAATGATTAAGAGGCTTTTATGATATAGTGCAAAATGAAATATGGTTGTTTGGTAATTGTTTAGAATGAAATCAGGGTTGCTGAATGGTGGGAAACCCAAGATGCTAAGTCATTCAGAGGGTTTTAGAACCATTAAGAGGCATATTTTTTTTGCCAAACATGATTCACCTCTGAACGATTCAGATGTTGCCTCTTAATGGAACTGTTAAGAGGTAAACAAACAACCCCTAGCATCTTCGGTCTCCGTTAACCATTCAGCACTCTGATTTCATCCTAAACAATTACCAGACAACCATATTTCATTTTGCACTATATCATAAAAGCCTCTTTATCATTCTGCACCAAACCATTCAGCAACTGGCCTCGAATCAACTCATCTCGATCGTCTTTCTGCGCCTTTTTAGTGATTTTAATCTTTATTTAATCGTTCAACGACCTATGGAAATTTGTTGTTCTTTGTTCTTGGGTCAACGAGCAGTCGCGCACCATGTGTTTGTTTGTTTGCTTCACTTGTTTCTAACACTATGAGTAATGCCCATCAAATATGTTTTCCAAAATTCAACCTTTTGTAAGCAAATTTCATGGGTTTTGCATTAATTAATATCTTATCTATAACCATGTGTTTGTATATCGTGGTCTTGTCTCTTGATTTTCTATTTGGTAATCATCTAATTTATTCATTTATGGTAGGACAATATACTCACAAGTTTTCTGTTTTCAGTTGTCTTCTATTCTGTATGTGGGGATAGCCTTTAAGCAGCCTATAAGGTTAGCCTTTTGACATCTATGGTCCACTAATGGAAATGTGTTTCATTCTTGAAAAAGGTTTAGTTTGGAAGCTTAGGTTTATTCATAGTGATTAGAGACTATAATGTCATAACCATAGAGTGAGTATTATATTATTATATATGTAACAACTCATCCCATGTAGATAGAAAATTAGATTCGTGAGCTTCTTATAAGCTCAATTTTATTTTTATTTTTTGAAGGGGTGTCCCAGGCTATGCCTAGGCTAATCCCGGATTGCAAGAAATCAACTTTGATAAACTGAGTGGCCACAATTGTTTTGTACGCTTGGATTTGAACCCTGGGCAGATGAGATATTCCACCGCATCCCCCTAGGCCTCAACCACTACGCCACAACCCTTGTGGTTATGGGCCATAGTGGCGGCTATAATAACTTCCACCATAGTTTTAAGTTGAATTGGAGGTTATTGGGCCAGTCTGCTACTTTGGGCTATGATGCTTTACAATATATGTAGGCATATTGCTAAAATTCTTAATTTTTGTTGTAAATTTGATTGTATTGTAGATTGTACTTTACGAAAGTGAAGTTAGGCTCTCCTCCAAGAGAATTCAATGTGCAGATTGATACGGGAAGTGACATCTTATGGGTTTCTTGTAGTTCTTGCAGTGGCTGTCCTGAATCAAGTGGATTTGGTGTATGCTTTCCATTTCAAATCTTCTAAAGATTGTTAGAAATTGTCATAACGTTTGAATGATTCCTAACACATCCCTTTTTTTTCGTTTCTAGTTTCCGCTCAATTTCTTTGATGCTGCAAGCTCCTCAACTGCTTCCATGGTGACCTGTTCAGATTCCACGTGTTCTTCTAATATCAAAACCGCGGATGCTTTATGTTCTGATCAAGGCGATCAATGCGGTTACCAGTTTCAGTATGGAGATGATAGTGGGACTTCTGGTTATTATGTTACCGATTTGCTATATTTTGATACAGTTGTGGACCCTTCCATGATTACCAACTCTTCGGCTTCTGTTACTTTTGGGTGAGCTTTTTCATCACTTTTGTGGGAAGTTTTCTTTAACTGTACACCAACACAATCATCCAAAATGAGCATGCCCTCCAACAATCATGCCATCTAGCATTACTTATGGTAATTTTGGTTGAGTTCATGATCCCAATTGATGAATAAGAAAAAGATTTACAAACTTCCTGAAAGAATCCGGCTTAATTGCTGCAGACGTTGTACATGAGAACTCAATTCTACTTTCTAATATTATGTAAATCTACTCCCATACGAAGATTTGATTCATTTCTAATGATTTGGCAAATTAGTTGATAAACTAGCTATGGCAGCTAAAAAGCTAGCTATAAATAGAAATTTTAGTGGTTTTGGGGATTTTGCTCCAACAACTATGGTATATTGTAGGCTAAATAGATAAAAAAAGAGAGAGAGAGAGAAGATAAAAATCTCCAAATTCAGAGAAATCTCTAAAACGCACTATTTAAGAAAGAGAAATAATATTTTAATCTTTCAACCAATACGAGACATTGAAGTAAAATGTTTAGGAGAGAGAAATACTATTTTATTAATGTATTGATTATTTAATGATATAAACAATGCTACAATCTCTAAAATGGAATAGCTGTTGGAGTTGAAAGTAATTTTTTTTAGAGATTTTGACTTTTGATACTCTATTTTAGAAAAAATATAGCATAGTTGTTGGAGTCTTGGAGATGCTTCTAATAAGCTAACCGAGAAAACCAATTATGTTTGGTAAAAACTAGGTGATAAGACGAATGAAAATATATAAGGGGTATAATTGGAAAAAAATGGAAAAAAACACCCATATAGCTTATTGAAATGCTAGCTTTTCAGATAACTAGCTTATCGCTAACCAAACAGGGCTTTTTCAATAAGCTTAAAAAATAAGCTAACTTATGGTTGCTGTATGTGGTTTTGGTGACAGGTGCAGTACTTATCAATCTGGTAGCTTGACTAAATCAGATAAAGCGATGGATGGGATTTTTGGATTTGGGCAACATAGTCTATCTGTTATATCGCAACTATCTTCTCAAGGGATTACTCCGAAAGTATTCTCCCATTGTTTACGAGGAGATGGAAATGGCGGGGGCAAACTTGTTCTTGGTGAGATATTGGCTCCAACCATGGTTTATAGTCCCCTTGTCCCATCACAGTACGTATTATTTTTTAAAGTATATAGTATTTATATACGGAAAACCTCACACACGCTTCTCACCTTTCAAACCCTTGTCCTCAAGGGTAACCCAGGTACCACAGGGTCAATGACCCTTTGGTCACAGTACGTAATGCAGTTTTATTCCTCTAGGTGCTACTAGTCGCTACAACAAAATCGGGTCTCAAAAATAAAAAGAAACAAGAGGGTAATGGTTTGGTATTCTAATTTTCAGGCTTCATTATAATCTGGATCTGCAGAGTATCGGTGTCGGCGAGCAGTTGTTGCCAATTGACGGGGCAGTTTTTGCAACGTCCGATGATCAAGGAACCATTGTTGATACCGGAACAACGTTGACGTATCTCGTTGCCCAAGCATTTGATCCGTTTGTTGATGCTGTTAGTTCTCGGTCTCTGCTTTTCAAAATATTACTATTATTTCATTCGTTCAGGTCTCAATTCCCAAATTGGATTGTAATTTCGGCTTTTAGGGCGCGTTTGGTATCCATACAGAATGGATAGGACATAACAGTTGTTCAGCGATAAGGGACAAATAAAAATGACCAATTTACCAATTTACCCCTAATGAGTTGTTTATATATTTTATATACTTTGATTAATAAAATAAACATTTTTTCATAACAAAGTATGTCATTAGAAAGTTTTCGTCAATGCAATTAAAATGACACAAAATTAAAAGGTTTATGTACCAAATTTTATTTTATACCTTTTCTATATTATTTTTTCATTACTATATTTAATAAATTACAGAAATTAGTCAAAATATAGAAACAATACAAAATAGTATTTTGAAGAAAGTAAAGTGAAAGTTTAAAGTATAAAATACAATGAATAAAATTTTGAAAATGAATAAAATGTAAAGAGGAAGATGTTTTTGATGTTTTAGAAGAGAATTAGGTTTTATTTTGAGGTTATATTGGTAAATTATAGGTTTGATCCACCTTGTTCCATGGGGTGGGGGTGGAACACGCCTGGTCCACTAGGTTTCTATCAGTTCCACATAAAAATCCTGCCCAAACGTGGAACAGTGATTCCTGTTCTGTTCTGTTTTGTACGGTGTACCAAACACACCCTTATGGTCAATCGAGTCATTTAGGTAAGTTTTTTTTGTGAGGTATATGCTTTCTTGACTGCAGATAACTGCTGCTGTTTCGCAAGCAGTAACTCCAATCATTTCAAAGGGGATCCAATGCTATTTAGTGGCATCAAGCTCGAGGTACTTCCTAAACTCGGTTTTTATTTGGTTATTTTCAACGCTAAAGCCGCCATTTTTATCGAGACACATAAGTGATCCTTTATGTTTTTTCATGAACAGTTTAACCACGATATTTCCGAAGGTTTCCTTAAACTTTGCAGGCGGTGCATCCATGATTCTTAAACCAGAGGACTACCTTATACTAGGGGATCCTGTTGTGAGTTTATAATCTTGTCTCTTGTTTACATGGTGGCCTCTCGTAAAATTACATCTTTGTCCATTACTGAGCGTTGTAAAACGCTGATTGATGTATTTTCGCTCATACGATGTTGGGTATTTTAGTCCTTTTGATCAATATGAATAAATTTGTACAGGAGGGCGGTATTCCGTGGTGCATTGGCTTTCAGAAAGCGACAAACGGGGTAACAGTTCTTGGAGGTCAGTTCGAAAGGTGTCATTTTAGACTATTTTGTTACGTTACTACGTATACGTGTGTATAGAGAGGATTCTATAATAGAGCATGCTCCGTAAAACATGAAAAGACTATTTTACCCTCAAGGTCCGACAATTGTCATTCCCTGTTCGGTGCTATTCTGTTTATATCATACGATCGTTTAAATCTGATTATCGACCCTTTTAAAACTGATTGTGTTCATTGTAATTGCAGATCTTGTTCTTAAAGATAAGATATTTGTTTATGATTTAGCGAGAAAACGAATTGGATGGACCGATTACGATTGTAAGCACGATACTCTCTTTTGTATGTGTGCTTGTGACACTCGTTTTTTTTTTGGGGAAGGGTGTCCTAAACTATTCTTAGACTAATCTTTGGCAAATTATGACCGTAAGACATCAACCCTGATTAAACCTCAGTGGCCACAATTGTTGTGCACGTCTGGATTAGAACCTTGGATAGATGGGATATTCCACCACATCCCCCAGGGCCTTAACCAGTACACCACAACCCTTGTGGTTCACTCGTTTGTTCCATTTGACCATTTGACCATTGTGTCGTTACACTTTATTCAGGTTCGGCGGACGTAAATGTCTCCATAAAGTCCAACAAGAACAATTATGTCAATGCAGAGTTGAACGCGAGCATATCATCGAGATTTACGAGCCTTGAAGCTCTTTTGGTGTTTATGCTATTTGTGTCGTTTTGGTATTTATCATGGTGAACCGCAACACAGTCTTCGGGTAAGAACTCCGATGTTTTAGCTTTACACGTCGATTCGGTTGACCTTTTTTTTATTCGGGTGATCGAGATGCCAGCGTCTACGAGGTTTAAATTTATCGAGTGTTTCTCTTTTTCTTTACTGAATTGATCGACCTTATTTCGACTAATTTGGTTAAAATTAAAGTTTTTTTTTATTTGATAAGTAAACTTATGTCAAAATCAAACAAATCATTTCACTTTTTTTTTATAATTTACAAAGTATTTGAAAATCGAAATGCTTAAATCATTAAGATAAGAACTTGTACCTTGTCATTGGGGGCGGACCTACCTTCGCCTTTGCACCCGCTTACTTGATTACCGTAAGAGAAAAAAATATAGATTGGGTGTACCCGCTTAATTTTCAGAGTGTTCTTAAGAATTTTTAAGCCGATCTTGTAACCAAAAGGAGCTTTTGGCGAGATGGTTTGTCTTGACACAGTTAGCGCTTCTAGTTTCAAAAGGTTTTGGATTCAACGAAATCAACCAAAAAATAAAAAAAAATCTCTTGAAATCAATATAAAAAACCCTAAAAAATTAATAGAAATCAATAAAAAAAACTTAAAAAATTCCTTAAAATCAACCAAAAGATCGGAAAAATATATCGAAATCAACTAAAAGCTTAAAAAGATCCAGACATAATTTGGCTAAAAATAAACCGACAACAATTTTTTAAACTTTTCGTTTGTGCACCTGTTAACCTAAAATCATCTGTCCGCCACTCCTTGTCATAGATTTTCCGAGGGTTTATTGATGCATATCAGTATATATTAGATATTGGGTAATTAATTAAAATGCCCTAAGTTAACTACGGTTTCACTCAAATGTCCTATCTCTTTTCCAACTTACAAAAATACCCTGAAAACCCATGGACTAACCCATGGATTGTATTGTATCAAATGACCCACGAATTATGTTTAGAAATAGCACCCACGGATTGTATTGTTATTCCGTGGGGTTTGCAAAATACCCCAAAAATAAAACCCACTCTTCCCATACCCCCAAAAATTCCGTGGCCCACGGTAAGAATTTTATAAAACCCACAAATTTCATTTTAGAAATAAAACCCACGGAATTTTTGCAAACCCCACGGAGTTTTTATAAAACCCACTCTTCCTATAATGTTATTCTCTCAAGAATTTTTATAAACCCTACGGAATTTTTGCAAACACACAGCCTCCCACGGGTTTATGAGGGGCAAACTTGTGTATTTTTAAACATAATTCGTGGGCCACTGGTTAGCCCACAAATTTTCAGGGTATTTTTGTAAGTTGGGAGAGAGATAAGGCATTTGAGTGAAACCGTAGTCAACTTGGGGCATTTTAATTAATTTGTATTAGATATTTTATGTTATTGTTAATTATTTTATAAAGCGTATCAAACAAAAAAATAGAGCAAACTCTACTTTTGGTCCTTAAGGTATATTGATTTCTTTGAAACAAAGACCTATAGTTTCATAATTAGACTTTTTTCGTCCTCATGGTTTTGATTTTTCTCTGAAACAAGGATCTGACCACCAACTCCGTTAAAGTCTTCGTTAGAAACAGGGGTATTTTCGTCCAATATAGTTTTATTCCTCTTTTTGCAATTCCTTTTGTTTTTTTTCTTAAGTTTGTAAAATACATCAAACTACAAGGGCCTGTTATGTATAACTCTTGTATATATATATATATATATATATATATATATATATAGAGAGAGAGAGAGAGAGAGAGGAAAACTAATTTAAAACCCTTCAAAAGGTTGAAACTTATGAAACCCTTATCTCCACTCTTGATCTAACCAAAATAGCTCCTGAAATTAAACTTACATATATATATATATATATATATAGAGAGAGAGAGAGAGAGAGGCTTACTATTTTGTAAACTTTTTTTCGTGTAAACTTTGTAAACTCTGTATTTCATTGGGTTTTTTTGATGAAATTGTTTATTTTGATGAAATTGTTTCATATCATTTATTTCTTGATGAAATTGTTTCATATATTCGTGTTTTTTATCTAGTTTCATATATTTTTTTCATTCCTATGAAACTGTTTCATATATTTTATTAGTTTGATGAAACTTTTTCGTTTTCACATAAAAAACACAAATATATGAAACAATTTCATCAAAAGATCCTATGAAATCCAAAGTTTACATAATTTACACACATTTAAAGGTTTACTATTTATTATCTCTCTCTCTCTCTCTATATATATATATATATATATATATATATATAAAAGCTTTCTCTATCTAAGGTATTTGTGAGGTGTAAAATATGAAGAATATGCAATCAAACTCCATAAGTCCATATTGGCACTTGGGTTTCTTTTGATTATGCTTATTTTCGCTCATTAAACTATGTTTACTCACAATCCTTTCCAATTCAATCTCACTTAAAATATTAATTTATCTTTCATCTCTCTACATAATTTTCAATTTCAACCCAATCTCATTTCTTTTATCATTTAACCGTGATCCAATCCAATCCAAAATAATTTTTTATATAAAAAAATATATTTAACTTTTTATCATAAATAATAATAATTTTTTAATTTTAAGTATATAAAAAAGATTAAATGGACCATTGCATATTTTAGAATCTAGATATAATTATAAAAAATTACCATGCGATTGGAAATAAAAAATCAGGTAAAAGAAATACAAGATTACTTGTGTAGAAATTAGAATACATAAGTTATCCGGAATAAAAACTGAAAAGAAAAACTGGAAATTTAGAATTTCTAACATGATAAAAGTATTGAACTGAAGAGAATATATAGATATTGAACTCTATTGATAGAGAATTTAAAAATATGTATTTTAATATATTTTTTAATTTTTAATCTTATCGTTAATATAACCTTTTTAATTGATAAAGGTTTTGCTAAAATAAATAAATCCACCAATAGTATTGTGACATGTGGAAGGAAAAACATCACGATCCAAGCTCACCAAGTGGTCCAGACTCCAGGTCGCTTGAAATTGTAGGTTGAAAAGTAAAAAAAGAAAATTCTTTTAAGGGTAAAAATATAGTTTTTTAAGGTTCTAGCTTAGCGTCCTTCCAGTAATTTTCGCTTGGGACCAAAGTTCTAAATGACATGAGACGTGGCGTGGCGGCGAGCCCAAGCCTCAAGTCTTAAGAGTCACGACGTGCCATGACGTTTATTAATGCGTGACTTACGACGACAAATCTCTATATCGTATATATTATTATATATAAAAACATATGTTTTGTACTATTAATCGATGAGTCAATGACAATAACCACATTAAATTAGGTTATATATTAAAAACTAGCAAATAAGACATTAAAAACGTAAGAAAAAATCAAATATTGCGTTATAAAAGATCGCACATTAGGCCATGGCGTGCCACAGACATAACGCAACGTGAGACACAAGCCTTAAGCCACGGCGTGCCATGACGGCTGTCGTGGCGAGCCTTTTAGAACAGTGTTAGGACCCCATAAACCAAAAAAATGTCCTAAAATCAACCAAAAAACTAAAACTAATCTTGAAATTGACCCCAAAAAAACCCTATACAGATTTTTTTTTTTAAATTCAACCAAAAAGACTTTAAAAAAGCACCCGAAACGTTGGATTTAGGCTAAAAATACATTGGACAACTCTACGAACATTTAAACTACCTTAAAGGTGACCTTAGAATTTTTTTTGAATCCGCCACCGTCTCTCATCCATTAACAACTCAAGCTCAAGAAGTTGGTAATCCCCTTAAACTTCATTTATATTTATACACACACACATTAGAATATATATATATATAACCTCATATTTGAAGTCAAAAAGATTTTGAATGTAATGTAAAAAATTAAGTGATGATTTTTTTAACAGCAGACTGATCAATTATATTACCAACAAGGTCAAAAACGGTACAAAAATTACACGAACCGAAAACGAAACTCAGCCCATGTTAGCAAAACAGGCCGAACCCAACGAAACAAACACAAAATACACTAAGCCATACCGAACAACACACAAGAGTTGAGCTGAATGCGTTTGCAAGGATGGTTTTATACATGTATTATTATTATTATTATTATTATTTAATTGTAGAGGATGAAAGAGAGTTCAAGAGGCGCCATATGGGACAAGAGAAATGGGGAGCCATAACGAAAGTTTTTACGGTGTGTTTGGTATATTAGACATGACATAACAGAATATGGATCACTATCTCATGTTTGACAGGACTTTTATGTGGAACAGACAGAAACAAAGTGGAATAAGATGAAACATGCATGTTCCACCCCCACCCCATGAAACAAGTTGAAACAAGGTGAAACAGACTTATGATTTACCAACATAACCTCAAAATAAAATATAATTGTCTTCTAAAACATCAAATACATCTTCAATTTTATATTTTATCTCTTTAATCTGATTTTTCCATTTTTAGTTTATTATTTAACTAGGTAACAATACCGCGCCTCGCGCGGCGAATCCAAACATTATTATATGAATGTAAGTACGCGTAATCTATGAACATATTATTGCTTCAACTTATTAAGAATGTAGCATTAGAACTAAATGCTAGTCGAATTTATAAGTCTCAAACCAAAAAAAAACAATTTGTGAGTTTCAAAAGAATATTGAAAAATGAAAACTATATATTGAGTTGTTTGTTATTGAAGTTCATCCTAAATGTGATGTAGAGAGACACCACCCCCATTGCCATTGAGAACACCAAGTTGGAGACGAATGGTAAAGAATGAAGAAAAATCTAACGTCTCATTAGAGGCTTCTCCTTAATCCTCTCTCCCTACATTCTCCTTTATATATATATATATATATATATTGATATTGATTGATAACTTAAACAAAAAAATAACAATTCAAAATTTATTGATTTATATTGATGTTAATTATTTAGCATTGTTAGCCTAATAAGAAAAAACTTTGATTATTAAGCATTTTGTTAGATTTACAAAATATACATATTTTATTGATTTATAAGCATTGTTAGCTTAAACAAAAATAATAATAAAACATAGCTTAAAGAAAAAATAATAAAACATAGCTTAAAAAATAAATAAAACAAAGTATACAATAATACAATGTTAGATTTATAAAATATACACATTTTATTGATTTATAAGCATTGTTAGCTTAAATAATAAAACATAGCTTAAAGAAAAAAATAATAAAACATAGGTTAAAAAAATAATAAAAGAAACTATACAATAATACAAAGATAATGAAAAGTTTTAGCCATTTAATGCAACATTTTTTTAAAAAGAAAATCGAAACTCTAAGAAAAATCTAAAGCCTCATTGAAGACTTCTCCTTAATCCTCTCTCTATACATTCTTCTTTATATATATATTGATTGTTAGCTTAAACAAAAAAATAATAAAACATAGCTTAAAGAAAAAATAATAAAACATAGCTTAAAAAAATAATAAAACAAAGTATACAATAATACAATGTTAGATTTATAAAATATACACATTTTATTGATTTATAAGCATTGTTAGCTTAAATAATAAAACATAGCTTAAAGAAAAAAATAATAAAACATAGGTTAAAAAATAATAAAAGAAACTATACAATAATACAAAGATAATGAAAAGTTTTAGTCATTTAATGCAACATTTTTTTAAAAAGAAAATCAAAACTCTAAGAAAAATCTAAATCCTCATTGGAGGCTTCTCCTTAATCCTCTCTCCATACATTCTTCTTTATATATATATATATATTGATTGTTAGCTTAAATAATAAAACATAGCTTAAAGAAAAAAATAATAAAACATAGGTTAAAAAAATAATAAAAGAAACTATACAATAATACAAAGATAATGAAAAGTTTTAGTCATTTAATGCAACATTTTTTTAAAAAGAAAATCAAAACTCTAAGAAAAATCTAAAGCCTCATTGAAGACTTCTCCTTAATCCTCTCTCTATACATTCTTCTTTATATATATATATTGATGATTGTTAGCTTAAACAAAAAAATAATAAAACATAGCTTAAAGAAAAAATAATAAAACATAGCTTAAAAAAATAATAAAACAAAGTATACAATAATACAATGTTAGATTTATAAAATATACACATTTTATTGATTTATAAGCATTGTTAGCTTAAATAATAAAACATAGCTTAAAAAAAAAAAATAATAAAACATAGGTTAAAAAAATAATAAAAGAAACTATACAATAATACAAAGATAATGAAAAGTTTTAGTCATTTAATGCAACATTTTTTTAAAAAGAAAATCAAAACTCTAAGAAAAATCTAAAGCCTCATTGGAGGCTTCTCCTTAATCCCCTCTCCATACATTCTTCTTTATATATATATATTGATTGTTAGCTTAAATAATAAAACATAGCTTAAAGAAAAAAAATAAAACATAGGTTAAAAAAATAATAAAAGAAACTATACAATAATACAAAGATAATGAAAAGTTTTAGTCATTTAATGCAACATTTATTTAAAAAGAAAATCAAAACTATAAGAAAAATCTAAAGCCTCATTGAAAACTTCTCCTTAATCCTCTCTCTATACATTCTTCTTTATATATACTAGTGTTGGTCACCGCGCGTTGCGCGGTGGCGATTATTGTTTTTAAATGAACGCAATATAAAATAATAATGTATTTTCAAATGTGATTAATTTTGCATATATCAATATTCAATAATAGTTTTTTGTTACGAAAAGTTTAAGATGCACCAGTAATGGTTATACTTTTATGTTATTAAAATCCAAAAAACATGTCCCACAACAATATCACTATTATTGAAAATAGTATATATGTGCAAATTAGTTAATTAATATGCAAGATAGACTATATGTGTATATGGGTCGGGTTCCGGTGAGAAATTGATCTTAACGTGAGAAGCGAGAGAAGTGGTTATCAACTGTTGGATGAGAAATGGATGCACATTAGAATGAGATGCACCGAGATAAGATGCACCGAATCAATTTCTTCTAAGCTGTGATTCATGGGAGGGCATTTGAAGGTTAGTAATCAAATGACTCTTTTAGTTTTTAAAGGGTTCTCCTCATCTTTTATATACCCTACTCTTCTATTGATATATCGCTTTTCTCATCAATGTATATTGATATATTGTTGTTTCAACATGTAGACTAAAAATAACTATTTTTTATTAAAAATTGAGAGTTAAAAATGACATGAGTAGCGAATGAACTTTTTAGCTTTCAAAGGCTTCTTCTCATCCTTTATATACTCAACTATTCTATTAATGTATCACTTTTCTTATCAATGTAGGATACTAAATATTTAACTACAATATAGCATTTGAAAATACTCGATTCTCATGGTGTCACCTCAATTTTCATTGTTTGCTGCTTATATATATATATATATATATATATATATATATATTGGTATATAAGACAATTCTTTAAGTCAAGCTACAAATTTCTTTTGCAAGAGGATGGTCATCGAAAATAAGACACCTTAGAGTCAAATGCTATAATTTGACACAAATGTCTTTCAACCACATTTCTTTATGCACATCACTTTGTTCCAATATTTCAAATTTTCATCAATGTGGGACACCTACAAATCAACCATAATTTACCCTTTGAGAGTACTCATTTCTAATGACACCGATTCAATTCACGTTGCTTCTTTTAATATATATATATATATATATATATATATATATATATATATATATATATATATATATATATATATATATATATATATAATGATTACTATGATTTCTTTGCAAAGAAAAATCATTCAATATAAGATAACTTTTTAAGACAAATTATTTTATTTGTTTTTTTTAAAGAGGGTCATCTAAAATTGACAACCCTATAAGTCAAACTCATGAATTGACACAAATGCATCTCATGCATCCACCTTTCTTATACACACCACATTGCTCCAAATTTTCAACCTTTTACCAATGTGGGACAACTCCAAATCAACCACAATTCACCATTAGAGAATACTCAATTCTCATGGTGTCACCTCAATACCCCAAGGTTTTTCTTTTATACATATAAAGAAGATAATTTATTTGTTTTTTTTAAGAGGGTCATCTAAAATAGACAACCCTATAAGTCAAACTCATGAATTGACACAAATGCATCTCATGCATCTACCTTTCTTATACACACCACATTGCTCCAACTTTTCAACCTTTTACCAATGTGGGACAACTCTAAATCAACCACAATTCACCATTGGAGAATACTCAATTCTCATGGTGCCACCTCAATACACCAAGGTTTTTTCTTTTATATATATAAGACAATTCTTTAGATCAAGCTACAAATTTCTTTTGCAAGAGAAGCGTCATTGAAAATAAGACACCCTTAGAGTCAAATGCTATAATTTGACACAAATGTCTTTCGACCACATTTCTTTATGCACATCATTTTGTTCCAATATTTCAACTTTCCATCAATGTGGGACACCTACAAATCAAATCTACCCTTTGAGAATACTCAATTCTAATGACGCCGATTCAATACACATTGCTTGTTTTAATATATATATATATATATATATAATGATTACTATGATTTCTTTGCAAACGATAATCATTCAATATAAGATAACTTTTAAGGCAAATTATTTTATTTGGTATTTTTTAAAAAGATGGTCATCTAAAATAGATAGCTCTATAAGTCAAAAATCATGAATTGACACAAATACATCTCATGCATCCACCTTTCTTATACACACCACATTGCTTCAATTTTTCAACATCTTTACCAATGTGGGACAACTCCAAATCAACCACAATTCACCATTGAAGGAATACTCAATTCTCATGGTGCCACCTCAATACCCAAGGTTTTTTCTTTTATAGATATAAAGATTATTTTATTTGTGTTTTTTAAAAGAGGGTCATCTAAAATAGACAACCCTATAAGTCAAACTCATGAATTGACACAAATGCATCTCATGCATCTACCTTTCTTATACACACCACATTGCTCCAACTTTTCAACTTTTTACCAATGTGGGACAACTCCAAATCAACTACAATTCAAGAAATGGATGATTCTCAATTCTAAGGATGCCATCTCATTTCTTGTGGGTTTTCCTTTTAAATATATATATATATATATATATATATATATATATATATATATATATATATATAGGACGATAATCAAATGAGAACCACAAATAGGTTACAAACCCGTGAGAATCAATGTAAATATTTTTGTTTGCATGATTTTTTTTCATCAAAACCAATGATTTAAGATATTGTTACACATATATTCGTGTTCACCTTATGATAAGTTTACATGTGAAAAACGAATTTTGTTTCACCTAGTGAAATGAAAAATACTCGTAAAAAATATTCACATGGTGAAACAAATCCATGTGAAACTATCATATTATGAAACACATATATTTGAAGTAAAATATAATAAATCCTACCATTTGATGAAAAAATTTCATGTAAAAAAATGTTTTTTTATATCGGTTCTCACGGTTTATAACATATTTGTGGTTCTCGCATGATTTAACCCATATATATATATATATATAATGATTACTACGATTTCTTTGCAAAGAAAAATCATTCAATATAAGATAACTTTTTAAGACAAATTATTTTATTTCCATTGGAGAATACTCAATTCTCATGGTGCCACCTCAATACCCCAAGGTTTTTTCTTTTATATATATAAGACAATTATTTAGATCAAGCTACAAATTTCTTTTGCAAGAGAAGGGTCATTGAAAATAAGACACCCTTAGAGTCAAATGCTATAATTTGACACAAATGTCTTTCGACCACATTTCTTTATGCACATCATTTTGTTCCAATATTTCAACTTTCCATCAATGTGGGACACCTACAAATCAAATCAACCATAATTTACCCTTTGAGAATACTCAATTCTAATGACGCCGATTCAATACACATTGCTTGTTTTAATATATATATATATATATATATATATATATATATATAATGATTACTATGATTTCTTTGCAAACGATAATCATTCAATATAAGATAACTTTTAAGGCAAATTATTTTATTTGGTATTTTTTAAAAAGATGGTCATCTAAAATAGATAGCTCTATAAGTCAAAAATCATGAATTGACACAAATGCATCTCATGCATCCACCTTTCTTATACACACCACATTGCTTCAATTTTTCAACATCTTTACCAATGTGGGACAACTCCAAATCAACCACAATTCACCATTGAAGGAATACTCAATTCTCATGGTGCCACCTCAATACCCAAGGTTTTTTCTTTTATAGATATAAAGATTATTTTATTTGTGTTTTTTAAAAGAGTGTCATCTAAAATAGACAACCCTATAAGTCAAACTCATGAATTGACACAAATGCATCTCATGCATCTACCTTTCTTATACACACCACATTGCTCCAACTTTTCAACTTTTTACCAATGTGGGACAACTCCAAATCAACTACAATTCAAGAAATGGATGATTCTCAATTCTAAGGATGCCATCTCATTTCTTGTGGGTTTTCATTTTAAATATATATATATATATATATATATAGGCTGAGTATCAAATACAAACCAGTTAGTTTGTACAAACTCGTACAAACCATACCTAGCTTCATGATTTTGTAAATTTGGCTTCATGAATATATATATATATATATATATATATATATATTGGCTTCATGAATATATAATTTGGCTTCATGAATATATCATTTGGCATTTTTAACTAATTTTTTTACAAAAATACCCTAAAATACCCTTATTTTTGTAAAAAAATTAGTTAAAAATGCCAAATGATATATTCATGAAGTCAAATTATATATTCATGAGGCCAATATATATATATATATATATATATATTCATGAAGCCAAATTTACAAAATCATGAAGCTAGGTATGGTTTGTACGAGTTTGTACAAACTAACTGGTTTGTACCCGATACCACCCCTATATATATATATATATATAATGATTACTATGATTTCTTTGCAAAGAAAAATCATTCAATATAAGATAACTTTTTAAGACAAATTATTTTATTTGTTTTTTTTAAAGAGGGTCATCTAAAATTGACAACCCTATTAGTCAAACTCATGAATTGACACAAATGCATCTCATGCATCCACCTTTCTTATACACACCACATTGCTTCAAATTTTCAACATTTTACCAATGTGGGACAACTCCAAATCAACCACAATTCACCATTAGAGAATACTCAATTCTCATGGTGTCACCTCAATACCCCAAGGTTTTTCTTTTATACATATAACAAAGAAGATAATTTAATTGTTTTTTTTAAAGAGAGTCATCTAAAATAGACAACCCTATAAGTCAAACTCATGAATTGACACAAATGCATCTAATGCATCTACCTTTCTTATACACACCACATTGCTCTAACTTTTCAACCTTTTACCAATGTGGGACAACTCTAAATCAACCACAATTCACCATTGGAGAATACTCAATTCTCATGGTGCCACCTCATTACCCCAAGGTTTTTTCTTTTATATATATAAGATATTGATGATTGTTAGCTTAAACAAAAAAAATAATAAAACATAGCTTAAACAAAAAATAATAAAACATAGCTTAAAAAAATAATAAAACAAAGTATACAATAATACAATGTTAGATTTATAAAATATACACATTTTATTGATTTATAAGCATTGTTAGCTTAAATAATAAAACATAGCTTAAAGAAAAAAATAATAAAACATAGGTTAAAAAAATAATAAAAGAAACTATACAATAATACAAAGATAATGCAAAGTTTTAGTCATTTAATGCAACATTTTTTAAAAAGAAAATCAAAACTCTAAGAAAAATCTAAAGCCTCATTGGAGGCTTCTCCTTAATCCCCTCTCCATACATTCTTCTTTATATATATATATTGATTGTTAGCTTAAATAATAAAACATAGCTTAAAGAAAAATAAAAATAAAACATAGGTTAAAAAAATAATAAAAGAAACTATACAATAATACAAAAATAATGAAAAGTTTTAGTCATTTAATGCAATATTTTTTTAAAAAGAAAATTAAAACTCTAAGAAAAATCTAAAGCCTCATTGGAGGCTTCTCCTTAATCATCTCTCCATACATTCTTATTTATATATATATATATATATTGATGATTTGATTCTAATATATATAATCAAACAAAGGTTTCATATAACAACAATCTTGTTTTTGAAAATGGGAGATTAGGCCATCCGCAGCGCCCTTCGGGCTCGTGCGGGGCTCGAGCGGGCAGCGGTGGGGGTATGGCGGGCTTCATCCTCGGGCTCGGCCAGCGGGCTTTCAAACCCGAGGAACCCGAAAGCTCCAACGGCTATTTGGCAATTTTTTTTTAAATCTTGAAAATAAATAACTCCCAACGGCTACTTTTATAAAAAAAATTAATTTTTTTTTCAATTTAATCACACTATATATATTAACCCTCAATCTCTTATTTTTTCACACCAACAATCTCTCAAACT
The DNA here is from genome assembly GCA_033807775.1 of Saussurea involucrata. NCBI lineage: Eukaryota > Viridiplantae > Streptophyta > Magnoliopsida > Asterales > Asteraceae > Saussurea > Saussurea involucrata. Next base: position 6,372,898 of record CM066325.1, on the reverse strand, counting down.
CTCTCAAATTCTCTCAAACTCTCTCAAATTTCATCATGAATCCAAACAAAACACCTACATCCCGTCGTAACCGACCAGATACACCGCAACCGCAAGAAGACCCGGAGCTTGGTTTCCAAGCGTTTACACAACCAGGTTATCGTCCGCAATTTTCGCAACAAATTCCGCCACAAATTTCGCAACAATATCCGCCACAATGGTCGCAACAAAATCCACCACAATATTTTTACAACTCATTAGGCCATCCGCAACAAATTCCTTACCAACTTACACGTCCCGGTTTGATTGAACAAAGTTTTACTCCGGCCAACTTCAATCCTCCTTCACCCTTCATCAATCTCGCCGACGACATTGTTCCGGAAACCCAACATTCTAGCCCACACACACCACAATCCATCTACACTCAACCATCAAACCCTTAACCATCGAGAAAAGGAAAAAAACAAACAATATGAAAATAGAGCCTCCAAACAGATGTGGACTAACGAGGAGGAACTCGCGTTAGTGTCGACGTGGGTTGACGTTTCAGAAGACCCCGTTATCGGTAACGCACAAACCCATGGTAATATTTTTATTGTTATTATTATTATTATTATTATTATTATTATTGTTATTATTGTTATTATTATTAATATTCTTATACTTGAATTTACATAAATGTAGAAAGTTTTTGGACCCGAATCGGGGAAGTGTTCTTTAGTGTGATGGGTCGCGGAAATTATAGAACAACTCATCAACTCAACACCAAGTTCAACGACCTCAATAAAAAATTGCTCTTTTTGGCGGCATCTACAACAACTTGGTCAATAATAGATCAAGCGGAATGAGTGATGCCGACATTTCACGAGTGGCACACGAACGGTACCAAGCACAACAAGGGTTTGCTTTCTCTAAAGAACAAGCTTGGGAAGTCCTAAAAAATGTCCAAAATGGGGAGCCGTTCCAACGATGACGACAACTTCATCGCGGGGTTCAAAACGTACCAAACCTTCCGATGATGACGATGACGACAACTTCATCGAGCAACTTCAACGACCCATCGGGAGAAACAAGGCAAAAAAAACATCAACGAGTAATACGTCCGGGACGAATACGAGCGAAAGTGTTACTCAGTTGTTGACGACGTTCAACGACAAGATTGATGATACAATGGAATACAAAATGAAAAAACTCGATCTCGAACTTCAAAGGTTGGAACACGAACGAGAAATCGAACGAGAAAAACGATTTGAGAAAGACTTTGCGTTTTTCATGACCCCGCATGATCACCTTACGGGAGACGTTTTGAGGGTTACTTTAACGAGAAAAGAGCAAATTAAAAAATTTCATAATTGGTGGTGTTTTGTATTTTGTAATTTTTAATTTTTTAATGAATGATATGAATTTTTATTTTTATTATTTATCTTATTTTTATTTATTAAAAAATATATAAATATTTTTATTTTGTTAAATAATTAAATGTATAAATAAAAGAATTAAAAAAATGAGGTGGCAAGAGGGTTTTTAGTTATGCGCTGCGGATCTTTAGGCCATCCGCAGCGCCCTTCGGGCTCGAGCTCGGGCTCGGGCGGGCAGCGGTGGGGGTATGGCGGACTTCGGGCTCGGGCTCGGCCAGCGGGCTTTCAAACCCGAGGAACCCGAAAGCTCCAACGGCTACTTTGTCATTTTTTTTAAATCTTGAAAATAAATAACTCCCAACGGCTACTTTTATAAAAAAAATTAATTTTTTTTCAATTTAATCACACTATATTTAACCCTCAACCTCTTGTTATTATTATTATTATTATTATTATTATTATTATTGTTATTATTAATATTATTATTATTATTATTATTGTTAATATTCTTATACTTGAATTTACATAAATGTAGAAAGTTTTTGGACCCGAATCGGGGAAGGGTTCTTTAGTGTGATGGGTCGCGGAAATTATAGAACAACTCATCAACTCAACACCAAGTTCAACGACCTCAATAAAAAAATTGCTCTTTTTGGCGGCATCTACAACAACTTGGTCAATAATAGATCTAGCGGAATGAGTGATGCCGACATTTCACGAGTGGCACACGAACGGTACCAAACACAACAAGGGTTTGCTTTCTCTAAAGAACAAGCTTGGGAAGTCCTAAAAAATGTCCAAAATGGGGAGCCGTTCCAACGACGATGACAACTTCATCGCGGGGTTCAAAACGTACCAAACCTTCCGATGATGACGATGACGACAACTCCATCGAGCAACTCCAACGACCCATCGGGAGAAACAAGTAAAAAAAACATCAACGAGTAATACGTCCGGGACGAATACGAACGAAAGTGTTACTCAGTTGTTGACGACGTTCAACGACAAGATTGATGATACAATGGAATACAAAATGAAAAAACTCGATCTCGAACTTCAAAGGTTGGAACACGAACGAGAAATCGAACGAGAAAAACGATTTGAGAAAGACTTCGCGTTTTTCATGACCCCGCATGATCACCTTACGGGAGACGTTTTGAGGGTTACTTTAGCGAGAAAAGAGCAAATTAAAAAATTTCATAATTGGTAGTTTTTGTATTTTGTAATTTTTATTTTTAAATAATGATATGAATTTTTATTTTTATTATTTATTTTATTTTTATTTATTAAAAAATATATAAATATTTTTATTTTGTTAAATAATTAAATGTATAAATAAAAAAATTAAAAAAATGAGGTGGCAAGAGGGCTTTTAGTTATGCTCTGCGGGTCTTTAGGGCTTGAGGCCTTAGCTGATGTGGCGCTGATGTAGCGGGCTTGAGGGCTTTTAGTTATGCGCTGAGGATGGCCTTAGGGCTTGAAGGCTTAGCTGATGTGGCGCTGATGGCTTTTAGTTATGCGCTGAGGATGGCCTTAGGATGCTTCACGACCATTCATGATATTATTCTTTCTACGCCACCATTGGTCTGTTTTCAAACTTTTTTGGTCGATTGGAATCTTTTTCGATTTTATTTTTAATATCAAATTTAGTTAATTCATTCTTCTATTCGTATGAATCCTGTTTGTTGTTTTTGGATTTATTTTATAATACTTATTCCCCATTTTAACAAAAAAACAAAAGCAAACTTTTGATGTGTCAACCACAAGGGTGGTGGCGTGGTGGCAAGGGCTTGGGGGATGTGGTGGAATATCCCATCCACCCCGGGTTCGAGTCCAGGCGTCAGCATTCTGTGGCCAGGCTTAGTCTCAGACGGCCGCTTTGTATGTTTGTTTCCAAATTGCCAAGGATGTAGTCTAGGCAAAGCCTAGATGAACATTATCAAAAAAAAAAAAAAAAAACTTTTGATGTGTCTTTTTTTTGTTATTTGAACAATGACGGATTTAAAGATTTTGTTAAACAGGTGTATTTTTAAGGGAAATTAATTAAAATGCCAAAAGTCCAATTTCGTATTACTAAAATACCACAAATCTCTCCCACTTTACAAAAATACCCTTTTTCCGCGATGGGAGCCCGCGATCGCGGGCCAGAGACCATTTCTGACACTTTTTTAAACTTGCAGGGACCATTTTTGAAAAATGGAATCCCGCGATCGCGAAGGAATCCCGCAATGTGATTATTTTTGTGACTTTTCAATTGCAAGGGACCATTTTTGAAAAATTCCAGGGACCAATTTTGAAAATTTGACCCGTCGTTTGACACTGTTCACCCCGCGTTTCGTCAATTTTATGAATTTAAAATGAAATGTTACACTTTCAACCCCTATACTTATTTACTAAATTTACTTTATACCTTTTACTTTCATTATTTTAATTTTACATTTAACACATATAATCGTTTATTAACTAAAATACGTTAAAAAAATACGTTTTAATTTTAACAAATTACGCCATTATAATCGTCTCTTCGATACGTTCGAAATGAGCCCAATCTTGAATATTTTTTGATTTATATATTTTAATATATATATTATACAGTTATATATTTTAATAAAAATATATTTTATATTTAAAATTCATACACTTATAGTTAATTATTTAATTTATGGTACATCTCTTATTTTTTTTTCAATTTTTTTTACACTCCTATCGCATTAACATAATAATCATATATTAACTAATTTATTAAATCGTTTTATATTATTATTATTTGAATGTGTTTATATATCGTGAATTGCAATAGGAGAAAGTTTCACGAGAAGAATATTAAATGGGGTTTTGACAAGTTAGTATCACTGGACTCATTTAAGAATTGTGAAAATGGGTATTTGGCGAATGATGATTCATGTGTGTTTGAAGTTGAAGTATTTGCAGTTACAGAGTATGCACAAAATGATCGATGTATTTCCAACGTAACGTAGATTAAAATTATCTCCTTCAGTTCAGTCCCGTCCCGTCCCGTCCCATCCAGTTCAGTCCCGTCCAGTTCCGTCTCGTCCCATCTAGTATGCGTACCAAACGCTACCTAAGAGTACCGTAAATTAAATAATTAACTATAAAGGTATAAATTGTAAATATTAAAAATATTTTGATATAGTGTATATGATATATATTAAAATATATAAATCAAAAAAATTCAAGATTGGGCTCATTTCGAACGTATCGAAGAGACGATTATAATGGTGTAACTTGTTAAAATTAAAACGTATTTTTTAACGTATTTTTGTTGATAAACGATTATATGTGTTAAATGTAAAATTAAATTATGAAAGTAAAACTGTAAAAGGTATAAAGTAAATTTAGTAAATAAGTATAGGGGTTGAAAGTGTAAATTTCAAATCAAAATCACAATTTCGAATTGAAATGTTACACTTTCAACCCCTATACTTATTTTGTAATAACCTAAAATATGGTATCCTGTTTTAAATAGAAGTTGGGGGTGGTAATTGTTTAATTGAGAAAAGTTGGAGGGTAAAATATGAATGTTAGGAAATTAATTCCTTTTCTTTTTGGTGGTGTGCGGCGTATTTGCTGAAAAGAGGGAGAAATACAATTTTCTCTTAGGGTTTTGGGAGTGCTTGTTACTGCACATCGAGAGAGAGATGGAAAGGAGCAGAAAGAAAGAAACCTCCATGGGAGGCCTGGTGTATTTTCGTGAGGAGAAAATCGAGAAGAGAGACAGGCGATGAGAGAGCGACCACCGGCGAGGAGAGAGAGAGAGACGACGAGGAGAGAGAAGCGACGAGAGGGAGAGAGAGAGAAGCAGCCGGCGAGTGAGAGAGAACGCCGACGAGAGAGGGAAACGGACGAGAAGAGAGAGACATACGGGGAGAGAGATCGAGAGTGCGAGAGAGAGATAGACGGCGAGAGAGAAGGAGATGCGAGGAGATAGAGACAACGAAAGAAGATGGTGGCTGGGTCGTCGCCGGCAGGTTGCAGGTCGCCGGCGGCGTGCTGCTGCTGGTGGTTGCCGGCGGTTGGCTGCCGGTAGTGGTCGCCGGTGGTCGGCTGTCGGTGGTGGTCGGCGGCGGCGACATGGCTGGTCAATAACTTTCCGTTTCGTGAAGTTTTTCGCGGGTAAGAAACCATTCCCTTGCGTTTTCTCTTTAGCAAGTAATGTTAGATTGGTTAAATTCTTATTGTGCTCGGCTATGTGAGCTGAGAAATCAAATAGGGTATTTATAGAGTTTTAATTTCCAATTCATATTTTCAAGTTAAACCGAATGTATGTGGATTCTTGATTTCGGAGGAAATGTTAATGGGTAATGTGTAGAATAAGTTAAAAACGAAGAAATTGAAGTTCCGGTAGTGTTGGAAATTGAATGAGGTTCCAGTAACATTTCGTAGAGTCCCGGTAAGTTAATAAATGAGCCGGAATGTAATTTTAAGAAAAGGGTCGGAATGATTAATTTAATTGGAGTCTAAACCTCTTGTGGGCCGAAGGTTGTTAACAAAGACACGTGGTGTTGGACTCGAAGTTGCCACGTGACCTTGTTTCTTTTAGTAGACCGACATATTAGAAGATTAAGTGTGAATTGCTAATTTTAATTGTTGGGCCGATTCGAGTATTGGGCCGAAAGATTTCTAAAATCTTTTTGGGCTTAGTTACTAAATTGGGTTTGATTTATTGTCAAAGTCTACAATTATATTATAAGGGCCTAATGCGTAATTGGTAGTTAATTATTCATTTAGTTTGGGTTACATTATTAGTAACGTGATCCGGTTTTGTTATTTAGAATCAAGTGTTATAATTTTATGTCGGGAACCTAGAGTAGGGTAAATTAATGGATCCGGTTTAGCATATCAAATGGATGGGTAAGCAAGGACCATTAATTATGATTTTTGAACTAGAAGCGCAATTTACCAATTTAGATAAGTTAGGGTTGAGTTCGGGATTTAACTCGAGTAATAATTGAACAAATTATGACGTACATTATTAATATAATAGGTGTTCCACCTAGAGATCGGAAGTGTAAGTGAGGAGCATTGGAGCAAGCAAGTCAGGTGAGTTTTCTAAACTAAAACGTGTGGCTTTTAATATGTTTTCTGAAGCGCGAATATGATGAGAAATGCCATGTTTTATACTTATGTTTATAATTGCATGAATATCGTTTGAAAATATAAATGTGGGATGTATGCATACATAGATTGTGGTGTAAATTGGCTAAGTCGGGGGGTGTGGCCCGCCAGATCATGCCGGGGTGTGTGTCCCGTTTATGCCAGGGGAGTACTACCCTATACGGCAGCATGAGACTGACTCGTTGTCATCTACGGGTGACTTCAGGGTGCCGATTTACGAGGGGCGGACCTTATTCCGTGAATGATTTTGGATGAACGGCTTTATGAATGATTTATGTTGAAAATGATAAACTGTTTTTGAATGCTTTGATAACTGTTAGGAGGGACTCACTAGACCTTATGGTCTAACCCTCGCATTTTCAAAATAAAACCTTTTCAGGAAAGCAGGCATTGGAAGGCTCTAGCAAGTGAGCAAGGAGTTAGCAAGAGGAAGCCGAATAGTGTAGTGACACTATAGTAATATTTAGTATTTCTCAGCTGTGTAGGTTGTTTCCTCCAACCACTTTTGTTTTAATGTAAGGAAATTTTGGGTCCCGATTCTGGGATACTCTATGTTTTATGACCTTGCGTGTCTTATTTATAAGAAATGAAATGTTTAAAAATGCTGGGTTGTTACAGTTGATATCAGAGCCATAGTTTTTTAGGGATTTAGGTGACCGGATAGGCCTAAACTTAAACTTGGGAGTAGAAATCACAACTGAGAATCAGGAAATGCGTTAGGATGACACTATTATAGAAATAGGACTAATAGGGTACTGAGGACTGTCATGTAAGGTAAGTTTGAAATTCCACCTGGCCAGTGTAATTGCGAACTTACAGGTACATGTACGTGCTTAACCTACCTTATTAACCTACCCAGTGTTTATGTCGTGTTTCAGTACGTTAGAATGTCAACGAGATCTCTGAGGTGTAGACTGAGACCCCTTGTTGGGGAAGTTCATGGGAAATCATTTATGAAGTGAATAATATATACATCGTAGAGGCGAAATGTTGTTTAGAATGTTATTAATCGTATAGAGATAGATCTTCGGGGGTTCGAAGAGATAAAATGATTGATTTTGAGTAAGACTCTTGTTCCTATAAAGTCCCAGTTCTAGAAATAGTGGGATGAGATCAGTTAGAATGGTAAGAAATAACAGTGTTGAAATTTTGAATGTATCAATAGAACCCTGACTTCTTAGTCGAGCTTTTCAAAGGCAGTGTAAGTGAAATAAGATACCTATTGTGAAATGAAAGCATGTAGAAGTAGAAAATGAGATAGTGATTAAAACGAAGTAGTATGAAGGGGTTGAGTAATTGAGATGTGGAAAGTGTGTTCAGCAAGTTGTTGCGTGACCGAGAGGGCGACCGTTGGTCGTAGGTAGAATGTCAAGGATAAGATAAGCGAGTAAAGCAGTTGACCTTGTTAGAGTGAGTAGCCTTCAAATGCAAGTAGAGTCTCATGCATGGTGTCCTTTTTTTATGTAACATGAAATTTTCACGATTTAAGTTAAATATGTAAAGATAAATTTTGATCAAAAATGAGTCAGAATGTGCACGCGTATGTTTAAAGAAAAAGGTGATTTCATTCACATGGCACCATGAAGTTTCGAGTTTTATGATTTGTAAAGCATTTTGCCCTTTTCTTGATGAGTTAAATTATTGCAAAAGTCAAGAAAACGATTAGATGCAAAACTTTTATAACCAAAGTGAGCAATGACATGTTGGAGTTATTTTTTAGTACGAAAACCGACTAGGTTTACTTTGTGTCGGAAATTTCTTTCAGGATGTGGTCGTTTGAAAAGATGTTCACTTATTATATTTCCGTCGTAACGACATAATTTGGTGGAGTGAGATTAAGTTTGTGAAAAGTTGCATGCGAACGATCCTCGAGATCGTGGTGTAGGGCATTGAAGTTTAAAAAGTGATGGGGGCATGTGTACCCAATATGTTTTCAAGTGTTGTTTATTTAAAATGATAAAATGTACGAAATGATTTATCTTTTGCGTTATCATGCGTGAAGGCTATGAACTCACTAGGTCGTAGGATATTGTATGTTAAGTTAAGGAAGAACTTCAAGAGTGGAGAAGTGTCGGGCAAATCAGGAAGGATGTTGTTGCCTTAGTATTTGTGTTCAAAAGGAAAGGTGATCAGTGGTAGAGTCAGAAGTGGATATTAGTATCGGTTGTTTGAGGGATTGCACCCTTGTGCGGTAGCGGGAAGTACAGTTGTCAAGGGGCGGTTGTGTCCAGGGGAAGAATTAGAAGGCTTTGAGGTGTGAGTATTAACAACTCGTTATAAGTAGGGTTGTGAGGAAGAAACGAATGTCCTCGGTATTGACTATGAGTTCGAGGTGAGTCTGTAATGTGGATGTTACGTGAATAGGTTTCGAAAAGAGGGAGACAGATCACGAAGTTGAGTGTGATATGTTGGAAGGATTAGGTTTTGTAAGAAACCTTTGTTAAAGAATGAGTTAAGGAAGTAGTTACAGGTTGTCAGTTGATGTAGAAGTAGACAACTGTGTAAAGTGGTTAAGGCCGAAGGCTGGAACCAGAAGGTTGAAATTTGATAGAACACCTTGTATGGGTGTTAAGAGGAGGAGAAGTTATCATTTTGAATAAGCGTTCTATTTACGAGGTATGGAGGGATACGTAGAATGATGAGGTATGTCGTACAATCGAAGCGAGTGTGTAGATTTTATCAATCGGTAAGAAAAGTGTGGTGTCCTTGTAAGGGCTCGAATCGTAAAGAGCTAGTTAGAACGTTTGTGTTTGAATTAATTGAGAACTCGTGAGTTATAGCTCATCAAATTGGGAAAGAGTACGTAGCGAGATAGACTCGTTTGTGACATACGGGAGAATATGAAGGAAAGTGTGAGGTGTGTACGAATGACCATGAGAGATTTGGTCTGCAGTGTGATGTTATGAGTGAGGAATGTACAGTTATGTAATGACATTAGTTGCCAAGTTAATGTACCAGCTAGTATCGTAGCGAGGTGATGTTAGAGAGAAAGAAAGCATCAGATAGAGGCTTTTGGGGTTTTCGGATGAGATGTACGACCTATAAATCAGATTGTATGAGCACCTAGAGGGTAAGTTGACCTTCTAGTGTGATCACGATCGGGATGGAAGGACAGAGTAGTGGTGGGAGATTACCCAAGGGAGAATTCGAGTGTTTTTAGGTTGTAAGAGACGCTATGTGGGTATATGTTGAAATCATTGGAAGATTAAAGAGGATGAAGAGTGTGTTAGTCAAATTGTGTTATAGTAGAGGCTAAATCTCTAAAGGGCATGAATTGTTTCTTAGGCGTGAGGGAATGATCCTAAAAGGAGACAGTTGGAAATTTGGGTATGTGTAAAGAATGCCATGATGATGATTATAAGTCAGAGTGGTAGTATGATCTCTGGTCGATTTGAAACGTCAAGGTAGATGTATAAGCCTTTGATTGGGTGATTAAAAATTTTATGGATCTGTTACGTAATGCCAATTATTTGTTACTTCAGGATGTGTTGCATCCTACCGAGATTCTTACTAAGAATTGATAAGGGAGAACCGATATGTTAAAGTGAGAAGTTGATGATGATAGGAAGGAATAAGTAATTCTCAAATTATTTTGAAAATTTGGGATTTTTGAGTTACTCAGTGGGAGTTGTTAGTTAAGAAATCAGTTTCAACTGATGGATTTTGTGAATGCCAGCCTAACGAGATGTTGATGCTAAGTTGTTAATTTATGGTTAGTAGAAAGAAATGAACTGAGTCTCAATTGGAGTTCATCTTTTGAAATAAGTTGATAATTATAATTGAAATGAGATGGTCAGGTTAAAGTTGCTTGTGATAAAGGGAAGGAATTACATTGTTCTGTGCGGTAAGAATCAGTGGTTATATTGCACTAGCCGAGAAAGACAGATGAGTCCGGAAACTGTTAAAATGGCCGCGAATCAGATAAGGATATTTAGGGAGTGGTAAGTAATGCGATGTTTACAGCCTTTGTTCATGTGTTATGACCTGGAAAGATTTATTCCGAGAGTTTAAATTTAAGCGTTGTTATTCAATTTCGCCGGTTATTTTGGAGTGAATTCCGGGACGAAATTCTGTTAAGGAGGGGAGGCTGTAATAACCTAAAATATGGTATCCTGTTTTAAATAGAAGTTGGGGGTGGTAATTGTTTAATTGAGAAAAGTTGGAGGGTAAAATATGAATGTTAGGAAATTAATTCCTTTTCTTTTTGGTGGTGTGCGGCGTATTTGCTGAAAAGAGGGAGAAATACAATTTTCTCTTAGGGTTTTGGGAGTGCTTGTTACTGCACATCGAGAGAGAGATGGAAAGGAGCAGAAAGAAAGAAACCTCCATGAGAGGCCTGGTGTATTTTCGTGAGGAGAAAATCGAGAAGAGAGAGAGGCGATGAGAGAGAGACCACCGGCGAGGAGAGAGAGAGACGACGAGGAGAGAGAAGCGACGAGAGGGAGAGAGAGAAGCAGCCGACGAGTGAGAGAGAACGCCGGCGAGAGAGGGAAACAGACGAGAAGAGAGAGACATACGGGGAGAGAGATCGAGAGTGCGAGAGAGAGATAGACGGCGAGAGAGAAGGAGCTGCGAGGAGAGAGACAACGAAAGAAGATGGTGGCTGGGGTCGTCGCCGGCAGGTTGCAGGTCGCCGGCGGCGTGCTGCTGCTGCTGGTTGCCGGCGGTTGGCTGCCGGTGGTGGTCGCCGGTGGTCGGCTGTCGGTGGTGGTCGGCGGCGGCGGCATGGCTGGTCAATAACTTTCCGTTTCGTGAAGTTTTTCGCGGGTAAGAAACCATTCCCTTGCGTTTTCTCTTTAGCAAGTAATGTTAGATTGGTTAAATTCTTATTGTGCTCGGCTATGTGAACTGAGAAATCAAATAGGGTATTTATAGAGTTTTAATTTCCAATTCATATTTTCAAGTTAAACCGAATGTATGTGGATTCTTGATTTCGGAGGAAATGTTAATGGGTAATGTGTAGAATAAGTTAAAAACGAAGAAATTGAAGTTCCGGTAGTGTTGGAAATTGAATGAGGTTCCGGTAACATTTCGTAGAGTCCCGGTAAGTTAATAAATGAGCCGGAATGTAATTTTAAGAAAAGGGTCGGAATGATTAATTTAATTGGAGTCTAAACCTCTTGTGGGCCGAAGGTTGTTAACAAAGACACGTGGTGTTGGACTCGAAGTTGCCACGTGACCTTGTTTCTTTTAGTAGACCGACATATTAGAAGATTAAGTGTGAATTGCTAATTTTAATTGTTGGGCCGATTCGAGTATTGGGCCGAAAGATTTCTAAAATCTTTTTGGGCTTAGTTACTAAATTGGGTTTGATTTATTGTCAAAGTCTACAATTATATTATAAGGGCCTAATGCGTAATTGGTAGTTAATTATTCATTTAGTTTGGGTTACATTATTAGTAACGTGATCCGGTTTTGTTATTTAGAATCAAGTGTTATAATTTTATGTCGGGAACCTAGAGTAGGGTAAATTAATGGATCCGGTTTAGCATATCAAATGGATGGGTAAGCAAGGACCATTAATTATGATTTTTGAACTAGAAGCGCAATTTACCAATTTAGATAAGTTAGGGTTGAGTTCGGGATTTAACTCGAGTAATAATTGAACAAATTATGACATACATTATTAATATAATAGGTGTTCCACCTAGAGATCGGAAGTGTAAGTGAGGAGCATTGGAGCAAGCAAGTCAGGTGAGTTTTCTAAACTAAAACGTGTGGCTTTTAATATGTTTTCTGAAGCGCGAATATGATGAGAAATGCCATGTTTTATACTTATGCTTATAATTGCATGAATATCGTTTGAAAATATAAATGTGGGATGTATGCATACATAGATTGTGGTGTAAATTGGCTAAGTCGGGGGGTGTGGCCCGCCAGATCATGCCGGGGGGTGTGTCCCGTTTATGCCAGGGGAGTACTACCCTATACGGCAGCATGAGACTGACTCGTTGTCATCTACGGGTGACTTCAGGGTGCCGATTTACAAGGGGCGGACCTTATTCCGTTAATGATTTTGGATGAACAGCTTTATGAATGATTTATGTTGAAAATGATAAACTGTTTTTGAATGCTTTGATAACTGTTAGGAGGGACTCACTAGACCTTATGGTCTAACCCTCGCATTTTCAAAATAAAACCTTTTCAGGAAAGCAGGCATTGGAAGGCTCTAGCAAGTGAGCAAGGAGTTAGCAAGAGAAAGCCGAATAGTGTAGTGACACTATAGTAATATTTAGTATTTTTCAGTTGTGTAGGTTGTTTCCGCCAACCACTTTTGTTTTAATGTAAGGAAATTTTGGGTCCCGATTCTGGGATACTCTATGTTTTATGACCTTGCGTGTCTTATTTATAAGAAATGAAATGTTTAAAAATGTTGGGTTGTTACATATTTACTAAATTACTTTATACCTTTTACTTTCATAATTTAATTTTACATTTAACACATATAATCGTTTATCAACAAAATACGTTAAAAAAATACGTTTTAATTTTAACAAATTACACAATTATAATCGTCTCTTCGATACGTTCGAAATGAGCCCAATCTTGAATATTTTTGATTTATATATTTTAATATATATCATATACACTACATCAAAATATTTTTAATATTTACAATTTATACCTTTATAGTTAATTATTTAATTTACGGTACTCTTAGATAGCGTTTGGTACGCATACTAGATGGGACGGGACGGAACTGGACGGGACTGAACTGGATGGGACGGGACGGGACTGAACTAAAGGAGATAATTTTAATCTAAGTTACGTTGGAAATACATCGATCATTTTGTGCATACTCTGTAACTGCAAATACTTCAACTTCAAACACACATGAATCATCATTTGCCAAATACCCATTTTCACAATTCTTAAATGAGTCCAGTGATACCAACTTGTCAAAACCCCATTTAATATTCTTCTCGTGAAACATTCTCCTATTGTCATTCACGATATCTATAAACATATTCAAATAATAATAATTTAAAACGATTTAATGAATTAGTTAATATATGATTATTATGTTAATGCGATAGGAGTGCAAAAAAAAATTGAAAAAAAAATAAGAGATGTACCATAAATTAAATAATTAACTATAAGGGTATGAATTTTAAATATAAAAAATATTTTTTTATGCAGTGTATAACTGTATATGATATATATTAAAATATATAAATCCAAAAAAATTCAAGATTGAGCTCATTTCGAACGTATCGAAGAGACGGTTATAATGGTGTAATTTGTTAAAATTAAAACGTATTTTTTTAACGTATTTTAGTTAATAAACGATTATATGTGTTAAATGTAAAATTAAAATAATGAAAGTAAAAGGTATAAAGTAAATTTAGTAAATAAGTATAAGGGTTAAAAGTGTAACATTTCATTTTAAATTCATAAAATTGACGAAACGCGGGTGAACAGTGTCAGTGTCAAATTTTCAAAATTGGTCCCTGGAATTTTTCAAAAATGGTCCCTTGCAATTGAAAAGTCACAAAAATAATCCCATCGCGGGATTCCTTCGCGATCGCGGGATTCCATTTTTCAAAAATGGTCCCTGCAAGTTTAACAAAGTGTCAGAAATGGTCCCTAGCCCGCGATCGCGGGCTCCCATCGTGGAAAAAAGGGTATTTTTGCAAAGTGGGAGAGATTTGTGGCATTTTGGTAACACTTGGTCAAACTTAGGGTATTTTAATTAATTTCTCTATTTTTAATATGGGTTGTTTGGTGTGTTTTGTTGAATTCCATTTTTTAAGAATTTTTTTTGTTGATTTTACAAGATTTCTTGAGTTTTTGATTAATTTTGAAAGATATTTTAAGTTTTTTGTTGATTTTTCTTGTATTCTTCAATATCTAGAGCACTCTCAAAGTTTAACATGTACATATCTTTTATAGAAAAACATTGTTTTTTTTAATAAAAGCAAAGTAAAGGATCTAAATATCTCTGAAGGGATTTAACGACGTATTCTAACATACCAAGAACCACAATGACATTAAAACATCGATGGTGAATCTAATTTCAAAAGGTTGAGAAAAAAACCACAACTTCAGGGACATATCATGGAACACATAGTTTTATTTATCATAAACATCTAAAATATTTAATCAATAATCAAACATTTTAATTAAATTATATTCACTTTAATGTCATAATTTAGAATATAATGTGAAAGTCTAGTGTATTTATTCAATAATTATTTTGAGACAAATCAAACATACAACTTTCACTACTTTGTCAACATTGGTGTTATGGTCGACAAACTACATTCGTTATATGAAACCTTTGTCTAATTGAAAAAGAGCAAGTAGGGCACAAAATAGGAAAATAGAAATACATGATGATCACACAACTCATGAATGTTTGTGAATTGGCCACCACCTGCAACGCCACACCCACAAATTCACCCGTAGATAAGGTGCCCTTTTCTTCCAATTTAGTGTCAAAATCAAGAACCCCGTATATACACCACAGTCGCTGTTTGTTTATACTCCAATTAGCAGGATTTCCGAGCTGGGTTTTCGATTTTATTCAAGAAAGATTGAAGGGTTGGGATTATTTAGGAAGATGATGCCGGCGACATGCCGTAATCTTGATTTTGGTCGAATTGATTTCACTGCTTGTGGGTGTTCTTTCAATTCGTCATTTCCTTCAAGAAATTATGCAAGAAAAGTGATTAGGGGTGCCGGAAAACTGATTTGTTGCCGGCGGGAAGGTAATTTTGCAAAGTGTCGAGTGTTTTCCACTGAAGCTCCTGAGACTTTGCTCAATGGTAATTTGTTTTTTTTTATTCATTTCCATTTTCAGTTTCTTTAAGAAAACTGTGATTCAATTCAGTGAATTTGAACATGTTGTCTGTGAATACAGGTACTCCACCACAACATTGAATGAGAAGAAAGAATCAAGGAGTCTTAATTCTCCATCTGATTTGTTTGAAGTTGTTTCTGATGATCTTTTAACATTGAACAAGAATCTGCAATCTGTGAGTGTTTTCTGTTGTTTTTGGCTACTGGATTTGTGTTGGTTTGGATGTTCTTGATAACTTTGAATTGAAATTTGTACCTGCAATATGTGGTTTCTTTCTGTTTTTCTTTACCCCTTTTTTGGATGAATCTTGAAAACATATGCTGCAAATGCATTTGTGTGTTTTTGGGGGATGAGATCATGGTCTAAAGTTATCATTGCTTTGATCTTGCATCAGAAAAGAAAGCACAAAGATGTGTGTTTTGCTTAATTTTGTCTAAAACCAAACGAAACCAGCGTATCCGAGAGGGTAGAGAGGTTGTTTCCGTGATTCTACTTGGTTATTCACATGTGAATAAAATATCCAACCAAATCCTATTTGTCTTAATTATTACGGGTTATTTTGTTTTCTCTCAAACTTTACGTATGTATCACTAGACGTTACTGGTAGCATTTCAATTCACAATCGTGGCGGCTGCTGTTTCAGAAATTTAAAGATTCTTGCAAATAGGAAGTAAATTACGGGTGGAACTGTGATACACTTATGAAAAGAGCTAACAACGGTAATATGTTTAGCAGCAAATGCATATAACATATAAGAGGGGTATCGGGTTCATTTGGTTGAGTTGGGTTTAAATGGGTGTTTGAAGATTTTACAACTCGATTAGACTTTTGTGCACCCATATTGTTTCTTTTGCTTTATTCTTTTGGCTAAGAAGTTGCCCTCACTTTATTGCTGATATTATTTCATTCGGTAGATTGTTGGTGCTGAAAATCCGGTCTTAATGTCGGCAGCTGAACAGATATTTAGTGCTGGTGGAAAGAGAATGAGACCCGCCTTGGTTTTTCTAGTGTCAAGAGCCACGTTAGCGCTTGCCGGTTTAGAGTGAGCGTCATTTTTATTTATTTTTATTTCTTGTAATCCGCTGGTGGTTTGATGTAGATTGTGATAAGTTTGTTTTCGTAACTCAGGGAACTCACAAGAGAACATAGTCGTTTGGCGGAGATCATTGAAATTATTCATACCGCAAGCTTAATACACGTTGACGTGTTGGATGAAAGCGACATGAGAAGAGGTAGAAACTTTTGAAGTCGTAGAATTTTTTTTTTTGATAATGTCGTGTTTCTAATGTAAACCAAACGAACCCAGTATATCCCACTTGAGGTGGGGTCCACTGAGGGTAAGATGTACGCAGACCTGCAATTTAATGATATAGAAAGTGGCTTATTGAGTAAGCTTTTAAGGGGGGAGCTTTATGCAGAAAGTCAAGCATTTTTCCAAATATGTGAATCCCAATTAAAAAACATGCTTCTTCCATCTATGAAAAAAAACCCTACTAAACCAAAACGTTCCCGATCTATATAGAATGATTAGTCCGCACAGACAGCTTTATTCATAAGGACTTAATGGAAAACCAACCAAACAGCCCCTTAGCAACCCTGTTTGCTAATATGGGAAAAAGACGGGAAAACTTCGTTGTAGTTTGTGAAATTTTAAACAAGAAAATGTGCCGTTGTTGGTTTTTTCCTTCGGTCTTTTCATCGGAAGATTCTAGAAATCAAGCGTTTTTCTTTTCTGTATGCAGGCCAAGAAACAGTCCATCAAATATACGGTACACGAGTAGCTGTTCTAGCTGGTGATGTTAGGGGTGAGCATAACCGGGTGCCTGGCTAAATTTCATGGAACTGGAACCGGAACCGGCGGTTCCTAGAATGAAGGAACCGGAACCGCTTACATCGGTTCTCTATATTTTGGAACCAATCCCGGAACCGCCGGTTCCGGGTACCCGCTACCAATTTTTTAATTATTTTTTTAACATTTCATACGATAAAAATGTAATTTTAAGTCTACTGCAAACTACAAAGTACCAATTTAAAGTAATAAATACAACAAATGGTGAAAAATAATCACAAAAACTAATTATTACATATAAAAATTAGAAACTCTCGCATATATTGAGTTTTAACATCAACAAAACGACTTACATAACACATAATGTCTTTACGTCAAGACGTAACAAATAAACATTTGCATCAAAATGAACAAAACACCTAACAAAACCAATAACACATCATTAATATATTTAAATATAAAAAATATATAAATAACTTTTATTAAAAATCGCGGGTACCCTGTCCTGGAACCGGTCCCGACGGGTACCAGCGGGTAACGGTTCCAAAAAAATCAGAACCGATATCAGTCTTAATCGGTTCTGTATTTTAGGAACCAAAACCGAAACCAATCACATCGGTTCCGGTTTCAAAGACAGATACCTAGTTCCGATGCTCTCCCGTAGGTGATTTTATGTTTGCACAATCGTCATGGTACCTAGCAAATCTTGAGGTCATAAAGCTTATTAGCTAGGTATTCGCGTTCTTTATACTTCAAAAGCCTTAAAACATCACATTACAAAGTTAAACGCTATTATTGATTTTTGAAACTCCCAAGATTTCAATAAAATCTCCCCTTTCTTTTTGGCGCACTCATAGATTTGGGTTGAAACTCATAGGATTAATGCACTTAGATACCTAATTGGATAAATACAAAAAATTAGACTCCTAATTTTATTTTATGATACTAATGACGTGGATTATCACAAGAGAATTATCTATCTTAAAAGTTTTCACTATTATCAAGACTAGTCCCTCTAATTGTATAAAGTTTCTAAACTCAAAATAATACTACAATCTATAATCCTAAATTTTGATTAAGATCTAGAGCCGTCATTCACAATTAAGGTAATCAAATCTTAAACTTTTTCTCCTCATTGGCAAAACTAGTCCTTTTAGTTTTACAAGGTCTTTAAATTATAATCAACACATCTATTTGAATAATATTTTCATAGAAATTACGGGATATTACAATCTATCCTCTTAAAAAAAATATCCGTCCTCGGAATTTAAATAGACAATGATATCAAAAAATTACTTTCTTTCGATTTAGGAACACATATGATATTTCTTATGAGAGAGAATTCTAAAAATTACTTTATGGCATCGGTCGACTAAATCTTCAATAAAATTCGGTTCTCCAAACTATATAGATAACATTGTCTATTAAAACTCACCCCTACTTAAAATTACTTTGTATAAAATATCATAAAAACAATTCTCATTTATAAATAACTAGTTGAGTACCCGCGCAATGCGGCGGGAATGTTAATGTTCTATAAAGATACATTTAAGTTTTAAACATAAAATTTTGCAAAAAATATTTGGTGGTTCACATGGTTCATATATTGTATTAAAAGTTTTTCACAATGCGACGGGATATATCGTAGATTAATAAAATGAAAACTTAATGCAATTTCTTATCCAAAAAGTCTAAATTGTTGTTTAAACAAAATAGAAATTACAATCATGTTTTAATCATATACAATCATCACTCAAAACTTCTCGGTAAACCACATTTGATGTGTAAACTCCATTCGACTTGAACTTTTTGGTAGACTTCACTAATACCTTTGTAGTGCCACGTGATATACCTCTGGATAATGCCACATAAAGTTGCCCGTGTGAGAATACCGGTTCTGGTAGATAAACACCTACCACCGGAATTGTTTGTCCTTGAGCTTTATTAATTGTCATTGCAAAACAAAGTCGAATCGGAAATTGTTTTCTCTTCAATTTAAATGGAAACATGTCATCTTCGGACGGACATAGAGGAATTCTTGGTAAAAATACCCTCTTACCAGTATGTTGACCAACAACTATTTCCGCATCAATGACGTTCGGTTGAAAGCCTCTGCATATCAACCTTGTGCCGTTACATAATCCATTCGAAGGGTCGATATTCCGCAATAGTATTATTGGGCATCCAATTTTAAGTCGGAGGTAATGAGGGGGCAAACCGCTAACGGTAAGTGAGTTTAAGAATTCCATTGGATATAAGTTATTGTTATCGTCTTCTGCTTCGTCAAAACTATAGTAAATTTTTTCCTCTTCGCAGAATCTTTCGATCAACTGATCATTAATCTCGTCGACATGCTCATTTTTAGTTGTTAGTATCGCCCTTGAAATGATATAATCTGAAGCAGTCCCGTTGGTTTGCAGAGAAGGAAATATTGCATCGATCAAAGCATCCTTCGATTCATCTTGTTTGGTGTAAGGAATGGCCATGTCATCAGGTATGAGAATAAAGTTTTCGTCCACTGTTTCTTCTTCTCCATCACTGACTCGTAACAAAAAATCTGAAAATCATCGATCGGTAAGTGCTCTCATATTGATCGTTAACCGCAACTTTTTAATCGAAGACCAAATAGGTGACATCCGTAGGCTAGAGTCTACAATCTGTGCTCGGGTACCTTTTCTCGTTACCGGCAACACCTGTCTAAAATCACCTCCCATAATCATTATCTTTCCACCAAATGGGAGCCGCACCCCAGTGATGTCTTGCATTGTTCTATCGAGTGCCTCCACTGCTTGCCTCTTTGCCATTGATGCTTCATCCCATATGATTATTTTTGCATCTCGGAGTAGTTGAGCAGTTCCACTTTGTTTTTTTATATTGCACACCGAATTATTACAAAGACTGAGGGGAATCTTGAACCGAGAGTGAGCCGTTCTCCCTCCTGGCATGTTATTAGCGGCAGCACCCGATGAAGCGGTCGCAAGTGCAATATGTCCACGGGAACGAACATTAGCGAGCAAAGCTTTGTACAGAAATGTTTTTCCGGTTCCACCTGGACCATCTACAAAATACACACCTGGCCGATCATTATCTACATGACTCATGATCTCATCGAATGCATGTTTTTGGTCGGAATTTAGAGAGTCTCGGGCACGCAGATCTTCGTCTTCCACGATTATGGAGTACTCCTCTTGTACCTCACGAAATGCCCGTGATTCTAAATTGGCAGCTGCATTTATGTTTGGAAGATCGAAATCATCGAGGTTCTTACCCATAGATTGTAAAAAGACTGAGATATTTGTAAGAACCATATTTCGGACTATCTCAGCATTTACGTAGTGTCGTCTGTAATCTTCAGAGAGTGAATCATAATGTTCATCCCATAACTTGCGAACATCTCTCGGCTCACAATAAATCAAGATCGTTGCGAATAGTCGTCTAAGAGCATTGGGAAACTGAAATAAGGAGGCCTCGACAAGACAATGCGATAAATTATCGTCGGACTCTATCAAACCTCTCTCAAGAGCTGCTTTTCGAAATGTCGGATGTAATACGCCATTAACCGTGTAAAGATCTTCAAAGCATGTAGGTCCACTAATATGCGAGAGAAGTAGGCGTAGATAATACCGTTCTCCTTCAGCAGGATTAGCATGAACCAGTCGTCCTCTCATTGGTCTTCGGCTTCGAGTATTCCATTTACGTGATTTGGAATTCCATGTGTAATGTCTCGGAAAATCTTTGTACAAATATTGTCTCGCACTCATATCTGTTTTATTCCTCTCAAAAAATGCGGTCAACATTGATCTCTTATCCTTCTCTCTGTCAACAATATCTGTCATAATATCATTCTCTCTGAACCTAACCAACTGCTTATTCGGAAGATGGACCTGCAAAGCCATCACACAAGGGTGGATTTTAGAAAGAGGAAAGCTAAAAATCCGCCAAGTCGCCTCAGGTGGAGAAACATATCGTGCATCTTGAAATCTTTTTATCTCGTTAATAACAACCTCTTCTCTATCAGGATCGACATGAATAACCTGCTTGTCATGACCTTTGTAAACATACTTGAAAATATATTTCACAGATATTATACTTGAGCAAACCTCAACATTGATGTGACAGTTGAACATCATTAGCAACTTTGGGTTATATGGGACCACCCATCTATTATCTAGGATACTACCTCGGATGTCCGCCTGTATTCCATTGTTTCTCCTCCGATACATCGGATATGAGTTATCTGCTTGCGCTGTCTTGTCATTGAATTGCTGAGGATATCTAAAACGACATTTCTTTGGCTCACCTTGCATACAAGGGCTACATGGATTTAAATGACCGCAAGGACCATGCATCATGTGCATTATCACCAGTTGATGCATTTCATGATACTTTGTTGGGTCCGGGATTTCGGCACACACGATCTTGTCGTAATGGTCTGGGTTTGTAATCTTGTGTTGCGGCTTCATTATCAAGAGGAAGTGTGCATGTGGTAAACCACGTTTTTGAAACTCGATGACATAAACATATGCCTCAACCTCGCCGAGGATGTGCTTCTTAAAGAGTTGATTTTTGAGATCCTCCAATTTGGCACGAAAAACTCTTGCAATAAGGTCCGGCCTATCTTGTGCGCTCTGACCGTCCGATAACTCTCGTCGGATTTCAGGCCATCTTGGGTTACACGTCATGGTAAGGAATATATCAGGTTTCCCCTCATCTTGAACTAAAGTCATGGCATCCATAAATCGTCTCCGCATATCTCGTGGGCCTCCGATAAAACTTGCAGGAAGCACAACCCGTTGTCCAACTCTACTTGGTTGAACGTCACCAGCATTGACGGAATCCACAACACCTTGGTATAAATCTGATCTTATCTTCGACTGATTTTTTTCAATAAAAGACAAACGTGCAGTCTTTATCTTGATGTACATGTCTACCACAAACTGTTGAAACAATCTTCCCCCCAATAGAATCACGTTCCTAGTCGACCGAATTTGAAACTTGTAACAGTAATAATCTCGCATCGTTACTGTTTTCCTACCCCCTCCCGAGCTAACGTCTGCGTAGTATTGATTTTGAATAGTATAAATTAATAAATGAATGGATAAGGTAAGAAATATATGTGATAATGTCCATACCTTCAAGATCTTCGTCAAAGTTTTCGTTCAAGTTTTCTTCCTCATTAACAATTTCATCAATGCATACTCCATGTCTGGGTATCCTAGGATGCCATCCAGACTCACCGTTGGGGAAAAACAAAGGATATGATAAGGGATCATAACAACTATAGTGATGTTCAATTCTTTTACTGTAGTCGGACCTCCCATACACAACAATACTTCTCCTATATGCAGTGATGTTGTCATTGCCTTCAACCCAAATACCAGCAACCTGTACAATGGCAGAATTTTCTTTAGTACCATGCATATGATACATTTTATTTAAAATAAGACAAAATAAATACTTGTATTTCAACCTCAGATGTGGTCGGTCGGTTGTACACCCTCTGGTCAAGTTCCACCGAAGCATTCAACGTGACTCTATAATTGTCGAGTGGTCCTAGCTCTGCAAGGCTTCGAAACGTTCTCACGTATGGGTTTATAGAAAGCACACGAGTCAAAATTTCAGTGACGTTTCTATCGAGATTTGGCCATTGTAGTCTATGCGAAAGCTCAGATTCGGCATCATAAAAATAAAGTTGTAAGTACCTAGGTTGTCCATCCCTAGGAACTAATTGATCAATACTATGATATATTGCTCCTTGAGCACGAAACGTATATACTCCAGATGTCATATTGTTCACATTGTTATCCAAAGTTACTCCCATTGACGTGAAGGAAAAGTTTGTGTTATACGCACGAATATTGTGCATAAACACTTTGCTTAATTCTGACTCCATTGAAAATAGTTTGTATAGTTCTTCAGGAATGGGTGAGTATGCCAGCTTTGTCTTCCCACTCGCACAACAAAAGGAAGGGAACTCAAACTCGAACAGTTTTGCTCCACAATGTTTACATGCATTTTGTTCCTTCAAGACACGATGTTGTCTAGGGACACCATCATAAACAAAACTGTATGGATCCTCGTGCTGGGTCTCAACGTTTCTATTATTTTCCCTCATTTGTTGATAATAGTTCCGATTAACAATTTGTCTCCTTTGAGCAGTAGTTAGTGCGCTGACAGGGGTTGTTTCACTGATAACGCTTGTTCCTTGTGTATTAAAAGCATTTCTGTTATTTTCCTTGCTTCGTTGATAATAGTTTCGATTAATAATTTTTCTCCTTTGCGCAAAAGTTAACCCACTGTCAGGGGTTGCTTCATTGATATTCTCTTGCATTGTCTCCATTGAAGATATATTTGTCATGTGTTGACTACTTCCTTCGCCAAGCGCTATGTAAGACATTTGAATATGAAAAATAAGATTATTATAAATAAATGGTAAGATCGAGATCAAAAAGAAATACTAACTTGGCGATTCTTGATTCACGACTTCGTCAAAAAGAGGTAGCAGTATTCCACGTTTAATTTGAACGCCTATGACAGAATACCTCATTTCAATTAGGCTTTAGTCTATGTCAATTCGAAAGTACAAAATAATAATAATGCATAGTTTTTACCGTTGAAGTTATCATGTGTCAACCCCGAACATAATTGGCTTGTTCCTTGTGTATTAAAAGCATTTCTATTATTTTCCTTGCTTCGTTGATAATAGTTTCGATTAATAATTTTTCTTCTTTGCGCAAAAGTTAACCCACTGTCAGGGGTTGCTTCATTGATATTCTCTTGCATTGTCTCCATTGAAGAGATATTTTTCATGTTTGTCATACATTGACCACTTGCTTCGCCAAGCCCAATTTTTCTCCGTTTATGTTTCTCTTTTTGGGAGACATCAACAGTTGTAGTTTCTTTATCGACAAGCCTCATTGCATACCTTAAAACATTCACTGAATTGTCATATTCATGTTCAAAACATTTAGAAAACATTAATTCACAAAACATTCACTGAATTGTCATATACATGTTCAAAACATTTAGAAAACATTCATTCACAAAACGTTTACTGAACCAATACAAAATACCACAACAAATACATGTTCCAAAAATACATGTTCCAAAAATCATCACAACAATCACAAAAACACGATACTAATCAAATTGACTGATCACACATTGGCATTCGGAATAATTCTTAAGTTGTGTGCTTCCGGCATCTCTGGTACAAACACAATCTGGGTTAAATCCGTAGAATTTAAAACGTTCACTGAAAAAATTAGAAAAATACCATTTTAGAAAAATTATAATTTTAAATTGAAATAAAAACAAATAAGTAAAATTAATAAATATTATACTTGGATATCGATGGATAAGCTTAACCCGAGATGCATAAATTATTGAATTATTTTGAATGGCCCGAGCTATCATCCCAATATGTGTTTCTCTTGAATCATACAACCTCAACTTTATTTCATGCCCCCTATTAGAAATAGCAAAGTTAGTAATAACACAAGTTGGTCAATTTGTTAATTTGGTAATTGATTAAATTTTAATACAACTTCAAACTTACGTTTCATCTTGTAAAACTAAATCACACGCACCCAATCGGAATACACCATAATCTCTCGCATTGGTAACTCGTCTTCCCCTTATGATTTTTCCAACCACATCTAAGATATATAAATTTAAATTTGAATATCAATTTGACATAGTTAAATTTAAATTTAACTAAAAAAATTAATTTACCAATTAGCATCTTTCTTCTTGTCCTATCTTCAACAAGTGTTCTTATCAAAGGCACCGACGGATAAAACACAAATCCTCTTTGAACATCCTCCGGCAATGGGGTAAACCTTGTGTTTCTATCAATCAAAATTTCATGTTCGGCACGAAGAAAACTATATTTTTCATACCTTGGATATTCATAATAGGATCCTTGAACTTGGAAATGCTCCAAAAAGAAAACACCTCCTACCAAATTTCTTTGTCTATAGACATCCAACAATGTACGTGGAACAACTGCAGCCATTTTGTCCCTCTAACGTATATAAATATATACATATACACAATATGTAATTTTAACATTGTTAGTATCTTTAAAAAATATATTTTCAACAAAACTAAAATATGATTAAATTCGCTTACATTTTGGTCAAGTAAGATGATGTATATTTTTTCGTGTATTACATCTTCCCAAACAAATTCTACTCGAACAGATTCAAAGTTCCACCAAACATGAAGACTTTCTAGTTGGTAAAAATGTTCAGCATGCCACCCTAAATCCATTTTCTACATAATATGAACAGAACAATTTCAGAATGCCAATTGCAAACATCAATAATATCGTTAACATTATAAAAAAATTCACTCTAAAAGAACACCAAAAGTAGACAAACAACAAGTAGAGCATGAACCATTAAAAATAAGAACATTTTGGTGATAAGAACACTTAGAGCATCAAGAGCAATCTGATTAAAACATTATTAAGACATTACCTTGGTCGGAGAGCAATCGAATGAAATCGTATGGAAGTTGTAAGGTTCAGGTAGGATTTTATTGAACTTAGTTTTTATTGAACTTAATGAGACTAACAGCTTATTCGGTCAGCTTATTCGGTCAGCCCGTATAACATTTTTATAACATCAAATCACTACCAATCCAAATCCAAACACCTTCGGGTCAAATCTTTAAGCAAATTGAAATAGGATGAAAGTTAATTTACAACTACAAATGTGAAATGATACACAAGCCCAGTTTGATTGCGATTAAAGAAGTCACGCATTAATGAAATGTTAGGAAGAAAACAGAAGTGAGTGATCTTGAATCTTGACCCAAAAATCACTACTTTTTTTAACTTTTGTCATAGAAATGGTCACCCTAAATCCATTTTCTACATAAATAATATGAACAGAACAATTTCAGAATGCCAATTGCAAACATCAATAATATTGTTAACATTATAAAAAAATTCACTCTAAAAGAACACCAAAAGTAGACAAACAACAAGTAGAGCATGAACCATTAAAAATAAGAACATTTTGGTGATAAGAACACTTAGAGCAGCAAGAGCAATCTGATTAAGACATTATTAAGACATTACCTTGGTCGGAGAGCAATCGAATGAAATTCTGAAGCCTGAATCAAAGTAAAGCCTCAAACCAAACCCACCAGACCTCGATTTTCGATTTTCTATGAACAAAAAAGAAGAACAAATAAAAAACCGAAACAATAGAAAATCGTATGGAAGCTGTAAGGTTCAGGTAGGTTTTTATTGAACTTAATGAGACTAACAGCTTATTCGGGCAGCTTATTTGGTCAGCCCGTATAACATTTTTATAACATCAAATCACTACCAATCCAAATCCAAACACCTTCAGGTCAAATCTTTAAGCAAATTGAAATAGGATGAAAGTTAATTTACAACTACAAATGTGAAATGATTCACAAGCCCATTAAACCCATTATGAAGAACAAATAGTTTTTTGAGTACAAAATTGTTACCAACCTTCTTTGATCTTCTCTAAAGAAGGCAACAAAGCCTTCTTCCTTGTCTTCTTCAACCACTGCACACCACAAAAACAAATAGTTTCTTCAAAAACAAATGGCAAAAAAAAACAAAAAGATTCAGAACGAAAATAAATAATTAAACCCATTATGAAGAACAAATAGTATTTAAAATTGTTACCAACAAAAACAAAGTATTTAAAAAGTGGGGTTCTCCCAAAATGCTGCGCATTTTGTGCTTTGATGTGGGTATTATTTAAATCACACATAATCGATTAGGAGGATCAAACAAAAAATGAAAATCGACTGAGAGATCAAAATCGGTTGGTAGATAAACATCAGAACGAAATCGAAATCAGAAACAAATAAGAAGTTGCATACCTGAACGATGAACGATTCGAGATGGAACGATGAACGATTCGAGATGGTTCCTGAACTATTCGAGATGGCGAGAAAGAAAGTAGAAATTAGAAACAAGCGACTGATATATAATGGGATCATTGGGAGTTTGAAGCGTCGTCTTGGTTATAGGAGCGACTGATTTCAGGAGCGACTGATTTCTTGGTTTTGGCTATAGGAAGCGTCGGCCAGTTAACTTTTAGGCAGGGACGGATTCATGTTGCAAGTTGGGGTGTCAAATGACCCCCATTAAATCCACAAAATAATTGTTTTGCATATAATAAGTTATATATTTATTAGTATATAATGAATTTTCAGCCCCCCTAAATTTTTTTAATTGACCCCCAATTATAAAATACTTGCAATAAAAATCCTTGGTCCATAAACATATAAAATAAATTTTCTTTAAACATTATTGGTGCATATACATATATAGTATTTAATTTGATTTTAGAGTTACTGTATATGTAATTTTGTACCAATTTATGTATAACATATTATAATTTATCAGACAAAAGTCTTAATTACTAACTTAGGGGCCGTTTACAAAACGCTTACCCGGGTAAGTGCTTACCAAGTCACATTAGCTTACCGGATGAATATGGCAAGAACTAAGAATCTTACCCGGTAAGAGCGGAAGCAAGGACCGAGAGTCGAAAGCAAGGACCGAGAGTCTTACCCGGTAAGTGAGTGCGACGGCTCTTACCACGGTTAGCGCTTACCGGCTAAATTGTTGCATACGATGCAATTTTGGTGGACTAAAATCTTACCCGGGAAGTAAGTGATAGTGTTGAATTTTACCGGTAAACACTTACCCGAGTAAGTGATTAGGTAAACGGCCCCTTAGTATTAAGTATTGTTTAGTAATGCATAATTTCTTAGATTTCAAGTTTACATACAGAATAAATTATTGCATACATACATATTGTTAAATTTCTTTGCACTTTATAAAATCAACCAGCAAATACATACAAACTAATCATTGAGTAATACTAATATAATAGAATACTACATCATAATATTTATAAAAAATATACCTCATCATTAAAATTGAAACAAATTACAATTTTACTTTTAGCTCTGAAGTATTTATTGTTATTTGTCATGTTTGTTACTTGATGTCTGATTGTTAAGTTTTTGTTAATTGTTTTATGATTTCATTAGAAAATGAAAAGATATGCCAAAAGAAATTGTTATATTAATTCACTAGAAAATATGAAAATATTTTTGTAAAGAAAAATGTCAACATTCGAGTCGATATTGATAGTAATGATTCTTGCAATATTATGCTACTTAAATTTCGACCCCCATTAACAAAATTTCTAGATCCGCCACTGCTTTTAGGATTAAAATTATTAAAAGATAAAAGAAAATGTTTTAAGACTTTAAGACAAAAGTCTTACATGCTTTATAAGGTAGTATAGATATAGATAAGAAATAAAAATAAAAGTTGATGTTTGACTTGAGACGTTGATGGTAGAATTGTAATTAATGCATTTAAAACCATTATTCATTTCTTCTAGTTGATATTTTATTGTTACAAAAATGGAGAATGAGTGGGATTTTTCTCTAACCGCCTACCCGTTTTCTACTGTTTGTCTATAGCCTACACCCTGCTTACTACATACTCACCCCCATCAGGCCATCAAATCACTGTCACCTACTTTTTCTCAAATCACAATCACTCTCACTCACCTCCGATTTTAGATTTTTCTCAAATCACAATCACTCTCACTCACCTCCATTTTTAGAGAATGGTATACGAAACCAGTGGAAGCCGCTCACCACCACCACTGCCGGAGCAAGGTTCCGGTGTAAGGTCGGCGATCACGGAAGTAGAGATGATGATTGAAGAGCTTAAACGGATCCTTCAAGCTTTGGTGCATAATCTCGACTTGGAGGAAAAACAAATGCAAAGGGACGAGGACTTGGTTGATCAAATCAGCAGGGTGAACCTGGAGTTGACAGCGGCCTTAGGTGATACCATGGCCATTATAAACCCTCTCAAAGGTATGTTTCTCTTTTTACCTTTATTCTATGTCATATCAAGAGATCCATTCTACTTTATTTTCATCATCGATCATTTTAGTGTAATTTTTTTTTATTTGATTTTTGTTAACTTTTTACATTTATGATGATTTTGAAGGCATACAACTCCCCCTCGCCAGGGCACTGACACCAACTGATGATCCCCAGGAGCCAGCCTCTCCAAGCTTGCCTGCTCCACCCCCACCTTCCCCCATTGGACTAGGGGAAGTTTCCAACTTCAGAGAGCCAATCAACTCTCTGGGGAGTCTGGCCGGAAGACTCCAGGATCTTCAGTTTTCCAACTTCAGAGAGTCAACCTACTCTCTGGGGAGTCTGGTCGGAAAACTCCAGGATCTCGAGTATCGATTGGGGGAGGAATACAATGTCGAGGAGTGGCGGGCCGAAGATATTCTGGAGCGGTTGACATCGGAGAAGATGAAGCAAACCGCGCTGATTGTAGAGCTAAGCAAACTCAACAGTAAGATCTAAGCGCGTGGAAGTAGCGTACGGCCGTAGCTGCTGCTCGTTTTAGAAGGTGATTCAGTTCTTTTTGCATCCAGACATCGTGATTCAGTTCTTTGTTTTGCTAATCGGTATGTTTCTGCTGCTTTTTTTCCCCTCGAATTTTGATATTTGCTGTTTTTCTAACAATTTTGATATCTGCTATTTTTTTTCTCGAGTTTTGTTGCTTTGCTTTGAAAATATGATAGTGATGACTTGTTGATAGTTCAGTTCACGTATCTTGAGTTGCTTTCCAATATGTTTAGTGTTTATATAATATATATTGGTTTTATGTTCTGGAATTTAACCTGGGTTGAGTGATCAGTGTTTCGATAATTGATATTTAGTTTTTAGCATCACTGCATCAGTAGTTGATGCTTATATTTATCTAATAGTTTTTTGTTTCTTTTGCAATTCTCAGAATGTGCTACATATATTATATAAATCTTTGAAAAGTCCCTTGATAAGTAGCACATTCTATGTAGCACATTCTGATAAATCAAGGGACTTTTCAAAGATTTATATAATATATGTAGCACATTCTATGTAGCACATTCTATGTAGCACATTCTATGTAGCACATTCTGATAAATCAAGGGACATTCTATGTAGCACATTCTGATAAATCAAGGGACTTTTCAAAGATTTATATAATATATGTAGCACATTCTGAGAATTGCAAAAGAAACAAAAAACTATTAGATAAATATAAGCATCAACTACTGATGCAGTGATGCTAAAAACTAAATATCAATTATCGAAACACTGATCACTCAACCCAGGTTAAATTCCAGAACATAAAACCAATATATATTATATAAACACTAAACATATTGGAAAGCAACTCAAGATACGTGAACTGAACTATCAACAAGTCATCACTATCATATTTTCAAAGCAAAGCAACAAAACTCGAGAAAAAAAAATAGCAGATATCAAAATTGTTAGAAAAACAGCAAATATCAAAATTCGAGGGGAAAAAAGCAGCAGAAACATACCGATTAGCAAAACAAAGAACTGAATCACGATGTCTGGATGCAAAAAGAACTGAATCACCTTCTAAAACGAGCAGCTACGGCCGTACGCTACTTCCACGCGCTTGGATCTTACTGTTGAGTTTGCTTAGCTCTACAATCAGCGCGGTTTGCTTCATCTTCTCCGATGTCAGCCGCTCCAGAATATCTTCGGCCCGTCACTCCTCGACATTGTATTCCTCCCCCAATCGAAACTCAAGATCCTGGAGTTTTCCGGCCAGACTCCCCAGAGAGTAGGTTGACTCTCTGAAGTTGGAAAACTGAAGATCCTGGAGTCTTCCGGCCAGACTCCCCTGAGAGTTGATTGGCTCTCTGAAGTTGGAAACTTCCCCTAGTCCAATGGGGGAAGGTGGGGGTGGAGCAGGCAAGCTTGGAGAGGCTGGCTCCTGGGGATCATCAGTTGGTGTCAGTGCCCTGGCGAGGGGGAGTTGTATGCCTTCAAAATCATCATAAATGTAAAAAGTTAACAAAAATCAAATAAAAAAAAATTACACTAAAATGATCGATGATGAAAATAAAGTAGAATGGATCTCTTGATATGACATAGAATAAAGGTAAAAAGAGAAACATACCTTTGAGAGGGTTTATAATGGCCATGGTATCACCTAAGGCCGCTGTCAACTCCAGGTTCACCCTGCTGATTTGATCAACCAAGTCCTCGTCCCTTTGCATTTGTTTTTCCTCCAAGTCGAGATTATGCACCAAAGCTTGAAGGATCCGTTTAAGCTCTTCAATCATCATCTCTACTTCCGTGATCGCCGACCTTACACCGGAACCTTGCTCCGGCAGTGGTGGTGGTGAGCGGCTTCCACTGGTTTCGTATACCATTCTCTAAAAATGGAGGTGAGTGAGAGTGATTGTGATTTGAGAAAAATCTAAAACTGGAGGTGAGTGAGAGTGATTGTGATTTGAGAAAAAGTAGGTGACAGTGATTTGATGGCCTGATGGGGGTGAGTATGTAGTAAGCAGGGTGTAGGCTATAGACAAACAGTAGAAAACGGGTAGGCGGTTAGAGAAAAATCCCACTCATTCTCCATTTTTGTAACAATAAAATATCAACTAGAAGAAATGAATAATGGTTTTAAATGCATTAATTACAATTCTACCATCAACGTCTCAAGTCAAACATCAACTTTTATTTTTATTTCTTATTATTTATAAATGAGAATTGTTTTTATGATATTTTATACAAAGTAATTTTAAGTAGGTGTGAGTTTTAATAGACAATGTTATCTATATAGTTTGGAGAACCGAATTTTATTGAAGATTTAGTCGACCGATGCCATAAAGTAATTTTTAGAATTCTCTCTCATAAGAAATATCATATGTGTTCCTAAATCGAAAGAAAGTAATTTTTTGATATCATTGTCTATTTAAATTCCGGGGACGGATATTTTTTTTAAGAGGATAGATTGTAATATCCCGTAATTTCTATGAAAATATTATTCAAATAGATGTGTTGATTATAATTTAAAGACCTTGTAAAACTAAAAGGACTAGTTTTGCCAATGAGGAGAAAAAGTTTAAGATTTGATTACCTTAATTGTGAATGACGGCTCTAGATCTTAATCAAAATTTAGGATTATAGATTGTAGTATTATTTTGAGTTTAGAAACTTTATACAATTAGAGGGACTAGTCTTGATAATAGTGAAAACTTTTAAGATAGATAATTCTCTTGTGATAATCCACGTCATTAGTATCATAAAATAAAATTAGGAGTCTAATTTTTTGTATTTATCCAATTAGGTATCTAAGTGCATTAATCCTATGAGTTTCAACCCAAATCTATGAGTGCGCCAAAAAGAAAGGGGAGATTTTATTGAAATCTTGGGAGTTTCAAAAATCAATAATAGCGTTTAACTTTGTAATGTGATGTTTTAAGGCTTTTGAAGTATAAAGAACGCGAATACCTAGCTAATAAGCTTTATGACCTCAAGATTTGCTAGGTACCATGACGATTGTGCAAACATAAAATCACCTACGGGAGAGCATCGGAACTAGGTATCTGTCTTTGAAACCGGAACCGATGTGATTGGTTTCGGTTTTGGTTCCTAAAATACAGAACCGATTAAGACTGATATCGGTTCTGATTTTTTTGGAACCGTTACCCGCTGGTACCCGTCGGGACCGGTTCCAGGACAGGGTACCCGCGATTTTTAATAAAAGTTATTTATATATTTTTTATATTTAAATATATTAATGATGTGTTATTGGTTTTGTTAGGTGTTTTGTTCATTTTGATGCAAATGTTTATTTGTTACGTCTTGACGTAAAGACATTATGTGTTATGTAAGTCGTTTTGTTGATGTTAAAACTCAATATATGCGAGAGTTTCTAATTTTTATATGTAATAATTAGTTTTTGTGATTATTTTTCACCATTTGTTGTATTTATTACTTTAAATTGGTACTTTGTAGTTTGCAGTAGACTTAAAATTACATTTTTATCGTATGAAATGTTAAAAAAATAATTAAAAAATTGGTAGCGGGTACCCGGAACCGGCGGTTCCGGGATTGGTTCCAAAATATAGAGAACCGATGTAAGCGGTTCCGGTTCCTTCATTCTAGGAACCGCCGGTTCCGGTTCCAGTTCCATGAAATTTAGCCAGGCACCCGGTTATGCTCACCCCTAACATCACCAGCTAGAACAGCTACTCGTGTACCGTATATTTGATGGACTGTTTCTTGGCCTGCATACAGAAAAGAAAAACGCTTGATTTCTAGAATCTTCCGATGAAAAGACCGAAGGAAAAAACCAACAACGGCACATTTTCTTGTTTAAAATTTCACAAACTACAACGAAGTTTTCCCGTCTTTTTCCCATATTAGCAAACAGGGTTGCTAAGGGGCTGTTTGGTTGGTTTTCCATTAAGTCCTTATGAATAAAGCTGTCTGTGCGGACTAATCATTCTATATAGATCGGGAACGTTTTGGTTTAGTAGGGTTTTTTTTCATAGATGGAAGAAGCATGTTTTTTAATTGGGATTCACATATTTGGAAAAAAACTTGACTTTCTGCATAAAGCTCCCCCCTTAAAAGCTTACTCAATAAGCCACTTTCTATATCATTAAATTGCAGGTCTGCGTACATCTTACCCTCAGTGGACCCCACCTCAAGTGGGATATACTGGGTTCGTTTGGTTTACATTAGAAACACGACATTATCAAAAAAAAAAATTCTACGACTTCAAAAGTTTCTACCTCTTCTCATGTCGCTTTCATCCAACACGTCATCGTGTATTAAGCTTGCGGTATGAATCATTTCAATGATCTCCGCCAAACGACTATGTTCTCTTGTGAGTTCCCTGAGTTACAAAAACAAACTTATCACAATCTACATCAAACCACCAGCGGATTACAAGAAATAAAAATGACGCTCACTCTAAACCAGCAAGCGCTAACGTGGCTCTTGACACTAGAAAAACCAAGGCGGGTCTCATTCTCTTTCCACCAGCACTAAATATCTGTTCAGCTGCCGACATTAAGACCGGATTTTCGGCACCAACAATCTACCGAATGAAATAATATCAGCAACAAAGTGAGGGCAACTTCTTAGCCAAAAGAATAAAGCAAAAGAAACAATATGGGTGCACAAAAGTCTAATCGAGTTGTAAAATCTTCAAACACCCATTTAAACCCAACTCAACCAAATGAACCCGATACCCCTCTTATATGTTATATGCATTTGCTGCTAAACATATTACCGTTGTTAGCTCTTTTCATAAGTGTATCACAGTTCCACCCGTAATTTTACTTCCTATTTGCAAGAATCTTTAAATTTCTGAAACAGCAGCCGCCACGATTGTGAATTGAAATGCTACCATTAACGTCTAGTGATACATACGTAAAGTTTGAGAGAAAAAAAAATAACCCGTAATAATTAAGACAAATAGGATTTGGTTGGATATTTTATTCACATGTGAATAACCAAGTAGAATCACGGAAACAACCTCTCTACCCTCTCGGATATGCTGGTTTCGTTTGGTTTTAGACAAAATTAAGCAAAACACACATCTTTGTGCTTTCTTTTCTGATGCAAGATCAAAGCAATGATAACTTTAGACCATGATCTCATCCCCCAAAAACACACAAATGCATTTGCAGCATATGTTTTCAAGATTCATCCAAAAAAGGGGTAAAGAAAAACAGAAAGAAACCACATATTGCAGGTACAAATTTCAATTAAAAGTTATCAAGAACATCCAAACCAACACAAATCCAGTAGCCAAAAACAACAGAAAACACTCACAGATTGCAGATTCTTGTTCAATGTTAAAAGATCATCAGAAACAACTTCAAACAAATCAGATGGAGAATTAAGACTCCTTGATTCTTTCTTCTCATTCAATGTTGTGGTGGAGTACCTGTATTCACAGACAACATGTTCAAATTCACTGAATTGAATCACAGTTTTCTTAAAGAAACTGAAAATGGAAATGAATAAAAAAAAACAAATTACCATTGAGCAAAGTCTCAGGAGCTTCAGTGGAAAACACTCGACACTTTGCAAAATTACCTTCCCGCCGGCAACAAATCAGTTTTCCGGCACCCCTAATCACTTTTCTTGCATAATTTCTTGAAGGAAATGACGAATTGAAAGAACACCCACAAGCAGTGAAATCAATTCGACCAAAATCAAGATTACGGCATGTCGCCGGCATCATCTTCCTAAATAATCCCAACCCTTCAATCTTTCTTGAATAAAATCGAAAACCCAGCTCGGAAATCCTGCTAATTGGAGTATAAACAAACAGCGACTGTGGTGTATATACGGGGTTCTTGATTTTGACACTAAATTGGAAGAAAAGGGCACCTTATCTACGGGTGAATTTGTGGGTGTGGCGTTGCAGGTGGTGGCCAATTCACAAACATTCATGAGTTGTGTGATCATCATGTATTTCTATTTTCCTATTTTGTGCCCTACTTGCTCTTTTTCAATTAGACAAAGGTTTCATATAACGAATGTAGTTTGTCGACCATAACACCAATTTTGTGCCCTACTTGCTCTTTTTCAATTAGACTTTCACATTATATTCTAAATTATGACATTAAAGTGAATATAATTTAGAGTAAATTACTGTTTTGGTCCCTGTGGTTTGTCAAAAAATACGGTTTTGGTCCCTAAACTTCATTTATTACAGTTTTGGTCCCTATGGTATGCAGAATTTTACGGAATTGGTCCTTAGGGGTGACGGACGTCTATTTATCATTAAAGACATTTCTGTCTTTTAATTCACAGGGACCAAATTCGTAATAAATCACAGCGACCAAATTCGTAAGGCCATCCGTACCCGGCGAAAGATGGGGCTCGGGATGCCTTCGGGCTCAGCGGGAATGGGCTACGGCCCTTGCGGGGATGGCGGGGCGGGATGGATTCCGGGTTCGGGATCCCGATTCATCCCGAAGGTTTATTAAAAAAAATTATTTAATTTTTAAAAATAATGCCGTTGAACGGCTATTTTTAAACAAAAATAAATAAATTTTTTTCTCAATTTAATCCCACTATATATTTAACCCTCAACCTCTTATTTCTCACACCTCTCAAACTCTCTCAAATTCTCTCAACCTCTTATTTTTCACACCTCTCAAACTCTCTCAAATTCTCTCAACCTCTTATTTTTCACACCTCTCTCATCATGAATCCAAACAGAACACCTACATCCCGTCGTAACCGACCGAATACACCACAATCGCAAGAAGATCAAGAGCTTGGTTTCCAAGCGTTTACACAACAAGGTTATCGTCCGCAATGGTCGCAACAAATTCCGCCACAATTGTCGCAACAAAATCCGCCACAATATCCGCAACAATTTCCCCAACAATTTCACCAACAATTTCCTTACCAATTTACATGTCCCGGTTTGATTGAACAAGGTTTTACTCCGGCCAACTACAATCTTCTTTCACCCGCAATCAATCTCGACGACGACATTGTTCCGGAAACCCAACCTTCTACCCCGAACACACCACAATCTATCCCGACACAACAATCTAACCCGGAACCATCAAATCCGAGACCAACGAAAGCCGGCAAACAAACGTGGAGTAAAGCCGAGGAACTCGCGTTAGTGTCGGCGTGGGTTGACGTTTCGGAGGACCCCGTTATCGGTAACGCACAAAGCGGTGGTAATTATTTTTATTGTTATTATTATTATTATTATTATTATTATACTTAATTTTACATAAATGTAGGAAGTTTTTGGGCCCGAATCGGGCATGTGTTCTTTACTCGCTTGGGTCGTGAACCAGGTTATAGATCAATCCATCAACTCAATAGCAAGTTCAACGACCTCAATAAAAGAATTAATTGGTTTGGCGGCATCTACAACAACTTGCTCAATAATAGATCAAGCGGGATGAGTGATGCCGATATATCCCGAACGGCACACGAACGGTATCTAGCACGCCATAAAGTTGCTTTCACTCACGAACAAGCTTGGGACGTCCTAAAAAAATTTCCAAAATGGGGAGCCGTTCCAACGATGACGACAACTTCATCGCGGGGTTCAAAACGTACCCAACCTTCTGATGATGACGATGACGAGCAAATTCAACGACCCATCGGGAGAAACAAGGCAAAAAAAACATCAACGAGTAATACGTCCGGGACGAATACGGACGAAAGTGTTACTCAGTTGTTAACGACGTTCAACGACAAGATTGATGATACAATGGAATACAAAATGAAAAAACTCGATCTCGAAATCGAACGCTCAAAACTCGAACGACATAGGTTGGAACAAGAACTCGAAATCGAACGCTCAAACCGATTTGAGAAAGACTTCGAGTTTTTCATGACCCCGCATGATCACCTTACGGGAAACGCTTTGAGGGTTACTTTAGCGAGAAAAGAGCAAATTCAAAAATTTCATAATTGGTAGTGTTTTGTATTTTTTAATTTTTATTTTTAATGAATGGTATGAATTTTTATTTTTATTATTTATCTTATTTTTATTTATTAAAAAATATATAAATATTTTTATTTTGTTAAATAATTAAATGTATAAATA
This sequence comes from Saussurea involucrata, assembly GCA_033807775.1. Lineage (NCBI taxonomy): Eukaryota > Viridiplantae > Streptophyta > Magnoliopsida > Asterales > Asteraceae > Saussurea > Saussurea involucrata. The sequence continues at coordinate 6,335,369 of CM066325.1, read as the reverse complement.
AAAGAATTAAAATAAATGAGGTGGCAAAAGGGTTTGAGGGAATGGGGTAAGGCCATCCGTACCCGGGCTCGGGATGCCTTCGGGCTCAGCGGGGGTGGGCTACGGGCCTTGCGGGCTCAGCGGGGCGGGATGGATTCCGGGGATGGGATCCCGATTCACCCCGAAGGTTTATTAAAAAAAATTATTTAATTTTTAAAAATAATGCCGTTGAACGGCTCTTTTTAAACAAAAATAAATAAAAAATTTTCTCAATTTAATCCCACTATATATTTAACCCTTAACCTCTTATTTCTCACACCTCTCAAACTCTCTAAAATTCTCTCAACCTCTTATTTTTCACACCTCTCAAACTCTCTCAAACTCTCTCAACCTCTTATTTTTCACACCTCTCAAACTCTCTCAAACTCTCTCAACCTCTTATTTTTCATACCTCTCAAACTCTCTCAAATTCTCTCAACCTCTTATTTTTCACACCTCTCTCATCATGAATCCAAACAGAACACCTACATCCCGTCGTAACCGACCGAATACACCACAATCGCAAGAAGATCAAGAGCTTGGTTTCCAAGCGTTTACACAACAAGGTTATCGTCCGCAATGGTGGCAACAAATTCCGCCACAATGATCGCAACAAAATCCGCCACAATATCCACAACAATTTCCCCAACAATTTCACCAACAATTTCCTTACCAATTTACACGTCCCGGTTTGATTGAACAAGGTTTTACTTCGGCCAACTACAATCTTCCTTCACCCGCAATCAATCTCGACGACGACATTGTTCCGGAAACCCAACCTTCTACCCCGAACACACCACAATCTATTCCGACACAACAATCTAACCCGGAACCATCAAATCCGAGACCAACGAAAGCCGCCAAACAAACGTGGAGTAAAGGCGAGGAACTCGCGTTAGTGTCGGCGTGGGTTGACGTTTCGGAGGACCCCGTTATCGGTAACGCACAAAGCGGTGGTAATTATTTTTATTGTTATTATTATTATTATTATTATTATTAATTTTACATAAATGTAGGAAGTTTTTGGGCCCGAATCGGGCATGTGTTCTTTACTCGCTTGGGTCGTGAACCAGGTTATAGATCAACCCATCAACTCAATAGCAAGTTCAACGACCTCAATAAAAGAATTAATTGGTTTGGCGACATCTACAACAACTTGCTCAATAATAGATCAAGCGGGATGAGTGAGGCCGATATATCCTGAACGGCACACGAACGGTATCTAGCACGCCATAAAGTTGCTTTCACTCACGAACAACCTTGGGAGCCGTTCCAACGATGACGACAACTTCATCGCGGGGTTCAAAACGTACCCAACCTTCCGATGATGACGATGACGAGCAAATTCAACGACCCATCGGGAGAAACAAGGCAAAAAAAACATCAACGAGTAATACGTCCGGGACGAATACGGACGAAAGTGTTACTCAGTTGTTGACGACGTTCAACGACAAGATTGATGATACAATGGAATACAAAATGAAAAAACTCGATCTCGAAATCGAACGCTCAAAACTCGAACGACATAGGTTGGAACAAGAACTCGAAATCGAACGCTCAAACCGATTTGAGAAAGACTTCGAGTTTTTCATAACCCCGCATGATCACCTTACGGGAAACGCTTTGAGGGTTACTTTAGCGAGAAAAGAGCAAATTCAAAAATTTCATAATTGGTAGTGTTTTGTATTTTGTAATTTTTATTTTTAATGAATGGTATGAATTTTTATTTTTATTATTTATCTTATTTTTATTTATTAAAAAATATATAAATATTTTTATTTTGTTAAATAATTAAATGTATAAATAAAAGAATTAAAATAAATGGGGTGGCAAAAGGGTTTGAGGGAATGTGGTAAGGGTGTTTAGGGATTAGAGGTGGCCAAATTGACCCGACCCGACCCGAAACCGGCCAAGAACCGGTTCTGGCCCGACCCGGTCAAGAACCGGTTTCAAGCCCGAGAGCCGGGACCGGTTCGTGTATATAGGAATTTTCTCGACCCGACCCGGGACCGGTTCGTGGCCCGACCCGATTTTTTTCAAAAAAATATAACCGTTAACTAGCCGTTTGTGACCGTTGGGGACCAATTTTTGACCGTTTTTTGGCTCAAAAAACTCCCCTCCAACCCCATATAAATACTAGGGGTGTTATGGAGTGATCACCACCTTACAATTGCTTACAAAACGCAAAAAACGCTTACAATTCTCATTTCTCGGCTCTCGTTATATTCGTTTCTCGCAAAAAAAACGCATACAATTCTCTAGTCTCTACTCTCTAGTCTCTACTATCAAAAAAATGGTCGAACAAAATTACACCGTTGTTGCCGATCATTCACGAAAAGCAGCGGTTTGGGAGAATTTCAACTTGGTAAAATTTTCCGACGATACAAAAAAAGCGCAATGCAAACGGTGTGGAGATTTCCTAAAACCCGAATCAAATAGCACGTTAAAGCGCCACTTCGAGGAAAGATGCAAGAGGTTGAAATCGGGTCCCGATCCAACTCAACCCATACTTGACAATTCCGGTCAAGTATGGTCGTATGATAATGATCTCGCCCGAGAAATGCAAATGAAATGTGTCATTCAAATGGCGTTGCCGTTCGGACATTTCGACAATCCTCACAGTACAATACTCTTGAAGACTACAATCCAGATCAGAATCCATACTACGCTCCATACAATCCATTCAATTACTATCCGGGTGATGGGAGTGGAAGTTCGGGAGCGGGTGGGACTTCGGGAGCGGGACCTTCGAATGTTTAGAATTTATGTATTGTAACTTGTAACTTGTAAGTTTGTAACTTAAAATTATATATAAATTATAAAACGTAAAAGTGTATTTTAGTGATATATATTATAAATAAAACGTATTTTTAAAGTGTATTTTACTTATCCAATGATTCCAATCCAATTTTTCTTTGTTAAAGTTTAGTAATTAATTATTATACAAAGAAAGCAGTTAAAAAACAAAAAAATCGCAGGCCCAACTCCGACCCGGTTCTTGGCCCGGCCCGGCCCGGTTTTATGAAAACCGGTTCTACATACCATTAAACGGGTCAGGGGATTTCGGTTTAAACCCGGCCCGACCCGACCCGGTTCTCACCTGACCCGGTTCTCACGGTTACTGTGTGGAACCGGTTTGTCCCCCGACCCGACCCGACCCGGCCCGAACCCGATTTTTGGCCACCTCTATTATGGATTGAGTGAGGGATTGAGAAAAGCTGATGTGACGCTGATGTGGAGCTGGAATCTTTGAAAGATAGAGGGATGGGGTACTGATGGCCTAAGGTCATCCGTACCCCAAGCGGGATGGGGCTCGGGATGGCCAACGGGATCAGCAGGATGGGCTACGGCCCATGCGGGGTTGGCGGGGCGGGATTGATTCCGGGGATGGGATCCCGGATCATCCCGAAGAGTTTTAAAAAAAAAATTAATTAAATTTTTAAAAATCAAGCCGTTCAACGGCTCTTTGTAAAAAAAAAATTCTCAATTTAATCTCACTATATATTTAACCCTCAACCTCTTATTTCTCACACCTCTCAACCTCTTATTTTTCACACCTCTCAAATTCTCTCAACCTCTTATTTCTCACACCTCTCAAACTCTCTCAAATTCTCTCAACCTCTTATTTCTCACACCTCTCAAACTCTCTCAAATTCTCTCAACCTCTTATTTCTCACACCTCTCAAACTCTCTCAAATTCTCTCAACCTCTTATTTCTCACACCTCTCAAACTCTCTCAAACACTCTTCCATTCTCTATATTTTAAACAATATGGATTCGCCACAACCCGGTTCACCAACCGCATCATCATCATCCGTAGACACCGACGAGTTGTTGAATCTACAAAGTGAAATTTTTCGACATACTGCACAATCGCTGTATGGTAGCACCGCCTCATCGTCAACAAGAGAGAGGGCCGCAAACATTGAAAGAGGTCGAGTAACTGCAAACGAGCGGCTTATGCGGGACTACTTTGGCGTCAACCCGATTTATACACCGGATATGTTTATGCGGCGGTTCAGGATGAGCAGACAACTATTCGAACGAATAGTTGAAGATTTAGAAGTAGGGTATCCGTATTTTAGACTTTGGTTTGACGGGTTAGGCAAACAAGGTTTTTCTCCGATACAAAAGTGTACTTCCGCTATTCGGCAATTGGCGTATGGAGTAGCTGCTGACGCACTTGACGAGTACATCCGTATGGGAGAGAAAACGTCACGAGATTGTCTGTACAAATTCTGCACAGGTATTATTGAACTGTATGGTCAAAAATATTTACGCAAGCCTACTTTTATTGATATTCAGAAGTTGTACGCAACGTATGAAGCTAAACACGGATTTCCCGGCATGCTCGACAGCATAGACTGTACTCATTGGGCGTGGGCAAATTGTCCGAATGCATGGCGAGGTCAATTCATGAGAGGTGATCATGAGCACCCGACAATCATGCTAGAAGCAGTGGCCTCTCAAGCAGTGGCCTCTCAAGATCTATGGATCTGGCACGCATACTTTGGTGTTGCCGGTTCCAACAACGACATCAATGTTCTCAATCAGTCGCCCATCTTCAACGATGTATATGATGGAAAAGCACCCGAGTGCCCTTTTGAGGTGAATGGAGCCACCTACAAGCACGGATATTATCTAACGGATGGGATATATCCGGAATGGGCTACTTTCGTAAAATCATTTACGTGCCCACAAGACCTTAAACGACAAAAGTTCAAGTCCGCGCAAGAATCCGCACGTAAAGATGTTGAACGAGCTTTTGGCGTGCTTAAACAACGTTGGCATATACTTCATAACCCGGCACGCGGATGTGAACCGGCAATATTGAGAAACATTATGTACGCTTGTGTCATATTACACAATATGATACTCGAAGACGAAAACCATGCTATTTGTGGTGACGTGGAAAACGACTTTTTCACGAATGATATCGAAAGCCAAATCAGTGAGACACAACGCGCGGCAAATGTTCAAGAAGTCATAAACCGGGACACTCATAATAACCTTCGGTCGGATTTGGTCGAACATATTTGGTGTATCCAAGTTCCCAACAATGACGACGAGTAGATTTTTAAATTTATTTTGTAATTTTTATTTTTAATGAATGATATGAATTTTAATTTTTATTATTTATCTTATTTTTATTTATTAAAAAATATATAAATATTTTTATTTTGTTAAATAATTAAATGTATAAATAAAAGAATTAAAATAAATGATGTGGCAAAAGGGTTTGAGGGAATGGGGTACGGGTGTTTAGGGATTGTTAGGGATTGAGTGAGGGATGGGAGAAAAGCTGATGTGGCGCTGATGTGGAGCTGGAATATTTGAAAGATTCCCTTATGGGGTACGGATGGCCTAAGGGTGTTTAGGGATTGAGTGAGAGATTGAGAAAAAATGATGTGGCGCTGATGTGGAGCTGGAATCTTTGAAAGATAGAGGGATGGGGTACTGATGGCCTAATAAATTTATTTTCTTTATTTTTAATGTTTTATTTATCATAGGGTCCCACCCACCCACCTCCCTCCTCCTCCCCTATATCTCTGTGTTCTCACTCTCTCCTCTCCCACACCACCACCACCACTCTCCTCTCATTTTGACCACCACTCTCTCCTCTCATTCTCTCATTTTGACCACCACCACCAACCCATCATCACCACCACCACCATCAACCCATCACCATCATCGTCAACCCACAATCACCATATTTCTTTCTTCTCTCTTTCTTTATATATACACACACAGATACAATATATATATATATATATACACACAAAAAAAATATATATATATACATACATATATATATATATATATATATACACAGAAAGAAATATATATACACATACATATATATACATACACACAGAAAGAAATATATATATATATATATATATACATACATACAGAAAGAAAAGTTTAATGGGTTTTGACATTTGGATGTGTTTTAATTCATAAAACCACTTCAAACCTTCTTGTTTTTGCATTTGGAAAAGAAAGAAATTTTCAGTTTCGATTTTGGTTGAGAAATCGGCATGTTTCAGCATCGCCGGAGCACTCGCCGGAAAATCGGGCTTCGTCGGAAATCAACATCTTCACCGGATTTCTGCATAAATTTCATCTCAAATTGATTTATTTTGATATTTTGACCGAGAAGCAACATCCATAATGGATTTCCATCAATATTTTATTAAGTACGGTGTGTTGGAAGAGCTCGCCGGAAAAACGAGTTTAGCCGAAAAATTTCACGTTTTTATATCTATCGATTTTTCGTGCATGATCAATTTTTTTTTGTCAAACCTTTTATGGAAGTTGATGGTGGTGATGGGTTGATGATGGTGGTGGTGGTGGTGGTGGTGGTGATGGGTTGATGGCGTAGAAAGAATAATATCATGAATGGTCCTGAAGCATCCTAATCTCCCATTTTCAAAAACAAGATTGTTGTTATATGAAACCTTTGTTTGATTATATATATTAGAATCAAATTAAATAATAAACTAAAAATGGAAAAATCAGATTAAAGGGCATCTAGCCTACCCCATAAAAAATCACGTGTTTAAGCAAAATACACAATAAAAAAATATAAAAGTAAAACGATACGTTAGACTTCGATGGATATTTCGTTTCAGTAATTTCAACATCAACTATATTATTTAAATATTTTATAATTTATAAAACACATAATTTTAAATATTACAAAAATTTATAACACTTCAACCTCATTAAGGCATCGTTTGGCAAAAAAAACTAGCTTATAAGCTAGTTTATGGTTTTCTGGTTCTGGATACATGTTTAGATGACCATAAACTAGCTTTTTTTTTGTACATATGTTTGGATGACCATAAACTAACTTATAAGTTAACCTTTTGAAATGCTACTTAGAATAGTTTTTTGTGAATATTCTAATATTGTCATCATTATTATTAATTAAATGTTATTATAAATAAATATTAATTTTTTTAAATTCAATTATTATTAATTAATAATATTAACTGAAAATTATTAAATTAACATTTAATTATACATTGATGTTAACTTTTAATTATTTAGAGTTATTGTTGATCATATAAATTATTTATATATATATATTTTTTAAATTAACCAATATATTTTAATTATATTTTTTAATTATTACTTGATTATTATTTTTATTTATATGTAACGGTTATTTAAAATCATAAGTTAATATATATTTTTTTCTAAAACTTCTTTTAACAAATTCAAAATTCATAGTATATATGTAATAATAAAATTTAAATTATTTAAATTAACATGTTATATTATCTCATTTTTCTTTACTATATTGGTTGTATAAATTAACATATTATATTGCTATAAGTTTGTTTTATTATAATTGATAATTTTTTGAAGATGTCATTTTGATCATTTTACATGTTTATAAGCTAGTTTTGCCGAACATGACTTCTTTATCAACTAGCTTATCAACTAGTTTGCCAAACATAGCCTAAGACGAAAAACACATTTGTGCAACTAGATTTAACTCATTATCTATCTTGATACCTTATCCGTCCATTATTATATACCTACAGCTTAATAATGCAATTTGTTGTAAAACTAACTCATCCAATTAGTAAATATATATTAACTGAAAATTATTAAATTAACATTTAATTATACATTGATGTTAAATTTTAATTATTTAGAGTTATTGTTGATCGTATAAATTATTTATATATATATATATTTTTAAATTAACCAATATATTTTAATTATCAATTACTATTATCTTTTTTAATTATTACTTGATTATTATTTTTATTTATATGTGTAGGTTCCGTTTATGTCTTAACAATGATGAATATGCCTATTAGTTCAAAACAGGGTACAGTGCGAAAGCGTTTTTAAGAGAACTAATAAGGTGGTAGATTTAACACACAATTATCTAATACAAGAGATGAACAAGACAGTTAATAGCTCAATAACCCACTGTATTTGATATTAGATAATCTGCTAAGAACACCGAAGGTTACAAGAATTCTGCTCTTAGTATGTGTGAAAATTATGCAACGCTCAAAACTCTAAGCTCGACATGAGCTGAATATTTATACTAAGATACAGGGGACAAGGCTTAGACAAATAGTACTAAAAAGCACAAGACAGGATCGTGATCTGACAGTTGGTACAACGTTAATTTGGTGCGCCGTCTTCTGCAAAAGTTGCAGCCCCTCAAAGGTTGACACGTGGAGTGTGCAGGGCACGCTTTGTACGGATGGACTTCGTACAGCAGAGATCGTGGGAGACCTTGATCTTCTAAGTTGTTAGGGGTGTTCATCGGTTGACATCCAATGGATGTAAGGGGAACCAAACCGATCCAATCATCCATTGGATGTTGGATTTTTCCAACCGAACCGTTCCAATCATCCATTGGATGTTGGATTTTTCCAATCCAATGGATGATTGGATCGGTTCGGTTCCATCCAATGGATATTTTTATTGGATATCCATTGGATCAGTTCGGTTTCATCCAGTGTTAACCGGATCGGATTGGATCCATCCGACATCGAATGGATGATCAGATCAGATCCATCCGACATCCAATGGATGATCGGATTAGATCCATCCGACATCCAATGTTTTAAATCCAATTTTCAACAATGCACATAATATTATGAAATGCTTAATTATCCATTCAAAAGTCCAAACTATTGCTAAAAAGTAAAAACATACAGCTACCAAATATAATCCCATACATCAACAAGAAACATTTAAACTTTGAAGTAATTCTAACCATATGGATTAATCGCAACAGTGGGCTCAACGAAACAGGTGAAGGGCTGTTGGAACTCTGCAGACTTGAGGCTGATCGGCAGCTTCTTTTCAGCACAACAGTGGGCTGTTTGTGCAGTCCATTTGGCTGTTAAGGGGCTGCAGTTTGGTCTTTAAGAGGCTGTTGTGGTTTTATGGTTGTAACATCTAATGTAGGTTTATTTCTGGCAAGCCTACATTTTTTTTTCCTGATGCGTGTTATAGCTTTAGTTTGGATCTGTGGTGGCTGTGGATCTATGTCACAAACTGTATGGTGGAAATGTTTTGGTGGTAATAAAATTGTTTTGCCCTAAAAAAAATTCTAACCATATGGAAACAAGAAACATTTAAACTTTGAAGTAATTCACACTAAACACTTTCATAGCAAAATCACAGTAAACTTGAAACTTTAAAGTAAGTCACACTTAACGTTTAAACTTTAAACTTTGGAGTAATTAAACTTTAAACTTTGAAGTAATTCACACTAAACACTTTCGTAGCAAAAACACAGTAAACTCACCTAAAGGATATACACAAGAAAAAGAGTAAAACAATAAAAAGCTTGACCCAATCCTAACATAGTAACACAATAAAACACTATTTCTAATTCTAACCATATGTAAACAAGACACGTTTAAACTTTGAACTAATTCCACCAAACCTTTTATCAACTTTTGTAACGACCCCCGATCCGAACACACAACAAATCACATAATGTAATATAACATTGATATAGTAAACGAAACTTCACATTACAAGTACGGTCCCAAAGTCTTTTACATTACAAAATAAAACATTTCACTACAACTTTGACTTACTATAAACATACATAACATTTAACTCTGATAACACTACTGCTAAACATGCCAAAAATCTTCGTCATATAATCCTTCACAAAAGCCATCCCTTCTTTTACTCTACTTACTTGCTCTTATTCAATCCGCCACCTGGAATACATATTTTGAAAACAGAAATGAGGGTTAGACCTAATGGTCTAGTGAGGAATCCCTGTCAATTTAGTAAACTTTTGTATCAAAACCATTTACATAAAACTTTTCATATAACAACCACGTACCACACGTAATTAATTACCAAGCTTCGTACACGTCTCATTTCACCTTATTCCTCCACAGTTGGCCAAATTAATTGGTTGCGAGCCAACTAATCTACTGTACAACAAATACAGTAAACACACCGGTCCTATGCCCGGCCACGTATTATATTCTGATATAATACTCACGTAATTATAATATCTCAATATATCATAATTACACACATATGACATCCACATAAATGTATTCCAGTAAAAACACTTTGAATTAAAACTCACCTGTTTGATTATTACACACGCTCGCAAGCTCCTTTCACAAAGGTCTTATCTCTTATCACGACTCCACAGAATCTGAAACAAGTTAAGATACATACATTGCGTTACTAACCAAACACATAGAGCCTACCAGTTCCTGTTCTTAACTGTATCACTAAACTTAACAAACTACCGGGACTATACAGAGTACCGGAACTTCTCAGTACCGGGACTCCTTGGTACCGGGAGTCTCGATCACAGGGATATAACCAATACCGGGACTCCACACTACCGGGGTTCCCCCGTACCGGGATTTCATACTACCGGGAGTCCATACTACCGGGACTCTATGGTACCGGGACTCCATGGTACCGGGACTCCATGGTACCGGGAGTCGACCAGACCGGGAGTCTAAGAACACAGTCGGTTTCATCTTACCTGGATTCGATTGAAATCAACACCAATCACAGAAATCGTGATTTCTAAACCGGTAAACATCTTTTATAAAAGGTTACAAGCACAAAATGTGAAGATACTTACCTCAAAATCTCTTCTATATCAATCGATTGATGCGATAGCCGCATCTTTCTTATTCCGCTTCTTTTCTTTTTCACACACACACTCTTACTAATTTTAGGTTTAGGATAATATCTGATGTCTAAGGGTTATATCAAATCACAATTTACCAATTAGACCTTAAACTTCTCAATTATAACCCAAACATCCCTAAGCTTATATTTTTCCCAAACATACCCTAAACATCTAACTTTAAAGTTGACTTCATTTAACGGAAAAAAGATTTAACTAACGGACTTACCCGGGGTATTACAACTTTACATACCATCAATTTGAAAGAAAGTGTGCAGTAGCAGTAGCATAACTCAATTCAGCTAACCATAACTCAGAAATCACAGTAAAAATGCAAACTCAGAAATCACAGTAAATTTCAGCAAATAGCAAAATCAAATAAAAAAAAGCAAACTCAGAAATCGTACCGAGCTTGAAGTAGAAGCCGTTTTAGAGTTGCTAATCGTGTGTAGGGAGTAGCAAATCGGACAGTGGGAGTTGCGTTTGCTTTCTTGCTGCGATTAATGGAGGCATAGATGAATGGGACAGTCGGTAGTCGGTAGTCGGTCGTGGGAGCTCGGCCTGCAACAGAGATGAATGGGACAAAGTTGTCAATGAAGAAGAAAGAAGAGGCTGTTTACTGTTTACTTGTTTAGGGTTTCGTCTTTCTTAGGTGAGAGTTGAGACTAAGTGTGAGACGTGAGAGAAGAGGGAATGCCATGATTTAGGTTCTTAACTATTAAGAATTTTGAAAATTTTCAGGTTTATTAAATAAAAATATAAAATAATAAACCCTAAGTAATATTATATAATTGGATGTTATCGGTCGGTTCGGTTCGGTTCTTAACTCGGATCGGTTCGGTCGGTTCACATCGGTTCTGGACTGCCATCCAACAACTGAACCGATCCAATTGGATGTCAAAAATTTCGATCCGATCCGATCCAATTGCAATTGGATATCCGTCTATCCGATCAAGGTCGGTCAGTTCTAATTGGATCGGTCGGTTTTGATTGGATCGATTGGTTTTCTGCACACCTCTATAAGTTGTCTTCATCCCGCAGAGGCTCTGTCAGGCTTGACAGAGGCTCTGCGGCCTTGCCCTCTGTCGAATGTCTTCTGTAATTGATCTTCTTCGAGTCTTCTGTTGGTCTTGGCAGAACTTATGTGGTCTTGATACTTAGCCTATTTTTCAATACTTCTACTATTACAAAGATTGGAGCTAACAATCTCCCCCTAAGTATTGAAAAATAAAAAAATTAAACGTGCATGGTTTTCTAGACTAAGTACAAAAAATTTCAGAAGTCTTTGTTTATTTATCATTGTACCAGAGGTACTTACATTGGTTGCAGAAAAGAAAAATGCATAAAGGTAAAGAATATCATCAGATAGTGGCATCCGGGAAGTCGTTGAAGCTTCTGTTGTCGCGTCCCACTTTGATGAGCTCTTGATAGAATCGGATGTAGAGGGTTCTGAAGTTGATTGTTGCATCAATGATCTCTATCAGTCTGTCGGCAAGACCTTGATTCATGAGCTCTGATCCTTTGAGCTCCACTAAACGTGCTCTGAACTCTGCCAAAGTACTGGTTGCGTACTTCTGGCAGTCCATCTCTACAAACAACCTAGACCTTCCAGCAGGATCTTGATAGACTAACCCTACTCTTGGAGATGTGATGATTGAGTTTGGTGCAGCAGAGGGAGGGCAGTAATCTTCTGGTGGTTGGACACACAGGTTCTTCACTCCAAGATCTCTAGCCAGTTGGAAATCGACCAAGCTATACAGCAGAAGTTTCTCTCGCATAGCCTTTCTGATCACCCTGTATGCTCTATGGACTTCATCTGTTCTGAAGTTTTCTTCGGTCCATTTCAGAAGGTCAGGTAGATCATATGGGTTTAGGTTTCTAAGGTCAGCATCAGAGAATTGGGTTATAGTTTTGTCCTCCCTTCTGACCTTGTATATGTTGTAGGAAACCTTGGGAATGGTTCTTGTGCGAGAGTACTTACAGTATTCAAGCTTGGTGATTTTGGCGGTGGAGAAGACTAGGTGTTTTGCCTTGGGAGTAGTCCTTGTGAAGGTGTTGTCGAGGTCTGCACGGAGATCAGGATCTTGGATGACTGGTGATATTTGATCTATGCTCATTCTGCTGTATAGGTACCTGTACACCACTTCTTGCATTTGTGGTGTTGGTGGTGGAGGCATGGCTTTGCGTAGAGCATCCATCTGATTCCTGATCTCTGCCACTCGATCCTCTGTAGGTTTAGCCTTCGGATCCAAAGTAGGAAAGTTTGACAGAGGAGTAACACCAAAAGCCTAGTCTTCTTCTTCTGGCTTTGGTGTTACATACGTATTGAACGCGCTCTTCATCAGCTTTTCTGTTGGGGGTTGATGCTTGGGCCTTTTCTTCTGCGGTTCCTCTGTCATAATCCCTTTACCCTTGTCTTTGTCCTTCTGTTGTAGGGATGGGGTTGCGTCTGTAGGTTTTGACATTGGAGCTTCTAAGGATTTGATTTGTGGGGTGGGTTTGGTTGGAGAGGTTTCAGGGTCTTTGCTCAAGTATTTTCTCTGTTTGTGAGCAATGGTTTTTGTTCTTGTGAGTTTGGGTGTGGGGGATTGAGCTTCTGGTGTTGGGGAAAGTAGTTCTGGTGATTTTGGTTTTGATGGTTGATCTTCTTCGGAGGATGTGAGGATCTGGAATTCTTCACGTGTAGGGGCATCCTCTCCGAATACAGAAGTGGTTTCCACAGAGGTGGGTATTGCCTCTGCGGTCTTCTATTGAAGATCTTCAGGTTGTGTAGGGGTTGGAGTTGTTTCTTCAAGATTGATTTCCACAGAGGTGGTTGTTGCCTCTGGGGACTGTTGATTGCCTTGGGTTTGGGGAACCTTGTTAAGGGGTTCTGCAGATACTGGTGGAGCTGGTAGACCTCTGTTGTTGGAAGCTTTCTCCCCTTGATTCTCCCCCTCAGGATGATCTGATGAATCGCCAGAGTCATCATCAGAGTCATCCTGACCCTTATCGTTCGTACCCTCTGCTCTGTATGCAGTCTCTGGCTTCTTTGGAGGAACAACGCCAGCAGCGATCATTTTAGCGCACAAGTCATCACAGAGGCCGAGGAGGGTATGGACCTCTGCCTCTGTGTTGAAGCGCATTCTTCCTACGCTTTTCTGAAAGTCTTTGACATAAGAAGCGTTTGCTGTGGTGAAAGCTTTTATGACCTCTGTCACTTGGTCGAGAATTCCTTGGCCAAGTTATGTGAGCTGAGCTCTTGTCATGTAGTCTGAGGGCTTCATGGCTCGAGCTTGTTGCAGAGTTTGCTCCTGAACTTCCTCTAAGGCCTTCTTTAGGTCTTCAGGGGTAAGACCCTTAGAGGTGGAGGCTTTGGCATTCATCGATTCAAGGAATAGTCTGATAGAAGTTTTGAATGCAGAGGTGGCGGCTTTCCCGAATTCAGTAGCAACAGAGGCAGCAGAGGTATCAGCAGTAGATCTCATCTGGGCAAGAGCGTTTTGCACCTCTGTGGACAGGTTGTCCATTTTGGTGTTTAGATTGGTGATGGCCCTGGATGTGATATCTGCAAAAGAATCGAAAGAGCTTTTCAACTCTTTCAACGTTTGGTTCACAGAGGTAACAAGGGTTTGGAACTCATCCCTTGATACTTGTGGACTTGGGGTAACCTCTGGGTGAACAAATCTATCACCAGAGTGTGTCTCTGTTTCTGAGACGCCTTCTTCCGCTCCTGTTTTGACGTTGAGAGCGGAAGGACTTCCCTCTAATCCTCGAGTAGTGGCATTTAGAGCCTCAGACTCTATAGAGGTTCTGTCAAGGACATTGTTATGATCCACTCCAGAGGTGGGTACAAGAGTATCCTTGAGTTGACTCGGGGATTTGTCTAGAATCCCTTCGTCGTTGTGAACTCTAAGCTCCTCTGAAGAGCTTTTGGGACCTAGGTGTGTGTGCGTGTCATAGGAAACTAATTCCTCTGTGGGGATGTCTGCTGTGATCAGGGGCGAAGGATCACGAACTAAGGTTGAGTCCTTTTGAGAGGACTCCCCTGGAATGGTTTCCCCGGTTTGGATTGGCACAGAGGGAGAAGGAATATCCTCTGCCCGGTTAGTTAGGGTAGGGGTCGAGCCGTGTTGCTCTTTTTCAATATTGCCCTCTGCCACTAGACTGGCGGCAATAGACATGTGGGTTGAACTGGAGATGGGATTGGGTTGTGTGCCTTCTTCGACTTCGGCATCTTTTCTTGGTTCATCCTCTGTTGTTACTCCTATCCTAATCAATGGGGTACTAGCCGCTAACTTATCAAAATCAAATACCCGTGTATCTTCAGGGCTCCTTCGGTGGATGCCGTAGCCAGGATGTAGGAATGGATTCTGCAAAACTTATGGGGGTTTGGCCTAAATGTTGCTAGGGGTTTCATCGTCCTCCTCTAAGTCAGAATCAACCTCAGAGATTCTGAAGTCAGGTGCCTCTGTGGACTCATGGGATAGGGCTTCTGCAATCCATCCAGATGTGTCAAGGGTGTTGGCCACATCGGGTCTTAGAAGGAAGGAGCTGAAGTCTCCATGATCGGCAAAACGGAGAGGGATGGGTGATTGGGGAGGTTGATTGTGGGTTTCTTCTGTAGCGGCAACTTCTTCTATTTCAACTCCCTCTGCGATGGTCTGCATGGGAGAGTGTGGTTTCTTAGACTTTTTCCCGCTCTTCTTTTTCTTGGGTTTGGGGGCACCCTCCTCAGAAGATTTAGTCTTTCTCTTCTTCTTTTCCTTCTGAGGAGAAGGGGGTGCAGAAGATCCAACTTCTGTGGCATGGGGTGCAGAGGTTGAGGCGCCCTTTGTGGTTTTCTTGGCCTTGGAGGCCTTCTTAGTTTTGGGTGGAGTGGTGGTCTTCTTCTGTGAGGTAGACATGATGGAGGCCCTCTTTTCATGAAAGCTTGTTTGTACCACTTTCATGTTTCTCCATGGCTCTTGCCCATTCTTCGTTGGTCATCTTATTTACTACAGGGGTTACTAGGGGGACTCCTAAACGCGGGGGTGTCACCGGACTGGGTTTTGGTGTCCGGTGATCGCGTATGTAAGCTAATCTAAGGTTGTCATCGGAGACGTAGGTCAGGAGCTTCTTGGGTAGTGGCCTGCAGAAGGGATAGCCATCGTCATGATTGGTGGGGGAGTTCTTGGTCATGGCGTAGATTTTTTTTGTGGGTCCTTCCATTGGCCATTTCTGTAGGAGGAGAAGAGGTTCCAAGAGAACACCCAAGATTCTTTGGAACTGCAGAGGGGGGAGTGCTTCTGTGGTTTTCCCCTTGGCCTTCTGCGAGGAGATCCTTCTATCAATGGTATTCACCATCTCTTGCATCATCAGGGTCGTATAATCCAAGGGAAGGTCATAATACACACCATACATGATTGCCAGAATCTGATGCGAGGATTGATCAGGACTTCCCACCTTTCCTGTGAGGCATCTGTTAAGAATTGAGAATAGAGTATTCCACAGAGGGGGAAGTCGGTTCCTTCTGAAATCATTCCTTTTCCTCAGAGTTGTGTTATACCCCAACATTTTAACGAATTTACAGAGCTCAACATCTGTTGGTTCCTCTGCGTAGGACTTTATCCCCAAGAGGCCCCTTGTGGGCAAATTGAACTCAAGTGAGAACATAGTTCTATTAAACTTGAGCTCAAGGCTTTCTGATTTGTCTGGCTTGGAGATATAGCCCTTGATCTGTCTATCCTCTGGGTCAAACCTGCTACTCTGCCAGAATTGGTTTAGGTACCTTGCAGGGATTTTAGTGACGGTTTTGGTAAGAAGAGGGTTGAGATAGTGGTTTTCCAGGATGTTAATGAGGATGGTGTGTTCTTCCCCAAATAAAGTTTTGGAGGGAACAAAGTAATGATTATTTGGTTTCAGAGGAAGGACATGTTCAAAATGGTCCTGGGCAATGAAGTTCAGTAGGTGGGTGGTCGGAGCAAAATCGACTTCGTCGCCGGAGTTGTTGTCGTCCATACTTTGGACTCTGGTGGGGTTCAATGAGTGCTCGGAGTGAGCAGGGGAGTTCGCCGGAGAGTGTGAGGGAGATGCCATTTCTTGGTGATGAGAAAAAAAAGGAGTTAAGTCTTTGAAAGTTGCAGGTTTGAGCACAAGTTCGTCGGAGAAGAAAGTCGATGTTCGTAAAAGGAACAGTGTGGGATATGAACAGGGTTTTATAAGGGGGTAAAGGTAACGGGTAGAAAAATGAGGTGAAAAGTTAATTTGATAATCGTTTGGGGTCCGCACTCGAGTACAAACGGCGGGTACAGTTTTCAGAAGAACGTGTGCCACGAACGTCCAATGAAAACATGACACGTCATAAGTGTCAGAACACGATGAGACGTCGTGCACGGCCCATTAATGCTTGGCGCGTGGGTTTCTTTATCCTCAGATGACCGTTACTTTTGGAAATAACTCGCAGAGTATAGTAAATACCACAAGAATTCAAGTTCAGCAGAGGCTCTGTGGTGGAATGAGCTTTGTGGCCTGAATTTTGCTTTCCCCATCTTCTGAGCTTTTACCTTTACCAAAAACCTTGAAAAACATTGGAGTTGATCGATAGAACTTTAGTTCGGAAACTTCATCCACAGAGGTTCACAGGCTCTGTTGGAGCTGACAGAGCCTCTATGAGAGGAAATTTCTAATAACTAAAAAATCATAAAACATTTTGATCATCCAAAGTTTTAATTGTTTTCAACATTGTTTTTAGGACCTAATTTGAAGTTGGTGTCCTAGAAAACTGTTTTTGAAAAAGGTTTTGTGCAATAGATTCTTTTGACTGTACATGTTAATCAACAGAGTTTCTTTGGTGGAATGAAGTCTGTGATCAACATATAATCAAAGAGTGCACTTGTACGAGAGAGCTTCTTTGAGTAGACATTCAAAAACGATCGATAGAGTTTCCACCTTGAAATTGCGATCACAGAGATTTGGCCTGACAGAGCTTCTGTTGAGCTCAACAGAGGCTCTATGACCTTAAATTTCTAATAATGAAAAGATCATAAACCTTTTTGACCATTTGAGTTTTGATATGTCTTTAACAATGTTTCTAGGACATATTTGAAAGTTGGTGTCCTAGAAAACTGTTTTCAAAAATGGTTTTGTTCAAGGCACTCACACTTTGACTCTTCCGGACTTGGCAAAAACCTTTACTTCTGTGAATGGTGGTTGATCAATTCTCCTTTAGCTCCCCCTTGAATAGACAACTTCTGTAGATTTGTTTGAGGACTTCTCCTGCTCCCCCTTGACCTATGCTTGGATCAAATGAGATAAGTAGTGCACAGAACATAGGTCAAGCTCACTAGAGATTCTGTAGGGGCCGTCAGAGGTTCTGAGCAGTCCCACAGAAGCTCTGTGAAGTGCAGAACTTGTGGAGATGATGAATTTACATATAGAAATAGCAAATGTATATACATATTTACAGAAGAATTACCACACTTACAGAGGTTTCAACTCATGTTTATCATGCCTAACTTACCCACCAAGAAAATAAATCTTTTCTCATCGAGAGCTTTGGTGAATAAGTCGGCAAGCTGATACTCTGTCGATACGAAGTACATTTCGATAGTTCCTTGCTCAACATGATGTTTGAGAAAGTGGTAACGGATATCAATGTGCTTTGTTTTGGAATGCTGCACTGGATTAGCCGAGATTGCGATGGCACTCTTTGAGTCACAGAGGATGGGTATACGGTAAATGTTGTACCCGTAGTCCTTGAGCTGGGTCTTCATCCATAGAACTTGTGAACAACAGCTAGCAGCAGCAACATACTCAGCTTCTGCCGTAGATGTAGATACACAATTTTGCTTCTTGGATGTCCAGCTGACAAGTTTACCACCTAGAGAGGTACTTTTTTGATCAAGCTTGCATCCTCCATAATCTGAGTCTGAGTAGGCCTTTATATTGAATCCAGAGTTCTTTGGATACCAGAGACCAAGATTTTTGGTTCATTCAAGTATCTAAAGATTCTTTTTACAGCATGGAAATGAGATTCTTTTGGATTGGCTTGATATCTCGCGCAGAGGCATGTGGCATACATTATGTCAGGTCTACTTGCGGTTAAGTACAAAAGTGACCCGATCATGCCTCTGTAGAGTTTGGTCTCCATAGATTTGCCATTTGGATCAGCATAAAGCTTATTTCCAGTAGACATTGGGGTCTTCATGACAGAGGCCTCAGAAAGATTGAATTTTTTAAGAATGTTAGAGACATATTTGGCTTGATTTATAAAAATTCCTTCTGGGGTTTGTTTGACCTGAAGCCCGAGGAAGAACGTTAGTTCTCCCATCATGCTCATTTCAAACTCACTCTGCATGAGTTTTTCAAAATCCTTGCATTGTTTTGCATTAGTAGAACCAAAAATAATATCGTCCACATATATCTGCACGAGTAGAATCTCATCACCTTTCTTTTTGAAAAACAAAGTAGTATCCGTGGAGCCTCTTTCGTAGTTGTTCTTGAGAAGAAAGGTTGATAGCCATTCGTACCATGCCCTTGGAGCCTGTTTCAGTCCATATAGAGCTTTGTCAAGAAAATAGACATGGTTTGGATACTTTGAGCTTTCAAACCCTGGTGGATGTTGGACGTATACTTCTTCTTGAATTTGGCCATTCAAAAAGGCAGATTTTACATCCATTTGAAAGACTTAAAAACCTCTGTGAGCAGCAAAGGCTAAGAAGATTCGTATTGCTTCTAGCCTTGCTACAGGGGCAAAAGTTTCATCGTAATCAATGCCTTCTGCTTGGCAGTATCCCTTGGCCACCAATCTCGCTTTGTTCCTTATGACCACCCCGTCTTCATCCTTTTTGTTCCTAAAGACCACTTGGTTCCTATGGAATGTTTTCCTCGTGGCAGAGGTACCAAGGTCCAAACTTTGTTCCTTTCAAACTATAGAAGCTCTTCTTGCATGGCATCTACCCAGTTTGGATCCTCTAAAGCTTCATTTACACGTTTGGGTTCGATCATACTGACAAAATTTGTAAAGAAACAAAAGTTGGCAGTGGCTAATCTTGTCTTGACCTTTTCAGAAGGTTCACCAATAATTAGGATTTGAGGATGGTCTTTGGTCCACTTTGTTGTTCTGGGGAGGTGATCACTGATTTCATCAAGTTGAGGTTCAGAGGTTGTGTTTGGTTGTTCTTTTGCAACCTCTGTCGATGGGGGTACTTCTGAGCTTGAAGTTTCATCTTGTGTAAGAATAGGAATGAGAGTTGGAATTTCCTCCTCTGTTGAAGTTGTGGCTTCATCCTCTTTTGCCTCTGGTATTGCCTCCTCTGTAGATGCTGGAGTTGGTACTTCAGGTACCTCTGTAGTTGAGTTATCAGCAGCTTCATCTTCTGTTCTCTCCCCCTCCGCGCTTGTTCCTGCACGATTAATTGAAGAAGATGAAGTATTAAGGGACCAGTTAGAGATGTACCTGACTCGGACTGGTTTGCAGAGGATGTTTCTGCAGAGGTTCTGACAGCTCCAGCAGATGGATCAATATCGTCGTGGAACATCTCTTCGAATAACAGATTTAAATCTGCTTCTCTTGTGGGAGAGATGCCAGAGGACTCCTTTTTTAGACCGAGTTCTGAACTGACTTGTTCAGAAGTCTTTTTAAAGGAATCGTCAAAAGAAACGTTGATGCTTTCTATGACAGATCGAGACCGCAGAAGATATACTCTGTAGGCTTTGGAAGAGGCATAGTATCCTATGAATTTTCCTTCGTCGGCCTTTACCTCGAACTTTCCTCTAGCTTCACGATCGTTCAAGACAAAACACTTACATCCAAAAACATGGAAAAACTTGATGTTGGGTCGCCTCTTATTGATCAGTTGGTAAGGCGTCTGAATGTGTCTTTTAACTATGGTGGATCGATTTTGAGTATAGCAAGCTGTAGAAATAGCTTCTGCCCAAAAAGAAATTGGTAATCCAGATGCAGTCAACATAGTTCTTGCGGCTTCCACAAGCATCCTGTTCTTTCGTTCTACTACACCGTTTTGTTGTGGAGTGCGTGCTGCAGAGAAGTTCTGTGAGATGCCTTCTTCTGTGAGATAAGCTTCAATGGCAAAGTTTTTGAATTCTGTGCCATTGTCACTTCTCAACTTCTGAATTTTGCACTCATACAGAACCTGGATCCTTTTCATTAAATTTATCAGAACGTTGGGAACATCTGATTTCTTTCTGACAAACTCTACCCAAGTGTATCTCGAGTATTCATCGACTACCACCAGTATGTACTTCTTGCCTCCTAGACTCTGCGTAGCGATTGGACCACAGAGGTCGATGTGTAGCATATGCAGAGGCCTAGGACAAGACACATCAGTCTTTCCTTTGTGGGAAGCCTTCTTAAGCTTGCCCATTTCACATGCTGAGCACAAGTGATCTTTACTAAACTTGACATTCGGCAGACCTTTGACCAGATCAAGTTTCACCAGCTTGTCTAGAGTATGAAAGTTCATGTGGCAGAACTTGTTGTGCCATAACCAGGCTTCTTTGTTTTTGCATGCAACAAAGCAGAGCTTGTCTTCTTTGTTCTTGGCACTAAAATTCATAAGGTATAAATCTCCTCTTCTTTCAGCTCGCATAAGTTCAACACCAGTATCTTCTCCTTGCAGAGAGCAAAAAGTCCTTTTGAACATCACATCAAAGCCAGTATCACAAAGTTGGCTGACACTTAGAAGATTGTGCTTGAGGCCATCCACATAAGCAACTTTGCAAACTTCGACTTTTTCCTTTTTGATGACTTCGTAGCCTTTGATATATCCCTTTTTGTTGTCCCTAAAGGTTACTGATCCTCCATTGAGTTTTTCTTTATATGAGGATAGTAAACCTCTGTCGTCAGTCATGTGCCGCGAGCACCCGGAGTCTAGGTACCAGATCGGCACACACTACTTCTGCAAGACAATTAGAGAGTTTTAGGTAACCATATCCATATGGGTCCTTTTTTGTCAAAGGTCTTCAAGGTTGTCTTAGCATCCTTGGGTTTGGTTTTATCTTCTTTTGAAGAACCATGTTGTTTCTTCTTTCCCTTGAATTTAGCATTCTTTTTGGGGAAAGAGAGGAAACAGTGAGGACTGAAGAAATGCTGGCTTAAACGATGCATGAGATCAAAACATTTACAATAGTGAACATGTGAAGAAACTTGCTTAAACTTTTCATTGAAATGATTGAATATTGGCACAAAGGCTTTATTATTACATTCTCTCCTAGCATTAGACTTCATATTACAAGAAATCCTATCTAGGCTAGAATGTGCTTTTGAAAATTCTCTCTTGGGAGTAGCCTTCTGTTGTGCCAATCTTCTGTGGTGAACCTCTGCCGATTTCACTGTCACAGAAGTAAAAGACTTGTTATTTTCAACCCATTTACCTTTTTGTTGCCAAGTTAGTTTTTCTTTGAAAGGCCCAAAAGGTTTAGCATCTTTTGAATAGAAAGAGGATTTTCCCTCTCCAGGATTGGTTTTCTCATGTTCCATAGAGATTTTGGCTTGTTCACCCTTGTTCACAGAATCCAGGCAAATAGGAGCACTTGTGATTATTTCCTTAGGAATTTCAAAGGAAATTTTAGGTTCCTCTGCTTCACAAGGAACTATTTCTGATTCGATTGAATCAGTCTCTGAGTCGTCAGAGGATGAGTCGTCCACATATACAGAGGTTGAGTCACAGGAATCTCTGTCGATAGAGGCTGGATTTTCTGAACAAGTGCTATACTCACTTTCTTCCTCTTCTGGGATATTTTCTAAGTCAACAGAAGCGTTCATCGAGATTTCCTCAAAGGTTTTATGGTTAATATTGGAAGAACTGGGACATTCATAAAAATTATTTTCACCGATTTTCAGCAATTCCTTTTCAGAAATACTTGTTAGTTTTTCTTCTGTGGAAGCAGGTATGAACTCAGGTGCCTCTGCCGATAGCTTCTTTTCAGAGTCTATTGTGCAAACAAAAGCAACCTGAGATTGAGTCTCGGGTTTACCAAACTTGAAGATCCCTATCTGATCTTGAGTTTTCAGATACCTTTTGGGTTTGGTGTCTCTTTCGACAGAGACTGAAGACGGTAGATCGGTGTTTTCAAACCACACATTTACCATCTTCAGAGGTTTCCTCTTGTGAGGTTCCCCAAAGACTTTTCGCCTTTTGTGTACAGAGAGTAGATTTGGAAATTCGGGTTTTCTTGTACTTCCAACATGAAATAGGGATGACAGAGATTTGTCTCTTGTGGTTCCGGTGTATGGGTCAATATCACAGAAGCCAATTCCTCGTCTCCCTATTTGTGTGTTTATCTTTTCATAAACCATTTGAGCATCTTGATATTTTTTCATTAAAAGATCTCTTTTGAGTAAATCTTGGTGAAGGACTTCTCTTTCCTTTTGAAAATAATGTTTGAGCGCAAGGATGTTCATTCTGTCGCTCTCAACATCCATGAGTTGTTTAGATTTAGCTTTTAAGGCAGAAGTAAGTTCTGTTATCTTTTCTTTCAAAGGAGTTAGATTTTTGTTCCAATTGGTTTCAATTTCTTCCTTTTCTTGAAAGATCTTTGCCTTTTCTTGGGTGAGGAGTTTTGTTTCTCTTTCAAAAAATGCAAGTTTCTTTTTAATACTTTCACAAGTCCTTTTGAGATCGTCATGTTCAGTGGTCAGTTTAAGCAAACCAACTTCTGCTTGATTAAAATGAGAGTTAGAAGTGGATACCTCACTATCAGATTCTGAGCTGATCTCTGCCATGCCACAGAACAAGGCGCTTTTCTTCTCTCCTTCGTTAGAGGACGTATCTGACTGCCAGTCTTCCTGCTGCACCATCATGGACTTCTGAGCATAATATTCAGCTTTCTTTTTGTAGAAAGTTGCGTCCCTCGGTGGACAACTTGGCTTGCTTCGGCACTCAGCAGCGTAATGACCTGGCTTGCCACAGTTGAAGCATCCTTGGTTCTGTGGAGCATTACCAGCTTTGTCATCCGACTTCTGTCGATCACCACTTCTATCACCTCTGTCGTCCCTTCCTTGGTTTCTTGACTCATACTTCTCTCATCTGTCGTCTCTTCCATCACGTTCATACCCCTTCTTCTTGTATCCTCCTCTTCCAAACTCCTTTGTCAGCAGAGCTAATGATTTAGCTATAGAGACCATTGTTGCCTCCTCTTCTGCAACTACTTCATCCTCAGAACTATCAACAATCACCACCTTCTTCTTTTTCTCCTTCTTCTCTTTCTTTTCCTATCTCTCTCTTCCACAACTTTCTTAGGCTTCTCTTTAACCTCTGTAGCTTTCCCCACAAGTGCCAGAGGCCCAGCAGTTTGAGTTTTTGCCTGGGCAATTTGGGGTTCTTGAGCTGCCAAAGTTTCATAAAGATCAGATAGGCTCCAGGTGTCTAGGTCCTGATAGGTTTGAAGGGACATAGACAGTTGAAGCCATTCTTCGTTGAGACTCTCCAAGAACATGACATTGTTTTCTTTAGAAGTTCTGTGAATCCCAAATTTCTTGCACTTGTTTATCAGTGAGTTAAACCTATCATATGTGGACTGCAGAGACTCAGTCGGCAGAGCTTTGAACGAGTAATACTCATTGATACATTGGGCTCTGCGATTTTTCTGAGTTTTGGCCCCTCCTTCCAGTTGCTTTTCCAGTTCTTTCCAGAGATCATATGCAGATTCACATGCATCCAAGGACTGGAAGAGGTCATTGGGAATGGCCATTATCAGAATTCGTTTGCCTTCTGTGCCAACTCGTATTTGGCCCAATCAAGGTCAGACCATTTATCTTTTGACTTAGGTTTCTCATGTGCGGGAATTTCTGGAATGTCATCAGTTGCAGGAACATGCGACACAGAGAGCATGGGAACAAAGGGGGGATTGTGGATGTAGTAAATAGCTTCTTTGTCGGTACCCTCAAAGAAATGGATCATTCGTATTTTCCACTGAGGGTACTCATCTCTGATTAGAGTGGGTGGTTTTGTCAAAGATCCAGCAGAAAAATAGTTGTTGGTGTTCGCCATTTTCAGAGTTGTGAAAATACGAGAAAAACAAAGTATAAACTGGGATTTTTAGGAGATATAGATTTTGAGGAGATTTTAAACCAAAAAAAACTTTTAAGCGATGCACTAAAATAAAGTTTTAACCAAAGAAAAACAGATCTTGTAAGTTTACCAAAATCGAACAGATCGAAGGTGGCAGAAAAACAGAGTCTGTTTTGAGAAATGATGAACAGGTCAAAATCACTTTAAGTTTCTACCGAAAATCATTGTAAGTGAGGATCTCTTGATATTGAAAATCAAGGATGGCTCTGATACCAATTGTAGGTTCCGTTTATGTCTTAACAATGATTAATATGCCTATTAGTTCAAAATAGGGTACGGTGCGAAAGCGTTTTTAAGAGAACTAATAAGGTGGTAGATTTAACACACAATTATCTAATACAAGAGATGAACAAGACAGTTAATAGCTCAATAACCCACTGTATTTGATATTAGATAATCTGCTATGAACACCGAAGGTTACAAGAATTCTGCTCTTAGTATGTGTGAAAATTATGCAACGCTCAAAACTCTAAGCTCGACATGAGCTGAATATTTATACTAAGATACAGGGGACAGGGCTTAGACAAATAGTACTAAAAAGCACAAGACAGGATCGTGATCTGACAGTTGGTACAACGTTAATTTGGTGCGCCGTCTTCTGCAAAAGCTGCAGCCCCTCAAAGGTTGACACGTGGAGTGTGCAGGGCACGCTTTGTACGGATGGACTTCGTACAGCAGAGATCGTGGGAGATCTTGATCTTCTAAGTTGTCTTCATCCCGCAGAGGCTCTGTCAGGCTTGACAGAGGCTCTGCGGCCTTGCCCTCTGTCGAATGTCTTCTGTAATTGATCTTCTTCGAGTCTTATGTTGGTATTGGCAGAACTTCTGTGGTCTTGATACTTAGCCTATTTTTCAATACTTCTACTATTACAAAGATTGGAGCTTAACGATTATTTAAAACCATAAGTTAATATATATTTTTTTTCTAAAACTTCTTTTAACAAATTCAAAATTTATAGTATATATGTAATAATAAAATTTAAATTCTTTAAATTAACATGTTATATTATTTCATTTTTCTTTACTATATTGGTTGTATAAATTAACATATTATATTGCTATAAATTTGTTTTATTATAATTGATAATTTTTTGAAGATGTCCTTTTTGGTCATTTTACATGTTTATAAGCTATTTTTGCCGAACGTGACTTCTTCATCAGCTAGCTTACCAGCTATCAGCTACCAGCAGCTAGCTTATCAGCTAGTTTTCCAAACATAGCCTAAGACGAAAAACACATTTGTGCAACTAGATTTAACTCATTATCTATCTTGATACCTTATCCGTCCATTATTATATACATACAACTTAATAATGCAATTTTTTGTAAAACTAACTCATCCAATTAGTAAATAAATATTTTAAATAAAGATAAACTTTAAGGTCTATTGATATAAATATTTTAATTGGTCTCTCAAAACAACATATAAACTCATAAAATGTAAGTGAGTAGACAAAATAAAGATATCTTAAAGCTAAATTATAATACCACTTCAACTTATAATAAAGAGAAATTAGTCGAAATGCCCCAAGTTTTGACTTTTACTTACCAAATGCCCCAACTCTCTCTCTCTCTCATTTAACCAAAATAACCCAAAAATCCTCGATGATCCCCTGTGATCGCGGAATCCTTAAAAAAGTTGGGTTTTCACCCTTGAAATGACCTCGATCAGCCATGAATTGTCCGCGATACCCATGAATTGTCCGTGATCGAGGGAATATGGACTGCGAAGGGGTTGGTTTGGGTCCTCGATGCTTGGTTTTTGAAGGCCTCCGCAATCACGGGGTATGTTAGCGAATTTTTGAGGTATTTTGGTTAAGTTGGAGAGTTTGGGCATTTTGGTAACAGAGGACCCCAACATGGGGCATTTCAATGAATGACCCTTTAATAAAATAGAATAACAATTAAATAAAAAATTTTAATCTTAAACCCAAAGATGCAAATACCCAAAAGACGGTGACCTCTATCAGTGGACACAGTTTCTTTTGGCCAATAAAATGAAGCCATAGAAGATAAAAGTGTGGAATGGTTGGACAATTTTCTTAAGAATATGGAGTAAAATCCAATATATAAGGGAGTCAAAAAGGATATATATTGATAAAAAGTCAACTTTCAAGTATAAAATCTTCTTGTTGTTGTAAACTTATGGGGGTCAGCTGACCCCCCCTCCAATAGTAGTACATCCGTCCTTGGCCGCCGCCTCATGAAACAGGACCTTCTGCTGCCACCATCGAATCATCTTTAATTACTGAAGAAGAAGAATAAGAAGTAATCACACAGCTCCAAACCCACTTTGACCCAATTTGATTTCGTAACTCCAATAAATACACCGACTGCCATTAATGGCAGAATCAACCATAGAAGCTTTGCATATGATGTGCTTGAATTCCTCCAAGAACCCATCTTCTGTTTTTTCTCTCTCTACAAAACCCACTTCTTAAAATCACTAATAAGGGTTGTTTGTTTTTAAAAATTAAAAACTCTTAATGTCTCTGATAATGAGTAATAGATCACAGACTACCTCTATCTTCCATTTATCCACGTGTAGTCGAAGTATATTGTGTTTAATCCTGAAAATATTGGAAGATAAATTATAAAATTAGTGCTATTTAGAACTCTAATATTTGTTTCATCAATGGCGAACCATAAACATATAGAAGGGGTGATTAAGTTGTTTTTGAACCCTAATATTTGTTTCTTTACAATGTCGGCCATATTTTGTAGAAGAACTTGTTTGAAGTGGTGATTTACCCGTTTTGAAACCCTAAAATCGGAATAGAGAAGAACTCGATGAATTTTCGATCGTCAAGTTGATAGACAAACCGATGTTGTGATTAAAGACTTGTGAATAGATCCGATTTAGCTAACGATCTTTTTGAATAAACTGGTCGTCGAGAAGGAAATCAATATTTGATGCAGACTTGGTTCACGGCGAGAAGGAAATCGTTTGAACATGAAGGAGGTTTGTGCGTATTTTGTTTTGGTAGAGAGAGAATAATATGGGTTTGATATATCTAATCATGGCCTAGATCTGTTGATATCTAAATTTTAATACCAAAAAAAAGCATGGATTTCTATCTCACATTTAAAAAAAATTGTTCCATTTTTGCCTATATGATTAAATTCCAGCAATTTTTAAAGAAAATAAGTCCAATAGTTTACAAGTTTGCCATCACTAATCATGACCATTGATTTAATTAGCTGGTTGGCTAGGATTCCTTCTCGCCTTCTCGCATATGATATGCCCCTATATAGATATATATAAACACCGAGGCTAACATATACAAAGTCAAAACGGTTTAATGCAATTAATTTTTTTTATTGCAATTCTTACCTAAGAATTAATTAAACAAAACAATGTAGAATTATTGATTAGGATCTAAGAATCAATTAAACATATTGATCCCCAAAGTCTCCGTGTATTTCCCTGCTGGAGTGATAATGATGGTATTTCGGTAATACGAATACACCTCTTTGTAAGTATGCATCTCTAGATCTGCTTCATATATGTTTTTGAGGTATTTGTCATGCATCACCCAATTTCCATTCTTCATCAAGTGTAGTGGGTGCAACGCATACCAACGAGGATAAGAATTTGGCCGATCTACCACCTTTGTCCAGTCTTCATCTCCATCTCCATCCATCCTCCACAACTCCGTTACCATACCATCTTTTATGTGTTTCCCTTCATTAGTCCGACGAGAATATAAAAGGTATAAGTGAATGCATTCTCTTACAACCATGAAACTCAAACACATTTTCCACATACCATTTCCAGTATAGGGACCTGCTATCTTTCTCCACTTTTCCGTCTTCGTATCAAACCTAATAATAATTATAAGATTTTCCCCTCTTAAATTTCTGTTGGCTTGTATAGTTACGAAATACATTTTTTCATTCAACAAAACATATGGTTGCCTCCCACTAAGTTCCAAATGCCGATGGGTGTGTAAATAACTGTACTCTTCTTGTGTCGTCCAAACCTTTCTCCATGAGTTGTATTTTAAAGAGAATATATAAACATTATGATCTTTGGTTACAAGTAAAAGCTTGTAGTCATTGCAACTGAAATACATCTGAAAAAATGTTGCGGTGGTCACGTAACATTGTTCGTTGTTGGGTCTAGACACGGTCCTATATTCACCCGTTAAAGGATTCCATAAAATTATATCAGAGTATTCCCTCCCATTACACTTGTTAATCATGCATAAACATACCAGTCCACGTACAGATACTATAATCGACACGTTTTCATGACTTGCTTCAAATGGTAAAGGACGGCTGGCAGTTAGACCATCTTGAGGTGCTTCCAAGTCGAAGGTGCTAAACTTGCATGGTGTTGTGGTGGACAAGGCAATAATAAGTTTGTGGCGGTGGTGATGATGCATCTTCGCAAACATTGGTGTTGTTAGGAGCGACTGCCATTGCTTGCAAACACACATAAAACGGTGTATCGACTTACCCGGCAACCTTGGTAATATGTGGAAAAAAAGTATGTCATGTGGCGGTGGTGTCTCAATATCACGGGAACCCATGGTAGCGTCTTTTATTTTTGGATTGGAGTACATTTATACAAAAGAAGGCAGGAGTATCGAGGTGCTAACAAATTACAAATATTTTATCGATAAATATGGAGGAAGATTTGAATGCTTATTTTTTGGTTATTTTCTTTAACAATATGAGAATATAACAACTAACCTACCATTTCGTGCGGCTTGATGAAAGACATAGAATTTTTCACATTTTATTTTATTTAGTAAACAACGTGTTTCATCCTTGTGGTTTGCTGAAGATCGCTTAATTTCATCTCTGTGATTTTGAAATTACACTTTTCGTCCCTATGCAATTCATTGTTGTTTTCGTCTCTCATACTAACTTTGGTTCACTCTGTCGCTTAGTGTCAGCCTCTAAGGTTTGGAACCCAAAACCATAACTCATAATTGTGAATCTATCTATATATATCTAAAAGCAAAATCTAGGGTTGCTTAGGTGACATAACGAGAAGACTCCATTCACCTTTTCCTAATTTCTCATAATTTTGAAATTTTTTTAAATAATTTTTTTTTCATTAAATGAGTTTAACTTTTCATCTAACCTCTAATTTTTTTATTATTATATAGTATTTTTTATTTACACAACATAAATACATTATCAAATATAATTTATATTTCTCTTACACTTTTTAATTTAATAAGACATTTTATTTAATAAATCCAACAACTTTTCAATTAAATATATCTAAAAGCAAAATCTAGGGTTGCTTAGAGCATCTCCAACAACATTGTTAAAATAGAAAAAAATGAGTGTTTGTTTGTTATTCTTCTTCAACAGCATTGCTATCTTGTTTGCTAAAATAGAGATTCATGGATAAATCTCTAAATATAGAGATTCTCTATAATTCTATAAATAGAAGAGAGAAATAATTATTTTATTCAACCCACCAATAACATAATTCGTTTATCATTTTATATTAAGTTTTTCTTTTAAAGTGTATTGAGAATATAAATTAGAGAATATTATATTAATATAATTTGTGTTAAAATCTCTAAAATAGCAAAACTGTTGGTGATGAATGTAACAGTTTTTAGAGATTTTAACTTTTAACTCTTTATTTTAGAAAAATTATAGCTAACATGTTGGAGATGCTCTTAGGTGTCATAATGAGAAGACTCCATTCACCTATTCCTAATTTCTCATAATTTTGATTTTTTTTAAATAAAAATCTTTTCTTTAAATGAGTTTAACTTTTCATATAACCTCTAATTTTATTATTATATAGTATTTTTATTTAGGGAAAAGTCCAAAAATGGACTTTAATGTTTGAAATGATTCCTTGGATAATTTTCTGGAACAAATAAGTTATTGGACTTTTCAAAACCTATTAAATAAATCCCTAAACTATCTAAAACCTATTAGATACATCCTCATTATTTAAAAATGTAACTTGTAACTTAAATAGCAGGCAAAACTATAAATTACAAAAAAAACCTAAAATCTTTCTTAAACTAATGTTGCTCAGTCGTGTCGCTCCCCCACCCTAGCTCAATCCCGTCGACTGCCCTCAACTGCTCAACCCACCCCATGTCGTCACCATTCCACGTGTATGCGAAACCCATGGAAGAATTGAAATGTTGGATCTAAGTGGGACTTTAGACCATCTCCAATGAACTCTCTATTTTACTCTCTATCTCTATTTTACTCTCTATATCATCTCCAATGAACTCTCTATATCATCTCCAATGAACTCTCTATTTTACCCTCTAAAATAGAGAATTGAATGGTAACTCTCTATATATAGAGAGTTACTATTCATTACTCTCTATTGTTTTCTAACTTTTGATAATTACAAAATGACCCTTCTATTTTTTAGATTTTTGTATTTTTATTTTATTTGTTGTCTAATACCAATTTTAATAAACTAGAATTGTATTTATCTTTAAGTTTTAAATTGATTAAATTTATCCAACTAATAAATATTAGGGTCTTGTGAAAATAAAAAATATAAGGATGCAATTTATAAAATTAATAATTATATAAGGGTATTATTGAAAATATATATAATCAAAATAAAGAAGAATATACTTAGAATATTCTCTTTTAGAGAGTAAAATAGAGTAATACATTAGAGAAGATTTGACTCACTCTCTATTTTACTCTCTATAATAAAGAGTAAAATAGAAAAATGCATCGGAGATGCCCTTAATGATCACTATTGTTCTGGAAATCTCTTAGCAAAATAAGAAAAGAATATGTGGGGTCTTGTGCAGTGCTGCAACCTTTGTTCTTCATTGGGTGAAGGGAGGGAGGATAACTTTTATCCTACCTGTTTAACATGGCGGTGGTGCTATTGAAAGACATTAGAGCATCTCCAATGTTTTTATAAGTAAAAAGTGACGTGACTTGTAGGAAATATTATTGTAGAGAGTTTTTATAAAAACTGTATCCTTTTTTGATTCTTAGTTAAGAACTTTGGTTTTTACTATAAAGTTTGTGTAAAATGTCAATGTCCTCATTTTTATTGGTACTTAAATTTAATATTTGATATTTATTTATAAATATAAAATAATATTGATGTAGACAAATACATGAGACCCATAAAAATGAAGTTCTTATAAGAACTACCATTGTGGACTTTTATGTGAATTTTGAAATTAATGAGGTGGAAATGAGATGACACCAAAAAGTACAAAAAGAAGGTTCTTATAAGTGTAACAACCCAAATTCTAGTAGGTTTTAGAGTTTGGTGGCCAAAGTGAAATAAATGAAAGTTAAGTTGAGGGACCATTTCTGTATTTTGTTGAAGGTATTTATATGCACAAACTTTAGGGCAGCCCCCATTTGTAAATCAGTATTTTGGTCTTGTGTGGGTGTGGTGACGTGAAGCAAGGAAAGAAGGAAGAAGAAGAAGAAGAAGAAGAAGAAGGAGACAATAGAGAAGAGAAATCAATCAGGTAATCCTTCTTAAGTTCGTATTCTGTGTGATTTAGCATTCCCTTCTTCTTTAGCTTGGATTCTATGATTGAAACTAGTGATTTCTTAAGCTTTCCCCATTTTCCCTAAAAAGTGGGTTTTATGGGTTTTGGTCTTAATGAAACGATTTTAGAGGTTATAAATGGTTTAAGTGGGTGTTTGGGGTTAGTGAATGAACCCTTATAGTTGTCTAATCAAACTAATGGCTTAAATCGGAGTTTAAAGCGGTTTTAGAATTTCTAAGCTCGAACAGCAGCGTTTTTCGGACACCAGGGTTTGGTGGTGTCCGGATATGTTGCATGTGTCCGGGTAAGTGTCTCGTGAAGGTGTCCGGGTAGTTTTGTCCGGATAACTGGTGTGTCCGGATAAGTGTAGTGTCCGGATAAGTGGTGTGTCCGGATAAGTGTAGTGTCCGGATAAGTGGTGTGTCCGGATAAGTGATGTGTCCGGATAAGTGGTGTGTCCGGATAAGTGTAGTGTCCGGATAAGTGCTGTGTCCGGATAAGTGCTGTGTCCGGGAAGAGGTATCCGGACAGTAGGGCTGAGATATTTTATCTGATTCGAATTCAATGCCCTTAGGTGTTCGGTTGGATTAGCTTGGTGATTTCAAGAAGTGCGTTCAGCGTCATCAAGGTGAGTTCCCTAAACCTATTCACGACGCAATGTGTTAATTGTTCTTTTAACTGATAATGGTTCACTTTGAGCACGAAATGTTTACCAAATCGATATGCATGTTTTTACATGAAAGCTCATACTTTATTCAAAGAATATTTAGCATGAAGAAATGATTATATGGTTTACGAGATTCCAAGTTGTATGAAGTATGACATGTGATGTATGCTATGTGGAGTCGGTCTGCACCGTGGGATCGGTATGCTCTGGGATCCGATGATCCCTTGGA
Organism: Saussurea involucrata; assembly: GCA_033807775.1. NCBI lineage: Eukaryota > Viridiplantae > Streptophyta > Magnoliopsida > Asterales > Asteraceae > Saussurea > Saussurea involucrata. The sequence goes on along the minus strand of CM066325.1, from coordinate 6,302,261 downwards.
CATGGGTGATGAGCCGATAGGTTGGAATCTGTTTCCCTCCTATTCGGGTTGAGGGGAGTCTGCTTGGGCCCCGGTACGAGGCGAGAGGGGAGTCTGCTTGGGCCCCGATCGCGGCGAAAGGGGAGTCTGCTTGGGCCCCGATCGTGGTTAGTTTATGCGGTCCTCATCATGGTGCAGTACCATGTTTGACGTTATGTGAAGTTTGATGATGAATTTTATAAACGATTTTCCCAATGCTTATATATGTTGTTTTCGGAGGGAATTCACTAGACCTTTTGGTCTAACCCTCGCTTTTCAAAATTAAACCATTTTCAGGTAAGCAAGTAGTAAGAGGCTCAAGTAAGTGAGCAAGAGCATGATTGAGTACAGATGCAGCTAGAGACTGTGCCGTTGCCACTTGTAGTAGTAGTTGTTCTCAGTTGTGTATAGGCTGTTTCCGCCAACCTTATTTTGGGAATGATGTAACTGAATTTTGGGACCCAGTTTTATTACAGAGTATGATTTAATGCTTTGGTTGTCTTGTTATGTTTTTGGGACGTTACAAATGGTATCAGAGCCATAGTTTAAGGGATTTAGGTGACCGGACGGGCCTAAACTTAAACTTGGGAGTAGAAGATCACAACTGAGAATCAGGAAACGCGTTAAGAGGGCACTAATGTAGACACAGGAAATGCGTTAGGAGGACACTATTATGGAGATAGGACTAATAAGGTACTGAGGACTGTCATGTAAGGTAAGTTTGAGATTGCACCTGGCTAGTGTAATTGCGAACTTACAGGTACATGTATGTGCTTAACCTACCTTATTAACCTACCTAGTGCTCATGTCGTGTTCCAGTACGTTAGATTGTCAACAAGATCCCTGAGGGGTAGACTGAGACCCCTTGTTAGGGAAGTTTCTTGAGAGGTCACTTATGATGTGATGTATGTATACATCGTAGAGAAAGAATGTTGTATAGAACGTTATGAGTCGGATAGAGGTAACTCTTCGTAGATTCGAAGAAGAAGGATGTTGAGTTTGAGTAAGACTCCTATTTTGGGAGAGCCCCAGTTCTAGAAATCTTGGGATAGATCGGTCGGGATGGTAAGAAAGGGCGATGTCGAAGCCTTGAAAGTGCCAATGGAGCTTTGAATTCTTATTCGAGCTTTTCAAGGACAGGGTAAATGAAATAAGATACCTATAGTGAAATGAAAGCATATAGGAGTGGAAAGTGAGATAGTTGTTCAAAGCGAAATAGTATGAAAGGGTTGAGTAAGTGAGAGGTGGAAAGTGTGTTCAGCAGGTTGTTGCGTGACCGAAAGGACGACCATTGGTCGTAGGTGGAGTGTCAAAGATAAGTTGCGTAATTTAAGCGGTTGACCTTGTTAGAGTGAGTAGCCTTCAATTGCAAATAGAGTCTCATGCATGGCGTTCTTTTATGTAACATGAAATTTTCACGATTTAAAATAAGAATGTAAATGTCAACTTTGAACAAAATGAGTCAGCTTGTACGAGTGCACGTTTAAAGAAAAAGCGATTTCAGTACGTCGCACATTGAAAATTTGAGGTAAATGATTTGCAAAGTATTCCACACTTTTAATGATAAGTTAAATTGTTACAAAATGGCCAAGGAAATGGTTACCTGCAATTCACTTATAACCAAAATGCTTATTGACCTTTTTGATATCATACAATTGAGTGTGAGAACCGACTGGTTTACTTGGTGTCGGTAACTCTTTCAGAATTGTCTCATGTGAAAAGATTTTTATGCAAATTATTACCCTCAAATAACATTGTTCGGATTGAGCAAGATTGGGGTTCACGGGAAGATGCATGCCAATGATTCTCGAATCGTTGTACAGAGTTTTGAAGTTCTAAGAGCGATGGGGTCACGAGTACCCGAGTTGTTTCTAAATGTTGTGTATTTAAAATGATAAAATGTACGAAATGATTTGTCTTTTGCGTTGTCATGCATGAAGGCTATGAACTCACTAGGTCGTAGGATGTTACATGTTAGGCTAAGGAAGAACTTCAAGAGTGAAGAAGTGTCGGACAAATCAGGAAAGAATGTTGTAGCCTTAGTATTTGTGTTCAAGAGGAAAGGTGAACAGGGGTAGAGTCGGAAGTGGATTATAGTGTCGGTTGTATGAGGGTTTGCACCCTTGTTCGGTATCTGAATGTACGTTTGTCAAGGGACGGTTGTGTCCGGAGGAAGGACTCGAAGCCTTCTAGGTGATTGTTTTTTTTGCAACTCGTTTTGAGTAGCGTGATGAGGAAGAATGAAATGTCTATAGCGTGGGAGTATAAGTTTTGAGGTGAGCTCATAATGTTGATGTTACATAAGTAGGTTTCGAAAAGAGGGAGGCAGATCATGAAGTTGATTATGATATGTGGAAGGATTAGGTTCTGTAAGGAACCCCTGTTATAGAATAAGTTAAGAAGGTAGTTACAGGTTGTCAGTTGATGTAGAAGTCGACTGTTGTGTAAGATGGTTGAGGCCGAAGACTTGAACCAGAAGGTTGAAAGTTGATAGAACACCTTGTAGAGGTGCTAAGAGGATGAGAAGTTATTGTTGTGATTAAGCGTTCTATTTACGAAGTATGGAGGGTTCGTAGAATGATGAGGTATGTAACACGAGCGGAGCAAGTGTGTAGATTCTATCGTCCAGTGAGGGACTGTGTCCAGCTTATGTAAGGCCTCGGATCTTAAAGAGCGAGCAAGAACGCTTGCATTTGAGCTAATTGGGAACTAGGAAGTTATAGTTCAGCTAGAGTGAGAAAGGACAAAGTAGCGAGATAGACTCGATTGTGTATGCGAGAAAATATGAAGGAAAGTGTGAATTGTGTACGAATGACCATGAGAGACTTGGTTGGTAGTGTGATAATAGGAGTGGTGAATGTACGAATGAATAGTAGCGTCAATTGCCAAGATAGCTGTGTCAGCCGGTGATGTAGTAAGGCGATGTTAGAAAGATGAAGGATTAGAAGGAAGTCCTTTTGGGATTTCGGATAAAGTGTACGTTTTGCAATCCCAGTTGTTGAAGTACGGGGGTTGTAAGTAGGTGTGTATTTTGACAGTTATCGGAATGGAATGTCGGGGTAGAATTGGGTGATTGCCCATCTGTGAGACCAAGCTTTGTGGTTACGTATGTTGTTAAGTATATTCTTGAAGGCAGGAGTACGTTTAAAGAAGATGATGAATAGATTAGTCAAGCTGTAGTATAGTAAAGGAGACATTGTTAAAGAATTATTTAAGGTAAATCTAAGTAAGAAAGCCGGGATGACGGTATTTATATCTGTCTGATTTTATGATCATGGTGGTTAATCGAAAGAATTGTGGAACCCGAGTTCGAGGTGTTCCTGAGTTAATAGATCCGTTGGTAATAGGGATTCCAAGGGGGTGGATTATTAGAGTGAATAGGAGACGTTACTAAGAAAAACACTTTGGGGTCATTGGAAGTTTAAAGAGGATGAGGGTTGTGTTAGTCAAGAGGTGGTGAGATTGATGCGAAATCCTGAAAGATTGTGAATTGTTGCTTATGGGTGAGAGAAATGTCTGAGAAGGTAAACGTTGGAGATTAAAGAATGTGTAGTGACGTCGAACACTGGTCTTGTTTCAAGACGGCTTGGTTGAATGCCTTAAGATAAGATCTTGGTGCAACTGTTTAGTTATGTAAGTAATGAGAAAGCGATAGCAACATGTGGAAAGGTCGGGAGAGAGGGGCAAGTAATGTGTGGTGAGCAGTGCTCCACGCTAACGTGGGGAAGGTGTAGATAGTATGACGGATCAAGTGAGTAAATTGGAAGTAGTACACTTGACAGTATTGTGTAGGTTGTCTTCGATAGTGTGCGAACCGTTGGAAAGAATATTGAGGAAGGAAATTGTGTAAGTTTTTGTGCAGGGGAGAAGTGGATGAGACAACTAAATGAGTTAAGTTAGTGACCTTATGAGAAATGTGTAAACGATTTGGTCGTATAGTGTTTAAGCTAGTGAGAATAGCATGGTGTGACTATGGTTATTCCTCCCAGTTGGGTGAGGGTAACCGGAGTTATGTTTTATGACCGAACGAACGTGGTAATCAACGAGGATTTGATGTGTTTCAGGATAAGTTTATTTCTAGTAGGTGAACACTTCAACGTTAGGTTTGAAGGTTCCTACCCTGGGTTACGTACCAGGATGGAGTGATGAAGTGGTGAGGATGTAAGAAATGGTTGACGAGCTGTGGTCGTGGTGGTCCAAGAAAGGGAAACGTTATCCGCTTAGTCGATTGTTGATTAGGAGAAGTAATCTAGGATTGCTTGTTTTTCGATGAAGGAACTCTAGGTTGTGAGTTGTCAGGACGTTCAGGTTTGGACTTGTGTCAAGCGATCAAGTGTGTGTCCGTCTCTTGGTAAATGAATCTCGTGTTATGGCAGAGGATTTAGCCAAGTTCCTCCTTAAAGGAAGTGTTGGTGCATGAGAAGCCTTAGTAAATCTTCTGTAGTCAAGATCGACCGAGTAAGAACAGTAGCCTACGAGTTAGAGTACCGTAAGAACTGAAGGAAATGCACCCAAGGTTCCATGTTTCGAGTCTGATGAGATGGTTGACTGAGTCAGTTATAGCTTTGCTTTGGGAAGTGTCGGTTTTGATGTGGGCAAGATACCCGCATCTTTTCCAATGAGGAATTCCGGGGACGGAATTCTTTTAAGGGGGAGTGTTGTAACAACCCAAATTCTAGTAGGTTTTAGAGTTTGGTGGCCAAAGTGAAATAAATGAAAGTTAAGTTGAGAGACCATTTCTGTATTTTGTTGAAGGTATTTATATGCACAAACTTTTAGGGCAGCCCCCATTTGTAAATCAGTATTTTGGTCTTGTGTGGGTGTGGTGACGTGAAGCAAGGAAAGAAGGAAGAAGAAGAAGAAGAAGAAGAAGAAGAAGAAGGAGGAGGCAATATAGAAGAGAAATCAATCAGGTAATCCTTCTTAAGTTCGTATTCTGTGTGATTTAGCATTCCCTTCTTCTTTAGCTTGGATTCTATGATTGAAACTAGTGATTTCTTAAGCTTTCCCCATTTTCCCTAAAAAGTGGGTTTTATGGGTTTTGGTCTTAATGAAACGATTTTAGAGGTTATAAATGGTTTAAGTGGGTGTTTGGGGTTAGTGAATGAACCCTTATAGTTGTCTAATCAAACTAATGGCTTAAATCGGAGTTTAAAGCGGTTTTAGAATTTCTAAGCTCGAACAGCAGCGTTTTCCGGACACCAGGGTTTGGTGGTGTCCGGATATGTTGCATGTGTCCGGGTAAGTGTCTCGTGAAGGTGTCCGGGTAGTTTTGTCCGGATAACTGGTGTGTCCGGATAAGTGTAGTGTCCGGATAAGTGGTGTGTCCGGATAAGTGTAGTGTCCGGATAAGTGGTGTGTCCGGATAAGTGATGTGTCCGGATAAGTGGTGTGTCCGGATAAGTGTAGTGTCCGGATAAGTGCTGTGTCCGGATAAGTGCTGTGTCCGGGAAGAGGTATCCGGACAGTAGGGCTGAGATATTTTATCTGATTCGAATTCAATGCCCTTAGGTGTTCGGTTGGATTAGCTTGGTGATTTCAAGAAGTGCGTTCAGCGTCATCAAGGTGAGTTCCCTAAACCTATTCACGACGCGATGTGTTAATTGTTCTTTTAACTGATAATGGTTCACTTTGAGCACGAAATGTTTACCAAATCGATATGCATGTTTTTACATGAAAGCTCATACTTTATTCAAAGAATATTTAGCATGATGAAATGATTATATGGTTTACGAGATTCCAAGTTGTATGAAGTATGACATGTGATGTATGCTATGTGGAGTCGGTCTGCACCGTGGGATCGGTATGCTCTGGGATCCGATGATCCCTTGGACATGGGTGATGAGCCGATAGGTTGGAATCTGTTTCCCTCCTATTCGGGTTGAGGGGAGTCTGCTTGGGCCCCGGTACGAGGCGAGAGGGGAGTCTGCTTGGGCCCCGATCGCGGCGAAAGGGGAGTCTGCTTGGGCCCCGATCATGGTTAGTTTATGCGGTCCTCATCACGGTGCAGTACCATGTTTGACGTTATGTGAAGTTTGATGATGAATTTTATAAACGATTTTCCCAATGCTTATATATGTTGTTTTCGGAGGGAATTCACTAGACCTTTTGGTCTAACCCTCGCTTTTCAAAATTAAACCATTTTCAGGTAAGCAAGTAGTAATAGACTCAAGTAAGTGAGCAAGAGCATGATTGAGTACAGATGCAGCTAGAGACTGTGCCGTTGCCACTTGTAGTAGTAGTTGTTCTCAGTTGTGTATAGGTTTTTTCCGCCAACCTTATTTTGGGAATGATGTAACTGAATTTTGGGACCCAGTTTTATTACAGAGTATGATTTAATGCTTTGGCTGTCTTGTTATGTTTTTGGGACGTTACAATAAGAACCTCCGTTGGAGACGTTCTTAGCCAAATGCCACAATTTTAGGCCACACTACTAGGTGCACCGACTTATGTTTTGTAAATTTTATTGACCGATTTCTTTCATTTTCAATGGAATTTGAACGGGTAGATAGTAGATATTTGTTTTGACTTAAGGTGTTCGATTTGTGCTATAGTTTTGTGTTATCTAGTTTAGATAATTCAAGTCTCTATATGCCTCTTGACAAGAGTTGGTAATTCATCTCTTTGAATAAAGTAAATTGAAGATTGTTTGTGAACCAAGATAAAGAACTATGTGTAACTTTTGGTATATTTTGGTTCATTTTTTGATAATTTATGCCTAACTTTTATGTATATCTATTTATGTTTTGAATATAACTTTTATATGTTTTAGGAAGAGTAATGAAAATGGTATATTCGTTTCGTTTTATAAATGTAAGTATTTTTTTCGTTCAAAAATGGTTTAGGGATTTTAAGCGTTCAAAATATGAAATTTTGTTGGTTTTTTTCAATTATTTTAACATATCAACTAGATTTAGAGGTAATAAAGATATATCTAACGGGTTTTAGAAAGTCCAAAGATTTATTTAACAGGTTTTAAAAAGTCTAATGGCTTATTTGTTCCAAAAAATTATCCAATGACTTAATTATTCCAAATACTAAAGTTCATTGTGTTTTTTTGAACTTTTCCCTTTTATTTACACAACATAAATACATTATCAAATATAATTTATATTTCTCTTACACTTTTTAATTTAATAAGACATTTTATTTAATAAATCCAACAACTTTTCAATTAAATTTATAAGATCATAAATCTATATATATATATATATACTAGTTGAATACCCGCACAATACGGCGGGATGTCAACTTTTTTGTAAATGGGAATTAAGATGAACGGATGTCAAACCTTTTTTCAATCGAAAATAGGATGATCTGATTTTGACCAGGGATGTATAAAACCGCCAACCCCCAAACAACCCAAAAACCAATAACCCGTCAGATAGTTAATCCGTTGATTAATATGGTTAATATTGGATTAGGTCTAACTTAATCTAACCGAACGCACTAATTTGCCGCTAATATATAATTTTGATAAAATTTTATTTATAGATATATAATGTAAAATTTTATTTATATTTTGCTAGTTTGAGCCTCATTTTTTTTTATGTCATCTTTGGGTCACCTTTTTCTCCATTTTTTTGTTTAATCATCGTTCTTCATTTACGTGTTATTGCTATCACTAAAACAAAATTGGATTTAATAAAACTCCAATAATTTCTATGTGTTCTGGTTGTCTTATGAACACAATTTTATAAGACATATATTGTCATAAGAGTCTTTCAAATATTGTTTTATAAAATAGCTAATATTATGTCTTTTTAAGTTAGACCTAGAACACAATAAATGAGAAAAGATTTGTTCCTCAAATCCGCTTTCTTCAACAACTAATATAAAGAGATAATGCAAAAAAAAAAAAAAAAAACTAAGACTGTACTACATTGAACTCTCACCTGCCAGAAGAAAAATGAACTATAAATACTAACACCTCTTGAATTGAAGTTATAAGATCAAATACAAAAATGTACATTTCCTTCTTGTGATTATGGGTCATAATCATAGAATTTGATGTTATGAGCAAATCATACAATAAAGGAAGGATTACAGTTGGTTATAAAAATATGGCCCTTGGTTGCTTCATCGGGTACGACAACTTGTAGATGGTAATAAACAGAATAAGATTGGATATGAAGAAATTAAAATTGGGTTAAATTAGCAATAAATCAGATAAGATGGGAGAGTTGAGGTTGAGAAATCGTGGTTAAACCCACATCGAGCAACCGTGGTTAGAGAGCTCATCGAGCAATAATGAACCATCCAATATGGATTTAGCTTTACATTGATCTCCCACAAAATTTGACGTCAGAGTTTAACGGGTTAACAACTCTCTCACAATATGGAACCATGAATGTGTCCCATAAATAAAACAAAACCATGGTAATTGAGAATGAAGGAATCAAGGTTAAATTAGATATAACAAAACACAAAGTTACAAAATTCTTATGTAACAATAACAAAATTTTCAATGAGAAAGTAGAACACGAAATGTAATTGAACATCTGAACTCAAAGTTTTCAGATCTCAGTGAAGATAAGCCAAATTCATTGAGCTTGTCTATTTTTCTTTACTATATTGGTTGTATAAATTAACATATTATATTGCTATAAGTTTGTTTTATTATAATTGATAATTTTTTGAAGATGTCATTTTTGGTCATTTTACATGTTTATAAGCTAGTTTTGCCGAACATGACTTCTTTATCAGCTAGTTTGCCAAATATAGCCTAAGACGAAAAACACATTTGTGCAACTAGATTTAACTCATTATCTATCTTGATACCTTATCCGTCCATTATTATATACGTACAGCTTAATAATGCAATTTTTTGTAAAACTAACTCATCCAATTAGTAAATATATATTTTAAATAAAGATAAACTTTAAGGTCTACTGATATAAATATTTTAATTGGTATCTCAAAACAACATATAAACTCATAAAATGTAAGTGAGTAGACAAAATAAAGATATCTTAAAGCTAAATTATAATACCACTTCAACTTATAATAAAGAGAAATTAGTCGAAATTCCCCAAGTTTTGACTTTTACTTACCAAAATGCCCCAACTCTCTCTCATTTAACCAAAATAACCCAAAAATCCTCGATGATCCCCCGTGATCGCGGAATCCTTAAAAAAGTTGGGTTTTCACCCTTGAAATGACTTCGGTCAGCCATGAATTTTCCGCGATCGAGGGGTGGTTGTCCGCAATCGAGGGAATATGGACCGCGAAGGGGTTGGTTTGGGTCCTCGATGCTTGGTTTTTTAAGGCCTCCACAATCACGGGGTATGTTCACGGATTTTTGGGGTATTTTGGTTAAGTTGGAGAGTTTGGACATTTTGGTAACGGAGGACCCCAACCTGGGGCATTTCAATAAATGACCCTTTAATAAAATAGAATAACAATTAAATAAAAAATTTAATCTTAAACCCAAAGATGCAAATACCCAAAAGACGGTGACCGCTATCAGTGGACACAGTTTCTTTTGGCCAATAAAATGAAACCATTAGAAGATAAAAGTGTGGAATGGCTGGACAACTTTCTTAAGAATATGGAGTAAAATCCAATATATAAGGGGTCAAAAAGAATATATATTGATAAAAAGTCAACTTTCTAGTATAAAATCTTTTTCTTATTGTAAACTTATGGGGGGCAGTTGACCCCCCTCCAATAGTAGTACATCCGTCCTTGGCCGCCGCCCCAATGAAACAGGATCTTCTGCTGCCACCATCGAATCATCTTTAATTACTGAAGAAGAAGAATAAAAAGTAATCACAGAGCTCCAAACCCACTTTGACCCAATTTGAATTCGTAACTCCAATAAATACACCGACTGCCATCAATGGCAGAATCAACCATAGAAGCTTTGTAGATGATGTGCTTGAATTCCTCCAAGAACCCATCTTCTGTTTTTTCTCTCTCTACAAAACCCACTTCTTAAAATCACTAATAAGGGTTGTTTGTTTTTAAAAATTAATAACTCTTAATGTCTCTGAACTCTAAATCGGTCGACGTTTTTATGTTCAGATCGTGTTTTTTTTCCCTATATTTCAAAGGCTCTTAAGTCTGAAATACATATGAAAGTAGAAGAGGTAACTTAATATCGTATAATATCTCAAAGCACTTTCTCTTACTACTCAGAAGTGAAATAAGACTTCAGACTTCAAAAGTGAAATAAGGTTTCAGAATTCAGACCTCTTAAAAAACAAATCTAAAAACAAAGATAACAATTCTGGAATATGATACCTTACCAAAAAGCAAACCACAAGCTCGATGTCTATATATATTTGTTATATTAAATAAACATCAACTAAAAAACAAAGTTTCATGTCGTTCCTATTTAGTGTAACGAACTATTTTTTCTCTCGTTCAATGCAACCAACTATCCTTTTTTCCTATTTTAAGCCAAGATTACCGGATTATCAAGTTGTATCCTATGTGGCCTGGTTTTTGCCGACGTGGAATATATACATTTTTAAATTGACAATTAAGCATTATATTAAAGACAAAATAATGTGACGTGGCATTTTATGGTTTTCTCTTTTCATCACCGAAATTTGCTTATTCAGTTTCCATCATCATCATGTCCCTTCCATGAGAATTCCTTTTATGGTTTTCTCTTTTTGTAGAACAAGTAACCCATCTGTTAGGGTTTATTTGCTTTAAATCTCGATTGTGTGTCCCCAACAAGAAACCCATATCTTTTAGGGTTTATTTGTTTTACTGAATTCACAATAGTTGAAGACGATGGTTGTATAACGGTGGCCGGTGTTGAGAGCGATGATAAAGTTTTGAGGGGAAAAAAAATAAGTGAGCATCAAGTGAATACAAGACGTGGCTATCCATGTCACCAATGGAGTTCCAGCTCATCAAAGTAAGAGTCATGATATAACCAAAATGCTACATGATATATAGGTATCCGGTCATTTTAGTGTTTAAATAGGAAATATTGAAAGTTAATTACATTGATTGAGAAATAAAATAGTTTGTTGTACTAAATAGGAATTAAGTGAAACTTCGTTACATTTTAATGCATTTTACCCTAAGTTCAAACCTAAAAACTTTAATCGTTAAATCTTTTTCTTTGTTTTTCAATATTTATTCACCAATAAGTAAGTCTTTTCTTAAATGTCCATTTTTAATACCATTATTTTTAACGACGATAATCTAAGAAAATACTTTGGCTAATACGCTGTTTTCGTAATTATCAACAAAGATTGAGTGGTTTTTTATAACATACATGGCAACAACTAAAAAATGTGAATCAAATATTTTATATATTAAAAAAAAGATGGATAATTTGTTCAAAATCAATGGCTAGCTATTAATTTATTTATTATCAAACAAAAGTCAAAATATAGTAAAATTTTAATCTAATAAATAGTATAGTTAGAAAAATCAAGGGCCAAGTTTATGTTTTCACACATGGTCTTCAAAATATCAGGATCGACCATGTATAGTTGTTTGATTGTTTCTTTAATTATTATGTTGGTAAAAGATAAACGACTTTTCCATTTGTACTTTTTTTATTTATAAAAGGAATAATAACAGGTATCTTAAACGAACATAATAACATGTCCAATAGAAGGCGGACCTATTAAACCCCGAGCGAAAAAGATAAGGAAAAATTACAATAAATTATTATTTCACATAAAAGTTACATCGTTAAGTTAAATAAAAATTTAAGAGCATCTCCAACAGGTTTGCTATAATTTTTCAAAAATAGAGTATCAAAAGTTAAAATCCCTAAAAAGAGTTACATTCATCTTTAACAGCTTTGCTACTTTAGTGATTTTAACACAAATTATATTAATAATAATATTCTCAAATTTATATTCACAATACACTTTAAAAGAAAAACTTAATATAAAATGATAAAAGTATTATGTTATTGGTTGATTGAATAAAATAATTATTTGTCTCTCATATTTAGAGAATTCTTTATATTTAGAGATTTCCCCAAGAATCTCTATTTTAGCAGCAATAGCAAACAAAAACTCATTTTTTTTTCTTTCTATTTTAGCAATGTTGTTGGGATGCTCTAACAAAATAAAATAAAATACGTGAGTGTGTATGAACAGTGCACCCATGGCCCAACTCAACCCAAGGGAATGTACAGTGGGGCATTGGCGTCTTTTTTTTCTCCTATCACTACATAGACAAAATATCGTAACTCATTATTTAGATCATCTCCAACAGATTTTTCTAAGATGGAGATTTTGGGCAAACTTTGCTTAGACAAATTCTCTAAAACGGAGAAAGAATGATAAATAGTGTGAAGTTCTACAAACTTCCGAAAAATAATATTTATTACATATATAAAATATTTTAATAGTATAATTTATATGGTAACCTCTAAAATAGTAATGTTTAAATGTAGCTTTGTTTGTAGATTTTGATTTTAAATGTTTAATTAAAAAAAATTACTACTTTTTTTTGTTAAAATGTTTTTGTTATGTAGAATTCATTATTCATATTCATACACAGCCACCATTGGGCCAATTTTTGTTATGTGGCAAAAACCCAAAAAAATGTGATGAAATTAAATATTAGAATTAGAAATCGGCCCACACCCTGAGTCCCTCGTGTTACTCCCTCCCGCTGCTGAAATCCACGCCACACGGATCCCCCCCTGCTGCCGACCGCCTTCCGAGTTCCGACCACCTCTGTTTTGCTGCCGACTTTCAACACTATCGCTGCAATTGGGTTTGACCTTTCTCTTGAATGTGGATTGTATAGATTCGGTATATTTGTTATATTATCATATGTATATGAGTTAATTATTAGAATCCATTGATTTGGTTGGATTGATAGAATCCGTAGTTTTTGTTGGGGGAAATTGGGGTTTTCAATTTCCAAATATGTACTGCTTTATGCAACTATGCCTTTTGTTTTGTGGGTATCAAATTATCAACATAATTCGGCTCTGGAGTTTATAATTGATGTAAATATTTAGTTGCTGTTTGGTTGGTTTTCCAGTAAGTGATAAAAGATGTGGTGTGGATTAATTTGTAAATATAGATCTGAAAAGTTTTTATTTGGAAGGGTTTTTTAGTAGATGGAAAGGGGGTGTTTTTTAATTGGGAGGGGTAGGTACGAAAAACATGGCTTTCTGCATAAAGCTCCTGTAGATGCTTACTGAAGAAGCCACTTTCCATATCATTAAGCCATTACCAAACGACTTACTTACTGAATAAGCCACATTCCATATCATTAAGCCATTACTAAACGGCTTTCTGAATAAGCAAAATACACAATAAAAAATATAAAAGTAAAACAATACGTTAGACTTCGATGGATATTTCGTTTCAGTAATTTCAACATCTACTATATTATTTAAATATTTTATAATTTATAAAACACATAATTTTAAATATTACAAAAAATTATAACACTTCAACCTTATTAAGGCATCATTTGGCAAAAAAAAGCTAGTTTATGGTTTTCTGGTTCTGGATACATGTTTAAATGACCATAAACTAGCTTTTTTTTGGTACATATGTTTGGATTACCATAAGCTAGCTTATAAGTTAACTTTTTGAAATGCCATTTTTTGTCATTTTACATGTTTATAATTTAGTTTTGTCGAACGTGACTTCTTCATCAGCTAGCTTATCAGCTAGTTTGCCAAACATAGCTTAAGGCGAAAAACACATTTGTGCAACTAGATTTAACTCATTATCTATCTTGATACCTTATCCGTCCATTATTATATACCTACAACTTAATAATGCAATTTTTTGTAAAACTAACTCATCCAATTAGTAAATAAATATTTTAAATAAAGATAAACTTTAAGGTCTACTGATATAAATATTTTAATTGGTCTCTCAAAACAATATATAAACTCATAAAATGTAAGTGAGTAGACAAAATAAAGATATCTTAAAGCTAAATTATAATACCACTTCAACTTATAATAAAGAGAAATTAGTCGAAATGCCCCAAGTTTTGACTTTTACTTACCAAAATGCCCCAACTCTCTCTCATTTAACCAAAATAACCCAAAAATCCTTGATGATCCCCCGTGATCGTGGAATCCTTAAAAAGTTGGTTTTTCACCCTTGAAATGACCTCGATCAACCATGAATTGTCCGCACTACCCATGAACTGTCCACGATACCCATGAATTGTCCGCGATCGGAGGGGTGGTTGTCCGCGATTGAGGGAATATGGACCGCGAAGGGGTTGGTTTGGGTCCTCGATGCTTGGTTTTTCAAGGCCTCTGCAATCACGGGGTATGTTGGCGGATTTTTGAGGTATTTTGGTTAAGTTGGAGAGTTTGAACATTTTGGTAACGGAGGATCCCAACTTGGGGCATTTAAGTGAATGACCCTTTAATAAAATAGAACAACAATTAAATAAAAAATTTAATCTTAAACCCAAAGATGCAAATACCCAAAAGACGGTGACCACTATCAATGGACATAGTTTCTTTTGGCCAATAAAATGAAGCCTTAGAAAGATAAAAGTGTGGAATGGCGGGACAATTTTCCTAAGAATATGGAGTAAAATCCAATATATAAGGGGGTCAAAAAGGATATATATTGAAAAAAAGTCAACTTTCAAGTATAAAATCTTCTTATTGTAAACTTATGGGGTCAGCTGACCCCCTCTAATAGTAGTACATCCATCCTTGGTCGCCACCCCAATGAAACAGGACCTTCTGCTGCCACCATTGAATCATCTTTAATTACTGAAGAAGAAGAATAAGAAGTAATCACACAGCTCCAAACCCACTTTGACCCAATTTGATTTCGTAACTCCAATAAATACACCGACCGCCATCAATGGCAGAATCAACCATAGAAGCTTTGTAGATGATGTGCTTGAATTCCTCCATGAACCCATCTTCTGTTTTTTCTCTCTACAAAACCCACTTCTTAAAATCACTAATAAGGGTTGTTTGTTTTTAAAAATAAAAAACTCTTAACGTGTCTGAACTCTAAATCGGTCGACGATTTTATGTTCAGGTCGTTTGTTTTCTTTCACATATTTCAAAGGCTCTTAAGTCTGAAATACATATGAAAGTACAAGAGGTAACCTAATATCTTATAACATCTCAAAGCACTTCCTCTTACTACTCAGAAGTGAAATAAGACTTCAGACTTCAAAAGTGAAATAAGGTTTCAGAATTCAGACCTCTTAAAAAACAAATCTAAAAACAAAGATATCAATTCTGGAATATGATACCTTACCAAAAAGCAAACCACAAGCTCGATGCCTATAATTCTTTCTCTCTCTAAGCTTTCACGTTCTTTCTATCTCTCTATATAGATATATCTATATATATACACAAACAGATATAGATACGTGTATATATAATAGTTGAGTACCCACGCAATGCAGCTGGATATACAAATTTCGGAAACCATGAACTGAAAATTAAAACAAACTCGTTAATGAAAAATATGCATTTAAAAGTTAATGTCCATTGATACATGCAATTTTTTCTAATTGCAAAAGCGATACAACAGACAGAACCCTTGGCAAAATACTTTGCTCAAACAAAGAAAATAAAAACTAAAAATTTGGACATACCCATTATAACAAAATGCATGAAAGAGTAGAAATACTTCAGCCAACTGAATTGTAATTAAAAAAAAGGACCAAGAACAAAGTCATGGCAATATGAAAAGGTATCTAGTGTCAAGCAACAACCGGCTTCACTTGTCAACTGTTCAACAGAAAAACCTCTGCCACTCAAGTTCTGGTTAAGCAAATAAAGCAACTAGCTCAATGACAACTTTAGTGGTAATAGCACATCAATTATTATGTTAGCACCAAAAATAGAAAGATAAAGACACAAACTTTTAATAATATCACCATCAAACAAAAGAATATATATAGCAAAATGCATGTACCTTTCACATTGTCGGAGAACAACGTACATCTAAGTCCTTCACTTAGCTTCATAAATGATCAATGTATTGCCTAACGATCAACTTATAATGTAACGATCAAACCATCAAAACCCGATATTTGTCAAGTAACATAATCAAGCACAAAAACCGACACCCGAAACATAAGGACAAATTTGGTTATAACATGACTATTTATATAAATATCACATTTTCCTCATAAATATTATAGACTTCATATACTCCTTTATGATAAAAACAAGTTTGATCAAACTCAAAAAGTGTCCCTTGTTGGAAGAAATGAGTGTATGTTGCATACCTAAGAGCAAATGCAGATTGTCTTTTGTGGGAAGCCAACTTCTTGATGGTGTTTGGAACTCCAACACTTGAAATGGTCATCATCATTTGTCTTGTCCATACAACGTTGAATCGAAAAGACAATAAACATTGCTAGTATACAACTGTTTAAAAGGTAAACTATGAATTTATGGTCCAATATCTTTAACATGTATAAACAAATATTCACAATTGTTATATAGTATGCCCTTCTACATAATCCACGTAGGAACTATCACTGCCAGATGACTCACCAATCAGCTAATTTACAACAGTTGGGTGCATTTTGTAAGCAAATAAGAGTGCACGGGACTGGACTGGACTGAAACCTACCGGTGCGTTATGTTTTTCAAGATAAGATTAGCATTACTTCGATCAACATTACATAATAATTTCATAATTACGTAATAAGTTCAATGTCTATAGGAATATGAATTGGATATAGAACCAAACCCCCTAAACAATTTGGTGTCTTTGTTCTTGAACAAAATACCAATAAATTCGAAGGCTAATATTTTCGAATTAGTAATATGGTTAAAACGTAAACAAAAATTAATAAACCATACAAAAGACACTTTTTATGAAAAGCTTTCATAGGAAAAGGGCAACGAAAAAAAATGTGAACATTAAGTGATTAGGTTATATTTAAATTGAACCTTGATACTTGAACAAGGTTCAATTCAAATATAACCTAATCACTTAATGTTCACATTTTTAAGAACTTCTTTCAAGTTTAACATTGGCTCACCCATCGCAATTTGTAACCCTATTGGTGAAGACTTACTCTATTATCAGGACCTACCAATACGACAGTAATAGGAATACAATACGACGAAACTGCATCAATTGTTTCAATATGTTTCTTCAACAAAATCAGCTACATCAGAACATAAAAAAACTAAATCAATTGATAAAGAGAAGAAAGAAACCTCCACTACAGTCCACTGGTTCATGGTCATGCTTAGTCAAGCTCTTTCTGGATTCATCTTTAATGCCTGACAGTAAAAGGGGCGAATAACTGAGCCACTAAGCAAATAAACAAACAGATCCTTTGTTATCAATCGAATATGAAGTATCAATTGGTAGAACAAAGTACCAAACAGTTCCAAAAACTCGAATTCCAAATAGACAAAGACACATATTCATGTGATAACAGATACTTGAAACCAACATTAACCCTAAAATACAAACGGATTGTTGAAGCAGGAAGGAAAATGGAGAAGAAATCCAAAGCACCAAAAAGGTTCCAAAAACTCCGACTTGAAATAGAGAAAAACAAATAATCATGTGATACCAGATTAGTGAAACCAAGATTAACCTAAAAAAGCAACAGATTCCTGAAAAAAAAAATCCAACATTAGGAACACACGGGACACCCACGCAATTCACGAGAGAAAATGGAGGTTAGGAAAAAAAAACTTGCTAGGCGGAAAGAGAAAATACTTTTTTATTCATTCCCACCAATAAGATTGAGTTTTCATTATTTTATATAAATTCTTTTTAAAAAATGTATTGAAATGATAAATTTAAATAATATAATAGATGTTGAGTTCTCTAAAATAGAGAATCTTGGAGCTAAATGTAATTCATTTTAGAAATTTTAACTTTAAAGTCCCTATTTTAAAAAATTTATAGAGAATCTGTTGAAGATGCTCTAAGAACCCTATTCTTATCGATTGAGGAATCAACATACCTTCAATCATCTCTTGGAAAAATCAATTTGGAGAGGGAGGTTGAGATGAATCGTGAGCTTCAATCGTCACTTTGCAGAAGAAAATGATAGCGTTGTTTTAAAAGGGTTTTAAAATCTATGCTTTATAAAGTTGTACTCTAGGTTAAAAAGATGTTTTAAGACTTTTATCCGATGTGCTTTATAACGTAGTATAATGATTTCTTCAGATCGGTTACTTTTACATATCTGCCCTTCTTGTACACAACAAGACTAGAAAGGGACGACTTCCACTCTCTAAAGGCAATTCAGATATTTCATAAAAATCAGATGTGCAGTGTGTGTTAGTGTGTGTTTTGAGAGAAAAGAAGAAGGAAGAAAGTTAAAAGGCTAGGGATCCAAATTGGTGCAATTGGAAGTAAAATTAAGGTATGTTTCTTGTATGTTTTATGTCTATAATTACCAATAGGTAGTTTCTATCGGAGTAGAATAACCGATTACACATCCAGTAGTGATTTCTGTTGATTCTGAGTCGAAAGTGATGAAACCGACAGAGGTGTCCGGACACAGTATGAAGGTGTTCGGATAGTTTTGTTGAAGGTATCCGGGTAGTTCTTCGTCGGTGTCCGGACAAGTCTTTTATCCGGGTAAGTTCCTTTTTCCTATGTTTTTCGGATAGAATTGGATACCGGATGGTATCCGGATTACTTTGGTATCCGGATGACGTCCGGATTGTATTGATTGTCCGGAAAAGTCTTGATTGTCCGGAAAAGTTGTGTTGTCCGGATAATTCTGTAATGTCCGGATACTTTTGCTGTTTGGCCAATTTTGAGAGTTTAGATGCTGTCGAGTATCCAGTAACCTGTATTTTGTTAACCATTAGATAGGGAGTGAATGAGGACTGACTATCCTATGGTCTTAACTTGAGTACGGGTTTGGGGGCAACATTTGAGGGTTTGAGTTCTTTAGAGTTGTTAGCCTTAGTAAGACTTATGTGTTTTATGTGGTAAAGAGATGTCTGTATCTATGTGTTACAGATCCTGTGAATTCTGGGTAAAGGGCTGAACCGATTAAGAAGGCTTGGAAACCTGTTAATAAGCAATCATGTGAGTTTTATTTTAAAAACGTTTTCAACTGGAATATATATATATATATATATATATATATGTGATAGATATATATGAGGTGTATGGCGTGGATTGATAATGTGACTGATGATACGATTATGTGTTTTTATGTGAATTATAATATAGTGAGATATTGTATTTACATGAGTATTATAATGTGTTATAATACGTTGGCCGGGTTTAGGACCGGTGTGCTTGGCTATAGAATCCGTATAGCGTTGTTTGGCTGTAGATGTTGTACAGCGTTGTAAATTATTAGTTGGCTTGCTACCAACTAATATGGCCAGGAGGAATGAGAAGGGAAGGTACATGATATGTGAGCTTGATTAGATATATATGATTGTGTTGCGTGATTTATATGAATGAAGTTTATATAAATGATTTTTAAACTAACAGGGATTCTTCTCACTTAGACCACAAGGTCTAACCCTCATTTTGTTTTAAAATATGTATTCCAGGTGGTGGATCAAGTAAGAGCAAGTAATTAGAGTAACCGATGGATGACTTTTGTGAAGGATTATAAGATCAAGATTTTGGCTTGTTTAGCAGTTGTATCGCAATATTAAATGTTATGTATGTACTTAGTACAAAGTTTGTAGTAGAATGGTTTCTTTTATTTGTAAAAGACTGCGGGACCGAATTTGTAATATGATGTTTCGTTTGTTATATCAATGTTAAGTTACTTGTAATGTGAATGGTTGTGTATATGGAAATTGGGTCGTTAAAATTATCGTTACTTTTTTGTAGGTTTCTAAATATTTTACATTAGGGCAGTTAAAAAAAGTAAAGCAGGTAATATGGGTGGAAAATACAAACCAAATGAGATAATTGAAGTGGTAATTGAAGAACAAAAGTAGGAACAAAAACTCATTGTTTTGATAAGTTTCATTAAAAATTTTAGTTTAATCCCTTCAGTTTCATAATATTGTAGAACACCCTTCTGTTTTTAAAAGCTCCAAAACAACAACATTTAAAAGATAAAAAAACAAACAACAAATGATGCTTAAGAGACTCATACCCGTGACCTCATAGAGAGGGCATACCTTAAGAGGCTTGGATAAGCCATCACGACAACAAGTAGTTCATGTTTTTAATTTTGTTTTCAAATATAAAAGAGCACACTTAAACGTAAGCGGGTGCACCCCCTTAACGACTAATTTTTGCCTCTTGCAATAATCGATTGAGCGGGTGCACAGGACCCCCCAAGGTATGAGTAGGTCCGCCCCTGCGAGTGAATTTCCATATGTCGAAGAACAATTACTACATGGCATTGAAGTGTATGGATAAGACACCGTCGTCTACGCTACGGAGAATCAATAATGAGTCTCGTAATGAGTTTGGAGACTGGCTTGTTGAGATCCGTACGGTTAGCCGAAACTTAGGGCAGCTCGCTATAGAACAAGTCGCGGCCGGTAGGAAGAGAGACGAAGAAATAAGAATCAAGCAACGACAAGCTGAGGAACAGAGTCGACTTAGCTTGAGAGACACTGGTTATGTGCTTGAAGAAGATGACGACGACAGTTACGTGAATGGAAATGAAGGCAACAAGTAAAAGAAAATATTCTGGTGAAGTTGAAAGGCTCAAGAACTCTGCAAGTCAGAAAAAAAGATGAAAGAACTCATATGCATATGAGTAAATTACACGATTGGTCGTGTAGTTTTCTTAAATTTTTTTAATTAAAATATGAAAAGAGTAAATTGACTAAAATACCCTCACAATTAATTTTTTTAACAGATCTTTTTAACGATGTTAGGGTTAAGGGACCAAAGGTGTGTGAAAATGTAAACCACAGGGACGTTTTTCATAATTATTTTGATTTAAAGACACATAGTGCAAATTTGTGTAAACCACAAGGACCAATCATGTAATTTACTCAACATTTAAATAATAAATTTTATATTTTCCTGTTTTATACCACTTTCTTTTTTAATTATAAATTAAAAAAAATTAAGTATTACGTGTTTCATCCTTATAGTTATATCTTTTGAAGTTTTAATGATTCCTTGTCCTTTTTTAAATAAATTTAACGAATCGTGTCCCTATAATTACATTTTTAAAGCTTTAACTACAACCCATGTCGTTGATTTATGTAATAACCTTGGTCCGTCGATAATGATTTCTATAGAAGTCTAAGAGATTAAATGCAAATATTATGGATTCCAAAAGTTTGTGGTATATTAGAGGTTTAAGAGAAGGGGCGGAGTCAGGAACTTAAAGAAGGGGGGCATCATATAAAAATAGAATAAAAATATAAGTTACATTATGAAAAAGACAAAAAATATCGATATTTATCTTTGCTTTGGTTTTGTGAAAGTGCCGATATGAGAAGCAAGGACGGACCCAATTTTTTTCCCATACGGTTGTACCATATAATATAGACAAAAAATATACGTTTTAACACCATTCTTATATAATGCAGTTTAGGTGTTCGATTTTATCAATTTGAGCTTTAGGACGTAAGGTGAATTGCCAAAGCACGAGTGAGTTCCCTTAAACCCTTTTATGCATATGAACTGATTTGCAAATGTTTTAAGTGGATATGGTTTTGAGCATCTTGACATGCATTGCTTATGTGGATTTTCATGAATTGATAGTTTTGTTTTAGTGTCGGGTTGCACAGTGAGGTTAATGTAGCTTGGGATTTTAGAAATCATGTGAGAGTGATATGATGTCGTGTGCATAGGATCCATTCCTTGTGCACATAGGGATGACATCTACTCGGGGCCAAGGGGATCTACTGCCCTGAAAGATAATAAACATTAAAATGATGTTCATTTTCACTTGTGCAGGCTGCATCTATTTTTTTTAAACAACATTTCATTAAAAGGCTAGCCATAAGTTAGCGAAAGGAATTACAAAGGCTCAAAACAACAAAAAAGGATAGGTTCTCCAAACTAACACATATTTAAAGCTCGCTTTGAACCTATACAATATCCATCTAAAATTGTTATCAATAATCGCCTCAAAAGTAACATCTATCTTTGGCACTATTTTCAAAAGTAGGTCTATTTCTACAACTCCATATAGAGTAGCAGGTGATGAACATAATAGCCTCTAAAAACTTATGGTTCAAACGAAGAGATGTGAGCCATCTTTATTCCTTCCAACATCGCACCAAAGGATTGAAAATAAGTGAAAGAAAACTGCCACCAACCTTATAATCTTCTCCAAATCATGGCAAAAACATCGCATGAGAAAAGGGTACGATCTACTATCTCCACGGTCTGCTTACATATCGGACAAAAAGTATTGTCGAATGTCCGTTAGTCTAGTTTTGACCGGGATTCGACCTTATAACGACCTCCAACAAATTAAATATGTTAACTTTGGATGGGACTAAGCTGTTCCAAATGGTTATGAAGTCCCTGTTTTTGAACATCAAGGACTCGATCTTTTCTCTCGTAGCTTTGAACCAAAAAATCAGCATCTCTGGAAAGTCTCCACTTCCATTTATCGCTTAAGGAATTTAGGTAGAAGCTTCCAAAATTCCTAGATAATTGCAATAAGTCGTCGGTTTCTCTACCACTTCTGATATTTATACGCCAATACCATTTATACCCTCCTTCTTCCATTCTATCAGCCACCATCAGATGAATACCATTGTCAAGAGCGAAAAGTCTAGGATACAGATCCTTTAATTTGTCTTCACCTGTCCAATTATCAAACCAAGAGTGAAAAGTCTAGGATATCTCCCATTCTAGCTAGCTGCATCTAGATAGTTGTGTTTATTCAATTTTCATCCTCCATATCACCAGTTTGTTCCCTACCCAACAACCATTCAAGCACCTTCCACGTCGTTTCACACAACTCTACTTCTTTCAATTCTCCGCGTATATAATATATATCGGTCCTTATATATAGAGCCACAGATATTGAAACCAATATATTCATCCATCTCTCTTCTTTCTTTCCCCACTGGGTCGTAGCACCAGTTTTTTGTTCGTAAGTAGGGATAGATAGAATGGTAATGCGCTCAGAAATTCTTGGATTTCTCGCAATATGAGATTGAATGCCATAACTCTTAGAGGTGCCAAACGACACCGTCGATAAGAGCTCTTGAGAGTCATCCACACTATATATCATATTTCTCTTAAAACTACGTATCAACTCTCTCTCTCTCTCTCTCTCTCTATATATATATATATATATATATATATATAAGCTTTCTCTATCTAAGGTATTTGTGAGGTGTAAAATATGAAGAATATGCAATCAAACTCCATATTGGCACTTGGGTTTCTTTTGATTATGCTTATTTTCGATCATTAGACTATGTTTACTCACAATCCTTTTCAACCCAATCTCACTTAGAATATTAATTTATCTTTCATCTCTCTACATAATTTTCCATTTCAACCCGATCTCATTTCTTTTATCTTTTAACCGTGATCCAATCCAATCTTAAATATTATTTTATAAAAAATTATATTTAACTTTTTATCATAAATAATAATTATTTTTTAATTTTAAGTATATAAAAAAAATTAAATGGACCATTGCATATTTTAGAATCTAGTTATAATTATAAAAAAAATTACCATGCGATTGGAAATAAAAAATCAGGTAAAAGAAATACAAAATTATTTATGTAGAAATTAGAATACATAAGTTATCCAGAATAAAAACTGAAAAGAACTACTGGAAATTTAGAATTTCTGATATGATAAAAGTATTGAACTGAATAGAATATATCAATATTGATAGAGAATTTAGAAATATGAATTTTTTTATATTTTTTAATTTTTAATCTTATAGTTAATATAACCTTTTTAATTGATAAAGGTTTTGCTAAAATAAATAAATCCACCAATAGTATTGTGACATGTGGAAGGAAAAACATCACGATCCAAGCTCACTAAGTGGTCCTATCGCTTGAAATTGTAGGTTGAAGTAAAAAAGAAAATTCTTTAAGGGTAAAAATATAGTTTTTTTAGGTTCTAGCTTAGTGTCCTTCCAATAATTTTCGCTTGGGACCAAAGTTTTAAATGACATGAGGCGTGGCGTGGCGGCGATCCAAAGCCTCAAGTCTTAAGAGTCACGACATGCCATGACGTTTATCAATGCGTGACTTATGGCAGCAAATCTCTATATCGTATATATTGTTATATATTAAAACATATGTTTTGTACTATTAATCGATGAGTCAATGACAATAACCACATTAAATTAAGTTATATATTAAAAACTAGCAAATAAGACATTAAAAACGTAAAAAAAATCAAATATTGCGTTATAAAAGACCGCACATTAGGTCGTGGCGTGCTACAAGCATAACGCGGCGTGAGACACAAGGCTTAAGCCAAGGCGGCTCTCGTGGCGAGCCTTTTAGAACAGTGTTTGGACCCCATAAACCAAAAAAAATGTCCTAAAATCAAACAAAAAACTAAAACTAATCTTGAAATTGACCCCAAAAAAACCTATAAAGATTTTTTTTTTAATTCAACCAAAAAGACTTTAAAAAAACACTCGGAACGTTGGATTTAGGCTAAAAATACATCGAACAACTCTACGGACATTTAAACTACCTTAAAGATGACCTCACTAAGAATTTTTTTTGAATCCGCCACCGTCTCTCATCCATTGACAACTCAAGCTCAAGAAATTGGTAATCCCCTTAAACTTCATTTATATTTATACACGGGAAATTAATTAAAATGCCACAACTTTGACTTTGCTTTACCAAAATGCCACAAATCTCAATCAGTTTGCAAAAATGCCATTTTTTCGCAATAAGAGCCCACGATCGCGGGCCAATGGCAATTTTGTAAATTTAGGCCCCGCTATCACCCCGGATCACCCCGCGTACACCCCATGATTTTTCAATTTGGCCAATTTTGATGAATTTTGATTTGATATTTACACTTTCATCACATATACTTATTTACTAATTTACTTTATACCTTTTACTTTCATAATTTTAATTTTACATTTAACACATATAATCGTTTATTAACTATAATACGTTAAAAAATACGTTTTAATTTTAACAAGTTACACCATTATAATCGTCTCTTCGATACGTTCGAAATGAGCCCAACATTGAATTTTTTTGGATTTATATATTTTAATATATATCATATAAACTACATAAAATTATTTTTTATATTTAAAATTCATATTCGTATTTATCAGTGAGTTAAACCTATCATATATATGGACTGCAGAGACTCAGTCGGCAGAGCTTTGAACGAGTAATACTCATTAATACATTGGGCTCTGCGATTTTTCTGAGTTTTGGCCCCTCCTTTCGGTTGCTTTTCCAAAGATCATATGCAGATTCACATGCATCCAAGGACTGGAAGAGGTCATTGGGAATGGCCATTATCAGAATTCGTTTTGCCTTATGTGCCAACTCGTATTTGGCCCAATCAAGGTCAGACCATTTATCTTTTGACTTAGGTTTCTCATGTGCGGGAATTTCTGGAGTGTCATCAGTTGCAGGAACACGCGGCACAGAGAGCATGGGAACAAAGGGGGGATTGTGGATGTAGTAAAGAGCTTCTTTGTCGGTACCCTCAAAGAAATGGATCATTCATATTTTCCACTGAGGGTACTCATCTCTGATTAGAGTGGGTGGTTTTGTCAAAGATCCAGCAGAAAAATAGTTGTTGGTGTTCGCCATTTTTAGAGTTGTGAAAATACGAGAAAAACTGAGTATAAACTGAGATTTTTAGGAGATATAGATTTTGAGGAGATTTTAAACCAAAAAAAACTATTAAGCGATGCACTAAAATAAAGTTTTAACCAAAGAAAAACAGATCTTGTAAGTTTACCAAAATCGAACAGATCGAAAGTGGCAGAAAAACAGAGTCTGTTTTGAGAAATGATGAACAGGTCAAAATCACTTTAAGTTTCTACCAAAAATCATTGTAAGTGAGGATCTCTTGATATTAAAAATCAAGGATGGCTCTGATACCAATTGTAGGTTCCGTTTATGTCTTAACAATGATTAATATGCCTATTAGTTCAAAACAGGGTACAATGCGGAAGCGTTTTTAAGAGAACTAATAAGGTGGTAGATTTAACACACAATTATCTAATACACGAGATGAACAAGACAGTTAATAGCTCAATAACCCACTGTATTTGATATTAGATAATCTGCTAAGAACACCGAAGGTTACAAGAATTCTGCTCTTAGTATGTGTGAAAATTATGCAACGCTCAAAACTCTAAGCTCGACATGAGCTGAATATTTATACTAAGATACAAGGGACAAGGCTTAGACAAATAGTACTAAAAAGCACAAGACAAGATCGTGATCTGACAGTTGGTACAACGTTAATTTGGTGCGCCGTCTTCTGCAAAAGCTGCAGCCCCTCAAAGCTTGACACGTGGAGTGTGCAGGGCACGCTTTGTACGGATGGACTTCGTACAGCAGAGATCGTGGGAGACCTTGATCTTCTAAGTTGTCTTCATCCCGCAGAGGCTCTGTCAGGCTTGACAAAGGCTCTGCGGCCTTGCCCTCTGTCGAATGTCTTCTGTAATTAATCTTCTTCGAGTCTTCTGTTGGTCTTGGCAGAACTTCTGTGGTCTTGATATTTAGCCTATTTTTCAATACTTCTACTATTACAAAGATTGGAGCTAACAATATGTAACGGTTATTTAAAACCATAAGTTAATATATATTTTTTTCTAAAACTTATTTTAACAAATTCAAAATTTATAGTATATATGTAATAATAAAATTTAAATTCTTTAAATTAACATGTTATATTTTTTCATTTTTCTTTACTATATTGGTTGTATAAATTAACAATTAAATAAAAAATTTAATCTTAAACCCAAAGATGCAAATACCCAAAAGATGGTGACCGCTATCAGTGGACACAGTTTCTTTTGGCCAATAAAATGAAGCCATAGAAGATAAAAGTGTGGAATGGTTGGACAATTTTCTTAAGAATATGGAGTAAAATCCAATATATAAGGGAGTCAAAAAGGATATATATTGATAAAAAGTCAACTTTCAAGTATAAAATCTTCTTCTTGTTGTAAACTTATGGGGGTCAGCTGAACCCCCCTTCAATAGTAGTACATCCGTCCTTGGCCGCCGCCCCATGAAACATGACCTACTGTTGCCACCATCGAATCATCTTTAATTACTGAAGAAGAAGAATAAGAAGTAATCACACAACTCCAAACCCACTTTGACCCAATTTGATTTCGTAACTCCAATAAATACACCGACTGCCATTAATGGCAGAATCAACCATAGAAGCTTTGCATATGATGTGCTTGAATTCCTCCAAGAACCCATCTTATGTTTTTTCTCTCTCTACAAAACCCACTTCTTAAAATCACTAATAAGGGTTGTTTGTTTTTAAAAATTAAAAACTCTTAATGTCTCTGATAATGAGTAATAGATCACATGCTACCTCTATCTTCCATTTATCCACGTGTATTCGAAGTATATTGTGTTTAATCCTGAAAATATTGGAAGATAAATTATAAAATCAGTGCTATTTAGAACTCTAATATTTGTTTCATCAATGGCGAACCATAAACATATAGAAGGGGTGATTAAGTTGTTTTTGAATCCTAATATTTGTTTCTTTACAATGTCGGCCATATTTTGTAGAAGAGCTTGTTTGAAGTGGTGATTTACCATTTTTGAAACCCTAAAATCGGAATAGAGAAGAACTCGATGAATTTTCGATCGTCAAGTTGATAGACAAACCGATGTTGTGATTCAAGACTTGTGAATAGATCCGATTTAGCTAACGATCGTTTTGAATAAACTGGTCGTCGAGAAGGAAATCGATATTTGATGCAGACTTGGTTCACGGCGAGAAGGAAATCGTTTGAACATGAAGGAGGTTTGTGCGTATTGTGTTTTGGTAGAGAGAGAATAATATGGGTTTGATACATCTAATCATGGCCTAGATCTGTTGATATCTAAATTTTAATACCAAAAAAATGCATGGATTTCTATCTCACATTTAAAAAAAATTGTTCCATTTTTGCTCTATATGATTAAATTCCAGCAATTTTTTTTAAAAAATAAGTCCAATAGTTTACAAGTTTGCCCACTAATCATGACCATTGATTTAATTAGCTGATTGGCTAGGATTCCTTCTCGCCTTCTCGCATATGATATGCCCCTATATAGATATATATAAACACCGAGGCTAACATATACAAAGTCATAACGGTTTAATGCAATTATTATTTTTTATTGCAATTCTTACCTAAGAATTAATTAAACAAAACAATGTAGAATTATTGATTAGGATCTAAGAATTAATTAAACATATTGATCCCCAAAGTCTCCGTGTATTTCCCTGCTGGAGTGATAATGATGGTATTTCGGTAATACGAATACACCTCCTTGTAAGTATGCATCTCTAGATCTGCTTCATATATGTGTTTGAGGTATTTGTCATGCATCACCCAATTTCCATTCTTCATCAAGTGTAGTGGGTGCAACGCATACCAACGAGGATAAGAATTTGGCCGATCTACCACCTTTGTCCAGTCTTCATCTCCATCTCCATCCATCCTCCACAACTCCGTTACCATACCATCTTTTATGCGTTTGCCATCATCAGTCCGACGAGAATATAAAAGGTATAAGTGAATGCATTCTCTTACAACCATGAAACTCAAACACAATTTCCACATACCATTTCCAGTATAGGGACCTGCTATCTTTCTCCACTTTTCCGTCTTCGTATCAAACCTAATAATAATTATAAGATTTTCCCCTCTTAAATTTCTGTTGGCTTGTATAGTTACGAAATACATTTTTTCATTCAACAAAACACATGGCTGCCTCCCACTAAGTTCCAAATGCCGATGGGTGTGTAAATAAGTGTACTCTTCTTGTGTCGTCCAAACCTTTCTCCATGAGTTGTATTTTAGAGAGAATATATAAACATTATGATCTTTGGTTACAAGTAAAAGCTTGTAGTCATTGCAACTGAAATACATCTGAAAAAATGTTGCGGTGGTCACGTAACATTGTTCGTTGTTGGGTCTAGACACGGTCCTATATTCACCCGTTAAAGGATTCCATAAAATTATATCAGAGTATTCCCTCCCATTACACTTGTTAATCATGCATAAACATACCAGTCCACGTACAGATACTATAATCGACACGTTTTCATGATTGGCTTCAAATGGTAAAGGACGGCGGGCAGTTAGACCATCTTGAGGTGCTTCCAAGTCGAAGGTGCTAAACTTGCATGGTGTTGTGGTGGACAAGGCAATAATAAGTTTGTGGCGGTGGTGATGATGCATCTTCGCAAACATTGGTGTTGTTAGGAGCGACTGCCATTGCTTGCAAACACACATAAAACGGTGTATCGACTTACCCGGCAACCTTGGTAATATGTGGAAAAAAAGTATGTCATGTGGCGGTGGTGTCTCAATATCACGGGAACCCATGGCAGTGTCTTTTATATTTGGATTGGAGTACATTTATACAAAAGAAGGCAGGAGTATCGAGGTGCTAACAAATTACAAGTATTTTATCGATAAATATGGAGGAAGATTTGAATGCTTATTTTTTGGTTATTTTCTTTAACAATATGAGAATATAACAACCAACCTACCATTTCGTGCGGCTTGATGAAAGACGTAGAATTTTTCACATTTTATTTTATTTAGTAAACAACGTGTTTCGTCCTTGTGGTTTGCTGAAGATCGCTTAATTTCATCTATGTGATTTTGAAATTACACTTTTCGTCCCTATGCAATTCATTGTTGTTTTCGTCTCTCATACTAACTTTGGTTCACTCTGTCGCTTAGTGTCAGCCTCTAAGGTTTGGAACCCAAAACCATAACTCATAATTGTGAATCTATCTATATATATCTAAAAGCAAAATCTAGGGTTGCTTAGGTAGCATAATGAGAAGACTCCATTCATCTTTTCCTAATTTCTCATAATTTTGATTTTTTTTAATAATTTTTTTTTCATTAAATGAGTTTAACTTTTCATCTAACCTCTAATTTTTTTATTATTATATAGTATTTTTATTTACACAACATAAATACATTATCAAATATAATTTATATTTCTCTTACACTTTTTAATTTAATAAGACATTTTATTTAATAAATCCAACAACTTTTCAATTAAATATATCTAAAAGCAAAATCTAGGGTTGCTTAGAGCATCTCCAACATCATTGTTAAAATAGAAAAAATGAGTTTTTGTTTGTTATTCTTCTTCAACAACATTGCTATCTTGTTTGCTAAAATAGAGATTCATGGATAAATTTCTAAATATAGAGATTCTCTATAATTCTATAAATAGAAGAGATAAATAATTATTTTATTCAACCCACCAATAACATAATTCTTTTATCATTTTATATTAAGTTTTTCTTTTAAAGTGTATTGGGAATATAAATTAGAGAATATTATATTAATATAATTTGTGTTAAAACTGTTGGTGATGAATGTAACTCTTTTTTGATATTTTAACTTTTAATTCTTTATTTTAGAAAAATTATAGCTAACATGTTGGAGATGCTCTTAGGTGTCATAATGAGAAGACTCCATTCACCTATTCCTAATTTCTCATAATTTTGATTTTTTTTTAAAATAAAAATCTTTTCATTAAATGAGTTTTAACTTTTCATCTAACCTCTAATTTTATTATTATATAGTATTTTTATTTAGGGAAAAGTCCAAAAATGGACTTTAATGTTTGAAATGATTAAGTCCTTGGACAATTTTCTGGAACAAATAAGTTATTGAACTTTTCAAAACCTATTAAATAAATCCCTAAACTATCTAAAACCTATTAGATACATCCTCATTATTTAAAAATGTAACTTGTAACTTAAATAGCAGGTAAAACTATAAATTACAAAAAAAACCTAAATTTTTTCTTAAACTAATGTTGCTCAGTCGTGTCGCTCCCCCACCCTAGCTCAATCCCGTCGACTGCCCTCAACTGCTCAACCCACCCCATGTCGTCACCATTCCACGTGTATGCGAAACCCATGGAAGAATTGAAATGTTGGATCTAAGTGGGACTTTAGACCATCTCCAATGAACTCTCTATTTTACTCTCTATCTCTATTTTACTTTCTATATCCTCTCCAATGAACTCTCTATTTTACCCTTTAAAATAAAGAATTGAATGGTAACTCTCTATATATAGAGAGTTACTATTCATTACTCTATGTTGTTTTCTAACTTTTGATAATTATAAAATGACCTTTCTATATTTTAGATTTTTGTATTTTTATTTTATTTGTTGTCTAATACCAATTTTAATAAACTAGAATTGTATTTATCTTTAAGTTTTAAATTGATTAAATTTATCCAACTAATAAATATTAGGGTATTCTGAAAATAAAAAATATAAGGATGCAATTTATAAAATTAATAATTATATAAGGGTATTATTGAAAATATATGTAATAAAAAAAATATACTTAGAATATTCTCTTTTAGAGAGTAAAATAGAGTAATACATTAGAGAAGATTTGACTCACTTTTTATTTTAATATCAATAATAAAGAGTAAAATAGAAAAATACATTGGAGATGCCCTTAATGATCACTATTGTTCTGGAAATTCTCTTAGCAAAATAGGAAAAGAATATATTGGGTCTTGTGCAGTGCTGCAACCTTTGTTCTTCATTGGGTGAAGGGAGGGAGGATAACTTTTATCCTACCTGTTTAACATGGCGGTGGTGCTATTGGAAGACATTAGAGCATCTATTGGTACTTAAATTTAACTTTTATCTCCAATGTTTTTATAAGTAAAAAGTTACGTGACTTATAGGAAATATTATTGTAGAGAGTTTTTATAAAAACTGTATCATTTTTTATTCTTATTTAAGGACTTTGGTTTTTATTATAAAGTTTGTGTAAAATGTCAATGTCCTCATTTCTATTGGTACTTAAATTTAATATTTGATATTTATTTATAAATATAAAATAATATTGATGTAGACAAATACATGAGACCCATAAAAATGAAGTTCTTATAAGAACTACCATTGTGGACTTTTATGTGAATTTTGAAATTAATGAGATGAAAATGAGATGACACCAAAAAGTACAAAAAGAAGATTCTTATAAGAACCTCCGTTGGAGACGTTCTTAGCCAAATGCCACAATTTTAGGCCACACTACTAGGTGCACCGACTTATGTTTTGTAAATTTTCTTGACCGATTTCTTTCATTTTTAATGGAATTTGAACGGGTAGATAGTAGATATTTGTTTTGACTTAAGAGTAATGAAAATGGTATATTCGTTTCGTTTTATAAATGTAAGTATTTTTTTTGTTCAAAAATGGTTTAGAGGTAATAAAGATATATCTAACAGGTTTTAGAAAATCCAAAGATTTATTTAACAGGTTTTAAAAAGTCTAATGGCTTATTTGTTCCAAAAAATTATCCAATGACTTAATTATTCCAAATACTAAAGTTCATTGTGTTTTTTTGAACTTTTCCCTTTTATTTACACAACATAAATACATTATCAAATATAATTTATATTTCTCTTACACTTTTTAATTTAATAAGACATTTTATTTAATAAATCCAACAACTTTTCAATTAAATTTATAAGATCATAAATCTATATATATATATATATATATATACTAGTTGAATACCCACACAATACGGCGGGATGTCAACTTTTTTGTAAATGGGAATTAAGATGAACGGATGTCAAACCTTTTTTCAATCGAAAATAGGATGATCTGATTTTGACCAGGGATGTATAAAACCGTCAACCCCCAAACAACCCAAAAACCAATAACCCGTCAGATAGTTAATCCGTTGATTAATATGGTTAATATTGGATTAGGTCTAACTTAATCTAACCGAACGCACTAATTTGCCGCTAATATATAGTTTTGATAAAAATTTATTTATAGATATATAATGTAAAATTTTATTTATATTTTGCTAGTCTGAGCCTCATATTTTGTTTTTATGTCATCTTTGGGTCACCTTTTTCTTCATTTTTTTGTTTAATCATCGTTCTTCATTTACGTGTTATTGCTATCACTAAAACAAAATTGGATTTAATAAAACTCCAATAATTTCTATGTGTTCTGGTTGTCTTATGAACACAATTTTATAAGACATATATTGTCATAAGAGTCTTTCAAATATTGTTTTATAAAATAGCTAATATGATGTCTTTTTAAGTTGGACCTAGAACACAATAAATGAGAAAAGATTTGTTCCTCAAATCCACTTTCTTCAACAACTAATATAAAGAGATAATGCAAAAAAAAACTAAGACTGTACTACATTGAACTCTCACCTGCCAGAAGAAAAATGAACTATAAATACTAACACCTCTTGAATTGAAGTTATAAGATCAAATACAAAAATGTACATTTCCTTCTTGTGATTATGGGTCATAATCATAGAATTTGATGTTATGAGCAAATCATACAATAAAAGAAGGATTACAGTTGGTTATAAAAATATGGCCTTGGTTGCTTCATCGGGTACGACAACTTGTAGATGGTAATAAACAGAATGAGATTGGATATGAAGAAATTAAAATTGGGTTAAATTAGCAATAAATCAGATAAGATGGGAGAGTTGAGGTTGAGAAATCATGGTTAAACCCACATCGAGCAACCGTGGTTAGAGAGCTCATCGAGTAATAATGAACCATCCAATATGGATTTAACTTTACATTGATCTCCCACAAAATTTGACGTCAGAGTTTAACGGTGTTGGTCCCAGCTATTGAGTAGCAATGGTACACAAGTATTGTAGAAGGGGGGTTGAATACAATACACAAATTTTTTGGCTTACTTAATTCTTTGTTGATTGATAATCAAGAATTACACATAGAAAACTTATAAATTGTTGCGGAATAAAACAGATAAAATCAGTTCTAAACAATTTAACACACAGACACACAGACACACAGAGAATGTAAAGTACTTGTGAAACACTAAGACACAACTTAACTTAACAAGATAGGAATGCCAGTACGTGAGAGAGAGAGCTTTGAGTTCTTGAGGAATGCTTGAAACTGGTAAGGATGAACGTTGATGAAGATCCTTTATTTATAGTGATCCATGCATATGAATGCATGGACACTATGTCAATAATAGCAGAGGCATGTCTTAGACTTTCTGGCCATTCAACATGCAAGAACCGTGTCAAGATTTGTTACCTTTGCAATGTCAACTTCTAGAAATCTGCATGAAGACTTGTTGCCATCTGTAGGTTGTCCACTTGCAGGAAATGTGCAAGTAGGGGAAATGTGCAAGTAGGGGAAATGTGCATGTAGGTTGTCCACTTGAAGGAAGTGTGCAAGTAGGTTGTCCACTTGCAGGAAATGTGCAACATGCAGGACCAAGGACTTTGTTGCCAATCAGCATGCAGAACACATGCCTAAGACTTTTGTTGCATGTTTATCAATTCCAACTTGGTCACATAGTAGGCATTTGTGTTCCCATGCAACTTGAAGACATATGCAATAGAAGGCTCTGGAACATCTTGGAGTAACTCATTTACGTACCATTACATCATGCAGTTTGTTGCCATGCAACTTGCATGTATTGCCACCTTCATCAACTTGCCACCTTCTTGCCATGCATCTTGTATTGTCAACTTTGCATGTATACATGCATGGTATACTTTGATCTTCAATCTCTTCATCTTCTGTACTGGCTTGAGACTGTAGAAAGTCTCCATAACAGTTTAATCTTTGCTGTAGAAATCTATCTTTAATCCGCATTAAAGATATACTTCTATTTTGTTTCTTCGGTTTGATCTTCGATTTCACCGAACATATTTATACAATTAAACTGCTTATAAAGAACCTAACAATTAATCTAAGTATGAATAGTAATAATGAAAGACTGACGTCATCTTCAAATCAAGTGACCCAACAATCTCCCCCTATTTGAGAATGACATCCATACTTAGAAACTGAAAGAGTAAATACTGAATAATTCATTTTGACCCATGTTTACTCTTTTTGGGTTCTTTTCACATAGTATTTTTTTTTGTATTGTATTGTATCTGATATTTACAAGTATAAAAGAATAAAGATATTTCTGTACACACTATTAACAAAAATTGAACTTGCATTGAAAACTTGAAATAGCAATATCTTAAGTTTACAAGTACATATTGAAACAGAAAATAATAAAAAAAATCACACCTTTCTTTTGAGAAGTTCAGCCAGGATGTCATAACGTAGATGAGTGACGTTGGAGGCAATGACACTGATGACTTCTATTTTGCTCCCCCTGAGCTGATGATATCTGCTCACTTTCGAGGAGTTGTATTTTGCTCCCCCTGAGCCGATGTACCGGTTTCTGCTGGTTCGGGTCGGTTTGGAGGACCCGGTCTTCTAGATGCTTCCGGATGGTCGATGAAAAAAGGTAAGTCAGGTATTCTCTCCCCCTCAGCGGCCGTCAGGTAATACTGTTTCACATAACCAGCAAATGACGTGAGTGCGTAAGCCTGGTCTTCTGGTAGAGCATCCCACTTCCGGTGTAGAGAGACACGACCACCAAGGATCTGGGGAATGACTTTTTGATGTTTCTGATTTTCAGACTGGATCCTAAGATTTTCGGACTGAAGTCTGAGAATCTCGGAACGCAGACTGCTATTTTCCGTATCACAAGATTTCGCATTATCTTGCAAAGCATTTATAGACTTATCACGAGATTCCACAGCAGTTTGCATATCATTCATAGAAAGTACCAAACTTGCATTGGAGTCTAGGAGAGACTGAACCTGAGTTAGCAAGGTGGTCATGGAGCTCTGGAGTGAGGTATGCTCACTTGTGGTGGGAACAGATGTAGGTGTAGGAGTTTGTACAGATGTAGGTGTAGGAGGTTGTAAGACAAGAGGAGTAGGTGAGACACATAAGTCTTCTACCTGAACCACATTAGGTGTAGGTGAGAAGGGTTCTGTAGTGGCAGGAGAGTTTGTTTCTCTAATAGGCAGAGGGACGTCTTCAGGAGTGATGGGAGAGGCTTCTTCAGTAGAATTGGCCGAAGCCTCTGGAGTTGGAGATTGAGAAACTTGAGGGTAATACTTATCAAGAAAGTCACTGAAACAAGTATCACCTTGAAGAGGTTGTGCATTTTCAAGTGTTAGGCCGTGCAGTGAGAAGTCAGAACCTTGGGCCGGAGAGATGCCCAAGTCATCTTCATCCACCAAGAAATGGTTGAAAGAAGGCACATTGTGGTTCTCCAAATGTTCAACCGAAACCTGTTGGGAGGAGACGGAGGAGCTGGCTATTAGGTTAGCAGATTCCCTGGGCCTGGTAGGGAGAATTTCAACAGCTTCAGATTGTGGAGAATCAGTTGCTGGATTTGTGGTGATGGCCCTCAAAGGATCCTTACGCCTCTTATGATGAGACTTAAGGGGTGTTGTTGAGTGACTCCGCTTCTTGGAAGGGGGAATGACCTGGGTAGCCACCAAAGGTTCATTTGGTGGCAGAGTCATGGAAGCGAGTGCGGAGCTACCAGAAGCTTTCTTTGTTTTTGCTTTGCTTGCCGGTGTCACTCGGGTAGGGGGATTAGGGGCCACTATATTGGAGGAAGGCACCAACACTTGAGTAGGTCGAGTGTCAGGACTATCTCCCCAATGTAGATCGTTAGAGTTAAAGATAGAAACCATACCTGGAAGAAGATCCTTATCGGTTGCCTTCTGGGGACGTTGGAGAATAGACTTCGTGATGGTATAGGAAGGAAGGTCAATAAAGAACTTTGGATTTCTCGACTTTCGATCGAGAGTAAGTGAGTTTCTCATCTTGTGTTCAATGATTATTGACAGGAAACGAGGGTATGCAACATGTGGCTTTTTAGGAGGTGTCACCACTTCAACAAATTCATCAAAAAAATAGCGTGCATAATCTATTTTTCTTTGAAACATAAGTGCATGTGCCAGATTTGTAATATAAGTGGGTGACTGATCATGACCTCCAGTTCTACGACTCAAGCAGTATATAATATGAGTGAAGAAGAAATGCCATACCCCACCCATGAATTTTCTGAATAGAGTTCGATAATCGTTGTGCTTGGCATCGGCTTTGTAGTTCATCGCTTGGACTACATCTTCATGTTCTGTTTCCAAAGGAAAAGGAGCATAAGACTCGTAGGCTTCAATTTGAAGAGCAGCTCGAACATCCTCCACACCAAATATAAGATCATGCACCACATCTTCAGAAAAGATACATGCAGAAATGGTCTTCGGTTCACCCGCATTGACCGAGCTTGTTAACCAGAAATTGCCAAGTAATCTTCTGCTCATGGGAATGGATTTGGAGAAGGCATAAAGGAGAGGGGTTTGTTGTAGAAAATGAGAGACAAGAAGGTGATCCGGAAATTCTGGATCATCCTCAAATCTCGCAACGTGATTGCAAGGTCTGAAACGCAAATCTTTATGGCTTTTAGGAACCTCGTATTTGGAAGATTTATTTTTGGAAGGTTTCTTTTTCGTAAGAGGAGATGAGGTTGACATGGTAGAGGTAAAAACCAAGAACCACAGTGGCTTTGGGAACTACCGGAAACCAAAAAGAATTTTGGAGATTTTTTTTTTTTGGGGGTTGGGGTGGGGTAGGTAGGGTACTGGAAATTAGGGGGGGGAAAGGTTTTTTTTCGGTGGGGGGTGGGGTGGGGTAGGGTAGGGTGGGTGGGGTGGGTAGGGTGGGTGGGGAGGGGAGGGTGGGGCCGGGGAGGGGAGGGGAGCGGGCAGGGGGTAGGGCGGGGAGGGGAGGGGAGCGGGGAGGGGAGGGGAGGGGAGCGGGGAGGGGGGGGGCGGGGAGGGGAGTAGGGCGGGGAGGGGGGTCGGGGAGGGTAGGGGAGCGGGCAGGGGGGTAGGGCGGGGAGGGGGCAGGGGGTAGGGCGGGGAGGGGGGTCGGGGAGCGGGGAGGGGGGGTCGGGAAAGGTAGGTTGGGATGGTTTAGGGGCTGTCGGGAAAGGTAGTTTAGGTTGGTTTAGCGACGGTAAGCGGTTGTGGTTGACGGCGGATCGGGAATGAGGTTGATTTGAGAGAGTTTAGGGGATGGTTAGGAGACGTTTTTAGGAGAGTTTAGGAGATCTCCTAAAAATGTAGGTATGTGGGTGTTTTTGGAGAGGTTGAGAGATGAAATTGTTTGGGTATAGTTTTAGGAGAGTAAGAGATGGGTTTTTCTAGTGTAGGAGAGGTGTAGGAGATGTGTAGTATATATATAGGAGATAGGTAGAAGATAGGAAAGGGAGGGGTTTTGTTCAAAAACTAATTTGATTCCAACGGTTTTGTTCCCCAATATTTCTTATTGATTTTAATTTTTTTTTTATATTTCTTGGAATAACTATATATATAAAATATATATTTTTTTTTGACTTTTCTTTGAAAGTAATATACAAATGAATATATTTCTTTTTCTCTTTTTCTTTTTAATAAATATATATATACAAATAAATATATTTCTTTTTCTCTTTAAAAAAATATATATATACAAATAAATTTATTTCTTTTTCTCTTTTTCTTTTTAAAAACATATATATATATATATATATACAAATATATATATTTATTATTCTTTTTCTTTAATAAATATATATAGGAAAATATACTTATTATTTTCTTTTTCTCTTTTCTTTAATATATATATATAAAGATATATATATATTAAACTTTTTTTTTTGAAAAATCTTTTAATAAATATATAGAAATATATTTATCAAGAATTTTTTTTTTAAATTTAGACAGCTAAATTTAACATACCTAGTTCGGCTACAAGAAAATTGAAGCGAGCTTCAATTAGAGGCTTTGTGAAGAGATCCGCGAGTTGAAGATCGGTAGGAATAAAATGCAGCTCAACGTCTTTGTTGGAGACGTGATCTCGTATGAAGTGATACCGAATATCAATGTGCTTGGATCGGGAGTGAAGCACCGGATTGTTGGCAATGGCAATTGCACTGGAGTTATCACATAGTATAGGAACTTTTGAGTAGCTTTGATTGTAGTCCCTCAGTTGGGTCTTCATCCACAGTATTTGAGCACAACAGCTACCGGCAGCAACATATTCAGCTTCAGCAGTAGAGGTGGAGACTGAATGTTGCTTCTTGCTAGACCAGCTAACCAGTTTACCACCAAGGAGTTGGCAGCTTCCAGTAGTGCTTTTCCTATCAACTTTTGATCCTGCAAAGTCAGAATCTGAATAACCAATTAGATTAAAACCCGTGTCTTTGGGATACCAAAGACCCAGATTCATGGTACCTTTTAGATACCGAAAAATGCGTTTAACAGCATCCTCGTGAGATTTCTTAGGATTGGCTTGATAACGCGCACACAGACAAGTGGCAAACATAATATCAGGTCTACTAGCAGTAAGATAAAGAAGTGACCCAATCATACCTCTAAATTTTGTGACATCAACAGATTCACCATTTGGATCAGCATCAAGTTTTAGAGGTGGTGCCATAGGAGTTTTCATGTGAGAGCAGGTATCGAATTGAAACTTTTTTAAAAGATCACGAATGTATTTGTTTTGGTTTATAAAGATACCTTCAGAAGTTTGTTTTACTTGGAGACCCAAGAAAAATGTTAGCTCCCCCATCATGCTCATCTCATATTGACTCATCATGAGAGAGGCAAACTCATCACATAGTGATTCATCAGTGGCACCAAAAATGATGTCATCCACATAAATTTGGACAAGAATGAGATTACCTGAGGTTTGCTTGATGAAGAGAGTGTTGTCAATCTTACCTCGAGTGTACTTGTTCTTGAGCAAGAATTCTGCTAGAGTGTCATACCATGCACGAGGGGCTTGTTTAAGGCCATAGAGAGCCTTATCCAACCTGTACACATGGTTAGGATGAGTTGGATCTTCAAATCCAGGAGGTTGTTTCACATAGACTTCTTCTGCTAGTTCTCCATTGAGGAAAGCACTCTTGACATCCATCTGGAAGACTCTGAAGTTCTTGTATGCAGCATGAGCAAGGAAGATTCTGATTGCTTCAAGTCTGGCAACTGGAGCAAATGTTTCATCATAGTCGATTTCTTCTTCTTGCCTGTAACCTTGAGCAACCAGCCTAGCTTTATTCCGGATGACAGTACCTTCTTCACCCATCTTATTTCTGAAGATCCACTTGGTTCCAATGATTGTTTTTCTTGGAGGACGTGGAACCAATCTCCAGACTTTGTTTCTTTCAAACTGTGAGAGTTCTTCTTGCATGGCAGTGATCCAGAATGAATCACTTAGAGCTTCTTCAACCTTCTTTGGCTCTATGATGGATAGAAAATTCACATAGAGACAAACATTGCCTATTCCTCTTCTGGTTTGGACACCAGCCTGTTGATCACCAATTATTTGATCAATTGGATGATCCTTGGTCCATTTAATTGCTGGAGGAAGAGCTGGAGGAAAGGAAGGTTGTGATTGAGATGTAGAAGGGAAGTTTCTAGGAGTATTTGATGGAGAAAAGATAGTTGAAGGATGAGAGAGAGTGGTGTTTTGGGAAGTTGAGATGAGAAAGACGTTTGTGCCAAAGCCAACTTATCTTGGCAGAGTTTTCAGAGACAAAACAAATGTTTGTTCCTAAAGAGGAACTCTGTCCCATGTCTATAACATAGACATTTTCTTGTCGGTACCCAGAAAGTACAGCTTTGAAGTTTTTGTCAACCACAGTGCATATGGTCAATTCAAAAATTACCTTGTAACCAAGATCACACAGCTGGCTTATGCTTAAGAGGTTATGCATCAAGCCTTCAACATATGCTACTTTATTAAAGGTGACAGAACCATTAGAGATAGTTCCATAGCCTTTAGTACTACCACGAGCATTATCACCAAAGGTAACTGATGGACCTTTAGCTGACACAAAGTTTACAAGAAGAGGTTTGTTTCCAGTCATGTGACGCGAACATCCACTATCCAGATACCAGATCTGATGATGTCCAGCGACCTGCAATCACACAAAAATTAGTTCTTTGGTACCCATTTAGATATGGGTCCTTTTGGGTTAGAAGAAGAAGAAGGGAGATTTTTTGAGATTCTGTCCATTCTTTCAAGAGGACAATCTTTAGCCATGTGAAACGTGTCACCACAGTTATAGCATTTTCTATAGATAAAAACCTTTTTAGAAGCATGACTATTTTCCTTGTGTTGACCTTTTACATTGAGTTTTATTATCTTGGCTGAAGAAGATGAAGTATGAGGTTTGGTTCCTAGAATTCCTTTTTCAGGGTTATAGTTTGGTGAATGAAAGGATTCTTTGTGCTTTGACATCTTCAGTAGCACAGACCGAGGGATGGGAAAAGTGGAAGATTGATCAGAATATTTCTTTGAAGCTTTTCTCTTAGGATGGGTATTGGCTACTGATTTTCCTTTGAAGGAAACTGGAGATTGTTTTGAAGGGGATTGGCATTCTCTTTTGGAAATCTTTGAGGGCTTAGATTCAGAGGTAGAGATTTCATCCAAGTGTAAGGATTTCATCATATCATGAATAGGTTTGGGAAGGTCATTAGAACCTTGGGCTTCTTCAGAGGTTGAGGTATTACCCTTAGCTTTAATGAATTTTCCAAATTTCAAGGATTCAGAAATGTCAATAGAGTTCAAAGAATGAGTATCACTTGAATGATCAGAGGACTCATAGAAAGAAGGAAGCACAAAGGGAATGGAAGTATGGTCATTTGAAGATGAGTCAATGTCCATTTTACCAAAGCCAAGTCCAGATTTGTCATCACAGTTCACTTGATCGTGAAAAATCTTTTCTAAGTTTTTAGAAGAGCTTGTCCACTTTTTCACAATGTTTTGTTCCTTTTGAAGTCTTTTGAACAACTTATTTTTCTCTTTAAAAAGTGTGAAGTTTATGGTTTTTAAATCTTCAAGCTCTGCTTTGATTTTGTCAGAGTGTTTTAGTTGAGATAGACAAATTTGGAGTTGAGAAGAGAGAGACTTTATTTGAGCATTTGCCTTTTTCTTTGTATCTTTAGCATCATGGAAATCAATAGTTAAGGAATCATAAGCATCTATCTTTTCAGCATTAGTAAGTGAGAGAAAGGGATGTACCTGAGTAGATGAGGATGAGCATTCTGAGATTAGAGCAAGAGTGGAAGGAGTTTCTTCACCGTCATCTATGTTATCAGTCTTTGCCATGAAACATAAATTGGCCATATCATTCTCACTGTCAGATGTGGGTTTATCTGCCCAGTCATGAGACTCAGCCACTAGACTCTTTCCCCTTTTGGAAAGCATTTCATTTCTCTATTTTTCTCTCTTGTACTTGGCCTTGTACTTGTCAGCACGATCAGAGTTCGTAGAAGGAACTGATTGATCAAATTTCTTAGAGTGGAAATTTGAATCTGGTTTGGACCTGTTAGATTTTGAGAGAAAACGACTAGAAGAAGAGTTCTTAGGTTTCTCAGAGAGTTTGCTTCTACACTCAGAGGCAAAGTGACCTTTCTTCCCACATTTAAAGCATTCCTCATTTGATTTATCAGTTGAAGAGTGCTTGGGGAAAGTTTGAGAAGAGTTTCTGGAAAACTTAGATTTATTAGAAGAAAAACGAGATCTGGGTTTAGAATATCCTGCTAACATGGCCATGCTATCTGTGAGTTGGCCAACAGGGATTTCCTCACCTTCATCGTCAGCATCACTGAGAAATGCTTCCGAATGATCATTGGTATTTTCCTGACTATCATGATCAGAGTCAGAAGGATATGTGATTCTAGGGACGGACATAGATTTCTTGGAAGAGTCACTAACAAGAGCTAGAGAAGAGCTCTTGATGTCTTTGATGAACGACTTCCTTTGTAGCTTAGTCTGCTCATGGTTAAAGAGAGTACCATAGAGAGCAGTTAGAGGCATGTGATCAAGATCCTTGGTTGTCTTTAAGCAAGTACAGATGTTTTCCCAAAAATCAGGAAGACAATCCATAAACTTGCACAAGACTTCCTCATTATCATACACGCGACCTAGTAGTTTAAGATCATTTAGAAGACTATTAAAACGATTGTAGTAGTCTAAAAGAGATTCTTCTTTCTCATGAGAGAAGAGTTCATATTTTCTAACAAGAGCAATTTTTCTGCTCTTCTTCACTTCAGATGTACCTTCGTAAAGAACACACAGAGTGGACCACATATCCTTGGCAGTAAAGAAGTTAACTAGAGAGTGATAAACTTCATCAGGAAGAGAGAGGGCAATGATGGCTCTGACCTTAGTGTCGAGAGCTACAAGACGCTTGTCTTCATCAGTGTATTTACTGGGGTCCTTTACAATGTATCGCCCAGTTGTTGGTGTTCGTTCTTCTTCATCAGAAGAAGACTCATCACCACCCTCAGTTTTATTCTTAGCATTATAACGATCCCAAACTCTTGGGACAAGAGGTCCTTCATTGAGTATAGTGGGATATCTACTGTCAACTCCTTCTAGAAAGAGCATCATACGACTTTTCCACAACGAGAAGTTATTGGAATTGAACTTTGGTGGTTTGGCTATAGAGCCATTGTCGTGTGATACATTATTAGTATTTTGAGAAGAAAGATTGGTTAAAGAAGAGGATGAAGCCATTGCAGATCAAGTTTATTAAATTAAACTTTATCTGCTCTGATACCACTTGTTGGTCCCAGCTATTGAGTAGCAATGGTACACAAGTATTGTAGAAGGGGGGTTGAATACAATACACAAAATTTTTGGCTTACTTAATTCTTTGTTGATTGATAATCAAGAATTACACATAGAAAACTTATAAATTGTTGCGGAATAAAACAGATAAAATCAGTTCTAAACAATTTAACACACAGACACACAGACACACAGAGAATGTAAAGTACTTGTGAAACACTAAGACACAACTTAACTTAACAAGATAGGAATGCCAGTACGTGAGAGAGAGAGCTTTGAGTTCTTGAGGAATGCTTGAAACTGGTAAAGATGAACGTTGATGAAGATCCTTTATTTATAGTGATCCATGCATATGAATGCATGGACACTATGTCAATAATAGCAGAGGCGTGTCTTAGACTTTCTGGCCATTCAACATGCAAGAACCGTGTCAAGATTTGTTACCTTTGCAATGTCAACTTCTAGAAATCTGCATGAAGACTTGTTGCCATCTGTAGGTTGTCCACTTGCAGGAAATGTGCAAGTAGGGGAAATGTGCAAGTAGGGGAAATGTGCATGTAGGTTGTCCACTTGCAGGAAGTGTGCAAGTAGGTTGTCCACTTGCAGGAAATGTGCAACATGCAGGACCAAGGACTTTGTTGCCAATCAGCATGCAGAACACATGCCTAAGACTTTTGTTGCATGCTTATCAATTCCAACTTGGTCACATAGTAGGCATTTGTGTTCCCATGCAACTTGAAGACATATGCAATAGAAGGCTCTGGAACATCTTGGAGTAACTCATTTACGTACCATTACATCATGCAGTTTGTTGCCATGCAACTTGCATGTATTGCCACCTTCATCAACTTGCCACCTTCTTGCCATGCATCTTGTATTGTCAACTTTGCATGTATACATGCATGGTATACTTTGATCTTCAATCTCTTCATCTTCTGTACTGGCTTGAGACTGTAGAAAGTCTCCATAACAGTTTAATCTTTGCTGTAGAAATCTATCTTTAATCCGCATTAAAGATATACTTCTATTTTGTTTCTTCGGTTTGATCTTCGATTTCACCGAACATATTTATACAATTAAACTGCTTATAAAGAACCTAACAATTAATCTAAGTATGAATAGTAATAATGAAAGACTGACGTCATCTTCAAATCAAGTGACCCAACAAACGGGTTAACAACTCTCTCACAATATGGAACCATGAATGTGTCCCATAAATAAAACAAAACCATGGTAATTGAGAATGAAGGAATCAAGGTTAAATTAGATATAACAAAACACAAAGTTACAAAAT
This sequence comes from Saussurea involucrata, assembly GCA_033807775.1. Taxonomy (NCBI): domain Eukaryota; kingdom Viridiplantae; phylum Streptophyta; class Magnoliopsida; order Asterales; family Asteraceae; genus Saussurea; species Saussurea involucrata. Next base: position 6,257,434 of record CM066325.1, on the reverse strand, counting down.
TCTTATGTAACAATAACAAAATTTTCAATGAGAAAGTAGAACATGAAATGTAATTGAACATCTGAACTCAAAGTTTTCAGATCTCAGTGAAGATAAGCCAAATTCATTGAGCTTATCTATTTTTCTTTACTATATTGGTCGTATAAATTAACATATTATATTGCTATAAGTTTATTTTATTATAATTGATAATTTTTTGAAGATGTCATTTTTTGTCATTTTACATGTTTATAAGCTAGTTTTGCCGAACATGACTTCTTTATCAGCTAGCTTATCAGCTAGTTTGCCAAACATAGCCTAAGACGAAAAAACACATTTGTGCAACTAGATTTAACTCATTATCTATCTTGATACCTTATCCGTCCATTATTATATACGTACAGCTTAATAATGCAATTTTTTGTAAAACTAACTCATCCAATTAGTAAATATATATTTTAAATAAAGATAAACTTTAAGGTCTACTTATATAAATATTTTAAGTGGTCTCTCAAAACAACATATAAACTCATAAAATGTAAGTGAGTAGACAAAATAAAGATATTTTAAAGCTAAATTATAATACCACTTCAACTTATAATAAAGAGAAATTAGTCGAAATTCCCCAAGTTTTGACTTTTACTTACCAAAATGCCCCAACTCTCTCATTTAACCAAAATAACCCAAAAATCCCCGATGATCCCCCGTGATTGCGGAATCCTTAAAAAAGTTGGGTTTTCACCCTTGAAATGACTTCGATCAACCATGAATTTTCCGCGATCGAGGGGTGGTTGTCCGCAATCGAGGGAATATGGACCGCGAAGGGGTTGGTTTGGGTCCTCGATGCTTGGTTTTTTAAGGCCTCCGCAATCACGGGGTATGTTCACGGATTTTTGGGATATTTTGGTTAAGTTGGAGAGTTTGGACATTTTGGTAACGGAGGACCCCAACCTGGGGCATTTCAATAAATGACCCTTTAATAAAATAGAATAACAATTAAATAAAAAATTTAATCTTAAACCCAAAGATGCAAATACCCAAAAGACGGTGACCGCTATCAGTGGACACAGTTTCTTTTGGCCAATAAAATGAAACCATAGAAGATAAAAGTGTGGAATGGTTGGACAACTTTTTTAAGAATATGGAGTAAAATCCAATATATAAGGGGTCAAAAAAAATATATTGATAAAAAGTCAACTTTCAAGTATAAACTCTTTTTCTTGTTGTAAACTTATGGGGGCAGCTGACCCCCCTCCAATAGTAGTACATCTGTCCTTGGCCGCCGCCCCAATGAAACAGGACCTTCTGCTGCCACCATCGAATCATCTTTAATTACTGAAGAAGAAGAAGAAGAATAAAAAGTAATCACAGAGCTCTAAACCCACTTTGACTCAATTTTAATTCGTAACTCCAATAAATACCCCGACTGCCATCAATGGCAGAATCAACCATAGAAGCTTTGTAGATGATGTGCTTGAATTCCTCCAAGAACCCATCTTCTGTTTTTTCTCTCTCTACAAAACCCACTTCTTAAAATCACTAATAAGGGTTGTTTGTTTTTAAAAATTAAAAACTCTTAATGTCTCTGAACTCTAAATCGGTCGACGCTTTTATGTTCAGATCGTGTTTTTTTTCCTATATTTCAAAGGATGTTAAGTCTGAAATACATATGAAAGTATAATATCTTATAATATCTCAAAACACTTTCTCTTACTACTCAGAAGTGAAATAAGACTTCAGACTTCAAAAGTGAAATAAGGTTTCAGAATTCAGACCTCTTAAAAAACAAAGATATCAATTCTGGAATATGATACCTTACCAAAAAGCAAACCACAAGCTCGATGCCTATATATATTTGTTATATTAAATAAACATCAACTAAAAAAAAGTTTCATGTCGTTCCTATTTAGTGTAACGAACTATTTTTTCTCTCATTCAATGCAACCAACTATCCTTTTGTAACAACCCAAAACAAAATAGCCAAACATGACATTACTAGATAAATAATATTTGCCAAAAACTGGCTACACCAAAATTTTATAATAATCCACAAGGGTTCATACGGAAAAGTATCCCTATTACAGCTGAGAATAACCCTAAATAGCCAAAAATGGGTGTCTTCTATTCCCGAGACGCAAGCTCCAGCTTACATCTTTCCCTTCCCTTTTCCAGAGCTTTCCTCTATCTTACCTGAAAAGTTTTTAGTTTTAAAAGCGAGGGTTAGACCATAGGGTCTAGTGAGTCCCCTCAAAAGTCACGCCACAAGAATACAGTTCATACGAAAACTTTCAGTAAAAGATTTAAATGAAAATATTATGAGTACACATTTAAGATTTTGCACGCACGGACAGGCTAATGGCACCACAAGGTCACATCCACCGTGACTGTAAAAAGGGCACCCACCGCCCATATATGAAACACATTCATATTTCCACATATATGGGATCATTCCCATTCCACATTTGCCATAGCTTGTCTCCACATAAAATGATTTCATCCACACAGTTTAAACCACGTTTTTTGTTTATGATAATCCACAATATGACCACTTAATCATGCACGAAGTTCCACATTAAAAGATTTGAATTAGAAAAACTCACCTGTTGCTTTGGTAATCTCCGCTTCTTGACTCCTTCCTCAGTTCCCCACTTCCTAGGTAGGCACCTAGAATTAAAATGTCTAACCACTATTAACACTTGGGCTTACACACAAATTACACCCTCACCACCCCTCGCTTTGCGCCACCAACAGGTCGAAAAGACTTAACTTTGCGCCACAAGGCACTGGCGCAAACCACACTATGCGCTAAGGCTTGAGCTGACATTACGAGCTGGGTTTTCTTCCTGGTTCAATTTTCCACACTTAAGACTGAAATTAACCCATTTAATTTGGAGGATAAGATACTATAATGGTTAATATGTTCTTAAACACAATTAAACCAATTTTAATCAATCCATACACAAATCTGCCAAACCAAAAATAAGAAAACCAAGGTTTTCCCGTTTTTCTCATCGAACAGCACCCAAAACCGATTTCTAAATCCTAAAACAGAAAACTAAAAAGAGAAAGGTGGTTCTGATGATTTACCTCACTTAATTGCAAAGGATTTCTTCTCTTCTAGCTTCTAGATGAAGAAATCGCCAATCTCTGCTTCTTCCTTCTTTCCACGGCCGCAATCCACAAGAAATCAGAAGAAATTATGAGTCTCCTAGGGTTTTGGGCCCTTAAATACCTTTTCTCTATTTCACCAAACTTTTAAGTTTTCACGCTTTGACCACACCATTTCTTAAATTTTCAAATTTCCTCCAATTCTTCCAATAACGACAAAAGTCGAAACTCGGTTATTACAACATCCACCCCTCAAAAGAATTTCGTCCCCGGAATTCCCTTTTCGAACAAATGGGGATAACGAGTCCTCATGTCCGACTCTAATTCCCACGTTGCCTCCTGTCCCTTGTGGAACTACCACTGGACTTTCACCAACGTTACTTCCTTATTCCTCGTCTTTCGGACCTTGCGATCCGAAATCGACAACGGTTCTTCTTCGTAGCCCAATTTCTCATCCACCTGAATGTCCTCCAATGGCACAACCATACTCTCTTTGGCTAGGCATTTTCTTAGATTTGACACATGAAAGGTCGGGTGCACTCCTCGAAGTTCGTTAGGAAAATCTAACTTATATGTCACCTCGCCCACACGCTCGGTGATGGCGAACGGCCCAACGTACCTAGGCCTTAGTTTCCCCCTCTTTCCGAAACGTACAACTCCCTTCCACGGTGACACCTTGAGCATCACTCTATCTCCTACCGCAAACTCAATCGGTTTCCTCCTTTTATTTGCATAAGCCTTCTGTCGATCCTGAGCCACCTTTAGCTTATCCCTTATCACACAAATTTTATCGGCCGTCAACTGCACCAACTCCGGCCCCGCTAAATGCTTTTCTCCCACCTCATTCCAACACAAGGGCGTCCTGCATTTACGCCCATACAATGCTTCAAACGGTGCTGCTTGAAGACTAGTGTGATAACTGTTGTTATACGAAAACTCGATCAACGGCAGATGGGACTCCCATGAGCCCTTAAAGTCGATCACACAAGCACGCAACATATCTTCCAGGGTTTGTATAGTTCTCTCGCTCTGCCCATCCGTCTGACGATGATAGGCAGTGCTCATCAATAGCTGCGTTCCAAGTTCCCGCTGAAGACTTCTCCAGAAGGAGGACGTGAAACGGCTATCGCGATCCGAGACTATAGACGAGGGCACTCCGTGCCTTGATACTATCTCATCCACGTACAACTTTGCTAGCCTTTCTAGCGAGTCCTTCTCTCGAATTGGTAGAAAGTGAGCCGACTTGGTAAGACGGTCCACGATCACCCAAATGGCATCATACCCTTTCGGGGTTCTTGGTAACTTCGTAACGAAGTCCATGGTGATGCAATCCCATTTCCACACAGGGATTTCTAAGGGTTGTATCTCTTCGAACGGTCTTTGATGCTCCGCCTTGACCTTCAAACACGTCGTGCACCGCTCGACAAGGTACGCGATGTCCTTTTTCAACCCTGGCCACCAATACATCTGCCTCAGATCCCGATACATTTTGTTAGTCCCTGGATGAACCGAATACCGCGATCTATGAGCTTCCTCCAAGATACGTTTCCGAAGGTCTCCCAGTTTAGGTACCCATACTCGGTTTCCCAAGCATTTCACACCGCTACTGTTGGAAACTAAGGTGGTAACATAACCAACAATCCCCTCGCTTTTCCACTTCTCCTCTTCTAAGGCTTCCTCTTGGAACTTCTTAAGTTCTTCCAACAAGTCAGGAATTACGTTGACTCGGAAGGCTACCCCTTTAGTTGCTTCTCTTCTTTCCTTCCGACTCAATGCGTCAGCCACGACGTTCGCCTTTCCCGGATGGTAGAGGATTTCACAGTCATAATCACTAAGCAACTCCACCCATCGGCGCTGTCTCATATTTAATTCCTTCTGATCAAATAAGTGCTTGAGACTTTTATGATCTGAATAAATCTGACACTTAACCCCATAAAGGTAGTGTCTCCAGATCTTAAGCGCAAAGACCACAACTGCTAACTCCATATCGTGCGTGGGGTAATTCTTCTCGTGTTCCTTCAATTGACGAGAAGCATAGGCGATTACCCTCCCATTCTGCATTAGCACACAGCCTAATCCCAGCTTAGATGCATCGCTGTAGATTACAAATCCTTCCGATCCACTAGGCAAGGATAAAATCGGAGCACTGCTCAACTTGTCCTTCAGTCTGCTAAATGCTTCTTCTTGGGCCTCCGCCCACTCGAATTTTGCACTCTTCTTGGTTAAGGCTGTCAATGGGGTAGCTATCCGAGAAAAATCCTGGATAAACTTCCGGTAGTAGCCCGCTAAACCAAGAAAACTTCTGACTTCCGACGGTGATCTCGGTTGCTTCCATTCTCTAATAGCCTCCACCTTGGCTGGATCCACTTTGATGACTTCCCCCGCCACTACATGACCCAAGAATTGAACTTCTCGAAGCCAGAACTCGCACTTGGAAAACTTTGCATACAATTTCTCCTGCCGTAGCAAATCTAATACCACGCGAAGATGTTCTTCATGCTCACTCTGGGATCGAGAGTAGATGAGGATGTCATCTATGAACACTATCACACACTTATCCAACCACGCGATGTACACCCGATTCATTAAGTCCATGAAGACTGCCGGAGCATTAGTTAGGCCAAAGGGCATGACTAAAAACTCGTAATGGCTATACTTCGTGCGAAACGCTGTCTTCGGCACGTCTTCCTCTCTTACCTTCAACGGGTGATACCCGGACCTTAGATCTATCTTTGAAAATAAGCTTGCCCCTTGCAACTGGTCAAACAGATCGTCGATCCTCGGGAGTGGGTATCTGTTCTTGATAGTCACCTTGTTTAGCTCACGATAGTCTATGCACATTCGCATAGACCCATCTTTCTTCTTGACGAAAAGTACTGGCGCTCCCCAGGGTGAGGAACTAGGGCGTATAAACCCCTTATCCAACAACTCCTGTAACTGCGTCATCAGTTCTTTCATCTCCGCCGGTGCTAACCGATACGGCGCACGCGCTATCGGGGCCGCACCCGGCACCAAATCGATTCTGAATTCAACTTGACGATCCGGGGGTAAACCTGTCAGATCATCAGGAAACACCTCCGGAAATTCTCTCACCACAGGAACACCCTCTAGTCCCTTCTTTTCCTTCTTAGCGTCTAACACATACGCCAAAAACCCTTGGCACCCTTTCTCTAGACAATGCCTCGCTTTCATTACTGAAATAAGGCAAGACTTACGCTCCCTCCTATCACCATAGATTACCACTTCCGACGAGTCAGGCAAGGTCATACGGATCATTTTCTTATTACACACGATGTTAGCATTATTACTAGCCAACCAATCCATTCCTACCACAACGTCGAATTCTCCCATGCCAATGGGGTACAGACGCAATGGGAAAGAACGACCCTCTATTTCTATATTGCATCCAACATACACCTCTCTAACCAGGACTCGCTTATCATCGGCAATCTCTACTTCAATTCCACACCCCAAACGCTTAGGCTTAACACACAATCCTTGGACAAAACCCGGTGATACAAACGAACGGTTTGCACCCGAATCAAACAATACTTTGGCAAGAACAGAGTTTACAAGAAAGGTACCTGTCACTACATCAGGTATCTCCGCTGCCTCATCAGCTGTCATTCGAAAAACCCGTGCCCTGGTCTGAGATGGTTCTACCTTTCTTTCCCCTCCTCCTCCTCCTCCTGGTTTACCACTGAAGCTACCCGAATTTCCTCTCTTCAGTTGAGGGCAATCCGGCCTCAGATGATCCACCGACCCACACTGATAACAAGCTCGGGGGTTCCCACAGTCGCGCGCCATATGCCCCAGTTTTGCACACCTAAGGCACCTCTCCGGTTCAATACACTCTCCGCGGTGGACTCGATTACACTTTCCACACGGCTTTTCCCCAAATTTCGACCCTCCTCGGAACTCCGGCTTAAACACTCTAGCCCGCTTTGCGTCACGTGTTGGTACCTCCCACTTTCTCTTATCTTTCCCTTTCTCCACATCCTGACGGTTCTTTTCCTTTTCAACCATTTCCGCTGCATTGATGGCGGCTTGAAAAGTAGTTGGGTTTCTAGCCGTAACCAGTTCCCGCACACTACTCCTTAGCCCAAAGATGTATCTCTCAACTCGACGCTCTTCGTTCGGTACGTAAAGTTCAGCAAACCTCGCCTTCTCCATAAACTTCGTAGTATATTCCCTTACTGTCATCTCACCTTGTTCTAAACTCATGAACTCTTCCTCAAGTCGCTTCACCGCCGCAAGAGGGCAAAACGATGCCTTGAACTTTGAGACAAAAGTCTCCCACGTCATACTTTTTGCAGCCTTTGACCCCTCACCTGCAGTTTCCGCATCCCACCAAAACACTGATTCTGACTTCAGCATGGACAGAGCATACATCACCCTGTCGCTATCGGCACACTTACAGGTATCGAATGCCAACTCCATTTCTCTGATCCATTTCATTGCTAACACCGGGTCGCATTCTCCCTTGAAAGTTGGTGGCTTACAAGATGTAAAGCCCGTACCCCGGTATGTAATTTCTTTTATTAATTCTTTTCTTTTAAGTTGGATTTAATGTGGTTTCCATTAGCGGGGTTAGTCGAACCGGACCAAAAAGTTAAATGAGTCAACCTTTTTGGGTTTTTGCAAGGAAAGGAAAGTTGAGGGGCTAATTGGGGCATTTCACCAAAGTTTGGCAAGGGATCAGCCAAGAGACCCTCCCTTCCTCTTCCCCCTTCGGTTTCATGCTAGTAACTCCCCAAGAACCCTTTAGTCATCCCCCTTCCCCCTTTTGGTGGTGTTCGGCCGAGAGAGAGGGAAACCGGAGAGAGAGAGAGGGAAATCGAGAGGGAAAGGGAGTGTGGTCACCGGCGAGAGGAGAGAGAGGGAGAGTGTTCGCTGGAGAGTGAGAGACGCCGGGAAGGAGAGGAACGCCGCTGCTTGCTACCGGAATCGAGAAGAAGGAGGAGTTGCAGCGAGGTAATCGTTCGTTTTCCTTTCCGTGTCTTTTCGTTTTGTTCGTCGCGAGAATACCGCCAGCCACCACCACCGCCGGAGGCGGCAGTGGGTGGTGCATGGTTTTGTTCAGCCCATGTTAACCCTAATTCAGTAAGTCATGTTTCTTCGTGGGTCTGTTTGGATTAAGATAACTTATTGGGTTCAAGTTCAAAAGTTATCATTTTATGTAAATCGTGCAGTTTCTTCCCTGTTTTGTAAAAGCTATATCTTCTGTTAGGAATGTCGGATTGGGATGGAACTGGTGCCAAAAGTTCCCATTCTGAGTCTAGTAACTTTTATATGTTTTGTGGAAAAACCAGTTCGGGCCATAGCTAGTGTCAAATTGACATTTTATACGGACAGGTCCTGTTTTAGCTGCTCTGAGAGGTGTTTTTGTAAAATTCATATAGAGTGCTAGGAATATCGTTAGGACGCGTGCGATACGTCCCTGGAACCGTAAGACATTGAACTTCCTGAATGTGGAATTAGATTTTTGGTTTGATCAGTTTAGCATAGGTAAAATGGGTCCCGAACAGACCTGCGTTTTTAGTATAAAAGCTGGAATTTTTAGTTTCGTTAAACTAGTAAAAGTGTCGTGAGTTGGGACCTTCCGTTGACGTTTTTAGTGCGTAATTAGGTGGGAAAATGTGAGGAAGGTTGACGTGCTGGTGTTGCGGCTCGGGAGCGCGTCGCTTTGCTTTGAGGTGAGTTCTCTCACCGCGTAGTTAGGAATTTCATGCATATCGTTATTTTGTGCTATGTGTTATTACGTGTTATTACGTGCTTACGTGAACTAGTTGGGATGTGATAACTAGTTGTGATTTGTTGAATTTATATGTGGATTATTTATGCTTGTGTACACCTCGGTGGGACTGGGGGGCTCGGTGGGACCGAGGGCTCGATGGGACCGAGGGCTCGGTGGGACTGAGCTAGTACAATTGTATTATCTTTACTCGGTGGGACCGAGGGCTCGGTGGGACTGAGCTTGTATCAATGTCTTTACTCGGTGGGACCGAGGGCTCGGTGGGACTGAGCTTGTATCGATATATTTTTGGTGTGCTCGGTGGGACCGAGGTTCGTATTTATACGCTAGTTGTTATGTGGATTTATATCCGTGGTGATGGTGATGTTGCCTACTGGCGAGTAGGGGCGATATACGTGGGGTTGCTACCTGCGTGTGTGATAGGATTCACTAAGCGTTTAGCTTACCCTTTTCCCAATATGTTGTGATTTCATGTGCGAGCGGCAGTCGGGCTTGACGGTACACACACTAGGCGCGGAGTGTCAAGAATTGTTTAAGTTTCACTTTCAAACCTTTGGATTTTATTTTATGAAATTTCCGCTGCATAAACTTTATTGACTGTTCGAGTTAACGACGTTAACTTCATTTGAGTTACGAATTATTAAATTGTGATTGTTTTATAATGAAATGCATGTTTTTAAAATTTTAAATACCTTGTAATTTTTGGGACGTTACAACTTGGTATCAGAGCACAGCTTGAGTGAATCAAACACATCTCGGTGTGTTTGGTCTCAAGTTGCGGCTATGAAGTTTTTTTAAACTCTCTTATTAAAATCTTTGAAAATAAATGAACGGAGAAAGCCCGTTTGGGAAACGGTGATCGTGGGCGCAGTGTGTACAGTCAGCCGACGCCAATTGGGAAGGTACACCACTTAGTGTATTTATTGCTTTCTAGGCATAGGGTATGCATGCTAGATTGCCGAGGTTGTTTACACTGTACTGTACGATGACTGCTTGCTAGTAGGAATCAATGCTAGTTATAGTAGGTTGTCAAGTGAAGGCCCTATAGGTTGCATGCAGTAAGAATCATATAGCCTTAGAATATTTGATTTAGTTCTATTGCGCAGCTCTTGTTTGAGTCCAACCGTTCTAGGATAGAATCTTGTATTCGAATGTCTATTTAATTCACGCTGCGTGCGACTGGGTATTCGCGAGGCAACTCGTTATGGCTAATAGGGATTCCGTTGTAGCGAGAGTAGTGGGATGAGATGAAATTCCTAGTGAGCTGGGAATAGCATTTACATATGAGTACGTATGCTAGATTACTTTCTAGAACATAGGAGTATGTATGCTAGATTGCTTACGTGGATTTTGTGGTACTGTATACTTGTTACTTGCTATTAGGAACTCATGCTAGCCTTGATAGGTTGTTATGTGAATGCACCTTAGGTTGTATGCAGTAGGAACTGAATAGCCTTAGAATGTTGGATTTAGTTCTATTGCGCAGCTCTTGTTTGAGTCTAACCGTTGTAGGATAGAATCTTATATTCGAATGTCTATCTGGTTTCACTGTATACGACTGTGCGTTTACGAGGCGACTCGTCAGGGCTAGTGGGGGTTCCGTTCTAGCAAGGGTGGTGGGGTATTACGACTTTTCTAGGGAGCTAGGAAAAATGTTTGCATATGCCGGAATGGGCATATGTGTTTGTTTGTGGTAAGCAACTACTTGGACGTCCCGGGACAGGACTCGAAACGAGTAAGGATAGGTGTGAAGGGTAGTAGCAGAGCTCCTACTATCTGAAGCACAGGATCCGTGCTCGAGTCGGGGAAAGTCATGGAGAATCCGAAGAGTTGAGTGTGAGCGTAGTTAGCAGGTTTTAATGTGTGCTAGTAGCTCGTTAAGGAGGAACAACAATGTTGATCCAGATGCTGATGCTGGAATTATTGCTGATCAGATTCGTGAGATGTTTGCGGTCGAGGTGACGCATATTTTGAGGAGGCGATCCCCGAAATTATTACCGTCATTCGTGATGAGGTAATAGTGTCGATGGAGGAGCGCATCGCGGCGATTCCACCCCCTGCGTGTGGGCAGCCCCGAAGAAGAGGGTCGGGATCGGTTATAGAGTGCACATTCCTTACCGGTGGTTGTCCTGCGAACTAGAAGGTTCGCTTTGCAGTGAATATGTTACGAGACGGAGCGAAGGACTGGTGTGCTATTGCTTTGACGCTTAACGGGCGCACTACTTGACCTGGGAGGAGTTCGTCGTATGTTTCGTGTAGAGCATGTGCCTCTAGTAGAGATGGAGAGGAGTGCCAAAGAGTTCTTGGAGCTCTATCAGACTGCGGAGGCCATAAAGGAGGTGAACCGAAAGTTCACGGAAATGAAATTATTCTATCCTTAGCATGCTGCTTTTGAGGACATGAAGAGGACACGGTACAAGGATATGTTACGTACCAAGATCAGGGAGTTCGTGAGTACCGCGCAGTATGCTTCACTTGCTGTAGTGATGGAGGCGGCCTGAGGTAGAGTTCGTCAACTGGGAGTGGAGGAGGCACAAGCTACGTATAAAGTGGTGACAGGTACGTTCTTGGTTAACTCGGTGCTTGCTGTGGTGACGATTGATAGCGGGGCTACTCATCCTTCCGTGTCTCACATAGTCAGTGAGTGTTTGGGGCCGAGTTGTAGGACGGTTAGGCTGTCCACTTGTGGTTGCAGTTGCTGAAGACAGGACCTTGACGGTTACTGACGTGTACCGGGGGTGCACTTTGGAGATCTCTGGTGTGAGGTTCCTGATTGATTTGATTCCGATCGCTATGCGGGAGTTGTGCGTGACTGTGGGCATGGATTGGATGGATGCGTATGATGCGGAGATTGTTTGTCGTCGCAAACAAGTACGAGTTCGAACCCCAAGCGGGGGAGAAATGCTAGTTCAGGGCGGCTTGCCCAGGCGGACCTCAGCGATATGTTCGGCTGCGAGGGCTCGGAGGTACTTGCAGCACAGTGGTCAGGGATTTTTGGCGTATGTGATCGACACGCGCGTCGACGGAGAGAAGAAGTCTGTGGAGGATGTGCCAGTTGTACGGGAGTTTGCTGACGTATTTTCTCGAGGAGTTACCGGGGATACCTCCCGAGCGACAGGTAGAGTTCCACGTTGATTTGATTCCGGATGCTGCTCCGGTGGCCAAGGCACCTTATCGCCTGGCTCCACCGGAAATGAAGGAGTTGTACACTCGTTGCAGGAACTTATCGAAAAGGAGTTCATCAAGCCGAGTTGTCCACCGTGGGGAGCCCCGATTCTGTTTGTGAAAAAGAAAGACGGGTCCCAACAGATGTGTATAGACTACCGTGAGTTGAATAAGCTTACGGTGAAGAATCGTTATCCTCTGCCAAGGATCGATGACTTGTTCGATCAGCTTCAGGGAGCCTCGTGGTTCTCTAAGGTTGATTTGAGATCGGGGTATCATCGGATGCGGGTGAGGAGAGAGGATACGGAGTAGACGGCCTTTCATTCACGTTATGGCCATTTACAAGTTTGTGGTGATGCCTCTCGGGCTCACCAATGCACCCGCAGCGTTCATGGACCTCATGAACCGGGTATGTATCCCTATGTGGGATCGATCGGTGATCGTATTCATCGACGATATTCTTGTGTAATTGAAGTCGAAGGAAGAGCATGAGATGCATTTGCGAGAAGTTTTGGAAGTTTTGAGGCGGGAGAAGCTGTATGCTAAGCTCTCCAAGTGTGAGTTCTGGTTACGAGAGGTCCACTTTCAAGGGCATGTCGTGAACCAGAATGGTATTATGGTGGATCCGGCCAAGATTACGGCTGTGATGCGGTGGGAAGTGCCGAAGAATCTCACTGAAGTACGGAGTTTTCTTGGGTTAGCAGGGTACTTCCGTAGATCCATTCAGGATTTCTCCCAGATTGCTTTACCGATGACCCGATTGACGAAGAAATCTGCGGCTTTTAGTTGGGGTGAAGAGCAGCAGAGGGCTTTGAGGAGCTACGCAGGCGTTATGCGAGGCTCCGGTGTTGACTTTGCCCGAGGGAATGTAAGATTTGGTGGTGTTTGCTCTCATGATTTGGAGGCACTATTTGTATGGCGTCGAGTGTATACACTAACCATAAAAGCCTCTAGTACTTGATGACCGGCAAAACCTCAACATGCGTCAGAGGAGGTGGCTTGACGTGGTCAAGGATTATGATGGTGAGATACTTTACCACCCCGGTAAAGCGGATGTTGTTATGGACGCACTTAGTCGACATCTGGATGGTGAGCCACTGCGGGGCTTGTGTCAACGGTTGACAGTGGTTGCACCTCTTCTCGAGTCAATAGGTAGTGCTCAGGAGGTGGCAGTTTTGGAGGAAAATGCCAAATGCGAGAGAGTTTCGGGGGAAATTCCGAATTTTGTCCGTGATAGTCATGGGTCAATTGCTCGGTCTTAATGGTCGGTTGGGTATCTCGAGGTGGGACTCCGATATTCATGTGTTATGACCTTGACTTTCCAGTAGGCACTAAGAGGATACAGTCTTGGGCACTTACCTGAGAGGTAGCTCCGATGTGCCGGGACTTGAGACGTACCTGAGAGGTAGGCGTTGGGATGTAACTAGGCTTCGTAGAGCGAGTGTGGAAGATACGTCGATGGTGGAAGGATTGGGTATTCCACGTGTGTGGGTACTGTAGGCCGAATAGTATCGGTTAGGGAATGATGCCCTTCGTAATAAAGAGGATAAATGCGTAGAATTTTTGAGGTAAATAGTATACTTAGGTGTCGACTTTTGGGCTTGAGGCCAAATGCCTTAGTGTAATTGGGGAATTGTAGCCGATTTTAAGGAAATTATGTTGATGGTAGTAGTAATCCTGAGATGTTTGCTTGTGGTGAATGGTTGTGGTGGAATGACCTTCGTGGATGATTATAAATTTACTAGTTTGATAATTCATGTGGAATAAATTGTGGGAGTCTATTAGAACTCGTGAAAGTTAATCGACAGTTAATGATAGGAATGATCGAATTCGAGTATCCTGTAGGGTATATTGGTGAGCAACTTTAGAATGGTTAGAGCTTGAAATTTGAATCGGGATGTTTGGATTATCTATGGTTGGGAGACAACCGAAGTCGTTTGACTAGGAATGAATCCAGTTGTTGGAGTGTTCCTCCGATCATACTTGCGGTGTACTTGAAGGAGTTTTGTGGTAAGAAAAGTATTCGAGAGATTTTTAGGCGGTGTGGGAAATCTTAAATTCCAGTTAGTGAAGGTCTAGTGGAAACACCGAAAGTGTTTCGAGTGAACTTGGGAACCTGAGGTTGAGATGTGGGAGACCTATCTATAGCTATTCACGGGCATAGACTTCGAGGACGAGGTCTAATCCAAGTGGGGGAGAGTTGTAAAGCCCGTACCCCGGTATGTAATTTCTTTTATTAATTCTTTTCTTTTAAGTTGGATTTAATGTGGTTTCCATTAGCGGGGTTAGTCGAACCGGACCAAAAAGTTAAATGAGTCAACCTTTTTGGGTTTTTGCAAGGAAAGGAAAGTTGAGGGGCTAATTGGGGCATTTCACCAAAGTTTGGCAAGGGATCAGCCAAGAGACCCTCCCTTCCTCTTCCCCCTTCGGTTTCATGCTAGTAACTCCCCAAGAACCCTTTAGTCATCCCCCTTCCCCCTTTTGGTGGTGTTCGGCCGAGAGAGAGGGAAACCGGAGAGAGAGAGAGGGAAATCGAGAGGGAAAGGGAGTGTGGTCACCGGCGAGAGGAGAGAGAGGGAGAGTGTTCGCTGGAGAGTGAGAGACGCCGGGAAGGAGAGGAACGCCGCTGCTTGCTACCGGAATCGAGAAGAAGGAGGAGTTGCAGCGAGGTAATCGTTCGTTTTCCTTTCCGTGTCTTTTCGTTTTGTTCGTCGCGAGAATACCGCCAGCCACCACCACCGCCGGAGGCGGCAGTGGGTGGTGCATGGTTTTGTTCAGCCCATGTTAACCCTAATTCAGTAAGTCATGTTTCTTCGTGGGTCTGTTTGGATTAAGATAACTTATTGGGTTCAAGTTCAAAAGTTATCATTTTATGTAAATCGTGCAGTTTCTGCCCTGTTTTGTAAAAGCTATATCTTCTGTTAGGAATGTCGGATTGGGATGGAACTGGTGCCAAAAGTTCCCATTCTGAGTCTAGTAACTTTTATATGTTTTGTGGAAAAACCAGTTCGGGCCATAGCTAGTGTCAAATTGACATTTTATACGGACAGGTCCTGTTTTAGCTGCTCTGAGAGGTGTTTTTGTAAAATTCATATAGAGTGCTAGGAATATCGTTAGGACGCGTGCGATACGTCCCTGGAACCGTAAGACATTGAACTTCCTGAATGTGGAATTAGATTTTTGGTTTGATCAGTTTAGCAGAGGTAAAATGGGTCCCGAACAGACCTGCGTTTTTAGTATAAAAGCTGGAATTTTTAGTTTCGTTAAACTAGTAAAAGTGTCGTGAGTTGGGACCTTCCGTTGACGTTTTTAGTGCGTAATTAGGTGGGAAAATGTGAGGAAGGTTGACGTGCTGGTGTTGCGGCTCGGGAGCGCGTCGCTTTGCTTTGAGGTGAGTTCTCTCACCGCGTAGTTAGGAATTTCATGCATATCGTTATTTTGTGCTATGTGTTATTACGTGTTATTACGTGCTTACGTGAACTAGTTGGGATGTGATAACTAGTTGTGATTTGTTGAATTTATATGTGGATTATTTATGCTTGTGTACACCTCGGTGGGACTGGGGGGCTCGGTGGGACCGAGGGCTCGGTGGGACTGAGCTAGTACAATTGTATTATCTTTACTCGGTGGGACCGAGGGCTCGGTGGGACTGAGCTTGTATCAATGTCTTTACTCGGTGGGACCGAGGGCTCGGTGGGACTGAGCTTGTATCGATATATTTTTGGTGTGCTCGGTGGGACCGAGGTTCGTATTTATACGCTAGTTGTTATGTGGATTTATATCCGTGGTGATGGTGATGTTGCCTACTGGCGAGTAGGGGCGATATACGTGGGGTTGCTACCTGCGTGTGTGATAGGATTCACTAAGCGTTTAGCTTACCCTTTTCCCAATATGTTGTGATTTCATGTGCGAGCGGCAGTCGGGCTTGACGGTACACACACTAGGCGCGGAGTGTCAAGAATTGTTTAAGTTTCACTTTCAAACCTTTGGATTTTATTTTATGAAATTTCCGCTGCATAAACTTTATTGACTGTTCGAGTTAACGACGTTAACTTCATTTGAGTTACGAATTATTAAATTGTGATTGTTTTATAATGAAATGCATGTTTTTAAAATTTTAAATACCTTGTAATTTTTGGGACGTTACAACTTGGTATCAGAGCACAGCTTGAGTGAATCAAACACATCTCGGTGTGTTTGGTCTCAAGTTGCGGCTATGAAGTTTTTTTAAACTCTCTTATTAAAATCTTTGAAAATAAATGAACGGAGAAAGCCCGTTTGGGAAACGGTGATCGTGGGCGCAGTGTGTACAGTCAGCCGACGCCAATTGGGAAGGTACACCACTTAGTGTATTTATTGCTTTCTAGGCATAGGGTATGCATGCTAGATTGCCGAGGTTGTTTACACTGTACTGTACGATGACTGCTTGCTAGTAGGAATCAATGCTAGTTATAGTAGGTTGTCAAGTGAAGGCCCTATAGGTTGCATGCAGTAAGAATCATATAGCCTTAGAATTGGCTTGATAACGCGCACACAGACAAGTGGCAAACATAATATCAGGTCTACTAGCAGTAAGATAAAGAAGTGACCCAATCATACCTCTAAATTTTGTGACATCAACAGATTCACCATTTGGATCAGCATCAAGTTTTAGAGGTGGTGCCATAGGAGTTTTCATGTGAGAGCAGGTATCGAATTGAAACTTTTTTAAAAGATCACGAATGTATTTGTTTTGGTTTATAAAGATACCTTCAGAAGTTTGTTTTACTTGGAGACCCAAGAAAAATGTTAGCTCCCCCATCATGCTCATCTCATATTGACTCATCATGAGAGAGGCAAACTCATCACATAGTGATTCATCAGTGGCACCAAAAATGATGTCATCCACATAAATTTGGACAAGAATGAGATTACCTGAGGTTTGCTTGATGAAGAGAGTGTTGTCAATCTTACCTCGAGTGTACTTGTTCTTGAGCAAGAATTCTGCTAGAGTGTCATACCATGCACGAGGGGCTTGTTTAAGGCCATAGAGAGCCTTATCCAACCTGTACACATGGTTAGGATGAGTTGGATCTTCAAATCCAGGAGGTTGTTTCACATAGACTTCTTCTGCTAGTTCTCCATTGAGGAAAGCACTCTTGACATCCATCTGGAAGACTCTGAAGTTCTTGTATGCAGCATGAGCAAGGAAGATTCTGATTGCTTCAAGTCTGGCAACTGGAGCAAATGTTTCATCATAGTCGATTTCTTCTTCTTGCCTGTAACCTTGAGCAACCAGCCTAGCTTTATTCCGGATGACAGTACCTTCTTCACCCATCTTATTTCTGAAGATCCACTTGGTTCCAATGATTGTTTTTCTTGGAGGACGTGGAACCAATCTCCAGACTTTGTTTCTTTCAAACTGTGAGAGTTCTTCTTGCATGGCAGTGATCCAGAATGAATCACTTAGAGCTTCTTCAACCTTCTTTGGCTCTATGATGGATAGAAAATTCACATAGAGACAAACATTGCCTATTCCTCTTCTGGTTTGGACACCAGCCTGTTGATCACCAATTATTTGATCAATTGGATGATCCTTGGTCCATTTAATTGCTGGAGGAAGAGCTGGAGGAAAGGAAGGTTGTGATTGAGATGTAGAAGGGAAGTTTCTAGGAGTATTTGATGGAGAAAAGATAGTTGAAGGATGAGAGAGAGTGGTGTTTTGGGAAGTTGAGATGAGAAAGACGTTTGTGCCAAAGCCAACTTATCTTGGCAGAGTTTTCAGAGACAAAACAAATGTTTGTTCCTAAAGAGGAACTCTGTCCCATGTCTATAACATAGACATTTTCTTGTCGGTACCCAGAAAGTACAGCTTTGAAGTTTTTGTCAACCACAGTGCATATGGTCAATTCAAAAATTACCTTGTAACCAAGATCACACAGCTGGCTTATGCTTAAGAGGTTATGCATCAAGCCTTCAACATATGCTACTTTATTAAAGGTGACAGAACCATTAGAGATAGTTCCATAGCCTTTAGTACTACCACGAGCATTATCACCAAAGGTAACTGATGGACCTTTAGCTGACACAAAGTTTACAAGAAGAGGTTTGTTTCCAGTCATGTGACGCGAACATCCACTATCCAGATACCAGATCTGATGATGTCCAGCGACCTGCAATCACACAAAAATTAGTTCTTTGGTACCCATTTAGATATGGGTCCTTTTGGGTTAGAAGAAGAAGAAGGGAGATTTTTTGAGATTCTGTCCATTCTTTCAAGAGGACAATCTTTAGCCATGTGAAACGTGTCACCACAGTTATAGCATTTTCTATAGATAAAAACCTTTTTAGAAGCATGACTATTTTCCTTGTGTTGACCTTTTACATTGAGTTTTATTATCTTGGCTGAAGAAGATGAAGTATGAGGTTTGGTTCCTAGAATTCCTTTTTCAGGGTTATAGTTTGGTGAATGAAAGGATTCTTTGTGCTTTGACATCTTCAGTAGCACAGACCGAGGGATGGGAAAAGTGGAAGATTGATCAGAATATTTCTTTGAAGCTTTTCTCTTAGGATGGGTATTGGCTACTGATTTTCCTTTGAAGGAAACTGGAGATTGTTTTGAAGGGGATTGGCATTCTCTTTTGGAAATCTTTGAGGGCTTAGATTCAGAGGTAGAGATTTCATCCAAGTGTAAGGATTTCATCATATCATGAATAGGTTTGGGAAGGTCATTAGAACCTTGGGCTTCTTCAGAGGTTGAGGTATTACCCTTAGCTTTAATGAATTTTCCAAATTTCAAGGATTCAGAAATGTCAATAGAGTTCAAAGAATGAGTATCACTTGAATGATCAGAGGACTCATAGAAAGAAGGAAGCACAAAGGGAATGGAAGTATGGTCATTTGAAGATGAGTCAATGTCCATTTTACCAAAGCCAAGTCCAGATTTGTCATCACAGTTCACTTGATCGTGAAAAATCTTTTCTAAGTTTTTAGAAGAGCTTGTCCACTTTTTCACAATGTTTTGTTCCTTTTGAAGTCTTTTGAACAACTTATTTTTCTCTTTAAAAAGTGTGAAGTTTATGGTTTTTAAATCTTCAAGCTCTGCTTTGATTTTGTCAAAGTGTTTTAGTTGAGATAGACAAATTTGGAGTTGAGAAGAGAGAGACTTTATTTGAGCATTTGCCTTTTTCTTTGTATCTTTAGCATCATGGAAATCAATAGTTAAGGAATCATAAGCATCTATCTTTTCAGCATTAGTAAGTGAGAGAAAGGGATGTACCTGAGTAGATGAGGATGAGCATTCTGAGATTAGAGCAAGAGTGGAAGGAGTTTCTTCACCGTCATCTATGTTATCAGTCTTTGCCATGAAACATAAATTGGCCATATCATTCTCACTGTCAGATGTGGGTTTATCTGCCCAGTCATGAGACTCAGCCACTAGACTCTTTCCCCTTTTGGAAAGCATTTCATTTCTCTATTTTTCTCTCTTGTACTTGGCCTTGTACTTGTCAGCACGATCAGAGTTCGTAGAAGGAACTGATTGATCAAATTTCTTAGAGTGGAAATTTGAATCTAGTTTGGACCTGTTAGATTTTGAGAGAAAACGACTAGAAGAAGAGTTCTTAGGTTTCTCAGAGAGTTTGCTTCTACACTCAGAGGCAAAGTGACCTTTCTTCCCACATTTAAAGCATTCCTCATTTGATTTATCAGTTGAAGAGTGCTTGGGGAAAGTTTGAGAAGAGTTTCTGGAAAACTTAGATTTATTAGAAGAAAAACGAGATCTGGGTTTAGAATATCCTGCTAACATGGCCATGCTATCTGTGAGTTGGCCAACAGGGATTTCCTCACCTTCATCGTCAGCATCACTGAGAAATGCTTCCGAATGATCATTGGTATTTTCCTGACTATCATGATCAGAGTCAGAAGGATATGTGATTCTAGGGACGGACATAGATTTCTTGGAAGAGTCACTAACAAGAGCTAGAGAAGAGCTCTTGATGTCTTTGATGAACGACTTCCTTTGTAGCTTAGTCTGCTCATGGTTAAAGAGAGTACCATAGAGAGCAGTTAGAGGCATGTGATCAAGATCCTTGGTTGTCTTTAAGCAAGTACAGATGTTTTCCCAAAAATCAGGAAGACAATCCATAAACTTGCACAAGACTTCCTCATTATCATACACGCGACCTAGTAGTTTAAGATCATTTAGAAGACTATTAAAACGATTGTAGTAGTCTAAAAGAGATTCTTCTTTCTCATGAGAGAAGAGTTCATATTTTCTAACAAGAGCAATTTTTCTGCTCTTCTTCACTTCAGATGTACCTTCGTAAAGAACACACAGAGTGGACCACATATCCTTGGCAGTAAAGAAGTTAACTAGAGAGTGATAAACTTCATCAGGAAGAGAGAGGGCAATGATGGCTCTGACCTTAGTGTCGAGAGCTACAAGACGCTTGTCTTCATCAGTGTATTTACTGGGGTCCTTTACAATGTATCGCCCAGTTGTTGGTGTTCGTTCTTCTTCATCAGAAGAAGACTCATCACCACCCTCAGTTTTATTCTTAGCATTATAACGATCCCAAACTCTTGGGACAAGAGGTCCTTCATTGAGTATAGTGGGATATCTACTGTCAACTCCTTCTAGAAAGAGCATCATACGACTTTTCCACAACGAGAAGTTATTGGAATTGAACTTTGGTGGTTTGGCTATAGAGCCATTGTCGTGTGATACATTATTAGTATTTTGAGAAGAAAGATTGGTTAAAGAAGAGGATGAAGCCATTGCAGATCAAGTTTATTAAATTAAACTTTATCTGCTCTGATACCACTTGTTGGTCCCAGCTATTGAGTAGCAATGGTACACAAGTATTGTAGAAGGGGGGTTGAATACAATACACAAAATTTTTGGCTTACTTAATTCTTTGTTGATTGATAATCAAGAATTACACATAGAAAACTTATAAATTGTTGCGGAATAAAACAGATAAAATCAGTTCTAAACAATTTAACACACAGACACACAGACACACAGAGAATGTAAAGTACTTGTGAAACACTAAGACACAACTTAACTTAACAAGATAGGAATGCCAGTACGTGAGAGAGAGAGCTTTGAGTTCTTGAGGAATGCTTGAAACTGGTAAGGATGAACGTTGATGAAGATCCTTTATTTATAGTGATCCATGCATATGAATGCATGGACACTATGTCAATAATAGCAGAGGCGTGTCTTAGACTTTCTGGCCATTCAACATGCAAGAACCGTGTCAAGATTTGTTACCTTTGCAATGTCAACTTCTAGAAATCTGCATGAAGACTTGTTGCCATCTGTAGGTTGTCCACTTGCAGGAAATGTGCAAGTAGGGGAAATGTGCAAGTAGGGGAAATGTGCATGTAGGTTGTCCACTTGCAGGAAGTGTGCAAGTAGGTTGTCCACTTGCAGGAAATGTGCAACATGCAGGACCAAGGACTTTGTTGCCAATCAGCATGCAGAACACATGCCTAAGACTTTTGTTGCATGCTTATCAATTCCAACTTGGTCACATAGTAGGCATTTGTGTTCCCATGCAACTTGAAGACATATGCAATAGAAGGCTCTGGAACATCTTGGAGTAACTCATTTACGTACCATTACATCATGCAGTTTGTTGCCATGCAACTTGCATGTATTGCCACCTTCATCAACTTGCCACCTTCTTGCCATGCATCTTGTATTGTCAACTTTGCATGTATACATGCATGGTATACTTTGATCTTCAATCTCTTCATCTTCTGTACTGGCTTGAGACTGTAGAAAGTCTCCATAACAGTTTAATCTTTGCTGTAGAAATCTATCTTTAATCCGCATTAAAGATATACTTCTATTTTGTTTCTTCGGTTTGATCTTCGATTTCACCGAACATATTTATACAATTAAACTGCTTATAAAGAACCTAACAATTAATCTAAGTATGAATAGTAATAATGAAAGACTGACGTCATCTTCAAATCAAGTGACCCAACAAACGGGTTAACAACTCTCTCACAATATGGAACCATGAATGTGTCCCATAAATAAAACAAAACCATGGTAATTGAGAATGAAGGAATCAAGGTTAAATTAGATATAACAAAACACAAAGTTACAAAATTCTTATGTAACAATAACAAAATTTTCAATGAGAAAGTAGAACATGAAATGTAATTGAACATCTGAACTCAAAGTTTTCAGATCTCAGTGAAGATAAGCCAAATTCATTGAGCTTATCTATTTTTCTTTACTATATTGGTCGTATAAATTAACATATTATATTGCTATAAGTTTATTTTATTATAATTGATAATTTTTTGAAGATGTCATTTTTTGTCATTTTACATGTTTATAAGCTAGTTTTGCCGAACATGACTTCTTTATCAGCTAGTTTGCCAAACATAGCCTAAGACGAAAAAACACATTTGTGCAACTAGATTTAACTCATTATCTATCTTGATACCTTATCCGTCCATTATTATATACGTACAGCTTAATAATGCAATTTTTTGTAAAACTAACTCATCCAATTAGTAAATATATATTTTAAATAAAGATAAACTTTAAGGTCTACTTATATAAATATTTTAAGTGGTCTCTCAAAACAACATATAAACTCATAAAATGTAAGTGAGTAGACAAAATAAAGATATTTTAAAGCTAAATTATAATACCACTTCAACTTATAATAAAGAGAAATTAGTCGAAATTCCCCAAGTTTTGACTTTTACTTACCAAAATGCCCCAACTCTCTCATTTAACCAAAATAACCCAAAAATCCCCGATGATCCCCCGTGATTGCGGAATCCTTAAAAAAGTTGGGTTTTCACCCTTGAAATGACTTCGATCAACCATGAATTTTCCGCGATCGAGGGGTGGTTGTCCGCAATCGAGGGAATATGGACCGCGAAGGGGTTGGTTTGGGTCCTCGATGCTTGGTTTTTTAAGGCCTCCGCAATCACGGGGTATGTTCACGGATTTTTGGGATATTTTGGTTAAGTTGGAGAGTTTGGACATTTTGGTAACGGAGGACCCCAACCTGGGGCATTTCAATAAATGACCCTTTAATAAAATAGAATAACAATTAAATAAAAAATTTAATCTTAAACCCAAAGATGCAAATACCCAAAAGACGGTGACCGCTATCAGTGGACACAGTTTCTTTTGGCCAATAAAATGAAACCATAGAAGATAAAAGTGTGGAATGGTTGGACAACTTTTTTAAGAATATGGAGTAAAATCCAATATATAAGGGGTCAAAAAAAATATATATTGATAAAAAGTCAACTTTCAAGTATAAACTCTTTTTCTTGTTGTAAACTTATGGGGGGCAGCTGACCCCCCTCCAATAGTAGTACATTTGTCCTTGGCCGCCGCCCCAATGAAACAGGACCTTCTGCTGCCACCATCGAATCATCTTTAATTACTGAAGAAGAAGAAGAAGAATAAAAAGTAATCACAGAGCTCTAAACCCACTTTGACTCAATTTTAATTCGTAACTCCAATAAATACCCCGACTGCCATCAATGGCAGAATCAACCATAGAAGCTTTGTAGATGATGTGCTTGAATTCCTCCAAGAACCCATCTTCTGTTTTTTCTCTCTCTACAAAACCCACTTCTTAAAATCACTAATAAGGGTTGTTTGTTTTTAAAAATTAAAAACTCTTAATGTCTCTGAACTCTAAATCGGTCGACGCTTTTATGTTCAGATCGTGTTTTTTTTCCTATATTTCAAAGGATGTTAAGTCTGAAATACATATGAAAGTATAATATCTTATAATATCTCAAAACACTTTCTCTTACTACTCAGAAGTGAAATAAGACTTCAGACTTCAAAAGTGAAATAAGGTTTCAGAATTCAGACCTCTTAAAAAACAAAGATATCAATTCTGGAATATGATACCTTACCAAAAAGCAAACCACAAGCTCGATGCCTATATATATTTGTTATATTAAATAAACATCAACTAAAAAAAAAGTTTCATGTCGTTCCTATTTAGTGTAACGAACTATTTTTTCTCTCATTCAATGCAACCAACTATCCTTTTGTAACAACCCAAAACAAAATAGCCAAACATGACATTACTAGATAAATAATATTTGCCAAAAACTGGCTACACCAAAATTTTATAATAATCCACAAGGGTTCATACGGAAAAGTATCCCTATTACAGCTGAGAATAACCCTAAATAGCCAAAAATGGGTGTCTTCTATTCCCGAGACGCAAGCTCCAGCTTACATCTTTCCCTTCCCTTTTCCAGAGCTTTCCTCTATCTTACCTGAAAAGTTTTTAGTTTTAAAAGCGAGGGTTAGACCATAGGGTCTAGTGAGTCCCCTCAAAAGTCACGCCACAAGAATACAGTTCATACGAAAACTTTCAGTAAAAGATTTAAATGAAAATATTATGAGTACACATTTAAGATTTTGCACGCACGGACAGGCTAATGGCACCACAAGGTCACATCCACCGTGACTGTAAAAAGGGCACCCACCGCCCATATATGAAACACATTCATATTTCCACATATATGGGATCATTCCCATTCCACATTTGCCATAGCTTGTCTCCACATAAAATGATTTCATCCACACAGTTTAAACCACGTTTTTTGTTTATGATAATCCACAATATGACCACTTAATCATGCACGAAGTTCCACATTAAAAGATTTGAATTAGAAAAACTCACCTGTTGCTTTGGTAATCTCCGCTTCTTGACTCCTTCCTCAGTTCCCCACTTCCTAGGTAGGCACCTAGAATTAAAATGTCTAACCACTATTAACACTTGGGCTTACACACAAATTACACCCTCACCACCCCTCGCTTTGCGCCACCAACAGGTCGAGAAGACTCAACTTTGCGCCACAAGGCACTGGCGCAAACCAGGATTTGCGCCACTCACTATTGGCGCAAACCTCACTTTGCGCCACAAGGCACTGGCGCAAACCACACTATGCGCTAAGGCCTGAGATGACATTACGAGATGGGTTTTCTTCCTGGTTCGATTTTCCACACTTAAGACTGAAATTAACCCATTTAATTTGGAGGATAAGATACTATAATGGTTAATATGTTCTTAAACACAATTAAACCAATTTTAATCAATCCCTACACAAATCCGCCAAACCAAAAATAAGAAAACCAAGGTTTTCCCGTTTTTCTCATCGAACGGCACCCAAAACCGATTTCTAAATCCTAAAACAGAAAACTAAAAAGAGAAAGGTGGTTCTGATGATTAACCTCACTTAATTGCAAATGATTTCTTCTCTTCTAGCTTCTAGATGAAGAAATCGCCAATCTCTGCTTCTTCCTTCTTTCCACAGCCGCAATCCACAAGAAATCAGGAGAAATTATGAGTCTCCTAGGGTTTTGGGCCCTTAAATACCTTTTCTCTATTTCACCAAACTTTTAAGTTTTCACGCTTTGACCACACCATTTCTTAAATTTTCAAATTTCCTCCAATTCTTCCAATAACGACAAAAGTCGAAACTCGGTTATTGCACCTTTTTTCCTATTTTAAGCCAAGATTACCGGATTATCAAGTTGTATCCTATGTGGCCTGGTTTTTGCCGACGTGGAATATATATACATTTTTAAATTGACAATTAAGCATTATATTAAAGACAAAATAATGTGACGTGGCATTTTAAAAAGTAAAAAAAAAAGAACAAGAACTCCTTTCATCACCGAAATTTGCTTATTCAGTTTCCATCATCATCATGTCCCTTCCATGAGAATTCCTTTTATGGTTTTCTCTTTTTGTGGAACAAGTAACCCATCTGTTAGGGTTTATTTGCTTTAAATCTCGATTGTGTGTCCCCAACAAGAAACCCATATCTTTTAGGGTTTATTTGTTTTACTGAATTCACAATGGTTGAAGACGATGGTTGTATAACGGTGGCCGGTGTTGAGAGCGATGATAAAGTTTTGAGGGGAAAAAAAAAGTGAGCATCAAGTGAATACAAGACGTGGCTATCCATGTCACCAATGGAGTTCCAGCTCATCAAAGTAAGAGTCATGATATAACCAAAATGCTACCTGATATATACTATCCGGTCATTTTAGTGTTTAAATAGGAAATATTGAAAGTTAATTACATTGATTGAGAAATAAAATAGTTTGTTGTACTAAATAGGAATTAAGTGAAACTTCGTTACATTTTAATGCATTTTACCCTAAGTTCAAACCTAAAAACTTTAATCGTTAAATCTTTTTCATTGTTTTTCAATATTTATTCGCCAATAAGTAAGTCTTTTCTTAAATGTCCATTTTTAATACCATTATTTTTAACGACGATAATCTAAGAAAATACTTTGGCTAATACGCTGTTTTCGTAATTATCAACAAAGATTGAGTGGTTTTTTATAACATACATGGCAACAACTAAAAAATGTGAATCAAATATTTTATATATTAAAAAAAAGATGGATAATTTGTTCAAAATCAATGGCTAGCTATTAATTTATTTATTATCAAACAAAAGTCAAAATATAGTAAAATTTTAATCTAATAAATAGTATAGTTAGAAAAATCAAGGGCCAAGTTTATGTTTTCACACATGGTCTTCAAAATATCAGGATCGACCATGTATAGTTGTTTGATTGTTTCTTTAATTATTATGTTGGTAAAAGATAAACGACTTTTTCATTTGTACTTTTATTTATTTATAAAAGGAATAATAAGAGGTATCTTAAACGAACATAATAACATGTCCAATAGAAGGCGGACCTATTAAACCCCGAGCGAGGGGTACCACATACCGCTCAATTTATTTTCGTAAGTAGAATTTTTCTGATAGCGTGGAAGTTGTATTTACTGAATTTTAATAGGTGTTACAGTATATCAGAAAATTTAAAAATATCATCCAAAAATCGGGAAATACCCTAAAACTCAATAAAAAACAAAAAAGATCATGGAAATCGACCATGAAAAACAGAAAAAACCCCCTAAAATCAATAAAAAACAAAAAAAAAACATCGAAATCAATAAAAAAAACTTAAAAAGTCTTTCAAGATATTGAAATTCAGTTAAATGTATATCAAACGAGTGAAACGACTATACAAACTTTTAATACATCTTGAAAATACAACCATTGACAAATTTCTCGATCCACCTCTCATGTCTAATAATGATACAACACGTCAACATCGTGATTAAAAATGCATAAAAGCATCATTAGACAGAAGTTAAGGTTTGTTCATATTTTACAAGACAAAAGATGATGAAAAGGTATTTTTTTCAAGAAAAAGATAAGGAAAATTACAATAAATTATTATTTCACATAAAAATTATATCGTTAAGTTAAATAAAAATTTAAGAGCATCTCCAACAGGTTTGCTATAATTTTTCAAAAATAAAGTATCAAAAGTTAAAATCTCTAAAAAGAGTTACATTCATCTTCAACAGCTTTGCTATTTTAGAGATTTTAACACAAATTATATTAATAATAATATTCTCAAATTTATATTCCCAATACACTTTAAAAGAAAAACTTAATATAAAATGATAAAAGTATTATGTTATTGGTTGATTGAATAAAATAATTATTTGTCTCTCATATTTAGAGAATTATAGAGAATTTTCTATATTTAGAGATTTCCCCAAGAATCTCTATTTTAGCAACAATAGCAAACAAAAACCCATTTTTTTTTCTTTCTATTTTAGCAATGTTGTTGGGGATGCTCTAACAAAATAAAATAAAATACGTGAGTGTGTATGAAAAGTGCACCCATGACCCAACTCAACCCAAGGGAATGTACAGTGGGGCATTGGCGTCGGGATGCCAAACCTGACCCGGTTACGTCGCGAAAAGGCAATATCGGATCTTCGTGACGCGCACACACATAGTGTTGTATATGTGAAGGGTTTGTTTTTACCCACTATTTGAATATCCAAATAAGTTGTTTTCAGTCAACGATGAGTAAAAGCATTTTGACTTTCTTCTGTGTTGACTTATTTTACCTCCCCAATTTACCCTTTAGTGGCTTTCTTCTTTTACAAATACGTTAACTCCTACAAATATATAAACTAGTTGCGTTGTAAATAATTTATGAAAATAAGTTTGTTAAAAAACTGCAACGATAAGAATGTGTTTTGCTAAATTTTCAAAATTGGAATAAGAATCGTTAAAAATAAAATGTCAGTGGAAATCTTGTTTTAAAGTCTAGTCTTTTTTTCTCCTATCACTACATAGACAAAATATCGTAACTCATTATTTAGATCATCTCCAACAGATTTTTCTAAGATGGAGATTTTGGGCAAACTTTGCTTAGACAAATTCTCTAAAACGGAGAAAGAATGATAAATAGTGTGAAGTTCTACAAACTTCCGAAAAATAATATTTATTACATATATAAAATATTTTAATAGTATAATTTATATGGTAACCTCTAAAATAGTAATGTTTAAATGTAGCTTTGTTTGTAGATTTTGATTTTAAATGTTTAATTAAAAAAAATTACTACTTTTTTTTGTTAAAATGTTTTTGTTATGTAGAATTCATTATTCATATTCATACACAGCCACCATTGGGCCAATTTTTGTTATGTGGCAAAAACCCAAAAAAATGTGATGAAATTAAATATTAGAATTAGAAATCGGCCCACACCCTGAGTCCCTCGTGTTACTCCCTCCCGCTGCTGAAATCCACGCCACACGGATCCCCCCCTGCTGCCGACCGCCTTCCGAGTTCCGACCACCTCTGTTTTGCTGCCGACTTTCAACACTATCGCTGCAATTGGGTTTGACCTTTCTCTTGAATGTGGATTGTATAGATTCGGTATATTTGTTATATTATCATATGTATATGAGTTAATTATTAGAATCCATTGATTTGGTTGGATTGATAGAATCCGTAGTTTTTGTTGGGGGAAATTGGGGTTTTCAATTTCCAAATCTTGAAAGGGGAACGTCAATTTTGAAATATGTACTGCTTTATGCAACTATGCCTTTTGTTTTGTGGGTATCAAATTATCAACATAATTCGGCTCTGGAGTTTATAATTGATGTAAATATTTAGTTGCTGTTTGGTTGGTTTTCCATTAAGTGATAAAAGATGTGGTGTGGATTAATTTGTAAATATAGATCTGAAAAGTTTTTATTTGGAAGGGTTTTTTAGTAGATGGAAAGGGGGTGTTTTTTAATTGGGAGGGGTAGATGCTTACTGAAGAAGTCACTTTCCATATCATTAAGCCATTACCAAACGACTTACTTACTGAATAAGCCCCAAGTTTTGACTTTTACTTATTAAAATGCCCCAACTCTCTCTCATTTAACCAAAATAACCCAAAAATCCTTGATGATCCCCCCGTGATCGTGGAATCCTTTAAAAAGTTGGTTTTTCACCATTGAAATGACCTCGATCAACCATGAATTTTCCGCGATCGAGGGGTGGTTGTCCGCAATCGAGGGAATATGGACCGCGAAGGGGTTGGTTTGGGTCCTCGATGCTTGGTTTTTCAAGGCCTCCGCAATCACGGGGTATGTTTGCGGATTTTTGAGGTATTTTGGTTAAGTTGGAGAGTTTGATGTAAGGGTTCAAAGACTTTAACAGAACAATAAAAGAGCTCAAAGGAAAACTTTCATTTATTTGGGGAAGCTTGCTGAGTACAGAGGTACACAGTACACTTTTAGGGAATGAAAATTACATAAACCGGAAGCTAAGGTGCAGAAAGATAAAAGAAGAGCAGACTCTAGAAGAAGAAGAATCCAGAGAGAGAGGAGAGACAATTCTCACAATTTTCATGCCCTGTCTGGTATACGAGACCCCTCTAAATAGTCCATCCATCCACATAATTTCTGTTAGGGATTCTCATTCTATTACTTTTCCTTGTCCCCTGTATGAGAGACGTATTTGCCACCTGGTCCACTACCACATCTGAGTTAGTTATGCCACGTGTCTCATTTGGTAATTCCTGATTTGGCATAACATTACACCCTCCATTGGAAATAACCTTGTCCTCAAGGTTAAGAGATGGAAAGTTTGAATTCAAGGGTTCCCAATCTTCCCAAGTAGCCTCTTCTAACGGTAGTCCTTCCCATTGAACCAAAACTTGTTGGATCTGTTGTCCCTTGCGCAATAGCAGACGATCTTGGAGTATTGTTTTCGGCATCAAGACAGGCCCTTGAGAAGTGGTAGTGAGAGGCAGAGGTAAGTAGGTATCATTATGATAGCCATGACACACTTTCAGAAGAGACGTGAAAAACGGGGTGAATCTTGGCGGTCTGTGGCAATTGTAATTTGTAAGCTACAGATCCAATGCGATCAATGACGGGGAAAGGACCAAAGTACCTTTTTCCCAATTTCTGGTTATGCCGCAGTTCCACTGAATGTTGGCGATATGGTTGTAACTTGACCAAAACCCTATCGCCAACCTTGAATTCTACATGACGTCTCTTTTTGTCGGCATATTTTTTCATACACGCTTGAGCTTTAAGCAAATTGGTCTTCAATTGATTGAGGACGATATCCCGCTCTTTCAATAAGTCGTGTAGTGCCGGCTGCTCCTTAAGTGAGAGATCGTATTTAACAAGAGAAGGAGGTTCCCGACCATAGACCACTTTGAAGGGAGTCGTGCCCAGACTGCTATGAAACGCAGAATTATACCAGAACTCAGCCCAGGGAAGTAATTTCGACCAAGTCGATGGCTGACTACCCGTGAAACAGCGAAGATACTGTTCGAGGCACTTATTTAATGCCTCCGATTGACCGTCCGATTGTGGATGGTACGATGAACTCATAGCTAACGTGGTGCCACTTAGTTTAAAGAGGTGCTGCCAAAACCTACTGGTGAAAACTTTATCGCGGTCCGAGACGATGGTTTTGGGAAATCCGTGAAGTTTGACAATAGTGTTCAAAAAGGATTACGCAACTTTTAGACTCGAGAAATCTGATCGCAATGGTGCAAAGTGGCCGTACTTGGACAAACGGTCAATTACCACCATAATCACCGTGTACCCATGGGACAAAGGAAGACCCGTAATAAATTCCATTGCTACATCCTCCCAGATTTGGCTCGGAATAGGAAGGGGTTGAAGCAATCCGGCTGGCCGGGTATGATCGTGCTTGGTTTGTTGACAAATCAAGCATTCTTTGATGAATTTGGTAACGTCTTTCGACATCGTAGGCCAAAAAAATTGACTTGCAAGTTGTGCTTTAGTTCGCTTAATTTCAGAATGGCCGCCAATTGGGGAAGAATGGAACTCCAATAGTAACTGGGTAATTAATTCTGGTACTTGAGGTACCACCAACCTATCTTGCCATAACAACATATTTTGCTTAACCTGATAGGCCTTGTTTAATTGTACTCCCAGCACACAATCTTTTTTTAGTTGAGATAGATCGGGATCCTGGGTCACAGCCATATTAATGCGTTGGACCATATCTGAGGAGGGTGTAGAGACAGCCATGAAAAAGATCGAGATAGCGCATCGGCAGCAATATTGTCTTTACCCGGCTTGTATTCAATGGTAAAATTGTAACCCAAAAATTTGTGCAACCATATTTGTTGCTCAGGTGTCTGAATGGATTGATCAGTAAGGGACCTCAAGCTTTTTTGATATGTACGGATAACAAATTGATGGCCAAGAAGATAATGACGAAACTTAGAAATAGCTTCCGAGATGGCATACAACTCACGCACATATGCGGACTGCTTCTGCATGGGCAAACTCAACTTCTTAGAGAAGAAGGCTATCGGGTGTTTGCCTTGGCTCAAGACTGCACCAATCCCCATTCCCGATGCATCAGTTTCAAGAATAAACGGTAAGGAAAAATCGGGTAATTGTAACACTGGAGCTTGAGTGATTGCTTCTTTTAAGGCAGTGAAAGACGCGGCCGTTTGATCCGTCCAATTAAAGTTATCTTTCTTTAATAATGACGTCAACGGGAAGGCAATTGAGGCATATCCTTTTATAAAGCGACGATAATAACCGGTCAGGCCAAGAAAGCCTCTCAACTGTCGTATAGTGGTTGGAATTTGCCAATCCAATATCGCCTTGACTTTAGATTGATCCATCTCTACACCTCTTCCCGAAACAATATGCCCAGATAATCGACCTGAGTGAGTCCGAAGCTGCATTTGGAAATTTTAGCAAACAAACATTGTGCCCGTAAAATGTCCAAGACTGTTTGCAAATGAACCATGTGAGCGGACCAAGTAGGGCTATAAACCAATATGTCATCAAAAAAAACCAAAACGGACTTACGGAGTTGTTGTTTGAAGACATGGTTCATTAAGCTTTGAAAGGTCGCCGGAGCGTTGGTTAGGCCGAAAGGCATAACAAGCCATTCGTACAGCCCTTGGTGAGTACGGAAAGCAGTTTTATGTCGATCCTCGGGTTTCATCAAAATCTGATGATAACCAGAACGTAGGTCCAACTTCGAGAAGTAAACTGCACCAAATAGTTCGTCGAGTAACTCATCCACCGTAGGAATCGGAAAGCTATCCTTGATTGTAATAGCATTTAGTGCCCGGTAATCCGTACAAAATCTCCACGACCCATCTTTCTTACGGACTAGAAGTACTGGTGACGAAAACGGACTTGAACTCGGCTGTATAATACCTTGGGCTAACATCTCCTGAACCATTTTTTCAATTTGGTTCTTATGGTTATGAGGGTAACGATAAGGACGGACCTTGACCGGGTTACTACCCTCCATTACGGGTATGGCATGATCATGGTTTCGAGAGGGTGGTAAGCCCTCTGGGGTGGCAAAAACATCTTGGTATTGGCTAAGTAATGCCTGGAGATCTTGTGGTACGTCTATAGGCATCGCAAACTCATCCTTTACCGAGTTGGTCATGCTCATGAATTGCAACTCGTAGGACTCCAGGATAGCACCTGTGTTGTGCATTCTACGAATGTGATGAAACTGGGCAAGTTGAGGTAAGACAGGTGTGGTTCCATGTAAGGTAATAAATTGATTACCCAGATAGAATTTAATAGATAGGGCACTATAATCTGCTATATGAGGCCCCGGGGTCTCTAACCAAGCTGCTCCTAAGACCATATCAGCCCCTGTGATAGGTAACAAATAAACAGGAACGTGCAGCGTATAACCTTGAATCTGCACTGGTAAATCTTCAATTAAACCCTCAGCAGTAAGGTTGTTGCCATTACCCACCATTACGTTGAAATTAAGGGCCGGTTGAATCGGTAGCTTCAAACAATGAGCTACTCTGGGTTGCAAAAAGTTATCTGAGCTACCACTATCCAGGAGAATCTGAATCACCATACCTTGAATATAGCCTTCAAAGCGAAGTGCGCCCATACTCTGCGATCCGCGAAGGGCGTTGAATGATAGATGGTGATCAGAGGATGAAAACGAAGTAGGAGGAGGCTTATCCTCTGGTGGTGTAGGGACAGCCTGATTGAAGGGTGGAGTGTAATATTCATCTTCATCACCCAACAACAGAAGGAATTGTCGATTAGGGCACTTGTGATTCATGGAGAATTTCTCATCACACGTATAACATAACCCTTTTTCCCGTCGCACCTGCATCTCGGCTGGGGATATACGTTTGATGGTGGGGTTTTTGTTGGTGAGCAGCAACGGTTTCTGCGACGGTGTTGGTAATAGAGGTGGTAACGGCGGCTTCACCGTAGACACTGGTGCGAATGATTTTGGGAAAGAAGAAGGGATGTATGGCTTAGATGTAGGATTTGGGCTATATTTTTCTTCAAACAACTTTGCTAAGGCTGCAGCCTTAGAAAGTGAATGTGGGCTTTGGGCCACCACATCTCTGCAAATATCACTTCTGAGTCCACTAATGAAACAATCCAAAAGGGCTTCAGCATTAATACCTTGAACCCTGTTTGCAAGCGACGTGAATTCTACGTAAAACTCAGAGACGGTTGTCGATTGAGTGAGTTTGAACAGATTCGCTCGAGGGCACTCATACGGTGAAGGACCAAATTCCATTTCGAGAGCAGTACGAAAAGCAGCCCAAGATTTAAAGGGAAAATTTATGTTTGTCATCTGAAACCAGGGAACGCCACCCTTTTCCAAGTGAACAGCGGCAATGGTGAGTCGCTGAGAATCGGGAGTTGAATAGTAATCAAAAAACTGCTCTGCCTTGAACACCCACTGCATCACCTCCGTTCCATCGAATCTGGGAAAATCGAGTTTGACGTTACGTACCTGAAACGGTTGACTGATAAGAGGGATTTCGGTGTTCTGTTTGCTGCTGTTAAGTTGCAGAGCGCTCACACTGGATTCCAATAGCTCCATTCTTTCTGCATCTTGTGCTCGATGTTGAGTATATTCCACATGTCTTTTCTCCATCAATTCCAGGATGTGTTTCAGATCGGATTGCACATCCTTAAGTCTAGTAGCTTCTGCCATGGAGAAGACGAAGATGAAAGCACCAAATGTAAGGGTTCAAAGACTTTAACAGAACAATAAAAGAGCTCAAAGGAAAACTTTCATTTATTTGGGGAAGCTTGCTGAGTACAGAGGTACACAGTACACTTTTAGGAAATGAAAATTACATAAACCGGAAGCTAAGGTGCAGAAAGATAAAAGAAGAGCAGGCTCTAGAAGAAGAAGAATCCAGAGAGAGAGAGGAGAGACAATTCTCACAATTTTCATGCCCTGTCTGGTATACGAGACCCCTCTAAATAGTCCATCTGGTATACGAGACCCCTCTAAATAGTCCATCCATCCACATAATTTCTGTTAGGGATTCTCATTCTATTACTTTTCCTTGTCCCCTGTATGAGAGACGTATTTGCCACCTGGTCCACTACCACATCTGAGTTAGTTATGCCACGTGTCTCATTTGGTAATTCCTGATTTGGCATAACATTTGAGCATTTTGGTAACGGAGGATCCCAACTTGGGGCATTTCAGTGAATGACCCTTTAATAAAATAGAACAATAATTAAATAAAAAATTTAATCTTAAACCCA
The DNA here is from genome assembly GCA_033807775.1 of Saussurea involucrata. NCBI lineage: Eukaryota > Viridiplantae > Streptophyta > Magnoliopsida > Asterales > Asteraceae > Saussurea > Saussurea involucrata. The sequence goes on along the minus strand of CM066325.1, from coordinate 6,222,527 downwards.
AAGATGCAAATACCCAAAAGACGGTGACCACTATCAATGGACATAGTTTCTTTTGGCCAATAAAATGAAGCCTTAGAAAGATAAAAGTGTGGAATGGCGGGACAATTTTCTTAAGAATATGGAGTAAAATGCAATATATAAGGGGGTCAAAAAGGATATATATTGATAAAAAGTCAACTTTCAAGTATAAAATCTTCTTCTTGTTGTAAACTTATGGGGTCACGTGACCCCCTCCAATAGTAGTACATCCATCCTTGGCCGCCGCCCCAATGAAACAGGACCTTCTGTCGCCACCATTGAATCATCTTTAATTACTGAAGAAAAAAAATAAGAAGTAATCACACAGCTCCAAACCTACTTTGACCCGATTTGATTTCGTAACTCCAATAAATACACCGACTGCCATCAATGGCAGAATCAACCATATAAGCTTTGTAGATGATGTGCTTGAATTCCTCCATGAACCCATCTTCTGTTTTTTCTCTCTACAAAACCCACTTCTTAAAATCACTAATAAGGGTTGTTTGTTTTTAAAAATTAAAAATCTTAATGTGTCTGAACTCTAAATCGGTCGACGTTTTTATGTTCAGGTCGTTTGTTTTCTTTCACATATTTCAAAGGCTCTTAAGTCTGAAATACATATGAAAGTACAAGAGGTAACCTAATATCTTATAACATCTCAAAGCACTTCCTCTTACTACTCAGAAGTGAAATAAGACTTCAGACTTCAAAAGTGAAATAAGGTTTCAGAATTCGGACCTCTTAAAAAACAAATCTAAAAACAAAGATATCAATTCTGGAATATGATACCTTACCAAAAAGCAAACCACAAGCTCGATGCCTATAATTCTTTCTCTCTCTAAGCTTTCACGTTCTTTCTATCTCTCTATATAGATATATCTATATATATACACAAATAGATATAGATACGTGTATATATAATAGTTGAGTACCCACGCAATGCGACTGGATATACAAATTTCGGAAACCATAAACTGAAAATTAAAACAAACTCGTTGATGAAAAATATGCATTTAAAAGTTAATGTTCATTGATACATGCAATTTTTTCTAATTGCAAAAGCGATACAACAGACAGAACCCTTGGCAAAATACTTTGCTCAAACAAAGAAAATAAAAACTAAAAATTTGGACATACTTTGCTTACAGGTAAGATTTTAATGCACCAAACGGATATCATATGTAGAAAAATTCCGGTAAGTGCTAACCGTGGTAAGAGTCTTTGTCATCACTTACTGGGTAACACTCTAAGTCCGTGCCTTAGCGTAAGATTTTTAGTGTTTCTTATGTTCACCCGGTAAGTTAATGTGACTTGGTAAGCGCTTACCCGAGCAAGCGTTTGGTAAACGGCCCCTAAGAAAAATTAAATATTAATATTAATATTAATATATAGTTATATATACCGGGCACGGGCGGGCCAGGGGTGTGTTACCCGGAATAATAACTTACAGATTTCTTGGAACAAAAGAAACTTTGGTAAGGAAGATGTAGTCATCTCAAATGTTGTAGTATTGTGGATATTCTCAAGTTGCCTAAACGTGCCAGCCTTGCCATCAAGATAATATGGATCAAGCATTGACTGTCAAATGTCCTTGAGTGGTCCTTGGGCAAAATAGCGTGACTCATTTTCTTCCAGTATCTATCGCTTATACTGCTTCATATATGACATTTGGGGATGAAAGGAATAGTCAACTGTTCAACAGAAAAACCTCTTCTGCCACTCAAGTGAACATTAAGTGATTAGGTTATATTTAAATTTAACCTTGTTCAAGTATCGGTGAACATCAAGAACTTCTTTCAAGTTTAACATTGGCTCACCCATCGCAATTTGTAACCCTATTGGTGAAGACTTACTCTATTATCAGGACCTACCAATACGACAGTAATCGGAATACAATACGACGAAATTGCATCAATTGTTTCAATATGTTTCTTCAGCAAAATCAGCTACATCATAACATAAAAAAACTAAATCAACTACAGTCGATTTGGGGCTTTTGGTTACCAAAAGATGAAAACATGAAATGGTAAAGAAAAACAACCGCAAAAACTTACCATAAAGAAGATGAAAGTATCAAACTTTGAACCAATAACAACCCTAGTTGGTTCTTGAAAAAAAAAGAACATGATCACATGTCTAAAATATTACCCATAATATAAGCCTTGATCAAATCCTACTTTTTGATGAATCACCCAATATTTTTTAACTTTTCATCTCACGGATATAAGCCTTGATCAAATCCTACCCGTGACCTCATAGATAGGGCATACCTTAAGAGGCTTGGATAAGCCATCACGGCAACAAGTAGTTCATGTTTTTAATTTTGTTTTCAAATATAAAAGAGCACACTTAAACGTAAGCGGGTGCACCCCCTTAACGACTCATTTTTTTCCTCTTGCAATAATCGATTGAGCGGGTGCACGGGACCCCCCAAGGTATGAGTAGGTCCGCCCCTGCGAGTGAATTTCCATATGTCGAAGAACAATTACTACATGGCATTGAAGTGTATGGATAAGACACCGCCGTCTACGCTACGGAGAATCAATAATGAGCCTCGTAATGAGTTTGGAGACTGGCTTGTTGAGATCCGTACGGTTAGCCGAAACTTAGGGCAGCTCGCTATAGAACAAGCCACGGCCGGTAGGAAGAGAGACGAAGAAATAAGAATCAAGCAATGACAAGCTGAGGAACAGAGTCGACTTAGCTTGAGAGACACTGGTTATGTGCTTGAAGAAGATGGCGACGACAGTTACGTGAATGGAAATGAAGGCAACAAGTAAAAGAAAATATTCTGGTGAAGTTGAAAGGCTCAAGAACTCTGCAAGTCAGAAAAAAATATATGAAAGAACTCATATGCATATGAGTAAATTACACGATTGGTCCTGTAGTTTTCTTAAATTTTTTTAATTAAAATATGAAAAGAGTAAATTGACTAAAATACTCTCACAATTAATTTTTTTAACATGTCTTTTTAACGATGTTAGGATTAAGGGAGCAAAGGTGTGTGAAAATGTAAACCACATGGACGTTTTTCATAATTATTTTGATTTAAAGACACACGGTGCAAATTTGTGTAAACCACAAGGACCAATCATGTAATTTACTCAACATTTAAATAATAAATTTTATATTTTCCTGTTTTATACAACTTTCTTTTTTAATTATAAATTAAAAAAAATTAAGTATTACGTGTTTCATCCTTATAGTTATATCTTTTGAAGTTTTAATGATTCTTTGTCCTTTTTTAAATAAATTTAACGAATCGTGCCCCTATAATTACATTTTTAAAGCTTTAACTACAACCCATGTCGTTGATTTATGTAATAACCTTGGTCCGTCGATAATGATTTCTATAGAAGTCTAAGAGATTAAATGCAAATATTATGGATTCCAAAAGTTTGTGGTATATTAAAGGTTTAAGAGAAGGGGCGGAGTCAGGAACTTAAAGAAGGGGGAGCATCATATAAAAATAGAATAAAAATATAAGTTACATTATGAAAAAGACAAAAAATATCGATATTTATCTTTGCTTTGGTTTTGGGAAAGCGCCGATATGAGAAGCAAGGACGGACCCAATTTTTTTCCCATACGGTTGTACCATATAATATAGACAAAATAATTACAAAAATATACGTTTTAACACCATTCTTATATAATGCAATTTAGGTGTTCGATTTTATCAATTTGAGCTTTAGGACGTAAGGTGAATTGCCAAAGCACGAGTGAGTTCTCTTAAACCCTTTTATGCATATGAACTGATTTGCAAATGTTTTAAGTGGATATGGTTTTGAGCATCTTGACATGCATTGCTTATGTGGATTTTCATGAATTGATAGTTTTGTTTTAGTGTCGGGTTGCACAGTGAGGTTAATGTAGCTTGGGATTTTAGAAATCATGTGAGAGTGATATGATGTCGTGTGCATAGGATCCATTCCCTGTGCACATAGGGATGACATCTACTCGGGGCCAAGGGGATCTACTGGCCCTGAAAGATAATAAACATTAAAATGATGTTCATTTTCACTTGTGCAGGCTGCATCTATTTTTTTTAAACAACATTTCATTAAAAGGCTAGCCATAAGTTAGCGGAAGGAATTACATAGGCTCAAAACAACAAAAAGGATAGGTTCTCCAAACTAACACATCTTTAAAGCTCGCTTTGAACCTATACAATATCCATCTAAAATTGTTATCAATAATCACCTCAAAAGTAACATCTATCTTTGGCACTATTTTCAAAAGTAGGTTCTACAACTCCATATAAAGTAGCTGGTAATGAACATAATAGCCTCTAAAAACTTATGGTTCAAACGAAGAGATGTGAGCCATCTTTATTCCTTCCAACATCGCACCAAAGGATTGAAAATAAGTGAAAGAAAACTGCCACCAACCTTATAATCTTCTCCAAATCATGGCAAAAACATCGCATGAGAAAAGGGTACAATCTACTATCTCCGCGGTCTGCTTACATATCGGACAAAAAGTATTGTCGAATGTCCGTTAGTCTAGTTTTGACCGGGATTCGACCTTATAACGACCTCCAACAAATTAAATATGTTAACTTTGGATGGGACTAAGCTGTTCCAAATGGTTATGAAGTCCGTGTTTTTGAACATCAAGGACTCGATCTTTTCTCTCGTAGCTTTGAACCAAAAAATCAGCATCTCTGGAAAGTCTCCACTTCCATTTATCGCTTAAGGAATTTAGGTAGAAGCTTCCAAAATTCCTATATAATTGCAATAAGTCGTCGGTTTCTCTACCACTTCTGATATTTATACGCCAATACCATTTATACCCTCCTTCTTCCATTCTATCAGCCACCATCGGATGAATACCATTGTCAAGAGCGAAAAGTCTAGGATACAGATCCTTTAATTTGTCTTCACCTGTCCAATTATCAAACCAAGAATGAAAAGTCTAGGATATCTCCCATTCTAGCTAGCTGCGTCTAGATAGTTGTGTTCATTCAATTTTCATCCTCCATATCACCAGTTTTTCCCTACCCAGCAACCATTCAAGCACCTTCCACGTCGTTTCACACAACTCTACTTCTTTCAATCTCCGCGTATATAATATATATCGGTCCTTATATATAGAGCCACAGATATTGAAACCAATATATGAAAGATTTTGTTAAACCGTACTACCACATGATATAGGCAACGGAAGCACATTCAGAATTGAATCATCCATGGCAATACAAACAAACAACTTATAAAGATGCATACGTTCTAGATGATTAACTACAATAGAAAGAATCAATAACACTTACTTGTTTCTTGTGATTGTCGAAAACACAAAGATGAATTAACCTTGTTCTTGCTTCTTGGATGTCAAGGATCAATAGTGTGAATCCCTCTAGTGGCTCACACTTAAGAACACCAAACCAACAATCAAGATTGAAGCTTTAAACCCTAAACCCTTATTTAGGGTTTACGATTTTGGGAGGGAGGAGAGGGGAGGTTACGACCTCAATAGAGAGAGAGAGATTGATGAAAAAAACTCATTAGGGTTTGATCCCTAGTAGTTTATTTATAATCCCCTTATTTACACCTAGCCCCCTTGAAACGATAAGCTTGTTAAAAACTATTTTAACCAATTATCATTTAGTCCCTATAATTAATCTAATTAATTATATTGTAGCTTATAATTAATTTATCATCAAATGACAAATTATTAAACTAACTACTTTAACTCCCCTTCATTCTTCTGATTGTTATTTGGGTCTTAAGGGCAACCCAAAAGGACCCTGCTATTATTAGAAATATTACCAATAGTTAATGACTCTGGACACTATATCCAACAATCTCCCACTTGGACAAGTTATTAACTCTTATTGGTTTAACGCTTTCAAATAATCAGCAGAGAGCAAGCCATCCAATGCAGTTGCCGAACTCTGATAAAGATTTGGTCCTAAGATAAGGGATTTAATGTTCCTTTGTTCTACAAGATATCATATGAACCTGAGACATGGATAAATGTCTATCTCATGGATCAAGATTATGTTTCTCGATTTCCGATATGTGTTGAATTCATCAGACTACTCAATTGAACACATCAATTTTAGTCAGGGTTTGGCCAAACACTTAGTATCAACACAAAATCATCGAGGGACCCATGAATATCGCTTCTCCTGTTTAGGCAGAAGGAACAAATAAACTTTGACTACACAATTTATTTATATTCATCATATTATACATGGACATACCCTGTATAACTGCCAGTCACGGTCAGCGTTGGAGCACACCAAAGCATAACAGAATCATAGAGCAAAACTCTATACATCTTTGTTTGAAGAACATAAAATATTATCATCTCAAAATTACTCTGACTTAATCCATGAAGTAAACTTTTGAGTGCGGGCCGTTCCAATACCTAAATCACCATTAAGTACTCATGAGCGTTAGTTGCATTCTCTATGCTTCTAACTGTAACGTCCCAAAAATTACAAGGAATTTAAAATTTTTAAAACATGCATTTCATTATAAAATAACCCCAATTTAATAATTCGCAATTCAAATTAAATTAACGTCGTTAACTCAAACAGTCAATAAAGTTTACGCAGCGGAAATTTCATAAAATAAAATCTAAAGGTTTAAAAGTGAAATTTTAAACACTCTCAGCACCCCGCGCATAGTGTGTGTACCGTCAAGCCCGACTGCCGCTCGCACCTGAAATCACAACATATTGAGAAAAGGTAAGCTAATCGCTTAGTGAGTCCTACCAAACACGCATGTAGCAACCCCACGAATATCGCCCCTACTCGCAAGTAGGCAACGTCACCATCACCACAAATATAAAACCACATAATGATAAATGCATAAATACGAACCTCGGTCCCACCGAGTACACCAAAAATATATCCACACAAGCTCAGTCCCACCGAGCCCTCGGTCCCACCGAGTAAAGACATTGATACCAGCTCAGTCCCACCGAGCCCTCGGTCCCACCGAGCCCCCCAGTCCCACTGAGGTGTACGCAAGCACAAATAATCGACATATAATTTCAACAATCACAGCTAAATCATCCCATCCAAATTGGTCCACGTAAACACGTAATAACACGTAATAACACATAGCACAAAAACAACGATATACATGAAATTCCTAACTACGCAGTGAGAGAACTCACCTCAAAGCAAAGCGACACGCTCCCGAGCCGCAACACCAGCACGTCAACCTTCCTCACATTTTCCCACCTAATTACGCACTAAAAACGTCAACGGAAGGTACCAACTCACGACACTTTTACTAGTTTAACGAAACTAAAAATTCCAGCTTTTATACTAAAAACGCAGGTCTGTTCGGGACCCATTTTACCCCTGCTAAACTGATCAAACCAAAAATGTAATTCCACATTCAGGAAGTTCAATGTCTTACGGTTCCAGGGACGTATCGCACGCGTCCTAACGATATTCCTATCACTCTATATGAATTTTACAAAAACACCTCTCAGAGCAGCTAAAACAGGACCTGTCCGTATAAAATGGCAATTTGATACTAGCTATGGCCCGAACTGGTTTTTCCACAAAACATATAAAAGTTACTAGACTCAGAATGGGAACTTTTGGCACCAGCTCTATCCCAATCCGACATTCCTAACAAAAGTTATAACTTTTACAAAACAGGGCAGAAACTGTACAATTTACATAAAATGACAACCTTTTGAACTTGAACCCAATGAGACGCCTTAATCCAAACAGACCCGCAAAGCAACATGACTTACTGTTTTAGGGTTGACATGGGCTGAACCACACCATGCACCACCCACTGCCGCCTCCGGCGGTGGTGGTGGTTGGCGGCGACGACGGTGGTTGCGGTCGATAACCTCCGGCGAAACCACCCAACATCACCCGCAACCCCACACCCGCACACACCCACACACCCGCAAGCGCACACACTCTCTGCCGCCATCGCGGCGGCGTGCAGCGGCGGCCCCACCGCCGGAAGCCGTGGCTACGGCGGTGGTGGTGGCGGTTTACATTCTCCGACGAGGAAAAACATCAAATAAAACGAACGGGACACTTACCTTAACGGAATCCCTCTTCCTCCTCCTTTCCGACCACTCCCGACGCTGGTTCCCTCACGCCGGCTATCGCCTCCTTCCTCCTCTCGACCCTTGCTCTCTTTCTCTCTCGGCTTTTCTCTTCCTCCCTCTCTCTTCCGATTCCTCTCTCTCTCTCTCTTTTCCTTTCTCGGCCGAAAACAACAAGAAGGGGGAGGGGAGATGGCTAAAGGTTCTTGGGGGTTACTAACATGAAACCGAAGGGGAAGGGGAAGGGGAAGGGGTGCCTCTTGGCTGATCCCATGCACAAGTTTGGCCCCCTTGCCACTTTTGGCCCCTCAACTAAACTCTTCTCGCAAACCAACAAAATAGTTGACATATTTAACAATTAGGTCCAAATCGTCTAATCCCGTTAACGGAAACCACGTTAAATAATAGCTTAAAAAAAGATTAATAATACGAAAATACATACCGGGATACGGGCTTTACAACTCTCCCCCACTTGGATTAGGCTTCGTCCTCGAAGTCTATGCCCGTGAATAGCTATAGATAGGTCTCCCACATCTCAACCTCAGGTTCCCAAGTTCACTCGGAACACTTTCGGTGTTTCCACTAGACCTTCACTAACTGGAATTTAAGATTTCCCACACCGCCTAAAAATCTCTCGAATACTTTTCTTACCACAAAACTCCTTCAAGTACACCGCAAGTATGATCGGAGGAACACTCCAACAACTGGATTCATTCCTAGTCAAACGACTTCGGTTGTCTCCCAACCATAGATAATCCAAACATCCCGATTCAAATTTCAAGCTCTAACCATTCTAAAGTTGCTCACCAATATACCCTACAGGTTACTCGAATTCGATCATTCCTATCATTAACTGTCGATTAACTTTCACGAGTTCTAATAGACTCCCACAATTTATTCCACATGAATTATCAAACTAGTAAATTTATAATCATCCACGAAGGTCATTCCACCACAACCATTCACCACAAGCAAACATCTCAGGATTACTACTACCATCAACATAATTTCCTTAAAATCGGCTACAATTCACCAATTACACTAAGGCATTTGGCCTCAAGCCCAAAAGTCGACACCTAAGTATACTATTTACCTCAAAAATTCTACGTATTTATCCTCTTTATTACAAAGGGCATCATTCCCTAACCGATACTATTCGGCCTACAGTACCCACACGCGTGGAATACCTAACCTTCCACCATCGACGTATCTTCCACACTCGCTCTACGAAGCCTAGTTACACCCCAACGCCTACCTTTCAGGTACGTCTCAAGTCCCGGCACATCGGAGCTACCTCTCAGGTAAGTGCCCAAGACTGTATCCTCTTAGTGCCTACTGGAAAGTCAAGGTCATAACACATGAATACCGGAGTCCCACCCCGAGATACCCAACCGACCATTAAGACCGAGCAATTGACCCATGACTATCACGGACAAAATTCGGAATTTCCCCCGAAACTCTCTCGCGTTTGGCATTTTCCTCCAAAACTGCCACCTCCTGAGCACTACCTATCGACTCGAGAAGAGGTGCAACCACTGTTAACCGTTGACACAAGCCCCGCAGTGGCTCACCATCCAGATGTCGACTAAGTGCGTCCGTAACAACATCCGCTTTACCGGGGTGGTAAAGTATCTCACCATCATAATCCTTGACCACGTCAAGCCACCTCCTCTGACGCATGTTGAGGTTTTGCCGGTCATCAAGTACTGGAGGCTTTTATGGTTAGTGTATACACTTGACGCCATACAAATAGTGCCTCCAAATCTTGAGAGCAAACACCACCAAATCTTACATACCCTCGGGCAAAGTCAACATCGGAGCCTCGCATAACGCCTGCGTAGCTCCTCAAAGCCCTCTGCTGCTCTTCACCCCAACTAAAAGCCGCAGATTTCTTCGTCAATCGGGTCATCGGTAAAGCAATCTTGGAGAAATCCTGAATGGATCTTCGGAAGTACCCTGCTAACCCAAGAAAACTTCGTACTTCAGTGAGAGTCTTCGGAACTTCCCACCGCATCACAGCCGTAATCTTGGCTGGATCCACCATAATACCATTCTGGTTCACGACATGCCCTCGAAAGTGGACCTCTCGTAACCAGAACTCGCACTTGGAGAGCTTAGCATACAACTTCTCCCGCCTCAAAACTTCCAAAACTTCTCGCAAATGCATCTCATGCTCTTCCTTCGACTTCGATTACACAAGAATATCGTCGATGAACACGATCACCGATCGATCCCACATAGGGCTACATACCCGGTTCATGAGGTCCATGAACGCTGCGGGTGCATTGGTGAGCCCGAAAGGCATCACCACAAACTTGTAAATGGCCATAACGTGAACGAAAGGCCGTCTACTCCGTATCCTCTCTCCTCACCCGCATCCGATGATACCCCGATAACTCATCGGAAAATACGTCAGCAAACTCCCGTACAACCAGCACATCCTCCGCAGTTTTCTTCTCTCCGACGCCGCGCGTGTCTATCACATACGCTAATTATCCCTAGCCACTGCGCTGCAAGTATTTCCGAGCTCTTAGGGGTCCGCCTGGGCGAGTCGCCCTGAACTAGCATTTCTCCCCCGCTTGGGGTTCGAACTTGTACTTGTTTGCGACGACAAACAATCTCAGCATCGAAAGCATCCATCCAATCCATGCCCACAGTCACGCACAACTCCCGTATAGCGATCGGAATCAAATCAATCGGGAACCTCACACCAGAGATCTCCAAAGTGCACCCCCGGTACACGTCAGTAACCGTCAAGGTCCTATCTTCAGCAACTGCAACCACAAGTGGATAGCCTAACCGTCCTACAACTCGGCCCCAAACACTCACTGACTATGTGAGACACGGAAGGATGAGTAGCCCCGCTATCAATCATCACCCCAGCAAGCACCGAGTTAACCATGAACATATCTGTCACCACTTTATATGTAGCTTGTGCCTCCTCCACTCCCATTTGACGAACTCTACCTCAGGCCGCCTCCATCACTACAGCAAGTGAAGCATACTGCGCAGTACTCACGAACTCCCTGATCTTGGTACGTAACATATCCTTGTATCGTGTCCTCTTCATGTCCTCAAAAGCAGCATGCTAAGGATAGAATAATGTCATTTCCGTGAACTTTCGGTTCACCTCCTTTATGGCCTCCGCAGTCTGAGAGAGCTCCAAGAACTCTTTGACACTCCTCTCCATCTCCACTAGAGGCACATGCTCTACACGAAACATACGACGAACTCCTCCCAGGTCAAGTAGTGCGCCCGTTAAGCGTCAAAGCAGTAGCACACCAGTCTTTCGCTCCGTCTCGTAATAGATTCACCGCGAAGCGAACCTTCTAGTTTGCAGGACAACCACCGGTAAGGAATGTGCACTCCATAACCGATCCTGACTCTCTTGTTCGGGACTGCCCACCCGCAGGGGGTGGAATCGCCGCGGTGCGCTCCTCCATCGACACTATTACCTCATCACGAATGGCGGTAATAATTTCGGGGATCGCCTCCTCAAAATATGCGTCACCTCGACCGCAAACATCTCACGAATCTGATCAGCAATAATTCCAGCATCAGCATCTGGATCAGCATTGTTGTTCCTCCTTAACGAGCTACTAGCACACATTAAAACCTGCTAACAACGCTCACACTCTACTCTTCGGATTCTCCGTGACTTTCCTCGACTCGAGCACGGATCATGTGCTTCAGATAGTAGGAGCTCTGCTACTACCCTTCACACCTATCCTTACTCGTTTCGAGTCCTGTCCCGGGACGTCCAAGTAGTTGCTTACCACAAACAAACACATATGCCCATTCCGGCATATGCAAACACTTTTCCTAGCTCCCTAGAAAAGTCGTAATACCCCACCACCCTTGCTAGAACGGGACCCCCACTAGCCCTGACGAGTCGCCTCGTAAACGCACAGTCGTATACAGTGAAACCAGATAGACATTCAAATATAAGATTCTATCCTACAACGGTTGGACTCAAACAAGAGTTGCGCAATAGAACTAAATCCCACATTCTAAGGCTATTCAGTTCCTACTGCATACAACCTAAGGTGCATTCACATAACAACCTATCAAGGCTAGCATGAGTTCCTAATAGCAAGTAACAAGTATACAGTACCACAAAATCCACGTAAGCAATCTAGCATACATACTCCTATGTTCTAGAAAGCAATCTAGCATACGTACTCATATGTAAACGCTATTCCCAGCTCACTAGGAATTTCATATCATCCCACTACTCTTGTTACAACGGAATCCCTATTAGCCATAACGAGTTGCCTCGCGAATACCCAGTCGCACGCAGCGTGAATCAAATAGACATTCGAATACAAGATTCTATCCTAGAACGGTTGGACTCAAACAAGAGCCGTGCAATAGAACTAAATCAAATATTCTAAGGCTATATGATTCTTACTGCATAAAACCTATAGGGCCTTCACTTGACAACCTACTATAACTAGCATTGATTCCTACTAGCAAGCAGTCATCGTACAGCACAGTGTAAACAACCTAGGCAATCTAGCATGCATACTCTATGCCTAGAAAGCAATAAATACACTAAGTGTTGTACCTTCCCAATTGGCGTCGGCTGACTGTACACACTGCGCCCACGATCACCGTTTCCCAAACGGGCTTTCTCCGTTCATTTATTTTCAAAGATTTTAATAAGAGAGTTTAAAAAAACTTCATAGCCGCAACTTGAGACCAAAAACACCGATATGTGTTTGATTCACTCAAGTTGTAACGTCCCAAAAATTACAAGGAATTTAAAATTTTTAAAACATGCATTTCATTATAAAATAACCCCAATTTAATAATTCGCAATTCAAATTAAATTAACGTCGTTAACTCAAACAGTCAATAAAGTTTACGCAGCGGAAATTTCATAAAATAAAATCTAAAGGTTTAAAAGTGAAATTTTAAACACTCTCAGCACCCCGCGCATAGTGTGTGTACCGTCAAGCCCGACTGCCGCTTGCACCTGAAATCACAACATATTGGGAAAAGGTAAGCTAATCGCTTAGTGAGTCCTACCACACACGCAAGTAGCAACCCCACGAATATCACCCCTACTCGCAAGTAGGCAACGTCACCATCACCACAAATATAAAACCATATAATGATAAATGCATAAATACGAACCTCGGTCCCACCGAGTACACCAAAAATATATCCACACAAGCTCATTCCCACCGAGCCCTCGGTCCCACCGAGTAAAGACATTGATACCAGCTCAAGTCCCACGGAGCCCTCGGTCCCACCGAGTAAAGATAATACAATTGTACTAGCTCAGTCCCACGGAGCCCTCGGTCCCACCGAGCCCCCCAGTCCCACTGAGGTGTACGCAAGCACAAATAATCGACATATAATTTCAACAATCACAGCTAAATCATCCCATCCAAATTGGTCCACGTAAACACGTAATAACACGTAATAACATATAGCACAAAAACAACGATATACATGAAATTCCTAACTACGCAGTGAGAGAACTCACCTCAAAGCAAAGCGACGCGCTCCCGAGCCGCAACACCAGCACGTCAACCTTCCTCACATTTTCCCACCTAATTACGCACTAAAAACGTCAACGGAAGGTACCAACTCACGACACTTTTACTAGTTTAACGAAACTAAAAATTCCAGCTTTTATACTAAAAACGCAGGTCTGTTCGGGACCCATTTTACCCCTGCTAAACTGATCAAACCAAAAATATAATTCCACATTCAGGAAGTTCAATGTCTTACGGTTCCAGGGACGTATCGCACGCATCCTAACGATATTCCTAGCACTCTATATGAATTTTACAAAAACACCTCTCAGAGCAGCTAAAACTGGACATGTCCGTATCAAATGGCAATTTGATACTAGCTATGGCCCGAACTTGTTTTTCCACAAAACATATAAAAGTTACTAGACTCAGAATGGGAACTTTTGGCACCAGCTTCATCCCAATCCGACATTCCTAGCAAAAGTTATAACCTTTACAAAACAGGGCAGAAACTGTACAATTTACATAAAATGATAACCTTTTGAACTTGAACCCAATGAGACGTCTTAATCCAAACAAACCCGCAAAGCAACATGACTTACTGTTTTAGGGTTGACATGGGATGAACCACACCATGCACCACCCACTGCCGCCTCCGGCGGTGGTGGTGGTTGGCGGCGACGACGGTGGTTGCGGTCGATAACCTCCGGCGAAACCTCCCAACATCACCCGCAACCCCACACCCGCACACACCCACACACCCGCAAGCGCACGCACTCTCTGCCGCCATCACGGCGGCGTGCAGCGGCGGCCCCACCGCCGGCAGCCGTGGCTACGGCGGTGGTGGTGGCGGTTTACATTCTCCGACGAGGAAAAACATCAAATAAAACGAACGGGACACTTACCTTAACGGAATCCCTCTTCCTCCTCCTTTCCGACCACTCCCGACGCTGGTTCCCTCACGCCGGCGATCGCCTCCTTCCTCCTCTCGACCCTTGCTCTCTTTCTCTCTCGGCTTTTCTCTTCCTCCCTCTCTCTTCCGATTCCTCTCTCTCTCTCTTTTCCTTTTTCGGCCGAAAACAACAAGAAGGGGGAGGGGAGATGGCTAAAGGTTCTTGGGGGTTACTAACATGAAACCGAAGGGGAAGGGGAAGGGGTGCCTCTTGGCTGATCCCATGCACAAGTTTGGCCCCCTTGCCACTTTTGGCCCCTCAACTAAACTCTTCTCGCAAACCAACAAAATAGTTGACATATTTAACAATTAGGTCCAAATCGTCTAATCCCGTTAACGGAAACCACGTTAAATAATAGCTTAAAAAAAGATTAATAATACGAAAATACATACCGGGATACGGGCTTTACACTAACACTCCATGACAGTCTTGAATCACTACTTACTTCCAGGAGTATGACTGACTGTGGAGGTTTAAGTAAATTAATACATCAAACTAACAACTAAAACATTCAAGGTATTTTGATAATTCTAACACCTATGGCTTCAGTATGATACTCCGCCACCGTGTCCTGCTTGGAACTTTTCCAAGTCACGGCCCCACCATTCAACAAGAACACCCATCCTGACTGCGAGCGGGAATCATCCCGATCTGTCTGGAAACTCGCATCAATATAACCTATTACTCGTGCTGGGGCATTGATCTTTACTCAATCTTATGCCATGTTGCATGGGCAAATACCCTTTTCTTGGATTCACTCATATTGAATTTCTTCAATATCTTGTCCAAGTATGTACTTTGGCTAAGTCCAATTAAACGCTTGGTTCTATCTCGATAAATTCTTATTCCAAGTATGTATGCTGCATTTCCCAAATCTTTCATGGCGAAACATTTCCTGAGCCAGACCTTTACATCTTGCAACATCGGAATATTGTTTCCTATAAGTAGTATGTCATCAACATACAAGACTAGAAATACAACATTACTCCACTAGCCTTAACATATACGCAGGACTCGTCTTCGCTTCGAGAAAATCCAAATTCCTTGACCATTTCATGAAAACAAAGATTCCAGCTACGAGACACTTGTTTAAGTCCATAAATGGATCTTTCAAGCTTACACACTTTATCTGGATACTCTGTATGTACAAAAACTTCAGGATGTGCCATATACACATCCTTATCAAGTTTCCCATTGAGGAAAGCGGTTTTTACATCCATTTGCCATACTTCATAGTCATGAAATGCAGTTATGGCAAGCAATATCCTGATAGACTTAATCTTTGCCACTGGTGAGAAGGTTTCATCATAATCAATTCCATGAGTTTGAGTGTAACCTTTTGCAACCAGTCTAGCCTTGAATGCGTGCACATTCCCATCCATGTCGGTCTTCTTTTTGAAGATCCACTTACACCCAACTGTCTTGCGACCTGGTGTGTGATCAACCAATTTCCAAACTTGGTTATCGTACATAGATTGAATCTCGCTTTCCATGGCCTCTTTCCATTTGGCAGCCTCAGGGCCTGCCATCGCTTCCTCGTAGTTGGATGGCTCATCCGCACTATCAAATGTTTTATCATTGACTAGTGTGTTTCCTTCCTTTGTAATATGAAAACCATAATAAAACTCAAGAGGTTGACTTACTCTACTAGTTCTGCGAAGAGGTGGTGGAGGTATGTTAGTTTCTCCAACAGGTGGTTCAACCTCATGTTGAGGGCTAGTGTCAACTATAGGTTCATCATTGGTTGTTTCTTGAATTTCTTCAAGATCAATGCTGCTCCCACTATCCCTTTTGGAAATGAGCTCCCTTTCTTGGAAGACTCCCCTTCTAGCTACAAACACTTTGTTCTCCGAAGGTTTGTAAAATATATATCCAAAAGATTTGTAGGGATAACCAATGAACCGACACTTCTCTACTCTAGGTTCTAGCTTGTCGTTAGTTTCACGCCGAACAAAGACTTCACAACCCCAGACCTTTATATTTGCCAACGAGGGACGAGTCCCAGTCCACATTTTAGAGGGTGTCTTTGCAACCTTCTTAGTTGGAACGAGATTTAAGATATGAGCTGCAGTTTCTAAGGCATAGCCCCAGAACGATATTGGAAGTGTAGCACGACTCATCATGGACCGAACCATATCAAGTAGCGTTCGATTTCTTCTCTCAGCAACACCATTGAGTTGTGGTGTTCTGGGAGGAGATAATTGCAAAACTATTCCATAATCTCTTAGATAGTCGTAGAATTCATGATTCAAGTATTCTCCACCCTGTCGTATCGGAGCATCTTGATCTTCTTGCCCAGTTGGTTTTCTACTTCGTTTTTGAATCCTTTGAACACTTCAAAGGTGTCCGATTTTTTTTTCATCAGATAGATAAATCCATATCTAATGAAGTCATCAGTAAAGGTAACAAAGTATCTTTCACCGTTTCTTGTGGCAGATCTGAATGGTCCACATACATCTGTGTGGATTAAGTCCAACAGATCCTTACCCCTTTCCATTTTTCCTTTGAAAGGTGCTTTCGTCATCTTGCCAAGTAAACAAGACTCGCATTCTTCATCAGACTTTAAGTCAAATGGTTCCAAGACCCCGTCCTATTGGAGCTTGGAGATGCGTTTCTTGTTTATGTGGCCAAGACGATGATGCCATAACGATGGTTTATCCAATTCACTATGGAGGAACCAACATTTAGAGTTAAGTTATTATTATTTCTACCAACACAAATCACGCTTGCTTTAAAATAAAAACAACCATGTTTATAAACCAAAATGCAACCATCATTATTATCAAATTGAAATTCAAAACCATCCTTGTACAATGCATGAAAAGAAATAATGTTTCGAGCCATTTCTGGCGAGTAACAACAATCTAATAACTTTATTGAAAAACCACTACTAAGCACAAGCTCAAAATCTCCAATCTTGGTAACAGCGACAGTCATCCTGTTTTCCATGATCATATTCAGCTCCCCATGCTTCAACGTCCTACTTCCCTTTAGTCCCTGAAAATTAGAGAAAATGTGAGTACCACATCCCGTATCAAGGACCCAAGAGTTAGAAATCGAAGTACTATGGAGTTCAATTGTAAAAATACCTGAGGTGCCACACCCTTTGACCTTGTTCATTTTCAAGTCCTCCAGATATTTTGGGCAGCTCTCTTCCAATGGCCCTTTCCTTGACAGTAAAAGCATATGGCCTCTTTAGGGTCACTTATGGGTGGTATGTCAGAAGAATCAGCTTTTCTCTTAAGGCCTTGGTTGCATGGAACAACTTTAGCCTTTCCCTTCCCTTTGGATGAGAAACTTTCTTCTTCTTATAGCCACCTTCCCTAATGGCCAGGACGGGAGCAGTTGAGTGACCACTTTGGGTCTGACCCATACTTGCTTCAGAAGATCTCAACATGCCATGGAGCTCCATCAAGGTCTTGTCTATATTATTCATATCGAAGTTCACTATGAACTGTTTATATGGCCCACTAAGAGAGTTTAGCACCATGTCAATGGCAAGATCTCTTGGGAAATCGACACCTAGATTGCCTAACCTGTCAATATACGCTTTCATCTTTTGCACATGCGCACATTCAGGGGCACCGTCCTGTTGCTTACATTCCATAAGCGATTTTACGACTTGGAACCTTTCTTGCCTCGCTTGCTCCTGAAACATTTCACGAAGCTGTTCATTTAGTTCAAACGCCCCCATGTTCTCGAAACTCTTTTGAAGTTCCGGGGACATGGACACCAACATGAGACACGCGACTTTTGTGGATTCCGCGAATTGCTTATTGTATTGAGTTACTGCTTCAGGGCTTGCATCATCATTAAGTATAGGAAGATCCTCGTCGAGCAAATACTCTTTGTCTTCGTACCTCAAGGCAATTCTCAAGGCACGAATCCAATCCAAGTAGTTTGGCCCAGTTAGCTTATATTTACTTAGGATAGAGAGTAACGTAAGGTTGGATTGTAACAACCCAAAATCCTAGTGGGTTTTGAAAGTTTGGTGGTTAAAATGAAAGGAATGAAAGTTGTTGATAAGGACCTTTGTGCAATTTTTGAGAGATATAAATGATTCCAAATCCCTAGGTTTGAATAATGATTATTCTCCTGGTTTGGTTGTGGCGGCTGAGAAGAATAGCAAGAAAGGAAGAAATTAGTTCGTGATCCAAATCGATAGAAGAAGCTCGTCTTCATGGTAAGAAATCTTTTCCTATGTGTAATTTCCTGCTTAGTAGAGAAGTGAGTAAATATATCTTTGACTACTTTTAATTTTGAGCAGAGAAATCTGGTAAGAACACAGTAAAAAGGGGTTAAATCTTTATGGGTTTGATAAATGGGTTAACTAGCCTTGTATGTGAATAAATGAGATTGGAACGTCAATTGTGGCTGAAATAGGATGGATAATCTAATTGTGTTAAGTTGAAAGCAAAGAAAGTTAAGTTCCGTCGAAATCGTCGAATACCGGGACTTGTTGGTACCGGGACTTGATGGTACCGGGACCGGTATGTATCGGGACCCATTTTAAGGAAATTATCGGGACTCCAATTGTGGTTTACCGGGACTGCACCATTTCTTTACCGGGAGTAGAGGTTGGGCTCCGGGATGGTTTCTTTCGGTGGTTTTCTTTAATTGTTCAAGTCCCGGTAATTGTGGGCTAGAGTTTCTTGGGCCGTTAGCAACTATCATGGGGCCGCATGCATTATTTTATTTGGGGCTTTCATCTCTTGGGCCGTAATAGTAGACTTTAGAAGGGAAATTGTTTATGGATTCTTATGGACTTGATTATGGATCGATTTATTAAGAGGAGTAGGATTTAAGATAAGAGAAAGTTGAATATAAACTATTAGATATTGATGCACGTTTTCGAATATAATAGGTGTTCCACCTAGAGATCGGATGTGTAAATGAGAAGCTTTGGAGCAAGCAAGCCAGGTGAGTTTTTCTAACTAAAATACGTGCTCTTACGTGTTTTCCAAGGAAAGTAATTTTATGAATATACTCTGTTATTTTACCTGACTTTTTTGTAAACGAAAGTTAATACTCTACTGATCAGAGTATGTTTATGAGCATGATTTATTTACAAGCTGTTACGAATGTTTTCCCATGAAAAGAATGTTCTACTGAAAAGGTTTTCCAACAATATGTTATGGATTGCAAAATGTTATACGGAGTTCATGTTTTATGTTTATGATGAACTATGTGTATGCTATGTGGAGTCGGTCTGCACTGTGGGATCAGAGATAGATCCTCGGGTTCTGATGACCCCTTGGATATGTATGACAGACTGGTAGGCTGGAATTTGTTTCCTCCTATTTCGAGTAGAGGGGAGTCTGCGTAGGCTCCGGGAAGGGGAGTCTGCGTAGGCTCCAGAAGAGGCGAAAGGGGAGTCTGCTGGGGCCTCGATCGCGGTTAACGATGTGATCCTTAACGCAGTGCAGTACCATGTTTGACGCTTATGTGAAGAATGTGAACTGTTTTATAAAAATGATTTATAATGTTGACGTACCCTGATTATGGAGGGAACTCACTAGACCTCATGGTCTAACCCTCGCTTTTCAAAACTAAAACCCTTTTTCAGGTAAGCTTCTAGTAGGAGGCTCAGGTAAGTGGGCAAGCGAATGATAGAGTACTGATGCAGTTAGAGACAATGCCGGTGCCACTTGTAGTAGTAGTTTGTCTCAGTTGTGTATAGGTTGTTTCCGCCAACCTTAGTTTGTGTATATTGTAACGAGAATTTTAGGACCCAAATTTGTAAACTTTACGTTTTAATGCTATGGTTGTTCTATTGTAAATTTGGGATGTTACAAATGGTATCATAGCCTTAGTTTAAGGGATTTAGGTGACCAGTCGGGCCTAAACTTAAACTTGGGAGTAGAAATCACAACTGAGAATCAGGAAATGCGTTAAGAGGGCACTAATGTAGATACAGGAAATGCGTTAGGAGGACACTGTTATAGAAAAAGGACTAATAGGGTACTGAGGACTGTCATGTAAGGTAAGTTTGGGATTTCACCTGGCCAGTGTAATTGCAAACTTGCAGGTACATGTATGTGCTTAACCTACCTTATTAACCTACCTAGTGTTTATATCGTATTCCAGTACTTTGGAAGGTCAGCGAGATCCCTGAGGGATAGACAAATACCTCTCGTTGGGGAAGTTTCATAAGAAGTCATTTATGATGTGATATATGTATACATCGTAGAGAAGAAATGTCGTATAGAGTGTTATGAGTCGTCTAGAGGTAGCTCTTCGTGGATTCGGAGAGATTGAATGTTTGAGTCTGAGTAAGACTCATGTTTCGGGAGAGTCCCAGTTCTAGAAGTCATGGGATAGGTTAGTAAGGATGGTAAGGAAAGACTGTGTCGAAATCTTGAAAGTGTCAATGGAGCTCAGACTTCTTAGTCGAGCTTTTCAATGGCAGGGTAAATGAAATAGGGTACCCATAGTGTAGTGAAAGCATGTAGATGTAGAAGGCGAGACAATTGTTTTTAAATGAAAATAGGATGAAGATGTAAGTAAGTAAGATGTGGAACGCATGTTCAGCAAGTTGTTGCAGGACTGAGAGGGCGACCATTGGTCGTAGGTAAAATGTCAAGGATAAACTGTGTGAGTAAAGCGGTTGACCTTGTTAGAGTGAGTAGCCTTCAATTGCAAGTAGAGTCTGATGCATGGTGTTCTTTTATGTGACATGAAATTTTCACGATTGAAGTAAATATGTAAATATCAATTTTGATCGAGAATGAGTCAGAATGCACAAGCGAAGGTTTAAAGAAAGGGTGATTTCTTTTACTTCACACAATGAAATTGTGAGCTTAAAGAATTGCAAAATATCCCACTCTTTTCACGATAAGTCAAATTTGTTGCAAAAGGTCAAGAAAATGTTTACTTGTAATTCATTTATAACCAAAATGCTTCTTAACCTATTGATATCATACAAAAGAGTGTGAGAACCGACTGGTTTACTTAGTGTCGGAAATTTCTTTCAAAATTGTGTCGTATGAAAGGATTTTCATTCCACGTATTACTATCGTATTAACATGGTTCTGAAATGAGTAAAATTAACGTTCATGGAATGATGCATGCAAACGATTCTCGAATCGTTGTGCAGGGCGTTGAAGTTATAAGAGTGATGGGGTCTTGTGCACCCAAATGTTTCCCAAACGTTGTTTATTTAAAATGATAAAATGTACGAAAAGATTTATTTACTGTATTGTCATGCATGAAGGCTATGAACTCACTAGGTCATATAGTATTACATGTCAAGCTAGGGAAGAACACCGAGAGTGGAGAGGCGTTGGCCAAATCAGGGGAGGATGTTTGTAGTTGTGGTATGTATATAAGAAGATAGTTGGACAGTGGTAGAGTCGAAAGTGGATTATAGTGTCGGTTGTATGAGGGTTTGCACCTTGTTCGGTAACTGGAAGTACAGTTGTCAAGGGACGGTTGTGCCCGAAGGAAGGACTTGAAACCTTTAAGGTGATGGTGTTTGCAACTCGTTATGAGTAGTGTGGTGAGGAAGAATGAAATGTCCATGGTGTGGGAGTATGAGTTTTGGGGTAGACTGTAATGTAGATGTTACACGAGTAGGTTTCGTAAAGAGGGAGACATCGTGAAATTAATTATGATATGTTGGAAGGATTAGGTTCCGTAAGGAATCCCTTCCAAGGAATAAGTCAAGAAAGTAGTTACAAGTGGTCAGTTGATGTAGAAGTCGACAATTGTGCAAGATGGTCGAGGCCAAAGAATTGAACCAGAAGGTTGAAAGTTGATAGAACACCTTGTAGGGGTGCTAAGAGGATGGGAAGTTATCGTTTTGATTAAGCGTTCTACTTACGAAGTGTGAAGGGTTCGTAGAATGATGAGGTATGTAACGCGAGCGAAGTGAGTGTGTAGATTTTATCGTTCAGTGAGGGACTGTGCCCTGTTTATGTAAGGGCTCAGATCGTTAAGAGCTAGCTAGAATGTTTGTGTTTGAGCTAATTGAGAACTCGTGAGTTATAGTTCAACACGTTGGGAAAGGACTAAGTAGCGAGATAGACTCAATTATGTATTCGGGAGGATATGAAGGCAAGTTCTAACTGTGTGAATGATCATGAGAGATCTGGTCTGCAGTGTGACGTTATGGGCATAAAGTGTGCGGATGTGTAATGATAGTAATTGTCAAGTTAAATGTGTCAGCTAGAGTCGTAGTGATGTGATGATTAGAAAGAGAGAAAGCTTCAGGTAGAAGCCTTTTTGGGGGTTCGGATAAGGTGTGTGAATTGTTAACCGGATCGTTAGAGCACGTAGAGTGTAAGTTGACGTTGTGGTATGATTATGTTCGGAATAGAATGACGGAGTGATGGTGGGTGATTACCCGAAGGAGAAGCTAAGTGTTGTTAGTTGTAAGAATCGCTAAGTAAGCATATTTTGGGATCATTGGAAGTTTAAAGAAGATGATGGATGTGTTAGTCAAAATGTGGTGGAATGAGATGCGAAATCCTTAAAGAATGTGAGCTGTTGCTTATGGGTGAAGGATCTGTCTGAGAAAGTAAAAGTTGGAGATTAAAGAATGTGTAGTAACAACAAACACTGGTGTCAGTTCGAGGTAATTTGGTCGAAAGCCTTAAGTTAGAATTTTAGTGCAACTGCTTAGTTAGGTAAGTGCTGAGAAGGTGATATCAGCATGTGGAAAAGTCGGGAGAAAGAGGCAAGTAATGTTTGGTGAGCAGTGCTCCACGCTAACGTGGGGATGTGAAGATAGTATGACGGATTAAGTGAGAAAATTGGAAGTAGTAAACGTGACGGAATTATCAAAAGGTGCAACGTTGTGTAGATTGTCATTGATAAGTGTGCGAACTTTTGGAAAGAGTATTGAGGAAGAGAATTGCGTATGATTTTGTGTAGGGAAGAAGTGGATGAGACAACTGAATGAGTAAGTTAGTAACTTTATGAGAGAAGTTTAAACGAACTGGTCGTGGAGTGATTAAACTAGCGAGAATAGTATGATGTGACCATGGTTATTCCTCCCAGTTGGGAGAGGATAGTCGGAGTTATGTTTTTATGATTGAACGAACATGGCAGTCAATGAGAAATGGTCGTGTTTTAGGATAGATTTAATTCGAGTAGGTGGACACTTCGGCAATGGGTTGGAGGCTCCTACTCCTAGTTACGTACAATGTGGAGTGATAAAGTGGTGAGAACGTACGATTTAATTGTCGAGTTGTAGTCAGTGTGATGCGAGAAGTGATCTAGAAAATTTATGTACCCCGAGGAGAGAACTCCTGGGTGTGAGTTTGTTGGGAGGTACAAGGTTGGCCTTGTGCCGAGTTTTCGATGAATGGAAATTCTCGTGGTGATGGCGGGAAATTCCGCCAAGTTCCTTCTTGTAAAGAAGTAAAGATGTATGAGAGAACTTAATTAGAGGTATACGGTGTGTTGATAGAAGCGAATGTGACTGTTCCCTGTGTGGATGCCAGTGTGATGAGAAGTCGACTAATGTCGAGAAACCGATAGAAACCAGGGATAGTGAGATTCGCAAAGCGAGGGATGAAGAGGTACGACTAGCAGAGGTTCAGTGGAGGGACCATAAAGAGCGAGAGACAGCCGAGAAGTAGAAACTGATACGAGGTTTGGTTACCCACGTCCTTTCCAGTGAGGAATTCCGGGGACGGAATTCTTTTAAGGAGGGAGTGTTGTAACAACCCAAAATCCTAGTAGGTTTTGAAAGTTTGGTGGTTAAAATGAAAGGAATGAAAGTTGTTGATAAGGACCTTTGTGCAATTTTTGAGAGATATAAATGATTCCAAATCCCTAGGTTTGAATAATGATTATTCTCCTGGTTTGGTTGTGGCGGCTGAGAAGAATAGCAAGAAAGGAAGAAATTAGTTCGTGATCCAAATCGATAGAAGAAGCTCGTCTTCCTGGTAAGAAATCTTTTCCTATGTGTAATTTCCTGCTTAGTAGAGAAGTGAGTAAATATATCTTTGACTACTTTTATTTTTGAGCAGATTTATCTGGTAAGAACACGGTAAAAAGGGGTTAAATCTTTATGGGTTTGATAAATGGGTTAACTAGCCTTGTATGTGAATAAATGAGATTGGAACGTCAATTGTGGCTGAAATAGGATGGATAATCTAATTGTGTTAAGTTGAAAGCAAAGAGAGTTAAGTTCCGTCGAAATCGTCGAATACCGGGACTTGTTGGTACCGGGACTTGATGGTACCGGGACCGGTATGTATCGGGACCCATTTTAAGGAAATTACCGGGACTCTAATTGTGGTTTACCGGGACTGCACCATTTCTTTACCGGGAGTAGAGGTTGGGCTCCGGGATGGTTTCTTTCGGTGGTTTTCTTTAATTGTTCAAGTCCCGGTAATTGTGGGCTAGAGTTTCTTGGGCCGTGAGCAACTATCATGAGGCCGCATGCATTATTTTATTTGGGGCTTTCATCTCTTGGGCCGTAATAGTATACTTTAGAAGGGAAATTGTTTATGGATTCTTATGGACTTGATTATGGATCGATTTATTAAGAGGAGTAGGATTTAAGATAAGAGAAAGTTGAATATAAACTATTAGATATTGATGCACGTTTTCGAATATAATAGGTGTTCTACCTAGAGATCGGATGTGTAAATGAGAAGCTTTGGAACAAGCAAGCCAGGTGAGTGTTTCTAACTAAAATACGTGCTCTTACGTGTTTTCCAAGGAAAGTGATTTTATGAATATACTCTGTTATTTTACCTGACTTTTTCGTAAACGAAAGTTAATACTCTACTGATCAGAGTATGTTTATGAGCATGATTTATTTACAAGCTGTTACGAATGTTTTCCCATGAAAAGAATGTTCTACTGAAAAGGTTTTCCAACAATATGTTATGGATTGCAAAATGTTATACGGAGTTCATGTTTTATGTTTATGATGAACTATGTGTATGCTATGTGGAGTCGGTCTGCACTGTGGGATCAGAGATAGATCCTCGGGTTCTGATGACCCCTTGGATATGTATGACAGACTGGTAGGCTGGAATTTGTTTCCTCCTATTTCGAGTA
The DNA here is from genome assembly GCA_033807775.1 of Saussurea involucrata. Lineage (NCBI taxonomy): Eukaryota > Viridiplantae > Streptophyta > Magnoliopsida > Asterales > Asteraceae > Saussurea > Saussurea involucrata. The sequence goes on along the minus strand of CM066325.1, from coordinate 6,197,014 downwards.
GAGGGGAGTCTGCGTAGGCTCCGGGAAGGGGAGTCTGCGTAGGCTCCAGAAGAGGCGAAAGGGGAGTCTGATGGGGCCTCGATCGCGGTTAACGATGTGATCCTTAACGCAGTGCAGTACCATGCTTGACGCTTATGTGAAGAATGTGAGCTGTTTTATAAAAATGATTTATAATGTTGACGTACCCTGATTATGGAGGGAACTCACTAGACCTCATGGTCTAACCCTCGCTTTTCAAAACTAAAACCCTTTTTCAGGTAAGCTTCTAGTAGGAGGCTCAGGTAAGTGGGCAAGCGAATGATAGAGTACTGATGCAGTTAGAGACAATGCCGGTGCCACTTGTAGTAGTAGTTTGTCTCAGTTGTGTATAGGTTGTTTCCGCCAACCTTAAGTTTGTGTATATTGTAACGAGAATTTTAGGACCCAGATTTGTAAACTTTACGTTTTAATGCTATGGTTGTTCTATTGTAAATTTGGGATGTTACATGGATGTTGAGTGGGAAGGAGGAGGAGGAGGAGGATTATTTTCAGCCATCTGTAGATATAGATTTTTCGTTAGTTTGATATTTAACCCTTAAAATAACTTTCCAAAAATATTTAACAAGGCTAGGATCCATATTTTATCTTATGATGTGAAAAGGGATGCCGTAATCACATCACAAGGTTATTTTAGGTAAACAAATGCTATTTGTTAATTTCATTCACTATGGAACTCCTAGGTCTTTTGAGATTCATTGACTTAGGTCAATGGCATGTTAATCTCGATTATGCTTATCTTCCTTTTGTGACTGGAATGCCGAGGATCACAAACAAGATAGTGAATCGACCATGGAAAAACACATGGACCCCTCGGCTCAAGTACGCTTGAGAATCACTCTCGCCACATCATTTTCAACTATAGTTTCACATTAACGTGTCGGCAAACCTTACACGCTCCGTTAACAAACTATAAGATTATGTGTGTTCTTCATCATGGGTAGTATACGACTTTCACATTTCTTAGTATATCTAAAATGGGATTTTTCATTTTATACTTCATAGTTAATACTTTTAACTTGTCACATTGACCTATCAAACCTTTTCGGTAATTCCACTAGTCCACACAAGAGGCGGTGAGTTTGGTAACGCATGACGTTTTAAAAACCATTGACTCATTCGGTAACCATATTATAGTAACCATATTATAGTAACCATATTATAGTAACCTCCTTAAACCCCCTTAAAGTGTTTATAGTGAGTACGCCTAGTCTCGGTTTGACTGTCAATGTATTATTTAATCATATATATATATATAATTGAGTTCTAATATATATATATATAAATTGAATGGAATTATAAACAATTTAAAATTATGATTATCCAATTAATTCTAATTAACCATGTGAGCACATATTTAACAATTAATATAATTGTTTCCATATTTGATTCCAATTAAACATGTGAGGACACATGCTAATAATTAATGTGAATATTTGATATAAATTATATTCACTATATAAATAATGTCAATGTTTATCTTACAATATTTATTCAAACTTGAATATATTTGCTTATTGTAAGAAGGTATTTAAGATTATCTTATTCAATTCAAGATTATCCATTCGATATTTGTCATAGCTTATTATTGATGTGTTTTCTTAGGCAAGTTAGGAAACTAGTCATACATAATTAGGATTATCTATTCAATTTAAGATTATCCCTTCAATATTTTCCAAAGCTTATTATTGATGTGTTTTTCCTTAGGCAAGTTAGAAAACTAGCCATACATAATTATGGTATAACATGCAAAAATAAAACGACTACTACGCCATACACAATTATGGTATAACATGCCTAAAAAACGACTACTACCCTATACCCTTTAGGGATACCAATAAAACTTTAATCGCTAAAAATAGAAATTTTTTCATGCAAGCAATTTTTTTCAGTTTCCAAAATTATAGCTTTTGAGGTTATGACCATGAAACCCTAACTTAGGGATTAAGCAATTTAATGACCACAAACTTACTGCACTATGTCGAAAATAAAACAGGTGCCTTCTGGACCTCAAACGATTAATCCAACCGTCCAGAAGGTAAAACAGAATGTCGTGAAACTACTGTCCAAAAAACGCGACGATCCGACGGTCCAAACTCTGGGAATAGATAAAACGGCTCGTTGCGTTTTCCAGAAAATTCAATACGAATTTTATGCTATTGAGCTAAAATCTAAGAACTTTGGCTCTGATACCACTGAAAGATTTTGTTAAACCATACTACCACATGATATAGGCAACGGAAGCACATTCAGAATTGAATCATCCATGGCAATACAAACAAACAACTTATAAAGATTCATGCGTTCTAGATGATTAACTACAATAGAAAGAATCAAGAACACTTACTTGTTTCTTGTGATTGTCGAAAACACAAAGATGAATTAACCTTGTTCTTGCTTCTTGGATGTCAAGGATCAATAGTGTGAATCCCTCTAGTGGCTCACACTTAAGAACACCAAACCAACAATCAAGATTGAAGCTTTAAACCCTAAACCCTTATTTAGGGTTTACGATTTTGGGAGGGAGGAGAGGGGAGGTTACGGCCTCAATAGAGAGAGAGATTGATCAAAAAAACTCATTAGGGTTTGATCCCTAGTAGTTTATTTATAATCCCCTTATTTACAGATAGCCCCCTTGAAACGATAAGCTTGTTAAAAACTATTTTAACCGATTATCATTTAGTCCATATAATTAATCCAATTAATTATATTGTAGCTTATAATTAATTTATCATCAAATGACAAATTAATAAACTAACTACTTTAACTCTCCTTCATTCTTCTGGTTGTTATTTGGGTCTTAAGGGCAACCCAAAAGGACCTGCTATTATTAGAAATATTACCAATAGTTAATGACTTTGGACACTATATCCAACAGTCTCCCACTTGGACAAGTTATTAACTCTATTTGGATTAACGCTTTCAAATAATCAGCAGAGAGCAAGCCATCCAATGTAGCTGCCGAACTCTGATAAAGATTCGGTCATAAGATAAGTGATTTAATGTTCCTTTGTTCTACAAGATATCATATGAACCTGAGACATGGATAAATGTATATCTCATGGATCAAGATTATGTTTCCCGATTTCCGATATGTGTTGAATTCATTAGACTACTCAATTGAACACATCAATTCTAGTCAGGGTTTGGCCAAACACTTAGTATCAACACAATCCTTTTGATTATATATATAAGCTTTCTCTATCTAAGGTATTTGTGAGGTGTAAAATATGAAGAATATGCAATCAAACTCCATATTGGCACTTGGGTTTCTTTTGATTATGCTTATTTTCGATCATTAGACTATGTTTACTCACAATCCTTTTCAACCCAATCTCACTTAGAATATTAATTTATCTTTCATTTCTCTACATAATTTTCCATTTCAACCCGATCTCATTTCTTTTATCTTTTAACCGTGATCCAATCCAATCTTAAATATTATTTTATAAAAAATTATATTTAACTTTTTATCATAAATAATAATTATTTTTTAATTTTAAGTATATAAAAAAAAATTAAATGGACCATTGCATATTTTAGAATCTAGTTATAATTATAAAAAAAATTACCATGCGATTGGAAATAAAAAATCAGGTAAAAGAAATACAAAATTATTTATGTAGAAATTAGAATACATAAGTTATCCAGAATAAAAACTGAAAAGAAATACTGGAAATTTAGAATTTCTGATATGATAAAAGTATTGAACTGAATAGAATATATCAATATTGAACTCTATTGATAGAGAATTTAAAAATATGAATTTTTTTATATTTTTTAATTTTTAATCTTATAGTTAATATAACCTTTTTAATTGATAAAGGTTTTGCTAAAATAAATAAATCCACCAATAGTATTGTGACATGTGGAAGGAAAAACATCACGATCCAAGCTCACTAAGTGGTCCTATCGCTTGAAATTGTAGGTTGAAGTAAAAAAGAAAATTCTTTAAGGGTAAAAATATAGTTTTTTTAGGTTCTAGCTTAGTGTCCTTCCAATAATTTTCGCTTGGGACCAAAGTTTTAAATGACATGAGGCGTGGCGTGGCGGCGATCCAAAGCCTCAAGTCTTAAGAGTCACGACATGCCATGACGTTTATCAATGCGTGACTTATGGCAGCAAATCTCTATATCGTATATATTGTTATATATTAAAACATATGTTTTGAACTATTAATCGATGAGTCAATGACAATAACCACATTAAATTAAGTTATATATTAAAAACTAGCAAATAAGACATTAAAAACGTAAAAAAAATCAAATATTGCGTTATAAAAGACCGCACATTAGGTCATGGCGTGCTACAAGCATAACGCAGCGTGAGACACAAGGCTTAAGCCATGGCGGCTCTCGTGGAGAGCCTTTTAGAACAGTGTTTGGACCCCATAAACCAAAAAAATGTCCTAAAATCAAACAAAAAACTAAAACTAATCTTGAAATTGACCCCAAAAAAACCTATAAAGATTTTTTTTTAATTCAACCAAAAAGACTTTAAAAAAACACCCGGAACGTTGGATTTAGGCTAAAAATACATCGAACAACTCTACGGACATTTAAACTACCTTAAAGATGACCTCACTAAGAATTTTTTTTGAATCCGCCACCGTCTCTCATCCATTAACAACTCAAGCTCAAGAAATTGGTAATCCCCTTAAACTTCATTTATATTTATACACGGGAAATTAATTAAAATGCCACAACTTTGACTTTGCTTTACCAAAATGTCACAAATCTCGTTCAGTTTGCAAAAATGCCATTTTTTCGCAATAAGAGCCCACGATCGCGGGCCAATGGCAATTTTGTAATTTTAGGCCCCGCGTACACCCCATGATTTTTCAATTTGGCCAATTTTGATGAATTTTGATTTGATATTTACACTTTCATCACATATACTTATTTACTAATTTACTTTATACCTTTTACTTTCATAATTTTAATTTTACATTTAACACATATAATCGTTTATTAACTATAATACGTTAAAAAATACGTTTTAATTTTAACAAGTTACACCATTATAATCGTCTCTTCGATACGTTCGAAATGAGCCCAACATTGAATTTTTTTGGATTTATATATTTTAATATATATCATATAAACTACATAAAATTATTTTTTATATTTAAAATTCATATTCTTATTTATCAGTGAGTTAAACCTATCATATATATGGACTGCAGAGACTCAGTCGGCAGAGCTTTGAACGAGTAATACTCATTAATACATTGGGCTCTGCGATTTTTCTGAGTTTTGACCCCTCCTTTCGGTTGCTTTTCCAGAGATCATATGCAGATTCACATGCATCCAAGGACTGGAAGAGGTCATTGGGAATGGCCATTATCAGAATTCGTTTTGCCTTATGTGCCAACTCGTATTTGGCCCAATCAAGGTCAGACCATTTATCTTTTGACTTAGGTTTCTCATGTGCGGGAATTTCTGGAGTGTCATCAGTTGCAGGAACACGCGGCACAGAGAGCATGGGAACAAAGGGGGGATTGTGGATGTAGTAAAGAGCTTCTTTGTCGGTACCCTCAAAGAAATGGATCATTCGTATTTTCCACTGAGGGTACTCATCTCTGATTAGAGTGGGTGGTTTTGTCAAAGATCCAGCAGAAAAATAGTTGTTGGTGTTCGCCATTTTTAGAGTTGTGAAAATACGAGAAAAACTGAGTATAAACTGAGATTTTTAGGAGATATAGATTTTGAGGAGATTTTAAACCAAAAAAAACTTTTAAGCGATGCACTAAAATAAAGTTTTAACCAAAGAAAAACAGATCTTGTAAGTTTACCAAAATCGAACAGATCGAAAGTGGCAGAAAAACAGAGTCTGTTTTGAGAAATGATGAACATGTCAAAATCACTTTAAGTTTCTACCAAAAATCATTGTAAGTGAGGATCTCTTGATATTAAAAATCAAGGATGGCTCTGATACCAATTGTAGGTTCCGTTTATGTCTTAACAATGATTAATATGCCTATTAGTTCAAAACAGGGTACGATGCAGAAGCGTTTTTAAGAGAACTAATAAGGTGGTAGATTTAACACACAAGTATCTAATACACGAGATGAACAAGACAGTTAATAGCTCAATAACCCACTGTATTTGATATTAGATAATCTGCTAAGAACACCAAAGGTTACAAGAATTCTGCTCTTAGTATGTGTGAAAATTATGCAACGCTCAAAACTCTAAGCTCGACATGAGCTGAATATTTATACTAAGATACAAGGGACAAGGCTTAGACAAATAGTACTAAAAAGCACAAGACAAGATCGTGATCTGACAGTTGGTACAACGTTAATTTGGTGCGCCGTCTTCTGTAAAAGCTGCAGCCCCTCAAAGCTTGACACGTGGAGTGTGCAGGGCACGCTTTGTACGGATGGACTTCGTACAGCAGAGATCGTGGGAGACCTTGATCTTCTAAGTTGTCTTCATCCCGCAGAGGCTCTGTCAGGCTTGACAAAGGCTCTGCGGCCTTGCCCTCTGTCGAATGTCTTCTGTAATTAATCTTCTTCGAGTCTTGTGTTGGTCTTGGCAGAACTTCTGTGGTCTTGATATTTAGCCTATTTTTCAATACTTCTACTATTACAAAGATTGGAGCTAACAATATGTAACGGTTATTTAAAACCATAAGTTAATATATTTTTTTTTCTAAAACTTATTTTAACAAATTCAAAATTTATAGTATATATGTAATAATAAAATTTAAATTCTTTAAATTAACATGTTATATTTTTTCATTTTTCTTTACTATATTGGTTGTATAAATTAACAATTAAATAAAAAATTTAATCTTAAACCCAAAGAGGCAAATACCCAAAAGATGGTGACCGCTATCGGTGGACACAGTTTCTTTTGGCCAATAAAATGAAGCCATAGAAGATAAAAGTGTGGAATGGTTGGACAATTTTCTTAAGAATATGGAGTAAAATCCAATATATAAGGGAGTCAAAAAGGATATATATTGATAAAAAGTCAACTTTCAAGTATAAAATCTTCTTCTTGTTGTAAACTTATGGGGGTCAGCTGAACCCCCCTTCAATAGTAGTACATCCGTCCTTGGCCGCCGCCCCATGAAACATGACCTACTGTTGCCACCATCGAATCATCTTTAATTACTGAAGAAGAAGAATAAGAAGTAATCACACAACTCCAAACCCACTTTGACCCAATTTGATTTCGTAACTCCAATAAATACACCGACTGCCATTAATGGCAGAATCAACCATAGAAGCTTTGCATATGATGTGCTTGAATTCCTCCAAGAACCCATCTTATGTTTTTTCTCTCTCTACAAAACCCACTTCTTAAAATCACTAATAAGGGTTGTTTGTTTTTAAAAATTAAAAACTCTTAATGTCTCTGATAATGAGTAATAGATCACAGGCTACCTCTATCTTCCATTTATCCACGTGTATTCGAAGTATATTGTGTTTAATCCTGAAAATATTGGAAGATAAATTATAAAATCAGTGCTATTTAGAACTCTAATATTTGTTTCATCAATGGCGAACCATAAACATATAGAAGGGGTGATTAAGTTGTTTTTGAATCCTAATATTTGTTTCTTTACAATGTCGGCCATATTTTGTAGAAGAGCTTGTTTGAAGTGGTGATTTACCATTTTTGAAACCCTAAAATCGGAATAGAGAAGAACTCGATGAATTTTCGATCGTCAAGTTGATAGACAAACCGATGTTGTGATTCAAGACTTGTGAATAGATCCGATTTAGCTAACGATCGTTTTGAATAAACTGGTCGTCGAGAAGGAAATCGATATTTGATGCAGACTTGGTTCACGGCGAGAAGGAAATCGTTTGAACATGAAGGAGGTTTGTGCGTATTGTGTTTTGGTAGAGAGAGAATAATATGGGTTTGATATATCTAATCATGGCCTAGATCTGTTGATATCTAAATTTTAATACCAAAAAAATGCATGGATTTCTATCTCACATTTAAAAAAATTGTTCCATTTTTGCCCTATATGATTAAATTCCAGCAATTTTTTTAAAAAAATAAGTCCAATAGTTTACAAGTTTGCCCACTAATCATGACCATTGATTTAATTAGCTGATTGGCTAGGATTCTTTCTCGCCTTCTCGCATATGATATGCCCCTATATAGATATATATAAACACTGAGGCTAACATATACAAAGTCATAACGGTTTAATGCAATTATTATTTTTTATTGCAATTCTTACCTAAGAATTAATTAAACAAAACAATGTAGAATTATTGATTAGGATCTAAGAATTAATTAAACATATTGATCCCCAAAGTCTCCGTGTATTTCCCTGCTGGAGTGATAATGATGGTATTTCGGTAATACGAATACACCTCCTTGTAAGTATGCATCTCTAGATCTGCTTCATATATGTGTTTGAGGTATTTGTCATGCATCACCCAATTTCCATTCTTCATCAAGTGTAGTGGGTGCAACGCATACCAACGAGGATAAGAATTTGGCCGATCTACCACCTTTGTCCAGTCTTCATCTCCATCTCCATCCATCCTCCACAACTCCGTTACCATACCATCTTTTATGCGTTTGCCATCATCAGTCCGACGAGAATATAAAAGGTATAAGTGAATGCATTCTCTTACAACCATGAAACTCAAACACAATTTCCACATACCATTTCCAGTATAGGGACCTGCTATCTTTCTCCACTTTTCCGTCTTCGTATCAAACCTAATAATAATTATAAGATTTTCCCCTCTTAAATTTCTGTTGGCTTGTATAGTTACGAAATACATTTTTTCATTCAACAAAACACATGGCTGCCTCCCACTAAGTTCCAAATGCCGATGGGTGTGTAAATAAGTGTACTCTTCTTGTGTCGTCCAAACCTTTCTCCATGAGTTGTATTTTAGAGAGAATATATAAACATTATGATCTTTGGTTACAAGTAAAAGCTTGTAGTCATTGCAACTGAAATACATCTGAAAAAATGTTGCGGTGGTCACGTAACATTGTTCGTTGTTGGGTCTAGACACGGTCCTATATTCACCCGTTAAAGGATTCCATAAAATTATATCAGAGTATTCCCTCCCATTACACTTGTTAATCATGCATAAACATACCAGTCCACGTACAGATACTATAATCGACACGTTTTCATGATTGGCTTCAAATGGTAAAGGACGGCGGGCAGTTAGACCATCTTGAGGTGCTTCCAAGTCGAAGGTGCTAAACTTGCATGGTGTTGTGGTGGACAAGGCAATAATAAGTTTGTGGCGGTGGTGATGATGCATCTTCGCAAACATTGGTGTTGTTAGGAGCGACTGCCATTGCTTGCAAACACACATAAAACGGTGTATCGACTTACCCGGCAACCTTGGTAATATGTGGAAAAAAAGTATGTCATGTGGCGGTGGTGTCTCAATATCACGGGAACCCATGGCAGTGTCTTTTATATTTGGATTGGAGTACATTTATACAAAAGAAGGCAGGAGTATCGAGGTGCTAACAAATTACAAGTATTTTATCGATAAATATGGAGGAAGATTTGAATGCTTATTTTTTGGTTATTTTCTTTAACAATATGAGAATATAACAACCAACCTACCATTTCGTGCGGCTTGATAAAAGACGTAGAATTTTTCACATTTTATTTTATTTAGTAAACAACGTGTTTCGTCCTTGTGGTTTGCTGAAGATCGCTTAATTTCATCTCTGTGATTTTGAAATTACACTTTTCGTCCCTATGCAATTCATTGTTGTTTTCGTCTCTCATACTAACTTTGGTTCACTCTGTCGCTTAGTGTCAGCCTCTAAGGTTTGGAACCCAAAACCATAACTCATAATTGTGAATCTATCTATATATATCTAAAAGCAAAATCTAGGGTTGCTTAGGTAGCATAATGAGAAGACTCCATTCACCTTTTCCTAATTTCTCATAATTTTGATTTTTTTTAATAATTTTTTTTTTCATTAAATGAGTTTAACTTTTCATCTAACCTCTAATTTTTTTATTATTATATAGTATTTTTATTTACACAACATAAATACATTATCAAATATAATTTATATTTCTCTTACACTTTTTAATTTAATAAGACATTTTATTTAATAAATCCAACAACTTTTCAATTAAATATATCTAAAAGCAAAATCTAGGGTTGCTTAGAGCATCTCCAACATCATTGTTAAAATAGAAAAAATGGGTTTTTGTTTGTTATTCTTCTTCAACAACATTGCTATCTTGTTTGCTAAAATAGAGATTCATGGATAAATTTCTAAATATAGAGATTCTCTATAATTCTATAAATAGAAGAGATAAATAATTATTTTATTCAACCCACCAATAACATAATTCTTTTATTATTTTATATTAAGTTTTTCTTTTAAAGTGTATTGGGAATATAAATTAGAGAATATTATATTAATATAATTTGTGTTAAAACTGTTGGTGATGAATGTAACTCTTTTTTGAGATTTTAACTTTTAATTCTTTATTTTAGAAAAATTATAGCTAACCTGTTGGAGATGCTCTTAGGTGTCATAATGAGAAGACTCCATTCACCTATTCCTAATTTCTCATAATTTTGATTTTTTTTAAAATAAAAATCTTTTCATTAAATGAGTTTTAACTTTTCATCTAACCTCTAATTTTATTATTATATAGTATTTTTATTTAGGGAAAAGTCCAAAAATGGACTTTAATGTTTGAAATGATTAAGTCATTGGACAATTTTCTGGAACAAATAAGTTATTGAACTTTTCAAAACCTATTAAATAAATCCCTAAACTATCTAAAACCTATTAGATACATCCTCATTATTTAAAAATGTAACTTGTAACTTAAATAGCAGGTAAAACTATAAATTACAAAAAAAACCTAAATTTTTTCTTAAACTAATGTTGCTCAGTCGTGTCGCTCCCCCACCCTAGCTCAATCCCGTCGACTGCCCTCAACTGCTCAACCCACCCCATGTCGTCACCATTCCACGTGTATGCGAAACCCATGGAAGAATTGAAATGTTGGATCTAAGTGGGACTTTAGACCATCTCCAATGAACTCTCTATTTTACTCTCTATCTCTATTTTACTTTCTATATCCTCTCCAATGAACTCTCTATTTTACCCTTTAAAATAAAGAATTGAATGGTAACTCTCTATATATAGAGAGTTACTATTCATTACTCTCTGTTGTTTTCTAACTTTTGATAATTATAAAATGACCTTTCTATTTTTTAGATTTTTGTATTTTTATTTTATTTGTTGTCTAATACCAATTTTAATAAACTAGAATTGTATTTATCTTTAAGTTTTAAATTGATTAAATTTATCCAACTAATAAATATTAGGGTATTCTGAAAATAAAAAATATAAGGATGCAATTTATAAAATTAATAATTATATAAGGGTATTATTGAAAATATATGTAATAAAAAAATATACTTAGAATATTCTCTTTTAGAGAGTAAAATAGAGTAATACATTAGAGAAGATTTGACTCACTTTTTATTTTAATATCAATAATAAAGAGTAAAATAGAAAAATACATTGGAGATGCCCTTAATGATCACTATTGTTCTGGAAATTCTCTTAGCAAAATAGGAAAAGAATATATTGGGTCTTGTGCAGTGCTGCAACCTTTGTTCTTCATTGGGTGAAGAGAGGGAGGATAACTTTTATCCTACCTGTTTAACATGGCGGTGGTGCTATTGGAAGACATTAGAGCATCTATTGGTACTTAAATTTAACTTTTATCTCCAATGTTTTTATAAGTAAAAAGTTACGTGACTTATAGGAAATATTATTGTAGAGAGTTTTTATAAAAACTGTATCATTTTTTATTCTTATTTAAGAACTTTGGTTTTTATTATAAAGTTTGTGTAAAATGTCAATGTCCTCATTTCTATTGGTACTTAAATTTAATATTTGATATTTATTTATAAATATAAAATAATATTGATGTAGACAAATACATGAGACCCATAAAAATGAAGTTCTTATAAGAACTACCATTGTGGACTTTTATGTGAATTTTGAAATTAATGAGATGAAAATGAGATGACACCAAAAAGTACAAAAAGAAGATTCTTATAAGAACCTCCGTTGGAGACGTTCTTAGCCAAATGCCACAATTTTAGGCCACACTACTAGGTGCACCGACTTATGTTTTGTAAATTTTCTTGACCGATTTCTTTCATTTTTAATGGAATTTGAACGGGTAGATAGTAGATATTTGTTTTGACTTAAGGTGTTCGAATTGTGCTATAGTTTTGTGTTATCTAGTTTAGATAATTCAAGTCTCTATATGCCTCTTGACAAGAGTTGGTAATTCATCTCTTTGAATAAAGTAAATTGAAGATCGTTTGTGAACCAAGATAAAGAACTATGTGTAACTTTTGGTATATTTTGATTCATTTTTTGATAATTTATGCCTAACTTTTATGTATATCTATTTATGTTTTGAATATAGCTTTTATATGTTTCAGGAAGAGTAATGAAAATGGTATATTCGTTTCGTTTTATAAATGTAAGTATTTTTTTTGTTCAAAAATGGTTTAGAGGTAATAAAGATATATCTAACAGGTTTTAGAAAATCCAAAGATTTATTTAACAGGTTTTAAAAAGTCTAATGGCTTATTTGTTCCAAAAAATTATCCAATGACTTAATTATTCCAAATACTAAAGTTCATTGTGTTTTTTTGAACTTTTCCCTTTTATTTACACAACATAAATACATTATCAAATATAATTTATATTTCTCTTACACTTTTTAATTTAATAAGACATTTTATTTAATAAATCCAACAACTTTTCAATTAAATTTATAAGATCATAAATCTATATCTATATATATATATATATATATATATATATATACTAGTTGAATACCCACACAATACGGCGGGATGTCAACTTTTTTGTAAATGGGAATTAAGATGAACGGATGTCAAACCTTTTTTCAATCGAAAATAGGATGATCTGATTTTGACCAGGGATGTATAAAACCGTCAACCCCCAAACAACCCAAAAACCAATAACCCGTCAGATAGTTAATCCGTTGATTAATATGGTTAATATTGGATTAGGTCTAACTTAATCTAACCGAACGCACTAATTTGCCGCTAATATATAGTTTTGATAAAAATTTATTTATAGATATATAATGTAAAATTTTATTTATATTTTGCTAGTCTGAGCCTCATATTTTGTTTTTATGTCATCTTTGGGTCACCTTTTTCTTCATTTTTTTGTTTAATCATCGTTCTTCATTTACGTGTTATTGCTATCACTAAAACAAAATTGGATTTAATAAAACTCCAATAATTTCTATGTGTTCTGGTTGTCTTATGAACACAATTTTATAAGACATATATTGTCATAAGAGTCTTTCAAATATTGTTTTATAAAATAGCTAATATGATGTCTTTTTAAGTTGGACCTAGAACACAATAAATGAGAAAAGATTTGTTCCTCAAATCCACTTTCTTCAACAACTAATATAAAGAGATAATGCAAAAAAAAACTAAGACTGTACTACATTGAACTCTCACCTGCCAGAAGAAAAATGAACTATAAATACTAACACCTCTTGAATTGAAGTTATAAGATCAAATACAAAAATGTACATTTCCTTCTTGTGATTATGGGTCATAATCATAGAATTTGATGTTATGAGCAAATCATACAATAAAAGAAGGATTACAGTTGGTTATAAAAATATGGCCCTTGGTTGCTTCATCGGGTACGACAACTTGTAGATGGTAATAAACAGAATGAGATTGGATATGAAGAAATTAAAATTGGGTTAAATTAGCAATAAATCAGATAAGATGGGAGAGTTGAGGTTGAGAAATCATGGTTAAACCCACATCGAGCAACCGTGGTTAGAGAGCTCATCGAGTAATAATGAACCATCCAATATGGATTTAACTTTACATTGATCTCCCACAAAATTTGACGTCAGAGTTTAACGGTGTTGGTCCCAGCTATTGAGTAGCAATGGTACACAAGTATTGTAGAAGGGGGGTTGAATACAATACACAAATTTTTTGGCTTACTTAATTCTTTGTTGATTGATAATCAAGAATTACACATAGAAAACTTATAAATTGTTGCGGAATAAAACAGATAAAATCAGTTCTAAACAATTTAACACACAGACACACAGAGAATGTAAAGTACTTGTGAAACACTAAGACACAACTTAACTTACCAAGATAGGAATGCCAGTACGTGAGAGAGAGAGCTTTGAGTTCTTGAGGAATGCTTGAAACTGGTAAGGATGAACGTTGATGAAGATCCTTTATTTATAGTGATCCATGCATATGAATGCATGGACACTATGTCAATAATAGCAGAGGCGTGTCTTAGACTTTCTGGCCATTCAACATGCAAGAACCGTGTCAAGATTTGTTACCTTTGCAATGTCAACTTCTAGAAATCTGCATGAAGACTTGTTGCCATTTGTAGGTTGTCCACTTGCAGGAAATGTGCAAGTAGGGGAAATGTGCAAGTAGGGGAAATGTGCATGTAGGTTGTCCACTTGCAGGAAGTGTGCAAGTAGGTTGTCCACTTGCAGGAAATGTGCAACATGCAGGACCAAGGACTTTGTTGCCAATCAGCATGCAGAACACATGCCTAAGACTTTTGTTGCATGCTTATCAATTCCAACTTGGTCACATAGTAGGCATTTGTGTTCCCATGCAAATTGAAGACATATGCAATAGAAGGCTCTGGAACATCTTGGAGTAACTCATTTACGTACCATTACATCATGCAGTTTGTTGCCATGCAACTTGCATGTATTGCCACCTTCATCAACTTGCCACCTTCTTGCCATGCATCTTGTATTGTCAACTTTGCATGTATACATGCATGGTATACTTTGATCTTCAATCTCTTCATCTTCTGTACTGGCTTGAGACTGTAGAAAGTCTCCATAACAGTTTAATCTTTGCTGTAGAAATCTATCTTTAATCCGCATTAAAGATATACTTCTATTTTGTTTCTTCGGTTTGATCTTCGATTTCACCGAACATATTTATACAATTAAACTGCTTATAAAGAACCTAACAATTAATCTAAGTATGAATAGTAATAATGAAAGACTGACGTCATCTTCAAATCAAGTGACCCAACAATCTCCCCCTATTTGAGAATGACATCCATACTTAGAAACTGAAAGAGTAAATACTGAATAATTCATTTTGACCCATGTTTACTCTTTTTGGGTTCTTTTCACATAGTATTTTTTTTTGTATTGTATTGTATCTGATATTTACAAGTATAAAAGAATAAAGATATTTCTGTACACACTATTAACAAAAATTGAACTTGCATTGAAAACTTGAAATAGCAATATCTTAAGTTTACATGTACATATTGAAACAGAAAATAATAAAAAAAATCACACCTTTCTTTTGAGAAGTTCAGCCAGGATGTCATAACGTAGATGAGTGACGTTGGAGGCAATGACACTGATGACTTCTATTTTGCTCCCCCTGAGCTGATGATATCTGCTCACTTTCGAGGAGTTGTATTTTGCTCCCCCTGAGCCGATGTACCGGTTTCTGCTGGTTCGGGTCGGTTTGGAGGACCCGGTCTTCTAGATGCTTCCGGATGGTCGATGAAAAAAGGTAAGTCAGGTATTCTCTCCCCCTCAGCGGCCGTCAGGTAATACTGTTTCACATAACCAGCAAATGACGTGAGTGCGTAAGCCTGGTCTTCTGGTAGAGCATCCCACTTCCGGTGTAGAGAGACAAGACCACCAAGGATCTGGGGAATGACTTTTTGATGTTTCTGACTTTCAGACTGGATCCTAAGATTTTCGGACTGAAGTCTGAGAATCTCGGAACGCAGACTGCTATTTTCCGTATCACAAGATTTCGCATTATCTTGCAAAGCATTTATAGACTTATCACGAGATTCCACAGCAGTTTGCATAGCATTCATAGAAAGTACCAAACTTGCATTGGAGTCTAGGAGAGACTGAACCTGAGTTAGCAAGGTGGTCATGGAGCTCTGGAGTGAGGTATGCTCACTTGTGGTGGGAACAGATGTAGGTGTAGGAGGTTGTACAGATGTAGGTGTAGGAGGTTGTAAGACAAGAGGAGTAGGTGAGACACATAAGTCTTCTACCTGAACCACATTAGGTGTAGGTGAGAAGGGTTCTGTAGTGGCAGGAGAGTTTGTTTCTCTAATAGGTAGAGGGACGTCTTCAGGAGTGATGGGAGAGGCTTCTTCAGTAGAATTGGCCGAAGCCTCTGGAGTTGGAGATTGAGAAACTTGAGGGTAATACTTATCAAGAAAGTCACTGAAACAAGTATCACCTTGAAGAGGTTGTGCATTTTCCAGTGTTAGGCCGTGCAGTGAGAAGTCAGAACCTTGGGCCGGAGAGATGCCCAAGTCATCTTCATCCACCAAGAAATGGTTGAAAGAAGGCACATTGTGGTTCTCCAAATGTTCAACCGAAACCTGTTGGGAGGAGACGGAGGAGATGGCTATTAGGTTAGCAGATTCCCTGGGCCTGGTAGGGAGAATTTCAACAGCTTCAGATTGTGGAGAATCAGTTGCTGGATTTGTGGTGATGGCCCTCAAAGGATCCTTACGCCTCTTATGATGAGACTTAAGGGGTGTTGTTGAGTGACTCCGCTTCTTGGAAGGGGGAATGACCTGGGTAGCCACCAAAGGTTCATTTGGTGGCAGAGTCATGGAAGCGAGTGCGGAGCTACCGGAAGCTTTCTTTGTTTTTGCTTTGCTTGCCGGTGTCACTCGGGTAGGGGGATTAGGGGCCACTATATTGGAGGAAGGCACCAACACTTGAGTAGGTCGAGTGTCAGGACTATCTCCCCAATGTAGATCGTTAGAGTTAAAGATAGAAACCATACCTGGAAGAAGATCCTTATCGGTTGCCTTCTGGGGACGTTGGAGAATAGACTTCGTGATGGTATAGGAAGGAAGGTCAATAAAGAACTTTGGATTTCTCGACTTTCGATCGAGAGTAAGTGAGTTTCTCATCTTGTGTTCAATGATTATTGACAGGAAACGAGGGTATGCAACATGTGGCTTTTTAGGAGGTGTCACCACTTCAACAAATTCATCAAAAAAATAGCGTGCATAATCTATTTTTCTTTGAAACATAAGTGCATGTGCCAGATTTGTAATATAAGTGGGTGACTGATCATGACCTCCAGTTCTACGACTCAAGCAGTATATAATATGAGTGAAGAAGAAATGCCATACCCCACCCATGAATTTTCTGAATAGAGTTCGATAATCGTTGTGCTTGGCATCGGCTTTGTAGTTCATCGCTTGGACTACATCTTCATGTTCTGTTTCCAAAGGAAAAGGAGCATAAGACTCGTAGGCTTCAATTTGAAGAGCAGCTCGAACATCCTCCACACCAAATATAAGATCATGCACCACATCTTCAGAAAAGATACATGCAGAAATGGTCTTCGGTTCACCCGCATTGACCGAGCTTGTTAACCAGAAATTTCCAAGTAATCTTCTGCTCATGGGAATGGATTTGGAGAAGGCATAAAGGAGAGGGGTTTGTTGTAGAAAATGAGAGACAAGAAGGTGATCCGGAAATTCTGGATCATCCTCAAATCTCGCAACGTGATTGCAAGGTCTGAAACGCAAATCTTTATGGCTTTTAGGAACCTCGTATTTGGAAGATTTATTTTTGGAAGGTTTCTTTTTCGTAAGAGGAGATGAGGTTGACATGGTAGAGGTAAAAACCAAGAACCACAGTGGCTTTGGGAACTACCGGAAACCAAAAAGAATTTTGGAGAATTTTTTTTTTTTTGGGGGGGTTGGGGTGGGTAGGGTGTGATGGGGTGGGGTAGGTAGGGTACTGGAAATTAGGGGGGGAAAATGTTTTTTTTTCGGTGGGGGGGTGGGGTGGGGTAGGGTAGGGTGGGTGGGGTGGGTAGGGTGGGTGGGGAGGGGAGGGTGGGGCCGGGGAGGGGAGGGGAGGGGAGCGGGCAGGGGGGTAGGGCGGGGAGGGGAGGGGAGCGGGGAGGGGAGGGGAGCGGGGAGGGGGGGAGGGCGGGCAGGGGGTAGGGCGGGGAGGGGGCAGGGGGTAGGGGGTAGGGCGGGGAGGGGGCAGGGGGTAGGGCGGGGAGGGGGGGCGGGGAGGGGGTCGGGGAGGGTAGGGGAGCGGGGAGGGGGGGTCGGGAAAGGTAGGTTGGGATGGTTTAGGGGCTGTCGGGAAAGGTGGTTTAGGTTGGTTTAGCGACGGTAAGCGGTTGTGGTTGACGGCGGATCGGGAATGAGGTTGATTTGAGAGAGTTTAGGGGATGGTTAGGAGACGTTTTTAGGAGAGTTTAGGAGATCTCCTAAAAATGTAGGTATGTGGGTGTTTTTGGAGAGGTTGAGAGATGAAATTGTTTGGGTATAGTTTTAGGAGAGTAAGAGATGGGTTTTTCTAGTGTAGGAGAGGTGTAGGAGATGTGTAGTATATATATAGGAGATAGGTAGAAGATAGGAAAGGGAGGGGTTTTGTTCAAAAACTAATTTGATTCCAACGGTTTTGTTCCCCAATATTTCTTATTGATTTTAATTTTTTTTTATATTTCTTGGAATAACTATATATATAAAATATATATATATATATATTTTTTTTTGACTTTTCTTTGAAAGTAATATACAAATGAATATATTTCTTTTTCTCTTTTTCTTTTTAATAAATATATATATACAAATAAATATATTTCTTTTTCTCTTTAAAAAAATATATATATACAAATAAATATATTTCTTTTTCTCTTTTTCTTTTTAAAAATATATATATATATATACAAATATATATATTTATTATTCTTTTTCTTTAATAAATATATATAGGTAAATATACTTATTATTTTCTTTTTCTCTTTTCTTTAATATATATATATATAAAGATATATATATATATTAAACTTTTTTTTTTTGAAAAATCTTTTAATAAATATATAGAAATATATTTATCAAGAATTTTTTTTTTAAATTTAGACAGCTAAATTTAACATACCTAGTTCGGCTACAAGAAAATTGAAGCGAGCTTCAATTAGAGGCTTTGTGAAGAGATCCGCGAGTTGAAGATCGGTAGGAATAAAATGCAACTCAACGTCTTTGTTGGAGACGTGATCTCGTATGAAGTGATACCGAATATCAATGTGCTTGGATCGGGAGTGAAGCACCGGATTGTTGGCAATGGCAATTGCACTGGAGTTATCACATAGTATAGGAACTTTTGAGTAGCTTTGATTGTAGTCCCTCAGTTGGGTCTTCATCCACAGTATTTGAGCACAACAGCTACCTGCAGCAACATATTCAGCTTCAGCAGTAGAGGTGGAGACTGAATGTTGCTTCTTGCTAGACCAGCTAACCAGTTTACCACCAAGGAGTTGGCAGCTTCCAGTAGTGCTTTTCCTATCAACTTTTGATCCTGCAAAGTCAGAATCTGAATAACCAATTAGATTAAAACCCGTGTCTTTGGGATACCAAAGACCCAGATTCATGGTACCTTTTAGATACCGAAAAATGCGTTTAACAGCATCCTCGTGAGATTTCTTAGGATTGGCTTGATAACGCGCACACAGACAAGTGGCAAACATAATATCAGGTCTACTAGCAGTAAGATAAAGAAGTGACCCAATCATACCTCTAAATTTTGTGACATCAACAGATTCACCATTTGGATCAGCATCAAGTTTTAGAGGTGGTGCCATAGGAGTTTTCATGGGAGAGCAGGTATCGAATTGAAACTTTTTTAAAAGATCACGAATGTATTTGTTTTGGTTTATAAAGATACCTTCAGAAGTTTGTTTTACTTGGAGACCCAAGAAAAATGTTAGCTTCCCCATCATGCTCATCTCATATTGACTCATCATGAGAGAGGCAAACTCATCACATAGTGATTCATCAGTGGCACCAAAAATGATGTCATCCACATAAATTTGGACAAGAATGAGATTACCTGAGGTTTGCTTGATGAAGAGAGTGTTGTCAATCTTACCTCGAGTGTACTTGTTCTTGAGCAAGAATTCTGCTAGAGTGTCATACCATGCACGAGGGGCTTGTTTAAGGCCATAGAGAGCCTTATCCAACCTGTACACATGGTTAGGATGAGTTGGATCTTCAAATCCAGGAGGTTGTTTCACATAGACTTCTTCTGCTAGTTCTCCATTGAGGAAAGCACTCTTGACATCCATCTGGAAGACTCTGAAGTTCTTGTATGCAGCATGAGCAAGGAAGATTCTGATTGCTTCAAGTCTGGCAACTGGAGCAAATGTTTCATCATAGTCGATTCCTTCTTCTTGCCTGTAACCTTGAGCAACCAGCCTAGCTTTATTTCGGATGACAGTACCTTCTTCATCCATCTTATTTCTGAAGATCCACTTGGTTCCAATGATTGTTTTTCTTGGAGGACGTGGAACCAATCTCCAGACTTTGTTTCTTTCAAACTGTGAGAGTTCTTCTTGCATGGCAGTGATCCAGAATGAATCACTTAGAGCTTCTTCAACCTTCTTTGGCTCTATGATGGATAGAAAATTCACATAGAGACAAACATTGCCTATTCCTCTTCTGGTTTGGACACCAGCCTGTTGATCACCAATTATTTGATCAATTGGATGATCCTTGGTCCATTTAATTGCTGGAGGAAGAGCTGGAGGAAAGAAAGGTTGTGATTGAGATGTAGAAGGGAAGTTTCTAGGAGTATTTGATGGAGAAAAGATAGTTGAAGGATGAGAGAGAGTGGTGTTTTGGGAAGTTGAGATGAGAAAGACGTTTGTGCCAAAGCCAACTTATCTTGATAGAGTTTTCAGAGACAAAACAAATGTTTGTTCCTAAAGAGGAACTCTGTCCCATGTCTATAACATAGACATTTTCTTGTCGGTACCCAGAAAGTACAGCTTTGAAGTTTTTGTCAACCACAGTGCATATGGTCAATTCAAAAATTACCTTGTAACCAAGATCACACAGCTGGCTTATGCTTAAGAGGTTATGCATCAAGCCTTCAACATATGCTACTTTATTAAAGGTGACAGAACCATTAGAGATAGTTCCATAGCCTTTAGTACTACCACGAGCATTATCACCAAAGGTAACTGATGGACCTTTAGCTGACACAAAGTTTACAAGAAGAGGTTTGTTTCCAGTCATGTGACGCGAACATCCACTATCCAGATACCAGATCTGATGATGTCCAGCGACCTGCAATCACACAAAAATTAGTTCTTTGGTACCCATTTAGATATGGGTCCTTTTGGGTTAGAAGAAGAAGAAGGGAGATTTTTTGAGATTCTGTCCATTCTTTCAAGAGGACAATCTTTAGCCATGTGAAACGTGTCACCACAGTTATAGCATTTTCTATAGATAAAAACCTTTTTAGAAGCATGACTATTTTCCTTGTGTTGACCTTTTACATTGAGTTTTATTATCTTGGCTGAAGAAGATGAAGTATGAGGTTTGGTTCCTAGAATTCCTTTTTCAGGGTTATAGTTTGGTGAATGAAAGGATTCTTTGTGCTTTGACATCTTCAGTAGCACAGACCGAGGGATGGGAAAAGTGGAAGATTGATCAGAATATTTCTTTGAAGCTTTTCTCTTAGGATGGGTATTGGCTACTGATTTTCCTTTGAAGGAAACTGGAGATTGTTTTGAAGGGGATTGGCATTCTCTTTTGGAAATCTTTGAGGGCTTAGATTCAGAGGTAGAGATTTCATCCAAGTGTAAGGATTTCATCATATCATGAATAGGTTTGGGAAGGTCATTAGAACCTTGGGCTTCTTCAGAGGTTGAGGTATTACCCTTAGCTTTAATGAATTTTCCAAATTTCAAGGATTCAGAAATGTCAATAGAGTTCAAAGAATGAGTATCACTTGAATGATCAGAGGACTCATAGAAAGAAGGAAGCACAAAGGGAATGGAAGTATGGTCATTTGAAGATGAGTCAATGTCCATTTTACCAAAGCCAAGTCCAGATTTGTCATCACAGTTCACTTGATCGTGAAAAATCTTTTCTAAGTTTTTAGAAGAGCTTGTCCACTTTTTCACAATGTTTTGTTCCTTTTGAAGTCTTTTGAACAACTTATTTTTCTCTTTAAAAAGTGTGAAGTTTATGGTTTTTAAATCTTCAAGCTCTGCTTTGATTTTGTCAAAGTGTTTTAGTTAAGATAGACAAATTTGGAGTTGAGAAGAGAGAGACTTTATTTGAGCATTTGCCTTTTTCTTTGTATCTTTAGCATCATGGAAATCAATAGTTAAGGAATCATAAGCATCTATCTTTTCAGCATTAGTAAGTGAGAGAAAGGGATGTACCTGAGTAGATGAGGATGAGCATTCTGAGATTAGAGCAAGAGTGGAAGGAGTTTCTTCACCGTCATCTATGTTATCAGTCTTTGCCATGAAACATAAATTGGCCATATCATTCTCACTGTCAGATGTGGGTTCATCTGCCCAGTCATGAAACTCAGCCACTAGACTCTTTCCCCTTTTGGAAAGCATTTCATTTCTCTCTTTTTCTCTCTTGTACTTGGCCTTGTACTTGTCAGCACGATCAGAGTTCGTAGAAGGAACTGATTGATCAAATTTCTTAGAGTGGAAATTTGAATCTGGTTTGGACCTGTTAGATTTTGAGAGAAAACGACTAGAAGAAGAGTTCTTAGGTTTCTCAGAGAGTTTGCTTCTACACTCAGAGGCAAAGTGACATTTCTTCCCACATTTAAAGCATTCCTCATTTGATTTATCAATTGAAGAGTGCTTGGGGAAAGTTTGAGAAGAGTTTCTGGAAAACTTAGATTTATTAGAAGAAAAACGAGATCTAGGTTTAGAATATCCTGCTAACATGGCCATGCTATCTGTGAGTTGGCCAACAGGGATTTCCTCACCTTCATCGTCAGCATCACTGAGAAATGCTTCCGAATGATCATTGGTATTTTCCTGACTATCATGATCAGAATCAGAAGGATATGTGATTCTAGGGACGGACATAGATTTCTTGGAAGAGTCACTAACAAGAGCTAGAGAAGAGCTCTTGATGTCTTTGATGAACGACTTCCTTTGTAGCTTAGTCTGCTCATGGTTAAAGAGAGTACCATAGAGAGCAGTTAGAGGCATGTGATCAAGATCCTTGGTTGTCTTTAAGCAAGTACAGATGTTTTCCCAAAAATCAGGAAGACAATCCATAAACTTGCACAAGACTTCCTCATTATCATACACGCGACCTAGTAGTTTAAGATCATTTAGAAGACTATTAAAACGATTGTAATAGTCTGAAAGAGATTCTTCTTTCTCATGAGAGAAGAGTTCATATTTTCTAACAAGAGCAATTTTTCTGCTCTTCTTCACTTCAGATGTACCTTCATAAAGAACACACAGAGTGGACCACATATCCTTGGCAGTAAAGAAGTTAACTAGAGAGTGATAAACTTCATCAGGAAGAGAGAGGGCAATGATGGCTCTGACCTTAGTGTCGAGAGCTACAAGACGCTTGTCTTCATCAGTGTATTTACTGGGGTCCTTTACAATGTATCGCCCAGTTGTTGGTGTTCGTTCTTCTTCATCAGAAGAAGACTCATCACCACCCTCAGTTTTATTCTTAGCATTATAACGATCCCAAACTCTTGGGACAAGAGGTCCTTCATTGAGTATAGTGGGATATCTACTGTCAACTCCTTCTAGAAAGAGCATCATACGACTTTTCCACAACGAGAAGTTATTGGAATTGAACTTTGGTGGTTTGGCTATAGAGCCATTGTCGTGTGATACATTATTAGTATTTTGAGAAGAAAGATTGGTTAAAGAAGAGGATGAAGCCATTGCAGATCAAGTTTATTAAATTAAACTTTATCTGCTCTGATACCACTTGTTGGTCCCAGCTATTGAGTAGCAATGGTACACAAGTATTGTAGAAGGGGGGTTGAATACAATACACAAAATTTTTGGCTTACTTAATTCTTTGTTGATTGATAATCAAGAATTACACATAGAAAACTTATAAATTGTTGCGGAATAAAACAGATAAAATCAGTTCTAAACAATTTAACACACAGACACACAGACACACAGAGAATGTAAAGTACTTGTGAAACACTAAGACACAACTTAACTTAACAAGATAGGAATGCCAGTACGTGAGAGAGAGAGCTTTGAGTTCTTGAGGAATGCTTGAAACTAGTAAGGATGAACGTTGATGAAGATCCTTTATTTATAGTGATCCATGCATATGAATGCATGGACACTATGTCAATAATAGCAGAGGCGTGTCTTAGACTTTCTGGCCATTCAACATGCAAGAACCGTGTCAAGATTTGTTACCTTTGCAATGTCAACTTCTAGAAATCTGCATGAAGACTTGTTGCCATCTGTAGGTTGTCCACTTGCAGGAAATGTGCAAGTAGGGGAAATGTGCAAGTAGGGGAAATGTGCATGTAGGTTGTCCACTTGCAGGAAGTGTGCAAGTAGGTTGTCCACTTGCAGGAAATGTGCAACATGCAGGACCAAGGACTTTGTTGCCAATCAGCATGCAGAACACATGCCTAAGACTTTTGTTGCATGCTTATCAATTCCAACTTGGTCACATAGTAGGCATTTATGTTCCCATGCAAATTGAAGACATATGCAATAGAAGGCTCTGGAACATCTTGGAGTAACTCATTTACGTACCATTACATCATGCAGTTTGTTGCCATGCAACTTGCATGTATTGCCACCTTCATCAACTTGCCACCTTCTTGCCATGCATCTTGTATTGTCAACTTTGCATGTATACATGCATGGTATACTTTGATCTTCAATCTCTTCATCTTCTGTACTGGCTTGAGACTGTAGAAAGTCTCCATAACAGTTTAATCTTTGCTGTAGAAATCTATCTTTAATCCGCATTAAAGATATACTTCTATTTTGTTTCTTCGGTTTGATCTTCGATTTCACCGAACATATTTATACAATTAAACTGCTTATAAAGAACCTAACAATTAATCTAAGTATGAATAGTAATAATGAAAGACTGACGTCATCTTCAAATCAAGTGACCCAACAAACGGGTTAACCACTCTCTCACAATATGGAACCATGAATGTGTCCCATAAATAAAACAAAACCATGGTAATTGAGAATGAAGGAATCAAGGTTAAATTAGATATAACAAAACACAAAGTTACAAAATTCTTATGTAACAATAACAAAATTTTCAATGAGAAAGTAGAACATGAAATGTAATTGAACATCTGAACTCAAAGTTTTCAGATCTCAGTGAAGATAAGCCAAATTCATTGAGCTTATCTATTTTTCTTTACTATATTGGTCGTATAAATTAACATATTATATTGCTATAAGTTTATTTTATTATAATTGATAATTTTTTGAAGATGTCATTTTTTGTCATTTTACATGTTTATAAGCTAGTTTTGCCGAACATGACTTCTTTATCAGCTAGCTTATCAGCTAGTTTGCCAAACATAACCTAAGACGAAAAAACACATTTGTGCAACTAGATTTAACTCATTATCTATCTTGATACCTTATCCGTCCATTATTATATACGTACAGCTTAATAATGCAATTTTTTTGTAAAACTAACTCATCCAATTAGTAAATATATATTTTAAATAAAGATAAACTTTAAGGTCTACTTATATAAATATTTTAAGTGGTCTCTCAAAACAACATATAAACTCATAAAATGTAAGTGAGTAGACAAAATAAAGATATTTTAAAGCTAAATTATAATACCACTTCAACTTATAATAAAGAGAAATTAGTCGAAATTCCCCAAGTTTTGACTTTTACTTACCAAAATGCCCCAACTCTCTCATTTAACCAAAATAACCCAAAAATCCCCGATGATCCCCCGTGATTGCGGAATCCTTAAAAAAGTTGGGTTTTCACCCTTGAAATGACTTCGATCAACCATGAATTTTCCGCGATCGAGGGGTGGTTGTCCGCAATCGAGGGAATATGGACCGCGAAGGGGTTGGTTTGGGTCCTCGATGCTTGGTTTTTTAAGGCCTCCGCAGTCACGGGGTATGTTCACGGATTTTTGGGATATTTTGGTTAAGTTGGAGAGTTTGGACATTTTGGTAACGGAGGACCCCAACCTGGGGCATTTCAATAAATGACCCTTTAATAAAATAGAATAACAATTAAATAAAAAATTTAATCTTAAACCCAAAGATGCAAATACCCAAAAGACGGTGACCGCTATCAGTGGACACAGTTTCTTTTGGCCAATAAAATGAAACCATAGAAGATAAAAGTGTGGAATGGTTGGACAACTTTTTTAAGAATATGGAGTAAAATCCAATATATAAGGGGTCAAAAAAAATATATATTGATAAAAAGTCAACTTTCAAGTATAAACTCTTTTTCTTGTTGTAAACTTATGGGGGGCAGCTGACCCCCCTCCAATAGTAGTACATCTGTCCTTGGCCGCCGCCCCAATGAAACAGGACCTTCTGCTGCCACCATCGAATCATCTTTAATTTCTGAAGAAGAAGAAGAAGAATAAAAAGTAATCACAGAGCTCTAAACCCACTTTGACTCAATTTGAATTCGTAACTCCAATAAATACCCTGACTGCCATCAATGGCAGAATCGACCATAGAAGCTTTGTAGATGATGTGCTTGAATTCCTCCAAGAACCCATCTTCTGTTTTTTCTCTCTCTACAAAACCCACTTCTTAAAATCACTAATAAGGGTTGTTTGTTTTTAAAAATTAAAAACTCTTAATGTCTCTGAACTCTAAATCGGTCGACGCTTTTATGTTCAGATCGTGTTTTTTTTCCTATATTTCAAAGGATGTTAAGTCTGAAATACATATGAAAGTATAATATCTTATAATATCTCAAAACACTTTCTCTTACTACTCAGAAGTGAAATAAGACTTCAGACTTCAAAAGTGAAATAAGGTTTCAGAATTCAGACCTCTTAAAAAACAAAGATATCAATTCTGGAATATGATACCTTACCAAAAAGCAAACCACAAGCTCGATGCCTATATATATTTGTTATATTAAATAAACATCAACTAAAAAAAAAGTTTCATGTCGTTCCTATTTAGTGTAACGAACTATTTTTTCTCTCATTCAATGCAACCAACTATCCTTTTGTAACAACCCAAAACAAAATAGCCAAACATGACATTACTAGATAAATAATATTTGCCAAAAACTGGCTACACCAAAATTTTATAATAATCCACAAGGGTTCATACGGAAAAGTATCCCTATTACAGCTGAGAATAACCCTAAATAGCCAAAAATGGGTGTCTTCTATTCCCGAGACGCAAGCTCCAGCTTACATCTTTCCCTTCCCTTTTCCAGAGCTTTCCTCTATCTTACCTGAAAAGTTTTTAGTTTTAAAAGCGAGGGTTAGACCATAGGGTCTAGTGAGTCCCCTCAAAAGTCACGCCACAAGAATACAGTTCATACGAAAACTTTCAGTAAAAGATTTAAATGAAAATATTATGAGTACACATTTAAGATTTTGCACGCACGGACAAGCTAATGGCACCACAAGGTCACATCCACCGTGACTGTAAAAAGGGCACCCACCGCCCATATATGAAACACATTCATATTTCCACATATATGGGATCATTCCCATTCCACATTTGCCATAGCTTGTCTCCACATAAAATGATTTCATCCACACAGTTTAAACCACGTTTTTTGTTTATGATAATCCACAATATGACCACTTAATCATGCACGAAGTTCCACATTAAAAGATTTGAATTAGAAAAACTCACCTGTTGCTTTGGTAATCTCCGCTTCTTGACTCTTTCCTCAGTTCCCCACTTCCTAGGTAGGCACCTAGAATTAAAATGTCTAACCACTATTAACACTTGGGCTTACACACAAATTACACCCTCACCACCCCTCTCTTTGCGCCACCAACAGGTCGAGAAGACTCAACTTTGCGCCACAAGGCACTGGCGCAAACCACACTATGCGCTAAGGCCTGAGCTGACATTACGAGCTGGGTTTTCTTCCTGGTTCGATTTTCCACACTTAAGACTGAAATTAACCCATTTAATTTGGAGGATAAGATACTATAATGGTTAATATGTTCTTAAACACAATTAAACCAATTTTAATCAATCCATACACAAATCTGCCAAACCAAAAATAAGAAAACCAAGGTTTTCCCATTTTTCTCATCGAACAGCACCCAAAACCGATTTCTAAATCCTAAAACAGAAAACTAAAAAGAGAAAGGTGGTTCTGATGATTTACCTCACTTAATTGCAAAGGATTTCTTCTCTTCTAGCTTCTAGATGAAGAAATCGCCAATCTCTGCTTCTTCCTTCTTTCCACAGCCGCAATCCACAAGAAATCAGGAGAAATTATGAGTCTCCTAGGGTTTTGGGCCCTTAAATACCTTTTCTCTATTTCACCAAACTTTTAAGTTTTCACGCTTTGACCACACCATTTCTTAAATTTTCAAATTTCCTCCAATTCTTCCAATAACGACAAAAGTCGAAACTCGGTTATTACAACATCCACCCCTCAAAAGAATTTCGTCCCCGAAATTCCCTTTTCGAACAAATGGGGATAACGAGTCCTCATGTCCGACTCTAATTCCCACGTTGCCTCCTGTCCCTTGTGGAACTACCACTGGACTTTCACCAACGTTACTTCCTTATTCCTCGTCTTTCGGACCTTGCGATCCGAATACGACAACGGTTCTTCTTCGTAGCCCAATTTCTCATCCACCTGAATGTCCTCCAATGGCACAGCCATACTCTCTTCGGCTAGGCATTTTCTTAGATTTGACACATGAAAGGTCGGGTGCACTCCTCGAAGTTCGTTAGGAAAATCTAACTTATATGTCACCTCGCCCACACGCTCGGTGATGGCGAACGGCCCAACGTACCTAGGCCTTAGTTTCCCCCTATTTCCGAAACGTACAACTCCCTTCCACGGTGACACCTTGAGCATCACTCTATCTCCTACCGCAAACTCAATCGGTTTCCTCCTTTTATTTGCATAAGCCTTCTGTCGATCCTGAGCCACCTTTAGCTTATCCCTTATCACACAAATTTTATCGGCCGTCAACTGCACCAACTCCGGCCCCGCTAAATGCTTTTCTCCCACCTCATTCCAACACAAGGGCGTCCTGCATTTACGCCCATACAATGCTTCAAACGGTGTTGCTTGAAGACTAGTGTGATAACTGTTGTTATACGAAAACTCGATCAACGGCAGATGGGACTCCCAT
The DNA here is from genome assembly GCA_033807775.1 of Saussurea involucrata. Classification (NCBI taxonomy): domain Eukaryota; kingdom Viridiplantae; phylum Streptophyta; class Magnoliopsida; order Asterales; family Asteraceae; genus Saussurea; species Saussurea involucrata. The sequence goes on along the minus strand of CM066325.1, from coordinate 6,167,798 downwards.
GAGCCCTTAAAGTCGATCACACAAGCACGCAACATATCTTCCAGGGTTTGTATAGTTCTCTCGCTCTGCCCATCCGTCTGACGATGATAGGCAGTGCTCATCAATAGATGCGTTCCAAGTTCCCGCTGAAGACTTCTCCAGAAGGAGGACGTGAAACGGCTATCGCGATCCGAGACTATAGACGAGGGCACTCCGTGCCTTGATACTATCTCATCCACGTACAACTTTGCTAGCCTTTCTAGCGAGTCCTTCTCTCGAATTGGTAGAAAGTGAGCCGACTTGGTAAGACGGTCCACGATCACCCAAATGGCATCATACCCTTTCGGGGTTCTTGGTAACTTCGTAATGAAGTCCATGGTGATGCAATCCCATTTCCACACAGGGATTTCTAAGGGTTGTATCTCTCCGAACGGTCTTTGATGCTCCGCCTTGACCTTCAAACACGTCGTGCACCGCTCGACAAGGTACGCGATGTCCTTTTTCAACCCTGGCCACCAATACATCTGCCTCAGATCCCGATACATTTTGTTAGTCCCTGGATGAACCGAATACTGCGATCTATGAGCTTCCTCCAAGATACGTTTCCGAAGGTCTCCCAGTTTAGGTACCCATACTCGGTTTCCCAAGCATTTCACACCGCTACTGTTGGAAACTAAGGTGGTAACATAACCAACAATCCCCTCGCTTTTCCACTTCTCCTCTTCTAAGGCTTCCTCTTGGAACTTCTTAAGTTCTTCCAACAAGTCAGGAATTACGTTGACTCGGAAGGCTACCCCTTTAGTTGCTTCTCTTCTTTCCTTCCGACTCAATGCGTCAGCCACGACGTTCGCCTTTCCCGTATGGAAGAGGATTTCACAGTCATAATCACTAAGCAACTCCACCCATCGGCGCTGTCTCATATTTAATTCCTTCTGATCAAATAAGTGCTTGAGACTTTTATGATCTGAATAAATCTAACACTTAACCCCATAAAGGTAGTGTCTCCAGATCTTAAGCGCAAAGACCGCAACTGCTAACTCCATATCGTGCGTGGGGTAATTCTTCTCGTGTTCCTTCAATTGACGAGAAGCATAGGCGATTACCCTCCCATTCTGCATTAGCACACAGCCTAATCCCAGCTTAGATGCATCGCTGTAGATTACAAATCCTTCCGATCCACTAGGCAAGGACAAAATCGGAGCACTGCTCAACTTGTCCTTCAGTCTGCTAAATGCTTCTTCTTGGGCCTCCGCCCACTCGAATTTTGCACTCTTCTTGGTTAAGGCTGTCAATGGGGTAGCTATCCGAGAAAAATCCTGGATAAACTTCCGGTAGTAGCCCGCTAAACCAAGAAAACTTCTGACTTCCGACGGTGATCTCGGTTGCTTCCATTCTCTAATAGCCTCCACCTTGGCTGGATCCACTTTGATGACTTCCCCCGACACTACATGACCCAAGAATTGAACTTCTCGAAGCCAGAACTCGCACTTGGAAAACTTTGCATACAATTTCTCCCGCCGTAGCAAATCTAATACCACGCGAAGATGTTCTTCATGCTCACTCTAGGATCGAGAGTAGATGAGGATGTCATCTATGAACACTATCACACACTTATCCAACCACGCGATGTACACCCGATTCATTAAGTCCATGAAGACTGCCGGAGCATTAGTTAGGCCAAAGGGCATGACTAAAAACTCGTAATGGCCATACTTCGTGCGAAACGCTGTCTTCGGCACGTCTTCCTCTCTTACCTTCAACGGGTGATACCCGGACCTTAGATCTATCTTTGAAAATAAGCTTGCCCCTTGCAACTGGTCAAACAGATCGTCGATCCTCGGGAGTGGGTATCTGTTCTTGATAGTCACCTTGTTTAGCTCACGATAGTCTATGCACATTCGCATAGACCCATCTTTCTTCTTGACGAAAAGTACTGGCGCTCCCCAGGGTGAGGAACTAGGGCGTATAAACCCCTTATCCAACAACTCCTGTAACTGCGTCATCAGTTCTTTCATCTCCGCCGGTGCTAACCGATACGGCGCACGCGCTATCGGGGCCGCACCCGGCACCAAATCGATTCTGAATTCAACTTGACGATCCGGGGGTAAACCTGTCAGATCATCAGGAAACACCTCCGGAAATTCTCTCACCACAGGAACACCCTCTAGTCCCTTCTTTTCCTTCTTAGCGTCTAACACATACGCCAAAAACCCTTGGCACCCTTTCTCTAGACAATGCCTCGCTTTCATTACTGAAATAAGGCAAGACTTACGCTCCCTCCTATCACCATAGATTACCACTTCCGACGAGTCAGGCAAGGTCATACGGATCATTTTCTTATTACACACGATGTTAGCATTATTACTAGCCAACCAATCCATTCCTACCACAACGTCGAATTCTCCCATGCCAATGGGGTACAGACGCAATGGGAAAGAACGACCCTCTATTTCTATATTGCATCCAACATACACCTCTCTAACCAGGACTCGCTTATCATCGGCAATCTCTACTTCAATTCCACACCCCAAACGCTTAGGCTTAACACACAATCCTTGGACAAAACCCGGTGATACAAACGAACGGTTTGCACCCGAATCAAACAATACTTTGGCAAGAACAGAGTTTACAAGAAAGGTACCTGTCACTAGATCAGGTATCTCCGCTGCCTCATCAGCTGTCATTCGAAAAACCCGTGCCCTGGTCTGAGATGGTTCTACCTTTCTTTCCCCTCCTCCTTCTCCTCCTGGTTTACCACTGAAGCTACCCGAATTTCCTCTCTTCAGTTGAGGGCAATCCGGCCTCAGATGATCCACCGACCCACACTGATAACAAGCTCGAGGGTTCCCACAGTCGCGCGCCATATGCCCCAGTTTTGCACACCTAAGGCACCTCTCCAGTTCAATACACTCTCCGCGGTGGACTCGATTACACTTTCCACACGGCTTTTCCCCAAATTTCGACCCTCCTCGGAACTCCGGCTTAAACACTCTAGCCCGCTTTGCGTCACGTGTTGGTACCTCCCACTTTCTCTTATCTTTCCCTTTCTCCACATCCTGACGGTTCTTTTCCTTTTCAACCATTTCCGCTGCATTGATGGCGGCTTGAAAAGTAGTTGGGTTTCTAGCCGTAACCAGTTCCCGCACACTACTCCTTAGCCCAAAGATGTATCTCTCAACTCGACGCTCTTCGTTCGGTACGTAAAGTTCAGCAAACCTCGCCTTCTCCATAAACTTCGTAGTATATTCCCTTACTGTCATCTCACCTTGTTCTAAACTCATGAACTCTTCCTCAAGTCGCTTCACCGCCGCAAGAGGGCAAAACGATGCCTTGAACTTTGAGACAAAAGTCTCCCACGTCATACTTTTTGCAGCCTTTGACCCCTCACCTGCAGTTTCCGCATCCCACCAAAACACTGATTCTGACTTCAGCATGGACAGAGCATACATCACCCTGTCGCTATCGGCACACTTACAGGTGTCGAATGCCAACTCCATTTCTCTGATCCATTTCATTGCTAACACCGGGTCGCATTCTCCCTTGAAAGTTGGTGGCTTACAAGATGTAAAGCTCGTACCCCGGTATGTAATTTCTTTTATTAATTCTTTTCTTTTAAGTTGGATTTAATGTGGTTTCCATTAGTGGGGTTAGTCGAACCGGACCAAAAAGTTAAATGAGTCAACCTTTTTGGATTTTTGCAAGGAAAGGAAAGTTGAGGGGCTAATTGGGGCATTTCACCAAAGTTTGGCAAGGGATCAGCCAAGAGACCCTCCCTTCCTCTTCCCCCTTCGGTTTCATGCTAGTAACTCCCCAAGAACCCTTTAGTCATCCCCCTTCCCCCTTTTGGTGGTGTTCGGCCGAGAGAGAGGGAAACCGGAGAGAGAGAGAGGGAAATCGAGAGGGAAAGGGAGTGTGGTCACCGGCGAGAGGAGAGAGAGGGAGAGTGTTCGCTGGAGAGTGAGAGACGCCGGGAAGGAGAGGAACGCCGCTGCTTGCTACCGGAATCGAGAAGAAGGAGGAGTTGCAGCGAGGTAATCGTTCGTTTTCCTTTCCGTGTCTTTTCGTTTTGTTCGTCGCGAGAATACCGCCAGCCACCACCACCGCCGAAGGCGGCAGTGGGTGGTGCATGGTTTTGTTCAGCCCGTGTTAACCCTAATTCAGTAGGTCATGTTTCTTCGTGGGTCTTTTTGGATTAAGATAACTTATTGGGTTCAAGTTCAAAAGTTATCATTTTATGTAAATCGTGCAGTTTCTGCCCTGTTTTGTAAAAGCTATATCTTCTGTTAGGAATGTCGGATTGGGATGGAACTGGTGCCAAAAGTTCCCATTCTGAGTCTAGTAACTTTTATATGTTTTGTGGAAAAACCAGTTCGGGCCATAGCTAGTGTCAAATTGACATTTTATAAGGACAGGTCCTGTTTTAGCTGCTCTGAGAGGTGTTTTTGTAAAATTCATATAGAGTGCTAGGAATATCATTAGGACGCGTGCGATACGTCCCTGGAACCGTAAGACATTGAACTTCCTGAATATGGAATTAGATTTTTGGTTTGATCAGTTTAGCAGAGGTAAAATGGGTCCCGAACAGACCTGCGTTTTTAGTATAAAAGCTGGAATTTTTAGTTTCGTTAAACTAGTAAAAGTGTCGTGAGTTGGGACCTTCCGTTGACGTTTTTAGTGCGTAATTAGGTGGGAAAATGTGAGGAAGGTTGACGTGCTGGTGTTGCGGCTCGGGAGCGCGTCGCTTTGCTTTGAGGTGAGTTCTCTCACCGCGTAGTTAGGAATTTCATGCATATCGTTATTTTGTGCTATGTGTTATTACGTGTTATTACGTGCTTACGTGAACTAGTTGGGATGTGATAACTAGTTGTGATTTGTTGAATTTATATGTGGATTATTTATGCTTGTGTACACCTCGGTGGGACTGGGGGGCTCGGTGGGACCGAGGGCTCGGTGGGACTGAGCTAGTACAATTGTATTATCTTTACTCGGTGGGACCGAGGGCTCGGTGGGACTGAGCTTGTATCAATGTCTTTACTCGGTGGGACCGAGGGCTCGGTGGGACTGAGCTTGTATCGATATATTTTTGGTGTGCTCGGTGGGACCGAGGTTCGTATTTATACGCTAGTTGTTATGTGGATTTATATCCGTGGTGATGGTGATGTTGCCTACTGGCGAGTAGGGGCGATATACGTGGGGTTGCTACCTGCGTGTGTGATAGGATTCACTAAGCGTTTAGCTTACCCTTTTCCCAATATGTTGTGATTTCAGGTGCGAGCGGCAGTCGGGCTTGACGGTACACACACTAGGCGCGGAGTGTCAAGAATTGTTTAAGTTTCACTTTCAAACCTTTGGATTTTATTTTATGAAATTTCCGCTGCATAAACTTTATTGACTGTTCGAGTTAACGAAGTTAACTTCATTGGAGTTACGAATTATTAAATTGTGATTGTTTTATAATGAAATGCATGTTTTTAAAATTTTAAATTCCTTGTAATTTTTGGGACGTTACAACTTGGTATCAGAGCACAGCTTGAGTGAATCAAACACATCTCGGTGTGTTTGGTCTCAAGTTACGGCTATGAAGTTTTTTTAAACTCTCTTATTAAAATCTTTGAAAATAAATGAACGGAGAAAGCCCGTTTGGGAAACGGTGATCGTGGGCGCAGTGTGTACAGTCAGCCGACGCCAATTGGGAAGGTACAACACTTAGTGTATTTATTGCTTTCTAGGCATAGGGTATGCATGCTAGATTGCCGAGGTTGTTTACACTGTACTGTACGATGACTGCTTGCTAGTAGGAATCAATGCTAGTTATAGTAGGTTGTCAAGTGAAGGCCCTATAGGTTGCATGCAGTAAGAATCATATAGCCTTAGAATATTTGATTTAGTTCTATTGCGCAGCTCTTGTTTGAGTCCAACCGTTCTAGGATAGAATCTTGTATTCGAATGTCTATTTGATTCACGCTGCGTGCGACTGGGTATTCGCGAGGCAACTCGTTATGGCTAATAGGGATTCCGTTGTAGCGAGAGTAGTGGGATGAGATGAAATTCCTAGTGAGCTGGGAATAGCGTTTACATATGAGTACGTATGCTAGATTACTTTCTAGAACATAGGAGTATGTATGCTAGATTGCTTACGTGGATTTTGTGGTACTGTATACTTGTTACTTGCTATTAGGAACTCATGCTAGCCTTGATAGGTTGTTATGTGAATGCACCTTAGGTTGTATGCAGTAGGAACTGAATAGCCTTAGAATGTTGGATTTAGTTCTATTGCGCAGCTCTTGTTTGAGTCTAACCGTTGTAGGATAGAATCTTATATTCGAATGTCTATCTGGTTTCACTGTATACGACTGTGCGTTTACGAGGCGACTCGTCAGGGCTAGTGGGGGTTCCGTTCTAGCAAGGGTGGTGGGGTATTACGACTTTTCTAGGGAGCTAGGAAAAATGTTTGCATATGCCGGAATGGGCATATGTGTTTGTTTGTGGTAAGCAACTACTTGGACATCCCGGGACAGGACTCGAAACGAGTAAGGATAGGTGTGAAGGGTAGTAGCAGAGCTCCTACTATCTGAAGCACAGGATCCGTGCTCGAGTCGGGGAAAGTCATGGAGAATCCGAAGAGTTGAGTGTGAGCGTAGTTAGCAGGTTTTAATGTGAGCTAGTAGCTCGTTAAGGAGGAACAACAATGTTGATCCAGATGCTGATGCTGGAATTATTGCTGATCAGATTCGTGAGATGTTTGCGGTCGAGGTGACGCATATTTTGAGGAGGCGATCCCCGAAATTATTACCGTCATTCGTGATGAGGTAATAGTGTCGATGGAGGAGCGCATCGCGGCGATTCCACCCCCTGCGGGTGGGCAGCCCCGAAGAAGAGGGTCGGGATCGGTTATAGAGTGCACATTCCTTACCGGTGGTTGTCCTGCGAACTAGAAGGTTCGCTTCGCAGTGAATATGTTACGAGACGGAGCGAAGGACTGGTGTGCTATTGCTTTGACGCTTAACGGGCGCACTACTTGACCTGGGAGGAGTTCGTCGTATGTTTCGTGTAGAGCATGTGCCTCTAGTGGAGATGGAGAGGAGTGCCAAAGAGTTCTTGGAGCTCTATCAGACTGCGGAGGCCATAAAGGAGGTGAACCGAAAGTTCACGGAAATGAAATTATTCTATCCTTAGCATGCTGCTTTTGAGGACATGAAGAGGACACGGTACAAGGATATGTTACGTACCAAGATCAGGGAGTTCGTGAGTACCGCGCAGTATGCTTCACTTGCTGTAGTGATGGAGGCGGCCTGAGGTAGAGTTCGTCAACTGGGAGTGGAGGAGGCACAAGCTACGTATAAAGTGGTGACAGGTACGTTCTTGGTTAACTCGGTGCTTGTTGTGGTGACGATTGATAGCGGGGCTACTCATCCTTCCGTGTCTCACATAGTCAGTGAGTGTTTGGGGCCGAGTTGTAGGACGGTTAGGCTGTCCACTTATGGTTGCAGTTTTTGAAGACAGGACCTTGACGGTTACTGACGTGTACCGGGGGTGCACTTTGGAGATCTCTGGTGTGAGGTTCCCGATTGATTTGATTCCGATCGCTATGCGGGAGTTGTGCGTGACTGTGGGCATGGATTGGATGGATGCGTATGATGCGGAGATTGTTTGTCGTCGCAAACAAGTACGAGTTCGAACCCCAAGCGGGGGAGAAATGCTAGTTCAGGGCGGCTTGCCCAGGCGGACCTCAGCGATATGTTCGGCTGCGAGGGCTCGGAGGTACTTGCAGCACAGTGGTCAGGGATTTTTGGCGTATGTGATCAACACGTGCGTCGACGGAGAGAAGAAGTCTGTGGAGGATGTGCCAGTTGTATGGGAGTTTGCTGACGTATTTTCCTGAGGAGTTACCGGGGATACCTCCCGAGCGACAGGTAGAGTTCCACGTTGATTTGATTCCGGATGCTGCTCCGGTGGCCAAGGCACCTTATCGCCTGGCTCCACCGGAAATGAAGGAGTTGTACACTCGTTGCAGGAACTTATCGAAAAGGAGTTCATCAAGCCGAGTTGTCCACCGTGGGGAGCCCCGATTCTGTTTGTGAAAAAGAAAGACGGGTCCCAACAGATGTGTATAGACTACCATGAGTTGAATAAGCTTACGGTGAAGAATCGTTATCCTCTGCCAAGGATCGATGACTTGTTCGATCAGCTTCAGGGAGCCTCGTGGTTCTCTAAGGTTGATTTGAGATCGGGGTATCATCGGATGCGGGTGAGGAGAGAGGATACGGAGTAGACGGCCTTTCATTCACGTTATGGCCATTTACAAGTTTGTGGTGATGCCTCTCGGGCTCACCAATGCACCCGCAGCGTTCATGGACCTCATGAACCGGGTATGTAGCCCTATGTGGGGTCGATCGGTGATCGTATTCATCGACGATATTCTTGTGTAATTGAAGTCGAAGGAAGAGCATGAGATGCATTTGCGAGAAGTTTTGGAAGTTTTGAGGCGGGAGAAGCTGTATGCTAAGCTCTCCAAGTGTGAGTTCTGGTTACGAGAGGTCCACTTTCAAGGGCATGTCGTGAACCAGAATGGTATTATGGTGGATCCGGCCAAGATTACGGCTGTGATGCGGTGGGAAGTGCCGAAGACTCTCACTGAAGTACGGAGTTTTCTTGGGTTAGCAGGGTACTTCCGTAGATCCATTCAGGATTTCTCCCAGATTGCTTTACCGATGACCCGATTGACGAAGAAATCTGCGGCTTTTAGTTGGGGTGAAGAGCAGCAGAGGGCTTTGAGGAGCTACGCAGGCGTTATGCGAGGCTCCGGTGTTGACTTTGCCCGAGGGAATGTAAGATTTGGTGGTGTTTGCTCTCATGATTTGGAGGCACTATTTGTATGGCGTCGAGTGTATACACTAACCATAAAAGCCTCTAGTACTTGATGACCGGCAAAACCTCAACATGCGTCAGAGGAGGTGGCTTAACGTGGTCAAGGATTATGATGGTGAGATACTTTACCACCCCGGTAAAGCGGATGTTGTTATGGACGCACTTAGTCGACATCTGGATGGTGAGCCACTGCAGGGCTTGTGTCAACGGTTGACAGTGGTTGCACCTCTTCTCGAGTCAATAGGTAGTGCTCAGGAGGTGGCAGTTTTGGAGGAAAATGCCAAATGCGAGAGAGTTTCGGGGGAAATTCAGAATTTTGTCCGTGATAGTCATGGGTCAATTGCTCGGTCTTAATGGTCGGTTGGGTATCTCGGGGTGGGACTCCGGTATTCATGTGTTATGACCTTGACTTTCCAGTAGGCACTAAGAGGATACAGTCTTGGGCACTTACCTGAGAGGTAGCTCCGATGTGCCGGGACTTGAGACGTGCCTGAGAGGTAGGCGTTGGGATGTAACTAGGCTTCATAGAGCGAGTGTGGAAGATACGTCGATGGTGGAAGGATTGGGTATTCCACGCGTGTGGGTACTGTAGGCCGAATAGTATCGGTTAGGGAATGATGCCCTTCGTAATAAAGAGGATAAATGCGTAGAATTTTTGAGGTAAATAGTATACTTAGGTGTCGACTTTTGGGCTTGAGGCCAAATGCCTTAGTGTAATTGGGGAATTGTAGCCGATTTTAAGGAAATTATGTTGATGGTAGTAGTAATCCGGAGATGTTTGCTTGTGGTGAATGGTTGTGGTGGAATGACCTTCGTGGATGATTATAAATTTACTAGTTTGATAATTCATGTGGAATAAATTGTGGGAGTCTATTAGAACTCGTGAAAGTTAATCGACAGTTAATGATAGGAATGATCGAATTCGAGTATCCTGTAGGGTATATTGGTGAGCAACTTTAGAATGGTTAGAGCTTGAAATTTGAATCGGGATGTTTGGATTATCTATGGTTGGGAGACAACCGAAGTCGTTTGACTAGGAATGAATCCAGTTGTTGGAGTGTTCCTCCGATCATACTTGCGGTGTACTTGAAGGAGTTTTGTGGTAAGAAAAGTATTCGAGAGATTTTTAGGCGGTGTGGGAAATCTTAAATTCCAGTTAGTGAAGGTCTAGTGGAAACACCGAAAGTGTTTCGAGTGAACTTGGGAACCTGAGGTTGAGATGTGGGAGACCTATCTATAGCTATTCACGGGCATAGACTTCGAGGACGAAGTCTAATCCAAGTGGGGGAGAGTTGTAAAGCCCGTACCCCGGTATGTAATTTCTTTTATTAATTCTTTTCTTTTAAGTTAGATTTAATGTGGTTTCCATTAGCGGGGTTAGTCGAACCGGACCAAAAAGTTAAATGAGTCAACCTTTTTGGGTTTTTGCAAGGAAAGGAAAGTTGAGGGGCTAATTGGGGCATTTCACCAAAGTTTGGCAAGGGATCAGCCAAGAGACCCTCCCTTCCTCTTCCCCCTTCGGTTTCATGCTAGTAACTCCCCAAGAACCCTTTAGTCATCCCCCTTCCCCCTTTTGGTGGTGTTCGGCCGAGAGATAGGGAAACCGGAGAGAGAGAGAGGGAAATCGAGAGGGAAAGGGAGTGTGGTCACCGGCGAGAGGAGAGAGAGGGAGAGTGTTCGCTGGAGAGTGAGAGACGCCGGGAAGGAGAGGAACGCCGCTGCTTGCTACCGGAATCGAGAAGAAGGAGGAGTTGCAGCGAGGTAATCGTTCGTTTTCCTTTCCGTGTCTTTTCGTTTTGTTCGTCGCGAGAATACCGCCAGCCACCACCACCGCCGGAGGCGGCAGTGGGTGGTGCATGGTTTTGTTCAGCCCATGTTAACCCTAATTCAGTAAGTCATGTTTCTTCGTGGTTCTGTTTGGATTAAGATAACTTATTGGGTTCAAGTTCAAAAGTTATCATTTTATGTAAATCGTGCAGTTTCTGCCCTGTTTTGTAAAAGCTATATCTTCTGTTAGGAATGTCGGATTGGGATGGAACTGGTGCCAAAAGTTCCCATTCTGAGTCTAGTAACTTTTATATGTTTTGTGGAAAAACCAGTTCGGGCCATAGCTAGTGTCAAATTGACATTTTATACGGACAGGTCCTGTTTTAGCTGCTCTGAGAGGTGTTTTTGTAAAATTCATATAGAGTGCTAGGAATATCGTTAGGACGCGTGCGATACGTCCCTGGAACCGTAAGACATTGAACTTCCTGAATGTGGAATTAGATTTTTGGTTTGATCAGTTTAGCAGAGGTAAAATGGGTCCCGAACAGACCTGCGTTTTTAGTATAAAAGCTGGAATTTTTAGTTTCGTTAAACTAGTAAAAGTGTCGTGAGTTGGGACCTTCCGTTGACGTTTTTAGTGCGTAATTAGGTGGGAAAATGTGAGGAAGGTTGACGTGCTGGTGTTGCGGCTCGGGAGCGCGTCGCTTTGCTTTGAGGTGAGTTCTCTCACCGCGTAGTTAGGAATTTCATGCATATCGTTATTTTGTGCTATGTGTTATTACGTGTTATTACGTGCTTACGTGAACTAGTTGGGATGTGATAACTAGTTGTGATTTGTTGAATTTATATGTGGATTATTTATGCTTGTGTACACCTCGGTGGGACTGGGGGGGCTCGGTGGGACCGAGGGCTCGGTGGGACTGAGCTTGTATCGATATATTTTTGGTGTGCTCGGTGGGACCGAGGTTCGTATTTATATGCTAGTTGTTATGTGGATTTATATCCGTGGTGATGGTGATGTTGCCTACTGGCGAGTAGGGGCGATATACGTGGGGTTGCTACCTGCGTGTGTGATAGGATTCACTAAGCGTTTAGCTTACCCTTTTCCCAATATGTTGTGATTTCAGGTGCGAGCGGCAGTCGGGCTTGACGGTACACACACTAGGCGCGGAGTGTCAAGAATTGTTTAAGTTTCACTTTCAAACCTTTGGATTTTATTTTATGAAATTTCCGCTGCATAAACTTTATTGACTGTTCGAGTTAACGACGTTAACTTCATTTGAGTTACGAATTATTAAATTGTGATTGTTTTATAATGAAATGCATGTTTTTAAAATTTTAAATTCCTTGTAATTTTTGGGACGTTACACAAGAAGCGAATGCTTTATAGCTACAACCTCCACTCAGTATCCGGTCATTCACCGCCAACAAGTTGGACGGTGCAGGACTCCCCGATGCAGAACCATGCGAGCTGGTCGCCCCTTCCTTACTACCACTTGGCTCTTTACTCCCCGATGCCGACTCATCTTGCTTTGCGAACAGAGCTTTCAAAGTATCCTGAATTTCTCCCAATGCAGTAGCGAAATTTTCTTGAGTTACAAAGGCCTGAGAGCCCCCTCGCCCACGACTCCCTACTCGTCCCGCCCCTCGTCTGGACACAGAACTCTCCTGACGAGATACCACTGGTTCTTGCGGAACTCCCGCACTCCTTGTCCCACGAGTAACTCGAGCTCTCACCACAGCTCTTTCCACACTCTCATTCACCTGAGTAGTCGCCCGCCGGGGTGCCCCTACTTTTCCCCTTCCTCGGCCTCTTCCGCGGCCCCGACCTCTGCCGCGAGTAGCCGCCGGCACAGGTGGTGCTTCCATCTCGATTTCCGCATCAACAAGTTCCGATGTACCCCTCATAGATCTCCTTATCATGATTACTGACTGAAAAGAAAACACTAATACGTTAAATCTACGGTCTCAAATTAATAAGGCAAATAAGCACATACATGTACCTGTAAGTTCGTAATTACACTGGCCAGGTGTAATCGCCAACTTACCTTACATGACAGTTCTCACTACCCTATTAATCAATCTACCTGGTCTCACTAAGGTCCTCCTATTTCTCACCTGTACTATTTGACTTCTACAGTTTAAGTTTAGGCCCGTCCGGTCACCTAAATCTCTTAAACTAAGGCTCTGATACCAACTGTAACAACCCAAAACAAAATAGCCAAACATGACATTACTAGATAAATAATATTTGCCAAAAACTGGCTACACCAAAATTTTATAATAATCCACAAGGGTTCATACGGAAAAGTATCCCTATTACAACTGAGAATAACCCTAAATAGCCAAAAATGGGTGTCTTCTATTCCCGAGACGCAAGCTCCAGCTTACATCTTTCCCTTCCTTTTTCCAGAGCTTTCCTCTATCTTACCTGAAAAGTTTTTAGTTTTAAAAGCGAGGGTTAGACCATAGGGTCTAGTGAGTCCCCTCAAAAGTCACGCCACAAGAATACAGTTCATACGAAAACTTTCAGTAAAAGATTTAAATGAAAATATTATGAGTACACATTTAAGATTTTGCACGCACGGACAAGCTAATGGCACCACAAGGTCACATCCACCGTGACTGTAAAAAGGGCACCCACCGCCCATATATGAAACACATTCATATTTCCACATATATGGGATCATTCCCATTCCACATTTGCCATAACTTGTCTCCACATAAAATGATTTCATCCACACAGTTTAAACCACGTTTTTTGTTTATGATAATCCACAATATGACCACTTAATCATGCATGAAGTTCCATATTAAAAGATTTGAATTAGAAAAACTCACCTGTTGCTTTGGTAATCTCCGCTTCTTGACTCCTTCCTCAGTTCCCCACTTCCTAGGTAGGCACCTAGAATTAAAATGTCTAACCACTATTAACACTTGGGCTTACACACAAATTACACCCTCACCACCCCTCGCTTTGCGCCACCAACAGGTCGAGAAGACTCAACTTTGCGCCACAAGGCACTGGCGCAAACCAGGATTTGCGCCACTCACTATTGGCGCAAACCTCACTTTGCGCCACAAGGCACTGGCGCAAACCACACTATGCGCTAAGGCCTGAGCTGACATTACGAGATGGGTTTTCTTCCTGGTTCGATTTTCCACACTTAAGACTGAAATTAACCCATTTAATTTGGAGGATAAAATACTATAATGGTTAATATGTTCTTAAACACAATTAAACCAATTTTAATCAATCCCTACACAAATCCGCCAAACCAAAAATAAGAAAACCAAGGTTTTCCCGTTTTTCTCATCGAACGGCACCCAAAACCGATTTCTAAATCCTAAAACAGAAAACTAAAAAGAGAAAGGTGGTTCTGATGATTTACCTCACTTAATTGCAAATGATTTCTTCTCTTCTAGCTTCTAGATGAAGAAATCGCCAATCTCTGCTTCTTCCTTCTTTCCACAGCCGCAATCCACAAGAAATCAGGAGAAATTATGAGTCTCCTAGGGTTTTGGGCCCTTAAATACCTTTTCTCTATTTCACCAAACTTTTAAGTTTTCACGCTTTGACCACACCATTTCTTAAATTTTCAAATTTCCTCCAATTCTTCCAATAACGACAAAAGTCGAAACTCGGTTATTACACCTTTTTTCCTATTTTAAGCCAAGATTACCGGATTATCAAGTTGTATCCTATGTGGCCTGGTTTTTGCCGACGTGGAATATATATACATTTTTAAATTGACAATTAAGCATTATATTAAAGACAAAATAATGTGACGTGGCATTTTAAAAAGTAAAAAAAAAATAAGAACAAGAACTCCTTTCATCACCGAAATTTGCTTATTCAGTTTCCATCATCATCATGTCCCTTCCATGAGAATTCCTTTTATGGTTTTCTCTTTTTGTGGAACAAGTAACCCATCTGTTAGGGTTTATTTGCTTTAAATCTCGATTGTGTGTCCCCAACAAGAAACCCATATCTTTTAGGGTTTATTTGTTTTACTGAATTCATAATAGTTGAAGACGATGGTTGTATAACGGTGGCCGGTGTTGAGAGCGATGATAAAGTTTTGAGGGGAAAAAAATAAGTGAGCATCAAGTGAATACAAGACGTGGCTATCCATGTCACCAATGGAGTTCCAGCTCATCAAAGTAAGAGTCATGATATAACCAAAATGCTACCTGATATATAGGTATCCGGTCATTTTAGTGTTTAAATAGGAAATATTGAAAGTTTTTTTTTTTTTGAACGGCAGAGAACTCACGCACACGCCCCGAGGTATCCGGGCTCCTTTACGGGCGACCCGACTAATCATCGGTTAGACCAGACCCAACCAATTGATTGGGACTATCCAGGACCCGACAAAGTCTGGTTAACCAAACCCGCTCCGTGGAGGGAGCCCGGAGCCGCCCGGCAGTACACCTGGTGCGGCCCAACCCGTAGGTTGGCACCTGGATCCGGGTCAAACCAGGGCTTCACCCATAGTCCAACCCAGAATCTGGGTATCTCCAGAGTGCATCCCCCAGGGCTCGAACCTGAGACCAATGGATACCATCCACTGGCCCCAAGCCTTTACCACTGGGCTAACACCCCTTTGATAGGAAATATTGAAAGTTAATTACATTGATTGAGAAATAAAATAGTTTGTTGTACTAAATAGGAATTAAGTGAAACTTCGTTACATTTTAATGCATTTTACCCTAAGTTCAAACCTAAAAACTTTAATCGTTAAATCTTTTTCTTTGTTTTTCAATATTTATTCGCCAATAAGTAAGTTTTTTCTTAACTGTCCATTTTTAATACCATTATTTTTAATGACGATAATCTAAGAAAATACTTTGGCTAATACGTGTTTTCGTAATTATCAACAAAGACTGAGTGGTTTTTATAACATACATGGCAACAACTAAAAAATGTGAATCAAATATTTTATATATTAAAAAAAAGATGGATAATTTGTTCAAAATCAATGGCTAGCTATTAATTTATTTATTATCAAACAAAAGTCAAAATATAGTAAAATTTTAATCTAATAAATAGTATAGTTAGAAAAATCAAGGGCCAAGTTTATGTTTTCACACATGCTCTTCAAAATATCAGGATCGACCATGTATAGTTGTTTGATTGTTTCTTTAATTATTATGTTGGTAAAAGATAAACGACTTTTTCATTTGTACTTTTATTTATTTATAAAAGGAATAATAAGAGGTATCTTAAACGAACATAATAACATGTCCAATAGAAGGCGGACCTATTAAACCCCGAGCGAGGGGTACCACATACCGCTCAATTTATTTTCGTAAGTAGAATTTTTCTGATAGCGTGGAAGTTGTATTTACTGAATTTTAATAGGTGTTACAGTATATCAGAAAATTTAAAAATATCATCCAAAAATCGGGAAATACCCTAAAACTCAATAAAAAACAAAAAAGATCATGGAAATCGACCATGAAAAACAGAAAAAACCCCCTAAAATCAATAAAAAACAAAAAAAAACATCGAAATCAATAAAAAAAACTTAAAAAGTCTTTCAAGATATTGAAATTCAGTTAAATGTATATCAAACGAGTGAAACGACTATACAAACTTTTAATACATCTTGAAAATACAACCATTGACAAATTTCTCGATCCACCTCTCATGTCTAATAATGATACAACACGTCAACATCGTGATTAAAAATGCATAAAAGCATCATTAGACAGAAGTTAAGGTTTGTTCATATTTTACAAGACAAAAGATGATGAAAAGGTATTTTTTTCAAGAAAAAGATAAGGAAAATTACAATAAATTATTATTTCACATAAAAATTATATCGTTAAGTTAAATAAAAATTTAAGAGCATCTCCAACAGGTTTGCTATAATTTTTCAAAAATAAAGTATCAAAAGTTAAAATCTCTAAAAAGAGTTACATTCATCTTCAACAGCTTTGCTATTTTAGAGATTTTAACACAAATTATATTAATAATAATATTCTCAAATTTATATTCCCAATACACTTTAAAAGAAAAACTTAATATAAAATGATAAAAGTATTATGTTATTGGTTGATTGAATAAAATAATTATTTGTCTCTCATATTTAGAGAATTATAGAGAATTTTCTATATTTAGAGATTTCCCCAAGAATCTCTATTTTAGCAACAATAGCAAACAAAAACCCATTTTTTTTTCTTTCTATTTTAGCAATGTTGTTGGGGATGCTCTAACAAAATAAAATAAAATACGTGAGTGTGTATGAAAAGTGCACCCATGACCCAACTCAACCCAAGGGAATGTACAGTGGGGCATTGGCGTCGGGATGCCAAACCTGACCCGGTTACGTCGCGAAAAGGCAATATCGGATCTTCGTGACGCGCACACACATAGTGTTGTATATGTGAAGGGTTTGTTTTTACCCACTATTTGAATATCCAAATAAGTTGTTTTCAGTCAACGATGAGTAAAAGCATTTTGACTTTCTTCTGTGTTGACTTATTTTACCTCCCCAATTTACCCTTTAGTGGCTTTCTTCTTTTACAAATACGTTAACTCCTACAAATATATAAACTAGTTGCGTTGTAAATAATTTATGAAAATAAGTTTGTTAAAAAACTGCAACGATAAGAATGTGTTTTGCTAAATTTTCAAAATTGGAATAAGAATCGTTAAAAATAAAATGTCAGTGGAAATCTTGTTTTAAAGTCTAGTCTTTTTTTCTCCTATCACTACATAGACAAAATATCGTAACTCATTATTTAGATCATCTCCAACAGATTTTTCTAAGATGGAGATTTTGGGCAAACTTTGCTTAGACAAATTCTCTAAAACGGAGAAAGAATGATAAATAGTGTGAAGTTCTACAAACTTCCGAAAAATAATATTTATTACATATATAAAATATTTTAATAGTATAATTTATATGGTAACCTCTAAAATAGTAATGTTTAAATGTAGCTTTGTTTGTAGATTTTGATTTTAAATGTTTAATTAAAAAAAATTACTACTTTTTTTTGTTAAAATGTTTTTGTTATGTAGAATTCATTATTCATATTCATACACAGCCACCATTGGGCCAATTTTTGTTATGTGGCAAAAACCCAAAAAAATGTGATGAAATTAAATATTAGAATTAGAAATCGGCCCACACCCTGAGTCCCTCGTGTTACTCCCTCCCGCTGCTGAAATCCACGCCACACGGATCCCCCCCTGCTGCCGACCGCCTTCCGAGTTCCGACCACCTCTGTTTTGCTGCCGACTTTCAACACTATCGCTGCAATTGGGTTTGACCTTTCTCTTGAATGTGGATTGTATAGATTCGGTATATTTGTTATATTATCATATGTATATGAGTTAATTATTAGAATCCATTGATTTGGTTGGATTGATAGAATCCGTAGTTTTTGTTGGGGGAAATTGGGGTTTTCAATTTCCAAATATTATTTAAATATTTTGAGGTATTTTGGTTAACTTGGAGAGTTTGAGCATTTTGGTAAAGGAGGATCCCAACTTGGGGCATTTCAGTGAATGACCCTTTAATAAAATAGAACAACAATTAAATAAAAATTTTAATCTTAAACCCAAATATGCAAATACCCAAAAGGCGGTGACCACTATCAATGGACATAGTTTCTTTTGGCCTATAAAATGAAGCCTTAGAAAGATAAAAGTGTGGAATGGCGGGACAATTTTCCTAAGAATATGGAGTAAAATCCAATATATAAGGGGGTCAAAAAGGATATATACTGATAAAAAATCAACTTTCAAGTATAAAATCTTCTTCTTGTTGTAAACTTATGGGGTCAGTTGACCCCCTCCAATAGTAGTACATCCAACCTTGGCCACCGCCCCAATGAAACAGGACCTTCTGCTGCCACCATTGAATCATCTTTAATTACTGAAGAAGAAGAATAAGAAGTAATCACACAGCTCCAAACCCACTTTGACCCAATTTGATTTCGTAACTCCAATAAATACGCCGACTGCCATCATTAACCCTAAAATACAAACGGATTGTTGAAGCATGAAGGAAAAGCTGGAGAAGAAATCCAAAGCACCAAAAAGGTTCCAAAAACTCCGACTTGAAATAGAGAAAAACAAATAATCATGTGATACCAGATTAGTGAAACCAAGATTAACCTAAAAAAACAACAAATTCCTGGAAAAAAAAAGAAATCCAACATTAGGAACACACAGGACACCCACGCAATTCACGAGAGAAAATGGAGGACGGGAAAAAAATTACCTCGATAGAAAAAAGCAGTCTGAGCAATCGAAGAAGCAGTAGCGATCGAAGGGGATCTAAGAGCAGACAAAATTGGACTTTTGTTCTGCTGTTCTCCGTATGGTTATCTAAAATAGATAAAACTAATAAAAGCTCGAATTGTAGAGAATTCTCTAAAACTTGCTAGGTGAAAAGAGAAAATATTTTTTTATTCATTTCCACCAATAAGATTGAGTTTTCATTATTTTATATAAATTCTTTTTAAAAAATGTATTGGAATGATAAATTTTAATAATATTTTAATAATATAATAGATGTTGAGTTCTCTAAAATAGAGAATCTTGGAGCTAAATGTAATTCATTTTAGAAATTTTAACTTTAAAGACCCTATTTTAAAAAAATTATAGAAAACCTGTTGGAGATGCTCTAAGAACCCTATTCTTATCGATTGAGGAATCAACAGAGCTTCAATCGTCTCTTGGAAAAATCAATTTGGAGAGGGAGGTTGAGATGAATCGTGAGCTTCAATTGTCACTTTGCAGAAGTAAATGGTAGCGTAGTTTTAAAAGAGTTTTAAAATCTATGCTTTATAAAGTTGTACTCTAGGTTAAAAAGATGTTTTAAGACTTTTATCCGATGTGGTTTATAACGTAGTATAAATATAGATATGTGTATCTATAGGTTTTTCTCTCTATAAACAGAGAAAGTTTAACAATTGGTGAAAGATGGTTGCGCCACCACGCCAAGTGTATCGTCTTGTTTTGTTCCCTGTTTTCGAGTTTACTCATGCAAAAAAAAAAATTCTTTAAATATTTGTTTTATTTATTTACGGTTATGTCCTCGATGCTTTAACCGATGATATCATAAATCCTTTGTAGTTGTAGTTACGCCTGATTTTCATACGCGCAGCGTTGTGGTGTGTACTTCACTTGCGTTATCGGCTGTTGGATGTGAAAGATGGTGGTGTGGATGGGCGCGTAGGAGAAGAGGGAGAGAAAGAATTGGTATTAAAGACGTTGCCGCTTGAAAACTATTTTTAGTGCTTTAAAGTTTAGATTGAATTGACATAAATACCCTTGCGGATTTTTTCTTTTTTTAGTTTTAAGAATATTTAGGGACAAAGTTAATACATTTAAGAGTAAATTACACGATTGGTCCTTGTGGTTTACAAAAAAATTGCACTGTGCGTCCCTAAAATAAAAGAATTATATGTTTGGTCCCTATGGTTAACAATTTCACACCCCTTTGGTCCTGTGCTCTAACACCGTCAATATCAGTCAGTTAATCCACATGAGACGCACATGATAGGCAATATCGTCTTTTCAATGTCAAGTGAGTGACCGTCTAATTACTTGACCAGTAGTGACCTAATCTATTTTTGTGAAGCCCTTGTCATCTCCGGGCAATATAACCTTCTCCGACGAACACAGGAGCTCAATCGGTGCTGCTTCAGAATCGTTTCTTCTCCAGATATAAGAACGATTTCTTCAGATCGGTTTCTTTTACAGATCTGCCCTTCTTGTACACAACAAGACTAGAAAGGGACGACTTCCACTCTCCAGAGGCTAATATCAAGAAATCAAGGAATCGTATGTGTTAATCTCTCACAGCCTACTTTTAAGGTTAATTACATCCTCTAATTAAATACTTGAATAAGAAACTGTTGAACAAATTAAATGTTATGTGAGTTCAATTCTTTAACCTTGGAAATCGATTGAAACACGAGAAAGAAAAACCCCTAAAATGAACTTAGTAGCTTAAGAGAAACGATGCCATCTTCAACGGATGCAACGTCAACGTTTCCACCGTCGGCAACAAGGTATTTTCTTTCCCTTCCAAATCTCCTTCGTTTCTAATGGTTCCGTCAAACTTTTCGTCACCGTTACTCCACCATCGGAAAAAATAAAACTGATGAACTCCTCCAAGTACCGCCGAAAAGTCGTCCTGGAAAATGGTGAGTCAGGTGACAAACTTGACTAGCTCCTCCTTTCTTCCTCCATATGCAACGGCGAAGAGCTCGAAACAAGTGTCAAAGCATAACTCTAGCTATCGACTCTCTTCGGACTTGCGTCCGATTAATGGAAGTTTTCTCTCGAGTGAACAGTGGCGGACCCAGGATTTTTCCTGAACGGGTGCACCTTTAAAATGGACCGCAGTCCTACAATGTCACGGTTTAAACATTGAGAAAAGTCAACATAGTTTGACTGGGGACAAGTCAATTGTGTCTATTAGGGAATAAAACAAAATTTTCAAATGAAATCGACCTTTTAGCAAGATGCAAGACTACGTCTTAAGTTTGCCATGTGTTTAGCCGAGTTGCACCGTTTCGTAGACTTTTTCGGTTTTTTGGTTTCGTTAATTTTCTCAATTTAGATTTGATTATCGTTACTTTTTTGTAGGTTTCTAAATATTTTACATTAGGGCAGTTAAAAAAAGTGAAGCAGATAATATGGGTGGAAAATACAAACCAAATGAGATAATTGAAGTGGTAATTGAAGAACAAAAGTAGGAACAAAAACTCATTGTTTTGATAAGTTTCATTAAAAAATTTAGTTTAATCCCTTCAGTTTCATAATATTGTAGAACACCCTTCTGTTTTTAAAAGCTCCATAACAACATTTAAAAGATAAAAAAATAAACAACAAATGATGCTTAATAGACTCGTACCCGTGACCTCATAGAGAGGGCATACCTTAGACCATCCACAACAGCAATCCACAACAATCAGATTGAGAGTAAGACAAAAGATTTATTAAAAAAATAGAAAAGAAAACTAAACAAAACAATCTCAAACAATCTAAGTCACTCAACGAACCAAGATCGGATGTTTTATTTTTAAAAGAAATTGACACATGTCAAGTTCTTATTGGTTGGTTTTAGATTTTTAAGATAAAACTTATCTAATTAAAAATCAGACTTTTATAAATAAATTAAAAATTAAAAAATATACCAAAATTCATGGTTTTCAATTCCCTACAAATATAGACCAATCTTGACATATTTTCACCACACCAATTTTTCTCTTCATTTCAATCCTCTTGTTATCTTGCTACTTTCTTTCAATTATCTGCTATGGATCCAGACTTCCCAAATCTTCTTTCGAATTCTCAACATCCTGATAGCTCTCAGTATCAACCAAACACATAGTATGAAAACTCTGATTTTTTCATGTATAATAATCAAGTTTCTATCCCTGAAAATACCCAAACCCCACAAAAGAATTCAAAAGCCGCTAAATGGGAAACCAAAGAAGATATGGTGTTAACGTCGGGATGGTTCTACGTTAGTGAAGAAGCTACTCGAGGAAAAAACCAGAAGAAACATACATTTTGGTCACGGGTGAAAGAATACTATGACAAAACTCATGTTGAAAATCCAGAAGGACTAGGCATCAGGAACGAAAATCAAATGAAAAGTCGTTATGCACGACTTAATGAAGCTGCAAACAAATGGATTGTTGCGTACAGATAGGCATATCGACAGAAAAGGAGCGAAATGAGTACAAAAGATGTTGAGAAAGAGGCTCATGCAATTTTTGAGATGGGCGGGAGCAAGTTTAATGACTTTCTTGTTTTTAACGAAGTTATGTGTAAACATCCAAAGTGGGATTTACAGTTAGAACGTAACACAACACGTTCTCGCCCAGAATATGAAGTGGATGATGAAGAAAGTGGTGGAAGCACAAAAAGATCAAGAACTTCAGAAGAAGGAGATTATTCTGTCGAAACCAACCAAGAATCGCCAAATGCTGGTGGTTCAAAAGTTCAACGTCCTATGGGTAGAGATGCGGCAAAAAGAAAAGGAAAAGGTAAGGCATCACAATCTTCTTTAGCTCCCGACTACTCTGAAGAATTTCGTGCATTGAACATCACAAGAAACAGTGAGGTTGAAATGATGAGCAAAAATCTTGAATTTGAAAAGGAGAAAGCGCACTACAAGACTTTGCATATACTGTTGGCAAAAGAACATCTGTCACCGGGAGAGGAGGCGTTGAAAGAACGTCTTCTGCAAAAGTTGTATGGATAGTTGTTTATTTGCATTTTAGAATTATCCAATCGTATTTTATTATTCAGTGTATCTGTTTGTAATATATTTTTTTCAAGTGTGTTGCCTGAAATGTTTGTAATTTGTTTTTCAAGTGTGTTATCTGAAATGTTTGTAATTTGTTTTTCAAGTGTGTTATCTGAAATGTTTGTAATTTGTTTTTCAAGTGTGTTAATTGTTTGTAATATATTTTTCAAGTGTGTTATCTGAAAATTATTGTAATTTGTTGTCTTTCTCATTTGTTGGTTCACATGCCAATGTCTCCCAATTATTGTAATTTGTTGTCTTTCTCATTTGTTGGTTCACATGCCAATGTCTCCCAATTATTGTAGAGTCTCTTTCACTCAGGTTCACATGCCAATGTCTCCCAATTATTGTAGAGTCTCTTTCACTCAGGTTCACATGCCAATGTCTCTCCTATATATTGGTTGTCTTTCAACAAAGACTTATACATATAGTTTTTCAACAAAGATTTACACACCCACTATATATTAAAATGTCTTTCAACGAAAACTCATCACCAGAATCAGTTGACGAATTTGATGAATGGCAATCACGAGTTGTTCAACAAAACCAACAACTTAATCGCATCATCGATGATATTCTCATAAACTCGTCCAATCTGAGAATAAGGGATCAACCTCCAAGAGCAAGAAGGAGGTACCGTGATAGGCAACGTGAGATAGGCGAAGCGCGTTTGATGGAAGACTATTTTATCGACAATCCGACATATGGCGAGGTTCTCTTCCGAAGAAGATTTCAAATGCGAAGACCTTTATTCCTCCGTATAGTGGATGCTGTTAATGCTAATGACGAATATTTTCCACAAAGACCTGATGCCACGGGTAGACAATGTCTTTCACCGTTGCAAAAATGTACTTCGGCCATGAGGGTGTTGGCATATGGGGCATCAGCTGATCAAGTTGACGAATATTTGAGAATGGGTGAATCCACAACAAGGGAAGCTCTAATGCACTTCGTAGATGGGGCCATCTCATGTTTCGGTGACGAGTACCTCAGAAAGCCAAACGAAACTGATTTGGCAAGACTACTCTACGTTGGAGATCAACGTGGATTCCCGGGTATGATAGGTAGTATTGACTGCATGCATTGGGAATGAAAAAATTGTCCAAGTGCATGGGCCGGACAATATGCTGGAAGAAGTGGAAAGCCAACAATCATTTTAGAAGCCGTTGCATCATACGATTTATGGATATAGCATGCTTTCTTTGGAACCCCAGGTTCGCTTAATGATATTAATGTACTCCACCGATCTCCTATTTTTGATGATGTATTGACAGGTCAATCACCAAAAGTTAGTTATGTCGTGAATGGTCACGAATATGATAGGGCATATTACCTCACTGATGACATATATCCTTCATGGGCTGCATTTGTCAAGTCCATTACATCTCCCCAATTGCAGAAGCACAAGTTGTTTGCTCAAGTTCAAGAGGCATGTAGAAAAGATGTTGAACGAGCATTTGGAGTTTTACAAGCTCATTTTGCATTTATTCGACGACCATGTCTTGTTTGGGACAGACATGTAATGGGACGAATTATGATTGCTTGTATCATCATGCACAATATGATAGTTGAAGATGAACGAGGTACGTACCAAAATTATTATGATCCTACTGAGTTTATTAACGACATGCCCACAAATCGACAACAAAGAAGCTCTACAGAAGATGATGGTCAATACACTGAGTTTTCTACTGAACGGATTGCAAACCTATCCCGTTATATGGCTAACAGGGAACAACTTCGCAATAGGGAAGCTCATACCGCCCTAAAAAATGATTTGATTGAGCATATATGGCAAAAAATCGGTCAAAATAATTAACTACGGTTATTTATGTATATCAGATATCTAATTTCGTACTTATTTTTATGACTTGTTTTATTTAATTTCAGTTGTATGGTATGTTTTTTTATAATTATAATTATGTTTCAAAATATGTAATTGTTCGTTCGTTTAATCTATATTTTATACTTATAATTAAAAAAAATTATATGTATAAAAAATAAAATATATAATTTTTGTAAAATAATATTGTAGATTAGATTGGATTGTAGGGGATTGTGGTTGGAGTATGAAAATTTTGAGATTGGATTGGAGTTGAATATTATGTAAGTGGATGAGAGAGAAAGTAATATTTTAATTGAGATTGTTGTTGTGTGTCAGGATCGATTCCAAACAAGAACAATTAAACTTAGAAATCAGAATTAAAGAATCTTGCGGAATAGAACTTTAATTCAAACACACTCAATGAACAACTAATCAGAAAACACAATCTGTTTGTATACACTGCTTCAACTCACAAGGTTACAACCAAACCTCAATCTTGTTGAACAGGCTCAACAAGACGACTTCTACTTCTCTAGAAATAGGGTTCTAAACCTTGAGGTTAATTCTCTCTCAAACAAAAACGAATTCTGCTTCTCACACATATCGAATAGCTATCTATCAAGATCTATTTATACAAAATAATTACAAGATAACTATCAAAACAAAATTGATCTTCAGAATATTCTTTCATGCTTATCTTCAATCATTCCATCTTTATCTCCAACATTCTCGCATTCCATAATTATGATCACAAGCAGTATTAACATCGTTATGCACCAGCAGTACTAACCTTGTTCCCGCAGCATTAACTGTTACTTGAAGTACTAACCTTGCTTTGGCAGTAGTAATGTTCCAGCAGCATTAACTTTTACTTGCAGTACTAACCTTGTTCCAGCAGCAGTATTGTTGTTCTAGCAGTAGTAACCATACTTAGCAAATCTTCAGTTCCCAACAATCTCCCCCTAACTTGACTTTTTAGGTTGAGAAGTCAAGTTCTTCAGATGATGCTTCCAAAACCTAATCATGAACACATAGATCAGGATTCAAACCCAGGCTTTGATTGATAATCCTTCTTACCAAGAATCTTCCCATTTCAGAATCCTTGTTGCAAACCAACTTAGCATGTAGCATTCCATTCAACCTTTTCTTGTTGTGCTTGTATACAACATCCACCAAATAATACTCATGAAATGTATGGTCAAGTGTGATGACATACACTCCACATTTTTCAATGAGCATCCAGTTGGTAATGGCTTAAAAATTTCTTTCTATCATATACTGAACTGCTTCTGGTTTGAACATTAGGCACAGGTATTCAAGAACCATTTTGGTGATAGACATCCCTTTCTCATTCAGCATATTTCCATACAGCTTCATTCCAACCTTGTACATCTCCTCTACGTCAGATCTAGAGCACATTCTGATAAGTCTTCCCCATGTAGAACAGACCTCAAACTTTCCATCTGCTTTTTTGACTCTAATGTACTCCTTTCTCTGATCTACCAAGGTATCCCAGAAGATGATCTCAGGAGGCATGGAAGATAATGGGTCAACTTTGATTGGATCAGTATCAACCACAGTGATGTACATATCACATTGAGCATTACTTGATTGACCTGATGGAGTTGCTACTTCTTCTTCAGCAACCTTTGTATCATTTTTCTTTTCTGGAACATCCTCTTCTTTTTCTTCTTCTACCACTAGTTCTACCCTAGGTTTCTTGACAAATTTCCTCTTGGTAGCTACAGACTTGGTTCTTGTTCTTTTCAGTGACACCAGCTTTTCACCCAGGGTTTCCTCTTGCTTTTTAGGAGTGTCATGTTTGGCTTTAATCCAAGCTTCTGCAACTTCAACTTCTTCCAAAGTAGGCTTTTTAGTTTCTGTTGCTTCCTTTGTTTCTGCTGCTTCTTCTTCTGGTTCTGCTGCCTCTGGAATGGTTTCTGCTGCTTCTTTTGTTTCTGCTACTTCTGGAATGGTTTCTGCTTCTTTCTGAATCTCAGCAGCATTAACCGTTTCTGCTGCTGGTTCAGTTTCTGCTTCTTTCTGAATTTCAGCAGCATTAACCGTTTCTGCTGCTGGTTCAGTTTCTGCTTCTTTCTGAATTTCAGCAGCATTATCCGTTTCTGCTGCATGATCAGTTTCTGCTTCTTTTGCAGTTTCTTCAACACACTCATTCTCCCCCTTTTCCTGTGCTCTCTCCATGTTGAATTAAGCTTCTGACTCCCCCTTTTTGGGAGCATCATTGCTGGGGTTTCTTCTTTTAAGAACATACTGAGCTTTCTTCTTCCTGTGCATCAACTTTGTAATCAGCTTCTTCTGCTTCTCAAGCTGTGTTTGTTGATATAGGACCACTTTCTTGAGTCCATCTATCTCCTTTTGCTGACTTGCAACATCTGTGTTGATATTGGCAATGGTTTCCATCAATTCCTCATATGTATATCTATCCTCACCTTGGTTAGGAGTTTTTACTTCTGTTAAAGAATCACTGGAAATTTTAGTAGGTGTCTTTTGCCTAGCAAAAGCACTGCCTACCCCCGTGGTTTCTTGGCACCTGGGACCTCTGAATGATTTCTCATTCTGAGTTACCGTGAGGAAGGGCTTAGTTATGTTACCACTGTCCTTCTCTGTGCTAGCAGAAGTAGTGGCAGCCTTGCTACTCACATGCTCAACCTTCTCCTTAGTGAGCACCTTCTTGGGGTTGGGAGACACCCCTGTGGTTTCCCTTTCGATATTCTCTATTGGAGAATGCTCCAATAGAGGGCTTAAAGGCCTTGGGCTTGTAGGAGGTACATTAAGGGAAGGAGCCTTGTGTACCTTTCTTCTTGTAAACTTTTTGGTTATTTGAGGAGTGGGTCTTTGAAGAATGGACTGAGGAATATCTTTGGTGATTGAAGGTGGGGTTTGGCTATCAGTGGGTTGGTCTAATGAGGGCCTTGACCCTGATGCCATACCTTCTTGTGTGTGGGACACACCCATCATTGTAGAGAACAATGGAGTGTCAACTCCTTCCGAGTCCCTGGAAGTTCTTCTCATATTTGAGAAGACCTTTCCTTTAGGGGGTTTAGGTACATATACCTCAGTAAATTGAGGCAAATCCGTCAATTCATGAGTAATCACTGCTTGGACAAACCGTGGGTACATATAAAAACGCTTTTTGGATTCCATGTTTGACACAAGATCATTGAAAATCATTTGAGAAAAGTTAAACTTCCCGGCAGTGGCCAAGCAGACCAGGGCATAAGCAATGGTACTGCTGAACTCACTCCATCCAGTAGTTTTCTTTGAAATACAATGCATTAAGGTATGAACAAAGAATCGCCATTGTGTAGAAAATTTAGACTTGAAAAACTTAAAGATTCCAATGGGACCTTCATACCCCATTCTCGTTAAAGTTGAGTATAGATCGTCATTAGGAATAGACGTCATACCTGAGGCATCATCCAATCGAAGAGTGATGCAAATAATCTCCTCTGTAACATTCAAGGGTTTGTCACACACTCTTGTTTTGATGATTTTCTGCCCATCTGCAGACACCACGGTGGCATTGACCCAGAACTGCGTCTGATGCTCGATGTAGATTGTCGGGGTCACCGTTAGGGCATAGGATATATGCGTGCTCTTGAGAAAATACACAATGTCGTGAAAACCTGCGGACTGTTTTGGCTTCTGGAGCATGGCAATCTCGTTGTGTTCGTCGATAAACTCCATTGTTCCTGATGATTCTTGACAGAAAACAGAGATTCTTGGGAGAGAGTAGTTAGAAAGAGAAAGAGATGAAAAGAATTCAAAGAGACGTTATGAACTTTGGCGGGCTGAAAGAGGTATTTATAGCAGTATTAGCCCTAACTTTTCTTTAAAGCAGTATTAACGACACATGCAGTAGTAACTACACTTGCACTTTTCAGCACTTGTCAATCCGAGTCATACAGAAGATCCTGAGAAAAAGAGTTAGTAGTACCAAATATAGAAGGAAATACAGGTATAAGAACTGAAAATCATGACTTTATTCAAGGTTGATCATGCCCACACCTGTTACCAAGAAAGTGAATCTACCCACATCAAAAGCTTTTGTGAATAGATCAGCAAACTGGTCATTGGTATGAACTTTAGCAACTTGAATTAATTTATTTTCATTACAATCTCGAATAAAGTGATACTTGATCTCTATGTGCTTTGTTTTTGAGTGTTTGACTGGATTGTTAACAATGCTAATAGCACTGTTGTTGTCAATGAAGATTGGAGTGTGAAGAAATGTTACCCCATAGTCCAACATCTGATTCTGTATCCATAGAACCTGAGAGCAGCAGCTTGCAGCAGCTATATACTCAGCTTCTGTTGTAGATAAGGACATTGTGGTTTGTTTCTTACATTGCCAAGATACTAGTCTTGCACCCAAAAACTGACATCCACCTGAAGTAGACTTCCTATCCATGTTAGCTCCACCCAAGTCACTATCTGAGTATGCAAGTAAGTCAAAGGATGATTCATAAGGATACCAGAGACCTAATCTAGGTTGCCCTCTTAGGTATCTAAATATCCTCTTGACTGCATGAAGGTGTGATTGCTTTGGTGTAACTTGAAATCTGGCACATACACATACTGGAAACATAATATCTGGTCTAGAGGCTGTGAGATACATGAGTGATCCAATCATTGATCTGTAATGATGAACATCCACATCCTCCCCCTCAAGATCAGCAGTGATCAGTTTGTGTGTCTTCATTGGTGTGCTTGCTGGCTTTGAGTCTGATAATCCAAACTTATCCAGGATGTCTTTCACATATTTGGATTGACATATGAAAATCCTATCCTTCTTCTGTTTCACCTAAAGCCCAAGGAAGAAAGTAAGTTCACCCATGGAACTCATCTTGAAGCTCTTGTGCATTAACTCCTCAAAGTCTTTACACATGTGATCATTTGTGGATCCAAAGATAATGTCATCCACATAGATCTGAACAAGTAGGGTGTCCTTCTTTTTCCTTTTAATGTAGAAGGTCTTATCAATGATTCCTCTTTCAAATCCATTGTCCAAGAGATAAGTAGACAGGGTGTCATACCATGCTCTTGGGGCTTGATGTAGACCATAAAGTGCCTTCTTTAACTTGTACACTCTGTCAGGATACAATGGATTCTCAAATCTAGGGGGTTGACAGACATACACTTCTTCATCTATAGCCCCATATAGAAAAGCACTTTTTACATCCATCTGGTATACTTTGAACTTCATATATGAGGCATAGGCTAAAAACAACCTAATTGCTTCAATCCTTGCAACTGGAGCAAAGACTTCCTCATAGTCTATACCCTCTTCCTGAGTATACCCTTGTGCAACCAGCCTGGCTTTGTTCTTGATCACAATTCCTCTCTCATCCTTCTTATTCCTAAAAATCCACTTGGTGCCTATTGCTCTATGACCTCTTGGAAGGTCCACCAAGTCCCAAACATTCTGTAGCTTGAACTGTAGCAGCTCCTCTTGCATTGCTTCTATCCAACTTGGATCTTTCATAGCATCATAAGCCTTTTTGGGCTCAATTTGGGACATAAAGAAAGTGAGTACAGTATTAACTGTATTTTCCTGATCTTGTAGCTCTTGAAGTCTGCTTTGATTCCTAGTCATCATAGGAGAAGCAATGTCTCCAATTACCAACTCAGGAGGATGATTTTTCTGAGTTCTTGATGGATGACCAGATTCCTCTTGTAAGTTCACATCCAGATTTGACTCATTTAAGTCTGGATTTTCTTCAGCTTCTTCAGTCACTTCAGACTCTCTGGAATTTGGACTTGAAGACTGATTTTCCTCTATTCTTCTCTCTTCTTCATTCTGAATGGGTTCAGCTTCCTTTTCTTGTTCACAGAAGTCAACAGGATCAATGGTAGGGAGTGGAAATATCACAGACTGAATTCTGTGATCTGATGGTGGTGCATCCCTTTGTCCTGCATTTACATCACTACTGAAACCCAAAGAATTAGTGAGTGAATCAATGTCAAATAGCCAATAAGGACCTGAACCAATAGGATTTGGTGTGTTCTCATTGCATTTGACATTGTCACTTTCTTCAATTATTCTAGAAGAGGTATTAAACACTCTGTAAGCCTTACTCTGAGATGAGTAACCAACAAGAAAACCATCATCTGCTTTGCTATCAAACTTACCTAAGTGAGATTTGGTATTGAGAATTGTACAAGGACACCCAAATGGTTTGAAAAATCCAATAAAAGGTTTCTTTTTCTGAAAAAGCTCATAAGGTGTCTTGTTTTTAGGCTTTATTACTAAAACTCTGTTTTGGACATAACAGGCAGTATTAACTGCTTCTGCCCAAAAAGTAGTGGGTAATTTTGAATCAGCTAACAAAGATCTAGCAGCCTCAATCAGTGTCCTATTCCTTCTCTCAGCAACACCATTCTGTTGTGGAGTCCTAGGAGCACTGTATTGTTTCTCAATTCCTTTTTCCTCACAAAAGGTGTTTAGATCAAAGTTTTTAAATTCAGTCCCATTATCTGATCTAATGACTTTCACTTTTTGATTTGATTGGTTTTCAATTCTAAGAATAAAAGATTTGATCAGTCCACTTGTCTCATCTTTAGTTCTCAGAAAATATACCCAAGTAAATCTAGAGTAATCATCAACAATAACTAAACAGTATGACTTCTTGCCAATGCTCATGACATTTGTAGGGCCAAACAGATCCATATGCAACAACTGAAGAGGATTTGAGATAGTGTTTATCTCTTTGGACTTATGAGAAGTTTTGTGTTGTTTGCCTTTGAGACAAGCAACACAATTATCATCACATGAATAAACTTTTGATGGTAAACCCCTAACAAGATTATTTTTAACAAGTTTATTTATTGTTTTAAAATTCACGTGACACATCCTTCTGTGCCAAAGTGATGATTCATCCATTGAAGCTTTTGAAACCAAACAGTTTAGGGATGAATCAGATGAAACACTTTCTAAATCTAAACAATACACATTATCCTTTCTAGGAGTTCTCAATAGTATCATGTTTTCATCAACTACTTTGAATCCAGGAGCAAGAATAATGCATTCAGAATCAGTAAATAATATACTATGTTTCTTGTCACAGACATGTGATACACTTAACATGTTGTATCTCAATTGCTCAACATAGTAAACATCCTCAAATGTCATCTTACCTTTTGATACATCACCTTTACCACTTATCTTACCTCCTGCAGGATTATTACCAAAAGCAACATGTCCTCCATCAATTCTTTTGAAATTCTTAAGGCAGGCCATGTTACCTGTCATGTGCCTGGAGCAACCACTATCAACATGCCAGATGCTCTTCCCCTTGAGCTGTTGGTTGCTCTGCACATAAGATAAATCAATTAGTTTTTATTGGGAACCCAAGCCAAAGTGGTCTTGGGTCTCCCTTGCTCATCAATGTACTTACATTCAGTTTGTATAAGTTTTTCAGCCTGAGGAACTTCAGTACTGGAGTATTTTGTCACGATGATTGGTCTAGCAGCACAAACACTAGAAGAAGTACTAACAGTGTTAACAGCACTAACACTGCTAGCAGCAGTATTATCTTTAGAAGAAGTACTAACAGTGTTAATACTGCTAGCAACAGTACTATCTTTAGAAGAAGTACTAACAGTGTTAGCAGCACTAACACTGCTAGCAGTAGTATTGCCTTTAGAAGAAGTACTAACAGTGTTAGCAGCACTAACACTGCTAGCAGCAGTATTGTCTGAGGCAGCAGTACTAACAGAGACAGCAGTACTAACACTAGTGCTTTTAGGAACCCACATTGTGACACATTCTTTTTCAGTCTTTTTCCTCATGTGGCTTTTGGATTTGGCTTGTTTCTTAGCCACATGGTTCCTTACAGGCTTCCTATAACCATTTGATTTTTGAAAAGTTCTTTGAAAATGTATCCTTTGGTTAATAGGATTGAAATAACAGTGTTTGGCAAGGTGATTCAATCTGCCACAGATAAAACAAGGTTTTGGTCTGTTAATCCTTTGCAGATCAACTCCTTGTTTTTGAGCCCACTGGTTATTCCAGTTTCTTTGATTTCCCCTCTTTTTATCATGTTTTTGGGGCTCATTCTTTTGAGAATTCTTGCAAGAACAATGTTCACAAGTATTGGAATTCACAACAGTGGTATGTGTATAATGAACTCCCTTTCCTTTTTCAGATCTTTTCATCTCATTGTTCTTATCCCAGGGACTTCCACCGTCCTCATTAGTCTTGATGTAATTCTCTAAGGGGATCTCACCACTGACATTCTTGTTCCTTTTCTTAGACTCTTCTTTTTCAGTTTTATCCTCAACAACAACTTCATCTAATGGATCTACTTTAGTAGCTCCTTCAGGTAAGTCCTTCCTATCCATGGTTTCTAATAGGTCTGACCTAGGAGGGATGTATGTGTTGTTGTAGGGTGGGGGTGTGGCATTGTACCCTATGCCTGGTTTCATCTTACTGTGGATTTGAGCATTTATTATGGTGTCCATGACTTTAGAAGCACATGAAAACTTTTCAACATCAAGTTTTACTTTCTCAAGTTCTCCTTTTAATTTCTCACATTCCTCCCTAGACTCTTTTAGTTGGAACTCCAGACCATTCTTTTCCCACTTCCAGTAGTTTGTATCATATGAGTGTTGAAGTTCATTGGCTTGAAAAGCCTTAATTTGTTCTTCAAACCTCTCAACAATCACTACATAATCTCTTCTATCCTTTTCTAATCTCTTAAGGTCATCACACATTCCCTGGTTGTGATCTCTATACCTTTTCACAGTGTCTATACAAGCTTGAGAACAGAGATTAGATTTTACCTCAGTAGGAAGATCTGAGACTTCTGCCATGAGTGCATGATTCTGAATTGCCTCTTCTGCTTGATCACTCCAATCAAATCCCATTCCTTGTTGAGAAACAAGGGCTTGAACAGAGTTTCTGTTCTGGTTGAAGCTTCCAGTCTGAGCTTGTTGATGGTTGTTTTGAGATACTCCACCTCTGCATTCTCTGGCAAAGTGTCCCATCTTATGACACTTGTAGCATTCCACCTTAGATTTGTCAAACCCAGCACCATCTTCTCTTCTTTGGGAAAAGTTGTTTCTCCCAGTCCTCTTTATAAACTTTTTCACCCTCATAGAAAGCATAGCCATCTGCCACTTGATATCCATCTCCTCAAGATCATCAGCATTAATCTGTTCTAAGTCATCATTAATTAATGAGGAGTTAACATGACTAGAAAAGAAAGCTTCTAATACAGAATCATTGGCCTTCTCCTGATTCACTCCACCAGTAGTGCTAACTGATTCAGGGTTAGCAGTAGAATCAGTTGATGCTGATAGGAGTGCAGCATTATACACATATCCAGAGGGCTTCTTCTTGGCTTCAACCTCTGCTTCAAATACCCTAAGATCATTGTAAAGATCATCAAGCTCTTTATCTTCTAACTGGTCATTCTGTCTGAAAGACACAGTATACATTGTCCATTCCTCACCTAATGATCTTAGAAACTTCCTGTTTACATCATCAGCTTCCATATGAACTCCAACTGTAGCCAATTCTCCAATCAACTTATTAAATCTATCAAAAGTTTGAGTCATAGACTCATTCTTTGTAGAAGTAAAGTTTTCATATTGTTGCTTAAGAATTGCCTTTTGGTTCCTCTTGGTGCTCTTGGTACCAATGAATCTCTTTTCCAATGCATTCCATAAAATCTGAGCATCAGTGCAGTGATGAAATTGATGTTGATACTCATTGGGAATAGCCAAAAGCAGAGTGCTTAAGGCTTTCATCTCTGTTTGTCTAACCTTTCTTTCTGCATCAGTCTTTGGAGGGGGTCTTTTGCCATCTGGTCCAACTTTTCCATCAGCACATGGACCATTCTCTATAATATCCCAGATGGAATAATCAGTAAGCAAAATATACTTCTTGATTCTAATCTTCCACATGTCAAACTCATTAGGCCTTAGCATGGGAACCTTTGAAACAAGAGTACTGTTTGATTCAACTGTGTTGTCCATAAAGATTGTAGATTTCTAAGACACCAGGCTCTGATACCACTTGTCAGGATCGATTCCAAATAAGAACAATTAAACTTAGAAATCAGAATTAAAGAATCTTGCGGAATAGAACTTTAATTCAAACACACTCAATGAACAACTAATCAGAAAACACAATCTGTTTGTATACACTGCTTCAACTCACAAGGTTACAACCAAACCTCAATCTTGTTGAACAGGCTCAACAAGACGACTTCTACTTCTCTAGAAATAGGGTTCTAAACCTTGAGGTTAATTATCTCTCAAACAAAAACGAATTCTGCTTCTCACACATATCGAATAGCTATCTATCAAGATCTATTTATACAAAATAATTACAAGATAACTATCAAAACAAAATTGATCTTCAGAATATTCTTTCATGCTTATCTTCAATCATTCCATCTTTATCTCCAACATTCTCGCATTCCATAATTATGATCACAAGCAGTATTAACATCGTTATGCACCAGCAGTACTAACCTTGTTCCCGCAGCATTAACTGTTACTTGAAGTACTAACCTTGCTTTGGCAGTAGTAATGTTCCAGCAGCATTAACTTTTACTTGCAGTACTAACCTTGTTCCAGCAGCAGTATTGTTGTTCTTGCAGTAGTAACCATACTTAGCAAATCTTCAGTTCCCAACATTGTGGATAGTCTTAAGAGGCTTGGATAAGCCATCACGGCAACAAGTAGTTCATGTTTTTAATTTTGTTTTCAAATATAAAAGAGCACACTTAAACGTAAGCGGGTGCACCCCCTTAACGACTCATTTTTTCCTCTTGCAATAATCGATTGAGCGGGTGCACGGGACCCCCAAGGTATGAGTAGGTCCGCCCCTGCGAGTGAATTTCCATATGTCGAAGAACAATTACTACATGGCATTGAAGTGTATGGATAAGACACTGTCGTCTACGCTACGGAGAATCAATAATGAGCCTCGTAATGAGTTTGGAGACTGGCTTGTTGAGATCCGTACGGTTAGCCGAAACTTAGGGCAGCTCGCTATAGAACAAGCCGCGGCCGGTAGGAAGAGAGACGAAGAAATAAGAATCAAGCAACGACAAGCTGAGGAACAGAGTCGACTTAGCTTGAGAGACACTGGTTATGTGCTTGAAGAAGATGACGACGACAGTTACGTGAATGGAAATGAAGGCAACAAGTAAAAGAAAATATTCTGGTGAAGTTGAAAGGCTCAAGAACTCTGCAAGTCAGAAAAAAAAAAGATGAAAGAACTCATATGCATATGAGTAAATTACACGATTGGTCCTGTAGTTTTCTTAAAAAATTTTAATTAAAATATGAAAAGAGTAAATTGACTAAAATACCCTCACAATTAATTTTTTTAACAGATCTTTTTAACGATGTTAGGGTTAAGGGACCAAAGGTGTGTGAAAATATAAACCACATGGACGTTTTTCATAATTATTTTGATTTAAAGACACACAGTGCAAATTAGTGTAAACCACAAGGACCAATCATGTAATTTACTCAACATTTAAATAATAAATTTTATATTTTCCTGTTTTATACCACTTTCTTTTTTAATTATAAATTAAAAAAAATTAAGTATTACGTGTTTCATCCTTATAGTTATATCTTTTGAAGTTTTAATGATTCTTTGTCCTTTTTTAAATAAATTTAACGAATCGTGCCCCTATAATTACATTTTTAAAGCTTTAACTACAACCCATGTCGTTGATTTATGTAATAACCTTGGTCCGTCGATAATGATTTCTATAGAAGTCTAAGAGATTAAATGCAAATATTATGGATTCCAAAAGTTTGTGGTATATTAGATTATTAGAGGTTTAAGAGAAGGGGCGGAGTCAGGAACTTAAAGAAGGGGGGGCATCATATAAAAATAGAATAAAAATATAAGTTACATTATGAAAAAGACAAAAAAATATCGATATTTATTTTTGCTTTGGTTTTGTGAAAGCGCCGATATGAGAAGCAAGGACGGACCCAATTTTTTTTTTCCATACGGTTGTACCATATAATATAGACAAAAAATAATTACAAAAAATATACGTTTTAACACCATTCTTATATAATGCAATTTAGGTGTTCGATTTTATCAATTTGAGCTTTAGGACGTAAGGTGAATTGCCAAAGCACGAGTGAGTTTCCTTAAACCCTTTTATGCATATGAACTGATTTGCAAATGTTTTAAGTGGATATGGTTTTGAGCATCTTGACATGCATTGCTTATGTGGATTTTCATGAATTGATAGTTTTGTTTTAGTGTCGGGTTGCACAGTGAGGTTAATGTAGCTTGGGATTTTATAAATCATGTGAGAGTGATATGATGTCGTGTGCATAGGATCCATTCCCTGTGCACATAGGGATGACATCTACTCGGGGCCAAGGGGATCTACTGCCCCTGAAAGATAATAAACATTAAAATGATGTTCATTTTCACTTGTGCAGGCTGCATCTATTTTTTTTAAACAACATTTCATTAAAAGGCTAGCCATAAGTTAGCGGAAGGAATTACAAAGGCTCAAAACAACAAAAAGGATAGGTTCTCCAAACTAACACATCTTTAAAGCTCGCTTTGAACCTATACAATATCCATCTAAAATTGTTATCAATAATCGCCTCAAAAGTAACATCTATCTTTGGCACTATTTTCAAAAGTAGGTCTATTTCTACAACTCCATATATAGTAGCAGGTAATGAACATAATAGCCTCTAAAAACTTATGGTTCAAACGAAGAGATGTGAGCCATCTTTATTCCTTCCAACATCGCACCAAAGGATTGAAAATAAGTGAAAGAAAACTGCCACCAACCTTATAATCTTCTCCAAATCATGGCAAAAACATCGCATGAGAAAAGGGTACGATCTACTATCTCCACGGTCTGCTTACATATCGGACAAAAAGTATTGTCGAATGTCCGTTAGTCTAGTTTTGACCGGGATTCGACCTTATAACGACCTCCAACAAATTAAATATGTTAACTTTGGATGGGACTAAGTTGTTCCAAATGGTTATGAAGTCCCTGTTTTTGAACATCAAGGACTCGATCTTTTCTCTCGTAGCTTTGAACCAAAAAATCAGCATCTCTGGAAAGTCTCCACTTCCATTTATCGCTTAAGGAATTTAGGTAGAAGCTTCCAAAATTCCTAGATAATTGCAATAAGTCGTCGGTTTCTCTACCACTTCTGATATTTATACGCCAATACCATTTATACCCTCCTTCTTCCATTCTATCAGCCACCATCAGATGAATACCGTTGTCAAGAGCGAAAAGTCTAGGATATAGATCCTTTAATTTGTCTTCACTTGTCCAATTATCAAACCAAGAGTGAAAAGTCTAGGATATCTCCCATTCTAGCTAGCTGCATCTAGATAGTTGTGTTTATTCAATTTTCATCCTCCATATCACCAGTTTGTTCCCTACCCAACAACCATTCAAGCACCTTCCACGTCGTTTCACACAGCTCTACTTCTTTCAATTCTCCGTGTATATAATATATATCGGTCCTTATATATAGAGCCATAGATATTGAAACCAATATATTCATCCATCTCTCTTCTTTCTTTCTCCACTGGGTCGTAGCACCAGTTTTTTGTTCGTAAGTAGGGATAGATAGAATGGTAATGCGCTCAGAAATTCTTGGATTTCTCGCAATATGAGATTGAATGCCATAACTCTTAGAGGTGCCAAACGACACCGTCGATAAGAGCTCTGGAGAGTCATCCACACTACATATCATCTTTCTCTTAAAACTACGTATCAACTCTCTCTCTCTATATATATATATATATATGTATATATATATATATAAGCTTTCTCTATCTAAGGTATTTGTGAGGTGTAAAATATGAAGAATATGCAATCAAACTCCATATTGGCACTTGGGTTTCTTTTGATTATGCTTATTTTCGATCATTAGACTATGTTTACTCACAATCCTTTTCAACCCAATCTCACTTAGAATATTAATTTATCTTTCATCTCTCTACATAATTTTCCATTTCAACCCGATCTCATTTCTTTTATCTTTTAACCGTGATCCAATCCAATCTTAAATATTATTTTATAAAAAATTATATTTAACTTTTTATCATAAATAATAATTATTTTTTAATTTTAAGTATATAAAAAAAATTAAATGGACCATTGCATATTTTAGAATCTAGTTATAATTATAAAAAAAATTATCATGCGATTGGAAATAAAAAATCAGGTAAAAGAAATACAAAATTACTTATGTAGAAATTAGAATACATAAGTTATCCGGAATAAAAACTGAAAAGAAATACTGGAAATTTAGAATTTCTGATATGATAAAAGTATTGAACTGAATAGAATATATCAATATTGAACTCTATTGATAGAGAATTTAAAAATATGAATTTTAATATATTTTTTAATTTTTAATCTTATAGTTAATATAACCTTTTTAATTGATAAAGGTTTTGCTAAAATAAATAAATCCACCAATAGTATTGTGACACGTGGAAGGAAAACCATCACGATCCAAGCTCACTAAGTGGTCCAGATCGCTTGAAATTGTAGGTTGAAGTAAAAAAGAAAATTCTGTAAGGGTAAAAATATAGTTTTTTAGGTTCTAGCTTAGTGTCCTTCCAGTCATTTTCGCTTGGGACCAAAGTTTTAAATGACATGAGGCGTGGCGTGGCGGCGAGCCCAAGCCTCAAGTCTTAAGTCACGACATGCCATGACGTTTATCAATGCGTGACTTATGGCAGCAAATCTCTATATCGTATATATTGTTATATATTAAAACATATGTTTTGTACTATTAATCGATGAGTCAATGACAATAACCACATTAAATTAAGTTATATAGTAAAAACTAGCAAATAAGACATTAAAAACGTAAAGAAAAATCAAATATTGCGTTATAAAAGATCGCACATTAGGTCATAGCGTGCCACAAGCATAACACGGCGTGAGACACAAGGCTTAAGCCATGGTGGCTCTCGTGGCAAGTCTTTTAGAACAGTGTTGGGACCCCATAAACCAAAAAAATGTCCTAAAATCAACCAAAAAACTAAAACTAATCTTGAAATTGACCCCAAAAAAACCTATAAAGATTTTTTTTAATTCAACCAAAAAGACTTTAAAAAAACACTCGAAACGTTGAATTTAGGCTAAAAATACATCGAACAACTCTACGGACATTTAAACTACCTTAAAGATGACCTCACTAAGAATTTTTTTTGAATCCGCCACCGTCTCTCATCCATTAACAACTCAAGCTCAAGAAGTTGGTAATCCCCTTAAACTTCATTTATATTTATACACACACACACATTAGAATATATATATATATATATATATATAACCTCATCTTTGAAGTCAAAAAGATTTTGAATGTAATGTAAAAAATTAAGTGATGATGATGTTTTTTTAACGGCATATTGATCAATTATATTACCAACAAGATCAAAAACGGTACAAAAATTACACGAACCGAAATCAAAACTCAGCCCAGGCCGAACCCAACGAAACAAACACAAAATACACTAAGCCATACCGAACAACACACAAGAGTTGAGCTGAATGCGTTTGCAAG
The DNA here is from genome assembly GCA_033807775.1 of Saussurea involucrata. NCBI lineage: Eukaryota > Viridiplantae > Streptophyta > Magnoliopsida > Asterales > Asteraceae > Saussurea > Saussurea involucrata. The sequence continues at coordinate 6,127,499 of CM066325.1, read as the reverse complement.
GATGGTTTTATACATGTATTATTATTATTATTTATTAATTGTAGAGGATGAAAGAGAGTTCAAGAGGCAGCCATATGGGACAAGAGAGATGGGGAGCGATAAAGAAAGTTCTTTAGGGTGCGTTTGGTACATTGGACATGACAGAACAGAATAGGGATCACTATCCCACGTTTGGCAAGACTTTTATGTGGAACAGACAGGAACATAGTGGAATAAGCTGAAACAGACTTGTTCCACCCCCACCCCATGGAACAAGCTGGAACAAGGTGGAACAGACTTATGATTTACAAACATAACCTCAAAATAAAATCTAATTGTCTTCTAAAACATCAAATACATCTTCAATTTTATATTTTATCCGTTCTTTAAATTTTATTTGTTGTATTTTATATAATGTTATCTATTATGTTATGTTCAGTTCTGTCTACCAAACATTAAACAGTTGTTCTGTCATATCCCGTTTTGTCTTGTTCTATCATGTCTGCATACCAAACACACTATTATGGTCGTTACGCAACAACGAAGTTCAAGAGGCAGCCATATGGGATAAGAGACGTGGGCCATGGTAACCAATTACACTAAGGTGTATAGTAACCAGCAACCACAAGCCCCGTAATGCTACCATCACTAGTAAAGATGGCCAAATGGGCTCGGTCTTGACCCGACCCGATAGGGGCTTGAAGCCCAGCCCGACATGGTAGAAGCCCGGTCCCAGCCCTCCAGGACTTAAGAGGCCAAGTTTTTTGGAATTTGCTCGGCCCAGCCTGAGTCGGTCCCAAGTCCGGTTTCGGCCTGGCCCGCCTAATTTCAAATTATAGCCGTTTTAGAGCCGTTATGTTACCGTTTTGTGCATTTTTTTTTACCGTTTTTTGCTATTTTTGTAACGTCCCACTTTCCATAAAAGGTCAAAGTCACAAGATTAACATTCAAATTACAAAGTTGAGCTTGTCATTACATCAATGCTAAAACATACTTAATAAAACTTTAAGGTTAACATTAGTCATAAACAGCGGAAGTCTCTCTAAGCCACAACCGAGCACTATCTAGACATAACAATCCAAAATTGGGAGCCTCACGAGCTCCATTGCTTCCAAGCCGTCTCTAGTTCTACTTAGAAGAACTCGCAACACGCTTACCTGAAAATGGTTTAGTTTTGAAAAGCGAGGGTTAGACCAAAAGGTCTAGTGAATTCCCTCCGAAAACAACATGTAAAAACAGTTGGAAAACATTTATCAATAGACTAAAATGCATCATCATACAAGGTACTGCACTGTGTGTGGATCACATAAACATTTCGCGATCGGGGTTCCATCAGGTTCCTTCCCGCCCTTCTTGGAGCCCACTCGGACTCCCCTCTACCGAATAGGAGGGAAACAGATTCCAACCTACCGGCCTGTCATACATATCCAAGGGATCCTCAGATCCCGAGAACCTCTCTCTGACCCCACAGTGCAGACCGACACCACATAGCATATAAGTACGCTCGTGAAAACATGTAAGTTAAAGTATCCATACGTCATGTCTTTCATTTCTTCATGCTAAACATTTCATTTAATAGAATAGATACGTTTGTGAAAATCATGCAATCAGTTCATAACATTTCATGCTCGGTAAAACCATAATCAGTTAAAACATACATCATTTTGCGTCGAAAAAGGGTTTAGGGAACTCACCTGATAAAAATCTCCTTTATAACCTTGTGTCCCGTTCCGTTCGTACACCTAATTCATCATTTATAAATTAATTAGATATAACTCGATTGCTAATCCTAAGTTCTCCTCTTACTCCGACCTTAACATAAATAGTCGAGACTGTTATACTCACACTAGGCCTTCATCTGCCAGTTTAGACTTTAAATGAAATAAGCCCTAAACTAACTCTAGGCCCAGCAGGACTTAATTAACTTCTCAGCCCAGACTCCTTATTCCCGGTATGCCTTCCGGCACTCCCGGTACTTCGGGAACTCCCGGTACTACTGGAACTCCCGGTACTTCGGGAACTCCCGGTACTTGGGAACTCTCGGTACTTCAGGAACTCCCGGTACTTCGGGAACTCCCGGTACTTGAGAACTCCCGGTACTTCGGGAACTCCCGGTACTTGGGAACTCCCGGTACTTCCTACGACCGGCTATGAGAATCCATCATCGCCAACTCGATTTCTTTTCCATAGGCATCGATTTGTGGGGGTTTCTCTCCCCATCTCAATACCCAACAGTGTTCCATACAGCTCAATAACAAACACAATCCTACAAACTGATACGATTTCACTTGTTTAACAAACCAATAAATGGATAAAGAATCTGCCATGAGTTCTCCTATAACAATACAACAATCCAGAGGAAATGAACCAAAGATAAATTACTAGATGACTTTAAAGCAGAACAAAAGCTTAAGAGGTTAATACTTACCAGATCTCAGTTTCTCCACCCACTGAATTGATGCAAGAACTCTATCTGCTCTTTCTCTCGATTTCTTCCTCAGCCGCCAGAACAATCAATACAGTGACCAACCCTAGGGATCTGTTCCAATTTATATTTCCACACTTTGCAAATAGGTCCTTTGCTTAATGTTTTTCATTTATTTCGCTTTGGCCACCAAACTTTAAATCCCACTAGAGTTTGGGTTGTTACAACACTCCCCCCTTAAAAGAATACCGTCCTCGGGATTCCTCATTGGAAAAGATGCGGGTATCTAGCTTTCATCTCCGACTCCAACTCCCAGGTCGCCTCCGGACCCTTGTGGTGTCTCCATTGCACCTTAACTAGCTTAGTCTCCTTGCTTCGCGACTTCCTTACCTTAACATCGGTAATTGCTTCCGGTTCCTCTACACAGTTCAATTTCTCGTCCACTTTAATGTCATTCAACGGCACAGCCTTAGTCGCGTCGGCTAGATATTTCCTTAAGTTGGACACATGAAACGCATTGTGGATGCCACGTAATTCTTCAGGCAGATCCAACCTATACGCCACTTCTCCGATTTGTTCTGTAATCCCGAATGGCCCGATGTAACGTGGGCTTAACTTCCCACGTTTTCCGAATCGAACCACTCCTTTCCAAGGAGACACCTTTAACAAGACATGGTCTCCGACTTGAAATTCTATGTCTTTCCGTCTCTTATCCGCATAACTCTTCTGGCGGTCGCGAGCGACCTTTAGTATTTCACGCACCTGGATAATCTTATCCGAAGTCAGTTGCACCAACTCTGGCCCGGCTAACTGCCTTTCCTCGACTTCGCTCCAACACAACGGTGTCCGACATTTTCTACCATAGAGTGCCTCAAACGGCGCGGCCTTGATGCTCGAATGATAGCTATTATTATAAGCAAACTCGATTAGCGGTAAGTGCTTTTCCCATGAGCCTTGGAAATCCAAAGCACACGCTCTTAACATATCTTCTAACGTCTGGATCGTTCGCTCACTGTGACCGTCGGTCTGAGGATGATAAGCGGTACTCATCTTGATCTGCGATCCCATTTCTCTTTGGAAACTCCTCCAAAACGTGGAGGTAAATCTTCTATCCCTATCAGATACTATCGACGATGGAACTCCATGACGGGTTACAATCTCATCAATGTACAACTTGGCTAACTGCTCCATCGAGTAAGACTCTCGTATAGGTATGAAGTGTGCCGACTTTGTGAGATGATCCACAATCACCCATATGGCGTCAAAACCCTTTGGGGTTTTAGGCAAGTGGGTTACGAAGTCCATCGTAATTTGGTCCCACTTCCACATTGGTATTTCTAACGACTGAAGCTTCCCATACGGTCGTTGATGCTCAAATTTTACTCACGAACAAGTCATACAGGCCTCCACAAAATGAGCTATGTCCTTTTTCATTCCCGGCCACCAATAGTCTCGACGTAGATTTCCGTACATCTTATTAGTCCCTGGGTGAATCGTGTACTTTGATCTGTGAGCTTCTTCAAGAATCAGCTTTCGGAGCTCTCCGAGTTTCGGAACCCAGATTCTCCCATTCAGACATTTCACCCCTCGACCATCTTCTACTAACATGGACGCTTGTCCTACCATTCTCTCCTTCTTGAGATTTTCAGTTTCGAGCGCTACAACCTGACCTTTCTTTATTTCATCTAACAGATTGAATGTGACCTCGGCCCTCATGGCCACAATCCTGGGGGTTTCACTTCATTCCTTACGGCTCAAGGCATCCGCCACCACGTTTGCCTTCCCCGGATGGTATTCGATCTTACAATCGTAGTCGGTCAACAATTCAATCCATCTCCTTTGGCGCATATTCAACTCTTTTTGATTAAAGAGATGACATAAACTCTTGTGGTCCGTGAAGATCTGGCACTTCGTCCCATACAGGTAATGTCGCCAAATCTTCAGGGCAAAAACCACTGCCGCCAATTCTAAATCATGCGTAGGACAGCGAGTCTCGTGATCCTTTAACTGCCAGGAGGCATAAGCGATCACGTTACCTCGTTGCATGAGTAGGCAACCCAAGCCGAGCTTCGATGCGTCACTGAAAACCACAAAATCGCCCGAACCGTCCGGTAACGAAAAAACCGGAGCGCTACTCAGCATATCCTTCAATTTCTGAAATGCTTCTTCTTGTTTCTCCAACCAGACGAACTTGACATTCTTCTTTGTTAAAGAGGTCAGTAGCGTGGCAATACGCGAAAAGTCTTTGATGAACTTCCGGTAGTACCTCGCCAGCCCGAGGAAGCTTCGAACTTCTGACGGATTCCTAGGTTGCTCCCAGTCTCGAATGGCTTCAATCCTAGCCGGATCAACCATGATCCCTGCCTCAGACACCACGTGCCCGAGGAACTGCACTTCCCTCAGCCAAAACTCGCACTTGGAAAACTTCACATACAACTTCTCTTGCTTCAATAGCTCGAGAATCGTGCGAAGGTGGCTTTCGTGCTCCCCCTCCGATCTTGAAAATATCAGGATGTCATCTATGAACACTATCACGAACTGATCCAAATAAGGTTGGCATACCCTATTCATTAAGTCCATGAATGCCGCCGGGGCGTTGGTTAGCCCGAACGGCATCACCAGGAATTCGTAGTGTCCATACCTGGTCCGAAACGTAGTCTTCAGCATATCCTCCTCCCTCACCTTGAGTTGATGATATCCTGACCTCAGATCAATCTTGGAGAAGTAACTGGCTCCTTGTAACTGATCAAACAGGTCGTCGATTCTCGGAATCAGATACTTATTCTTGATCGTGACCTTGTTGAGTTCTCGGTAGTCTATGCACATTCGCATAGTACCGTCCTTCTTCTTCATGAAGAGCACAGGTGCTCCCCACGGAGATGTACTCGGTCTAACGAACCCCTTATCTAATAACTCCTGCAATTGAGTCATCATTTCCTTCATCTCGGACGGCGCCAATCTATATGGTGCGCGGGCAATCGGTGCAGATCCCGGCATCAGATCAATTCTGAACTCGATCTGGCGATCCGGGGGTAGACTTGTCAAGTCATCCGGAAATACTTCCGGGTACTCATTTACTACACGCACATCACCCACCCCACGTTTCTCCTTCTTGGCGTCCAACACGTATGCCAAGAATCCTTGGCACCCTTTCCTCAAGCTTTTAGTAGCCCTAACCATAGAGATCAGGCTATTCTTTCTATTACGGCGGTCCCCATAAATTATTATAGGATCCACATCAGGTGGCTGAATCCTGATTAACTTTTTGTGGCAAACGATATTCGCATCATTCGCGGCTAACCAGTCCATACCCAACACCACTTCAAACTCTCCCATTGCCATGGGATATAAGTTCATAGGCACTAACCTTCCTTCTATCTCTATGACACACCCTTCTACCACCTCCTTAACGTACACCAAACTATCATTAGCGGTTTCCACCTCTAGTGCCATCTTCAAACGTCTAGGCCTCACCCCAAAACATTTCATAAACGTACACGATACAAAGGAGCGATTTGCTCCCGTATCAAATAACACCTTGGCACACAGAGAGTTTACTGGGAACGTACCTGCCACAACATCCGGAATTTCCTCCGCTTCTTCCGCGGTCATGCAGAATGCACGTCCCTTCGGACGCGCCGGTTCTATACCCTTATCGTCGTCCTTTCTTCCCTGACGTTCCCCGTATTGAGTCGTTCCACCCTTTTTCAACTGCGGGCAATCATACCACATGTGACCCTTAGCGCCACATTGGCGACATGATCCTCCTTTGGGACAGTCCCTTGCCATATGACAGGGTAAGCCACACCGGTAGCATGAGTTTGAACCTGCCATGCATTCTCCCCGGTGCACCTTATTACACTTCGAACACGTTCGCCCAGCGGCATCCTTGCTAACACGGTTGCCTGGTCGGAACATTTTCCCTCTTCTTGAGTCGTTACTCGGGCCATCCCATTTGCGCTTCTCTCCCCCCTTCTCAGTCGTCTGACGGTTCTTTTCTTTCTCAATCAGATCGGCCGTATTAATGGCCGCCTGAAAGGTAGTGGGGTTTCTAGCCAGAACCAATTCCCGAATACTGCCCTTCAATCCATGGATGAATCGTTCTACCCGACGCTCTTCCGTTGGCACATACAAATCAGCAAAGCGAGACTTCTCAATAAACTTTGTAGTGTACTCTCGCACTGTCATACCTCCCTGATCCAACCCCAAGAATTCTTCTTCCAATCTTTTTACTGCCGCGAGCGGGCAGAACTAAGCTTTGAACCTGTCTACAAACGCTTCCCACAGCGTTCCCTTAGCCGCTGTCGAACCCTTTCCCCCAGTCTCAGCCTCCCACCAGTAAACTGCATCAGATTTCAACATTGACAAAGCAAACATTACTCTGTCCCCATCAGCACACTTGCACGTATCGAAGACCAGTTCCATTTCCTTCACCCATTTCATTGCCAAGATAGGGCCATACTCGCTCTTAAAAGTAGGGGGCTTGCATGAGGCAAAGGCCTTGAAATTGCATCCCTTAGCTGCTAACTCATTCATCACTTGAGGGTTTGAATTCAAGTGACTCCCAATATCGGTCACCAGTGGACTAGACAGCTCCACGCTTTCTCGGTTCTCACTTGCTTCTTTGCCTCCCGAAGCTGACTCGTTCTGCTTAGTGAGGAGAGCCTGTAAGGTCTCTTGAATTTTACCCAATTCAGCAGTTAGGTTCTCTCGAGTGACAAACGTAGATCCGCGGCCTCGACCTCGACCCCGACCCCTTGGCTGAGTTACCCTCCTTGCTGAAGCTGAACTCTCCTGAAGAGAGTCTTCTTGATGAACAGGGGCTTCCACACTCCTCGTTCTTCTGGATGCACGAGTCGTTCTCAGGTTCGGGTTTCCTCCATCCCCGGCCACTTGGGTGGCGGCCCGACGGGGTGTTCTTCCCCGACCCCTTCCACGACCCCTACCCCTTCCCCTTCCACGGGTAAGAGTTGTCCTTGTCGGTTCCACGGGTCCATTCTCTAGTACTTCTTCATCCTGATTCCTTGGCACTGCCGGTGCCGACCTACTCCTCAAGGTTCTCCCAGCCATTTCACTAACGCTGAAAGAAAACAACAATTAACCTTTGCTAGAAGAGACACAACAATTTTGCTACATAAGGTAAGTTTAAGCACGCACGCGTACCAGTAAGTTTGTAATCACACTGGCCAGGTGTAATCCCAAACTTACCTTACACGTTTGTCCTTGGCACCTTATTTCCTAGTGCATATATAGTGATCGTTCCTAGAGGCAATCCTATGTCTCGGCTGTGTTCCTCATCTTACAGTTTAAGTTTAGGCCCTATTGGTCACCTAAATCCCTTAAACTAAGGCTCTGATACCATTTGTAATATCCCACTTTCCATAAAAGGTCAAAGTCACAAGATTAACATTCAAATTACAGAGTTGAGCTTGTCATTACATCAATGCTAAAACATACTTAATAAAACTTTAAGGTTAACATTAGTCATAAACAGCGGAAGTCTCTCTAAGCCACAGCCGAGCACTATCTAGACATAACAATCCAAAATTGGGAGCCTCACGAGCTCCATTGCTTCCAAGCCGTCTCTAGTTCTACTTAGAAGAACTCGCAACACGCTTACCTGAAAATGGTTTAGTTTTGAAAAGCGAGGGTTAGACCAAAAGGTCTAGTGAATTCCCTCCGAAAACAACATGTAAAAATAGTTGGAAAACATTTATCAATAGACTAAAATGCATCATAATACAAGGTACTGCACTGTGTGTGGATCACATAAACATTTCGCGATCGGGGTTCCATCAGGTTCCCTTTCCGCCCTTCTTGGAGCCCACTCGGACTCCCCTCTACCGAATAGGAGGGAAACAGATTCCAACCTACCGGCCTGTCATACATATCCAAGGGATCCTCAGATCCCGAGAACCTCTCTCTAACCCCACAGTGCAGACCGACACCACATAGCATATAAGTACGTTCGTGAAAACATGTAAGTTAAAGTATCCATACGTCATGTCTTTCATTTCTTCATGCTAACATTTCATTTAATAGAATAGATACGTTTGTGAAAATCATGCAATCAGTTCATAACATTTCATGCTCGGTAAAACCATAATCAGTTAAAACATACATCATTTTGCGTCGAAAAAGGGTTTAGGGAACTCACCTGATAAAAATCTCCTTTCTAACCTTGTGTCCCGTTCCGTTCGTACACCTAATTCATCATTTATAAATTAATTAGATGTAACTCGATTGCTAATCTTAAGTTCTCCTCTTACTCCGACCTTAACATAAATAGTCGAGACTGTTATACTCACACTAGGCCTTCATCTGCTAGTTTAGACTTTAAATGAAATAAGCCCTAAACTAACTCTAGGCCTAGCAGGACTTAATTAACTTCTCAGCCCAGACTCCTTATTCCCGGTATGCCTTCCGGCACTCCCGGTACTACTGGAACTCCCGGTACTTGGGAACTCCCGGTACTTCGGGAACTCCCGGTACTTGGGAACTCCCGGTACTTAGGAACTCCTGGTACTTCCTACGACCGGCTACGAGAATTCATCATCGCCAACTCTATTTCTTTTCCATAAGCATCGATTTGTGGGGGTTTCTCTCCCCATCTCAATACCCAAAAGTGTTCCATACAGCTCAATAACAAACACAATCCTACAAACTGATACGATTTTACTTGTTTAACAAACCAATAAATGGATAAAGAATCTGCCATGAGTTCTCCTATAACAATACAACAATCCAGAGGAAATGAACCAAAGATAAATTAGTAGATGACTTTAAAGCAGAACAAAAGCTTAAGAGGTTAATACTTACCAGATCTCAGTTTCTCCACCCACTGAATTGATGCAAGAACTCTATCTGCTCTTTCTCTCGATTTCTTCCTCAGCCGCCAGAACAATCAATACAGTGACCAACCCTAGGGATCTGTTCCAATTTATATTTTCCACACTTTGCAAATAGGTCCTTTGCTTAATGTTTTTCATTTATTTGGCTTTGGCCACCAAACTTTAAATCCCACTAGAGTTTGGGTTGTTACAATTTTTTGGCTCCTAAACACTATAAATAGGATGGGGTGTGTGTGTGTGTGTGAGGTTAGATACCAAATTACAGAAATGCAAAAAACGCAATTTTCGCTCACAACTCTTGCATACTATCCACCATACGAGGATTAAGAGTATTTTTCTTTATAATTCAATAAATGTAGTTATTTAAATGTATTGTTCAATCGAAATTCTAATAGAACGTATTTTTAAGTGACCCAATTAAGTATTTTATAGTGGATTCGGATAATATTTATTAAAAATGTATATATATATATATATAATTTTTTTAAAAGCCCGATTTTGGGCCCGATTCTAAAAGACCGGTCTTTTAAAAGCCTAAACGTCGGACCTTCAACCATCAAGCCCGACCTGGTTTGAGAAAAAACCCAGACTTTTGAATAGTGTTTCAGCCTGGTCCAAAAAAAAACCAGGTCAGCCCGCCCATATGGCTTTGTCTAATCACTCGTATAGTAGAGGCCATGTAATTTTATATTCTTAATTAGTTAATATTATCATATATCTCTCTCTTTCCCTTTCTTTGTTCACTCTCGTCCCTCCTATATACGTAATAGGGGTGTGCAGAATTCAACCGATCCAATCAGAACCGACCGATCCAATTAGAACTGACCAACCTTAATTGGATATCCAATTGTAGTTGGATCGGATCAGATCAGAATTTTCAACATCCAGTTTGGATCGGTCGGTTCTTGGATACAGTCCAAAACCGACCAAAACTGAACCGAACCGATTCACCATCCAACCATCCATCCAATTATCATCCAATTATCAATTATCATCCAACCACTCATCCGATTATCATCCAACTATCATCCAATACATTATAATTCAAAGTGTCAAAAGTAAAAGGTTTTTTTTAAAAACATTACAATTTAAAAACATTTGTAAAAAATAAAAACAATTTTTTTTAGAAAGAAACATAAAAACATTGGATGGATCTGATCCGATCCAACGGATATCCAATGAGAATATCCAATGGATAGAACCGAACCGATTCAATCATCCATTGGATTAAAAAAAATCCAACATCCAATGGATGATTGGATCGGTTCGGTTGAAAAAATCGGACATCCAACTGATGATTGGATCAGTTCGGTTCCCCTCACATCCATTGGATGTCAACCGATGAACACCCCTAATCCGTAACATACCCACAAAAGTTATTATAACTTGGAAACATGTCATGTTATCTCTCTCTTACAAAGGTATACTCTCAAGTATACCAGTTTCAAGACGTCAAGTTAAGAAATATGGTTATAAATGTTAAGAGTGGATTCATACTCTGATATAAATGCAATCTTACCTTTCCAAAGATTAATGGGCAATAGTATAAATGATTAAATCACTTGATTGAAATTGACAATGACTTAACAACTCATATAGATAGCAATTGTGGAAAAAACTATTGAAAGGAGACATGAGCCAAATGTAAAAAATTTAGAACGACAAATATAATCAATATTATATACAATAATTCAAATAAATTAATATTAATCGATTTAACATTATAAAAATAACAGATATTTGACAAAATAATTAAATACAAAACATGTTAAAAGTCATTATCATAAAATGTAGTCAATATTTGGCATAATGATTAATTCTCTGTCAACAAGTTATAACTTTGATAAGTTACTAAGGCATCCACAGCGCATAGATAAAAGTCATCAAGCCCTCAACGCCACATCAGCGCCACATTAGCTAAGCCCTCAAGCCCTAAACACCCCCGGCGCATAACTAAAAGCCCTCAATGCCACATCAGCGCCACATCATTTTTTTAATTCTTTTATTTATACATTTAATTCTTTAACAAAATAAAAATATTTATATATTTTTGAATAAATAAAAATAAGATAAATAATAAAAATAAAAATTCATATCATTCATTAAAAAATTAAAAATTACAAAATAAATTTAAAAATTACAAAATAAATTTAAAAAGCTACTCGTCGTCATTGTTGGGAACTTGGATACGCCAAATATGTTCGACCAAATCCGACCGAAGGTTATTATGAGTGGCCCGGTTTTGGACTTCTCGAACATTTGCTGCGCGTTGTTCCTCACTGATTTGTGTTTCGTTATCATCCGTGAAAAGGCCGTGGTCATCGCCACCACAAATAGCATGATATTCGTCTTCGAGTATCATATTGTGTAATATGACACAAGCGTACATAATGTTTCTCAATCTTGTCGGTTCCCATCCGCGTGCCGGGTTATGAAGTATATGCCAACGTTGTTTAAGCACGCCAAAAGCTCGTTCAACATCTTTACGTGCCGATTCTTGCGCGGACTTGAATTTTTGTCGTTTAGGGTCCCGTGGGCACGTAAATGATTTTACGAAAGTAGCCCATTCCGGATATATCCCATCCGCTAGATAATATCCGTGCTCGTAGGTGGCTCCATTCACCTCAAAAGGGCAGTCGGGTGCTTTTCCATCATATACATCGTTGAAGATGGGCGACTGATTGAGAACATTGATGTCGTTGTTGGAACCGGCAACACCAAAGTATGCGTGTCAGATCCATAGATCTTGAGAGGCCACTGCTTCTAGCATGATTGTCGGGTGCTCATGATCACCTCTCATGAATTGACCTCGCCATGCATTCGGACAATTTGCCCACGCCCAATGAGTACAGTCTATGCTGCCAAGCATGCCGGGAAATCCGTGTTTAGCTTCATGCTCGGCGTACAACTTCTGAATATCAATAAAAGTAGGCTTGCGTAAATATTTTTGACCATACAGTTCAATAATACATGTGCAGAATTTGTACAGACAATTTCGTGACGTTGTCTCTCCCATACGGATGTACTCGTCAAGTGCGTCAACAGTTACTCCATACGCCAATTTCCGAATAGCGGAAATACACTTTTGTATCAGAGAAAAACCTTGTTTGCGTCTGCCGTCCACCCGAAGTGTAAAATACGGATACTCTCCTGCTAAATCTTCAACTATTCGTTCGAATAGTTGCCTGCTCATCCTGAACCGCCGCCTAAACATATCCGGTGTATAAACCGGGTTGTTGCCAAAGTAGTCCCGCATAAGCCGCTCGTTTGCAGCTACTCGACCTCTTTCTATGTTCGCGGCCCTCTCTGTTGTTGACGACGAGGCGGTGCTACCATAAATCCATTGTGCAGTATGTCGAAAAACTTCTCTTTGTAGATTCAACAACTCGTCGGTGTCTACGGATGATGATGATGCGGTCGGTGAACCGGGTTGTGGCGAATCCATATTGTTTAAAATATAGAGAATGGAAGAGAATGAGAGAGTTTGAGAGATTGTTGGTGTGAAAAAATAAGAGGTTGAGGGTTAATATATATAGTGGGATTAAATTGAATTTTTTTTTATAAAAGTAGCCGTTTGGGAGAATTTATTTTGAAGATTTTAAAAAAAAAATAGCCGTTGGAGATGCTCGGGTTCATCGGGTTTGAAAGCCCGAGCCACCCCCACCGCGCTGCGGAAGGCCTAACATTACTATTAAACATTTATTTTAAAAGTCTGTTTTTAAAACTTAGAATTAAACAAAAAAGGTATAATTTAAATAGGGCATGGTGTTTAAAAACCATAAGATTAATCATAATTTAAAAAACTGCGAGATTAACTAAAATTAATTTGGAAAAAAATGATAAACTCTAATTGAATTGTAAAGCAAAATAAGCAAAATAGAAAAAAACGTCTTTTTTTTTTCAAAAATAAATATGTGAGAGAAAAATAGTTTAATTATAAGATAAATACTTAAAACTAAATTTAGAAAGAGAATCTTGATTTATGTATACGTGAGAGAGATATGGGGTAGAAGTGAGTGTAGGGTGTTTAAAGGACTTGGGAATATTCAACGGAAGGTTAACGTGTTGTTACTGATTTTAAAATTAATTAATTATTTAAAATAGAAGTTGATTTAAGTGTCAGGTTATTAGTGGATGGACAAGTAAAGTATATGGACGGAATTCAATAGATTAACCCTTGATTTTTAAAATGAAAACCATTTTCAAGGAAAAGGATGAGTTGAGGTCTTCCAAAGGAAAAGAGAAAGCATGAGGACCTATAAGAGGTGAGCTATATAGATAGTTCACATTTACTTCCTTTAGTCTATTTAATTTTTCAGTTGTGGATGTGTGCACTCACCGCTAGACATTGAGAATATTGTTATGTTATGATTCGAATGTTGGGATCATTTGGTTTATCTTATAATTTATGCTACATTGGATTTTTGGGTCGTTACAATTTATATAGGAATCGAGTTCGTTAAAGAACTGCAACCACATATACCCAACTCATAAAAAATGCAACCTTAAATAACTCGTTAAAAATGCAACCAAAATGACACATTTCGTCCAAAAAATGACAAATACCATTGAAAACACACAACCACAAGGACTAAACATGTAATTTCCTCACAGTTTTGGAATAATTATTTTTAGCCGCTAGCATATAATTCGGTTACCAAATACAAGACATGTTATGTTATGGGTTTGATCCCACCCCTCCCCTCACGCTAGCCTTGAGTTTTGTGTGAAACCAGTGGAGATTGTCGATAATCAACCTTTACCCAAATCTATCTTTTACTTGTAACTATACTATATAAAATATTCATAATCATGTAAATTCTGTTGTATTTTGATTTGTCAACAAAATATTATTATATTTATAACAAGTATCAATTGTCATTACTTTCTTATTGTTATTAGTTAAGTAGATGGTAGTTCTTGTCCATACAAGAAGATAGATTGTGATTGTCAATTTATGTATGTAATAAAAAATTACAATTTTCTGATATGTTTAAAGATTTATATAATATATGTTTGGAAATTTTATCCTTTTTACATAAAACAACAATCTTTTGAGAAACATAATTATATTAAGGTTATATTGTGATTTGTTTGCATTACAGAATAATGGGTCATGAAATCATGGATCTAAGTCATATGCTTCTACATACGTAACATAATAGGTGGAGCTAAATTTACAACTGACTTTATTTTTGGGAAATTAATTAAAATATCCATTATTTGACTTTGACTTACCAAAATACTCACAATCTCGTTCGTTTTATCGAAATACCCAAAATTTCTGCAGTGGGGCCAGTGATCGCGGGTCAGTGCCCACGTGGCACCCCTGTTTGGCCAAAAGTCCCGCGGAGGCCCCTCAAGATTGCCCCCCCCCCCAACTATGGCCGTGGTACACTTTTGGCCCTGTCGGCGGGAGTACCCCGCGGTGGTCCTGCGGTAAACCGAAAATTACAATTTTGCCCCCTCCAGTTTGGGGCAAAAAAATTACATTTTTGGTCCCTCTACTTTTTAGGTTATCATTTTATGTAGTTGAGGTTTTTTAATGTATTGTTTCCTTTCCATTTTAATGTATTTAATATAGAAATTAATTAAAGAAAATATTTTTCCCATTTTAAGTTATTTAATAGGGAAATTAATTAAAAGATGTATTATTGCAAATCATCTTCCCAACCGAAACGAATACAGTGCAGGTAAACAAAGAAATCTATTACTGGAAGGCGTCCTGGATTCCAGTGATGAAGTTAACCTTTTCCTTGATCACGTCCTCAATTCCCGTGTAGTCCTCTTCGATTTCTTTTAGTTCCTCTTCTACTTCCTTAATCTGTCGTTGCACCTCCCGAACGTGAGCCCTAGTCATGGCCAGTTCTCGTTTCTTCTTCGCTAGATACTCCATTTTCCCCTGCTGAATCCCCCTGTTATGGTTCCACATACCTTTTATCTTTTCGATACCGGCGTTCGCCTCATCAATGGATTTTTGCACTAAGGGAGTAATTCGTTGACTTTGTGGAAGACCTGTCGGCTTGGTACAATGATACATTGGTGGGCTTTTCCTGTCATTATCGAAGTGGTAATTATCCCATGCCATCTCCCAGTCTTCTGTCTCCTCGGTCGTGAATGGATAATCGGCCGCAGTTCGCCCATAGTTTCTCCACTCCTCGTCTGTTTCCGGTACCTTCCAGGTACTCCGGCGAGCTCCATAGTTCAGTGGTTCGTTGGCTGCCGAACGTGAAGTTCCAACCCCATTCGCCTACCTGTTCCCCCTTGATCTTGAACCTCCAGCCATAGTGTTAAGAAAAGAGAGAGAATGTTTGTAAACGGTGTAGAGGGTATAAAAGATAGATAGCAAGTTGTGAATTACTACTTCATCATGCCATCTACTTATAGCCATGAAAATATATGTTCTTCATCAGGGATGTGGATATGGTCAAAGATTTCGTCTGAAAAGCTGCCTGCATGATTCGTCTGAATAGTTCACTGCAAGATTCGTCTGAAAAGAGCCTGTAAGATTCGACTAAAAAAGTAACTGCAAGATTCGTTTGCAAAAGGAAGTCTGCTCATGAATAAAGGTCTTTCATTAGGCTGAAAAGTAGTCTTTAAGTAGTCTAAGGATTAATGCACATGTGAATCAAGAAATAAATGCTTGTTCATCCAATAATCTCTGTATTAGGATTACCGCAAGTTTCATAAACCTACTTACTAGGTACTAGAAAGATGGGAGGATCATGATCATCATGATGCATGTACATGTTATCATGCACCATCACATGATTCCCCATACTACCATGCATCTTCTGCACATGATTCCTCTTCATCATCAGTGACACTGGATGGCTTTGCTGATACATATTCACCATTGCCAAAGTTGTTGAAGGTTAATGATCATGGTAAAACCTCGGCAAAGTTGTAGGTTCATGATCATGGTAAAACCTCGGCAAAGTTGTAGGTTCATGATCATTTCTTTTCTACACCCTTTATCTTTTTAAGTGTTTTCTTGATATATATATATGGGAAATTAATCAAAAAATTATATTTTTGGTCCCTCTAGTTTTTAGGTTATCATTTTAGATAGTTGAGATTTTTAAAGTGTTGTTGCATGTTTTTACTGTTTTTGTCACACTTTTTAGGCTTCAAGTATTCATATGTGCAATACTTTAACAAAATAATAAACAAAATTATAACTTCAATCACAATACTTTAACAAAATAAGTTAACACTAAAAATAACAATCATTTAATGTTACATAAACAACCTGGTAATCTAACCTAAAGTACAATGCACATGAATGGTTTCCGCCATATGCATCCGATAGTTCATGGCCTCTCGTTCGGTGCGGGTTGGTGCTAAATCTGGCACATCGCCGTCAATCAACATGCTGGCGTTACGGCATACCCAAACACCGCAATCCGCATTCATCCATTGCCGTTGTGGTGCATTCCTGCTGAACCTATGACGGAAGTGCACTGAACGGTCGTGACGTTCAATTTGCCCGAGCAGTCTAAAGAACTTCGACAACTGAGTTTTAAATGTGCTAATATGCTGCTGCAAAGCCATTTCGTAGACACTCTCACGGGCGCTGTCATATATGGTCATAATTATACGATCAATCTCAAACACTCTGAGCACCCAATGAAGGGGATGAATGCAGATAGGGATGTACACCTGAAATATTACAATATTAGACAAATAGTTAGCAACAAACAACTTAAATAAAATAGGAGTAAAACGATTTTCATACCGTATCGATGTCCGCCTAACCAACCCCTTCCACACCATTGCATGTCCGATACACGGACTCAGCACCTTGATTCTCCCGGACCATTCACCCAAAGAAACTAGTTAGCATGATGGTCCACCTCGCTTCTGGAGTACGCATATTTAGGAGCATGCCGACCCAGCCGTCGATATGTTATACACAAAAAATAGATTATTAGACATGTAATATAAATATATTTGATTATATGACTATAGTTAAAATTTAATACTGACCAAATCCTCTAAATCAGACTCCAAAGGGTTAACTGCCAGCAATACTTCGAAAAACCGGGAGGAAATGTTCAGGTTGACGTAAAGGGTGTATACCAGGCGGGGGAGGTCACCAGTCTGGCACAAGTTCAATATCTCTGAGGCCGAAAGACGCTCCGGTGAAGCCACCTTTCCCTTTCCCGCTTTCTTTCCCTGTCCCTTTCCCTTTCCCTTTCCCTTTCCCGCTCCCTATGCTCTCAACTTTGGCATGACTTTCTTTTGAGGGGGCGGTGTGGTAGATTTTTGCCGTGTCCATGGGGAACCCCACCAGCGTGAACGTCTAGTCTCCCAAACCGGCATAGACGGGTCTGCCACCTCCGTCTGTGGATCTACCACATCCATCGGGTCATCTTTCGGCTCCGAGAAGTGGTCATCGACAATTTCCGGCTGACGGAAGTGCTGTCCCGACCCCATCGACTGAAAATTAAGTTATTAGATGTTTTAAGTATAATTTCATCATGTTCACAATTAAACCAAAACTACCAAAATAACTTACACTCTGTGTGTAAGCAGGCGGTGTGACGTACGATGACCCCGGCATTTCCGGCCTGTAATAGTCTGCGTCCGATAGCCCAAGGAGGTCCGTGAATGATGTGGCGTCGAACGTCGAAATTGGGGCTGTATAACCCCTTGGCTCCATCATCCCAATCTGCATAACATTTTTCATTATAAGAGCTACAAAGTTAGGAACAAAAATATAACTATATTGGTTATTCAGTGTGACTTACAGTCTCCGGGAATGACGAATAGGATGTGGTACCAAACGGCGGCATTTAGGTTATGTAACCCCCTGCCCCCGACATCCCGACCTACGTAACATTGATCATTATAAGAGTTACAAATTTAGGAACTAACATATAACTATATTGGTTACTCAATGTGACTTACAGTCTCCGGGAATGACGAATATGATGTGGTGCCAAACGACGGCATTTGGGATGTGTAACCCCCTGCCCCCGACATCCCAACCTATGTGACATTGATCATTATAAGAGTTACAAATTCAGGAACTAACATATAGCTATAATGGTTACTCAATGTGACTTACAGTCTCCGGGAATGACGAATAGGATGTGGTGGCAAACATCGTCGGTGCCCCCTGTCCGAACGGAGCAGAGATCGGTGTCGTACTCGACAGCTAAAACAAATTTAGAACGTAATGTTAATATACAAACTAAAAGATCGTGGCGGAGAAATTAAGTTAAACACTAACATGAACAACGTCAAACTTTCTGGTGAAGTCCTCCAGATCTTGAATACGTTTGTCTTGCCTCCCGTAGACGTAGTCCCACAACTGCTCAAACCTATCACGAAATGGGTCGGTGTGCGGCGGATCATGATGGGAGGAGGAAGGGGGCGCCTCATATCGATCGTCATGCCTGGAAGAATGCTCAGGCCTCACGTCGTCTTCCTCATCTTCGTTAGACGAGGAACTGGACCCAGATGGGGAAGGAGAGGAACGTCGGACCCTTGCCGCCTCTCTCTCAATAAAGGCCACGCTGTTTCTGTACCAAGGCGTGTCCCTCTCGTAGGCAGTAGGCAGAAGGTTTACGAAAGGCATAAGCGGCGGCTAAATATATGGTAAAACACAAAAAATTTAATAAGCGGGACTAACGTAGGCAACATTGTAAACATAGTTAAAGAACTTACATTTCTAGATTGGCTGAAGAACTCAATCCAAGTCTGCCTATTTAGGGAAAGACCCTAGTCCAACGGGTTCCCCTAATTAATCTGTCGGTACGCTTGGTGAAATGTTGAATGGCGATGGGAAACATCTCCAAGATCTATATCTGGAATTACACAAGAAGAGCAAGTACATAAAAAGGAAAGCCAAACAGTTTGTATGTATTATTATTTATGTTATACTACATATCTAACCTTGATGGCGTATGTAAATCCACAAAGATTCATCTTGGCAAGTCGATCGGCGCGTCTGGCGATGGCTCGGTGCATCTGTGTGTAGCTATGTGTCCAGATGTGGCTACCCCACGGATACCTGTTAAACAAATCCAAGTCCTCGACGGCCCTAAGGACCGTCTCGGAAGCAGTCTGGCTCCACTCACGACCCATGAAGCCCATATCCACGATCGCCACCAAGCATACACGGACAGCATCCTGGTCGCTTAGGGCACCAAGGCCCTGTTTCATCGTCTCCACGACTGTCCTCAGCCTCAAACGAGATGGTGACATGCCAGGCCAAACCCTACGAACGAAGGAAATGTATGCCAAGGGAGGAAGGGGGGGAGCCTCTCCAAAAAGTAGTCCTGTAATTAGACAGAACTCATGACGCCCAAACCGCATTTGATGCCCGAAGACATCAAAATACATCTCCTCCGGATCACCATTGGAGACCTCGACCTCCAGCTGTAGAAACATGTGGACTAGCATGGGGTCGCCACCAGAATTGGTAAGATCCATCCATGGACCAAAAGGTGTCCCTCTAAAGATGTCCTCAACGCTAGTTGCGCGATCACCTAATTCCGCGAAGCGCTGTCTCAACTCCACCATGTAGCCAACGCGACACTTTAACGTCAAGTCGATGTAAAAGAAATCCTCCTACATAGTCATTCACGGATGTTATAGTTAGTGTTATATATAGATGCTTTTGCTTGTTTGGTTTATTGTGTTGATAATTATTTGTCTGTTTTAGTTTTAGAAAAGAACCCACACAATCTATTGGACTTCCAGGTAGCAGGGGAATCACAAGGATTGCTTAAGTCCCCACATACCTTAGGGCTATTTACACCCGTTTGACAAAATCCAAATAGATATGTTGCGGTTTATTTTATTTCAATAAAACATTGTTATATATAGATGTTTTTGTTTGTTTGGTTTATTGTGTTCATAATTATTTGTCTGTTTTAGTTTTAGAAAAGAACCCACACAATCTATTGGACTTCCAGGTAGCAGGGGAATCACAAGGATTGCTTAAGTCCCCACATACCTTAGGGCTATTTACACCCGTTTGACAAAATCCAAATAGATATGTTGCGGTTTATTTTATTTCAATATAACATTGTTATATATAGATGCTTTTGGCAAGAGGCCAAAATGAATTTGAGTGTGGCATGTGAAGCCAATTAAAATGTTTTTATATATTCATACCATTTACGGAAATTTATTTATGACTAGGAAACTCAAAAGAAAGATAAACAATTAAATAATTTAGCAAAGTTAGGGACCTAAGTTGTCATTCACCAAAGTTTAGGGACCTAAGTTGTCATTCACCAAAGTTTAGGGACCTAAGTTGTCATTCACCAAAGTTTAGGGACCTAAGTTGTCATTTAGCAAAGTTTAGGGACCTAAGTTGTCATTCACCAAAGTTTAGGGACCTAAGTTGTCATTCACCAAAGTTTAGGGACCTAAGTTGTCATTCACCAAAGTTTAGGGACCTAAGTTGTCATTCACAAAAGTTTAGGGACCTAAGTTGTTATTTAGCAAAGTTTAGGGACCTAAGTTGTCATTCACCAAAGTTTAGGGACCTAAGTTGTCATTCACCAAAGTTTAGGGACCTAACATTTATTTTTATAAAAAACACTCATCTTTTTATAAAAAAAACACTAACATCTTTTTTTTTATAAAAAACACTCTAACATTTATTTTTATAAAAAAACACTCATCTTTTTATAAAAAAAACACTAACTAATTTTTTTTTTATAAAAAAACACTCTAACATTTATTTTTAAAAAAACACTCATTTTTTTATATAAAAAAAACACTAACATCTTTTTTTATAAAAAACACTCTAACATTTATTTTTATAAAAAAACACGCTAACATTTATTTTTATAAAAAACACTCAACTTTTTATATAAAAAAAACACTAACATCTTTTTTTTTATAAAAAACACTCTAACATTTATTTTTATAAAAAAACACTCACATCTTTTTATAAAAAAAAACACTAACATCTTTTTAAAAAACACTATAACATATTTAAAAAAAACACTCTAACATCCATAATAAACACAACATTATAACATACAAATAACACATTCAAACATACAACAAAGTTAAAAACACTCTAACAACATACATATCATATATTTTAAAATTTAAAATAACAACATAAAGGAAAACTATAACAAACTTATGAAAAACTTACCAAACTAGTAACACGTGCCATCTTCAAACCGAGCGCGTATTCTACACGAAAATTGAGAGAGTTTGGGAGAGAAATTTTAAAATACAAGTGGTGGCCGATTGAGGTCCCCCACCCTCTCTCTTATAGCGGCGGATTAGGTGGGTGGGGGTTGGGATTCATTAATGAAATTAGGGTTTCAACCCTGGGATGACACGTGGCGCGACAATCCCGCGATCGCGGGGTACCACCGCTGGACAGGGGTCGAAAATGCTACTGCGGGCATTCTTGAGGGGCCAAAAGTGTACCGCGGGAAATCTTGAGGGGCCTTCGCGAAAGTTTCGGCCAAACATGGGTGACACGTGGGCCCTGGCCCGCGATCGCGGGGTCCACCGCGAAAATTTTGGGTATTTCGATAAATCGAACGAGATTGTGAGTATTTTGGTAAGTCAAAATCAAATAATGGGTATTTTAATTAAATTCCCTTTATTTTTTAGTTATTTATTTAATTGAATACTCAACCAATATTTACGTAGAAAATTGAAAAAATATAATGTAAAGATTCAAACTTATACGTAGGTGGCGTTTGTTTTTAAGTGGTGCTGAAGTCTGAAGTCTGATTTCACTTCTGCTTTTTAAGTGGTAGTGTTGAAGTCTGAAATCTATAAGAAAAAGACTGTTTGTTTTTATAAGCTGAAAATGTCTGAATATGTCTTATTGTCTATTTTATCACTGAAAACAACAAACTTGATGTCACCAAAATTCAAGGCCAGGAGCATTAATAATGAAAAGGGTTTCTTAACATGTGAAACTTAAACTACAAACTTAAATGTAATTTCCCTCCTCATCCTAATAATTCAAAATCAAAGACATGAAAATTGTCTTTTTAATGCTTAAAAAGCTCCTAATAATTCAAATTCAAAGACATGAAAATTGTCTTTTTAACGCTTAAAAAACTGGCAAAGTAACTACTGGCGAGTTTCGACTTTCTTCTTCTACCACAGCCTCTCCAATGCACTATCCGCATCTTCCTGAAAAAAGTGAAAAGTGTCAAATAAGTCCTTAAAACTAAAAAACAAACAACCCCGTAAACTTCGACTATTTAAAAAGAGATTCTCAAAAAATGACAAAAAAAGAATTTGATTGATGAGATGACTATTTTGACCGGTCCCCATTTTTAATGTATTTGCTCTCTTATCATTTCTATTTTTCTCTCTCCTAATGTATATTTTTTTTGGAAGGCATAGCGGCATCGACCCTTTCGATCAACTACCACGAACACAACGCACACACGCATGCACGCCTCCCCGGCGGTATCGGACATCCGAGGGCAGTCCACTAATCCGCCGCTGTCCCGGCCCAGCTTACGCTGGACCTAATGCCCGCTGGGGGGGGGGGGGGGGGGTAAGCCCAGTCAAAGACTGGACCACCCAAGGACTAGGTACTCCTCATGCCCTCAATTGCCTCCCCTTGGAATCGAACCCGGGTAGACTGGGATACCATCCACAGCCCCCAGGATGTTACCGTCCTTAGGTAGACCAACTGAGCTAGACATGATTTGTCTCCTAATGTATATATTATTTTTCCATAACATTTACATACACACATAATTGAATATGAAATAAAAGTAAACACATGATGAACATTTTTTTATAAATACTATTATAGTTTGTGAATACATAGTGAAGACACTCTAAATCTACGAGACTTGGTATCGTTTGTGAACACAGACTAAATATAAACATACTATTTGCAAACATACTGTGAAAGATGTGGAAGTTAATACGGAGATTCATTCTAAATTTCCAATCCACCAATGTGAACAATTATCCATTCATTCTAAATTTCCAATCCACTTCATTTATATTTAATCAATAAGCTGTCAAGAATTTTGGGGATTAAAATGTGTTATAAATTTAGAAATTAACATAAGATTTCCAGGAGAGACGTAGAGAGTATGCGGTGGACATAAGCAACTGCGGTGGTCCCTTGGTGGCACTCAACGGCACTGCCGCCACGTACACCTCATCTCTTCCGCTTTCCGCCGGTGGTTTTATCGACGCCACCGTCATCCTCAGACCACCCATTTTTTCTGCTCTTTTTGTTTTATTTTCGTTTTGAAGATAACCAACGGTCGGCTTGCATTTTAATCTCATTTTTACTGCAAATTTTATTTATGTGTGCTAATAATGATAGCCTCTTCAACGATTGTTTTTTATTTTCCGTCTTATATAAAATAAAATAAAAATTATAAGAATGAATGGATAAAATTTAGAAAAGGAAGCGTCATTTTCTATTGATAAACAAATGCAGAACTAACCTAACAGGATCAACAGTTTACTTGTAAAAGAAAATGTCTCCCTCTTAAACAAGTCTCAAAAACATAGAAAAATTGATAAACAAATGCAGAACTGATGGAAATCTCAATTTAAAAGCTGCCACAACTAACCTAACAGGATCAAAAGTTTACTTGTAAAAAGTAAATGTCAAAAAACGAGTCCGACATAAAAACGAGTCACTTCTGCTTTTCAAGTGGTGCTGAAGTCTGAAGTCTGATTTCACTTCTGCTTTTTAAGTGGTAGTGTTGAAGTCTGAAATCTATAAGAAAAAAATTGTTTGTTTTTATAAGCTGAAAACGTCTGAATATGTCTTATTGTCTATTTTATCCCTGAAAACAACAAACTTGATGTCACCAAAATTCAAGGCCAGGAGCATTAATAATGAAAAGGGTTTCTTAACATGTGAAACTTAAACTACAAACTTAAATGTAATTTCCCTCCTGATCCTAATAATTCAAAATCAAAGACATGAAAATTGTCTTTTTAATGCTTAAAAAGCTCCTAATAATTCAAATTCAAAGACATGAAAATTGTCTTTTTAACGCTTAAAAAACTGGCAAAGTAACTACTGGCGAGTTTCGACTTTCTTCTTCTACCACAGCCTCTCCAGTGCACTATCCGCATCTCCCTGAAAAAAGTGAAAAGTGTCAAATAAGTCCTTAAAACTAAAAAACAAACAACCCCGTAAACTTCGACTATTTAAAAAGAGATTCTAAAAAATGACAAAAAAAAGAATTTGACCGCCTCTCCTCCATAGTGTATCCCTCCCCCAGTTGAACTGAAGATCCAGGAGTCTTCCGGCCAAACTCCCGAGAAAATTGATTGACTGTCTGAAGTTGGAAACTTCCCCTAGTCCAATAGGGGAAGGTAGGGGTGGAGCAGGTAATGTTGGAGAGGCTGACTCCTGGGGATCAGTTGGTGCCGGGGTTGGTGCCGGTGCCGGAGGTCTTTTGGCGGGTAATTCTATGCCTTCAACATCATTATTGTAGAAAGTTAACAAAAAAAACAAATCAAATACAGAAAAATTACACTAAAAGAGAAACATACCTGTGTGAGGGTTTATAATGGCCACCAGGGCCTCTGTCAACGCCAAGTTCACCCTGCTGATTTGACTAATGAAGTCCTCGTCTCTTTGCATCTGCTTTTCCTCACAGTTGAGTTCATGCACCAAGGCTTGGTGGATCCGTTTCAGCTCTTCCATCATCATCTCCACTTCCAGGATTGCCGACCTTACACCAGAACCTTGCTCCGACGGTGGTGGTGGTGAGCGGCTTCCACTGGTTTCTCCTGCTTCGTATACCATTCTCAAAAACTAAGTGATTGTGATTTGAGATGACAGTGATTTGATGATGATGGGGGTGAGTATGTAATAAGTAGGGTATAGACAATAGACAAACATAATAGAAAACGGGTAGACGGTGCTGTCCCACTCATTCTCCATTTTTGTAACAGTATATAATTAAATAAAATAAAATATATTTTGACCAGTCCCCATTTTTAATGTATTTCCTCTCTTATCAATTCTATTTTTCTCTCTTCTACTGTATATATTATTTTTCCATAACATTCACATACAAACATAATTGAAATGAAATAAAAGTAAACACATGATGAACATTTTTTTTATAAATACTATTATAGTTTGTGAATACATAGTGAAGACACTCTAAATCTACGAGACTTGGTATCGTTTGTGAACACAGACTAAATATAAACATACTATTTGCAAACATATTGTGAAAAATGTGCATGTTAATACGGAGATTAATTCTAAATTTCCAATCCACCAATGTGAACAATTATCCATTCATTCTAAATTTCCAATCCACTTCATTTATATTTAATTAATAAGCTGTCAAGAATTTTGGGGATTAAAATGTGTTATAAATTTAGAAATTAACATAAGATTCCCAAGAGAGACGGAGAGAGTATGCGGTGGACATAAGCAACTGCGGTGGTCCCTTGGTGGCACTCAACAGCACTGCCGCCACGTACAACTCATCTCTTCCGCTTTCCGCCGGTGGTTTTACCGACGCCACCGTCATCCTCAGACCACCCATTTTTTCCTGCTCTTTTTGTGTTATTTTCGGTTTGAAGATAACCAACGGTCGGCTTACATTTTAATCTCATTTTTACTTCAAATTTTATTTATGTGTGCTAATAATGATAGCCTCTTCAACGATCGTTTTTTATTTTCCGTCTTATATAAAATAAAATAAAAATTATAAGAATGAATGGATAAAATTTAGAAAAGGAAGCGTCATTTTCTATTGATAAACATATGCATAACTAACCTAACAGAATCAACAGTTTACTTGTAAAAGAAAATGTCTCCCGCTCAAACAAGTCTCAAAAACACAGAAAAATTGATAAACAAATGCAGAACTGATGGAAATCTCCATTGAAAAGCTGCCACAACTAACCTAACAGGATCAAAAGTTTACTTGTAAAAAGTAAATGTCAAAAAACGAGTCAAAAACGAGCCCGACATAAAAACGAGTCACCGAAAAATCGAAACACAAACTTTTGAATATGAAAAATAGGTGAAATCAATGATACCTTCTAAAACGAAGCAACTACGGCCGTACGTTCCCTCCACGCTCTTCAATCTTACTGTTTATTTTGCTTAGTTCTACAATCAGGGCCATTTGCTTCTTCTTCTCCAATGTCAGCCGGTCCAGAATTTCTTCGTCCCGCCTCTCCTCCACAGTGTATTCCTCCCCCAGTTGAACCTGAAGATCCAGGAGTCTTCCGGCCAAACTCCCCAGAGAATTGATTGACTGTTTGAAGTTGGAAACTTCCCCTAGTCCAATAGGGGAAGGTGGGGGTGGAGCACGTAATGTTGGAGAGGCTGGCTCCTGGGGATCAGTTGGTGCCGGGGTTGGTGCCGGTGCCGGAGGTCTTCTGGCGAGTAATTCTATGCCTTCAACATCATTATTGTAGAAAGTTAACAAAAAAAAAACAAATCAAATACAGAAACATTACACTATAAGAGAAACATACCTCTGTGAGGGTTTATAATGGTCTGTTGGTTTTATATATATTTTAATCATACAAATTGAGGAACTGTTAGTTCAAGAAATCATATAGAAGAAGGATGAAAACAGAATCAGGAAACAGATTCCTAGAAAAGTCGTTATTATGCTGAGAATCGTGTTATACACGATTCCCTTAAACAAATTTGCCGTGTGTTCCCAGGGTACAACAGCGTGCCCACACACATGTTCGACGATTTTAGCTTACGAAATCGTCAATCGGCACCCCTTGCGCGTGGATAAGTGTTGGAGTAAAACCATTCAAAGAAGCTTGTCAACTCCTCACACTTCTTTGGTTATAAACCATTGAAGTTTTACTCCTTCTTCCTATGTGGGATACTTTCCCTCACCCACTTGGTTTTTTACTAAATTCATCTAAGTACTCAACTTTGAGTATCGATATCTCATTCACACATACTCCATTTTGGACACATTATACATCGTTTCGAAGCTCTCATATAGGAGAACACAAACCCACTAAGAGTTAATTATATATAATACATATATATGTATTTAAATGTGTCCAAAGTTAGTAAAAATATATATTTTTACTAAATTTTCTAACAATGAGTTGGTTCGTTATACTCGATATTGCAACATTTCATTCGTTTCCTTAATTTCACTCTCCAGAACATGGTCCACATACCTGCATATAATAAGAGCATGCTCATAATTCACAAACATGTATATATATATATATATAATCATATAACCAATAAACCACCAAAAACAAGAGTGAATATATATATATATTATATATATGCACATATAGTTTGTAAGGGTGAAACAAATACATGGTTTGT
This sequence comes from Saussurea involucrata, assembly GCA_033807775.1. Classification (NCBI taxonomy): domain Eukaryota; kingdom Viridiplantae; phylum Streptophyta; class Magnoliopsida; order Asterales; family Asteraceae; genus Saussurea; species Saussurea involucrata. The sequence continues at coordinate 6,099,961 of CM066325.1, read as the reverse complement.
ATTTGATTTGTATTCTCTCTCTCTCTCTATATATAAGAGAGAGAGAGAGGGAGAGAGAGGGGATAACTTACGGTTGTGTGAAAATGAAGCTTTCAAGAATATCAATACTGTTAATGTAATATGTATGCATCTTGTAGACGATGATCGTACAAGAGTGAAGATAAATCTACAAGCTGGTATTCATTCAACAACAATAAACCACAATACATTATACATACTATGATATATATTATCGATTAATTTAATCTAGTTAATTAACATTAAAATTGATGTTGACTTGTGCACTTCACTTTCATTTAGAATATTCACTTCACTTCACTTCACTTACATTTGATTTATATTTATATTTGTTATATAAAGGGAGGTTTAGGGAGAAATCTTTGCGTTGAAAAAAAAATCAAGTTGCTACACTAAACAAATCAATTAATTCCCTAATACCTTCTTCATTTCTCCTTTTTTTTCCCCGGTCCACTTCTGTCTTTTTTGAAATCCAATTGAAACTGTGTGTCTCCTTCTTCACTAGTTAAATCATGTTTCACCTTCTTCATCGTCATGAATTCTTCACCGTCAACGAACTCAACTGCTTCACCACCACCGCCCTACACCGTCGAGTTTTACCTTCCTCGTCAGCCAATTGGTTCAAGTAAAAATGAACCTAAATTGTTAAGTAGCTTCTATGTTTTGAGAAACCCAAGTAATGAATATTTCCCAGTAAATTGTTTCAACAAAGGTCTAATTATATCCATACAAATAAAATCGTACGTTCTAGGTTTTAGTTTCATGTGCTAAAATTACTAAAGTATACTCACAAGACCAGAGGCGTACTTTAACAATGTTAGTCTGAAAGACGAAAACCAAAAGGGTGTGTTTGGTAAGCAAACAAGATAGAACAAAACAGAACAGAGTAGTTGTTTAGCGTTTGGTAGACAGAATTGGACTTCTCATATAACATTCAATAAAATACAAATAAATAAAATATAAAAAATGAATGAAATATAAAATAGAATGTGTATTTTTTATTTTAGAAGAGAAATAAATTTTATTTTGAGATTATATTAGTAAAGCATAAGTGTGTTCCACCTTGTTCCAATTTGTTTCATGAGGTAGGGGTGGAACATGACTGTTCCAGCTTGTTCCACTCTATTTCACATAAAAGTCCTACCAAATATAAAACGGTGATCTCTGTTATATTTTGTTCTGTACTGTCCAGTATACCAAACGCACCTAAAGAGAACACAAACCACAATGACGAAAACCGTATTTTTCAACAAACCACAAGGACGAATACTATTAGGAAGGTGTTGGTCACGCGCCACTAGTTGAGACTGAAAGAATTTTGCGTATATCCAAATTCCGAAACCGCACAATCAAGCTTTCCATGCAAAAATCTTGTTAAAATTAAAAGAAAATCTGTATAAATACTTATATTTGATGAAAATTTAATTCATCAATAAATAAGCATCCGCTAAAAACGCTTTTATTTAAGGAAATTATTTTTCCTCTCTCCGTATTTAGTCCCCAAATTCAATTCCATCACCGAAGCGTCACTTGGGTTTCCGTTCTCCTTCTAACATTGTCATCGGAAAATTGCGATTCTGTAGTGGAATTCAACAATGGCGGCACCACTACCACCGGCGTCGTTGTACGTTGGCGATTTGCATCCGCAGATCGACGATCTGCAACTCAGCAACGCTTTTTCCGAGTACAAGAGTCTCTCTTCGGTACGCGTTTGTCGTGATTCGTCCACGGCCCGCTCTCTCTGTTACGGATACGTCAACTTCCTGTCTTTTCAAGACGGTATGTATACATCTGATCGATTAAAAACTAAATAATCTGTTTCTAGTTTTTTAATTTTTTTGAAATATAGCAATATCTCGATTTGTTTCCGCGACGATTTACGTACGTTGATTTTGTGAAATTAGAATTTGTTCGTTTGCGACTGAATTTTCTGAATGTTTGATGCTTGTGTAAGTTCGATTGTTTTCGCTTTGGATCAGTTTTGAGTGCGTTTTCTAACTTCTAGAATGCTAATAGATGTTTTGTAAGTTGTGAAGAGAATCGCAAGCTATATTTTTGTATCTTTCACCGACATGAAGTCATCGATCGATTTGGACTACTAGACCTCTAGAAGCAAGCGTAATTTAACATGCATAACTCTAGGAAATCATAAATTGCTCAGCAATTGCAGTGGCCTTGTTTGTTGTTCCTGTGTCGAAAAAGAGTTACCTGTTTTGTTTTTACGAATTTGAAATTTTTTCTGTCTAAATTCAAAATTGACAATATGTCAATTAGTTTTTTAATCTAAAGATGTTATATTGTAGAATAGAGTTCATTGTATTTATGTTCTTATTGAATATGATAATATAATTCATCTCAAGTATAATATGTGATCTGTAGCTGTATTACTCTTGGAGTTGTTAGTCACATAAAAGATAGTCCTAGATAAGAGTTTTGCTATGAAGAGAGAACAAATACTATATCTGAGCTCTTAAGTTGTCCATGTCATATATGGTAATTAATCATTGTTTTCAATCATGGTTGCCTGGAGTGCATTGGTTGGGGTGTGGAGTATTTGAGTATTTCAATTATATAAATGTGAATAATCTTTATGTATTATTCCCTCTCCCCTTTTCTTGTAAAGTAATTCATCTAGTACTATGTGCTGATTTTGATATATGTAATGCTTCAATTTTTCACTCACTAATTAAATTTGATCAGCCATTCATGCTATCGAGTCCAAAAACAACACCTTGTTGTATGGGAAGATGATAAGGGTAACATGGTCCCATCGCGACCCCGATGTGAGAAGAAGTGGAACTGGGAACGTGTTTGTCAAGGTAATAATCTTGAACAGTGTTTGTTTTTAGCATATGATCAAGCAAATATATATATATATATATATATATATTCAGTTAGTTTGTACCTAATTTATCTCGAATGTGATCTTTGGTTGCAGAATTTGAACGAGATGATTGACAATGTTCAACTTCAAGATCTGTTTAAAAGTTTTGGTAATATATTGTCTTCTAAAGTGGTTACTCTTGAGGACGGTAAGAGCAAAGGGTATGGTTTCGTTCAATTTGATTCTGAGGAATGTGCAAATGCTGCAATTGAGAAACTCAATGGCACTAATGTTGGAGGCAAGCAGATGTAAGTCTGATTAATACCAAAACATTTTGCATTTTATTTGGATTTTGGAAATGTTTCCTCCACCAAATGTTTACTCTTACACTTCAATTTGTCACAGATACGTAGGGAAATTCATGAAAAAGAGCGATCGGGTATCACCCAGTCCTGATGCTAAGTACACAAATCTGTACATCAAGAATCTTGACATTGATATTACAGAAGACATTCTTGAGCAAAGTTTTGCTAAATTTGGAAAAATTGTTAGCTTGGTTATAGCAAGAGATGACAGTGGGGTTTCAAGGGGGTTCGGTTTTGTCAACTTCGAAAACCCGGAGGATGCTAGGAAGGCAGCAGAAGATATGAACGGGTTGAACCTCGGTATGCTATGTTATTTTGTGAGTGTAATCCGTTTAATTGGCAAATTTCCACCAATTCGCTGAGATTTCTTTTTGAGTATGTCTTTATGCAGGTTCAAAGGCTTTATACGTCGCCAGAGCTCAGAAAAAAGCTGAGAGAGAACAAATTTTGCAACGTCAATTTGAGGACACAAGGAAAGAACAAATATTAAAATATCAGGTATTTCTTACAGGTAGGAATTTCTTCTGTCCTTATCAATTCTGATTACTTTCTTATTTCAGGGTTCAAATGTGTATGTGAAGAATATTGATGATGATGTCACTGAGGATGAGCTGCAAGAACACTTCAGTCAGTGTGGCACAATCACATCTGCTAAATTGATGTGCGATGAAAAAGGAATGAGCAAAGGTTTTGGATTTGTCTGCTTCTCTGCACCAGAGGAGGCAATCAAGGCTGTGAATACCTTCCATGGTGAATTAGCTAATACTAAATACTCATTGTTTTAGTTTTCTTGATGATGTTTAAGAGTTCTCTTTGATTGTTAGTCATCATTGCTTTCATTTACTTACTATTTCTATGTTTTTGATGTTTTACAGGATATATGTTTCATAGAAAACCTTTGTATGTATCCATTGCTCAAAGGAAAGAAGAAAGAAAAGCACAATTACAGATTCAATATGCACAGCGTATGGCTGGACTTGTGGGCCCATCTTCTGTCATCCCCGGTGATTATCCTCATCTTTACTATACAGCCCCTTCTGGTATCTATTCACAAGTACCTCCACGACCGGGGCTGATGTATCAACCTATGGGAATCAGGCCAGGATGGAGTGCTGCTAATGGTTTTGCACCTCCAACAAGACCAGCTTTTCAGCCATCACCTTTCCCTTTTGTAAGTTCTCTCTTTTATAACAATAATGAACATTATTTAGTCGAATGAACTGAACTGCTAAATTTTTTGTGTTAGTTACTAACTTAATTCCATAAGAAATGCAATAGTTTAGTAGTGGTGGGAGCAGAACAATTCTGTTTGATCTATTGAGTGTATGTTTTGGAGGTATTTAAGAGCGTGCGGGTGTCTTTTTTCAGATTCCTAATGCTCCAAGACCACACAGACAAAATAGAGGGAGGATGAATGGACAGATGCAGCAGCCACCATACATGTCACACTTGCAACAGCCATCTCAGACATCAAAGGACTCATCTAGCAACCCCCAGGTCTGCTTCACCTGCTTCCATATCTAAATTCATATATATATATATATGGTCAGGTTCAGGGGAAAACCTAAAAAATGGAAAACTAAGGAACACACGGGTAACCCTTCATTTGGATGATATGCACATGTGCATAAAAACCAAAAAAACTACTTAATTACTTGTATGCACAAGTGCATACCGTTTAAATGAAGGGCTACCAGGATGTTCCTCAGTTTTCCATTTTTTGAAGTTTTCTCTTGAACCACCCTCTCTCTCTCTCTCTACATATATATATATATATGTGTGTGTGTGTGTGTGTGTGTGTGTGTGTGTGTATTGTCATCAGCTTTGATATAAGTTAATTCTTCGAGACTTCGACATTGACTAGAACAAAAAATTCAAAACCAGAATTTTCCGTCAAAAACACAGAAATGATGTCAATTTGTTTTCTCTGTTTTCATATTAAATTTGATTTTTTTCTGGATTGGAGTCTGAAACTTTTTTCTTCTCTTCCTTGATGATTTTGCATGGTTCACTAGCCAAGTATGATTGCTTATTTTGCTATATATATAATATAGACACACCTTCCACTTTATGAAAATATGAATCATTTATGTTGAAGCATCTTAAAGAAAATATTTCCAACCTTGTTAGCATGAGGTAAATACTTTTGAACAGACTGGACAAATACTTGCTCTATATTAGCATCCACAATGAGCCTTTTGAAGATTTTTGGAAGAGCTTTTTTGACACATCAGATTGTGAAATAGCATCTGAAAAAGGTCCCACTTTTTTTCTTGTTTTGCTTAGCCACCTAAGCTTATAGGTCCCAGTTTTGGGGAAAAGCTTTAGTTCATTGAAGTATACTATAAGATGATGTTGGGCCAACTATTTCATTTTGTACTATATCATTTCAATGATTGCCAAACAACCCCTAAACTAACTTCAGTACTTTTTCAAGACTGTTCACATTGACAAACAACCATATTTCATTTTGCACTATATCGATCAGTAATGCCATTTAATTTTGTTCCTTGTGCTGATTCTTGGGGTCGACAAATTTCACAGCGGGCAGGACAAGCGAAACATGCGCCAAATGGACGTGGCCGTGATATTAACAAAGGAATTGGAGCATCTTCTGGTACTTCAAATTCTGGTGGATCAGTGGGTGAGGGATCTGAGATGTTGAGTAGTATGCTTGCTGCTGCTTCCCTCGAGATTCAGAAGCAGATTCTAGGTGAACGCCTCTATCCCCTTGTCAGCCAACACAAGGTATTGTCTGAATTACAATAAAATCTGCTTTATAGGACACCAAATATGTCTACATTTCCTAACATACATGACTTAAGTTTATAGAACCAAACAATTGTGTCACCTATGTAAATAGGGGTGGGCCCACTATGGTGCATACGGTGGCACAGGCCACCGCTTCGTTCCTCCATCGCAAGTGTAAAAAAATAGGGTCGTGAAAGATGTCATCGTATTTTTTTTTTGAATTTTTTCTTGGTAGAGTTGGTTTGCATGTCATTTTCTTTCATTAGGCGCGGGTTCAAATCCCCTTTGTATCTATTTCTTAGTTTTTAGCTTTTAACTTTAGTTGTATTATGTTTTTGAAAAACAAATGCTATAAAAGACTTAGAACACAAGATCTCACATACAAAAAAAAGAACTAACCATTAAACCAAAGATGATTTTGTTTTTATAGCCAAATGGTATCATTAAAGGTGGTTACTATAAATAAGTTAATTTAGGACAGTTTTGAAATAAAGCGTTGTTTGAATCTCAGCCTGATCTAGCTGCAAAGATCACGGGAATGCTGTTGGAGATGGACAACTCAGAACTGCTTTTGCTTTTGGAGTCGCCGGAATCTTTGGCCGCCAAGGTGGAGGAAGCGGTGCAGGTACTGAAGCTCTCCAAGACCAAAGTATCCACCACCACCCAAGAGCCTCTTCATCCCAATATCTTATCGCCTGGGGTGGCCGTCAACTAATTATTTGGTAGTAATCACTTATTTATTAGCTTTCTGGTAAACTAAACCTTTTTTTCTTATATATATTAGGATTTATTTGACCTGTTGCTATTAAGACAGATTACATATTCAAGAAGAAAATACTTTCTTTTAATTCATGTTTTGAAAATATCCGGGCCGATCTGATTGGTGCGGGGGACATAGTTTTGTATTTCGCTACGCTGTTTGGTTCTTGTTGCGGTTGTTTTTGGCTGTTGGCCGTGGTTTGAGGAGCCCATGGCCTCTTTGTTTTTAGTGTTTTTCGGTTTCTCTTTGTTTTGGTTTGGTTGGTTTTGTTTCGTTGGGTGATGGTTTTTCTGCATCTCGCAGATTTCGTTGTTTTTGTAGTCGTTCCCCTTGTACTCTCGTGTTTTCTTTGATTCTATTAATTGCCGTGCTTTTCAAAAATTGTCGTATTTCCCATTGTTCTTATGGATGAGTGATTCGAATTGCGAAAGATGTGGGAATCTACTCGAGTCCCCCTAAAGCAGGGTATTATTCCACACATCATTTGAAAAACGGTACATTTTTAGAAATTTAATTACGTGTTTTACGTCAATTTTAGTTACAAAAACCAAAAAAAATTCAAATTATATATACGTTTTAGTAACTAAAAGTTTCCAAATCGTTCACTCTTTCTGGTGCGTATTGTCACTAAACCTGAAGAGTTAGGGGCCGTTTACCTAATCACTTACCCGGGTAAGTGTTTACCGGTAAAATTCAACATCATCATCTACTTCCCGGGTAAGATTTTAGTCCACCAAAATGGCATCGTATGCTACAATTTAGCCGGTAAGCGCTTACCGTGGTGAGAGTCGTCGCACTCACTTACCGGGTAAGACTCTCGGTCTTTGCTTTCGACTCTCAGTCCTTACTTCCGCTTTTACCGGGTAAGATTCTTGGTCCTTGCCATATTCATCCGGTAAGTTAATATGACTTGGTAAACACTTACCCGAATGAGGATTTTGTAAACGGTCCCTTAGTTCCAAACTAACATCAATATAAGCTAATTGACCCTAAAAGGTTAGCCTTAAATCTAAATAAATTAGCCTTAAAAAGTTGGCCAAAATTAAAACTAGTTAACTCTAAAAAATAGCCTCAAACAATAACAAATTAACTTCAAAAGAGTTGGCCCAAAATCCATTAAGTTTTCATGTTTCTGATTTTATTTATCGAGAAAAACTTGAGTTTTTTTGTTTCATTGCCAAATTTCATTCCCTCCATGGGGCAATTTCTTGAAAGGCCAATATTATGTGGTGCCTAATGTTAGGCATTATGTATGGTCCCAATTCAAACGATTAGTGCAACTCGACAATAATGCAGAAAACAATGGATTTCAAATGTGTGTCTAACAGAAAAACGAGCATCGAGACAATAACGATGCAATAAAGATTTAAACACCAAAAGAATTACGACACGAGGATTTAATGTGGTTTGTTATTGAGAAGTTAGTGTACATCCACACATGTGAGATGGTAGTTTGTACATTTAATATCGAAAAAGATACAAAAAGTACTACCTATTACAAATTTTAACTTCTTTGCACTTACACAAAATGTAACATAAGTTTTTTGGAGGTCATGTTTCACATGTATCAAGACCTTACCAAAAAAACGGCGTTGCATATTCATATTAAAAACTCAAAAGACAATTGATTTTATAACGTAACTTCTAAATCTTTACTTTTACAGATCAAAATCCTCAATTAGGTAAAAAATCAAGCACATATGATGAAAATAGATCAAAGACTTGAAACAATATTGACATCAAAGGTGTAGGATGAGAAGGACAAAGTTGAAGACTTAACATTTATGAAGAAAAAAACTAGAAAAAAATTTGGTAATAAAACCTACCAACAAAAAAAGGGAAGTTAGTTGTCTTGTGTAAATGAAGAACTTGAAAGAGAATAAGACCCAAATTTTTAAAAAGAAAACACAAAAGAGTAGTACCTCTACTCAAATTGTAACACCCGTAATTTCGGTAAGTAAATATCACCCGAACGTCTTGCAGCTTGAAAATGGTGGAATTTATGTTGGGGAAACATTGCTTAAAGTCCCTAAGAGTATCAGGAGTTTTGGCGTTGAAAAAGTCGAGTTTCAGGGCTTGGTACGGGTCAAGCTACAATGACCAGCGACTATGACAGTGTCACAGTCGCGTGGCATAGTCGCAGGGAAGGGACAGCCTTCGGTACACCTTGTGCGACTATGACCAGCGACATTGACCATGTCATAGTCGCGGTGGCAATGTCGCGAATGAGGAGCTCTGGTCGAAAATCAAACAGAAGGTGGTACCTCTTCCGCGACTGTGACACGCGACTATGCCACAGGGCATAGTCGCCGGGCATTGTCACGGTCGGGGTGCAAGGAGCTGTTTTAAATTCGATTTTTATCCTCATTTCACTCCTCACTTCCTTTCTTTCACCCTTTTCTCTCCCGAACCCTAACCCTCTAAACCGTTTTTGGAACCCTTGAAACCATAAATCTTGTGATTCAAATCCTCTCCCTCATCTCTTAGTAAGAATTTATGGATGAAGGTTGGAATTCTTCATCTCACTTTCATTTTGGTGAGATTTCTACATTTTCTAAGGTTTCATCCAACCTTTTTGTCCATTTTGAAGAGTTGGAGCTTATGGGGTGTTATTGGAGAGCTAGAAGTGCTTTGGTTGGTGGATTCACGTTGTGGTCAAGGTAACCTTCTCTTATCTTCACCTATGGAAATTAGGGTTTTGGTATATGTTGTGTTGTTGATGAAAATGCTTAGGGAAATGAAGTTGTATGGTTAGATATGATTATTGATGGGTGGAAATTTATGGATCTAGGTTTTGGAAGATTTAAGCTTGAAGATTCGGGTCTCTTCAAAGGAGCTTACGTTTGGGAAAAAAACCTAGATTTAGCCTAAATCTAGCAAGGTGAGTTCAAATTGCTTTGTGAAAACTTTGTACATGCCAAAATGTTATTTTTCCAAGTACTTATGTGTTTTACATGAAAATTATCAATGTTGAGTTATTTGGTTGGTTTTAACTTTTTAAGTATTTATTGTGGCAAATATGGTAAAACACTTACATTGGGAATTTTGGAAAATTGTGATAGATAAATAATACATAAAAATGGGTTGTTGATTTATGTTATAAGCGGAGTCTATTTGTAATGAAAATGCATTTGTGTATATTTTAGAAACATGCATTTAGTACATTATGGTACGATTTAGAAATGTACGGTGTGAGTTCTTTGGAAAATAGGGTTGTCCCAACCCAAGGTTCTATTTCGGGTTTTCATGGATTTGAAATATTATTGGCAAAAGTGTGTGTTGCTACGTTTAACCTCATGTTATGACTTTTCACGAATTATCTTTTGAGTCAGTTGAGTTTATGGCTGGGTATTGGATTTTGTTAAGTCTTGAGGACAATTGTCCAGTTTTGATAACTCAAGTTGAGTTTTGATCATGATTTACGTTTTGGGGAATTGCATGTTTGAATGCAGTTGTTTATTCATTTAGGGTCGTGTAATGTTTTAGACCTTGTTAGCTATGGATCCATAGGCATTTGAGTTTTCCAAGTCTCGCGGGCAAGAGATCGGGATTGATTGAGCTTAGTTTACGAGACGTTAGTTTCCCTTTTGTAGCACGGAATAGGCATCGGGTTCCATGATAAGTAAGGCGTGGGCCTACATTGTCGGGCGTCGTCTCATGGGCAATAAGGTGTAATTCCATATGTGCTTGGCACGGAATAGTCATCGAGTTCCATGATAAGTAAGGCGTGGACCTATATGGTCGGGCGTCGTCTCATAGGCAGTAAGGTGTAATCCCAAATGTGTTGTTGTGGATTTGGAGTGACCCAATGTATAGACCTGGAGTGGTTGAAGTTGGGGGCTCCCTAGTCTCGCGGGCAATAGATCTGGAGTGATTGAGCTCAGTTTACGAGAGTAATCCACGTGTATGTTTTATTGCATAGTAGGTGACCCATTTTTGTGTTCCGTCACGTGCAATGTATACGGGCATCCCCCGTCACCGAAAGGTGTTGTTTTGGGTATTTGTGTTTATCCATGTTTTCGGTGGCGTATCATATTTATACGAATTGTTTCCACGTTATATGAGTTATGGGTTATGTTTTATCCATGTTTGGAATAATGGTGATTTAATTATGAATTCAATCGTTTTGAGTATCAAATGCTATTTCACCTTTCACGTTGGTTTTGGAAATGAATCCATTTTGGGAATCAAGTTATATTAAAGTTTTCAGCACGAGAATTGTGTGAGTTAGAAAATGAGTGATTTGCATCTAAAGTAAATTCTTTTGGAACTCATGACTTAAAATTGCATATCTCACGGTTTATGAATTTATATGGTCATGATAAAACTCTTGAACTCACTAGGCGTTAGCCTAATCCTTTTTATTTGTCGGCATGTGCAACATGCTCAGGTTGGGAGTAGCTTTAGCTACACTGTGAAGAGGCGAGTGCTAGTAGAGTGCACGAAAGGTGATTTTGATTAGTGAAACCTTCCGCATTTATTTGGGACTAGCAACTTGTGTTGTGTTAAGTAACGCTCGTTTTAAGTTATTAATTGTGAAAATTATGATGTTTAAATTCTGAGGTATTTTCAGGGATGATCGGTAGAAATAGTTTTATCCTCATTTGGTTATTTTATTGAAATACTCACGGTTTGAAGATACAACTCGATTAAGAATCAAGTAGCTTTGGTTTGAGTTGGGTTGTGTTATTTTGGTGGGTTATTTGTGCACCCTACATAAAAGTGTTTTAGTGTTGTGGCATAGGCTATAAATGCTAAAATAGTGAATTTGGTACAAAAGCAACAAAGCATAGATAAATTCACAATTAATAGGAATAAAACTCATCTTTGACCTTGGATGGCTCCATAACCCAATCGCCATCAATCATAACTCCATGAATGCCTAGTTTCGTCTTTTCTCTTTAAGTATTCCATGGAAAAAACTTGTAATAATTATTAGTTTACTTGGAATAATAATTATGAATCATAACTCGAGGAATGGCTACTTGCAGTCTAATCTTTGACCTTGGATGGCTCCATAACCTAATAGCCATCATCAATCATAATTATTAATTTACTTTGAAGAATTAATGGATACATGTTCCGAAACACATTTTTAATTATCAACAATATTAAAACTCACATCGTATACGTCTGTAAATCACATGCCTTAAATTGTCATGTTGAATTGTCGATGATCCAATATAGATGAGAACCTAGAAAAAAAAAATCAACTGACAACACCACCTGTAAAAATGAATCTATGGATAATTTTAATTTTCTTGTATTTTTAATGTCTTAATTGTTAACTTTTAATTTATATATATATATATATATATATATATATATATTATCTAAATTAAATCTTTATAATATCATTGACTCGTTGAGTAATAATATTATATATATACATTTGTCGTTATAAGTCACGCATTAAAAAACGTCATGACTCCTAAAACTTGAGAGTTGGTCTCATCGTCATCCCACGCCTCACGTATTATATGCATGTAAACCATATGAAGAATCAATAAATTTAGCTCATATATGTATTTTTAAATAGATTTTTTCGTTCTTTTTTTAATAATTCATATATCAATATTTAATCCCATTATATTTACCTTTTATTTAAATCGACCACGATAATAATATCAACACAAATTTCACTTTAAATTATGAGTATTTTATTAAGACCAAAAAATTCCAAAGAGAAAAAAACTATATTTCACGTAATTCTTTAAATAATCATATTAATGGTGAAGTCATAACTTACAAGAGGTCAATACCACCGAATTTTTATATTTGATTCTTCGAAAACGATTTGTTTAATGGACTTCTTCTACATACCAACCAATACCATAGGTTCAATAATTTTAAACATAAATATTGTTCATTAATTTAAGAGTGAATTACGCCGGAGGTCCCTGTGGTTTACCCTAATTTTGGATTTGGTCCCTAAAGTACACTATCCACGGTGGTCCTTAAGTTTTTCATCTACTTTCACTCATGGTCCTCCTATGTTTTATTTACTTTCACTCATGGTTCTCATATGTTTAATTTACTTTCACTCGTGGTCCTTCTATGTTTAACATAGAAGAACCATGTGTGAAAGTAAATCAAAAAGTTAGGGACCACCACCGTAGATAGTGTACTTTAGGGACCAAATCCAAGTTTTAGGTAAATCACAGGGACCACTGGTATAATTCACTCTTAATTTAAAAACATTATGTTTAATTTAAGAGTGAATTACACTGGTGGTCCCTGTGGTTTATCGAGATTTTGGATTTGGTCCCTAAAGTACACTATCTATGGTGGTGGTCCCTAACTTTTTAATTAGCTTTCATTCAAGGTCCCTCTTCTCTAACCACGTTAGTTAACAGTAAAATTTATCCATCAAGTTATTTAAAGTAAGGCCAAATTAGTCTTTTAATTCATAAAACCCCTTTCCTATTTTATTCAACGTGGTCTTCAAGATCACAACTTTGCAACAAAACAACTGCACCCTTGGACCGCAAAGACCGATTCCTTTGGCTTCTTCCTCCTGTTCTTTAATCTCTTTGACCCCTCTGCTGATTATAGAAACTGCAATTGAAATCAATCTTTTTGATTATCTTTTACAGAAACCAGTGACATCGAATATCGATAACAACAAAGTGGTTGTGCCCAAGAAGAAAGTTTCAGTCAAACCAAAGCCACAACCGGTCCCACAGAATGCATCCATAATCAAAATCAGTCCTAACTCCTAATTCCACCGAAGAATTAAAGAAACCCGAATCATCATCTTCTTCACGAAACATGAAACCTCAATCGTCACTCACTTCGACATTGACTGCCCGAAGCAAGTCTGCCCTGTGGCCTTAACTACAAACCAAAACCAACAAATATCATCGATATCGATGCTTCATATATCAATAAAGAACTTGCAGCAGTTGAATACGTCGAAAACATATACAAATTCCATAAACTGATCGTAAAGGTATATAAAGTTTTCTTGAGTATATAGATACAAATATATGTATGTATATATGCAGTTTTATTGAGTTTTTTGATGTGGGTTTGATGCAGAATGAAAGCAAGGTTCATAACTATATGCATTCACAGCCGGATATCAACGACAAGATGAGATTCTGATCGATTAGCTGATTGAAGTTCACAACAAATTCTTGGCGTCCGAAACTGTGACCAGGATAGAATTACAGTGTGTCGGAATGAGTGCAATGCTTATTGCTCCAAAATACGAAGAAATAAATCAACGATTTCGTGCAAATCTCCGGTCGAGCTTACGAACATCGCCATGTTTTGGTGATGGAGAAGAGGATTCTGGGTCGACTAGAATAGAATCTAACAATCCCTACACATTATGTCTTCATTACAAGATTCATCAAAGCCGCCGCCACCCCGCCGGAGGAAACAACTAACGTATTCATGGTTAATATCCTATGCAAAGCAGGTAGGGTAGATGAAGCCATTGAATTATCAAGGACATGGAAGGTAACAGTTGTCAACCCACATCTTTCATATAAAGCATTTTGGTTCATACATATGGAATAGAAAACCGAATTGAAGATGTTGTTGATACATTTCTTGGATATTGATTTTTGGATATTCTTGGATGATTGATTGAAGTTATGGTGGACATGGTGCATCAAGTGTTGTATACAATGGATAATAGGTTGTATTATCAATTATGTACAAAGTAAAAACAAAAAAGCAAACATGGAGACCAAAACCAATTTGATAAAAGCAATCTGGAATATCAAAAGATGCTTTTTGATTGAAGTAATCTGGAAACAGTAAATTGATAAAGCTCCCTCGAAACAACAAATTCAATAAATAGTATAAAACTAAAGTTAGGGCATATCACGGTTATTTGCTATAAATTAGGGCATGTATTTTCTTTTATTAAAAGACTGCTTTACCCTTTCTTTAAATAACTTGATGGAAATATTTTGCTGTTAACTAACGCCGTTAGAGTAAAAGGACCATGAGTGAAAGTAAATTAAAAAGTTAGGGACCATCACTGTAGATAGTGTACTTTAGGGACTAAATCCAAAATTTGGATAAACCACAGGGACCACTGATGTAATTCACTCTTAATTTAATATATATATATACTAGTTGAGTACCCGCGCAATGCGGCGGGGATGTTAATGTTCTATAAAGATACATTTAAGTTTTAAACATCAAATTTTGCAAAAAATATTTGGTGGTTCACATGGTTCATATATTGTATTAAAAGTTTTTCAGAATGCGACGGGATATATCGTAGATTAAAAAAATGAAAACTTAATGCAATTTCTTATCCAAAAAGTCTAAATTGTTGTTTAAACAAAATAGAAATTACAATCATGTTTTAATCATATACAATCATCACTCAAAACTTCTCGGTAAACCACATTTGATGTGTAAACTCCATTCGGCTTGAACTTTTTGGATGGCTTCACTAATACCTTTGTAGTGCCACGTGATATACCTCTGGATAATGTCACATAAAGTTGCCCGTGTGAGAATACCGGTTCTGGTAGATAAACACCTAGAGCAGCAAGAGCCATTAAAAATAAGAACATTTTGGTAATAAGAACACTTAGAGCAGCAAGAGCAATCAAATGAAATTCTCAAGCCTGAATCGAAGTAAAGCCTCAAGCCAAAGCCTGAATCGAAGACTGTCGTCTAACATTTACAACAAAAGTAAATTATGGCAATTCCTTTTGAAGAAGCATGAGTGTGGGTGTAGAGAGCTGGTGTGTGCTTCAACTCTCATCCCTTTTCTCTTGAATGAAATTGAGGTAAAAGGCTTGTGGCTGTGATATATTTTTCCCTTGTAGCAACAAAATAGCCTATTTAATCCAAAAGATATACTGCATGAAGCTGCTGCTCAACAACATGTTCCCAATTCTTAACTTCTCCGATTAGCAAACTGAGAACATGCATTTCTTTTCTTTCCATTGCAACTCAACTTAACAAGCCATTTATCCAAAAGAGTTTGGATAGTTCTTTCGCTCCGGTTGTATATTGTAGCATGTGTGTGTTTGTGTGTGTGTGGGGGGGGGGGTTCATAGATACCAAGAGAGGGGGTCATGTAAGACAAACTACTTCAAGAAAGGTAAAGGTTGAAGATCTGCTAACGCTTTAAACCGACCAAGTATTACCAGGAAAACTATCGTCTATCATTTACAACCAGAGTAAATTATGGCAATTCCTTTTGAAGACGGCAGTGGAAGTGTAGAGAGTGTGATGTGGATCAACTCTCGTCCATGTTCTGTTAAGATAAATTGAGTAAGTTTAATGGTTGCCATGATTGTCCCTTATAGCACAAATTGCCTATTTAATCCAGCAGATATACTGCGTGAAGCTCTACTCGACAGCATTTGCCTAAACTTAACTCTACAAAAAATAATCTCATTTAAGACTCACTTAACTTCTCGGATTATCAAACTGAGGAACTGTATTTCTTTTTCCTTCCACTCTAACTCGCTTTCATCTCAAATTCCTTTTCATAGTTCTTTTATCGAGGCGTATAAGACAAACTACATCCATAAAAGTAAAGACTGAAGACAAACTAAAGCTTTAAACCCACACAACGTAATAATAGGAAGAATGTCATTCACCATTTACAGCAAGAGTAAATTAGGGGCAATTCCTTTTAAAGATAGTGTGTGTGTGCGAGTGTGAGTGTGAGTGTAAGTGTAGAGAGAGGGTATGCATATTAACTCTTATCCATGTTCTATTAAAAGAAATTGAGACAAGTTTAATGGTCAACATGGATTTGGCCTTATGGCAACAATATGGCCTATTTAATCAGACAAATGTAGTGTGTAGCTGCTCCTTGACAACATGACTGCATTTCCATGTACACAAACTGTTTACTAAGATCCTAGAATTAATAAGCCACTCCCCTTCCTCAAGAAAAGAACACACGCAAACATCTATTATTGAAATGCAAGTTAATCGCATATTGGGTGATGTCATGTTCTTCAAGCAGAGGAACAAATATACAAAATTAGCTAAAATAGTGGAACAAAAATTGTGTCGGTCAAACTATACCATAGGCATTTCCATGCTAACAGGACCCAAAAGACTGCCAAATTTATGAGCCATAATCCCGTTAAAAACATGAAACAGGACCTTACAATAAACTCTTATTAATATAATGCAGCTGGCGTTCCCCACCTCAAATGGATCGGAGTCGAAGGCGAATACAATGCTATGGTTATTGATCTTCTTGGACCAAGTTTAGAAGACTTGTTCAATTATTGTAATCGGAAATTCACATTGAAAACAGTTTTAATGCTTGCAGATCAGCTGGTAAGAATGCTGCTGCCTTGTGTAATGAGAAGGTTGGTGAACACATTGTATCAACACTTGCACCTTTTCAATGCAGATAAACAGAGTTGAATATATGCATTCAAGAGGTTTCCTTCACCGTGATATAAAGCCTGACAACTTTTTGATGGGTCTAGGACGAAAGGCAAATCAGGTAATTTGTTTTACATGTTATGGATTCTATACTTTACCATCATTTCGGATATTTGGAATTTAAATGTTGCAATATGTTTTTGAGGAATCTGATAGAAGCTTATTCTTATATCCTTTGAGCAATCTGATAGAAGCTTATTCTTATATCCTTAGAGCAATCTGATAGAAGCTTATTCTTATATCCTTAGAGCAGCAATAGCAATCGAATAGTGAAACCAGAAAGAGCAATTTGATTAAGACATTATTAAGACATTACCTTGGTCGGAGAAGCAGCAAGAGCAATCGAATGAAATTCTGAAGCCTGAATCGAAGTAAAGCCTCAAGCCAAACCCACCGGACCTCGATTTACGATTTTCTATGAACGAAAAAGAAGAACAAATGAAAAACCGAAACAATAGAACATCAACACCAAAATCACATAATTTGAAGAAGAAAACATAATTAATTTTTGAAAACTATCGTCTATCATTTACAACCAGAGTAAATTATGGCAATTCCTTTTGAAGACGACAGTGGAAGTGTAGAGAGTGTGATGTGGATCAACTCTCGTCCATGTTCTGTTAAGATAAATTGAGTAAGTTTAATGGTTGCCATGATTGTCCCTTATAGCACAAATTGCCTATTTAATCCAGCAGATATACTGCGTGAAGCTCTACTCGACAGCATTTGCCTAAACTTAACTCTACAAAAAATGATCTCATTTAAGACTCACTTAACTTCTCGGATTATCAAACTGAGGAACTGTATTTCTTTTTCCTTCCACTCTAACTCGCTTTCATCTCAAATTCCTTTTCATAGTTCTTTTATCGAGGCGTATAAGACAAACTACATCCATAAAGGTAAAGACTGAAGACCAACTAAAGCTTTAAACCCACACAACGTAATAATAGGAAGAATGTCATTCACCATTTACAGCAAGAGTAAATTAGGGGCAATTCCTTTTAAAGATAGAGTGTGAGTGTGAGTGTAGAGAGAGGGTATGCATATTAACTCTTATCCATGTTCTATTAAAAGAAATTGAGACAAGTTTAATGGTCAACATGGATTTGGCCTTATGGCAACAATATGGCCTATTTAATCAGACAAATGTAGTGTGTAGCTGCTCCTTGACAACATGACTGCATTTCCATGTACACAAACTGTTTACTAAGATCCTAGAAGTAATAAGCCACTCCCCTTCCTCAAGAAAAGAACACACGCAAACATCTATTATTGAAATGCAAGTTATTCGCATATTGGGTGATGTCATGTTCTTCAAGCAGAGGAACAAATATACAAAATCGGTAATCACATAGAAAAACTCATTTCATGATCATGGATATGAGGCGAATTTGATCAAATAAATTCTTATTTTATCTCTATTCCCCAGAATTCATGCACAGAAATTTCAGAAAACAATATGGATTTCCAAAAGAATTTGAACACCATCAATTTACATTTGGAATCAAAACCTACACACAAATTCAATTACCGCTAAGAAAATGGAAATTCAATTACCTTCATCAATGAATCACCGCCAATAAACCACAAATCTAAAAAATCGAGAAGGTATTTAAAACCTAATTTGTCGAAATGCAAGACCAAAAACAAACTTCAATCGCTGATTGAAAGCGAAATTGCAAGCACATTCATAGATAAACAACCGCTAGAAATCAGAAAACTCAAAAACCATAAAATACTCACACCTAATTCATCGAAATCTAAGAGCAGTCAGAGAAACAGGAAAGCTAATATTTAAGCTGAGAAATGGATTACCTTGCTCGGAGAAGCAGCGTGAACAACCCTTGCCCGGAGGTTGTTTTATGATCCTGTCGATATTGAAGCTGAGAAATTGAACGACCCTTTTCGATATTGAAGCTGAGAAATTGAAGGTGGAAGGGGGGTGATATGTAAGAGAGGGCGGTGAGGGTCTTGGGATGATCAAGAGTCATTGAAGCTGAGAAATTGAAGGTGGAAGGGGGTGATATGTAAGAGAGGGCGGTGGTGAGGGTCTTAGGATGATCAAGAGTCACCTTGGATGACTCAATTGGGAGGAAGTGAACCGTCATCTTGGAGGGAACCGTGAATTTAAGTGAGAGAGATTAATTTTTTAAATAAAAAACATTAAGACTTTAAGACTTTAAGACATTTAGTCTAGATGCTTTATAAGGTAGTATAGATAATTGATTAAACTTTTTTAACCAATATTAATAAACTGTCTAAAATATCGTTGAGAATTTGTCAGCACAATATGAAAACATTTAAAACCTAAACATATTTCATCAAAAAAATTCAAAATAATAAATAAATTAAAATCAACATATAAAAAATTTGTATAACCATCTCACTAATAATTAAGAAGAAAAATATCTTTTATTTGTGAACGTCAAATAATGGGAAAACATAATAGAAACTATTCATGCATTATTCAAAACAAACCATAATTTTTTTTTGAACGGCGAAATTTTATAAAACTAGCAAGAAGCTAGATAAAAATAACAATTACATAGAGATAATGGCAAGGAAATGATTTGTAAGCCAATCAACCCAATTAATAGACAAATTGCTACTTCTATGATTAACCCAAAAATAAGCACGAGTTATAATATTCTCAAAAAATGCCGCCTTCCTTGGCTTCGGGTCGCCAAAGAGAATACCATTCTGAAACACGCATATAGACCACAACGTGGTAAACGTAACCGCCTCAAAGCACAAAAAAACCTCACTCAAAAACCATATTTAATATGACCATGTTTTATATTTTTCTTTAAATTATTAGATCAACTAATGAAATTATATATAGGACCATCATTTGTTTTTTTATATTTGGGTCATTGAAATCGATTTGTTTAATGATGTACCAATCGAACGAGAATAACAAAAGACCAAGTGCTTATTGTTACTATTAGAAAGAAGACTTAATTAAAAGGACAAAAATATAGGTTTGCATGTTTACATTGAATATAAATTTTTAGGGTTTAGGGTTTAGGGTTTTAGGGGTTATAAATATCGTATTTCCTCTTTGGCCATCAATAACATACAAAAAATCACATCATTTTTGTTAAGAATAAGAAAATAAATTTAATTAAAATAAAATAATAATGTATATTTAAGTGATTATGTGACATGAAGGAGAGGAATATAGGATTTGAGAACAAGAGGTTTATATTTGTTAATATTCCCCACACATGTTAAATTATCCACTCAAAATAATTCATCAAATATATTTTGGATTTGGTCCTTAATGTTTCTCACTTGTAACAAAAAATATTTCCAATATTCATTTTATTTTAGCATTTGGTTAAGATGTTTTAAAAATCCTCCTACTAATTGGTGTTAAGTTTTTTCTATTAACTACAGTCAAGTTAAAGGTACTTTCAATCAATTTACCTATTTATTAAATTTCTAATTAAATATATATTATATGATATACTCTAACGCCCTTTTTTCTTCACATCAAACCCTGGGGCACCACCAATCGGCAAACCCCAATCTACGGCCACCTCTCACACATAGAGCGATAAAGATATCTTGTCACTCATCATCTACGGTAAAAACATCTTCACGCCCCACCCAAAGACATCCATTTGTAATTGTCGTTTTTCCATTCCTCTGTTTCTCCTTCAACATCATCACCTATCGAAGAAGAATATTTACATCTCATTTAATTACTCTCTGTACCCAATTGGCAAAAATAATTCTTAAAACCATAGTCTTATCAATATGCCATTCGCACACCTTCTCTCATTTCAGCAATAACCCTAATTTAACTAGCTCTGACCTTCTTCAATCTTTCATCACAAAATCAAATCGATATGTTCCCGAGAAACAATGTGAGCGCAACATCGTTTACATCGAACATATTGAGATCCGACAGAGTGAGAGAAGGGTTGGGAGGGTTTAATATTTATGTATTTTTACAAAAAAAAATAGTGGAAAAAGATAAAGAGTAAATTACATAAATCGTCCCTGATGTTTGGTCACTTTTTGGATATAGTCCCTATTTCCAAAAAATTACACTGAGTGTCCCTAAGGTTTGACAAACCGCACGGAATTGGTCCCTCCCTCTAACGCCGTTTCTTTTTCAGCCGTTAAGTTGATCACGTGAGTGGCATGTGAGGGGTAAAATAGTCATTTTACTGTTCATCATCTCCTAAAAGTGACCACCACCACCATCATCAACCCATCACCACCACCACCACCATCACCCCATCACCACCACCATCATCAACCCATCACCACCACCACCACCACCATCAACCCATCACCACCACCACCACCATCATCAACCCATCACCACCACCACGAACATCATCAACCCATCACCACCACCACCATCAACCTATCACCACCACCACCACCACCACCATCATCATTTTCCGGCTAAACTCGTTTTTCCGGCTAAACTCGTTTTTCCGGCGAGCTCTTCCAACACACCGTACTTAATAAAATATTGATGGAAATCCATTATGGATGTTGCTTCTCGATCAAAATATCAAAATAAATCAATTTGAGATGAAATTTATGCAGAAATCCGGTGAAGATGTTGATTTCCGACGAAGTCCGGTTTTCCGGCGAGTGCTCCGGCGATGCTGAAACATGCAGATTTCTCAACCAAAATCGAAACTGAAAATTTCTTTCTTTTCCAAATGCAAAAACAAGAAGGTTTGGAATGGTTTTATGAATTAAAACACATCCAAATGTCAAAACCCATTAAACTTTTCTTTCTGTCTGTGTGTATGTATATGTATATATATATATATATATTTCTGTGTGTATGTATATGTATATATATATTGTATCTGTGTGTGTATATATAAAGAAAGAGAGAAGAAAGAAATATGATGGTTGTGGGTTGACGATGGTGGTGATGGGTTGATGATGGTGGTGGTGATGATGGGTTCATGATGGTGGTGGTGGTGATGGGTTGATGATGATGGTGGTGGTGGTCACTTTTAGGAGATGATGAACAGTAAAATGACTATTTTACCCCTCACATGCCACTCACGTGATCAACTTAACGGCTGAAAAAGAAACGGCGTTAGAGCGAGGGACCAATTCCGTGCGGTTTGTCAAACCTTAGGGACGCTCAGTGTAATTTTTTGGAAATAGGGACTATATCCAAAAAGTGACCAAACATCAGGGACGATTTATGTAATTTACTCAAAGATAAATGACTAATAAAATAGATATTTAACAAAAAAGTTAGTAGGAGGGATGAAAACCAAACGACTTTACAAATCTCCGAACAAATATGAAATAAATAAAAAATCAGAGACGAGTTTTGTTACAAATGACAAACATCAAGGACCAAATCTGAAATATACTCTTAATTCATCTAGCTATTAAGGTACGTTAAACCATCGCTACCTTTACAAATTAAAGAGATCCACCAAGCTTCAACTTCACCCTGATCACCGGCGCCGTCTCCGTCGTCACAACCACCCCCACCACCTACAATGGCCGCCGTCTCTAACGTACCTCCACTGCCTCTCCTCCGCACCAAAACAACGCTACAACCTCCGGTGTTCTTCTCCGTCACCGCCATGTCCATACCGGCGAATCACTCTCGTAAAGCCACCCTTGGTGTTATTGCTTCTCCGGCGCAGACATTGTTAGAGTTCTCGCCGGATTCTTTGCAGTATGAACAAGGTATGGTGGGGGCGGTGCCGGACGGCGGTGTATCTGAGTCGTCGGTTGGTCCAATGGAGTATTTAACGGGTATATTGACGTCGAAAGTGTATGACGTGGCGGTGGAGTCGCCGCTGCAACACGCGACGAAGCTGTCGACGAGGTTGGGTGTGGATGTATGGTTGAAGAGGGAGGATGCTCAACCGGTAAGTATTTATATATAGAGTCGGGTTCAAACCAGAACAATAAATATTTAAAGAAACACGTGATTTTACATTAATGCGTGAAAAAAGGACTTTGGCATTGGCTTCAAGTCTGTGTGATTTTTTTGCACGTTAATGTAAAATAACTAATGACGTTATTGTGTTCTTTTAAAAATTATTGTTCTTGTTTGATCCGTCCTCTTTATGTATAATAGTATTTTAATCTTTTAATTTGTTTTTTTTAATAATTTATTTATCAGTAAGTATATGATTTAAAAAACATTATTATTTGGAAATTTGTCACGTTTTAAATCGAATCGCATGTTTCGAGCCTTGTATTTGAAAGCATAAAGACAAGAGGAAGTCCTTGTTTCTCGTTCCCACCTGATCCTTTTTCTGATTTTTCTTTATTAAATATATTTTTTTTAATAAGTATTCTTTATTAAATATTACTTGAACAATTTTTTATTTTAAAATCTTCTGACATAAATTATATTACTCCATTTATCAAAAGAGTGGTGCGACTTAAAATGCTCATTTTCTACATTTATTAAATGATGGATTAAATGCATCATATATGTTGTTAATTATGTGTTTACTTATTAATTTTTTTTCATTATATATATATCATGCATCAAGATTTGTTTTTACATTTCAAATTAATTCATGATTTGACATAAGTATGGGTTAAATGTATCACATTACAAAAAGAAACTTCAATTTATGATATGATCAATAATTTAAATTATGTCATATATTAAAGCCAACAAATAATACATTGAAAAGATAAAAGAAAAATCAAATATCACATTACAAAAAGAAACTTCAATTTATGATATGGTTTACAACAGGCTTAACGTTTGGTGAGACACAAATCTTGAACCATAACGTGCATAATTAATGGCGGTTGAAATGAGCCTTTTAGGTAGAAGGATGCTATTTTTCATTTAACTGAAAAAATAATTTTTTGAGATTCTTTAAATTTGTATATATTTTGGGGATTCTTTTGAACATTGATTTAAAAGAATAACAGTAAAAAACTGAAAATGAAAATAAATACAAATATTCAAACACAGAATCAAAATCAAAAGAAAATCATTTCAAATATCAAAAGATGAAAATAAAACAATAATGATTTATTTGACGAAAATACCCTTTAAAAACGAGATTCTTTGCACCTACCCAGCTTTTAAGACTATGTTTATTCACAAACAAAACCAAAATAATTTTTATTAAAAAACTAATTTCTCCTTCTTCCACCTATTCAATCTTCAATTCCAATCCAATCTAACTTTTTTTATACTTTATTCACAATCTAAACCAATCTTAAAAATTATATTATAAAAATTATATATTTAATATTTTAGAATATATATATATATCTTTTAACTTTAAATAAAAAATAAATAAAAATAATTTCATATTTTAAAACATAATTATAAATATAAAAAACTTACAATTGAAAATAAATAAAAGAAAATACAAAAAGAAGTACGAAATATGTCAAGATTGATCTCTATTTGTAGGGAATTAAAAAATATGAGTTTTGGTATATTTTTTAATTTTTAATTTTTTTATTAAAGTTATCTTTTTAATCAGATAAGTTTTATCATAATAAAATCTAAACCAACCAATTAGATTTTACCACCTACTTATATAATTTATCTATAAAATCTTGTTTTATTAATAAAATATTCTATTTTAGCAACTCTAATATTAATTATCTTATTAAAATATTAAATTTATTTAATTATATTATTAAATATTCAGTATATGAAAAGTTGAGAGAGAAAAAGTTTGTTTTTTGAAAGTAAAAATTAGTTTTAGGGAGAAACTGTCAATTTTAAAGATTTTTAAAATTTCCCTTCTCTTTTCTCTATTTTAGTGTAGAGGATAAGATTACTGTTGGAGCAACAAAAGTACTAGAATCCACTTGGATTATTGTCTTAGGTAACGTAAATATATGTCATTTATTAATTAAATAAAAAGAATCAGGAAGAACTTGTAGAAAACCCTAGCTCCTCCCCCATCGGAGCTCTCTCTCTCTCTTTCTCTTAACCTAGCCGCCACCACCACCTTCCATCCCACCACCACCATCTCGCCACCTCCACCACCACCAGAGTTAGTGGGTGACCGAGAAAGAGAGAGAGAGAGCGCCGCTGCTGCTCCGACGGCCACCGCCCGCTGATACGACACCGCCGCTGGCTCGCCGCCGCTGCCTCGCCGCCGCTGGTGCTTCGCTCCCTTTGTGGCTCGATTTCCCTTTGTGGCTCTAAATCCCAGTGTGGCTCTAAACCCCTTGCGGCTTTTTTAGTCTTTGTTTCCAGGCATGAGCAACATTTAGGAAAACACAACCAAGTAGAGTGGATCATACCCACTTTCGTCAAGGAGAAAACTTCAAAGTGGCACATTCCCACTTTTTCTCTTACCTTCAGGTTGCTTATGCAAGAATGTCAAGGAATCAGTTTTTGATTGCCTTCAGTTGGAACGGTTGGGGACTTATCCTTGCGGTGGAAAGACGAGCTTACGAAGCGGCTTATCTGAGTCACTTCCGTTTTTTATCTTGTCTTTATCTTTATGTTGTGTTTAAGTCCTTTCATTTCTGGTGGATTTCCTTGTTTTGTAACGTTCCTACTTTAATGATAGGATTGTTCCGTTCGGGTGACGGTTAGGCCGCTGCTCGTTTCGTGACACAATCATTTTCCTTCAAAAAAAAAAGAATCAGGAAGAAGTGGAGGAGCTATATATTGTGTTGGAGAAGGTGCGGGACCCATGTTTTGAAGTCAAGAAGCGGTCCTGATTCATGGAGCGATTCTCCCACATAGAGGAGAAACCGGTTCCTCCCAACCCACTAATTTTTTTTGCACCGGTCCATCTCAATGCCAAGGTGTCAAGAACCCCACCAGGGGATGCTCTAAGACCTCATTATACCCTATGAGTTTAATGTACTCACTACTATCATCTTTGGTTGTGTTTTGAAATACTTTATTTTAGATGATTTGGTATTACAATCTTGGAGCGAATACAATACTACGTACATCCGTCTTAAAGAAAATGTCGACCATAAAAAAGACATACAATTTTAAAAATATGTAATTATTACAATTTTTATAAATTTTGCATGCAGGTTTTCTCTTTCAAACTTCGTGGAGCATATAACATGATGGCAAAGCTCCCAAAGGAAGTGCTCGCAAATGGTGTCATCTGCTCCTCTGCTGGCAATCATGCTCAAGGGGTTGCTTTAGCAGCCAACAAATTAGGCTGCCATGCTGTCATCGTTATGCCACTTACTACACCTAGGATTAAGGTTTAATTAATTAATTAATTATATATAACCTTAATTAATTAACCAATCCTACATGCATTTCTAATTCTTAATCAATTACTAATTAACTAATTCATTGATGTGTTTAAATTATTGTTAGTGGGAGGCGGTTAAGAGATTGGGTGCGACCGTTGTTCTCGAAGGGGACTCGTACGACGAAGCACAAGCCTATGCCAAAAAACGGGGTGTGAAAGAGAACCGAACCTTCATTCCTCCTTTTGATCACCCACACGTAATTGCAGGTCAAGGAACCATCGGAATGGAGATCGTGCGCCAATTGCAAGCTCCGATCCACGCCATTTTTGTGCCTGTGGGTGGTGGTGGTCTCATTGCTGGTATTGCTGCATATGTCAAGAGGGTTTCACCAATGGTACTCATCACCCTTTCATGAGCACTCTACATTATCCTGTACAAAACTGATGTTTCGTAATCCTACATCTGCTAGACACATATCAACAAATCTATATATAGAGAGAGAGGTTCAGGTGAAAACTTCAAAAAATGAAAATTTTGAAGAACACTCTGTTAATCTGGATGATATGCACATATGCATACAAATAATTGAAGTTGTTTTTTGTTTTTTATGCACATGTGCATGTTACAAATTACTTATATGCATATGTGTGTACCGTCTAGAAGAATGGTTACCAGAGTTGTTTTTTGGTTTTTATGCACATGTGCATATTACAAATTACTTATATATGCATATGTGTGTATCGTCTAGAAGAATGGTTACCGAGGTGTTCCTCAAATTTTTCACTTTTTAATGGTTTCCTCCTGAACCTGACACTACATCTCTCTCTCTACATATTATATATAGGGTCTTTGATGACCATACAAAATGTGGAATGCAACCAATTTGAATGATAGAAATCTGATTGGTCAATGGAGATTAACAAAATTAACATTAATTTTTTGGTTAACAAAAGATTAACCCTATAGTCAATCAGGTTCGTAGCGCAGTGGTTGATCGCCTTGGATGATGTGGTGGAATATCCCATCTACCCAGGGTTCGATTCCAGGCGTCCTCAACATTGATAAGACATCTTTAAGTTTTAAAATTGTCAGGGATTAGTCTGGGTTATGCCTGGGATACCCTTTCCAAAAAAAAAGATTAACCCTATATATGGGTTCTTTAAGAAGGAGATTTAAAGGTGGGGTTCTACGTATTATGATCACAGGTACGGATCATTGGAGTAGAGCCAACCGATGCGAATGCAATGGCTTTGTCATTGCATCATGGACAACGAATAACGCTTGACCAAGTGGGACGTTTCGCAGATGGTGTTGCCGTGAAGGAGGTTGGTGTCGAAACGTTTCGTCTGTGCAGGGAGTTGATTGATGGAGTAGTTCTTGTCAGCCGTGACGCTATATGCGCATCCATAAAAGTAAGCCTTATTTTCTAACTGCATAAATACATACACTAGCTACAACAAAATGAGTTTTAATAAAGTACTTAATAAGACTTGTATAACTTACCAACAAATTTGAGTTTTCTACAATAAATTGTTAGATAGAATTTAAGTTCTAGCTATTGATAAAGTTGGACAATTTAATATGACACAATAAATAAATCATACATGTTAATAGGACATTTTAAAAGGAACTACTTGAGTTTATAGGACGCCTAAAATATAATGTCCTAATAAAGTGTTTTGTAGAACCTAAGTTTTTAGGAACAAACAAAAAACGTCATATCTAAAAGTAGTACAATAAGTTTATAAGATGTATTTGGGCATCGTAACAAGTTTTTTAAAACATTTTTCAAATAAAACGTCATATTAACTATTTTATAGGATATTATTTGAATAATGTCTTATAAACACAAGTGTCCTCTAAAAAGATGGGTTTATATGACACTTCTCAAAAGCGTCTTAGAAAATTAACTAATATGACACTGTATTTTGAAAATGTCATAAAAAACTTGTTACAATCCTCAAAAGCGTCGTATAAACTTATTATAACACTTTTAAATAGAACGTCTTTTTGTTTGGTACTATAAAACACTCTATTAAGATACTTATTTATTTTAGACCCCCTATAAACTTAATTTTGTTGTAGCGAGGGTTCTTAGTATTTTTTTTTTCATGCATGTGTCTTATATATATAGTATACATATATATTTATGATTTTGAAGGACGTGTTTGAGGAGAAAAGAAGCATTTTGGAACCAGCAGGTGCTCTTGCTGTAGCTGGTGCAGAAGCCTACTGCCGTTACTATAACCTTAAAGATGCGAATATCGTAGCCATAACCAGTGGGGCCAACATCAACTTTGAAAGACTCCGATTGGTAACTGAGCTTGCAAACGTTGGTAGGCAGAAAGAGGCGGTGCTTACCACTTTCATGCCGGAGGAACCTGGAACTATAAGACAGTTCTGCAAACTTGTAAGCAATGTCTTTTTCGGAATATTTTTTCCGTTGTTTGGTTGGTTTTCCACTAAGATTTTTAAGATTTCATTAGTAAACGAAAGATTTTTACCTACTAACTCTTCCCTGGGATATCTGTCGCTAAAGGGTGATCATTCGTCACAAAACCGTCACTAAAGTTGGTGGGTAATGCAAATCAGTGACAGGTTACCCCGGGATTCTCTTGGGTGATCCATGGGTATTTTCTCGAAAAACATCGGATTCTACTGAACCATTGATATTTTCTGAATGATCTCTGGGTAATCACCGACGGAAATTTCTCTGGATAACTTATGTGGGTAAAATCATCTGTTTTGTATTGTTTTTGTTTGGGATGGTCTATTTCGTAGATGAAACAACACGTTTTTAATTGCGACAAACAAGTTTGGAAAAAACTTGGTTTTCTGCATATGAAGCTCCTATCTCGAAACTTATTAAATAGGTCATCTTCTATATAATTAAGCCACTAAGAAAAAATAATAATGTATAGCTAATCAAATAAGGGCTTGTTTGTTAGCAACTTAATGAGACTGATGGCTTATTCAGTCAGCTATACATGACTGTTTGGTAGTGACTTAATGATATAGAATGTGACTTATTTATTAAACTTTTAGGAGGGAGCTTTATGCAGAAAACCAAGTTTTGTCCAAACCAGTCTCTCCCAATTAAAAAACATGGTCCTTCCATTTATGAAAACACCCTCCCAAACAAAAACTTTTCCAATCTATACAGACATTAATCCACACAGACAACTTTATTCATACAGAACTTAATGGAAAACCAACAAATGCCTAAGTTGTAAGTTTCTTTAAACCCTTAACAAACATATTTGTTGGGTGCAGGTGGGACCTATAAATATTACCGAGTTCAAGTACAGATACAATTCTGACAGAAAACAGGCTCTAGTTTTGTACAGGCAAGAAGCCCTATTCAAATCTGTTTCCTAGTTAATTTTTAGTTGAATTACATTTTTTTTGGGCGTACAACTTCAAATATATTTAAAGATCATATATAATAGATTATTAATTTATAGGATTTCAGGTTATAGGAACAAACAGTTAACCTATGTAAAGATGTTACAATTAGTTGAATGGACGGTTTTCACTACAAAACAGATGGGTATTGTAAACGAAAAATTCCATCAAAAACCCGGTAACATTTTGGTCGAAAATTTTCGATGATAGATTCCTTTGC
Source organism: Saussurea involucrata (assembly GCA_033807775.1). Classification (NCBI taxonomy): domain Eukaryota; kingdom Viridiplantae; phylum Streptophyta; class Magnoliopsida; order Asterales; family Asteraceae; genus Saussurea; species Saussurea involucrata. The sequence continues at coordinate 6,070,052 of CM066325.1, read as the reverse complement.
GGATATCCAATTTTCTTTTCTTGTAGTGCTTGAATGTTGAAACAAGGTTTTAGGAAACTTTAGAAATGGAACACAAGATCGACCATTTTTCTCCCAATAATGTCATAATAAAAGACGATATACATTTTCAAAAGTATGGTAAAAAAATGAAGACGTAGAAAAACGTTCTATCAACTTATTGTAACACGTACAATTTTTGTTGTTGTAGACGTACGTGTAGTGTTTTACAATTCTTGAAAAAAAGAAACCTTGTTGAAATGGTGTATTATGGTGATATAATGAACTGCAGTGTTGGCATTCATACGAAGCTTGAACTTGAAGCCATGATGGAGAGGATGAAATCGTTTCAACTCGAAACTATTGAATTTACAAACAATGATATGGTCAAAGATCATTTGCGGCATCTGGTAATAACTTTCATATATTTCTTTATATATATCAAATACAATGTATTTGTTGCACCCCTTACAAACCAATGTGCATATATGCATAATCTAAGATACATATATGCATTACCTCATATGAATGGGTGTCCCTTATATGCATAATCTGAGATGCATATATGCATTATTCCATATGAATGGGTGTCCCTTATATGTATATTCTTGCATGTATGAATATGCATATTGTTCACATATATATATATATGCATACTAGTTGTTCACATATATATGCACACTGTGGTTTGTAAGATGTGCACCAAATGCAAAGTGAGGCTTGCCTCTATGATTAGTGAATTATATATTTTCCATATTGATCATGTGTTGTTTTGGATCGATAAGCAAGTAAATTAATCCTGAATTATATATACATATATAATGTGGTGCATGCATGCATGCAGATGGGTGGTCGATCAAACGTTGAAAATGAGCTTCTTTGTAGATTCATCTTTCCTGAGAGGCCTGGTGCTTTGCTGAAATTCTTGGACGCATTCAGTCCACGATGGAACATTAGCTTGTTTCATTATCGTGCACAGGTTATTTAATTAATTACCTTTTCATTATCACTCCTTTCGTCCCAAAATTAATAAATGCACACATATATATATATATATATATATATATATGGAGGTACAGAAACCAAACCATTAATAGAATGCGAAAATGGTCAAATCACGTGCAAATTGACATGTAATTTTACACCAACTGTCTACGCATGGACCCACAACCTCATATCGTGGCAAAAGTTGCGTGAAACACATGTGATTTTACACGTGATTGAAAAATCACATGTGATTCAATCGTTTTCTCATTCTCTTATTTGGTTACTGTTCACGTATGAATTTGACTTTGTCACTCTATATAGACATATATAATGGTAGAACTGAAAATTTAATTGATCTAAATTATCTATCTTTAAAAAGTGATCACTTATTTTAAGACAACTTAACTTTAAATAAATAAAAAATAGACACTTATTTTCAGACGAACGATGTAGTATAAATGTGTAATACCGATAACTAACGCTTTTCTTCCTAGAGATTCTAACACATGGTTTCCATGTTTAAAGGGAGAAATGGGTGCAAATGTATTGGTTGGACTTCAAGTTTTGCCAACCGAATTAAACAAGTTCCGTAGTTGTGCCAACGATCTTGGATACAACTACGAAATCGAATGTGACAACGAAGGATTTCAGCTCTTAATGCGCTGAAGACTCTCAATCGTTGACCAGAAGAACCAACCGATTGACCAAACTTCCCGATTTCTGGAACAGTAGCTTGAGATGGAATGATCCCAAATAACCATCAAAACATGATGTTGTAGTCTTGTAGATATATTAGGAAAATAAAATTGCTAGAAAGAAATAAGATGTGACATTGAGATATGATTAAATCATCAGTATTAATTATCAATGCAGTGTATGATAATCGAACTGAAGGTTAACACTGTTTGAATTTGTGAATATTCCGTAATCGTCTCTCCTAGAGCCTTAGGGTCAAATTCGAAGTTATAGACAACCCGAAATTTAGATTGAAAAATGAAGTTTTTGTTATTGATCAAGCGAACATCCACAATTCTTTTTAATTTGTTTGGTACACTGGACAGGATAGGACAGAACTAAACAGATATCACTGTCCCATATTTGGCAGGATTTTTATGTGGAACAGACAGAAACAGAGTGAAACAGACATATTCCACCCCACCCCTACCATTATAACCTCAAAATAAAATCTAATTCTCTTTTAAAACATCTAATGCACGTTCAATTTTATATTTTATTCATTCTTTAAATTTTATTTATTGTATTTTATCTAATGTTATCTGTTATTTTGTCCAGTTCTGTCTACCAAACGCTATTGTCCAACTCTCGAAAATGGACGTTTCAATAAACATCTATATACATATCTGTACCGATATTACAATGAGTAGAACATCGTTTCATTATTTCTACCAAAAAAACATAAGCCGTAGAAGTGATCAAATTCATAAAATTAAAGAATATTCAACTTGCAAGCTTAAAAGCATCAATGAACAAACCATAAGTGAAACCCATCTTGAAATTATTCAGGAGAGCAATTGGAAATGTCACCTTAGGTCTGCTGTAATAGAATCTGGTTACGTACTCGGTAAGAAGAACGCAAACTACGACAGCTATAACATCGTTCACACCTAAAGCTCCAAAATAACATTTGACCAGTCAAAGCCGCAATTTTTAACCAATTAAAGCCGATCTTGACCGAATAAATGACCAAGATTACTTCTCTACTTCTCATATATTTAGCACTTCTCAAATGAACATAAAGCTATATATATATATATATATATATATATATAGGGTCGGGTTCAAGGGAAAACACTAAATAACCGGAAAACCGAAAAACCACAAAAATACGGAGGAAAAAGTATATCAATATGGATGTCAAATTAACGAGAAAAATATGATCATTTATTTGATGTAATTTATTTCGTTCGAATTTTGTTTATTTTTCGTCTTTTTTCGAATAAAAAATAGGAGGGGTGAGGGTTTTTTATTTAATTAATATTGTTGTAACCGCCCGTCTAATCACATCCATCAGATCATCTGATCTAACGGTTGATAAAGTGTTTTTTAGTTTTCCATTTATTTGTGGTTTTTCCCTGAACCTCCCTCTCTATATATATATATATATATATGTGTGCAATATATATATGCATGCATATAGTAGTTTATACAATCAGCAGGAAAACGAATAAATTTTTTTATTTTTTTAAATCAAAATTTAGCGACGGATTAGTGACGGATTTTCCGTCGGTAATTAATTTTTTTATTTTTTTTGGCGGTCAATAACCCGTCGGTAATTGGTTCTGTCGGTGATCCGTCAATAAGCCTCGTTGTCGCTTGTTCGACGTTGATCTGTCGGTAAACTGGGTCGTCGGTAATTCCGTCGCTAAATATATTTTTCTTCTTAATTTAGTGAGATGGTTATACAAAATTTCTTATTCTTGATCATGTTTTAGGATTTGGATGTTGATTTCTTTTTTGACAAATTTTGATGAAATATAAATTCTCAACGATATTTTAGAGATTTTATTAATAATCATAAAATATTTTTAATCACATATATATAAAATTGAACATTATGGTTTTAAATATTTTTTTTTAAACGGCGAAAATTTTATAAAACTAACAAGAAGTTAGAGAAAAAATAACAATTACATAGAGATTATGGTCAGTGAAGGATTTGTAAGCCAGTCAACCCAATTAATAGACAAATTGCTACTTTCATGATTAACCTAAAAATAAACACGAGTTATAATGTTCTAAAAAATTGCTGTTTTTCTTGATTTCGAGTTATCAAAGAGAATATTATTTCGAAACACCATTTTAAATTAATGAACAATATATATTATGTTTATAATTATTGAACCTATGGTTGGTTGGTAGAAGTCCATTAAACAAACCTTTTTTCGAAGAATCAAATTCAATAATTTGGTGGTCTTGACCTCTCATGTAATTTCGCCTTTAAAATGATTATTTAAAAAATTACGTGAAATGTAGTTTTTTCCCCTTTTGGATTTTTTCTCTAATAATCTAAATAATTCATGGTCCCCACCTAAAAGGGTAAAATAGTCAAAAGACATTTTTAAATATTTATTATCATTTCTCCAAAATAACCTCCTCTTATTCTTATTTTATTTGATATTTTTTTATTAGCTTCTATCCAATAAATGGCCATCGTACCCTGAAACTTATCATGGTGGAAAAACCCTAAGAGGGTGTTTGGGAGTGTGTTTTAAAAGTGCTTATTGACTTATTGGCTTTTCAAGAAGTCAATAAGTTAAAAAGGGTGTTTGGCAAATTCAAAAGTGCTTTTGAAACTCCTTTTCAAAACCCTTGCAAACGTGATTTTCCAAAAGTCAGGAATTCTTGACTTTTGGATTTGAAAACAGCTTATTGAGTTCAAAATTACAAAAATAACCTTCTTTTTTATTATATTTTTTTATATAATAAATTTTATTATATTATATATTTGTAAAAAAAAATATTTTTTTAAAAAAATATTTTTTGTCTAAAAATAACTTATTTGTTAAAAAAAATATTTTTTTGTCTAAAAATAGAGATGTCCTTTTTGGTCATTTTACATGTATAAGCTAAGTCAAACACTTTTTAAAAAATAACTTATTGACTTTTTCTACCACAAAAGCTAATCCAAACATTTTTTTAAAAACTCATTTTCCAAAAGCAATAAGTCAATAAGCACTTTTGGACTAAAAAAACACTCCCAAACACCCCCTAATTTACAGCCTCCAATTTACAGTCCCAACGTCGTCTCTCTCCCCATCAATGACAACCCTACACATGCTGCAAAATCAACCGGAACAGAAGCAAAATCATCAAAGCATTAACGCTTTATCCATCGAACTACCTGGGAACCGAACGGTAGGGTTTCGGCGGCAGTAAAGGGAGGAGGGCGTTAGGTCTGTAACATTCTGGCGGCGATAAAGTGAGAATATTCTCATTATGCAAAAAATGTTATCCAAAATAAGACAAACTCTATGAAATTGGACACAAAGTTATCACATCCATCTTTCTTAAACACTCCTCTTTATTCCATTGTTTCAACTTTCTAATCAATGTGGGATAGTTACAACTCGATCACAATCCACCATTTGAGAATGTTCAGTTTTGTCTCTCTCTCTATCTATATATATATATATAGAGAGAGAGAAAAAAAAACCCTAAAATCATACATAACTCACGTACAAAATCATATATAGAGAGGGCGGCCCTCCATATATATATATATATATATATATATATATATATATAGAGAGAGAGAGAGAGAGAGAGAAAGAAAGATGGATTCAAACGAGAACGCTAACTATTTAAGAAAACACGACAACGGTCGTTAATGTACAAAATCATACATAACTCACGTACAAAATCATATATGATTCACGCAACTTTGTCTCGCGACTTAAGTCGCGGCCTGTCGTCCGCATCCAGTTTTTTGCCGTTAATATAAAATCACATGTGATTTTGCACGTGACATATTGTTCTCGTGTTTTCCAAAATTGTTAGCGTTCTCGTTTTAATCTTTATATATATATATATATTGTAAAAGATTAGGGAGTTAATTAAAACCTTATTTATTTAAGATTATTTGAAGTAATAACCAATCCGTCCTTGATTCATCTAGCTTCCTTAACATAGAGGGGGCGGCCCTCCAATCAAGAAAAATTTATGTAGCTTCCTTAATATAGAGGGGGCGGCCCTCCAATCAAGAAAAATTCATGTAGCTTCCTTAATATAGAGGGGGCGGCTCTCCAATCTAGAAAAATTCATGTACGTAGCTTTTTAGGGTACTCTAAACAAGCTCTTCCTTCCATCGCTACCCTTACAAATCAAAGCTTCAACTTCACCCGGCCTGATCCACCCCCACCACCTACAATGGCGGCCATCTCTAACCTACCTTCACTGCCTCTCCTCCGCTCCAAAACAAGTACAAGGCTACAACCTCCGGTGTTCTTGTAACACCCTCAATGCTGAAAATAGCGACTAAATTTAAATTTTCGATAATACATCAAATAAGTAATAATTCTTTTCTAAATGTCAACAGTTGATTACCTATGATGGCAATTCTAAGATTTAACATCAACAATAAATAATTCAGAGCTTACATATAGTCTAAATTAAGGGTAAGTGTTACTAAACTCCAACAACGGTCGCTATCTCCAAATGCGGAAGACATCGAAATTATTAATTACTTCTTGTGTCTATCACTAGCACTCATTTCTTCATAGCGTCACTAGTACCATTCCCCAGCTAGGACCTGATGCACATGCCGACAAATAAAAAGGTTAGGCTAACGCCTAGTGAGTTCAAAAGTTTTTATCATGGTTTTTTAATTCGTAAAATGAGAAAAGTGCAACTTAAAGTCTTAAATCATGAGTTCCACAAAGAATTTACATTAAATGCAAACCTCTCATTTTCCAATGCACACAAATCTTGTGACGAAAGCTTCAATATAAAGCAATTCTCAAAAATGGACTCAAACTCAAAACTCACTTAAAACGTGAATAAATATTGATTTTCAATTATAAAAACATGAAAAAATATCTAATTATTTAAAACATCCCGAATACGAATGAGACATAAATCACAACCCATAAAACATGAAAAAAATCCATATAAATATAATACGTCACCGAAAACATGGATAAAACTAAATACCCAAACAACACCTTTCGGTGACGGGGGAGACCCGCTTCCATTATATGTGGCGGAACACAAAGTTAAGCCACATAACAATGTTATTGAACTACACCTCAGATCGTGACTCTATTGTCTGCTTTTAATAAGCTCCAACTCGAGTCGGACTTTATTGCCTGCTATAATAAGCTACACCTCAAGTCCCACACCCAGCAACGGGTGGCACCACCGTATCCTTTATTGTGATAAATCGTTTTCCAAATGAGATTAAACCTTTAATAATTCCCAAAATATTTTATAACTCGGTAATATACATTATTTTTCACACGTTTTATAAAACCTAATACACTAAAAGTGCATTTACGTCAAAGGACCCCTCCCAAAGAATTTAAAACTATTCAAGTCTCACTTCACATAGATTAATCCATCAAAATTCATCTAGAAGCTATAAATTTAAACTATCAAATTTTGAAACCCTTAAACCTCATATGAACTTATCAACAAAAACAACTTCTCACTTTAATTCATCTACAAAAGACTACACAAACCTAATATTTTCTATAAGATAGCTTACTTGCAACAAAGAGCTTTATTATACACCAAATCATAGTATTTCAAGAACACTAAACTTTACCCCAATAATTAAACAAACTTAGATTAATGGGTTAAGGAGCTCATACCTTCCTATTTCTAGATTAATCTTCCTTGAAGATCTAGGCTTAAATCTCCATTGAAATCCTTAAGCTTGAGTCTTCAATGAAGTTATTAATTTTTGAGTAAATTACGTTTTTCGTCCCTGTGGTTTGTTGAAAATTTCGATTTTCGTCCCTGGTCTTTATTTATTACATGGATAGTCACTGTGGTTTATATTTTATTTCTTTTTTAGTCCCTGAAGCTAATGAATACCAATTAAATTAAGGGCATTATGGTCTTTTCATTTTTTTTCTTTTTCAGTTTTGTTTTCATTAATATTTCTTTGTCTTTTTCCTCCTACTACATCCCTCCCTCTCATCTCTTTTGAAAATATACACACACATCCTACATACATACACACACACACACACACATATAGACATATATATATATATATATATACACATGTATGTGTAGGTGTACATATAAATTTACAGAGAGGGACATATTGGTCATTGTATCATTTTTGTGTTCTTCTAGTTTCTTATTGATATTTTTTTGTTTTTTTATCTGAAGTTCTATCTCCTCTCTCATCTATCTTCTTTCTCCACAATACACACATGGTAACTCCCACCTATCTCCGGTGTGAAGACCTTACAAATGCACAGACACATCTTGATCATCTCTATCTCTGTGTAGCTTGTTTCAAACACACACTCATTGATTAGCTCCACCGATCATCTTCATCTATGTGTCATTGTGTCTCCACCTTTGGTGTGTGTATGCGTGTTTGGTTCGAGAGACAGTAACAATGTATGTGTGTGTGTGTGTGTGTGTTTGTTTTGCAGACAAAAAGTGTTTTAAGAACCGCAGAGTGTGTTGGTGCGTTTCGCTGATCACAGATCCATAAAAGAACTAAATCATATATCTTTTAAATCGTCTTCCATCCCTTTACTGTATGAAACTCATAACAATGGAGAACAAGTTTTATGGTTTCCCTCCCTGCACGGTTGTACGCCAGCACCACCAGGATCTAAACAAAAAAAAAAGTTAAGACCTCTGAAATAATTTTACTGTGATTCATTGTTAATCAAACCGCAATCCCTGAACCTTAACCCTTTAACTGTCGGTCTCCTCCACCTTCGACCACCAAGCAGAAAGAAAACCCACAACCAACTTCGTGAAAAAAATTATGTTAAGGCGAAATCATAGTGTGTAGACGAAGTGATAAAAAAATCTGTTAAGGTGAAATCATACGGGGTGGAGGAGGGGAAGTTGAAGGTTGTCGGAGACGAGAGGCTTTCCCCGTCTCCTCTTACGCCGGTGACGCTCTCTATCGGTACACAAACACACACACACACAAACACACACACACACACACACACACATATATATATATATATATATATATATATATATATATATATATATATATATATATGTGTGTGTGTGTGTGTGTACACCTGCAGATACAAAGTAGAGATGCTCTGTAAATTTATATGTACACCTACACATACATGTATATATATATATATGTGTGTGTGTGTGTGTGTGTGTGTGTGTGTGTGTGTGTGTGTTTGTATGTAGGATGTGTGTGTATATTTTCAAAAGAGATGAGAGGGAGGGATGTAGTAGGCGGAAAAAGACAGAAATATTAATGAAAACAAAACTGAAAAAGAAAAAAAATGAAAAGACCATAATGCCCTTAATGTAATTGGTATTCATTAGCTTTAGGGACTAAAAAAGAAATAAAATATAAACCACAGTGACTATCCATGTAATAAATAAAGACCAGGGACGAAAATCAAAATTTTCAACAAACCACAGGGACGAAAAACGTAATTTACTCTTAATTTTTTATCTAAAGGAAAGTAGAAAATATAGCAGCTGGTGGTGGCTGCTGAGTCTTGATTGTGTTTTAATCCTCTCATAAAAAAAACTACCCTATGTATGGAATGGGAATGGAACTAATGAATTTGTTGAAACTGGGCTAAGGAGCCCAGCATTTGGGCCTTGCCAACACTTGGGCCGAGCGCTGCTGTTATTAATAAAAAAAAATTCCAAGGTCTCGATCCCAAGACCTCCAGCACCGAAAGCTAAACCTTAGCCTTTCTGCCACTGCTACTCTTATGGTTATAACTGTCCATTAATGTTTTTTAATGTTTCTGCGGCAGATTCAATATATAGCCAACTTTGGTATAAGTTTGGATCCGATACGACCCGAATTTATAAAAACTCAAAACACGAAGATTGTACTTATGTTTGTTGAATTTTTATAAGATCTTTAATCACATAAATCCGGCCTCAAACATGAGAGATATGATCGGAATGACACAACGTCGCAAAAATGTCAAATGTCTTTTTTTTTCTATTCGTCGCTCCAAAGTGTTTCGAACCAAAAATCCGGGTGTTACAGTCCTACCAACCTTAAAAGAGATTTCGTCCTCGAAATCTAGTTCTTACTCGAAGCATAAAAATACCACATTCAATCACTCCTTGGATTTCCTCGGTTCCTGAAATAGCTCAGTCCTTGGCAATGACGTGGCGGTGGAGTCGCCGCTGCAACACGTGGCGAAGCTGTCGGCGAGGCTGGGTGTGGATGTCTGGTTGAAGAGGGAGGATGCTCAGCCGGTAAGTATTGATATTTTAATCATTTAATTTGTTTTTTTTCTAATAATTAATTTATCAGTAAGTATATTTTTTTTGAACGACAAGTTAACACACACACACGTTCTCGGGGTATCCGGGCTCCCACTTAAGGGTGCCACCCGGCTAATCCCCGTCGACCCGGCCGACCCTATGGATCGACCCGACCGGTCAGGTATAAGGGCCCCATGGACCACCCAACCGGCCCCGGACCCGGCCCAAAGTCTGGATATCGTCTCATGCTCACCGCGGGGTTCGAACCCTGGTAGTTAGGCCTTCCAGCACTAACCTCCCAGGGATGTTACCTTGCCACTGGGCTACACATGATTTGATAATTTATCAGTAAGTATATGATTTAAAAAATATTATTATTTGGAAGTTTGTCACGTTTTAAATTGAATCGCATGTTTCGAGCCTTGTATTTCAAAGCATATAAAGACAACCATTATCCTTTTTCTTAATTTCTTTATTATATGCCACTTTTTATTTTTAAATTTTCTGATATAAATTATAGAGAAATTAATTGTTTTAGACATATTTTTATGGTGATTTTATCTCCTAGTCATTTTTTTCTCATTTTTACTGAAACGGCACTAGGTCTGTAATTGCGGGCTTAACTCAAAAATACAAAAAAAATCAAATTCGTCGAATTTCCATAAAAATATATTTTTGACCCAGGTCTGCAATATACCAAAAAAAAGGGAAAATCAGTCATTTTTTTTTTTGTTTTTAAGGTAGACCTACAATTACGGACTTATTTTTGCGGACCTGGTGCTATTTTGGTAATGTTATGAGAATGTGGTTAAGAGGTTAAACCATCGTTAAAAAAATGGCTAAAACAATTAATTTTCCTAAATTATATTACTCAAAGTTATATACGTTTATTTATTAATATTTTTTTATCACATATATTAACATCAAGACTTATTTTTACATTTCTAATTCCAATATAAAAATGATGCTACTATACAATAGAGGTGGACTAAATGTATCTCTATGCGTTCTTAAGTGCATCTCTATCCTTTGACGTCCTCATGTCAACATTCAACACCAACTTTTTTCAATTTCTAATATATTAATTAACTTCAATTTGATACTAGAGGGGTACAATTAACATTTGGTGAGAAGTGTGAGAAGTGATTATCAACCGTTGGATGAGAAATAGACGAACATTAGGACTCAGAGATGTACCGCTCAATTCTCTTTTAAGCCACAATTGTATTTGATTAAAAGTGATTAATGGTTTAAAAATATTTTCTCTCACTTCTCATAAAAAATGACATTTCTTACATGATCACATGCCATATTTTTCTGTAATCAACAAATTTAATTAAGTCATATATTAAAAGCCATCAAATAAGACCTTAAAAAGTAAAAAAAAATTCAATTATCATGTTACCAAAAACTCAAATTTAAGCTATGGTTTGACCAATGTTCTAAAAAACGCGCCTTGGCGCAGCCTTGCCGCCACGTTATACCCCTTGGCGTCGAGATAAGGCGTGTAACTCGTTATGGCCCGCCATGGCCCGCCTTGGCGCGTTATGGCATGGCACGCCTTGGCCCGCCATGGCACGTTATGCCGCCATGGCACGCCATGGCGCGTTATGGCGTTACAAACTTGTGTACTTTCGATTTTTCGAATCTATGTATTTCGAAATTCGATTCGAATAGGCTCGTTAGTATCGATTAGAATTTAGAATTTCTTTTGTTTATCGTTATATATGAATTTAAATTATTGATAACTTAATATTTATTGTTAAGACAGTAACACACACATATATACATATATTTTATATACATATTTGCCGCATTAAGCCACGCCTTGAAAAACGCCATGGCCTCGCCGTAACTCGTAAGGATTAAGGCTTGACCTCGCCGCCACGCCACGCCTCACACCATTTAGAACCTTGGGTTTGACACATACTTAACGTAAGGTGAGATAAATCTTGAACAACAACACGCATAGTGGCTATTGCAATGAGCCAATGAGCCTTGTAAAACAACACATTTTTTTTCTATTTTTCATTTAATTATAAAAATAATTTTTGGATATTCTTTAAATTTGTATAATTTTTGTGGATTCTTCTAAAACTGATTAAAAAAATAACAATCAAAAATAAAAATATTCAAACACCAAACCAAAATCAAAATAAAATCATTTCAAATATCAAAAGATAAAAATAAGACAATAATGATGATTTATTTGATGAAAACACCCTTAAAACGGGATTCTTTGCACCTATCCAACTTTCAAATTAAGAGCATCTCCAACAGCTTCTTCAAATTTCTCCAAAACGGAGAATCAAAAGTTAAAATAACTAAAAGAAATTACATTCCCTTTTACCTTTTAATATCTTTGACTTAAGCAAACGTCATATATCCCACCAAGAAGGAAAAATAAATAACTCAAATTTTTAATATACTCTGAAATACTTCCGGTGTTGATTTGATATACTCTGATTATTTTATTATATAAAGTTAAAATAATATACTTTGAAATACTTTATTTTAGATGATTTGATATTACAAATTAACTTGGAGTGAAAATATAATACAACATTTGTCCCAAAAGAAATCTCCATCATAAAATTAGAAATATATAATCATTACATTTTCTTAATTTATAAATAACAACATGAGGGGTTGTTTGTTTATCTCTTAATAGTTCCATTAAGGGGCAACTCTGAATGTTCAGAGGTGAATCTTGTTTGGCAAAAAAAAAGTTTGTCTCTTAATGGTTTCAAAAACCTCTAAATGATTTAGCATCTTGGCCCACCTTGAATCATTCAGCACCATGATTTCATTCTAAACAAATATCAAACAGCTATATTTTATTTTGCACTATATCATAAAAGCCTCTGACCACTTAATATTTTACACCAAACCATTCAGCAACTGGCACACAGCCCTAAGTATTTAATCCTTAATATATATATACTACAACAAATTAAATCGGCTTTATAAAATATTGGGGTTTAATTAATTTGCATGCAGGTTTTCTCGTTCAAACTTCGTGGAGCATATAACATGATGGCAAAGCTCCCAAAGGAAGTGCTCGCAAATGGCGTATTTAGTCACCAAAGGGCATGTGGCCTAGCGGTATTGGAGTATTTAGCCTCCTAGGAGGTCACGGGTTCAAACCTCACCAAAAATGAGGAGGATGTGTGAGTTTATTTGTTGTATTTGCCGTATATAAATATTATATACTTCAAAAAAAGAATTTAGTCCACCAGAAAAGTATCGTGTGCAACAGTTTTTCCGGTAAGCATTAACCGTGGTAAGAGTCTTCACCATCACTTACCAGGTAAGAATCTTGGTTCTTGCCTTAACTCTTATCGGGGAAAGATTTTTGGTCATTGTCATATTAATCCGGTAAGGTAATGTGACTTGGTGAGTACTTACCCGAGTATGTGATTGGTTGTAATACCCCGGGTAAGTCCGTTAGTTAAAAATATTATTCCGTTAAATTTTTTAACTTTAAAGTTACTATTTTGGGTAAGTTGAGATGAATTATTAAGTTAAGGGTACTTTGCATATTATTGAATAGATTAGGGTCTAAAAGGGTAACATTAGTTGATAATATCTGAATTAGGGATACAGATGTCTTCATAATAACAAAACTCAGATTAAGGTGTGTGTGTGTGTTGGGAGCAAAAAGAAGAAGAAAGAAAGGAGAAAGAAGGGTAAAGGCTCAAATTGGAGTTATTGGAACTGATTAAGGTATGTTTCTAGTACAATTTATGTTTATAATGGTTAGTAGGAAGTATCTATCGGATTAGAATCATCACATCTAGTCTAGGATCGATTTCTGTCGGATTTTTGGGCAATTTGGAGCAAACCGACAGTAGTGTCCGGACACAGTGTGAATGTGTCCGGATAGTTTTGTTGTTGGTGTCCGGATGATAGTTGAAGGTGTCCGGACAAGTCTTTTTCCGGGTAAGTTCTCTTTTCTTGATTGTGCGGATGAAGTATGTTTCCGGATAGTGTCCGGATTACTTATGCTGTCCGGAAAAGGCATGCTGTCCGGGATAGTCATGCTGTCCGGATTATTGGTGTTGTCCGGAAAACTCTGATTATGTCCGGATACTTTTGCTGTTTGGCCAATTTTGAGAGTTTAGATGCTGTCGAGTATCCAGTAACCTGTATTTTGTTAACCATTAGATAGGAAGTGAATGAGGACTGACTATCCCGTGGTCTTGACTTGAGTACGGGTTTGGGGGCAACATTTGAGGGTTTGAGTTCTTTAGAGTTGTTAGCCTTAGTAAGACTTATGTGTTTTATGTGGTAAAGAGATGTCTGTATCTATGTGTTACAGATCCTGTCAATTCTGGGTAAAGGGCTGAACCGGTTAAGAAGGCTTGGAAACGTGTTAATAAGCAATCAGGTGAGTTTTACTTTAAAAACGTTTTAACTGGAATACGTATATGTGTGGATTGGGAATGAAATAGTTGATGACTATGTGTTTATATGTGAATTATAATATAGTGAGGTATTATATTTACATGAGTATTATAATATGTTATAATACGTTGGCCGGGTCTAGGACCGGTGTGTTTGGCTATAGAATCTGTATAGCGTTGTTTGGCTGTAGATGTTGTGCAGCGTTGTATATTATTAGTTGGCTTGCTACCACTAATATGGCCAGGAGGAATGAGAAGGGAAGGTACATGATATGTGAGCTTAATTGGATATATGTAATTGTGTTGCGTGATTTATATGAATGAAGTTATATAAATGGTTTTCAAACTAACAGGGATTTCTCACTTAGACCATCAGGTCTAACCCTCATTTTGTTTTAAAATATGTATTCCAGGTGGTGGATCAAGTAAGTAGAGTAATCAATGGATGGCTTTTTTTTGAAGGATTATAAGATGAAGATTTTGGCTTGTTTAGTAGTTGTATCACAATATTAAATGTGATGTATGTAAATAGTACAAAGTTTGTAGTAGAATGGTTTCTTTTATTTGTAAAAGACTGCGGGACCGAACTTGTAATATGATGTTTCTTTTGTTATATGAATGTTATGTTACATTATGTGAATTGTTGTGTATATGGGATTTGGGTTGTTACAAATGGTATCAGAGCCTTAGTTTAAGGGATTTAGGTATTAGTATTTGTACCTAGACTTAAACTGCATGTGAAGTAAGACGTCCCTATTATGGTAGAACCTCGGAATACTAAGTATAAAAGGTTGAAGGAACATCATGTAAGGTAATTTCATATTACACCTGGCCAGTGTAATTGTGATCTTACAGGTACATGTCTGAACTGGAATACCTTGTTATATGGGGTATGTGCTTATGTGTATATTAACCCTGTTTAAATCCACAGAATGGCAAGCGGTACAAGAAATTCGAATCGAGGAGGAGGAAGAAATCCAAACAGAACTAATCCGTCAGTAGGAACAGGGGACAGGGGAGGCAGAACGGGGGGCAGAGTCGGGGGTAGAACTGGAGGTAGAGCTGGAGGTCGAGCCGGAGGCAGAACCCAACAAAATAGTACGGATTTCATTACCAGGGCTGATCTAATGGCAGAAATGGGAAGACTACAAGACAATATTCAAGCTATGTTCAACCAAACTCGTAATACTGAAACAGAAGGACCAGACCCTACTCATGAAGAGGAGATGCCAATCACCCCTACGGTCTTACCGGTAATGAGAAGATGCGATTACAAAATGTTTCTTAGTTGCAAACCTCCTACGTACTCAGGGGACCGGGATCCAGTAAAAGCAATGAGATGGATGAAGGAAATTGAAGCCATTTTCAAAACAAGCAAGTGCGCGGATGAAGATAGAGTATTGTATGGGGCAACTATGTTAAAAGGAGATGCATTGTATTGGTGGGAATCTTTTATTCATTCAAAAGGATCCGATATTTATTCTACCCTCTCTTGGGAAGAATTTGTGGTAGCCTATAGGGAACAATTTTGTCCCCAAGCAGCCGTCAAACAACTGGAAGGAGAATTCATGAATCTGCAACAAGGAAACTTATCCGTTCGAGATTATACTGCTAGCTTTCTGGAAAAGTCTCGATTTGCAGAATACTATGTTGCTACGGAGGCGATGAAGACGGAAAGGTTTATTTTTGGATTGAACTCAGAAGTTAGAAGGTTAGTGTCTGCAACAAGACCCGATACCTTCTCGGCTGCAGTTAATGCCGCGGAGAATGTTGAGCGGGATATTAGAAGAGATGCTGGTGATAAAAGTATCGGGAAGAGAAAGTGGGAAGGACCACAATATGATCCAAAGAGGTCCCGATTTCAGAGGTATGATAGCCGTCCGCCGTTTCGACCAGCGGAAAGACCATGTCAGAAGTGCAACCGTGTCCACCAAGGGAACTGCCAAGGTGATTTACGAGCATGTTATAAGTGCGGGAAGACCGGACACATCATTAAGGATTGTAAGGTAACGTGGTTATGTTTCTTATGCAATTCTCCGGATCATCTTCAGTCAAACTGTCCACGGGGAAGGATACAGCAAGGTGGGTCATCGGACATGCCAGTGATTGTTAAACCAGTAGTACCAAGACTGGAACCGTGAGTAACCAGAGGTCGCGCATTTCAAATGACTGAGAAAGAAGCGGAGGAAACTCCGGATGTGGTCACAGGTACATTTTTGATAAACTCTACACGTGCTAAGGTGTTGTTTGATTCTGGTGTAAACCGATCGTTTGTGTCACCTACATTTGCTGCTTTCCTGTGTTTGAAACCTAAATTGTTAGAACATGCTCTGTTAGTAGATACTGCAAACGATAACCAAGTGTCGGTTAGTGAAGTATTTGATGGTTGTGTGATTAATATAGAGGGATGTGGAGTGCCTATACAATTGTTTCCTATAACTTTGATAGAGTTTGACGTAGTAGTGGGAATGGACTGGTTAGCCGAGAATCAGGCTAATATAGTATGTGATAAGAAGTTAATAAATGTTGTATTACCTGGGAGGGGACCAGTAGTGATTTATGGTGATCGCAGAAATCATCAGTCTTGTCTTATATCAATATTAAAAGCACGTAGGTGTGTTAATAAGGGTTGTCAGAGTTACTTGGCCTACGTGATAGATATTAAGCCGGAAAAGAATAGGATGGAAGATATTCCTATCGTTAGTGAATTCACTGAAGTATTCCCTGAAGACTTGAACAGTCTTCCGCCTGTTAGACAAGTAGAGTTCGGTATAGACCTAATTCCTGGAGCCACTCCTGTCGCCCGTGCACCGTATCGTTTGGCACCTCCAGAGATGAAAGAAATGATGGCACAACTACAAGATCTATCCGATAAAGGCTTCATCGGACCTAGTTCTTCACCATGGGGAGCACCAGTGTTATTTGTGAAAAAGAAGGATGGTTCGATGAGAATGTGTATCGACTACCGAGAACTGAATAAGCGCACGATAAAGAACAAGTATCCGTTACCCCGAATTGATGACCTCTTTGATCAGTTAGTTGGAGCTTGCTATTTCTCCAAGATTGATTTAAGATCCGGTTATCACCAGTTGAAAGTTAAGGAAGAAGACGTTCTCAAGACTGCCTTTCGAACAAGGTATGGACATCACGAATTCTTAGTGATGCCGTTCGGACTGACGAACGCTCCAGCTGCTTTTATGGATTTAATGAATCGGGTATGTAAGTCGTATCTCGATAAATTTGTTATTGTATTTATCAATGATATCCTTATCTATTCCCGATCCAAAGAGGATCACGCACAACATCTTCGTTTGGTTATGGAGTTGCTGAAGAAAGAAAAGTTGTACGCTAAGTTCTCTAAATGTGAATTCTGGTTGCGAGAAGTTCAGTTTCTGGGGCATGTCGTTTCTGAGAAAGGTATACAAGTTGATCCGATGAAAGTGGAAGCAGTTGAAAAGTGGGAACAGCCGAAGACAGCAACAGAGGTACGCAGTTTTCTGGGTTTAGCCGGCTACTATCGAAAATTTATAAAATACTTCTCTCGTATAGTGACGCCTTTAACTAAGCTGACCCGGAAGAACCTAAAGTTTGAGTGGAAAGCAGAACAAGACGAGGCATTCCGGATATTGAAAGAGAAACTATGCAGCGCACCGATTCTATCACTACCTGAAGGTTCGGAAGATTTTGTCGTTTACAGTGATGCGTCTAAACTGGGATTGGGTTGTGTGCTTATGCAGCGCGGAAAGGTTATAGCTTATGCTTCTCGCCAACTGAAGGATCATGAACGGCAGTATCCTACGCACGATATGGAGCTTGCTGCAGTCGTCTTCGCGTTAAAGATTTGGAGACATTATCTGTATGGTTCCAAATGTCATATTTATACTGATCACAAGAGTCTTCAACATCTCTTTGATCAGAAGGAACTAAATATGAGACAAAGGAGATGGTTGGAATTGCTGAATGATTACGACTGTGAAATCCTTTATCACCCGGGAAAGGCGAATGTGGTGGCAGATGCGCTCAGTCGTCAAGAAAGGAGTGGAACAATAAAAGTTATTTCGCTACGAACTGAACTCCTACCCAACTTATTTGATGAATTGCAGAAGTGTCAAGCAGAGGCTTATCATGATGAACATCTGAAATCAGAAAGGTTAGCGGGGATGTCAGCATTGCTAGTAAAAGATGATCGGGGGTTATTGTGTCTGGGAAACAGAGTGTGGGTACCTCGATTGGGTGGATTACGTGATCGTGTTTTACAAGAAGCTCATCAATCCCGTTTCTCTATTCACCCAGGTACAAACAAGATGTATAAAGACCTAAAGCAATTTTATTGGTGGACAGGGATAAAAAGAGGGATTGCTCAGTATGTGGAAAGATGTGATACTTGTAAGAAAGTAAAGATCGAACACCAAAAGCCGTATGGTCAACTACAGCGGCTAGAAATACCTATGTGGAAGTGGGAGCAGATTACCACAGACTTCATCACAAAGCTACCAAGAACTCCGAAGGGATTCGATTCTATTTGGGTGATCGTCGACAGATTGACAAAGTCTGCACACTTCCTACCGATAAAGGAAACCGATTCAATGGAGCGATTAGCTAAGTTGTACATTGATGAAATAGTAACTCGACATGGAGTTCCAATCTCGATCATTTCTGATCGTGATAGTCGTTTTACTTCAATATTTTGGAGAAGTTTTCAAAGGGAAATGGGGACTCAGATAAAGTTAAGTACGGCGTATCATCCTCAAACAGATGGACAGAGTGAACGAACAATTCAGACCTTAGAAGATATGCTCCGGGCTTGTATTGTTGATTTTGGGGGATCGTGGGATAAGCATTTGCCGTTGATCGAATTCGCTTACAACAACAGTTATCATTCCAGCATACAAGCGGCACCGTTCGAAGTACTGTATGGTAGGAAATGCCGAACGCCTCTGTGCTGGAACGAAGTGGGAGAAAAACAGCTAGCAGGGCCGGAAATAGTTCAGTTAACCGCCGATAAGGTTACCCAGATTCGAGATAGATTGAAAGTGGCCCAAGATAGACAGAAGAGTTACGCTGATCGCCGTCGAAAGCCGTTGGAATTTCAAGTTGGGGATTACGTAATGTTAAAGGTTTCGCCGTGGAAAGGAGTCATCAGATTTGGTCGACAAGGTAAACTTAGCCCAAGGTATATTGGACCATTTGCTATCACAGAAAGGATCGGTGAAGTAGCTTACAGATTAGATCTTCCACTAGAATTGAGCAGGATTCATAACGCATTTCACGTGTCAAACTTCCGAAAGTGTTTGGTTACTCCAGATCAGTCAGTCTCCCTACCAGAAATACAGGTCGATGAAAGACTGGATTATGTGGAAGAACCGGAAGCAATAGTTGATCATAAAGTCAAAGTGTTGCGGAATAAGGAGATCAGGCAAGTGAAAGTTCAGTGGAGGCATCATAGAGGTCATGATGCCACGTGGGAATCCGAATCGGAAATGAGAGACAAATACCCTCACCTTTTTGCCTAACCGAATTCCGGGACGGAATTCTTTTGAGGGGGAGATGATGTAATACCCCGGGTAAGTCCGTTAGTTAAAAATATTATTCCGTTAAATTTTTTAACTTTAAAGTTACTAATTTGGGTAAGTTGAGATGAATTATTAAGTTAAGGGTACTTTGCATATTATTGAATAGATTAGGGTCTAAAAGGGTAACATTAGTTGATAATATCTGAATTAGGGATACAGATGTCTTCATAATAACAAAACTCAGATTAAGGTGTGTGTGTGTGTGTTGGGAGCAAAAAGAAGAAGAAAGAAAGGAGAAATAAGGGTAAAGGCTCAAATTGGAGTTATTGGAACTGATTAAGGTATGTTTCTAGTACAATTTATGTTTATAATGGTTAGTAGGAAGTATCTATCGGATTAGAATCATCACATCTAGTCTAGGATTGATTTCTGTCGGATTTCTGGGCAATTTGGAGCAAACCGACAGTAGTGTCCGGACACAGTGTGAATGTGTCCGGATAGTTTTGTTGTTGGTGTCCGGATGATAGTTGAAGGTGTCCGGACAAGTCTTTTTCCGGGTAAGTTCTCTTTTCTTGATTGTCCGGATGAAGTATGTTTCCGGATAGTGTCCGGATTACTTATGTTGTCCGGAAAAGGCATGATGTCCGGGATAGTCATGTTGTCCGGATTATTGGTGTTGTCCGGAAAACTCTGATTATGTCCGGATACTTTTGCTGTTTGGCCAATTTTGAGAGTTTAGATGTTGTCGAGTATCCAGTAACCTGTATTTTGTTAACCATTAGATAGGAAGTGAATGAGGACTGACTATCCCATGGTCTTGACTTGAGTACGGGTTTGGGGGCAACATTTGAGGGTTTGAGTTCTTTAGAGTTGTTAGCCTTAGTAAGACTTATGTGTTTTATGTGGTAAAGAGATGTCTGTATCTATGTGTTACAGATCCTGTGAATTCTGGGTAAAGGGCTGAACCGGTTAAGAAGGCTTGGAAACGTGTTAATAAGCAATCGGGTGAGTTTTACTTTAAAAACGTTTTAACTGGAATACGTATATGTGTGGATTGGGAATGAAATAGTTGATGACTATGTGTTTATATGTGAATTATAATATAGTGAGGTATTATATTTACATGAGTATTATAATGTGTTATAATACGTTGGCCGGGTCTAGGACCGGTGTGTTTGGCTATAGAATCTGTATAGCGTTGTTTGGCTGTAGATGTTGTGCAGCGTTGTATATTATTAGTTGGCTTGCTACCACTAATATGGCCAGGAGGAATGAGAAGGGAAGGTACATGATATGTGAGCTTAATTGGATATATGTAATTGTGTCGCGTGATTTATATGAATGAAGTTATATAAATGGTTTTCAAACTAACAGGGATTTCTCACTTAGACCATCAGGTCTAACCCTCATTTTGTTTTAAAATATGTATTCCAGGTGGTGGATCAAGTAAGTAGAGTAATCAATGGATGGCTTTTTTTTGAAGGATTATAAGATGAAGATTTTGGCTTGTTTAGTAGTTGTATCACAATATTAAATGTGATGTATGTAAATAGTACAAAGTTTGTAGTAGAATGGTTTCTTTTATTTGTAAAAGACTGCGGGACCGAACTTGTAATATGATGTTTCTTTTGTTATATGAATGTTATGTTACATTATGTGAATTGTTGTGTATATGGGATTTGGGTTGTTACATTGGTAAACGGCCCCTAAGACAAAATCGGTTTAATAGAACGCCAAATATTTGTACATGACCTAATAAACTACTTTATAGGATTTTGTGTGTCTTTTACAAATATGTAATTATTTGTATAAGATTACTGTTGAAGCAACAAAAGTACTAGAATCCACTTGGATTATTGTTTTAGGTAACGTAAATATATGTCATTTATTGATTAAATAAAAAGAATCAGGAAAAAGTGGAGGAGCTATTTATTGTGTTGGAGAAGGTGTGGGACCCATGTTTTGAAGTCAAGAAGCGGGTCCTGATTCATGGAGCGGTTCTCCCACATGGAGGAGAAACCGGTTCCTGCAAACCCACTAATTTTTTTTGCACCGGTCCATCTCAATGCTAAGGTGTCAAGAACCCCACCATGGGGATGCTCTAAGACCTCATTATACCCTATGAGTTTAATGTACTCACTACTATCATCTTTCGTTGTGTTTTGAAATACTTTATTTTAGATGATTTGGTATTACAAACTTGGAGCGAATACAATACTACGTACATCCGTCTTAAAGAAAATGTCGACCATTACAGTTTTAAAAATATGTAATTATTATAAATTTTGCATGCAGGTTTTCTCTTTCAAACTTCGAGGAGCATATAACATGATGGCAAAGCTCCCAAAGGAAGTGCTCGCAAATGGTGTCATCTGCTCCTCTGCTGGCAATCATGCTCAAGGGGTTGCTTTAGCAGCCAACAAATTAGGCTGCCATGCTGTCATCGTTATGCCACTTACTACACCTAGGATTAAGGTTTAATTAATTAATTAATTATATATATATAACCTTAATTAATCAATCCTACATGCATTTCTAATTCTTAATTAATTACTAACTAACTAATTCATTGATGTGTTTAAATTAACTAGTCATCGTACCCGCGCGATGCAGCGGGAAGCACCTTGAATTTTTTTTTAAAGGCAATTGCATTTCGGGAGTATCGTGGACTTGGTCCAGACTAATCCCCCTTCGACCCGGCCACGACCCGGCCCAAACAGCAGGCCCACGATCCGCCCCTTGATTCGGGGATACCTCCGCGTGATCAACACGGGGTTCGAACCCAGGTAGTAAGGGCTTCCGCCACTTACCCTCCCAGGATGTTTCCAAACCACTGGGCTACAACATCTTTGGTAGCACCTTGAAATCTAAACCGAGTACTCGAAGCGACAATCATGTTTCATTTTTTGTTTTATTTCTTTCCTTCTCGATATTAATTATATGGATCCATGTGGTATTATCGCAAATTGAATGGTACATATATAATACGTCTACACCAACATGCAACATCATAGATAAGTTTCAAGACTAAAAATCAAGCATTACATTTTCAATTCAGCACCAAAGACCAAATAGAATCATTATGAAAAAACATTAAATAATCCAATGTTTTATAGTATGTAAAAAGGGGGTATGGAGATGAACAATTATTTTCCCGTATGCTTTATCGTTGAGACAACCATCTAAAACTTTATGGCATACAAAAATAAATACGTCATCCAAAATAATTCCTGTAGCTGCAATTATACCTATAAGTTTTGTGAAAATATATCCATCTTAACAACTGATCATAATGAAACGAGATCGACATACACCTTGGTATGATACCAAATAAAAACCACAAATGGAATCAACAAGAGCAAGCCAAACTACAGTAATACCATGATTTTTGCAACAAATAATCCAAAAAGAAGCATAAAGGATTAGAAGAAGACTCGATAATGTCAGTTACATAGTACCAAAAAAATGATCTTTCTTTTTTCCAATACCAAAACACTATTAATCATATCATATTCATAATTCATACTCCTCATGTCAAACTTACTTAGGCAAAAAGCAATTTCACTTTGCTTTGCATTGTTTCTGTACATCATCAACCACCAAAAATACCAATTTTCAAAATCAACAGTAAAACATCACTCTTACGTATTGTGATCCGATGATGTATATCAGAGGAAATATGGATCTAAACATGACTGTGATATCTCCATCCCTTATGCTTTAACAATATTCAAGTAGCTGCAAGTATGAAAAACAAGAAATGAGTACCCCATTGAGGAGACAATGGCAAGATACCTGAACCAAATTATTAGACCTCCAAATATTATCAGGCCACAGTAATGGGTTCGCTAAAGTGGCTTCAGTAACATTGGATTGTCTGATAAACCAAGGATTATGTTTGTCAAGGAAGGGAATTATGCAGCAACACTTCCATTAGCATACACAGAAAAACAAAGTGGCATCATCAAAAGGCAAATATTTGGATTAAGAGTGGCACAAAGTCACAAATCAACAACTAAATTAAAACAAAAAAGGAATTAAACGGCAGAAATTATGAGAGAATTCATCAAAAAAAAACTATAGGGTTTTTGATTAAGAGATTGAACATTTGAACCAGTGAAGCAAATTGAAAAGAATGACAAGAATAGAGATCAATCAAAATTAGTAAAAACATTATAAGTTGAAAAAATTATTTGAATTCACCAAGATCATCAAAAGAGGAGCAACTACTATAAACAAAAAATGAATCGTAGAGTTAAAAATAATTATTAGCAATAGAAGTAAAAACAAAATCTAGTAGTAAGCACTTACCGGGTAAGAGTCGCTGACTCTCACGTACCGGTTAAGACTCTGGATCATCTACCAAATATAGATGATTGCATCTCCATTTTCTCTAAATTAAGTGATCAATGAAGTGATATACATGAAGCTTTGTAATTAAAAGAAAATCGGGGACAAAAAGTAGTTACCCGGTATTCACCAATAATTTTCATAATTCATCATAAACTTCTGCAATTCTCTTGCTGCAACTTTGTTTCAGATGGCAGAATTCAACATTGAGACGAGGCAGCCTAGCTGAAACAATATGTAACATCCCGAATTTTCGTTATATTATGTTATAAATTATAAACTAACTTGGGGGTTAAGTTTGTAATTGTTTAAAGTGTTGTTGAAAATGATTTTTCAAATTGAGGGTTTGTTGTGCAATTCGTGGAAAGTTGAAGGTTGTTTGGTAATATAGACTATGACTCATGTGTTTTTACGTGAGGTGTCGTTAATTTAGATTATTAGCTAAATTGTGTGTGTTGTGGGTGCATTCGGTTTTGAGAAGAAAACCGTGAGAGAGAGAGAGATATCGAGAAAGAGAAGGAGAGGAAGAAAAGGTGCTGGGATTGCTATCATTGCTATAATCTGTTTTGGGTTGAAGAATCATAAGGTAAACTATATCATTAAATCCTTCATCTTCTTAGATTAAATCTTTCTATGGAGTTTTTAGTTGGGTCTTGATAAATTATGATGATTATGTGAACTTGAGTTTTAGGATATGTTAAGATAAGTGTAATAAACATATCTGCAAATTGGCATAAACAAACATGGATTAAAAGTATAAAAATCTGGGTTTTTGATGAACTTAGTGGACTGAGACTTGGATGAACATCATCGGAGTCGCAATAGGCAATTGCGACTTGGAGTTGGAGTCGCAGCAGACCATTGCGATTCGGCTTTGGAATCGCAACAGTTGGTTGCGATTCGGAGTGAGATCGCAATGGGCAGTTGCGACTTGGCTTTGGAATCGCTTTAGTTGGTTGCGACTTGGGGTGAAATCGCAATGGCGAGTTGCGATTTGAGGATGAAATCGCAACCGTTGACTGCGATTTGGTTTTGAAATCGCAACAGAGGACTGCGACTTCAGTTCACTGCGATTTGGATTTGAAATCGCAATAATGGACTGCGATTTCAGTGGGTTGCGACTTGAAACGTGATTTTTAGAAATTAAGGATCTTCAGTTTTAGAGAGTTCTGTTTTAGAAGTTAACATCAGTATATGTTAATTGGTTAATACAGTAAGCTTTAATAGTGAAGAAAGGAGACTTTCAAGTTAAAAGGATTAAAAGAAGCAATAACGCATAGGTGAGTTTATTCAACTCTCTTTAAAATTCAGTAATTAATCTTGAATTAGATGTTTTATATGTCTGCATGAAGTTGTGTTATATTGGTTACCATGTTAAAGTTTCCAAGATGAGATACATATGAAATTGATGGGTTAGTATTATTATTTATCATGCATGTTAAGTTTGATTTATCTACTACATGAAATTGATATGTGGTTATGAATACTAAACATGATTTGAAGCTTTCTTGAGATATTAATTTCCATGCTAAGATTAAGAGGAGATGATTAAGAGATTGAGATGAGAAGATATTAATATTCTTGATATTTTATATATGTAGAATATGTTCGGAGAAATGATATACTGTATGCTGGATGCATATAGTAGTATCGATTATTATACATATTATATTATGTGATTATGTGCTTTTACTAAAATAGGCATCCGGTCACCGAGGGCACTTGGGTACGGTATGATGGGAACCGGTTACTCGCCATAGACCAAAGGGATGTAATTTTAGTAATTGGGTGAACCTTGAATCATGAGTCTCGATTTGAGTATCGCGATATTATAATCCCATGGGGACCATTGATTCTGAGGTGGAATGTGGAAAAAGCAGTTGTGCTTAATAGTTCCCATTTCGATTTGGGAAGATCAAAGATTTCCCTGTGATGAGAGGAAGATTTGAGATAGGCATAAAGTAATTTGTAATCTCTACTTCCTGATTTAAGAAATAGACAGGTTTTGACTTGTAATTTCTTGTATGTGATTATTGATTGTGAATCTGGAATGATTCAGAGTTGACTGTTATGTCATTGTTACGATTAAATGAGTTAGTCGTAGGAATTGGGAGTGGGGTAGATTCCCCGATTTGAAAAGGGAGTTGTCGTACGGTAAGATGGGTGAGAACAAGTTTGAGTTATCTGTTCATGTTTTAATTATTAAATTTTATTCTGATTTGAGTATCCTCACTAGGCGAAAGCCTAATGTTTCAAGTTGAATCTTCTTACCAGGTACAAGCTCCGGGAAATAGCGGGAATGAGAGACGAGGATTTTTGGAAAGATTCAGACTTAGAGATACCGAAGGATCTAGAGATTTTGATGCTTTTGGGACGGTTGTTTAGATAACTGGTTTAATCTAATTGTTATATTATGATTAGATTAATAAGTTATTTAAGAAATGACGTTTGTAGATAGAAACCTTACATTTGATCCTCAGGTTATATAAATTTGAAAGCTTTTGATCATAACTTATGGTAAATTTCAAGGTTTAAATTGACCCTGTTTTTAGGGTGTTTCACAATAGAAGAACACAAAACACACAATAAGAAATATTATCCAACTATAAACGAAAGCAAATTAAAGTCGATTTCATTTTGATTACTCAAAATAAGAAGTTTTGAAAATTGGCTATTAGAATACGAACAAATATAAAATGTCAGAAAGATAGAAAAAGTGGTAAACTTAAGTGGTGAAATTAGTCAGAAAGGAACATAACATATGGACATATACTAAAGGGAGTAACATCAAGATTTGGGTGCGACCGTTGTTCTCGAAGGGGACTCCTACGACGAAGCACAAGCCTATGCCAAAAAACGGGGTGTGAAAGAGAACCGAACCTTCATTCCTCCTTTTGATCACCCACACGTAATTGCAGGTCAAGGAACCATCGGAATGGAGATCGTGCGCCAATTGCAAGCTCCGATCCACGCCATATTTGTGCCTGTGGGTGGTGGTGGTCTCATTGCTGGTATTGCTGCATATGTCAAGAGGGTTTCACCAATGGTACTCATCACCCTTTCATGAGCACTCTACATTATCCTGTACAAAACTGATGTTTCGTAATCCTACATCTGCTAGACACATATCAACAAATCTATATATATAGGGAGAGATTCAGGTGAAAACTTCAAAAAATGAAAATTTTGAAGAACACTCTGTTAATCTGGATGGTATGCACATATGCATACAAGTAATTGAAGTTGTTTTTTATGCACATGTGCATGTTACAAATTACTTATATGCATATGTGTGTACCGTCTAGAAGAATGGTTACCGGAGTTGTTTTTTGGTTTTTATGCACATGTGCATGTTACAAATTACTTATATATGCATATGTGTGTATCGTCTAGAAGAATGGTTACCGAGGTGTTCCTCAAATTTTTCACTTTTTAATGGTTTTCTCCTGAACCTGTCTCTCTCTCTCTATACATATTATATATAGGGTATGACCATACAAAATGTGGAATGCAACCAATTTGAATGATGAAATCTGATTGGTCAATGGAGATTAACAAAATTAACATTAATTTTTTGGTTAACAAAAGATTAACCCTATATATGGGTTCTTTTAGAAGAGATTTAAAGGTGGGGTTCTACATATTCTGATCATAGGTACGGATCATTGGAGTAAAGCCAGCCGATGCGAGTGCAATGGCTTTGTCATTGCATCATGGACAACGAATAACGCTTGACCAAGTGGGACGTTTCGCAGATGGTGTTGCAGTGAAGGAGGTTGGTGTCGAAACGTTTCGTCTGTGCAGGGAGTTGATTGATGGAGTAGTTCTTGTCAGCCGTGACGCTATATGCGCATCCATAAAAGTAAGCCTTTTTTCTAACCGCATAAATACATACACTACAACAAATTGAGTTTTAATAAAGTACTTAACAAGACTTGTATAACTTCATAAGACCAACGAATTTGAGTTTTCTACAATAAGATAAAATTTAGACTACCTAACAAGCTCTATTGATAAAGTTAGACAATTTAATAAACATACATGTTATAGGACATTTTAAAAGGCACTACAACAAAATTGAGTTTATATCACGCCTAAAATATATAAATGTCCTAATAAAGTATTTTATAGGACCTAAGTTTTTAGTTTTATAAAATTGAGTTTATATCACGTCTTATAAACACAAGTGTTTTCTAAAAAGATGGGTTTATAGGACACTTTTCAAAAGCGTCTTAGAAAATTAGCTAATACGACACTATATTTTGAAAAATGTCCTAAAAAACTTGTTACAGTGCTCAAAAGTTGTCATATAAACTTATTATAACACTTTTAGATAGAACACTTTCTTGTTTGGTCCTATACAACACTCTATTAAGACACTTATTTATTTTAGGACCCCTATAAACTTAATTATGTTGTAAATGGTTCTTATTTTTTTATTTGCCACTTTACAAAAGTCTCTGAAAAAAGCCTATTAAAATGATTTATTTCTTGTGTTTCTGTTAATTGTCCAAGTTTATTTAAATATAGTTTTCATGGGTTTTTCATATTATATATATTTATGATTTTGAAGGACGTGTTTGAGGAGAAAAGAAGCATTTTGGAACCAGCAGGTGCTCTTGCTCTAGCTGGTGCAGAAGCTTACTGCCGTTACTATAACCTTAAAGATGCGAATATCGTAGCCATAACCAGTGGAGCCAACGTCAACTTTGAAAGACTCCGACTGGTAACTGAGCTTGCAAACGTCGGTAGGCAGAAAGAGGCGGTGCTTACGACTTTCATGCCGCAGGAACCTGGAACTATAAAACAGTTCTGCAAACTTGTAAGCAATTTATGTCTTTTACAGAATATTTTCTCCGTTTGTGTGGTTGGTTTTCCATTAAGATCGGGAAGATTTCATTACCAGACGAAATACTTTTACCTAATAACTCTGGAAAATCTGTCGCTAAAGGGTGATTCGTCTCAAAACCGTCACTAAAGTTGGTGGGTAATGCAAATCAGATAATCCGGAGATTATCTGGGTGATCCATGGGTATTTTCTCGAAAAACATCGGATTCTACCGAATCATTGATATTTTCTGAGTGATCTCTGTGTAACTTATGTGGGTAGAAGTCATTTGTTTTGTAGTGTTTTTGTTTGGGAGGGTCTTTCTCGTAGATGAAACAGCACGTTTTTAATTGCGACAAACGGGTTTGAAAAAACTTGGTTTTCTGCATATGAAGTTTCTACCTCGAAACTTATTAAATAAGTCATTTTCTATAAGATTAAGCCACTAACAAATAATAATATGTATGTAACCAAATAAGTTATAAGTTTCGTTAAACTGGTTAACAAACATGTCTGTTGGGTGCAGGTTGGACCTATAAATATCACCGAGTTCAAGTATAGATACAATTCAGACAGAAAACATGTAACGACCCAGACCATTTTGAAAGGGGCTTATGTTTTTATGTTAAGATTTGATATAAGTGAAAGTTGAGGGGCTAGTTGGTATTTTTGGGATGGAGTATAAAAGGGCTCAAAACCCTAGGAACATTCTCATTTCACTGATTTTAGTGTGTGTGTCGGCTGGATTTGTGAGGGGAAAGAAGAGGAGAAGTCCTTTGAAGGTTTTTGGTGCATTTGGAAGAAAGGAGCCATCAAACCTTGGGATTTGAAGAAGAAATAGCATTGGATTTCGTTTATCGCAAGCAATCAACCAGGTAACACCCTCTTGTTTCATCGATTTATCTTTAATTAGGGAGCAGAATGGTTAGTCTTGGGGTTTTTGTTCAAAAGTGAAGTTTGAAGCTAAAATGAGAGAAATCGGGTCTTATAGTGTGTTTCGATTGCTAAGAACTCAGTAATTGCTAAGTTTAGGGATGTTGTTGCTATTGCTAATCTTTACCTTGAGAGAATCGAGCTAACCAGTAGATTTCAGCCTTAAAAAGGGTCCAGGTCGTCGTCCGGAAACTGCCCTGGACGTCCGGAAACCTTCTTGGGCGTCCGGACTCCTTGCTTGGGAGAAGGTCCCCGGAAGAGGAAGTTTTCCGGATAGGTTGGGTTTTCCGGGTAAGAGTTGTGTCCGGTAAGTTCGGTACCCGGAAAGGAGTATCGTCCGGAGAGTAGTAGTTACCCGGATAAGGGTGTTGTCCGGACTAGGTTGTTGTCCGGTTAGATGGGTGTCCGGACTCTTTAGTGTCCGGAAAAGTGTGGTTGTCCGGATAAGTCTAGTCGTCCGGATAAGTATGCCGTCCGGATAGGTAAATCGTCCGGAAACCTGTAGTGTCCGGTAAGCTTGGACGTCCGGAAAAGTGTTGTTGTCCGGAAAGTATGGTTTTACCCGGTAGTCTGTCCGGGAAAGTTGTGTGTCAGATGAGAAGTGTCCGGATAGTCCTAGTCAGCTTATAAATTTGTCCCCTCGTTCAGGTAGACAATTTGGAAGTAAAGAGCAGAGTAGGGAAAAGCAAGCAAACGTATCAGGTGAGTTTTCTAAACTAAAATGTGTGGCTTTTAAAGTGTTTTTCTAAAGTGGTTACATGATGAGAAATGCCATGTTATTATTATGCTTTTAATTGCATGAAAGATGTTCAAAGTTCTATATGTGAAAGCTTATGTAAAGTTATGTGACAGTTTTATGAAAGGTTTTCGTGAAAGTGTTTATAAGTGAATGATTTTATGGGGCGGACCTATTCCGTGAACGATTATGGGGCGGACCTATTCCGTGGTTGTATGCATGCATTGTGATAGACGTAAACTGGCAAAGACGGGAGAGTAGACCCGCCAGTGCTCGTGCGGGAGAGTAGACCCTTTATGCCAGGGGAAGTGACCCCAATATAAGGCAGCATGAGACTGACTCGTTGTCACCTTAGGGTGGCTTCAGGGTGTCAGATTACGAGGGGCGGACCATATTCCGTGAATGATTTTATGAGATCAGTTTTATGAAAGATTTACGCTGAAAAGATAAACTGTTTTATATGCTTTGATAACTGTTAGGAGGGACTCACTAGACCTCATGGTCTAACCCTCGCATTTTCAAATAAAACATTTTTCAGGTAAGCAGGTACAGAAAGGCTCTAGCAAGTAAGCAGGGCGTTAGCAAGAGAAAGATGGATAGTGTAGTGACACTATAGCTCATCTTAGTTTACTTCTCAGTTGTGTAGGTTGTTTCCGCCAGCCAATGTTGTTATATTGTAAGGAAATTTTGGGTTCCGATTCTGGGATACTCTATGTTATGTGACCTTGCGTGTTTATTTTAAAGAATGAAATGTTTAAAAATTTTGGGTTGTTATAGTTGGTATCAGAGCCATAGTTTAAGGGATTTAGGTGACCGGACGGGCCTAAACTTAAACTTGGGAGTAGAAATCACAACTGAGAATCAGGAAATGCGTTAGGAGGGCACTATTGTAGATACAGGAAATGCGTTAGGAGGACATTATTATAGAGATAGGACTAATAGGGTACTGAGGACTGTCATGTAAGGTAAGTTTGAGATTCCACCTGGCCAGTGTAATTGCGAACTTACAGGTACATGTATGTGCTTAACCTGCCTTATTATTCCGAAGTGGTAGTCAGAAGCTAGTGTTTATGTCGTGTTCCAGTACTTTAGAATGTCAGCAAGATCTCTGAGGGGTAGACTGAGACCCCTTGTTGGGGAAGTTTCATGAGAAGTCATGGTGATGTGATGTACGTATACATCGTAGGGAAGAAATGTTGTATGGAGTATTACGAGTCGTCTAAAGGTAGCTTTTCGTGGATTCGGAGAGGAAGAATGCTTGAGTTTGAGTAAGACTCCTGTTTCGGGAGAGTCCCAATTCTAGAAATCATGGGATAGATCAGTCAGGATGGTAAGGAAAGTCAGTGTCAAAACCTTGAAGGTATCAATGGAGCCCTGGCTTCTTGGATGAGTTTTCCAGTAGCAGGATAAATGAAATAAGATACCTATAGTGAAATGAAACCCTGTAGAAGTGGAAAGTGGGATAGTTGATCAAAATGAATTAGTATGAATGGTTGAGTAAGTGGACCGTTGAATGTATGTATAGCAAGTCGTTGAAAGCCGAGAGGGCGACCTCTGGTCGAAAGTAGAGTGTCAACGATAAGTTGGGTGAGAAAAGCGATTGACCTTGTTTGAGTGAATAGCCTTCAATTGCAAGTGGAGTTTCATGCGTTGGGTTCGTATATGTGTACATGAGAATTTTTCATAAGTAAAGTAAATGTATAAGTATCAAATTTGATCGGATATGAGTCGGCGTGTGCAAGCGTATGTTTAAAAAAAATACAAATCCATTTACATCGTACAATGAAGTCTTGAGGTTTACGATTTGCAAATATTCCACTCTTTTCATGATAAGCCAAGAAAACGTTTGAATGCACAACTTTTATAACCAAAATGAGTATTGACATGTCGAAGTTATATAAATAAGTGTGAGGACCGACTAGCTTACTTCGTGTCGGTAAATTTTCTTTCCAAATTTTGTCGTATGGGAAGATTTTCATCCAATATTTACTTATGTCGTAACAACATATTTTTGGTTAAGTAAGATTAAGTTTTACGGAAAGATTGCATGCAAACGATCCTCAAGATCGTTGTGCAGGGCATTGGAGTTATGAGAATGTTGGGGTCGTGTGTACCCAAGTTGTTTTCAAGTGTTGTTTCTTTAAAATGATCAAAAGTGTGAAATGATTCATTTATCGCGTTGTCAGGCATGAAGGCTATGAACTCAATAGGTCGTAGAGTATTACATTTTAAGCTAAGGAAGAACTCCTAGAGTGGAGAGGTGTTGGATAAATTAGGAGAGAATGTTTGTAGCTTTGGTAATTGCGTTCTAGAGGAGAGGTGAGCAGTGGAAGAGTCGGAAGTGGACTTTAATGTCGGTTGTATGAGGGTCTGTACCCTCGTGCGGTGACTGGAAATACAGTCGCCGAGGGACGGTGGTGTTCAGAGGAAGGACTAGAAGTCATCAAGGTGTTGGTATTAGCAACTCGTTATGAGTAGTGTGGTGAAGTAGGAATGAAATATCCTCGACGCCGAATAAGAGTTTTAAAGTGATCTTGTAATAATGACGTTTCACGAGTGAGTTTGAAATGAGGACGTCAGGATGTGATTTTGATTATGATATGTTGGAAGGATTAGGTTCAGTAAGGGACCCTTGTTGAAGAATAGGTTAAGGAAGTATCAACAGGTCAGCTATTGACGTTAAAGTCGGCAATTGTGTAAGGTGTATGAGACCGAAGACTTGAATCAGAAGGTTGAAAGTTGAAGGACCACTTTGTAGGGGTGTTAAGATAGTGAAAGACTGTTGTTTTAGATAAGCGTTTTACCTACGAGATGGATGGTTCGTAAAGAATGAAGTATTTAGCACAAACGAAGTGAGGGTATAGCTTATGTCGATTTGTGAGGAATGGTTTGGTATTGCAAAAAGCTAGCAAGAAACGAGTATGTTAGAATTAATCAGAAACTCGGGTGTTGTGGTTCAACTAGAGCTGGGGAGAGATAATGTAGTGAGATAGACTCGGTTATTTATGCGTGAGGTCTTGAAGATAAGTTTGAGTTGTGTATGAATGGCCATGAGAGTTTTGGCCTGCAGTGTGATGTTATGGGTGAGGAATGTACAGTTATGTAGTGGAAATAATTGCCAAGTTAAATGTGCCACCTAGCGTCATAGTGGTGTGATGTTAGAGAAAGAGGAAGCGCCAGATAGAAGCCTTTTGGGGGTTTCGGATGAGGTGTTCGAGTGTTAACCAGGTTGTTAGAGCGCGTAGGGTGTAAGTTGACGTGGTGATATGATTATGTTCGGGATAACATCACGGAGTGGTGGTGGGTAGTTACCCAAAGGAGAAACCAAGTGTTTTTAGTTGTAAGAGTCTCTAAGTAAGCATATTTTGGGATCATTGGAAGTTTAAAGAAGATGATGGATGTATTAGTCAAAATGTGGTGGAATAGATGTGAAATCCTTAAAGAATGTGAGTTGTTGCTTATGTGTGGGCGGATTGTCTGAGAAAGTAAAAGTTGGAGTTTAAAGAATGTATAGTGACGTCGAACTCTAGTGTCAGTTCGAGGTGATTTAGTCGAAAGCCTTAAGTTAGAATTTTAGTGCAACCGTTTGGTTATGTATAGTAATGAGACAGCATTTGCAGCTTGAGAATTGTCGGAAGAGAGGGGCGAGTAATGTTGATGGGCAGTGCTCCACGCAGACGTGGGGAGGTGAAGACAGTATGTTTGAATGAGTAAGTAAATCGGAAGTAGTAAACTTGACAGTAATGCCGATAGGCGCAGTGTCGTGTAGATTGTCCTTGATAAGGGTGCGAACTTTTGGAAGGAGTATTGAGGAAGGAAATTGTGTATGATTTCGTGTAGGAAAGAAGTGGATAAGACAACTGAATGAGTTAAGTTAGTGACTTAGTGAGAAACGTACAAACGAACTGATCGTTCAGTGTAAGCTATTGAGAATAGTAGGGTGTGATCATGGTTACCCCTCCTAGTTGAGTGGGAGAAACCGAGGTTATGTTATATGACTGGACGCTTGTGGCAAGCAGCAAGAAATTTATGAGTCTTCAGGATAAGTGCAATATGGATAGGTGAGTACTCCGATAAGGAAGTATAGAGGTTTCCTACTATTAGACACGTTAAGTGTGAATTGATGAAGTGGTGAGAACGTACGAATTAGTTGTAGCCGATGTGATTCGGGATAGGAGTATGATCTGCATAGACGAATGTCGGTTGGAAGAAGTAACCTAGAAATTTCTGGTATACCGAGGAGGGGATTCCTGGGGGTGAGCTTGTCGGAATATACAAGGTTGGCCTTGTGCCAAGATGTCAGTGAGGGAGTTTTCCTGGTGGAGGATTCTCGTTGTTGTGGCGGGAATTCCCGCCAAGTTCTCTCTCTTAAGGAAGTATAATTGTACGAGAGACCTTATTTAGACGTGTTTAAAACCGTGAGCCCCGATGTGTGGACGGAGGCGGGCAAATGGAGGCGTGGTTGGTCTTGGTTTTATCAGGTAGTTTTAAGCGAGTATAGTGATCGAAGAGGGTACAACTAAGTAGTGCAAGATGGCACGATTTAGCAAGTGGTGCCTCGCCGAGGGCAGTTTCAAAGTATGGGGTGCAGTTATGTTTCCCATCTGAACGGTCTGAGGCAACCGAGTAGAACTGAGTGGTTGGATTGAAAAACATAAGGCTTTGATCCTTGAAGTTTGAGAGAAAGGTAAGGTGGACTAAGTCTGCGGGTTCGTCGAAGCATGAAAGTTGAATAGTTAGCGCGTGATCTTGAAGTACTAGATGAAATTTTGGAAGGATTCGTAGTATGAGGTGCGCCTCTGTTATGAGGAACAGATGAGAGTAGCTGTAGTGAGATCGACCTTGCAAGAATTACAAGCGATAAGAAGTTGACTTTCGTCTTTAATGAGCAAGTTAGAGTAGCGGCATGCAAGTAGGACTTGCCGGAAGAAGTAAGAGTGTTCATCCGACATTTCATGTCTTAGGCTTAAAGAAGTGTTTGTCAAAGGTCGTTGTGGTTGTTCCTTTGAGGGGACATAAGTATAGATGAGAGGTTGACTTACGTAGAAGGACCGATAATAATCGTGAGCGGTAAAGTTTGCTAAACGAGGAACATAGAAGTTTGACTAGTAAAAGTTCAGTGGAAATATCATAAGGGACGAGGAGCAGCGTGGGAAGTAGAATCCGATATGAAGTCTAAGTACCCTCGCTGTTTCGAAAATGGAATTCCGGGGACGGAATTCTTTTGAGGGGGGAGTGTTGTAACGACCCAGACCATTTTGAAAGGGGCTTATGTTTTTATGTTAAGATTTGATATAAGTGAAAGTTGAGGGGCTAGTTGGTATTTTTGGGATGGAGTATAAAAGGGCTCAAAACCCTAGGAACATTCTCATTTCACTGATTTTAGTGTGTGTGTGTCGGCTGGATTTGTGAGGGGAAAGAAGAGGAGAAGTCCTTTGAAGGTTTTTGGTGCATTTGGAAGAAAGGAGCCATCAAACCTTGGGATTTGAAGAAGAAATAGCATTGGATTTCGTTTATCGCAAGCAATCAACCAGGTAACACCCTCTTGTTTCATCGATTTATCTTTAATTAGGGAGCAGAATGGTTAGTCTTGGGGTTTTTGTTCAAAAGTGAAGTTTGAAGCTAAAATGAGAGAAATCGGGTCTTATAGTATGTTTCGATTGCTAAGAACTCAGTAATTGCTAAGTTTAGGGATGTTGTTGCTATTGCTAATCTTTACCTTGAGAGAATCGAGCTAACCAGTAGATTTCAGCCTTAAAAAGGGTCCAGGTCGTCGTCCGGAAACTGCCCTGGACGTCCGGAAACCTTCTTGGGCGTCCGGACTCCTTGCTTGGGAGAAGGTCCCCGGAAGAGGAAGTTTTCCGGATAGGTTGGGTTTTCCGGGTAAGAGTTGTGTCCGGTAAGTTCGGTACCCGGAAAGGAGTATCGTCCGGAGAGTAGTAGTTACCCGGATAAGGGTGTTGTCCGGACTAGGTTGTTGTCCGGTTAGATGGGTGTCCGGACTCTTTAGTGTCCGGAAAAGTGTGGTTGTCCGGATAAGTCTAGTCGTCCGGATAAGTATGCCGTCCGGATAGGTAAATCGTCCGGAAACCTGTAGTGTCCGGTAAGCTTGGACGTCCGGAAAAGTGTTGTTGTCCGGAAAGTATGGTTTTACCCGGTAGTCTGTCCGGGAAAGTTGTGTGTCAGATGAGAAGTGTCCGGATAGTCCTAGTCAGCTTATAAATCTGTCCCCTCGTCTAGGTAGACAATTTGGAAGTAAAGAGCAGAGTAGGGAAAAGCAAGCAAACGTATCAGGTGAGTTTTCTAAACTAAAATGTGTGGCTTTTAAAGTGTTTTTCTAAAGTGGTTACATGATGAGAAATGCCATGTTATTATTATGCTTTTAATTGCATGAAAGATGTTCAAAGTTCTATATGTGAAAGCTTATGTAAAGTTATGTGACAGTTTTATGAAAGGTTTTCGTGAAAGTGTTTATAAGTGAATGATTTTATGGGGCGGACCTATTCCGTGAACGATTATGGGGCGGACCTATTCCGTGGTTGTATGCATGCATTGTGATAGACATAAACTGGCAAAGACGGGAGAGTAGACCCGCCAGTGCTCGTGCGGGAGAGTAGACCCTTTATGCCAGGGGAAGTGGCCCCAATATAAGGCAGCATGAGACTGACTCGTTGTCACCTTAGGGTGGCTTCAGGGTGTCAGATTACGAGGGGCGGACCATATTCCGTGAATGATTTTATGAGATCAGTTTTATGAAAGATTTACGCTGAAAAGATAAATCCGGTTTTCTTTTCTTGTAGTGTTTGAATTAATGTTGTAACAAGGTTTTAGGAAACTTTAGAAATAGAACACAAGATAGACCTTTTGTTCTTCCAATAATGTCATAATAAAAGACGCTATATTTTCAAAAATCTAACACACTTTTTTGTTGATGTGGTGTTTTACAATTCTTGACAAAAAAAATCCTTGTTGAAATTAATGATGTATTATATATATTATGGTGATATATATAATGAAATGCATGCAGTGTTGGCATTCATACGAAGCTTGAACTCGAAGCCATGATGGAGAGGATGAAATCGTTTCAACTCGAAACTATTGAATTCACAAACAATGATATGGTCAAAGATCATTTGCGGCATCTGGTACGAAATAACATTGAGCATCTCCAACAGTTTCGCCATAATTTCTCCAAAATGGAGAACCAAAAGCCAAAATCCCTAAAAAAACACATTCATCTCCAACAGCTTCCCCATTTTGGAGAATCCAACATTAATTAAAATATTAAAATATTATTTCTCTCTCTACATATTTATTTTCAAAGTTTCTTATTGGTCCTCTTACTTGCTAATCATATTTGGAGTGATCTCCATATTTGAAAAAAAAAAACTTTCTCTCTCCAACTTTCTCTATTTTGAGAAAGCTGTTGGAGCAAAATATTAGCCCAAAATCCGCATTTTCTTCATTTTGGGGAAGCTGTTGGATGATAACGGATGGTGGTGGCGCACCCACGGTGGTGGTGACAATCTGTCGTGGCGAGCCGTGATGATCCCTCTCTGCTTTATATTCACTGGATAGCTTCTTCCGCATGAAACCATTGTGTAGAGATTGTTTTTGACTCTCTTCACCGGTGGTTTGGAATCATGGTGGCCGGAATTTTGTGAGAGAGAGAAGGGGATGGTGGCCGGAATTTTGTGAGAGAGAGAGAGAGAGGGGGGGATGGTGGCCAGATTTTGTGAGAGAGAGAGAGAGATAGAGATTGATTCAAATCAATTAATATATTCCAAAATTAATAGATTCCAAAATTAAATACCTAAAAAACTATTCCCAAAATACCTTTTCCCTATTTTTTTAATTCAAAAATCCCTCAACCTTTGATCAAAAAATCGGATGGCCTAAATTGGTTTACAAGGTTTACATAAAAAAAAATGTTTACATTTGAAGCTCCCTCTATATATATATATATGTATATTTCTTTACATATATGATCAATGAATTATATAATTTCCATATATTGATCATGTGTTTGTTTTGGATCCATGAGCAAGTAAATTAAGCATTAATTAATTCTGAGTTATATATATAGAGAGAGAGAAATGTTCAAACGAGAACGTTAACTATTTACGAGAAGCACGAGGACGGTCGTCTATGTACAAAATCACATGTGATTCACATACAAAATCATATGTGATTAAAATTCTGGACCCGCACGGTTTGGCCCGCGGTTTGCAAGTCGCGCGGTTTGCCGCACAGATCACATGTGATTTTGTACTGTGAATCACATTTGATTTTATACATGGGCGGCCGTTCTCGTGCTTCTCGTAAATAGTTAGCGTCCTAGTTTGAACACACCTCTCTCTCTCTATATATATATATATATATAATGTGGTGCATGCAGATGGGTGGTCGATCAAACGTTGAAAACGAGCTTCTTTGTCGATTCATCTTTCCTGAGAGGCCTGGTGCTTTGCTGAAATTCTTGGACGCATTCGGTCAACGATGGAACATTAGCTTGTTTCATTATCGTGCACAGGTTAATTAATTACCATAGTTTTCATCGCAAAATAAATGCATATATAGTAGATACATAAACCAAATAATTATAAATAGAACACAAAAACGGTTAAATCACTTGAAATTCACATGTGATTTTACACTAAAGGTTTACGCATGGCCTTGCAACCTCAGATCGCGGCCAAAGTTGCGTGAATCACCTGTGATTTTACACGTGATTTTGATTTAACCGTTTTTTCTTTTTCTTATTTGGTTATTGTTGTTGCATGAATTTGACTTTCTCGCTCTATATAGACATAATGGTAGAACAGGAAATTTAGTTAATCGAAATTGTCTATCTTTTGAAAGTGATTACTTATTTTAAGACAACTTTAAATAAAAGAAAATATGGACACTTATTTTCGGACGACCAGAACAGTATAAATGTGTAGTAACGATAACTAACCTTTTTTCCTAGAGGTTCTAACACATGGTTTCCATGTTTAAAGGGAGAAATGGGTGCAAATGTATTGGTTGGACTTCAAGTTTTGCCAACCGAATTAAACTAGTTCCGTAGCTGTGCCAACGATCTTGGATACAACTACGAAATCGAATGTGACAACGAAGGATTTCAGCTCTTAATGCGTTGACGGCCCTTAATCGTTGACCGGAAGAACCGACCGATTGACCGAACTTCCAAATTTCTGGAACAGTAGCTTGAGATTGAATGATCCCAAATAACCATCAAAACATGATGTTGTAGTCTTGTAGATATATTAGGAAAATAAAATTGCTAGAAAGAAATAAGATGTGACATTGAGATATGATTAAATCATCAGTATTAATTATCGATGCAGTGTATGATAATCGAATTGAAGGTTAAAACTGTTTGAATTTGTGAAATTCACTAATCATCTCTTCTAGAGCTTTAGGGTCAAATTCCGAAGTTATAGACAACCCGAAATTTAGATGGAAAAATGAAGTTTTTGTTATTGATC
Source organism: Saussurea involucrata (assembly GCA_033807775.1). NCBI lineage: Eukaryota > Viridiplantae > Streptophyta > Magnoliopsida > Asterales > Asteraceae > Saussurea > Saussurea involucrata. Next base: position 6,029,889 of record CM066325.1, on the reverse strand, counting down.
AAGCGATCATCCACATTACACCTTCCACACTCCACAGTCCACGTATAAATAAAGAGCTAAAAGAAATGGGCCAGAAAATAGAAGATGGGCCAGAATTCTTTAGTGCATTTGGTACACCGGACAGAACAGAACAAAACATAGATCACTGTTCCATATTTGGCAGGACTTTTATGTGGAACAAACATAAACATAGTGGAAAAAGCTGGAAAAGGCATATTCCACCCCACCCCTACCAATATAACCTCAAAATAAATTTTAATTCTCTTTTAAAATATCAAATACACGTTCTATTTTATATTTTATTCATTCTTAAAATTTTATTTATTGTATTTTATCTAATGTTATCTGTTCTGTTGTCCAGTTCTGTCTACCAAATACTGAACAACTGTTTTGTCTTGTTCTGTTATGTCATGTCCTGTTCTATCATGTTTGCGTACCAAACGCACCCTTAGTGAGCCGGAAATGCAAGATATCAAAAAATAAATAAATAAACTCTAATTTTTGTCTCTGTGGTTTAGTGAAATCTTTAAAAGTGGGACCTAAACTTTTATAACTCTATAAATCGTCCATGTGGTTCTCATTTTGCTCTAAAAGTGATCCCTGTCACTAACTCAGTTACATTTCTCTGTTAGTGGCAGGGGCATTTCTCCGGTGAATAAGCCGCACCTGTGCTTACGTTAGTCTAAGAAGATTCGAGTAAGGATTTGGTCAGCCAGCATTCAACAAACATAAGTGCTCGAAAATGCACGTTTCAATAAACATCTATATACATATCTTTACCGATATTACAATGGGTAGAACATCGTTTCATTTCTACCAAAAAACATAAGCCGTAGAAGCGATCAAATTCATAAAATTGAATCAAAGAATATTCAACTTGCAAGCTTAAAAGCATCAATGAACAAACCATAAGTGAAACCCATCTTGAAATTATTCAGGAGAGCAATTGGAAATGTCACCTTAGGTCTGCTGTAATAGAATCTGGTTACGTACTCGGTAAGAAGAACGCAAACTACGGCAGCTATAACATCGTTCACACCTAAAGCTCCAAAAGAAAGTGATATCGTTTGTGCAACATAAAACCCACCGAGGAGGGAAATGCCTCCAAAAAGCGCTCTTCGAGACGGGCTTTTGAAGTAATTTCTTGAGATATCTGGTACAAGACGAATGATGTCTATTAGTCGCCTACGTCCTCCTTCGGTGTCTTGCACGGCTTTGATTTTGGAGAATTTAAGTGACGATGGTCTTGAAGTGATCCCAGAAAATTTCGTTTTAGGATTAGAGCTGAATCTAATAAGATCTATGGAAGTAAGGCTTGGACAGATTGCCATTTTGGCTTAAACGGGCTTTTCTGAAACAAAAGAAACGGAATCGGTTTTGTTACTGAAACCGTTGTTCTTCAGCATTCCAAAATGAACAAACAGCATACTACAACCAAAACTGTTTGGTTAGTTTTCCATTAAGTCATGTATATATTAGCCTGTTTGTAATAGATTGGTAGCGTTGTTGTCTGGGAGGGTTTTTTTTCATAGATGAAAAGAGTGTGTTTTTTAAATGAGAGAGGCATGTTTGAGAAATACATGGCTTTCTGCATAAATCTCCCCCAATAAGCTTACTGAATAAGCAACTTTCTATATCATTAAGTCCTTGCCAAACATAGTTGATCTAATAAGTTGTAAGTCATTAAGCTCATGGAGCTGGCCCTATGACAAGAAACACAAACGAAACCCTAATAACCCAAATCACAATCCACACTCCGTTTGGGTGTACAAACGAAAGTGGCTTATTCAGTAAATCGTTTGGTGGTGGCTTAATGATATGGAAAGTGGCTTATTTAGTAAGCATCTATGGGAGCTTTATGCAGAAAGTCATGTTTTTCCGTACCTACCTTCCCAATTAAAAAACACCCACTTCCATCTACTAAAAAACCCTTCCAAACAAAAACTTTTCCGATCTATATTTACAAATTAATACACACCACATCTTTATCACTTAATGAAAAACCAACCAAACAGCACCTAAATGTTTACACAATTATATACTCCAGAGTATGTTGATGATTTGGTACCCACAAAACAAAACGCATAGTTGCATAAAGCAGTAAATAATTCCAAATTGATGTTCCCCTTTCAAGATTTGGAAATTGAAACCCCCAATTTCCCCCAAAGAAAAACAACGGATTCTATCAATCCAAATCAATGGATTCTAATAATTAACTCATATACATATGATAATATAACAAATATACCGAATCTATACAATCCACATTCAAGAGAAAGGTCAAACCTAATTGCAGCGATAGTGTTGAAAGTCGGCAGCAGCAGATTGCAGCCAACAGAGGTGATCGGAACTCGGAAGGCGGTCGGCAGCAGGGGGGGATCCGTGTGGCGTGGATTTCAGCAGCGGGAGTAACACGAGGGACTCAGGGTGTGGGCCGATTTCTAATTATAATATTAATTCCATCACATATTTTTTGGGTTTTTCTAGGGTGGGCCTACAGAACTTGGCCCAATGGTGGCTTTGTATGAGTATGAATTCTATGATACAAAAACAATTTAACAAAAATATCTGTATTCTGTTTTAGTAGTAGTTACCCGGATAAGGGTGTATCGTCCGGAGAGTAGTAGTTACCCGGATAAGGGTGTTGTCCGGACTAGGTTGTTGTCCGGTTAGATGGGTGTCCGGACTCTTTAGTGTCCGGAAAAGTGTGGTTGTCCGGATAAGTCTAGTCGTCCGGATAAGTATGCCGTCCGGATAGGTAAATCGTCCGGAAACCTGTAGTGTCCGGTAAGCTTGGACGTCCGGAAAAGTGTTGTTGTCCGGAAAGTATGGTTTTACCCGGTAGTCTGTCCGGGAAAGTTGTGTGTCAGATGAGAAGTGTCCGGATAGTCCTAGTCAGCTTATAAATCTGTCCCCTCGTCTAGGTAGACAATTTGGAAGTAAAGAGCAGAGTAGGGAAAAGCAAGCAAACGTATCAGGTGAGTTTTCTAAACTAAAATGTGTGGCTTTTAAAGTGTTTTTCTAAAGTGGTTACATGATGAGAAATGCCATGTTATTATTATGCTTTTAATTGCATGAAAGATGTTCAAAGTTCTATATGTGAAAGCTTATGTAAAGTTATGTGACAGTTTTATGAAAGGTTTTCGTGAAAGTGTTTATAAGTGAATGATTTTATGGGGCGGACCTATTCCGTGAACGATTATGGGGCGGACCTATTCCGTGGTTGTATGCATGCATTGTGATAGACGTAAACTGGCAAAGACGGGAGAGTAGACCCGCCAGTGCTCGTGCGGGAGAGTAGACCCTTTATGCCAGGGGAAGTGACCCCAATATAAGGCAGCATGAGACTGACTCGTTGTCACCTTAGGGTGGCTTCAGGGTGTCAGATTACGAGGGGCGGACCATATTCCGTGAATGATTTTATGAGATCAGTTTTATGAAAGATTTACGCTGAAAAGATAAACTGTTTTATATGCTTTGATAACTGTTAGGAGGGACTCACTAGACCTCATGGTCTAACCCTCGCATTTTCAAATAAAACATTTTTCAGGTAAGCAGGTACAGAAAGGCTCTAGCAAGTAAGCAGGGCGTTAGCAAGAGAAAGATGGATAGTGTAGTGACACTATAGCTCATCTTAGTTTACTTCTCAGTTGTGTAGGTTGTTTCCGCCAGCCAATGTTGTTATATTGTAAGGAAATTTTGGGTTCCGATTCTGGGATACTCTATGTTATGTGACCTTGCGTGTTTATTTTAAAGAATGGAATGTTTAAAAATTTTGGGTTGTTATAGTTGGTATTAGAGCCATAGTTTAAGGGATTTAGGTGACCGGACGGGCCTAAACTTAAACTTGGGAGTAGAAATCACAACTGAGAATCAGGAAATGCGTTAGGAGGGCACTATTGTAGATACAGGAAATGCGTTAGGAGGACATTATTATAGAGATAGGACTAATAGGGTACTGAGGACTGTCATGTAAGGTAAGTTTGAGATTCCACCTGGCCAGTGTAATTGCGAACTTACAGGTACATGTATGTGCTTAACCTGCCTTATTATTCCGAAGTGGTAGTCAGAAGCTAGTGTTTATGTCGTGTTCCAGTACTTTAGAATGTCAGCAAGATCTCTGAGGGGTAGACTGAGACCCCTTGTTGGGGAAGTTTCATGAGAAGTCATGGTGATGTGATGTACGTATACATCGTAGGGAAGAAATGTTGTATGGAGTATTACGAGTCGTCTAAAGGTAGCTTTTCGTGGATTCGGAGAGGAAGAATGCTTGAGTTTGAGTAAGACTCCTGTTTCGGGAGAGTCCCAATTCTAGAAATCATGGGATAGATCAGTCAGGATGGTAAGGAAAGTCAGTGTCAAAACCTTGAAGGTATCAATGGAGCCCTGGCTTCTTGGATGAGTTTTCCAGTAGCAGGATAAATGAAATAAGATACCTATAGTGAAATGAAACCCTGTAGAAGTGGAAAGTGGGATAGTTGATCAAAATGAATTAGTATGAATGGTTGAGTAAGTGGACCGTTGAATGTATGTATAGCAAGTCGTTGAAAGCCGAGAGGGCGACCTCTGGTCGAAAGTAGAGTGTCAACGATAAGTTGGGTGAGAAAAGCGATGTGTCCTTTATACCCTTCGAAATAATAAATTGATACCGAACAAGATGATTAAATATATTGTCAACATATAATCTTTAGAAACTAAATAATTTGTGCAAACGCAATTTTATAAATTATTTAGAACGCAACTGGTTTAAAGGAAGAGTAAAATACGTTTTTCGTCCCTGTAGTTTTGAAATTTCGGTTATCATCCCTATGGCTTGCAATTCATTTCTATTTTCGTCCCTGAGCCCAAAACAATACTTTTAAGTATGAAGGACTAAAACAGAAATAAATTGTAAACCATAGGGATGAAAATAGAAATAAATTTTAAATCATAAGGATGAAAAATGTGGAGAATTATACACCATAGGGATGAAAATTGTAATTTCAAAACCATAAAGACGAAAATAGAAATTTTCAACAAACCATAGGGACTAAAAATATAATTTACTCTTAAAGGAATTAATGAATTTGTAAAAGAAGAAAACCATTAAAGGATAAATTGGGGAGGTAAAATAAGTCAACAAAGAAGAAAGTCAAAATGCTTTTACTCATCGTTGACTGAAAAAACTTATTTGGATATTTAAATAGTGGGTAAAAACAAAATCCCTCACAGATACGACGCCGTGTGCATCACGATCCGAGTTCGCGTCATCGCCAAGCAACCGGGTCGGGTTTGGCATCCCGACGCCATTGCCATCTGTAGTTTGTACATTCCCTTGGGTTGAGTTTGGGTGCACACACTCATGTATTTTATTTTTTGCTAAATAACATTTTTATGTAAAATAATAATATTTTTTAATTTTCCGTGTCTTAAACAAAGCCTTTTTATGATCTTTTTTCTTGTAAAATATGAACAAACCTTAACGTTGTGTTCTCGAGTTCTTTTTGAAGAAAATGAACAAAAAAAGGAGGAAAGTATGAGGAAAATAAAAAATATTGTGTTCATTGAGTTTTTTAAGAGGGAAGAGGTAGAAAAATATTACTGGTTTTCCTCCGAAAACTTTTCGTCCAAATATAGGAGGAAACGAAAGGAAAAAAAAGAAATTTAAAAAAAATTAAAATATTTATAAAATTACATGTATACCCATTAATTACATATTTCATTATGAATTAAATGAGAGTATATTGGTAAAAGTAACATCTTTTCTTTCCTTTCTCTCTTCAAGAACATGAAAATTTATTTTATTTCCCTCTTCTATCTTTATTTTCCTTCAATCTCAAAAACACAAATACAAATATTTATTTTCTCCCATTTCTTTTCTTTTCTTTCTCTTCCCTTTCTCTTCTTTTCTTTTCTTCTAAAACTCGAGAACGCAGCGTAACTTCTGTCCGGTGGCGGATCAGGATTTTTGTCTCCTGAGAGCACCTTCAAGGTATATTAAAGGCTCGCAATAGCCAACCGATGTATGTTTAGCCTAGTTCCACCTTTACGATGAATTTTATAAAAAATTGATTTTGTGGAGTTTTTAAGTTTTTTTGTCGATTATGAGAGATTTTTTTGGTTAATAACGAAAAACTTTTTTAGTTTTTTTGTTGATTTTCAGATATTTTTTTGATTGGTAGGGGCACAGACAGAAGTTTATTGGGGCAGTGACGGATCCAGGATTTTTTTCTACTGGGGTTCTCTTTAAGGTAGCTTAAATGCTCGTAAAATTGACCGATATATTTTTAGTCTAAATCCAACGTTTCGACGGGTTTTTAAAGTTGTTTTTGTCGATTTTGAAGGACTTTTTTGGTTTTTTAATCGATTTCGAGAGTAGTTTTGGTTTTTTGATTGATTTAGAAACGTTTTTTTTGTTGATGGGGTCGCAGACGAAAAACTACTGGAGGGCATCAGGGTAAAAGGTTGAAAATCTGTATTTTTAACCTAAAAATTTTAAAAAATTTGTTTTTAGTGGGGTCCCATCCCCTAACCACACTATACATCCGCCAATGTATTAAAAATTTGTTTTTAACCTTTAAAATAGAGATTTTCTTTTCTTTTCAATGGGGCCTTTCCCCGCTATCTCCCATGTAGATCTGCCTCTGCTTTTGTCTAATGATGCTTTTATGTATTTTAGAGCATGGTGTTGACGCATTGTATCACAAGTTTCTTTGGAGAAATTTTGATGGATTTTTTTAGGTTTTTTGGTTGATTTCGATAGACTATTGCTTTTTAATTGATTTTTAGGCGTTTTTTATTTTTGGTTGATATTTTTAAATTTTCTAATATACCGCAACACCCCTTAAAATTTAGTAAGTACACATTTCATACCGCTAAAAAAATTCTACTTACGAGGATAGATTGAGCGGTATATGATACCCTTTGCTTGGGGTTTAATAGGTCCGCCTCTTATTGGACAAAAATTATGTTCGTTTAAGATACTTGTTATTATTACTTTTATAATGAAAAAAGGTACAAATGGAAACGTCGTTTATCTTTTACCAACATAATAATTAAAGAAACAATCAAACAATTATAGATACGTGGTGCTATTTGCACCAAAAATGATTGCATTGTTTTCATAAACAATCATTTTTGATTTATATATATATATAATATATTTATATAATATATATATATTATTTATTTATTTGTTTTATATATATATATATTAGAAATATAGAAATATATATATATATATTATTATTCTTTTTGTTTATATATATATGGGTGTCAATTTTATACCGAGACAAACCAACCAATTCTCATTCCAACCGTACCAATTTAATTGGTACCAATTTAGTTGGTACCGACCTAATTGGTTGGTATATCGTACCAACTATTTAAACTTGGTTGGTTCGTGGTATTAGAAGTCGTGTACCACGGTAATACCGTACCGTACCGACTTAGAAATATAGAAATATATATATATAGTTATTCTTTTTTGTTATATATATATATATATATATATATATATATATATTTATATATATATATATATATTTATATATATATTTATATTTATATATATATATATATTTATATTTATATTCTTTTTATAAATTATATCATTGTATTTATTTTTTATAATAAGGTCAGACATAGCTATGTCTTTTCCCATAATAATTTACCTCCTTTATAGGCCCTAGGCCTTTTCGACAAAAATTATGATTTTGATTTGATATTTATACTTTCAACCCCTGTACTTATTTACTTACTTTATTTTATATCTTTTAGTTTCATAATTTAAAATTTACATTTAACACATATAATCATTTATTAACTAAAATACGTTAAAAAAATACGTTTTAATTTTAACAAGTTACACCATTATAATCGTCTCTTCGATACGGTCGAAATGAGTCTAATATTGAATTTTTTTTATTTATATATATTTAAAATATATATAAATCAATATTAAGCTCATCGGTAAAATTTAAACACTATCACTTACTTACCGGGTTAGATTTTAGTTCACCAAAGTGGTATCGCAATCAACAATTTTCCCGGTAAGTGCTAACCGTGGTAAGAGTCTTCGCCATCACTTACCTGGGAAGACTCTCGGTCCTTGCCTTAGCTCTTACCAGTAAGATTTTTGGTCTTTACCATATTTATCCGGTAAGATAATGTGACTTGATAAGTGCTTATCCGGATAAGTATTTGGTAAACGGCTCTTACGTTTCACAATATTACATCACAGTTGACGTGTATATTTTTTAACAAATTGATATCTCACTTTGACACACTTATACACAATTTCAACGCAAATGATTTATACTGACCAAGTTTTTTTAATGTTTATGTTCGTATCAATTAATGCACGCTACGACAAATCCCACGATATCCTAAACGTAGCATACAAGAAATCTGCAGTGACATTAAAAAAAAAAAACTCAAACTAATAATGCGTACCACCTCGGGTACCACGGTCGGGTTCATCATCGGGTTCATGCGGGTAGGGCGGGTGGCGGTACTCGAAGGGCGGGTTCACATCGGGTTGGGGGTAGCGGGTAGGAGTGGGTTCGGGAACCCGCTAAACCGGGCGAATTTTTTTTTATTTATTTATTTTTTATTTATTTTAAATATAAACGTTTACCAACGGCTATATTTTTTTAATTTTTTTTTTCAACTTTTACACACTATATATATTAACCTCTACCACCTTCATTTTTTCACACCAAAAAATGAAAAAATATCTCAAATTCAATACTTTCTTCCATTTCTTTCAAATTCAATACTTTCTTCCATTTCTTTCAAATTCAATACTTTCAATACTTTCTTCCATCATGATTTCAAACACCACACCTACATCTCGTCGTAACTGATCGAGGAGTTCGGATACACCGCAACAAGACCCGGACCTTGGCTTCCAAGCATTTGCTCAACAAGGTTATATTCCGCAACCGGCCCCGAACGTTGGTTTCCAACAATTTCAGCAACACCCTTATATTCCTCATCAATTTACATATCATGGTTTGCTCCAACAATGTTTTACTCCCGCTAATCACCAACTTCCTCAACCCGCGGCTTTCAACACCGGAATCGATCTCGAAGAGGAGTTTGTTCCTGAAACCCAAGAACCGCAAACACCACAATCGATCTCGACACAACAATCAAACCCGGAACGACAACCAAACCCGACACCAACGCAAAAAGGAAAAAAGAAAAAATTTGAAAATAGAGCCACCCGGCAGATGTGGAGTAAAGAGAAGGAAGTGGCGTTAGTGTCGACGTGGGTTGACGTTTCGGAGGACCCCGTTATCGGTAACGCACAAAGCGGTGGTACTATTTTTATTATTATTATTATTATTATTATTATTATACTTTAATTTATATAAATGTAGAGACTTTTTGGAAGCGAATCGAGAAGGTGTTTTATAAATTTGTGGGTCGCCAAGATTATAGATCATTTCATCAACTGAACACCAAATTTAAAGATCTAAACAAGAAAATAACGTGTTTTGCCGGTAGCTACAACAACTTGGTCAATAATAGATCAAACGGAATGAGCGAAGCCGATATTTTACAAACGGCACACTACTGGTACCGACAGGATAATGGGGTTCCTTTCATCTATGAACAAGCTTGGGAGGTCCTCAAAAAATCTCCAAAATGGAATCCGGTTCCAACGATGTCGACAAATACATCCCGGGCTTCAAAACGTACCAAAACTTCCGATGATGACGATGAAGATGTTCGGGTCGACGAGATAGAGCAACTTCAACCACCCATCGGGAGAAACAAGGCAAAAAGGGCATCAACGAGTAATACGACCGGGTCGAATCCGGACGAAAGCGTTACTCAGTTGTTGAGTCACATAAGCTCGTTCAACGATCGGGTTGACAATACAATGGATTACAAAATGAAAAAACTTGAACTCGAAGAAAAACAGTTGCAACTCGAGTTAGAAAAACGATTTGATAAAGACTTCGAGTTTTTCATAGCCCCGCATGATCACCTTACGGGAGATATTTTGAGGGCTACTTTGGCGAAGAAAGAGAGAATTAGAAAATTACATAATTTTTAATTTTAGTTTTTAGTGTTTTGTATTTTGTAATTTTTAAATTTTTAATGAATGTTATGAATTTTTTTTATTATTATTTATCTTATTTTTATTTATTAAAAAATATATGAATATTTTTATTTTGTTAAATAATTAAATGTATAAATAAAAGAATTAAAAAAGTTGATGTGGCATCAGGGTTCAGTGGGTTCGATAGGAAGCGGTACTCCACTTTAGGGTAAGAAAGAGAAAAGCTGACGTGGCGCTGAGGTGGCATCAGGGTTCAGTGGATTCGCGGATTGGCGGTAAGGAACCCCATAACCTAGCAGTTATACGTCTGTTAAGCGAGCTCTTTATGCTTGTGTGTATGAAAAGTGATGAAAGACCGTATGGGAAAAGAGTTGAGTGAGAAATTTAAAAAAGAAATATGAACCTTTGAATTTGATCACTTTTATTTCAAGAAAACCCATGAATTACGTTTTATAAGAAAATTGATATAACCATTGAAAACTTAAGTCAATTACTTGTTATCAAAAAAGTAAACTACGGTTTTCTGATGCGTCTTTTATTTAATATTAAATTTTTTGGAAATTATAATTTTATTTTTATGGTTTGTAAATAACTATTATTTTTGTCCCGGTTAAATCTACCAATAATTTACCGTTAAAATATGATGGACGAAAATAAAATAAATTGTAAACCAATAATCTAAAACGTAGTTTACTCTTGTCAAAAACTAACAATCGAACTTTTAAACATACTTTAAGAAACCCCTAAAATAGTGTTTGTGTAAACGTTAAAGGTTGTTTCAACTTTAACGGTTTATTTTCCTTTTCTTTTTGGATTTTGTAAAAAATAAGATAACAATATATGGTTATTTGGGGCAATTTGCCAAACTTGCTGCCATTTATTTAATATAAAAAAAACAAATCTATGGACATGACAGGTGGCAGGCAACTAGGAACATACCACTATGACTCATATGGCTCAACATTTATCATTTGAAATTACAAAGCTATCCTCATAGTTAAAATTGAAAACCTAACCAAAGTCTTGACCCTTGATAAAGAGAAAAGCAAAGTTTTGATGCGTCTTTACTAGTTAAGGCCATGAAGGATGTGGTGTAATATTTCATTTGTTCATGATTCTAATTCAGGTATATACAACAATTACGGCTACTGAGGTTTAATCATGATTGATGTATTAGGGCCTGTTTGTTAGCAGCTTAATGGGCTTAATGAGACTCATAGCTTATTCAGTCAGCTATACATGAGTGTTTGGTAATGGCTTAATGATATAGAAAGTGGTTTATTTATTAAGCTTTTAGGAGGGAGCTTTATGCAGAAAGCCAAATTTTGTCCATACAAGTATCTTCCAATTAAAAAACATGGTCCTTACATCTATGAAAACACCCTCCCAAACAAAAACCTTTCCAATCTATACAGACAGATTAATTTACACATACAACTTTATTCATACATGACTTAATGGAAAATCAATCAAATAGCCACTTACAGTCATACTTTACAAAAAAATTAATCTAGGCATAGCATATGACAACTTTCCCAAAAAGTTTTGACGTGTCTTTTTTATTTTGTTATTTGAAGTTTTGAACAATGACGGATTTAAAGATTTTGTTAAATAGGGGCACTTTTTAAAATGGTTGTTTGGTGTGTTTTTGTTGAATTCCATTTTTTTAAGAATTTTTTAATTTTAATTTTTATTTTAAAAGTTTTTTTTTCTAATTTTTAGTTGATTTCAAAAGACATGTTTTATTTTTTTTTATTGATGTTCATTGTATTTTTTAATATTCAAAGCACTCTCAAAGTTTAACGTGTACATCTTTTATAGTAAACGTTCAAAATTCTACACTACGTTTTTTAAATAAAAGTAAAGTAAAAAATCTAAATATCTCTGATAATGTCATAATTTAGAGTATAAGAGCATCTTCAATGGAGATTTTTATAAGAACCAATTTTTGTATTTTTTAGTGTCATCTCATTTTCAACTAATTAATTTAAAAATTCAAATAAAAGTCCACAATGTTAGTTCTTATAAGAACCTCATTTTTGTGGGTCTCGTGTATTTGTCTACATCAATAATTATTTTATATTTATAAATAAATATCAAATATTAAATTTAAGTAACAATAGAAATGAGGACATTGACATTTTACATAAACTTCATGGTAAGAACCAAAGTTATTAAATAAGAACCCAAAGAGGATGAGGTTCTTATAAAAACTCTCTATAATGATAGTTCCTACAATCCACGTCACCTTTTGCTTATAATAACCTTGTAGGAGACTCTCTAATGTGAAAGTCTACCGTATTTATTCAATAATTATTTTAAAACAAATCAAACGTACGACTTTCAGTACTTTGTCAACATCGGTGTTATGGTCTACAAACTGGGAATATGACTCAAATAGCCAAACACAACATCAGTATTGAGAAAATAGCCAAAGTCTCTCCCATATTACCAAAATAGCCACGCATCCGCACTTTGACCCGACCCGGTCAAGTGCGGACCGCACTTGCCCACTAAACGACAAAAAAAACATTTTTTTTAAAAATCTGATTTTTGGAAGGGTGGCACCGCAATTGCGTACCTGGGCCTGGAAACCCTAATTTTACAAACCCTAATTTTACAAACGCAGACGTCTATATAACACTGATTTTTCCATACGATTTTTCCCAAACCGTAGTGCACATTGTCTGAAACAAAATTTTCAATTGTCTAGATTTTTGTCTCTGTTTTCTCGTTTTTCTAAAAATGAGTTCCTTACCTAATAAAATTAAGCTGCGTATTTGGCCTGGGGGTTCTTGGCAACAGAACGGGACGGATTGGGAGTATGTTTTCGCACTCCCGATATTGCGAGTCATGGTGTCAACCAACATTACACATTCTAAACTTGTTAGGTGTGTTCAACGCAGATGTGGAATCAACCCGTATTTTGGTACGACTAAAATAGTGTACCAATATTCTGGCCAACTTTATGAGTTACGAGACACTAACGATGTACAAGGTTTTATGGAATCTGTTGCGGCTGTAAGAAATCCACCAACACTTTTTGTTTATATCGATCTTGCGGGCTTCGACACAAACAATGTTGGTGGTGGTTCCAACAGCGTACGGGAGCCTGATGTGTCTGTTGCTGAGGAGAGTCAATCTTCTTTTTATGTTAGTGGTGGTTCGAACACCGTACTAGAGCCGGATGTGTCTGCTGTTGAGCAGAGTCAAGCTTACGTGCCTCATTTTTAATCTGAAGATGAGCATGTGTATGAGTATAATCCTGATTTTCTTACTGAAGATAATTATGGTTATAACCCCGAATTTGTTCCGGAGACCCAAGATCCGGTAGAAGAAACACATGAAGAAGAAGCAGAAGAAGAAGAAGAGGAAGAAGAAGACGAGTCCCATGTTTACCGTTTGGATATTCCTGGTATTGATAGCGACGAAGAAGACGATGGAGAAGACGGTGAAGAAGATGAAGAAGAAGAAGAAACCAGTCCTATTAAATCATACGGTGGAATAAATGATTTTTTTGGCCAACCTCCTCCCCTTCCAGATCGGGATGGCCATTTCATAACACCTAACCAAGAGCCCGTAGCTTATAATCGTAGTAACAGAGTGAATGAAGGGGACATATTCGCCACGAAAGACGACCTGACATTCGCCCTCAGAAGAAAGTTTGTTGAAGAGGGTTACGAGTATTATGTGGAGAGATCTTCAAATACCCGATTCGAAGCGAAGTGTAGGGATACTAACTGTGATTGGCGTGTGTATGCTGCAAATGTCAAAGATACCACTATGTTCCACGTATGTAGGATGAATGACGTACACGTTTGTTCAAGGACCAGATGCATTCTAACCACCGTAATGCCAATATGAGAGTATTGGGTAATATAACCATGCCTAAAGTACAGGATGAAAGTCGTAAACTCCGTGGATCCGACATTGTGAAGGACATCAAGGAGCAATACAACGTAGATATCTCGTATTCGGAAGCGTGGCGTGCGAAAGCTTTTGCGCTAGCCTTGGTGCATGGAGACCCCCACGATTCTTACAGGCGACTCCCTGGGTTTTTCTATAATTTGGAGCTTCAAAACCCTGGTACCTTTTCCCGAATAGAGAGAGATATTACAGAACGTTTTCACCTTTGTTTTTATGCCCTTGGTTGCGCGGTATATATTATTTCCTCTTATACAGTCTACACTTTCATTATACTATAGTATTCTAACGTTTTCAGCATAACTTTTCGTAGATCCGATCGTTTACGAGCTATTTGCGTTCGATCATTATAATAGACGGCGCTCATTTGAAGGGGCCTTACTTGGGCACAATGTTCTTAGCCGTTGCTATGGATGCCAATAATCAAATTTTCATGCTCGCTTTCGGAGTTGGTAGGTTTGTGAGCGGAGAGTGATGGACTTATTTTTTGGCCAACCTGAAGCAATGTATCGGCGAACCCGAAGGGTTGGTGTTCGTGTCCGACAGGGCGGGTTCAATACGCCAAGCTATCAAAACGGTGTACCCACGTGCCCATCATGCGCTGTGTTGCCGCCATCTCACGATGAACATGAGAACCAGGGATAATAGGATCGACCATAGGAGGACTATGTTTTGGAAGGTCTGCAAAGCGTACACGGTGTGTGACTTCGAACTTAGAATGGCAGCTCTACGAGCTGTTGTACCTGTAGGAGTCCAAGTTTTGGAATCCGATACTACGCCAGAAAGATGGTCTAGGGCCCATTTATATGGAATTCGTTACAACATTACATAGTCCCAAAACGAACAAATGTTAACAAAAACATTATGTAAAATTTAAACAACATTACATAGTCAAAAGGCGAACAAATGTTAACAAAAACATTACGTAAAATTTAAACAACATCACATAGTTCATACAATACATACATTAATAAACTTACACAAAGTTCAATACAAACTTAGATTAAAAAAATGAAAGATGCGGACAAAAATAGCATAAAAATACTTACCTCGTTCGACATTGCGTAAAAATTAGCGTGTATCCCACTCTCGTTGACTTCACGTGGACAAAATAAATCAGATGTGGCTTGTGGGTGTATCGGAGGCGTAGTGCGGAGGAGGAGGAGGGGGCAAGGGGGACCAGGTTTTCTTTAAAAAATTAGGGTTTGTGGGGCATGTGGGTATTAGAATAAGAAAGGGCGCTGAGCCCGGGCTGTGGTCCGCATCCGCACTGGGCTGCTCCGCATCTGCAATTGCGAGTGCGGAGCGGGTCGGGTCGGGCGAATGGGTACCACCCGTTTGTAATTGTTTTTTTGTCGTTTAGCTGCCCATTGCGGTCCGCACTGGACCGGGTCGGGTTAGAGTGCGGACCAGTGGCGGACTGAGTAAGGACTGGTAGGGGTCCTGGGCCCCCAACCAGCCCATGTCCAGACAAGGTAAAAAAAGAAATTTAGATGCTATTTTATAAGAAGTATTGGACTGGGCCCCAACAATCTTGATTTGAGGCCCCTAGGTAAGGTAGATCTCGGCCTCTCGCTTAGTCTCAACCACGCTTTGGAGTTTTGAACCAGTCGATTGTTGCAATTTGCAAACGAAATTCGAACAGAGAACTCAGTGCCCTATTGCCCTAGTGCCTTGCTCATTTGCTTAAGTGCTTAACCTCTCAACCTCTGCGTGGCTGCACCTGCGCCTGAGTTGGCTGAGCGAACTCAGTCCTCACGGGTCACGGCGGACTGCTCATGGCTGCACCTTCTCTTCTGTTTTGTCACAACTCACCGCCTCACTTGGTAAAAAAACTAAAAACCAAACCTTTTTAATTTTTACTCTCAGTCTTGAATACTTGATATTTGGTATTTGTGAAATAGTATTTGCCTATTTGGTAATTGTTAGGTTAAATGGTTAATATATGTTGTTGTTTTTGAATTTGGTATTTGGACATTTGGTAATTTGTTAGGTTAATGTTTGTTGGTATTTTTGAATTTGGTATTTGGTAATTTGTTAGGTTAATTGTTAACACTTAGGGGCTGTTTACCACACACTTATCCGGGTAAGCGCTTACCAAATCACATTACCTACCGGATTGATATGATAAGGATAAAAAAATTTACTCGGTAAGAGCTAACGAAAGGACTGGGAGTCTTACCCCGGTAACTGATGACGACGTCTCTTACCACGGTTAGCGCTTGTCAGGTGAATTGTTGTATATGAAACCGTTTTGGCGAACTAAAATCTTACCCGATAAGTAGGTGATAGTGTTATTTTCACTGGTAAACATTTGGTAAACGACCCCTTAACTATTGGTATTGCTAGAACAAAAGGAAAGATTTTATAAACGTAAAGCATCAACATCCGAATCAAGTTAAATTACCCCCCCTACTATAATTCTTTCTGGATCCGCCACTGGTGCGGACCCATGACTATTTTGGTAAACTCGAAGAAAAAATGACTATTTTCTCAATTCGGTTAAACGGTTTGGCTATTTGAGTCAATTTCTCCTACAAACTACGTTTGTATATCTTTGTATAAAATATCATAAACAATTCTCAATTATAAATAATAAATAATAAGAAATAAAAATAAAAGTTGATGTTTGACTTGAGACGTTGATGGTAGAATTGTAATTAATGCATTTAAAATCATTATTCACGTATTTACTCCTTCCAGTTTTTATAGCCGTTTTGCGGTGATTCCTAAACAGGAAATATACCGCCCACGTTATGAAACAAGGCAGAGGGGTGAGAGCGTGATCCATGTCCAAAGACCAAATTACCCTTTTCAGTGTTTTTCTTTATATAATTTTTAACAAGTTGTTATTTTAGAAAAATGGCCGAAATAACCAATTATACAACATAAACTCACTTTTTCGTTTTTTTTTCAATCGAATTTTCATTTTAGGTACAGAAGACAATATTCAATTAACTCTCTATCTTACTTTCTACCTCTATTTATTCTTTAAAACATCTCCAATACAGGGACGGACCTAATAAAGGGCACGTGCCACCGTATTAGTTCTCCGACGAAGGGTAAAAAATTTTGTTTTCGTGAAAGTGCCACCATATCGATTTAGGAGGTGCTACCGTATTCATTTGGAAACTACAAGGGGTGCACCTAAACTGAAAAAAAGCCCAAATCTTATACCCATTCAACCAAAAAAAAAACGAAAAAATCTCTTGAAATCAACAAAAAAATAACGAAAAAATCTCTCGAAATTGAAAAAAAACTTAAAAAATCCTTTAAATCAAGCAAAAAAACGTTAAAAACCTCTCAAACGCCGAAATTTGACTAAAAACGCATCAGACGATATTGAACGTTGATAAAAAAAA
Organism: Saussurea involucrata; assembly: GCA_033807775.1. Taxonomy (NCBI): domain Eukaryota; kingdom Viridiplantae; phylum Streptophyta; class Magnoliopsida; order Asterales; family Asteraceae; genus Saussurea; species Saussurea involucrata. The sequence continues at coordinate 6,012,549 of CM066325.1, read as the reverse complement.
CACTTCGATAAAAACCGTATGAAAATTTATTTAGGCCCGTCCTTGCTCCAATGAACCTTCTATTTTACTCTTTATAATAGATAAATGAATAGCAACTCTCTAAATATAGAGAAACATTATTCACAATCTCTATTTTTCTCTACAGCAGAAAAGATAATATACTTGAAATATCTTCTTCTAGGGTGCGTTTGGTACACTGAATATGACAGAACATAACAGAACATAGATCACTGTCTCATGTTTGGCAACACTTTTATGTGGAACAGCGTGGAACAAGCTGGAACAGACCTGTTCCACCCCTACCCCATGGAACAAGTTGGAACAAGGCGGAACAGACTTATGTTTTACCAATATAACCTTAAAATAAAATCTAATTCTCTTCTAAAACATCAAATACACATTCTATTATATATTTTATTTATTTGTATTTTATCGAATGTTATCTGTTATGTTCTGTCTACCAAACGCTGAACAACTGTTTTGTCCTGTCCTGTTATGTCATGTCCCATCCTGTTCTGTTCTATCCTGTCTGCGTACCAAACACACCCCTAGAGTAGAAAATAGAGCAATACATTGGAGAAAACATAACACATCCTTTATTTTTTACTCTATGGTAGAGATTAAAATAGAGAATTACATTGGAGATGCCCTAAAGGCAAGTTATTTACATAAATTCGATCTTCAGCTTGAAAAATGAAAAAAATGTGTATATTTATATAGGGGCTTAATCAAATAAGAACTAATTAGTTTGTGGTAACTGTAAGAACCAATATTAGCCACTCATTTAAAATAATTAATATTATTTTTAAAATAAAATAAAAGGATAATTTGGTAATTTAACAATTTGGATTTTTTTAAATTATAAATCAAATCATTAATTACTCAATCCACAGTTACCTTATTAATTCAAATTTACCCTACTTACAATTTGAAACACATGAAACCCACGCCTCTCCATTTTTTCTCCTTTCATCCCTACCAATAATTTGCAGATTCTCAATTCTGGGTTTTCATATAATCATCATTTTAGCTTCTGGGTGTGTTTCAATTTCCCATTTTTATCTTTCAACATTTTAGAAACTGTGTTTCAATGGATACAAATAGCATCTTCTCCAACACATCTGGTGGTTCTGGAATGCTAGGGCTTGAAATGTCATTAAGCCATCATCATCATCATCAGCAGCAGCAACACCCACTACAAAACCCTAATTTCCTCCACCAGCAACCACCGTTCTCCGCCGCCGCAAAACAAGCCTACCCATATGCTCCAAAGCAGAGAACTTCACCAATCAGCGATGAAGAAGAACCACATAGCAACAATATAAACAATCCCTCCACCATCGAGGATAGCGGCGGAGGCGGCGCCGCCGCCGACGGGAAGTTGACAAAGGGGTTTCCGTGGCAGAGAATGAAATGGACTGATAACATGGTGACCAAAGATCCATCTAAAAACCACCGCTGGAACCTAAAAGATGCAGTCCAACCAAAGATCAATCCACTGCTGCAACCCAATAAACGAGAGATCCAGCATCGACCAAATAGAAGATACATCAGGGTATCACATTTGGTATCATAATGGGGTATCACAATATAGTTTCTTGTTTTACGAAGTGTATCACAAAGTATCAGGTGGTGTTCCTTTACTAAGTGTATCACAAAATATCATGTGGTATTGCTTTACTAAGTGTATCAAATTATGTTTTTTTTCTTTAGTTTCGTTATGCTGTTAAGGGTATCACAGTGGGTATCCCATTGGTATCACATATGTTCTTGGAGTATTACCAAAGTAATGAATGTGATGCTGAATTGGATGGCAATGGGTATCACAGTGGTATCACAAAAATTCTTGTATGTATTTTCGGTATCACGATTGGCCGGAGAGAGAGGAGAGAGGATATTTTACAATACCTAAAATGCCCTTTTATTTAAATTTCAAACAAAATTACCAAAATTAATAATTTCCTAATTTATAGCTTAATATGTGGCTCACATTGGTCTTACAGTTACCACAAAATAACTAGTTCTCCCTTGAATGACCACCTATTTATATAAATGTTATTTCTAATATAAAACAGACTTTACATAAACACGTAATGCATTTACTCAACTCTTAGGTGGTGTTTGGTATGATGGAATCATTTTGAGATATTTGAATTTTGTGGAAAATTTTGAAATTGGAGGGATATAGATTTGAAAGGATTTGGAATGTTTTGTCGTAAGATTTGGAGTGTAATTGAATTTCATTCCTTATAAATAAATTGTAAAAACAAATTACAAATAACCATAAAAATAATTAAATTACCTTATTATTAATTTATAATTAGAAAAAAAAAACGTTTATAACGTATTTAAAAGATTCGTATATACAGATCACTCGAAATCTCTTGAAACCCCATCATTCTCATGGGATTTCAAAATCATACGTATGAGAGAATTCAAAATAATCATACGATTTCAAATTGGAGAAATCATGCAAACCAAACATAAAATTGAAATGAATTTGAAATCCAAACAACCCCTCAATTATTTTCATTCTTGCAAATCAAAAAGAACCTTGTTCTCTCAGATGATCCTTCGTCGCTTAAGAAATAGATTTAAATTTTTTATAAGATTTAATATAATGGAAAATGTCAATTACATCAATAATTCAAATTAAATATCTTTCATAATCATATTATGGACCCAAAGGCCAAAACCATCTATTCCATTGCCATATTTTTCACGTAGGTTTTTATCAATAGAAAATGACGCTTCCTTTTCTAAATTTTATCCATTCATTTTTATAATTTTTTTTGGGAAGGGTGTCCTAAACTATGCCTAGACTAATCATTTGTCAAATTATGATTGTAAGACATTAGCCCTGATTAAACTTCAGTGGCCACAATTGTTGTGTACGTATGGATTAGAACACTGTACAGATGATATATTCTACCACATCACCCAATACCTTAACCAATACAGCACAACTCTTGTGATTCATTTTTATAATTTTTTTATTTTATATAAGACGGAAAATATAAAACAATCGGTCAATACTTTATTTAAGTGGCGTGAGGTTACACGTTTGTTAGTCGACTATATATTTTGTCTTTGTATATATTTATTTAATACAAACAAAATTGAGATGGCTTATAACTTATACCAAAAGATTTGATCAAAAATAAAAATTTAGCTTATAAATTTGAGATGACTTATAAGAGCATCCACAATGGAGAGGTTCATGAATCCATGTCATCAAGAGGAATCGGTCCATCATTTTCTTCTACCATTGGATGTATTGAGGTTCATTGTCACCTCATTGAAGTGGTTCATACAGATAAACCAGTTCTTAAAGTAGAAAACATTGGTCTCACTTAATTTTTTATACTAAATAATCAAAATTTATCATTTTCAATTAATTTACACGGTAGATAAATTCCATACTAAATTAATTTATCTAATTTTCTTTTTTAAATGCATGATCAATTTATTAAAAGAATTAATAAAATAATTAATTATCAACTTTCAGTTATTTTTAATATATAATAAACGTCCTCGTTTTTAATTATTGTAAATTATAATTATTATGACTTTTTATTATTATAACTTTTACTTGTTATCTTTTAATTATAATTAGTTTTTAATTGTATCTTTAAATTATAATAAGTAAATTTTAACCATTATAATTTTTATTATTATAATTTTCATTGTATAAATAATGGATTGGTCCATGATTGAGAGGGAAATGTTTATAAAATGCGTAGGAAAGTGAAAACTGATGTGGCAAAGAGAGAAAACTGGTGTGACAAAGTCATTAACCTGTTAAGAGGTTCATGACTGTGGATGCTCTAAGTTCTTTCAAATTTCTACTTAAATTTTAGTGAAAATAAAAATTCAATTAAAAATGTGAAAAAATAAAGTTAGTTAAAAAGATTTGATCAATTTAGCTTCGGTTATTAACTTATTATGTTACATATGTAGAAGGATATGACTTAGATCCATGATTTTATGACCCATCATTTGGTAATGCAAACAAATCACAATATACCTTAATATAATTATGTTTGTCAAAAGATTGTTGTTTTATTTAAAAAGGATCAATTCCATGATTATAAAATTCACCTACATATATTATATAAATCTTTAAACATATCAAAAAATTATAATTTTTTATTACATACATAAATTGACAACTACAATCTATCTTCTTGTAGGACAAGAGCTACCATCTACTTAACTAATAACAATAAGAAAGTAATGATAATTGCTATAAATATAATAATATTTTTTGCCAAATCAAAATACAACATAATTTACATGACATTGTAACTATTATGAATATTTTATATAGTATAGTTAGAAGTAAAAGATAAATATGGGTAAAGGTTGGTTATCAGTAATCTTCACTGGTTCCACACAAAACTCAAGGCTAGCGTGAGGGGAGGGGCGGGATCAAACCCATAACATAACATGTCTTGTATTTGGGTAAAGTAAACTCTGCCGATTTGCTAACCGAATTATATGCTAGCGGCTAAAAATAATTATTCCAAAACTGTGATGAAACTTAGAGGAAATTACATGTTTAGTCCTTGTGGTTGTGTGTTTTCAATGGTATTTGTCATTTTTTGGACGAAATGTGTCATTTTGGTTGCATTTTTAACGAGTTATTTAAGGTTGCATTTTTAATGAGTTGGGTACATGTGGTTCCAATTTTCTAACGAACTCGATTTCTATATAAATTGTAACGACCCAAAAAACCAATGTAGCATAAATTATAAGATAACCAAATGATCCCAACATTCGAATCATAACATGACAATACTTTCAAAGTTTAGTAGTGAGTACACACATCCACAACTGAGATATTAATTCACTAAGGGAAGTAAATGTAAACTGTCTCTATAGCTCACCTCTTCTAAGTCATCATGCTTTCTCTTTCCCTTTGGAAGACCTCCACTCACCCTTTTCCTTGAAAATTTTTAATTTTGGAAAGCGATTGAATTCCTTCCTAAGAACAGTTTACCAAAATCCAAGCAATAAAACAAATTTTGCCATAGATACCTAACAATATCAGTAAAACAAATCACCACACACCAATGGTATTTGTACAGTGTTCATAGCCACCCATCACCCTCCCGTGATGTACGCATTCAGGGGCCAGTTGTAACATCTCGTATTTTCCATTATATTATGTAATATGAATAGGGGTCTAATTGTATGTTGATTTAAGCCTTGGATTATTTTGTAATTATATAATTCATTGGTGCTATAATTAAAGTGATTAAGGTTTAATTGCTATTTTTGAAAGTTTGGAACTAGTGGGTGTAATTGGCTATTTTGGAAAGTTGAGGGTTAATTAAGAAAAGAGGCAAAACTGAATTGAGATATTATCTCAATTCAGTATGGGAGTCGGCAGAAAGGGCAGAAAGAAAGATAGAGAGAAGGAAGAAAGAAAGGAGAGAAAAAGAAGAAGAATCAAGCTGAAAATTTTGGTAAGAGATCAAAGGGTTTTGTAAGTTTGATTTCCAGTAGCAAGATGATATCTATAACATAAACTAATTTCATCTAGGTACTGTTCTGATTTGGAGTTGTTTGTGAAGAGAAGTGGGTTTTCTTCATTAAGGCGAGTTCATTCACTTTTGATTAAATACATGTTTTCTGTCAAATTAAATGTTAAGATACATGTATAAACTGTTATGGGACTGTATGGATGTGTTTAAAACAAGCTGAATGGAACAGACACGGATTTAGATGGTAAAATAGGCTGCAGGTCGTAGTTTCCGGATAGAAGAACAGTATCCGGAAAACCTCCGTTTGAAGGTTTCCGGACAAGACAAAGTTATCCGGTAAGTTCTTTTATTTTGTAGTCTCCGGATGAAATAGATACCGGATGGTATCCGGATTTCTTTGGTGTATGGATGTTATCCGGAAAAGTTGTGTGTACCCGGAAAAGTTGTGTGTATCCGGATAGTTTGTGCTGTCCGGTAACCTTTGTTGTCCGATAATTCTGATGTCCGGATATAGTTTCTGGATGTAATATCTGATTTAGTTTTCTATAAATAATTTCTCGGGGCGCTGCCCCTTGACCCCATCCGCTAACCGGGTAGCGGAACCCCCGTGTCAAGTCGCCGAAGGGGAAACAATTGAGGATGAGGACACGATAGGTTATTTAATATTCTTGGAATTGAGAATGTGATACGAGAGTGGGATGATATGTTGTTATGTATATACGTTAATAAGGTGTATTGGATTTGTAAACACTAGTTGTATTGGATAACGTAGGATAGGCAAAGTATAATTGCTATTCCTGTTTATAGTGGAATGTAATGAATATGCAAAGTAGAATTGCTATTCATGTTGAAAAGATGGGATAGGCAAAGTAGAATTGCTATCCACGTTGAAATGATTGAATATGTAAAGTAGAATTACTATTCATATTACAATAATAGAATATGCAAAGTACAGTTGCTATTCTTATTGAAAGGAGGAATAGGCGAGGTATAATTGCTATTCCCGTGTATCCTTGGAAAAGATTGAATAGGCAAAGTACAATTGCTATTCACGTGTATGATTGAATAGACAAAGTAGAATTGTTATTCATGTGTATGATTGAATAGACAAAGTAGAATTGTTATTCATGTGTATGATTGAATAGACAAAGTAGAATTGTTATTCACGTGTATGATTGAATAGACAAAGTAGAATTGTTATTCATGTGTATTGTTGGTGCAAGTGTACCACATCTCTATATATCTATATATATTTATTTTGATGATTACAAACACACCGTATTATTGTTTATCTAACAATTTAATCCAAGTGTGCAGTTGTTGAAGAACACGAAGATTTAATCTGAAGGGTTCAAGACGGAAGTGTTTACGTCGTCATTATTGTTTATAACTAATAATGATAAACACCCTAAAATAATATACCACTTGGATATTTCTAAAAACCCAACAATTAATTTTAATAAGGTTTTGAGAAGATCCAGCAAGATTTGGGTGCTGTCCTGGAAGCTGACTTTTCCTGACGGCGGTATACCGCGGCGGTACAGTCGGTATACCGCGGGTACACAATGCCGTTTGTTTGTGCAGGTTGACCTTCTCCTTTGCTGTACTTTTTCTGACGCAGGTATACCGCGATGGTTTGGCGGTATACCGCGAAACTCTCAAGACTGATGATCATCCGGTATAAATACAAGCATCCAGCAGCCTTCAATGCTACACCAAACTTCAGCAATAAATTCTCCCTCAGCATTTGATTATTATTCTGCTGCTTTCTTACTCACACTAAATCACTTAAACTGATAAAATTAATTTTTGAGCAAGAAATCTTGAGTTGATAGCAGATTAAAATCTCTCGATTAGTTGAATCAGCAACACAACTCAAGTGATCAAACTCTCTAAAAATATACAAGTGATAAACCTTATTCAAGAGTGATTATTCATATTAAAATTTATACCCTCTTGTAAGTGTTTGATTTAGAGTGAGTGATCCACATTAATCTCTCAAAGAAGAGTGTTTCGCGTTTGTTGTATTAAGGTTTGTGTTTCTACCGTAAAGAACACGTTTCGTATTGGATCTCCGAGAAGTGTTATTTTCTCGAGGTGGACTAGCCAACTTTGTGTTTGGTGAACCACTTTAAAAATACCGTTGTCAAGTATTCTCTTTCCCTTATCTATTTACATTTCCGCTGTGCATTTAAATTATATCTGTTTATATAATTGTTGTATACTTATTTATTTATCTCTGCTTTATTTATTCTGTATTTATTTGTTCAAAGAATTTTTTGAAAGAAAAAGATTTTAAATACAACCTTACCCCCCCCCTTAGGTTGTCCAACATTTGGTATCAGAGCAGGTCTTTCAAAATATTCTGCATATTTTTCTCTTATTCTTCTAAATGGCTCAACAAACTAATATCGTGTTTTCAAAACCTCCTTTGATAGATACTGAAAAGTTTGGCATTTGGGCCGAGCTATTTGAATGTCACGTGCGTGGCAAAAATCAAAAGATTTGGAATATCATAGAAAAAGGAAATTTTAAACCCACCATTGTGAAAGATGATGTTTATATTGATAAACCTATAGATGACTGGACTACTTCTGATGAAGCTCATTTTTGTTTAAACTTTGAAGCTAAGAATATATTATATGCTGCTTTAACAACTGACGAAATTGAAAGAGTATATACATATAAAACTGCAAATCAAATATGGGAAAGTTTAAATAATACTCATCGTGGAAACACGGAGGTTAAATCTAGTAAAGTAAATATTTTAGTTCACGATTATGAACTATTCGAAATGAAACAAGATGAGTCAATTGACTCAATGTTTAAAAGATTTAACCTTATTGTGACTACTTTGAAAGGTTTGGATCGCACTTATCCTAACGAGGACTATATAAGGAAAATCCTACGAGCCCTTCCTTCGGAGTGGATGCAAAAGATAACATCCTTAGAAGACTCCCGTGACCTTTCCATAATGAAGATAGATGACTTGATCGGTAATCTTAAAGTGCATGAAATTGCACTTAAAAGAAACAAAGATCGGGAGCAAGTTAAAAAGAAATCAATCGCTCTCAATGTCTCAACACCAAAAGATGAGAAGAAAAAGGAGAAAGCTAGCTCCTCGAAAGATCCATCCGAAACTCTCGATGAAGTCGCCATGTTGGTAAGAAACTTTTCCAAATTTCTTAATAATAATAATAAATTTTCTAACAATGGCAGATTTCAAAGAAACGGTAACTACCGTCGTGGTGGTGATAATCGAAGTCGTAAGTTCCATAAACGAGACGAAAAAGTTAAGAAAAATGGCGACTCGAGTGAAGACGATAAAGCTAAGCCAAAGAGAGGCTTTTGCTACTCATGTGGTGACAAAGACCACTACGCCAATGAATGTCCGAAAAAGAACAAGTTCCAAAAGAAGAAGGAGAAAGCCTTCATTGGAGGCGCGTGGAGCGAGAGTGAAGAAGAAGATGACTATCAAGCCATTTGTCTTATGGCCGATAGCGACGACGAGGTAAAATCTTCTTACTCGGATTACGATAGTGATTATGAAAGTGATAATGAAAATAATCTTGAAGAATTATATGAATCCTTTCATAAAATGGCCGCTCTTGCAAATCGTTACCAAGATGAGAATGCCATGTTAAAAGAAACTGTAAATGCATGTAAAAAGGAAATAAAAAATGTTAAACAAAAATCTGAAAATGATATGGATATAATTGCTAAATTAGAAACTAAATTAGGAGAAAAAGATTTTTGTAAATCTTGTGATGTTTTAAATAAAGAAATTGCATGCTTGAATAAAAAATCACATGAAAATATTATTTGTACAAAATGTGATATTCTTGATAATGAGATTACTTGTTTAAAGGCTAAATGTGCTTCATATGAAAAAGATAACATGCTAGCTAAAGCCTTTGAAAGTAGTAATAAAAAAGTTCTTAACATGCTTAATATGCCTAACCGTATAAAATGTAGAAAAGGCATTGGTTCCAATACTTGTGTTGATAAATGTTCATGTATACCCATCAAAAGATTTTATGAATCACCTAAAGTAAATACAAGAAATCAATATGTGCAAAAACCTCCGTATGTGCGTAAAATAAATAATGTAAATTATAATACGAGAAAACCGTATGCTCGCATGTACCATGATAAATATTCTAAACCTAATAATAATGCGAATGTAAATGCTTGTTTTTATGTGTATGATAAATATAATCGCAAAATTAAAATGGTAAATAAATGGATTCCAAAAGGAATGTTTAGTAATGATAATCCCGGTGGTATGCGTTTATGGTTTTAAATGTGTTATGTATATGTGTTATATATTATATATAAGTAAAATATTGTTATTTATACTTTTTATACTATTCATATATATATATACATACGTACTGCACATATATATATACATTTTATTTAATTCTTTTAATTCTTATATATATATACTTTGTTTGTTTAATGTGTTATTAATATGTTTTGATGTATTATATATTGTGTAATATATTATATATATATATATTCTGTTTGACTTTATATATATGTATGTTGGTTGACTTTTGAAACTAATTGTCAAGGACCCACGAGAAATGGGGACCATAAAAGTTACATCTTCATTATTGTAGATTGACCTTGATATGGACTGGATTCTCGATAGTGGTTGCACACGTCACATGACCGGAAACAATAATCTCTTTTCATCATATAAGTCATGTGATGGTGGACAGGTAATTTTTGGAGGAAACTCCAAAAGAAATATAATTGGTAGAGGTACAGTTTCTTGCAATAATGTTCAATTTCTTAATGTTAATCATGTTGATAATTTACATTTTAATTTGTTAAGTGTTCGCCAATTGTGTAAAAATAATACAACTGTTGTCTTCGAAGAAGATTCTTGTAAAATCATAAAAAATGGTAAAGTTCTTTTAAATGGCTTTGTAAAAGGAAATTTATATATTTGTAAAACTGTTGTATCTGATAATGTATGCTTATCTTCTATTAATGATGTTTCTACTTTATGGCATAGGCGTTTAGGTCACGCTAATCTAAGATTAATGCAAAACTTAAAAAATAAGGAGCTTGTGAGTGACCTGCCAAAATTAAAGTTTGATAATCATTTTTGTGATGCTTGTCGTGTCGGCAAACAACATCACGTCTCTCATAAATCAAAAAATGTTATTTCTACTCAAAGAGTTTTAGAACTTTTACATATGGATCTTTTTGGCCCGATGGCTGTTCAAAGTTTTGGAGGAAATTTTTATACTTTGGTTATTGTGGATGATTATTCCCGTTATACTTGGACTTTATTTTTGAGACATAAAAATGAGGCTTTTGAAAAGTTTAAAATTTTGGGAAAACGAATTCAAAACCAACAAGGTTGTACGATTGTTTCCATACGTACGGACCATGGACGAGAATTCGATAATGATGTACAATTTGGTGCCTTTTGTGACAAACATGGTATAACTCATAACTTTTCTGCTCCTCGAACTCCTCAATCTAACGGGGTTGTTGAAAGGAAAAATCGAACGTTGCAAGAAATGAGTAGAACTATGCTAAACGAACATCAAGTTCCCCAAAAGTTTTGGTGTGATGCCGTTGCTACCGCGACCTATGTGCTTAACCGTGTCCTAATTAGAGGTATCCTAAATAAGACACCCTATGAACTTTACCGAGGTAGAAAACCTTCCCTAGCTCACCTAAAAGTTTTTGGTTGTAAATGTTTCATTTTAAACACCAAATCCTACCTAACCAAATTTGACCCCAAAGCCTATGAGGGAGTTTTCCTAGGTTATTCTTGGAATAGCAAAGCCTATAGAATCCTAAATAAGGAGACCATGGTAGTGGAAGAATCCCTTAATGTTAGTTTTGACGAGAGTCCTCCCAAACCGAGTGCACCCTTAGCAAATGACAATGTTTGTGAAGGAGATGTCTTAGCCCAACGACTTAGTACCTTGGATTTAGGTACCCAACCTTCCACAAATAATATTGAATCTAGTGATGCCCCTCCATGCTTTATTCCACAAGGTATAGATGATCCTAACCTTAGAACCGCTCGAGGCCATCCCGTAGATCAAATTATAGGTGACCTAAACCAAAGGACAACTAGATCACAAATCCATACCCATTGTGCTTTCCATGCTTTTATCTCAACCATAGAACCTAAAACCATAGATGAAGCTTTAGGTGATGAGGATTGGATTATGGCCATGCAAGAAGAGTTAAACCAATTTTCTAGGAATGATGTGTGGGACTTAGTGCCTAGCCCTAGTAGTCAAACCATTATTGGCACAAGATGGGTCTTCCGAAACAAGGTAGACGAGAACGGTGGAGTCACACGAAACAAGGCACGTTTAGTTGCCAAGGGGTACAGTCAACAAGAAGGTATAGATTATGACGAAACCTTTGCACCGGTTGCAAGGTTGGAGTCTATTCGAATGCTTCTCGCTTTTGCAAATGCTAAAGATTTTAAGTTATTTCAAATGGATGTTAAAAGTGCTTTCTTAAATGGTATTATAAATGAGGAGGTATACGTTTCTCAACCTCCCGGTTTTGAAAGTTTTGAAAACCCGACACATGTTTATAAATTAAAAAAGGCGCTTTATGGTTTAAAGCAGGCTCCGCGTGCGTGGTATGATAGATTAAAAACCTTTTTAATTGTTAGTGGTTATATTATGGGTAAAATTGATAATACTTTATTTGTGAAATATGTTCAAAATGATATTGTGGTTGTGCAAGTATATGTTGATGATATTATTTTTGGTTCCACTAATGAAAAACTGTGTAATGAATTTTCTGCGAAAATGACAAGCGAATTTGAAATGAGCATGATGGGAGAATTAAAATACTTCTTAGGATTGCAAATAAAACAATGTGAAACTGGTATTTTTATTAGTCAATCTAAATATTGTAAAGATATGTTGAAAAAGTTTAACTTTGAAAATGTCAAACCCGTTGAAACTCCAATGACCACAAATTTGCAATTATTTCCTGACGAGGATATAATACGTGTTTCCTGACGAGGATATAATACGTGTTTCCTGACGAGGATATAATACGTGTTTCCTGACGAGGATATAATACGTGTTTCCTGACGAGGATATAATACGTGTTTCCTGGCGAGGTTATAATACGTGGTTACCTGCCGAGGTTATAATACGTGGTTACCTGCCGAGGTTATAATACGTGGTTACCTGTCGAGGTTATAATACGTGGTTACCTGCCGAGGTTATAATACGTGGTTACCTGCCGAGGTTATAATACGTGGTTACCTGACGAGGTCATAATACGTGGTGATTTTTTTTATCACATAAAATTAACCGAATATTGAAGCCTTAAGATCCGTTTTGGTGCAAGTGTTTCGTATTGGTTTGTATATCTTTGTCTCTATTGCTTTTTGCATTTTATTTTATCCCTCAAATTTTTATAAAATCAAATTGATATCGTTATTAATTTGAGGGGGAGCGTTTTAGCTCTTTTACCCATGAGATTATGCTCTCTCAAATATATGCATATTTTGAGGGGGAGCATCTCTCGAGGGGAAGCATACCGTCTTTCTTGACCCTTTTTGTTTCGACAAACGGGGGAGAGAAACCGCATATGCTCATGCTTAGCGGTTGTGTTTGTCATCATCAAAAAGGGGGAGATTGTTGGTGCAAGTGTACCACATCTCTATATATCTATATATATTTATTTTGATGATTACAAACACACCGTATTATTGTTTATCTAACAATTTAATCCAAGTGTGCAGTTGTTGAAGAACACGAAGATTTAATCTGAAGGGTTCAAGACGGAAGTGTTTACGTCGTCATTATTGTTTATAACTAATAATGATAAACACCCTAAAATAATATACCACTTGGATATTTCTAAAAACCCAACAATTAATTTTAATAAGGTTTTGAGAAGATCCAGCAAGATTTGGGTGCTGTCCTGGAAGCTGACTTTTCCTGACGGCGGTATACCGCGGCGGTACAGTCGGTATACCGCGGGTACACAATGCCGTTTGTTTGTGCAGGTTGACCTTCTCCTTTGCTGTACTTTTTCTGACGCAGGTATACCGCGATGGTTTGGCGGTATACCGCGAAACTCTCAAGACTGATGATCATCCGGTATAAATACAAGCATCCAGCAGCCTTCAATGCTACACCAAACTTCAGCAATAAATTCTCCCTCAGCATTTGATTATTATTCTGCTGCTTTCTTACTCACACTAAATCACTTAAACTGATAAAATTAATTTTTGAGCAAGAAATCTTGAGTTGATAGCAGATTAAAATCTCTCGATTAGTTGAATCAGCAACACAACTCAAGTGATCAAACTCTCTAAAAATATACAAGTGATAAACCTTATTCAAGAGTGATTATTCATATTAAAATTTATACCCTCTTGTAAGTGTTTGATTTAGAGTGAGTGATCCACATTAATCTCTCAAAGAAGAGTGTTTCGCGTTTGTTGTATTAAGGTTTGTGTTTCTACCGTAAAGAACACGTTTCGTATTGGATCTCCGAGAAGTGTTATTTTCTCGAGGTGGACTAGCCAACTTTGTGTTTGGTGAACCACTTTAAAAATACCGTTGTCAAGTATTCTCTTTCCCTTATCTATTTACATTTCCGCTGTGCATTTAAATTATATCTGTTTATATAATTGTTGTATACTTATTTATTTATCTCTGCTTTATTTATTCTGTATTTATTTGTTCAAAGAATTTTTTGAAAGAAAAAGATTTTAAATACAACCTTACCCCCCCCCCCCCCCTTAGGTTGTCCAACATGTATGACTGAATAGACAAAGTAGAATTGTTATTCATGTGTATGACTGAATAGACAAAGTAGAATTGTTATTTATGTGTATGATTGAATAGACAAAGTAGAATTGTTATTCGTGTGTATGTTTGAATATACAAAGTAGAATTGTTATTCATACGGAATGTTTGAATAGGCATAGTATGATTGTTATTCAGGTTGAATGAGTTAATGGGCAAAGAGAGTTGCTATTGATAATTGAGATGTGGGAGTGTGAATTAGATGAAGTGTAAGTGTTGTTTGAAGGATTTGAAATAGGCAATGTATATATATATATATAAGTGCTATTTCTGTATTCCATTTCAAAGAGAAGGTATGATGTTTGAAGATAAGGCTGTAAGATTGATTGATAAACTGGAATCCGTGAAGATTCATAGTAGGTTATTGGATATGATGATACGACTTTATGAATGGTAGTTATACTCGAGGGATTGAGTATGGTTATGTCATTATGGGACAAGTATGAGTATGGTAAGAATGGTGATAAAGCAGGTTTGAATATATGCGTTGATTATCTAAGATTCCAATGTTGTTAATGTTTTAATTTAAATTGGATGTTCTCACTAGGCGTAAGCCTAATCGTTTCAAATCAACTTTTCTTACCAGGTACTAGCTCAGGAAAAATAAAGGGAAGAGGGACGGGTGCTTTTGGGTATTCGACTTGTTGATGTTAAGAAGAGAAGTTAGCTGATATGAGGATGTTTTGATGAATGACTTAGACAACCCGTTTAATCTTTTCATGGTGAACAAGTTTTGATTAATAGGTTGGCTTGGAGAATTCGAATTGTATGTATTAAACCTTATAGTTAATTCTCTACTTATATATGAAAGTTGGATAATTCTATAAGTAAACCTTGTTAAACTTTAGGTTTAAATTAGCCCTGATTTTAGGGTGTTACACCAGTAGACCCCCTTGGCCCCCAGTAGATGTAATCCCCGTGTGCACAGGAAATGGATTTCATGCACACGGTATCACATCACTCTCGCAGAATTTCCAAAATCTCAAGGTACACTAATCCCATTGTGCAACCCCGACACTAAAACCAAATCATCAATTCAAGAAAATCCACATAAGCAATGCATGTACTTTATTGAACAAATGTTTATCACACATGATCAAAACCTCCATGAATGCATCACCTGTCAATATGCTCAAAACCATATCCAATAGTTTGAAACATTTGCAAATCAGTTCATGTTGCCAATTGAATCAATGTTATTAGTTGTGAATTCGAACTTTTTGGTATTTTATTGTGCTTTGGCAATTCACCTTACGTCCTAAAGCTAAAATTGATCAAACCAAACACCTAAATTGGATGACATAAGAATGGTGTTAAACCATCTACTTCATCCTAAAACAATCTGTCTCAACTCCCAAGACAAACACCTGATCGATGCTTCAAACCTGCGTCCAAACGAGAAGCGAAGCAAAACCGAAGAAAGTGGCCCAAACAGCAACTTGGGCGGTTTATCCCGCGACCTTAGCCGCACAATATCCCGTGCAAGTTGTTGGATCCATTTTCTTCATCTTGCACGAAGATACTACCAAAAAACCTTAAAATCCCAAACTCCCAAACCTTCCCAAAACAGTTTTAGGCCCCAAAATCGATAAAATCAATGTTCCAAACCATTTAAAGCGATATCCTAACATCAAAACACTAATTTACCTAATCCAAATCCATCTATTGAATCATATTTCAATCCAAACTCTTAAACCCTTGTCTTTTTTGAAGCTACCATGGAATATGACGATGAAACTCAATAACTCATAAGAAAATCATCAAAACTCAATCCCAAAACACATTTCTAATTTTAATTTTAAATCAAAAGATCAAATAGGTAAGAAATTCACCATTCTAGAAAGTAGAAACCATAACTCAATATTAAGACATGAGGAAGAAGATTACATTGAAGATGGAGATTCCCAACTCTAGAATAATGTTTCCTTCTTCAATCTCCTCAAAGAAAATCACCAAATTCCTCACCTCTCTATTTCTCTTCCAAGTCGTGAGCACCAAGTAATGAAACAGGGAAGAGGGTTTTCCCCTCTCTTAAACCTCTAATTTAGCACCAAGTCCCTGAATTCATAATATTTGCATTTAACACCCATTGACTTCTATAGAAGCCAGAATTTATGGAACACGGTTACTACATAAATCAGCAACGTGGGCCGTGGGGTGTAATTAAAACCGTAAAATTGTAATCATTGGGACACAATTCCTTAAATTTATGATAAAAAAAAGACAAGGATCATTAAAACTTAAAAAATATAACTATAAGGACGAAACATGTAATTACTTAAAAATTATTTTTAAAATTTATAATTAGAAAAGAAAGTAGTAAAAAAAGGAAAATATCTTATTTAAATAGTATATAATTGAAAATAGAAGTAAGTGATAATAAAATTTGTTATTTAAATGTATTAATTTTGTCCCTAAATATCCTTAAAACTAAAAAAAAGAAAAAATTGAACAAGGGCATTTATGTCAATTCACTCTAAACTTTAAAGCACATTAAAAAATTAAAAATAGCTAGTAAATCAGATCACTTGTGTTTTCAAGCGGCAAAGTCTTTATCACCAATTCCTTCTCTCCCTCTTCTCCTACGCGCCCATCCACATCACCATCTTTTACATCCAACGGCCGATAACGCAAGTGGAACACACACCACAGCACTGCGCGTGTCAAAAACAGGCGTAACTACAACTACAAGGAATTTATGATATCATCGGTTAAAGCATCGAGGGACATAACCGTAAATAAATACACAAAATAAAACAAATATTTAAAGAAAATTAAATATTGTTTTGCATGAGCAACTCGAAAACAGAGAGCAAAACAAGACGAGACGCTTGGCGTGGTGGCGCAACCATCTTTCACCAATTGTTAAACTTCTTCTGTTCCTAGAGAGAGAAACCTATAGATACAGATATTTATATATATACATGTATATATATATATATATAGAGAGAGAGAGAGAGAGAGAGAGAGAGATAGAAAGAACGTGAAAGTTTAGAGAGAGAAAGAAACAGAGGCATCGAGCTTGTGGTTTGCTTTTTGGTAAGGTATCGTATTCCAGAATTGATATCTGGGCGACTAATTTTTAGTGATATTAAGAACTGGGTTTTGTGGAGTGAGGAAAAACAGAAGATGGGTTCTTGGAGGAATTCAAGCACATCATCTACAAAGCTTATGTGGTTGATTCTGCCATTGATGGCAGTCGTTGTGTTTATCGGAGTGACGAAATCAAATTCAGTTGATGGGTCAAAGTATTACCCTTGGGTTTTGAGCTCTGTGATTACTTCTTATTCTTCTTCTTCGGTAATTAAAGACGATTCGATGGTGGCAGCAGAAGGTCCTGTTTCATTGGGGCGGCGGTCAACGGTGGTGGAAGGTGGTGGCGAGGTGGCTGAAGGGCCGTCGGAAGACTTTGTTTTTAACCAGACTACTAATTCTTCTTATCCACCACTGGCTATGGAAGACGAGTTGGATGTTGAGTTGCCTGTAAGTTCCCCTGTTTCCATTTTCTTCTGCGTTTAATTTTTACATATAATTTTAATAAATTAAATAGTGTTAAGATAATTTTTTTTTGAAATGCTTAAGATAAAATTCTTGTACACTTCAAATTCGAAAATAATATTGGTAGTTTTGGTGTAAATTAGACCAAAATTTGTCTTTGCTTTCATCTTAGAAAATCGACTTTGAAAACTACTGGAATTAAATTTGATTTTGTTCTTATTTTGTAAATATGAATTTTGTCACTTGATTTTTTTAAGGGGGTGTTTGGGATTGCTTATTTAAAAGAATTTATGTTTTTATGTAAAAGTGCTTATTAACTTATGTGGTGTTAAACCGAACTTTTATAAAAAGTGTTTGGATTAGCTAATCGTGGTACCAAAACGTAATAAGCTAATAAGTTATGATTTAGAGAGTGTTTGAGATTGCTTATATATGTAAAATAACTAAAAAGTTGATAGGTTTTTTTAGAAAAGCAACCAATATATATTAAACATAAAAAGTTGATAGATTGTTTTAAATAAGTCAATAAGTTAGAATAGATTGACTCATCAAAAACTCTTTATCACCGGTACCAAACGCCTATAAGCACCTTTCTTTTTTAACCATTCAAACACTAAAAATTGCTTATTACCTGTATCACACCAAAATAAGTTAATAAACACTTTAAATAAGCAATCTCAAACACCCCTAAATAAAAGTTATCTTTGTGCTAAGAATAAATTAGTTTGATTTTGACTATAAATAATTATAATTTTAAAATTAAAAAATATCTTATGAAAAAGGAAATTTCAACAGAAGAGGGTTGTTATATACATCCCTTTAGACTATCTCCAATGAAACCTTTATTTTACTCTCTAAAACATTTCTACTGAACCTTTTATTTTATTTTTTGTAATAGAAAAATGAATAGTAACTTTCTAAATATAGAGGAACACTATTCATACACTCTATTTTTTTTAGAGTAGAAAAGAGAATATATACTTAGAGTATTCTCTTTTAAAGTAGAAAATAATGCAATATATTGGAGAAGACATAACACATCCTCCATTTTTTACTTTATAATAGATAGTAAAATAGAGAAATACATTGGAGATGCCCTTGTTCAAAGATCAAACCAAATGATTGTTGGACGGTTTTCATTAAGTCTTTATGAAAAAAGGGTTCTATATTAATTAACCTGTCTTTATAGATTATAAATTTTTTTGTTTGAGAGGGTTTTTTTTATAGATGGAATAAGTGTGTTTTTCAAGTGAGAGAGACACATTTGAAAAAACTTGGCTTTGTACATCAAGCTTATCTCATAAACTTAGTGAATATATCATTTTTTACATTACTAGATCACTACAAAATAGTAATGTATAACTAATCGGATAAACTGAGACTTACATTAAGTTTATTAAGCTTCTAAGATACATGCCTTAAATCATATCTTGAAAACATAAAGAAGGGGTATAACGAAAATTAATACAATAGAAAAATGTATGTGGTTTAATTAATTTAAATATTTGATTTATTATTAAAATGTCTTTAGTTTTCATCAACAAAAACATAATAAAGAGAATTAATAAATCAAAATCTGATTTTCTGCAAATAATAATTACTGATGGGAAAATGGTAACTTAAAATTAAAAAGTCATAGGAACAAAGTGTATTTTTTTTAGGATAAAAAGAGAGGATCGTTTTTCTTTTTCTTCCGATAATTCTCAAAGTTGAGGAATATTATTTTTTTTTCCTGGAAAAATCAATTTGTATTCTCCATTGAAAATATGTAGTGACGGTTTTGTTGTTATATAAAATTCGGATAAGAAACAAAATGATGGTCAATTTCTTTTTTTTTTAATATATATTTTGTTGTTTTAGAACTAAAAAGAATCATGGTCAAATTCTTTTGTTTTTGTTTGTATACGGAGGTGGCGATTTAACAATTGGATCTGTCTCATAACGAAGGTAAAGTGGGACAAATAGTCATTTTAACTCACCAAATTAATCTGTTAGATCATCTCCAACAGATTCTCCATAATTTCTCCAAAATGAAGAGCCAAAAGCCAAAATCCCTAAAAAAAATACATTCATCTCTAACAGCTTCTCCATTTTGGAAAATCCAACATTAATTAAAATATTATATTTATCTATTAAAATATTATTTCTCTCTCTACATATTTATTTTCAAAGTTTTCTATTGGTCCTCTCATTTGGTAATCATTTTTAGAGTGATCTCCATATTTTGAGAAAAAAAAACCTCTCTCTCCAAGTTTCTCCATTTTGGGGAAGCTGTTGGAGCTAAATATTAGCCAAAAATTCTCATATTCTCCATTTTAGGGAAGCTGTTGGAGATGCTCTTATGGGAGGACATTTCAATTGCAAAACATGATGATTTAAAAAAGTTTTCAACCACTCAAATTTTGAACCCCTTCACTTGCGGGAACTCTCTTCACATTTGGTCCCAATCCTTAAGTTGACGCCCAAACAATTCTTGAAAGGTTAAAATGAATATTTGTGTCATTTTCCCCGTTGATGAATCAAGATAGACAATGAGTTAAATCTAGCTGCACAAATGTGTTTTTCCTCTAATCGAGGTTGAATGTGTTATAATTTTTTTACAAACGGTATGTTTATGATAAATTATAAAATATTTAAATAATATAGTTGATGTTGAAATTACTGAAACAAAATAACTATCGGAGTCTGACCATATTGTTTTTTATTTTTATTTTTTATAGAGTATTTTGCTTAAACACATGATTTTTTATGGGGTAGGTTAGATGCCCCTTTAATCTGATTTTCACTTTTTAATGTATTATTTATTTTGATTCTATAATTAATATAACTAAAAATAGGGGTGTTCAAAAAGCCGAGAAACTGATCCGAACCGCTTGATCCGAAACCGAAAAACCGGGAAACCTGAAAAAGCGAAAACCGAGAAAACCGGGTATTCACGGATTGGTTTCGGATTTACGTTAGAGTTATCTAATACAATTAATAATATAATAATTAACATTAACTATTTAGTTTTTGATTAATCATCAACCAAATAATATATATTTTTAAACAATAAAACTTATTTTAATTTCATTTTTATATAACTGTTTCATATAACAACAATCTTGCTTTTGAAAATGGGAGATTAGGATGTTTCAGGACCATTCATGATAATATTCTTTGTACGCCACCATTGTTCTGTTTTCAAGCTTTTTTGGTCGACTGGAATCTTTTTCGATTTTATTTTTAATATCAAATTTAGTTACTTCCAATACTTCATTCTTCCATTCGTATCAATCCTGTTTGTTGTTTTTGGATATATTTAATAATATTTATTCCCCATTTAACAAAATACAAAAAAATATATATATATATATAATTTAATTTGGTTTAGTTGAGTTTCCTCTTTTTAATTACTTTTATTCGTGAAAATACAATCTGTATCGTTTGATTTAATAAGTTGATGTTACTTAATTGTACGGATTTATGGCATTTTGGCAGGCTATTGCCAAGGAAGATGATTTGAACGTGACGATGACTGGACATGACATTTTTGTTTCTACAAATCAAACTGTTGGATTTTCTGCTGATACACGAATCAGCAAAAAATACACCAGTTTAGACAAACTCGAAGCCCGTCTTGGACGGGTTCGGGCCGCGATTAAAGAAGCCGAATCCGGAAATCAAACTCATGATCCGGATTATGTCCCATATGGTCCAATGTACTGGAATGCTGCCGCTTTTCACCGGTAACCTACTTTTGAAGGACATTTTGTATTAATAATTATATTATACAAGTCATCACTCCAATTCTCTTAAGTGTTAAAGATCATAGCCTCTGGTCTATGTGATCAGAGGCTTTGGACCCGTTATTCTGAGTCAGTTGTAACTGCTCTATAATCTGACTCTAATTTTGACATGTATAGGAGTTATTTGGAGATGGAGAAGTTATTTAAGGTTTTTGTGTATGAAGAAGGAGAACCTCCAATATTTCATAATGGTCCTTGCAAGAACATATATGCAATGGAAGGTAACTTTATTTACCATATGGAAACCACCAAATTTCGAACAAAAACCCCCGAAAAAGCGCATGTGTTTTTCCTCCCCATGAGTGCCACGATGATGGTTCGGTTTATCTTTGAGCGCGATCCTCATGTCGATCATTGGCGTCCCATGAAACAAACTATTAAAGACTATGTTGATCTTGTGGCTCACAAGTACCCGTTTTGGAACCGAAGCCTCGGAGCCGACCACTTCACCGTCGCCTGCCACGATTGGGTGAGTAATGCTTTTCATACTCTCGGTTTCTTTTTTAGTTCAATTTTGTCATGTCGTTTTGAAGAAGTAACGTGTAATGTGATGCAGGGGCCGGAGTTATCAAAAGCAGTTCCATACTTGTTCAAGAACTCAATCCGTGCTCTATGTAATGCGAATACGTCGGAAGGGTTTAATCCCTCAAAAGACGTTTCTATCCCTGAAATCTTGCTCCCAGATGGTACCACACGAGGGATATTGAACGGGCCATCTCCAAGGAACAGGCCCGTTCTGGCGTTTTTCGCTGGTGGGGTCCACGGTCCTATTAGGCCAATACTTCTAGAGCACTGGGAGGGCAAGGACCCCGACGTGCAAGTCCATAAGTACCTTCCGAAGGGCGTTTCATACATAGGTATGATTAGACAAAGCAAATATTGCATTTCTCCTAGTGGGTATGAAGTTGCGAGCCCACGAATGGTGGAAGCGCTTTACACCGGTTGTGTGCCCGTGCTCATTAAGGACCACTATGTGGCCCCGTTTAGCGATGTCCTTAATTGGAAATCTTTTGCGGTTATACTCGCGGTTGAGGATATTCCGAACCTTAAAAACATCTTAACCAAAATATCCACGAGACAATATCTGAGAATGCAGAGGAGGGGGAAGCAGGTCCGAAGACATTTTGAGGTTAATTTTCCTCCGAAAAGGTACGATGTTTATCATATGATACTACATTCGGTTTGGCTTCGAAGGTTAAACATCCAAATTCAAGGTGTTGCTGATTCTTGATTTTGGTTGTTCTTTTTCCAATGAACCAAATGGTGCAGGTGCATAGTAGGAAATTAGAGGGGGTTGTTTGTAACAGTATATCATGCAAAAACGGGTCGGGTTTTTTCAATTATTCTTTTGGTTTTTGGGTTAAAGTATACTAGTATTAGGCTGCCTGTTTTTTCAAAGTGTTGCAAATTACCCGGGCTTGTCGGGTCGGGTTACATACTTGAAGGTAAATTAATTGTAATATAGTCCGATACCTTTTTTTTTCTTCTGGGAAGGGTATTCGAGGACATTGTTCCGACTAATCCCAGCAAGGAGAGACAATTGCCCCAGCTGCTAAAGCGTGCAGCCTTGAGTTTATCCCCAGTGGCCACAAGTTGGAAGCGCCTGGATTCGAACTTGGGGTAGATGAGTTACTAGCCACATCCCCCACAAGTCTTAACCAGTACGCCACAAGCCTTGTGGTTACCTTTCTTTTTGTTAATTAAAGATATTTTGAAAATTGAAACTTGGTTTAATGAGAAAACCAGTAAAATATTTATTATCTATAAAACAAATACAAGCGTGAATATATATATATATATATATATATATATAGAGAGAGAGAGAGAGGGAGGGAGGTTCAAGGGAAAACCTCAAAAAAAAACGGAAAACTGAAGAACACCTAGGGACCCTTCATTTGGACGGTATGCATTTGTGCATACATGTAAATTAAGTTGACCTTTTGGTTTTTATGCACAAGTGCATTATGCATTTGTGCATATCCATGTGTGCATGTTACAAATTACTTGTATGCATAAGTGCATACCGTCCAGATGAAGGGTTCCTAGGGTGTTCTTCAGTTTTCGTTTTTTAAGGTTTTCCCTTAAACATGACCATATATATATATATATATATATATATATATATATAGTTTTTGTTGCGTCAAGAACTTGACGTTTATCATTATCATTTAAATACATTTCCCACCAATTTCTTAAAATTCCTGTAAACCCTGATATGATCATGCTTGCAATAGTTTTTTCAGTATTATCTCTAGTGCGATAAGCATTTGCAGCCATGTTCATTTCTTGAATCATATTGAGAATTTGATGTTCTGTTAGTCCATCAATGTTCCATTCATAGATTGAAGAACCATCGTATGAACTTCTCATCCATGCGTCGTTTCGTTCTTCGAACTGAACATCTGGGAAAGTTGGTCTATGATAAAAAAAATTTGTTTGAGGACGACTAGTATTAGTATTACTTCTAAAATTTAATTTATTCGTGAACTGTTCATTTATTTGAGATATATTATTTGATTCAGAGTCTGATTCAGATTCTTGATTTAAAACATTTACTTTTAGATTACTTAATTTTTGTTCTAATTCATTAACTAGCTTTTTGTTATATCCTAAATTTGTATTAGAATCAATTTGATAAGGCTTAAAAATTGGACTTTTATTATTTTCATTGTCATTATTTTTATTGTCATTATTTTTATTGTTCTTTTCTTTAAAAGAAGGAATCGTGACTTTATGATTATTTTCTATTCTATTTAATTGGTTACTCATAGTATACAGAATTTCATTTGAATAATTATTTTGACAAATAATAGCTTTAAGGTTTTCGTCTTTATCAGGTTTTGGAATTGTTAAAGGTAATCCTATAAATTTATTATCAATTACAACTGAGTCCTTTGGAGGATGTATTGAAGTTATAGTTTCATCGCTTTTCATGATTTTATAATTTTGAGTTATTTTTGGGGTCTCATAAATATTAATGAATGGGTTTGGAATGTCTTGTTCTTTACAATAAATTTCGTACCAATTAAAAAATGTTATATGAGTTTTATTTCTATTAATGTAATCTCTCCATAAGAGTTGATGTTTAAATTCCTTTTGAGAATTATTGACTGATGAATAGTAGAACTCTCTTCTTTCTTTATTATAATCATAGTCAAATTCTTCTATAAGGTATTTCATATTAATATTTGAACTACTCATTTTGACTTAATTAAATTTGGGTTCTTTATTGATTAATTTCAGATTGAATTTCTAAAGGAGTGGGTTCGTAAACATAACTTTGGGTTTCTTCAGATCCTTCTTGATAAAAGGCCTGAGGAATTGGTCTATTAAAGTCTACATTTTTTAACTTTAAAGATTGAGATCTTTGAAAAGGAGGGGTTTTTGTTCTATTTATTGTCCCTGTTGATAGCCTTGAGGAATTAGATCTAAGATCTTCAAGATTAAAATTATTAAAATTGATATCAACTGATCCATCTTCATGTTCAGTGATATTTGATATGTGGTTTGAATTATCTATAGGTTTTGGATTACCAATATCTTGGAGATTCCAATTACATGATTGAGTAATTTCATTCCATTTTAGTCTTTTAGGAATTTGAATTTTTGTATTTTGAGGGTTGGCTTCGAATATTAATGTTTCATCTCTAGGGCTTGATATTTTAGTTTTTGGTTCAATAGTTGAAGTCATAGTTTTGTAACATACTCTGTAGATTACAGCTACAGGCTTAGTGTCTTCTTTAATTTCTAAATTCTTTGTTTTGATAGTGAGAACTAAAGTATCTAATATATTTGGATCAAATAATCCTACTGAAAAGTTGGGATAGCAATTGAAATAAATCGGGCCATTTGAAACATTAGTCTCTGCCATGGCTAAGACTGAATTTTGGAAATTAGTGTGTCTAGCATCTCTTAGTATTAATAAAACTGGGGCCTCTATTCCTAATCTGAATTAAGGTTTGATAGCAACTTGGACCAATCCAATATGCAGAAATTTGTATTTTTGTCTATGTTGTATTATAGATGATTTGGATAATAGGGTAAGATTACTGTAATCTTTATTTATTGATACAGTTTGTTCTGTAGCTTTGATTGAATATCCTTGAAAGTAATCAAAAGTTCCTACTTTATAAACGGTTTTGACATCTTGTTTGGGAATTGTCCAATTTGTTAAACTTTGCTCGATATTTGAAATATGTACTTCTGAAGAATTCATATTGAGATCATTCTCATCTATTTTATCATTTTCAGAAGAATGTTTTTTAGTAAATAAATTCAACATAACTTTATATTTTTAACAAAACGTATTTAAAGGGTTGTTTAGAATTTGAAGAAAATTACCTTCTTTTAAATACTTCTTGAATAATTAGAGGGACCACCTACTGCGGGACCACCCATGGATAGTCTGGACGGCTTACTATACTTTCTGCGTCACTTACGACAGGGCTGACCAACACAGACCTAAATAGGCTGACCAACACTAACATTCTTTTCATATTAAAAGAATATATTTTCTTGAATTTAAAACAATCTTTAAATATATCCTGAAATTTTTTACAAAGTTTAGTAGTATTCATTTACTTATTTCTAGATAGAGAAATTCTTGAATTATTAGATAAAATCCCAGATCTAACTATTAAAAATGAAGCTACAAAAAAGTTTCTTAATTATAATCCAAAGAAAGAAACTAATACGTCAAAAGCTATTGAGTCATTTAACCTTCAAGAAGTCTTTAACAGGTTTTCCCAAACAAATAAACCAATATCTACTCAAGATCTTAAAGAAGAATTAACTACAGGTATCAAAATATCATGAATGACATTATCATCCCTATAAGCAATTTCGCTATTGTTTACATTGATGATGTGTTAATTTTTTCAAAATCTTTAGATCAACATTTTAGACATTTACATGTATTCTATGATCTAATTCTCAATAATGGACTAGTCATTTCTTCCACAAAAATGAGTCTATTTCAAACTAATATTAGATTCTTAGGACATGATATTGTTCAAGGAACTATCAAACCAATACAACGAAGCTTAGAATTTGCAAATAAATTTCCAGATGAAATAAAAGACAAAAATATATATATATATATATATATGATCTAATTAGAATAATACAGAATAAGATAACATGAGAACGATAAAATACATGTGATTTTGTACCGAAAGTACATATGATTGTGAATAACAGTCAACAAACGAGTGTAAGGGTAATTTGGTTAACAACCTAAAATTGTAGTTAAGATAGCATGAATTATATATGATTTTACATATTATTTTATTATTAAAGCATATATGATTAAACATTTTTATATTATTTTATTTCTGTCATTAATTTATTTTTTTATGAATCTGACTCGATATTATATCACCCACACCCTTCTAGTGGTTGACGGAGACGTTTCAACTTTATTCCATATCTCTTATTATCATGGATTATTTCCGTTATTCCACTTTAACACTTCAAATAATGCGATTGGTGGTGGGAAAACTGGTCCAATTTTCTTATTCCATTTAAATATTTTCTTTTGTTTTCTAGCCTTATGAAATGCTTTAAAAGCACTTTATTTTTTTTTATTAATTTTGTAAAAGAAAAAATAAAAAATATTTACAACATATCCATGTCTTACTTATATGTTTAAATTTATAAAACCTTTCAAATGGGATTCTTGATGCCGTAAATTTATCGGCAAACTATATACATAGAAAGAGTGGTTCCCCTTATGGAACTTCTCATACAACAACGAGCTTTTGTTGAACTGAAAAAGCGAAATGAGAATGTCAGTCTAGTGCTAAAAAGGGCGAACAACAATCGGGCTAGTAAATGTATATTCGAACTGAAGTTTAATTATTTGCAGCTTATTAATGTTTAATAATGCTTAAGAGAAAAATACATCAATATAAAACGAAATTTTTCGTACTTCATATGATCATATCTAATGTAACGATGAATTTTTTTCTTCAATTAATGTGTAAAACCTTAGAAACTTTCAAATTTATGTCTATTTTGATTGGTAATCGATTAAACAATTTAGATATTGGTGATGGATGTTTAAGATGAAGTATCAATGATAAAAGAATAAAGTAAATCAAAATGCAATGAAACATGTTTTTAGTGTATTGATTTTTTCCCCTTAATTCATATAACAAACTTCCAAATCTTTCCATTTCATTCAAATTGTGATGTTGACCAGAGAAACAAGTTCAATGTTTTAGAATTAAAAAAATGAGTGATCAAATGAAAAGTTTTGGAGACATTAACAAACCAATAAACACAAATACATCAATTTAAAACAAGGGAAAAAGTTGATTACCGGTAAACCAAGTGCCCCACACGGAAACCAACTTCAAGGACATCAATGTAAAAATACATTTTTTTTGTCGCATCTAATGCGAGACTTGTTTTGTATTTTAGCAAAATCATTGCTACTCTTTTGCCAGTTGAGGTACACACTGAATGCAAAACAAAAAATGTCATGTATCTGTACAATCAATAACTCTTATGTACAAACAACGTTATTTGAAAGGCTAAGTTTCCGTTTACTAAACACTTGAGGGGTAAGTGCCTATTGGGCCATTTAACTTACCAAATGAACATGACAAGGGTCAATAACTTCATCCGGGCAATCGTCTACCGAATAAATTGTTACGTACTGTCTTAGTGGACTATAACCTTATTAGATAAAATAAACCAGAGTGTTAAATCTTTCAGATAAGTGTTTGGATAAACACCCCTAAACCATCCCCAGATTAAAACTCAAAGATCAAAAAACTTACACATTAAACCATTTTGGTCATATTGAAGTTGAAACATGTGACTGTAGCCCATTAAATTCATACTGATGGCCCGTTTTCAAATAATGCTTAGCCCAATGCCCCAATCTAATTTTGATTTGTTTACCATCTATTATCGAATAATGTTTGGCTCAAAAATAATATTATTAAGTATTAGTATGCTATATTATAATAAAACAATTTAAGATGTCATTAATATGTAATATATTTGGAATGACTATCTACCTGTTCACCTATTTATATTTTAACTATTTTTTTTAATCTAACACATTTGATCGATGGAAGACATATCTATACTATCTTATAATACATTTAACCCCCAAACTCTTAAAAACAACCCTTTAAGCTTTATGTACAACCATTTAAAGCATAATTACTTAAAATTCTTCTCTCTCTCTCTCTCCATCTCTCTATCCCTCCAATAATAATTCAAAATTCTTCTCTCTCCTCTCTCTCCAATTCAAATTTTTAAACCACCGGTCTGTGTAATCATGCTTTAAACCCAGTATCCAAGACAACTCTTCCCTTTCCTCCCTATACGCCAGGCTTTTAAACTCTCTAACAATGACCAGGTTCATCTTACATCTCTAATTCTGTTTGAAATCCATTTTGGTTTCTACAATTTTCTTCTTCCGCTACCATTTCTCAGGTATGATTTTTGTTTCAAAATCGTTTTTAGTTTCAAAATCGTTTTTGATTTCAAAATATGGTTTTGAAATCGATTTTGGTTTCAAAATCGTTTTTGATTTTTTGAAATCGATTTTGGTTTCAAAATCGTTTTTGATTTTTTGAAATGGATTTTGGTTTCGGTTTTGAAATTGATCTTGGTTTCAAAATCGATTGATTTTGGTTTTGTTGATTTTGGTTTTGAATTTGAATAAATTTTACTAGGATTTTGTTCTCTTTTAAACTTATATTGAATATAAACATGGTGAGTTTTGTTAAGATGAAGATAGAATCTGCAGATTGTATGTAATCAGTGTTGGGAACAGGTTGGCTCTTCGGCTCCATCCCCCTCCTAAACCCTAATCACTTTCTTCAGGGATTCAATCACACTTCTCAGGTACGCTTTATTCGATTTTGGTTTCTGTAACCCTTCTGCAATCAATCGATTTCTGCATCTTCTCAGGTACGGTGTCGTGTTTGTGTTTTCAGGTTTGGATGTGTCATATATCTGGTCTAATACCTATCAGAATGTTGTGGACAAAAAACCCAGATTCACTTTGATTAGATGCAGTAACACACATCACTCGATTTTGCTTTGCTCGGTAAGAACGAAAACCCTAACTGCTGTCCATTTCGATTTTTTTGGTTGTACATCTCTCTCGATTCCAGTCCTACAATTGTTCCCATACGACAGTAAGGTTTATCGAGCGTTCCCTTTTTGAATCTCTTCTTGATTTTTTATTAGTTTTATGGATTTATGACATCGTTTTTGAGCTTTCATTTGGGTTTTAGGTTTGAAGCATTACATGGTTTAATCAAACGATTCAGCATTCCCCCTTCCCCGTTCATGGATTTTGCTGGTAAGTTTTTTTCATTGTTTTCGTCCTATCATTTGGGTTTTTGGTTTGAAGCCAATCTTACCATTGTTGTGGTATTAGCACAACCTCTATTTTCATCCTAATCGGCATCCTAAAGTTTTTGATCCGTGTTTATCTGAATCCTTAGCTACTTCTGGCTTTGAAAGAGTTCGAAAGCTAATTTATTTGCTTTCTTGATCGCAGTCTATCCGATAGCAAAGGGTGGTGGATTTTAAAGTTGTTGCCGATGTCACCTATGCAGTATAACTTGAGGTAATAATTTTGTGGTCACATATGCATCCAGTAGTTTCTTTATTATCATGTTTAGAAGCATTAGTGAAAGAGGATATATGCACACATATCGGTTTTATTGCAGAAATGTGCATAAAGTGTGGAGACAAGATGGATAATCAGGTATTACGAATATGCTTTTAGAACCTATTTTATGAGTCTGTGTGTTATTACTAACCTGAATGTGTTTTAGAGTTTTAGAGCATCCCCTCCATTGTGTGTGATGGTAAGCCGTTTACAAATCTGAATATGGTTATACTGAAATGAGTTGCTTCTGTATTGCAACATTTCTTCAATGTTTATCTTAATTATTTTTTCTTTTTCTAATTACTGAAAGGCTATGAATACCCCAAATGATGTTGAAAATAAAAAATATAAGATTGTAAGTTTTGCTTTATATTGTATTTCTTTCATTGCGTTAATATCACTTGACCAACCAATATGTGTTGACAGATAAGTGAAAGAGGATATCAGGCACATTTGATAAAACTAACCTTTGTAAAGTGACAAATAACAACCATTTGGATTTTTAGGTAGATATTTGGGTTTGTTTGAGATTTTGGGAATTTTCAGTGTTCAAGTAAGTAGTCCATATAGATGAACATATAGATGATTTTGGGAAATTTCACAATAATTTGTTGGTTGAGAAATTGGTGTTTTTACCATTTTCTATTACTGTTTTTGTGTGTATTGATTTATGTCTCCTGATTTTGATCATTAGTTTGATAAAAATCTACTCAGTTTCCGTTGCATTCAAACCTACCCTTTCTTGCTTGCTGGTTTCCTTGTGATTTTGGTCATTACTTTGATAAATACACAAGATTTCTTATCAAGCACCTATCTAGAATTAAGTGGCATTTTTCCCAATGGTACTATTTGAGCTCTACAACCGTCAGGTCTCTTTGTGGGACTTTCATTTCTCAATGGTACTATTTGAATGCAATGACTTTCTACCATACCATTTATCCTTGGTAAATCTACCTAAAATCCAAATGGTTGTTATTTGTCACATTTCAATGTTGTCAAGTCTATGCCTTGTCATCTATTTTATTAAATAAATAGGATAAATGGAATAAATTTCATCCTTATATGGTGTCAATCTATTTCTGCAAACTATTTTAAGCTTATTTGTTGGCTTAAAGTGGTGGTTGCTTGCCATTGTCTACCTTAACTACATAGATGAAGTTCCATTTTCTGCTCAAGCATATTTGGAAACATGGCTCATCATCTGTTATTTTAGCTATTGTGTTTTCTTTTGGCTAAACCATTCCTAAAAAATCACTATAGTTTGGGTTTTGGCTTGTCTTTATAAATTTTCAGTTGACCTGTCAAATGAACCCAAAAGTAAACCATTCCTAAAAAATCGTGATTAAATACTATAAATTACCTGTGGTCTGTATAGGTTCAGCAGACGTCTAATTATGGTATGATTATTTACCCCTGCTCAAGCTTTTTTTGTCTGCCCCTGAGCTGCCATATTGATTTCTGTTAAGTTGTATAGGGTGTGAGTTGGTTGCTTTTCAAGGTACACCGACCCTCTCTATTAATGCAGCTATATATAATGGTAATAGAAATGGCATGAGATCATGTGAGCAGTGTCATTTTTTGTGAGAAGTGTTAGAAGTACTTTTAAACTGTTAGATCATTTTTTTCAAATAAACCCCCAAGAATTGCGGCTTAAAAAGGAAATTGATCTGGTGCATCTTATCACGGTGCATATCATCCTAATGTTCGTCCATTTCTCATCCAATGGTTGATAACCACCTCTCATGCCTCTCACCAATTTTGGCACTTCTCACCGGAACCCGACCGTAATAGAAATAACATATAATTATTTATGCCTACTGATTTATTACAATCTATACTATCTTATAATACATTTAACCCCCAAACTCTTAAAAACAACCCTTTAAGCTTTATGTACAACCATTTAAAGCATAATTACTTAAAATTCTCCTCTCTCTCTCTCCATCTCTCTATCCCTCCAATAATAATTCAAAATTCTTCTCTCTCCTCTCTCTCCAATTCAAATTTTTAAACCACCGGTCTGTGTAATCATGCTTTAAACCCAGTATCCAAGACAACTCTTCCCTTTCCTCCCTATACGCCAGGCTTTTAAACTCTCTAACAATGACCAGGTTCATCTTACATCTCTAATTCTGTTTGAAATCCATTTTGGTTTCTACAATTTTCTTCTTCCGCTACCATTTCTCAGGTATGATTTTTGTTTCAAAATCGTTTTTAGTTTCAAAATCGTTTTTGATTTCAAAATATGGTTTTGAAATCGATTTTGGTTTCAAAATCGTTTTTGATTTTTTGAAATCGATTTTGGTTTCAAAATCGTTTTTGATTTTTTGAAATGGATTTTGGTTTCGGTTTTGAAATTGATCTTGGTTTCAAAATCGATTGATTTTGGTTTTGTTGATTTTGGTTTTGAATTTGAATAAATTTTACTAGGATTTTGTTCTCTTTTAAACTTATATTGAATATAAACATGGTGAGTTTTGTTAAGATGAAGATAGAATCTGCAGATTGTATGTAATCAGTGTTGGGAACAGGTTGGCTCTTCGGCTCCATCCCCCTCCTAAACCCTAATCACTTTCTTCAGGGATTCAATCACACTTCTCAGGTACGCTTTATTCGATTTTGGTTTCTGTAACCCTTCTGCAATCAATCGATTTCTGCATCTTCTCAGGTACGGTGTCGTGTTTGTGTTTTCAGGTTTGGATGTGTCATATATCTGGTCTAATACCTATCAGAATGTTGTGGACAAAAAACCCAGATTCACTTTGATTAGATGCAGTAACACACATCACTCGATTTTGCTTTGCTCGGTAAGAACGAAAACCCTAACTGCTGTCCATTTCGATTTTTTTGGTTGTACATCTCTCTCGATTCCAGTCCTACAATTGTTCCCATACGACAGTAAGGTTTATCGAGCGTTCCCTTTTTGAATCTCTTCTTGATTTTTTATTAGTTTTATGGATTTATGACATCGTTTTTTGAGCTTTCATTTGGGTTTTAGGTTTGAAGCATTACATGGTTTAATCAAACGATTCAGCATTCCCCCTTCCCCGTTCATGGATTTTGCTGGTAAGTTTTTTTCATTGTTTTCGTCCTATCATTTGGGTTTTTGGTTTGAAGCCAATCTTACCATTGCTGTGGTATTAGCACAACCTCTATTTTCATCCTAATCGGCATCCTAAAGTTTTTGATCCGTGTTTATCTGAATCCTTAGCTACTTCTGGCTTTGAAAGAGTTCGAAAGCTAATTTATTTGCTTTCTTGATCGCAGTCTATCCGATAGCAAAGGGTGGTGGATTTTAAAGTTGTTGCCGATGTCACCTATGCAGTATAACTTGAGGTAATAATTTTGTGGTCACATATGCATCCAGTAGTTTCTTTATTATCATGTTTAGAAGCATTAGTGAAAGAGGATATATGCACACATATCGGTTTTATTGCAGAAATGTGCATAAAGTGTGGAGACAAGATGGATAATCAGGTATTACGAATATGCTTTTAGAACCTATTTTATGAGTCTGTGTGTTATTACTAACCTGAATGTGTTTTAGAGTTTTAGAGCATCCCCTCCATTGTGTGTGATGGTAAGCCGTTTACAAATCTGAATATGGTTATACTGAAATGAGTTGCTTCTGTATTGCAACATTTCTTCAATGTTTATCTTAATTATTTTTTCTTTTTCTAATTACTGAAAGGCTATGAATACCCCAAATGATGTTGAAAATAAAAAATATAAGATTGTAAGTTTTGCTTTATATTGTATTTCTTTCATTGCGTTAATATCACTTGACCAACCAATATGTGTTGACAGATAAGTGAAAGAGGATATCAGGCACATTTGATAAAACTAACCTTTGTAAAGTGACAAATAACAACCATTTGGATTTTTAGGTAGATATTTGGGTTTGTTTGAGATTTTGGGAATTTTCAGTGTTCAAGTAAGTAGTCCATATAGATGAACATATAGATGATTTTGGGAAATTTCACAATAATTTGTTGGTTGAGAAATTGGTGTTTTTACCATTTTCTATTACTGTTTTTGTGTGTATTGATTTATGTCTCCTGATTTTGATCATTAGTTTGATAAAAATCTACTCAGTTTCCGTTGCATTCAAACCTACCCTTTCTTGCTTGCTGGTTTCCTTGTGATTTTGGTCATTACTTTGATAAATACACAAGATTTCTTATCAAGCACCTATCTAGAATTAAGTGGCATTTTTCCCAATGGTACTATTTGAGCTCTACAACCGTCAGGTCTCTTTGTGGGACTTTCATTTCTCAATGGTACTATTTGAATGCAATGACTTTCTACCATACCATTTATCCTTGGTAAATCTACCTAAAATCCAAATGGTTGTTATTTGTCACATTTCAATGTTGTCAAGTCTATGCCTTGTCATCTATTTTATTAAATAAATAGGATAAATGGAATAAATTTCATCCTTATATGGTGTCAATCTATTTCTGCAAACTATTTTAAGCTTATTTGTTGGCTTAAAGTGGTGGTTGCTTGCCATTGTCTACCTTAACTACATAGATGAAGTTCCATTTTCTGCTCAAGCATATTTGGAAACATGGCTCATCATCTGTTATTTTAGCTATTGTGTTTTCTTTTGGCTAAACCATTCCTAAAAAATTACTATAGTTTGGGTTTTGGCTTGTCTTTATAAATTTTCAGTTGACCTGTCAAATGAACCCAAAAGTAAACCATTCCTAAAAAATCGTGATTAAATACTATAAATTACCTGTGGTCTGTATAGGTTCAGCAGACGTCTAATTATGGTATGATTATTTACCCCTGCTCAAGCTTTTTTTGTCTGCCCCTGAGCTGCCATATTGATTTCTGTTAAGTTGTATAGGGTGTGAGTTGGTTGCTTTTCAAGGTACACCGACCCTCTCTATTAATGCAGCTATATATAATGGTAATAGAAATGGCATGAGATCATGTGAGCAGTGTCATTTTTTGTGAGAAGTGTTAGAAGTACTTTTAAACTGTTAGATCATTTTTTTCAAATAAACCCCCAAGAATTGCGGCTTAAAAAGGAAATTGATCTGGTGCATCTTATCACGGTGCATATCATCCTAATGTTCGTCCATTTCTCATCCAATGGTTGATAACCACCTCTCATGCCTCTCACCAATTTTGGCACTTCTCACCGGAACCCGACCGTAATAGAAATAACATATAATTATTTATGCCTACTGATTTATTACAATCTATACTATCTTATAATACATTTAACCCCCAAACTCTTAAAAACAACCCTTTAAGCTTTATGTACAACCATTTAAAGCATAATTACTTAAAATTCTCCTCTCTCTCTCTCCATCTCTCTATCCCTCCAATAATAATTCAAAATTCTTCTCTCTCCTCTCTCTCCAATTCAAATTTTTAAACCACCGGTCTGTGTAATCATGCTTTAAACCCAGTATCCAAGACAACTCTTCCCTTTCCTCCCTATACGCCAGGCTTTTAAACTCTCTAACAATGACCAGGTTCATCTTACATCTCTAATTCTGTTTGAAATCCATTTTGGTTTCTACAATTTTCTTCTTCCGCTACCATTTCTCAGGTATGATTTTTGTTTCAAAATCGTTTTTAGTTTCAAAATCGTTTTTGATTTCAAAATATGGTTTTGAAATCGATTTTGGTTTCAAAATCGTTTTTGATTTTTTGAAATCGATTTTGGTTTCAAAATCGTTTTTGATTTTTTGAAATGGATTTTGGTTTCGGTTTTGAAATTGATCTTGGTTTCAAAATCGATTGATTTTGGTTTTGTTGATTTTGGTTTTGAATTTGAATAAATTTTACTAGGATTTTGTTCTCTTTTAAACTTATATTGAATATAAACATGGTGAGTTTTGTTAAGATGAAGATAGAATCTGCAGATTGTATGTAATCAGTGTTGGGAACAGGTTGGCTCTTCGGCTCCATCCCCCTCCTAAACCCTAATCACTTTCTTCAGGGATTCAATCACACTTCTCAGGTACGCTTTATTCGATTTTGGTTTCTGTAACCCTTCTGCAATCAATCGATTTCTGCATCTTCTCAGGTACGGTGTCGTGTTTGTGTTTTCAGGTTTGGATGTGTCATATATCTGGTCTAATACCTATCAGAATGTTGTGGACAAAAAACCCAGATTCACTTTGATTAGATGCAGTAACACACATCACTCGATTTTGCTTTGCTCGGTAAGAACGAAAACCCTAACTGCTGTCCATTTCGATTTTTTTTGGTTGTACATCTCTCTCGATTCCAGTCCTACAATTGTTCCCATACGACAGTAAGGTTTATCGAGCGTTCCCTTTTTGAATCTCTTCTTGATTTTTATTAGTTTTATGGATTTATGACATCGTTTTTGAGCTTTCATTTGGGTTTTAGGTTTGAAGCATTACATGGTTTAATCAAACGATTCAGCATTCCCCCTTCCCCGTTCATGGATTTTGCTGGTAAGTTTTTTTCATTGTTTTCGTCCTATCATTTGGGTTTTTGGTTTGAAGCCAATCTTACCATTGCTGTGGTATTAGCACAACCTCTATTTTCATCCTAATCGACATCCTAAAGTTTTTGATCCGTGTTTATCTGAATCCTTAGCTACTTCTGGCTTTGAAAGAGTTCGAAAGCTAATTTATTTGCTTTCTTGATCGCAGTCTATCCGATAGCAAAGGGTGGTGGATTTTAAAGTTGTTGCCGATGTCACCTATGCAGTATAACTTGAGGTAATAATTTTGTGGTCACATATGCATCCAGTAGTTTCTTTATTATCATGTTTAGAAGCATTAGTGAAAGAGGATATATGCACACATATCGGTTTTATTGCAGAAATGTGCATAAAGTGTGGAGACAAGATGGATAATCAGGTATTACGAATATGCTTTTAGAACCTATTTTATGAGTCTGTGTGTTATTACTAACCTGAATGTGTTTTAGAGTTTTAGAGCATCCCCTCCATTGTGTGTGATGGTAAGCCGTTTACAAATCTGAATATGGTTATACTGAAATGAGTTGCTTCTGTATTGCAACATTTCTTCAATGTTTATCTTAATTATTTTTTCTTTTTCTAATTACTGAAAGGCTATGAATACCCCAAATGATGTTGAAAATAAAAAATATAAGATTGTAAGTTTTGCTTTATATTGTATTTCTTTCATTGCGTTAATATCACTTGACCAACCAATATGTGTTGACAGATAAGTGAAAGAGGATATCAGGCACATTTGATAAAACTAACCTTTGTAAAGTGACAAATAACAACCATTTGGATTTTTAGGTAGATATTTGGGTTTGTTTGAGATTTTGGGAATTTTAAGTGTTCAAGTAAGTAGTCCATATAGATGAACATATAGATGATTTTGGGAAATTTCACAATAATTTGCTGGTTGAGAAATTGGTGTTTTTACCATTTTCTATTACTGTTTTTGTGTGTATTGATTTATGTCTCCTGATTTTGATCATTAGTTTGATAAAAATCTACTCAGTTTCCGTTGCATTCAAACCTACCCTTTCTTGCTTGCTGGTTTCCTTGTGATTTTGGTCATTACTTTGATAAATACACAAGATTTCTTATCAAGCACCTATCTAGAATTAAGTGGCATTTTTCCCAATGGTACTATTTGAGCTCTACAACCGTCAGGTCTCTTTGTGGGACTTTCATTTCTCAATGGTACTATTTGAATGCAATGACTTTCTACCATACCATTTATCCTTGGTAAATCTACCTAAAAATCCAAATGGTTGTTATTTGTCACTTTTCAATGTTGTCAAGTCTATGCCTTGTCATCTATTTTATTAAATAAATAGGATAAATGGAATAAATTTCATCCTTATATGGTGTCAAACTATTTCTGCAAACTATTTTAAGCTTATTTGTTGGCTTAAAGTGGTGGTTGCTTGCCATTGTCTACCTTAACTACATAGATGAAGTTCCATTTTCTGCTCAAGCATATTTGGAAACATGGCTCATCATCTGTTATTTTAGCTATTGTGTTTTCTTTTGGCTAAACCATTCCTAAAAAATTACTATAGTTTGGGTTTTGGCTTGTCTTTATAAATTTTCAGTTGACCTGTCAAATGAACCCAAAAGTAAACCATTCCTAAAAAATCGTGATTAAATACTATAAATTACCTGTGGTCTGTATAGGTTCAGCAGACGTCTAATTATGGTATGATTATTTACCCCTGCTCAAGCTTTTTTTGTCTGCCCCTGAGCTGCCATATTGATTTCTGTTAGTCCCAGATGGCTTAACAAGTATTGTAGAAGGGGGGGTTGAATACAATACACAAAAATTTCACAATTTTAATTCTTATATTTGAAAAACTTTCAAAAGAATTACACACAGAAAACTTAAGATTGTTGCGGAAAAGAACAGATAAACTATTCTAACAATCTTACACAAAGTATACAACAAAACAACTAAGAACACTAAGAGCAAAGCTATTGAGTTTTAAGGCTTAAAAGAAGGTTTCTTGCACTGAGAGAATTTCTTGAAAGCGTGAGAATTGCATGAAGAGCACTTCTCCTTTTATAGTGCCAAGGAGTGCCCAAGCATTAAATGCTTGGGACACTTGTCATCTTCACATATGCTGATAATGTTGACTTCAGGAGAACTGTGAAGTCCTTGTCACTTTTCACTAGGTGCAGACAGAGTAGCTTGAGCAGATAAAAGGGACCTTAACTGAAAGTGGATAAAGAGACAAACTGTCACTTTTCTCTGCTGGAGGATATTGTCCCATAATAAATGATCTTCTGTCTTGAGCTTTTAGCACCGAAGTGGTTTCCACCGAGATTGAGAAATCTTCGGTGGAAAGAAGACTAGTCCACCGAAATTGCAAGCATGTTTCGGTGGTGAGAGGACCACCGAAATTGCAAGCATGTTTCGGTGGTGAGAGGAGCACCGAAAGAGTCATCGGTGGTGGATGGGGACCACCGAATTTGTCCATGCACTTCGGTGGAAGAGGCCACCGAAATTGTCCTATAAATTCGGTGGAGAGAAGGCCACCGAAATGTCAAGGAATTTCGGTGGTGATGACTTGTTTGAATGTTGCCGAGAGTCTTCTATTTTCCACAAGTAGAGAGTCTTCAAGCTTGGTTTCGGTTGATCTTCGACTTCACCGAACATTTGATATCTTGTACAAGTCATTCAAAGAACTGAACTAAAATATTCTAAGTAGGAGTTTTAGGGAAAACATCGGTGAGTCAATTTCAAATCCTTGGTGACCCAACAATTTCTGTTAAGTTGTATAGGGTGTGAGTTGGTTGCTTTTCAAGGTACACCGACCCTCTCTATTAATGCAGCTATATATAATGGTAATAGAAATGGCATGAGATCATGTGAGCAGTGTCATTTTTTGTGAGAAGTGTTAGAAGTACTTTTAAACTGTTAGATCATTTTTTTCAAATAAACCCCCAAGAATTGCGGCTTAAAAAGGAAATTGATCTGGTGCATCTTATCACGGTGCATATCATCCTAATGTTCGTCCATTTCTCATCCAATGGTTGATAACCACCTCTCATGCCTCTCACCAATTTTGGCACTTCTCACCGGAACCCGACCGTAATAGAAATAACATATAATTATTTATGCCTACTGATTTATTACAATTTATTACTGATGTATCAACGGGTTTCCTGCATCCTCTGTCAGAAATAATGGGGTGAGTTTGCTTGCGAAAAACATGTGGAAAGTGGCGACACATGTCAAGAGAATGCTAACGATGGGGAAGAGTGGATAGGAGAACTGTTTCTAGAACATCATATGGCAAATAGAATCATGGCTTTCTCAAGGCAAAAGGAATATACTAAAGTTTTTGACTTCTTTCTTCACCGCAAATAACCTATTTTTATATATTTAATATTAAACTATGTAGAATTTGAACTTGAGCAAGAGAGAGAGAGAGATTCAAGTCGTCTCTCGTAGAATTCGAACTTGACCAAAGTGACAAGGTTGTTTCACCCATTTTCCAATTGAGCTCCACTTCCGAGGGCTTTTCATTTTCTATTTAGAATACAATTTCTCACCATGTGCATTGCACGGGTAGACTACTAGTTTTAAGTGATGTGTATAGCAATGAGAATGGGAATTTAAGGGGAGTTTTGGTCCATTTTAAGGAATGAGAATGAAAATGCAAAATGAGAATGTAGGAGAATGGGAATAGGAATGAGCATTTCATTGATGCTGTTTGGTTAAACCAATATAATTAATAAAAAATATTTTGTATAAACCTTTTAATACAAATATGTGATGTCCATCGTGAAAATAGAAAAAAAATTCATTCAACATCGAGAAATGAAGGTACGTATGAGAAAAATGACTAAGCGGAAATAAAATTTTCATTCCTCCAATTTGGTCAGGAATGGAAATTAATGAGGTTGGGGTAATGATTCAATTATATTATATCAAACCAAACAGCAATTTTCATTATCATTCTCATTCCTTACCCCTCAATACCCCCAACCAAACACCCCATAAATGTGTTTCATCTGGTTTAATTTGTTGAGAAATATTATATTACTAGGTATTTGACAATAAATTATTCAATCATTTCAAATCATAAATCTCTAATTATTTTTATTCTTCGATCATTGTTACCTCAATCATACATATGTATAAAAAGGGTTATTATTATAAATAACCACCGAGACCGTCGTTAAAGAACAATCCTGGTATTGGTGAGAGGCTTAAGGTTGTGGTAGGATAGGGAACAGAAGTGGGAATGGTAAGGTTAAGATTGTTTACATTCGGGATTTTACCTTCTCTTGCCATTTCCTTGAAGACTGAGTCAGGAGGATTTTTGACTTTGGGGAGGATGATCTTCTCTTTCAGAGACAGCAGTTTGGCTCTTTCTTCGGTGGAGAGGGTGATGTTATGTTTTCTTTTGATCTCCTTCATCTTATTCATTAGACCATCAATGTATTTGACAAAGATGTCTTTCTTTGGATTTGGACTCCTGACAAGGTGTTGAGTGATTTCATACCATTCCGAGAGACCGAAGAGTTGGAGATGGCTTTCTTTCACACTCTTCATAGAACCATCTTCCCAGTTAATAATCAATCTGATGTCTTGAGGGTTTGCCTTGGAGGTGGCAATCTTTACTGAAGAAATTTGTGACCTATAGCTTCGGTGGTGCATGGTCTTTTTGTACCAACTAATTTCTTCATTCTTTTGTTGTTCCAAGGCACTGAGCACCGATTTTTGTGTTTGGATGGCATCGGTGGACTTGACTTTTGTAGCTTCTTCTGCGGCAGCTTTGAGAGACAGATCTCTGGATTTGTCTAAGTCGATTTGAGCTATTCTTGCTTCCTAAATTTCTTGAGCAGAGAGGCCAAGTTCGGTGGTGGTAGGTTGAGAAGTAGGCTTGAGTTTGAGAGTTTCAGCGTCCTTCGATCGAGCCCCATATCTTGCCAGATCCTTTTTCTTCTTTGCTTCTCTGGCCAATTCTTCGGCCGAAAGAGTTCTTTTTCCTTTGTCTTCGGGAGCTTTGCTGGACTGCTCCCCCTCAACTGATGCATTAAGGTCAAGAGCTTCGGTGGAGCCAGTATGGGTCGGTGAGAGTGAGACATGTTTCGGTGGAGAAGAGGGTTTCGGTGAAGAGGTAGAGAGTTTCGGTGGTGAGGATTTCGGTGGAGAGGAGGATTTCGGTGAAGAGGGTTTCGGTGGAGGCTGGTTACTGGAAAGTTTCTTGATGGATGGAAGTTTCGGTGGAGCCGTGGTTTTCTCCCCCTCAGGAACAGGCGGTAACTTGAAACCCAACTCATAGAAGGCCTTATCAAACTTGGAGTGTAGGAAGGCCAGACTCGTTTCGGTGGTATGGGGAACCAAGGCAAAGTCACCGAGATCCATTTCCCACTGGGAACGTTCAGGACTGGGTGAGTCGGTGGAAGGTTTGGAGAGGGACTCCACTGTGGTAGAAAGGGTAGATAATTTTTCTTGAATGGGGCGTAGGGCTTCGGTGATGGCATCAAGAAGAAGATGCGGTAGCTGAGACTCGAGGTTAGAGATGCGGGAATTGGCTTGGGAGATTAAGGTGATGGTAGATTTAAGAAAGGTAGAGGTGCGGTCGATGTGCGGGGAAGTTTGGCCACCGATTTCGGGGAACGAACAGTGCCATCG
Organism: Saussurea involucrata; assembly: GCA_033807775.1. NCBI lineage: Eukaryota > Viridiplantae > Streptophyta > Magnoliopsida > Asterales > Asteraceae > Saussurea > Saussurea involucrata. The sequence goes on along the minus strand of CM066325.1, from coordinate 5,970,195 downwards.
AAGGGGATCCGCTTCGGGAAGAGGATGTCGTAAGTGAGGCGCGAGTGCGTCGGTGTAGAGGGTTCGGGGAGGTCGGGGAGGTGAGGGTGTACGTTGTGGAGAGTGTTGCCTCGGCGAGGGAGGCTCGATGGGATGTTCTTCGGGGGACGGGATGGTTCGGGGAGAACCAATGTCCGCTAAAAGAAATGCAAAGAAATCATGTGGGGGTGAAGATTGTGGGGGGGGGGGAACCCTGATTGGGTTGTGCAATCTCATCGATCACAAACTGATCGGGTGAAAGGCTGTGAAGTGAAAAGTCAGAACCCTCGAGAGGAGAGACCTCGAGGTCATCTCCACCACCCAAAGAATCGAGTGGGGAGGTTTGTTTAGGGTTCTCCAAGTGTACAACTGAGGCCTTTTGAGAGGCAACAGAGGAGATGGTGGGGTTCGAAACGGATACCCTTGGCCCGGAGGGATGAAGTTCAACAACCGGCGATTTTTGAGAATCGACAGTTGGATTTGTTGGTGGGGCCGATGGTTTCCGGGACCTCTTTGGAAGAGATCCCGAAGGGGAAGATGAGTGCCTCCGCTTATGAGAAGGGGTGTGAACCGGGGAAGTCTCCGAGGGATCTCTCGGTGACGTGGTTCGAGAAGCGGGAGCGGAGGTGTCAATGGCCTTTTGTCGTTTCTTTTGAGTGCCACCCGACGTCACTCGGGAACGGGGAGAATGGACCACAACATTTGGAGTGACCTCGGGAATTTCCAGGTGGCGAAACCCGGGAATTTCCGCATCACCCCAATGAAGTTCGGGAGATAGAGCGAAGGAAATCATACCTGGGCGTAATGGGCGATCGGTGGCGAGCGGCTTGACGTTGAGGGTTTTGGTGCCCACAACGGGAGATGACCATTCATAAGAGAACCGGGGCGAGGAAGAGCGGCGATCGGTTTCCAAAGCTTTGGAAAGCTTGTGTTGTAAGATCATGGAGATGAAGCGGGGAAAATCAACGTAACACTTCTTGGGAGTTTTGATGACCTCGACAAGCTCTGAGAAGAAATATTGGGCGAAGTCAACTTTCCTTTGGAAGATGAGGGCATGAGCGAGTTTGTTGACGTGTGAAGGCGATTGATCATGCCCACTTGTTTTGCGTGAGAGGCAATGGATAACGTGGGCAAAGAAGAAATTCCAAATGCCTCCCATTTTGCTGCGAAGAAGAGTACCGGGGCCTTTGGAGCTTTTGGAGGAGTCGTCGAGCACATAACCGGTGGTAAGAACAATGTCTTCATGTATGGTGTCCAAATACATGTCTTCATAGTCGGAAAAGGCGTCGATCTTGAGAGCGAGACGAACATCATCGACCCCAAACGTGAGGTCGTGATCACCTTCGGCATTGGTGAAGATGGAGGCGTGAATGGCCTCATTGGAGGGATCGTACACGGAGGTGAGCCAAAACTGTCCAATGAGCATTTTGCTCATCTTGGGGTTGCATGTGAAGGCATGAAGAAGAGGAGAGCGAGACAGAAATTTAGCAATAGTAGAGAACTCGGGATGAGCGGGATCGGATTCGAGGCGGGCAACGTGATTGCACTGGTTGAAGCGGAGGTCTTCAAAACGTGTAGGAATTGGATATCGTGAGGATGCCATGAGAGAGATATGTTTGAAAGAGAAGAGAGAGTTGCAGGTTTGAATTGTGAGAAAGGAGTGGGGAGGAAGTAAAGGGAGGTATGTATATATAGGGAAAGGATAAGGTACCGTGATGATGATTTTGTATGGGGAGAGGGGACATGCGGCTCATGAGGTGAAAAGGTTATTGGGAATCGGGACACGGAACGGCGGATAGGCGAAGGGTCTGACGCAAATGCAATTGAGTGGTCACAAGTGGGCTTTGGGAACCGTGTGGATCGGTGTAGGCTCGGTGATGCTTCGGTGGAGGATTCGGTGTTCGTTCGGGAGACGATCGGTGGAAGTTCGGTGGAAATGGGACTTCGGTGGTAGAATGGTTTCACCGATTTGGATGAGGTCCACCGAAATGGGACTTCGGTGGTAGAATGGATTCATCGAATTTGGAAAGTACCACCGAAATGGGACTTCGGTGGTGGAAAGTTTTCACCGATTGGAGATGACCACCGAAATGAGACTTCGGTGGTGGACAGTTTTCACCGATTGGAGATGACCACCAAAATGAGACTTCGGTGGTGGACAAGTTTCACCGATTTTGAAAATTTCCACCGAAATGGGCTTCGGTGGTAGACACGCTTCACCGATACTGGAGATTATCACCGAAATTGGACTTCGGTGTTGGAAAAGAGAGATAGAAATGATTTAACACATAGATTTGTCCACCGATGAGAGATCGGTGGAGAGAGAGAGAAGTAGATAAGAAGGTGTCCACCGATGTGAGATCGGTGGAGCATGAACACATGTTTATTCTTGGAGATTGCACATCCCAAGTTCACTGATGAGAAAGTTGAACCTGGTTTCATCAAGAGGTTTGGTGAAAAGATCAGCAAGCTGCAAATCGGTGGGAATGAAGTGCAGTTCAATGTCACCTTTGGAAATGTGGTCCCTGATGAAATGATACCTGATATCGATGTGTTTAGATCTAGAGTGAAGAACAGGATTATTTGCTATAGCTATAGCACTGGAATTATCACACAGAATTGGGACTTTAGAAAAGAATTGATTATAGTCCCTTAGTTGGTTTCTCATCCATAGAATCTGAGCACAGCAGCTCCCAGCAGCTACATATTCAGCCTCAGCAGTAGAGGTTGATACAGAGTTTTGTTTCTTGCTGGACCAACTTACCAATTTTCCCCCAAGGAGCTGACAGCTTCCTGTAGTACTCTTTCTATCAATCTGGGAACCTGCATAGTCTGAATCTGAATAACCAATTAGTTCAAAACCCGAGTCTTTGGGATACCAAAGACCCAAGTGCAGTGTGCCCTTAAGATACCGAAAAATTCGTTTTACAGCCTTTAAATGTGATACTTTAGGATTGGCCTGATAACGAGCACATAGACATGTAGCAAACATTATATCCGGTCTGCTAGCAGTTAGGTAAAGAAGAGAGCCTATCATACCTCGGTAAAGAGTAACATCCACAGATTCACCTTTTAGATCGGCACACAGTTTCAAGGGAGGTGCCATGGGAGTTTTCATAGGAGAGCTATCTAGAAAGTTAAATTTCTTCAGAAGGTCACGAATATATTTGCTTTGATTTATAAAAATCCCTTCTGAAGATTGTTTGACTTGAAGGCCCAAGAAAAATGTAAGCTCTCCCATCATGCTCATATCATATTCACTCATCATGAGAGAAGCAAACTCATCACATAGGCATTCATCAGTGGCACCAAAGATGATGTCATCAACATAGATTTGAACAAGAATGATATTACCTGAGGTTTCTTTGATGAAGAGAGTATTGTCAATTTTACCTCTGGAATATCCATGCTTGAGAAGAAAGTTGGCAAGAGTGTCATACCAAGCACGTGGAGCTTGCTTGAGACCATACAATGCTTTGTCAAGTCTGTACACATAGTCTGGATGAGCTGGGTCTTCAAAGCCAGGATGTTGTTTCACATAGACTTCCTCTGCAAGTTCCCCATTGAGAAAGGCACTTTTAACATCCATTTGAAAGACCCTAAAATTTCGGTAGGCAGCATGAGCCAGAAAGATCCTTATAGCTTCAAGTCTTGCAACAGGGGCAAATGTTTCATCATAGTCAATGCCTTCTTCCTGTCTGTATCCTTGAGCTACTAATCGGGCCTTGTTTCTGATAACAGTACCATCTTCATCCATTTTGTTCCTGAATACCCACTTGGTTCCAATGATTGTCTTGTTTCTGGGTTTGGGAACCAATCTCCAAACTTTATTCCTCTGGAACTGAGAAAGTTCTTCTTGCATGGCAGTGATCCAACAAGGATCTGATAGAGCTTCATCCACTTTCTTAGGTTCAGAGAGAGAGAGGAAATTCACATAGAGACAAATATTTCCAACTCCTCTGCGAGTTTGGACACCTGCTTGTTGGTCACCAATAATTTGATCTATGGGGTGATCTTTGGTCCATTTTAGAGCAGGGGGTAAAGGTGATGGGGTATGAGAAGTAGAGTGAACTGGAGTAGTGGGATCAGAGGTTTGGTGTAAGATGGGATTTTCGGTAGTAGATGCCATGTGATTTTCGGTGGGATTAAGGATGGAAGAAGGGCTTCGGTGTGGAGTTTCGGTGGGAATAGGAAAATCGGTGTGAGAGATGGGTTGATCAATTTCGGTGGGAGAGAGTGATCCAGCTGGGTTTTTTGAGGTAGATGGATTTGAGGGAATTGAGGAGATATCGGTGGAAGTGACTAAGGGGGTATCACCAATACATGATGAGATCCATCTGTGTAAATCATCCTCATCACTTGAAAGTGATGAACATCTGAGATCATCAAACTTGACATGAATGGACTCATCAATGCATTTTGTTCTGAGATTGTACACCCTATAAGCTTTGGAGGATAAGGAGTACCCAACAAATATTCCCTCATCTGCCTTGGGATCAAACTTCCCAAGATTTTCACGATCATTAAGAATAAAGCAGATACACCCAAAGACATGAAGAAAGCCAATATTTGGTTTTCTGCCATGAAAAACTTCATACGGGGTTTTATCATGTCTTTTGGATATTACTGACCTGTTTTGAGTGAAGCAGGCAGTATTCACAGCTTCGGCCCAAAAGTAGGTGGGGAGATTTGATTCACTCAGCATGGATCTAGCGGCCTCACACAGTGTTCTATTTTTCCTTTCCACCACTCCATTTTGCTGAGGAGTACGAACAGCAGAGAAGTTCTGAGAGATTCCTTTCTCGGTGAAGAAGTCTTCAAGAGCACTATTTCTGAATTCAGTGCCATTGTCACTCCTTACCGAGCGGACAAGCTGGCCATTGAGAACTTCATTTTTCTTGACAAAGTTGATGATTTCTTCAGTGGCATCACTTTTGTACCTGAGAAAGAACACCCAAGTATATCTGGTAAATTCATCAACAATAACAAGAATATACCTTTTGCCTCCAAGACTTGGAGTGCTGACTGGTCCACATAGATCCATGTGCAGCAATTGAAGAGGAAGAGTGATGGAAGAGCATTGCTTCGTCTTGAAGGATGTTTTGGTGAGCTTTCCCTTTTCACATGCATCACACAGCTTCTCTTTGACAAAGTTCAACTTTGGCATGACCGTCACCAGCTCTTTGTTGGAGATTTTATGCAAGGTCTTGAAGTTTAGATGAGAGAGACGTTTGTGCCACAACCAGTTCCTTTTGGATGCATCATTTGACACAAAGCAGACATTTGATGAAGAATTGGATTGTCCCATATCTATGACGTAGACATTTTCCATCTGTCTTCCCGATAACACCACATTGAATTGTTTGTCTACCACGGAGCAGACACAAAGTTCAAAGATAACTTTGTATCCAAGATCACACAGTTGGCTAATGCTGAGGAGGTTATGCATGAGGCCGTCCACAAAAGCCACTTTATTGAAGGTTACAGATCCATTAGAGAGAGTTCCGTATCCTTTGGTGTAACCCTTAGAATTATCACCAAAAGTTACAGATGGACCTTTTCCCGGCACATAGTTGATGAGAAGAGACTTGTTTCCCGTCATGTGGCGTGAGCACCCGCTGTCTAAATACCAAATTTGATGGTGCTCAAAAGCCTGCATGCAAACACATATTAGTTCTTTGGTACCCATTTTGTAATGGGTCCTTTGGGGTTAGAAGAGCATGATTCCTTAAGCTTGGATCTATCAATCCTATCCTTGGGACAGTCCTTAGCCATATGAAAAGTGTCACCACAGTTATAGCATTTTCTATAGATAAACACCTTTTTAACATTTTTAGCATTTTTCATGTTTTGGCTTTTATCATTTGTTCTTATAACCTTGTTAGAGGAGAACAGAGCAGAAGGCTTGGTCCCAAGGATTCCTTTGGATAAATCTTTGGAGGTTGATTTTCTTAAAAGCACAGATCTAGGAATATAAGTGTTGTTAGAGGGAATGTTTGGGGTAAAACTTTTAGGATGGGAGCTTGCCATGCAGTTGACCACCGATTTTCCTTTGTCGGCACAGGAGATCCTTTTTGAGTGAACATGAGTTTCTCTTTTGGGGATCTTTGAGGGCTTAGGTTCGGTGTAGGTATCTATGTGAATAGATTTTAACACTTCATGAAGAGGAATTGGAGGATCATTGATTGAGAGATCGGTGGGCACAAAGGGGATAAGATCGGTGGGTTTAGATCTTTTGGAAGGATTAGCTTTTGAAGAGTTTGAGGATGAGGCTTCATCCATGGCCGAAAATTTGAGCTGATCATGGATGGGTTTAGAAACGTCATTTGAATCTTGCTTCTCAATGACTTGCAATGAGGAGTCTTTGGCCTTTAAGGATATACCATACTTTAAGGCTTCACACAGATCTAACGAGTTCAAAGAGATGGAATCACAAGAGCTAGAATCAGAGAAATCATCACATGCATTGGTGGGGGGAACAAGAGCAAGAGTGGACTCACAAACATCAGTTTTTCCAAATCCTAGACCGAACTTGTTTGAACTACAGATTTGACTTTGAAAGATTTGTTCAAGATTTTTGGAAGAGCTTGACCATTTTTTGATGACTTCTTGTTCCCTTTTTAGTTTCTTAAACAGGGAGTTCTTTTCTTTTGAGATCACATGATTTATTGTTTTCAAGTCCTCAAGCTCATTTTTGATTTCCTCAAACCTTTTAAGCTTAGACATGCAAATTTCAAGTTCAGCTTTGAGCTCTTTCACTTGAGCAGATTTTCTATTCTTACTGTCTTTAACAGAATAAAAATCTTGAGTTAAAGACTCATAAGCATTGATCTTTTCAATATCAGACATATTATTGAAGGGATGTACCTGAGCGTAGGCTGTGGAGCACCCAGTTGCCACTAGAGCCATAGGTGAAGTGGCCTTTTCGGAAACTTCCATTTCTTCTGAGATGGCCACGAAGCATCTATTCTGAGAATCACTGTCGGAGGTGTCTTCGTCGTCCCAATCGTGGGTTTCTGCCATGAGACCCTTCCCTTTTCTCTCTAGACCCTCACTCCTTTCCTTCTCTTTCTTGTACTTGGCCTTGTATTTCTCAGCACGCTCCTGATGATTTAAGAAGGATGGTGGGGACTCCTTTTTGGGAAAGGTTGATTTGAAAGGCATGTGTTTGGATTTTTCCCTTTTTGAAGAGGGATTGTCAGAAGAAGTAAATCTGGACTTGGAGATACGCTTGCTTCTACACTCAGATGCAAAATGTCCTTTCTTGCCACAGTTGTAGCATTCCTCATTAGACTTGTCAGAAGAAGTTTTGAAAGATGAAGTTTTTCTAAGACTTCGAGATTTGTTGAAGGGACGAAACTTGTGTTTAGAACCGGCCATCATTGCCATTTCATCCGACAACTGTTCAACCATGATATCCTCACCTTCATCATCAGCATCACTAAGATATGCTTCCGTTTGGTGGGTTACATTTGTTTGGCTGTCATTGTCAGAGTCAGATGAAGGATAGGTGATTCTAGGAAGATTTTGAGAATTCTTGGAACTTTCACTAACAAGAGCTATAGAGGAGCTCTTTATTTCTTTGATGAAAGATTTCCGTTGAAGCTTGGTTTGCTCAAAATTGAAAAGAGTACCATATAAAACAGTTAAGGGCATGAACTCAAGGTCCTTGGTAGTTTTGATGCATGTACATATATTTTCCCAAAAATCTGGGAGACAATCCATGAACTTGCACAAGACTTCCTCATTATCATAGACTCTGCCCAACAACTTAAGATCATTTAAAAGAGAGTTGAAGCGGTTATAGAAGCTAGGAAGAGATTCTCCTTTTTCAAAAGAAAATAGTTCATACTTTCTGATAAGACCAATCTTTTTACATTTCTTGACTTCCTCTGTACCTTCGTACAGAACACATAGAGTGGTCCACATTTCTTTGGCAGTTTCAAAGTTCACCAAAGAGTGGTAGACCTCATCAGGAAGAGAGAGAGCAATAATAGCTCTTACCTTGGAGTCAAGAGTAACTAAACGTTTTTCCTCATCAGTATACTTTTTAGGATTTTTGAGAATATACCGACCAGTAGCACTGGATTTTTCCTCATCAGAATCACTAGAGATTTCCTTTTCAAAGGTCTCTTTACCTGGCCTCTGCGTGTCATAGCGAGCCCAAACTCTGGGGATAATGGGTCCCTCTTTGAGAATGGTTGGATATCTAGTATCCACTCCTTCCATGAATAGCATCATGCGGCTTTTCCACAAGGAGAAGTTGTTGGCATTAAACTTAGGAGGTTTTGAAATAGACCCATTTTCTGAAAAGTTGTTTTGAAGAGAGTTTTCAACAGTAGAAGAAGAAGAGGCAGCCATCGCAGATCAAGTTTATGGGATTAAACTTTCTGCTCTGATACCACTTGTTAGTCCCAGATGGCTTAACAAGTATTGTAGAAGGGGGGGTTGAATACAATACACAAAAATTTCACAATTTTAATTCTTATATTTGAAAAACTTTCAAAAGAATTACACACAGAAAACTTAAGATTGTTGCGGAAAAGAACAGATAAACTATTCTAACAATCTTACACAAAGTATACAACAAAACAACTAAGAACACTAAGAGCAAAGCTATTGAGTTTTAAGGCTTAAAAGAAGGTTTCTTGCACTGAGAGAATTTCTTGAAGCGTGAGAATTGCATGAAGAGCACTTCTCCTTTTATAGTGCCAAGGAGTGCCCAAGCATTAAATGCTTGGGACACTTGTCATCTTCACATATGCTGATAATGTTGACTTCAGGAGAACTGTGAAGTCCTTGTCACTTTTCACTAGGTGCAGACAGAGTAGCTTGAGCAGATAAAAGGGACCTTAACTGAAAGTGGATAAAGAGACAAACTGTCACTTTTCTCTGCTGGAGGATATTGTCCCATAATAAATGATCTTCTGTCTTGAGCTTTTAGCACCGAAGTGGTTTCCACCGAGATTGAGAAATCTTCGGTGGAAAGAAGACTAGTCCACCGAAATTGCAAGCATGTTTCGGTGGTGAGAGGACCACCGAAATTGCAAGCATGTTTCGGTGGTGAGAGGAGCACCGAAAGAGTCATCGGTGGTGGATGGGGACCACCGAATTTGTCCATGCACTTCGGTGGAAGAGGCCACCGAAATTGTCCTATAAATTCGGTGGAGAGAAGGCCACCGAAATGTCAAGGAATTTCGGTGGTGATGACTTGTTTGAATGTTGCCGAGAGTCTTCTATTTTCCACAAGTAGAGAGTCTTCAAGCTTGGTTTCGGTTGATCTTCGACTTCACCGAACATTTGATATCTTGTACAAGTCATTCAAAGAACTGAACTAAAATATTCTAAGTAGGAGTTTTAGGGAAAACATCGGTGAGTCAATTTCAAATCCTTGGTGACCCAACAATTTCTGTTAAGTTGTATAGGGTGTGAGTTGGTTGCTTTTCAAGGTACACCGACCCTCTCTATTAATGCAGCTATATATAATGGTAATAGAAATGGCATGAGATCATGTGAGCAGTGTCATTTTTTGTGAGAAGTGTTAGAAGTACTTTTAAACTGTTAGATCATTTTTTTCAAATAAACCCCCAAGAATTGCGGCTTAAAAAGGAAATTGATCTGGTGCATCTTATCACGGTGCATATCATCCTAATGTTCGTCCATTTCTCATCCAATGGTTGATAACCACCTCTCATGCCTCTCACCAATTTTGGCACTTCTCACCGGAACCCGACCGTAATAGAAATAACATATAATTATTTATGCCTACTGATTTATTACAATTTATTACTGATGTATCAACGGGTTTCCTGCATCCTCTGTCAGAAATAATGGGGTGAGTTTGCTTGCGAAAAACATGTGGAAAGTGGCGACACATGTCAAGAGAATGCTAACGATGGGGAAGAGTGGATAGGAGAACTGTTTCTAGAACATCATATGGCAAATAGAATCATGGCTTTCTCAAGGCAAAAGGAATATACTAAAGTTTTTGACTTCTTTCTTCACCGCAAATAACCTATTTTTATATATTTAATATTAAACTATGTAGAATTTGAACTTGAGCAAGAGAGAGAGAGAGAGAGAGATTCAAGTCGTCTCTCGTAGAATTCGAACTTGACCAAAGTGACAAGGTTGTTTCACCCATTTTCCAATTGAGCTCCACTTCCGAGGGCTTTTCATTTTCTATTTAGAATACAATTTCTCACCCTGTGCATTGCACGGGTAGACTACTAGTTTTAAGTGATGTGTATAGCAATGAGAATGGGAATTTAAGGGGAGTTTTGGTCCATTTTAAGGAATGAGAATGAAAATGCAAAATGAGAATGTAGGAGAATGGGAATAGGAATGAGCATTTCATTGATGCTGTTTGGTTAAACCAATATAATTAATAAAAAATATTTTGTATAAACCTTTTAATACAAATATGTGATGTCCATCGTGAAAATAGAAAAAAAATTCATTCAACATCGAGAAATGAAGGTACGTATGAGAAAAATGACTAAGCGGAAATAAAATTTTCATTCCTCCAATTTGGTCAGGAATGGAAATTAATGAGGTTGGGGTAATGATTCAATTATATTATATCAAACCAAACAGCAATTTTCATTATCATTCTCATTCCTTACCCCTCAATACCCCCAACCAAACACCCCATAAATGTGTTTCATCTGGTTTAATTTGTTGAGAAATATTATATTACTAGGTATTTGACAATAAATTATTCAATCATTTCAAATCATAAATCTCTAATTATTTTTATTCTTCGATCATTGTTACCTCAATCATACATATGTATAAAAAGGGTTATTATTATAAATAACCACATGAGCTAAAAAAATTTACTTTTTAACCATTTCTACGTTTTTAAACAATCAAGAAATCGCAAGTTAACGTTGTAAGCCACCTTTTCTCATGGTGTTTTGGACATTGCTACATGTTTTATTGTACCGCAAGTTGCGACTTCGACTTCCTTTTTTTGTGATGAACCATGTTTTATTGTTAGAAAATATAGAAGTCTACTCGCGCAATACAGCGCGGTATATCTCGATTTTAATGTTCTAATTTATTTTAATGTGTGGTTTGAGAAAACGGTCAAAGTTTTTTTTATAAATTTGTTTAAAGAATGACGTTTTTGAGGAGTTCATGATTTGAGGATTTGAAAGTGGTTAGAGATAAGGATTAATTAATAAGAGTCAACGATTTAAGGATTTGAAGGTTGTTAGAGATAAATATTAATCAAGTAATTAGCATTAGGCCTTCGGTACCGCCACGGGCTCGGGCTCGGGCTTGCGAGCGGGCTCCGCGCGGGCTGTGGTACGGGGGGGAGCGGGTTCGGGCTCGGGCTCCAGCCCCGGGTTCCAAAACCCGTTGAACCCGAGTGATTTTTTTAATAATTTGAAAATAAATCCGTTGCCAACGGCTATTTTCAAAAAAAAAAATTAATTTTTTTTTCAATTTAATCACACTATATATATAATCCTAAAACCCATTTTATTTTTCACACAAAACAACTCTCTCATTCTCTCATTCTCTTCCATTCTCTATATTTTAAACAATATGGATTCGCCACAACCCGGTTCACCGACCGCATCATGTACGCTTGTGTCATATTACACAATATGTACGCTTGTGTCATATTACACAATATGATACTCGAAGACGAATACCATGCTATTTGTGGTGGCATGAAAACGACATTTTCACGGATGATATCGAAACCCAAATCAGTGAGGAACAACGCGCGACAAATGTTCGAGAAGTCAAAAACCGGGGCACTCATAATAACCTTCGGTCGGATTTGGTTGAACATATTTGGCGTATCCAAGTTCCCAACAATGACGACGAGTAGATTTTTAAATTTATTTTGTAATTTTTAAATTTATTTTTTAATTTTTATTTTTAATGAATGATATGAATTTTTATTTTTATTATTTATCTTATTTTTATTTATTAAAAAATATATAAATATTTTTATGTTGTTAAATAATTAAATGTATAAATAAAAGAATTAAAAAAATGAGGTGGCAAGAGGGCTTGAGGGTAGCGCTACGGGTCTTTAGGGCTTGAGAGCTTGAGGAGAGGGTTAGGAGAAAAGCTGATGTGGCGCTGATGTGGCATTGAGGGCTTGAGGGCTTGTGATACGAATGGCCTTAAAGGCGGTACATAAAGCTTCATTAGTTGTTTTTAAAAGATTTTAAGTAATTAACATTAAATAGCGGTACATGAAGCTTTAGGGGTTGTTTGTAAGAGTTTTTTTATAAATACTTTATAATATAGTATAGATTAGAAACCATAAGGCCGTGCGTACCACCATCGGGTACCACGACCGGGTTCGACAATCGGGTTCATCGGGTAGGCGGGTAGAGCGGTAGGGGGGGGGGGGGGGTTCCATTTGGGTTGGGGTGTCCGGGTACCAGCGGCTTCATGAACTAGATCAGGTTCAAGGGTTTTATTGGGTTCGGTGGGTTCGGTGAGTGGTAGCGGGTAGGAGTGGGTTCATTGGGTTGGCGGTACTCCACTTTAGGGTAAGGAGGGTAGGAAAGAGAAAAGCTGATGTGGCATTCGGGTTCAGTGGGTTCGTGGGTAGGCGGTACTCATGATCTAATGAAAAATGTTTTACAACGTTGAAATGTGATTTTTTTGGCTATATTTTTTTTTGGAGACCCCTAGAAGGTAAAACTTTTTTATCATGTGGCTTTTATTATGGTAACCGTGATATAAAAAACTAGGATGGTGATTTTACTCAAAATAGCTGAGGGTTGAAAAATGAAACCTAGTTCGTACTTTTGGGTGTGAAGTGAAATATTTTACCGTTTGCATTTCTTCCTTCATCAAGACTTCACGACGAAAGCACATAAGCACTGAGAACGAAGGAAACGATCCAGTAAGCCATCGGATCTCCTGCCTACCGGAGCAACCTACTTGAAGGTACGTTTTCCATCTCGGAGATCTACATCCTCTTGATCCGTTAATTATCCCATTACCTTGATTCATTGCTTGATCTGTATCTTTTGTTCTGTAGGTGTTCTCAAATACTCGGATTCGATTTAGTCGCCATTGAACTTTAATACTCTCAAAATGGTAATTAAATGCCACTGGATTGTTGAATTTCATTCTTCTAAAGTAAATCTTCAGATTACAAAAGAGTTTTGGCTTCATATTTGATCTCTCGAGTTGCTGGTTAATTTAGGGTTTATGGTGCTTAGATTTGTTTGTTAATTTAATCTATTTTCTTATAGGTTGTTCTAGCAGCTTCCATTACCAGTAAATCTGGCAAAGGTGAGTTGTCTTATTTCCCTTTAAGCTCTAGATCATCTGATATAATCGAGTGTGATTGTAATTTGTAACTTTTTCGCATGTGAAATTAAAATGTAAACTAAGTAAGAACATTTCATGTACTTACAAATGTTTTCACCGTTTTATAACATAAATGAGTGGAAATCTGTAGAACTTATGATGACATATCGGATCTAAGTCGGAACATGTTAATAGAAAAGAGAACAAGAAATAACTAAGATGAATGCACAAAATTGGATGCTTATGCTTGAATTTTTTTTTGAACTTCTAAAATACTTTTCACAGACAGATTTTAGTTTTATAGATTGACTTGTTATCAGCTGAATTTCACTTGCTAAGCTAGTAACATATTCATGCTCAGATCAGTGAATACACTGCCCCTTCTGTAATTTGTATCATCCTGTACTGCCATGCTCGGATCATAGTTTGTATATGATGACCGTAGCTATTTGACACAATGGTGCGTCTGACCACGAGGTGGCCTGCACCTCTACGGATGAGGCAAAGATAAATCACTATTAGTGTCTGAAAAAAATTGAATGAATATGTTTTAAAAACAGAATGACCCTTGAAAAGGCTATGTCAAAACCACCATAAGTATGATATACCTTTTTATAAGTCATAAGATAAGCATGCTTATTTTTCATAGGGCTAAATTCCTCAATATCCCTTATATCTCGAGCTTAAATCCTACAAAAGCTTGCTTTATATGAGGGTCTTGCCTAATCCTAAGCAACCCCCTAACCTAGCACTTTGATTTGTCTTGAGCCTATGCATGCTTCTGGAAACAATGTACAAGCCTTGTGCAAAAGTCATTTCACTGAAGTTGTGGCCTAGTATCTACGAGTTATGTCCCATAACCAATAGAAGTTAGCACTAGGTTGTTTGTTGGTGCATTTTTTGCTTTTAAACTGCATTGTTGTATTTTTATTCACCATTCGTAACGATGCTCCCAGTCAGACGTTAACTAATAGTCGTAAACTCGTAATTTTTTACAGCACTTGTTTCAAGGCAGTTTGTTGACATGTCTCGGATTAGAATTGAGGGGCTTCTTGCAGCTTTCCCTAAGTTGGTTGGAAGTGGGAAGCAGCATACCTACATTGAGACGGAGAATGTGCGCTATGTGTACCAGCCAATTGAGAGCTTATATCTGCTACTTGTAACAAACAAGCAAAGCAATATTCTTGAGGATCTGGATACATTGAGGCTTCTTTCTAAAGTTGTATCCTTTTTTGGCTTTTGCTTCATAACAAAATTTGATGCAACATGCACCGAGGTTTACCTAAATTTCAGAGTTCTATATAGGTCAATGCAATCTTTTTATCAAGGGTGATATCTTTTTTCTCCCCCACTTTTACCAATTTACAAAAAGTTGCATTAGAGTAGAAGAGTGGTTTAACTTGGACATTAATGTATTTAATATTTATCTCTTGTCAAGCTATTCATCTATTTTGTCAAAGAGTCATATAGGTTGGTTACCTTTTATGATTCCTAACTATCTTAGGGCTTGCAGATTTTTTGAGAAAATTGTGTCAGGATGATTAATGTGTTTAGTTCATACCAGGTTTAGGCATATCAAACTATGTATCATTTTAGTGCAACATTTCTTGTTTTTTCTCCCTAAAAATGTGACAGCTTTTATGATTTCTATTAATTTGACTTGGTGCTCAAAACTAATTATTTTCTACACCAATGAAGAAGGGTAGTTTCCTTTAATTCAGTTCATGCATGCTGAAGTTGATGCCATAATGATGCAAATGATTTTTTCTGTTCTATCAATATCATAAGAAGTTCATACAGATAGACTCCTTAACTATGCATAGATCCCTGAGTTTTCTGCTTCTTTAGATGAAGAAGGCATTTGCAAGTATGCATTTGAGCTGATTTTTGCTTTTGACGAAGTCATTTCCCTTGGGCACAAGGAAAATGTAACTGTTGCCCAGGTGAAGCAATACTGTGAGATGGAGAGTCACGAGGAGAGATTGCACAAATTGGTGTTACAGAGCAAAATCAATGAAACCAAGGATGTTATGAAGCGTAAAGCTAATGAGATTGATAAAAGCAAGGCAAGTTGATTAGGGTTCAATGAGACCTACATTATTCTTCAATCACCGTATTTTCTTTGGCTTCCTATTTCTGCTCTAACAAATCTTTGTGCAAATTCTGCAGATTGAAAGGGGGAAAATGGACAAAGGTGGCTTTTCATCTTTACAATCAATGGGTTCAATGGGTTCAATAGGAAGAATGGATAGTGGCTTTGGTAATGATACAGGTATATCCAGTGGCAATACATTTGGAAGTGGTTCTGGATTTGGATTTAGCTCTGATGTCGACTCCTTTTCAAGCAAGTCTAAAGGTTGGTGCTTGTTTTTATCTGTAATCCCATGGAAACTTAATAATTATACTTCTTTGTATTTGTTAGATGGCCTGCTATTTACATTCTTTATGATATTGCATCAAAATAAGGACCTATGTAACCGATAAGTAACATCTATACGTGGATCCGCAGGTCGTCCAAGTTCAGCTGTTAGTGCACCAAGTAAAGGTATGGGTATGCAGCTAGGTAAATCACAAAGGGCAAACCAGTTCCTGGAATCACTGAAAGCCGAAGGTGAAGTGATTGTGGAAGATGTCCGACCAAGTGCTAATCCAAGCAGAGCGGCTGCTCCACCACCTACTGATCCTATAACTTTGACAACTGAAGAAAAGCTCAATGTGACACTGAAAAGAGATGGTGGTGTCAGCAACTTTGATGTGCAGGGAACCTTGTCTCTTCAAATACTTAACCAGGATGATGGGCTTATCCAAGTTCAGGTTTGCATTCTACAACTCCCTCCCTTCATTTAAAAAGTTCATGGTATGTGTACCTTTTTAGCATCAATCTTTTGAAGCTGGTAAGCAATACGATTTATTGAAGGACATAAGACGTGGCCTTTTTCAGATAATTCATTTTGGCTATATCCATACATAAAGAATGAAATACTGGTTCCAAATTGTACTCAATCAGCTCATAATGTTATGTTGATGAATACTAGAGCTATTTTCTATGTTGTGTGATCAGATTCTGACTCATTTTGCTAGTTGTAAAGGGAAAGTATTAGGCATTTATAGTTGCATGGTATGCTTTATGAAGTGTTCATGTGTTGAAGACTTTAATGGTAGAAATACACATGTATTAATAGTTGTATTGTATAGTTCTACTAGTAGCATGAAAAGGTGTCATCATAAAGTGAAGGTGTTATACTGTAGCAACTGTATAATCCAACCCATCTCTGAGAGCACAAAGTTCTAGTTTTGAAGCTTAATGCTAAACAATCATAGTTGTTGATTTGTGATGTCCTTGCTAACGACACATTTTTACTGGTTCTATTTACAGGTTGAGAGTGGGGGTAATCCAGAAATCAAATTCAAGACACATCCTAACATCAACAAGGAGTTGTTCTCCAATGAAAATATTCTGGGATCCAAGGATCCTAGCCGTCCATTTCCTGCTGGCCAGTCTGGTGATGGTCTTGGTCTCCTGAAGTGGAGATTGCAAAGCAAAGATGAGTCAGATGTGCCATTAACAAGTAAGTGTCATGCCATGTATACTTTTATCCGGGATGAATTTTCTGTATGTTCTAATGCAAATTTGGAATTTTCATGTATTCAGTTAACTGTTGGCCCTCTGTTTCTGGAAATGAAACCTATGTTAGCATTGAGTACGAAGCTTCGTCAATGTTTGATTTACAAAATGTTGTTATTTCGGTCCCTCTTCCGGCTCTTAGAGAGGCACCAAATGTTAAGCAGATCGATGGGGAATGGAGGTAAAATTTTAGCTTTCTTATGATATTGTTTTTGGATCTGTTGTTCTTGATAGAAGTTATAGCATATTCTTAAAATCTTCGAAAAAAGTTACATTTAACTCCTACATCTCCATTTTGGAGATTTCAACATTAATTATTATATTAAAATATTCAATAGATTTAATATCCCAATAAAGTTTTAAATAAAATTTATATGAAATGATAATACATTCAACTTCGTTGGTGGGAACTATAAAAAAACCATTTCTCTCTCTTCAGCATTTAATTTTCGAGAGTTCTCCAAATGTGGAGATTTTTACCCCCCCCTAATCTCATTCTCCATTTTTGGAGAAGTTTTGGAGGATCTGTTGGTGCAAAAAATAGGTTAAAACCTCAAAATTCTCCATTTTCCTACTTGGGGACTGACTTCTATTTTTCTTCATTATTGTTGTATTATTTTGCATCTGAGTGACATATCTGAGATCGAGGTCCAGATTTTTAAGTGAACCTGAAATAGAGGTCTTGTCAAAACCTTTTCGTTAGAATCGTTTTAAATATTATCCTGTTGAATGAATAAACTGGTAAGAAAACAAAATTTGTCAAGAATTCATATCTTTTCTTCTTCTAAGTGCAGGTATGATTCCAGAAACTCAATATTGGAGTGGTCTATTCTTCTAATTGATGACTCAAATCGCAGGTCAGTGGATAAGTGATCTTTTTTAGTTATTTTCTTTTTCGTATTAAAAGCGTGGCATGACGATTTATCTTGACTTCTTGAGATATAATATTGTGATGTAATGAACACTATCCAGTGGGTCGATGGAGTTTGTAGTTCCTCCAGCTGATTCCTCAGCCTTCTTCCCGATTTCTGTGCGTTTCTCTGCAACAAGTACTTTCAGTGGCATGAAGGTATATGTTTTCACTGATACTGCGATTTCTTGTAGCTAACATCTGCCCATCGGTTTTTCTTCTATGTTATTATTTTTCGTAGTCATTCTTAAAAAGCCAAAATGCATCAAAACATAACGAAGTTGCCTTTGTTCTTATTTAGTATAATTAATAGTTTTTTTTTACCCTCGGTCAATGCAACGAAGTTTCAAAATTTTCAATTTTGTACCCAATTTGAACGGATTTCGTAACATTTGATGGCGTGGATGCCAAGTTTATAGTCTACTTTGCTGTAATCTTTTCATAAATGGGCATCCATGTCGTTAAATGCTACAAGATCAATAGGTTACCGATCAAAATGGGTACAAAATAAACAAAATTCAAAATTTTGTTATATTAAATAAAAAAATATTGAAACCTTGTTTACATCAATTGAGAAAAAAGAAAACATTGTTGCACTAAGGGAGTAAGGGGCCGTTTACCCGAACACTTACCCGGTAAGCGCTTTCCGCTAAAGAGTCAACACTCTAACTAAGTGGGAACTAACCCGGATTTTGTTGCATTTTGATCTTCTTTTTTTTAATGTGATGTGGATGGAATGTGTGTGTGGGCTGATTGAGGAATGTTGCAGGTTGCGAGCATCGTGCCACTAAAAGGTGGAGCTGCTCCGAAGTTTTCTCAGAGGACACAATTGGTGACGGAAAGCTACCAAGTTGTTTGATGGAAGTTGTTATCGTAACTACTTGCCCGAACCCCGGATTTCAAAATCGCTGTTGTTTTTGTTGGTGTCATATTAATTGTTGTGTTGTTTTTAAAAGCAAAATCGAATGCATATTGAGGAAATGGTTGTGTACTGCGTTCTGGCATATTTTGTCGACTGAATATGAAACTGGTCATGGTGTTTGAACTTTGAAGCAAGATACTAGGAATGGCTCTAGGGCTAAAACTGTCATTTCATCTTCATCTTTATTACTTCTTTATATATCAAAAATATATAATACGTACATATTACTGATATTAGCAAATAAGCACATGAATTTGGCAGGAGCTATAGTTGGATATTTTTTGGGCAAAAAGTTAGATTACCGGCACACAAACCTATCTCTAAAGACACCAAATATGATGGTGTATTTTTTGGCTTATCAGCAGTTGAAGCTAGCCGTGGGGGATCTAATTTAGGACCTGTTTTGTATTTGGGCAAAGTTGTCTTGCCTCTTTAGTACACGCTGGAGGCCAGAGGCTATAGTTGTAATGTTATATACGTTCATTATGCATTTAAAGTTAGATATTAACTTTTAGTTTTTTTTAATGGTATTATCTCTAGGCGAACAATTGTGTGAAAAGTGGAACGAAATCGCTTTTAATCTCAAGCCCACCCATAAATCGCACTTGATAGGTGGATTGATCTGGTGCATCTCGACCTAATATGCATCAAATGTTTGATAACCACTACTCACGTTTCTCACATTAACTCAGCTTTTTACCGGAACCCAGCCCGTTTAGGGCATGCTCTTTATTATGGGTGGAGTTTCTTATTGGGAGAGAGTCCCTCGTCATTTTGGTGTACCTGTTCTTTTTTTTTTATTAATATATTGCTAGAAGTATCGCCTCGTTTTCGAATAAAAAAACCCAGCCCATTATCTCTAACGATATGATTTATATGACTGTAACCAGGCATGGAGTAGTGACGGGTGTCGAATCCGACAAATAATAAGTAGTTTATATGATTAGCCTATTATCTCTTAAACACAATAAATTGCGATAATGATAAGTAGGGTCGTTTCCTCAGGGACTCGTTGTTAATTGTAGAACCAAAACATATTCATGTAAGATCGGAATTCTAAATAAAATACAAAATGGGGGGTTTTGAAGTTGTTGATTAATACTAGACACGAAATTGAATTGAGATGAGATAATAATGAGAAAGGTCCTAGTGATGAGTATAACCAATCTTTTGTTGAAATCTTATATCATTGATTTGAATAGAAGTACATTTGTTACCATTAATTTCAGATCGGTCGTAAGTGTTTGACATGCGTCATACACTCCGTTTGTCTTAAGAATAAACTATCATGAGAAGCTCGATGTAGTTCCTAATTGACTAAGGTTAGTTTGGTTACGAACTCAAATTTATCTTGTCAATTGCAATATAATCAAACAAACACCAATCCTAACTAATGATCGGAAGCCCAATCATTAAAGTTAGATTATACAATCCCATAATACAAATCAATTGATTAACACAATTGATGTATTATCTTGCTACTTAAAATGATATTAAGAACGATTACGTATTCCAAATCTTAACTAGCGATTCAAGATTAGATGTAAGATTTAAGTGATCATTCTTAAATCAAAGACCTAACAAATGAAGAACATGCTTTAGACAAGGTTTATATAAATGAAATTAGATAGATAACAACGGTAGATCAAACCTCAACAATATTCATAAAAAGATATAGTTACAATCTCATCACTAGGAAAGAAAGTTTAGCTACTCATAACTTAACTAATGTAAACTTGAAAAGAGATTACCAAAATGTAAGATACAAGGCTGGAAGAAGCTGCTCTGTTTTGCTCTCTAAAACCAAAAATCTCTAGTGAAAATAATCAGTCCAACCCTAGAACTATATTAGAGAGATTATAAAGGAAGAGGAGTTGAGATATCATCTCTAAACTACAACTAATATCTATTTATGGGCCCAAGATTCATCATTAGAAGGACCAAGTATGCCTCAATTTGCAGGGATAATCAGCTCCAAAAGTAGTGTAAGTCGGCCTCCATTTGCAGAAAGAAAAGCCATGCAGCCATTTAATTCAGCCTTTCATTCTGCGTTCACACAGGTGTTCGGCGCCGATTGCTCCGCGCCGATGCATCGGCGCCGGCTTCTGTTCGTTTTGCAACGTTTTGCCGTTTTTGCTCGTTTCTCTGTTTCGCGATCCCGTTTTTCGACGTGCACATCCTTTTCTCATAAAAACACCTATAAAGCACATTTATACAAATAAACGCAATCACAAGTAATAAAATAACAAACTTAACGGAATGGGGTTCTTTGAGTATCGATTCTTGCAAAATGATGGGGAAATTGACGTATAAATATATATGAAATTGGCACTTATCAAATACCCCCACACTTAGATCATTGGCCGTCTCGGCAATGTCTTGAGTTAGCACGTCGTGATAAAAACGAATCAAACGAGAATGTCAATACGTATAGCATATCATGAGATTGAGATTTGCAATCAAGCATCAAAAATTTAGCACACACAACCAAGTAGACACAAGCTAATCACGAGAACTCTCACGAATGGGATAATCAAGATAAAACTCAATTCACTCCTTGGGGTTAAAAGTGTATCGCTCAAACCGTCACTACGCTAGTATGCACCTACCATAAGCTTGAAAAATCTCTCACTCTCCACTACTCGGATAAATTACATGCATATAAATCAAAAGGACTTTTCGGGCGTAATGAACTAAGGCTTTGGTTAAGGTAGGGATTTATTTGGGAAAAGTGGCTAACGACCGTACACCAATGGAGAAATCGATTCTTTGACAATGAAAATTCCTTTCAACTAAGGGATTTACGTTTTTATCTTGAAGCACATTTCCCTTTCAATGATATGGGATAAAGATTAAACGCTTATAATCAACCATATCATAATTTTTTTTTCTTTTTTCGTCGTCTTATGTTATTCTTTCTTGACGACATATTTTTTTTTCTTTCTCACATATTTCTTTTGATTTTCTTTTTCGCTCTTTCTTTTCTTTCCCAACATATAATTCTTTCGAGCATATGGGATATCGGAATCGTTCCATTGGTGATTGGTCGGGTGAGTCGTGTTTGGTTTGGTTTAAGATGTGGGTGGCAAAGAACATAGGCTAAGGCTCAAAGTGGTGTGCAAAAAGGATAATAATAACATAAAGGTAGGCTTAAGGCTAGTGGGTTAACAAAATGAGCAAACGATGGCCTTTATCATCTTTATTAGCATGTAATATCCTGTAATCTTAAGGAGAGACAAATCAAGTTCTAGAGGTGCGTAACTAGGCATGACGTAATCACACAAGAAATGAATTAGAGACTAGCATAAGATGTTTAGTCTAATAGGCTCGAGTCTCACGGGGTTAAGATGATTAGCAATAGTCTACTTTTGACCGGTATACACCACTAATTGACTCTAAGTGCTATCAATCAAACTCAATCATGCTATACATGCGTCAAAACTCATCATCATCAATCATTTAAGCTCATTAAAACATGCTAACACATTTCCAAAACAGACAACAATCTACATTTAAGCACAAAATGTTTGGAAAAAATTACCCCCAAAAAGCATTTATAACCCAAAACAGGCCCAAATCATGCAAATGACATTAAAAAGTCGAAATTATCCTACCCCCACACTTTGATCCAACATTGTCCTCAATGTGTGTGTATATAAAGCAAAGGACATTCAAAACAATTAATAATTGAGGGAAAATAGTAAACTCCCCTTGTTTGGTGAAATGTCCTCGAATGTATGGATCGTTGGAGTTTGATGTATCTAAACTAAATCATCATAAACAAGTCAGCTCATAAGAACGGTCAAATGACCAAAAAAAAACAACCATCAAACCACGTTAATAAAAATCATCCCAAAAGAAAGCTTTAAAAATAAGCCCAAATTACCAACCAAGGTTTTTCCGAGCTCACTGTCATTCATTCCTTCTTCTTCTCTGCTGCCGTGCGGGTCTTGGGTTAGATGGACCTGCATCATCAGGTGCCGGGAATGCGTCATCCGGCACCGGTTGTCCTCTAATCAACAAAGATAGGTTGTAAAACCCTCGATTCATATTGGCCTCTAGCATGTTCATGCGAGCAAGTATCCGAGGGTCCTCGGGCTCCTCTTCTGCTGCCGGGTCGTACTCCACGTCAGCACCCTCCTCGTCAGATATCAAAACATCCTCCTCTTCTTCACCACCCCCTTGTCCGTCGAACCTATTAACGGCCCTTATGTGCGCACGATATGTCGCTCGATCAAATGGTGGTGGTGGGGGAATTGTTGGTCCAATCCTCACTCCCGCGTCCCTGCATAGCTTAGTTATTAAGCTTGGGAAAGGAAGTATACCTGTACACCGCTCAGCCGCGGTGTCCATCATATGGAGGACGATGATGTGCCCGATATCTAGGAGCATGCCATCCTGGAGGCAATATAGGATGCGCGCTACATACCAATCGACTGTTGAGTAGTGCGTTGAAGGTGCTAGACGGCACTTGACAAATCTCAACCACATGGCAATTTCTGGCCGAAGTTCCGTCTTCTTTATCATGTCCTGTTTAGGGACCCAATCGTCACGACCACTTCGCCTTAAAGTTGCTGCAATGATTGGACTGTATTGCTCGTCTTGAGCAACATTTGGGATTGGTGGAATGCCATATGTACGGTCAAGATTTGCGCGTCGAGGCACATTGTAATGACGACATATATCGTCCATTGAAATTTGTACTCTTACGCCTCTTACGACGACTATGGACCACTCGCCAACTGCGGGTGGTACCATTGCGGCATAGAATTCCTTAACCAAATCGGGATCATATGGCTCAGGTTCTCCGATGAAATGCTCCCATCCTTGAAAATTTGCAATATCGCGTAATCGTTGGTTGAACATTTCATCAATATTCATCCCTTGTTCGGGATGGATTTTCTGCTCCTGTTTTTCACGATCCGTTGTTCATAATCCCGGTTTGGTGCCCTTGACAATTGACGTCTTTGTGCCGTGTTTAATTGATAATATTTTGTCCACCTCCCTGGAAGATCAGGTCGAGTATGTACCATGATTCTGCAAAAATTTAAATGAGTTAATTAGTTATGAATGATTAAGACAAACTACTCCAAAACATAGTCAAAGACTAGATTTGTGGTTTAACTCATGTTCATATCAAAGGATAAGAATCATATTACAAACTTTGGCAGATCGGCCCAACAAAATCTGGAGTTCCCAACAAGGCTTGCAAGAAATCTGGATAAGAAACACACAAGGCTTGCAAGAAATTTGGAGAAGATCGGCCCAACAAAATCGAATTTGGGAGTACTTGGTTGTTTGGTGTCGATAGAGTGTATTAGGGTTTGAGGGATTGGAAGTAAAATGAACAAAAAGGGGTATTTATTTCCGTCAGGTGTTCCCTATTGCTCCGCGCCGATGCATCGGCGCCGAAGCATCGGCGCCAGCCTCTGTTTGTTTGTTACTTTTTCGTCTAACTTTCTTCGTTTTTCGCCGAATCTCTCCGTAATACATCTCTAAATTCCCAAATATATCCAAAACACGCCAAAAATAAAAAAAAAGTAACGAAAAAAAAAACGAACCTACCATGGGTTGCCTCCCATGTAGCGCCTTTCTTTACCGTCTTTGGCTAGACCCAATTCCGTTTATTCATTGTAGCTTGGTGTGTCCAAAGCTACTTTCTCTAGGTCCCTTCCATCAAAGCCTTCATAGAACGGCTTTAGTCTATGACCATTAACTTTAAAAATCTGTCCAGTGGAAAGACTCTGAATTTGGACTGCACCATGCTCAAAAACATCAATAACCACAAAAGGTCCTATCCATCTGGACCTTAATTTTCCAGGAAATAATTTCAACCTAGAATGGTAAAGGAGAACTTTCTGACCTTTTGTAAACGACTTACGTGATATACGTGAATCATGGAACGCTTTAGTTTTTGCTTTGTATATGCGAGCGTTCTCATAAGCGTCGTTTCTTATTTCTTCCAACTCTAGGATTTGAAGCTTCCTATGTGACCCCGCTTCATCCAAGTTCATGTTACTTGTCCTCACTGCCCAATAAGCCTTATGCTCTAATTCCACCGGGAGGTGGCAAGGCTTACCGTACACTAACCGGAAAGGAGACATACCTATCGGTGTCTTGTAGGCTGAACGATATGCCCATAAGGCATCATTGAGCCTTAGACTCCAGTCTTTCCGATTCGGGTTGACAGTCTTCTCCAAAATGGACTTTACCTCTCTATTGGATACCTCGGCTTGCCCGTTCGACTGTGGATGATATGCGATGGAGATGCGATGGATAACCCCATATTTCTTGAAAAGGCCGCCGATGGCCTTATTGCAAAAATGGGTGCCTCGATCACTGATGATGGCCTTTGGTGTCCCGAACCTGGAAAATATGTGAGATTTGACAAAATCTGCAACAACACTTGAGTTATCAGTTCGGGTGGCCTTTGCCTCAACCCATTTTGAATATATAGTCGACGGCCAAAATAATATATAAATTACCAAAAGACGAGGGAAAAGGTCCCATGAAATCCATACCCCATACATCGAATATCTCGCATATTAACATGGGGTATTGGGGCATTTGATTTCGAGAGTTAATGTTTCCTGTCATCTGACATCTCGTGCAACTCTTACAGAAACTATAACAGTCTCGCATAAGGGATGGCCAATACAAACCACACTCAAGGATCTTTCTAAACGTTCGTTTATGGCCAAAGTGGCCTCCACAAGCCTCGGAGTGGCAAAACCTTAGAATAGATTGAAACTCACCTTGGGGCACACATCGACAGATCACTTGATCCGAGCAATGTTTCCACAAATATGGCTCGTCCCACATGTAAAGGCGAGCCTCTCTCTTAATTTTCTCTTTCTCGGTTTTAGATAACTCACTTGGAAAGGTCTTTGAGACCAAGTAATTCACGATATCGGCATACCATGGGGTTTCTCCCGAAACGGAAAAAAGTTGTTCATCTGGGAATTCCTCACCGATTGGTTTGGAGTCGTCATCCAACACAAGCCGGCTAAGGTGGTCGGCAATTAGATTTTCGGCTCCACTCTTATCCCTTATCTCAAAGTTGAACTCTTGGAGTAGGAGAATCCATCTAATTAACCGCGGCTTTGCGTCCTTCTTCTTGAGCAAATACTTCAAGGCTGCATGGTCAGAAAACACAATCACTTTAGTGCCTAACAAATAGGATCTAAATTTTTCTAAAGCAAAAACTACCGCCAACAATTCTTTCTCGGTGGTCGAGTAGTTGCCTTGGGCGCTATCAAGTGTTCGTGATGCATAATGAATAACGTGAGAGTTCTTACCATCCTTCTGTCCTAGTACCGCCCCAACTGCATGATTGCTAGCATCACACATGATTTCAAATGGTAGTTGCCAATTGGGTGGTTGAATAATAGGAGCAGAAGTAAGCATGTCTATCAACAAATCAAATGAACTTTTACATACCTCGTTGAAGTCGAAATCTACCTCCTTTTGTAAAAGCTCACACAGGGGTCGGGTGAATTTTGAGAAATTTTTGATGAAACGCCGGTTAAAACCTGCGTGACCTAAAAAAGAACGAATTCCTCTAACACTTGAGGGGTAAGGCAAGGCTTTTATGACATCGATTTTTGCCTTGTCAACCTCTATGACCCTCTTTGAAATAACATGACCAAGCACTATTCCTTGATTGACAATAAAATGGCATTTTTCAAAATTCAAAACCAGATTAGTTTCAATGCATCTTTTTAGAATTTTGGTCAAGTTATCTAGACATACTTGAAATGAATCACCATATACGGTGAAGTCATCCATAAAAACTTCAATGATATCCTCAACATAGTCAGAAAAAATGCTTACCATACATCTTTGGAAGGTAGCGGGTGCGTTGCAAAGACCAAAAGGCATTCGTCGGTATGAAAATGTACCGAAAGGACATGTGAATGTGGTCTTTTCTTGATCCTCTCTTGCCACCGGTATCTGATGGAAACCTGAGTATCCATCCAAGAAACAGTAATGAGTGCGACCAGCCAATCGTTCTAACATTTGGTCTATGAAAGGTAGCGGGAAATGATCTTTTCTAGTCGATGCATTTAATTTACGATAATCCATGCATACCCTCCACCCGTTTTGAACACGAGTGGGCACCAACTCACCGTCGGCATTTTCTATCACGGTAATACCTGATTTCTTGGGAACTATCTGGACCGGGCTTACCCATTTGTTGTCGGAAATTGGGTAGATCATGTCGGCGTCTAAAAGTTTCAGGATTTCCTTTTTTACCACCTCCATCATAGGTGGGTTCAACCTTCGCTGTGCGTCTCGAAAGGGTTTGTAATCATCTTCTAGCAAAATCTTGTGTTCGCATAGTGATGGACTAAGACCTTTGATGTCGGCTATGGTCCATCCGATTGCTTTCTTATGCTCTCTCAACACGTCAACAAGCTCCTTTTCTTCCCTAGGTGAAAGGTGTGCGGAAATGATTATCGGAAGTGTATCTTTTCACCTAGGTATGCATGTTTTAAATGATCCGGCAACGGCTTAAGCTCAAGTTAACGGCCCTTATGTGCGCACGATATGTCGCTCGATCAAATGGTGGTGGTGGGGGAATTGTTGGTCCAATCCTCACTCCCGTGTCCCTGCATAGCTTAGTTATTAAGCTTGGGAAAGGAAGTATACCTGTACACCGCTCAGCCACGGTGTCCATCATATGGAGGACGATGATGTGCCCGATATCTAGGAGCATGCCATCCTGGAGGCAATATAGGATGCGCGCTACATACCAATCGACTGTTGGGTAGTGCGTTGAAGGTGCTAGACGGCACTTGACAAATCTCAACCACATGGCAATTTTTGGCCGAAGTTCCGTCTTCTTTATCATGTCCTGTTTAGGGACCCAATCGTCACGACCACTTCGCCTTAAAGTTGCTGCAATGATTGGACTGTATTGCTCGTCTTGAGCAACATTTGGGATTGGTGGAATGCCATATGTACGGTCAAGATTTGCGCGTCGAGGCACATTGTAATGACGACATATATCGTCCATTGAAATTTGTACTCTTACGCCTCTTACGACGACTATGGACCACTCGCCAAATGCGGGTGGTACCATTGCGGCATAGAATTCCTTAACCAAATCGGGATCATATGGCTCAGGTTCTCCGATGAAATGCTCCCATCCTTGAAAATTTGCAATATCGCGTAATCGTTGGTTGAACATTTCATCAATATTCATCCCTTGTTCGGGATGGATTTTCTGCTCCTGTTTTTCACGATCCGTTGTTCATAATCCCGGTTTGGTGCCCTTGACAATTGACGTCTTTGTGTCGTGTTTAATTGATAATATTTTGTCCACCTCCCTGGAAGATCAGGTCGAGTATGTACCATGATTCTGCAAAAATTTAAATGAGTTAATTAGTTATGAATGATTAAGACAAACTACTCCAAAACATAGTCAAAAACTAGATTTGTGGTTTAACTCATGTTCATATCAAAGGATAAGAATCATATTACAAACTTTGGCAGAGTTAAGACAACCTTTTAGATACACAAGAAATCAGTGACTTAATCATTAAGCACTGTCATTAAGCACTTCTAAAAGTATACAAATTTTAGCATACCAACAACAAGATGTTACCAAAAATGTCAACCCTTAGGGAGTTTATGCTCTCTACAATACACAAATATAGAAAGTGCTTAACAAATTTTTTGATAAAACTTTCTCTAACACTTTCTTCACATTCAAACCCTAAGTGGAAGAACACTATCACATTGTTGGCAAACCCCTCTATGGTAAACAAAATCACTAAAAATGTACAAACATGCTTGAAAATTTTGAAGAAGAAAGTAAAATATGCATACCTTGGATTTCTCAAGAACAAACCATGAAAAGGTGAAATTGGAACAAGGAATCATACCTTTAATTGATGAAACACACAAGGCTTGCAAGAAATTTGGAGAAGATCGGCCCAACAAAATCGAATTTGGGAGTACTTGGTTGTTTGGTGTCGATAGAGTGTATTAGGGTTTGAGGGATTGGAAGTAAAATGAACAAAAAGGGGTATTTATTTCCGTCAGGTGTTCCCTATTGCTCCGCGCCGATGCATCGGCGCCGAAGCATCGGCGCCAGCCTCTGTTTGTTTGTTACTTTTTCGTCTAACTTTCTTCGTTTTTCGCCGAATCTCTCCGTAATACATCTCTAAATTCCCAAATATATCCAAAACACGCTAAAAATAAAAAAAAAGTAACGGAAAAAAAAACGAACCTACCATGGGTTGCCTCCCATGTAGCGCCTTTCTTTACCGTCTTTGGCTAGACCCAATTCCGTTTATTCATTGTAGCTTGGTGTGTCCAAAGCTACTTTCTCTAGGTCCCTTCCATCAAAGCCTTCATAGAACGGCTTTAGTCTATGACCATTAACTTTAAAAATCTGTCCAGTGGAAAGACTCTGAATTTGGACTGCACCATGCTCAAAAACATCAATAACCACAAAAGGTCCTATCCATCTGGACCTTAATTTTCCAGGAAATAATTTCAACCTAGAATGGTAAAGGAGAACTTTCTGACCTTTTGTAAACGACTTACGTGATATACGTGAATCATGGAACGCTTTAGTTTTTGCTTTGTATATGCGAGCGTTCTCATAAGCGTCGTTTCTTATTTCTTCCAACTCTAGGATTTGAAGCTTCCTATGTGACCCCGCTTCATCCAAGTTCATGTTACTTGTCCTCACTGCCCAATAAGCCTTATGCTCTAATTCCACCGGGAGGTGGCAAGGCTTACCGTACACTAACCGGAAAGGAGACATACCTATCGGTGTCTTGTAGGCTGAACGATATGCCCATAAGGCATCATTGAGCCTTAGACTCCAGTCTTTCCGATTCGGGTTGACAGTCTTCTCCAAAATGGACTTTACCTCTCTATTGGATACCTCGGCTTGCCCGTTCGACTGTGGATGATATGCGGTGGAGATGCGATGGATAACCCCATATTTCTTGAAAAGGCCGCCGATGGCCTTATTGCAAAAATGGGTGCCTCGATCACTGATGATGGCCTTTGGTGTCCCGAACCTGGAAAATATGTGAGATTTGACAAAATCTGCAACAACACTTGAGTTATCAGTTCGGGTGGCCTTTGCCTCAACCCATTTTGAGATATAGTCGACGGCCAAAATAATATATAAATTACCAAAAGACGAGGGAAAAGGTCCCATGAAATCCATACCCCATACATCGAATATCTCGCATATTAACATGGGGTATTGGGGCATTTGATTTCGAGAGTTAATGTTTCCTGTCATCTGACATCTCGTGCAACTCTTACAGAAACTATAACAGTCTCGCATAAGGGATGGCCAATACAAACCACACTCAAGGATCTTTCTAAACGTTCGTTTATGGCCAAAGTGGCCTCCACAAGCCTCGGAGTGGCAAAACCTTAGAATAGATTGAAACTCACCTTGGGGCACACATCGACGGATCACTTGATCCGAGCAATGTTTCCACAAATATGGCTCGTCCCACATGTAAAGGCGAGCCTCTCTCTTAATTTTCTCTTTCTCGGTTTTAGATAACTCACTTGGAAAGGTCTTTGAGACCAAGTAATTCACGATATCGGCATACCATGGGGTTTCTCCCGAAACGGAAAAAAGTTGTTCATCTGGGAATTCCTCACCGATTGGTTTGGAGTCGTCATCCAACACAAGCCGGCTAAGGTGGTCGGCAACTAGATTTCCGGCTCCAATCTTATCCCTTATCTCCAAGTTGAACTCTTGGAGTAGGAGAATCCATCTAATTAACCGCGACTTTGCGTCCTTCTTCTTGAGCAAATACTTCAAGGCTGCATGGTCAGAAAACACAATCACTTTAGTGCCTAACAAATAGGATCTAAATTTTTCTAAAGCAAAAACTACCGCCAACAATTCTTTCTCGGTGGTCGAGTAGTTGCCTTGGGCGCTATCAAGTGTTCGTGATGCATAATGAATAACGTGAGAGTTCTTACCATCCTTCTGTCCTAGTACCGCCCCAACTGCATGATTGCTAGCATCACACATGATTTCAAATGGTAGTTGCCAATTGGGTGGTTGAATAATAGGAGCAGAAGTAAGCATGTCTATCAACAAATCAAATGAACTTTTACATACCTCGTTGAAGTCGAAATCTACCTCCTTTTGTAAAAGCTCACACAGGGGTCGGGTGAATTTTGAGAAATTTTTGATGAAACGCCGGTTAAAACCTGCGTGACCTAAAAAAGAACGGATTCCTCTAACACTTGAGGGGTAAGGCAAGGCTTTTATGACATCGATTTTTGCCTTGTCAACCTCTATGACCCTCTTTGAAATAACATGACCAAGCACTATTCCTTGATTGACAATAAAATGGCATTTTTCAAAATTCAAAACCAGATTAGTTTCAATGCATCTTTTTAGAATTTTGGTCAAGTTATCTAGACATACTTGAAATGAATCACCATATACGGTGAAGTCATCCATAAAAACTTCAATGATATCCTCAACATAGTCAGAAAAAATGCTTACCATACATCTTTGGAAGGTAGCGGGTGCGTTGCAAAGACCAAAAGGCATTCGTCGGTATGAAAATGTACCGAAAGGACATGTGAATGTGGTCTTTTCTTGATCCTCTCTTGCCACCGGTATCTGATGGAAACCTGAGTATCCATCCAAGAAACAGTAATGAGTGCGACCAACCAATCGTTCTAACATTTGGTCTATGAAAGGTAGCGGGAAATGATCTTTTCTAGTCGATGCATTTAATTTACGATAATCCATGCATACCCTCCACCCGTTTTGAACACGAGTGGGCACCAACTCACCGTCGGCATTTTCTATCACGGTAATACCTGATTTCTTGGGAACTATCTGGACCAGGCTTACCCATTTGTTGTCGGAAATTGGGTAGATCATGTCGGCGTCTAAAAGTTTCAGGATTTCCTTTTTTACCACCTCCATCATAGGTGGGTTCAACCTTCGATGTGCGTCCCGAAAGGGTTTGTAATCATCTTCTAGCAAAATCTTGTGTTCGCATAGTGATGGACTAAGACCTTTGATGTCGGCTATGGTCCATCCGATTGCTTTCTTATGCTCTCTCAACACGTCAACAAGCTCCTTTTCTTCCCTAGGTGAAAGGTGTGCGGAAATGATTATCGGAAGTGTATCTTTTCACCTAGGTATGCATGTTTTAAATGATCCGGCAACGGCTTAAGCTCAAGTTCAGGGGCCTGTTCAATGGAAGGTAAAAGTTTTGTGTTAGAAAAAGGTAAATCAACCTTAGAAACTGCATACCTTACTTTCTTCTCGTTCTCCATTAAAGATACCAACTCGGCGTACTCTTCTTTCAAATCATATTCTTGAGCTAGTTTCTTTAGACTATCGCTATGCAGATCCCTTCTAAGTATCACTTCCAACACATCTTTGTTAGATAAATCATAAACATTATCAGATAGAGATTCAATTATATCCACAGAACATAAAGATGAAATATCACTTGGATATCGCATGGCATCATATATGTTGAATTTAATTATCTCACCATCGAATTCCATTGTCAAAGTACCATCATGTACATCTATCTTTGTTTTGGCGGTCTTAAGAAATGGCCTTCCCAATAAAATCATTCCGGCCTTGGAGGAATTCTCCTCCATGTCTATCACATAGAAGTCGGCCGGAAAAACTAATTCGTTTACTTGTACAAGGACATCTTCTAACACCCCTTTAGGATATACAATTGACCTATCTGCAAGTTGAATCACTACACCTGTTGGATTGAGGGGGCCCACATCCAAGGATGTGTATATAGCATATGGCATGACGTTAATCGATGCCCCCAAATCTAGCATAGCCTGATTTACTGCGGTACTGCCTACCTTACAAGGTATGGTGAACATGCCGGGGTCCTTACATTTAGGTGGTAGTTTTTTCTGTAAGACTGCAGATACGTTTTGACTCATGGTGATTTTCTTATCTCCTTTTAACTTCTTTTTATTTATACAAAGTTCCTTCAAGAATTTAGCATACCTAGGAACTTGTTTAATTGCATCAAGAAGTGGAATGTTTACCTGCACCTTACGAAAGGTCTCTAAGATCTCTTTTTCTTCTTGCTCTCGTTTTGTCTTGGCAAATCTTTCCGGAAAGGGTGGTGCTTGTGCTATTACCTCGGGTGTCTTTTTCTTCGTCTCTTCAATCTTCTCCTCTTTTTCACCAGAAATGGATTTCTTAATCTCCAGCTCTTTTTCAACCGCCTTCTTTTTCTCGGCATCATCTTGGATTTCCTTCCCACTTCTCAAAGTTACTACACTTACATTTGCGTTTGGGTTGGTCTCTGTTTGGGAAGGCAATTTCCCTCTGTTTACTAACTGCCCTACGGAGTTTCGAAGCTCTTGTATGCTTGCTTGTGTGTTTTGAGAATCTTGCTGAAGTTTAACCATGTTAGTAGTTAAAGATTTTACAATATCCTCAAGGGACATACCTGTTCCGCTAGGTCAAATCAGAAATCTTAGTTTCTAAAGATTTTACATGTACCTCACTAGCTCCTCGACCAACATCACTACGAGCTCCAAATTGCTTGGAGTTTTCTGCCATGGTGTCGATTAAAGCCCTTGCTTGAGTCGGTGTTTTGTTTACGATTGCCCCTCCGCTTGCCGCATCCATCATTTTCCTCTCCATTGGTAATAAACCTTCATAAAAATATTGGATTAGAAGTTGTTCGGAAATACCATGTTGAGGACAACTTACACAAAGGCGCTTGAAGCGCTCCCAATATTCGTATAGAGACTCCATGTCCCTTTGTTTGATTCCACAAATCTCCCTCCTTAGCCCGGCGGCTTTAGATGCGGGGAAAATTTTGTCTAAGAAAGCCCTCGCCATTTGCGTCCACGTGGTGATAGAACCTGGTGGTAGATAAAAAAGCCACTCCCTAGCCGCGTCGACTAGGGAAAAAGGGAATGCCTTTAGCTTTAAGTTCTCAACTATGGTGCCTTGCGGCTTCATTCCCAAGCACACCATATGGAATTCTGTCATGTGCTTGTACGGGTCTTCGTTGGCTAAACCATGAAAACGAGGTAATAAGTGAATTAAACCTGTTTTGAGTTCGGTACTTACCTCATCCGTTGGGTATGTAATGCAAAGAGGTTGTTCATCGACATTGGGTGCTGCCCATTCCCTCAAAGTGCGCTCGGGATTCGCCATGTCCTCTTCTTCCTCTCCTTCGGTCTCGGTGACCGATTCTTCTTTTTCAGAAAGAGGTTTCTCCTCCTTTTCGCTTTCTGATTCCGTTGATAGTTCGATATCTTCCCAAAAGTTGGGCTGCGTTGAAGAAGTTGACTCGCCTTGCTTCTTTTTAAGCTTAGCTTGCTTTCTTAATCTCTTGGCGGTTTTCTCAATTTCTAGATCGACTGGGATCGGTGAACCTGTACGAATAGATCTTGGCATAAAACGATTAAACTTGTCGAGTCCCCGACAACGGTGCCAAAAATTTGACGGGTGTCGAATCCGACAAATAATAAGTAGTTTATATGATTAACCTATTATCTCTTAAACACAATAAATTGCGATAATGATAAGTAGGGTCGTTTCCTCAGGGACTCGTTGTTAATTGTAGAACCAAAACATATTCATGTAAGATCGGAATTCTAAATAAAATACAAAATGGGAGGTTTTGAAGTTGTTGATTAATACTAGACACGAAATTGAATTGAGATGAGATAATAATGAGAAAGGTCCTAGTGATGAGTATAACCAATCTTTTGTTGAAATCTTATATCATTGATTTGAATAGAAGTACATTTGTTACCATTAATTTCAGATCGGTCGTAAGTGTTTGACATGCGTCATACACTCCGTTTGTCTTAAGAATAAACTATCATGAGAAGCTCGATGTAGTTCCTAATTGACTAAGGTTAGTTTGGTTACGAACTCAAATTTATCTTGTCAATTGCAATATAATCAAACAAACACCAATCCTAACTAATGATCGGAAGCCCAATCATTAAAGTTAGATTATACAATCCCATAATACAAATCAATTGATTAACACAATTGATGTATTATCTTGCTACTTAAAATGAGATTAAGAACGATTACGTATTCCAAATCTTAACTAGCGATTCAAGATTAGATGTAAGATTTAAGTGATCATTCTTAAATCAAAGACCTAACAAATGAAGAACATGCTTTAGACAAGGTTTATATAAATGAAATTAGATAGATAACAACGGTAGATCAAACCTCAACAATATTCATAAAAAGAAATAGTTACAATCTCATCATTAGGAAAGAAAGTTTAGCTACTCATAACTTAACTAATGTAAACTTGAAAAGAGATTACCAAAATGTAAGATACAAGGCTGGAAGAAGTTGCTCTGTTTTGCTCTCTAAAACCAAAAATCTCTAGTGAAAATAATCAGTCCAGCCCTAGAACTATATTAGAGAGATTATAAAGGAAGAGGAGTTGAGATATTATCTCTAAACTACAACTAATATCTATTTATGGGCCCAAGATTCATCATTAGCAGGACCAAGTATGCCTCAATTTGCAGGGATAATCAGCTCCAAAAGCAGTGTAAGTCGGCCTCCATTTGCAGAAAGAAAAGCCCTGCAGCCATTTAATTCAGCCTTTCATTCTGCGTTCACACAGGTGTTCGGCGCCGATTGCTCTGCGCCGATGCATCGGCGCCGGCTTCTGTTCGTTTTGCAACGTTTTGCCGTTTTTTGCTCGTTTCTCTGTTTCGCGATCCCGTTTTTCGACGTGCACATCCTTTTCTCATAAAAAACATCTATAAAGCACATTTATACAAATAAACGCAATCACAAGTAATAAAATAACAAACTTAACGAAATGGGGTTCTTTGAGTATCAATTCTTGCAAAATGATGGGGAAATTGACGTATAAATATATATGAAATTGTCACTTATCAAGTAGTTTATTGGCCCGGTCATGCAACTGGTTGGGCCCATTGGATGTCAATGAAGCTAATTGAGCCATCATTAGGCCTTCTGAAACCAGTTATTGTAAGTTTGTAACCGAGTCCCTAACCGGGCCTTTATTTCTATGTTCGTTTGATTCTCTGTTTGTATTTTTATTTAAATAAATAAAATATTATTTGTCATATACTTTATATAAAGAGTAAAAAGGTTTTGCAAAATAAACATTTATTTATTTATTTTATAAATAAATAAGTAAAGAATTAAATAATATTCTAGTTTATACCAAATGAATAGATTTGAAAAAACGCAACCCTTTAGCCCAATCGGTTATGAGATACTTGATACATTGGTTATAAGCAATTATGCTATTTTTACCTGATAATCAGTTATAATCAAGAGTGGTTACGACATAAGACGAATTGAGAACATGGCATGGTAGCCAGTTCTTCCATCGCCAAATAAATCGTAGAAAAAAAGGTTGTAGAAAAGGGGTTGGGATCGAAATGATTAAATATTTCGTCAATACGACAATAAATGATTTTGTTGCCTAAACATTATGGAGTACATGAGAATAATTGTCGTCTAAATATTATTATCACCAAATTATAATATTATCACCAAATTATAATATTATACACGACAAAAATAAATGTGTGTGAGATGAACATGTGTGTGTTTGTGAAAGAGATTGATTTCTGTTTTTTTCTCTCTCTCTCTCTCTTTAATCGAAAACGACAAAGACACGAAAGATGTATGCAAATGGGTTTTTTGTTCTTCCAAAAATATTAAATGATAACATTTTGTAGTAGATGTAACAATTTTGACCCAATTGCTTAAAAAAATGTGTTAACCGAGTTGTTTAACATGTATTAAAGTTTTTATAATAGAATAAAAAAAATTATATAACTCTTGGCAAACGACCGAGACGATTTTATCTAAATATAAAATAGGTGGTTGGATTTGATCCGCACCCACACCCCTACACTGATGTTCTAGAAGATGGGTTCTATGTGAGACGAGTTAGGGTCAACTTTTTTGCAAAACAAAATAATACTCTTGTTCTAATAATATGGTTTTGTAAATATTTAATACATGAATTATTTACAAAAAGAAAAAGAAAAAGAAAAAAAAGAGTGTTGGTTTTTTTATTTGATTTCGAAATAATTTTTTGGTTTTAGTTGATTTCGAGAGAGATTTTTGTTTAATCTGGAAAGAATTTTTCGGTTTTCTTGGTAAATACTAATATGCAGAGGGCTGGATTCGACCCCTAGACTGTTGCTAAGCGGAGTCTTATCTACGGCACAGAAACCATCCAGCCAATTGTGTTTTTGTGTTACAAATTTAGTTTTAAAATTTTTGAGAGCACCCTGAAAATCAAGCGGGTGCACCATGAAGACGACTACATTTTTTTCCTTTACGGTAATCAACTGAGCGGGTGCACGAGACCCACCTCCGTCCTTAGTAGGTCCGCCCAAGAACTTTTATGTGTGAGAATAGTAGTTATTGTGAAAAAGACAAATATATGTATATATATATTGGATAAATCATAATTGAAGATCATTTAACAATATCCTTCTAAGTTAATATACGTGGAATTAATCTGAATCATTAGATCTACACTAGTTAAAGCAGTAAAAAGACGTGAGAGACTGTTAAAATTTGAGTCGAAGAGAGTGGAGTAGGAATATTATAGGATGGTACAAAACATGAGTGTTATCGGGTGGTCACAAGGAAGCTTCACCTGAACGAACGGACGAAATCATTTATGGGACCAGGTTAGGTTAGGTTAGGTTTGGCCTAATGCATGCACCTCATACCTGCCAAACTAACCTTTATGCTGCACAACAAATGGTCCATCACTACACAAAAATACATTTCATATAAAATTATAAATTATAAGTAATTTTATTTAAATTTATATAAAAGTTGCATCTTCATCTGATTTTGTTTTACTCGTTGAATAAGTGTTGTTAAAGTTTAAAAAACTACTTGACGATGTAATTGAAATGATTGGATATATGTTTATATTGCATGTGCAAGTTATGCACTTCGATTCCCTTGCATCTCCATCTCATTTTGTAAAAGCCAATAAGCCATCAACAAAAATGTGTCGATCTCATCGCCACATCAGTTATAAAGAATAAAAGATGTTAAGTGCTTTCGTAAACGCAGAGCGGGTTCTATTTTAATGCAATTTACCCTATTGTATATCAGTATAAAAAGATTTTCGATGTACGAGTGACAAATGTCGACAATATAATCAATCGACAACATTTCCAACATATGTTATAACTAATGTGGTTAAGTCTCAAGTACTTATCTCCATATCAACATGAACCATATACGTTATGATTGACCTTAGCTAGCCAAAAGGTCGAAAAGATATATTCTTTCTAAATAAAATATTAAATTGACCATAGACTATAAATCTATCACTCTCTTTTATGCCATAAGAAAAGAATGTGTGCACTCCAATATGCGAATCAAAAGAGGATCTACATCTAGATTTGTGGACGAATAGATACAATTTTCATTTAATTAACGAAAACGAGATAATCAGATATTTTTCCGTTCTTAGCAAGAACAAAACATTATATTCAGTATAACCACAAATACATCAGACACTTGTATAATCACCGAGAAGTGTCACATTCGAAAACGTAGAAAACGAAAAGGACCACACATGGAATAGAGAGGGGGTGCATCCAATTTCTATACAATGGTGCGAATGAAATAATCCCAATGAAGAATTTATAAGTATTTACTTTATACATATATTAAATGTATTATATTATTGTATTTCAAACTTTCAAAAAAAATGTGAATATATGAATTGAATAAATATACAATGTAATGATTTGTAACCAAAATGAATAAATAGGAAATGTTGTATGAACCTTTTTTTATGTGAGAATTAGGTTAAACAATGTATTGGTAATGTGAAAAATAGGTGTTAATATTGATATATAGAGAAAGGTTCAAACGAGAACGCTAACTATTTACGAGAACGGCCGTCCATATACAAAATCACATGTGATTCACGTACAAAATCACATGTGATTTTACACTACCTGGATTTTGTACAAAATCACATGTGATTCACGTCCAGATTTCCAGGTAGTGTAAAATCACATGTGATTTTGTACGTGAATCACATGTGATTTTGTA
Source organism: Saussurea involucrata (assembly GCA_033807775.1). Taxonomy (NCBI): domain Eukaryota; kingdom Viridiplantae; phylum Streptophyta; class Magnoliopsida; order Asterales; family Asteraceae; genus Saussurea; species Saussurea involucrata. The sequence continues at coordinate 5,931,344 of CM066325.1, read as the reverse complement.
TATGGGCGGCCGTTCTCGTGCAGCCGTTCTCGTAAATAGTTCTCGTTTGAACACACCTCTTAATATATATGTGTAAAAAATAATAGTAAATATGAATGCATTTAGCAATATATAAAGATGCATTTAGTTCACTCATTTAACCTATTCTCAACAAGATAGGCTAAATATGTTGCTAAATGCACCGTTACATTCTAAAATTCTCCTTGCTAATACTTTGAATGTCATGATCAACACCTTTTCCATAAATTGCTATAACTATAACCTTGTGTCAAAACGAAGGTCGAACTGAAGACAAATAAAACAAGGGTTAACGGGCTCGCCGTGGGTGGGTTTTAGAGGAATGAAACGAGGGTGAACTGAATGGCAAACTGATGGATGGAACAATGGGACAACCAAAGGATGAATCGTTGCCATTCCTTCTCGTCAACTCTGATAAAACTCTAACATATGCCCCCAATCGCACTGATAACTAAAGCAGCTACATTGCCTCTTATCTTCTGACGACTTTTAGTCATGCATCATACATTATATAGGTTTATCCTTATATACATTTAACATATATATATATATATATATATATATATATATATATATATATATATAGAGAGAGAGAGAGAGAGAGAGAGAGGTGAATTTAAACGAGAACGGTAACTATTTATGAAAACACGAGAACGGTCGTTAATGTACAATGTACAAAATCATACACGATTCACTTACAAAATCATATATGATTCACGCGACTTTGCCCCGCGACTTAAGTCGAGGCCAAAGTCGGTCGCGTCATTTTTTTTGCCGTTAATGTAAAATCACACGTAATTTTACAAATGATTTGTTATTCTCGTGATTCTTAAATATTTTAGCGTTCTCGTTTGAATCTTTCTCTATAAATATATTAAAGTATTTGCTTATGAGAAATTAACGCGGCTCATAAAAATAAACAATAACAAAAAAAGCTCAAACTCGAATATTTTATTTATGATAAGAATACTTAAATTATTTTACTAAAATTCACCCGCATATTTGGATTTTTATTGGGATTTTGCGACGATAGGAAGGAATAAAATGACCTGTCCAATGTCCATTGTCGACTGCTTTTATATATAGAGAGAGAAAGAGTCCCTTATTATGAAACCGTTATATTTTATGAAACCAATAGTATTTGGGTTTTTTTCTTCAAATTTGTAATTTTAGGAATATTCATAGTTTTAGCAACAAACAAACTTCCTTAATTTTCTCAATTATCTTCATCTATCTCCGGCGACCTACACTCCGACGACCTCCTCCCACTCCGGCGACTTCCTCCCACTCCGGCGACCTCCCCCAAATTCCGGCAAGTTTCATAATTTTTGCGAGTTTCATAAACAGTTTTTTTTCATAACTTTCAAGTTTTTTAAGTTTCATAAACTATTTTTTCGAAATTTTCACGTTTTATAGGAGAAAAAAACAGTTTTTCATAAAACGGTTTTTTAGTAGATGAAAATCGATATGAAACCCAGAATCATGAATCATAATGAAACCCAGAATCGAGTTTCATAATTTTTGCGAGTTTCATAAACAGTTTTTTTCATAACTTTCAAGTTTTTTAAGTTTCATAAATCGTTTTTTCGAAATTTTCACGTTTCATAGGAGAAAAAAACAGTTTTTCATAAAACGGTTTTTTAGTAGATATGAAATCCAGAATCGATATGAAATCGATCCACCAAAAAAGAAGAAAAAAAGAAGAATATGCTGCTGATGATGATGATGACAATGTAAGAAACAAATAAAAAAACATGAGGTAAATGATGATGATGATGATGACAATGTAAGAAACAAATAAAAACATGAAGAATATTCTGATGATGATCATGATGCAGTAGGCTCACCGAAAACAAATAAAAAAACATGAAGAATATGATGATGATGATCACGATGCAGTAGGCTCACCGGAAAATTGAGAGAGAGCGATGGAGAAGAGAGAGAAATAGAGAGAGAGATTGAGGTAAATGATTAGAAAATTAAGAAAATCTAACCATAATTAGATTAATTCAAATTAATTAATAGATTTTAAATTTAAATACCTAAAATATATTCCTAAACTACCCTTTACTTATTATTTTAATTAATTAAAATGCAAAAATCTCTCAACCGTCGATCAAGAAAAAGGACGGTTAAGATCGGGTTTCATTGGTTTCATCTTTTTGACTGGTTTCATTTGAAGCTCCCTCTATATATATATAGAGAGAGGTGATTTCATTTGAAAACTACTCTTAAGTTACAAACTATGAAACCCACCTAGTAACCATAGATTACAATAATCAAGGGTCTAGATGATTTTGGGTTAATTATGGTAATTAAGAACTAATTTTAATTTTAATATTCTAATTAAAATATGCTGGAAGGACATAATAGTACATTTCACCTTCATTTTCAAAATAGAAACCAGATGAAATCTCGCTTTATTAGGTAACCTGATAATTAATTGCAATATTAATTGTTACTTAATATTAATTGTAATTTAATATTAATTTAATACTTAATATCGATTTCACTAACCATCATGATTCAACCTTACTTGTGTGTAATATGTGATGCAAATTGTTTCCTTATTTAATTGATATCAAATAACGATGAATCTCACTTACAAAACCCCTATGAAATTAGGATTTATAGACACAATTTTGAAAACAAATTGAATCTTCCATTGAAATTAGGTTCATTGTGTGTGTAATATGTGATGAAACTGCACCATATTTCATCACCTAAAAAAATCGACTAAAACGATCCATATGGTTGACGTCATACATGAAATCAAAAAAAGAAAAAAAATACCATCGTTCAGATCTATGGCAACGGAACGCCATGATTGAAACGTTTCATCGTCGGAAGGTGTACTTTCCATTACTCATCAGCGAATGGCATGAACGCGATGACTGAAACGTTTCATCATCGGAAGTCGGACTTTCCATTACTCAAAAGTGGAACGCCATGACTGAAACATTTCATCGTCGGAAGGCGGACTCTCCATTACTCAACAACGGAATGCCATGAACGTCATGACTGAAATATTTCATCGTCAGAAGCTGGACCTTCCATTGCCCAACAACAGAACGACATGACTGAAATGTTTCATTGTTGGAAGGAGGATTTCATTACACAACAACAGAACGCAATGAACGTCATTAGAATTTTTCATTACTCATTGGCTAAACTCTTTCAACGCGAGAATTTTCCATTACTCAAACGAAGAAGAAGAACCCATATTTTTTATGAACCAATGAATATCATGAAAAAACTAATTCAGTTGGTTTTTGGATAAATATCAATTTAAAAAAAAGATTATATTCCCTAAATAAAGGGTCATTCCATAAAAAAAACTAAAAGAAAACATCCTTAATTAACTTCCATAATTAACAACATTGTTACAAAATGTCTATATTGCCAATGAAATTAAGTTAAACAAAAATAATAAAGAAAATTATCTGATTGGTTAATTGGAGTTTTCAAAGTTTTTAAAATAGGAGTGGTTTGTTCACGAATGAAATCGCAATTGAAGGCTGCGATTTGGAAATGAAGTCGCAAGTGAGGACTGCGACTTGGACTGTTCACGAATGAAATCGCAACTGAGGATTGCGATTTGAAGTGAAGTCGCAATTAAGGGTTGCGACTTGGTACTGTTCACGAGGAAGAAGGTTGCGACAACGATGAATATTAGAAGGTTGCGACAACGATGGATTTATGATGTTCTTGAGTCGGATTTTTCAAAACAGGTCGGTTTAGGTTGAAAATTGGTATGAAGGTTCGAGAGGATGTTCCGAGCAACTTTAAAACTTGATATTTCGACAGAATAACAACAGAAACGAGATTTCTGAGGCTAAAACGAGTGCAGAAAAGAAGAAAAGGAAAACAATAGCAACAATAGTGCAGATCTGAAAAGAGGTTGAGGAGGCTTACCTAGAGCTCTGATACCATGTTAGAATTGTAGAGTCGATTGATAGAGAGACACGAGAGATGGCTGAATCGGCCGTTTTCATATAATGAGAGAGTAATACAAGTAAAGTGTCTAACCTAGACAAGGAACCCTAAAAGCCTATTTATACAAAGAGGAGTTACAGCTAATTACATAAAAGACCCTGAACTATACATATTGACATTATAATACTCTAACAGTTACAAAATGTCTATATTGCCAATGAAATTAAGTTAAACAAAAATAATAAAGAAAATTATCTGATTGGTTAATTGGAGTTTTCAAAGTTTTTAAAATAGGAGTGGTTTTCAAAAGATCCCTCCCCTATATATATATATATATATATAGGGGAGGTATCCGTTGCAAACCAGTCAGTTTGTGCAAACCCCGTACAAACCAATCTACCAATCACGTAACTTTGTTTTTTTATCCATAAGGGTATTTTAGGGCTTTTAGCATATTGTTTCATCTCCACCAATCACGTAACTTATTTTTTTATATCCATAACTTCTTTTTTATATCCATAAGGGTATTTTAGGGCTCTATCGGAAAATATAGATTCATGAAGCCAAATTATATATTCATGAAGCCAAATTTTATATTCATGAAGCCAAAATATAGATTCATGAAGCATCAACAAAAAAAATTGCAGATTCATGATTGTAGATTGGTTTGTACGGGGTTTGCACAAACTGACTGGTTTGCAATTGATATTTCTCCTATATATATATATATATATATATATATATAGAGAGAGAGAGAGAGAGAGAGAGAGAAGTTCAATGGAAAACCTAAAAAAAAGGAAAACTGAAGAACATCCTAGGAGTCCTTCATCTGGACGGTATGCACTTGTAGTTTATATATTTTATATATTTTGATTAATTATGTAATTGAGTGAGAGAAGAGGACTGAGAGTGAGACTGTGAGAGACAGAGGTCAGACGTTCGAAAGCTCGCTTATGCTTTACGAGTCGAGTCGAGTCGAGCCATTCAAGCATACTTTTTCGAGCTTTACATATTTATGTGTTTACAAATCATATAATCAAATTATAAAAATTATCGGTCTTTGTACATAAACGAGTTAATCGATCTTGAATTCGAGCTCATAAACGAGCATCGGCTCGAGCTCGAACATTGAAAAAACATTCGAGCTCGAGCTCGAACTCGAACCCGACTTTGAAAATTAATCGAGCTCGAGCTCGAGCCCTGTATTATTTTTTCGAGCTCGGCTCGAATATCGTATTACTCGACTCAACTTGACTCGTTAACGTGTGTACGTGTGTTCGTGGTAGTTGGTCGAAATGATCGATGCCGCTATGCCTTTCAAAAAAAACTTTTTATAAGATTAGATGTATCAGAATCTTGGATTTTATCTATTAATTATTATGCATGTAGTAATTATTATTAAATACTCCGACATGCAGTGACCAAGTTGCATTGATTGTTATCTAAGATTATTATATTTTTATTTTATATACTTTCTTGAATTAATTAAATATTTTATTAAAATATTCGTTTGGAATTAGAAATCAACATTTGGTACTTGAGACTCTCATCTCAAGCTGAGAGTGACGACCTATTAAATGCGTGATCTAAAGTTTTATGATAGTTTTTAAAATAGCAAGTGAATTCTCGTATTTGGCATGACACTGAATATTTTAATTTTTAGCTTCGGAATTGAGATTGGATAGGTATATTTCAAACATTTACAACCATAAGGGCGGGTTTATTTCAAACGTGAAAACCAATTATTATAGATTATTCATGATGGATATTGTGAATCGGAGTTCAATTGCGAACCATGTTTTTGCCTGTGAGCCGGAGGACAAAAAAGAAGGCGACACTACATGCCCCCGGTTGTCCAGTTCAGTATGAATAACAAAGGTAAACGTTCATTCATTATTCAAGATGAATAATAAGGCATTCAACATGATTAATAGAACATTCAACATGAATAATACACGAATTTATGATTAATGTATTATTCATTCTGAATGCCCGTAAAATTTTGGACCCATGGTGCACTCTCCTTTGTCATGCGGTTTACAATCGAAGAATTATGTGAGAAGTCGAGGTTGACGTGAGAAACTTGAGAAGTGTATCTAAATCGTTGATCACTTTCAATCAAATGCCCCCCCCCCATGAATTGTGGCTTTAAAGAGAATTGGTCTGGTGCATCTCATCTTAATATGCATTAATTTCTCATCCAATAGTTAATAACCATTTCTCACGCTTCTTACTAATATTAACCTCAATCTCTCAATAAAATATATAATATGAAATTTTAATGTAGTCTTCAATGTTCAATTTCTTTAAACATGTTACTAATATTTGTGGTTAATTCATTTTAATAATGTAATTTTTAACTCATTAGCCAAACCATCCAATCCATTTTGCTAAAGTCGTTACTTTATGCTATCTATGACCCATGTCTATTAACTTAAACTTTTAGTAGCACTATAAGAAAAATCCGTGATGAAATTGATGTTGTTTCTGGCTTTTTTTTCGCATCTGTGGTCTTTGTTTTGTCTTCTTATAACTTGTGACCGTTTTGTTTAATTTCGTGTTTCCTTTTTGCAGTAACTTGTTTCTTCTTCCCTAATTTTTTGCTCAAAATATTTGTTGCTTGCCTTTCAAAAAAAGATTTCGATGTTAAAAATATAGTATTAAATATCTTAATAAACTTTAAATGGAAAAAACTAACCTTGAAACTTTTAAATCGTAACTAGTGAAAACCTATAACCTTACGTCTTTTCAGGAAAAAGATAAGAAATGACGATTTATTTCCGTATTAGCTACAAACAACAACTACGCAATTAGGGATGACAAAAAAAACCGAAACCGACGGTGAAAACCGAAAACCGAACATTTTGGTCGGTTTTGGGGACTTGTTAACGGGGATGGGGGGATCGGGGACGATAGCGGGGATTTTAACGGGGACGGGGATGTGGACGGGGACCATCCTCACCGTCCCGGACCGGCCCGATATATATATACATATATAATATTATATATGTATACATTTTAAATCAAAATTTTGTATTGGGCTATAAGATAAATATGTTATATATGTGTATTAAAAGACCAAAGCCCAGCACCTAATTCAAATCAAGTTCAACATACCAATTGACCATTGACCAAGTCCAATTAAATCCCTAAATTACTAAATATTAATCGCATTCCTTGCTCTCGTGACGTGGCTGCTGCGGCTGTTAATCAACTAGTGAAATTCGTTCCTGCTGCTGTTGTTAATCAACTCGTGGAGTGCAGTTTTTTTTTGTTTTTTTTATGTCCTTGGTGATTGTCTAGTTGCAGCACGTGGGTTTATGGCAATTTCCTTTGTGCTTGTTCCAAGTTGGTGGTGCTATGAGGCTAATAATATGTTTTTTTTAAAGTAGGTCATCAATAGCTATGTAAGTTGTCATCTAGCTATATAATAACATTTGTTTTTTCAATCAATTTACTTAATTAGTTAGTTATATGATTGATTAAAGAACATAATAGGGTTAATGTTTGTTTGAACACAATAAAATCTTTTTAATCAATCTTAGGCAGGAAACTAAAATAGGTGGAACTATTTTAGCATCTTTTTTTTCATGATTTATTTCGATGTAGCTACTTCTTTACTTCTTTAGTTTATGTCTAAACTTATGTTTTTTGTTTCGGGTCGGGTCGGGTCCGGGGAAAACCAACGGTTAACGGCGACGTTTTTCCTTAACGGGTTCCCCAATAGAGATCGGGGAAACCGCGGGGACCCGATGGGGATCCCCGATAAAATACCCGACGGGGATCGGTACGGTTTTGGGGATGGGATTGCTTATCGGTTTCGGGGACGGGGACCCTAAAAACCGTCCCGAACCCGGCCCATTGCCATTCCTATACGCAATTAATTTCATAGAGTAATGCTATAACTCTCTGATTTTGTATATATTTTCTTAAACGTTTGGGAATATTTAATGCTCAAAAAAATATTGTTTGATTTTTCATTATTATTATTATTATTATGATTGAGCATTAAAATTCATTAAATTGGCTACAGCGGGAAATTTATGTCTTTGTTTTAATACATAAAATTTGTATCGTTTTAAGTTATTTGTAAATAGAATAAAAATACCATTGTGGTTGCAAAAAAAGTATTGTAATTAATTTAAATTTTAAAAGATAAATTACATTAAAATGAAATCTATTTTATTAAATTATAAAAAAAATATTAACATAGATTTAGATTCTTATCTCTAATTTTGTATATGCGCACCTCGGGACGGGGACGGGGACGGGGAGTGGGGATGGGGATGAGAATTGCGATCCTTAGGGCTGTAAACGAACCGAACAAACACGAACGGAGGCTTGTTCATGATCGTTCGTTTAACTTAACCGAAAAAAACGAACGGACACGAACGGTAAACGAACGAGATTTTTTGTGTTCATGTTCGTTCGTTAGGAATTTTTGTTTATTCGTGTTCGTTTATGTTCGTTCATTAAGAGTTAAACGAACGTAAACGAACGAACTTAAATGACCATAAATGAACGTAAACGAACGACTTTAAATGAACATAAATGAACATAAACAAACGAACCCAAATGAACAAAAAACAACCACCATAATCATCATTTCGTTCGTAAAAAATACCTTAACAAAATGAAAAACCGGGTTAACTTAGGAGGTATAAAAAATAAATTGTAAAAGATCAATTTACTTGATGGTTATACATATTAATTTCATATTATATAAATATGTTTATATATATAAACATGCATAAACGAACATAAACAAACATAAACAAACATAAACGTATGTAAACGAACATAAACGAACGTAAACGAACATAAACAAACGAACATTAACGAACATAAATAAACGAACGTTCACGAACATAAATGAATGAACGTGACTGTTGGTGCAAGTGTACCCAGCTTTAAATATTGTGATATATTTTTGGTACACATAAAATCACATCTCCATATTTATTTTGATGATTACAAAACACACCGCATTATTTGTTATCTAATATTTTATCTGAGTGTGCAGATATTTAAATGATCCCGATAAATTTTTTATCTGAAAAATCCAAGTCTGAAGAGTTTCGTCATTTTATTTTAAAATGATAAACACCCTAAAATATTTTATCACTTGGATATTTCGTATCTATATAAATATATTTGAATCAAATATATATATAATATTTTTTATATAAATCGCTGATATATATATACATATATTATTTTATTAAAATCACTTCATGCTTTTTACTGTTCACATTATTTGCAAAGAGTCTCAGCCGAAAGTAACCCTGCGTTGCCTTGCTCTCATTGGACAAAATTTCAGGCGGTATACCGCCAAGGTCCACGCGGTATACCGCGTCACTATTCACCCATCAGTTCTTCTGCAATATGAAGCTTCTCTTGTCAGGATCTCTGTCAGGCGGTATACCGCCGTGTGCAACGCGGTATACCGCGGGTACGAGTACCGTTTGATTTTTTGCAGGGTTGACCTTCTCCTCTGCAGTACCTTTTTCTGACGCAGGTATACCGCGATGGGCTGCCGGTATACCGCGAAAGCTTATGCCCAGTTGCTCATCCAGTATAAATATCATGCAACCTCCAGCATTCAAGTCCACACCAACTTCAGCAATAAATTCTCCCTCAGCATTTGATTATTATTCTGCTGCCTTCTTACTCACACTAAATCACTTAAACTGATAAAATTAATTTTTTGAGTAAGAAATCTTGAGTTGATAGCAGATTAAAATCTCTCGATTAGTTGAATCAGCAACACAACTCAAGTGATCAAACTCTCTAAAAATATCCAAGTGATAAACCTTATTCAAGAGTGATTATTCATATTAAAATTATACCCTCTTGTAAGTGTTTGAATAGAGTGAGTGATCCACATTAATCTCTCAAAGAAGAGTGTTTCGCGTTTGTTGTATTAAGGTTTGTGTTTCTACCGTAAAGAACACGTTCGTATTGGATCTCCGAGAAGTGTTATTTTCTCGAGGTGGACTAGCCAACTTTGTGTTTGGTGAACCACTTTAAAAATATCGTTGTCAAGTATTCTCTTTCCCTTATCTATTTATATTTCCGCTGTGCATTTAAATTATATCTGTTTATATAATTGTTGTATACTTATTTATTTATACTCTGCTTTATTTATTCTGTATTTATTTGTAAAAAGAATTTTTTGAAAGTAAAAGATTTAAAATACAACCTTACCCCCCCCTTAGGTTGTCCAACATTTGGTATCAGAGCAGGTCTTTCAAAAATTTTCTGCATAAATTTCTCTTATTCTTATAAATGGCTCAACAAACTAATATCGTTTTTTCAAAACCTCCTTTGATAGATACTGAAAAGTTTGGCATTTGGGCCGAGCTATTTGAATGTCACGTGCGTGGCAAAAATCAAAAGATTTGGAATATTATAGAAAAAGGGAATTTTAAACCCACCATTGTGAAAGATGATGTCTATATTGATAAACCTATAGATGACTGGACTACTTCTGATGAAGCTCATTTTTGTTTAAACTTTGAAGCTAAGAATATATTATATGCTGCTTTAACAACTGATGAAATTGAAAGAGTATATACATATAAAACTGCAAATCAAATATGGGAAAGTTTAAATAATACTCATCGTGGAAACACGGAGGTTAAATCTAGTAAAGTGAATATTTTAGTTCACGATTATGAACTATTCGAAATGAAACAAGATGAGTCAATTGACTCAATGTTTAAAAGATTTAACCTTATTGTGACTACTTTGAAAGGTTTGGATCGCACTTATCCTAACGAGGACTATATAAGGAAAATCCTACGAGCCCTTCCTTCGGAGTGGATGCAAAAGATAACATCTTTAGAAGACTCCCGTGACCTTTCCATAATGAAGATAGATGACTTGATCGGTAATCTTAAAGTGCATGAAATTGCACTTAAAAGAAACAAAGATCGGGAGCAAGTTAAAAAGAAATCAATCGCTCTCAATGTCTCAACACCAAAAGTTGAGAAGAAAAAGGAGAAAGCTAGCTCCTCGAAAGATCCATCCGAAACTCTCGATGAAGTCGCCATGTTGGTAAGAAACTTTTCCAAATTTCTTAATAATAATAATAAATTTTCTAACAATGGCAGATTTCAAAGAAACGGTAACTACCGTCGTGGTGGTGAAAATCGAAGTCGTAAGTTCCATAAACGAGACGAAAAAGTTAAGAAAAATGGCGACTCGAGTGAAGACGATAAAGCTAAGCCAAAGAGAGGCTTTTGCTACTCATGTGGTGACAAAGACCACTACGCCAATGAATGTCCGAAAAAGAACAAGTTCCAAAAGAAGAAGGAGAAAGCCTTCATTGGAGGCGCGTGGAGCGAGAGTGAAGAAGAAGATGACTATCAAGCCATTTGTCTTATGGCCGAAAGCGACGACGAGGTAAAATCTTCTTACTCAGATTACGATAGTGATTATGAAAGTGATAATGAAAATAATCTTGAAGAATTATATGAATCTTTTCATAAAATGGCCGCTCTTGCAAATCGTTACCAAGATGAGAATGCTATGTTAAAAGAAACTGTAAATGCATGTAAAAAGGAAATAAATAATGTTAAACAAAAATCTGAAAATGATATGGATATAATTGCTAAATTAGAAACTAAATTAGGAGAAAAAGATTTTTGTAAATCTTGTGATGTTTTAAATAAAGAAATTGCATGCTTAAATAAAAAATCACATGAAAATATTATTTGTACAAAATGTGATATTCTTGAGAATGAGATTACATGTTTAAAGGCTAAATGTGCTTCATATGAAAAAGATAACATGCTAGCTAAAGCCTTTGAAAGTAGTAATAAAAAGGTTCTTAACATGCTTAATATGCCTAACCGTATAAAATGTAGAAAAGGCATTGGTTCCAATACTTGTGTTGATAAATGTTCATGTATACCCATCAAAAGATTTTATGAATCACCTAAAGTAAATACAAGAAATCAATATGTGCAAAAACCTCCGTATGTGCGTAAAATAAATAATGTAAATTATAATACGAGAAAACCGTATGCTCGCATGTACCATGATAAATATTCTAAACCTAATAATAATGCTAATGTAAATGCTTGTTTTTATGTGTATGATAAATATAATCGCAAAATTAAAATGGTAAATAAATGGATTCCAAAAGGAATGTTTAGTAATGATAATCCCGGTGGTATGCGTTTATGGTTTTAAATGTGTTATGTATATGTGTTATATATTATATATAAGTAAAATATTGTTATTTGTACTTTTTATACTATTCATATATATATATACATACGTACTGCACATATATATATATACATTTTATTTAATTTTTTTTTAATTCTTATATATATATATTTTGTTTGACTTGACATGTGTTATATATATATATTTGTGTTTGATGTATTATATATTAAAGTTGTTTAATATATTATATTTTTTTGTCTTACTTGATATGTATTATATATATATTAATATTGTGTAATGTATTATATATATATATATTCTGTTTGACTTTATATATATGCATGTTGGTTGACATTGAAACTAATTGTCAAGGACCCACGAGAAATGGGGACCATAAAAGTTACATCTTCATTATTGTAGATTGACCTTGATATGGACTGGATACTCGATAGTGGTTGCACACGTCACATGACCGGAAACAATAATCTCTTTTCATCATATAAGTCATGTGATGGTGGACAGGTAATTTTTGGAGGAAACTCCAAAGGAAATATAATTGGTAGAGGTACAGTCTCTTGCAATAATGTTCAATTTCTTAATGTTAATCATGTTGATAATTTACATTTTAATTTGTTAAGTGTTCGCCAATTGTGTAAAAATGGTATAACTGTTGTCTTCGAAGAAGACTCGTGTAAAATCATAAAAAATGGTAAAGTTCTTTTAAATGGTTTTGTAAAAGGAAATTTATATATTTGTAAAACTGTTGTATCTGAAAATGTATGCTTATCTTCTATTAATGATGTTTCTACTTTATGGCATAGGCGTTTAGGTCACGCTAATCTAAGATTAATGCAAAACTTAAAAAATAAGGAGCTTGTGAGTGACCTGCCAAAATTAAAGTTTGATAATCATTTTTGTGATGCTTGTCGTGTCGGCAAACAACATCACGTTTCTCATAAATCAAAAAATGTTATTTCTACTCAAAGAGTTTTAGAACTTTTACATATGGATCTTTTTGGCCCGATGGCTATTCAAAGTTTTGGAGGAAATTTTTATACTTTGGTTATTGTGGATGATTATTCCCGTTATACTTGGACTTTATTTTTGAGACATAAAAATGAGGCTTTTGAAAAGTTTAAAATTTTGGGAAAACGAATTCAAAACCAACAAGGTTGTACGATTGTTTCCATACGTACGGACCATGGACGAGAATTCGATAATGATGTACAATTTGGTGCCTTTTGTGATAAACATGGTATAACTCATAACTTTTCGGCTCCTCGAACTCCTCAGTCAAACGGGGTTGTTGAAAGGAAAAATTGAACGTTGCAAGAAATGAGTAGAACTATGCTAAACGAACATCAAGTTCCCCAAAAGTTTTGGTGTGATGCCGTTGCTACCGCGACCTATGTGCTTAACCGTGTCCTAATTAGAGGTATCCTAAATAAGACACCCTATGAACTTTACCGTGGTAGAAAACCTTCCCTAGCTCACCTGAAAGTTTTTGGTTGTAAATGTTTCATTTTAAACACCAAATCCTACTTAACCAAATTTGACCCTAAAGCCTATGAAGGAGTGTTCCTAGGTTACTCTTGGAATAGCAAAGCCTATAGAATCCTAAATAAGGAGACCATGGTAGTAGAAGAATCCTTAAATGTTAGCTTTGACGAGAGTCCTCCCAAACCTAGTGCACCCTTAGCAAATGACAATATCCGTGAAGGAGACGTCTTAGCACAACAACTTAGCAACTTGGATTTAAGTACCCAACCTTCCACAAATAATATTGAATCTAGTGATGCCCCTCCGTGCTTTATTCCACAAGGTATAGATGATCCTAACCTTAGAACCGCTCGAGGCCATCCCGTAGATCAAATTATAGGTGACCTAAACCAAAGGACAACTAGATCACAAATCCATACCCATTGTGCTTTCCATGCCTTTATCTCAACCATAGAACCTAAAACCATAGATGAAGCTTTAGGTGATGAGGATTGGATTATGGCCATGCAAGAAGAGTTAAACCAATTTTCTAGGAATGATGTGTGGGACTTAGTGCCTAGCCCTAGTAGTCAAACCATTATTGGCACAAGATGGGTCTTCCGTAACAAGGTAGACGAGAACGGTGGAGTCACACGAAACAAGGCACGTTTAGTTGCCAAGGGGTACAGTCAACAAGAAGGTATAGATTATGACGAAACCTTTGCACCGGTTGCAAGGTTGGAGTCTATTCGAATGCTTCTCGCTTTTGCAAATGCTAAAGATTTTAAGTTATTTCAAATGGATGTTAAAAGTGCTTTCTTAAATGGTATTATAAATGAGGAGGTATACGTTTCTCAACCTCCCGGTTTTGAAAGTTTTGAAAACCCGACACATGTTTATAAATTAAAAAAGGCGCTTTATGGTTTAAAGCAGGCTCCGCGTGCGTGGTATGATAGATTAAAAACCTTTTTAATTTCTAGTGGCTATATTATGGGTAAAATTGATAATACTTTATTTGTGAAATATGTTCAAAATGATATTGTGGTTGTGCAAGTATATGTTGATGATATTATTTTTGGTTCCACTAATGAAAAATTGTGTAATGAATTTTCTGCGAAAATGACTAGCGAATTTGAAATGAGCATGATGGGAGAGTTAAAATACTTCTTAGGATTGCAAATAAAACAATGTGAAACTGGTATTTTTATTAGTCAATCTAAATATTGTAAAGATATGTTGAAAAAGTTTAACTTTGAAAATGTCAAACCCGTTGAAACTCCAATGACCACAAATTTGCAATTATCTCGTGACGAGGAGGGAAACGATTTTAATGAAAAGATTTATCGTGGTATGATTGGTAGCTTGTTATATTTAACTGCTAGTAGACCTGATATTATGTTTAGTGTATGTTTATGTGCTCGTTTTCAATCTTCACCTAAACAAACTCACTATGAAGCTGTCAAGCGTATTTTTCGATATTTACGAGGTACTACTAATCTTGGCTTATGGTACGCAAAGAAACCCGAGTTAGAAGTAACGTGTTTCGCCGATTCCGATCTTGGTGGATCTATTGTTGACCGAAAAAGTACTAGTGGGGTATGTGCCTTTATAGGTCTCTCACTTGTGTCTTGGTTCTCTAAGAAACAACAATCCGTAGCTTTGTCTACAACCGAAGCGGAATATGTAGCCGCCGCAAGAGCATGTGCTCAAGTCCTTTGGATGAAACACACACTTACCGATTTTGAGGTACACCTAACCAAAATTCCAATTATGTGTGATAACTCAAGTGCCATAAACTTAAGTAAAAATCCCGTTTTACACTCTCGTACCAAACATATTGAATTGAGACATCATTTTTTACGAGATAATGTTCAAAAAGGCAAAATCGTGCTGGAAAAGGTTGATTCGGAAGATAATTTGGCCGATATTTTCACTAAAGCTCTAAACAAGAAGGCGTTCTTTAAATTAAGACTTGGTTTAGGCATGCTTGAGTATAACCCTTGATAAATACTAACTCTCAAATATTTCATATTTTGAGGGGGAGCATCTTTCGAGGGGGAGCATAAGCGACTTTCTTAAACCCTTTTTGCTTCGACAAAAGGGGGAGAGAAACCGAGTATGCTCTCGTGTTTAGCGTTGTGTTTGTCATCATCAAAAAGGGGGAGATTGTTGGTGCAAGTGTACCCAGCTTTAAATATTGTGATATATTTTTGGTACACATAAAATCACATCTCCATATTTATTTTGATGATTACAAAACACACCGCATTATTTGTTATCTAATATTTTATCTGAGTGTGCAGATATTTAAATGATCCCGATAAATTTTTTATCTGAAAAATCCAAGTCTGAAGAGTTTCGTCATTTTATTTTAAAATGATAAACACCCTAAAATATTTTATCACTTGGATATTTCGTATCTATATAAATATATTTGAATCAAATATATATATAATATTTTTTATATAAATCGCTGATATATATATACATATATTATTTTATTAAAATCACTTCATGCTTTTTACTGTTCACATTATTTGCAAAGAGTCTCAGCCGAAAGTAACCCTGCGTTGCCTTGCTCTCATTGGACAAAATTTCAGGCGGTATACCGCCAAGGTCCACGCGGTATACCGCGTCACTATTCACCCATCAGTTCTTCTGCAATATGAAGCTTCTCTTGTCAGGATCTCTGTCAGGCGGTATACCGCCGTGTGCAACGCGGTATACCGCGGGTACGAGTACCGTTTGATTTTTTGCAGGGTTGACCTTCTCCTCTGCAGTACCTTTTTCTGACGCAGGTATACCGCGATGGGCTGCCGGTATACCGCGAAAGCTTATGCCCAGTTGCTCATCCAGTATAAATATCATGCAACCTCCAGCATTCAAGTCCACACCAACTTCAGCAATAAATTCTCCCTCAGCATTTGATTATTATTCTGCTGCCTTCTTACTCACACTAAATCACTTAAACTGATAAAATTAATTTTTTGAGTAAGAAATCTTGAGTTGATAGCAGATTAAAATCTCTCGATTAGTTGAATCAGCAACACAACTCAAGTGATCAAACTCTCTAAAAATATCCAAGTGATAAACCTTATTCAAGAGTGATTATTCATATTAAAATTATACCCTCTTGTAAGTGTTTGAATAGAGTGAGTGATCCACATTAATCTCTCAAAGAAGAGTGTTTCGCGTTTGTTGTATTAAGGTTTGTGTTTCTACCGTAAAGAACACGTTCGTATTGGATCTCCGAGAAGTGTTATTTTCTCGAGGTGGACTAGCCAACTTTGTGTTTGGTGAACCACTTTAAAAATATCGTTGTCAAGTATTCTCTTTCCCTTATCTATTTACATTTCCGCTGTGCATTTAAATTATATCTGTTTATATAATTGTTGTATACTTATTTATTTATACTCTGCTTTATTTATTCTGTATTTATTTGTAAAAAGAATTTTTTGAAAGTAAAAGATTTAAAATACAACCTTACCCCCCCCTTAGGTTGTCCAACAGTGACCATTGTTCATGTTCGTTCATTTAACTAAACGAACAAAAAAATGTGTTCATGTTCGTTCATTTATTAAATAAACAAACATAAACGAACTTCCCGCCGAACGGTTCATGAACGGTTTGCTGAACGCTCGATTCGTTTACGGCCCTAGCGATCCCCGGTATCCCCGACCCCGTTGCCATCTCTACAAATTATATCATTTTGGTATGTGGAGTAGAAAAGGACAGTAGTATACAAACTTTGCCTCATGTTTAGCGTGATATTTGATTAGGATATGAAATAACTCAGTAAAAGGTGTATTCTTTAAGCAGCAGGGGCGGATTAGAAATTTTTTCATACGGTGTCACCATATAATATAGACAAAAAATAAACACGGTTTTTATCGACGTGTTTTCATCTTTTTACCGACGTTCAATATTGTCTGATGTGTTTTAGCCTAATTCCACCATTTAGTGGAATTTTTAAATTTTTTTGCTTGATTTCAAAAGATTTTTAAGCTTTTTTATCGATTTCGAGGAATTTTGTCGGGTTTTTTCGGTTGATTTCAAAAGTTTTTTTCGATTTTTGGTTGATTACGAGGTACAGTTGCACATTATTGAAGTTTCCAAAATAATACGATAGCACCTTCCAAAACGATACGGTTGCACCTTTCACGAACCTAACATTTTTAACTTTCGCCATGTGTCAACCACTCTTCTAGGTCCGCCTATGTTAAGCAGGACACTAAATAGAGGTAGACTCAACAATTTTTTTAAGCAGGACACAAAATAATTGATATAAGATAATATATATTTTTTTAAACTGTCAATTAAAAAATGATATGGAAAGGACTTTTTGCAACTTTCAAGTAGACCTGGCAAACGGGTCGTGTCGTGTCGGGTTCACGGGTTAAACGGGTTGAGAGTGTCTAACCCGAACACGACACGTTTAATAAACGGGTCAGAAAATCTCAACCTGAACACGGCCTGATTTAACCCGTCTAACCCGACACGACCCGCTAACCCATTTAACCCACTAACCAATTTAACCCGTTTAACCCATTTAACCCGTTTAACCCATTTAACCCGTTTAACAATTATAAACATAAAACTTTTAATTGGGTGCTCCAACATAATAGGGTGCACCAACTTAGAGGGTCCAAGCCAACGGACTCAAACCACCAAGCTAGGGTCAAGGGGGTGATGCAAATGAAAATACAAGGGATGAGATCATATTTATAGTGGGCATAGAGCATAAGGTTTTTGTTTCCCACCAATGTGGGATGGGAGAAAATTCCACTTTCTTGTGAAACATACAGAAATTGACAGCTCCTATATGTCATAAGTTACGATATATTTCTTCCATTTAGAAGCCAAATTGGACACTATCATCTAAATGAAAGTTGTTCATTGATATTTTGGGATTCCACAGAAACTAGATTCATGCAATTCGGAGCTATAATCAGACCGCTACAACCTTTACAAAAACAGTGCGCAGGTTCTTGTGTACAATGTGAGCTGATTCAAAAACTCGGTGTTTTGACACATTTAAACTCATAATTAGGACTTTAATTCTTCATAACAGTTCTTAAGGACATTCTAAGCTTTCCAACGGTATATCGTACATCTCATTCGGACCAACGGTTGATTTTCTATGAATTTTCTAATAACATGGCAGAAACTTTAAAACTCATAATTGACAGCTCCTATATGTCATAAGTTACGATATATTTCTTCCATTTAGAAGCCAAATTGGACATTATCAACTAAATGAAAGTTGTTCATTGATATATTAGGATTCCACAGAAACTGGATTCATGCAATTCGGAGCTATAATCAGACCGCTACAACCTTTACAAAAACAGTGCGCATGTTCTTGTGTACAATGTGAAAACTCAGTGTTTTGACACATTTAAACTCATAATTAGGACTTTAACTCTTCAAAGCCCGCCCATATTTAATTGTCCATACATAAATAGATAATAGTCAAAGCCCATATTTAATTGTTCAAAGAATGGCCTAATTTAAACGGGTTAAACGGGTCAATTTCGAGTTGAATTTTTTAACCCTAACCTTACCCGTTTAATTTTCGTGTCGTGTCGTGTCAACCCGTTTACTTAAAGGGGTTGAAATGTATTACCCAAACCCGTTTATTTCGTGTCGGGTTCGTGTCTTGTTAGCGTTTCGTGTCAGTTTTTGCCACCTCTACTTTCAAGTAGGTTTTTTCTTTTCTTTTTGTTATAGTTACCAAAAAAATAAAAATGGGCTAAAAAGGTTTGAACTTGTGATTTATAATTACACATGTAGCGTTTCAAAAAGCTAATTTTTTCTTCTTCCAAACAATGTCAAAGAGAAAATTGACCTAAATAGCCAATCTCCCCAGTTTACAAAAAATCCAACTATTTTAATTTTTTGCATCAAAAGGTGACTAAAGGTAATTAAGTATATTTCTAAAAAATAAAGGCCGATAGTTGTACATATTTAAATTGGAGAGTCAAAAGTTAAAATCTTCAAAGAAGATTTATGTTTATCTCCAACAACTTTTTCATTTCACGGATTACAATAGAAATTATATTTTCAAAATATTTAATAAATTTACTAAAATATTATTTCTTTCTTTTGTGCATTTTTCTTATATAAGGTGATCATTTTTACGTTGTGTTCTTGAAGCTCTTTTTATGAACAAAAGAAAATGAAATAGAAGGAAATGAAGGGAAAGTAAAAAAAACCGTATTTTTAAAACTTTTTAGAAGAGAAAAGAAAGCAAATGAAAGAAAAATAATGATAAGTTTCGTTTTAAAACTTTTATATGAAAGAAAAATTATTAAAAGCATTTTTAAACAAAAATGTATAAACGTTTTACAAAGATGCTCTACAAAAAGTAAAAAAAAACCCAAATCGTAATTGGGTCCAGAAATATTCATCAACTTCAACCCCTATCTCAGTATCTCTCCTATAAATTTAAGAATCATGTGAGGCCTAACATGACTACGAGTTGGCTGTATATGCCTATCATTTGCCTTCTTCTCTGTCTATTTGTGGTTCTGCTAACACAGAGCATCATCCATGGCGACGAGAGGGTTTGTATTATATCTCTTAGCCGGTTTCTCCGTCGCTATCTTATCGGTTTTCATCATCTCCGGTCACGATACTTACAAAAACAACCACCTTATTCACCCTTCTTCTCCGAATTCAGTTTCTCTTGAAACCGACGAAAAGACATGGCCTGTAAGTTCCCATAATTTTAACTTCAATCCCTTTTCTTCTCATTCCTATAATCCTATTATAATATAAAAGTATAAATTCAACCCAAGTGTTGCCAACTTGGGATTTCTGATTTTTGAATTTGGGTAAAAGGGTTTTGATGTTTTTATGTTTTAATTTAGGCATTGGAGTTCGATTGGAGAATTGTATTGGCTACGGTGATAGGGTTCTTGGGTTCTGCTTTTGGGACGGTGGGCGGTGTTGGCGGTGGCGGCATTTTTGTTCCTATGCTTACTTTGGTTGTGGGTTTTGATACCAAGTCTGCAGCTGCTCTTTCCAAGTGTATGCTTTCTCTTTGCTCAATAAAATCATAAGATATTTGTTCATAAACCTGACACCTTTGACCCAAAATATTAGATCTTATAGAAATTAGTTACAATTACCAACTTCTTGGATTTGAATATGGTATTTGCTCTCTGAAAGATTCATAGATTTGTAGACCAATGAATTCATATCTCAAAAGGGTATATAGTGATTGCTAAAGTTAATCATAATTCACACACACACACACACACAATATTTGACTTCTGAATGGGATGTGCTAATTTTTATCGATTTCAAGATCCCTTGAGTGAACCACAAGGATTGTGGCGTACTGGATAAGGCGGTTGGGAATGTGGTGAAATATCTCATCCGCCTAGGGTTCGAATCCAGGCCTATACAATAATTGTGGCCTTGTCTTACAGTCATAATTAGGACATCCTTCTAAAAAAAGATCCTATGGGGTAGTTCAAATGGTTTGAATCTGAAATCAGTTGGATCCCAAAAGTTTCTCCCCTTTTCTTGTGGGTCTTTTCGAAAGTGAAATTGATTGAAGCATATTGGAGATAAAACATAAAGAAATCTTGATGTTTGAAATCCTACAATCAGAACACGAATCTTTTTGGGAGATGGAAGGTTTATCAAATTTGATTTGAATTTATCAAGAAATCTTGATGTTTTTTTAATGTGGGTATTGTGTTTCAGGTATGATAATGGGGGCATCAGCATCATCATTTTGGTACAATCTAAGAGTACCACATCCATGTCGAGAAGTACCGATTCTTGACTACGATTTAGCCCTCTTGTTTCAGCCTATGCTCATGCTTGGAATCACCCTTGGTGTTGCTCTTAGTGTTGTCTTTCCCTACTGGCTCATCACTGTTCTCATCATCATCCTCTTTTTAGGTACAATTTCTGGGTTTATTTTTTATTTAATTTAAGGTTTGCTATGTAACAACCCGTCCCAGATTGATAGAAAAGTCATTTTAAGTTCAAAGTTGTGGGCTAATAACTTTCATCATGGTTTTAAGTGGATTTGGAGGTTATTGGGCTGCTAATTTGGGTTTGGGACATTACATGCTACTCGTTAAATGACCTTACAAACAAGTTTTCATGTGTACGTGTGAAAATGCAGTGTTTATATGTATAATGTTGTTTCGTATGTGAAACGACTAAAACTGTGAAAATGCAGTGTTTATATGACCTTACAAAACAGTCTTGAAACGTTTTACATATGAAACAATACTATTTAAACACTGTATTTTCACACGTACACATGAAAACTGGTTTGTAAGTTTGTACGATTTATTGGATTTGTAAATGATTATGCGTCTGGATCTCTGATTATTTTAGGTTATATGATTATTGCTTAACCTAAATTTGAGATGGATTGATCTCTATTTTATTGTGAAGTAGTTTACATGTTAAGGAACCAAAGTTTCTTTATGATTTTAAAATTATTTGTCAATATAAATAGCTCCTACTTGAAATTAATATTTGTTTATTGTTTTAAACACTAATCACTGCTTTTTTCTTGCTCTGACCTTACTTAGTTTATACTCTTGCTGTCCCGAAATAAAAGCATCGTTCACTAGTTGACGATGGATCGATCCAAATTTACTTTTTTGTCATTACCATCCATTATTTGGCCGTAAGATTCTTTTTATCTTGTCGTTATTACGTTTTTTTTGAATTTTTGACTCATATTACCCCGATAATTGTTGATAGGGACGTCTTCACGTTCTTTCTTTAGGGGAATCGAAATGTGGAAGGATGAGACGATATTAAAGGTAAGAGTACCTTTAATATATTAGTTTTGAGAACGAATATTATTCATCACAAATATCATGAATATTCATTATGAATAATTTTCAAAACCAACATCATGAACATTCATTATGAATAATTTTCAAAATGAATCTTTATCACAGATAAAATATGAATAGTTGGTTCTCGTGTTCTCAAAATATTTATTGTTCTCGTTTGAACCTGCCTCCCTTGTTTATTATGACGACCATTCAAACTTTCGTATAACATTTCTTTTTTCGGATCACTCAGAAAGAAATGGCAAAGCCACGAGAAACGTTTGTCAATTCGCGAGGGGAACGTAAGTTGCAAAAAAGATTTATTTGAATTTGTTTGGTGCTATAACGCAAATATATATAAATAAGCATTTCGATAATTTCTTTGCATCGTTTCTGCTTTCAGTTCTAATCGACACTTATGAGCCTTTGCTTCCTAGAGAAGAGAAAACGCCAATGGTGAGCGTTGGCTTGTTTAGCATCTTGACTTTGACTTCTCGAATAGATTTTGACATAATTTCTAAACCTTTTTTCCCGGAAATTTTGCAGCAAATATTTACATTTAACTTACGCTGGAATAAGCTTATGCTCTTGGTTGGCGTATGGGCCGCCTTTCTAGTTCTCCAGATCATCAAGGCAAGTAGTTCTCGCGTCATTTATACTTCATCCGTCCCATAAAAACTCTACTTGTGTTGCAATGCTAATAACCCTCGCTACAAAAAATCGGTTTTACCCTTTTTCCAAAAAAGAAAAATCAAATTGGTTTTATAGGACGTCAAATAATGTAATGATATACTGTTTATAGGACTTCATTTTATAGGAGCAAACAATTTCCGCTTCTTTATGTAAAAGTTTTGCAATAAGTTGATGGGACACTTTTAGACATCCTAACAGGTTTTTTTAGGACACTTTACGAAATAAAGCATCCTATTACTCTTTTTATATTACATTATTTGAAAAATGCCTTATAAAACAAATATGCTATAAAACTGATTGTGTTGTAGTGCCTTGAATATCTAACGAGGGAATCTTGTGGAATATTGAATGATGATAATGGGTAGCTTGAAATTTGCCAAGTACGAAACTTTATCCGAAATGGGTCTTTCCCAAAATGGAAACTTTTTGCAATTTTTCGAATAAAAGGTTCAAATACATGTGTTCTTGAATCCTAATTCTCGGCCTCTTTGTATCTTATGCAGAACGATTTGGTAGTTTGCAGCACATGGTATTGGGTACTCACGGTTGCGCAGGTACGTTACAGTTTCAAGATTGCATTCGCCGCCTTGTTGGCACTGAACGAAAAACGAATGCGGATTCAGTCTGAACCCGTTTTGTTTGTTTCAGTTCCCAGCAACGCTAGCAGTTTTCGGGTACGAATGTGTAAAGTTGTACAAAGAAAGCAAGAAGAGGAAGAGCTTGGGGAACACGGAATCGGTGTGTGAAGCTTCCATCGAATGGACTATTCCCCACCTTGTATTCTGTGCACTTTGTGGGATCTTGGGCGGCACCGTTGGCGGCCTTCTAGGGTCCGGTGGCGGCTTCATTCTTGGCCCCCTGTTACTTGAGATCGGCGTCATACCACAGGTACACAAAACGAAAGAATATTCGGTTTTATTAAAAGGGAATAATACGACAATCGTTTACGTGTACTATATTATAAAGCATTTAATAAAAACTCTTAAAAACAATTTTTTATGCATATTATTTAAAACTTAAGATTAAAAGTAAATAAAGCATGGGTACAACTTTTAAAACTGGATGTTTGAATTCATAACTAAAAGATAAACATCTCATTTTAAATATAAAAAGTTTAAAATATAATTAAGATAATGATTGAATTCTAACTGAAAACGTAATTGTTATTTTATAAAAACCATTACATTATTAAACTTAAAATAAATCACATTATTATTACACCTATATTAAACAAATTTATAAAATCAAAAAGACAAAATAAAACGAAAACTTAAAATAGAGATGTATCACGCTGCATTGTGCGAGTACGCTTCTAGTATTTTGAAAATGACGTTTTATTTTTTTTCGTTTTGTTGTTGAATAGGTTGCAAGCGCGACAGCAACGTTTGTGATGATGTTTTCGTCATCCTTATCCGTGGTCGAGTTCTATCTGCTCCACCGGTTCCCTATCCCTTATGGTATATTCCGGTCACCATCTCATGATACTTGATTTTTTTCTCAAGAAACGTAAAACCCGCATACGATTTTAATCTTTTTACTTTTTTACAGCGTTGTACCTTATGTCGGTATCCGTTTTGGCCGGTTTCTGGGGCCAGTTTATCGTAAGAAGAATTATTACATTTCTAAAGAGGGCTTCACTCATTGTCTTCATTCTTTCTGCTGTCATCTTTGCCAGTGCTCTTACTATGGGTAACTTTCTAAATCCTTTCATCTGGTGTTACCATAACTAAATCAACTTTATAGGACGCAATAGCTGTTTAAATGTGTTTATATATATCCTATATAAAAGTATTATTTAGTGACACCTTGGAATCCATTCATCGGGACGGTATGCACACGTGCGTATAAGTAATTTATAACATGCACAAATGCATAATGCACATTTGTGACCAAAAAATAACTTCCATTACTTTCCATTACTTGCATGCACATCTGCATACCATCCGGACGAACAATTACCAGTTACCAGAGCGTTTCTCAATTTTTGCATTTTTTGGTTTTTGAATCTCCCTCTATACATATATATCCTATATAAAAGTAGGGTCCAGGGGAAAACCTCAAAAAATGAAAAACTGAGAAACACCTGGTCGGACGGTATGCACTTGTGAATACAAGTAATTTGTAATATGCACACGTCCATAAAAACCAATTTTTTTTAATTTACTTGTATGCACAAGTGCATACCGTCCAGATGAATGACTACCAGTAGGGTGTTCCTCTGTTTTCCATATTTTTTGTGGTTTTATCTTGAACCTCCCTCAATAAAAGTATAATATCAAGATGTTATAACGTATTTAGGTATCCTAACAAGTTTTTTATGACAATTTTAAAATAAAGTGCTCCGTTAGTTTTTATAGGAAATTTTTGTAAAGTGTTATATGAACAGATCTTTTTGCATGCATTTGTTCATATAATGTCGTACAAAAAGACTGACGAAAAGTTTTATTTCAAAATTGTTCTGAAAACTTGTTATGACGCCCAAATTCGTCCTATCAACTTATTATAAGTTTGTAACACCTTTACATAGAATGCAGGATTGTTTGGTCCTATAAATTTAAGTCCTATAAAACAATATTATGACATTTAGACATATTTAATGTTTTATAAAGCCAATTTTGTCGTATTATATTGTAATGTGTGCTTACAGAGTTGTACCTAAATCCACAGGGGTTATTGGTATTGAGAAAAGCATCAGGATGATCCAAAACCATGAATTCATGGGGTTCCTTGAGTTCTGTAGCAGTCAATAAATAAAGTGATGGTATTTATGTACAGAATTATACAACAATGTTGAGGAGGTGCTTTAGGCCAATCTCCGTTGGCCGATCGACCGCCAGCAAACATTGTTATTGTTTCGGTCCATATTCATTGTTACCCATTGTCTCGTGTGGCTGTGGAAATAGGGTTTGGGGGTCGGATTGAGATGTTAACTAGTCGGTTAACGCCACCGCTACCATTGCCGCCACGCCACCGCCATCGTGGTCTAAATTTGTAGCGTGGAATAAAGTTTCTGGTGTGTGGTTGGTTGCCATGGAGTGTTAGCTAGCGTTAACACGAAAGCAACCTTCAATTTGTTGGATTAGTATCTGCATTACATTTATATTTGATTTATTCTGCATATAATTGGAATTTATCTTTCTTTCCCTTTAAAATAAATTTATTATTATTATTATTATTATTATTATTGTAAAATGAAAAGGTGAGAAACAAATATTGCATAATTGGAAGGGAAGACTGGAAGTAGAAGGGCCTTTAGACCATCTCCAACGGGTTACTAAATCTTACATCAAACACTAAATTTAGTGTAAAAAACACTATTCACATCTCCAGTGAGGGCATCTCCAATGAGTCACACTATATTTTACACTAAACATCAAAAAATAGTGTAAAAAGTAGTGTAAAATTTAGTGTTAATAGTAAATCTTCTCCGATGGGTAACACTATTTTTTACATCAAATCATTTTTATATTAATTTATTAAACTTTCAATAATATCTTTATATTTATTAACTTTAAAATTTTATACCCATATTTTTTATTTAGAACATATTTATTTTTTTATTTTTTATTAATTATGAACTAAATTATTTTAATGCATAGAACAAAACTTTTTATTAAACAATAAAAGTTACATTAAAACAAATAAAGAAGAGAATACATAAGAATTTAATTATTTTTATTACTATATTTTTCCCACAAATGATCGATTAATGCATTCCGAAGCTCGAAGTGTGCCACTTTGTCTTTGATTTGTCTATAACGAGCGACAAATTGTTGAAATTGATTATTATCATTCGTTACCATTTCAACCTCTATTGGTGACACTTCTCTTGCAACTTCAATTGGTGCATCAAATATTTTATCATGTTGTATATTATTTACTTAATTAAAACATAAAAAAATCAATATAAAGAATATATATATATATATAATAAACCTATTTAAACTTTAACACTTTAAAAGACAAAAATAATAAATCTCAAAATTGAGGGATCAAAAATGTAATTGAAAAAGTAGTATAAAAAGTAGTGTAAAAAATAGGGAATTTAATTAAAATACACAAAGTTTGACTTTGACTTACCAAAATACCCATTTCTCTCCCGAATTTGCCAAAATACCCATTTTTTTCACAAGAGGGTCCGCGATCGCGGACAGGGACCACTTTTGAAAAATTTGATCCCGCGATCGCGAAGAAAAGTACCGCGACACACCCAATTCCTTCAATTTGATGACTTTTGAATTGAAATATTACACTTTCAACCCCTATACTTATTTACTTACTTTACTTTATACCTTTTACTTTCATAATTTTAATTTTACATTTAACACATATAATCGTTTATTAACTAAAATACGTTAAAAAAATACGTTTTAATTTTAACAAGTTACACCATTATAATCGTCCCATCGATACGTTCGAAATGAGCCAAATATTGAATATTTTTGGATTTATTTATTTTATTATATATCATATATACTACATACAAATATTTTTTATATTTAAAATTCATATTCTTATAGTTAATTATTTAATTTATGGTATTCTTATTGTTAAAATACGTTTTATTTATTTTATTATCGATGATCCAAGTGTAAGTATTAAAAATTGGCGGAGGCTTTGTGATGGACAGACATCGATCCTTTTGTGCATACTCTGTAACTGCAAATACTTCAGCTCCAAACACACATGAATCATCATTCGCCAAATACCCATTTTCACAATTCTTAAATGAGTCCAATGATACCAACTTGTCAAAACCCCATTTCATATTCTTCTCGTGAAACCTTGTCCTATTGCCATTCACGATATCTATAAACACATACAAATAATAATAATTTAAAACGATTTAATGAATTAGTTAATATATGATTATTATGTTAATGCGATAAGAGTGTAAAACAAAATTGAAAAAAAATAAGAGATGTACCATAAATTAAATAATTAACTATAAGGGTATGAATTGTAAATATTAAAAATATTTTTATGTAGTATATATGATATATAATAAAATAAATAAATCCAAAAATATTCAATATTGGACTCATTTCGAACGTATCGAAGGGACGACTATAATGGTGTAACTTGTTAAAATTAAAACGTATTTTTTAACGTATTTTAGTTAATAAACGATTATATGTGTTAAATGTAAAATTAAAATTATGAAAGTAAAAGGTATAAAGTAAAGTAAGTAAATAAGTATAGGGGTTGAAAGTGTAAATTGCAAATCAAAACAATCAAAACATTCAAAATCGCGGGATGAAATTTTTCAAAATTGGTCCCTGTCCGCGATCGCGGGATTAATCGCGGATTTTATGGGTATTTTAGCAAATTCAGGAGAAAAATGAGTATTTTGGTAAGTCAAAGTCAAACTTTAGGTATTTTAATTAAATTCCTTAAAAAATAGTGCAAATGAATAGTGTTACACCAAATATAGTGTAATACTATTCATCACACTAAATTTAGTGTAGAAAATAGTGACCCCATTGGAGATGGGAATAGTGAGATTTACACCAAATTTAGTGTTTAGTGTAAGATTTAGTGACCCCATTGGAGATGGTCTGAGGTCTCTATTTTTCACACTAAATTTGGTGTAATGAATAGTATTACACTATATTTGGTGTAACACTATTCATTTACACTACTTTTTACACTACTTTTACATCACTTTTAAGAAAATAGTGTCACCCATTGGAGATGATTTACTATTAACACTAAAATTTACACTACTTTTGAAATTTGGTGTAAAATATAATGTGACCCATTGGAGATGCCCTTAGCCTAGCGGTATCGGGGTTCTTGGCCTTGTAAGAGGTCATGGGTTAAAACCTCACCAAGATGAGATGGTGTGCAAGTTTATTTGTTTCATTTTTCGTTTATAATTATATACTCCCAAAAAAAGCTGGAATAAACTTTATGATGAATAATAGAGTTTGAAATCAAATTTATTATTATAAAATAAAAAAGGTGAGAAATTAATATTCCATAATTGGAAGGGACAGTTTTAAATGACAACACAAGTCAAGTTGTGTGATGTGGCAAACCAAATACTAAATTAGACTCCAAAGTCAAATTGTACTCTTCTCCCATTTTTTACTTTAAAATGAATCACTTTATTTAGATGATGTTTAATTTTTTTTTGAAAAGCAAACAAAGGGAATTAGAGCAAATTGGACGCAATTATTTTTAGGGACTCAACACTATATAAAATGTAAACTACGAGGATGCAATTCATAGTATTTCATTTTAGGGACTTAGAATTTTAAAACCAATATATCACTGGGACCAAATATGTAATTTACTCTTAAATGAACATGATAAGGAATTGAGAATCATGGTAAGAGTTATGACAAGTACCGAAAGTCTTATCCGGTAAGTGAAATGACGTTTCTTACCCGATAAGTGTTTACCGAATAAATTATTGCACACAATGCCGTTTTAATTTTCTAAAATCTTAATTACCCGGTAAAGTAAGTTAAACTTTATCGAATAATAAACGTTATAAAAAGCGTTTGATAAATAACCCTTACATAAAAATCAAAGTTATATTTCTTCTCTTTTTATAAATAATAAAACTTTATTAATGATTTTGATAACATATGTAATTTAATTATTTTTTATATCAGTTAATATGAAATTTTCCTAAAATTCGTAATTGCAAACCATTTAATTCGTATTAATCGTACAAACCAATCAACTGGGATATTCATAAAAATGGTGAACGTCAATTCATTATGATCTGGATATATATCTAAGATGATCAAAGTTCATTGATTATAATCAACATTTTATATTAGAAATTGAGATATTTATGGAAGAAGATATTCATTATATACTATGAAATGTTATAATTGACGAACTCTTTACATGTCCTTTTTGGTTATTTTACCTTTCTCAACTAGCTTATCAACTTGTTTTGCCAAACATGATTAGTTCATTATCTAGTGAATCAGTTAGTTTGCCAAACATACTTAGGGCATGTTTGTTAGTAGCTTAATGAGACACATAGCTTATTCTGTCAGCTATACATGACTGTTTGGTATTGGCTTAATGATATAGAAAGTGACTTATTTATTAAGCTTTTAGGATGAAGCTTTATGCAAAAAGCCAAGTTTTGTACAAACCAGTCTCCCAATTAAAAAAACATGGTCCTTCCATCTATGAAAACACTCTCCCAAACAAAAACCTTTCCGATCTATACAGACGGATTAATCCACACAGCCAACTTTATTCATACATGATTTAATGGAAAACCAACCAAACAGCCCTTAGTTTTATTTGATTTTATGCTATTTTTTTACATAACTAATTAATGATGGTGAAAATTATTAACATTTAGATGGTCAAAAAGTAACTTTATAAGCTAATTTTGTCACTTTCTTTCAATTCAATTATACCCCTGATTAATATTTTTTATTATTATTAATAACTATTAATTAATTTTAATTATTAATTATTAGTTCATTGACTAGCTTATAAGTTAGTTTGTCAAACGAAACTAAATATAAAATTATGGTACATGTTGATTAGCATTTGTGTCTAAACCAATTTGTTTTCCCTTTCTCCTTCAACTTGTCAAAGTGGTTAGGAATATGATAAGTCAATTTATATATCTCATGATTTAGTATCGACTAATAAATTATTAGTGGTGTTTTATTAGATAAAATACATGTTTTGATCACCATAAGCTAACATTTTGAAACGTTAGTAAATAAATATCAGAACTAACAACTTTCAATCTTGGATCAATAATTAAAAATACTATTTGAAAATCAATAAACAATACAAAATTCAAACTAATGACTTTTGAGGATTTTAGAAAGAAAAAAAAAACCCTAATTTTTTTAAGAATCTTACAAGATTCAAACTAATGACTTTTGAGGAGAATTTTCAGATGTCCAAACCTTATTTCATGCAGCTTTTACAAGTGTAATTGTGGACTTTTGAATTAAAATTTTGTAATTAAGAATTACTAAAAATGGGTTAAAGAATAATTACAAGGGTTATCAAAGTTTAAACATTTTGTGTAAGTGAAACGTCGAGTAAAAAATATAAGATTATTTTAGTTCAGAGTGCGTAATGAAACAACGATATCATGCAAACCATCATAACCCCATGATCTCTACTCCAAGGGTATGATGTGAGTCAAATAATAAATAATTTAAAATGGCATTTAACAAGTAGTAGGAACATTCAATAATCACATGGAAACCCTTAGACTATCAGCATCCAACCCCATCTAACCCACATCCATCCCAACCCGAGCTGGGTTGCCTAACCCGGGAGGGCTCCAACCCCAAGTCCTGTTTTGGTGTTCAATTTCATCCCCATCCAACCCGGACGAACCCAAGGCATGGATGCGGTAAGTCTTAGCATGCAATCCATAAAAAATATCATTTAAAACTCACTTGAGAGCTACAACTCTAATCAATCTACTTTACAATTCAATTCTTGAATAATGAGGTGATTAAGAATAATTATTATAAAGATAATGAAAATTAAACCTGATGCAGATTGGTTGGCTTTTTAAGAGTGAAATTTGCGTTTCTTTATTAATTACATGATTGACTATAAAAACCTGCAACTGATAATAACCAAGACATAAAACATAACCCAAATATCATTTTATGAACTTTAATCAAATAAATATGTGATTCGTTTGAAGATGGGGAAAGAGAAGGAGCCCTCGACCCGCAACAGATAGAGGATGATTTATTCAATTTGATTGTATCGAAAGGCCCAATTCAGTATATAGACCTTAATTTCAAGGGTGTAAATATAATTACTAAAACTTAAATTTTAACTTTTGACTTTAAAGTAATAATTTAATTCACACAATATTATTAAAACTAAAAAAACAATCCATTTTTTTGACCCACTAATTTCACAGGCTTTGGGCCTGATCAGCTTAGCCCAATCAACAGACTAAAAATGTTTAAATATGAAACAAACACATTTAAACAAAATATATTATAAAATAATTATATATTAACTAGAAGTCTACTCGCGCAATGCAGCGCGATATATCTCGATTTTAATGTTCTAATTTATTTTAATGTGTGGTTTTGATAAAACGATCAAAGTTTTTTTTTATAAATTTGTTTAAAGAATCACGTTTTTTTTAGGAGTTCATGATTTTAGGATTTGAAAGTGGTTAGAGATAAGAATTAATTAATAAGAGTCCATGATTTAAGAATTTGAAAGTTGTTAGAGATGAGTATTAATCAAGTAATTAGCATTAAAAACGGTACATAAAACTTCATTAGTTGTTTTTAAGAGATTTTAAGTAATTAACATTAAATAGTAGTACATTAAGCTTTAAGAGTTGTTTTTAAGAGTTTTTTTTATAAATGCTTTATAATATATCTATCTATACATATAATAAATAAGTAATTAGCATGCCACGTGTCGTCTTCTGGTGAGCCGACCTCAGTATTTTCCCGCCTAAACATGTATCTGGACGCAGTTTACATTATAAGTTCAATTAGCACACCCACATTCACTCCTCCTTAAATCTCTCCTTAATTCAAATTTTTTAATTTATACGTTACATTTACTACCCTTAATTATTAGGTATGTAGTTACTTTTAATCCTTTACTTTTTTATTTTTCATTTTAGACTCTTATCATATAAACATAAATAATGTATATGTACTAAAATGCATTTAAAAAACATTTATATTTTTTACAAATTATACCATTGTAATCGTTTCGTCAATACCTTCGAAATGAGCACAATATTGAATATTTTTGGATTTAATTATATTATTAAATATCATAAATATATACGAATTAATATGTCGTGATTAGTATGAGATTTGTTGAAATTAGTATGGGATTTGATATAAATAATCACTAAATTGTCGTGATTTTTTTTTTGCAATTTTATATAAATTTTTACTTCAAAGTCGAATTCCTTCGACGAATTACAATTCTATCAAATTTCATTCTGTCAACGATACACCCTTATAATTATCATAAGAGATTTAATTACTTGGAAAAAAAAGATATCACTTATCAACTGACTTTTGGATTATGAGTTCGAACCTTTTTCAAAAATATAAATATGCAATTATTGTGTATTCGTTTGATAAATTCATTTAGTAACGACATTTTATAATAGGTATCAAACTTAATAGACATATTTTTATCTTCAAGATAATATTCTCTATTTGTGGAATTTTTGTTTTCTTTTTATCAATTATTGTATGTGTCACAAAATTATTCAACAACTATTAAACATCAAATAATTAACTTAAAACACAAATTTGATCGTCGCGCAACGGGCGAATCAAAGACTAGTACATATAATAAATAAGTAACTAGCATGCCACGTGTCGTTTTCTGGTGAGCCGACTTCAGTATTTTCCCGCCTAAACGTGTATCTGGACGCAGTTTACATTATAAGTTCAATTAGCACACCCACATTCACTCCTTAATTAATTTTTTTTAATTTATACGTTACATTTACTACCCTTATAATTAGGTATGTAGTTTACTTTTAATCCCTTACTTTTTTATTTTTTATTTTAGACTCTTATCATATTAACATAAATAATGTATATGAACTAAAATGCATTAAAAAAACATTTCTATTTTTTACAAATTATACCATTGTAATCGCTTCGTCAATACCTTCGAAATGAGCCCAATATTGAATATTTTTTGATTTAATTATATTATTAAATATCATAAATATATACGAATTAATGTGTCGTGATTAGTATGAGATTTGTTGAAATTAGTATGGGATTTGATACAAATAATCACTAAATTGTCGTGATTTTCTTTTTGCAATTTCATATCAAATTTTACTTCAAAGTCGAATTTCTTCGTCGAATTACAATTCTATCAAATTCCATTCTGTCAACGAAACATCCTTAAAATTATCATAAGAGATTTAATTACTTGGAAAAAAAATATCACTTATCAACTGACTTTTGGATTATGAGTTCGAACATTTTTCAAAAATATAAATATGCAAATATTTTATTATAGTATATTTAATTATTTATACTTTCTTAATCATTATTATATTATTTCCTCTAATTTTAATTGAACTACATAATATCAGTTATCAACAGATGGTTAGTTAATGATATTTTCAAAGTCAAATTGTTATGTTTTCTGTCAATTCACTTTAAATTAATCTTTCATAATAGTTGATAAGTTTTCTGGCATGATTTATTATTTTTAAATTACCCCGTGTAATACACGGTTCGAACCTAGTTTTATAATATAAATCAATCCATGTAAATAAGGGATTGTTTGTTTACCTCTTAATAGTTCCATTAAGAGGCAACCTCTGAATCGTTCAGAGGTGAATCTTCTTTGGCAAAAAAAAACATGTCTCTTAATAGTTCCAAAACCCTCTGAATGATTTAGCATCTTGGGTCACCCTTAACCATTCAGCACCCTGATTTCTTTCTAAACAATAACCAAACAATCATATTTCATTTTGCATTATATCATAAAAGTCTCTTAATCATTCTGACCACTTAATCATTCTGCACCAAACCATTCAACAACTGCCAAACAGCCCCTAAGATATTTCCCAAATAATTTAATCGAAACTCTAAACATCATTCAGTTTCATTCGTAACACTTTTTACTAAGATGTTAAGTATTTCAATTTTAAAATTCATAAATTATATAGAAACAAACAAATGTGGTGTAAATAATAAAAGGAAATTAATTAAAATACCCAAGGTTTGACGTTGACTTACCAAAATACCTATTTTCTAAACTATTTTACCAAAATACCCATTTTTTCTGCGATGGAGTTCGCGATCGCGGACCAGGGTCCATTTTGAAAATATTTTATCCCGCGATCGGCGGGAGTGTCCCGCGACAAATTGATTTGTGAATTGAATTTTACATTTTCAACCTCTATACTTATTTACTTACTTTACTTTATACCTTTTACTTTTCTAATTTTAATTTTACACCTTCATCATATTAACACATATAATCGTTTATTAACTAAAATACGTTTAAAAAATACGTTTTAATTTTAACAAGTTACGCCATTATAATCGTCTATTCGATACGTTCGAAATGAGTCCAATATTGAATTTGTTTTGATTTAATTATTTAATTATATATCATATATACTACATAAAAAATATTTTTAATATTTACAATTTATTTCGAAGGTATCGACGAGACGATATTAATGGTGTAACTTGTTAAAATTAAAAAACATTTTTAACGTATTTTAGTTAATAATTGATTAAATCGTCAAATTATTTGGATTATACGTCTCGCTGCATTGCAGCGGGTAAATAACTAGTGTATATATATATATATATATATATATATATATATATATATATCGAACTCCTTAACATATTTTAACGTAATTATGTATGTTAATGTGATATGTTAAAACGTATTTTTTTAACATATTTTAGTTAATATATGATTATTATGTTAATGCGATAAGAGTGTAAAACGAAGAGACGATTATAATGGTGTAATTTGTTAAAATTAAAACGTATTTTAACTATAAGAGTACCATAAATTAAATAATTAATTATAGTAAAATGAATTTTAAATATAAAAAATATTTTTATGTAGTATATATGATATATATTAAAATAATTAAATCAAAAAATATTTAATATTGGGCTCATTTCGAACGTATCGAAGAGACGATTATAATGGTGTAACTTGTTAAAATTAAAACGTATTTTTTAACGTATTTTAGTTAATAAACGATATGATGAAGATGTAAAATTAAAATTATGAAAGTAAAAGGTATAAAGTAAAGTAAGTAAATAAGTATAGGGGTTGAAAGTGTAAAATTCAATTCACAAATCAATTTGTCGCGGGACACTCCCTCGATCGCGGGATAAAATATTTTCAAAATGGACCCTGGTCCGCGATCGCGAACTCCATCGCGGAAAAATGGGTATTTTGGTAAAATGGTTTAGAAAATGGGTATTTTGGTAAGTCAAAGTCAAACTTTGGGTATTTTAATTAAATTCCCAATAATAAAATATAGAGCAAGCTGGAGGTACTTGTGGTTTGTCGAAAATAACATTTTTCGGTGCTCCAGTTTTGAAATTACAAGTTGACCATTATGGTTTGCAAAAAACGGTCGGATTTTTTCTTGGTCTCTTTCTCTAGTATCTGCTAAAAAAATTCTCTAAACGAGGGATATTTTCATCTTTTAATCGATTTTGTCTTTTTTATGCAATCAAAAACCATTGGGACGAAAATCGGTGTTGATTAGGTGAAAGACAAAAAAAGGATATGACGATGAAAACGTCTTTTATTTAACCGAATTTCTTAACAGTTGTTAGCTGGAGGGTCCAAGTCCAAATGTTTTTACAAACTACGATAATCATCTTCTAATTACAAAACTGCAAGGATGAAAACTGTTATTTTTGACAAACCCTAGGGACCTAATTTGTAGTTTACTTTAAAAATAAACTGAAGAAACTCGAACATAAAAGTAAAACAGTTGGAAGCCTGATTTTATTGGGCCCAACACTTGCAACACTTGAAGAGGATTGCATTAGGGGCAATGTTCTAAAAAAACTCGCCACACAGTTGTCATGGCGTTTCATGGCATCAAGGCTTGTGTCTCACGCCAGGTTAAGTCTTATTTGCAGTTTTTTAATATATAACCTAATGTGCAGTTTTCATAATGCAATGGTTGATTTTTTTTTACGTTTTTAATGTCTTATTTGCAAGTTTATTAATATATAACCTAATTTAACTTGTTTACTAATATTGGCTCATTCAATAAAACTATAAAATATATGTTTTTGTATATAATATTATATATGAATTGGAAATTTGACGCCATAAGTCACGTCTTGAAAACGCCATGGCTTCGCCATGGCTCCTAAGGCTTGAGGCTTGGCCTCGCCACCACGCCACGCCTCACGCCATTTAAAACCTTGATTAGGGGTAAGATTTTTTTTGACGATTTCAGTCGAATTTCGAGCTAATTGCAAGGGGTATTTTGAGCGATGACATAGGCAATAAGTTTCCGATATTTTGAAAAAAAAACATCAAATAAACCTTAGTAACATTTTCGATTTTAACACATTTACAAGAGGGTTTTCTTCCCATTGTTGAACAAAAAACTCAAAATTAAGCGACCGTTTACTAAA
Source organism: Saussurea involucrata (assembly GCA_033807775.1). Lineage (NCBI taxonomy): Eukaryota > Viridiplantae > Streptophyta > Magnoliopsida > Asterales > Asteraceae > Saussurea > Saussurea involucrata. The sequence continues at coordinate 5,894,101 of CM066325.1, read as the reverse complement.
TGTTTACTTAGTAAGTGTTTATTAATAGCACTTACCTTATCGTTTAAGCATGACACGGATCAAGAACCTAAACTGGTAAAAGACGTAACAAGAATCGAGACTCTTACCTGATAAGCGAGGAAAAAGAATGTTACTCGTTAAGTGTTGGGAAGTTGGCCTTATTGTTTCCAAGTTCCAACAACCCAATCAATAAACAATTATAAAGAAAAGAAGAAGACAAGAACTTACGTGAAAACTCCAAAACATAAGAAAAACCATACAAAGAGAAAATCCACTATGTGAAAAATTGTTACAATCACATAATTCTAATATCTCAAACCTCACCCAATAATTCTCATACTCTAAACGTTTTAACTCTCACTTTTCTACTCTCTAAAGTGTATTTTAATACAAGTATTTTATTTGAAACCTAAGTCTTTGACCCCTTTTTATAGGTTTTGAATTCTTCTCACGTTGTTCCATCGATGTGGGACAATCTTTTTAAAATTATCTTTTATTTTATTTTAGTCAAACAATTCTTAACATAAAGCACGTAGCTGATTTAGAAAACTTACCAACAATCCATTTTAATGATAAAAAATGTCCCATGACAAGGTAAGCAAGCTAGAGTAATTTCGATTGTCAATAAATGTTTAATAAACTACCCTAAACCTAAACCTTTAATATTAATCTGTAATCAAATAAGTTGCTACTGCCATCTTAAGAACATAAAGACACTTAAAACCACATTAATAATTCCCAGAAAATCCAACTTATAAAACCTGAATTTGTTTGTGGCAATGGGCGTGTAGCTCAGTTGGTAATGGATGGGAGCATCTTTGTACAAAAAGCAGAAGGTCTCGGGTTCGAACCCAAGACACCCCCTTAGCCACAACCGTTGAGTGAGTCAGGTATGTCCCCACATCAGCCGGCAGGGACGGACCCCATGAGGGGCACGTAGTGGCACGTGCCACCGTAAAAAAAATTCCAACAAAGGGTAAAAAAATTTGTTTTGTGAAGGTGACACCGTATCAATTTAGGAGGTGTTACCGTATTTATTTGGAAACTACAAGGGGTGCACCTAAACTGAAAAAAAGACCCAAACCTTATACCCATTCAACCAAAAAAACCGAAAAAATCTCTTGAAATCAAGAAAAAATACCGAAAAATCTCTCGAAATTGATAAAAAAAAACTTAAAAATCCTCCGAAATCAAGCAAAAAACGTTAAAAATCTCTCAAAACGCCAAAATTTGGCTAAAAACACATTAGACGATATTGAACGTTGATAAAAAGATGAAAAACACTTTGATAAAAACCGTATGAAAAAATATGGTGTCATCGTATGAAAATTTGTCTAGGTCCGTCATTGGCAGCCAGTTGGGGTTGCCGGTATCAATCTTTTTAAAAAAAAAATTTGTTTGTAGTTTTGGTTCGTTTCAGTGAACACCACGTATATGTTGAAGCACTACAAGAATAATGACTTTCAGAGAAAGTTTTGTTTTATAGTTAAAAGTTTCAAAGGCTTCTCTAAAGGCTTTAGAGAAGCTTTTCAATTCCGTCAGTAAGCTTCTCTATGTAAGGGTAGCTAAAGGTTATAGGTAGGGTTTTGAAAGGGTGTTTGTTTGTTAACTTTTAGAGACAGTTTTCCAGAGCTTTAGATATGCTTTAAAAGCTTCTCTAAAGGTTAGTAGAATTTTTCTCAAAAGCTTCTCTAAAAGTACTATTTAGTGACGTTTTCAAGTATTTGTGACAGTTTATGAGTGTTACTAAAAGATAGTTTCAGAGAAGGTATATAAAAAGCTTCTCTAAAGATATTACCTTTAGTTACACTTTTAAAAAACCTTCTCTAAAGGTACCCTTTAGTTACACTTCTAAAACCTTCTCTAAAAATTAAGTTTAGATACACAAACTCAAAACCTTCTCTAAAGGTTATGTTTAGATACACTTTTAAAACATCAATTCCTTCTCTAAAGAGTATATTTTTATATTAATTGCATCCAGTCAGCTGCATTTTATATATAATTATATATTATAATGAAATAAATAAATAATATTAATATTAATCAAGAACAATTTCATAAAAATCCCAAAACAAGAAAATTTCATAGATATCCCTAAATAATAAAATTTTATACACTTGTCAATGAAAGGACAAACTCTTTTAGTCGTTTAGAACAAACCTTCAAGTTATCCATCCAAATTTATCCAAAAAAATCCAAATCAAAATCCTAAACCGACGTCTTGAGATGACCGTTACTCAGACAGATGCTATGGCCGAAGTTGTTCACCCTCCTCTGCACTAGATTCATCACGGTCTTTTTACCATCAACTGATGGAATCACTGACAAAAGCACAAAAAAGATCAAAGATTGTAAATGTTTTGATACAAGAATTAAGAATCATAATCGTTAAAGATCAGAAAAAATCGATGAATATACCTCCTCCAAGTTCATGAACCGAAGAATTAGAATTCGTCACTAATTGGCAAACAATTCTTTCGCAAGATCATTCAAGACAAGCGACCCATCGTTCGGCTCCAAACACCAAACCGCTATAAATCAGATCTCTGTAAAGCATGTGGACTCCAGTTTTCTCTTCGATTTCCAAATGCTCAATCCGCATAACCTGTTTTGATCACCACATGATAGAAAGAAGCCATAAAAACCAAAAAATTTAAATACACTCAGATTCACATGTGAATAATGTGAATTATAATTACCAGTTGCAACGAGCCACTTTGGTTGCCAAACAAGCCAGATGCGATCACTTCGATCGTCCTTGCTTTCGACACGATTGTGGGAAACAGGTCAGCCCATTTGGTCTGCCCAAATAAAGATTCATCCAGGATTATGATCGAAAATTTCGAAGAAACAATAGCATAAAAAAAAGATAACCGAATCAGAATTAACAAATGTATAGTCATGTTCTGAAAATTTTCTAAAATAAATTTCAAGAAAAGCAAATCCACCCTTACATGGCAAGAAACTTCTCATCATCTGATACATTGAAGGCAGAAATTGGGTATCCGACTATACCCGCTTCCATGTTGTGGTGTTCCACTTCACAATACTTCCTCCTTGATCTAGTCAAGTTGATAAATGTCCAAAATGATTAGTTAATTAGACCAGATAGTATTATATTAAGATACTTTTCTCACTAGATATGTACAGGTTATGTTTTCATAGAAATTTGATAAAGTTTATCCAACTAGAAAGGACATTCAGAAAGTTAGAACAACAAGAAGCCTCATAATAGTTGTGAGACATAAAAATTCAAGAATAATGCTTTTGCTTTAAATAGGATATGTCCCTATCAAATAAAAGAGCAAAAAGTGGTTCCAGAATGGCTGGATAATGCATGACCTGCAACCACCAGTCCATCAATTACAATTACTGTTAACAGTGTCCTAACTAGAAATTTGGATTGCAATCGATGAAAACTTACTAGAATTAATAACTGCACTCTCTGCTGCCAAAAGCTCTTCGTGTCCGCAACCGAGCCAAGAAAACATCATGGTATATATCAAGATTAAGTAATTAAGTATGAATAGGATGTTAAGAAATTATGATTAGTTAACGATGTTTTCCCCATCGATGGCTAGTATGTATACCTTGAAGATACCGTGGCTCAATATTGTAAAGACCCACATCTCTGATGACGTCCAATTCAATTGCGCTCGAGTTAATCCACGAGTTCTTCATCAGTGGGATAGAACCAAAACCTGGGGGAACATGTGAAAATTGTTCATGTTTTCCCTTCCTATTTAGAACCCGAGACATGCATTTCTACATTCCCTTTCCTGTGATTATGGTTCATAATCATATAATTTGCTGTTAGAAACTTATCTAGGCCATTTCGTGTTCCATTGTCCACTACAACACAAAGTATAAACAAAATGTTAGTAAGCTAGCACCCATGGAAAATGAAGCAAACTGTAATATCAAAGAGATAAGAACATGCATCCAATCATATATCATGAAGAACTAGAAATGCATCAGTTTACAACACATGCACATAGGGAAGTGTTAGTAGTACAAAACATATCTGGCAAACATGAAATAAGCCATTCCCCGTATCAGCATTCATGCTTCATGGCTAGTCAAAAGAAAATGATATGGATACCAAAATGCTTTGGCCGGTAAGCGAAAAGGTACAACTTATCGCAATTAGTCCCTAGCAAAGCTTGTCCAAGTTCAAATGTTGCTCCACCGATCGTAGTGTTGCAGATTAAGAAACTACTCTACATTACCATAGTCAAGTTAATTACAAAAATGAAGTAACTTAAGAGGAAAATATTCTGAGGGGGAGATTACTGAGAACCAAAGTGTCGATGGAAAAAAAAAGAGCAGCCCATTATCCCATTGATCTGAGGGGGAGATTTGCTGGCAATTCAAAGCTTTGTCCGACTAGCATTCATAAATGTTAAATAAGTTCATATAGAGGCAAAGAGAAGACCAATGGCAGATCAAATTGAGTAAGTGTAGAAAGATAATTTAAACATGTGGGCCATATTGGTGGATTGGTTGGTTGAGGCTGCAGAGGAGTATAAGCTTCTTTCAGACAGTTTGTATCCTACCATTTCTGACATTGACAAATTCTTATCCATAAATGCCTTTAATAGACAAAGGTTTCAACTTCTTGGTGTTTCTTCGATGTTCATAACTGAACTCTACCAAGACATGCAATACGTACCAATATCAATCCACCAAAAGATATATAAAGACACATTCAATTGGAGATATATGTGCTTATACGATAACATACTCTTAAGTGGATGAAGTTATAGATCAGGTACATATCCCTAGCTCTGTCTCAATAAAGACCAAACCAAATCCCAGTATATCACACACAGAGACAACAGCCTATTTCCGTAAATACCCCCATCTTGTAAAAGTTAAAACAACAATTAACAAGAAAAGAAGTGTTGAAATTGATGAAGATCAAAATGTGATCGATGCTCACCACAGTTCTCATTGTTCGGATCGACATTGTTCTGCTTCTTCCCTTCTGTCCAAGTCTATACTTCTAAAAACATCAAGAAAAATACCCCAAATGTTTAATTGAGAAACATAAAACTAAATGAATCCATATCAAATTCACATTTGATTTGAGTTACAAGTCGAAGTTTAATAATCTAATACATGAAAATTAAAAATAAATATTACATGAATAATGCTGCAAACATTGTATTCACTGTTCCAAGGTTTGATAATTGATAAATCAATTTCCATGTCTGTGCCATCATCATCAAAAGCCTGATGGTAAACAAAAGTTGCTAATTAAGACTAAATAAAAGTAAAAAGGGATGTAGACCTTGAAGTCTTGAACAGAAGAGCAAATTAATTAAATTGTGAAGAAGGACCTGACCGTAACAGCTGTTGATATCTAAAGGATATTAATCGAATCAACATCAAATTTGATAGAAAATTAACAATTACAAGTGTTAAACGTATACGTACTAACCTGACCATAACAGCTAGATGATTGATTTCAATGAACTCAGTATCAAAACCGTATGGTTCGTGATATGATATCGACGATTCCAATAGCATTTCTCTAAAGTATTAGTAATTTCAGCAAAACATCACAAACGATTCTGAATATGTGAACCGAGGGTTCCGAATCGCAAATCAGGCAATCCTATAACCAAAACAAACCTAGTTTTACATCATAAGACCATCAGTACCCGTTTGTAAAAGACCCAAAAGCGCACAGCACCACGTCAGCGTCTCATAAGCTTTTCTATAAACCCACTCCAAACCCAAACCCAAAAGTGAAGTACCGTTTGCAAAAAGCCCAAAAGCCCTAAACGCCATCTCATTTTTTTTAATTCTTTTATTTATACATTTAATTATTTAACAAAATAAAAATATTTATATATTTTTTAATAAAAAAAATAAGATAAATAATAAAAATTAAAATTCATATCATTCATTAAAAAATTAAAAACTACAAAATAAAATTAAAAATTACAAAATAAATTTAAAAATCTACTCGCCGTCATTGTGGGGAACTTGGATACGCCAAATATGGTCGACCAAATCCGACCGAAGGTTATTATGAGTCTCCCGGTTTTTGACTTCTCGAACATTTACCGCGCGTTGTGCCTCACTGATTTGGCTTACTTCATCATCCGTGAAAAAGTCGTTTTCCACGTCACCACAAATAGCATGGCCTTCGTCTTCGAGTATCATATTGTGTAATATGACACAAGCGTACATAATTGTGGCCAATCTTGTCGGATGCCATCTGCGTGCCGGGCTATGAAGTATATCCGTGCTTGTAGGTGACTCCATTGACCTCAAAAGGGCACTCGGGTGCTTTTCCATCATATACATCGTTGAAGATGGGCGACTGATTCAGAACATTAATGTCGTTGTTGGAACCGGCAACACCAAAGAATGCGTGCCAGATCCATAAATCTTGAGAGGCCACTGCTTCTAACATGATTGTCGGGTGCTCATGATCACCTCTCATGAATTGACCTTTCCATGCTACCGGACAATTTGCCCACGCCCAATGAGTACAGTCTAAGCTTCCGAGCATGCCGGGAAATCCGTGTTTAGCTTCATGTGCGGCGTACAACTTTTGAATATCAATAAAAGTAGGCTTGCGTAAATATTTTTGACCATACAGTTCAGTAATACCTGTACAGAATTTGTGCAGACAATCTCGTGACGTTTTCTCTCCTATACGGATGTACTCGTCAAGTGAGTCAGCAGCTATTCCATACGCCAGTTGCCGAATAGCGGAAGTACACTTTTGTAGCAGAGAAAAACCTTGTTGATGAGCGGCGTCCAACCGAAATGTAAAATATGGATATTGTCCTTGTAAATCTTCAACTATTTGTTCGAATAGTTGCCTCCTCATCCTGAACCGCCGCCTAAACATATCCGGTGTATAAACCGGGTTGTTGCCAAAGTAGTACCGTATAAGCCGCTGGTTTGCATCTACTCGACCTCTTTCTATGTTTGCAGCCCTCTCTCTTCTTGAAGATGAAGCGGTGCTATCATAAATTAATTGTGCAGTCTCTTGAACCAAGCCTACAAAAACTTCCCTTTGTAGATTCAAGAACTCGTCGGTGTCTATGGATGATGCTGATGCGGTCGATGAACCGGGTTGTGGCGAATCCATATTGAGAGAGTTTGAAAGAGTTTGAGAGAATTTGAGAGAGTTTGAGAGGTGTGAAAAATATAAGGGTTGAGGGTTAATATATATAGTGTGATTAAATTGAAAAAAAAATTAAAAAACCCAAAATAGCCGTTTCCAAACCGTTGGAATTCAAATTTTTGAAAAAAAAAATTAAAAAAAAATGGGAAAGCTCGAGCGGGTTTGGGAACCCGAGTGGGGAAGCCCGCACCCAAGCCCGGCCACCCCGTACCGGTTGTGCAAGAAGCCCGCAGCAAGCCTGAGCAAGAAGCCCGAGCCGCTACGGGTGGCCTAAGGCCATCCGTAATGCATTCGGGCTCGGGCTAGGGAGCGGGTAGGGCGGGCTCGAGCGGGCTCCGGTACGGGGTGGGCGGGCATCGGCTCGGGCTTGGCATGCGGGTTTGAAAACCCGAGAAACCCGAGGGCTTTGTTTGTTTTTTAATTTTGAAAATAAATAAACTCCAACGGCTAGCAACGGCTATATTTATATTTATTTTTTTTAATTTTTTTTCAATTTAATCACACTATATATATTAATCAAAACCTCTTATTTTTTCACACCAAAATCTCTCAAATTCTCTTAAACTCTCTCAAATTCTCTCAAACTCTCTCAAATTTCATCATGAATCCAAACAAAACACCTACATCCCGTCGTAACCGACCGGATACACCGCAACCGCAAGAAGACCTGGAGCTTGGTTTCCAAGCGTTTTCACAACAAGATTATCATCCGCAATTTTCGCAACAATTTCCGCCACAATTTCCGCAACAATTTCCGCCACAATTTTCGCAACAATTTTTCCAACAATTTCCTTACCAATTTACACGTCCCGGTTTGATTCAACAAGGTTTTACTCCGGCCAACTACAATCTTCCTTCACCCGCAATCGATCTCGACGACGACATTGTTCCGGAAACCCAACATTCTAGCCCGCACACACCACAATCCATCTACACACAACAATCTATCCCGGAACCATCAAACCCGACACCAACGAGAAAAGGAAAAAACAAACAATATGAAAATAGAGCCGCCAAACAGATGTGGAGTAAAGAGGAGGAACTCGCGTTAGTGTCGGCGTGGGTTGACGTTTCGGAAGACCCCGTTGTCGGTAACGCACAAACCGGTGGTAATATTTTTATTGTTATTATTATTATTATTGTTATTATTATTATTATTAATATTATTATTATTCTTGTTAATATTCTTATACTTGAATTTACATATATGTAGAAAGTTTTTGGACCCGAATCGGGCAAATGTTCTTTAGTTTTATGGGTCGCGGAAATTATAGAACAACTCATCAACTCAACACCAAGTTCAACGACCTCAATTAAAGAATAAATTCTTTTGGCGGCATCTACAACAACTTGGTCACTAATAGATCAAGCGGAATGAGTGAGGCCGACATTTCACGAACGGCACACGAACGGTACCGAACACAACTTGGGTTTGCTTTCACTCAAGAACAAGCTTGGGAAGTCCTCAAAAAATGTCCAAAATGGGGAGCCGTTCCAACGATGACGACAACTTCATCGCGGGGTTCAAAACGTACCAAACCTTCCGATGATGACGATGAAGACGTCAACGAGGTCGAGCAACTTCAACGACCCATCGGGAGAAACAAGGCAAAAAACATCAATGAGTAATACGAGCGGGTCGAATACGAACGAAAGTGTTACTCAGTTGTTGACGAAGTTCAACGAGAAGATTGATGATACAATGGAGTACAAAATGAAAAAACTCGAACTCGAACGAGATAAGTTGGAACTCGAACGAGAAATCGAACGAGAAAAACGATTTGATAAAGACTTCGAGTTTTTCATAACCCCGCATGATCACCTTACGGGAGATATTTTGAGGGTTACTTTGGCGAAAAAAGAGAGAATTAGAAAATTACATAATTTTGGGTAATTTTGTATTTTGTAATTTTTATTTTTTTAGTGTTTTGTATTTTGTAATTTTTATTTTTAATGAATGATATGAATTTTTATTTTTATTATTTATCTTATTTTTATTTATTAAAAAATATATAAATATTTTTATTTTGTTAAATAATTAAATGTATAAATAAAAGAATTAAAAAAAATGAGGTGGCAAGAGGGCTTGAGGGTTCCGCTACGCCACTTTAGGGCTTGAGGGTTTGAGGAGTGTTGATCCAAACCCTCAATGATGTGATAATGACTCTCTCTTAAATACTTAGTGAAAATTGTGAGTAAACAATATGTATCAGAGTTTCACTATCGCTGATAAGTACTAAGATCTTACAGTACCGCTGATAGGAACTCTCACTCTTTAGATTAAACATTCAGCGAAACTGTTCACCATAATATTCTGAGTCTGTTCAGTACTTATGGTGATCGCTGATAAGTTAGTTGTTTACTTATGATCTCTGAAGACAAGTTTCACGTAAACATAGGTTCTACGCTGAAGTCGAAGATCAAGCTCAAGAACCAGCGACAAGTCTCCTAATGAACTGATGCGGATCAGCGAAGACTCAGATTTGTCCACTCAACGTGAAGTATCAAGTACAAGACTTCAGCTATCGCTGAACTTTATCATTCGCTGAAATAGAATGATAAACTGCTGAATCAACGAAAAGCTGATCATGAAGTCCTCCGTACAAAGTACTTTTGTCTTAACCACCCTTGCACGACTCCGTACGATATGCCAGAATAGAACCTCCTTATTGTCTGAAACCGTACAACCACTCTGATGCTACACTGTTTAAACATGCGGCTACTAAGGTTGTCAACAAAAGTCAATGACATGCAACCAATGAGCTGTTGTCACGTGTAAAGTGTAAACTGCCTTGCATTTAATGCATGCGGTATATAAGAAGATGAACGCACTTCATTTTGAAGTAATTTGCTAACCTTGGACAAGTTCATCCTTCTTATCTTGAGATAGGTTATTATTAGTAATTTCCTTCTCCTTCTTAGTGCAAGAAACTTAGTGTTCCAACTTGTTTAGATTTAGGATTTATCCTTAATCTTGTTTCTGCAACAAGTTGTAAATTGTTAATGGTTTATCAATAAACAATTTAGAAAAGTAAAATCTGTGTGTTTGTATTCAACCCCCCCCCCCTTCTACAAACTTGTATAACCCTTCGGGACCAACAAGTGGTATCAGAGCGGTTTTGTTTAATCTCATAAACAAGATCTAATCTATACTAAGATTTCTCTTCCTTGCTATTTCTAAATGGCTACCAACACAAACACAAACTATATAGACAACGGTTCTCTTGCAAAAACCCCTAGATTCTCTAGAGATAATTTTAATCTATGGAAAAATAGGATGAATCTCTTCTTAGAAGGTGTAGACCCTACTATGCCTTATTATCTTGAAAACGGTCCATTTATTCCTGTAAGAATTGATGCCGCTGTACCTGCCGCTGAGAATAGACCTGCTATTCCAGAAAGGCTGATACCCAAAGATGTTCATACGTGGACTGATGAAGATAAGAAGAAAGTGGCTATCGACACAAAAGCCAAATCCATACTATCCATGGCTCTTCCAGACGAAGTCTACCATTCCATCATGAACCTGAAATCCTCAAAAGCCATGTGGGACACAATATGTGTTCAGTATGAAGGTACTGCTGAAGTCCAGGACTCTCGAAAGATCAACCTGGTAAGACATTATGAAAGTTTCATTTGTGGTAAGAATGAGACTCTCTCTGAAGTTCACCAACGTTTTAATTGCTTAATAATATATCTAAAAACTGTTGGTAAGGAATATTCGAACTTTGAAGTGCTGACAAAGTTTTTAGAATGTTTACCTGAAAGCTGGGACAGTTATTCTATGTGTCTCAAGCTGTCAAAAGATCTAAGATCAATGACTCTTGCTACCTTATATGGCACGATGCTGAATCATGAGCAATCAAGCCATCTTAAGAAGAATCTTATAAAAGATTCCAAAAGCACCCCTGTTGCTTTAATCTCAGAGGAACCTTCTACTCAGCGACCCTCGGTCACTATCACTGAGTTAGAAAGTAACTCTGAAATGTCATCAGATTCTGACTCTTCAGATGATGATGAATCTTGGCTCTCCTAACTAAAAAGTTCAGGAGATTCGCCAAAAAGAAAATGTTTAGAAAGAACAAACCCATTTCTATTACTGATAAGCCAAGATCATCAGCTCCTGTTGATAAGGCTACTGCTACTTGTTTTAACTGCGAAAAGATTGGACACTTCGCTAACGAGTGCAGGTCTAAGAAAGTATCGAGAAACTCAGCGTTTCCCAATAAATCCTTTATTCCCAGGAATAAAGATGACAAATATTCTAAGCTGAAAGAAAAGTATGCAAAGCTGAAAAGCTTTAAGAAAAAAGGCAAAGGCCTGATGGCTTACGATTGGGCTGCCTCTGAAGAAGAAGAATCATCATCTGACTCTGAAGATGATGAAGCCAATCTGTGTCTTATGGCAAAGATTGAAGATGAGGAAGAAAGTTCAGACATTCCCTCCACTTCAACCTCTGCAATTCAGGTATCACCTTCCTTCTTTACAAATATTGATAATATTGATGAAGCTGATAGTCTCCGTAAAATCGATCTCTTGACTAGAAGTTTATATGAAGCCATGAATGGCAAAACTATAGTTGAAAACCAAAACCTTGATCTCGCTGAACAGCTTAAAAACTGTCACCTTCAAATAGAAAAGCTTTCTAAAATTGAAGAATATTTTAAAGATCAAGTGCACTTAAATCAGCTAGTAAAAATCGAACGAGCAGAAGCTATCGCTGCATTAAAAGCTGAAAAAGCTACTGTTGAAGGATGGTGTAATTCTTCAACAAAGATCACTGAGATAATCAAGTCTCAGATACCCCTGAGTGATAAACGTGGTCTTGGTTACAAAGTTGATACTCAAGAACCAACCACTAATCGTTCCATGCTCTTATTCGGAACTTTCGTATCCTCAGTCGCTGACACTTCATCCTCTCAGTGTTCGTCCTCTAGACCACCTATCCCTGAGGAAATCTCTACCTCTTCAAAAGGAAAAGAGAAAATGGTTTATCCAAAACCTACCTCTGTCTGTAAAGATAAAGGTAAAGGAATTACTTCAAACCAAAATCCTCAGAAGGGTACCTCTGTACCAAAGCTGAATGCTTCTAAAGCTTTAGTGATATATTCCTCTGGATCAAGGAATCAGATCTCTGGATCTACTCAGCGTGGGTATATTCAGCGATCTACTCCTAGACTCAGAGTGGATATCCTTGATAAGAAATCTGAAGAACTAAAAATTCCTCCCATTTCAAAAGCCAAAAGCTTATTTGGTGCTGGTCCTTCTATTTCTAAATCAAAAGCTCAGCATTCAAATGGTCCTAGAACAACCTTTAGTTATAGGAAATGTTATAACTGTGGACTCACTGATCATATTGCTAGTAAGTGCCCCACAGCCACCATAGCTGAAAAGATAGCTAAGGTGAAGGTTGCCCCCAAGGCAAAGAAGACCACTAAGGTTAAGAAATTAACCAAAGTGAAGACTGACAAAGCTGAATCTTCAAATGCTGCGTAGATTGCTGAACCTTCCATTCCAACTACTTCCACTGACAAACGTGTACACATGGTCAAGTGGATACCCAAAAAAAACTAATCTTCCTTTGTGATGCAGGTTAAGAAGGGTATCTGGTATCTCGATAGCGGATGCTCTAGACATGTGACTGGAAAGAAAAGCCTGCTCGATAGCGGATGCTCTAGACAACAATCAATCCCGACACCAACGCAAAAAGAAAAAAATTTGAAAATAGAGCCACGCGACAGGTGTGGAGTAAAGAGGAGGAAATGGCGTTAGTGTCGGCGTGGGTTGACGTTTCGGAGGACCCCGTTGTCGGTAACGCACAAACCGGTGGTAATATTTTTTTTATTATTAATATTATTATTATTCTTATTATTATTCTTATACTTTAATTTATATAAATGTAGAGAGTTTTTGGAACCGAATCGAGAAGGTGTTCTATAAAATTGTGGGTCGCCAAGATTATAGAACATTTCATCAACTGAACACCAAATTTAAAGACCTAAACAAGAAAATTACGTGTTTTGCCGGCATCTACAATAACTTGGTCAATACTAGATCAAGCGGAATGAGTGAAGCCGATATTTTACAAACGACACACATCCGGTACCGAGGGGATAATGGGGTTCCTTTCACCCATGAACAAGCTTGGGAGGTCCTCAAAAAATCTCCAAAATGGAATCCGGTTCCAACGATGTCGAGGGCTACTTTGGCGAAGAAAGAAAGAATTAGAAAATTACATAATTTTTAATATTAGTTTTTAGTGTTTTGTATTTTGTAATTTTTAAATTTTTAAAGAATGTTATGAATTTTTATTTTTATTATTTATCTTATTTTTATTTATTAAAAAATATATGAATATTTTTATTTTGTTAAATAATTAAATATATAAATAAAAGAATTAAAAAAGCTGAGGTGGCATCAGGGTTCAGTGGGTTCGTGGGTAGGCGGTACTCCACTTTAGGGTAACATTAGGGTAAGGAGGGTAGGAAAGAGAAAAGTTGATGTGGTGTTGAGGTGCCATTCGGGTTCAGTGAGTTCGTGGGTAGGCGGTACTCATGGTCTTATAAGGTTTGAAATGCTTCTCTAAAAGTTATCTTATATTCTGTTATGTTTTTCACTTTTGTCATCCACTTCCTTCCCTAAAGACCACATTTAGATACACTTTCGAATCTTTCTCTAAATTTTCCTTCTCTAAAAGCCCTTTTTCTTGTAGCGAAGGAATTTGAACACAATTCTCAAAAGCTCCGCCAATTTGGCCTGCCACTTTCACCACGTATCTTCCCCCTTTATCCATGGACTTATTATGTTGTTTTAAGAGTAAATTACAAATTTAGTCCCTATGGTTTTATGAAAATTTGGATTGGATCCCCCAAACGAATTAATTACAGGCATAGTCATTGTGGTTTCAATTTTGTAAGTTATATATAGCATGTATATATAACACGTACAATATCTCTAGAAATGTTTCCGTCGACGACCATTCTCCTTCTTCAACCTGTCCATCTTCTCCGGCACCGTCCACCTTCTCCGGTTAAGCCGTTGTTCTCTCTCCCTTCCATCTTAGTCATCTCTCTCCTCCCCCTTCCATTCTCATTCCCGTGTCCCTTCCATTCTCATTCTCGTGTCCCTTCCTTTCATCACTGTTGTGAATGACGACGATCCACTCAGTAAACTGTAAACCCCATCCCTCCGTTCACCGCTTATCTCACCGTCACCACCAAGCTAAGACCTGCATCCATATTTTTGATGTCATAATTATCATTCGACACGTACTTTGAATGAGCAATTATAAGTTATACTAATGTATTTCTAACGGTTATGTCATTTTTTAAAAATGGAAGATTTGAGAAAAAATTACAAGAACTATATTAATAAAATCTTCTTTAAAATAGAGAGAGGGAAAGATATTTTACTTTGAAAAAGAAAATTATAACTTACATGTTATATTTTTATTTATTCATTATATAGTAGATATTAAAAAAATAGTAATGAGATTTTAAAAATGAATAAGATTAGATGATTTTGAATACAATCTAGGTTTACCAGGTAAGTTCTTAGGGGTGCATATTGATTATCGTAAAATTCATGATTTTTTCGATAAAAGATATATCAAGGACTGAAGATCTTACTCGACAAGTGCCTATCGGGTAAATGACGTTTACTAAAAATTTATTTTGATCATCGAGAATATATTACTCAATAAAGTAAGTGACGTTTGTCGATAACAGTGGCGGGTCCAAAAAATTTTACTCGTAGGGGGCCGGGGAACTTTAAGGTGGATTAAAGATGCGTAAAGTTATTCCATATGTTTTTAGCCTAATTACATCATTTTGAAGGATTTTTAAAGCTCTTTGATTGATTTCATGGGATTTCTTAGTTTTTTTGTCGATTTTGAAAGACTTTTTTTGTTTTTTCGTTTACTTCCAGAGTTTTTTTTGCTTAATTTCTAGATACACTTTTGGTTGATGGGGTCCCAGATAAAAAATTACTGGGGGATAGGATGACATAAACATAAAAAAGAATAACCTAAGAAAATTCTATTATTTTATCTTTTAATGGGGGCCCTTCCCCCTCTAACCCCCTTCTGATCCATACATTTCCGCAAGCAGGGAGGATCCAGAGCTAAGCCCCCTCCTATTCGAGGCCGGGTGGCCTTGCCCCACAAGCACCCAACCTTATAGTGTGTCCGTTCCTGGTCGATAACAATTTAAGCGATAAAGGTTTAGTAAACAACCATTTAACTATCAAACCAAATATTTTTATATAAACAAATCACGGGATAAGGATTATATATTATATTATATGTTTTTTTTCTAAATATACACCACTTGTTTTAGCTTAGGGGTTGTTCTGATCTTTTTAATTAAGTCGTATATGGATATAGCACTTCGCATCTTGCATTGCAGATAAATTTCCTAACATTTAACGTTAAATTAATTTTCGGTTAATTTTGGTAGTTTTCTGGTTATTATTACGTTAAATGTTACTTATAGAAAAGAAATTGATTTTATTTGTTTTAATTAAAATCGATAAAAAAATGGTTGCTATTTGACCGGTAGTAAGAGCATCTTCGACGACTTCTTTATAATTTTTTTAAAATAGAGATTAAAAAATAAAAATCTCTAAAAAAAATTATAATTAGCTCCAATAGATTCTCTATTTTAGAGACTTCAACATCTATTATATTATTAAAATATTACTTATATTAATCATTCCAATACATCTTTTAAAAGGAATTAGTAACATTATAAAGAATCTCTTGGAGCAATTTAGAGAACAAAATATCAATTTTCTCTATTTTAGAGAAGCTGTTGGAGATGCTCTAAGGTAATTAAGAATATATTTTCATTTCTTCAACAAAAAAATGAGTATATTTTTATAGGCTCTTCATAATCAAAATCATTATAGGTTCTTTTAGAATTAGTAACCACTTTTTGCATCTCTAAAAACTTTGTCACACTATTTATTAGTTGTGACTTGTGATGATGAATCAAATCGGGTTATATCCTGGTTTTAGAGCCATTAAACATATCGGTATGACCCGTCTTCATGTGAAGGGGAGGATCCATTGCTTGTTGGTAAGGGTCCTAGGCCCTCAAGAAACACTATAAATAATTATTTCAAAAAAAATCCGTATTGATCCCTCGACAAGAAGGCAAGGACCCCCCAACTGATATAGCTCGAACTCGTTTATCTTTACGAGTTGAACTTAATAAAACCAATGACTCGACTCGTTCGAAATATAAATTATGAAAATTATAAATCTTGAGCCAATTAACGAGTAAATCGATCGTGAGTACGATCCCGTAAACGCGCTTGAGCCTAGTATAGTATAGATTAATATTTTAAATATTAGTCTTAGATGAAAAATAATCTATACATATAATAAATAAGTAACTACATTGACACATGTCGTCGTCTGGTGAGCCGACTTAATTGTTTTCCCGCCTAAACATGTATCTGGACGCCTTTACATTATAGGTTCAATTAGCACACTTACATTCACTCATTCTTAAATCTCTCATTAATTAAATTTTTTTAATTTATACCTTACATTTACTACCCTTATAATTACCTATGTAGTTTACTTTTAATCCATTACTTTTTTTATTTTTCATTTTAGACTCTGATCATATAAACATAAATAATGTATATGAACTAAAATGAATTAAAAAACATTTCTATTTTTTACAAATTATACCATTGTAATCGTTTCGTCAATACCTTCGAAATAAGCCCACTATTGAATATTTTTTGATACATACGTACATATCCATACTTTTAATAAATTCAAAAAAAAAACTCCATCGTGTATAGTAATCCCAAAAGTACGGTATAAACTTCTAAGTTTAAATTCAAATTATTGATATAGTTTCATTTTTAAATTCAATTTTATTCTAGATTTAACTTCATTTTGACTAATTAATGTTATAGTTTCATTTCTAATTCAAAAAACTTTACTTTTATTTTATCCCAAAAATAAACTTATTTTACCCATAATAAGCGTATATCTTTAGATACATACGTGCATATCCATACTTATAATAAATTCAAAAAAAAATCCGTAATCCCAAAAATACGGGATTTACTTCTAAGTTTAAATTCAAATTCTTGATATAGTTTCATTTTTAAATTCAATTTTATTATAGAGTTAACTTCATTTTGACTAATTAATGTTAATTATTCATTTCTAATTCAAAAAAATTTACCCTTATCTTATCCCAAAAATAAACTTATTTTACCCATAATAATCGTATATATCCCAAAAATAAACTTATTTTACCCCTAATAAAATTGAACTCGTCTCCTTCTCTGCTCTTGTGTCCTCTGCTGCAAATTCTCTGCTGCAAATTAATTCTCTCCTCTCATCACCTGCTTCGTGCTCCTCTCACAGGTAAGATCAATTTGAGTCCTCAAATTTTGTGAAGATTCCTAATTAGAAAGTTAAATCTTGATATATATATATATATATATATATATATATATCACAACAACAACAAACAAAAACCAAAAAACCAAAGCACTCAAACACCGCCACCAATGCAGAAGGGTTTTTGTTTGGTTTCTTTTCGTTGAGAAGAACCCTATTGGGGTTTAGCTGCACACAACAATCCATCTGAGGTGGGATACAATCATAACCTTAATGTTTTTTGCCAAGAAAAAAGCTTTAAATTAAATGGGTTTCTTCTCAATGTTCATAACTGGTTATTTTATGAATTTATGTTGTGTCGATTTCTTTCACGAAAAACAATCAAAACTACTGTTTTTGGACCAATTTGGGGAATTGGGATTTGACTGAAACTAATTCGGGTTTGTTTTATTTTTTTCACCTTTTTTTTGGGTTGATTTTGATTTCAAGAATCTTTTAGATTTTTACAATTATACTATTTCTTTAGTAACCAAGCTATGTTTTATTGTTAATATTTATATGAACTGGTTTCTATTTCTGTTGTTGGAGAATGTTGTTTTGATCTTTTTTTTACAGATTTCAAGTATAACAAGGTCTCTGTTGATCCAAACCCTCAGTGATTTGATAATGACCCTCTCTTATATACTTAGTGAAAATTGTAAGTAAACAATATGTATCAGAGTTTCACTATCGCTGATAAGTACTAAGATCTTACAGTACCGCTGATAAGAACTCTCGCTCTTTAGATTAAACATTCAACGAACACTGTTCACCATAATGCTCTGAGTCTGTTCAGTCCTTATGATGATCGCTGATAAGTTTGTTGTTTACTTATGATCCCTGAAGACAAGTTTCACGTCAACATAGGTTCTACGCTGAAGTCGAAGATCAAGCTCAAGAACCAGCGACAAGTCTCCTAATGAACCGATGCGGATCAGCGAAGACTCATATTTGTCCACTCAACGTGAAGTATCAAGTACAAGACTTCAGCTATCGCTGAACTTTATCATTCGCTGATAAACAATGGTAAAGCGCTGAATCAACGAAAAGCTGATCATGAAATCCTCCGTACAAAGTACTATTGTCTTAACCACCCTTGCACGACTCCGTACGACATGTCAGAAAAGAACCTCCTTATTGTCTGAAATCGTACAACCACTCTGATACTACACTGTTCAAACATGCGGCTACTAAGGTTGTCTACAAAGGTCAATGACATACAACCAATCAGCTGCTGCCACGTGTAAAGTGTAAACTGACATGCATTAAATGCATGCAGTATATAAGAAGATGACCTCGCTTCATTTTGAAGCATGCACTTGCTAACTCTGGACAAGTCATCCTTCTTATCTTGAGATAGGTTATTATTAGTAATTTCCTTCTCTTTCTTAGTGCAAGAAACTTAGTGTTCCAACTTGTTTAGATTTAAGTTTATCCTTAATCTTGTTCCGCAACAAGCTGTAAATTGTTAATGATTTATCAATAAACAATTTAGAAAAGTAAAATCCGTGTTTGTATTCAACCCCCCCCCCCCCCTTCTACAAACTTGTATAGCCCTTCGGGACCAACAAGTGGTATCAGAGCAGATTTGTTTAATCTCATAAACAAGATCTAATCTATACTAAGATTTCTCTTCCTTGCTATTCTCTAAAATGGCTACCAACACAAACACAAACTATATCGACAACGGTTCTCTTGCAAAACCCCCTAGATTCTCCAGAGATAATTTTAATCTATGGAAAAATAGGATGATTCTCTTCTTAGAAGGTGTAGACCCTACTATGCCTTATTATGTTGAAAATGGCCCATATATTCCTTTAAGAATTGATGCTGCAGTTCCAGCCGCTGAGAATAGACCTGCTATTCCAGAAAGGCTGATTCCTAAGGAAGTTCATATGTGGACTGATGAAGATAAGAAGAAAGTGGCTATCGACACAAAAGCCAGATCCATACTCTCCATGGCTCTTCCTGACGAAGTCTACCATTCCGTCATGAACCTGAAAACCTCAAAAGCTATGTGGGACACAATCTGTGTTCAGTATGAAGGTACTTCTGAAGTCCAGGACTCTCGAAAGATCAACCTGGTAAGACAATATGAAAGCTTCATTTGTGGTAAGAATGAAACTCTCTCTGAAGTACACCAACGTTTTAACTGTTTAATAATAGATCTGAAAACTGTTGGTAAGGAATATTCTAATTTTGAAGTGCTGACAAAGTGCTTAGAGTGTTTACCTGAAAGCTGGGACAATTATTCTATGTGTCTCAAGCTATCAAAGGATCTAAAATCTATGACCCTTTCTACCTTATATGGCACGATGCTGAATCATGAGCAATCGAGTCATCTTAAGAAGAATCTTGTAAAAGATTCCAAAAGCACCCATGTTGCTTTAATCTCAGAGGAACCTTCCACTCAGCGACCCTCGGTCACTATCACTGAGTTGGAAACTAACTCTGAAAGATCATCAGAATCTGACGTTTCAGATAATGATGAAGCTTTGGCTCTCCTCACTAAAAAGTTCAGGAGATTCGCCAAAAAGAAAATGTTCAGAAAGAATAAACCTCTTTCTATTACTGACAAGCCAAGATCACCAGCTCCTGTTGATAAGGCTACTGCTACTTGTTTTAACTTCGAAAAGATTGGACATTTCGCTAACGAGTGCAGGTCTAAGAAAGTTTCGAGAAACTCAGTGTTTCCCAAGAAATCCTTTATTCCCAGAAATAAAGATGACAAATACGCCAAGCTAAAAGAAAAGTATGAGAAGCTGAAAAGCTTTAAGAAGAAAGGCAAAGGCCTGATGGCTAACTATGATTGGGCTGCCTCTGATGAAAAAGTGTCATCATCTGACTCTGAAGATGATGAAGTCAATCTCTGTCTTATGGCAAAGATTGAAGATGAGGAAGAAAGTTCAGACATTCCATCCACTTCAACCTCTGCTATTCAGGTATCACCTTCCTTCTTTACAAATATTGCAAATATTGATGAAGCTGATAGTCTTCGTAAAATCGATCTCTTGACTAGAAGTTTATATGAAGCCATGAACGGCAAAACTGTAGTTGAAAATCAAAACCTTGATCTCGCTGAACAGCTTAAAAACTGTCACTTTCAAATAGAAAATCTTTCTAAAATTGAAGAAGATTTTAAAGATCAAGTGCACTTAAATCAGCTAGTCAAAATCGAGCGCGAAGAAGCTATCGCTGCATTAAGAGCTGAAAAAGCTAATGTTGATGGATGGTATAATTCCTCAACAAAGATCACTGAGATAATTAAGTCTCAGATTCCCCTGAGTGATAAACGTGGTCTTGGTTACATAGATGATACTCAAGAACCAACCACTGATCGTTCCATGCTTTTATTTGGAACTTTCGTATCCCCAGTAGCTGATACTTCATCCTCTCAGTGTTCCTCTTCTAGACCGACCATCCCTGAGGAAATTTCTACCTTTTCAAAAGGTAAAGAGAAAATGGTTTATCCAAAACCTACCTCTGTCTTTAAAGATAAAGGTAAAGGAATTGCCTTTAACCAAAATCCTCAGAAGGGTACCTAAGCTGAATGCTTCTAAAGCTTTAGTGATTCATCCCTCTGGATCAAGGAATCAGATATCTGGATCTACTCAGCGTGGATCTATTCAGCGATCTACTCCTAGAATCAGAGTGGATGTCTCTGGTAAGAAATTCGAAGAACTGAATGTTCCTCCCATTTCAAAAGCAAATAGCTTACTTGGTGCTGGTACTTCTAATTCTAAATCTAAAGCTCAGCATTCAAATGGTCCTAGAACTACTTTTAGTTATAGGAAATGTTATCACTGTGGACTTACTGATCATATTGCAAGTAAGTGCCCTACAGCCACCAAAGCTGAAAAGATAGCTAAGGTGAAGATTATTGCCCCCAAGGCAAAGAAGACCACTGAGGTTAAGAAATTAACCAAAGTGAAGACTGACAAAGCTGAATCTTCAAATGCTGCGAAAATTGTTGAACCTTCCATTCCAACTAATTCCACTGACAAACGTGTACACATGGTGAAGTGGGTACCCAAGAAAAACTAATCTTCCTTTGTAATGCAGGTTAAGAAGGGTATCTGGTATCTTGATAGCGGATGCTCTAGACACATGACTGGAAAGAAAAGCCTGCTCGCTGAATACAAGGAAGAGAAGGGTCCCTCTATGGTACAACAACCTTCAGAAGAGTCGCATATGTTGAAGGGCTGAAGCATAATCTCTTAAGCATCAGTCAGCTTTGCGACAAGGATAACAAAGTAATCTTTACTAAGGAATTCTGCTTTGTCACTGACAAAAAGAAGAAGATAGCTCTCAACGGTTATCGTTTGGAAAATGTTTATGTAATAAACATGGACTCAACAACCACTGAGAACTCCTGTTTCTTCTCAAAAGCCTCATCAGATGTCAACTGGCTATGGCATAAGAGGCTCTCTCATCTAAATTTCAAGACACTGAACACTCTTTCTTCAAAAGAGTTAGTCACTGGTCTACCTCAACACTCATACGCCAAAGAGTCATTATGTTCAGCGTGTGAGAAAGGCAAGTAGACCAAAGCAAGCTTTAAATCTAAGCAAGTCTCCTCAGTGTCATCCCATCTACAACTTCTCCATATGGATTTGTTTGGCCCTGTTAACAAACAATCCATTGCTGGAAAGAAATATACGCTGGTCATAGTTGATGAATTCACTCGCTATACATGGGTTATGTTTCTCCGTTCTAAGAGTGACACCCATGAAGAACTCATCACCTTTGTTCGGAAGATGGAAACCCTGAACAACTTGACCGTTCGCTCAATAAGGAGTGATCATAGGACTGAATTCAAAAACAGTTCTCTTGATTCCTTCTTTGAGAGTAAGGGTATTTCTCACAACTTTTCATCAGTGAGAACACCGCAACAAAACAGAGTCGCTGAAAGAAGAAATAGAACAATTATTGAAGCTGCACGTTCAATGCTCAGCGATTCTCACATGCCTACTCAGTTTTGGGCAGAAGCTGTCAACACTGCTTGTTTTACGCAAAACAGGTCGCTGATAGTCAAAAGATTCAATAAAACAGCCTATGAACTTTTTCATGGAAGAAAGCCTTCAATCAGCTTTCTTCACATCTTTGGATGTCAGTGTTTCATACTGAATAACAGAGATGCCCTTGGAAAGTTTGATCCTAAGGCTGACGATGGAATCTTTCTTGGATATTTTTCAATCTCCAAAGCCTTCAGAGTCTTCAATCGTAGAAGACAAACTGTAGAAGAAACTATTCACGTCACGTTTGACGAATCCCGTTCAGCGAACTCTAAACCGTCCGCTGATACAGAAGAACTGAATCAATGGATGTTTTCTCATCTTGGTGATTCAGAAGATACTCCCACTCATACCCATCCTGCTGAAAATGATGGTCCTACCATCATCCCTGATATGCAGAATAGTGAAGCTGAAACATCATAGGTCTCAGCTGTTCCTTTAAACACTATACCTGCTCCTGAACCAAATATCTCAGACATTCCATCTACTTCTCAGCAATCAGTGAATATAATGACAACTGCACCCATTCCTCTCTTGGCTGATACTCCAGACGTCGCTGAAGACTCATCTTCAGCTCCTCCAGGTTAGTTTGAGTCAGCGACTTATGCTCCTGCTCAGCGATGGACTTTAAATCACCCAATTGATCAAATACTTGGTGATCCAAACGCTGGTGTTCAGACTCGACGAAGTGCAGGTAATATTTGTTTATTTGTTAATTTTATTTCTCTAACTGAACCAAAGAAAGTAGATGATGCCCTCAAAGATCCAAACTGGGTCAGCGCCATGCAAGAAGAGCTGACTGAATTCGAAAGAAACAAAGTTTGGAAGCTTGTTCGAAGACCAACTGACAAAACAGTGATAGGCACTAAATGGGTCTATCGAAACAAGTTGGACGAACATGGAACTGTAACCCGCAACAAGGCTCGTCTTGTTGCTCAGGGATACAGACAAGAGGAAGGCATAGATTACGACGAAACATTTGCTCCAGTAGCAAGACTAGAATCAATTCGTCTATTCTTAGCATACACTGTACACAAAGACTTCAAAGTATATCAGATGGATGTTAAGTCAGCGTTTCTAAATGGAAAGCTGAATGAAGAAGTCTATGTGGAACAACCTCCAGGATTCTCAGATCCTAAGCGTCCAGGTTATGTTTATAAACTGGATAAGGCACTTTATGGCTTAAAGCAAGCTCCTCGTGCATGGTATGACACTCTATCTACTTATCTCCATATTGAACAATTTGAGCGTGGTAAAATTGATAAAACTCTATTCTTCAGGAAAGTAAAAGGTCATATCATTCTTGTTCAGATATATGTTGATGACATTATATTTGGTTCTACTAACCCTGACCTTTGTACTCGTTTCGCTGATAGAATGAAAGAAGAGTAAAAGAAGAGTAAAAGAAGAGTATAAGATGAGTATGATGGGTGAGCTAACATATTTCCTTGGTCTTCAGATAAAGCAAAATGAAAAGGGAACTTTCATTAATCAAGGAAAATATGTTAAAGATATGCTGAAGAACTTCGATTTAACTCAGAGTTCAGCTATGAAAACCCCTATGGCACCACCGCTGACACTAGACAGGGATTTAAAAGGAATACCTGTTAATGTCACGCTGTACCGTGGGATGATCAGCTCTCTCTTATATCTTACAGCTAGCCGACCCGATATTATGTACGCAACATGTTTGTGTGCACGATATCAAGCTGAACCTAAGGAATCTCATATGATCGCTGTAAAGCGAATTTTTCGATACCACTGCGAATCTTGGTCTTTGGTATCCCAAAGACTCAGGATTTGATCTAATCGCCTATTCAGATAGTGATTTTGCAGGTTGCAAATTGGATAGGAAAAGCACCACAGGAGGATGTCAGCTCCTGGGTGGAAAGCTGGTGAGTTGGACAAGTAAAAAGCAAAACTCAGTGTCCACCTCCACAGCTGAAGCTGAGTATGTAGCCGCTGGAAGCTGCTGTTCTCAGGTCTTGTGGATGAGAAATCAACTACTGGACTATGACCTTCAGCTCTCAAATATTCCAATCTGTTGCGATAGCACAAGTGCCATCGTTATAGCCAACAATCCAGTACTACACTCAAAGACAAAACACATCGAAATCAGGTATCATTTTATCAGAGATCATGTGATGAATGGTGATATAGAACTTCACTTTATCCCAACTGAATATCAGTTAGCTGATCTGTTCACCAAACCTCTTGATGAGACAAGGTTCAACTTTCTCATCAGCGAGCTTGGAATGCTGAAATTTGAAGAGTAAAATCTTCAGCGGTTCACATTTGATCAGCGATACGATTATACAAACTTGTATAGTCCTCGGGATAAAATCAACTTGTATAACCTATTCTATCATCTTCTCTCTGAATAAACTTGATTCGCTGATATCAAGGTATGTTTTTCTCTCACTGACGTTCGCATGTAAATGCAAGATTTCAAAACAAATTGCATCGCTGAATATCTCTTCCTTAATCAGCGATATTTTGTAATTTCTAAAACCAACACTAATATTTCTATTCAGTGCTTCATGTTTTCAAAAGTGTCCCTGAGTTTTCAAAACCTCAGAGACATCCTAGAATATGAAAGGACAGTTGTGACGTCATTACAACGGATAAACCCCGACACGTTCTTTTTCTGACACACGGTTGCACGTTTCGTTTACCTTCCAATCAAATGCAAACACGTGTCCGTGTCATGATGAAAAACTTTCCCGCTCGAGTTTTTCTCTCTCTAAAAATCTCTCTATATAAACACTTTCTGGGTTTATATTTCTCTTTTACGCGAACTTCTCCTCCAAGCAAGAACACGAAAATTTACTGTTGCATTTGTGCTCTCAAATTTTCAAGAACTTCTTCTTCTTCAACGAACCAGGATAATATTTCTTTTATTTTACCTGTTTCTTCAAACTTGTTAATGATCTTCTCATTGTTTTTAAAAGATCAAACAAAAGAACTTTTTTAATATGAAATCATCTCTTTCATGGTTTTATGAACACAACCTTTCATGGTTGTTCTTCAAGTTTAAACGCAGAATCTTAAACTTGTTCTTCATACGTTTTTTCCAGAATCCTAATCCTCAAAGGAAACTGGAAAACAAGGTTTTTATTGGGTTTGCATTTCGTTTTTCAAAAACAAGAAAAACCCTAATCTTCATTAAGACATTTTTGTCTGAATGAAATGGACAAAATTCAAAATATCTTATTGGAAATTTTTTCCACATTAAGACTATTCTTATTTGTAACATCTTTGGTTGAACTGATAATACAGAAATGGCATCTGCTGACATTTCCACTGCTAAGAACACCACCGCTGAGAACACTGCTGCTGCTGCTGAGGAATTGGAAATCCTCAAGGCTCCTCAGGTCAAGTTCACTCTTGAAGAACTGGACTGGACAAAATCCAACAACCTTTATGCGTTTCTCGAGTTTCCTCCTCGAAAGCAAGTCACACATCTAAGTGATGCTGTGAGCTTCCTGAAAAACTGTTCTATCTCTACAGCCCTGACCATAACACCTCCTGCACATCAGCTACTGCTATCTCAGTTCTGGTACTCTGCCAGACACTCTCAGCTACCATCCACCAAAGACTCCTAAAAAACAATTGACTGCATCCTCTGTGATACTGATTATGGCACAATGAAAATAACCCCTGCCATTATCCGCAAAGCCCTCAGCCTTCCCATCGCTACAAAAGAAAAACCTTTTGTTCCTCTCCCTGACCACAAGAAAAATTCAGACAGGGAAGCCATCATTGCATTCTTCGATGCAATGGGCTATATTTGGGAAACTGGGAGGGACAAGAAGCCAGAGAAGAAGCTGACCCTCATCAAGAAATCTAAAATGCCCAGCGAGATGAACTTCATCTTCGCTCATTTGATTAGCTGCATGGCTGCAAAGACCGGCTCCTCTGACCAAGCCGCTCAACCTCAACAAGCAATGGGATATGCTCTACTGAAAGGTCTACATATAGACTGGGCATCGATAATCTACGATGATCTGGTACTCAGAGTAGACTCCGCCGCTGACCGACCTCCATGGGTTCCATACCCAAGATTCATCAGCGCCGTCTTCCAAACAGGCCTGAAGGACAGCTACCCTAAAGTGGGTGACCTGAAACTCTCTCAGGTTGGCCCTAAGGTACTCGACTTCAAACCGGTGGAAAACGAGGTACGTCTTTCTACACTTTTAACTCTTCTCAAATCTACTTCTTCGACTTATGCAGCTCCTTCAGCGACCAAACCCACCGCTGATACCCCAGCTGCAACCTCCATTCCTTCTCTTAAAAGGAAACACTCTCATACGCAACTTAGTTCCAAAAGAACAAAGAAAACCAAGGAGCAACCCCAGCAATCTCTTGCTGAAGACTCATCAGCTAATCTTGAAGAGCTGAAGGAACGTTCAGTGGTACGCTCTGCCACAGCTGAACAAGCCACCCATTCTATCCCAGCCTCAGCGTCTCTAAACGTTGAGGTTATAAACTTGGAACCAACCCACCTCCTTTAGTCTCTCCACAAACTGAAGAAGCGATTCTCAGCGAATCCAACGCTGAACTCCGCACCCAACCAACATTCTCAAACTTCGCTTCTCCCTCTACTCCATTGGACTCTACTCCAGTTATCACTGAAGCACCTGTCATTCCTCCAGAAGCTAAAGCTGATGCTTCTCAAGGAATGATGGATGTAGGACCTGCAGAGATGACCATGCGTACACGCACTCTCGCTGACGACTTGGAACTTTTCTCAGGACACCGAGATTTCGATGAATTCACCAATCCTCCTGCAGGTATACACCAACCCCCATACACTGTGACTGAACCCCAAACTTCTGAGCTTTCCTCTGTTCACAAGTTCTTATATGTTACAGGTCCTAATTTGGGAGACATCAGCGCCTCTCTGAAGAACGTGGAGACAAAGCTGACAGGTCTCACAACTACTCTTTCGGACTACTCTACAGCTATAACAAACGCTTGAGAGAATCTTACGAAGCTGTCAGCAGCGGTTGAAAAGAATGCCTCCAAAGTTGACTTGGAGAATGTTGATAAGTCTCTCAGCAACTTTGCCAAAGTTCTCGCTGACATCTACACAGACTACCTCTCCATCAAAACTTCAGTTAAATCTATGTCCAGCGAAGTCACAACGCTGAAGACATCGGTTGGCACACTCGAAGGAGATATGTCTGCTGTGAAGACCGACGTGAGTTCCTTGAAGACTGACGTCAATTCTTTAAAAACTGACGTTGGTTCTATAAAGACTGACGTAGGTGACATGAAGACAATGATGAAGCAGATCCTGCACAACATGGCCGCTCCTGCTCCTGCACCTGAGCATTTTTCTACGGCGGATCGTGCTGAACTCATGAAGATCAATCCTGGTATTTCTGGTCTAGAAAACAGATTATCAGCGATTGAAATTTGTGTGGGGATCCCTGGCCAAGAAGACATGGACCCTAAATCAACTGCTGAGTCATCGCATTCCTCCCCCACTCATCATGAGGAAGGGGGGGGGGGGGGAGAAGAGCACTGAAGACCTTCCCCATGATGAATCTATCAGGGAGAAGAAGACTGAAGATCTTACCCTCACTAAAGAGGGTGAGAAGAAAAATGAAGACACAACCGCTGGACCTCAGGGAGATGAAAACCCTGAGGGAACCGAGAAACTCGCCTCTGTATCTGAGGGGGAGCAACTCGAAGAGCAGATTTCTGAAGCTGCTGCTGATGTCACCTCACCCTATGCTGAAGAGAGTGAAACTGATGAAGAGGAAGCTGAAGACGATGAAGCCGTCGAATTCTCTGATGATGAACCATCTTCTTCTCCAAAGAATGATGATGATAATGATGATGATGATGATGACTTTATCGTCAAGCTTGCTCAGAGGACGACAACTCTTAAAGGGATTCTGATAAATGAACCTACAGGGGAGCGGACCAAGACAAAGCCTTCAGCGTCCGAAGCTGACAAAGGCAAAAACAAAGGCCTCGCTGAAGAAGACAATATGACGATCTTGCTTCAAAAGCCAGTTTGTCAGGTACACTAAATCTTACACTACATCCCTCCTCTATCTATACACTTTATCAGCTCTCCTCTCAAAAAACCTCTATACACAACCATTCACTCTTCTACCCAAGTTCTTACTCGTACGATCGCTGTGTTTCAGCTAGTCCTCTCCCCTGTTTGAGGATATCGCTGAAGTTCGTACGGCTGCGACTTCACCAACAATAATCCCAGCTCCCAACGCTGAAGAAATAATCCCGGTCTAGGATTTGATCTCTGAGACCGATGAACCTGAAGTACAACAACTCTCTCGCCGAAACAGACCTTCCTTGGCTCCTCAAAAGCTAAGTGAAGAGGATCAGAAAAAGAGAGATGAAGTGATCAAGAGATTCGAAGATCAGCGAATCATTCTGAAGCGTGATCAACTTCCTTCTATTCCTCCAAAGTTCAAAATCTCAAGGAAAGAATACGAAGATCATCTCAGAGCTGAACGTCTACTCGCTGAAAGAAAGGAAGCTGAAGAAAAAGATAAGGCTCTCGCCATCCAGCTTGTCCGAAAATCAGTGAAAGACCCCAAGCTGAAAAGAGCTCCAATTGATGTTCAACGTCAGCTATGGGATGATGCCCAAAGGATAGTTGAAGAAAAGACTAAGGTCTCTGATATGACTTTAGAATGGGCTAAAGAAATGCTGAACTATCGATCTCGACCATCCAGAATCATCAAAGTAAACATCAGAGGAAGACTGTTCGTTGACGTTCCTGTTGTTGAAGTTGATGTATTCAGAGAAGACGATTCCAAGCAAACATTCTATGCTGCTACTTTAGAGAAGTTTGGTTTCTCTAAATGGTTGGAAGTGAAATTAGCCATTCAGGGATCGCGCTCAAAGTTCAAAGACCATGTCGAGAAAATCTTAAATCGACAAATCGACTTGGTTTCTTCTGCTGTGGATATTCCTCCTTCCACTCTTCTTCCTCCTCAACAAAGAAGAGTCTCTGCAAAAGGAAAGAAAGTCTCAGACTCAAGTCCTTCTATTCAAAATGAAACATGCATTGGTTTTTCTCGTGCTGAAGTTCTTGGCCCTGATGCTGATCTCTCAGCGCTTGACACCTCCCTACCACCTGGAGAAACTTTCATTCCTGGCACAGTTGTAAGTGATCCTTATGGTATATTCTTTCTAGACTACGAAGGAAATCATCACTTTCAACGCATCTCTGATCTTCCAATCACTCCCATCGAACAACTCAGAGATCTCATATACTGGTGTGAAGTCAGACGCGACCTTAAAGCTAGACACCTGAAGCCCTTGATTTTTGAAGAAGCTCTGAACAAAAAGAATCAAGGAGTCGATGTCCCTGACTGGATGATTCCCACATCAAAGACCCTTGATGAACTTCTCATTAAGGAAGAACCTTTTGACAGATAGGATCGCCTCATTCTTCTATTATATCAGTTATTCTTTTGTACTTGTAATTTATTTCGATTGTACTTGTAATCTTTCCACTTCCTTTTGTAATCTGATTCGAAGTTTAAAGAAAGATTTCAGCGAAAGTACTTTACTCCATCAGTACAGAAAAGATCCCAGAAAACAGTAAAAGGGACAAATATTTTATGAGTTCTTTTCATCCTTATGTTTTTCATTATATAGCAATTTTCTCCGTTGCTATGTCATAATCAAATAGGGGGAGATTGTTGATCCAAACCCTCAGTTTTTTGATAATGACCCTCTCTTATATACTTAGTGAAAATTGTAAGTAAACAATATGTATTAGAGTTTCACTATCGCTGATAAGTACTAAGATCTTACAGTACCGCTGATAAGAACTCTCGCTCTTTAGATTAAACATTCAGCGAACACTGTTCACCATAATGCTCTGAGTTTGTTCAGTCCTTATGATGATCGCTGATAAGTTAGTTGTTTACTTATGATCCCTGAAGACAAGTTTCACGTCAACATAGGTTCTACGCTGAAGTCGAAGATCAAGCTCAAGAACCAGCGACAAGTCTCCTAATGAACCGATGCGGATCAGCGAAGACTCATATTTGTCCACTCAACGTGAAGTATCAAGTACAAGACTTCAGCTATCGCTGAACTTTATCATTCGCTGATAAACAATGGTAAAGCGCTGAATCAACGAAAAGCTGATCATGAAATCCTCCGTACAAAGTACTATTGTCTTAACCACCCTTGCACGACTCCATACGACATGTCAGAAAAGAACCTCCTTATTGTCTGAAATCGTACAACCACTCTGATACTACACTGTTCAAACATGCGGCTACTAAGGTTGTCTCCAAAGGTCAATGACATACAACCAATCAGCTGCTGCCACGTGTAAAGTGTAAACTGACATGCATTAAATGCAT
The DNA here is from genome assembly GCA_033807775.1 of Saussurea involucrata. NCBI lineage: Eukaryota > Viridiplantae > Streptophyta > Magnoliopsida > Asterales > Asteraceae > Saussurea > Saussurea involucrata. The sequence continues at coordinate 5,863,162 of CM066325.1, read as the reverse complement.
GCAGTATATAAGAAGATGACCTCGCTTCATTTTGAAGCATGCACTTGCTAACTCTGGACAAGTCATCCTTCTTATCTTGAGATAGGTTATTATTAGTAATTTCCTTCTCTTTCTTAGTGCAAGAAACTTAGTGTTCCAACTTGTTTAGATTTAAGTTTATCCTTAATCTTGTTCCGCAACAAGCTGTAAATTGTTAATGATTTATCAATAAACAATTTAGAAAAGTAAAATCTGTGTTTGTATTCAACCCCCCCCCCCCCCCCCTTCTACAAACTTGTATAGCCCTTCGGGACCAACAGTCTCCATTTCTGTTATTGTTGTTCCTAACGATTTGTGATTAAATGACTTCATGTACTTTTTCATGATTAAATGACTTCATGTTTTTGTTACAGATTTCAACTATAACATGGATTCTACTGATGATTCTAGAGAAAGGAGAAAACTTAGAAAGATAATTTTGAGTAATAGTAAAAAGTTTTCTATGTCTACCACATCAGACACTCAAGGTTCTCTAATCACCAGAGTGAAATATGATGGAGAATGAGAACAGTATGGCTCTTGAACTAAGACCTTACACTTGCTTTATTTCTTTATTATTTACAATTTCTTTTTACAGGTGCTAATCGCGTTTCTCAACGACAATTAAGATCTTCAAATAAGTCCAAAAATGTTTGCAATGATGATGAAAATGTCAATCCAAATACATATCGTCAATATCAACATACAAGCATTCAACATCCTTCTTCAAATATAACTATCAGAAGTTCTTTATCTAATATTTCCAATGGTATGCCTATTTTCTTTAACATCTTATTGTTAATATAAGAGTAAACTACGATTTTCTTCCCTATGGTTTGATATTTATAATGATTTTCGTCCCTGATCTTTTAAAACTGCTTTTTTCGTCCTTATGATGTATATTTTACTTTCATTTTGGTCCTCCCATCCAACTTTGTTAAAATTTAGAGTTAACTCTTGTAAAATGTAAGAGTTAAAAATTACATATCTGGTCCTTATGATATATCAATTTTTACACTTTTATCTTCAAGTGACATATTTTACATTTGCTTATCTAACTTACAATGCTTTCTGAATTGCTTTTTGGTGGCAAAGTTGTTGTTTTTGGAGGAGATTTCAGACAAATTCTGCTGGTTATTCCCAATGCAAGTAGACAAGACATTGTTAATACGTCGTTAAGTTCATCTTATATTTGGGAAAAATGCAAAGTTCTAAGGTTAACTAAAAACATGAGGTTAACTGTTGACAGTCAAGCTTCTGATATCGAACAAACAAGGATTTTTGCAAACTGGCTTTTGGATTTAGGAGAAGGCAAGGTTGGTAGTGTGAATGATGGTGAGGCAATTATCGATATACCTGATGATCTTCTCATTACCGATACAACCGATCCTGTATCTGCATTAATTGAATTTGTCTATCCTTCTATTATTGTAAATGTCAAGAATTCATCCTATTTTCAGGAAAGAGCAATACTTGCACCCAAGCATAAAGTCGTTCAAGAAATAAATGATCGTTTGCTATCATTGTTTCCAGGAGACGAAAAGGAGTACCTAAGTTCAGATAGTCTGTGTGAATCAGAGCATCTTCACGAACAATTTGATGAAACTTTGTACTCACCTGATGTCTTAAATGGTCTTAAATTATCGGGTTTGCCAAACCATAAGATAGTACTAAAACAACTCTAAAGGGAAAAAAGCTTAGAAAAGTAGTATCGTACTTTCGATGATCATTCATATCTGTAAGATAAGTTTTCTGACATGATTTAATTTTTTTAAATTACCCTGTGTAATACACGAGTTCAAATCTAGTATGAATAATATATATTAGTCTTGGTGTGTTGGTTAACTAATTTCTTATCTTACGAGCTTAAGGCCTTGTATTTGAGTTATGTATAAGTTTTAATCCCAAAGTTTTTCAAAAAATACAATAAATCAACAATTAAAAGATTAAAAAAAGGAAAAGAAACCATGCAAATCGACTCTACAAGATAAAGTATTTTTTACACATTTGGATAGCACATTCATGAACGTCTTTTTTACACTGTGGCGTACTGATTAAGGTCTTGAGGGATGGCGGAATATTCCATCTGTCTAGGGTACGAATCCAGATGTACACAACTTGTGGCCACTAAGGTTTAATCAGGACTGATGTCTTACAGTCATAATTTGTCAAAGGATTAATCTAGACATAGTCTAGAACACCCATAAAAAAACGTTTATTTTAGGGAAACATGGTATAAAAGTTTTAGTTAGAACACTTCAGAATTATAGTATTAAAATACACAATTTTCAAATATAAATTCTTAAATATATCTATTGAATGTAATGACTTTGGGGCTGTTTGTTTACCTCTTAATACTTCCATTAAGAGGCAACCTCTGAATCGTTCAGATGTGAATCTTGTTTGGCAAAAAAAAATATGTCTTTTAATGGTTCCAAAACCCTTTTAATGATTTAGCATCCTTGACCACCCTTAACCATTCGACACCTGATTTCAATCTAAACAAATAGCAAACAACCATATTTCATTTTACACTATATCATAAAAGCCTCTTTGACTATCGTGAACTCTTAATCATTTCGCACTAAACCAATCATCAACTGCCAAACAGCCCTTGATGACTTTAAGCTCTTCTATAATAGTCGTTAAAGCATTAAAAGAAGATCCGCCTGGTTGAACAGCTTGTTTAGCTATTACAGATACCGCTTTTGACTTGCTTCTAATGCTTTCAGCTATGGCGGATCCACCTGTTAATATCCCAATGGCTTCTATGATACTCTTTTTTTCGATGATTGGACTAGTGACCACAACAGTCGAGTTCCAAACATCCGCCCCAACACCCACTCCAATCCCTAATAGCTCCACCAACTTCTCGTTGTAAAATTGATCGTAGTATAACGGCCACGTGATCAATGGTACACCTGCAACCATGGCCTCAAGCACCGAGTTCCAACCGCAGTGACTCAAAAACCCTCCGATCGCCGGGTGTTGTAGAATCTCCACCTGCGGGGCCCACCCCGTCAAGATCAAACCCTTCGTCCTCTCTTCAAAACCTTCCGGCATCCCACCGATCACTTCCTCTCCTTCCTTCTTCCTCACCACCCAAACAAACGGTTGTTTAGATTCCTCCAACGCCAACGCAATTTCAGTGATCTGAGCATCTGGGAATCTCACCATACTACCGAAACAAGCGTATATCACCGAGTTGGGTTTTTGATTGTCGAGCCAACTCAGTGAACTGTGTTTTTCCGATGCAACTCCGTTGTGGCCATCGTTCTTGAAAAACTGAAAAAGAGGACCAATAGGAAATATTTTGGTTCCTTTAAACGTCTTATTGTGTTCCACATAAGCTGGTTCAATCTCGTAAAACGTATTGTGAACCAATCCGTAACTTCGCTTCTCCGATTGTTCAACTTTTTCCATCAACTCACCCCAACTGGTTTTGATTTTTAGATGCTCCGAAACTTGAGACCTCTTCATCGTGATTTTATCTGGTAAATCAGGAACCACGAAACTCTCGGATTCCGATTTCACTTTAGTGTGAGGAGCATGAACTTTCAAGCTATGGAGAACGGATTGATAAAGGAAATTAGATGGGTGAAAATAGAGTCTAGGGATTTTGAGGTCGTCGGCGAGGTCAACGGTCCACGGGAAGAACATGTCGGAGAAGATGCAATCAGGAGCAAGATCGCGAATGGATTGTTCCATTTGAGACTGAAGTAGTGTCATCGCACGTATGACTGCGGATACTGCTTCTGTTGTGGTGGCGGTGCCTATGTTTTCCACTCCGATGGGAAGGCCGACCTCCGATGATGGGAAGTTGATGAGGTGGACGTTGACTGGGTAACCGGCGGCGATGTCGAGGTCAACGGAGGGTTGAAACGTGAGGGCGTTGTGGACGGTGGTGATGATGGTGGAGCGAATTCTACGGGCGGCGAAGAGTCTGGCGAGTTGTACGAGAGGGATCATGTGGCCTGGAGCGAAAGATGGGAGGAAGACGACGTGAAGGTTGTTGTTGCCGGAATCCATGGCGGATGTATATTTTATCTCCGATGACATTGGTACTTTGTTCGTTCCATCCTATTCTCTTATAGGGGAACATTAACTTTCTTTACGGTAGACTAGACCCTGCAAAAACTGACATGACACGACACAAAAAAAAATGGGTTTGGATAACATATTTCAACCAACGGGTTGACACGATACGACACGAAAATTAAACGGGTAAAATCAGGGTCAAAAATTTCAACTCAAAAATGACCCGAATAACCCGTTTATATATATATATATATATATATATATATATATAGGATGGGTATGAAATACAAAACAAATGGATTGTACAAACCTTACAAACTAATCCTAACCACTCATTTAATTAATTACTGATTTATTAATTAGTTTAATATTGAGGGTATTCATGTAATTTAATAATTTGATTTAAGTAAATGAAAAAAAAATATTAATTGCTTTTTTGGTAACCACCCCATGATTCTATGAATTAATATCTTCTTGATAATCATAATCCAACAACCCTCTTCTTCTTCCTTTTTCTGCGATTTCATATGCATATAGCAACCGTAATCCTCTTCTTTTTTCAAGCGATTTCATCATCATCTAGCATTCAAATTATTTTCCTGCGATTTCTTCCTTTTCCCTGCGATTTCCGTTACGTTATGTTTTCTGCGATTTCATTCAAATCATTTCTTGATCACACTGAATCCTTCCGTTATTACGATATCGCTTGTTTTCCATTATTTAAATTTAGTCGAGATCAATACCTCTCAAGTTTATATTTCTGATGCCGTATCAAACCTTCTTCAGTCACAAAGCATACCCTTTAATGGCAGAAAATCACCCGTTTAAGAAGAGTACATTTCTGACGTGTTTGCATCCGATGTCGTTGACAAAGAAAAAGGTGTTGAGTTTCCTAATAATTCCGTAGGATGTGGTCGTGATGAAGGATCGTCGAAGTCTTATGATCGGATATTTATCTTGAATTACAATACCTGTTTTGATTTGCATCGTCCATCGTAAGTGTTAGTCCCAGATGGCTAAAGCAAGTATTGTAGGAGGGGGGGGGTTGAATACAATACACAAAAATTTTCACAATTTTAATTCTATTATTGAAAATCTTTCAACAAGAATTACACATAGAAAACTTAAGACTGTTGCGGAAAAGAACAGATAAACTATTCTAACAATCTTGCACAAAGTATACTAACAACAACAACTAAGAACACTTAGAACAAAGCTATCAAGTTTTAGAGCAGTATGGAAATTTCTTGCACTTAGAGAGATATCCAGAAAGCGTGGTTTGCATGGAGAAGTCTTCTTCCTTTTATAGTGAAGGTAAGGTACTGAGCATTAAATGCTTAGTACGAATATCCTTCAGTTAATTGTAACATACCAATGGACTTCTGAAAAGTACCAGTGGACTTCTAAAAAGCTGATAAGTCACCATCACCTTTTTCTTGAAACAAGGAATAGAAGCCATGCTGAGAGGACCTCTTCTAAGAAGATAATAAGACAAAAGGTTACTTTTGCCTGTAAGCAGATTTTGTCCCGAAGTAAATGGTCTTCTTGATGAGTACTCCAAGACAATATCACCGAAGGAATTCCACCGATAATATTGTCAAGGTTTTAAGAACCATCTGTAAGGAGAACCATTTTCACAAAGATCCCACCGATTTAAGTACCTCATCGGTGGGATGAAGTCCACCGATTCCTTAAGAACACTTCGGTGGAAGATGTCCACCGATTTCTTAAGAACACTTCGGTGGAAGAAGTCCACCGATTTCTTAAGAACACTTCGGTGGAAGATGTCCACCGATTTTTGATGTCTTCATCGGTGGAGATGAAGTCCACCGAATTGTGAGGACAACTTCGGTGGATGATGACTTGTTTGTTTGTTGAGAGGAGTCTTCTATTTTCCACAAGTAGAGAGTCTTCAAGCTTGGTTTCGGTTGATCTTCGACTTCACCGAACAGTTGCTATTTTGTACAAGTCATGTAAAGAACCTAACTAAAATATTCTAAGTAGGATTGTTTAGGGAAAACATCGGCGAGTCAATTTCAAATCTTTGGTGACCCAACAATCTCCCCCTATTTGAATTTGATCTCCTTTATCAGAATATTTAAGAGTATTAAAAAATAAAGTGCATTTTGACCCTTTTTACTCTTTTTGGGTTCTTTTCACATAGACCATTCTTTTTGTTCTTTTTGATCTTTTTCTTTTGTATGAGTATGTATACTATGTACAGTATTTATAAATAAATGAAAGTAAAGATATGTACCGAAAGTAAATTCAAATAGAAGGGTACTTGTATTAAGATAAGTTTTCTCGTACATTTATCAAAATGAGAAACAACCTTTTACAAGTACCTGTTGAGAGTGAGAGCCTATTTCTCGGTGGTTTGTCTGCGCTTGATTTCTTTCAACACATTTCGGAAGAAGGGTTGAGCTTCGGGAATGTTTGGAAATAGGTTGGTGATGCCTTGAAGAAACAGGGTGTCGGCTATGGCAATTTGAGCAAATCTGAAGAAAGCACGACGACCGTAACCATCATTGAAGAACAACCCGGGAATCGGTGAGAGGCTCAATGTCGTAGTAGGATATGGCACCGAAGTAGGGAGGGAAAGATTTAAGTTGCTTACATTTGGAATCTTCCCTTCCGTTGCCATTTCTTTGAACACTTTGTCGATAGGATTCTTGACTATGGGAAGACGGATTTCTTCTTTCATTGATTGAAGTTTCGCCCTTTCATCGGAGGAAAGGATGATGTTGTGTTTTCTTTTGATCTCCTTCATCCTTTCCATCAATCCTTCAATGCATTTGATAAAAGTGTCTTTCTTCGGGTTAGCACTTTTGACCAGATGCTTAGAGATCTCATACCATTCAGTGAGGCCGAGATTTTTGAGATGAGCATCTGTTAAACTTTTCAGCGAACCATCATCTCTGTTGATGATCGGTTTGATATCCTTCAGGTTGACTTTGGAAGTAGCAATTTTAACATTTGAGATTTGGGCTCTGCTACTTCGGTGGTGCATGGTCTTCTTATACCAACTTATTTCGTCATTCTTTTCTTCTTGAATGGCACTCAGTACCGATTTATGGATTTCGATGGCATCGTTGGATTTTGCTTTTGCGGCTTCTTCTTCGGCAACTTTCAGAGAGAGGGCTTTAGATTTATCTAAAGCAATTTGAGCAATTTTAGCTTCCTCAAGTTCCTGAGGAGAAAGGCCGAGATCGGTGGTGGTTGCTTGGGATGGAGGTTTGAGTTTGAGAGTTTCAGCACCTTCAGGTCGAGCCCCATACTTAGCCAAATCGTTTTTCTTCTTTTCTTCTTTTGCCAAGTCTTCGGCCGAAATAATTTTCTTGCCTTTGTCTTTGGGAGCTTTGCTGGATTGCTCCCCCTCAGTTGATGCATTAAATTCCACGGCCGATGGGGATTTGATCGATGAAGAGATTGATTCGGTGGTCCCTGTATGTGTCGGTGAAGATTTAGGTGATTTCGGTGATGACGGAGAGGTTTTCGGTGGAGTCTTGTTGCTGATAGATCTCTTGATGTATGGCAATTTCGGTCGAGCAGTAGTTTTCTCCACCTCAGCAACAGCCGGAAGGCTAAAACCCAATTCATGAAACACCTTGTCAAACTTTGAGTGTAGAGAGGCCAAGCTTGTAGTGGTGGTATCGGGAACCAAGGAGAAATCACCCAAGTCCATCTCCCATTGGGATTGCTTGGTGTTGATAGCGTCGGTGGAGGATTTTGAGAAAGACTCCACTTTTGAAGATAGGGAAGAGACTGTATCAGTTATAGGCCGCAGGGCATCGGTAATGGCATCGAGAAGAATTTGTGGCAACTGAGACTCGAGCATGGTTATTCTGTAATTTGCTTGGGAGATCAACGAAATGGTGGATTGAAGAAAAGCAGAGGGGCGGTCAATGTTTGAAGAGGTCTGACCACCGATTTTTGGGAAAGAGAATCGGAGGCGTTGGGGATCTGCTTCGGTGATGAGATTTGGGAGGTAAGCTGACATTTCATCGGTATAGAGGATCCTCGGTGGAGGAGGATTTTGGTGAGGAGAACCCTGACGTGTCGGTGTGGGAGACCTTCGGGGTGTAGGAGATCGGTGTGGGGTGGGTGATCGGTGTGGGGATACGATCGGTGGTGTGGATTGGTTCTTCGGCGAGGGAGACTCGGTGGTATTCTCTTCGGTGGACGGGATGGTTCGGGGAGAACCAGTGTCCGCTAAAAGAAAATTAAAGAAATCATGTGGTGGAGGAGATGATGGGGGGAACTCAAGGCGAGTTGTGCTTCATCATCGATCTCATAGAGATCGGGTGGAAAGTCGTGAAGTGAAAAATCAGTACCCTCGAGGGGAGAGACCTCGAGGTCATCTCCATCACCCAAAGAATTGAGTGGGGAGGTAGGTTGAGGTTCCTCCAATTGTACAACTGAAACCTTTTGAGAGGCAACAGAGGAGTCGGTGGGGTTAAAGGCGGATTCCCTTGGCCCGGAGGGTTGAAGTTCAACAACTGGCGATTTTCGAGAATCGACAGTTGGATTAGTCGGTGGGGCCGATGGTTTACGAGACCTCTTTGAAAGAGATCTCGAAGGGGAAGACGAGTGCCTCCGCTTATGAGAAGGGGATTGAACCGGGGAAGCCTCCGAGGGATTTCTCGGTGGCATAGTTCTAGAAGCGGGTGCGGAGGTGTCGGGGGCCGTACGTTGTTTTTTTTCGCGCCGCCCGACTTTACTCGAGTAAGGGAGGATGGGGCCACTACAGCATGGGGTGCTTCGGGAACTTCCAGGTGTTTAAATCCGGGAATTTCCGCATCGCCCCAATGTAGATCGGGAGAGAGAGCGAGAGAAATCATACCTTGTCTTAACGGGTTGTCGGTGGCGAGAGGTCCCACATTTAGTGTTTTTAGACCGACAACTGGGGAAGACCAATCATAGGTGAATCGGGGCACTTGAGATTTTCGATCTGTCTCTAATGCCTTGTTGAGCTTGTGCTGAATGATCATCGAGATGAACCGCGGATAGGCAACGTAACACTTCTTGGGATGCTTGATCACCTCGACAAGTTCAGAAAATAAGTATTGGGCGAAGTCGACTTTTCTTTGAAAGATGAGGGCATGGGCGAGCTTTGTGATGTATGACGGTGATTGATCATGCCCACTAGTTTTGCGAGAGAGACAATGAATAACATGGGCAAAGAAGAAGTTCCATATGCCTCCCATTTTGCTACGGAGAAGAGTACCGGGGCCTTTAGAACTTTTGGAGGAATCGTCGATCACATAGCCGGTTGCTTGAATAACATCTTCATGTATGGTTTCCACATACATGTCTTCGTAGGCTGGAAAAGCGTCAATCTTTAGGGCGAGGCGAACATCGTCGACCCCAAACGTAAGGTCGTGATCACCTTCTTCATTGGTAAGAAGGGAGGCGTGAATGGCTTCGTTTGAGGGATCGTACACACAGGTTAACCAAAAGTTCCCAATGAGCATTTTGCTCATTTTGGGGTTGCAAGAAAAAGCATGAAGGAGAGGGGAGCGAGTGAGAAACTTAGCTATCGTGGAGAACTCGGGATGAGATGGATCTGATTCGAAACGAGCGACGTGATTGCATGGGTTGAATTTGAGATCTTCAAACCGTGTGGGAGTTGCATTTCTGGAAGATGCCATTGTGTGATTGAGAGAAAAGAGATGGAGAGGTTTAGAGATGGAGAGGTTTGGAGATGGAGAGGTTTGGGAGTTGCAGGTTTCGTGAAAAGAAAATGAAAGTGAAGGAGTGGGTATTTATAGAGTGGAAAGAGAGGTTTAGGGTTTTTTTATAAAAATTATGAAAAAAGTAATGATGAGGTTTTGGGATGTGTGAAAGAATACGGCTTGGAATGGGAAGGGTCACATCTCATCCTGACACTTAGGGTTTTTTCGGCTTATGGAAGCATGGGGAAGCGTATTCGATAAGATTTGGGAATCGGTGGTTGATTTCGGTGGACAGAAATTTGAATCTCGGTGTAAACAAGTCGGTGTATACTTTTCTACCGAAGTTCAAGAAAGATGTCGGTGTAGCTGTTTTTGAACACCGAAGAGACTTCAGTGTTAAGGCTTGAGAGGCGTCGGTGGACTTTAGGATATGAACAAGAGATTGAGTCCACCGATATGAGATTTCGGTGGAGGCTTCGGAGTTGAAGCGGAGATGGGTTTCGGTGTAGAAAGCACACAGATTGGAACACACCGAGTTGGAACTTAAGGCCACCGAAATGTTATTTCGGTGGGAGAAAGGATGTCGGTGAGAGATCGGTAGAAAGTTTGGGTGAGGGTAGAAGATTGTCCACCGATGTGAGATCGGTGGACAATAAAACACTTATTTAGTCTTGTAGGTTGCACATTCCAAGTTCACTTATTAGAAAGTTGAACCTGGTTTCATCAAGGGGTTTTGTGAATAAATCAGCAAGTTGCAAATCGGTGGGAATGAAGTGCAGCTCAATGTCACCTTTGGAAATGTGGTCCCTGATGAAGTGATACCTGATATCTATGTGTTTAGATCTGGAGTGAAGAACAGGGTTGTTTGCAATAGCTATTGCACTGGAATTGTCACACAGAATGGGAACTTTGGAAAAGAATTGATTGTAGTCCCTTAGTTGATTTTTCATCCACAGGATCTGGGCACTGCAACTTCCAACAGCAATATATTCAGCCTCAGCAGTTGATGTTGAGACTGAATTCTGTTTCTTGCTGGACCAACTTACTAATTTTCCACCAAGAAGTTGGCAGCTACCTGTGGTACTTTTTCTATCAATCTGAGAACCTGCAAAATCTGAATCTGAGTACCCAATTAGTTCAAAACCGGAGTCTTTGGGATACCAAAGACCCAGGTGCAAAGTACCCTTGAGATACCGAAAAATCCGTTTTACAGCCTTCAAATGTGATACTTTTGGATTGGCTTGATAACAGGCACATAGACAAGTAGCAAACATAATATCCGGTCTGCTAGCAGTTAAGTACAGAAGAGAACCAATCATTCCTCGATAAAGGGTAACGTCCACAGATTCACCGTTAAGATCAGCATTGAGATTCAAAGGTGATGCCATGGGAGTTTTCATAGGAGAGCTATCTGAAAAGTTAAATTTCTTCAGAAGGTCACGGATGTATTTACTTTGGTTTATAAATATCCCTTCTGAAGATTGTTTGACCTGAAGGCCTAAAAAGAATGTAAGCTCTCCCATCATGCTCATCTCATATTCACTCATCATGAGAGAAGCAAACTCATCACAAAGTGATTCATCAGTGGCACCAAAGATGATGTCATCAACATAGATTTGGACAAGAATAATATTACCTGAGGTTTCCTTGATGAAGAGAGTGTTGTCAATTTTATCTCTGGAATATCCATTCTTTAGAAGAAAGTTGGCAAGAGTGTCATACCAAGCACGTGGAGCTTGCTTGAGACCATAAAGAGCTTTGTCTAGTCTGTACACACAGTCTGAATGAGTTGGGTCTTCAAAGCCAGGAGGTTGTTTCATATAGACATCCTCTGCAAGTTCCCCATTGAGGAAGGCACTTTTGACATCCATTTGAAAGACTCTGAAATTTCGGTAGGCAGCATGAGCTAGAAAGATTCTTATTGCTTCAAGTCTTGCAACAGGGGCAAAAGTTTCATCATAATCAATGCCTTCTTCCTGTCTGTATCCTTGAGCAACCAGTCTTGCCTTGTTTCTGATAACTGTACCGTCTTCATCCATTTTGTTTCTGAAGATCCATTTGGTTCCAATGATTGTCTTATTTCGGGGTTTGGGAACCAATCTCCAAACTTTGTTTCTCTCAAATTGAGAGAGCTCTTCTTGCATGGAAGTGATCCAACAGGGATCTGAGAGAGCTTCATCAACCTTTTTGGGTTCAATAAGAGAGAGAAAATTTACATAGAGACAGATATTTCCAACTCCTCTACGTGTTTGAACACCTGCTTGTTGATCACCGATGATTTGATCAATGGGATGATCTTTGGTCCATTTTGTGGCTGGGGGTAAAGGTGATGGATTATTTTGAGTGAGATGAATCGAGGTAGTAGGATCAGTGGTTCGGTAGAGGGCTGGATTTTCGGTGGAAGGAGTAGGATTGGTAGAGGGAATTTCGGTGGGAGAGAGCATTTCGGTGGGATGGTCAACTTCGGTGGAAGTTAAGAATGGTGACCCAACCTGATTACTTGATGGGGAAGGATTCGAGGGAATGGAAGATGCATCGATGGAGTTGACTATAAGAACATCACCTATGCATGAGGAGATCCATCTGTGCAATTCGTCATCATCATTTGAAAGAGATGATGATCTTAGATCATCAAATTTGACATGAATGGACTCATCAATGCATTTTCTCCTGAGATTGTACACACGATATGCTTTGGAAGATAAGGAGTATCCAACAAAGATTTCCTCATCAGCTTTGGGATCAAACTTCCCAAGATTGTCGCGATCATTTAGGATAAAACACATACAGCCAAAGACATGAAGAAAGCCAATATTTGGTTTTCTGCCATGGAAAACTTCATAGGGGGTTTTATCATGTCTTTTGGATAACACCGACCTATTTTGGGTAAAGCAGGCAGTATTAACAGCTTCAGCCCAAAAGTAGGTAGGAAGGTTTGATTCACTTAGCATGGATCTAGCAGCCTCACACAGAGTTCTGTTTTTCCTTTCTACCACTCCATTTTGCTGAGGAGTCCGGACTGCAGAGAAGTTTTGAGAAATTCCTTTCTCAGTGAAGAAGTCTTCAAGAGCACTGTTTCTGAATTCAGTGCCATTATCACTTCTTACGGAACGAACAAGTTGACCATTTAGAACTTCAATTTTCTTGACAAAGTTGATGATTTCCTCATTTGCATCACTTTTATACCTGAGAAAAGAGACCCAAGTATATCTAGTAAATTCATCAACAATAACAAGAATGTACCTTTTGCCACCAAGACTGGGAGTGCTGACTGGTCCACATAGATCCATGTGCAGCATCTGAAGAGGAAGAGTAACTGAAGAGCATTGCTTGGTCTTGAAGGAAGTTTTGGTAAGCTTCCCTTTTTCACAAGCATCACATAACTTCTCCTTGACAAAATTCAACTTTGGCATACCTGTCACCAGCTCTTTGTTGGAGATTTTATGAAGGGTTTTGAAATTTAGATGAGAGAGACGTTTATGCCACAACCAGTTTCTTTTGGATGTGTCATCTGACACAAAGCAGACGTTTGATGAATTGTTATTTAGTCCCATATCAATGATATAGACATTTTCCATCCTTTTACCAGATAATACCACGTTAAAGTTCTTGTCCACCACAGTACAGACACAAAGTTCAAAGATAACTTTATATCCAAGATCACACAGTTGGCTAATGCTGAGAAGATTATGCATGAGGCCTTCAACAAATGCCACTTTATTGAAAGTGACAGATCCATTAGTGAGAGTTCCATAACCTTTGGTGTAGCCTTTAGAGTTATCACCAAACGTGACAGATGGACATTTTCCAGACACATAGTTGATGAGAAGAGATTTATTTCCCGTCATGTGGCGTGAGCACCCACTATCCAGATACCATATTTGATGGTGCTCAAAAACCTGCATGCACACATAGATTAGTTCTTTGGTACCCATTTTGTAATGGGTCCTTTGGGGTTAGAAGAAAATGAGTCCTTAGGTTTGGTTCTATCTATTCTTTCCTTGGGACAATCCTTAGCCATGTGAAACGTGTCACCACAGTTATAGCATTTTCTATAGATAAAAACTTTTTTAACACTATGACCACTTTTCCTGTTTTGGCTTTTTACATTAGTTTTTATGACCTTGTTAGAAGAGAACAAAGCAGAAGGTTTGGACCCAAGAAATCCTTTGTCAGTGTTGTGGGTTGGAGAGTTGGAGGATTCTTTGGAGTTTGACTTTTTCAAAAGTACAGATCTTGGAATTGGAAGAATAGAAGAGTTACCAGAAAAATTCTTTGGAGTAAATCTTTTGGGATGGAAATCGGCCACAGATTTGGCCACCGATTTCCCTTTGTCAGAAGATGAAAAACTTTTTGTGGGAACTTGAGGTTCTCTTTTGGGAATCCTTGAGGGCTTAGGTTCAGAGTATTCATCTATGTGAATAGACTTTAACAGCTCATGGAGAGGAATGGGAGGATCATCGGTGTTGACATCGGTGGGGTTTGATCTTTTCAGCAAGATGACTTTTGAGGAGTTAGAGGATGAGGCTTCATCAATGGTTGATCCTTTTGAGAGATCAAGGATGAGTTTTGAAACGTCATCAGAGTCATGTTTCTTAGTGGACTGATTTGAAGAAGATTCTTTTGCTTTTATGAATATTCCATATTTTAAAGCTTCACCTAGATCAAGAGTGTAAAGCCCGTATTCCGGTATGTAATTTCTTTTATTAATTCTTTTCTTTTAAGTTTGATTTAATGTGGTTGCCGTTAACGGGGTTAGTCGAGTTGGACCTAATTGTTAGAAATGGCGGATTTTTGGTTAATTGCGAGAAGGATGTAGTTGAGGGGCTAAAAGTGTTAAAGGGCCAAAAGTTTAGGATTTGGCCCATGCACCCAATGACCGTATCCTTATGTGTTGCTTGTGTGTGTTGTGGCGTGATGGACAAGCACAAGAAAGAAAACAACCCTAAGACTCTTCTTCTTCCCCTTCCCTTCGTTGTCGCCGGCCGGAAAAAGAGAGAAAGAGAGAGAGAGAGAGAGAAATCGTGAGAGTTAGAGAGCGAGAGTGGAGAGGAGGAGGAAGGAGGTCGTCGGCGTGAGAGAACCACTGTCGTTTTGGTCGGAAAAGTAAAGGAAGAAGGTCGCGTCAAGGTAAGTTTTCCGTTCGTTTTACTTAAGGTTTTCTCGTCGGAAAACGGTAAACCGCCACCGCCACCGCCGCAGCCACGGCTGCCGGCGGTGGGGCTGCCGCTGCACGCCGCCGGGTGACGGCAGGGGGGGGCGTGTATGTGCGGGTGTGTGGTTGGGTGCGGGTATGAGGTTGCGGGGAAGTCGGAATGGGCGGTGTTTGGGGTGTGGTTTCGCCGGAAATTCTTAGCCAACGGCCGCTGCCGGAGGCGGAAGTGGGTGGTGCTCGGTGGTTGTCCAGCGTAGTACAGCCCTTTCCAGTAAGCTTGTAGGCTGTTCGGGTCTGTTTGGGTTAAGCTATGTCTTAATGGGTTTATAAACAATATTTGTCATTTCATGTGAAAACGTTTGTCTGCCACTGTTTTGCGACGGCCATAACTTTTCCGTCGTAGCTCGGTTTGAGGCGAATCCGGTGCCCACGGTTCACATTCTGTGCCGGGCACACTTTTCATGTTTTAGCGGAAGTCCGGTTCGGCCTCTAGCTAGGCGTAATTTTGGCTGTTTATACAGCAGGTCCGGATTTGTCAGTTCACGTTCCGTTTTAATAGTCTCAGTTTCTGCCACTGTTTTGGGAAAGCCATAACTTCTGCTAGAAATGTCGGATTGGGATGAAACCAGTGCCAAAAGTTCCCATTCTGAGTCTAGTAAGTTTCTTATGTTTTGCGGAAAAACCAGTTCGGACCATAGCTAGTGTCAAACTGCTGTTTTATAACGAAAGGTGCTGTTTTTCGCTGTGCAGTTAACCAATTTTGTAAAATCTGTATTAAATTGTAGAAAAATCGTTTGGAGGTGTATAATATGTCCTTGGAACCCTAACTCTGAGCATTTTCTGGTTATGTAATTTAATTGAGGATTTTCGGGGTTTATGGAGGTCGGAACAGGTCCCGAACAGACCTGTTTGGTTAGACCGAAAAGTCATTTTAGTGACGATTTAAGGGTGCGTCGTGTTTTAGGGTCCGGGTCTCGTGTTAATACGTTGTAATGATTGTTTAGGTGTTGGGAAGTGATCTTGGATTTGTGAAGCTTGAATTATTGTTGTGAGCTAGGCGCGCTTACGAGGTGAGTTCTCTCACTATTTTTAATATCGGTTACTTTTACATTACGATAGCACGTGTGTGGTAGCTTTATTTAATTGTGATGTGGGACTAGATAGTGGGGTGTCTAGTGGGACCTTTATTGTCATGTATACGCGGGTGGCGTAGGAACTCGGTGGGGCCGAAGTTTGTATACGCGGGTGGCGTAGGAACTCGGTGGGGCCGAAGTTTGTATACGCGGGTGGCGTAGGAACTCGGTGGGGCCGAAGTTTCGGGTGGCGTAGGAACTCGGTGGGGCCGAAATTGTATACGCGGGTGGCGTAGGAACTCGGTGGGACCGGGTAATGCTTGCACGGTTATCGTGTGGTCGGTGGGACCGACGTATGCCTTTTGGGTGGGATGGTGTAGGTATGCATGTTTATGATTTGTTCGTAGACTTGTATGCTTGTTTATATGCAACTATCTGTTTTAGGGGTAGTGTGGAATAACTGTGTTAATTATGGTGGTTGAATTCACTAAGCTTCGTGCTTACCCCTTCCCAAATTCTTATGATTTCAGGTGCGAGTAGCAGTCGGGCGTGACGGTACACACGGGCGCAAGGCGAAGATAGTTTGGTTTAAATTTTTAATAAATGGGGATGATTTATATATTTTTCCGCTGCTTAAACTTGGTTGACGATTTTAATTAACGATGTTATTCCTTATTGTAACGTGATTCGTTAACTCTTGGTTTGATTATAATGAAATGAATGGTTTTAAAAAAATTTAAATTCCTTGTAATTTTTGGGACGTTACAACTTGGTATCAGAGCACAACTTGAGTGAATCAAACACATCTCGGTGTGTTTGGTCTCAAGTTGCGGCTATGAAGTTTTAAACTTTTTACTAAAATCTTTGAGAATAAAGGAAAAAGGAAAACCCGTTTGGGAAACGGTGAGCGGGGGCGCAGTGTGTACAGTCAGCCGACGCTATGTGGGAAGGTACAGTGCTTAGTGTATTTATTGCTTTCTAGGCATAGGGTATGCATGCTAGATTGCCTATGTTGTTTACACTGTACTGTATGATGACTGCTTGCTAGTAGGAATCAATGCTAGTTATAGTAGGTTGTTAAGTGAAGGCCCTATAGGTTGTATGCAGTAAGAATCATATAGCCTTAGAATATTTGATTTAGTTCTATTGCACAGCTCTTGTTTGAGTCCAACCGTTCTAGGATAGAATCTTGCATTCGAATGTCTATTTGATTCACGCTGCATGCGACTGGGTATTCGCGAGGCAACTCGTTATGGCTAACAGGGATTCCGTTGTAGCAAGGGTAGTGGGATGAGAGGAAATTCCTAGTGAGCTGGGAATAGCGTTTACATATGAGTATGTATGCTAGATTGCTTTCTAGAACATAGGAGTATGTGTGCTAGATTGCTTGGTGCTTATTACACTGTACTGCATGTTTGTTGCTTGCTAATAGGAGTTTATGCTAGCCTTGATAGGTTGTTAAGTGAATGCACTATAGGTTGTATGCGGTAGGAACCGAATAGCCCTAGAATGTCGGATTTAGTTCTATTGCGCAGCTCTTGTTTGAGTCCAACCGTTGTAGGATAGAATCTAATATTCGAATATCTATCGGGTTTTACACTGTGTGCGACTGTGCATTCGCGAGGCGACTCGTCATGCCTAGTGTGGATTTCGTCATAGCAAGGGTAGTGGAGTTGGGTGGAATTCCTAGGGAGCTAGGAAGAGTGTGTACATATGCCGGTGCGGGCATATGTGTGTAGTTATCGGCGAGAAACTATTTGGACCCATCGGATGGAACTCAGAACGAGTGATGATAGGTGTGGAAGGTAGTAGTAGAGCTCCTACTATCGGAAACACAGGATCAATGCTCGAGTCGGGGAATGTCACGAGGAATCCAAGGAGTTGAGCGTGAGCGTTGTTAGTGTGAATTAGTATGTGCTAATAATTCGTTGTAATATCTACCCAGAATAGCTATCACAAGGAGGAACGACTATAGTAAACCTACTAGTACAGGTGTGTACTTGATTTGCTTTGATGGGATGATCGTTGGGGTAGTGTCGAAGGTTATAAATTAGTAGTCGTTGGAATAAAAGGACGATTCTAGTATTAGTCACTTGGAGTGACGATGAGGATGATGTTTGTTTCGGGCCAAGATGGATGATTGTGCTAGAATCATAGGCTTATAGAGCCGACTTTGATTTGAGGAAAAATCGTAGGGATTATTTGACGTAATTTCCCAACTTTCCTAAGAGGTTTAAATGTCCGGATGACGTTAGTGGATCAGAGAGATTTGGAGGAGTAGGAGTCGAGGCGTAGAATGCCGACTGAGTCATGCACAAGGTTTGATTTGAAATAGATTGCATTAACAAATTCTTGTGTTTCAAATCATTTTTTTGTATGGTGTTTTGGAATTTTGGGAAAGGTTCAGCACACACACAAGATTTTGAGATATGGTTTTGAAAGTGTTTGAAATCGTTTTATCACGGGAGTGCAAACCTTGTTAGAATTTGTCTCATTTCGTTATTTTTCCAACGGTTCTTTCGGGTAAGATGATACCCGTGTTTTGTGGTATTTAAAATGTTGGGCAAGTGACTACGGCTTGTGACTTTAACATTGGAACTCCTCCACATATGTTAGAGTTGAGACGGAAAGTTACATTCCACGATGTCTGTATAAAGCTATTTGAGTGATTTCGTTAAATAAGTTTTGTTTTACGGCATGTTGAGTCGTGTGGGTTTAATTTCACGAGGTGCATATCTTATTTGTTTATGTGACCATTTGGGAAATCTTGGAAATCAATTTAAAGAACCCCACCTTTTGAGATTTTATGAGGTTTTAGTCGATATTTTCAAATGATGGAAACGGATTGGTTTTATCTTTAAGTTTGAAACTTACACGAGACAGTTGTGTTTTAACAAACATATATTTGTAAACCGTTTCATCGTTTTATATGACTAGCCGACGCGCGTAAGATTTGTTGGTGAACCTTGTGCCACGACATTTTATGTTGAAAAAGAGGGATTTTGGGGTCAAATGTCGTGGAACTGATTTGAAATTTTGTGCACACTTTTGTCGCACCCGGTGTAAGGTCGAGCGGTTACTTTAAATACATGTCATGAGTCAATTCATACTAGAACCGTGACGGTTTATTTTCAAAGAAATTATTTATTTCGCTTTACGTTTTATGAGTAAACTAAGCTGCAATGAAATGATTTTCAACATGATTTTCATATGTGGGACGGGTGTGTCCATTTTTGCGTAACTACCGACCTGGTAATAATAGTTTTATTGCTTACGGTCTTTTTGAAATGAAAAATCTTGACGTTGAAAATATTTTGTAAATGATTTTGTAAACCATTTGGGAAGTGCACTTATAAGTGTTATGTGTCATTTTGTGAATTTTAAGGGTGTGAGTCCTTTTGGAAAACCCTTTTGTTTAACCCGTATCGGGTTTGGGACTAATGTTATTTTAGAGTATTGCTTGCTTAAACTTTATTTAAACGCGTTTTTGACCGGCTTATGGGTCTAGCAAGCGTGAAGCATTTTGCTCGGTTTTGACTTTGAGATAGTCATGGGTCAATTGCACGGTTTTTAATGGCTCGATGTGGAGTTTTGTTGATGGGTTGTTTTGTTGCATAGTTTTGCACTTATTGCACGTTGAGTATTTACATGTTGGGTGAGTGAGTCATTCCGACATAGGCATGTTGTTGGTAGACTGTTTTGCATTGGATCATTGGTCACGTCAGTCAGTCGTTGGTAATGGTCGGTTGAGTATTTCGGGGTGGGACCCCGGTATCCATGTGTTATGACTTTGACTTTCCAGTAGGCACTAAGAGGATACATTCTTGGGCACTTACCTGAGAGGTAGTTCCGATGTGCCGGGACTTGAGACGTATCTGGGAGGTAGGTGTTATGGTGTATCTTGTTACGGTGTAACTAGTTTTCCTAGGGCGGGTAATGGTAGTGGTAACCCTGAGATGCCTACTTGTGATGAATGGTTGTGGTGGAATGACCTTCGTGGGTGATTATAAATTTACTGGTTTGATGATGCGTGTAAGGTAAGTTTTGGGAGTCTATTAGAACTCGTAGGAGTTAATCGACGGTTAATGGTAGGAATGATCGGATCCGAGTATCCAGTTGGGTATATTGGTAGGCAACTTTAGAATGGTTAGAGCTTGAGATTTGACTCGGGATGTATGGAATATCTAAGGTTGGGGGACAACCGAAGTTGCTTGGCTGGGAATAATTCCAATTTTTGGGGTGTTCTGCCGATCATGATCCTAGTGTCCTAGAAGGAGTACGTTGGTTAGAAAAGTATTCGAAAGGTTTTAGAAAGGATTTCAAGTGGACTTAGGAACCTGAGGTTGAGATGAGGGAGATCTATCCGGAGTTATTCGTAGGCAGAGACTTCGAGGACGAAGTCTAATCCAAGTGGGGGAGAGTTGTAAAGCCTGTATTCCGGTATGTAATTTCTTTTATTAATTCTTTTCTTTTAAGTTTGATTTAATGTGGTTGCCGTTAACGGGGTTAGTCGAGTTGGACCTAATTGTTAGAAATGGCGGATTTTTGGTTAATTGCGAGAAGGATGTAGTTGAGGGGCTAAAAGTGTTAAAGGGCCAAAAGTTTAGGATTCGGCCCATGCACCCAATGACCGTATCCTTATGTGTTGCTTGTGTGTGTTGTGGCGTGATGGACAAGCACAAGAAAGAAAACAACCCTAAGACTCTTCTTCTTCCCCTTCCCTTCGTTGTCGCCGGCCGGAAAAAGAGAGAGAGAGAGAGAGAGAGAGAGAAACCGTGAGAGTTAGAGAGCGAGAGTGGAGAGGAGGAGGAAGGAGGTCGCCGGCGTGAGAGAACCACCGTCGTTTCGGTCGGAAAAGTAAAGGAAGAAGGTCGCGTCAAGGTAAGTTTTCCGTTCGTTTTACTTAAGGTTTTCTCGTCGGAAAACGGTAAACCGCCACCGCCACCGCCGCAGCCACGGCTGCCGGCGGTGGGGCTGCCGCTGCATGCCGCTGGGTGACGGCAGGGGGGGGCGTGTATGTGCGGGTGTGTGGTTGGGTGCGGGTATGAGGTTGCGGGGAAGTCGGAATGGGCGGTGTTTGGGGTGTGGTTTCGCCGGAAATTCTTAGCCACCGCCGCCGCCAACGGCCGCTGCCGGAGGCGGAAGTGGGTGGTGCTCGGTGGTTGTCCAGAGTAGTACAGCCCTTTCCAGTAAGCTTGTAGGCTGTTCGGGTCTGTTTGGGTTAAGCTATGTCTTAATGGGTTTATAAACAATATTTGTCATTTCATGTGAAAACGTTTGTCTGCCACTGTTTTGCGACGGCCATAACTTTTCCGTCGTAGCTCGGTTTGAGGCGAATCCGGTGTCCACGGTTCACATTCTGTGCCGGGCACACTTTTCATGTTTTAGCGGAAGTCCGGTTCGGCCTCTAGCTAGGCGTAATTTTGGCTGTTTATACAGCAGGTCCGGATTTGTCAGTTCACGTTCCGTTTTAATAGTCTCAGTTTCTGCCACTGTTTTGGGAAAGCCATAACTTCTGCTAGGAATGTCGGATTGGGATGAAACCAGTGCCAAAAGTTCCCATTCTGAGTCTAGTAAGTTTCTTATGTTTTGAGGAAAAACCAGTTCGGACCATAGCTAGTGTCAAACTGCTGTTTTATAACGAAAGGTGCTGTTTTTCGCTGTGCAGTTAACCAATTTTGTAAAATCTGTATTAAATTGTAGAAAAATCGTTAGGAGGTGTATAATATGTCCTTGGAACCCTAACTCTGAGCACTTTCTGGTTATGTAATTTAATTGAGGATTTTCGGGGTTTATGGAGGTCGGAACAGGTCCCGAACAGACCTGTTTGGTTAGACCGAAAAGTCGTTTTAGTGACGATTTAAGGGTGCGTCGTGTTTTAGGGTCCGGGTCTCGTGTTAATACGTTGTAACGATTGTTTAGGTGTTGGGAAGTGATCTTGGATTTGTGAAGCTTGAATTATTGTTGTGAGCTAGGCGCGCTTACGAGGTGAGTTCTCTCACTATTTTTAATATCGGTTACTTTTACATTACGATAGCACGTGTGTGGTAGCTTTATTTAATTGTGATGTGGGACTAGATAGTGGGGTGTCTAGTGGGACCTTTATTGTCATGTATACGCGGGTGGCGTAGGAACTCGGTGGGGCCGAAGTTTGTATACGCGGGTGGTGTAGGAACTCGGTGGGGCCGAAGTTTGTATACGCGGGTGGCGTAGGAACTCGGTGGGGCCGAAATTGTATACGCGGGTGGCGTAGGAACTCGGTGGGACCGGGTAATGCTTGCACGGTTATCGTGTGGTCGGTGGGACCGACGTATGCCTTTTGGGTGGGATGGTGTAGGTATGCATGTTTATGATTTGTTCGTAGACTTGTATGCTTGTTTATATGCAACTATCTGTTTTAGGGGTAGTGTGGAATAAGTGTGTTAATTATGGTGGTTGAATTCACTAAGCTTCGTGCTTACCCCTTCCCAAATTCTTATGATTTCAGGTGCGAGTAGCAGTCGGGCGTGACGGTACACACGGGCGCAAGGCGAAGATAGTTTGGTTTAAATTTTTAATAAATGGGGATGATTTATATATTTTTCCGCTGCTTAAACTTGGTTGACCATTTTAATTAACGATGTTATTCCTTATTGTAACGTGATTCGTTAACTCTTGGTTTGATTATAATGAAATGAATGGTTTTAAAAAATTTAAAATTCCTTGTAATTTTTGGGACGTTACAAAGAGAGTTTAAAGAGATGGAATCACAAGAACTTGAAACAGAGGCATCATCCCACACACTAGAGATAGGAATAAGTGCATGGGAAGAAGCTTCAGGATGGACTTTGCCAAATCCTAGACCGATTTTGCTATTTCCACCGATTTGGTCCTGAAAGATTTGCTCAAGATTTTTTGAAGAAGTTGTCCACTTTCTGACAACCTCTTGTTCTCTTTTTAGTTTCTTGAAAAGTTTATTTTTCTCTTTGGAAATCACGTGATTTATGGTTTTCAGATCCTCAAGTTCAGCTTTGATTTCCTCAAACTTTCCAAGCTTAGTTAAGTAGATTTCAAGTTGAGAAGTGAGATTTTTAACCTGAACATATTTCCTTTTCTTACCATCTTTAACAGAGTGAAAGTCTTTAGTTAAAGATTCATAAGCATCTATCTTTTCCCTATCAGTCATATCATTAAAGGGATGTACCTGAGCATATGATGTCGAGCACCCAGACGACACAAGGGCCATTGGAGAGGTAGCTTTTTCTGAATCTTCCACATCTTCTGAGATGGCCATAAAGCACTTGTTGGGAGAGTTGTTGTCACTGTCAGAGGTCTCTTCTTCCCAATCATGGATTTCGGCCATGAGACCTTTTCCTTTTCTAAGGAGACCCTCATTTCTCTCCTTTTCTTTCTTGTACTTGGCTTTGTATTTCTCAGCCCTCTCTTGATGATCTTTGGTTGAAGACTGAGTTTCTTTCTTGGCAAGGTTTGATTTGAAAGAGATATTCTTGGGTTTTTCATAATTTGAGGAAAACTTGTTTGAAGATGAATTTCTAGAGTTCATTACACGCTTACTTCTGCACTCAGCTGCAAAGTGACCTTTCTTTCCACAATTATAACATTCCTCATTTGTCTTGTCAGTTGAGGAAGCTTTTGTAGAAGAGAAGGGGTTTCTGAAAGATTTGGATTTGTTTGAAAAACGAGATCTGTTTTTAAAACCAGCTAACATAGCAATTTCATCAGACAACTGCTTAACCGAGATTTCTTCACCTTCATCATTGGCATCACTTAGATATGCCTCTGATTGGTGAGAATAGTTGCTTTGGGTTTCATTGTCAGAATCTGATGAAGGATATGTGATTCTTGGAACATTTTGAGATTTTCTGGAGTTTTCACTGACAAGAGCAATAGAGGTGCCCTTTATTTCTTTGATGAAAGATTTCCTTTGTAACTTGGTTTGTTCAAAGTTGAAAAGGGTTCCATATAAGACAGTTAGAGGCATGTACTCAAGGTCCTTGGAAGTTTTGATACAAGTGCATATGTTCTCCCAGAAATCAGGGAGACAATCCACGAACTTGTTTAGAACTTCCTCGTTATCATAGATTCTGCCTAATAACTTCATATCATTTAGAAGAGAGTTAAAACGATTATAGTAGCTAGGAAGAGATTCACCTTTTTCATGAGTGAAGAGTTCATACTTTCTTATGAGAGAAATCTTTTTGCATTTCTTCACTTCCTTTGTACCTTCGTACAGAACACATAGTGTGGTCCACATCTCTTTAGCAGTTTCAAAGTTAACTAGAGAATGATAGACTTCATCAGGAAGTGAGAGAGCAATGATAGATCTAAGCTTTGAATCAAGAGTAACTAAACGTTTTTCTTCATCAGTATATTCCTTAGGATTTTTTAGAATATAACGTCCAGTACCCTTTGCCTCAGAAGTGTCGGAGTCACTAGAGTCCTTCTTGTCAGCTGTTTCCTTACCAGGCCTCTGCGTTTCATAGCGAGCCCAGACTCGAGGGATAATGGGTCCCTCTTTGAGAATGGTTGGATATCTAGTATCCACTCCTTCCATGAATAGCATCATACGGCTTTTCCAAAGAGAAAAGTTGTTGGGGTTAAACTTAGGAGGTTTGTTAATGGAACCATTTTCAGAAAAGTTGTTTTGAAAATCATTTTCAATAGTTGAAGAAGAGGGGACAGCCATTGCAGATCAAGTTTATGAGTTAAACTTTCTGCTCTGATACCACTTGTTAGTCCCAGATGGCTAAAGCAAGTATTGTAAAAGGGGGGGTTGAATACAATACATAAAAATTTTCACAATTTTAATTCTATTATTGAAAATCTTTCAACAAGAATTACACATAGAAAACTTAAGACTGTTGCGGAAAAGAACAGATAAACTATTCTAACAATCTTGCACAAAGTATACTAACAACAACAACTAAGAACACTTAGAACAAAGCTATCAAGTTTTAGAGCAGTATGGAAATTTCTTGCACTGAGAGAGATATCCAGAAAGAGTGGTTTACATGGAGAAGTCTTCTTCCTTTTATAGTGAAGGTAAGTGAGAGTTTTCAGATAACAAGATTAAACACTAAACTTCAATGGATTGAGAGAGAATCAATAAGATTGGAATGGAAACCTAATTCTCTCTTGGAGGCCACACACACTCTTGGTGGCTATACTCACTAATGACCTCTCACACCAAAACCCTAACAAATAGGTTTAAATACCCTTTGACCAAACCTAGCTATTTTGACTTTGACAATTGTTGACTAATTACAATTAGACTAAATCTTGGATACATTAGTGTACTAACAATCTCCCCCTATGGATCCAAGATTTAAAAAAATATGACAATAGTCTTCAGCTCTTTAATCTTCATATCTTCAACACTTTAAATCTTTGACGAATCTTCAGATAGGCTTTTATCTTCAAGATCCAGTTTGGCGGCTTTAATCTTCATTTAGGCTCTTTAAAATCAAATAGTCAACAAGTCTTGAGACACGAACTTCAAATCTGTGTAAGGTTGATCAAGGTCTTCAAACAAAATCTTTATATCTTCGAATCTTTGAATCATTGTAGCACAGATCTTTGCATCTTTGAGAAATATCTTCAGTCTTTGAATTATGAACAAGATTTGAGGTTTCAACGGGCTTTGAGCTTTAAGACATTCTTGAATAATCTTTAAGCACGAACTGTCTTTGTATCTTCACGCATTTGAACAATGAAACTTTCTAGAACTTATCTTTGACTTTGGAAAATATCAGCTTTGACTCTCGGAAATTGAAATATTTAAATTATCTCCCTCTTTTCTTCTGTTTGACATTTCTCCCCCTTTTTTGAAGATTGTGAGCATCATGATCATCAAAGTTCTTTTTCAGATTCAGCAGTCTTTGAATACCAGAAACAATGTCCTCCTTTGACCTGTTTATCCGTCAATTCCAAAAATATTTATCCGAATCTTTTCAAATTCAGATAATATAAAAAGTGGTAACCCTGAAACAACGGATGAATCAGTTATAATGCATGTAAGTTGCACGGAGCCACTTAGTACAACGAATGCACTTTGGAAAGGAGCTTTTTGATGTTCACTCCTCCAGGGCTTCCATTCAATAATCGAAAAACACGAAGGAATTTCTATGAACGTTATGACAAGAAAACATATTCCTTGTGTGTACATGCAAGTGTAGAAATGATTGAAGCAACTTATGCTTGATAATAGTTAGGCTCAAATTGTGTAAATTGTTGAGACAGCAACAAGTTTTCCACGAACTTAATGTGCATGATTGAAGTGCGAAGGTGGGGCAAACTTCCTTCTTTTCAATATCCAAACCTTCCGAGTGAAGATTAGATAGATAATATGCTGCATCCCTAAGAAAATTGAAACATTTCTTTGTTGAGAAAGAAATGAGTAGCTGGTGGGGTTAATGCAAGAGTTGGCATGGGCTAATTGCCTGTTTCAATGATGGTCACCAAAGAATGTGAACCAGTCAGTAATGTGGCTGCCCGGCTCAGAAAGTGGCTGGTGCAGAGTTCTCGTATTCTTTTAACTCTGTTCTCACACCCTCTTTCTGTTTTTAATCAGCTCACTTCTAACCAAACTCTCTTTTTCATTTTACCTCAGCACAATGAGATTACTCAACCGGATGAGTTATCTCCCCCACTCTTTGATTTTGACCCCTCACCCCTCAATCACTCAAGGATAACTTCCTGGGTAGGAAACACTGGTTAACGTGGATCCATAGAAGTTCTATTAAGCTCTCACACTGATTCCCATTAATGTTGTCCTAAAAGATATGTTGTTGGGTCACCAAGGATTTGAAATTGACTCACCGATGTTTTCCCTAAAACTCCTACTTAGAATATTTTAGTTCAGTTCTTTGAATGACTTGTACAAGATATCAAATATTCGGTGAAGTCGAAGATCAACCGAAACCAAGCTTGAAGACTCTCTACTTGTGGAAAATAGAAGAATCTCGGCAACATTCAAACAAGTCATCACCACCGAAATTCCTTGACATTTCGGTGGCCTTCTCTCTACCGAATTTATAAGACAATTTCGGTGGCCTCTTCCACCGAAGTACATGGACAAATTCGGTGGTCCCCTTCTCCCACCGATGACCCTTTCGGTGGCCCTCTCACCACCGAAATATATATGTAACTTCGGTGGTCCTCTCACCACCGAAATATACATGTAACTTCGGTGGTCGCTTCACCACCGAAGTATACTTGTAATTTCGGTGGTCCTTTCACCACCGAAATATGCTCGCAATTTCGGTGGACTAGTTACCACCGAAACATGCTTGCAATTTCGGTGGACTAATCTTCTTTCCACCGAAGATTTCTCAATCTCGGTGGAAACCACTTCGGTGCTAAAGGCTCAAGACAGAAGATCATTTATTATGGGACAATATCCTCCAGCAGAGAAAAGTGACAGTTTGTCTTTTTATCCACCTTCAGCTAAGGTCCCTTTTATCTGCTCAAGCTACTCTGTCTGCACCTAGTGAAAAGTGACAAGGACTTCACAGTTCTCCTGAAGTCAACATTATCAGCATATGTGAAGATGACAAGTGTCCCAAGCATTTAATGCTTGGGCACTCCTTGGCACTATAAAAGGAGAAGTGCTCTTCTTGCAAATACCAACGCTTTCAAGAAATTCTCTCAGTGCAAGAAACCTTCTTTTAAGCCTTAAAACTCAATAGCTTTGCTCTTAGTGTTCTTAGTTGTTTTGTTGTATACTTTGTGTAAGATTGTTAGAATAGTTTATCTGTTCTTTTCCGCAACAATCTTAAGTTTTCTGTGTGTAATTCTTTTGAAAGTTTTTCAAATATAAGAATTAAAATTGTGAAATTTTTGTGTATTGTATTCAACCCCCCCTTCTACAATACTTGTTAAGCCATCTGGGACTAACAAGTGGTATCAGAGCAGAAAGTTTAATTCCATAAACTTGATCTGCGATGGCTGCCTCTTCTTCTTCTACTGTTGAAAACTCTTTTCAAAACAACTTCTCTGAAAACGGCTCTATTTCAAAACCTCCTAAGTTCAATCCCAACAACTTCTCTTTGTGGAAAAGCCGCATGATGCTATTCATGGAAGGAGTGGATACTAGATATCCAACCATTCTCAACGAGGGACCCATTATCCCCAGAGTTTGGGCTCGCTATGACACGCAGAGGCCAGGCAAAGAGGCCTTTGAAAAGGAAATCTCAAGTGATTCTGATGAGGAAAAATCCAGTGCTACTGGTCGGTATATTCTCAAAAATCCTAAAAAGTATACTGATGAGGAGAAACGTTTAGTTACTCTTGACTCCAAGGTAAGAGCTATTATTGCTCTCTCTCTTCCTGATGAGGTCTACCACTCTTTGGTGAACTTTGAAACTGCCAAAGAAATGTGGACCACTCTATGTGTTCTGTACGAAGGTACAGAGGAAGTCAAGAAATGCAAAAAGATTGGTCTTATCAGAAAGTATGAACTTTTTTCTTTTGAAAAAGGAGATTCTCTTCCTAGCTTCTATAACCGCTTCAACTCTCTTTTAAATGATCTTAAGTTGTTGGGCAGAGTCTATGATAATGAGGAAGTCTTGTGCAAGTTCATGGATTGTCTCCCAGATTTTTGGGAAAATATATGTACTTGCATCAAAACTACCAAGGACCTTGAGTTCATGCCCTTAACCGTACTATATGGTACTCTTTTCAACTTTGAGCAAACCAAGCTTCAACGGAAATCTTTCATCAAGGAAATAAAGAGCTCCTCCATAGCTCTTGTTAGTGAAAGTTCCAAGAATTCTCAAAATCTTCCTAGAATCACCTATCCTTCATCTGACTCTGACAATGACAGCCAAACAAATGTAACCCACCAAACGGAAGCATATCTTAGTGATGCTGATGATGAAGGTGAGGATATCATGGTTGAACAGTTGTCGGATGAGATGGCAATGATGGCCGGTTCTAAACACAAGTTTCGTCCCTTCAACAAATCTCGAAGTCTTAGAAAAACTTCATCTTTCAAAACCTCTTCTGACAAGTCCAATGAGGAATGCTACAACTGTGGCAAGAAAGGACATTTTGCATCTGAGTGTAGAAGCAAGCGTATCTCCAAGTCCAAATTTAC
Organism: Saussurea involucrata; assembly: GCA_033807775.1. Taxonomy (NCBI): domain Eukaryota; kingdom Viridiplantae; phylum Streptophyta; class Magnoliopsida; order Asterales; family Asteraceae; genus Saussurea; species Saussurea involucrata. Next base: position 5,834,107 of record CM066325.1, on the reverse strand, counting down.
TTCTTCTGACAATCCCTCTTCAAAAAGGGAAAAATCCAAACACATGCCTTTCAAATCAACCTTTCCCAAAAAGGAGTCCCCACCATCCTTCTTAAATCATCAGGAGCGTGCCGAGAAATATAAGGCCAAGTACAAGAAAGAGAAGGAAAGGAGTGAGGGTCTAGAGAGAAAAGGGAAGGGTCTCATGGCAGAAACCCACGATTGGGACGACGAAGACACCTCCGACAGTGATTCTCAGAATAGATGCTTTGTGGCCATCTCAGAAGAAATGGAAGTTTCCGAAAGTGCCACTTCACCTATGGCTCTAGTGGCAACTGGGTGCTCCACAGCCTACGCTCAGATCTGTGTGAAGCCTTAAAATATGGGATATCCTTAAAGGCCAAAGACTCCTCATTGCAAATTACTGAGAAGCAAGATTCAAATGACGTTTCCAAACCCATCCATGATCAGCTCAAACTTTCAGTCATGGATGAAGCCTCCTCCTCAAACTCTGCAAAAGCTAATACTTCCAAAAGATCTAAACCCACCGATCTCATCTCCTTTGTGCCCACCGATCCCACAATCTATGACCCTCCAATCCCTCTTCATGAAGTGTTGAAATCTATTCACATAGACACCTACACCGAACCTAAGCCCTCAAAGATCCCCAAAAGGGAAACTCCTGTTCATTCAAAAAGGATTTCCTGTGCTGACAAAGGAAAATCGATAGTCAACTGCATGGCAAGCTCTCATCCCAAAAGTTCTACCCCAAACATTCCCCTTTACAACACCTATGTACCTAGATCTGTGCTTTTGAGAAAATCAACTCCCAAAGATTTATCCAAAGGAATCCTTGGGTCCAAGCCCCCTGCTCTGTTCTCCTCTAACAAGGTTATAAGAACAAATGATAAAAGCCAAAACATGAAAAATGCTAAAAAGGTTTTTATCTATAGAAAATGCTATAACTGTGGTGACACTTTTCATATGGCTAAGGACTGTCCCAAGGATAGGATTGATAGATCCAAGCTTAAGGAATCAAGCTCTTCTAACCCCAAAGGACCCATTACAAAATGGGTACCAAAGAACTAATATGTGTTTGCATGCAGGCTTTTGAGCACCATCAAATTTGGTATTTAGACAGCGGGTGCTCACGCCATATGACGGGAAACAAGTCTCTTCTCATCAACTATGTGCCGGGAAAGGGTCCATCTGTAACCTTTGGTGATAATTCTAAGGCTTACACCAAAGGATACGGGACCCTCTCTAACGGATCTGTAACTTTCAACAAAGTGGCTTTTGTGGACGGCCTCATGCATAACCTTCTCAGCATTAGCCAACTGTGTGATCTTGGATACAAAGTTATCTTTGAACTTTGTGTCTGCTCCGTGGTAGACAAACATTTCAATGTGGTATTATCGGGAAGACGGATGGAAAATGTCTACGTCATAGATATGGGGCAATCCAACTCTTCTCCAAATGTCTGCTTTGTGTCAAATGATGCATCCAAAAGAAACTGGTTGTGGCACAAACGTCTTTCTCATCTAAACTTCAAGACCTTGCATAAAATTTCCAACAAAGAGCTGGTGACAGGCATGCCAAAGTTGAACTTTGTCAAAGAGAAGCTGTGTGATGCATGTGAAAAGGGAAAGCTCACCAAAACATCCTTCAAGACGAAGCAATGCTCTTCCATCACTCTTCCTCTTCAATTGCTGCACATGGATCTATGTGGACCAGTCAGCACTCCAAGTCTTGGAGGCAAAAGGTATATTCTTGTTATTGTTGATGAATTTACCAGATATACTTGGGTGTTCTTTCTCAGGTACAAAAGTGATGCTACTGAAGAAATCATCAACTTTGTCAAGAAAAATGAAGTTCTCAATGGCCAGCTTGTCCGCTCGGTAAGAAGTGACAATGGCACTGAATTCAGAAATAGTGGTCTCGAAGACTTCTTCACCGAAAAAGGGATCTCTCAGAACTTCTCCGCTGTTCGTACTCCTCAGCAAAATGGAGTGGTGGAAAGGAAAAACAGAACACTGTGTGAGGCCGCTAGATCCATGCTGAGCGAATCAAATCTTCCCACCTATTTTTGGGCCGAAGCTGTGAATACTGCCTGCTTCACTCAAAACAGGTCAGTAATATCCAAAAGACATGATAAAACCCCGTATGAAGTTTTTCATGGTAGAAAACCAAATATTGGCTTTCTTCATGTCTTTGGGTGTATCTGCTTTATTCTTAATGATCGTGAAAATCTTGGGAAGTTCGATCCCAAGGCAGATGAGGGAATATTTGTTGGATACTCCTTATCCTCCAAAGCTTATAGGGTGTACAATCTCAGAAGAAAAAGCATTGATGAGTCCATCCATGTCAAGTTTGATGATCTCAGATGTTCCTCACTCTCAAGTGATGAGGATGATTTACACAGATGGATTTCATCATGTATTGGTAATACTCCCTTAGTCACTTCCACCGATATCTCCTCTATTCCCTCAAATCCTTCCATCTCAAAAAACCCAGCTGGATCACTCTCTCCCACCGAAATTGATCAACCCATCTCTCACACCAAGCTCCCCATTTCCACCGAAAATCTACTCCAAAGCCCTTCTTCCATCCCTAATCCCACCGAAAATCTCATGGGTCCCACTACCGAAAATCCCACTTTACACCAAACCTCTGATCCTACTACTCCATTTCACTCTACTCCTTATACCCCATCATCTTTACCCCCTGCTCTAAAATGGACCAAAGATCACCCCATAGATCAAATTATTGGTGATCAACAAGCAGGTGTCCAAACCCGCAGAGGAGTTGGAAATATCTGTCTCTACGTGAATTTCCTCTCTCTCTCTGAACCCAAGAAAGTGGATGAAGCTCTATCAGATCCTTGTTGGATCACTGCCATGCAAGAAGAACTTTCTCAGTTCCAGAGAAATAAAGTTTGGAGATTGGTTCCCAAACCCAGAAACAAGACAATCATTGGAACCAAGTGGGTATTCAGGAACAAAATGGATGAAGATGGTACTGTGATCAGGAACAAGGCCCGATTGGTAGCTCAAGGATACAGACAGGAAGAAGGCATTGACTATGATGAAACATTTGCCCCTGTTGCAAGACTTGAAGCTATAAGGATCTTTCTGGCTCATGCTGCCTACCGAAATTTTAGGGTTTTTCAAATGGATGTTAAAAGTGCCTTTCTCAATGGGGAACTTACAGAAGAAGTCTACGTGAAACAACCTCCTGGCTTTGAAGACCCAGCTCATCCAAACTTTGTGTACAGACTTGACAAAGCTTTGTATGGTCTCAAGCAAGCTCCACGTGCTTGGTATGACACTCTTGCCAACTTTCTTCTCAAGCATGGATATTCCAGAGGTAAAATTGACAATACTCTCTTCATCAAAGAAACCTCAGGTAATATAATTCTTGTTCAAATCTATGTTGATGACATCATCTTTGGTGCCACTGATGAATGCCTATGTGATGAGTTTGCCTCTCTCATGATGAGTAAATATGAGATGAGCATGATGGGAGAGCTTACATTTTTCTTGGGCCTTCAAGTCAAACAATCTTCAGAAGGAATTTTTATAAATCAAAGCAAATATATTCGGGACCTTCTGAAGAAATTTAACTTTCTAGACAGCTCTCCTATGAAAACTCCCATGGCACCTCCCTTGAAATTGTGTGCCGATCTAAAAGGTGAATCTGTGGATGTTACTCTTTACCGAGGTATGATAGGCTCTCTTCTTTACCTAACTGCTAGCAGACCGGATATTATGTTTGCTACCTGTCTATGTGCTCGTTATCAGGCCAATCCTAAAGTATCACATTTAAAGGCTGTAAAACGAATTTTTCGGTATCTTAAGGGCACACTGCACTTGGGTCTTTGGTATCCCAAAGACTCAAGTTTTGAACTAATTGGCTATTCAGATTCAGACTTTGCAGGTTCCCAGATTGATAGAAAGAGTACTACAGGAAGCTGTCAGCTCCTTGGGGGAAAATTAGTAAGTTGGTCCAGCAAGAAACAAAACTCTGTATCCACCTCTACTGCTGAGGCTGAATATGTAGCTGCCGGGAGCTGCTGTGCTCAGATTCTATGGATGAGAAACCAACTAAGGGACTATAATCAATTCTTTTCTAAAGTCCCAATTCTGTGTGATAATTCCAGTGCTATAGCTATAGCAAATAATCCTGTTCTTCATTCTAGATCTAAACACATCGATATCAGATATCACTTCATAAGAGATCACATTTCCAAAGGTGACATTGAACTACACTTCATTCCCACCGATTTGCAGCTTGCCGATATTTTCACCAAACCTCTTGATGAAACCAGGTTCAACTTTCTCATCAGTGAACTTGGGATGTGCAATTTCCAAGAATAAATATGTGTTCATGCTTCACCGATCTCACATCGGTGGACACCTTCGTATCTACTTCTCTCTCTCCACCGATCTCTCATCGGTGGACAACCTATGTGTCAAATCTTTTCTATCTCTTTTCATTTCGGTAATAATCTCGAGTATCGGTGAAGCGTGCCTACCACCGAAGCACGTTTCGGTGAAAATTTCCAGAATCGGTGGAAATCTGTCCACCACCGAAATCTCATTTCGGTGGTCATCTCAAATCGGTGAAACTTGTCCACCACCGAAATCTCAAATCGGTGATCATCTCATTTCGGTGGTACTATCCAAATTCGGTGAACCTTTCTATCACCGAAGCCCCATTTCGGTGGTACTATCCAAATCGGTGAAACCTTTCTTCCACCGAAGTTCCACCGAAGTCCCACCGAAGTCCCACCGATCGTCCACCGAGCGAACACCGATTCCTCCACCGAAGCATCACCGAGCCTACACCGATTCACACGGTTCCCAAAGCCCACTTGTGACCACTCAATTGCTTTTGCGTCAGACCCTTCGCCTATCCGCCGCTCCTTGTCCCGATTTCCAATAACTCTTTCACCTCAAGAGCCGCATGTCCCCTCTTCCCATACAAAAATCATCATCACCGTGCCCTTCCATTTCCCTATATATACACATACCCCCTTCATTTCTTCCCCACTCCTCACAATTCAAACCTGCAACTCTCTCCACTCCAAACATATCTCTCTCATGGCATCCTCTCGATATCAAATTCCTACACGTTTTGAAGACCTCCGCTTCAACCAATGCAATCACGTTGCCCGCCTTGAATCCGATCCCGCTCATCCCGAGTTCTCTACTATCGCTAAATTTCTGTCTCGCTCTCCTCTTCTTCATGCCTTCTCATGCAACCCCAGGATGAGCAAAATGCTCATTAGTCAATTCTGGCTATCCTCCGTGTACGATCCCTCCAATGAGGCCATTCACGCCTCCATCTTCACCAATGCCGAAGGTGATCACGACCTCACTTTTGGGGTCGATGATGTTCGTCTAGCTCTCAAGATCGATGCCTTTCCCGACTATGAAGACATGTATTTGGATACCATCCATGAAGACATTGTTCTTACCACCGGTTATGTGCTCGACGACTCCTCCAAAAGCTCCAAAGGCCCCGGTACTCTTCTTCGCAGCAAAATGGGAGGCATTTGGAATTTCTTCTTCGCTCACGTTATCCATTGCCTCTCACGCAAAACAAGTGGACATGACCAATCGCCCTCACACGTAAACAAACTCGCTCATGCCCTCATCTTCCAAAGGAAAGTTGACTTCGCCCAATATTTCTTCTCAGAACTTGTCGAGGTCATCAAAACTCCCAAGAAGTGTTATGTTGCTTTTCCCCGCTTCATCTCCATGATTCTACAACACAAGCTTTCCAAAGCTTTGGAGACCGATCGCCGCTCTTCCTCGCCCCGGTTCTCGTATGAATGGTCATCTCCCGTTGTGGGCACCAAAACCCTCAACGTCAAGCCGCTCGCCACCGATCGCCCATTACGCCCAGGTATGATTTCCTTCGCTCTATCTCCCGAACTTCGTTGGGGTGACGCGGAAATTCCCGGGTTTCGCCACTTGGAAATTCCCGAGGTCACTCCAACTGTTGTGGTCCCTTCTCCCCGGTCCCGAGTGACGTCGGGTGGCACTCAAAAGAAACGACAGAAGGCCACCGGCACCTCCGCTCCCGCTTCTCGAACCACGTCACCGAGAGATCCCTCGGAGACTTCCCCGGTTCACACCCCTTCTCACAAGCGGAGGCACTCACCCTCCCCTTCGGGATCTCTTCCAAAGAGGTCTCGGAAACCATCGGCCCAACCGACTCATCCAACCGTCGATTCTCCAAAATCGCCGGTTGTTGAACTTCATCCCTCCGGGCCAAGGGTACCCGCTACACACCCCACCGTCCCCTCTGTTGCCTCTCGAAAGGCCTCAGTTACATTTCAGGAGGACCCCCCGCATACCTCCCCACTCGACTCCTTGGGTGGTGGGGATGACCTCGAGATCTCTCCGCTCGAGGGTTCTGACTTCACACTACACAGCTTTACACCCGATCAGTTTTCGATCGAAGACATTGCACAACCCTCTAAGGGTTCCCCCCCAATTGCACCCTCTGATTTCTTTGATTTTCTTTTAGCGGACACTGGTTCTCCCCAAACCATCCCGTCCACCGAAGAACATCACACCGAGTCTCCCTCGTCCTCGCAACAATCACCCCCCCGATCCCCTGCTCCCCCCCGATCATCTGCTCCCCCCCGATTGCTACAACCCGACAACTTGGTGCCTTACCTCCATATTCCCATTCCCGAGCCTGACCCCCACCGACTACTCTTCCAGTTTCCCGAAATCGGTGGCCACACTTCCCCGCCCATTGACCGCACCTCTACCTTTCTTAAATCTACCATCGCCTTAATCTCCCAAGCCAACTCCCGCATCTCTACCCTCGAGACTCAGCTACCGCATCTTCTTCTTGATGCCATCACCGAAGCCCTACGGCCCGTTCAAGAAAAATTATCTGCCCTTTCTACCACAGTGGAGTCCCTCTCCAAACCTTCCACTGACTCACCCAGTCCTGAACGTTCCCAGTGGGAAATGGATCTCGGTGATTTTGCTTTGGTTCCCCATACCACCGAAACGAGTCTAGCCTTCCTACACTCCAAGTTTGATAAGGCCTTCTATGAGTTAGGTTTCAAGTTGCCGGCTGTTCCTGAGGGGGAGAAAACCACGGCTCCACCGAAACTTCCATCCATAAAGAAAATTTCCAGTAACCAGCCTCCACCGAAACCATCCTCACCACCGAAACCATCCTCACCACCGAAACCACCCTCACCACCGAAACCATCCTCACCACCGAAACCTCCCTCACCACCGAAACCATCCTCACCACCGAAACCATCCTCATCACCGAAACCTTTCTCTCCACCGAAACCCTCTTCTCCACCGAAACATGTCTCACTCTCACCGACCAATACTGGCTCCACCGAAGCTCTTGACCTTAATGCATCAGTTGAGGGGGAGCAGTCCAGCAATGCTCCCGAAGACAAAGGGAAGAGAATTCTTTCGGCCGAAGAATTGGCCAGAGAAGCAAAGAAGAAAAAGGATCTGACAAAATATGGGGCTCGACCGAAGGACGCTGAAACTCTCAAACTCAAGCCTGCTTCTCAACCAATCACCACCGAACTTGGCCTCTCTGCTCAAGAAATTGAGGAAGCAAGAATAGCTCAAATCGACTTAGACAAATCCAGAGATCTTTCTCTCAAAGCTGCCACAGAAGAAGCTTCAAAAGTCAAGTCCACCGATGCCATCCAAACACAGAGATCGGTGCTCAGTGCCTTGGAACAACAAAAGAATGAAGAAATTAATTGGTACAAAAAGACCATGCACCACCGGAGCTATAGGTCACAAATTTCTTCAGTAAAGATTGCCACCTCCAAAGCAAATCCTCAAGACATCAGATTAATTATTAGCTGGGATGATGGTTCTATGAAGAGTGTGAAAGAAAGCCATCTCCAACTCTTCGGTCTCTCGGAATGGTATGAAATCACTCAACACCTCGTCAAGAGTCCAAATCCAAGGAAAGACATCTTTGTAAAATACATTGATGGTCTAATGAATAAGATGAAGGAGATCAAAAGAAAACATAACATCATTCTCTCCACCGAAGAAAGAGCCAAACTGCTGTCTCTGAAGGAGAAGATCATCCTCCCCAAAGTCAAAAATCCTCCTGACTCAGTCTTCAAGGAAATGGCAAGAGAAGGTAAAATCCCAAATGTAAGCAATCTTAACCTTACCATTCCCACCTCTGTTCCCTATCCTACCACAACCTTGAGCCTCTCACCAATACCAGGATTATTCTTCAACGACGGTCTCGGTCGCCGGGCATTCTTCAGATTTGCCCAGATGTCCATAGCCGATACCATATTTCTGGAAGGCATTCACAACCTCTTTCCAAACATCCCCGAAGCTCAACCGTTCTATAGAAACTTACTGGATGAAATCAAGCGCCGCAAAACCTCAAAGAAGTAAGCTCTCTCCAGTTAGTACTTGTAAAAGTTAATTTCTCTTTTTGTAAAAATTGTACGAGAACTTATCTTAATACAAGTATCTCTATTTGAATTTTATTTCCGTACATACTTCATTTTTTGTTCCCTGTAAATACTGTACATAGTATACATACACATACAAAAGAAAAAGGTCAAAAAGATCAAAAAGAATGGTCTATGTGAAAAGAACCCAAAAGAGTAAAAAGGGTCAAAAACGCACTTACTTTTGTTTACTCTTGAATATTCTAAGATAAGGAGCTCAAATTCAAATAGGGGGAGATTGTTGGGTCACCAAGGATTTGAAATTGACTCACCGATGTTTTCCCTAAAACTCCTACTTAGAATATTTTAGTTCAGTTCTTTGAATGACTTGTACAAGATATCAAATATTCGGTGAAGTCGAAGATCAACCGAAACCAAGCTTGAAGACTCTCTACTTGTGGAAAATAGAAGAATCTCGGCAACATTCAAACAAGTCATCACCACCGAAATTCCTTGACATTTCGGTGGCCTTCTCTCTACCGAATTTATAAGACAATTTCGGTGGCCTCTTCCACCGAAGTACATGGACAAATTCGGTGGTCCCCTTCTCCCACCGATGACCCTTTCGGTGGCCCTCTCACCACCGAAATATATATGTAACTTCGGTGGTCCTCTCACCACCGAAATATACATGTAACTTCGGTGGTCGCTTCACCACCGAAGTATACTTGTAATTTCGGTGGTCCTTTCACCACCGAAATATGCTCGCAATTTCGGTGGACTAGTTACCACCGAAACATGCTTGCAATTTCGGTGGACTAATCTTCTTTCCACCGAAGATTTCTCAATCTCGGTGGAAACCACTTCGGTGCTAAAGGCTCAAGACAGAAGATCATTTATTATGGGACAATATCCTCCAGCAGAGAAAAGTGACAGTTTGTCTTTTTATCCACCTTCAGCTAAGGTCCCTTTTATCTGCTCAAGCTACTCTGTCTGCACCTAGTGAAAAGTGACAAGGACTTCACAGTTCTCCTGAAGTCAACATTATCAGCATATGTGAAGATGACAAGTGTCCCAAGCATTTAATGCTTGGGCACTCCTTGGCACTATAAAAGGAGAAGTGCTCTTCTTGCAAATACCAACGCTTTCAAGAAATTCTCTCAGTGCAAGAAACCTTCTTTTAAGCCTTAAAACTCAATAGCTTTGCTCTTAGTGTTCTTAGTTGTTTTGTTGTATACTTTGTGTAAGATTGTTAGAATAGTTTATCTGTTCTTTTCCGCAACAATCTTAAGTTTTCTGTGTGTAATTCTTTTGAAAGTTTTTCAAATATAAGAATTAAAATTGTGAAATTTTTGTGTATTGTATTCAACCCCCCCCTTCTACAATACTTGTTAAGCCATCTGGGACTAACATATGTTGCTCAACAGTTTAGCTTGAACAAATATGAATCTCAGCTTTTGAATTACATTGTCATCAGAATGTATGCTCCTCAATTATATCATGAAATATTTGAGCATTTGAACGTTGAAGATTTCACACAACAAGAATATTGAATGAATGAAATGAATTTGAATGACTTGTTTGTGAATCTGATAATGTATCAATCAGATCAAACATGAAATATAATCATGAACGCTTAGGGTATCAAAGAATTGAATATTTTGTTTATATGAACAAATATAAACAACCTTTGAATGAAACGCTTAAGTTCTCACGCTGAATGAATGTATGATGCTCAACAAAATTGGAAATTCAAACGGGAGTATTACCATCGAAAATTGTTTCATTTTGAGACGTGGTAATAACAAAGTCAATATGAAGCTGAACCGGTGTGTATGAATACTTGAAAGTATATAGACAAGATAATACGCAAGTATTAATCTTTGGAAACACACGGTCAGAAATAATGATGTAATAATCCAAGATATACATGAAAACATTTAAAAACACACTTCTAAAATTATAAAATCTGTTTGGATTAGAGAAGTGGTTTGAACATTTAAGAACACGTTTTTCATGCTGGAAAGTCGTTATTCTTTCGAACAATCTCAGATTGAGTTCAGAAGATACTTACAGTGCTATCATTTAAGCTCCCCCTCAAATTATGATCGACTGATTTAAGAATCGGATAAGCTCCCCCTCAAAATCTGCAAAGATCTTAATTTGACAAAGTTAGCACATGTAACAGTCAAAGGCTATTTTTTTATTATTATTATTAGAGATTAAGAACGAGTTCTGATCTGATATGATCAGAAGTCAAAACATTGAAAGCTCGGGTTCTAAACTGAAGTGTTTAGAAGCCATAATCTCTTTGAAGTCCGGGTTCTAAACTGATGTGTTTAGAAACCATAATCTCTTTGAAAAGCGGGTTCTGAACTGAAGTATTCAGAAACCATTATCTCTTTGAAGTTCGGGTTCTAAACTGATGTGTTTTGAAAGAACGGCGGTGGCCGGGGCGGGAGCCCACCTTTTTCAATACTGTTAGACAACCTAGGGGGGGTAAGGTTGTATTTTAAATCTTTTACTTTCAAAAAATTCTTTTAACAAATAAATACAGAATAAATAAAGCAGAGTATAAATAAATAAGTATACAACAATTATATAAACAGATATAATTTAAATGCACAGAGATTATATAAATAAATATAAATGCAAAGCAGTTTATATATATAAATATAATAAAGCACAGCGGAATAAAAAGAGATAAGGGATAGAGATACTTGACACAGAGATTTACTGATTTACCACCAACTGTGATAAACCAGCAGCCGAGACACTTCTCGACACGATCCAATAAATGTATTCTTTACGGTAGAAATACAAACCAAGTACAAAGGTATTGTAATAGTTTCTCAAGCCTCTGCTATGAGATAAACAGGATCACACACCCGTTATTCAAAAACTTACAAGAGGAGTATAACTCACAATGGGTAATCACTCTTGTATAATATCTCACACTTGGATATTTTATAAAAAAGATTTTATAAAATATATATATATAAAATAAGTGAGAGAGAACTGAGAATGGATGGAGCTTTTTTGCTGTTGTGTTGTTGTTGTTTGTTCACCATCAGCATGCATCTTTAAATAACAAGCTTCCCAACGGAACTATGAGCTGGCGGTATACCGCCTTGCACACCGCGGTATACCGCCTGTCAGATCGTACAATGAGCAGGCAGCGCAGGAGCTTCTTTCGGCTGAACAAATCACATTAAATGCAAACAGTACCAAATCTTGAAAACTGATTTTTTGGGTTTGACAAAACACTTCCAAAATATTTTAATAAAACTTTCTTCCAAAATATTTTAATAAAACTTTAATAAAAACTTTTATAAAGCTTTAGCTTTAATTTAAAAACAGTTTGGGTTTTATAAATATCCAAGTGGTATATTATTTTAGGGTGTTTATCATTATTAGTTATAAACAATAATGACGACGTAAACACTTCCGTCTTGAACCCTTCAGATTAAATCTTCGTGTTCTTCAACAACTGCACACTTGGATTAAATTGTTAGATAAACAATAATACGGTGTGTTTGTAATCATCAAAATAAATATGGAGATGTGATTTTATGTGTACCAAAAATATATCACAATATTAAAGCGGGGTACACTTGCACCAACAATCTCCCCCTTTTTGATGATGACAAACACAACGCTAAACAAGAGCATATGCGGTTTCTCTCCCCCGTTTGTCGAAACAAAAAGGGTCAAGAAAGACGGTATGCTTCCCCTCGAGAGATGCTCCCCCTCAAAATATGCATATAATTGAGGTAGCATAAACTCATGGGTAAATATAATAAAACGCTCCCCCTCAAATTAATAACGATATTAAATTGATTTTATAAAATTTGAGGGATAAAATAAAATGCAAAAAGCAATAGAGACATAAGATATACAAACCAATACGAAACACTTGCACCAAAACGGATCTTAAGGCTTCAATATTCGGTTAATTTTATGTGATTAAAAAAAATCACCACGTATTATGACCTCGTCAGGTAACCACGTATTATAACCTCGGCAGGTAACCACGTATTATAACCTCGGCAGGTAACCACGTATTATAACCTCGGCAGGTAACCACGTATTATAACCTCGGCAGGTAACACGTATTATATCCTCGCCAGGAAGCACGTATTGTATCCTCGCCAGGAAACACGTATTATATCCTCGCCAGGAAGCACGTATTGTATCCTCGCCAGGAAACACCTACAAAAGGCAAAGAAAATATTTCGTGGTACCCTTTTCTTATGGGTCCTTTTAACAGTTAGTATAAAACATAAACTGCAAAAAAAAATGTTGTCGACATAAAACAAACACGACAAACATACAAAACCATAAAAATGGTTTAAAACCACAAACGCATCCCACCGGGATTGTCAACATTAAACATTCCTTTCGGAATCCATTTTCTAACCATTTTTATTTTACGATCGTATTTATCATAGACGTAAAATGAAGCATGCAAATTTACATTATTCTTTGGTCTAGAAAAATTACTATTATACATACGAGCATACGGTTTCCTCCCATAATTCACATTTTTCATTTTTGACATATATGGGGGTTTTTGCACATAGGGTTTTCTCGTTTCAACTTTAGGAGATGCAAAAAATCTTTTAATGGGTTTACACGAACATTTATCAACACATGTATCGGAACCAATGCCTTTACGACAATTTATACGATTAGGCATATTTAGCATTTTAAGCACTTTATCATTGCTACTATTAAAAGCATTTGCTAATAAGTCATTTTTCTCATGCGATTTACATTTAGCATTTAAACATGCAACTTCATTTTCAAGAGACTCGCATTTTGTACATGCAACACTTTCATTTTTATTTTCACTTAAGCATGCAATTTTATCATTTAAAATAACACAAGATTTACAGACATCTTTTTCACTTAATTTATTTTCTAATTTAGTGATAACATCTAAATCATGAGCAGATTTTTGTTTACCGTCATCTATTTCCTTTTTATATACAGATACGGTTTCTTTTAAATTAGAAATTTCATCTTTATATTTATTTGCGAGAGCAGCCATATCATGAAATGATTTATATAATTCGTCAAGATTATTTTCATCGTCACTATAATAATTATCACTATAATTATTATCATAATTATTTTTAGAAGAATATGATGAAGATACCTCATTGTCATGGTCGGCCATGAAACAAAAATTTTTGGCCTCATTTATGCTTGCGCTCAACGCGCCTCCAATTAAAGCTTTTGGTGTGTTGATTTGTTTTGCTCGTTTCGGACACACACTTGCATAGTGATCCTTGTCACCACACACATAGCAAAAGCCTTTCTTTTTATTGGCTTTTTCATCGTCGCTAGATTCGTCATATTTGTCTTCACTTTTGTGGACGTTGCGACTTTGGTTTTTACCACCACGACGGTAGTCTTCATTTTCTTGAAACCTATCAATATTGGCAAACTTTTTGTTAGATAGAAGTTTAGAAAGTTTTCTTACCAACTTGACTAAATCGTCAAGATTTTCGGGTTCATCATCGGATGAACTTGCATCTTCCTCCTCTTCCTTTTCTTTTGAGGCAACGACCTTGAGAGCGATGGATTTCTTTTTGACTTGCTCCCGGACTTGATTTCTTTTTAGTGCGATTTCGTGCACTTTAAGATTGCCGATGAGATCATCGAGCTTCATAGTTGCGAGATCTCGGGAGTCTTCCAAGGATGTGATTTTTGCCATCCACTCCGAAGGAAGTGCTCGAAGAATTTTCCTTACATAATCCTCATTAGGATAAGTACGACCTAATCCCTTCAAAGTAGTCATAATGAGGTTAAAACGTTTAAACATTGAGTCGATTGACTCATCTTTTGACATTTCAAATAATTCATAATCATGAACTAAAATGTTTATTTTAGAACTTTTAACTTGAGTATTTCCACGATGAGTGTCACTCAAGCTTTGCCAGATTTGATTAGCAGTTTTACAGGTATATACTCTTTCTATTTCATCGGAAGTTAAAGCAGCATATAATATATTTTTAGCCTCAAAATTTAAACAAAAAAGAGATTCTTCAGCGGGAGTCCAGTCCTTAACAGGTTTATCAACAATAACATTATTTTTTATAATAGTAGGGTTAAAATTCCCATTTTCTATAATATCCCAAATTTTTTGACTTTTGCCACGAACGTGACATTCAAATAGCTCGGCCCAAATGCCAAACTTTTCAGTATCTATCAAAGTAGGTTTTGAAAACACGATATTAGTTTGTTGAGCCATTTAGAAGAATAAGAGAAAATTATGCAGAATATTTTTGAAAGACCCGCTCTGATACCAAATGTTAGACAACCTAGGGGGGGTAAGGTTGTATTTTAAATCTTTTACTTTCAAAAAATTCTTTTAACAAATAAATACAGAATAAATAAAGCAGAGTATAAATAAATAAGTATACAACAATTATATAAACAGATATAATTTAAATGCACAGAGATTATATAAATAAATATAAATGCAAAGCAGTTTATATATATAAATATAATAAAGCACAGCGGAATAAAAAGAGATAAGGGATAGAGATACTTGACACAGAGATTTACTGATTTACCACCAACTGTGATAAACCAGCAGCCGAGACACTTCTCGACACGATCCAATAAATGTATTCTTTACGGTAGAAATACAAACCAAGTACAAAGGTATTGTAATAGTTTCTCAAGCCTCTGCTATGAGATAAACAGGATCACACACCCGTTATTCAAAAACTTACAAGAGGAGTATAACTCACAATGGGTAATCACTCTTGTATAATATCTCACACTTGGATATTTTATAAAAAAGATTTTATAAAATATATATATATAAAATAAGTGAGAGAGAACTGAGAATGGATGGAGCTTTTTTGCTGTTGTGTTGTTGTTGTTTGTTCACCATCAGCATGCATCTTTAAATAACAAGCTTCCCAACGGAACTATGAGCTGGCGGTATACCGCCTTGCACACCGCGGTATACCGCCTGTCAGATCGTACAATGAGCAGGCAGCGCAGGAGCTTCTTTCGGCTGAACAAATCACATTAAATGCAAACAGTACCAAATCTTGAAAACTGATTTTTTGGGTTTGACAAAACACTTCCAAAATATTTTAATAAAACTTTCTTCCAAAATATTTTAATAAAACTTTAATAAAAACTTTTATAAAGCTTTAGCTTTAATTTAAAAACAGTTTGGGTTTTATAAATATCCAAGTGGTATATTATTTTAGGGTGTTTATCATTATTAGTTATAAACAATAATGACGACGTAAACACTTCCGTCTTGAACCCTTCAGATTAAATCTTCGTGTTCTTCAACAACTGCACACTTGGATTAAATTGTTAGATAAACAATAATACGGTGTGTTTGTAATCATCAAAATAAATATGGAGATGTGATTTTATGTGTACCAAAAATATATCACAATATTAAAGCGGGGTACACTTGCACCAACAAATACCAGCAGACACCGAGTGTGTCGCCGATAGAGTTTGTGCTAAATCCCCTGTGGAATATAAAACATCAGAAAATTGAGATGCTGATGAGTGGCTGAGTGGGGCTGTGCTTTGCATGGCTGGGCGGACCATGTCTGTTTCAATACGCAACGGCGACAAACGCACATCGGTAGATGATGTGGTTGCCCGGCTAGTATCAGTTTGGGAAGGATCAGTAGTTAGAACTTTATATGTTCCTGTCACAGCTTCACT
Source organism: Saussurea involucrata (assembly GCA_033807775.1). Classification (NCBI taxonomy): domain Eukaryota; kingdom Viridiplantae; phylum Streptophyta; class Magnoliopsida; order Asterales; family Asteraceae; genus Saussurea; species Saussurea involucrata. The sequence continues at coordinate 5,817,987 of CM066325.1, read as the reverse complement.
CAATTCTTTTGCTCCCTCATTCTCACCACTAGCTAAAACTACATCTGCTTCTACTTCTTCGTTTACAGCACCGGTTGTAGTCTCAGCAAGACAACTTCTAAAAACATTCTCATAATCAATCATCCTGAAACATCTTTTAAGTTTTGGAGCTTATCATATGTGGTAACAAGCATTTTTGTTACAGACCCTTATAAAATCAGAAGAGTTACCAGTATTATTTCATTTTATTAACTTTCTTTTAGTTGTTATATTGGGCAGTAGACCAAGGTTTTCTACATATATAGTTGATTGTATGCTAATATATTAGTGCGATTGTATAGTTGATTTTTGTAAATCTATTCAGGGGATCAGGTAATATAAATTCCTGACATATTTTAAGAGGTGAATACATCAATATATATACAACTAAGGAACCTATTTAAGGAAACCATGTTAAGTGAAACCCCACTGTCATATTATGTTCAGATAAAGGTAAGCATTTGATGGATTAAAATTCAGAGACTTTAAATATGTATTAAATTTACCTGCAATGAACAAGCATGGATGCAGACTCCAAGGCAACACGAGCAGCAATCCAAGCAGAACCGGCCAATACTTCTCACGAGGTTCTAAAGTTTGTTATTTAAGTACAAGCTACATTACCATGATAATACAAAAAAGTACAAGTTTGTCACACATTTAAATATATATATATATATATATATGTGGTATATATAATTAACTCTTAGTGGGTTTATGTTCTCCTATATGAGAGCTTCGAAATGATATATAATGCGTCCAAAACGGAGTATGTGTGAATGAGATATCGATGCTCAAAGTTGAGTAATTGGATGAAATTAGCAAAAAGCAAGTTGGGTGTGGGAAGGTGTCCCACATAGGAAGAGAGAGTAAAAATTCAATGGTTTATAAGAAAATAAGTGAGAGGAGTTGACAAGCTCCTTGCATGGTTTTACTCCAACACCTACCCGCGCGCAAGGGGGTGCCGATTGACGATTTCGTAAGCTAAAATCGTCGAACTTGTGTGCGAGCGCGACCTGCGGATACGAATGTAGCTCCAAAATCTCGTGCTCACGCAACTCGGTTTTGCTAAAATTTCTTTTGGGCAATTTGTATTTTTTTTTTGCTGAACAAAGACACACAAAAACAGGGACCAAAAATATAAAAATTATGGTATTTTAATTAATTTCCCTTTTGTATATATAGATTGCAATTTACTTTTGTATATACAGTCGCTGTGGTACGTTGTGGTTCAAAACTTGTGTCTCACGCCACGTTATGTATGTAGCACGCCATGTCCTACTGTGCGGTCTTTTATAACGCAATAGTTAATTTTTATTTACGTTTTTAATGTTTTAATTCTTGTTTTTAATATATAGAGTAAATTGCATTTTTGGTACCTGTGGTTATTGTTTGGCCAAAAAATCACGTCGCTCGACCACGACCAAAACAGGTAAGACGTATGATTAAGGACTATATCTTGTATTAAGATAAGGTCTCGACAAAGACCTAGAACACCATCGTCGTCCCTCATAAAAGGTAAGTTGTACGTCCCCCATGACGCTCGACCATAGCATCGCCCGTCCCGTACGACCATCGCGTAAGATCACTGCACCCTCGACCAAAGCTAACGTTCACCATGACCGTTTGTTAAGTGTTTAATGCAGGAGTAAAAGTCATTAAGGAGCAACGACTATAATCGACGCAATCATTAAACGGCCGGCGACCGTAACGGACGAAGATCATTACTCTGGCGACCGTTTCCAACCGTTAAGACCATTAAAGAAGCATTCATGGATGAAACTAAGGACACGAAGACTATAAATATCAAGCTCAATCAACATTTCAACACATCGAATATCCGGCGATTAACAACCGAAGCAATACTCAAGAACACTCGAAGAAAAGCTCAAGTTATCGCTCTCGACGCACGACAACAACCCTCGACCAGCAATTCACACTTTGTATTCACAGACGACAAACACATGTTTTACACTTTAAACACTTTAATCACTTGTACTTTACATTTCGAAGCATTTCCTTCATTTGTATTGTAATCATCGTACGATCGACACCAGTATCCAACCATTCCAAAGTGGTCCGCAACCTTTCCAGCAAGGATCGCAATCTTTCCAGCAGAGATCGCAGCCACTTCAGCAAGGACCACAATCGTTTCAGAATGGACCGCAGCAATTCCACTATGGGTCGCAGCCATATTTTGTCCCGTTCAACGAGGACACCAATGGTTCGTCGCATGGTAATGGCACTAGTCCAGGGACCAATCCCTCGCCCGGGGCAAATCCTGATCTTAACGATCCCGTCGCCCAGCGTTTGAAGATGTTAGAAGACCAAAATGAGCGCGTCCTGTCCTTGCTCGCCAAGTTGTCTGGGGCAGCCGTGCCTGTCGACGTCGAGCCTCGCTCGGGGTATCAGGCGTCGCCCTTCATCGACGAGATTGCCACCGTCGAGGTCCCAAAGAAGTATAACATTCCTGCCTTCACTCCCAAGTATTCGGGTGTGACCGATCCAACCGAGCATGTCGCGCAGTATAAACAGCTCATGTGGACAATCTCGATTCCACACATGTACCAGGAAGTATGCATGTGCAAGAGCTTCGGGGAGACTCTCACTGGTCCAGCTCTCCAGTGGTTGATCAATCTCAAACCCAAATCTATCGGGTCGTTCGCCGAATTGGTCAACCAATTCTCCCGGCAATTCGCCAGCAGTCGTAAGATGGAAAAGCAGACTAGTGATTTGTACTATGTCGTGCAGAAGACCAATGAGTCTATTCGAAGTTATTTCAATAGATTCAATGCCGAAATGATCAGTATCCGCAATTGTGACATCAAAACCGCGATCGAAGCCTATAAGCGTGGTCTAGACGATAGTTCAGGTCTATATATCGATCTGACCAAATATCCCCCAGAGACCTTCGAAGACATACGAGCTCGAACCTTAGCATATATGAGGGTCGAAGACGACGCAACCTTTCTCCGCAAACACACTAACGACAAGAAGCCGTTAGGTATCAAAAAGCCAGAATTCAAGCCGAAAGCCATATCCATAATAGAGCCAACGCGTCAGATTTCAAACGTTCGTTTCAAGACGAAGGCAAAAGCTAAAACCGCGACTAAATTCCCTGTGTACCCCAAGATCTCCTCTTATGGGTTCATAGGGTCAGCTAAAGACTTAGTCGAAGCTCTGAAGACCACCCAAGCAACCATCCGGTGGCCGAAGAAGTCTGACCTGGACGATGCTAAAAAAGACAAATCAAAGTGGTGCGACTTCCACGTCGATCATGGTCATGCGACAGACGACTGTATCGCATTGAAGAAGGAACTAGCATATCATTTTCCGAAAGGAAATCTCAAAGATATCATCGACGATGTCGCTATTCCAGCTAATAGCCATCGACCGTCGACTCCCGAGCATGCAAAAGTCATCAATTAAAATCCCCTACGCCATTGGGAATCCTGAAGATCGAGAATGAGTCAAAACGTCGCTATGGTGCCCGGTCGCACGACAACATAGTCAACGCAGGACAATATTTCTCCGTGTCATTCTGTCACTTAAAACCTATCTTTTCCTCCCAAAAAGAATAAGGTAATAAATGACAGGGGGCAAATAGAGAGAGTCTGAAATGGTACGTTCTCTAACTCTTTTTCATACAATTTTTTCTCACAAAATGTTTACTGACTTAAGCATCGGAGGGTCGTTGGCTAGCCAACGACCAACCCCCGACATCGTATTATCGCAGAATCGCACGACAGATTATCGCAGAATCGCATGGCAGTAGTCGTTAAGTCTACTATATGACTTTAAATTCGCAGGGTCGCACGACATACATGATCAGGTCTGTGACTTGATCATCCCTCCATAGGGGCATACGATACAAACTCATTATACGATCTAATCGTATGATCGCAAAGCCTAAACGATTTTACCCCTAAGTCTCTTAACTTAGAAAATACTTTAATCGCGTGTTCACATATTTGTTTTACTCATCGTATTACAATGTATGCCTCAGTCGCATGATTTCCTATGTGTCCTATGTTCAAATTCATAATTAAACATGGTTTGGATAAAGCATAAAGCTCAAACAAAAGTTGCGTTCATTATATAAACCATTGAGTACATAATCGACCACTAACGATCGAGCAGCACGAACAAACAAATACATTTTTTCTAAGGTTGTGGAGGAGCATCGATCACAACCTTGTCCAATACCTCATCCTGAAAACCCTCGCTAGCCACCTCCTCCTCGACCTCCTTCTCGTTATCCAAGTCGAGATCCCTCTCGGTCCCGACTCTCTCATAAAAGAGACGCAGCTCATCTGACGCTGAAGCCAAAGGATCCTTGCCCTGCAGGTGACGTCGCATAACTGCCGCACGCGCAGTAAGTCGAGCATAAGAAAAGAAAGACTTATTTTCGTCCTTCAACTCATCAGACTCCTTCTTCAAATTTATCACCTTAGCCTTGATTTCCTCGACTTCCTTCCTCTTCGCGGTTACGGATTCCTTCATCCTCTCCAGCTCCTCTCTCTGGTCGCGCATCAAAGTCAGGGATTCCTTCAAACGCGAGTTTATCTCGTCTCTTGTATGACCAAGGGCATCCAATTCGTCCAGAGCATGGTCAAGGCGCACCGACATCGCTTCTTCATGCTCCAAAGCAGCTTTCTCTTTAGCTAACGCTGCATCTTCATCTTTGGTAACAGAAGCCGTTGAAACCTCTATATTCGTCGTTTCGGCCTGCAATGCCAGGGAAGCTTGGAACGCCTGAAGAATCATAATATGAGCGACATTAGTAAACAACGACAACGACAACGACAAACGACAAGTCTTGAAAGAAAGACTTACCAAGAATAAGAGTCCAGCTGCATGGAACTCTTTCTTCTCGAAAGAAAACCCGTCAAAACGCTCCCTGAAAGACGGAAGCAAATATTTTTCCAAATGGGGGAACAACTTCGTCTCGTCCAAGACATTTTCGTCCAGAAAACCCGACGGCAACGTAAAGTTGATCGTCGTTTCCCCCACAGGTCCCTTCTGCGCGCCTTTGCCCCTGTCGGCCGATGAAGGGCCGGATAGGACGACGGGAGACATCGTCGCCAGCTGCGCAGTATCCACAGATTTTGCGCCGGTCGTGTCAAACGCAACCAACGCCTTCGCCTTCCTGGACAAGGCAACCCTCGATGGGTTACCCGTCTTCAAAGACGGTTCCCTCATAACGGACACCTTTGTCCTCTTTAAGAGGCCCGACCCGGCTATCGGGACCTCTTTTCTCTTCAAGACACCCGACCCAGTTGTCGAAACGTCCTTCTCCCTCGCCTCGCGAGCTACTTTGACTTGGGCCATCTTCCTAGCAACAGAAGATGTCGCCTGCGCTTGAGATTCACCTGTACGGTAAAAGAAAGAAATTAGACGATTCAGAACAGAGAAAGACCAGGTCAAGCGAAAAAAAGACAAAAGGATACTTACCAATTATCTCTACCTCTGGTTCTTCACTCTTCTCTTCCTCCTCAGTCTTCTCGGAGTCCTCATCTTCTTCTTTCTCCTCTCGACCCATCCTCACTCTGTCGCTCAAGAAAACGGTGTCATCATCCTCGTCTATCAAATGACGCGTGACGTACGACCGGTCTTTGGTACTAAATTACAAGAACTTTTCGATCTTAGCCCGAGAAGCATCATCCGGCTCTACCTTATCGAAATCAATATCTACGCATAAAAAAGAAGATCAGTCGAGAAAACAATCGAGCAACATAATAACATGAAAACGGACAATCAAAGGCTCACCCGTCATATTCCAACCCTCCCTAATCCAGTCACTATCAGTGTCCAGCGTCGACACCCGTACGAATACGTACCTCTTCTTCCATCCACGGTCGTTGACCGCAGTATTTAAAACCAGGGTACGATCACCCTTGAACCTTGAAAACAAACTATAGCGACGGTACCGGTCATTCTTGACCTTATACGCCGTCAGAAGGTCCCTCACATTCATCGGTGGATTCCAGTTAGAGGTAAGTCGTTCGATGATCAAGATAACTCGCCAGAACTGGGGCATCAATTGCCCCGGCGAAAGATCAAATTCACACATGAACTCTTTGACTAAAGGCGAATATGGCCAGTGAAAGCCTATTTTGAACGGGTATTCGTATATAACAACGTACCCCTCGGGGCACATTTTCGGTCGAACCTTGCCAACCTTGCTTACGGTAATCCCCATGGGAATCCTCGCTAGACTTCTAAAGTCGTCGAGATCTTCTTCGTTTTTAATGGTGCTTCTAGGCTCTGTCGACATTGCCAGCCCCGTTAAATTGATTTGCACTTCTGAAAGGCCCCAGATATCCCAGTTTTTTCTAGGCTTTCTAGCAATAGACTTGCGACGCATACGCAAACTGGAGAGTCGTATCTTATATGATCTCAGAAAAACTTAGATTAGGTCAAGGATTCTTGCAAGTTTTAATCGAACGAAAATCGCCAAAAAAAAAGAAAAAAAAAGATCCATCGTAATCTTTATTTATGCAGTCGATCATGTCAGGTCGAGCCCTTTGATGATCACCGCGTGCTCTCGTCCCTTCGTATGACCGCAGGGATCGTCGACACCTGTCATCGACAGCTGGTAAGCACAATCGTGTGTCATCATGACGTCACGACCTCGTTCCCTTTTCAACTTCTCGTTCAGTTAGAAACGGACCAGTCTAGTTCCAAGGCGATTGAGGTAATTTCTAACTCTTGTCTTATTTCCTATGCGTCTGATTGACAAAATTTAAAACTTAAATTTGACATTCAATTTTCAAATTTTGGGGGCAAACTGTTTGGGCAAAAAATCACGTCGCTCGACCACGACCAAAACAGGTAAGACGTATGATTAAGGACTATATCTTGTATTAAGATAAGGTCTCGACAAAGACCTAGAACACCATCATCGTCCCTCATAAAAGGTAAGTCGTATGTCCCCCATGACGCTCGACCATAGCATCGCCCGTCCCGTACGACCATCGCATAAGATCACTGCACCCTCGACCAAAGCTAACGTTCACCATGACCGTTTGTTAAGTGTTTAATGCAGGAGTAAAAGTCATTAAGGAGCAACGACTATAACCGACGCAATCATTAAACGACCGGCGACCGTAACGGACGAAGATCATTACTCCGGCGACCGTTTCCAACCGTTAAGACCATTAAAGAAACATTCATGGATGAAGCTAAGGACACGAAGACTATAAATATCAAGCTCAATCAACATTTCAACACATCGAATATCCGGCGATTAACAACCGAAGCAATACTCAAGAACACTCGAAGAAAAGCTCAAGTTATCGCTCTCGACGCAAGACAACAACCCTCGACCAGCAATTCACACTTTGTATTTACAGACGACAAACACATGTTTTACACTTTAAACACTTTAAACACTTGTACTTTACATTTCGAAACATTTCCTTCATTTGTATTGTAATCATCGTACGATCGACACCAGTATCCAAGGACATCGCCCCTGATTGGCGACCATAGTGCAGCGACGACATCCCCTGTCGTCCGCAGGTTTTTTCCTCGATTGAGGTTTTTCCTGCGTCATCAAATCCCTTGTTTCTTTATTTTTATCCTCGTCGCACGTCTCGTCAAAAGATTCTTTCTTTAGTTGTTTAAGTCCACATCGACCTTAAAATGTTCCTTTGGTGCGATTTTTGGCATTAACAGTTATATGATTTCTTTAAAAGGAGTACGGTCCCTTAGTTATGCGATTTTGCTGCAAATGTAGTCCCTGGTCACTAACCCCGTCTATTTGGTCCGTTAGTGCCAGTGGTAGTTTCGTCCATACAACCACAGGTACCAAAATTGGTCATATAACCACATGTACCAAAAATACAATTTACTCTATTAAAAATTAATATTTTTAAAAAAATATTTGAGATTGGATTGGATCACTGATAAACCATAAAAATATAAGATTGAATTGGAATTAGATATTGGATAGGTGAAAGAGAGAGAAATTATTTTTTTAATAGAGATTGAGTTGGATTGGATTGTGGATGGTGATAGTCTTACGGTTTTTTATTTATGATCTAAAAACATTATATCACAAAAATGAATTAAAATGTGAATCACTACAAAATAAAACGCTTTATCGATTTAACGATAATTTTTAATTAATGACATAAATAATCTAGAATGTGCTTTATTATAATATATTTTGATTTTATTAATTCTTCATGTATATATATTGGCGCAAATAAAAATATAATCAGTTAATTATTTTTAATTTATTATAAAAACTATATTAAAATATTTATGAATAGAAAAATATCAATTACTGGTAGATTTTTTTACTAATAATAAATTTTTAATTTTGTTACAATCATCCTATAAGCAAATTTCTAAATAGCGTGAGGTGTGGCGTGGCGGCGAGTTCAAATCTTAAGTCTTTCAAGTTACGGCGAGACTATGGCGTTTTTCAAGACGTGGCTTAAAGCGACAAATATGTATATAATACATACATACATACATACATACATATATATATATATAGGGTCAAGTTCAAGGAAAAACCTCAAAAAAACGGAAAACTGAAGAACACCCTAGGAGCCCTTCATCTGGGCGGTATGCACTTGTGCATACAGGTTATTTGTAACATGCATTTGTGCATATATGCACAAATGCATAATGCACTTGTGCATAAAACCAAAAAGTTAACTATTTACCTGTATGCACAAGTGCATACCGTCCAGATGAAGGGCTCCTAGGGTGTTCTTCAGTTTTTCATTTTTTTAGGTTTTCCCTTGAACCTCCCCCTCTCTCTCTCTCTCTCTCTCTCTCTCTCTCTCTATATATATATATATATATATATATATATATATATATATATATATATATATATATATATATATATATGTGTGTGTGTGTGTGTGTGTGTATGTCTATGTTTAGTACATAGATTCGAAAAATCGAACGAACATAAATTTGTAACGCCATAACGTGTCATAACGAGCTCCACGCCTTATCTCGACGCCAAGGGATAAAACGTAGCGGCAAGGCCACGCCTCGGCACCAAGACGAGTTTTTTAGAACATTGTCTATAAGTTATATATATATATATATATATATATATATATATATATATATGTGTGTGTGTGTGTGTGTGTGTATGTGTGTGTGTGTGTGTAGGGTCAGGTTCAAGGGAAAACCTCAAATAAACGGAAAATTAAGGAACACTCTAGTAGCCCTTCATCTGGGCGGTATGCACTTGTGCATACAGGTTATTTGTAACATGCATTTGTGCATATATGCACAAATGCATAATGCACTTGTGCATAAAACCAAAAAGTGAACTATTTACCTGTATGCACAAATGCATATCGTCCAGATGAAGGGCCACCAGGGTGTTCTTCAGTTTTCCGTTTTTTTGAGGTTTTCCCTTGAACCTCCATCTCTTTCTCTAAATATATATATATATATATATATATATATATGAGAGAGATCAAATGCAAACCACTTTTATTTTGCAAACCGTCGATTTCATTGGTTAAGTTAATGAAATTGGTTCATATAATTCTTTTCTTGATGAAATTGTTTCATATATTTGTGTTTTTATGTAGTTTTATGTATTTTCTCATCCTGGTGAAATTGTTTCATGTATTTTTTTTCAGTCTGATGAAACTTTCTCATTTTTACATGAAAAACACAACTATATGAAACAATTTCATCAAGAAAAGAATGATATGAAACAGTTTAATCAAATTAAACAATTTCATGAATCAATTTCATCAACTTATCCAATGAAAACGATGGTTTGCACGATTTGCAAAATAAAAGTAATTTGCAAATTAAACTACCCCTATATATATATTTATATAAATAAATTACAGATTATATATATAGTTTTATATATTTGTTTATTTTAAATTATTTATAAAGAAAATTTTAAAAAACAAGAAAATAAAAAATTAGTAATTATTGTGTTAATTTTAAATTAAAAAAAAGAAATATAAATATAATTAAGAGCTTTTTAATTAATCATGTCTTAATTTTTACTTTAATATGTATAATAGATAAATGGGGAAATCACTTTTACACATTTATACATGCGTGTATAATAGTAAAAATGCATTTTTGGTACTTGTGGTTGTATAGACGAAACTACATTTAGCACTAACGGACCAAATAGACAGGGTTAGTGACCAGGGACTACATTTGCAGCAAAATCGCATAACTCAGGGACCAAACCCTGAATTATTGAAGTTCATGTATTCCTTTCAAAAAAATCATATAATCACAGGTACCAAAAATACAATTTACTCTAATATATATAACTTAATTTAACTTGTTTATTATCATTGAATTGTTGATTAATTAATAGTACAAAACAAATGTTTTTATATATAATATTATATATGATATAGATATTTGCCGTCATAACACCATAGCCTCGTCGTGGCTCCTAATGCTTGAAGCTTAGCTTCATCGCCACGTCACATCTCACGCTATTTAGAATCTTACTATGAAGTATAGACGATATAAAACATTATTTCGAGATCACAGGAATAAAAAAATAATAATTTTCATAAAACAAAGGATCAAAAAACGTAATATTTTTATATTTAAAGTAATTCAAGTTGTTACGTATACGTTATATTTGAAAATATGGTATGAAGTTGTCGACATTTCAATTCAACTATTATCTCCCTAAATGTTCGATATTGACCAGACGAGCAAAACCCATTTTTGTCAATATGATATATATATATATATATATATATATATATATATATATATATATATATATATAGCCAAATTATAAGACCAATTTCAATTGTATAATTTTCAAACAAAGGTGATCATTTTTTATTGTTATTTTGTGGAAAAAACAAAACAATCTTATTCATATGCCAAATAGTTATGATATATTTTCTTTTAGAATTATACCTTACAAGAATTTCATAACACTCATATGGAAAATTATTAAAAGGCTAGTTGTGACAAAAAAATTCCCACACACACACATATATATATATATATATATAGAGAGAGAGAGAGCAAGAGATAACCTCAAAAAAAGAATCGAAAAAAAGACCAATCTCTTATTAAATTTGGGATACAAGAAAAGTGAGCTTCAACGACGCATCTATAGCGACGACATGTTTTATCCATAAGCTATTGCAACAACATGTCGTCTCTATTAACCGTTTATGAAGATAAATTGACTTATAACGACAACAAAAGTTGTTGCTTAAACCCCAGTTTCTTGTGGACACGTGAAGTTTTTCATGAGAAGTGGTGAAGATATTATTAGAATCTATGAATATTGTTACGTGATATTTTGTGAAAGTGATAAAGACGATATGTGGAACCTGAATGTGTACCTATGTGAACGCGATCATTTCACACAATCTCACGCCTTCACGATATATAAGGGTTCTTCACATATATTATGTGAAATCTACATTTCTTATAATCTTACAAAAAAATGACATTTTTCACTGAAAACCCAACCTAATGTTTTTAATTGTGAAAGACACATACGAATAGGGGTGTACAAAAAACCGTCAACCCGCGAAACCCGACCAATCCAACCCGTCGAACCGTCAAACCGCTAATTATAAGGGTTGAAATTGGGTTAGGAAAACTCAACCCAACCCAACCCAACCCGTCAACCTGCCGCTAATATTATTTATTTTAATAAAAAATATTATATATATATATATATACACAAACGATACTTGAAGGTGCAACCCAAATAATTTTTTTTTAATAATTGTTAACTAGTATAATTCATGAGGCCCAAATTACTTTATAATAACAATCCAAAATATTTATCATTGAACAAGTGTTGTATTTTAGGATCATAATTGTTAGATAATAAAAGAATTGGTACAAGTTTTTGTGGAATCACTTAATAAACCAATGTAAGAAGTATTTGGATAGTGTGTGCGATAAGAAACACAAATTGCTTAGCTTTCAGTGTCGTTTAATAAAGAGAGATACCAAAAAGTCGTGGCTAGCTTTGTGGTTAAGGACGAACAACTTACGCTTTGAATTGGATGCTACAATTTACGCTTTTGAACTTTAAGACTAAACAATTTTAATATCTATTTGGATACTTATAATAACTAATAACTTTGTTGGGTATATTTTTAGTTTAATTTGTCGTATTTCAATCGTGAACTTTATGTATACTATCAAATTGCTCAACCCGCAAGAGTTGGGTTGGGTTATACTTTTGAATGAGTTGGGTTGGGTTGAGATTTTTCAAACCGCCATAATTGGGTTGGGTTGTAAAAATGTCAAAAACCGCCCAACCCAACCCGCATACACCCCTACATACGAATATTGAAATCTTCAACATCATATATAACACTTGTTCAATACATATTCCTATTTTAACAAAAAATAAAAAGTAAAAAATTTCTCAACGAAAAAAATACTTGAACTTTATGCTCAAATAAAATTGAATTTTTTAAAAGCGTATTGGTTAAAAGAAACATTCAAAGTTAATATATCAATATTAATATTAATATAAAACATTTAGGGTGTGACAGTGATACCATCGCCTTGGATTTACGAGAAAATAGTGATCGACTGATTCGATATAAAATATCCAGGGTGTTCAAAAAACCGATCAACCTAACCAATGTTGGGGGATTTCGGTGTATGGATTCGTGGAAGAGAAGAGTAAGTGGTGATTATAAGAACTTGGATATAACCAGAGATCGCGTAGAGCTCGCTTTCCGTAAGAGATATTTCGACCCTATCTGCCCGGGTATCACGAAATTCTCTCGAGGATAATCTCTGATTTTCAGTGTATCGATCAAGGCAGTAATCGATCCATATATATACACCTTTAGAGAATTGTAACCGACCTATATTGATACTGGTAATAATATCCCACTTAATGAGATTGATTGCGGAATTAATGACGGGAGTTACAAAATGAGAAAAGCCTTCCAGACGCCGGCGCTACTTTTCGCGCCAGACAAGTAGCGCCGAAATGAGCGCGAACCAGCAAGCAGACCACGGCGCCAATTTTGGCGCTAGACAACTGGCACCGATATGCGTGCCATGCACAATCCAGAGCCTGGCGCCATTATTGGCGCGAGCCAACTAGCGCCGGAATGAGCGCCAAAGCACAATCCAGAGCTTGGCGCCACTTTTGGCGCGACCCAACTAGCGCCGGTACTGGCCCCGACGCTCAGCTCTGAAAACCACTTTGTAACTCGCCAATTTTATTCGTCCAACAATCCCGGGTTCTAGTTAGCTTACACGAGCGTGCACTCCACACCTCCTAACTCATGTTATAGCTTAGCTAACAACCCCATTATTACCTTTGTGAATCCAATTACACAAAATGACCGATGATTTCACTAAAATCACCAACATTCCTCCCCCATTTTAGTGCAATCCTTGATTCACAAATAAAAGTACAATACAGGTAAACAAACTCATGCATAAATGAAAATATCTAAAAGATTGAATTTCCATCTTAGTACATTACACATTTCAAATACTCGAGAATCCGGGTGTCCTATGGATTGAACTCGTCAACCCATTTTAGTACCAGAAAATAACATACACATGAATTTAAAAAACTCTCTAAAGTATAAACTTGACACTATACAGGCCATGTGTCCTTATCCATTCGTGAGTGCATCAAAGCCAAGTCCAAGCTTCTTGAAGCGGCCACACTTCCCACTCATATAGGTAGTTCTTTTCCTCATGCACCTGCACATGCATTTTTCCAAAAGAACAATTACCTTCTTCACTTGCAGTACCGAGCACTAACCGTGGGATGATCATCTTGTGCTCCAATCCCTTAAAGTGAACTTTCCCATTGAATTCAGCTTCTAGCATTGTATTAGAAGGGAATTGGGTATCTCACCGTTAGAGATTTAGATGGACTTTAATCCCATCCCTATCACCGACTTGTGAACCAAGTCCCTAGCTAACCCCTTCGTTAAGTGGTCCGCTAGATTTTGTTGCGACCGAACAAATTCAACCGAAATCACCCCATTCGTGATTAGCTCACGAATCATGCTATGTCTAACACCTAAGTGTCTAGAATTGCCATTATACACTTGACTATAAGCTTTAGCCAAAGTAGCCTCACTATCACAACGGATAGAAATGGGTGATATTGGTTTCGGCCATAATGGAATTTCATGGACCAAATTCCTTAGCCATTCCGCCTCTTTTCCGGCAGCGGCTAATGCCACAAATTCCGACTCCATAGTCGAACTCGTGATGCAAGTTTGCTTCTTGGAAGCCCATGAGATGGCACCTCCCCCAAGCAAGTACACCCAACCACTCGTAGAAGAGTGATCTTCCAAATTGGTAATCCAACTTGCATCCAAATATCCCTCCAATATTGAAGGAAACCCAATATATGACAAACCATAATCAATGGTTTTCTTCAAGTATTTAAATACTCGCCTTATCGCTTGCCAATGATGAATACTAGGATTACTAGTATATCTACTCAACTTTCCTATGGCAAATGCGATATCCGGCCTAGTGCTTGTCATGGCATACATCAAGCATCCTATAGCCTTTGAGTATTCGAGTTGTGACACCGCTTCACCCGAATTGGGCATAAGCTTCACACTCGGATCCCATGGAGTACTCACTGGAGAATCAAATTTGCTATATACACACTTGTTCGCTTGGTTTATCATAAAACCGTTGGACAAGATAACCTCATCAAATTTCTGATGCCATTGTTTGGGTGCTTGTTTTAGCCCATACAATGATTTTACAAGTTTACACACCTTATGCTCCATTCCGGGCATAACAAAACCTTCCGGTTGTTTCATGTAAACTTCCTCCTCCAAATCACCATTCAAGAATGCCGTTTTGACATCCATTTGGTGAATCACTAAATTGTGGATAGCAGCTAAGGCTATTAACAATCTAATCGTGGAGATCCTAGCAACCGGGGCATAAGTATCGAAATAATCGATGCATTCCCGTTGCCTAAAGCCTTGGATTACTAATCGAGCTTTGAACTTGTCGATTGATCCATCCGCTTTCATCCTTCTTTTGAAGATCCACTTGCAACCCGAAGGTTTGCAACCCGGTGGCAAGTCCGATAATACCCAAGTATTATTCCCCATGATGGAGTCCATCTCATCATGTATTGCTTCTTTCCAAAAGGCAATATCTTGAGACTTCATAGCCTCATCAAATGATTTTGGATCCTCCTCAACACTATAACAGTAAAGGAATTGGGATCCAATCTCATCTCTTGATCCCTCTACCAAGTATACTTGGAAATCGGGACCAAATGATTTTTCAATCCTTCCTCTTTTGCTCCTTCGAAGCATCGGAGAGTCGGTTGGAACAATTGTTTGTTCTTCAACCTCACTAGTTTCACTAGTACTTAGAACTATGTCCTTTGGCCTCGGTATTGAAGAGAATCTTGTCTCATCAAATATCACATCTCTCGATTCTATAACGGTGTGAATCGCTATAGAATCATTAGGTTCAATAACATATAACATATATGCTTTGGAATGCTCGGCATATCCAACAAAGATGCAGTCAATGCCTTTCTCACCCAAAGTCTTTCTTTTGGGTTCGGGCAGTCGAACAACCGCTCGACAGCCCCAAACTCGAATATAGCTCAAGTTCGGCCTTTTCTTGAACCAAAGTTCATATGGGGTAATCTTGTTCCGTTTATTGGGAACTCGATTCAGCAAATAACAAGCCGTTAGCATGGCTTCACCCCAAAATCCATCACTCAAACCCGAGTAGGATAACATAGAGTTCACCATTTCTTTGAGAACTCTATTTTTCCGTTCCGCCACACCATTTTGTTGTGGTGTATAAGGCGCCGTAGTCTCATGAATGATTCCTACGGTTTGGAAAAACATGGGGTCGTAATACTCCCCACCACGATCGGTACGTAAACATTTTATATGGCAATTCATTTGCAATTCAACCTCCGTTTTATAAACTTTAAATTTAACCAACGCTTCATCTTTTGAATGTAACAAATAAACATAGCAAAAACGTGAAGCGTCGTCAATAAAACTGACAACATACTTTTTATTACCAAAAGACGGAGTTGAATGCAAATCACAAAGATCACTATGAATTAAATCAAGCACCGATGAATCCCTTTTCACGTTAGGAAAAGGTTGTCTAGTGATCTTTGTTAACATGCAAGTTTTACACTTATCGGTCTTAATATCAAAAGTCGAAATAAGACCGTCTTTTGACATTTCAACCATACGTTTAAAACTAACATGACCAAGTCTTGCATGCCATAAATTAGAATCAACACAAACCCTATTTGCAATAAAAACAGAATTTGAAACAACATTCATTTTATTCAAATTCAACATAAACATATTATTAAGCAAATAACCAAATCCAACAAAAGAGCCACCCTTCGACAAGATATACTTATCCGACTCATAAACTTGCCTATATCCTAACTTATTCAAGATGGTACCAGAAACCAAATTCTTTCGAATTCGTGGTACAAACAAAACATTAAAAAGTTCAACTATTTTACCAGAACTAAATTCTAGCCTAACTAAGCCACGACCAAGAATGGGAGCAACCGACTCGTTTCCCATGCGTAGCATTGATCCGTCTTCAACCGGTTCTAAGGGGGTGAACCAACGGCGATCTTTGCACACATGACTTGTTGCACCCGAGTCGATCCACCAAGCGATATCATCATCCTGCACATAAAATGATTCGGATATTAGTGGTACATAATTCAAATTAGAATTAAAACCAAAGTCAAAATTCTGACCTTGTCGTGGGTTTTGATCCTTGGATCCTTGCCCAACACCACTTGTGCTTGCTCCACCCTTATTCTTGACAACCCGACAATCCCGCTTGAGATGGACGGTCATCCCACAGGTCCAACAGGTTAATTTAACCTTTTTATTGGGCCCTTTCTTGGCTTCGTTGAACTTTCGTTTTCCCTTGAAGTTGTTAGTCTTTCCCTCTTCAACCATGTTCACCGAAGGTGCATAAACCTCCTTTACTTTAGGTTTCTCAGCCTCTTGCACCCGAAGAGATTCCTCTATGCGCAAGTGACTACCGAGTTGTACAAGAGACAACTCTTCCTTCTTATGTTTCAACATGTGTTTAAAGTCTTTCCAACAGGGGGGGCAGTTTATCAATAATACTCGATACAGAGATGGATTCGTCCATCTTCATATCATGTTGAGCATATTGGCCGAGAATGCGAAGGAGCTCATTGTATTGCTCCATCACCGGCCTTGAGTCCACCATTTTGTAATTATTAAAATTACTCACCAGGAACTTCTTACTAGAAGCATCCTCCGCCATGTATTTGGACTCGAGAGAGTCCCATAGCTCTTTGGCAGATTCCACGTTTTGATAGATGTCAAAGAGGGAGTCACACATACCGTTTAAGACGTGGCCATGACAGATGTAGTCGTCGTTCTTCCATTTGTCGCGACGACAAGTCACCTCCAATGTCTCGTTCTCCATCACCTCCGGCATTGGGGTGCTCAGCACGTACACGACCTTCAACGTCGTCAGCAAGAAATGCATCTTCTTCTGCCATCTACGGAAATCTACGCCTTCAAACTTCTCAAGTTTTGTGAACTTGGAAGTCATGTCTCTCACAGACTGATCACTCGCCATCTCTCTTCACGAAGACAAATATCTCTTACGATTGTTGGGGGATTTCGGTGTATGGATTCGTGGAAGAGAAGAGTAAGTGGTGATTATAAGAACTTGGATATAACTAGAGATCGCGTAGAGCTCGCTTTCCGTAAGAGATATTTCGACCCTATCTGCCCGAGTATCACGAAATTCTCTCGAGGATAATCTCTGATTTTCAGTGTATCGATCAAGGCAGTAATCGATCCATATATATACACCTTTAGAGAATTGTAACCGACCTATATTGATACTGGTAATAATATCCCACTTAATGAGATTGATTGCGGAATTAATGACGGGAGTTACAAAATGAGAAAAGCCTTCCAGACGCCGGCGCTACTTTTCGCGCCAGACAAGTAGCGCCGAAATGAGCGCCAACCAGCAAGCAGACCACGGCGCCAGTTTTGGCGCTAGACAACTGGCACCGATATGCGCGCCATGCACAAACCCATGCACAATCCAGAGCCTGGCGCCATTATTGGCGCGAGCCAACTAGCGCCGGGATGAGCGCCAAAGCACAATCCAGAGCTTGGCGCCACTTTTGGCGCGACCCAACTAGCGCCGGTACTGGCCCCGACGCTCAGCTCTGAAAACCACTTTGTAACTCGCCAATTTTATCCGTCCAACAATCCCGGATTCTAGTTAGCTTACACGAGCGTGCACTCCATACCTCCTAACTCATGTTATAGCTTAGCTAACAACCCCATTATTACTTTTGTGAATCCAATTACACAAAATGACCGATGATTTCACTAAAATCACCAACAACCAATGCGGAAAAAAAAATAAACCAAGACAACCCACCATATAATCGATACAAAATTAGGGCAAATCGGTTGAAATTGGGTTAGGCCCAAGGTAACCGACCAATTCGATAACCCGATGAAAGTTTTAGCGGTATTTTTAAATTTATCTGTATTTATCTTTAATATGTATAGGTTACAAAAAACGATTCGGCAACAACGAACAATTAAACTCATAAGAGACGTTATTGGCAAATTGTATGTAATAACTGGATATTTGATGAACTCATATATTCTTTTGAATTATTTATCGTATTTCAAAAGAATGTTTCTTTTACTTTTATGTTCTCAATGTTGATTTTATTTTTTTAAGCACAACCCGACCAAACCGACTAATTCGAACGGTTTGGGTTTGGGTTGAAAATTTTTAAACCGTCAATATTGAGTTGAGTTGTTCAAATGTCTTCGACTTAAACGTAAAAAATAAGAAAAGATGAATAATTTATTCAAAATCAAAGAAGAGTGAAATCGGTTTGTCATCAAAGGTAAATGTAATAAGAAATAATTCAAAAAGTATTACAATGAAAAAACTAAGGTCGTCATAGTTTTTTATACAAGACAGGAGGACCAACAAAGTTTTAGGACACAAAAAGAATCATTTTTAATAACAATATATTGCATGAATATAATAAGTTGCATGCATGATGTAAGCTTGTTGTCTAATCTTGAATACAAATTCAGGGGTCTGTTTATCAAATAAGTATTGGGATACACATTTTATCCGATAAACATGGCAATGACTAATAATCTTACCCGGTAAAGTGATGGCTAGGACCGACGGTCTTACCTGTTAACTGAGGTTGTTGACTCTCACCTGGTTAGTATTATTTACCGGGAAAATTGTTGCACAAGATGTCGTTTAGATAGAGTATGATATTCCTCGGCAAGTCAGTGTTAAAATTTATCAGTAAGCGCTTACCGAGTAAACATTTGGGTAAACGGCATTTAACTTGGCTAAAATATCATACAAGAATACCTAAATATAAATAACCATCGTAAGAAGATTCACCCGATTGAATAGCCTCTTTGGCTAATATGGAATTATGGATACCGCTTTTGAAAGGCCGGACGGAAATGTTTCTATTCATAAGAATTGTTTAATTATTAGCAGATATTATTCACTAAATTTTGTATTTATATGTTTGGAAAACTTTAGAAAAACTTAATTAACTTTCCTGTTTTGATTAATTGTGTCTAAGTGTCTTTGAACATTATTTTTAGATAATAGATAGACTTTTGAACTTTTCGGTTTTGAATGATTAAGGTTTTTATTATTTTTAATTAATAAATCATTAAATTTTTCTGACTATCATTTTTTAATCCGCCAAAAACTATCTGCAACCAGCTTAAAAAGTTTTAAAGTAAAACAGAATGTAATTAGATTTTATCATTTCAAAATCCAACATTATTCAAATCCCTCGCACGCAACAACATTGCTCTTCTTACCGTCTCATCATTGTCCGCTCTCCATCACTGCTCACGGCTCGTTGTCATCGTTGTTGTCTCCTAATACCTCCCTATTTTCGATTTGTTTTTTTATTTTTCAATTATCACTACTTTCCAACAAGTAAATGATGTACTTAGAGCATCCACACTCATCTTGCACAAGACCTTGCAAGATGACATGACATGCCATGTGAATTGCAAATTTAGGAAGACCTTTCAACTTTAAAAAGACCTTTCACAATTAAATATATATAAAACAAATACATTTATGTTTAATTTAAATTATCTATTAGTTTGTTTAAACATTAGTTATTAATATGTTTATTAAATTTAATTAATTTATTTGAACATTATTTTTTATTATTTTTATTAAATGTCTTACCCACAATTTATTTTAAATAAATGATAATTTTTTATGCGATAAACTTAAAATAAAAATACATTAATATAAAAAAATTACGAAAATACAAATACTAATAGATAATTGTACACAAACATCAAAAAAAGTTAATGTATTATTTATATTATAATTATCTATGTTGTTTATATTATAATTTATTACTTTAGAATGAGTTTGGTCTTGCATGAATGTGGAAGGTGTTATTACAAACCTGATGTGACACTTTAGAAATAAGTTTGGTCTTGCAGTGGTACGGATGGTATTATAGACAAATAAAATAGGACGCGTTGGAAATCGTTCATTGGATTTTGTTGAAATAATTTTTCCAAAATATGTTTTATTTAACTTAATTATAAATTAATATAATTTAAAACATCAATAATATCAAATTAAAGTAGAAGTAAATATATTTGATTCTTCTTGTAGGACGGCATCTTTTCGTCATATAAAATATAAACCTATTTTATAATTTGTTCTTCAAAGCGATGCAAAACGTTAGTATCAATCATAGGTAAAATAATCGAATTATGATTGCTTTTTTTTTTCACTTCGTAAATATGGAAAAACTTTAACACTTTTATTATTTTTCTTTATAACAATTGTCTCTGACACTACAAAACAAATGCATTTTACCTATAAAATTTCATCAGGGAAACTTTTGTCGGTGATACCCGGTGATCATTTAGAAAATACCAATGGTTCGATAGCATCCGATGTTTTTCGAGAAATACTCATGGATCAGCCAGAGATTTCCTGGGTAATCCGTCACTGATTTGTATTACCCACCAAAAATTTAACCACCAACTTTTGTGATGGTTATGTGACGCATCACTCTTTAGCAACAAATTTCATAGGGAAAAATTTGTAGGTAAAAGTGCGTACATATTTCGAAGGCCTTGAGAAAAAGGTTGTAGGATTAGAACATTAACATTTGAATAGAATCTACAATAACTTTTAAGTTTTATTGTTAATTGGTTCAAAACGTTCATTTTTTCTTGTTCATGACTATAATAACCAATGCATGCACAACATAAAATGGATTAATTACGGTTTTATAATTCGTAAACATATACGCAGAAAAAAAATAGGTTTAATTCTTAGATTCAGGGATACATGAAAACGTACGTCATCTACAACCGCCTCCTTGGCCTTGCTCTTATGGTTACGACTTTGGGGCCAATTTAACGGCTTTCAACTCTTCTATCAAAGTCGTTAAACCATTATAAGAAGATCCACCTGGTTCAACAGCCTGTTTAGCTAATACAGATACCACTTTTAACTTGCTTCTAATGCTTTCAGCTATGGCGGATCCACCTGTTAATATCCCAATAGCCTCCATTATACTTCTTTTGCCGACTATTGGGCTAGTGATCACGTTACTCGAGTTCCAAACGTCAACCCCCACACTCACTCCAATCCCTAAAAGCTCAATCAGCTTCTCGTTGTAAAACTGTTCGGCGTATAACGGCCAGGTCATCAACGGTACACCGGCGACCATGGTCTCAAGCACGGAATGCCAACCGCTGTGAGTCAAAAACCCTCCGACGGCTGGATGACGTAGAATCTCCATCTGTGGGGCCCACTCAGTCAAGATCAAACCCTTATTTTCCTTCTTGATTCTCTCCTGAAAACCTTCCGGCATCCCACCGATTGCTTCCTCTCCTCCTTTCTTCCTCACCACCCAAACAAACGGATGTTTAGATTCTTCCAATGCCAACGCAATTTCAGTGATTTGAGCGTCTGCGAATCTCACCATGCTACCGAAACAAGCGTATATCACCGATTTGGCTTTTTGGTTGTCGAGCCAACTCAAAGAACTGTGCTTTTCCGATACACCGCCGTTTTGGTCATCGTTCTTGAAAAACTGAAAAAGAGGACCAATAGACCAGATTTTTGTACCTTTAAACGTCTTATTGTGATCCATATATGCAGGTTCAATCTCGTAAAACGTGTTGTGAACAAGCCCGTAACTTCGTTTCTCCGATTGTTGAATCGTTTCCATGAACTCACCTAACTTTGTTTTGACTTTGAAATGTTCCGACACCTGGGATCTCTTCATCGTGATTTTATCCGGCAAATTTGGAACCACGAAACTCTCGGATTCCGATTTCACCTTATCGTGAGGTGCATGAAGTTTCAAGATATGGGAAACGGAGTGGTAAAGGAAACAATTAGGGTAAAAAAGCAGTCTAGGGATTTTGAGTTCGTCGGCGAGGTCAACGGTCCACGGGAAGAACATGTCGGAGAAGATGCAATCTGGAGCAAGATCACGAATCGATTGTTCCATTTGTGATTGAAGTAGTATCATCCCACGAAAGACTGCGGCTGTCATTTCGAGAGTAGTGGCGGCGACCGTATTTTCTATTCCAATGGGCAGGCCGACCTCCGATGCCGGAAAGTTTATGGTGTGGACGTGGAGTGGGTAACCGGCGGCGATGTCGTTGTCGACGGAGGGTTGAAATGTGAGGGCATTATGGACGGTGGAGATGATGGTGGAGTGAACTCCATGGGCGGCAAAGAGCCTGGCTACTTGAACAAGTTGGGTCATGTGGCTGGTAATGAGAGGTGGGAGGAAGACGACATGAAGGTTGTTGTCGCCGGTAGACATGGCGGATGTATGTTGTGTAAATCCGATGACATTTGTTCTTTGCTACTTTGCTTTTATCTATACAATAATTTGGTGTCATTGACGGAGGTAACGACACTCTTGACTCTCCAACCGGAACTAAAATATAATAAACTGTCGGCCAAGCTTTATACACCGCAAATATCACCACAAGAAACAGGGGTTTTAGCAACGACTATTGTCGTCGCTAAAAGTCGATATATCCCTGAAATTGATTTACATAAACGACTTGTCGTCGCTGTAACGTGTAAATGAAACGTTTCGTCGCTAAAAGCCCGTCGCTGAAACTCACTTTTCCTGTAGTGTATGCAGGTAAATCTAGTCAAATTTAACACTATCATTATTTATTGGGTAAGATTTTAGTCCGTCAAATCGGTTTCGCATGCAATAATTCACATTTTAGCGCTAATTAACCATGGTAAGAGTCATCGCACTTACTTACCAGGGTAAGACTCTCGGTCCTTGCATAAGTTGAATTCGCTCTTACCGGGTAAGATTTTTGGTCCTTGCCATATCAATCCGGTAGATAATGTAACTTGATAAATGCTTACCCGGGTAAGTGTTTGGTAAACACCCCTTAATCCATTAATAAAAAAATTGGTATAAATGACATTTTTCTTTACTTCCCTTTATATTTAATAGGGAATTTAATTAAAATACCCAAAGTTTGACTTTTACTTACCAAAATACCCAAAATCTCGATGAGTTTACCAAAATACCCAAATTTTCCGCAAAGGTATCCTGCGATCGCGGGCTAGGGCCTACGTGGCACCCCCTGTTGGGCCAAAGTGTCCCGTGGAGCCCCCCAACTATGCCCGCGGTGACACTTTTGATCCCTCCCCGCGGTTGGGAATTTTTTTTCATTTTGGTCTTTTTTGCACGAATCTTTGCATGTTTTTACTGTTTTTTCCACAATTATTGTACTTTGAAGACCAATTTGTGGTTCAAATTCACTGACATGTTTGAGATTTCATCCATAAATATCACTAAAATGCAATTCATAATTCACACCAATTCATCCTTCTTTCTTGCTTTCTTTCTTGCTTTCTTTCTTGCTTTCTTTCTTCAGTAAACAAATGGCATCGTCATCTAACCCATCGTCTACACCTGAAGGAATGTCACCTAAACTCCAGAAGGCGATAGCAGCAAAGTAAAAGGAGATAGACCAACTGACAGAAGAGTGGAAACAGATTATCGCCAGGAAGAAAGTCCACTTGACAAGGATCGAAGTGGAAGAAAAGGAGATCAAAAGGATGAAAGGGGATATAAAAGATAGGGAGGCTCGTATTCGTCGAGAAAAAAAAGAAATTCACCACTGTACGCAAGACTTCGCAATTCTTCAAGCGAAGATAAGCGACAAGCAAAGTTGGATTGATCAAACTAAAGCAATTTTTCAGTAGGTGGTGGTACGGGTGTTGCTTTAGTACTTTGTTGTTTATGTGTTATTGTTTTGTAGTTTTCCAGTTCGACATTGTTGTTTCGTTCCTTTCCTGTTTTTATGTTGTTGTTTAATTTGTCATGAATAAAGGTATTTAATTTATCTGAAAAGTAGTGTTTAAGTAGTCTGAAATTTGTCTAAAAAGTGGTCCATATTAAAAATACAACTCATAGATGTTATACAAGATTATTTCATAACAAACACATACTAATCATTGAATATTTTTTGATTTATTTATTTTATTATCGATGGTCCAAGTGTAAGTATTAAAAATTGGCGGAGGCTTTGTGATGGACAGACATCGATCCTTTTGTGCATACTCTGTAACTGCAAATACTTCAGCTCCAAACACACATGAATCATCATTCGCCAAATACCCATTTTCACCATTCTTAAATGAGTCCAGTGATACCAACTTGTCAAAACCCCATTTCATATATAACCATTACTATTCTCTCCATTTAGACTACTACCATTACTATTCTCTCCATTTAGACTACTACCATTATGATCATCATCCCATGTTCTGTTTCAACTACCTTTCAAGGTAAATCAACGTTCAGATCAACGGTATCATATGGTTTAGTTTCATGTGGCTCAAGCTCCGATGGGCCCTGCGTGTTACTTACTTGGCTGACTGAACGTCTACTCCTTGGCACGGTTGAAGGGGCGGGATTTGGACACTCTCCACGAGTATGTCCTACGCATTGGCACCGAGTACATTTTCGCTGTATCGAACCTTCACCACGTGATGGACGTCGGTTGTTCTTTCTCGGTCTCCCGGCTCTGTTCTTATCATTTAATGGTGGATAGCATGGCGGAAGGGGGTCGGGTGGATACACCCATGCTTCAGGGGGTCCAGCTGGATTTATTACCTCTGCGTATGTTCTCTGGTAAGTTTCGGACTTGAAGAAAGTTACAGCCAAGTCGCTGCAATCTCTACGACCCATATGTCTTGCCGCAACGATGGCATGGCCGCACGGTAACCCAGATTTTTGCCATTGGAAACAAGAAAAAACATGGTCGGTCATATGCTCTTAAATAACTTTTTCTGAAAGGATATATATCCTCTCCTCCCCACTCGCCGATAGTATGTATGCATACATATACACAATTTAAACATGTACATAAGGTGAATATATTATGAATAAAATGAAAATAATTTTAAGAAGTTTCGTTTTAAGGTTTTCACAATGTGTTCACGGTCTAAATTTAATTTTGTTGTTTTGATTAGTGTTCACAAATTATATCAAATCTTGTAGAATTTTATTGTGTTTACGATGTGATGTTTCACAAATTATAATAGAATTTCTAAATTAACATGTTATCTTGTGTGCACATTTAATTATGAGTGTGCGTGTATGTTCCGGAGAAAGGAGAGAAGAGAGTAAATAGTTTTTTTTATTAAATTGGATTTTGTTTTTTAACTATTTTTTGAGGTTTAAATTGGATATCTTAAATCTCACACGATCAAATGATTCACCGACTCTGCACTATTGGAGGTCAGAATGTCATAACGTTGTGCAGGAAAATGGGCCGCGGACCACCTCTCCGGTCCAACATCTTCCATGACTTTGGCTGCTTTGTGTGCACTAACTCGTAGAAGATTCATGTACCGGTCAAACTTTCGATCCGTATATGCTCTGTATGCCGCCCAGTAGACATCCTTGTAGGTGGTAATACGTTTGTCCTGGGTTTTGGCGTTCATCTCCAAATGTCGACAACATAGGAGTGAGGGGCATTTGGGTACATGGCAGAGATTGCAGCGCTTATGGAAGGAGCCCTGTCGGACATAAACACCAACCCTTGTGGGTCTCCGATAGCTTGTCTCAACATGGACAGAAACCAAGTCCATTCGTCCCCGGTTTCGGACTTGCCTACTCCGAAAGCTACTGTGTAACGACCCGAATCATTTTTGAGAAGTTTTAAGCATTTTTGTGAAGTCTTAATGAAAGTGGAAGTTGAGGGGCCTTGTGGTAAAATTGAGGTAGGGTATAAGAGGGCATGATACCCTAGAAGAACATTCCATTCTTCCTGATTTTAATGTTGTTGGCGGCTGGGTCTTTAGAGAGAAAAGAGAAGAGAGCTTTTGGAGGGTTTTGTGCATTGGAGGAGAAGAGCCTTCAAGCCTCAATTTCAGAAAGAAGAGAAGGATTGAAATTCGTGTGCAACTAGTAATCTCTAAGGTAACCTTTAAGCCATAACTTCTTTTAAGATTAATCCTTTGATTTCTGAGTTTTGTGGGCTTTTAGCTTATTCTAAGTCCTTGGAGGCTAATAGAGAGATTTAAACATCTTTTATTGTGTTTTGTTGTTAAAAACTGATGGGAAATTGAGTACAGAACATTTAGTGATAATTTATTGGTTTATCTTGAGGAATAAGAGGCATGTAATAGGATTTTCAGCCCCAATTATCGACCAGCGCTGTATCCGGAAAACAACATAGGATGAATGTTACCGGGTGAGTGTCCGGTAAACATTTCGGTAGTGTCCGGACGTATTAGTTCTCGGATAGTTGCCCGAAAAAGTTTGTTGTCCGAAAAAGTTTGTTGTCCGGAAAAGAGTTGTGTCCGGAAAAGAGGCGGTATCCGGACAGTTGTGTTTACCCGGTAAGCCGTCCGGAAAAGTGTGTATCCGGTGAGAAGTACCCGGACAGTTGTCTAGTCAGCTTATACATTTTTACCCCTTGTTCAGGTAGACAGTTTAGAAGTAAGGGGCAGAGTAGGGAAAAACAAGTAACGTACCAGGTGAGTTTTCTAACTAAAATGTGTGGCTTTTAAATGCGTTTTCTAAAGCAAGACATGATGAGTAATGCCATGTTTATTTTTATAAATGTTTTATCTGCATGAAAGTTGTTTAAAGTTTTATATGTGGGATGTATGCATACATTGGTTTTGACGTAAATCGGCTAAGTCGGGGGGTGTGTTCCGCCAGCTTGTGCCGGAAGGTGTGTCCCGTTTATGCCAAGGGAGGTGTGACACTGTAAGGCAGCATGAGACTGACTCGTTGTCACCTTTAGGGTGACTTCAGGGTGCCAATTTACAAGGGGCGGACCTTTATCCGTGAACAATTTTATATGGACAGATTCATGAATGATATATTCTGGAAATGATAAATTGTTTTAAATGCTTTGATAACTGTTAAGAGGGACTCACTAGACCTCATGGTCTACCCCTCGCATTTTCAAATTAAAACCTTTTCAGGAAAGCAGGTAATGAAAGGCTCGGGCAAGTGAGCAGGGCGTTAGCAAGGAGGCCTGATAGTATAGTGACACTATAGTTCGTTTTAGTTTATTTCTCAGTTGTGTAGGTTGTTCCGCCAACCAAATTTTGGATGTTATGTAAGAAATTTTGAGATGCGATTTTGGGATGTTTTAATTATATGAATTGAATGTTTAAAAATGTTGGGTTGTTATAGTTGGTATCAGAGCCATAGTTTAAGGGATTTAGGTGACCGGACGGGCCTAGACTTAAACTTTGGAGAAGTAGAAAACACAACTGAGAATCAGGAATGCGTTAGGAGGACACTAACTTAGTTTTTGGAGTTATTAGGGTACCGAGGACAGTCATGTAAGGTAAGTTTGGAGTTACACTTGGCCAGTGTAATTGTGAACTTACATGTACATGTGCGTGCTTGAATCGCCTTACTAATCCGTTGTGGTAGTACTTTTGAGTCCGTGGTATTAATTGAGTCGTTTGTTGTGTTTGTCAGAATGTCTGCGAGAACCCTGAGAAGTAGGTCAATTCCGCTAGTGGAGGAAGCGCAGACTAAGAGTGCTTCACCGCAAATGGGAGCTGTTAGATCTGAGGAGTTGAGGGAGGAAGGACCAGTGGTTCCTCCAAGAGCGGCGGCTACTCGTAGAATGGGTAGGGGCCGTGGGAGACCGAGAAAGGCCGTCACTGAGGTGGGTGCGGCAACTTCTATAGGGAAAAGTAAGAAAAAGAAGGCGCCGACTAGGCGTAAGGATAAGAGTGTGGAGGAGCCGGAAGTGCAAGTAATATCTGAACAAGAAAGTTCAGCACCGGCAAAGAGGGTGAAAGCTAAGAAAGGGGGTAAACCTGAAACCGCACCGGCCTTCGTGACCGAGGATAAGTTCACGACAGAGATGACTAAACTGCAAAAGACTCTACAAGCAGTGCTAGACAACCAGAATAAGACTGCGTCTGAGGGAGGAACCAAGAGCAGTACTGGGAAGAAGACTGAGGAGGAATGTACACCACGAACTGAAATAGGGAACAATTCGGTGACAACTCCGATTGTTGTTTCCGAACCGAAGGCAATGAAGGGGTGCTCGTTTAAGACCTTTGCTTCATGCAAACCTCCGACGTTCAACGGGGAGCGCAATCCTGTTCTAGCGGTGAAATGGGTTTGCGAGATGGATTTAGCGTTTGATACTAGTAAGTGCGCCGAGGAGGATAAGGTACTGTTTGCCAGGTCAATGTTGAAATCTGAAGCAATCTTTTGGTGGGATGTTGAAACTGGAGGAAAGGGGTCGGAGGTAGCTAAGAGCATGTCGTGGGGGACGTTTGTTGGAAGGTTCAAAGCACAGTTTTGCCCCCTAGCAGCAATTAAGAAATTGGAGGAAGAGTTTCTGGGTTTGGAGCAAGGGTCAATGTCAGTTCAGGAATACACGTCGAAGTTTATCGAAAAAGCTCGGTTTGCTGAGTTGTACGTACCTACTGAGGAAAGACGGATAGAGATGTACATTTATGGGCTGAAAAGCAGTATAAGGGAGTTGGTGCAGGTGAAAGGTCCGGTTACTTTTCAGGTTGCGGTTGATACCGCGGAGCTTACTGAGAAGGAAAAGGCTAGACAAATGACCGAAAGAGTCGGAGATAAGCGTAAGTGGGACGGGCCGAGTCGGGAAGGTAAAAGACCGAATACAGCCAGACCCGATCTGAGGGCGGGGTATAAGTCAGTGGAAAAGCCGTGTGCAAAGTGTAACAAAATGCACCGAAGAGAATGTTGGACTGAAAAAGATGGATGTTATAAGTGTGGGAAGATGGGGAATCTATCTCGAGATTGTCGCAATCCAAGGATCTGCTATCAATGCGGGTTGTCGGGCCATGTCAAGTGGGACTGCCCGCAGTTGAAGAAAGGATACGCTAGGGGAGAAGGTGGGAGTAGCGGAGGAAAGAGTATTGAGAAGATTGTGGAGCCGGCTCGCGCCAGGGCAAGAGCTTTTCACATGTCGGCTGAGGAGGCGGAGAACACGCCTGATGTGGTAACATGTACCTTTCCTATTGACTCGATTCTCGCTAAAGTATTGTTTGATTCGGGGGGCAACCGTTCGTTTGTGTCGCCCAAGTTTATTCAAAAATTACAAATGAAACCCAAGAGGTTGAACTTTGGGTTTGAAGTAGAGATAGCAGATGATAGTCGAGTCTGGGTAAAGGAAGTCTATGAAGGTTGTAGCATAGACGTGGATGGTCACTTATTCCTATTAAGGTTGTATCCTATGGGAATGGGGGAGTTTGATGTAGTCCTAGGAATGGACTGGTTAGCGGAAAACGACGCTAATATAGTTTGTAATAAGAAGCTGATCCGTATTGCCTTACCTGATAAGAAAGAGGTGGTAATTTACGGAGATCAACGAAATAGGAAGTCGTGTCTGATTTCGTTGATGAAAGCTAGGCGGTGTTTGGGAAAGGGGTGTCCGGGGTATTTAGCTTACGTACTAGATGCTAAGAAGGAAAAGAAGAGTGTGGTGGATGTCCCGGTAGTGAGTGAGTACCCGGAGGTGTTTCCGATGACTTGACAAGTTTGCCTCCAGATCGTCAAGTGGAGTTCAGAATCGAACTAGTACCTGGGGCGGCACCGAGTGCGCGCGCGCCCTACCGGTTAGCACCAGCGGAGATGAAAGAAATGATGACCCAGTTACAAGAGTTGCTCTACAAGGGTTTTATTCGCCCGAGCACATCGCCCTGGGGAGCGTCGGTACTGTTTGTTAAAAAGAAGGACGAATCTATGCGAATGTGCATAGATTACCGTGAGCTCAATAAGGTGACCGTGAAGAACAAGTATCCGCTTCCGAGGATCGATGACCTCTTCGACCAGCTACAAGGTGCGAGTTATTTCTCAAAGATAGACTTGAGGTCGGGTTATCATCAGCTGAAGGTGAAGAAAGACGATGTGCCGAAGACAACTTTCCGTACGAGATATGGACATTACGAGTTCTTAGTCATGCCCTTCGGGTTGACTAATGCGCCCGTGGTGTTCAAGGATTTGATGAATCGGGTGTGTAACTCATTGCTGGATAAGTGCGTGATCGTCTTCATTGACGATATCCTAATCTATTCTCGTACCCGAGAGGACCACGAGAGGCACCTTCCGGCAGCGCTGGAATTGCTTAAGCGTGAGAAGTTATATGCGAAATTCTCGAAGTGTGAATTTTGGTTAAGGGAAGTTCAGTTTTTGGGTCATGTAGTGTCGGCGGACGGCATCAAGGTAGATCCTGCTAAGATTGAAGCCATTAAAGATTGGGAAACGCCAAGAACTCCATCGGAGGTGAGGAGTTTTCTCGGTTTAGCAGGATATTATCGTAAGTTTATTCAAGATTTCTCTCGGATAGCTTCGCCACTGACCTCTTTGACGAGGAAGAATGTCAAATTCGTGTGGGCGGAAGCACATAAATCTGCGTTTGAGAAGTTGAAGGAAAGCTTATGCAGTGCCCCAATCTTGTCGTTACCGGATGGATCAGAAGGGTTTGTGATATATAGCGATGCTTCTAAGCTTGGGTTGGGATGCGTGCTGATGCAGAACGGGAAGGTGATTGCTTACGCTTCTCGACAGTTGAAAGATCACGAAAAGAACTATCCCACCCATGACATGGAGTTAGCGGCCGTTGTTTTTGCGTTGAAAATCTGGCGACATTACCTATATGGGGTAAAGTGTCAGATTTACACCGATCATAAAAGCTTGAAGTATCTGTTCGATCAAAAAGAACTGAACATGAGGCAAGGGAGATGGATGGAGCTGTTGAATGATTATGATTGCGAGGTTCTATACCACCCGGGTAAAGCAAATGTAGTGGCTGACGCGCTGAGCCTAAAAGAACGAGGAGAACAGACCAAGATTGTGGCTTTTAGAATTGAGGCGACCTCAAATCTTCTCGAAGAGATTAAAAAGTTTCAGGAGGAAGCGTTGCTAGAAGTGAACGTGAAGAGCGAAAGAATCGTCGGGGTTACATCACTGTTCGAAGTCAACAGTGGGGGTTTGAAGTGTATGAAGGGCCGAGTGTGGGTGTCCAAGTTGGGAAACTTAAGGGTAAGCATTCTTGAAGAAGCGCATAAGTCGCGATTGTCCATGCACCCGGGAACAAACAAGATGTACAGAGACGTGAGACAGTTTTACTGGTGGCCAGGGATGAAGAGGATATCGCTCATCTGGTGGAGCGATGTGTGACTTGTTTGAAAGTTAAAGCGGAACATCAGCGTCCATATGGAGAACTGCAGTCCACGGTGATACCAGTGTGGAAATGGGATAATATCACCATGGATTTTGTTACGAAATTACCAAGGACCCCTAAGGGCAACGATACGATTTGGGTGATAGTGGACATTCTCACCAAGTCGGCGCATTTCTTGCCTATGAGGGAGTCGGATTCGTGGGAGAAGTTGGCACGTTTGTACATCAATGAGATTATGTCTAGACACGGAGTGTCGCGATCCATAGTGTCTAACCGTGATAGTCGGTTTACGTCGGCATTTTGGAGGAGTTTGCAACGAGAGTTGGGCTCGCAATTGAAGTTGAGCACGGCCTATCATCCTCAGACGGATGGTCAGAGTGAGAGAACGATTCAGACGTTAGAGGATATGCTCCGGGCGTGCGTTATCGACTTCAAGGGGTCGTGGGAAATGCATTTGTCGTTAATAGAATTCTCCTATAACAATAGTTACCACGCCAGCATCCAAGCGGGGCCATTTGAAGCCCTGTATGGACGAAAGTGTCGTACGCCGCCGTGTTGGAATGAGGTAGGAGAAAGGCAGTTGGCCGGACCGGAAATTGTACAACTAACGGCCAATAAGATTGAAGTAATCCGTGGAAGGATGAGAATCGCGCAAGATCGACAGAAGAAGTATGCGGATAGACGAAGGAAGTCGATTTAATTCCAAGTGGGGAACAAAGTAATGCTCAAAGTGTCACCTTGGAAAGGTGTGGTTCGTTTTGGAAAGAAAGCAAAGTTGGGGCCAAGATATGTTGGGCCTTTTGTTATCATTGAAAGGGTTGGCGCGGTGGCCTACAAGCTGGAATTGCCGGAAGAGTTAAGTAGGATTCACCCGACGTTTCATGTGTAAAACCTGAAGAAGTGTTTGGCCGAAACTGATGTGGCCATTCCGTTAGAAGATGTAAGTATTTACGAGAAACTGATGTTCGAGGAAGAGCCAATCGAGATCGTAGACAGTAAAGTACGAAAGACGAGGAACAAGGAAGTTCGTTTGGTGAAAGTTCAGTGGAAGTATCACAAAGGACGAGAAGCAATGTGAGAAGTGGAGTCTGAGATGAAGTCCAGATACCCTTACCTGTTTGAAAATGGAATTCCGGGGACGGAATTCTCTTGAGGGGGGGATTGTTGTAACGACCCGAATCATTTTTGAGAAGTTTTAAGCATTTTTGTGAAGTCTTAATGAAAGTGGAAGTTGAGGGGCCTTGTGGTAAAATTGAGGTAGGGTATAAGAGGGCACGATACCCTAGAAGAACATTCCATTCTTCCTGATTTTAATGTTGTTGGCGGCTGGGTCTTTAGAGAGAAAAGAGAAGAGAGCTTTTGGAGGGTTTTGTGCATTGGAGGAGAAGAGCCTTCAAGCCTCAATTTCAGAAAGAAGAGAAGGATTGAAATTCGTGTGCAGCTAGTAATCTCTAAGGTATCCTCTAAGCCATAACTTCTTTTAAGATTAATCCTTTGATTTCTGAGTTTTGTGGGCTTTTAGCTTATTCTAAGTCCTTGGAGGCTAATAGAGAGATTTAAACATCTTTTATTGTATTTTGTTGTTAAAAACTGATGGGAATTTGAGTACAGAACATTTAGTGATAATTTATTGGTTTATGTTGAGGAATAAGAGGCATGTAATAGGATTTTCAGCCCCAATTATCGACCAACGCTGTATCCAGAAAACAGCATAGGATGAATGTTACCGGGTGAGTGTCCGGTAAACATTTCGGTAGTGTCCGGACGTATTAGCTCCCGGATAGTTGCCCGGAAAAGTTTGTTGTCCGGAAAAGAGTTGTGTCCGGAAAAGAGGCGGTATCCGGACAGTTGTGTTTACCCGGTAAGCCGTCCGGAAAAGTGTGTATCTGGTGAGAAGTACCCGGACAGTTGTCTAGTCAGCTTATACATTTTTACCCCTTGTTCAGGTAGACAGTTTGGAAGTAAGGGGCAGAGTAGGGAAAAACAAGTAACGTACCAAGTGAGTTTTCTAACTAAAATGTGTGGCTTTTAAATGCGTTTTCTAAAGCAAGACATGATGAGTAATGCCATGTTTATTTTTATAAATGTTTTATCTGCATGAAAGTTGTTTAAAGTTTTATATGTGGGATGTATGCATACATTGGTTTTGACGTAAATCGGCTAAGTCGGGGGGTGTGTTCCGCCAGCTCGTGCCGGGGGGTGTCCCGTTTATGCCAAGGGAGGTGTGACCCTGTAAGGCAGCATGAGACTGACTCGTTGTCACCTTAGGGTGACTTCAGGGTGCCAATTTACAAGGGGTGGACCTTTATCCGTGAACGATTTTATATGGACAGATTCATGAATGATATATTCTGGAAATGATAAATTGTTTTAAATGCTTTGATAACTGTTAAGAGGGACTCACTAGACCTCATGGTCTAACCCTCGCATTTTCAAATTAAAACCTTTTCAGGAAAGCAGGTAATGAAAGGCTCGGGCAAGTGAGCAGGGCGTTAGCAAGGAGGCCTAGTAGTATAGTGACACTATAGTTCGTTTTAGTTTATTTCTCAGTTGTGTAGGTTGTTCCGCCAACCAAATTTTGGATGTTATGTAAGAAATTTTGAGACGCGATTTTGGGATGTTTTAATTATATGAATTGCATGTTTAAAATTGTTGGGTTGTTATATACTGGAACGATGGAGTTATCCCCGTCCATGGCAACCGCCAGGAACATCATACCCAAGTAAGGGCCCTTTAAATTGTCAGCGTCTATTACCAGGACACGACGCAGATTTGCCAGAAATGTGCCGATCTGCAAAAACGTAGGTGGTTTACCTTTGTAAATGTTATAGTTTATAATGTGTAAACATATGACGTGTTAAAATACGTACCGCGGGTCCAAGGGCCACGAAGCACATCTCAAACCGTCCATGTGAATCGTTCCTTAGCTGGGTGACAGTACCTGGATTCTGCAGTTGCAAATTATATAAATATGCTGGGAGTCGTTCATACGACTCCTCGAACGTGCCTCTCACCAATAGCAGTTCCCTGCATCGCGCACGCCAAGCTTGGTGGTAACCAATCGTGACGCCGAACTGCTGGTGTACATAGTCCATGATGTCCTTTGGACGCAATGACCTGCTAGCATCAAGAAATTTGTTTTTCAGTATCGCACCCAAAGTCCTTTTGGTGGCTTGTTTGTGGTTGGGATTCAATTTCTTCCTCGAACAAGTGTGTACGTCGTCCAATTTTCTAATAAGTAACGCCCCTCCTTTCTCTCCCGCGGGAATCGCGTACATCCTCCACTTACAGTTTTCTCTCGCACATTCAACTTCGTATCGGGTTTTGTCGGATCTCGGCGTGTGACTTTCGAAACCCTCTTCCATGAACTTAAGTCCGACCTGACTTGCCAAGTGATCCTTCGAATCAAATATCTGACCTACTTTTAACCTTAAACTGCGATTATAAGGTGTAGGTTCGTAGGTTTGTGTATGGGTATTCTGGTCTGGAATAATAGGGGGCATATCAAAATAGTCATTTAACTGACTAAATGATTTATTACTAGGGGTATATTCTTTGTGATCATCACTATCGGTATCTGATCTGTCTATATCAGCATTACCCGTTTTGAAAACATAGGTTTCGTCATCAGCAACTCCAGCACAACGTTCTTCTTGTGGTTGTTGTTGTTGTTGCGTCTCCGGAACATAATCAGGAATACAGTCGTTAAGACCATATGCATGATCCAAATGAACTGTTGGGCCGTGGGACGGCTGAAATTGAGAATCAGGCTGCTCCAGTTGGAGGTCTTCGTCATCAGCGTCGTCATCACCTTCGTCGTCACCGTCGTCATCGTCTTCATCGCACACCGAGGATTCGGCATACACAAAAAGTAATGGCGGTCTTTCTGATTCGGCTGCAAAGTGCAGAAAACCAGAGATATCCCCATCGTTGGATAACTCCACAAATGACCCATCACCATTCTTAAACACTAACTTGCAAACAGCAGAAGGGTTGATTCCACATTTTTGCATGGCGTATGCAACAAACTTCTGATAAGTTTAGTTTACTGACAATTTTACACCATGCTTAGATTTATAAGTAAAATTCCACTCATTGTTGTCTTGCACCCATTCACCATCGAAACAGAAAAATAGCTTAGCTTTTGCAACAGATGAACTCATTTTTTCAGTAGTATCTCAAAAACAAAATACTGAAGAAAGAAAGCAAGAAAGAAGTATGGAATGGGTGTGAATTATGGATTGCATTTTACTGATATTTATGGATGAAACAACCAACATTGATGAAACAACCAACATAAATTGCAACTACAAATTGGTATTCCAAGTACAATGATTCAACATTGATGAAACAAGCCAGTAAATTTGAACCACAAATTGGTCTTCAAAGTACAATAATTGTGGGAAAAAAAACAGTAAAAACATGCAAAAATTCGTGCAAAAAATGACCAAAATTGATTTTTTTTTTGCAAAAAATGACCAAAATGAAATTTTTTTTCCCAACCGCGGGCAACCTCCGCGGGGAGGGACCAAAAGTGTCACCGCGAGCATAGTTGGGGGGCTCCGAGGGACACTTTGACCCAACAGGGGGTGCCACGTAGGCCCTAGCCCGCGATCGCGGGATACCTCCGCGGAAATTTTGGGTATTTTGATAAACTCATCGAGATTTTGGGTATTTTGGTAAGTCAAAGTCAAACTTTGGATATTTTAATTAAATTCCCTATTTAATAGTATTAAAATTTTATTTTCTTTATTTTCAACCAAGTAAAAGATTAACTTTCTTTTTTCTTTCTTCTTCAACCATTTATTTTCTTTTCTCTTTAAATTAGAAAAGAAAGCTTGAAGCTAACATTTTCTATTATTTGTTTGAGTAAATTACATGATTGGTCCCTGTGGTTCACACAAAATTGCACTGTTAGTCCCTAATTTAAAATAATTATGAAAAACGTCCCAGTGGTTTACATTTTCACACGTCTTTGGTCCCTCTCACTAACATCGTTAGAGAAGGTGATGTTAAGGCGGCCATGTGCCCCTCACGTGAGGGTCATTTTTGTCTTTTACTTTGTCTCTCCATTTTAATTTACCGTAAAAGTTATATTAATATTTCTATTAGAAATTAAATAATAAATAAATGAATAGCCATTTCCAAATTTGAAACCATTCTTCATTTACCATAGACCTTCCATAAATCTTTTCATTTACCATAAATCTGTGATAAATCTCTCCATTTATCATAATTGTGTCACAAATCTCTCCATTTTAATTTACCGTAAAAGCTATATTAATATTTCCGGCGACCCGTTCACCCCTTCCTCCTCGTCCTGTTTTCGGCGACAAATCATCATCACTTCCAGATTCATGAATGTAACTCGAAAGGAAACGAAAAATTGATGCATGAACCATCAGATTTAGACAGACCAAATATGTAATTCTTTCTCCGGCGAACCCACACCTTTTTGTTTCTCCGGCGAACCCACGATCTCACATCTTCTTCTACATCGCCTCACTTCTTCTGCAAATCAACCATTGCCTTATCCTTCTTCGGTTGCAGATCCCGATTCAAATCCACGAGCATGGTATCTTCTGCAACTCTAAAGGCATGGGTTGTTTTGCAAATCCACGAGCATGGTTTCTTCTGCAAATCTACAAGCATGGTTTCTTCTGCAAATCTAAGAGTATGATTTCCATGTCTGATTCGAAGGCTTGATTTATGTTCTTGATGCACAGATCTGTTCGTTCTTGCACCCACGAGATAAAAGAAAATTCACATCTGAGCTACCCAAGAAACGAGGACAGATTCAGATTTAAACCTCCAAAACCAAATCCAGGTTTGTAAATAGAGCCAAAGTCAAAATCTTAGATCTGTTCAGGGTTTGAAGTCGAATCAAAATCAATATTTGTATAGGGTTAGACATTTTTTAGGTTTTTGATTTCATGTTTGTAATTGTATGAATTTGATTTTTTTTGGGTTTGAATCTAATTTAGGGTTTTGATTTCATGTATAAATGTGTGCAAGTTTGTTTAGTGTTTTTGATTTTCATTCGTATATTTATACAAAGTTTATTTTTTGATCACCCTTTTGATTTTGAAATCTCCAAAATTTTGATTTTTTGAGATTATGTTTTGACTTGAATGAATGTTCTTGAATATGGTGTTCATCACTTGAATATTAATGTTCTTGGAACCATTTATGTAATTCACTCTATATATAATATAAACAATATATAAATATTTTATACCTTTATATTTAATAAAAAAAATAAGGAATATGAGTAAAATGACAAACATGCCCCTCTATTTAACCCATTATAACAAAATCATCTAACGGTGTTATGATACAAGGACCAAAGGCGTTTGAAAATGTAAACCACAGGGACGTTTTCCATAATTATTTCAAATTAGGGATGAACAGTGCAATTTTGTGTAAACCACAAGGACCAATCATGTAATTTACTCTATTTGTTTTAAACAAATGTTAAAACATGCTCTCAAAGTTCTCTTATTTTGTCAACTTGGACCCCCAAATAATAAGCATTACTTGAGGTTATTACACACAACACATAAATGGTTGAGACTTGTTTGGAATAACTTCAAACACCCATGTTTGAAATTCAAATTAATAGGTCAAATATGGTTGTAATTGATACATAAACATAAAGTTTGACTTGAAAAAAATTAGATATAACATTCAAATATCTAAGCGTTTTAGTAGATTGTTTTATATGACTTCTGTTTATATAACTAAATACTTGTACGACCTATGTAAAAGCATTGTAATAAATGTATAAGATGTTTTTGGTGACGCGGAAAACCTCTGTCGAGGGTAAAAACCAGGGACGACAGTGAAGGTCGTCAGTGCACTATGGACGTCAAACAGAGACGTCGTCCTTTAGGAACAAGGGTCGAAAATACAACTGATTACCATATGATTGTGAATAAGATAAATCGTGAATAAAAACAATCATCGACGGATGTATCGTGCGAATCTCCGAGAGAATAGCTTGCGAATATTGTTCCCGCGTTTTACTATGATGATCACTTGTTGTCCTTTCAGGTGAGGTGAGTTTTGTTTATATAGGCTTCTCGGTCATTAACTGAGTCTTTTTATGATCTTTAATGTCGACAACAATCTTCGTCTTTATTGTGCTTGCTTGCAGTCTTCAGTTATGATCGTTGATCATTAATGAGCGATGGTTTACATTAAAGAAACATAAAAACACGGTTTCGTCGTAAGTTAGTAACGATAAACATGCGTCGCTAGATACTGACGATTATTGTTACTTAATGACGATCGATGGTACGGGTGTCTTTAGTTGTAAGTCGTACGTCGAAGATAACTTACGATTCATTAGTCTTGCAATATTTGGCTATCAAGACATGTTCTTAAGAT
This sequence comes from Saussurea involucrata, assembly GCA_033807775.1. Lineage (NCBI taxonomy): Eukaryota > Viridiplantae > Streptophyta > Magnoliopsida > Asterales > Asteraceae > Saussurea > Saussurea involucrata. The sequence goes on along the minus strand of CM066325.1, from coordinate 5,778,838 downwards.
ATGTCCGGTCGTATGAATCTTGCATTGGTTCGTCACTTTGATATTTTTACCAAAATATCGCCCACACGTTGCCAACTACGAGTAGACCTCTTTGAATTGGTTGATTGGAGCTATAAGTTTTTACTTGCAACTCTCTTGATGATTGATAAATACATTATTTTTTAAAAATGATTAAACCCTTGTATATCTTCTTTTAATGGACCTAAATTTTAAATGGGCCTAGCCCAATTCTTTTACATTACTTGGCCCACAAAAATATTTCAATATGTGTTTGAAAGTCCCATATCATTATTATTCCTTTCAATAAAGTCAACACGATTTAGTATATTTAGAATATCCACAACAACAATCTCAATCAATTCAATCTCAATTAAAATATTACTTTCTCTCTCATCCACTTACATAATATTCAACTCCAATCCAATCTCAAAATTTTCATACTCTAACCACAATCCCCTACAATCCAATCTAATCTACAATATTATTTTACAAAAATTATATATTTTATTTTTTATACATATAATTTTTTTTAATTATAAGTATAAAATATAGATTAAACGAACGAACAATTACATATTTTGAAACATAATTATAATTATAAAAAAACATACCATACAACTGAAATTAAATAAAACAAGTCATAAAAATAAGTACGAAATTAGATATCTGAAATACATAAATAACCGTAGTTAATTATTTTGACCGATTGTTTGCCATATATGCTCAATCAAATCATTTTTTAGGGCGGTATGAGCTTTCCTATTGTGAAGTTGTTCCCTGTTAGCCATATAACGAGATAGGTTTGCAATCCGTTCAGTAGAAAACTCAGTGTATTGACCATCATCTTCTGTAGAGCTTCTTTGTTGTCGATTTGTGGGCATGTCGTTAATAAACTCAGTAGGATCATAATAATTTTGGTATGTACCTCGTTCATCTTCAACTATCATATTGTGCATGATGATACAAGCAATCATAATTCGTCCCATTACATGTTTGTCCCAAACAAGACATGGTCGTCGAATAAATGCAAAACGAGCATGTAAAACTCCAAATGCTCGTTCAACATCTTTCTACATGCCTCTTGAACTTGAGCAAACAACTTGTGCTTCTGCAATTGGGGAGATGTAATGGACTTGACAAATGCAGCCCATGAAGGATATATGCCATCAGTGAGGTAATATGCCCTATTATATTCGTGACCATTCACGACATAACTAACTTTTGGTGATTGACCTGTCAATACATCATCAAAATAGGAGATCGGTGGAGTACATTAATATCATTATGTGAACCTGAGTGAAATAGACTCTACAATAATTGGGAGACATTGGCATGTGAACCAACAAATGAGAAAGACAACAAATTACAAATAATTTTCAGATAACACACTTGAAAAATATATTACAAACAATTAACACACTTGAAAAACAAATTACAAACATTTCAGATAACACACTTGAAAAACAAATTACAAACATTTCAGATAACACACTTGAAAAAATATATTACAAACAGATACACTGAATAATAAAATACGATTGGATAATTCTAAAATGCAAATAAACAACTATCCATACAACTTTTGCAGAAGACGTTCTTTCAATGCCTCCTCTCCTGGTGACAGGTGTTCTTTTGCCAACAGTATATGCAGAGTCTTGTAGTGCGCTTTCTCCTTTTCAAATTCAAGATTTTTGCTCATCATTTCAACCTCACTGTTTCTTGTGATGTTCAATGCACGAAATTATTCAGAGTAGTCGGGAGCTAAAGAAGATTGTGATGCCTCCTTACCTTTTCCTTTTCTTTTTGCCGCATCTCTACCCATAGGACGTTGAACTTTTGAACCACCAGCATTTGGCGATTCTTGGTTGGTTTCGACAGAATAATCTCCTTCTTCTGAAGTTCTTGATCTTTTTGTGCTTCCACCACTTTCTTCATCATCCAATTCATATTCTGGGCGAGAACGTGTTGTGTTACGTTCTAACTGTAAATCCCACTTGGGATGTTTACACATAACTTCGTTAAAAATAAGCAAGTCATTAAACTTGCTCCTACCCATCTCAAAAATTGCATGAGCCTCTTTCTCAACATCTTTTGTACTTATTCCGCTCCTTTTCTGTCGATATGCCTCTCTGTACGCAGCAATCCATTTGTTTGCAGCTTCATTAAGTCGTGCATGTTGGTGCAAGTGTACCACATCTCTATATATTTATATATATTTATTTTGATGATTACAAACACACCGCATTATTGTTTATCTAACAATTTAATCCAAGTGTGCAGTTGTTGAAGAACACGAAGATTTAATCTGAAGGGTTCAAGACGGAAGTGTTTTCGTCGTCATTATTGTTTATAACTAATAATGATAAACACCCTAAAATAATATACCACTTGGATATTTCTAAAAACCCAACAATTAATTTTAATAAGGTTTTGAGAAGATTCAGCAAGATTTGGGTGCTGTCCTGGAAGCTGACTTTTCCTGACGGCGGTATACCGCGGCGGTACAGCCGGTATACCGCGGGTACACTACAGCCGGTATACCGCGGGTGTTCAGCCGGTATACCGCGGCAGTCCGTGTGCAATTCCTATTGGTTGAAGTTACCTTTTCCTGACGGCGGTATACCGCCATGTGCAACGCGGTATACCGCGGATGCATAATGCCGTTGGAGATGCTGATATATAAAGAAGCTGTTGGTGATGAAGAAAAATAGACCTCAGACCACAACAACAGTAACAACAAGCAGCAAACTCTCAGCTCTCTCACTCTCACTTATTTATAATATATATTTTATAAAACTTTTTTATAAAATATCCAAGTGTGAGATATTATACAAGAGTGATTACCCATTGTGAGTTATACTCCTCTTGTAAGTATTTGAATAACGGGTGTGTGATCCTGTTTATCTCATAGCAGAGGCTTGAGAAACTATTACAAATACCTTTGTACTTGGTTTGTATTTCTACCGTAAAGAATACATTTATTGGATCGTGTCGAGAAGTGTCTCGGCTGCTGGTTTATCACAGTTGGTGGTAAATCAGTAAATCTCCGTGTCAAGTATCTCTTACCTTTATCTCTTTATTTATTCCGCTGTGCTTTATTATATTTGTTTATATAAACTGCTTTGCATTTATATTTATTTATATAATCTCTGTGTATTTGTTTATATTTACACTCTTCGTTATTATTTGTATACTCTGATTTATTTATACTGTTTCTGTACTGTATTTATTTGTAAAAGAATTTTTGAAAGTAAAAGATTTTAAAATACAACCTTACCCCCCCTTTAGGTTCTCAAACATTTGGTATCAGAGCGGGTCTTTCAAAAATTTCTGTCTTAATTTTTTTTAAATGGCTCAACAAACTAATTTTGTGTTCTCTAAAACTCCTTTGATAGATACTGAAAAGTTTGGCATTTGGGCCGAGCTATTTGAATGTCACGTTCGTGGCAAAAGTCAAAAAATTTGGGATATTATAGAAAATGGGAATTTTAATCCTACTATTATAAAAAATAATGTTATTGTTGATAAACCTGTTAAAGACTGGACTCCCGCTGAAGAATCTCTTTTTTGTTTAAATTTTGAGGCTAAAAATATATTATATGCTGCTTTAACTTCCGATGAAATAGAAAGAGTATATACCTGTAAAACTGCTAATCAAATCTGGCAAAGCTTGAGTGACACTCATCGTGGAAATACTCAAGTTAAAAGTTCTAAAATAAACATTTTAGTTCATGACTATGAATTATTTGAAATGTCAAAAGATGAGTCAATCGACTCAATGTTTAAACGTTTTAACCTCATCATGACTACTTTGAAGGGATTAGGTCGCACTTATCCTAACGAAGACTATGTAAGGAAAATTCTTCGAGCACTTCCTTCCGAGTGGATGGCAAAAATTACATCTTTAGAAGACTCCCGAGATCTCGCAACAATGAAGCTCGATGATCTCATCGGCAATCTTAAAGTGCACGAAATTGCACTAAAAAGAAATCAAGTCCGGGAGCAAGTCAAAAAGAAATCCATCGCTCTCAAGGTCGTTGCCTCAAAAGAAAAGGAAGAGGAGGAAGATGCAAGTTCATCCGATGATGAACCCGAAAATCTTGACGATATAGTCAAGTTGGTAAGAAAACTTTCTAAACTTCTATCTAACAAAAAGTTTGCCAATATTGATAGGTTTCAAGAAAATGAAGACTACCGTCGTGGTGGTAAAAACCAAAGTCGCAACGTCCACAAAAGTGAAGACAAATATGACGAATCTAGCGACGATGAAAAAGCCAATAAAAAGAAAGGCTTTTGCTATGTGTGTGGTGACAAGGATCACTATGCAAGTGTGTGTCCGAATCGAGCAAAACAAATCAACACACCAAAAGCTTTGGTTGGAGGCGCGTTGAGCGCAAGCATAAATGAGGCCAAAAATTTTTGTTTCATGGCCGACCATGATAATGAGGTATCTTCATCATATTATTCTAAAAATAATTGTGATAGTAATTATAGTGATAATTATTATAGTGACGATGAAAATAATCTTGACGAATTATATAAATCATTTCATGCTATGGCCGCTCTCGCAAATAAATATAAAGATGAAATTTCTAATTTAAAAGAAACCGTATCTGTATATAAAAAGGAAATAGATGACGGTAAACAAAAATCTGCTCATGATTTAGATGTTTTAAATAAAGAAATTGCATGCTTAAATAAAAAGACACATGAAGATATTTTATGTACAAAATGCGATATACTTGAAAATGATAATGCATGTTTAAAAGCTAAATGCGATTTATATGAAAAAGATAATCTGTTAGCTAATGCATTTCAAAATAGCAATGATAAAGTGCTTAAAATGCTTAATATATCAAATCGTATAAATTGCCGAAAAGGCATTGGTTCAAATACGTGTATTGAAAAATGTGATTGTATGCCAATTAAAAAGGTTTTTGAAAAACCTAAATTTGTTGTTAAAAATAAAACGCAAAAACCTCCGTATATTCCTAAAATGAATTATGTGAATTATATGTCGAGAAAATCACATGCGTTTATGTATAATAATAAGTTTGCGAATCCTAAGAAAAATGTTAATCCGCATACTTCTTTTTACGTCTATGATGAATACGATCGTAAAATAAAAATGGTTAGAAAATGGATTCCGAAAGGAATGTTTAATGTTGACAATCCCGGTGGGATGCGTTTGTGGTTTTAAACCATTTATATGGTTTTATATGTTGTCGTATTTTATTTTATGTCGACAACATGTTCTTTATTTATTTTTGCAGTTTATGTTTTATACTAACTGTTAAAAGGACCCATATGAAAAGGGTACCACGAAAAATTTTCTTTGCCTTTTGTAGGTGTTACCTGCCGAGGTTATAATACGTGGTTACCTGCCGAGGTTATAATACGTGGTTACCTGCCGAGGTTATAATACGTGGTTACCTGCCGAGGTTATAATACGTGGTTACCTGCCGAGGTTATAATACGTGGTTACCTGCCGAGGTTATAATACGTGTTACCTGCCGAGGTTATAATACGTGGTTACCTGACGAGGTCATAATACGTGGTGATTTTTTTTTATCACATAAAATTAACCGTATATTGAAGCCTTAAGATCCGTTTTGGTGCAAGTGTTTCGTATTGGTTTGTATATCTTTGTCTCTATTGCTTTCTGCATTTTATTTTATCCCTCAAATTTTATAAAATCAAATTGATATCGTTATTAATTTGAGGGGGAGCGTTTTATTATATTTACCCATGAGTTTATGCTACCTCAATTATATGCATATTTTGAGGGGGAGCATCTCTCGAGGGGAAGCATACCGTCTTTCTTGACCCTTTTTGTTTCGACAAACGGGGGAGAGAAACCGCATATGCTCTTGCTTAGCGGTTGTGTTTGTCATCATCAAAAAGGGGGAGATTGTTGGTGCAAGTGTACCACATCTCTATATATTTATATATATTTATTTTGATGATTACAAACACACCGCATTATTGTTTATCTAACAATTTAATCCAAGTGTGCAGTTGTTGAAGAACACGAAGATTTAATCTGAAGGGTTCAAGACGGAAGTGTTTTCGTCGTCATTATTGTTTATAACTAATAATGATAAACACCCTAAAATAATATACCACTTGGATATTTCTAAAAACCCAACAATTAATTTTAATAAGGTTTTGAGAAGATTCAGCAAGATTTGGGTGCTGTCCTGGAAGCTGACTTTTCCTGACGGCGGTATACCGCGGCGGTACAGCCGGTATACCGCGGGTACACTACAGCCGGTATACCGCGGGTGTTCAGCCGGTATACCGCGGCAGTCCGTGTGCAATTCCTATTGGTTGAAGTTACCTTTTCCTGACGGCGGTATACCGCCATGTGCAACGCGGTATACCGCGGATGCATAATGCCGTTGGAGATGCTGATATATAAAGAAGCTGTTGGTGATGAAGAAAAATAGACCTCAGACCACAACAACAGTAACAACAAGCAGCAAACTCTCAGCTCTCTCACTCTCACTTATTTATAATATATATTTTATAAAACTTTTTTATAAAATATCCAAGTGTGAGATATTATACAAGAGTGATTACCCATTGTGAGTTATACTCCTCTTGTAAGTATTTGAATAACGGGTGTGTGATCCTGTTTATCTCATAGCAGAGGCTTGAGAAACTATTACAAATACCTTTGTACTTGGTTTGTATTTCTACCGTAAAGAATACATTTATTGGATCGTGTCGAGAAGTGTCTCGGCTGCTGGTTTATCACAGTTGGTGGTAAATCAGTAAATCTCCGTGTCAAGTATCTCTTACCTTTATCTCTTTATTTATTCCGCTGTGCTTTATTATATTTGTTTATATAAACTGCTTTGCATTTATATTTATTTATATAATCTCTGTGTATTTGTTTATATTTACACTCTTCGTTATTATTTGTATACTCTGATTTATTTATACTGTTTCTGTACTGTATTTATTTGTAAAAGAATTTTTGAAAGTAAAAGATTTTAAAATACAACCTTACCCCCCTTTAGGTTCTCCAACAGTGCATAACGACTTTTCATTTGATTTTCGTTCCTGATGCCTAGTCCTTCTGGATTTTCAGCACGAGTTTTGTCATAGTATTCTTTCACCCGTGACCAAAATGTCTGTTTCTTCTGGTTTTTTCCTCGAGTAGCTTCTTCACTAACGTAGAACCATCCCGACATTAACACCATATCTTCTTTGGTTTCCCATTTAGCGGCTTTTGAATTATTTTGTGGGGTTTGGGTATTTTCAGGGATAGAAATTTGATTATTATACATGAAAAAATCAGAGTTTTCATACTGTGTGTTTGGTTGATACTGAGAGCTATCAGGATGTTGAGAATTCGAAAGAAGAGTTGGGAAGTCTGGATCCATAGCAGATAATTGAAAGAAAGTAGCAAGATAACAAGAGGATTGAAATGAAGAGAAAAATTGGTGTGGTGAAAATATGTCAAGATTGGTCTCTATTTGTAGGGAATTGAAAACCATGAATTTTGGTATATTTTTTATTTTTTAATTTATTTGTAAAAGTCTGATTTTTAATTAGAAAAGTTTTATCCTAAAAATCTAAAACCAACCAATAAGAAATTGACATGTGTCAATTTTAAAAAAAAAAATAAAAGTCTCGAACTTGGTTCGCTGGGCGATGAGATTGCTTCATATTGTAGTGTTTGGTTTTCTTTTTTATTTATTTTTTTAAAAATGTTTTTGTCTTATATACAGTCTGATTGCTTCAGATTGCTGTTGTGGATGGTCTTAGAAGATCTTCAACAAATTCTTTGAATGGAGAATCAAAAGTTAAAATATCCAAAAATAAAAAAATTAGAGCATCTCCAACAGATTCTTCATTTTGGAGAAAATGAAGAATATAGGGATTTTGGGCTATAATTTTGCTCCAACAGCTCTCTAAAACTATCCTCAAAATGGAGAAAGTAGGAGATAGAAGAAGCTTTTCTCCAAATATGGAGATAATCTCAAAAATGATTATTAGATGAGAGCATCAATAGAAATATTTGAAAATAAATATTTGGAGAGAGAAATAATATTTTAATAGATGAATGAAATATTTTAATATTATAATCAATGTTTGTTTCTCCAAAATAGGGAAACCGTTTGAATTCATCTTCAACGGATTCCCATTTTGAAGAAAAAACATTGATTATAATAATTAAATACTCCATTCATCAATTAGAATATTATTTCTCTCTCTAAATTTTTTTTCTCAAAGATTTCTATTGATGCTCCCATTTAGTAATCATTTTTTGGGTTATCTACATATTTAGAGAAAAATCTTCTCTCTCCTACTTTATTCATTTTGAAGATAGTTTTGGGTAAAATGTTGGAGCAAAAGTAGAGCCTAAAATCTCAATATTCTCCATTTTTTCTAAAATAAGGAAGTTGTTGGAGATGCTCATATATATATATATATATATATATATATACTAGCTGTGAACCCGCGCAATGCGGCGGGCGAAAAAATGTAAACGATTTTGAAGCTTCAGTGGTTTTCTTAGAGAAGTTTTTTTAAGACATTAGAATGATATGTTAGATCAAAAATTGTATTCCAGTTCAAGTCCTAAGATCAAACCAATCCAATGAAGATTTTAATCTATTTTATATTTGCATTTTGGCCTGTGTGAACATGGTTAAAAATTAAAATGATTGGTGATTGCTTCAAATATTGGACCAAGACGGACTGATTTAAGTATCTATTGTGAAAATAAATCTTTATATATATAAAAGCAAAAACCATGAAAAATGACATGGCACAATGTGGATTGAGATTTCTCAAATATTGAATTGTGGTTTACTTTGTCTATCCCACATTGATAAAAAATTGAAATGTTGGAACATGAAGTTGATTATAAAAGGAGAATAATGCCAAATTTTTTTACATAACTTATGATTTATTTTAATCCCTTTTGGATTAAAGAGTTAATTTTAGTTGCAATTTTTCTTCATGTTGAATATATAATATATATTGCATTACAATTAAGAGCATCTCCAATGGAGGTTCTTATAAGAATATTCTTTTTGTACTTTTTGGTGTCACCTCATTTCCATCTCAATCTTTATATATATAAAAGCAAAAACCATGAATAATGACATGGTACAATGTGGATTGAGATTTCTCAAATATTGAATTGTAGTTTACTTTGGCTATCCCACATTGATAAAAAGTTGAAATGTTGGAACATGAAGTTGATTATTAAAGGAGAATAATACCTTCTTTTAAATAATCACATCTTTTTTTACATGACTTATGCTCTTAATGGAGGTTCTTATAAGAACCTTCTTTTTGTACTTTTTGTTGTCACCTCATTTCCATCTCAATCTTTATATATATGAAAGCAAAAACCATGAAAAATGACATGACACAATGTGGATTGAGATTTCTCAAATATTGAATTTACTTTGGCTATCCCACATTGATAAAAAGTTGAAATGTTAGAACATGAAGTTGATTATAAAAAGAGAATAATGCCAACTTTTTTTACATGACTTGTGATTTATTTTAATCCCTTTTGGATTAAAAAGTTAATTTTAGTTGCAAATTTTCTTCATGTTGAATATATAGTATATATTGTATTACAATTAATAGCATCTCCAATGAAAATTCTTATAAGAACCTTTTTTTTGTATTTTTTGATGTCACCTCATTTCCATCTCAATCTTTATATATATAAAAGCAAAAACCATGAAAAATGACATGACACTATAGATTGAGATTTCTCGAATATTGATTTATGGTTTACTTTGGCTATCCCACATTGATAAAAAATTGAAATGTTGGAACATGAAGTTGATTATAAAAGGAGAATAATGCCAACTTTTTTACATGACTTATGATTTATTTTAATCCTTTTTGGATTAAAGAGTTAATTTTAGTTTATTCATGTTGAATATATAGTATATATTGCATTACAATTAAGAGCATCTCCAATGGAGGTTCTTATAAGAACCTTCTTTTAAATAATCACATCATTATTCCATTTTGTCATCTTCTCACCAATGTGGGATAAACAAGACACAACATTTCACGATTTGATTAAGACTCAAATCTCATAATGATTCAAGTGTTTAATGGAAAATGACTACTACTTTTTGAAAAGAATTGAAATAAACTTATTTAATTTCATATTATAAATTTGTGGTGCTTATAGAACTTTCTCGCCACCGCGCGAGCGCGGTGCTACACACTAGTTGAATTAAATTGATTATTAAAAATTCAAACATTGAATTGGATCAATTTCACCTAACTTTATTAAAGGTCAACCAATTATACTTCTGTTCTCTTACCCAGTGAGTGAGGGTTACGACTCTTACCTGATAAACGTCCCAGTAAATTTTTAAAATGATACCATTTTAATGGACTACAATTTTACTTAATAAAGTAAGTTACAGTGTCGAATCTTACTGTTAAGTATTTGAGTAAACGGCCCCTAAGAATATTCTCTTTCACTCAACACCTATCATAGAGCATTTAAAATCTTGCAACATAATGTTATTTTTATTAAAAAAAACAACCTCTAAAGTAATTATGTAATTGAAATAATAACAATTTGAGTAAACATGTAGCAACAGAGCTTTTGAGTTGAAACAAATCATACAGTCTTTCAAATTTCACGAGGAAAAAGAAAAACATGCAAAACATGAGAATTAAGAAATAACTTAAAACTTTTGTCAAAAAAAATAACTTCAAACTTATATACATGAAATGATACAGTAGACAAGTCAATTATTACAAGTTTTCTCTTAAAAACAAATCTCATTTTGTAAATGACTCTTAGTCGATAAACACTAACCGGGTAAGCGTATTCTCTTTCACTTACCGAGTAAGAACCTCGGTTGTTATCATGCCTCTTACCGAGCAAGGTAATCGGTATGTGCCATGCTCACCCGGTAAGATAAGTAACCCAATACGCGTTTGGTAATCGGCACTTTAAAGTTATGGTTTCAAAGAGTTTACGGACCATGACGATGACGGGTACCGATACCGACGATATGATGCTCTCATGATCAACAAAGATCTTGCAACTGTTAATGTTAATGTCAAAGCTGAAGCTTCTTCACTTTAGTGTTTTGAATGCAAAGCCATGACTCACATGGCCAACATGAGGTGAAGAGCAGGAAATTATGATCATTTACAAATCCTGGGAGGAATTTGTTGTCTTAATGAAGTTTCACTTGATAAGTTGGATAATGATAAAAATATGGCTAAAGAGATGAAGAAGATTAGAATTACAGTAATTAATTGTTGTTGCTATTCTCATTATTATTTTGTAAACCTTCTTGGTGGAGTTTCAAGAGGTTGTAAATAAAAATCTGCAACATAAACGTGACATTTAACTTTAATAACAAAATATTTCTATAAACCCTCGTAATGACAATATATAAGCACCTCATACTTGTATTCTGATCCTGATTGTAAATCTGCAAAAATATGCAATCAAGGTCAGTAGTAAACTGCATATATCATTAGTAAATCAATAGCATACAAAAGAAATATCTATACTCTCCAAGATGAGCATGTTGTATTGCCTTACCTTACCTGCCAGCAAATTGCAATATCTTATATCCTCTTCCCAATAATTGTGTCTGTTTCATATTGGATTTCCTTATGAACGAAAGCTGTAAAAACGTTGACTAATAAGAAACTATGGTCATTGTCTTATAGTCATGAACCAAAATGTTAATAGGAGGCATTCCGATTCACGCGTCTAAAACAGAGAATGGAAGATTCCAAGTTACTTAAACCTAAAAATTCTAATAACAAATTCTTAACATATACATACTCATGTAAAATCAGATTCGTACTGCTAAATTATTTGTAATAGAAAGTAAAATTTTGCATAGGGTAGTATTTATGTCGTGAACAAAATCAAGAGCATAAAAATCTCACCTCGAGTAAAATTTTCACCTCACAACTTAGAAGGCTGGAACTAAAACAAAAGGTCAAGTTACAAAACAATACTAAATCATCTTCTTGCAACATGTCTCACGAGTTTGATATATGCAAACAATAACTCTATAAAACAACAACAAAGAAGGAAGTAATAATGAGAAGAAATCAATAAACAACAAAGAAAAAGGCAACAAACAACAAAATGCTGAAAAATGCAACCTTCGAGGCTAGATCCATAAATCTAACCATACCAGCAAAACAAAGATCTATAAATTGAAGCGCCATACTAAATATCAAAGCATACAGTCATACATGGAATGACAAAAAGCATAAATGAAAGTAAAAGAGGAACTTAAAGAAAAAATCGAACCATTTCAGAAGGAAGGGATAGAAGATAGAAGATAGAAGCATAAACCGAACCATTTCAGAAGCAGGGGTAGTGACGGCGAGGAAGGGGGGTTTTAGGAGAGAGCTGTGGAGGGCATTTATCGTCTGAAGGACGATTTCTGTTTAGGCGTAACGAAAATTAGAGGGCCAAGAAACAGAGGGATTATCTGGTTAGATACATTATCCAGCTAAGCAAATCCAATTCCTTCAGGATCTTATAATGAATTTATAAGTAATGCATTATCTAAAAGATCTACAATATTTAATGAAAACAAAGAAGCATAAAAGACTCACAAGGTATCATTTACAGAAAAGCTCTCCTCAAACACAAGAACAGGCAGCATCTCCCTCAGCTCTTTCTTCAACCCTAACTCAGCCTGCTCCTAAATCACAAATCAATAAGTTTAGAATACGAATCTGCATTACAGAACATAAGTAATAAAAATAAACTGATAAGAAATCATAAACGCCTTAATTCACAAGATGCAATGTTCTAAACCTAAAAAAATCAGAGATCAATTAGTATAAACAAAACAATGATACCGTTGAGACGACATTGATGGCGGATGAGGAAGGCGACCAATGCGATGTATGGGCAGCGGAGACGGCATAGGAGGAGATAGAAGGATAAGAGGAGTAAGGTGAAAACGACGGTGAAAGCAAACGCAAACCCTCGAAACAACTTTACTTCAGCTGATAATGCTTTTCTCCACTTCCAACAACTGGTGCTACTTTCAGTACCGCCTGATCTTGATGATGATGATTCATCTGTAGAACAAGTCATTGTAAATCTGTGGATTTGTAGAGAAGAAGATTGAAGGCATCCTCAGTTGATGAAGGCTGCCAATCGAGAACCTGAATTAACAGATGCTGAGTTGTTGAGCTGCAAATCGTGAACCTGAATTAACAGATGCTGAGATGTTGAGATGCAAATCGTGAACCCAAATCATGAACCAAATCATGATGTGTTTGAGGGAGGATATTCTGAACCCTAACTCTTGATTTTATATGCATTTCAGGAAGAAAGCTTGCAATACGGAAGGTATGGTCAAGACTGACGAGGTAGAAGAAAGGGTATGGCTTTGTGGGTATGGTGTGTTAGTACTCTCGGTATGGTGGTGAGGGGTGACGTGAAGAGGTAAATCTTCCAGGAAGAAAGCGTATGGCTTGTATATTGGTATGGGCTGAGAACATATGGTATGGGGTAAGACGTGAATTGGTAGAAGGGGCCGGTCCTTTCTTTTTTTAAAATCAAAAAGTTTTCAACTTGTACATTGTGCACTCTTACTTGTAATTAAGAGTTTTTTGATTTTTATGCTTAAAAGTCTTGTACTCAATGCAAAAGAACTTGTATTTAAGACTTTAGGTGTATATGCTTATATATGTAGTATAGATATATATATATATATATATATATATATATATGGGGTCATTCAAGAAAGAAATAATTTGTTTGTGATAACCGTGAGATCCAATCCCAACCACGTATTATTAATAATCAATGGCTATTATTAAAAATTTTAAATTTGGTAATTATCCATTAATTTTCAAAAAAAACTAAATTTGTGGATAATATCTAGGGGTAAAGAAGTATTTTTGCAAATCTCTCTCTCTCCCCTCCCGACCAAACTTTTTCCGACGTAATACCCAAGACACATATCAACTATGATACTCACTGTGATACCCAAGACATGTATAAGATGCACATTGTGATACTCTGATACCAAGATATGTATAAGATGCACATGGTTATACCCCAACACAATGATACCGAAGATTTATACAAGATACTAAGTGTGATACCCTAACAGTGTGATATCCCAAGATAGTTAAAAAGAATATATACACCATAAACATACAAGAAATAGACTTTGATACATTGTTATATCTTAGTAATATTTGTAAATAATATTTGATCCATCTAAATATTAAAAAAAACAAAGATTTTTCTAGAAGATGAGATGGAATTAGGATGAGATCCATCTAAATATTAAATAATATTTTATACCCTTGCCTTCCATGAGATTTCTTCCCTTTCACTGCTGCTGCTGCTGCTGCTGCCGGCGGTTAACAATTACTTTCTTTTTGTTTGCCATTTTGTTCTTCGTGAGATGCAAAAGTGATAGCACATTGAGGTTTTTTAAATAATAAGGGGCCATAATTTTATGCCATGATTTTAGGGATTAGTTTTCAAGGAATTAAATTACTAATATAACATTTTATATTTTATTATCTAAATAAAATTAAATGATTGGTTTATATTGGATCTTACGGTTACCATAAATTTATATAGTTCTCTCCGTATATATACATATGATTAGAGCATCTCTAACAGCTTTCCCATAATTTCTCCAAAATGAGGAACCAAAAGCCAAAATCCCCAAAAAAATACACATTCATCTTCAACAACTTCCCTATTTTGGAGAATCAAACATTAATTAAAATATTAAAATATTTCATTTATCTATTAAAATATTATTTCTCTCTCTACATATTTATTTTCAAAGTTTTCTATTGGTTCTCTCACTTGGTAATCATTTTTGGAGTGATCTTCATATTTGGAGAAAAAAACATTCTCTCTCAAACTTTCTCCATTTTAGGGATAGTTTTTGGGGAAGCTGTTGGAGCACAATTTTAACCCAAAATCTCCATTTTGGGGAAGCTGTTGGAGATGCTCTTACAGGTGATGTAATTTGTATTTTATTTAAACATAAATTTAAACGATTTACAATAATATTTTACAACTTGTTAGCATGGGAAATCGACTATTTTTTTTCTTGTAAAATAGTCGATCATATATAAAAAAAATATTGAAAACACCGGTTTTGTGTTTGGGGTTATAAGTTTAAGACATAACATGGTTAAAAGGAACCTACTACTTATTGCTTCAAGGCTAGTTCTCTCTATCCTTAAAGCAATTTTGCCCCCCACGGTTCGATAAAACATAGTGCTATGGGTAAGCGAATTGTTTTCCAAGATACAATGAAACAACATATGTAAAAACGATTATCAACACCGCACTTAGTGGTGATAATCCCAACCAACTATTAAGTTTGCAAGGATTTCTAGAAACTAGAAGTTGTGTTTCTATAACAACACAACATCGTAGTAATCTGGTATATATATCGAAAGAAAAAGATCATATTTTTGGTTTTTGAAGGTAGGTATATATAGGCATAAGTGATGACCCTTAGAACTGACACAAATTGGCAATTCGTATTTTTTCAAGGCACCATTTCACGAAGAGGTGCCTTTTGGAGCCAACCGTTATGTATGTCCGTGAACAGACACACCTATTGTTGTACCGTCGCTATAAGGACCATCCAAAATAAAACCTGCGACTCAAAGCGACGATGCGTGTGTGCGCCACATTGCGCCCACGGTCACGCACCCGTTAGGGTGCCCTTGTAGAGCTCCCATCATTTCCAATATATTATAAATTGATGTATGAAAAATGGTTCCACTTATATACCCATTTTTGTTTCACTTTTCCATCAATTTTTATGATGAAATCGATCAGAATGAAAATGAACATTCATTCTTAATCGAAAAATCGATCCTCGTTGAAGAAAGAAAGTTCCGTCGTAGGTGCGAGAATCTCAAAGTCTTTCCATATCTTCTATCTTCACCTTTTAATTCATCAAAATGATGGTTTTTGCTTTATTATTATAAAAAATAGATTTTTTTACAAATTTTGATTAAATCAACCAATATAATATTTCAATAAAATTAAAATAATCTAATCATTATATCAAATTGTTCTTTTATCATTTCTTTTTGCCAAAATGATTGATTTTATTTATGTTAGAATTTAACTAAATGATTATTAAAAAATATATTAAATTGGAAATAAAATAAAATTTGATAGTGAAAAACCATGTTAAAAGAATTGGAATTTATTTATTTGATTCACTAAATGTAGCTTTTGAAATTAGAATGAAATATTGCTAAATGACCATTTTAAAAAAATTGAAATCGAAATCCAACTATTGTGGTTGGTGGTCGGCGGTAGTTCAGATCGACGATGATCAACGATGGTTCAGATTGACGGTGGTAGAGTGGTTCAAAGTGGTGGTGGTTGGTCGTGGTTTAGATCGGTAGTGGTCGGAGGTCGACGATGGTTCAAATTTGTGGTGGTTTAGATTAACGATGGTTCAGATCGGTGGTGGTTGGGGATGGTTTAGATCAGCGGTGGTTTAGGCTTGTGGTAGTTCAGATAGTTGGTGATCGACGATGGTTTGGTTGACGATAATGATCTAGATATATCAAGTAAGACCATCTCTAATGGGGTCATTAAATCTTACACTAAACACTAAATTTGGTGTAAATGACACTATTCACATCTCCAATGAGGTCTCTATTTTCCACACTAAATTAAGTGTAATGAATAGTATTAAGCTATTGTAACATCCCAAAAACGTAACAAAACGTACATAGCATTAACTCATAAATATTTCAAATCTGAGTCCCAAAAATTTTCGTTACATCATACATAAACTAAGGTTGGCGGAAACAACCTATACACAACTGAGAAAAACTACTACTATAAGTGGCACCGGCATTGTCTCTAACTGCATCAGTACTCTATCATGCGCTTGCCCACTTACCTGAGCCTCCTACTAGAAGCTTACCTGAAAAGGGTTTTAGTTTTGAAAAGCGAGGGTTAGACCATGAGGTCTAGTGAGTTCCCTCCATAAACAGTGTACGTCAACATTATAAATCATTTTTATAAAACAGTTCACATTCTTCACATAAGCGCCAAGCATGGTACTGCACTGTGTTAAGGATCACATCGTTAACCGCGATCGGGGCCCCAGCAGGCTCCCCTTTCGCCTCTTCTGGAGCCTATGCAGACTCCCCTTCCCGGAGCCTACGCAGACTCCCTCTACTCGAAATAAGAGGAAACGAATTCCAGCCTACCAGTCTGTCATACATATCCAAGGGGTCATCAGAACCCGAGGATCTATCTTTGATCCCACAGTGCAGACCGACTCCACATAGCATACACATAGTTCATCATAAACATAAAACATGAACTCCGTATAACGTTTTACAATCCATATCACATTGCTGGAAAATCTGTTCAGTAGAACATTCTTTTCATGGGAAAACATTTGTAACAGCTTGTAAATAAATCATGCTCATAAACATACTCTGATCAGTAGAGTATTAACTTTCGTTTATGTAAAAGTCACGTAAAATAACAGAGTATATTCATAAAATCACTTTCCTTGGAAAACACGCAAGAGCACGTATTTTAGTTAGAAAAACTCACCTGGCTTGCTCGCTCCAAAGCTCCTCACTTACACTTCCGATCTCTAGGCGGAACACCTATTATATTAATAACGTACGTCATAATTCGTTCATTTATTACTCGAGTTAAATCCCGAACTCAACCCAAACTTATCTAAGTTGGTAGATTCCATTTCTAGTCCAGAAATCATAATTAAGGGTCTTTGCTTACCCATCCAAGTGAAATACTATACCGGATCCATTAATTTACCCAACTCTAGATTCTCAACATAATAGTAATAACACTGGATCCTAAATACTGGATCATGCTATTAATAATATGGCCCAAACTAATTAAATAATTAGACTATCAATTACATACTAGGCCCTTATTATAATTATAGACTTTATTAATAACTAAGCCCAACTTTAATAACTAAGCCCAAAAGGACTCAATAATTCTTTCGGCCCAACACTCAATTCGGCCCAATTTGAGTTACGGGTCAACTTTCGAAACATACCGACTTTCGGTACACACGGTTCCGGAAGACCGATGATCACGAACAAAAACCCACATTCTTCGCCATTATTCTAATTCTACACAATTTGACAACAATTCTTCTTTTTAACTGATACAAGCTATTCCCTAAACAAGAACCCACATGAACATTTAATTTAACTTCGACAATAAGAAATTGAACCAAAACTCGATTAATATCCTTATTTGATTCTCAACTTTCATAACTGAGAACAACTAGCAACCTACAAAATCTACCATTACTTGCAAGAGAGAAAACGCAAGGGAATGGTTTCTTACCCGAATAAAACCTCACGAACCGGAAAACTGCTGCCAAGCCTCACCACCGCCGGCGACCAACACCGGCAGCCGACTGTCGACGCTCCTCAGCCGCCCCTCCGGTCTCCTCCTTTGTCGCCGGCGACCCCAGCCACCATCTCCATCTCTCGTCGACTCTCTCTCTCTCTCTCGCAGCTTCTATCTCGTCGACTCTCTCTCGCAGCTTCTCTCTCTTCGACTCTCTCTCTCTCGCAGCTGCTCTCTTCGTCTCTCTCTCGCAGCTTCTCTCTCGTCGACTCTCTCTCTCTATCTCTCTCTCTCTCTCTCGCAGCTGCTCTCTTTCTCTCGCTGCTACTCCTCGGCGCACACACCGGACACACACACACACTCACACGACCATTTCTTTCTCTCTTCTTTCTCCTCACGAAGAAAACACACAGGTCTCCCATGGTATTTTCTTTCTTTCTGCAGTTTCGCTCTCTCTCTCTCTCGATGAGCAGTACCCACACATACTGTAACGTCCCAAAAATTACAAGGAATTTAAAATTTTTAAAGTAACATTTCATTAATAAAAACTCATTTAATAATTCAATCATCTCGTTTGCAAACTCATAATTAATATTCTTACGAACAATAAACAGCGGAATAAATGTCTAAAATTAAAATCATAAAAGTAATCAACTCTTCCCACGCGCCAGTGTGTACTCGTCACGCCTTGGAGCCACTCGCACCTGAAACCACAATTTTATTGGGAAAGGGTAAGCACGAAGCTTAGTGAATTCAGACACCATAAATAACACAGTTACTTCCACACCACCTCTAAACAGACAATTGCACATAAACAGCATACAAGTCTACGAACAAATCATAAACATGCATACCTACACCATCCCACCCAAAGGCATAAGCTGGTCCACCCGACCACACAATAACCGTGCAAGCATTACCCGGCTCCCCCGGGTTCCTACGCCACCCGCGTATATAAACCTCGGCCCCGCCGAGTCACTACGCCACCCGCGTATATAAACCTCGGCCCCACCGAACTCCTACGCCACCCGCGTAGTCATAACAATAAAGGTCCGACTAGACGCCCCACTATTTAGTCCCGCATCACAAACAATTAAAACTACCACACACGTACAAATCGTAATGTAAAAAGTAACCGACATTAGTTATAGTGAGAGAACTCACCTCGTAAGCGCGCCCAGCTCACAAACAATAATTCAAGCTCCACAAATCCAAGGTCACTTCCCGACACCTAAACGAACTTTAAAACGTATCAATACGAGGCCCGGACCCTAAAACATGACGCACGATTAAACTGTCGCTAAAACGACTTTTTGGCTTAGAAAACCAGGTCTGTTCGGGACCTGTTTCGACCTCCTTAAACCCAGAAAATCCTCAATTAAAATTAACTACCCTCTAGGTCCGGGTCTTAGCTTTTCAGGGACGTATCGCACGCGCTCTAACGATTTTTCTACAATTTATTATGGATTTTACAAAACTGGTTAACTGCACAGCGAAAAACAGCACCTTTCGATATAAAACAGCAGTTTGATACTAGCTACGGTCTGAACTGGTTTTTCCGCAAAACATAAGAAACTTACTAGACTCAGAATGGGAACTTTTGGCACTGGTTTCATCCCAATCCGACATTCCTAGCAGAAGTTATGGCTTTCCCAAAACAGTGGCAGAAACTGTGACTTTTAAAACGGAACGCGATCTGCCACATCCGGACCTGCTGTATAAACAGCCAAATTACGCCTAGCTAGATGCCGAACCGAACTTCCGCTAAAACACTAAAAGTGTGCCCAGCACAGAATGTGAACCGTGGGCACCGGATTCGCCTCAATCCGAGCTACGACGGAAAAGTTATGGCCGTCGCAAAACAGTGGCAGACAAACGTTTTCACATAAAATGATAACTAAAGGTTATAATCCCATTAAGTCAATGCTTAATCCAAACAGACCCGAACAACCTACAAGCTTACTGGAAAGGGCTGTACTACGCTGGACAACAACCAAGCACCACCCCCTGCCGCCTCCGGCGGCGGTGGTGGTTGGCGGCGGCGACGAGGGTTACGGTAACACCCTCCGGCGAGACCTCCCAACGTCACCCACTCCCGACTCCCCCGCAACGACACACCCGCACGAACCCACACACCCACGCACCCACTGCCGCCACCACAGCGGCGTGCAGTGGCGGCCCCACCGCCGGCAGTGGTGGTGGCGGTTTACGGCGTTCCGACAACGAAAACACAACGAAAAAGAACGGAAACACGGGATTACCTCGACGTGGCTTCTCCTCCACCCTTTCCGGCAGAAACGACGGCGACTCTTCCTTCTTTCCGGCGAACTCTCTCGCTCTCTCTCCGGCGACTCTCTCTCCCTCTACTCCGGCGACTCTCTCTCTCTTACTCACGGCCGACGCTAGCGAGAGGGGATGGGGAAAGAGCCGTAGGGTTTGGGGTTTCTTTTCTTTTTCTTTTGTTTGATGTTCACGGCATCAACACCACAATACCATCACATGGAATGATTTATTTCTCTCTTTGTTTTCCTTCTCACGACACAACAACAAAACCACAAGGGCCGTTTTGTTTTCTGCATGGGCCGAAACCCAATGTGGGTTTTCGGCCTTTGTCACAATTAGCCCTTCAACTTGCAAGCCTCTCGCCCCTAACCAAAAATTCCGATACTTAACGGTTAGACCCAACTCGACTAACCCCGTTAACGGAAACCACGATAAATCAAACTTGAAAGAAAATAATTAAGACTAATAAATTACATACCAGGATACGGGCTTTACAACTCTCCCCCACTTGGATTAGACTTCGTCCTCGAAGTCTCTGCCTACGAATAGCTCCGGATAGTTCTCCCTCATCTCAACCTCAGGTTCCTAAGTCCACTTGAAATCCCTTCTAAAACTTCTCGAACACTTTTCTAACTAACGTACTCCTTCTAGGACACTGGGATTATGATCGGAAGAACACCCCAACAATTGGAATCATTCCTAGCCAAGCGACTTCGGTTGTCCCCCAACCTTAGATATTCCATACATCCCGAGTCAAATCTCAAGCTCTAACCATTCTAAAGTTGCCCACCAGTATACCCAACTGGATACTCGAATTCGATCATTCCTACCATTAACCGTCGATTAATTCCTACGAGTTCTAATAGACTCCCAAAACTTACCTTACACGCATCATCAAACCAGTAAATTTATAATCACCCACGAAGGTCATTCCACCACAACCATTCATCACAATTAAGCATCTCAGGGTTACTACTACCATCACCATAATTATTTTAAAAACGGCTACAAATCTCCAATTACACTAAAGGTGTTTGGCCTTAAGCCCAAAAGTCGACCCCTAAATATACTACTTACTTCAAAAAGATCACTGCGCATTTATTCTCTTAATTACAAAGGGCATCAATCCCTTAACCGACACAATTCGGTCTACACTAACAACACGTGTGGAATACCAAATCTTCCACCGTCTACTTATCCTCCACGCTCGCTCTAGGAAACCTAGTTACACTGTATTAAGATACGCCTTAACGCCTACCTCCCAGGTACGTCTCAAGGCCCGGCACATCGGAACTACCTCTCAGGTAAGTGCCCAAGACTATATCCTCTCAGTGCCTACTGGAAAGTCAAGGTCATAACACATGAATATCGGGGTCCCACCCCGAAATACTCAACCGATCAATACCAACGACTGACTGACATGACCAAGGATCCAATGCAAACAGTCTACCAACGACATGCCTATCTCGGAATGACTCACTCACCCAAACGTGTAAATATTCAACGTGCAATAAATGCAAAACTGTGCAACAAAACAATCCATCAACAAGACTCCACGTCGAGCCATTAAAACCGTGCAATTGACCCATGACTATCTCAAAGTCAAAACCGAGCAAAATGCTCCACGCTTGCTAGACCCATAAGTCGGTCAAAAACGCGTTTAAATAAAGTTTAAGCAAGCAATACTCTTAAATAACATTAGTCTCAAACTCGACACGAGTTAAACAAAAGAGTTTTCCAAAAGGACTCACACCCTTAAAATTCTCAAAATGACACATAACACTTATAAACGCACTTCCCAAATGGTTTACAAAATCATTTACAAAATATTCTCAACGTCAAGATTTTTCATTTCAAAAAGACCGTAAGCAATAAAACTACTATTACCAGGTCGGTAGTTACGTAAAAATGGACACGCTCGTCCCACATATGAAAATCATGTTGAAAATCATTTCATTGCAGCTTAGTTTACTCACAAAACGTAAAGCGAAATAAATAATTTCTTTGAAAATGAACCGTCACGGTTCTAGTATGAATTGACTCATGACATGTATTTAAAGTAACCGTTCGACCTTACACCGGGTGCGACAAAAGTGTACACATAATTTCAAAATCAGTTCCACGACATTTGACCCCAAATTTTTTTTTTTCAACATAAAATGTCGTGGCACATGGTTCACCCACAAATCTTACGCGCGTCGGCTAGTCATACAAAACGATGAAACGGTTTACAAATATATTTTTGTTAAAACACAACTATCTCGTGTAAGTTTCAAACTTAAAGATAAAAACCAATCCGTTTCCATTATTTGAAAATATCGACTAAAATCTCATAAAATCTCAAAAGGTGGGGTTCTTTAAATTGATTTTCAAGATTTTCCCAATGGTCACATAAACAAATAAGATATGCACCTCGTGAAATTAAACCCACACGACTCAACATGCCGTAAAACAAACTTATTTTAACCAAATCACTCAAATAGCTTTATACAGACATCGTGGAATGTAACTTTCCGTCTCAACTCTAACATATGTGGAGGAGTTCCAATGTTAAAGTCACAAGTCGTAGTCACTTGCCCAACATTTTAAATACCACAAAACACGGATATCATCTTACCCGAAAGAACCGTTGGAAAAACAACGAAATGAGACAAATTCTAACAAAGTTTGAACTCCCGTGATAAAACGATTTCATACACTTTCAAAACCATATTTCAAAATCTTGTGTGTGTGCTGAACATTTCCCAAAATTCCAAAACACCATCCATAAAATGATTTGAAACACAAGAATTTGTTAATGCAATCTATTTCAAAATCAAACTTTGTGCATGACTCAGTCGGCATTCTACGCCTCGACTCCTACTCCTCCAAATCTCTCCGATCCACTAACGTCATCCGGACATTTAAACCTCTTAGGCAAGTTGGGAAATTACGTCAAATAATCCCTACGATTTTTCCTCAAATCAAAGTCGGCTCTCTAAGCCTATGATTCTAGCACAATCATCCATCTTGGCCCGACACAAACATCATCCTCATCTTCACTCCAAGTGATTAATACTAGAATCGTCCTTTTATTCCAACGACTACTAATTTATAACCTTCGTCACTACCCCAACGATCATCACATCAAGCAAAACAAGTACCCACCTGTACTAGTAGGTTTACCATAGTCGTTCCTCCTTGTGATAGCTATTCAGGGTAGATATTACAACGGGTTATTAGCACATAATAACTGTTAGTCCCAGATGGCTATAACAAGTATTGTAGAAGGGGGGGGGGGGGTTGAATACAATACTCAAAATTTTCACAATTTTAATTCTTTTATTGAAAATCTTTCAACAAGAATTACACATAGAAAACTTAAGACTGTTGCGGAAAAGAACAGATAAACTATTCTAACAATCTTACACAAAGTATATAACAAAATAACTAAGAACACTTAGAACAAAGCTATAAAGTTTTTCAAGCAAACTGGAAATTCTTGCACTTAGAGAATTCTTCCAGTTTGCGTAGAATATCAAGAGCTCACAGTAATCTTCAAAGTCTCTCAAGATGTGTGTGTTTCAGTATGGAGAGCTCTTCCTTTTATAGTGACAAGGAGTGTGCAAGCATTGAATGCTTGAGACACTTGTCATCTTCACACTTGCTGAGGATGTTGACTTCTGGAAAGTTGTGAAGTCCTTGTCACCTTTTACAAGGTACAGTCAGAAGAGCTCATGCATGAGAAAAGAGCTTTGCATGGAAATGGATAATAAGACAGAAGGTCACTTTATCCATGTAGAAAATATCTTCTCAATTTGTCTTCTTATGTCTCTCAGTTTTGTCTTCTTTTGCTTCTCAAAATCTCTTTCAACAAATGCACCACCGAAGAAAGGTTGTAAGATTTCTTCCAAGACAAAATGAATTTGCTTCTCATTTTGTCTTATTATGTCTCTCACTTTTGTCTCCTTTTGCTTCTCAGATTTTCTTTCAAGAAAAGCACCACCGATGGAAACTTGAGATATGTGACACATCTTTGGAGAAAGCATCTTTGAAGCTTCTTTGAGGTCCCACCGAAATGTCATTTGGGATATGTGACACATCTTTGAGATATGTGACATCATCTTTGAGATATATGACATCATCTTTGGGAAAAGCTTCTTTGAGACTAGGCCGAAATAGAGAGAAGTTTCGGTGGAAATACCACCGAAATTGTGAGAACAATTTCGGTGAACAATGACTTGTATGTTTGAGAAAAGATCTTTCACTTCCACAATGAGAGAATCTTTAATCTTGACTTTGGTTGATCTTTGACTTCACCAAACATTTGATATCTTGTACAAGCCATTACAAAGAACCATGCATCCAAAATTTCTCTAAGTATAAAATGTTTTTCAAAGTATAAAAGGAGATCATGAGGTCATCTTCAAATCTTGATGACCCAACAATCTCCCCCTATTTGATGATGACATCCATACTTAGAAAAACATGAGTAAGACAGTGAATAATGCAAGTTGACCCTTCTTTACTCTTTTGGGTTCTTTTTCACACAGTCCATTTTTTTTTTTTTTTTTGTGTGTATGTATATATGATATTTACATATAAGAAAAAAAAATAAAAAGGTATAGCTGTACAAATAATCGAAAGGAAAAGGAAAGAAGTATAAACAGTATAAACAGAATGAATATTACTTGCATCTTTGGAGGGGCGAGTTGAAACTTGTGTCTGGCTTGAGGATTCTTCATTTTGATCAGCAGCCTTAGGATACTTCTGCCCAACTGTTGCATCTTGGCATCTTTTCATGTTTAGCATCAGCATCCTTTGTCTTTGTTTTGCTCCCCCTCAGTTAGATCAGACGGTCTTTGTGTTTCTCCCCCTCAGTTAGATCCGCCCGGACTGAAGTGCTCCCCCTTGACCGGTCCGTCGATTTCCTCATTTTTTCAAGTTGGTCGCTGTATATGAGTACTGAGGGTTTATGTTGCTCCCCCTCAGATGAATTCTCCCCCTCAGCGGCCGACGTAGGAAAAACACCAAGAGAAAATGAAAAGATCGGCCAGAACCAAGACCAGTTTTTTTTTTTTTTTTTTTTTTTTTTTTTTTTTTACCTTTCCACCGAAAATTGAGCAAAATCCACCGAAAATAGGCTATTTTCGGTGGGATTTTCGGTGGAAAATCGGTAGGATTTTTTTTTTTTTTTTTTTTTTTTTTTTTACTACCTTTCCACCGAAAATTGAGGAGAATCCACCGAAAATAGGCTATTTTCGGTGGGATTTTCGGTGGAAAATCGGTAGGTTTTTTTTTTTTTTTTTTTTTTTTTACTTTTCCACCGAAAATGAAGGAGAATCCACCGAAAATTGGCTATTTTCGGTAGGATTTTCGGTGGAAAATCAGTAGTAAAACTTCTAAGACATTATGGAGAAAATCTTCAAAGTGAAGAAAAGATTGGAATTTCATCTTCCAATTTGATGACCCAAAAAGATTGAGTTTGAGGATTTGGGGTGACATCTGTAGAAGAGTTTGTAGTGGGTGGATTGGTGGAGGGATTTGAGGTGGTGGATCGGTGGAGGGATTTGAGGTGGTGGATCGGTGGAGATTCGGTGTGGAATCGGTGTGGGTTGGTGTAGACTCGATGGTGGATCGGTGTGAGGATTCCACCGAGGAGTTTGAAGGATTGTACCGAATTTAGAAGGGTTTCACCACCGAATTTGAAGGGTTCCACCGAATAAAGGTGGCCACAAAAAGAAAGAAAAGTTTATGGATGTGAGAAGGGTTTAAATGAGATTTTCGGTGGAAAGAAAATCGGTGTGGGCTGGTTGGGTTTCTTCTCAGCAGAAAATAAGGGTAGAAGGGTGGAAAAGAAATTTGGTGAAAAAGATTCGGTGAAAGAGAAAAATGAATTCGGTGAAGAATGGGGAAATGGTTTAAAAAAAATTGTGGATGAAATTTGAATTTCGGTGGATGAAATTCAATTTTGGTGGTTTTAAGAAAAGGTGATTTTCGGTGGTCGTGAGATTGCATGGTAAGAAAGTATTTTGGTGGAAGAATTTAGTAATTAGTTTTATTAGATTATTATTATTATTATTATTATTATTTTAATATATATATATATACACATCGGTGAAACCGAAAGTATGTATATATATACATATTTATAATAATATTAATAATAATAATAATAATAATAATATAATAATCATAATAATAATTTCAATACCCTAAACCAATGCATCTTAAACAACGCCTATTCTTTAGTGGGTAGAGCAGTAAGATGAGAACTGGGAGGCTTTTCAAAAACAAGGAGATCTTGAAGGTTTTGTCAACTTTATCACATAGAACCATCTGTCCAGCTTAAAATCTGCAATCACAAAGAATTTATTTCCTAGGTACCCATTTGGAGATGGGTCCTTTTGGGTTAGAAAAAGAATGAAAAGAATTTATATCACTCAGAATAATTCTTTATTTCACAGTCTTTGGTAAAATGAGAAATATCACCACAGATATAGCATTTTCTATAAAGAGAGTTCCTTTTAGAAACTTGACATTTTTCCTAACTTTTGCTCAAAGATTTTGAAGAGATAACAAAGAATGGGGGTGCATCACATAGAATTCCTATTTCAAAAATTGGGAGTACATAAATCCTTTCTTTTGAATTGGACATTTTGAAACTCACAGATTGAAGAAGAAAATCGGTATGAGAAGTCATAAAGTTATTTTTGGAAAACTTTTGGAGGATTTCTTTTTAAGAAAGAAACAACACCCAGAGACTAGCCAAATAAAATTTCCAAAATTTATGTTTTCAGATGTGATGGCAGAAATTATGGACACATAGCAAAAGAGTTTGAAATAAGAGAATTCATAAAAAATAGATAAAACACATAGTATGTACCTGTGAAGAGTAGAAGAAGCACTTAGCTGATACAAGAGCAGTTGAGGAGTCATTCGCTTTCAGATGTGGGTTCATCTGCCAAATCATAAGATTTAGCAGGCAGACCCTTTCCTCTTCTGATAAGTCTTTCATTTCTTTCCTTTTCTCTCTTGTATTTTTCTTTGTATCTTTCAGCCCGATCAAAATTTGCAGAAGAGAGGTGTTGGCTGAACTTTTGGGAATCATATTTGGATCTTTCCGATTTTGAGGAAAATCGGCCTGAGGAAGCAGTTCTGGGTCTTTCAAATTGTTTACTCTTACACTCAGAAGCAAAATGACCCTTTTTACCACACTTAAAACATTCCTCATTAGATTTGTCCAAAGAAGAGTGTTTGGAGAGAGAAGAAGAGGATTTTCTACCAGACTTAGATTTTCCAGAAGAGAGATGAGATTTGGATTTAGAGTACCCATCCAACATGGCCATTTCATCAGATAATTTATCAACTGAAGTTTCCTCACATTCATCCTTAGCATCACTAAGATATGCTTCTGAATGATCATTGGGATCTTCTTGACTATCATGGTCAGAATCAGATAGGTAGGTGATTTTTGGAAAACACTTAGTCTTTTTGGAAGAGTCACTTAGGAGAGCTAGAGAAGAGTTCTTTAAAAACCTTTGCAGTTTCGTCTGCTCATAGTTGAAAAGAGTACCATAAAGAACAGTAAGAGGCATATGATCAAGATCCTTGGTTGTCTTTATACAAGTACAGATATTTTCCCAAAAATCGGGAAGACAGTCCATAAATTTGCACAGGACTTCCTCATTGTCATACACTCTACCTAACAGCCTTAAGTCATTAAGAAGACTGTTAAAGCGATTATAGTAGTTGGAGAGAGATTCTCCTTTCTCATAAGAAAAGAGTTCATAATTTCTAACAAGAGCAATCTTTCTGCTCTTTTTAACTTCATTTGTACCTTCATACAAAACACACAGAGTGGACCACATCTCTTTGGCAGTAGAGAGATTTACCAGAGAGTGGTACACTTCATCAGGAAGAGAGAGAGCAATGATAGTTCTAACTTTAGAATCAAGAGACACAAGTCGTTTTTCCTCATCAGTATATTTCTTAGGATTTTTAAGAATGTAACGACCAGTAGCAGCAGATTTTTCTTCATCAGACGAATCATCAGAATTATCTTTTTCCATGGTTTCTTTACCAGGCCTCTGCGTTTCATAGCGAGCCCAAACTCTGGGGATAAAGGGTCCCTCTTGGAGAATGGTTGGATATCTAGTATCCACTCCTTCCATGAACAGCATCATGCGGCTTTTCCACAAAGAGAAGTTGTTAGCATTGAACTTAGGAGGTTTTGAAATGGACCCATTTTCAGAAAAGTTATTTTGAAAAGAGTTTTCAATAGTTGAAGAAGAGGAGGCAACCATCGCAGATCAAGTTTATGGAATTAAACTTTCTGCTCTGATACCACTTGTTAGTCCCAGATGGCTATAACAAGTATTGTAGAAGGGGGGGGGGGGGGGGTTGAATACAATACTCAAAATTTTCACAATTTTAATTCTTTTATTGAAAATCTTTCAACAAGAATTACACATAGAAAACTTAAGACTGTTGCGGAAAAGAACAGATAAACTATTCTAACAATCTTACACAAAGTATACAACAAAATAACTAAGAACACTTAGAACAAAGCTATAAAGTTTTTCAAGCAAACTGGAAATTCTTGCACTTAGAGAATTCTTCCAGTTTGCGTAGAATATCAAGAGCTCACAGTAATCTTCAAAGTCTCTCAAGATGTGTGTGTTTCAGTATGGAGAGCTCTTCCTTTTATAGTGACAAGGAGTGTGCAAGCATTGAATGCTTGAGACACTTGTCATCTTCACACTTGCTGAGGATGTTGACTTCTGGAAAGTTGTGAAGTCCTTGTCACCTTTTACAAGGT
The DNA here is from genome assembly GCA_033807775.1 of Saussurea involucrata. Lineage (NCBI taxonomy): Eukaryota > Viridiplantae > Streptophyta > Magnoliopsida > Asterales > Asteraceae > Saussurea > Saussurea involucrata. The sequence continues at coordinate 5,749,391 of CM066325.1, read as the reverse complement.
ACAGTCAGAAGAGCTCATGCATGAGAAAAGAGCTTTGCATGGAAATGGATAATAAGACAGAAGGTCACTTTATCCATGTAGAAAATATCTTCTCAATTTGTCTTCTTATGTCTCTCAGTTTTGTCTTCTTTTGCTTCTCAAAATCTCTTTCAACAAATGCACCACCGAAGAAAGGTTGTAAGATTTCTTCCAAGACAAAATGAATTTGCTTCTCATTTTGTCTTATTATGTCTCTCACTTTTGTCTCCTTTTGCTTCTCAGATTTTCTTTCAAGAAAAGCACCACCGATGGAAACTTGAGATATGTGACACATCTTTGGAGAAAGCATCTTTGAAGCTTCTTTGAGGTCCCACCGAAATGTCATTTGGGATATGTGACACATCTTTGAGATATGTGACATCATCTTTGAGATATATGACATCATCTTTGGGAAAAGCTTCTTTGAGACTAGGCCGAAATAGAGAGAAGTTTCGGTGGAAATACCACCGAAATTGTGAGAACAATTTCGGTGAACAATGACTTGTATGTTTGAGAAAAGATCTTTCACTTCCACAATGAGAGAATCTTTAATCTTGACTTTGGTTGATCTTTGACTTCACCAAACATTTGATATCTTGTACAAGCCATTACAAAGAACCATGCATCCAAAATTTCTCTAAGTATAAAATGTTTTTCAAAGTATAAAAGGAGATCATGAGGTCATCTTCAAATCTTGATGACCCAACAATAACTCGCACTAACAACGCTCACGCTCAACTCCTTGGATTCCTCGTGACTTTCTCCGACTCGAGCATTGATCCTGTGTTTCCGATAGTAGGAGCTCTACTACTACCTTCCACACCTATCATCACTCGTTCCGAGTTCCATCCGATGGGTCCAAGTAGTTTCTCGTCGATAACTATGTTGGTGCAAGTGTACCACATCTCTATATATTTATATATATTTATTTTGATGATTGCAAACACACCGCATTATTGTTTATCTAACAATTTAATCCAAGTGTGCAGTTGTTGAAGAACACGAAGATTTAATCTGAAGGGTTCAAGACGGAAGTGTTTACGTCGTCATCATTGTTTATAACTAATAATGATAAACACCCTAAAATAATATACCACTTGGATATTTCTAAAAACCTTTTAAATAATATTTTAAATAAGAAATTTTGGTTCTAGAAGTATCTGCCATGCGTACTGTTTCTGCAACCACTTTCTGACGCAGGTATACCGCGAAGGTAGAGCCGGTATTCCGCGGTGGTACGGCCGGTATACCGCGGGTGTTCAGCCGGTATACCGCGGCAGGCGTGGTGTTTGTTTCTGATTGGTTGGAAGTACTTTTTCTGACGGCGGTATACCGCGAGTCCTAGCCGGTATACCGCGGGTACGTATTCCAGAAGTCAACTTTGCATGAGAGCCGTTGAGTGTCAGTGTACTTTTGTCTGCACGGTATACCGCGTGCATTTGGCGGTATACCGCGGATTGCATGTTTCCGTTGGAGATGCTGATATATAAAGAAGCATGCTGGTGATGAAGAAGATAGACCACACGAAAACAGCAACAACAACAATCCAAACTCTCAGCTCTCTCACTCTCACTTATTTTATATATATATATTTTATAAAACATTTTTTATAAAATATCCAAGTGTGATTATTATACAAGAGTGATTACCCATTGTGAGTTATACTCCTCTTGTAAGTATTTGAATAACGGGTGTGTGATCCTGTTTATCTCATAGCAGAGGCTTGAGAAACTATTACAAATTCCTTTGTATTTGGTTTGTGTTCTACCGTAAAGAATACATTTATTGGATCGTGTCGAGAAGTGTCTCGGCTGCTGGTTTATCACAGTTGGTGGTAAATCAGTAAATCTCCGTGTCAAGTATCTCTTACCTTTATCTCTTTATTTATTCCGCTGTGCTTTATTATATTTGTTTATATAAACTGCTTTGCATTTATATTTATTTATATAATCTCTGTGTATTTGTTTATGTTTACACTCTTCTTTATTATTTGTATACTCTGATTTATTTTTACTGTTTCAGTACTGTATTTATTTATAAAAGAATTTTTGAAAGTAAAAGATTTTAAATACAACCTTACCCCCCCCTAGGTTGTCTAACATTTGGTATCAGAGCGGGGCTTTCAAAAATTATCTGTTTAATTTTTTAAAGTTATATCTTTTATTTAATGGCTCAACAAAATGCTTGGTTTTCTAAATCTCTTCTTATTGATTTCGAAAATTTTGATCTTTGGGCAAATTCTTTTGAACGTTATGTTCGTGGGATAAATCAAAAAATTTGGGATATTATTATTAAAGGAAATTTCAAACCCACAAAATTTCAAAACAACAAAGTTGTTGAAAAACCTAGCTCGGAATGGTCCGACGAAGATGAGGCTAATTATTGTTTAAATTATGAAGCCAAAAATTTTCTCTTTTCGGTTCTTACTAACAATGATATTGAGCGTGTTTATCTCTTTGAAACTGCTCGTGATATTTGGGAGAACTTGAACATCACCTATGGTGGAAACTCAAAAGAAAAGAGAGACGAAACCCGAGATCAAAGAAATGAAGAAACGTGTCTCATCGTCGACTGCAAGAAAGAGGTATGTACTTCATACTCAAGTTATTCTAGTTGTAGTGATAACGATGATGATATTGATATGTTAAATGTCTCTTTTCAAAAATTGATTGTTCTCGTAAATAGTTATAAAAATGAGAATGCTAAATTAAAAGAAGAACTATTATTATGTCAAAATGAGTTGAATAATTGTAAACAAACCATTGCATGTGATAATAAAATCAAAAATGAGTTAATTGATAAAGTTATCACTTTAGAAAAGAAAACATGCGAAAATATTGTTTGCAAATCATGTGATGTTTTAAATAAGAAACTTGCATGTTTAAATAAAAAGTCACATGAAAATATTATTTGTGCAAAATGTGATATTCTTAAAAATGAAAATGCATGTTTAAAAGCTAAATGCGATTCATATGAAAAGGACAATATGTTAGCTAATGCATTTCAAAATAGCAATGATAAAGTGCTTAAAATGCTAAATATGCCTAATCGTATAAATTGTCGTAAAGGCATTGGTTCCGATACATGTGTTGATAAATGTTCGTGTAAACCCATTAAAAGATTTTTTGCATCTCCTAAAGTTGATACGAGAAAACCTCCATATATGTCAAAAATAAAAAATGTGAATTATGGAAGGAAACCGCATGCTCGTATGTATATTGGTAATTTTTCTAGATCTAAAAATAATGCGAATATAAATGCTTCATTTTATATGTATGATAAATACAATCGCAAAATTAGAATGGTTAGAAAATGGATTCCGAAAGGAATGTTTAATGTTGATAATCCCGGTGGGATGCGTTTGTGGTTTTAAACCATTTATATGGTTTTATATGTTGTCGTATTTTATTTTATGTCGACAACATGTTCTTTATTTATTTTTGCAGTTTATGTTTTATACTAACTGTTAAAAGGACCCATATGAAAAGGGTACCACGAAAAATTTTCTTTGCCTTTTGTAGGTGTTTCCTGACGAGGATATAATACGTGTTTCCTGACGAGGTTATAATACGTGGTTACCTGCCGAGGTTATAATACGTGGTTACCTGCCGAGGTTATAATACGTGGTTACCTGCCGAGGTTATAATACGTGGTTACCTGCCGAGGTTATAATACGTGGTTACCTGCCGAGGTTATAATACGTGGTTACCTGCCGAGGTTATAATACGTGGTTACCTGCCGAGGTTATAATACGTGGTTACCTGCCGAGGTCATAATACGTGGTAATTTTTTTTTGCTCACATAAAATTAACCGAAAAATCGAAGCCTTAAGATCCTTTTTTTTTTGGTGCAAGTGTTTCTTTTTGGTTATTCTGTTTCATGTCAATTATATGCGTATTTTTTTATGCATATTTTTATCCCTCAAATTTTATAAAATCAAATTGATATCGTTATTAATTTGAGGGGGAGCGTTTTATTATCTTTTAACCATGAGATTATGCTCTCTCAAATATATGCATATTTTGAGGGGGAGCATCTCTCGAGGGGGAGCATACCGTCTTTCTTAACCCTTTTTGCTTCGACAAACGGGGGAGAGAAACCGCATATGCTCATGCTTAGCGGTTGTGTTTGTCATCATCAAAAAGGGGGAGATTGTTGGTGCAAGTGTACCACATCTCTATATATTTATATATATTTATTTTGATGATTACAAACACACCGCATTATTGTTTATCTAACAATTTAATCCAAGTGTGCAGTTGTTGAAGAACACGAAGATTTAATCTGAAGGGTTCAAGACGGAAGTGTTTACGTCGTCATCATTGTTTATAACTAATAATGATAAACACCCTAAAATAATATACCACTTGGATATTTCTAAAAACCTTTTAAATAATATTTTAAATAAGAAATTTTGGTTCTAGAAGTATCTGCCATGCGTACTGTTTCTGCAACCACTTTCTGACGCAGGTATACCGCGAAGGTAGAGCCGGTATTCCGCGGTGGTACGGCCGGTATACCGCGGGTGTTCAGCCGGTATACCGCGGCAGGCGTGGTGTTTGTTTCTGATTGGTTGGAAGTACTTTTTCTGACGGCGGTATACCGCGAGTCCTAGCCGGTATACCGCGGGTACGTATTCCAGAAGTCAACTTTGCATGAGAGCCGTTGAGTGTCAGTGTACTTTTGTCTGCACGGTATACCGCGTGCATTTGGCGGTATACCGCGGATTGCATGTTTCCGTTGGAGATGCTGATATATAAAGAAGCATGCTGGTGATGAAGAAGATAGACCACACGAAAACAGCAACAACAACAATCCAAACTCTCAGCTCTCTCACTCTCACTTATTTTATATATATATATTTTATAAAACATTTTTTATAAAATATCCAAGTGTGATTATTATACAAGAGTGATTACCCATTGTGAGTTATACTCCTCTTGTAAGTATTTGAATAACGGGTGTGTGATCCTGTTTATCTCATAGCAGAGGCTTGAGAAACTATTACAAATTCCTTTGTATTTGGTTTGTGTTCTACCGTAAAGAATACATTTATTGGATCGTGTCGAGAAGTGTCTCGGCTGCTGGTTTATCACAGTTGGTGGTAAATCAGTAAATCTCCGTGTCAAGTATCTCTTACCTTTATCTCTTTATTTATTCCGCTGTGCTTTATTATATTTGTTTATATAAACTGCTTTGCATTTATATTTATTTATATAATCTCTGTGTATTTGTTTATGTTTACACTCTTCTTTATTATTTGTATACTCTGATTTATTTTTACTGTTTCAGTACTGTATTTATTTATAAAAGAATTTTTGAAAGTAAAAGATTTTAAATACAACCTTACCCCCCCCCCTAGGTTGTCTAACAAACTACACACATATGCCCGCACCGGCATATGTACACACTCTTCCTAGCTCCCTAGGAATAATCATAATACCCCACTACCCTTGCTAGGGCGGAACCCCCACTAACCCTGACGAGTCGCCTCGTGCACGCACAGTCGTATACAGTGGAAACCAGATAGACATTCGAATATAAGATTCTATCCTACAACGGTTGGACTCAAACAAGAGCTGCGCAATAGAACTAAATCCAACATTCTAAGGCTATTCGGTTCCTACCGCATACAACCTATAGTGCATCCGCTTAACAACCTATCAAAGTTAGCATAAGTTCTTAATAGCAAATAACAACCATACAATACAGTGTATTAAGCACCAAGCAATCTATCATACATACTCCTATGTTCTAGAAAGCAATTTTTGCATACGTACTCATATGTAAACGCTATTCCCAGCTCACTAGGAATTTCATCTCATCCCACTACCCTTGCTACAAAGGAATCCCTGTTAGCCATAACGAGTTGCCTCGCGAATACCCAGTCGCATGCAGTGTGAATCAAATAGACATTCGAATACAAGATTCTATCCTAGAACGGTTGGACTCAAACAAGAGCTGCGCAATAGAACTAAATCAAATATTCTAAGGCTATATGATTCTTACTGCATACAACCTATAGGGCCTTCACTTAACAACCTACTATAACTAGCATTGATTCCTACTAGCAAGCAGTCAACATACAGCATAGTGTCAACAACAGGCAATCTAGCATGCATACCCTATGCCTAGAAAGCAATACAACACTAAGCAATGTACCTTTCCCCCTTGGCTCCGGCTGACTGTACACACTGCGCCCTCGATCACCGTTCCTCAAACGGATTTTTCCTTCTTTTTATTTCCCAAAAAAAAACTTTAAAGAAAATTTTATAGCCGCAAACTTGAGATCAAACACACCGAAATGCGTTTGATTCACTCAAGCCGTGCTCTGATACCAAGTTGTAACGTCCCAAAAATTACAAGGAATTTAAAATTTTTAAAGTAACATTTCATTAATAAAAACTCATTTAATAATTCAATCATCTCGTTTGCAAACTCATAATTAATATTCTTACGAACAATAAACAGCGGAATAAATGTCTAAAATTAAAATCATAAAAGTAATCAACTCTTCCCACGCGCCAGTGTGTACTCGTCACGCCTTGGAGCCACTCGCACCTGAAACCACAATTTTATTGGGAAAGGGTAAGCACGAAGCTTAGTGAATTCAGACACCATAAATAACACAGTTACTTCCACACCACCTCTAAACAGACAATTGCACATAAACAGCATACAAGTCTACGAACAAATCATAAACATGCATACCTACACCATCCCACCCAAAGGCATAAGCTGGTCCACCCGACCACACAATAACCGTGCAAGCATTACCCGGCTCCCCCGGGTTCCTACGCCACCCGCGTATATAAACCTCGGCCCCACCGAACTCCTACGCCACCCGCGTAGTCATAACAATAAAGGTCCGACTAGACGCCCCACTATTTAGTCCCGCATCACAAACAATTAAAACTACCACACACGTACAAATCGTAATGTAAAAAGTAACCGACATTAGTTATAGTGAGAGAACTCACCTCGTAAGCGCGCCCAGCTCACAAACAATAATTCAAGCTCCACAAATCCAAGGTCACTTCCCGACACCTAAACGAACTTTAAAACGTATCAATACGAGGCCCGGACCCTAAAACATGACGCACGATTAAACTGTCGCTAAAACGACTTTTTGGCTTAGAAAACCAGGTCTGTTCGGGACCTGTTTCGACCTCCTTAAACCCAGAAAATCCTCAATTAAAATTAACTACCCTCTAGGTCCGGGTCTTAGCTTTTCAGGGACGTATCGCACGCGCTCTAACGATTTTTCTACAATTTATTATGGATTTTACAAAACTGGTTAACTGCACAGCGAAAAACAGCACCTTTCGATATAAAACAGCAGTTTGATACTAGCTACGGTCTGAACTGGTTTTTCCGCAAAACATAAGAAACTTACTAGACTCAGAATGGGAACTTTTGGCACTGGTTTCATCCCAATCCGACATTCCTAGCAGAAGTTATGGCTTTCCCAAAACAGTGGCAGAAACTGTGACTTTTAAAACGGAACGCGATCTGCCACATCCGGACCTGCTGTATAAACAGCCAAATTACGCCTAGCTAGATGCCGAACCGAACTTCCGCTAAAACACGAAAAGTGTGCCCAGCACAGAATGTGAACCGTGGGCACCGGATTCGCCTCAATCCGAGCTACGACGGAAAAGTTATGGCCGTCGCAAAACAGTGGCAGACAAACGTTTTCATATAAAATGATAACTAAAGGTTATAATCCCATTAAGTCAATGCTTAATCCAAACAGACCCGAACAGCCTACAAGCTTACTGGAAAGGGCTGTACTACGCTGGACAACAACCAAGCACCACCCCCTGCCGCCTCCGGCGGCGGTGGTGGTTGGCGGCGGCGACGAGGGTTACGGTAACACCCTCCGGCGAGACCTCCCAACGTCACCCACTCCCGACTCCCCCGCAACGACACACCCGCACGAACCCACACACCCACGCACCCACTGCCGCCACCACAGCGGCGTGCAGCGGCGGCCCCACCGCCGGCAGTGGTGGTGGCGGTTTACGGCGTTCCGACAACGAAAACACAACGAAAAAGAACGGAAACACGGGATTACCTCGACGTGGCTTCTCCTCCACCCTTTCCGGCAGAAACGACGGCGACTCTTCCTTCTTTCCGGCGAACTCTCTCGCTCTCTCTCCGGCGACTCTCTCTCCCTCTACTCCGGCGACTCTCTCTCTCTTACTCACGGCCGACGCTAGCGAGAGGGGATGGGGAAAGAGCCGTAGGGTTTGGGGTTTCTTTTCTTTTTCTTTTGTTTGATGTTCACGGCATCAACACCACAATACCATCACATGGAATGATTTATTTCTCTCTTTGTTTTCCTTCTCACGACACAACAACAAAACCACAAGGGCCGTTTTGTTTTCTGCATGGGCCGAAACCCAATGTGGGTTTTCGGCCTTTGTCACAATTAGCCCTTCAACTTGCAAGCCTCTCGCCCCTAACCAAAAATTCCGATACTTAACGGTTAGACCCAACTCGACTAACCCCGTTAACGGAAACCACGATAAATCAAACTTGAAAGAAAATAATTAAGACTAATAAATTACATATCGGGATACGGGCTTTACACATACTTAACCCTAATAAGTTGTTTCCTCAACTCCACCAAAAGCGGCGTATGCTAAGAGAAAGGGAATTAATTTCCCTAAACTTTCGTATTTTGCCCTCAAAGTATTTCGAAATAAACAAATTACAACCCCTTACTTCCATTTAATTTACATTACTTATTTTGGGTTATTACAATCTCCCCTCCTTAATAGAATTCCGTCCCGGAATTCACTTCAAAGATATCCGGCGAAAATTGATTATCAAAGCTTAAATCTTACTCTCGAAAAAAAAAATATTTCCAATAACAAAACAATACCAACATAGTTCCATGCTTTCACTGCGCAACTCTGATTAAGCTCACAATCTCTGATTATAACAAGAAAAACCCAATCATCTTATATTTCATCTTCTCAACAATTCTATTAATTTAGGGACCTCATGAACCTCAGGTTCCAATATTCTCTCGATTAAATACAACGACCACAAAAAAACAGATAGATAAACATAATGTCATCCCAGTTTCCTTACTTAGATTTACCTTAAATAATTCCTTAACGATCAGTGTGTTAATCTCAATAGCACTTCCCCAAGAATTCTCAATTATCTTGTCTGATTCATGACCACATTACCGTTTCCGAACTCAACTGTCTTTCTCGGTTAGTGCAATATAACTACCGACCCTTACTGCACAAAACAACGCAATCCATTCTCTTTATCACAAGCAATCTTAACTTGACCAACTCATTTCAAATACAATTTATCAACTTATTTCAAATGATAGACTCCAATTGAGACTCAGTTCGTTTCTTTCTACTAACCATAAATTATCATATTTAACAACTTAGCATCAACATCTAGTTATGCTGGTATTCACAAAACCCATCAGTTAAAACTGATTCTTTAACTAACAACTCCCATCGAGTAGCCTAACAAATCACAATTTTCAAAATAATTTGAAAATTACTCTTTTCATCGTACTTTCATCAACTTTTCACTTTAACAAATCGATTCTCCCCTATTAATTCTTAGTAAGAATCTCGGTAGGATTGTAACACATCCTGAAATAGCAAATAATTGTCATTACTTACAAATCCATGAAATTTTAATCAACCAATCAAAGGCTTATACATCTATTATGACGTTCCAAATCAACTAATGATCATACTACCATTCCGACCCATACTCATCATCATGTTATTCATTAAACTTATCCACATCTCTAACTGTCTCTTTACGATCCGTGCCCTTACATAGACACGACACATTTCTTACTGACTGATAAAATCTACACACTCGCTTCGTTTGTGCTACATACCTCATCATTCTACGTATCCCCCATACCTCGTAAATAGAACGCTTATTCAAAATGAAAACTTCTCATCCTCTTAACACCCCTACAAGGTGCTCTATCAACTTTCAACCTTCTAGTCCACGTCTTCGGCCTCGGCCATCTTACACAGCTATCGACTTCCACAACAACAGACAACCTGTAGCTACTTTCTTAACTTATTCTTAAACATGGGTTCCCTTACGGAACCTAATCCTACCAACATATCATAGTCACTTCGTAATACGTCTCTCTCTTTTCTGAACTTACTCATGTAACATCAATATTACAAGCTCAACTCAAAACTTATACCCACCACCGTGGACATTTCGCTTCTACCTCTCAACACTACTCATAACGAGTTGCAAATATCAACACCTTGAAGACTTTAAGCCCTCCCTCCGGACACAACCGTCCCTTGACAACCGTACTTCCAGTTACCGAACAAGGGTGCAAACCCTCATACAACCGACACTATAATCCACTACTGACGGAACACATATCCCGATTCTACAACGTTCTCTCCTGATTTGACCAACAACTCTCCACTCTCTGAGTTCTTTCTTAGCTTTAAAATACAACATCCTACGACCTAGTGAGTTCATAGCCTTCATGCATGACACGCAATAGATAAATCATTTCGTACCTTTCGTCATTTTCAATAAACAACACTTGAAAACATATTGGGTACACATGCCCCCATCACTCTTAAAAATTCAATGCCTTGCACAACGATCTCGAGAATCGTTCGCATGCAACTTTCCATAAACTTAATATTACTCCACCAAAACATATCGTTACGACAGAAATATATTGAATGAAAATCTTTTCATACGACCACGTCCTGTAAGAAATTACCGACACGAAGTAAACCAGTCGGTTTTCATACTCATAAATAACTTCAACATGTCAATACTCGTTTTGGTTATAAGAGTTTTGCATTCAATCGTTTTCTTGACTTTTGCAATAATTTAACTTGTCCTGAAAAGAGTGGAATATTTTGCAAACCGTAAACGTTCAAAACTGTACTGTACAATGTAAATGGATTTGCATTTTACTTTAAACATACGCTTGTACACGCCGACTCATATTAGTTCAAATTTGAAATTTACCCATTCACTTTACTTATGAAAAATTTCATGTACATATGTACAACTCAATGCATGAAACTCTACTTGCAATTGAAGGCTACTCACTCAACCAAGGTCAACCGTTTTACTCATACAACTTATCCTTGACACCTCACCTACGACCAACGGTCGCCCTCTCGGTCATGCAACAACTTACTGAACACGCTTTCCACATCTCACTTACTTAACCCTTTCATACTATTTCGTTTTAATCAATTATCTCACCTTCTACCTCTACACATTTTCAGACACTGAAAAGCTCGACTAAAAAGTCAGGACTCTAATCCTCCACTCGCTCTTGAATTGACACCTTCAAGATCTCGACACTGTTCTTCTTACCATCCCAACAGATCTCTCTCACAATTTCCACAACTGGGACTCACCAGAACCGTGAATCTTACAAGCAATTACTCATCCTCTTCGAACCCACGAAGATTTACCTCTAGCCATCTCATAACATTCCGAACAACATTCCGACTGTAAGGTTTTGAGCAAAAATACAACCACATGATATAAGCAACGGAAGCAATTTTAAACAAATTTATCATCAATGGTTATACAAACTATCAACCTATAAGGATACATCCGTTCTAGATAATTAACTACAAAAGATGAATCAAGAACACTTACTTGATTGTTGCAATTGTCGAATTCCACAATGATGAATCAAACCTTTTGATCTTGCTTCTTGGATGTCAAGGACCAATAGTATGAATCCCTCTAATGGCTCACACTTAAGAACACCAAATACCAATAATCAAGAAGAAGCTTTAATCCTAAACCCTTATTAGGGTTTACGATTTTTGGGAGGGAGAGAGGGGGGTCACGGCTACAATAGAGAGAGATAGATCCACACAAAAAAAACTCCTCAGGGTTTAATCCCTATGAGTTTATTTATATACTTCTCTTGCTTGCCGACCAAGTCACAATTGCTTGTCGACCAAGTTACAACTGCTTGTCGACCAAGTTATCTATTTTACCCCCTTAAACCGATAAGCTTGTTAAAACTATTTTAACCAATTATCATTTATTCCATGTATCTCATATAATTAATCTAATTAATTATATTGCAGCTTATAATTAATTTATCATCAAATGACAAATTAACAACTAACTGCTTTAACTCTCTTTTATTCTTCTGATTGTTTATTTGGGTTTTAAGGGCAACCCAAAAGGACCCTGCTATTATTAGAAATACTACCAATAGTTAATGACTATGGACATTATATCCAACAGTCTCCCACTTGGACAAGTTATTAACTCTATTTGGTTTAACACTTTCAAATAATCAGCAGAGAGCAAGCCATCCAATGCAGCTGCCGAACTCTGATAAAGATTCGGTCCTAAGATAAGTGATTTAATGTTCCTTTATTCTACAAGATATCATATGAACCTGAGACATGGATAAATGTCTATCTCATGGATCAATATTATGTTTCCCGATTTCTGATATGTGTTGAATTCATCAGACTACTCAATTGAACACATCAATTCTAGTCAGGGTTTGGCCAAACACTTAATGTCAACACCAAATCATCGAGGGGCCCATGGATATCACTTCTCCTGTTTAGGCAGAAGGAACAAATAAACTTTTACTTCACAGTTCATTTCTACTCATCATATTATACATGGACATACCCTGTATAGCTGCCAGTTACGGTCAGGGTTGGAGCATACCAAAGCATAACAGAATCCTAGAGCAAAACTCCATGTATCTCCGTTTGAAGAACATAAAATATTATCATCTCAAAATTACTCTGACTTAATCCATGAAGTAAACTTTTGAGTGCGGGTTGTTCCAATACTCAAATCACCATTAAGTACTCATGAGTGTTAGTTGCATTCTTTATGCTTCTAACACTCCATGACAGTCTTGAATCATTACTTACTTCCAGGAGTATGACTGACTGTGGAGGTTTAAGTAAATTAATACTCAGGAAGTTGGTTCTAAACATGCAAAACAAAACACGATAATAAATTAAATGTAAATGGACGCAATCCAGCATATATTATAATCTCCATATAATAATCTCCAAATCAAATACAATTTATTACGTTTTTAATGCATCAAACTAACAACTAAAACATTCCAGGTATATTGATAATTCTAACACCTATGGCTTCAGTATGATACTCATGTTTGGGTCGAGTTAATGCTTTCGTGAAAGGATCCGCCGGATTCTCTTCAGTTGGCACTCTACTCACCACGATCTGGTTTTCCGCAACCTTGTGTCGCACCAAGTGATACTTCCTCTGTATGTGTTTTGACTTCCCATGGTCTTTAGGTTCTTTAGTCAATGCGACTGCACCTTCGTTATCACAGAAGATTTCAATGGGTTTACTGATGCTTGGTACAACGCCCAGATCACCTATGAAATTCTTCAACCATGCAGCCTCTTTCGCTGCTTCACTAGCTGCGATATATTCTGATTCACACGTGGAATCAGCCACCGTGTCCTGTTTGGAACTTTTCCAAGTCACGGCCCCACCATTCAATAAGAACACCCATCCTGACTGCGAGCGGGAATCATCCCGATCTGTCTGAAAACTCGCATCAGTATAACCTGTTACTCGTAATTCATCTTTTCCACCATAGACTAAGAACACATCTTTAGTCCTCCGAAGATACTTAAGAATGTTCTTTACAGCCGTCCAATGACTTTCGCCTGGGTTCCCCTGATATCTACTCACCATGCTTAAAGCAAATGAGACATCAGGTCTAGTACATGTCATGGCATACATGATTGATCCTATAGCAGATGCATATGGAATTCGACTCATTCTGTCCAGTTCTTTACTAGTGCTGGGACATTGATCTTTACTCAATCTTATGCCATGTTGCATGGGCAAATACCTTTTCTTGGATTCACTCATATTGAATTTCTTCAATATCTTATCCAAGTATGTACTTTGGCTAAGTCCAATTAAACGCTTGGTTCTATCTCGATAAATTCTTATTCCAAGTATGTATGCTGCATTTCCCAAATCTTTCATAGCGAAACATTTCCCGAGCCAGACCTTTACATCTTGCAACATCTGAATATCGTTTCCTATGAGTAGTATGTCATCAACATACAAGACTAGAAATACAACATTACTCCCACTAGCCTTAACATATACGCAGGACTCATCTTCGCTTCGAGAAAATCCAAACTTCTGGACCTTTTCATGAAAACAAAGATTCCAGCTACGAGACGCTTGTTTAAGTCCATAAATGGATCTTTCAAGCTTACACACCTTATCCGGATACTCGGTATGTACAAAACCTTCAGGTTGTGCCATATACACATCCTCATCAAGTTTCCCATTGAGGAAAGCGGTTTTTACATCCATTTGCCATATTTCATAGTCATGAAATGCAGCTATGGCAAGCAATATCCTGATAGACTTAATCTTTGCTACTGGTGAGAAGGTTTCATCATAATCAATTCCTTGAGTTTGAGTGTAACCTTTCGCAACCAGTCTAGCTTTGAATGTGTGTACATTCCCATCCATGTCGGTCTTCTTTTTGAAGATCCACTTACACCCAACTGTCTTGCGACCTGGTGTATGATCAACCAATTTCCAAACTTGGTTATCGTACATAGATTGAATCTCGCTCTCCATGGCCTCTTTCCATTTGGCAGCCTCAGGGCCTGCCATCGCTTCCTTGTAGTTGGATGGCTCATCCACACTATCAAATGTTTTATCATTGACTAGTGTATCTCCTTCCTTTGTAATATGAAAACCATAATAAAACTCAGGAGGTTGACTAACTCTACTAGTTCTGCGAAGAGGTGGTGGAGGTATGTTAGTTTCCTCAACAGGTGGTTCTACCTCATGTTGAGGGCTAGTTTCAACTATAGGTTCATCATTGGTTGTTTCTTGGATTTCTTCAAGATCAATACGGCTCCCACTATCCCTTTTGGAAATGAGCTCCCTTTCTTGGAAGACTCCTCTTCTAGCTACAAATACTTTGTTCTCAGAAGGCCTGTAAAATATATATCCAAAGGATTTGTAGGGATAACCAATGAACTGACACTTCTCTGCTCTAGGTTCTAACTTGTCGTTAGTTTCGCGCCGAACGAAGACTTCACAACCCCAGACCTTTATATGTGCCAACGAGGGACGAGTCCCAGTCCACATTTCAGAGGGTGTCTTGACAACCTTCTTAGTTGGAACGAGGTTTAAGATATGAGCTGCGGTTTCTAAGGCATAGCCCCAGAACGATATTGGAAGTGTAGCACGACTCATCATGGACCGAACCGTATCAAGTAGCGTTCGATTTCTTCTCTCAGCAACACCATTGAGTTGTGGTGTTCTGGGAGGAGATAATTGCAGAACTATTCCACAATCCCTTAGATAGTCGTAGAATTCATGACTCAAGTATTCTCCACCCCTGTCGGATCGGAGCATCTTGATCTTCTTGCCCAGTTGGTTTTTTACTTCGTTTTTAAATCCTTTGAACACTTCAAAGGTGTCCGATTTGTTTTTCATTAGATAGATAAATCCATATCTACTGAAATCGTCAGTAAAGGTAACAAAGTATCTCTCACCGTTTCTCGTGGCAGATCTGAACGGTCCACATACATCTGTGTCGATTAAGTCCAACAGATCCTTACCCTTTTCCATTTTTCCTTTGAAAGGTGCTTTTGTCATCTTGCCAAGTAAGCAAGACTCGCATTCATCATCCGACTTTAAGCCAAATGGTTCCAAGATCTGTTGGTCCCGAAGGCCTATACAAGTTTGTAGAAGGGGGGGGGGGGGGGGTTGAATACAAACACACAGATTTTACTTTTCTAAATTGTTTATTGATAAATCATTAACAATTTACAGCTTGTTGCGGAAACAAGATTAAGGATAAACCTAAATCTAAACAAGTTGGAACACTAAGGTTTCTTGCACTAAGATAGATAAGGAAATTACTAATAATAACCTATCTTGAGATAAGAGATTGAACTTGTCCAGAGTTAGCAAGTTACTTCAAATGAAGTGGGTTCATCTCTTTATATACTGCATGCATTTAATGCAAGTCAGTATACACTTTACACGTGTCATCAGCTGGTTGGTTGCATGTCATTGACCTTGGTTGACAACCTTAGTAGCCGCATGGATGAACAGTGTAGTATCAGAGTGGTTGTACGATTTCAGATATTCGGAGGTTCTTTTCTGACATTTCGTACGGAGTCGTGCAAGGGAGGTTAAGACAAAAGTACTTTGTACGGAGGACTTCATGATCAGCTTTCGTTGATTCAGTGATTATCATTTACTATTCAGCAGATGATAAAGTTCAGCGATAGCTGAAGTCTTGTACTTGATACTTCACGTTGAGTGGACAAATCTGAGTCTTCGCTGATCCGCATCAGTTCATTATGAGACTTGTCGCTGGTTCTTGAGCTTGATCTTCGACTTCAGCGTAGAACCTTTGTTGACGTGAAACTTGTCTTCAGGGATCATAAGTAAACAACTAACTTATCAGCGATCATCATAATGACTGAACAGACTCAGCGTTAATGATGAACAGTGTTCGCTGAATGTTTAATCTAAACAACAAGAGTTCCTATCAGCGGTACTGGAAGATCTTAGTACTTATCAGCGATAGTGAAACTCTGATACATATTGTTTACTTACAATTTTCACTAAGTATATAAGAGAGGGTCATTATCAAATCACTGAGGGTTTGGATCAACAATCTCCCCCTATTTGATTATGACATAGCAACAAAGAAAATTGCTATTTAATGAAAACATAAGGATAAAAAGAACTCATAAAATATTTGTCCCTTTTACTGTTTTCTGGGATCTTTTCAGTACTGATGGAGTAAAGTACATTCGCTGAAATCTTTCTTTAAAACTTTGAATCTGGTTACAAAGAGAAATGGAAAGATTACAAGTACGAGCGAAATAAATTACAAGTACAAAAGGATAACTGATAAAATAGATGAAAGAGGCGATCCTATCAGCTTACAGAGGTTCTTCCTTAATGAGAAGTTCATCAAGGGTCTTTTCAGTGGGGATCATCCAGTCAGGAACCGTTACACCTCGTTTTCTTTTGTTCAGCGCTTCTTCAAAGATCAAGGGTTTTAGGTGTCGTGCCTGAATGTCTTTTCTGAAGTCACACCACCAGATAAGATCTCTGGGCTGTTCGATTGGAGTGATTGAAAGCTCAGCGATCCGTTGAAAACATTTACGTCCGTCGTAGTCGAGAAAGAATATTCCATAAGGATAACTGATGACTTTACCAGGGACGAAAGTTCACATGGTGGTAAAGAAATGTCAAGGGCATATAGATCAGGGTCAAGACCAAGCACTTCAGCGCGAGAGAAACCAATTCCAGTTTCATTTCGTATGACAGGACCTGAGTTTGAATCTTGACGTTTCTTCTTTAGAGAGGCCCTTTTTCTTTTCAGCTTAAGATCAGGAAGAGGAGGAATGTCCACACAAGAAGATATTGTTAGACAACCTAAGGGGGGGGGGGGGGGTAAGGTTGTATTTTAAATCTTTTACTTTCAAAAATTCTTTTATAAATAAATACAGTACAGAAACAGTATAAATAAATCAGAGTATAGAAATAATAAATAAACAACAATTATATAAACAGATATAATTTAAATGCACAGCGGAAATGTAAATAGATAAGGGAAAGAGAATACTTGATAACGATATTTTTAAAGTGGTTCACCAAACACAAAGTTGGCTAGTCCACCTCGAGAAAATAACACTTCTCGGAGATCCAATACGAACGTGTTCTTTACGGTAGAAACACAAACCTTAATACAATAATATTGTCACGAATATCTCTACTCAGATGAGAGATTTATATGGATCACTCACTCTATTCAAACACTTACAAGAGGGTATAATTTTAATATGATAATCACTCTTGTAAAATATTAATCACTTGGATTTTTAGAGAGAGTTTGATCACTTGAGCTGTGTTGCTGATTCAACTAATCAAGAGATTTTAATCTGCTATCAACTCAAGATTTCTTACTCAAAAAACGTGTTTTATAATTTTAACAGTTTAAATATCAACAGAAGAAGCTGCAGAGTCTTTATCAAATGCAGAGGAGTTAATGTGAATTCGTGGTCTTGAATGCTGGAGGTTGCAAGATATTTATACTGGATGAGCAACAGTCCATGGCATTTCGCGGTATACCGGCTAAGTCTCGCGGTATACCGTGCAGAGGAAAAGGTACGCTGCAGTGAGAAAGTCAACCCTGCAAAAACCAACGGAAATGGTACCCGCGGTATACCGCGTTGCACACGGCGGTATACCGCCTGACAGTCGTACAAAAGGGCAGTGGCGCTGGATTGCTTCTTTCGGCTGAAACACTCTTGCATTTAATGATGAATAGTAGCAAGAAGATATGATGTGATTTAATAAAATAACATATATATATATATATCATACGATTTATATATATTTAATATAGAAAAAAATATATGTATTATATATATATTTGATTCAAATATATTTATATAGATACGAAATATCCAAGTGATAAAATATTTTAGGGTGTTTATCATTTTAAAATAAAATGACGTAAAACTTCAGTCTTGGATTCTTCAGATAAAAATTATCGAGAACATTAAATATCTGCACACTCAGATAAAATATTAGATAACAAATAATGCGGTGTGTTTTGTAATCATCAAAATAAATATAGAGATGTGATTTTATGTGTACCAAAAATATATCACAATATTTAAAGCTGGGTACACTTGCACCAACAATCTCCCCCTTTTTGATGATGACAAACACAACGCTAAACACGAGATCATACTCGGTTTCTCTCCCCCTTTTGTCGAAGCAAAAAGGGTTTAAGAAAATCGCTTATGCTCCCCCTCGAAAGATGCTCCCCCTCAAAAGATGAAATATTTGAGAGTTAGTATTTATCAAGGGTTATACTCAAGCATGCCTAAACCAAGCCTTAATTTAAAGAACGCTTTTTTGTTAAGAGCTTTTGTGAAAATATCGGCCAAATTATCTTCCGAATCAACCTTTTCAAGCACGATTTTGCCTTTTTGAACATTATCTCGTAAAAAGTGATGTCTCAATTCAATATGTTTTGTACGAGAGTGTAAAACGGGATTTTTACTTAAGTTTATGGCACTTGAGTTATCACACATAATTGGAATTTTGGTTAGGTGTACCTCAAAATCGGTAAGTGTGTGTTTCATCCAAAGGACTTGAGCACACGCTCTTGCGGCGGCTACATATTCCGCTTCGGTTGTAGACAAAGCTACGGATTGTTGTTTCTTAGAGAACCAAGACACAAGTGAGAGTCCTATAAAGGCACATACCCCACTTGTACTTTTTCGGTCAACAATAGATCCACCAAGATCGGAATCGGCGAAACACGTTACTTCTAACTCGGGTTTCTTTGCGTACCATAAGCCAAGATTAGTAGTACCTCGTAAATATCGAAAAATACGCTTGACAGCTTCATAGTGAGTTTGTTTAGGTGAAGATTGAAAACGAGCACATAGACATACACTAAACATAATATCAGGTCTACTAGCAGTTAAATATAATAAACTACCAATCATACCACGATAAATCTTTTCATTAAAATCGTTTCCCTCCTCGTCACGAGATAATTGTAAGTTTGTGGTCATTGGAGTTTCAACGGGTTTGACATTTTCAAAGTTAAACTTTTTCAACATATCTTTACAATATTTAGATTGACTAATAAAAATACCAGTTTCACATTGTTTGATTTGCAATCCTAAGAAGTATTTTAACTCTCCCATCATGCTCATTTCAAACTCGCTTGTCATTTTCGCAGAAAATTCATTACACAGTTTTTCATTAGTGGAACCAAAAATAATATCATCAACATATACTTGCACAACCACAATATCATTTTGAACATATTTCACAAATAAAGTATTATCTATTTTACCCATAATATAACCACTAACAATTAGAAAGGTTTTTAATCTATCATACCACGCACGCGGAGCTTGCTTTAAACCGTAAAGCGCCTTTTTCAATTTATAAACATGTGTCGGGTTTTCAAAACTTTCAAAACCGGGAGGTTGAGAAACGTATACCTCCTCATTTATAATACCATTTAAGAAAGCACTTTTAACATCCATTTGAAATAATTTAAAATCTTTAGCATTTGCAAAAGCGAGAAGCATTCGAATAGACTCCAACCTTGCAACCGGTGCAAAGGTTTCGTCATAATCTATACCTTCTTGTTGACTGTACCCCTTGGCAACTAAACGTGCCTTGTTTCGTGTGACTCCACCGTTCTCGTCTACCTTATTTCGGAAGACCCATCTTGTGCCAATAATGGTTTGACTACTAGGGCTAGGCACTAAGTCCCACACATCATTCCTAGTAAATTGGTTCAACTCTTCTTGCATGGCCATTAACCAATCCTCATCACCTAAAGCTTCATCTATGGTTTTAGGTTCTATGGTTGAGATAAAGGCATGGAAAGCACAATGGGTATGGATTTGTGATCTAGTTGTCCTTTGGTTTAGGTCACCTATAATTTGATCTACGGGATGGCCTCGAGCGGTTCTAAGATTAGGATCATCTACACCTTGTGGAATAAAACAAGGAGGGGCATCACTAGTTTCAATATTATTTGTGGAAGGTTGGGTACCTAAATCCAAGGTACTAAGTTGTTGGGCTAAGACATCTCCTTCACAAACATTGTCATTTGCTAAGGGTGCACTCGGTTTGGGAGGACTCTCGTCAAAGCTAACATTTAAGGATTCTTCTACTACCATGGTCTCCTTATTTAGGATTCTATAGGCTTTGCTATTCCAAGAATAACCTAGGAAAACTCCCTCATAGGCTTTGGGGTCAAATTTTGTTAGGTAGGATTTGGTGTTTAAAATGAAACATTTACAACCAAAAACTTTTAGGTGAGCTAGGGAAGGTTTTCTACCTCGGTAAAGTTCATAGGGTGTCTTATTTAGGATACCTCTAATTAGGACACGGTTAAGCACATAGGTCGCGGTAGCAACGGCATCACACCAAAACTTTTGGGGAACTTGATGTTCGTTTAGCATAGTTCTACTCATTTCTTGCAACGTTCGATTTTTCCTTTCAACAACCCCGTTAGATTGAGGTGTTCGAGGAGCAGAAAAGTTATGAGTTATACCATGTTTATCACAAAAGGCACCAAATTGTACTTCATTATCGAATTCTCGTCCATGGTCCGTACGTATGGAAACAATCGTACAACCTTGTTGGTTTTGAATTCTTTTTCCTAAAATTTTAAACTTTTCGAAAGCCTCATTTTTATGTCTCAAAAATAAAGTCCAAGTATAACGGGAATAATCATCCACAATAACCAAAGTATAAAAATTTCCTCCAAAACTTTGAATAGCCATCGGGCCAAAAAGATCCATATGTAAAAGTTCTAAAACTCTTTGAGTAGAAATAACATTTTTTGATTTATGAGAAACGTGATGTTGTTTGCCGACACGACAAGCATCACAAAAATGATTATCAAACTTTAATTTTGGCAGGTCACTCACAAGCTCCTTATTTTTTAAGTTTTGCATTAATCTTAGATTAGCGTGACCTAAACGCCTATGCCATAAAGTAGAAACATCATGAAGAGAAGATAAGCATACATTTTCAGATACAGCAGTTTTGCAAATATATAAATTTCCTTTCACAGAACCAGTTAAAAGAACTTTGCCATTTTTCAAGATTTTGCACGAGTCTTCTTCGAAGACGACAGTTATACCATTTTTACACAATTGGCGAACACTTAACAAATTAAAATGTAAATTATCAACATGATTCACATTAAGAAATTGAACATTATTGCAAGAGACTGTACCTCTACCAATTATATTTCCTTTGGAGTTTCCTCCAAAAATTACCTGTCCACCATCACATGACTTATATGATGAAAAGAGATTATTGTTTCCGGTCATGTGACGTGTGCAACCACTATCGAGTATCCAGTCCATATCAAGGTCAATCTACAATAATGAAGATGTAACTTTTATGGTCCCCATTTCTCGTGGGTCCTTGACAATTAGTTTCAATGTCAACCAACATGCATATATATAATACATTACACAATATTAATATATATATATAATACATCAAATAATATTAATATATATATATAACACATATCAAGTCAAACAAAATATATATATAATATATTAAACAGTACACCAATATATATATAATAAAGAATCAAACAGAAAGTATATATATATATGTGTAGTACGTATGTATATATATATATAAACAAAAGTACATACAATAAAATATTATTTATATATAACATATATACAAGAATTCATATTTAAACTATATATATATATATAATATATATAACACATTTAAAACCATAAACGCATACCACCGGGATTATCATTACTAAACATTCCTTTTGGAATCCATTTATTTACCATTTTAATTTTGCGATTATATTTATCATACACATAAAAACAAGTATTTATATTCGCATTATTATTAGGTTTAGAATATTTATCATGGTACATGCGAGCATACGGTTTTCTCGTATTATAATTTACATTATTTATTTTACGCACATACGGATGTTTTTGTACATATTGATTTCTTGTATTAACTTTAGGTGATTCATAAAATCTTTTGATGGGTTTACAAGAACATTTATCTTTGCACGTATCGGAACCAATACATTTTCTACATTTTATACGGTTAGGCATATTAAGCATGTTAAGAACCTTTTTATTACTACTTTCAAAGGCTTTAGCTAACATGTTATCCTTTTCATATGAAGCACATTTAGCCTTTAAACATGTAATCTCATTCTCAAGTATATCACATTTTGTACAAATAATATTTTCATGTGATTTTTTATTTAAGCATGCAATTTCTTTATTTAAAGCATCACAGGATTTACAAAAATCTTTTTCTCCTAATTTAGTTTCTAATTTAGCAATTATATTCATATCATTTTCAGATTTTTGTTTGCCATCATTAATTTCCTTTTTACATGCATTTACAGTTTCTTTTAACATAGCAATTTCGTCTTTATAATTATTAGCAAGATTAGCCATTTTGTGAAATGATTCATATAATTCTTCAAGATTGTTTTCACTATCGCTATCATAATCACTATCGTAATTTGAATAAGAAGATTTTACCTCGTCGTCGCTTTCGGCCATAAGACAAATGGCTTGATAGTCATCTTCTTCTTCACTCTCGCTCCACGCGCCTCCAATGAAGGCTTTCTCCTTCTTCTTTTGGAACTTGTTCTTTTTCGGACATTCATTGGCGTAGTGGTCTTTATCACCACAAGAGTAACAATAACCTCTCTTTGGTTTTGCTTTTTCGTCTTCGCTCGAGTCGCCATTTTTCTTTACTTTATCTTCTCTTTTGTGGAAGTTGCGACTCCGGTTTTCACCGCCACGACGGTAGTTACCGTTTCTTTGAAATCTATTATTTTTAGAGAAATTTTTGTTAGTAAAAAATTTAGAGAAGTTTCTTACCAACATAGCGACTTCGTCGAGTTTATCGGATTGATCTTTTGAGGTGCTAGCTTCCTCCTTCTTCTTCTTGACATTCGGAGTTGAGGCATTAAGAGCGATCGACTTCTTTTTGACTTGCTCCCGATCTTTGTTTCTTTTGAGTGCAATTTCATGCACTTTAAGATTACCGATCAAGTCATCTATCTTCATTATGGAAAGGTCACGGGAGTCTTCTAAAGATGTTATCTTTTGCATCCACTCCGAAGGAAGGGCTCGTAGGATTTTCCTTATATAGTCCTCGTTAGGATAAGTGCGATCCAAACCTTTCAAAGTAGTCACAATAAGGTTAAATCTTTTAAACATTGAGTCAATTGACTCATCTTGTTTCATTTCGAACAGTTCATAATCGTGAACTAAAATATTCACTTTACTAGATTTAACTTCCGTGTTTCCACGATGAGTATTATTTAAACTTTCCCATATTTGATTTGCAGTTTTATATGTATATACTCTTTCAATTTCATCAGTTGTTAAAGCAGCATATAATATATTCTTAGCTTCAAAGTTTAAACAAAAATGAGTTTCATCAGAAGTAGTCCATTCATCTATAGGTTTATCAATATAAACATCATCTTTCACAATGGTGGGTTTAAAATTCCCTTTTTCTATAATATTCCAAATCTTTTGATTTTTGCCACGCACGTGACATTCAAATAGCTCGGCCCAAATGCCAAACTTTTCAGTATCTATCAAGGGAGGTTTTGAAAACACAATATTAGTTTGTTGAGCCATTTTAAAGGAATAAAAGAAATTTATGCAGAAATTTTTGAAAGACCTGCTCTGATACCAAATGTTAGACAACCTAAGGGGGGGGTAAGGTTGTATTTTAAATCTTTTACTTTCAAAAATTCTTTTATAAATAAATACAGTACAGAAACAGTATAAATAAATCAGAGTATAGAAATAATAAATAAACAACAATTATATAAACAGATATAATTTAAATGCACAGCGGAAATGTAAATAGATAAGGGAAAGAGAATACTTGACAACGATATTTTTAAAGTGGTTCACCAAACACAAAGTTGGCTAGTCCACCTCGAGAAAATAACACTTCTCGGAGATCCAATACGAACGTGTTCTTTACGGTAGAAACACAAACCTTAATACAATAATATTGTCACGAATATCTCTACTCAGATGAGAGATTTATATGGATCACTCACTCTATTCAAACACTTACAAGAGGGTATAATTTTAATATGATAATCACTCTTGTAAAATATTAATCACTTGGATTTTTAGAGAGAGTTTGATCACTTGAGCTGTGTTGCTGATTCAACTAATCAAGAGATTTTAATCTGCTATCAACTCAAGATTTCTTACTCAAAAAACGTGTTTTATAATTTTAACAGTTTAAATATCAACAGAAGAAGCTGCAGAGTCTTTATCAAATGCAGAGGAGTTAATGTGAATTCGTGGTCTTGAATGCTGGAGGTTGCAAGATATTTATACTGGATGAGCAACAGTCCATGGCATTTCGCGGTATACCGGCTAAGTCTCGCGGTATACCGTGCAGAGGAAAAGGTACGCTGCAGTGAGAAAGTCAACCCTGCAAAAACCAACGGAAATGGTACCCGCGGTATACCGCGTTGCACACGGCGGTATACCGCCTGACAGTCGTACAAAAGGGCAGTGGCGCTGGATTGCTTCTTTCGGCTGAAACACTCTTGCATTTAATGATGAATAGTAGCAAGAAGATATGATGTGATTTAATAAAATAACATATATATATATATCATACGATTTATATATATTTAATATAGAAAAAAATATATGTATTATATATATATTTGATTCAAATATATTTATATAGATACGAAATATCCAAGTGATAAAATATTTTAGGGTGTTTATCATTTTAAAATAAAATGACGTAAAACTTCAGTCTTGGATTCTTCAGATAAAAATTATCGAGAACATTAAATATCTGCACACTCAGATAAAATATTAGATAACAAATAATGCGGTGTGTTTTGTAATCATCAAAATAAATATAGAGATGTGATTTTATGTGTACCAAAAATATATCACAATATTTAAAGCTGGGTACACTTGCACCAACAGATATCAAATCGATCTGTCTGTTTATCAGCTTTTCGAAATGATCCTTGTACTTAGATTGTGACGTTTGGATAGCTAAACTCATCTCCAGCCATTCAGAGAGACCATACCTTTTTACAGTGTCAGCGCGAAAGGCTTCAGATTGGCCATCTTCTCTGAAAAGTTTGATGTCAACAATAGGTACTCCGATAGAGGTTCTTCCAGAGATGAATACCTTGTTGATCTTCGCTGGACGATATCTGAAGTGTATTTTCTCTTTACACCAGATCAGGGTGGTCTGAGAAACTTCAGTTTTCTTTTCCACGATCTTCTGGGCTTCTTCCCAAAGCTTTCGTTGGACTTGAATGGGAACACGTTTCAGCTTGGGGTCTTTGACAGATTCTTGAGTAAGCTTGATGGCGTATTCTCTGTCTTTTTCTTCAGCTTCCTTTCTTTCAGCGATTAGGCGTTCAACTCTGAGGTGTTCCTTGTATTCAGCTTTGGAAATTCTGAACTTTGGAGGAACTGAAGGAAGTTGATCACGCCTCAGAATGATTCGCTGATCCTCGAATCGCTTTATTATTTCCTCTCTTCTTTTCTGATCCTCTTCACTTAGCTTTTGAGGAACTAAGGAAGGTCTGCGTTTGTGAGAGAGAGTCTGTTCTTCAGGTTCATCAGTCTCAGAGATCAAATCCAAGACTGGGATTATTTCTTCAGCATCAGCTGGTATAGTTGTGGAGCCTTCAGCGATATCCTCAAACAGGGGAGAGGACTAGCTGAAACACAGCGATCTTACAAGTAAGAACTTGGGTAGAATCAGATAGAGAGAATTGGTTCAAGTGTATAGGCTTGGGTAGAGGAACTGATAGTGTATGATAGAGGAGGGATGGAGTAAGAGATGTTTAGTGTACCTGACAAACCGGCTTTTCAAGCAAGATCGTCAGATTGTCATCTTCAGCGACGCTTTTGCCTTTGCCTTTCTCAGCTCCAGAGGTTGAGGGCTTTGTCTTTGTCCGCTCCCCTGAAGGTTCATTTATCGAGATTCCCTTAAGAGCTTTGATCTTCGGAGCAGGTTTGACGATAAAGAAGTCATCGTCATCTTCATCATCATCATCATCATTCTTTGGAGAAGAAGATGGTTCATTATCAGGGATGTCGACGGCTTCATCATCTTCTGCTTCAGATTCTTCAGCGTCTTCTTCGAGTTGCTCCCCCTCAGATACAGAGGCGAGCTTCTCGGTTCCCTCAGGGTGTTCATCTCCCTGAGGTCCAGCGGCTGCTTCAGCTTCAATAGTCTTCTCACCCTCTTCAGCGAAGGTGAGGTCTTCGTTCTTCTCTCCCCTGATAGATTCATCATGGGAAAGGTCTTCAGCGCTCTTGGAAGGATTTTCAGCGCTCTTCTCCCCCTCTTTTTCATGATGACTGGGGGAGGAATGGGTAGATTCAGCAGCGTTGGTAGGTTCTCTGTCTTCTTGGCCAGAGAGACCTACACGAACTTCAATCTTTGCTAATCTGTCTTCTAGGCCAGAAATAGCAGGATTGATCTTTCCGAGCTCAATGCGATCCGCCGCTGTAAAATGTTCAGATTCACGGACAGGGGCAGGAGCAGGAGTATTCGCCTTGTGCAGCAGTTGTTCGATCATAGTCTTCATCGAACCAACGTCAGTCTTTACAGAGCTTAAGTCAGTCGTCAGAGTGTTGACATTTGTCTTCACAGCAGACATATCTCCCTCTAGTGTTCCAACCGATGTCTTCAGCGTTGTTACCTCGCTGGACATGGATGAAACTGAATTTTTGAGAGAGGTGTAGTCTGTGTAGATATCAGCGAGCACCTTGGCGAAGTCGCTGAGAGTTTTATCAACCTGCTTCATGTCATTTGTGGAAGCCTTCTTCTCCACCACCGTTGTCAGCTTGTTCAGATTCTCTCCAGCGTTTGTTACAGCTGTAGAGTTATTGGAGAGAGTAGTGGTGAGACCTGTCAGCTTTGTCTCCACGGACTTCAGAGAGGCGTTGATATCTCCCAAATTAGGATCTGTAACAGATAAGAACTTGTGAACAAAGGAAAGCTCAGAAGTTTGGGGTTTAGTCACAGTGTTTATGGGTTGTTGTTTACCTGCAGGAGGATTGGTGAATTCATCGAAATCACGGGTTCCTGAGTAAAGTTCCATGTCATCTTCAAAAGTGCCCATGGATTGTTCTGCAGGTCCTGTCTTCATCATCTCTGGATTATCAACTTTAGCTTCCGTAGAAATGATGGCATCTCCAGCGATAACTGGAGGAGAGACCAAATGAGTGGAGGGAGAAGCGAAGGATGAGATTGGAGGTTGGGTTCTGAGTTCAGCGTTGGAATCGCTGAGAATCACTTCATCAGTCTTTTGAGAGACTGAGGGAGGTTGGGAAGTTTCCAAGTCTGTAATCTCAACGTTTGGAGACACTGAGATTGGGATGGAAGGGATGGCTTGTTCAGGTGTGGCAGAGCGTACCACTGAACGTTCATTCAGCTCTGCTAAAGAGCTGAGGAGTCTTCAGCATGAGATTGCTGGGGTTGCTCCTTTGTTTTCTTGATCCTTTTAGAATCAAGTGGGGTGGATGAATGTTGCCTTTTCTTAGAAGGAGAGGATTTTGTGGCCAGGGTATCAGCGATGGGTATTGTCGCTGAAGGAGCCACAGAAGTAGAAGAAGAAGGGTTGAGAAGAGTTAAGAGGGTAGAAAGACGTACCTCATTTTCAACAGGTTTGAAGTCGAGTACCTTAGGGCCAATCTGAGAGAGTTTCAGATCGCCCTCTTGTGGGTAGCTGTCCTTCAGGCCATATTGAAAGATAGCGCTGATGAATCGGGGGTAGGGAACCCATGCAGGCCTGTCAGCGGCAGAGTCTACTCTTTGCAGCAAGTCATCATAGATGAGAGATGCCCAGTCAATGTGTAGACCTTTCAGCAGAGCGTATCCCATAGCTTGCTGAGGTTGAGCGGCTTGATCAGAAGAGCCGGTCTTGGCAGTCATGCAGCTGATAAGGTGAGTGAAGATGAAGTTCATCTCGCTGGGAATTTTCGATTTTTTCAGCAGTGTTAGCTTCTTCTTAGGCTTCTTGTCTCTGCCCATTTCCCATACATAGCCCATTGCATCAAAAAATGCAATAAGAGCTTCTTTGTCAGCGAGCTTCTTATGGTCAGGGAAAGGAACAAAAGGTTTTTCCTTTGTAGCGATGGGAAAGTTCAGAGCTTTGCGAATGATGGCAGGTGTGATCTTTATCGTGCCATATTCAGTATCGCAGAGGATACAATCAACTGTTTTGGAGGGATCTTTGGCGGATGGTAGCTGAGAGTGTCTGGCAGAGTACCAGAACTGAGATAGTAGCAGATGACTTGCAGGGGGTGAGATGGTCAGGGCTGTTGAAATGCAGCAATTCTTCAGGAAATTCACAGCATCTGTCAGATGTGTGACTTGCTTTCGAGGAGGAAACTCGAGAAGCGCAGAAGGTTGTTTATCTTAGTCCAGTCTAGTTGATCCAGAGTGAACTTAACCTGAGGAGCCTTGAAGAATTCCATTTCCTCAGAGTCAGTAGAGATGTTCTCAGCGGTAGTAGGAATGTTAGACGTTGCCATTTCCTGTATTATCAGTTCAGCCAAAGATTAACAAATAAGAATAATCTTAATATGGAAAGATTTTCCATTAAGATGGTTCGAATTTTGTCCATTTCATTCAGACAAAATGTCTTAATGAAGATTAGGGTTTTTCTTGATTTTGAAAAAGGAAAATTTAAACCCAAAAAAAATCTTGTTTTCCAGTTTTCTTTGAAGATTGGGATTCTGGAAAAACGAATGTGAAGAAACAATTTTAAGATTTTTGCATTTAAACTTGAAGAACAACCATGAAATGGTTGTGTTCATAAAATCATGAAAGAAAATGATTTCATTTTAAGAAGTTCTTTTGTTTGATCTTGTTAAAACAAAGAATAGATCAGAAACAAGTTATTTTGCATTAGATAATAAATAAGAACATATTAACCTTGATGTTTGATGAAGAAGATGATGAACAGTTCTTGAAGTTTGAAAGCACAAATGCAACAGTGAATTCTTTCTTGTGGAGGAAGATTGATCGCGTAAAAGAAAAATATAAACAAAGAATTTGTTTATATAGAGATTTTAGAAAGAGAAAATCTTGAGCGGGAAAAGATTTTCATCATGACACGGACACGTGTTTGCATTTGATTGGAAGTTTGAACGAGACGTGCAAACGTGTGTCAGGAAGAGAAAACGTGTCGGGGTTTTATCCGTTGCAATGACGTCACAACTGTCCTTTCATATTCTTGGTTGTCTCTAAGGTTTTGAAAAAATTCAGAGATACTTTTGAAAACATGAAGCACTTAATGAAAATATTCAGTAAAGGTTTTAAGAAATTTCAAAATATCGCTGTTAAGGAAGAGATATTCAGCGATGCATTTTGTTTTGAAATCTTGCATTTTCATGCGCTTGTCAGAGAGAGAGAACATACCTTGATATCAGTGAATCAAGTTTATTCAGAGAGAAGATGATAGAATGGGTTATACAAGTTGATTTTATCCTTTCGCTGATCAATGTGAACCGCTGAAGATTTTATCCTTCAAAGTTCAACATTCCAAGCTCGCTGATGAGAAAGTTGAATCTTGTCTCATCAAGAGGTTTGGTAAATAAGTCAGCTAACTGATAATCAGTTGGGATAAAATGAAGTTCTATATCACCATTCATCACATGATCTCTGATAAAATGATATCTGATTTCTATATGTTTGGTCTTTGAATGTAGTACTGGATTGTTTGCTATAGCGATGGCACTTGTGCTGTCGCAATAGATTGGAATTTTGGAGAGCTGAAGATCATAGTCTAGTAGCTGATTTCTCATCCACAAGACTTGAGAACAACAGCTTCCAGCAGCTACATATCCAGCTTCAGCTGTGGAAGTGGACACTGAATTTTGCTTTTTACTTGTCCAACTTACCAGCTTTCTACCCAGGAGCTGACATCCTCCTGTAGTGCTTTTCCTATCCATTTTGCAACCTGCAAAATCACTATCTGAATAGGCGGTTAGATCGAATCCTGAATCTTTTGGATACCAAAGACCTAGATTCGCTGTACCCTTAAGATATCGAAAGATTCGCTTTACAGCTTTCATATGAGATATCTTAGGTTCAGCTTGATATCGTGCACACAAGCATGTTGCAAACATAATATCGGGTCGGCTAGCTGTTAGATACGAGAGCCGATCATCCCACGGTACAGCGTGACATTTACAGGAACACCCTTAGTGTCCTTATCAAGTGTCAGCGGTGGTGCCATAGGGGTTTTCATAGCTGAACTTTCAGTTAAGTCGAATTTCTTCAGCATATCTTTAACATATTTTCCCTGATTAATGAAAGTTCCTTTCTCAGTTTGCTTAATCTGAAGACCAAGGAAATATGTTAGTTTACCCATCATGCTCATTTTATACTCATCTTTCATTCTATCAGCGAAACGAGTACAAAGCTCAGGGTTAGTAGAACCAAATATAATGTCATCAACATATATTTGAACTAGAATGATATGACCTTTCACTTTTCTAAAAAATAGAGTTTTGTCAATCTTACCTCGCTCAAATTTTTCAATATGGAGATAAGTAGAGAGAATGTCATACCATGCACGAGGAGCTTGCTTCAAGCCATAAAGTGCCTTATCCAGTTTATAAACATAACCTGGACGCTTAGAATCTGAGAATCCTGGAGGTTGTTCCACATACACTTCTTCATTCAGCTTTCCATTTAGAAACGCTGACTTAACATCCATCTGATGTACTTTGAAGTTTTTGTGTACAGCATATGCTAAGAATAGACGAATAGATTCAAGTCTTGCTACTGGAGCAAATGTTTCGTCGTAATCTATACCTTCCTCTTGTCTGTATCTCTGAGCAACAAGTCGAGCTTTGTTGCGGGTTACAGTACCATGTTCGTCCAACTTATTTCGATAGACCCATTTAGTGCCTATTACTGTTTTATCAGTTGGTCTCTAAACAAGTTTCCAAACTTTGTTTCTTTCGAATTCAGTCAGCTCTTCTTGCATGGCGCTGACCCAGTTTGGATCTTTGAGGGCATCATCTACTTTCTTTGGTTCAGTTAGTGAAATAAAATTTACAAATAAACAAATATTACATGCACTTCGTCGAGTCTGAATCCCAGCGTTTGGATCACCAAGAATTTGATCAATTGGGTGATTTATAGTCCATCGCTGAGCCGGAGCGTGAGACGCTGACTCAACTTGAACTGGAGGAGCTGAAGATGAAGCTTCAGCGACGTCAGGAGTATCAGCCAAGAGAGGAATGGATGCAGTTGTCATTATATTCACTGATTGCTGAGAAGTAGATGGAATGTCTGAGACATTTGGTTCAGCGTTAGGTATAGTGTTTATAGGAACAGCTGAGACCCAAGAAGTTTCAGCTTCACTATTCTGCATATTTGGAATGATAGGACTATCATCTTCTACTGGATGAGCATGAGTAGTGGGAATAACTTCTGAATCACCAAGATGAGAAAACATCCATTGATTCAGTTCTTCAGTATCAGCAGACGGTTTAGAGTTCGCTGAACGGGATTCGTCAAACGTGACGTGAATAGTTTCTTCTATAGTTTATCTTCTACGATTGAAGACTCTGAAGGCTTTGGAAACTGAGGAGTATCCAAGAAAGATTCCATCATCAGCCTTAGGATCAAATTTTCCAAGAGCATCTCTGTTGTTCAGTATAAAACACTGACATCCAAAGATGTGAAGAAAGCTGATTGAAGGCTTTCTCCCATGAAAAAGTTCATAGGCTGTCTTTTTGAATCTTTTAACTATCAGCGACCTGTTTTGCGTAAAACAAGCAGTGTTGACAGCTTCTGCCCAAAACTGAGTAGGCAGGTGAGAATCGCTGAGCATTGAACGTGCAGCTTCAATAATTGTTCTATTTCTTCTTTCAGCGACTCCATTTTGTTGCGGTGTTCTCACTGAAGAAAAGTTGTGAGAAATACCCTTACTCTCAAAGAAGGAATCAAGAGAACTGTTTTTGAATTCAGTCCCATGATCACTCCTTATTGAGCAAACGGTCAAATTGTTCAGGGTTTCCATCTTCCGAACAAAGGTGATGAGTTCTTCAGGGGTGTCACTCTTAGAACGGAGAAACATTACCCAAGTGAAGCGAGAGAATTCATCAACTATGACCAGCGTATATTTCTTTCCAGCGATGGATTGTTTGTTAACAGGGCCAAACAAATCCATATGAAGTAGTTGTAGAGGAGATGACACTGAAGAAACTTGCTTTGACTTAAAGCTTGCTTTGGTCTGATTCCCTTTTTCACACGCTGAACATAACGACTCTTTGGCGTATGAATGCTGAGGTAGACCAGTGACTAACTCTGTTGAAGAAAGAGTGTTCAGTGTCTTGAAATTTAGATGAGAGAGCCTCTTATGCCATAGCCAGTTGACATCAGATGAGGCCTTTGAGAAGAAACAGGAGTTCTCAGTGGTTGTTGAGTCCATGTTTATTACATAAACATTTTCCAAACGATAACCGCTGAGAGCTATCTTCTCCTTTTTGTCAGTGACAAAGCAGGATTCCTTAGTAAAGATTACTTTGTTATCCATGTCGCAAAGCTGACTGATGCTTAGAAGATTATGCTTCAGCCCTTCAACATATGCGACTCTTCTGAAGGAGGTTGTACCATTTGAAAGTACACCATACCCTCGGGTATGTCCTTTTCCATTTCCACCGAAAGTCACAGAGGGACCTTTCTCTTCCTTGTATTCAGCGAGCAGGTTTTTCTTTCCAGTCATGTGTCTAGAGCATCCGCTATCGAGATACCAGATACCCTTCTTAACCTGCAATACAAAGGAAGATTAGTTTTTTTTAGGTACCCACTTAACCATGTATACACGTTTGTCAGTGGAAGTAGTTGGAATGGAAGGTTCAACAGTCTTCGCAGCATTTGAAGATTTAGCTTTGTCTCTCTTCACTTTGTTTAATTTCTTAACCTCAGTGGTAGAATTCACCTTGACCTGATTTGCACCAGGGTTGGTCTTCTTTGCCTTGGGGGCAGTTTTCACCTTAGCTATCTTTTCAGCTTTGGTGGTTGTGGGGCACTTACTAGCAATATGATCGGTAAGTCCACAGTGATAACATTTCCTATAACTAAAAGTAGTTCTAGGACCATTTGTATGCTGAGCTTTTAATTTCAAATTAGAAGTGCCAGCACCAAGTAAACTATTGGCTTTAGAAATGGGACGAACATTCAGTTCTTCAGATTTCTTACCAAGGACATCCAATCTGAGTCTAGTAGTAGATCGTTGAATAAATCAAGATATCTGCTTCCTTGATCCAGAGGGATGAGCCACTGAAGCTTTAGAAGCATTCAGCTTTGGTACTAAGGTACCCTTCTGAGGACTCTGGTAAATAACAATTCCTTTACCTTTGTCTTTAGAGACAGAGGTAGGTTTTGAATAAACCATTTTCTCCTTGCCTTTTGAGGAGGTAGGAGTTTCCTCAGGGATTGGTGTAACGGACGAGGAGCACTGAGAAGATGAAGTATCAGCGACTGAGGATACGAACGTTCCAAATTTAAGCATTGAACGCTCAGTGGTTGGTTTTGGAGTTTCATATTTGTAACCCAAACCACGTTTATCACTCAGGGGAATTTGAGACTTTATTATCTCAGTGATCTTTGTTGAAGAATTACACCATCCTTCAACAGTAGCTTTTTCAGCCTTTAATGCAGCGATAGCTTCTGCTCGTTCGATTTTGACTAGCTGATTTAAATATACTTGATCTTTAAAATCTTCTTCAATTTTAGAAAGCTTTTCTATTTGAAGGTGGCAGTTTTTAAGCTTTTCAGCGAGATCAAGATTTTGGTTTTCAACCACAGTTTTGCCGTTCATGGCTTCGTATAAACTTCTAGTCAAGAGATCGATCTTACGGAGACTGTCAGCTTCATCAATATTTGCAATATTGGTAAAGAAGGAAGGTGATACCTGAATTGCAGAGGTTGAAGTGGAGGGAATGTCTGAACTTTCTTCCTCTTCTTCAATCTTGGCCATAAGACATAGATTTGCTTCATCATCTTCAGAGTCAGATGATGATGCTTCTTCATCAGAAGCAGCCCAATCATAGTCAGCCATCAGGCTTTTATTCTTCTTCTTAAAGCTTTTCAGCTTTGCATATTTTTCTTTCAGCTTTGAATATTTGTCATCTTTATTTCTTGGAACAAAAGGTTTCTTTGTAAAAGCTGAGGGTCTAGAAACTTTCTTTGACCTGCACTCGTTAGCGAAATGTCCTGTCTTTTCGCAGTTAAAACAAGTAGCAGTAGCCTTATCAACAAAAGTTGATGATCTAGGCTTGTCAGTTATGGAAAGAGGTTTGTTCTTTCTAAACATTTTCTTTTTGGCAAATCTCCTGAACTTCTTAGTTAGGAGAGCCAAAGATTCATCATCTGAAAAATCAGAATCTGATGACCTTTCAGAGTTACTTTCTAACTCAGTGATAGTGACCGAGGGCCGCTGAGTAGAAGGTTCCTCTGAGATTAAAGCAACAGGGGTGCTTCTGGAATCTTTAACAAGATTCTTCTTAAGATGGCTCGATTGTTCATGATTCAGCAACGTGCCATATAAGGTTGAAAGGGTCATTGATTTTAGATCCTTTGATAACTTAAGACACATAACATAATTGTCCCAGCTTTCAGGTAAACATTCTAGAAACTTTGTCAGCACTTCAAAGTTAGAATATTCCTTACCAACAGTTTTCAGATCTATAATTAAACAATTAAAACGTTGGTGAACTTCAGAGAGAGATTCATTCTTACCAGAAATGAAGCTTTCGTATTGTCTTACCAGGTTGATCTTTCTTGAATCCTGGACTTCAGACGTTCCTTCATACTGAACACATATTGTGTCCCACATGGCCTTTGATGTTTTCAGATTCATGACGGAATGGTAGACTTCGTCAGGAAGAGCCATGGATAGTATGGATCTGTCTTTTGTATCTATAGCCACTTTCTTCTTATCTTCGTCAGTCCATTGAAAGATTTCCTTAGGTACCAGCCTTTCTGGAATAGCAAGTCTATTCTCAGCGGCTGGAACAGCAGCATCAATTCTTACAGGGATGAATGGACCATTTTCTAGATAGTAAGGCATAGTAGGGTCTACACCTTCTAAGAAGAGTGTCATCCTATTTTTTCATAAGTTGAAGTTATCTTTGGAAAATCTAGGGGGTTTAGCAAGAGAACCATTGTCTATATAATTTGTGTTTGTGTTGGTGGCCATTTTCAGATAATAGCAAGGAAGAGAAATATCTTAGATTAGATCTTGTTTATGAGATTAAACAAATCCGCTCTGATACCACTTGTTGGTCCCGAAGGCCTATACAAGTTTGTAGAAGGGGGGGGGGGGGGGGGGGGTTGAATACAAACACACAGATTTTACTTTTCTAAATTGTTTATTGATAAATCATTAACAATTTACAGCTTGTTGCGGAAACAAGATTAAGGATAAACCTAAATCTAAACAAGTTGGAACACTAAGGTTTCTTGCACTAAGATAGATAAGGAAATTACTAATAATAACCTATCTTGAGATAAGAGATTGAACTTATCCAGAGTTAGCAAGTTACTTCAAATGAAGTGGGTTCATCTCTTTATATACTGCATGCATTTAATGCAAGTCAGTATACACTTTACACGTGTCATCAGCTGGTTGGTTGCATGTCATTGACCTTGGTTGACAACCTTAGTAGCCGCATGGATGAACAGTGTAGTATCAGAGTGGTTGTACGATTTCAGATATTCGGAGGTTCTTTTTTGACATTTCGTACGGAGTCGTGCAAGGGAGGTTAAGACAAAAGTACTTTGTACGGAGGACTTCATGATCAGCTTTCGTTGATTCAACGATTATCATTTACTATTCAGCAGATGATAAAGTTCAGCGATAGCTGAAGTCTTGTACTTGATACTTCACGTTGAGTGGACAAATCTGAGTCTTCGTTGATCCGCATCAGTTCATTAGGAGACTTGTCGCTGGTTGTTGAGCTTGATCTTCGACTTCAGCGTAGAACCTTTGTTGACGTGAAACTTGTCTTCAGGGATCATAAGTAAACAACTAACTTATCAGCGATCATCATAATGACTGAACAGACTCAGCGTTAATGATGAACAGTGTTCGCTGAATGTTTAATCTAAACAACAAGAGTTCCTATCAGCGGTACTGGAAGATCTTAGTACTTATCAGCGATAGTGAAACTCTGATACATATTGTTTACTTACAATTTTCACTAAGTATATAAGAGAGGGTCATTATCAAATCACTGAGGGTTTGGATCAACAAGATCCTGTCCGATTGGAGCTTGGCGATGCGTTTCTTGTTTATGTGGCCAAGACGATGATGCCATAACGATGATTTATCCACTTCACTATTGGAGGAACCAACATTTAGAGTTAAGTTATTATTATTTCTACCAACACAAATCACGCTTTCATACACACCATTACAATGAGAGGCTTTAAAATAAAAACAACCATGTTTATAAACCAAAATGCAACCATCATCATTATCGAATTGAAATTCAAAACCATCGTTGTACAATGCATGAAAAGAAATAATGTTTCGAGTCATTTCTGGCGAGTAGCAACAATCTAATAACTTTATTGAAAAACCACTACTAAGCACGAGCTCAAAATCTCCAATCTTGGTAACAGCGGCAGTCATCATGTTTCCCATGATCAGATTCAGCTCCCCATGCTTCATCGTCCTACTTCCCTTTAGTCCCTGGACATTAGAGCAAATGTGAGTACCACATCCCGTATCAAGGACCCAAGAGTTAGAAATCGAGGTACTATGGAGTTCAATTGTAAAAATACATGAGGTGCCACACCCTTTGACCTTGTTCATTTTCAAGTCCTCCAGATATTTTGGGCAGCTTCTCTTCCAATGGCCCTTTCCTTGACAGTAAAAGCATATGGCCTCTTTAGGGTCACTTATGGGTGGTATGTCAGAAGAATCAGCTTTTCTCTTAAGGCCTTGGTTGTGTGGAACAACTTTAGCCTTTCCCTTCCCTTTGGGATGAGAAACTTTCTTCTTCTTATAGCCACCTTCCCTAATGGCCAGGACGGGAGCAGTTGAGTGAGCACTTTGGGTCTTACCCATACTTGCTTCAGCAGATCTCAACATGCCATGGAGCTCTATCAAGGTCTTGTCCATATTGTTCATATTGAAGTTCACTATGAACTGTTTATATGCCCCACTAAGAGAGTTCAGCACCATGTCAAATTGTCAATGGCAAGCTCTCTTGGGAAATCGACACCTAGATTGCCCAACCTGTCAATGTACGCTTTCATCTTTTGCACATGCGCACATACAGGGGCACCGTCCTGTTGCTTACATTCCATAAGCGACTTTACAACTTGGAACCTTTCTTGCCTCGCTTGCTCCTGAAACATTTCACGAAGCTGCTCATTTAGTTCAAACGCCCCCATGTTCTCGAAACTCTTTTGAAGTTCCGGGGACATGGACGCCAACATGAGACACGCGACTTTTGTGGATTCCGCGAATTGCTTGTTGTATCCAGTTACTGCTTCAGGGCTTGCATCATCATTAAGTATAGGAAGATCCTCGTCGAGCAAATACTCTTTGTCTTCGTACCTCAAGGCAATTCTCAAGGCACGAATCCAATCCAAGTAGTTTGGCCCAGTCAGCTTATCTTTACTTAGGATAGAGAGTAACGTAAGGTTGGATGTTGAGTGAGTAGGAGGAGGAATATTTTCAGCCATCTGTAGATATAGTTTTATTTTAGTTAGTTTGATATTCAACCCTTAAAATAATTTTCCAAAAATATTTAACAAGGCTAGGATCCATATTTTATCTTATGATGTGAAA
This sequence comes from Saussurea involucrata, assembly GCA_033807775.1. Taxonomy (NCBI): domain Eukaryota; kingdom Viridiplantae; phylum Streptophyta; class Magnoliopsida; order Asterales; family Asteraceae; genus Saussurea; species Saussurea involucrata. The sequence goes on along the minus strand of CM066325.1, from coordinate 5,710,915 downwards.
AGGGATGCCGTAATCACATCACAAGGTTATTTTAGGTAAACAAATGCTATTTGTTAATTTCATTCACTATGAAACTCCTAGATCTTTTGAGATTCATTGACTTATGTCAATGGCATGTTAATCTCGATTATGCTTATCTTCCTTTTGTGACTGGGATGCCGAGGATCACAAACAAGATAGTGAATCGACCATGGAAAAACACATGGACCCCTCGGCTCAAGTACGCTTGAGAATCACGAGCGCCACATCATTTTCAACTATAATTTCACATTAACGTGCCGACAAACCGCACACGCTCCGTTAACAAACTATAAGATTATGTGTGTTCTTCATCATGGGTAGCATACGACTTTCACGTTTCTTAGTATATCTAAAACGGGATTTTCGTTTTATACTTCATAGTTAATACTTTTAACTTGTCACATTGACCTATCAAACCTTTTCGGTAATTCCACTAGTCCACACAAGAGGCGGTGAGTATGGTAACGCATGGCGTTTTAAAAACCCTTGACTCATTCGGCAACCATATTATAGGTAACCTCCTAAACCCCCTTTAGGGTGCTTATAGTAAGTACGCCTAGTCTCGGTTTGACTATCAATTTATAATTTAATTGTATATATATAATTAAGGTCTAATATATATATATATAAAATTGAATGGAATTTTAAACAATTTAAAATTATGATTATCTAACTAATTCTAATTAACCATGTGAGGACACATTTAATAATTAATATAATCGTTTCCATAATTAATTCCAATTAAACATGTGAGGACACATGCTAATAATTAATGTAAATATTTGACATACAATTTGTATTCACTATATAAATAATGTTAATATTTATCTTATTCATTATTTGTCAAAACTCAATTTATGTGTTTTCTTGGGCAAGTTAGGAAACTAGCCAAAACAATTTGGGTATAATATTGCATAAAAAAAAACAACCACCCTATACCCTTTAGGGATATCGAGAAATCTAAATTGCTAACAATTCAAACTTTTATGCAAGTAAAATTTAGTTTCCCAAAAAAAGGAACTTTTGAGGTTATGACCATGAAACCCTAACTTAGGGATTAAGCAATCCAATGGCCACAAAAAAAAGTGAAATCGATTTTTTTTTTCATAACCCCAAACCAACATAAACAGTTTTGCAAATTATATTGAAACTACCTTTGAGTTAATATCTAAGAACAATGGCTCTGATACCACTGTAAGGTTTTGAGCAAAAATACAACCACATGATATAAGCAACGGAAGCAATTTTAAACAAATTTATCATCAATGGTTATACAAACTATCAACCTATAAGGATACATCCGTTCTAGATAATTAACTACAAAAGATGAATCAAGAACACTTACTTGATTGTTGCAATTGTCGAATTCCACAATGATGAATCAAACCTTTTGATCTTGCTTCTTGGATGTCAAGGACCAATAGTATGAATCCCTCTAATGGCTCACACTTAAGAACACCAAATACCAATAATCAAGAAGAAGCTTTAATCCTAAACCCTTATTAGGGTTTACGATTTTTGGGAGGGAGAGAGGGGGGTCACGGCTACAATAGAGAGAGATAGATCCACACAAAAAAACTCCTCAGGGTTTTATCCCTATGAGTTTATTTATATACTTCTCTTGCTTGTCGACCAAGTCACAATTGCTTGTCGACCAAGTTACAACTGCTTGTCGACCAAGTTATCTATTTTACCCCCTTGAACCGATAAGCTTGTTAAAACTATTTTAACCAATTATCATTTAGTCCATGTATCTCATATAATTAATCTAATTAATTATATTGCAGCTTATAATTAATTTATCATCAAATGACAAATTAACAACTAACTGCTTTAACTCTCTTTTATTCTTCTGATTGTTTATTTGGGTCTTAAGGGCAACCCAAAAGGACCCTGCTATTATTAGAAATACTACCAATAGTTAATGACTATGGACACTATATCCAACACCGACTCTACGATGTATACACACATCACATCATAAATGTTCTATCACGATGCTTTCCCAACAATGGGTCTCACTCTACCCCTCAGGGACCTTGTTGGCATTCTAGATTACTGGAATACGACAGATAAATTAGCTTAAGACTACCGCTTTGGGGTAATAAGGCAAATTTAAGCACATACATGTACCTGTAAGTTCACAATTACACTGGCCAGGTGTAACCCCAAACTTACCTTACATGACTGTCCTCAATACCCTATTAGTCCCATTTCTATATTAGTGCCCTACTAACGCATCTCCTGATTCTCAGTTGTGATTTCTACTCCCCAAATTTTAAGTTTAGGCCCGTCTGGTCACCTAAATCCCTTAAACTATGGCTCTGATACCATTTGTAACATCCCAAAAACGTAACAAAACGTACATAGCATTAACTCATAAATATTTCAAATCTGGGTCCCAAAATTTTTTGTTACATCATACATAAACTAAGGTTGGCGGAAACAACCTATACACAACTGAGAAAAACTACTACTACAAGTGGCACCGACATTGTCTCTAACTGCATCAGTACTCTATCCTGCGCTTGCCCACTTACCTGAGCCTCCTACTAGAAGCTTACCTGAAAAGGGTTTTAGTTTTGAAAAGCGAGGGTTAGACCATGAGGTCTAGTGAGTTCCCTCCATAAACAGTGTACGTCAACATTATAAATCATTTTTATAAAACAGTTCACATTCTTCACATAAGCATCAAGCATGGTACTGCATTGTGTTAAGGATCACATCGCGAACCGCGATCGGGGCCCCAGCAGACTCCCCTTTCGCCTCTTCTGGAGCCTATGCAGACTCCCCTTCCCGGAGCCTACGCAGACTCCCCTCTACTCGAAATAAGTGGAAACGAATTCCAGCCTACCAGTCTGTCATACATATCCAAGGGGTCATCAGAACCCGAGGATCTATCTCTGATCCCACAGTGCAGACCGACTCCACATAGCATACACATAGTTCATCATAAACATAAAACATGAACTCCGTATAACGTTTTACAATCCATATCACATTGCTGGAAAATCTTTTCAGTAGAACATTCTTTTCATGGGAAAACATTCGTAACAGCTTGTAAATAAATCATGCTCATAAACATACTCTGATCAGTAGAGTATTAACTTTCGTTTACGTAAAAGTCACGTAAAATAACAGAGTATATTCATAAAATCACTTTCCTTGGAAAACACGTAAGAGCACGTATTTTAGTTAGAAAAACTCATCTGGCTTGCTCGCTCCAAAGCTCCTCACTTACACTTCCGATCTCTAGGCGGAACACCTATTATATTAATAACGTACGTCATAATTCGTTCATTTATTACTCGAGTTAAATCCCGAACTCAACCCAAACTTATCTAAGTTGGTAGATTCCATTTCTAGTCCAGAAATCATAATTAAGGGTCTTTGCTTACCCATCCAAGTGAAATACTATACCGGATCCATTAACTTACCCAACTCTAGATTCTCAACATAATAGTAATAACACTGGATCCTAAACATCAATACTGGATCATGCTATTAATAATATGGCCCAAACTAATTAAATAATTAGACTATCAATTACATACTAGACCCTTATTATAATTATAGACTTTATTAATAACTAAGCCCAACTTTAATAACTAAGCCCAAAAGGACTCAATAATTTTTTCGGCCCAACACTCAATTCGGCCCAATTTGAGTTACGGGTCAACTTTCGGAACATACCGACTTCCGGTACACACGGTTCCGGAAGACCGATGATCACGAACAAAAACCCACATTCTTCGCCATTATTCTAATTCTACACAATTTGACAACAATTCTTATTTTTAACTGATACAAGCTATTCCCTAAACAAGAACCCACATGAACATTTAATTTAACTTCGACAATAAGAAATTGAACCAAAACTCGATTAATATCCTTATTTGATTCTCAACTTTCATAACTGAGAACAACTAGCAACCTACAAAATCTACCATTACTTGCAAGAGAGAAAACGCAAGGGAATGGTTTCTTACCCGAATAAAACCTCACGAACCGGAAAACTGCTGCTAAGCCTCACCATCGCCGGCGACCACCACCGGCAGCCGACTGTCGGCGCTCCTCAGCCGCCCCTCCGGTCTCCTCCTTTGTCGCCGGCGACCCCAGCCACCATCTCCATCTCTCGTCGACTCTCTCTCTCTCTCTCTCTCTCTCTCGCAGCTTCTATCTCGTCGACTCTCTCTCGCAGCTTCTCTCTCTTCGACTCTCTCTCTCTCTCTCTCGCAGCTGCTCTCTTCGTCTCTCTCTCTCTCTCTCTCTCTCTCGCAGCTTCTCTCTCGTCGACTCTCTCTCTCTCTCTCTCTCTCGCAGGTGCTCTCTTTCTCTCGCTGCTACTCCTCGGCGCACACACCGGACACACACACACTCACAAGACCATTGCTTTCTCTCTTCTTTCTCCTCACGAAGAAAACACACAGGTCTCCCATGGTATTTTCTTTCTTTCTGCGGTTTCCCTCTCTCTCTCTCGATGAGCAGTACCCACACATACTTAACCCTAATAAGTTGTTTCCTCAACTCCACCAAAAGCGGCGCATGCTAAGAGAAAGGGAATTAATTTCCCTAAACTTTCGTATTTTGCCCTCAAAGTATTTTGAAATAAACAAATTACAACCCCTTACTTCCATTTAATTTACATTACTTATTTTGGGTTATTACAGCTATATTTGTTGTACCACTATTCATTTGCACTACTTTTAAAATTTAATGTAAGATATAGTGGTATCCATTGAAGAGGGCCTAAGAAAGATTATCTATGTACATGATGCCAAATTTTCATGATTAACTTTTACTAAAATTTAAACATAAATCTTTTTGGATTGAACCTTGTATTTATTAAAAAGTCAACCTCATTTAAATAATTGAGTTGCCAGTTTTACAAATTCCTGTGGACTCAAGCCCTACCCTACCCAATCCAACACATATATATATATATATACATCTGTATCTATATATCTAAAAGAGGGTGTCAGAAAAGATGAAACCAAAACAATGGGCAGAATATTATCATCAGCTGTTGGTAAACCAAAACCTCCAAACTATTCTGCAAAACCATCTGCTACCCCCCCAAATTCCACTATATCACTCCCCTATTCTTTCATCTGTATCTTCATCCCTACCAACAATACTCCAAATTTGCAGATCCTCAATTCTGGGTTTTCATATAATCATCATTTTAGCTTCTGGGTGTGTTTCAATTTCTCATTTTTATTTTTCAAGATTTTAGAAACTGTGTTTCAATGGATACAAATAGCATCTTCTCCAACACCTCTGGTGGTTCTGGAATGCTAGGGCTTGAAATGTCATTAAGCCATCATCATCATCAGCAGCAGCAGCAACAGCAACACCCACAACAAAACCCTAATTTCCTCCACCAGCAACCACCGTTCTCCGCCGCCGCAAAACAAGCCTACCCATATGCTCCAAAGCAGAGAACTTCACCAATCAGCGATGAAGAAGAACCACATAGCAACAATATGAACAATCCCTCCACCACCGAGGATAGCGGCGGCGGCGACGGGAAGTTGAGAAAGGGGTCTCCGTGGCAGAGAATGAAATGGACTGATAACATGGTGAGGCTTTTAATAATGGTGGTTTTCTACATCGGAGATGAAGTGGCGTCCGACGATACGCCGGCGAAGAAGAAGGGCGGCAGTGCCGCCGGCGTTTTGCAGAAGAAAGGGAAATGGAAATCGGTGTCACGTGCGATGATGGAACGAGGGTTTTACGTTTCTCCACAACAATGCGAAGATAAATTCAACGATTTAAATAAAAGATACAAAAGGGTTAATGATATATTGGGCAAAGGAACAGCTTGTAAAGTTGTCGAGAATCAAAGTTTACTCGAATCAATGGATCATTTACCGGCGAAGATGAAGGAAGAAGCCAAGAAATTACTCAATTCCAAACACCTCTTCTTCCGCGAAATGTGCGCTTATCACAACGGCTGCGGCGGAGCCGGTGCCGGCGCCGTCGGTAGCGGCGGAAGTGGTCACCATTCATCGCCACCGGAAATCACCACAACCGAACAACACAGACAAAACTGTGTGCATTCAAACGACAACGATGAGGAAGAAGACGAAGACGACGGCGATGAGGATGATGACGCCGGCGACCGTTATCACCCAGATGAAGAAGAAGATGAGGGGTTATCTAGCCGAAAAAGGGGTAGAAGCGGCGAAAACGATGAGCCCATAATACAACAATTCAGAGGCGAAATAAGTTGTGTGATTCAAGATTTGACAAAAAGTGTGTGGGAAAAGAGGCAATGGATGAAGGGAAGAATGATGCAACTGGAAGAACAGAGAGTAGGGTTTCAGGGGCAATCATATGAGTTGGAGAAGCAGAGATTGAAATGGGTGAAATTCAGTTGTAAAAAAGAAAGGGAAATGGAGGTGGAGAAGTTGAGGAATGAAAGGATGAAGCTTGAGAATGAAAGAATGGTGCTTTTATTAAGGCAAAAAGATATGGAGTTGGTTGATCTTCAACAGCAGTATTCATCATCAAATGCTCATAAATGATGTTTTTACTCCATTAATGGCTTCTTCCTGTACATGGGTTATTGTTTTCATCTTCTTGGTTCCGTTTTTGTTTTTTATACACGTGCAATTTCTTGGCTTTTAAAGGACTTCAAAATATTTATAGGATAAACTAATTAAAATGTCATCGCTAGCCAAATTTATATTTTCTTGATTATGGATATGATCCTTGTGATATATAATATATTGTGGTTAGAGTCCCTCAACACTAATACCATTAAATTTGAAAGGTTAAAAGCATAATGTGCCTTGTACATGATGACTATAAATTGTCAATTTGTTTTTTCCTTTCAATTAACCTATACTTTTTTAAGACAGAATATTAAATTGTGGATTTGGTCCTATGTAGGGCTGTAAACGAACCGAACGTTCGGCGAACCGTTCGGCGGGAAGTTCGTTTATGTTCGTTCATTTATTAAATGAACGAACATGAACACGTTTTTTTGTTCGTTTAGTTAAACGAACGAACATGAACAAAGGTCTCGTTCGTTCATTTACGTTCGTGAACGTTCGTTTATTTATGTTCGTTTACGTTCGTTCATTTATGTTCATTTATGTTCGTTTGCGTTCGTTTACGTTCGTTTATATTTTATATTATAACATTTATATATAAATATTTATATGTATAATTAAAATAAAACAAATTTAGAGTTAATATGTACCGCTTATTTTTTGAATTTTATATTATTAATTATTATATTTATTAATTATATTTAAAAAATCAATTTAAAATTTAAAATAAAATTTAGAGTTAATATGTACCGCTTATTTTACATACGTAGTCATAAGGGTTTTAAATTTTCAGTAAAAATAAAATAAAAATAAAATTCTAAATACAACTAATAGGTTAACAAATAACAAAAGAAAAACCCTAGCCTCAAATCTCAATCTCAAATCGTGTATTCAGCCTCCAAGTCGAGCCTCCGCCTTCCACCACTACATAACCTCCACCCTCCGCCATCTACCGCTCCACAACCTCCAGCCCTCCACGACCTCCAAGTCCAGCCTGCAGAAAACGACGGGGACGGGAACGACGGGGTACGACAGAAAAACGACGGGCGCCGACGACTCTCTCTCTGTATGTTACTATGTGTGTGTGTGTGTGTGTGCGCGCGCGCTTAATATGGTCAACTATGTTCATTTCAATATGTGGTAATTGTTGAAGATTTGATACGATTTGCTGCTCATAGTGTGTGGAGCTTGGTTCGAGCTCGAGTTTGAGCTTGGTTCGAGCTTGAAATGAGTTCGAGTTGGTTGCAAAAGAGTATATGGATTATTATAGGTTTCCAATTTCATTGCTCAAAGACACTGATTATACCATTTTTGAGATGATTGGACTGTTTGTTTTTTCAGATTCTTTTAATGTCTTTCAAATCAGAAGCAATATTATTAGAAACAATTAGTTGCTAATACCTCATTTATCTCTCATGTGATAGACTTACCTTGGAATAAAAGTTTAATTTATTTTATTTAGCAGTATAAGGATGTTAGAATTTGAATTTTTGTATGATTTTAGTTGTTTGAAGAGTATGTTGAGCAACATAAAGCAGCCAATGTTGTTTCATCTAGTGCATCTGACAAGAGTGAAATTGGAGTTAAGAGTGGTTATAGCAAGTTAAGCTCTAGAGTTGGTATGGGCATCAAAAGTGGCACCGCAGAATATGATCAACATATCAGAAGTGTTGATACTTGTAATAACCAGGTATGTTATTTAATTATTTTAATAAGTATTATTTTAGTTAAGGTGGATTTGGGAAATTTTATAAAGTTTAAGTGTGGTTAAAAGTATTTTATGGAGTTAGAAGTTAAGGGGTAAGTTTTAATTTTTATTTAGAGGTTGGAGGGTTAAAATTGCCATTTAAAGGAAGTATGGGGTTTGTTTGGTGAATGTGAAAATATCTTTCACATCCACCGTCTCTTTTAGCTAGAAAGGGGTAAGTGTCATCTTTTGACACAAGTACAAAATAATTAGAAAGTGTTGTGTGTGGGTTTATTTCTGCAAAAGAGAAAAGAGAGAAAAGAAAGTGAAAGTGAAGAAGAAGGGTCAAGATCAAGAAGGAAAAACTGATTATTGCAGTTGGGTTTAGGATTCACATCAAGAAAAACAAAGGTATTAATCCATACAATCTTCTCTTCTATGTGTATTAGGTTTTATATGAATTTTGAAGTGGGTTTTGGTAGTTTTAGAAAGATATGATAATTTTGGGTTTGAATCATGAATCATTGAATGAGTTTCACTAGATTAAATGATACTTTGATGATTGGTAATTGTGGGGAAAGGTTTAGAACATCCATTATTTCATTTTGGAGGTTTAAAAATCGTTTTGGGATGAATTGGGTTTGAGAAAGGGCCATTTTCGGCTGAATGGAAGTGCAGGTTCTCCGCGCTAGTTTGGTGCTAGTTAACTAGCGCGGGAAGTAGCGCCGATCTCTGGTCCAGTGCCCCGCGCCCTTTTTGGCGCGAGTTAGCTAGCGCGGGCAGTGGCGTCGGGCACTGTTTCGCGTTTCCGGGTTTTGTTTCGCGTGCGGTTTGAGGGTATGTTTGTGGTATCACCTAAGGGTTGTTTTTGGGGCTTATTAGGAATGGATTTGGGACATAATTAGATGGTTTAACATCATTCTTATGGCGCCAATTCAGGTGTTCGGGTTGAGCTAAAGTGTGTCTCGGATCGTGTATCGTTGTGCTAAGGTTAAGGTGAGTTTTACTTGAAAATGTTTTTAAACTGGAATACATATATGTGTGTATAGAATATGTGATAAATGATGTGTTTATATGCTTATGTTGGAAATATAGTATGTGAAGATTATATTATATTTGCATGAGTATTATACGAGAGTATATTGGCCGGGCTTAGGACCGGTGATATTGGTCGTAGTAGTTGTACGGTGATATTGGCCGTAGTAGTTGTACGGTGGTGTTGGTCGTAGTAGTTGTACGGTGGTATTGGCCGTAGTAGTTGTACGGTGGAGATAACTTATTAGTTGGCTTGCAACCAACTAATATGGCCATGGGAATGAGAAGAGAAAGTAAATGAAGAGTGAGTTCAAATTGATATATGTGATTGTGTCATATGAATGTAATTTATGTAAATGGAGTTTATATAAATGATTTCAAACTGACAGAGATTTTCTCACTTAGACCACTAGGTCTAACCCTCATTTTGTTTTAAAAATATGTATTCCAGTTGATGGATCGGGTAAGAGCAAATGAATAGAGTAATGGATGGATAGCTTTTGTGAAGACTTTTGTTATGAAGATCATGAAGTGTTTTTGTACTTATGGCTTTGTTGTTAGTCATAATGTAAATTAATTAGTGAAAAAGTTTGTACTGAATTACTTATTATGTTTAGTAAGACTAAGGGACAGAATATGAAATATGATGTATCTTTTTGATGAAATTATGTTGTGAAATGTATGATTTTTGTATATATGAAAACCGGGATGTTACAATACTTTTGCAAGTTTGAAGTCAGAGTTAGACATTTATTTGGAAGGAGTCTACCTTGGTGATCCAGATGTGTATTTTGATGCATTGGAGTGGTGGAAGGAGAAAAATCTAAAGTTTAGAATTTTGTCTAAAATGGTTGCTGATGTTCTGGCAATTCCGATCACTACCGTTGCTTCAGAATCAGCTTTTAGTGCTGGTGGGAGAGTTATAGATGCACATCGGGCCTCTTTAGGAACGAAGACGGTAGATATGCTCATTTGCGGAGCTGATTGGTATCGTCGTCATTATGGACTACACAAGAAGAAAACCAAGGTAATTTTTAATATTATCGATTCTAATACTTTTTTTACAATAAGTCAATTACTAATAATTATTGTTTGTTTTTTTGTAGGAAATTGATGATATGATATATGTTCATCTTCCATGAGGATTGAAAATAGATGCCGTTTTTGTTACCAAGGTAATTTCTTAATATGATCGATTCTAATATTTTTTTACAATAAGTCAATTACTAATAATTATTTTGTTTGTTTTTTGTAGGAAATTGATGATATGACGATAGATGGCTTTTTTGTTACGTTTTCCTCGTGTAGTTGTGTAATGAAGATAGACAAATTGATGTTTTTTTGTTCAAAATGGTTGATGAATGGTGATTGTTTTGTGTACGTTTAAACTATGGATAATTGGTGTGTAATAGTTAACGGAATGACAACTAATGGTGTTAGTTTATGTTAGTTTAGGCTTGTTCGTTTATGTTCATTTAGGGCTGTTCGTTTATGTTTGTTCGTTTATGTTCATTTAGGGTTGTTCGTTTATGTTCATTTAGGGTTGTTCGTTTATGTTCGTTCGTTTATGTTCGTTCGTTTATGTTCATTTAGGGCTGTTCGTTTATGTTCATTTAGGGTTGTTCGTTTATGTTCGCTTAGCTTGTTCGTTTATGTTCGTTTATGTTCGTTCGTTCGTTTATGTTCGTTTAACTCTTAAGCGAACGAACATGAACGAACACGAACACACCTGAATTCTAAACGAACGAACACGAACACACAAAAATTTGTTCGTTTACTGTTCGTGTTCGTTCGTTTGTTCGGTTAACTTAAACGAACGAACATGAACAGACCTCCGTTCGTGTTCGTTCGGTTCGTTTACAGCTCTAGTCCTATGTATCACCCATCATCTTTAAAGCTCATTATTATCTCTCTTACTTTTTTTCATCCTTTCTTCATTGTCAAAGTACAAAAAAACCTAATTTGTTAAAATGTATTAGAACTCTATAATATTTTTAATATTCACACAATCTTGACATTTCCATCATGTCTTGACTAATTTGTAACAACTGTGTTTAAAGAGGGGCCGGTTGGTTATTCTTTTATTGTTGTGTTTGAACACAATTTTCTTTCCTGTAGCTCTTATTTCTCTCTCTAACTTTGTTTTAAGAATTTTCTTTTTTTCTCTATAGTTCTCTCTTAATAACTAGAGTTATTTGTAATATTTGAAGAAGAAAAGTTTGTAATTCTTGTAAGTTTGCTTTGAAATAAAATTGGTTTTAGTTTTTTTACAAAGTGCAAATGAATTGATAATTATACCCATCAAGTGCAAAGCCATAATGCGTTTAACCTTTCAAACTTAATGGTGTTAGTGTTAAGAGTACCTAGCTACAATATATTGCATACCACAAGAACTATATCCATAATAAACATAAAATAAAAATCATAGTTAAAAAAACACAAAACCACATGGACCAAATCGACAATTCACTCTAAAAAAGTTGTTTTAGATATTAAATAATAAATGAATGATTTTAATACTTACTGATGAGTGAAAATGTGAAATTATTAAAAAAACACGCCCAGTGGGACTCGAACCCACAATCGCCTGATTAGAAGTCAGACGCCTTATCCATTAGGCCATGGGCGCTTGTTGTTTACATTTGGGAAATGAATTATTATATCGTAATAAAGTTTTGCGTTTGTTTATAAGGATCATTATACAGGATACATAAACTTAACCACTTGTGGGATAGTTGTTGAGTTGAAGCCTTGGCTTGTGATTAAATATTCCATTTATCTAAGGTGTAAATATAGGCATATCCAAACATTGTGATCATTTAAAAGGTTGATTTTTTATAGTCAAAATTAGAGATTGCCAAAAATCGGTTCCGGCTTTAAATAGTGATTTCATAACCGGTCCTAGTGCAACAGGTCCAGGTCCAGGTCCTGGTCCTGGTCCCGGCCCAAATACGAAAACTCGATTAAACCGGTCCTACTCTACCCCGGCCCCAAATACACTAATAAATATGTTTTTATTATAAGGGGCTCAATCAAATACACTAACAAGTATGTTTTTTATTATAATTGGGTCAATCAAATACATTAACAAATACGTTTTTATTACAATTGGGTCAATCAAATACATTAACAAATACGTTTTTATTACAATTGGGTCAATCAAATACACTAAAAAAATGTTTTGAAAGTACATTAAAAAATACGTTTTGTTATAAGTGGATCAACTAAATACACTAACAAATACATTTTTATTTAAAAATATACTTGAAAACGCATTTAAAAACAAATTTATATAAAAAAATCAGGCTGGTCCTATAACCGGTCTTGTTTTTGGATGAAAATCATAGTCAACAGACCCAAACCTATCCTAAACGGTCCCGGACTAGGCCGAACCCATTTGGCCATCTCTAGTCATAAATTACCGGATTTAGTCCAGATATAATCTGGGATAACCTTCAGGGGGGAAAAATGCATATACTTGACCCGACCAAGAGAGAGACCCTACTGCATTCATGATCCCTTTGGTTGATTTTTTATGTTTTCTAGTTTTCTAGTTTTCTTAACAAGGAGTTGATATATACTTTTAGCGGTGGTAATTAGAAGGAAAAGAATAGAATAAGCAAAAGCATAAAATATATTCAGAGATATCAAACGAGAGCATAATCAAAATAAAAGAACACGAGAACGGCTAAATCACATGCGATTACAGAACATGCTCAACGCAAGGGTGTGCGGACGACTTGTCCTGCAACCTAGGTCGCGCGTAATAACATGTGATTTTACACGTGAGTTTAGTGTAAAATCTAATGTGATACAGCCGTTCTCGTGTTCTCTTATTTGGTTGATGTTCTCGTTCAAACGTGATTGTCTTTCTTTTTATATAATGACCCAGTTCCATTACTAGATTAATTTATTTTACGATTTAGTTACTATCTTAAATGTTTGTAAGGTTTAATTTATGTGTTCGTCTTTTATATGTCCATTTAAAATTCTGTGGTTGGGATAAAGGTTTAGAAAATTTTGAATTGGACTTCAAGATGAGAAATGTAAAGGATAAGAAGACTAACAACGGGTTTGAACAATTAATTAGATTCAAAAGTTTTTTTTTTTTTTAAGGATGTCTTAGGCTATATCTAGACTAATTCATTGGCAAATTATGACCGTAAGACATCAGCATTGATTAAACCTCAGTGATTACAATTGTTGTGTACGGATTAAAACCCTGGGCAGATGGGATATCCAACCACATCCCCCAGGGCCTTAAACCAGTACGCCACAACCCTTGTGGTTTAGATTCAAAAGTTTATTGGAAGCAAATGACAAAATCTGATGATTACCCTTTGTAAAAAACAAAATTAACTAAAATGTATACTACCATACATACTGCTATACATATACCTCAAACATCAAGTTGAACAAAACCAGAAACCCTTTTTATTCGATTCTCGATCAAGCTATTGAGATATAACGAAAGGGGCATTAATATTAAATCAATATTCGTATGAGAAATGGGATTTCGTAGAACCAAAATTTGCCCCACATCGAAATGTAAATATAAATATAAATACGATAATATCACAAAACAAGTTTTCAAAAACTATGGAGGCTTCAGTTGGTGGCCATAGCCACTTCCAAAAAATTAACTTAAAAGAGGTCATGATGAACTGCTGTGCACCCACATTCTAATCTTCGAGCTCGATAATTTTAACGACAGATGCATCTCCAACCTTTTGGCAGACCACGACTCGATCATGCGACTTGATCACTCCCGAGGCCTTTCCATGATCCAGTGCAACCTTCAGGACTGATTCATTTGTTGCACTTGTAGATTCCGCCTGTTAATTAACAAGTTAGATTACAAGTTAAATTGAGAGTTTTGGTGGAGAAGTTATATAGACAGTGGTATTCTCTTTCTGAGGAACCATTGATTTTAATTAAGAAAATAAGAAAAACTAAGAGCATCTTAAATTACAAAATTTTGGAGTTTTTTTTTAATAAACAGAAGAGAGAAGATAAAAATCTCTAAAACATAACATTGAGCCAAGGCACAGATTAAATTATTTTTACTGCTTCCACTAATGAAACTGAATGTTTTATTATTTTCTATAAACTTCTTATAAAAGTGAATTAAAAAAAAGATTTTAATAATATAATTAATGTTGGAATTGCTAAAATAAAATAATTCTTCGAGTTTGATGTAATTTTCTATAAGAGATTTTGGTGTTTCATATTCTATTTTAGAAAAATTATAGCGCAACTATAAGAGATGCTCTAAACAAAAATGTTACGATGGGAATTCGGTAGGATCTTTTTGGTGATTATCTTAACAACATCCACAATAAAAGGGGACCCACAGGGAGGGGGTTTTTTCTTCACAAGCTCAGGTGGCAAAAAAAGCTTTCAAATCGAAGATATAAAGACAGCGATAAAAAAAGAAAAAAAAAACTTACGGGATGTTGAGGGTCAGCAAGCATGGGGAAAAGACCTCTGACAACAAGCGATTGCCTTGCCTGCCCATTCGTTTCAAGTATAAATAAAGCATTAGCTTAGACCAAAGAAATGTGTTCGAAAGAATGAACCATATGCCAACGATTATGTGTCCTATGGAAAAGGCGTTAATATGAGTTGTTAAAACAACGTTATATACCTCAAATGCACCACTGAAACTCCACCGTAGTTGATTAGTTTTTAGCCTGGGAATGACAACGGATAGAACTGGCATTGTTGGCCGATACTTTGCAATTAACCTACATTTAATACGACAACCTTTAGATTACAAAACCCATCTTGTGAAGAAAAGCAAACAAACAGTTCTTTCTATTTACTAAAGCAAAATAGAAAATTTTCTATCAAACTATACACTTGGCAATTGCAATGAATCATACATACCTGGCAGCCCTTCCGGAAGAAGTGAAGCAAATAATGACAGATGCCTTCACCTTAATGGCTGCACGTACCTAACAAATGCATCAAATATATTGATCAGCATATCGCGCTAAGAATAAAAAAAATTACAAAGTGGAGAACATATGGGATTACCGCAGATGAAGCAATTGATTCCAAATGACTCATTGGTTCTCCAACATATTTGACAGTTTTCTTGAAGTATAGATCTTGGTTGAAAACCTTCTCTGCCTGGAAGTGATATGCAAACATTAATGCATTTCATCAGCAAAAGCAAAAATTAAGTTATATAACAATTAACATATAGTTATTGCAACTAAAATAGATGATCATCAGATTTTATAACTCTGACTTAAAAAGATAAATGCAAATGACACATAATGAGATGTTACCTCCGCACAAATTTTACCAACAATAGATATGGTCTCAACAGGGTATAATCCACGCAGAGTCTCAGCACCAAGAAGAATTGCATCACTTCCTGCAAAATTTGTGATGATTTATAGGGATCAAGTTTAAGAGGTATGATAAAGAGTGAAAAGGAGATGGACAATACGATCTATTTGCAAAGGAACTCACTGAGTTGGAATAATCAACTCACCGTCTAATACAGCATTAGCAACATCGGTTGCTTCTGCACGAGTTGGTCTTAAATTGTCGGTCATGCTATCCACGACACGAGTAAGGACAGCAGGTTTTCCAGCCATGTTGCACTTGTAAAGAGCAGCTTTCTGAAATAAAAACACCTGAAAAAAACATTTATTTGTCAGGGCCTTGCACAAGAACTATTACAGAAACTTAATGCTAATATATTTCTTATAAATATTTGACATATACCGTCACGAAACCGGTTAGTCGGTTACTTTATTTAACTTGACAGAAATTACCTTCTCTGGTGGCAGATCAATGCCAAGATTTCCACGGGAAAGGATAATACCATCTGCCTCTTGCAAGATCTCATCAAAGTGAGTTAGACCCTGTAAATAAAATGAAGAAGTCAATGGATATAAACTCCAACTTAAACTCAACCTTCGAAAAACCATAGAACAAAAGCCATATAAAGCAAAAAAGACAATCACCTCTATATTTTCAATTTTTGCAAATATCTGGGTTTGACTAAGTTCGCCAAGCTTGGAAAGATATTCACGTGCCTGCAGTTGCAAACCAAAAGGTTAAACATGTTACTGTCAAAACCCTCAGAAAAGATAATAGAAGTGAAAACAATAGCACATACGAAATAAAAAAATAAGGGCATCTGTAAAAGCACACTTACTTCACGGACATCTTGTGCATGGCGCGTGTATGACAATGAGAGAAAGTCAATTTTGTTTGCAACCCCCCAAGTGCTAATGTTCTGAAATAGGAAACAAATTCATCAAAGGCACTATTCCAACTCATATTTGAATGCTACGGATCCAAATAATTTGATTAACAATCCTAAGTAAGTTATAAAGGAACTATTTATAAAAGGGCTTAAAATAATGAATCAGATACAAGTAACAAAAATAAGTTAATGTCGATATACAAACACAACGAGTAGAAGTAATCAAAATAATTTAATAAAAATCCAAATGTACAAGTAAGATTTCCGAATATATGTACTAATATAATTACAATTATAAAAAGACTGTAACTTGGTAAATAACATATTCTAATTACTAGAGAGTACAGCATAAGATTCTTAATTTCATTACAATTCTTTTGATTTAAATGTATCCACAATAGAAAATATACTAGTCGGTTGTACATCCAATTATAACAAAGTTCTTATAGTTCAATGGTTGGCCACTAGGCACTTACGATTAAACATCAACATTTTATGTGAATCATTAAGAAGCCTTTAGATGCAATCAACAACCAATACCTCCGAGTGATTTAGAGGTTTCAGACCATTCAGACCCATAAGGGTTGATAAAAATCCCCTATGTGAGAGAAAAAAAAGGAATATCATATATCCATACACTGAACCTAAACCAAAAGACTCACCTCTTTATCTTTATCAGTAAGAGTAGGCAGATCAATATGAATCTGGGAGGCATGGAGAGTGAACAACGCCCCAGCCAGAGTTGCAGAATTCTTTATCTTGCAATCAACATCATCCCCTTGCACATTATCAACCTGCTCAAGTCCAATCATGAACAAATCGTACTTGGTTTTCTCGACAGCATTTATAACTCATTCCCCACAGCAAAAATTAACCCGGCCTAGATGAGCAACAAAATACGTGCTATATTTATTTAAATACATGAGAAAAAAAAGGAATGTCTTACCTCCAGCCAAACAGAGGTTGTTTCACTTCCTGTGAACAAGTACTGACCAACAAAAATGGTGTCTCCCTTCTTCACAGCCTGCAAAGACCACATAAACAGTCTCAAATGGATCAAATAGGCGTACCAGCATGCAAAATTTCGAGAAATGATTTTTTGGTGAATTCTCAACATTAGATAATAATTGGAACTTCAACATTTCAGAAGCAATAAAGATTTACCGAGCTACAAACTTTCATAGTTTCCTTATGACAGGAAGGGCATTGGTATATTAAGTTAAAGGCAATATAGATCTAGAACAAATATATATATATAACAACATGAGGCAGAAAGTTTTCTCACCTTAGCTAGTCCATCAAAGTTGATTGGCAATACTTGAGAAGAAGCTTCTTGACCTTTGTCAGGGGTTAGAATAACATTATCATCCTGTTGAAGGGAAATGGCCTTCTCGCTCTTATTCACAACCTGCATCTCAGCGCCAACTGTATCGAGCATCACCTGGAGTAAAAGAAATTATCATCAGTTTTAAACATTTTGTGATTATCTTGGTGCTTAATATGTTTCACACACACACAGAGAGAGAGAGAGAGAGAGAGAGAGAGAGAGAGATTTCTAGTTACATAGTAAGATAGACATCAAAACTAGATAATTTCCGTAGATAATATCCAACTTTACACGCAACAGAAGGGGCAGCCGCTTAAGTTATAGCTCCAAAAATTAAGGAGATACTTTTCACTTGTTTTAAATCTTAAAAAGTGCATCATATATGTAAACGACTCTGCCATTACTTCTGAATGCTTTCAGGGGCTTCTTTCTTTCCCTCTTGGAATGAATATTTGACAACATCAAACCTCCAGAAAATGGATATGTATAACAGTATAAGTACACACACTTGTACACACATTAAGAAGTAATTCTGGCTATAGTTTTATCAGATAGTAGTTCTTTCCTTCGCTTACGGAGAACCGCTATTTTATTACTCCCTCCATCCCACAACTAGTTTCCACTTTGCAAATAGAAGTAGCTCCAACATAGGCACCCCATTTGGTATAACCTATAAGATGACCCAAGCTCCTCAACTTTACCACTTATGACAACATGGTCTCTGATGGTGGAACACAACTACCTCTCTTTCAAACTTTCTTGCATGAGCGTGGAGGTGAGGCTAAACCAAGAAACAAACTTGGCTCCGGTAAGTTCTGTTCCCTCAGATCTATCATCTGGCAGATAGTGATTTATGCAAGCTGACCTAAATGTCGTCCACCTATCTTGTTACATTGAACAATCACTTTGCTATCTATTGTAGAAGACTTAACAGAAAAGTGGCAAAAGGAATTCCAATAGTAGATTTCTACTCTCAAAATCATCAGAAGAATTTGTTGGCATTTATTTGTCTTAAGCTGATCAATTGAAGTAGGTTAAAAATAACGAATAAGGGATAAAAGAACATACAGCACAAAGTTTCTTGGTGCTCCTGACTGCGGTCCTCAGATTATCCAAAGTTTCTTGGTGATACTCAGAGCTTCCCCATGAAAAATCAAATCTAGCAACTGCCAAATCCACATGAACCAAATCATCAAAAAAGTCATCATATTCATCAACATAAATAAATTTGACTCGTTCCTAACTAACAGGAGTTGCTATGACTTCAGGAATCAAAGACACAGCTTTCCAACTTCAAGACTGGAGCGGATTGCAAGTTTTTTTTCAGAAACAATAAATAAAAACTAACATTAGGATATGTACTAGATATAAAAAGTTATTGTGGTGTAAATTTGCAACAAAATTCACATCCATATTTTCCTCGCCTTTGAAAAATATAAGGTTTGCGATCACTTCCAAAAAGTAGCTCCTACTCGACTTGACTATAGAGAGCATTACAAATCTTCAAGTCGACAAAACGAATTGAATCAATACCACACACATGTGAACATAAAAAGGTAATCAATAAGGACAAATCAATGAAGAAAAAAAACATACCAGACATGCCAGCTTTGAGGCAACCAGAGATAACGTCGACAGATCGCGAGCGAGGGCCTAAAGTTCCAACGATTTTGGTCATCGCCGGGAAGAAATTCTGCAAATACATAAACAAAATCGCGAATGTTTCAGAAATTCTAGATCGTTAATCGTGGAAAAGTAATGTATGTATGACGTACGGTTCCATGAGTAAAATGACTAAAATCGAAACTTAAATACGAAAAAACACAAAAGCAGATCCATGGAACTGAAATTGATTGTACTTACAGCTTTAGACGGCTCAAGAATGGATGCCATTCTGATAGGTTCTTCAAGAAGCAAGTGATTAGAGTGCATTTTGACTGATGAACAGCAAGAACACTTCGAAGATGAATCGAAAGAGATAATTTACAGAGCGAGCGAGAGAGAGAAGAGATTAGGAAGGCAGCGTGAATGAGGTAAAAAGAAAGGGGAGAATATGCTTTTGTTCTTAAAACACATGAAAAAACGAAAGAGAACCCGGTTTTCTTTAAAACCACCCACCCGACCCTTTCGTCCTCCCCAAGCCACTTTTGTTTTCCATCCACGTCTTTCAAAAAAAATATTAATAATAAAAAAGAAAATAAAAGGGAAATTAATTAAAATACCACATGTTTGAAAGGGACTTACCAAAATACCTCAAAAAATTAATTTCTTACCAAAATGCCCTTTTTTCGCGATAACAGCCCGCGATCGCGGGCAGGGATCAATTGTGAAAATTTTTGCAAGATATATTTACACTTTCAGTCCCTAGCCCCCGCGATCGAGGCCCGCGATGGCCCGCTATGGGGACTGAAAGTGTAAATAATCTTGCAAAATTTTACACTTTTGGTCCCTGCCCACGATCGCGGGCTCTTATCGCGGAAAAAAGGGCATTTTGGTAAGAAATTAATTTTTTAGGGTATTTTAGTAACTCACTTTCAAACTTGTGGCATTTTAATTAATTTCCCTAAATAAAAATATATAAATTACTTCAGAATAGAAAAAAAGGCAAACACAACTTATATTATTGGGAGAGATGATTAAAGGGGTGTTTGGGATTGCTTATTTTTTTGACTTATTTGCTTATTGTTTTTCTTCACCGTAAATAAACTATTTTTAGCGTTTGGATTGAAAAAAAAAGTGCTTATGACTTTTTCCAACCACAAATAAATTGTTTTTGATAAATTAATTCATTCTAACTTATTTGAAAGTGCTTATAATTTATTTGTTCAAATTACATTTTTACTCTCAACTCTTTTTTATCATGACATGAGTTGATAAGCACTTTTAAAAATAAGCATAAGTTGTTTTAAATAAGCAATCCCAAACACCCCCAAAATTTGATTTCTTAAAAAATGATTATTTATAAGTTTTACTGAATATTTTAATAATATAATTAATTACATAATCTCCAAAATATGGAATCTGTTGGAGATGAAAATATTTTTTATTAATTTTGAATTTTTACTTCTCCATTGTGGAGAATCTCTTGAAGATGTTCTGAGTAAACATTTTTTAAACTTTTCCAAGTTTCTAGATTTTCATTATCTTCGGCCTACTTTCTCCATTTTTTGATAAATTTTGAAGAATTTGTTGAATTTTTTTCTCAAAATCTTCATTTTGGATAATCACTTGGAGATGCTATCAAAAAACAACGATAAAACATAAACTGAGTTTTACCTTAAATCGGTCTACAAATTGGACTCAACCCCAACCAGGCTTTTCAATTGAAACCATACCCAACATAGGTTTGTCGAGCTATCGGGATTAGGACTAAGCCTAGAGGGACAAAGCTTCTCGTATTTAAGTTGGATTCTGATTAGACCCTTCTGTTTAAGTAAACTATAAAATATTGTCTTCGTACAATAAATATAAAACAATGTCATGATACATATTGTAGTCTTTATAATTATACATGTAGGTATAAACTTTTCGTTTATCTGTTTTAAATATGAAAACCTTATTATGAAAAATAGAACAACTAATAAAGAGGCTTCCTCACGACTGGGTTTCATCATGTTGCAAAACGCTGTTAACACTGATTATAATTAGAGTATCATATATATTTTTATTTATAAAGTTGACACAAAACATAACTTTACATAGATCAAAATCTTCGTTTATTTCTAAAAGAATAAGTATAATACATAGCTAAAAAACCATCCGTCACAAAATCGAAAACCCAAAATCTCAATCTTATGGGGTTCACTTGTCAATAAAATTTGAAACTTTATGGATTTTCGGTTCAAATCCTGTAAAGTTATTTAAGGTTTTTTTAAATGATCTCTATTAGGTGGGGTGACTTTACCCAATGCATAACAGGTTCTGGGTTCGATTTCATGCCCCTCCATTAGTCTCAGCCGCTGAGTGAGCCAAAAAATGTCATCTTACATTGATGTCCTTGGAGCCAGATTCCTTATGAGGCCGGTTAGAATTGCCGATAATCAACTTTTTTTGCCCAATAATAAACAAAAAACCAAAATCTTGATGACATAAAATGTGTGACGTAACAAATTAAAACTTTAACGTGTTTAGCTTTGACCAATTATCACATGACAAATCAACATCAAGGTCCCAACTCCCAAACAACCCCAACTCCGAAAGGGTATGTTTCTGGTTCTCCAAAAGGCAAAAGCCACACAAACAAAAAAGAATATCAAACACATTTATTTTGTATAATTTTGAAATATTTATTTTTTCAATTCGTTTTATATTATTATTATCATTTAATTTTTAATTTTACATTCATGATCTGGTTTGATCCTCGTATGATTTTAGATCCGATAATAATAAATTCAGATATTGAATCTGGTTTAAAACATAATTTTTATATTTTATAATAATTTTTTATTTAAAGACTAGACAATATCTATATTTATACTATATTATAAAACATTTATGAAAACTCTTAAAAACAATCTATAAAGCCTTATGTATTGCTATTTAATGCTGATTACTTAAAATCTCTTAAAAACAATTAAAGAAGCTTTATGTATCATTATTAATACTAATTACTTAATTAGTCTTTATCTCTAACTTCTTCCTTTTAGTTCTTATCTCTAACTCCCTACAAATTCTCAAATGGTAAACCCCTAAAAAAATTATCATTCTTTAATTCTCATTAGTTACCTAATTAATCTTTATCTCTTAACCCTTTTCAAATCCTCAAATCATGAACCCTCAAAAAGCGTCATTCTTTGTACAAATTTATAAAAAAATTGTAATTTCCTTAAAACTACACAAAATCGTTTTATAAAATCGACAATGATAAAAAATAAAATGAAGCATTAAAATCAAGATAAATCATGTTGCATTGCACGAGTACACTTACGGTAAACAATTAATGAAAATACAAAAGACATTTCTTAAATTTGAAAGACATACATTTTGAATTTTAAGGGAAAGAATGTTCTAGAAGTTGTAACAAAGTCAAGACTTTTCAAATATGTCATCCTAACTATTCTTTTGATGTGTCAACAATGTTTATGAGGTACGGTGGAAATTTATGCTGCTACATAATGTGTTTGAAAAATATAACCATATAATTAATGATCAACAAAAAACTGATTTAAAATCAATCCTTACAAAATCTTAAATTATCTTATATGGACTAAGAGCATCTCCAACAACTCTGCTAAATTTTTTCTAAAATAGAGTAAAAATATTCAAAATCTCTAAAAAAAATTGCATCTAACTCCAATAACTATTCTATTTTAGCAACTTTACTATTAACTAGTTATGTACCCGCGCAATACGGCGGGAACCACAAATGTAAACAATTTTGAAGCTTTGGTCGACATTGTTTTAGTGTTTTTTGCCGAATTCTATATTTCCTTTTGAATTCTTCTTTTAGTTTTTGGTTGATTTCAAAGTTTTAAGTTTTCTTGTTGATTCTAAAGGACATTTTTACTTTTTTCTTTGGTTGATTTTGAGACCTTTTTTGGTTTTTCTGTTGATTTTAAAAAACTTTTTGATTTCTTTGTTGACTGTTGATTGTATATTTTAATACGATGGATCACCCTAAAAAGTTCAATGTGTGCACCTTTTATATCGGAAATAATTCTCACCAATCAACTTATATCCCAAATATTGGTCACTAAGCCTACCCATTTGGAATTATGATCTTTTTTTATAAATTACAAAAGTCAAGGTAGACTTTTTCCCATATTGGATGGTAGGGAAAATGCATCACAATATAACTTGTACGTTTTGTATGAAGAGTAAGGATCGTTTACGAAACAGTTACCCAAAAAGCACTTACCTATTAAGTACGACGAGAACCAAAGATCTTACTCGATAAGAGATATGACAATGACCAATAATTTTTTTTCTTGAAAAAAGGGAACAGAACCCTTGAAAAACCTTTCATGATTAAAAATAAATACAAAATTTTAAATGGGCATACCCATTTTTACAAAAATATAACAGTTTCCAAGAAAGTGTGTAGGAAAAAACACAAGCATAGGCCATAATCTAAAAACAAGAAAACAAACAATAACCACAAGGCTTGTGGCGTACTGGTTAAGGTCTTGGGGGGATGTGGCTCAGAAACCCATCTACCCCGAGTTCGAATCCAGGCGTTGGCAACTTGTGGCCACTGAAGAATTATCACAAGGCTGCATGTTTAGCAGTCAATCAGTGTCAGGGATTAGTTTAGGCAAAGCCTAAGATACCCTTAAAAAACACCAAAACTAAAAAAACAAACCAACACACTCAAAGTCCCCTCACGAAGAAATCTCAATCAAATTGTAAGGCCAAAGGACAAAACCACCACAAGATTGGCCCATGGAAACAAACCACAAAAATCTAGCAACCCATTGAGTGGAATCCATGTAGCCCAAAGAAGAAGTGAAATCCAAACCAAAACCCCATTAAAATGAGAAAAACCAGAGCTGCTATAATGAATAATCAAAATCGAACACAAAATCCAAAATTGAAGCAAAAGAGTTTTGGAGCAACAACTGGTTAAATTTTAAAAAACAACCGGCATGTGAAAATAGAACCAAAAAAATAGAAAAGAAAGCAAAAGTTGGACTACTAAAACAGTAGCCAACAGGCAGAAAATCAGATGAAGCAAAAGGGATATCACAGATAATAATTTTGAGCAACCGAGCACATAATGACATAAACAACCAACTCAGAATTCCAAAACTAAACCAATCCAGATAATAAGTCATATAGATGCTGAACCAAGTAAAATAGTTATATCAACTCCATGTATCAACAAATAGCCAAACAAAATTGATGGAGTAATCAGGAGCTGAGTAAGCATTCCTTTACAAGCTGCAAATATATACAACTGTTGTGATAAAAAACTAAAGCAATATTTAAGAATTTTGCAAAATGACCAAAGGCCATTGCAAAGTCATAATTCCCAATAAGATAACAAATAATCTTAGAGTATCCCCAATAGGAGGTTTACAAACCTCACACCTCATCTATATACGTTTCCTTAGAAATTCATGCCATTGGAAATTGTCTGAGTTGGCAAACCACTCCATGCAATGGAGCGGTAGATGCCATCTACCCAAAAATGGGACCCATCACATACTTATACATTAAAATATTCTAAACTTATATATATATATATATATTGAATAAATAGATAATTTTGATTTATTTAACTGAAAATAATTTAATAATCAATTGAAAATAATTTGATAAAATTAAATAAATTAATTAGTAATCAATTTTTTATTAAATTTGATATAGTGTTGAGATTTATAAAAGGGAAATTAATTAAAATACCCTAAGTCAAACAAAGTGTTACCAAAATACCCAAAATCTCTCCCATTTTGCAAAAATACCCTTTTTTTCCGCGATGGAAGCCCGCGATCGCGGGACAGGGACCATTTCTGATACTTTTTTAAACTTGCAGTGACCATTTTTGAAAAATGGAATCCCGCGATCGCGGGCTCATCCCGCGATGGGATACTTTTTGTGACTTTTCAATTGCAAGGGACCATTTTTGAAAAATTCCAGGGACCATTTTTGAAAATTTGAACATTGTTCACCGACCACAGCCGTTTCGTCCAAATTTATGATTTTAAATTGAAATTTTACACTTTCACCCCCTATACTTATTTACTAAATTTACTTTATACCTTTTAGTTTCATTATTTTAATTTTACATTTAACACATATAATCGTTTATTAACTAAAACACGTTAAAAAATACGTTTTAATTTTAACAAGTTACACCATTATAATCGTCTCTTCGATACGTTCGAAATGAGTCCAATCTTGAATTTTTTTGAATATATATATTTTAATATATATCATATACACTACATAAAAAATATTTTATATTTAAAATTCATACTCTTATAGTTAATTATTTAATTTATGGTACTCTTAGGTAGCGTTTGGTACGCATACTAGATGGGACGGGATGGAACTGGACGGGACTGAACTGGATGGGACGGGACGGGACTGAACTGAAGGAGATAATTTTAATCTAAGTTACGTTGGAAATACATCGATCCTTTTGTGCATACTCTGTAACTGCAAATACTTCAGCTCCAAACACACATGAATCATCATTCGCCAAATACCCATTTTCACAATTCTTAAATGAGTCCAGTGATACCAACTTGTCAAAACCCCATTTAATATTCTTCTCGTGAAACCTTCTCCTATTGCCATTCACGATATCTATAAACACATTCAAATAATAATAATTTAAAACGATTTAATGAATTAGTTAATATATGATTATTATGTTAATGCGATAGGAGTGTAAAACAAAATTGAAAAAAATAAAATAAGAGATGTACCATAAATTAAATAATTAACTATAAGGGTATGAATTTTAAATATATAAAATATTGTTTATGTAGTGTATATGATATATATTAAAATATATAAATCCAAAAAAATTCAAGATTGGGCTCATTTCGAACGTATCGAAGAGATGATTACAATGGTGTAACTTGTTAAAATTAAAACGTATTTTTTTAACGTATTATAGTTAATAAACGATTATATGTGTTAAATGTAAAATTTAAATTATGAAAGTAAAAGGTATAAAGTAAAGTAAGTAAATAAGTATAGGGGTTGAAAGTGTAAATTTCAATTCCAAATTGTGATTTTGATTTCATATTTACACTTTCAACCCTTATACTTATTTACTAACTTTACTTTATACCTTTTACTTTCATAATTTAATTTTACATTTAACACATATAATCGTTTATTAACTAAAATATGTTAAAAAAATACGTTTTAATTTTAACAAATTACACCATTATAATCGTCTCTTCGATACGTTCGAAATGAGCCAAATCTTGAATTTTTTTGGATTTATATATTTTAATATATACCATATACAGTTGTACTTTTAGGTAGCATTTGATACGCATACTAGATGGGACGGGACGTAACTGGACGGGACTGAACTTGATGGGATGGGACGGGACGGGACTGAACTGGAGGAGATAATTTTAATCTAAGTTACGTTGGAAAAAAGGGTATTTTAGTAATCTGATGTTTTAGTCCCATGTTGTTCCACCTATTTTGGTGGAACAAAAAATCTTATGTTTTGTCCCATTAAAACTTGTTTTTGTTCCATGTTGTCCCATCTGATTTTTGTCCCATGGCATACCAAACATGAAACTATTTTTTTTTGTCCCGTCCCGTCCCATCCAGTCTGCGTACCAAACGCACCCTTATAGTTAAAATACGTTTTATTTATTTTATTATCGATCATTTTGTGCATACTCTGTAACTGCAAATACTTCAGCTCCAAACACACATGAATCATCATTCGTCAAATACTCATTTTCACAATTCTTAAATGAGTCCAGTGATACCAACTTGTCCAAACTCCATTTCATATTCTTCTCGTAAAACATTCTCCTATTGCTATTCACGATATCTATAAACACATTCAAATAATAATAATTTAAAACGATTTAATGAACTAGTTAATATATGATTATTATGTTAATGCGATAGGAGTGTAAAACAAAATTGAAAAAAAAATAAGAGATGTACCATAAATTAAATAATTAACTATAAGGGTATGAATTTTAAATATATAAAATATTTTTTATGTAGTGTATATGATATATATTAAAATATATAAATCCAAAAAAATTCAAGATTGGGCTCATTTCGAACGTATCGAAGAGACGATTATAATGGTGTAATTTGTTAAAATTAAAACGTATTTTTTAACGTATTTTAGTTAATAAACGATTATATGTGTTAAATGTACAATTAAATTTATGAAAGTAAAAGGTATAAAGTAAATTTAGTAAATAAGTATAGGGGGTGAAAGTGTAAAATTTCAATTTAAAATCATAAATTTGGACGAAACGCGGGTGAACAGTGGTCAAACGCGGGTGAACAGTGTTCAAATTTTCAAAAATGGTCCCTGGAATTTTTTAAAAATGGTCGCTTGCAATTGAAAAGTCACAAAAAGTATCCCATCGCAGGATGAGCCGCGATCGCGGGATTCCATTTTTCAAAAATGGTCCCTGCAAGTTTAAAAAAGTGTCAGAAATGGTCCCTGTCCCGCGATCGCGGGCTCCCATCGCGGAAAAAGGGTATTTTTGCAAAGTAGGAGAGATTTTGGGCATTTTGGTAACACTTGGTCAAACTTAGGGTATTTTAATTAATTTCCCTTTATAAAAACTGATGTAGATTTGTTAAAATTGTTTTTACTATTGTAACTTTTTTTAATTATTATGACTTTATTTTTTTATTATTGTCTTTTAATTATTATAAGTATATTTTAATTATTGTCTTTTATTTATAATAATTAAATTTTAATCATTATAATTTTTTTATTATAAAAATCATGAACCGGACCATGATTGGGAGGAAAATGTTTATTAGATGAGTAGAAAAGAGAAAACTGATGTGGCAGAGAGAAAGATGATTTGGCAAGGGTGTTGCTATGCCTACCCCTGTCAATTTTTATACCCCTGCAACCGACAAATTATGTCTTCTCTCACAAACCAAAATTTTAATTTAACATTTACAATTTATACCCCTAAACTTATTTATTTAATTTACTTTATACCTTTTACTTTTCTAATTTTCATTTTACACCTTCATCATATTAACACATATAATCGTATATTAGCTAAAATACGTTAAAAAGTACGTTTTAATTTTTAACAATATACACCATTATAATCGTCTCTTCGATACGTTCGAAATGAGCTCAGTATTGAATATTTTTTGATTTAATTATTTTATTATATATCATATATACCACTTAAAAATATTTTTTATATTTACAATTCATACCCTTATAGTTAATTATTTAATTTATGGTACATTTTTTACCGTTCTAACTCATTAGGTTAAAAATGTATACAAAACTTTACTGTAATACGTAATAGCTTTTAGGACAATTTTTTTTTGTCTCATTTATTTTTGTAACGCCAATGATTATAGAAAACTATTAAGATGTCCAAAAAATATATATATTAAAAGCTATTACTGTAACATCCCGAATTTTCATTGTATTATTTTGGGAATTACAAGTTTTAACTAGGGGTTAAATTTGTATTTTATCTAAAGTCCTTTTTGAAGTGGATTTGAATAGTGAGGGTTTGTTGTGTAATTCTTTGAAAGTTAAGGGTTCATTTGGTAAGAGTCCTATGACTCACCTCTTAATAGTGTGTAGGTGTCACACTAATAGTCATCAAGGACTAAGTGTGAATGATATGAGTGTGTAGTATCTGTGTGTTTCGTTTTGCTTGAGAGAAAGAGAAAAACGAGAATTGAGATAGAGAAATCGAGAAGGAGAAGGAGAATAGCCAGAAATCAGCTAATCTTATGTTTAATTGAAGACATCAAGAGGTAAATTATTCTACTTTTATGTTCATAATTGTTAGATAAAGTTTAGGAATGGGTTTTTATGTTAAATAGAGG
Organism: Saussurea involucrata; assembly: GCA_033807775.1. NCBI lineage: Eukaryota > Viridiplantae > Streptophyta > Magnoliopsida > Asterales > Asteraceae > Saussurea > Saussurea involucrata. The sequence goes on along the minus strand of CM066325.1, from coordinate 5,681,573 downwards.
TTTTGGGAAATTTGTATACATGAATAGGTGTAGTGTATACCCTTAAACATATCTGCACATTTTCAGAAACAAGCATAGAGTAAAAGTACAAAATCTGAGTTTAAGAATGAAATTAGTGGACTGAGACTTGGATGAATATCATCGAAGTCGCAACCTTGAGTTGCGACATTCATGATTGTCGCAATAGACCGTTGCGACTTGGCTTTGGAGTCGCAACAGTTGGTTGCGATTTGGAGTGGAATCGCAATGGTGGGTTGCGACTAGGCACTGTAGTCGCAACAGTTGGTTGCGACTTGGGACGAAATCGCAGTGATGAGTTGCGACTTGGTACTGTAGTCGCAACAGTTGGTTGCGACTTGGAATTGGAATCGCAATAGGCGGTTGCGACTTCAGTTCAATGCGACTTGAGATGTAATTTTAAGAGATTAAGGATTTTTAGCTGTGAAGGGTTCTGTTTTAGAAGTTAATATCAATATATGTAAATTGGATATTACAGTAAACTGTGGTAGTAAAGAAAGAAGCCCCTACAAGATTTAAAAAGGATTAAAAGGAAGTGTGATTTCATATCAGGTGAGTTTATTCAACTTTCTTTAAAATTCAGTAATTAATATTGAAATAGATGTTTTATATGTATGCATGGAGAAATGTTTATATGGACTTGATTAAGTCAGAGATAAGCCAAGAGGACGATTAAAAGTTGTGCTATGATGATTTCCATACTAAAATTTCTAAGATGAGTTAGCTATAAAGTTGATAAACTAGTACTTATTTTTCTTGTATGCTAAGCTTGATTATCTACCATATGCAATTTGCTACATGGTTATGAACTTTAAATATGATTTGAAGCTTTATGGAGATAAATTATAAAGATCTATTTATGAGTCTAAAAATGTAGATTGACAACTGAGATATTAACTTCCGTGCTAAGTTGCAAAGAGGGGATAGTTAAGAGATTGAGATGAGGAGCTAATAATATTCGTTATTTTTATATATATAGAATATGATCGGAGAAATGATATATTGTATGCCGGACGCATGTAGTAGTATCGATTATTACATATATATATTATGTGCTATGTGCTTTTACTAAAAATAGGCATCCGGTCACCAAGGGCACTTGGGCACGGTATAATGGGAACCGAATACTCGCTATAGACCAAAGGGATGTAATTTTTAGTAATTGGGTGTACCTTGAATCGTCGTGGGTCCCGATTGAGTATCGCGATATTATAATCCCATTGGGACCATTGATTCTGAGGTGAAATGTGGAATAAACAGTTTTTGTTTAATAATTCCCATTTCGATTTGGGAAGATCGAAGATTTCCCAGTGATGAGAGGAAGATCTGAGATAGGCATAAAGTAATTTGTAATCTCTACTTCCTGATTGAGAAATAGGCAGGTTTTGACTTGTAATTTCTTGTGTTTGAGTAATGACTGTGAATCTGAGATGATGCATAGTATATTCTTAAAATTGTTGTTACGATTAGATGAGTTAGTCGTAGGAATAGGAGTGGGGCAGATTTCCCGATTTGGAAAGGAGTTGTCGAACGGTAAGATGGGTGAGAACAGGTTTGAGTTATCTGTTCATATTTTATTTATTAAATTTTATTTTGATTTGAGTATTCTCACTAGGAGAAAGCCTAATGTTTCAAGTTGAATCTTCTTACCAGGTACAAGCTCCGGGAAGTAAGCGGGGATGAGAGAAGAGAACTTTTGGAAAGATTCAGACTTAGAGATACCGGAGGATCTAGTTATTCTTTGATGCTTTTGGGACGGTTGTTTAGATAACTGGATTAATCTGATTGTTATGTTATGATTAGATTAATAAGTTATTTAAGTAATGTCGTTTGTATATAAAAACCTTACATTTGATCCTCATGTTATATAAGTTTGAAAGTTTTGATCATAACTTGTGGTAATTTTAAGGTTTAAATTGACTCTGTTTTTAGGGTGTTTCAATATGGTATCAGAGCCTTAGTTTAAGCGAACTAGGTATGAATTTGAGATACCTAGACTTAAGCTGAGATGAAATAAGTTATGATCCGCGAGATATGGGTAGAAGTACTAAGATTGGGTAGTCTTAGAGTCGACAGAAATACGCGAAGTTGGTACTGTAACAATGGTAATGAGAATTCTCATGTATGATATGTTCGCAATTTCAATTAGCTACTGTTATTATGAATATATTACTACACAAGCATACTTGTTTCTAAATTGTTACAGTGACTGATTAGCAGTAGAGTATGTATTGTATGTTTAGTTGTATAAACCATTAACTGATGAGTATTCTTTTGTGCTCAATCAGAACGATGGTGAATACACCCCCGAGATCTCCAAATTCTTTGATAAATAGGAATTGGTTAGACGATGCTGGAGAAAGACAAACTGGATTAGGCGGAGTTCCTGATACGCCAACAGATTTTCTTTCCTTAGGAGGAATGCGAAGTCGAGTACATCCAGGAGGTACCAGTAATGTTGATCAAACGTCGTCAGATTCAGGTATGGAAGGACGAATAATGGATAATGTGACTCGATTGATGAATGCTTCAATGGAAAGGCAAGCAGAGATGATGAATACTATGATGGGAAGACAGACAGAGATGTTTACAAAGATGTTTAATGATCGCAATGTGGAACCAAGACGAACAGTGGTTGATACTAGTGTGATAAACCCAACTGTAAATCCAGGAGCAGAGACAGAAAGGAGGGTTGAAAGAAATTGTTCCTACAAAACGTTTCTAAGTTGTAAACCGCCAGAATTCAAGGGGGACGAAAATCCAGTGGAGTGTATGAACTGGATAAGAGAGATCGAGCAAGCTTTTCGAGCTTGTGAATGTAATGATGAAAGATCCAAGGTTAGATTTGGGTCGAAAATGTTGCGTGGAAAGGCGTTGCAGTGGTGGAATGTGTTGTCATCAACTGTGACGGAAGCAGCTCTTAACTCAGTCACTTGGAATCAGTTTAAAGCAAAGATTTTAGAAGAATATTGTAACGAACACGAGATGGACCGAATTGAAAAAGAGTTCCGAAATATCAAGAAGGGTAATATGACGGTGAGGAAATATACCGAAGTCTTTATGGAAAAGCTGAATCTTGTGGGGCACGTGGCTCCAACGGAGAAAGATAAGATTAAATATTACCTGAAAGGTCTACCGGCAGATATGATGACAAGGGTTCGCAGTTCGAAATCTGCCACTTTGAGGGAGACGATTGAAGAAACAAAGGTGATAGAAGAAATGTATGTGAAAGACAAGGAGGAGAAAGCGCAAGTTGGAGAAAAGAGAAAGTGGGAGGGTCGTTCAGAACCTTCTCAGAAATTAAGGTTATTCGGAAAGAACATTCGTAATGATTCCCGTAGGGAATCGAGTTGGTGTTCAAAATGCAAAAGTAAACATTTTGGCCAATGCCGAGTGGTCGGAAATCAATGTTTCAAGTGTGGGAAAATGGGACATATGGCGACAAATTGTACAATGCCAGGGTCAGTCTGTTTTGAATGCCAGCAACCGGGTCATTTTCGGAAAGATTGTCCGAAGTTGAAGAGAGGAGGAGATCAGGGAAGAAAGTTAGTTATTCCCAAGCCAACCGGTCGTGCATTCCAAATGACTGCTGATGAAGCGAAAGGGTCAAAAGACGTGGTCTCGGGTACATTTCTTATAGACTCTATTCCTGCACGTGCATTGTTTGATAGTGGCGCAAATTATTCTTTTGTATCCAAATTGTTCCAACATAAGTTAGCTATGCCTGTTACTACTCTAGGAGATGCCTTAGTAGTCGAAATAGCTAATGGAGTTCAGTCTTTGGTTAAGGAGAACCTGGCCGATTGTAAAATTATGATAGAGGGAACAGAATTTCCGATTAACTTGTTGTTAATGGAAATTGGGAGTTTTGATATCATTGTAGGGATGGACTGGTTGAGCAACAACCAGGCAGAAATTATGTGCGCAAAGAAGCTGATCCGAATTCCAATGGGCGAGAAAGACGATGTGGAGAGAAATAGGAAGGAGATGTTCCTTTGATATCAGTGATGAAGGCGCGTAAATGCTTATTGAAAGGGTGTTGGTCTTACTTAGCCTATGTTATTGATACAAAGTTAGAAAAGAAAAATGTTCAAGATATCAACGTGGTGCGTGAGTTTCCGGATGTATTCCCGGATGATCTTCCAGGTTTACCAGTTGAAAGACAGGTGGAGTTTCGTATCGATATTATTCCTGGATCGGCACCGATTGCACGAGCACCTTATCGTTTAGCACCTGCTGAGATGAAAGAGATGATGACTCAGCTTCAGGAGTTATTAGATAAGGGTTTCGTAAGACCGAGTTCCTCACCTTGGGGAGCTCCAGTTTTGTTTGTTAAGAAGAAGGATGGTACCATGAGAATGTGTATTGATTACCGAGAGTTGAATAAGGTAACCATTAAGAACAAGTATCCACTTCCGAGGATTGATGATTTATTTGATCAACTCCAAGGTACGGGATGCTTTTCAAAGATAGATTTAAGATCAGGATACCATCAGGTGCGAGTAAGAGATGAAGATGTTTCGAAAACAACATTTAGAACAAGATATGGGCATTATGAGTTCCTTGTAATGCCATTTGGGTTGACAAATGCTCCTGCGGTATTCATGGATTTGATGAACAGAGTGTGTCGACCATTTTTGGATAAGTTCGTCATTGTGTTTATTGATGACATACTTATCTATTCCAAGACTGAAGAAGATCATGAGCAACATCTTCGTGAAGTCTTAGAAGTTTTAAGAAAGGAGAAGTTATACGCAAAGTTTTCAAAGTGTGAATTTTGGTTAAAGGAGGTGCAGTTCCTAGGTCATGTAATTACTTCTGAAGGAGTTAAAGTAGATCCTTCAAAGATTGAAGCAATGACGAATTGGGAGACACCTAGAAGTGCATCTGAGATAAGGAGTTTCTTGGGTTTAGCAGGTTACTATAGAAGGTTCATAAAGGATTTTTCAAAGATTGCGTCTGCTTTGACTTTATTAACTAGAAAGAATGAGAAGTTTGTTTGGATGGAGAAACAGGAAACAACTTTCAGAACCTTACGTCAAAAACTGTGTGAAGCACCTATTCTTGCCCTGCCAGAAGGGACATAAGATTTTGTTGTGTATAGTGATGCTTCAAAGATGGGTTTAGAATGTGTGCTAATGCAGAGGGGCAAAGTGATTGCCTATGCCTCAAGACAGCTTAAAGAGCATGAAAAGAATTATCCTACCCATGATTTAGAGTTAGCAGCGGTGGTGTTCGCTTTGAAGCTGTGGCGACACTATTTGTATGGAACAAAGTGTACTCTTTATACTGATCACAAGAGTTTGCAACATGTTTTTGATCAGAAGGAGTTAAACATGAGGCATCGAAGATGGTTAGAATTACTTAAGGATTATGATTGCGAATTGCATTACCATCCTTGTTGGTCCCAAAATGGCTCAACAAGTATTGTAGAAGGGGGGGTTGAATACAATACTCAGATTTTTCACAAGTTTTAATTCAATTTATTGAAAATCTTTCAATAAGAATTACACATAGAAAACAAAAGATTGTTGCGGAAAAGAACAGTTAAACTATTCTAACAATCTAACACAAAGTAAACTGAAAAACACTTAGAACAAATTGGGCACTTAGACACAAGATGCAGTTTCAGTAAGAAAGGAGCTTGCACTTAGTAATCTTCAGAAGCGTGATTTGCATGGAGAGTCTTTACCTCTATTTATAGTCCATGCATCATTTAATGCTTGGAACACTTGTCACTCTTCCATTCATTGTAGAGGTTGACTTCTGAAAAGCTGATATCTCCTTTTTAACTCATCCAAAGAACCAGGAGGACAGTCGTACCAGAAAAAGACCTTATCTGAGAATAGATAAGATGACAAACTACCACTTTTATCTGACAATAGGATATTGTCTCATAATAAATGATCTTTTCTTTTGTCTTCAGAGAATAAGGCTGCCGACCTCCTGTATTGGAAACTGTACCAATTTGAAATCTCACTTCTTTAGAGAAGAGAGATCCTTCACCGAAGTGTAGAATATTTCGGTGCAGTCTTCTCAAATTCCCACCGATCTCTGAACATATATCGGTGGAAATCTTCTTGAACTTCCACCGATGTCTGAGAGCATATCGGTGAAAGTCTTCTTGAGCTTCTCACCGAATTTCTTCAATTCGGTGATGCTTGTCCACCGATAGTACAAGCATATCGGTGGTGGTGTAACTTGTAGAGAGTTGCTGCCGATTTTCTCACTTCCGCAATGAGATAGTCTTCGCACTTGGTTTCGGTTGATGTTCGACTTCACCGAACAATTGATATGAGAGTACAAGTTACACAAAAGAATCAAAAAATATTCTAAGTACCTAAGAGGGTTTAATTGAGTCAATTTCAAATCTGTGAAGACCCAACAATCTCCCCCTATTTGAATTTGATCTCTATCCTTAGAATATTAAAGAGCAAATGAAAATAAGAGCATTTTGACCCTTTTTACTCTTTTGGGTTCTTTTTCACATAGGCCTTTCTTTTTTCTTTCTTTCTTTTTTGATCTATGTTTGTTTGAGTATATCTATACAGTGTATATGAAGCAGGGAAATAAAAGGTATGTACAAAATATAAACAAGAGAATCACTTTGAATTGCATAAGTCATTCTCATACATCGGTAAGCAAAAGATTATCACAACTACCGAAAGAAAAAAAATGACCTACTTCTTTGACGATTGTCGGCGTTTGATCTCGTCCATTAAGATTCGGTAGTAGGGTTGAGCTTCGGGGATGTGAGGGAACAAGTTGTGGAGGCCTTCAAGAAACATGGTGTCGGCAACGGGAATTTGAGAGAATCTGAAGAAGGCTCGTTTGCCGAAGCCATCGTTGAAGTATAGCCCAGGAATCGGTGAAAGACCCAGAGTTGTCGTGGGATATGATACCGAAGAGGGAAGGGAAAGACTCAAGTTACTTACATTCGGTATCTTTCCTTCCTTTGCCATATCCTTGAAGACAGTGTCGGGGGGATTTTGAACTTTAGGAAGGCACACTTCTTCCTTCAAGGATTGCAGTTTCGATCTTTCATCGGTGGTAAGCACGATGCTATACTTCTTTTTGATCTCCTTCATCTTTGCCATTAGATCATCAATGTATTTGACAAAGATGTCCTTCTTTGGGTTTGGATTTTTGGCCAAGTGTCGAGAGATTTCGTACCATTCGGGGAGACCGTAGGTTCTGAGTTGGTAGTCTCTCACACTTTTTAAGGAGCCATCTTCCCGATCAATGATAAGCCTGATGTCTTTTGGATTGGATCTGGAGGTTGCGATCTTGACACCTGAGATTGGGGTTCTGTCGGATCGGTGGTGCATCTTCAACTTGTACCATCTAACCTCTTCATTTCTCTCTTGTTCAAATTCACTCAATACCGATTTCTGTGCCGACACGGCATCGGTGGTCTTGGCTTTCTTGGCTTCTTCCTCTGCAACCTTTAGAGAGAGGGCCTTGGTATCATCAAGGGCTTTTTGGGCTAATCTGGCTTCCTCAATTTCCAGAGGAGTCAGACCAAGATTGGGTTCCTGCGGATGCGATTGAGGTTTAAGCTTGAGTTTGTCTGCATCGGTGGGACGAGTCCCATACTTCATCTTTTCTTTCTCTAGTCTTTCTTATTCGGCCAATTGTTCGGCAGTAAGAGATTTCTTTCCCTTGTCAGTTTCGGCCGCAGAAAACTTCTCCCCCTCAGTAGTTGACTTGTCTTTCGACTCTTTTTCTTTAGAGAGTTGCTCCCCCTCAATATCGGCGGTTTCAACGTGGGTTTCGGTGGTTTCATGGATGTCATCGGTGGAAGATGGAGGCTTGGGGATGACCGTTTGTTTAACGGATGGCAACTTGGGATGGGTTATCTTTTTCTCCCCTTCAGCACCAGCCAGAATCTTCAAACCCATCTGTCGGAAAATGTAGTCGAATTTTTCATGAAGAAGGGAAAGACGATTTGGTACCTCATCAGAGACCATGGTGAAGTCACCGAGATCCATCTCCAGGTGACCGAATTCCCGAAGTTTGGTGTTGATATCACGAAGAGAGTTGGCAGTGGCCTGGCCGAAATCTTGATGAGACTTAGCTTCTTGAAGCAACCTCTGAAGCTCAGAGTCCTTGACAGTGGAGGCCGCCTTGAAAGCACCGAAGGAGAAGGCAAGGTCCCTATGAGATCGGGACAAGGAGTCCACCTTGGGAAACAAAGTGGAGATGTTGGAGATGTCGGTGGTAAGAGGCCTGATAGCATCGGTAATAGTATTTGAAATAATCTGCGGCAACCGAGACTCGATGGTGGACATTCGGGAGCTCGTCATGGCGATCATTGCAAGAGTGGCATGTTTGAAGGATTCAAATTGGGTGCCCACAAGCCGTCACTGTCGAGCACCTTCCTGTAAGTCTTCAATGAGAGAGGGTTCTTGAACAGTTGTGTAACCCCCGATATCCCCAGGAATGATGTAGCGGATGCGAAGGGGATCCTCCGCCGAGAAGGGAGTGTTACTGGGATATAACATTTCATCGGGGAATAGCGGTCTCGGTGGCGGAGGGGGAGATCGTCGGGGAGATTCCTGAACCGGGGGGGTGATCGGTGTTGCGTAGGCGACCTTCGGGGAGAGTGAACCCGGGGGGAACTTCGGGGAGAAGTTTGGTTCACAGGAGACTTCATCGGGGAGGGGGAAGCGGACTCAATGAGGATCGCTCTGTCAGACGGGGAGGTTCGGGGAGAACCAGTGTCGTCAAAGAGACCTGCAAAGAAGTCATGGGGGGGATCTAATGGGGGGAACCCTGATCGGGTTGTGCATCATCATCGATCAAGAACTGACCGGGTGAAAGGGCGTGCAGTGCAAGGTCCAGACTGTCGGAGGGAGAGTCTAGAGATTCGGCGGGAGAAGCAGCATGTTCACCCAGAGAATGGGTGGGAAGGGGTACATTGAGGGATGCCTTAGGAATAACCAAGTGATCGGTGGTGAACAGAAAAGATTCGGAAGGGGAGGACCCACGGACAGGGCCCCGAGATCGTTTTAAACGACTTTTCGGGGGGGACGAAGAGTGCCTCCGCTTAGAAGGTTTTTGGACCGGGGAAGTCACCGATGGGTTAATCGGTGTCGTGGTCTTGGAAGCAGCGGCGGAGGTGTCAGCGGCCGATTTCTTCTTCGCGCCGACTGACTTTGCTCTGGAACGGGGGGAAGATGTCATCGCAGCAGCAAGGACTTCGGGGATATCGGGGTGGTGAAACCCTGGAATTTCAGAATCACCCCATTGAAGTTCTGGGGAGATGGCCAAAGTGATCATACCTCGGCGTAAAGGACGATCGGTGTCTAGAGCACCGACGTTGAGAGTTTTGCTGCCGACGATCGGTGAAGCCCAGTCATAAGAGAATCGGGGAGTGCGGGACTTGCGATCTTCGTCCAGGGACTTTCCAAGTTTGTGCTGGATGATCATGGAGATGAATCGGGGATAGGCAACGTGGCACTTCCTTGGATGAGAGATCACTTCCACTAATTCGGTGAAGAAGTACTGGGCGAAATCAACTCGGCGTTGAAAGATGAGGGCATGGGCGAGTTTGGTGATGTATGAGGGGGATTGATCATGGCCGCTCGTCTTTCGGGAGAGGCAATGGATCACATGAGCAAAGAAAAAGTTCCATATACTACCCATGTGACTCCGAAGAAGAGTTCCAGGACCTTTGGAGCTTTTCGAGTTGTCGTCGACCACGTATCCTGTGGCACCGAGAACATCTTCGAGAACAGTAACGGAATGCCAATCGTCATAGGAATCGAACGCATCGATTTTCAGGGCAGAGCGAACATCATCGACCCCAAAAGTGAGGTCGTGATCATCCTCGTCTTCAGAAAGTATGGATGCGTGAATCACATCATTGGAGGGGTCATACACACAGGAGCCAGAATGTCCCAACGAGCATTTTGCTCATTTTGAGATTGCAAGTGAAGGCATGAAGAAGGGGAGATCGAGTGAGGAACTTGATCACATGGGAAAATTCTGGATGGGAGGGATCGGGTTCAAATCTGGCAACGTGATTGCATGGGTTGAACTTGAGATCAGCAAAACACGTAGGGGAGATGTTCTTCGAGGACGCCATAAATGATCAAGAGAGAGAGCACGAAGTTGGTGTAGTTGCAGGTTATAGAGGAAGCACGAAGGAGAATCAGAAAACGGAAAGGAAAAATGAGAGTGGAGGATCGAGTATATATAGGGTTTAAAAAAAATGGGGGGAACGGTTAAAATAAAATAGAATAAAAAAAAGTAATCATGACCACTTGGGAATTGTGGTCAGAAATCCGTTTCACGAAACGGGGAGGTGAAACGGGTCTGACAGGCTAGGGGTATAGGGGTGACGTGTAGATAGGATTGAAATTCGGTGGACATCGGTGAGGGACAATTGGTGGATATCGGTGGGAAACACACAGAAGTATCGGTAGTCGGTGAGGATCCACCGAGGTGTTGAGACACCGAGAAGGGCCGAGAGAAGAATAAAAAAAAATCTTAGGATGACTCACCGAAAGGATGAAGCACCGAGAGATGAATCACCGAAAGGATAAATCACCGAAAAGATCACTTAGTATGACTCACCGAAAAGAAGAGTCACCGAAGGATGAATCACCGAAAGAAGAATCACCGAACGATGAATCACCGAAATATGAATCACCGAAAAGATGAATCCACCGAAAGTTATCAGACCGGTTTTTTTTTTGAACCTATTCTAAGTACAACATGCCAAGTTCACCGATGAGGAAAGTGAACCTGGCCTCATCCAGAGGTTTAGTAAACAAATTTGCAAGCTGAAGATCAGTTGGAATAAAATGCAGCTCAATGTCACCTTTGGAGATATGGTCCCTGATGAAATGATATCGGATATCGATGTGTTTGGACCGTGAGTGAAGAACAGGATTGTTTGCAATTGCAATTGCACTTGAATTATCACATAGGATGGGTATCTTGGAGTAGAACTGATTGTAGTCTCTCAACTGGTTTTTCATCCATAGAATCTGTGCGCAAAAACTTCCAGCAGCAACATATTCAGCCTCGGCAGTGGATGTTGAGACTGAATTTTGCTTTTTGCTGGACCAGCTTACCAGTTTTCCACCAAGGAATTGACAACTGCCTGTTGTGCTTTTTCTATCAATTTTTGAACCTGCAAAGTCAGAATCTGAATATCCCATGAGTTCAAAACCTGAGTCTTTGGGATACCAAAGACCCAGATGCATGGTACCCTTTAGATACCTGAAAATCCGTTTCACAGCATCCAAATGAGATTTCTTTGGATTTGCTTGATAACGGGCACACAGACAAGTAGCAAACACGATATCTGGTCTGCTAGCAGTTAAATAAAGCAAAGAACCAATCATGCCTCTATAATGAGTGACATCCACAGATTCACCGTTTAAATCGGTGTCAAGTTTCAAAGGTGGTGCCATGGGAGTTTTCAAAGCCAAATTTCTTCAGAAGGTCTTTAATGTACTTGCTTTGGCTTATGAAAATTCCTTCTGAAATTTGTTTCACTTGAAGACCTAAGAAAAAAGTTAGCTCCCCCATCATGCTCATCTCATATTCACTTTTCATGAGAGAAGCAAAATCATCACACAGAGACTCATCGGTGGCACCGAAAATAATGTCATCCACATAAATTTGAACAAGAATGAGATTACCTGAAGATTGCTTGTGGAAGAGAGTGTTATCAATTGTACCTCTAGTATAGCCATGCTTGAGTAGAAAGATGGCGAAAGTGTCATACCAGGCTCGAGGAGCTTGCTTGAGCCCATACAGAGCTTTGTCAAGTCGGTACACATAGTCTGGGTGTGTGGAATCTTCAAAGCCTGGAGGTTGCTTCACATATACTTCCTCAGCTAGTTCTCCATTCAGGAAAGCACTCTTTACATCCATTTGAAATACCCTGAAGTTCTTGTGAGCAGCATGAGCAAGAAAGATCCGGATAGCTTCAAGTCTGGCAACTGGAGCAAAAGTTTCATCATAGTCAATACCCTCTTCCTGTCGGTAGCCTTGAGCTACGAGTCTGGCTTTGTTTCTGATGACAGTACCATCTTCATCCATTTTGTTTCTGAAGACCCATTTTGTGCCGATGATTGTTTTTCTTGAAGGTCTAGGCACAAGTCTCCAGACTTTGTTTCTTTGAAATTGGGAGAGTTCTTCTTGCATGGCCGAAACCCAACATGGGTCAGTTAGGGCTTCTTCAATCTTTTTAGGTTCAACAAGAGATAGGAAATTCACATAGAGACAAATGTTACTGGTGCCTCTTCTTGTTTGAACACCAGCTAGCTGATCACCGATGATTTGATCAATGGGATGATCTTTGGTCCATTTAAGAGCAGGGGGCATCGGTGGAGGAATAGTTGAAGTGGAAGGAAAGTTCGAGGCTGGGGTGTCGGCAGGATGTGATGAAGGTGGGTTGTCAGAGGAATTATCGCCAGGAAGAGATTCAGTAATGAGGTTAATTTCGGTGGAAGATGGATAGGGTTCGGTGGAGGCAATTTCGGCAGAGGGGATTTCAGGTGTTAAAGACGATGACTCAGCTTGATTGTTTGGAACAGAAGGAATATTTGGAATACAGGGTGAATCGGTGGAGGTTGAAATGGGAGATTTCCCAATGCATGATGATATCCATCTGTGTAGTTCTTCATCATCATTTGTCATAGAAGATGATCTTGAGTCATCACACTTTACATGGATAGATTCATCAATGCATTCTCTCCGAAGATTGTAAACTCGGTAGGCTTTGGAATTCAAGGAATATCCCACAAAGATTCCTTCATCTGCCTTAGGATCAAATTTCCCAAGATTTTCCCTGTCATTTAGGATAAAGCACACACATCCAAAGACATGAAGGAAACCAATGTTTGGCTTTCTTCCATGAAAGACTTCATATGGAGTTTTCTCATGTCTTTTTGTTATCACCGACCTGTTTTGAGTGAAACAGGCAGTGTTGACAGCTTCGGCCCAAAAATAGGTTGGCAGATTTGCTTCACACAGCATAGACCTTGCTGCTTCACATAGTGTCCTGTTTCTTCTTTCCACAACGCCATTTTGTTGTGGAGTCCTGACGGCAGAGAAGTTTTGAGAGATTCCTTTTTCATTAAAAAAATCTTCTAAACTGCTGTTTCTGAATTCGGTGCCATTGTCACTTCTTACTGATCTCACAAGCTGACCATTCAGAACTTCATTCTTTTTGACAAAGTTGATGATTTCTTCAGTTGCATCACTTTTGTACCTGAGAAAAGACACCCAAGTATATCTAGAGAATTCATCAACAATAACAAGAATGTACCTTCTTCCTCCTAGACTGGGAGTGCTGACTGGTCCACATAGGTCCATATGCAGCATCTGAAGTGGAAGATTGATGGAAGTGCATTGCTTGGTTTTGAAAGAGGATTTGGTGAGCTTCCCATTTTTCACATGCATCACATAGCTTTTCTTTGATGAAGTTTAACTTAGGCATGCCAGTCATCAGCTCTTTGTTTGATAACTTATGAAGGGTTTTGAAGTTAAGATGAGACAGACGTTTATGCCACAGCCAGTTTCTTTTGACTGTATCGTCAGACACGAAGCAGACATTTGAAGAGTTGTTTTGACTCATATCAATGTGTAACACCCTAAAAATCACGACTAATTTAAACTTTGATTTATAACCAATATTAAACATAACTTGTCTAACTTCGATTCATAAGCAAAGGTTTAACTTTAAGGTTCATATTTACAAACTAAACTTCTTTAAATAACCTATTAATCTAATCATGTCATTTGAATCAGATTAACTAAGTTATCTAAGTGGCCATCCAAAATCTTCATAACGAAATCTCCTTTGCTCATCCAAAAGCACACGTCCCACATCCCTTCATTTCCCCGTACCTGAACCTGATAAGGAAATAGTATCCAAATCGATTAGACTGATATTATCATTAATAATCAGTTTCAAAAATAACATTTATAATTTATTGTAAACAATGTCTGACAAACCTGAATTACTCTTTTCTTACCATTTGCGAAACCATATCTCAATATAGTTAAAACCAAACTGATATTGTGACTACGAATCCGACATTAAGCCACTCGTTGCTCACATCAAAGTATTATGACTACGAATCCGACATTAAGCCGCTCGTTGCTCACATCAAAGTATTATGACTACGAATCCGACATTAAGCCGCTCGTTGCTCATATCAAAGTATTATGACTACGAATCCGACATTAAGCCGCTCGTTGCTCATATCAAAGTATTATGACTACGAATCCGACATTAAGCCGCTCGTTGCTCATATCAAAGTATTATGACTACGAATCCGACATTAAGCCGCTCGTTGCTCATATCAAAGTATTATGACTACGAATCCGACATTAAGCCGCTCGTTGCTCATATCAAAGTATTATGACTACGAATCCGACATTAAGCCGCTCGTTGCTCATATCAAAGTATTATGACTACGAATCCGACATTAAGCCGCTCGTTGCTCATATCAAAGTATTATGACTACGAATCCGACATTAAGCCGCTCGTTGCTCATATCAAAGTATTATGACTACGAATCCGACATTAAGCCGCTCGTTGCTCATAAACATCAGAATAATAAACCCATCGTCTATCTTACTTGTACATCATCTATAGTGTCTAAAAATCCCTATCCTTTATATGTCCATACACAAATCATTGCTATAATTTATTAATCAACATTAATAATTATCCAGCGCAACCCTATCTCTTTATATAACATTTCACATCATAAATCTTCTTTATAATTCAAACATTTCATATATAACAACATCTTACCATAATTATAACATTTATAATATAACAGGTAAGGTAAGTATGAACTTACCTGGTAAGAAGTCACGCTATATTTTTATTTCCTTTAAGGTCATAGGAACTTCAGACTTCAACACCACCAATAACTGTAATACTCAATATATAAATATACTGGTATTAATTTACTTGTTTAAGATATCTTTGAATACCAAATCTTAAAACCATACTTATTTCTATCGCAACTAATAACCCCTCGTAAATCACTTAACATCGCAGCCAACCTGAAATCGCAACCCACTTGTATACTAAACAAACTGCACCCATATATATATATTAATAAAATCACAATTATATAAATATATATATATATATATATGAAAACGCAATCATATATATATATATTAAAAACAAAGATTTGCAATCCAATATATATCATATATATATATAAATTGTAATCATTACATCAACTATATATAATATATATAAATTGAAGTCATCATATCAAATATATATTATATATATAAATTTCAATCATCACATATTTATATAGATATATGAAACCTCGCAATCCAAAGTATATATATATATATATATATATACAACAATCGCAATCATCTATATATATGCTAAAGAAAACCTCGCAACTAACAAAATATATAAATAAATCGTAACCAACCCTCACAACCCATTTGCCTCGCAGTCCTCTATTGCGAGCCACAAAAATCCTCGCAATTAACTATTGCGAGACACACTCCCTCGCAGTCACTTATTGCGAGATATATGAACACCATAAATTTACCCAGTTCGTTTTATCTAAAAATCCACATATCTATTAATTTACCCGATGAATCTTCATGAAATTTTGCATATAAGTTCACTACTACTATTAGAACATTAACCCATAAACAAAATACACAAATCATCATCAAGTCCCAATACAATTTCTTAAATCTCTAAAGCACACTTTTACTCAAAAGCATAAGTGATTATATAAGAAATTTACCTGGAATGGATTTCCACAATTGTGATTTCAGTTGATTCCAACACCTCAAAACCCAAGAATTTAGATTTCTTCTTCTTCTTCTTCTCCTTTCCTCTCTCTCTTTTCTTCCTTCTTTTCTTTGTGTAAACCGAAAACTCACGAAATGTTCAATAATGTCAAATGAGGACATAACTTAGCCCATACTCAAAATCTGGTGAGTCATCTCCCAAATTATCCAACAACCCCTCACTTCTAACTAATAACATAAAACACCCTTTAGTTATTATTTTTATATAACTTACATTTTTGTCAAAATACAACTTATCCCCAAAGTTTATAATTATAAGTTATAACTTATTTCGGAAATTCGAGATGTTACAATACTCCCCAACTTGGAACTGATTTCGTCCTCGAAATCGAAGTTAATCAAACAAAATGGGGATATCTAACCCTCATATCCTCCTCAGATTCTAAAGTTACATTTGCACCTCTATGATGTTTCCACCGCACTTTTAACATAGTTACTTCCTTGCCACTTCGTAACTTTTTAACTGACTTTTCTAAAATTGCTTCTGGTTCCTCTATACATCGGCTCCCTTCATCCACCCTTACATCAGTAAGTGGAATCACATCTTGCTCCTCAGCTAAGCATTTTCGTAAATAACACACATGAAAAGTATTATGAATCCCTTCCAGCTCAGGTGGAAGATCCAATTGATACGCTTGTAAGCCAACTCTTTTGGTGATAGCGAAAGGTCCTAGAAAACGAGGACTCAACTTTCCACGCTTTCCAAATCGAATCACACCTTTCCATGGGGACACTTTGAGCATTACCCGCTCCCCAACTTGAAATTCTTTCGGTCTCCTTTTCGGATCAGCATAGCTTTTCTGTCTATCTTGAGCCGCTTTCATATGTTGCCGAATTTCTTTTACTTTGTCCGCGGTTTGTTGTACAAGTTCCGGACCAGCAAATTGTTTCTCTCCGGCTTCTAACCAGCACACCGGAGTTCTGCATTTCCTACCATACAATGCCTCGAAAGGTGCTCTTCCAATACTGGAATGGTAACTGTTATTGTAAGCAAATTCCACCAATGGCAAATGAGAATCCCAGTTACCTCCAAAATCTAGCACACATGATCTAAGCATGTCTTCCAAAGTCTGTATTGTCCTTTCACTTTGACCATCAGTCTGTGGGTGATAAGCAGTACTCAAATTAACTCTCGTACCCAATTCTTCTTGAAGTGACTGCCAAAACCTGGAAGTAAATCGACTGTCACGATCCGACACAATAGACACCGGTATACCGTGTCGTGACACCACCTCATCAATATATAACCTTGCCAATTTATCTATTGGCGTTGCTTCTTTCATAGCTAAGAAATGAGCACTCTTCGTCAGTCGATCGACGATTACCCAAATAGAATCGTTACCTCTTTGTGTCTTTGGTAACTTTGTCACGAAATCCATGGTAATCTTATCCCATTTCCACTCCGGAATTTCCAGAGACTGAAAACTTCCGTATGGTTTTTGATGTTCTGCTTTTACTAACGAACAAGTTCCGCACTTCTCTACTACTCGTGCCACATCCACTTTCATAGCCGGCCACCAATAATGTAACTTTAAATCCCTATACATCTTAGTACTTCCCGGGTGTATAGAGTATTTAGATTTATGTGCCTCTTCCAAAATCAATTCCCTATTTCCACCTATCTTTGGTACCCAAATACGGCCTTGGAACAACTTAACCCCTCGACTATCTTCAGTCAACTGAAGATATTGTTTGCTCATCACTTCTTCTTTCAAGTTGTTTTCCAACAAAGCTTCCATCTGGGCAGCTTTTATTCTTTCAATCAGACTTGACATTACGTCAATTCTGGCGTTTGTCGTTCTCAAGCATCCTTGATACTCTTTCCTACTCAAGGCATCGGCCACGACATTTGCTTTACCTGGGTGGTAATGCAATTCACAATCATAGTCTTTCAACAATTCCATCCATCGCCTTTGCCTCATATTTAGCTCTTTCTGATCAAAAACATGCTGCAAACTTTTGTGATCAGTGAAGAGTGTACACTTTGTTCCATAAAGATAATGACGCTGTTGGACAACCAAGGGGGGGTTAGGTTGTATTATAAAAAATCTTACTTTCAAAAATTCTTTTGTAAATGAATACAGAGTAAATATAGTACAATACAGAAGAGTATAAATACAAACAGATACACAGAGATTGTATAAATAAATATAAATGCAAAGCAGTTTATATAAACAGATATAATAAAGCACAGCGGAAAAAATAAAGAGATAAAGGAAAGAGAATACTTGACACCGAAATTTTAAAGTGGTTCACCAATCACGCGGTTGGCTAGTCCACCTCGAGAAAACACTTCTCGGAGATCCAATAAGAAAACGTGTTCTTTACGGTAGAACACAAACCTTAGTACAACAAACGCGAATCACTCTTCTTTGAGAGAATTATGTGGATCACTCACTCTATTCAAACACTTACAAGAGGGTATAATTTTAATATGAATAATCACTCTTGTATAAGGTTTATCACTTGGATATTTTAGAGAGTTTGATCACTTGAGTTGTTTTGCTGATTCAACTAATCGAGAGATTTTAATCTGCTATCAACTCAAGATTTCTTACTCAAAAACGTGTTTTATAATTTTAACAGTTTAATTATCAAGAGAAGAGGCTGCAGAGTCTTTATCAAATGCAGAGAGGAGTTATTGTGAATTGGTAGCTTTGAATGCTGGTAGGTTGCATGTATATATACTGGATGAGCAACAGTCCACGGACTTTCGCGGTATACCGGCAATCCTTCGCGGTATACCGGCAATCCTTTTGCGGTATACCGACAATCCTTCGCGGTATACCGTGCAGAAGAAAAGTACACTGCAGAAGAGAAGGTCAACCCTGCAAAACAAAACGTAAACTTGTACCAGCGGTATACCGGCTATTCTTCGCGGTATACCGGCTATTCATCGCGGTATACCGGCTATTCTTCGCGGTATGCCGTGCAGACAAAGGGAGCTTCCAACCAATCAGAGATGTACACCATGCCTGCCGCGGTATACCGCCTGTACCTTCGCGGTATGCCGCCCAGAAAAATGTTGCAGGAAACAGTACGCATGCGCAGATTCTTCTAGAAACAAAACTTTCTCATTAAATGATCCAGCAAGATGATAAGATGTTGAGGAGAGCTGACTTGGTTTATTTAAAAAGACAGTATTAGAAAAATCCAAGTGGTATATTATTTTAGGGTGATTTATCATTTTAAAATTAAAACGACGAAAATCTTCAGTCTTGGATTCTTCAGATAAAATTATCGAGATTATTTAAAAGCTGCACACTCAAATAAAATATTAGATAACAAAGAATGCGGTGTGTTTTGTAATCATCAAAATAAATATGGAGATGTGATTTTATGTGTACCAAAAATATATCTTAATATTAAAGCTGGGTACACTTGCACCAACAATCTCCCCCTTTTTGATGATGACAAACACACGCTAAACAGGAGAGCATACTCGGTTTCTCTCCCCCTTTTGTCGAAGCAAAAAGGGTTAGGAAAGACGCTATGCTCCCCCTTGAAAGATGCTCCCCCTTAAAATATGCAATATTTGAGAGTTAGCATTTTCTCAAGGGTTATACTCAAGCATGCCTAAACCAAGTCTTAGTTTAAAAAACGCAGTTTTGTTTAGGGCTTTAGTAAAAATATCGGCCAAATTATCTTCCGAATCAACCTTTTCAAGCACGATTTGGCCTTTTTGAACATTATCTCGTAAAAAGTGATGTCTCAATTCAATATGTTTTGTACGAGAATGTAAAACAGGATTTTTACTTAAGTTTATAGCACTTGAGTTATCACACATAATAGGAATTTTGGTTAGATGTACCTCAAAATCGGTAAGGGTGTGTTTCATCCAAAGGACTTGAGCACACGCTCTTGCGGCGGCTACATATTCCGCTTCGGTAGTAGACAACGCTACGGATTGTTGTTTCTTGGAGAACCAAGACACAAGTGAGAGACCTATAAAGGCACATACCCCACTAGTACTTTTTCGGTCAACAATAGATCCACCAAGATCGGAATCGGTGAAACACGTTACTTCTAACTCGGGTTTCTTTGCATACCATAAGCCAAGATTAGTAGTACCTCGTAAATATCGAAAAATACGCTTGACAGCTTCATAGTGAGTTTGTTTAGGTGAAGATTGAAAACGAGCACATAAACATACACTAAACATAATATCAGGTCTACTAGCAGTTAAATATAATAAACTACCAATCATACCACGATAAATCTTTTCATTAAAATCGTTTCCCTCCTCGTCACGAGATAATTGTAAGTTTGTGGTCATTGGAGTTTCAACGGGTTTGACATTTTCAAAGTTAAACTTTTTCAACATATCTTTACAATATTTAGATTGACTAATAAAAATACCAGTTTCACATTGTTTGATTTGCAATCCTAAGAAGTATTTTAACTCTCCCATCATGCTCATTTCAAACTCGCTTGTCATTTTCGCAGAAAATTCATTACACAGTTTTTCATTAGTGGAACCAAAAATAATATCATCAACATATACTTGCACAACTACAATATCATTTTGATCATATTTCACAAATAAAGTATTATCTATTTTACCCATAATATAACCACTAACAATTAGAAAGGTTTTTAATCTATCATACCACGCCCGCGGAGCTTGCTTTAAACCATAAAGCGCCTTTTTCAATTTATAAACATGTGTCGGATTTTCAAAATTTTCAAAACCGGGAGGTTGAGAAACGTATACCTCCTCATTTATAATACCATTTAAGAAAGCACTTTTAACATCCATTTGAAATAATTTAAAATCTTTAGCATTTGCAAAAGCGAGAAGCATTCGAATAGACTCCAACCTTGCAACCGGTGCAAAGGTTTCATCGTAATCTATACCTTCTTGTTGATTGTACCCCTTGGCAACTAAACGTGCCTTGTTTCGTGTGACTCCACCGTTCTCGTCTATCTTGTTACGGAAGACCCATCTTGTGCCAATAATGGTTTGACTACTAGGGCAAGGAACTAAGTCCCACACATCATTCCTAGTAAATTGGTTTAACTCTTCTTGCATGGCCATTATCCAATCCTCATCACCTAAAGCTTCATCTATGGTTTTAGGTTCTATGGTTGAGATAAAGGCATGGAAAGCACAATGGGTATGGATTTGTGATCTAGTTGTCCTTTGGTTTAGGTCACCTATAATTTGATCTACGGGATGGCCTCGAGCGGTTCTAAGGTTAGGATCATCTATACCTTGTGGAATAAAGCAAGGAGGGGCATTACTAGATTCAATATTATTTGTGGAAGGTTGGGTACCTAAATCCAAGTTGCTAAGTTGTTGTGCTAAGACGTCTCCCTCACGGATATTGTCATTTGTTAAGGGTGCACTCGGTTTGGGAGGACTCTCGTCAAAGCTAACATTTAGGGATTCTTCTACAACCATGGTCTCCTTATTTAGAATTCTATAGGCTTTGCTATTCCAAGAGTAACCTAGGAACACTCCCTCATAGGCTTTGGCATCGAATTTGGTTAAGTAGGATTTGGTGTTTAAAATGAAGCATTTACAACCAAAAACTTTCAGGTGAGCTAAGGAAGGTTTTCTACCACGGTAAAGTTCATAGGGTGTCTTATTTAGGATATTTCTAACTAGGACACGGTTTAGCACATAGGTTGCGGTAGCAACGGCATCACACCAAAACTTTTGGGGAACTTGATGTTCGTTTAGCATGGTTCTACTCATTTCTTGCAACGTTCGATTTTTCCTTTCAACAACCCCATTTGACTGAGGAGTTCGAGGAGCCGAAAAGTTATGAGTTATACCATGTTTATCACAAAAGGCACCAAATTGGATATCATTATCGAATTCTCGTCCATGGTCCGTACGTATGGAAACAATCGTACAACCTTGTTGGTTTTGAATTCGTTTTCCCAAAATTTTAAACTTTTCAAAAGCCTCATTTTTATGTCTCAAAAATAAAGTCCAAGTATAACGGGAATAATCATCCACAATAACCAAAGTGTAAAAATTTCCTCCAAAACTTTGAATCGCCATAGGGCCAAAAAGATCCATATGAAGAAGTTCTAAAACTCTTTGAGTAGAAATAACATTTTTAGATTTATGAGAAACGTGATGTTGTTTGCCGACACGACAAGCATCACAAAAATGATTATCAAACTTTAATTTTGGAAGGTCACTCACAAGCTCCTTATTTTTTAAGTTTTGCATTAATCTTAGATTAGCGTGACCTAAACGTCTATGCCATAAAGTAGAAACATCATAAATAGAAGATAAGCATACATTTTCAGATACAACAGTTTTGCAAATATATAAATTTCCTTTCACAGAACCAGTTAAAAGAACTTTGCCATTTTTCAAGATTTTGCACGAGTCTTCTTCGAAGACGACAGTTATACCATTTTTACACAATTGGCGAACACTTAACAGATTAAAATGCAAATTATTAACATGATTCACATCAAGAAATTTAACATTATTGCAAGAAACTGTACCTCTCCCAATTATATTTCCTTTGGAGTTTCCTCCAAAAATTACCTGTCCACCATCACATGACTTATATGATGAAAAAAGATTGCTGTTTCCGGTCATGTGACGTGTGCAACCACTATCGAGTATCCAGTCTATATCAAGGTTTATCTACAATAATAAAGATGTAACTTTTATGGTCCCCATTTCTCGTGGGTCCTTGTAAATTAGTTTCAAGATAACAACCAACATATATATAAAGTTAAGCAAAATATATATATATAATAGATCAAAAAGAATATATATATATGTAGTACGTATGTATATATATATATATATAAACAAAAGTACATATAACAATATATTACTTATATATACAAGAAAATATATCATATTTAAACTATATATATATATATATATATATAATATATAACACATTTAAAACCATAAACGCATACCACCGGGATTATCATTACTAAACATTCCTTTTGGAATCCATTTATTTATCATTTTAATTTTGCGATTGTATTTATCATACACATAAAAACAAGCATTTATATTCGCATTATTTTTAGGTTTAGAATACTTATCGTTATACATGCGAGCATACGGTTTTCTCGTATTATAATTTACATTATGCATTTTAGGTACATACGGAGGTTTTTGCATATACGGCTTTCGTGTATTAAACTTAGGTGGTTCATAACATCTTTTAATAGGCATGCAATTACATTTTTCAACACATGTATTTGAACCTATACCTTTTCTACAATTTATACGGTTCGACATATTAAGCATGTTAAGAACTTTTTCATTACTACTTTCAAAAGCTTTAGCTAACATGTTATCTTTTTCATATGAAGCACATTTAGCCTTTAAACATGCAATTTCATTTTCAAGAATATCACATTTTGTACAAATAATATTTTAATGTGACTTTTTATTTAAGCATGCAATTTCTTTCTTTAGAGCATTACAAGATTTACAAAAATCCTTTTCTCCTAATTTAGTTTCTAATTTAGCAATTATATTCATATCATTTGCAGATTTTTGATTAACATTATTTATTTCCTTTTTACATGCATTTACAGTTTCTTTTAACATAGCAATTTCGTCTTTATAATTATTTGCAAGATTAGCCATTTTATGAAACGATTCATGCAATAATTCAAGATTGTTTTCGCTATCGCTATCATAATCACTATCGTAATTTGAATAAGAAGTGTTTACCTCGTTGTCGCTTTCAGCCATAAGACAAATGGCTTGATAGTCATCTTCTTCTTCACTCGCGCTCCACGCGCCTCCAATGAAGGCTTTATCCTTCTTGTTTTGGTACTTGTTCTTTTTCGGACATTCATTGGCGTAATGATCTTTGTCGCCACACGAGTAGCAAAATCCTCTCTTTGGCTTAGCTTTATCGTCACCACTTGAGTCGTCATTTTTCTTTACTTTTTCGTCTCGTTTATGGAACTTACGACTTCGGTTTTCACCACCACGACGGTAGTTGCCGTTTCTTTGAAATCTGCCATTGTTAGAAAATTTATTATTATTAAAAAACTTGGAAAAGTTTCTTACCAACATGGCGACTTCATCGAGAGTTTCGGAAGGATCTTTTGAGGAGCTAGCTTTCTCCTTTTTCTTCTCGACTTTTGGTGTTGAGACATTGAGAGCGATTGACTTCTTTTTAACTTGCTCCCTTTCTTTATTTCTTTTAAGTGCAATTTCGTGCACCTTGAGATTTCCGATTAAGTCATCTATCTTCATTAGGGAAAGGTCACGGGAGTCTTCCAAAGATGTTATCTTTTGCATCCACTCCGAAGGAAGGGCTCGTAGGATTTTCCTTATATAGTCCTCGTTAGGATAAGTGCGATCCAAACCTTTCAAAGTAGTCATAATAAGGTTAAATCTTTTAAACATTGAGTCAATTGACTCATCTTGTTTCATTTTGAATAGTTCATAATCGTGAACTAGAATATTTACTTTACTTGATTTAACTTCCGTGTTTCCACGATGAGTATTATTTAAACTTTCCCATATTTGATTAGCGGTTTTATATGTATATACTCTTTCAATTTCATCAGTTGTTAAAGCAGCATATAATATATTTTTAGCTTCAAAGTTTAAACAAAAATGAGATTCATCAGCAGTAGTCCATTCATCTAAAGGTTTATCAATAAAAACATCATCTTTAACAATTTTGGGTTTAAAGTTCCCATTTTCAATTATGTTCCAAATCTTTTGATTTTTGCCACGCACGTGACATTCAAATAGCTCGGCCCAAATGCCAAACTTTTCAGTATCTATCAAAGGAGGTTTTGAAAACACAATATTAGTTTGTTGAGTCATTTTAGAAAAAAATTTAAGCAGAAAATTTTGAAAGCCCTGCTCTGATACCAATTGTTGGACAACCAAGGGGGGGGGGGGGGGTTAGGTTGTATTATAAAAAATCTTACTTTCAAAAATTCTTTTGTAAATAAATACAGAGTAAATATAGTACAATACAGAAGAGTATAAATACAAACAGATACACAGAGATTGTATAAATAAATATAAATGCAAAGCAGTTTATATAAACAGATATAATAAAGCACAGCGGAAAAAATAAAGAGATAAAGGAAAGAGAATACTTGACACCGAAATTTTAAAGTGGTTCACCAATCACGCGGTTGGCTAGTCCACCTCGAGAAAACACTTCTCGGAGATCCAATAAGAAAACGTGTTCTTTACGGTAGAACACAAACCTTAGTACAACAAACGCGAATCACTCTTCTTTGAGAGAATTATGTGGATCACTCACTCTATTCAAACACTTACAAGAGGGTATAATTTTAATATGAATAATCACTCTTGTATAAGGTTTATCACTTGGATATTTTAGAGAGTTTGATCACTTGAGTTGTTTTGCTGATTCAACTAATCGAGAGATTTTAATCTGCTATCAACTCAAGATTTCTTACTCAAAAACGTGTTTTATAATTTTAACAGTTTAATTATCAAGAGAAGAGGCTGCAGAGTCTTTATCAAATGCAGAGAGGAGTTATTGTGAATTGGTAGCTTTGAATGCTGGTAGGTTGCATGTATATATACTGGATGAGCAACAGTCCACGGACTTTCGCGGTATACCGGCAATCCTTCGCGGTATACCGGCAATCCTTTCGCGGTATACCGGCAATCCTTCGCGGTATACCGTGCAGAAGAAAAGTACACTGCAGAAGAGAAGGTCAACCCTGCAAAACAAAACGTAAACTTGTACCAGCGGTATACCGGCTATTCTTCGCGGTATACCGGCTATTCATCGCGGTATACCGGCTATTCTTCGCGGTATGCCGTGCAGACAAAGGGAGCTTCCAACCAATCAGAGATGTACACCATGCCTGCCGCGGTATACCGCCTGTACCTTCGCGGTATGCCGCCCAGAAAAATGTTGCAGGAAACAGTACGCATGCGCAGATTCTTCTAGAAACAAAACTTTCTCATTAAATGATCCAGCTAGATGATAAGATGTTGAGGAGAGCTGACTTGGTTTATTTAAAAAGACAGTATTAGAAAAATCCAAGTGGTATATTATTTTAGGGTGATTTATCATTTTAAAATTAAAACGACGAAAATCTTCAGTCTTGGATTCTTCAGATAAAATTATCGAGATTATTTAAAAGCTGCACACTCAGATAAAATATTAGATAACAAAGAATGCGGTGTGTTTTGTAATCATCAAAATAAATATGGAGATGTGATTTTATGTGTACCAAAAATATATCTTAATATTAAAGCTGGGTACACTTGCACCAACAGACGCCACAACTTTAAAGCAAACACCACAGCTGCTAATTCTAAATCGTGGGTAGGATAATTCTTTTCATGTTCTTTCAGCTGCCTTGACGCATAGGCAATCACCTTGCCCTGTTGCATCAATACACATCCTAAACCCATTTTCGATGCGTCACTATAGACCACCAAATTTTCAGTTCCTTCCGGCAGTGCAAGAATAAGAGCTTCACACAATTTCTGCCGTAAGGTCCTGAAAGCAGTCTCCTGTTTTTCAGTCCAAACAAATTTCACATTCTTACGAGTCAATACCGTAAGATTAGAAGAAATCTTTGAGAAATCTTTAATAAATCTTCTGTAATAACCTGCGAGACCCAAGAAGCTTCTTATTTCAGACGCACTCTTCGGAGCCTCCCAATTCATCATTGCCTCTATCTTTGCTGGATCCACCTTCACACCTTCCGATGAAATCACATGCCCGAGAAATTGTACTTCTTTCAACCAAAATTCGCATTTAGAGAATTTGGCGTACAATTTCTCTTTGCGTAACACTTCTAACACTTCTCGAAGGTGAACTTCATGATCGTTCTCGTTCTTTGAATAAACCAATATATCATCAATGAAAACTATCACCGATTTGTCTAAAAACGGTCGACATACTCTATTCATCAGATCCATGAATATAGCTGGAGCATTGGTCAACCCAAATGGCATCACAAGAAATTCATAGTGCCCGTATCTCGTTCTAAACGCCGTCTTTGGAACATCTTCCTCTCTTACCCGCACTTGATGATATCCCGACCTTAGATCAATTTTGGAAAAACAACCCGCCCCCTGGAGTTGATCAAACAAATCATCTATCCTTGGAAGCGGATACTTATTCTTTATTGTCACTTTATTCAGCTCTCGGTAATCTATGCACATTCTCATAGTGCCATCTTTCTTTTTAACAAACAGTACCGGAGCTCCCCCAAGGTGAAGAACTCGGTCTAACAAAACCCTTCTCCAGCAGCTCTCGTAATTGAGACATCATTTCGGCCATTTCGGCTGGTGCTAAACGATAAGGTGCACGAGCAATCGGTGCTGCTCCAGGAATAAGATCGATACGAAACTCTACTTGTCTTTCAGCCGGTAATCCTGGAAGATCATCCGGGAATACATCCGGAAATTCACTTACCACTTTAATATCTTGCGCTTTCTTCTTTTCTAATTTTGTATCTATAACATAAGCTAAATAGGACCAACATCCCTTAGCCAAACATTTACGCGCCTTTAACACAGAAATCAACGGAATATCCCCTTTCTGTTTCTCTCCAAAAATGAATACATCATCTTTATCGGTCAACGGAATTCTAATCAACTTCTTTGAACACATAATTTCTGCCTGGTTAGTGCTCAACCAATCCATCCCCACAATAATATCAAAACTTCCAATTTCCATTAACAACAAGTCAATCGGAAATTCAGTTTTCTCTATCGAAATTTTACAATCCACAAGTGTTTCACTGACCAAAGTTAGAACCCCATTAGCTACCTCAACTACTAAGGCATCTCCTAAAGTAGTGACAGGCATAGCTAATTTAGGATAGAACAACTTGGACACAAAAGAATAGTTTGCTCCACTATCAAATAACACATGAGCAGGAATAGAGTTTATAAGAAATGTACCCGAGACAACATCTTTCGATCCTCTTGCTTCATTGGCAGTCATCTGAAATGCACGACTTGTTGGTTTAGGGATAACCAACTTCTTTCCTTGATCCTCTTCCTTTTTCAATTTCGGACAATCCTTCCGAAAATGGCCTGGTTGTTTACATTCAAAGCACAATGATCCCCGAACTGGACAGTTGGCCATAATATGCCCGCTCTTTCCGCATTTGACGCATTCAGTTGCCGTCACTCGACACTGCCCAAAATGTTTACTTCTGCATTTAGAACACCAGTTCGGTTCCCTTCGATTATCATAACGAATATTTTTGCCAAACAACCTTGTCCTCTGGAAAGGTTCAGAACGACCTTCCCATTTTCTCTTTTCTCCCACTTGTGCTTTCTCTTCTTTGTCTTTAGCGTACATTTCTTCTATCACTTTCGCTTCTTCTATCGTCTCTCTCAACGTAGAAACTTTCGAGCTTCTGACCCTTGTCATCATATCAGCTGGTAAACCCCTCAAATAAGCTTTCATTTTATCTTTCTCAGCGGGGACCACATGCCCTACTAGATTCAGCTTTTCCATAAAGGTTTCGGTATACTTCCTCACGGTCATATTACCTTTCTTGAGGTTTCTAAATTCTTCTTCGATCCTATCCATTTCCGTCTCGTTACAATATTCCTCCAGAATCTTTGTTTTGAACTGTCCCCAAGTCACGGTATTCAGAACCGCTTCCGTCACAGAAGCTGACAACAAATCCCACCACCGCAATGCGTTACCGCGTAACATTTGCGACCCAAATCTAACTTTTGACCTTTCATCGTTACACTCACAAGCCCGAAAGGCTTGTTCTATTTCTCTGATCCAGTTCATACACGCCACTGGATTATCATCTCCTTTGAATTCTGGCGGTTTACAGCTCAGGAATGTTTTGTAAGAGCAACTTTTATCAACCCTTCTTTCAGTCTCTGAACCTGGGTTACCAGTTGGATTTACCTGATTGAAGTCAATCCCTGTTCGTCTCGGTTCAGCATTCCGATCATTAACCAATTTCATAAACATTTCAGCTTGTCTTTCCATATTTGTGTTCATCATTTCCATTTGCCTTTCCATGGATGCGTTCATTAATCTGGTTACATTATCCAATATCCGACTTTCCATGCCCGAATCCGAAGGCGTGTGATCATCATTACTAGTACCACCCCGATGTACCCTATTTCGCATTCCCCCGAGAGAAAGAAAATCTGGTGGCGTATTAGAAACTCCGCCCACTCCAACCGGTATATCTCTCGGTTCCTCAAGCCAAGTCCTATCCAAAGAAGGATTAGGAGAACCCGGAGGTGTATTTACCATAGCTCTGGTAACACAAAATAAATATTCATTAATAATGATTCATACAATACTCAATATCCGATACATGTTTTACCGCTATCCAGCCACCGTAACAATATAATATCTCCATTCCATCATATATGATATGGTCCGTTTTGCGGATACCCTCTGCATACAGCATGCCGGTACCGCCTACGGTTTTTGTTCTAACCTGCACAGGCATACGCGGGACGCACCCAGCCCGTACCCTGCGACAGGAAAAATCTCATGCAAGGAAGGTATCCATCCACCTTTAAAAGGAGGACTTCGTTCCCTCTCCTCGCCAATGTGGAATCTCACAACAATTAGGCGTAATCATACTTGTGAAATAACATACTCTGAATAACATTAGTAAATTGAAATTTCGAACATATTAATCGTGAGAGTCTTTGTTACCAATGTTACCGTACAAATCTTGCGTATCTGTCGACATTAAAATTACCCGGTCTTAATAATTCTACCCATCTCTCACTAATCATAACTTAATTCACTACAGTTTAAGTCTAAGTACCTCCTAAGCATACTTAGTTCGCTTAAACTAAAGCTCTGATACCAAACTGTAACACCCTAAAAATCACGACTAATTTAAACTTTGATTTATAACCAATATTAAACATAACTTGTCTAACTTCGATTCATAAGCAAAGGTTTAACTTTAAGGTTCATATTTACAAACTAAACTTCTTTAAATAACCTATTAATCTAATCATGTCATTTGAATCAGATTAACTAAGTTATCTAAGTGGCCATCCAAAATCTTCATAACGAAATCTCCTTTGCTCATCCAAAAGCACACGTCCCACATCCCTTCATTTCCCCGTACCTGAACCTGATAAGGAAATAGTATCCAAATCGATTAGACTGATATTATCATTAATAATCAGTTTCAAAAATAACATTTATAATTTATTGTAAACAATGTCTGACAAACCTGAATTACTCTTTTCTTACCATTTGCGAAACCATATCTCAATATAGTTAAAACCAAACTGATATTGTGACTACGAATCCGACATTAAGCCACTCGTTGCTCACATCAAAGTATTATGACTACGAATCCGACATTAAGCCGCTCGTTGCTCACATCAAAGTATTATGACTACGAATCCGACATTAAGCCGCTCGTTGCTCATATCAAAGTATTATGACTACGAATCCGACATTAAGCCGCTCGTTGCTCATATCAAAGTATTATGACTACGAATCCGACATTAAGCCGCTCGTTGCTCATATCAAAGTATTATGACTACGAATCCGACATTAAGCCGCTCGTTGCTCATATCAAAGTATTATGACTACGAATCCGACATTAAGCCGCTCGTTGCTCATATCAAAGTATTATGACTACGAATCCGACATTAAGCCGCTCGTTGCTCATATCAAAGTATTATGACTACGAATCCGACATTAAGCCGCTCGTTGCTCATATCAAAGTATTATGACTACGAATCCGACATTAAGCCGCTCGTTGCTCATAAACATCAGAATAATAAACCCATCGTCTATCTTACTTGTACATCATCTATAGTGTCTAAAAATCCCTATCCTTTATATGTCCATACACAAATCATTGCTATAATTTATTAATCAACATTAATAATTATCCAGCGCAACCCTATCTCTTTATATAACATTTCACATCATAAATCTTCTTTATAATTCAAACATTTCATATATAACAACATCTTACCATAATTATAACATTTATAATATAACATGTAAGGTAAGTATGAACTTACCTGGTAAGAAGTCACGCTATATTTTTATTTCCTTTAAGGTCGTAGGAACTTCAGACTTCAACACCACCAATAACTGTAATACTCAATATATAAATATACTGGTATTAATTTACTTGTTTAAGATATCTTTGAATACCAAATCTTAAAACCATACTTATTTCTATCGCAACTAATAACCCCTCGTAAATCACTTAACATCGCAGCCAACCTGAAATCGCAACCCACTTGTATACTAAACAAACTGCACCCATATATATATATATATTAATAAAATCACAATTATATAAATATATATATATATATATATATATATGAAAACGCAATCATATATATATATATTAAAAACAAAGATTTGCAATCCAATATATATCATATATATATAAATTGTAATCATTACATCAACTATATATAATATATATAAATTGAAGTCATCATATCAAATATATAAATTTCAATCATCACATATTTATATAGATATATGAAACCTCGCAATCCAAAGTATATATATATATATACAACAATCGCAATCATCTATATATATGCTAAAGAAAACCTCGCAACTAACAAAATATATAAATAAATCGTAACCAACCCTCACAACCCATTTGCCTCGCAGTCCTCTATTGCGAGCCACAAAAATCCTCGCAATTAACTATTGCGAGACACACTCCCTCGCAGTCACTTATTGCGAGATATATGAACACCATAAATTTACCCAGTTCGTTTTATCTAAAAATCCACATATCTATTAATTTACCCGATGAATCTTCATGAAATTTTGCATATAAGTTCACTACTACTATTAGAACATTAACCCATAAACAAAATACACAAATCATCATCAAGTCCCAATACAATTTCTTAAATCTCTAAAGCACACTTTTACTCAAAAGCATAAGTGATTATATAAGAAATTTACCTGGAATGGATTTCCACAATTGTGATTTCAGTTGATTCCAACACCTCAAAACCCAAGAATTTAGATTTCTTCTTCTTCTTCTTCTCCTTTCCTCTCTCTCTTTTCTTCCTTCTTTTCTTTGTGTAAACCGAAAACTCACGAAATGTTCAATAATGTCAAATGAGGACATAACTTAGCCCATACTCAAAATCTGGTGAGTCATCTCCCAAATTATCCAACAACCCCTCACTTCTAACTAATAACATAAAACACCCTTTAGTTATTATTTTTATATAACTTACATTTTTGTCAAAATACAACTTATCCCCAAAGTTTATAATTATAAGTTATAACTTATTTCGGAAATTCGAGATGTTACACAATGATATACACATTATCTAGCCTTCTTCCAGAGAGGACAACCTTCATATTCTTGTCAACAACAGTACAGATACGCAGTTCAAAGATGACTTTGTATCCAAGATCACACAGTTGGCTAATACTAAGGAGGTTATGCATGAGACCTTCAACAAATTCCACTTTATTGAAGGTGAGGGTTCCGTTTGTGAGAGTTCCATATCCTTTAGTATGACCTCTGGAGTTGTCCCCAAAAGTTACAGAAGGACCCTTCTCTGACACATAGTTTACAAGAAGATGTTTGTTTACAGTCATGTGACGTGAGCACCCGCTATCTAAATACCAAACTTGTTGGTCCTCAAAAACCTGAGAGTATGATGATGAGCATTCAGTTGAAACTAATGCCATTGGAGACTTTGCCTTTTCTTCCTTCACCTCTTCTGATATCGCCATAAAGCACATATTTTGAGAATCACTGTCAGAGGTTTCTTCTTCTTCCCAGTCATGAGCCTCAACCATTAATCCTTTTCCTTTCCTTTGAGATCCTTCATTTCTTTTCTTTTCCTTCTTGTACTTAGCTTTGTACTTTTCAGCACGTTCTTGATGAGAGAGTAAGGAGGATTGAGAATCCTTTTTGAAATATGATTTATCTTTGGATTTCTCAAATTTGGAAGGATTTTTGTCAGAGGACGTAGAATTGACTTTTGACACACGCTCGTTTCTGCACTCAGCAGCAAAGTGTCCTTTCTTACCACAGTTGAAACATTCTTCATTTGCCTTATCAGAAGAAGACATTTTTGTAAAAGATGGTTTTCTGAAACTTCTGGGTTTGTTGAAATTTCGAGATTTATTTTTAAAATCGGCCATCATAGCCATTTCATCAGATATTCGGTCTACCGAAATTTCATCACCTTCATCATCGACATCACTCAGATATGCCTCCGTTTGGTGAGAGCGGTTGTTCTGATTTTCGGTGTCAGAGTCTGATGAGGGATATGTGATACAAGGAACATTTTGACTTTTCTTGGAACTTTCACAGATAAGAGCTATTGAAGAGCTTTTTATCTCTTTGAAGATGGTTTTCCTATGAAGCTTGGTTTGTTCAAAGTTGAACAGAGTTCCATACAAAACAGTTAAAGACATGTTTTCCAAATCCTTGGTAGTTTTAATGAAAGTGCAAATGTTTTCCCAAAAGTCAGGAAGACAATCCATAAACTTGCATAGAACTTCCTCATTATCATAAACTCTACCTAGTAACTTTAAATCATTTAAGAGAGAGTTGAAACGGTTATAAAAGCTTGGAAGAGATTCTCCCTTTTCATGGGCAAAGAGCTCATATTTTCGAATGAGGCCAATCTTTTTGCTTTTCTTTACTTCCTCTGTACCCTCATAAAGTACACACAAAGTAGTCCACATCTCTTTAGCAGTACCGAAATTAACAAGAGAGTGATAGACTTCATCAGGAAGTGAGAGAGCAATGATTGCTCTAAGCCGAGAATCCAGAGACACCAATCGTTTTTCCTCATTAGTATATTCCTTTGGGTTTTTGAGAATGTAACGACCAGTAGTCTTTGCTTTTTCTATGTCGGAAGGTTCAGATTCATCAGAGTCACTTGATTTATCAACTGGTTCCTTACCAGGCCTCTGCTTTTCATAGCGAGCCCAAACTCTCGGGATGATAGGTCCCTCCTTGAGAATGGTTGGATATCTAGTATCCACTTCTTCCATAAATAGCATCATACGGCTTTTCCATAGAGAAAAGTTGTTAGGATTAAACTTGGGAGGTTTTGAAATGGAACCATTTTCAGCAAAATTGTTTTGACCAGTGTTTTCAACAGTTAGGGATGAAGATGAGGCAGCCATTGCAGATCAAGTTTATGAATTAAACTTTCCGCTCTGATACCACTTGTTGGTCCCAAAATGGCTCAACAAGTATTGTAGAAGGGGGGGTTGAATACAATACTCAGATTTTTCACAAGTTTTAATTCAATTTATTGAAAATCTTTCAATAAGAATTACACATAGAAAACAAAAGATTGTTGCGGAAAAAACAGTTAAACTATTCTAACAATCTAACACAAAGTAAACTGAAAAACACTTGGAACAAATTGGGCACTTAGACACAAGATGCAGTTTCAGTAAGAAAGGAGCTTGCACTTAGTAATCTTCAGAAGCGTGATTTGCATGGAGAGTCTTTACCTCTATTTATAGTCCATGCATCATTTAATGCTTGGAACACTTGTCACTCTTCCATTCATTGTAGAGGTTGACTTCTGAAAAGCTGATATCTCCTTTTTAACTTATCCAAAGAACCAGGAGGACAGTCGTACCAGAAAAAGACCTTATCTGAGAATAGATAAGATGACAAACTGCCACTTTTATCTGACAATAGGATATTGTCTCATAATAAATGATCTTTTCTTTTGTCTTCAGAGAATAAGGCTGCCGACCTCCTGTATTGGAAACTGTACCAATTTGAAATCTCACTTCTTTAGAGAAGAGAGATCCTTCACCGAAGTGTAGAATATTTCAGTGCAGTCTTCTCAAATTCCCACCGATCTCTGAACATATATCGGTGGAAATCTTCTTGAACTTCCACCGATGTCTGAGAGCATATCGGTGAAAGTCTTCTTGAGCTTCTCACCGAATTTATTCAATTCGGTGATGCTTGTCCACCGATAGTACAAGCATATCGGTGGTGGTGTAACTTGTAGAGAGTTGCTGCCGATTTTCTCACTTCCGCAATGAGATAGTCTTCGCACTTGGTTTCGGTTGATCTTCGACTTCACCGAACAATTGATATGAGAGTACAAGTTACACAAAAGAATCCAAAAATATTCTAAGTACCTAAGAGGGTTTAATTGAGTCAATTTCAAATCTATGAAGACCCAACAATCCTGGTAAAGCAAATGTCGTAGCTGATGCCTTAAGTAGAAAAGAATATGGTGGGTGTTTGAAATCGGTAAATGCTAGAATTGATGTAACGTCAAGTTTGATGGAAAAGATCAAAGAAGCACAAGTGGAGGCCTTGCGTGAGGAAAACTTGAAAGAAGAAGTGATGGGTAAACAACTTATGCTTATTTTTTAAAGTGTTTATCAACTTATGTCATGATAAAAAGAAGTTTGGGGTAAAAATGTAATTTTAACAAATAAGTTATAAGCACTTTCAAATAAGTTAAAATTGATTAACTTATCAAAAACAACTTATTTGTGGTGGAGAAAGGTCATAAACACTTTTCTTTTTTTCAATCCAAACACTTAAAATAGCTTATTTGTGGTGAGGAAAAACAATAAGCAAATAAGTCAAAAAAATAAGCAATCCTAAACACCCCCCTAAACAACTTACAAAATACTTATATTTCAAACAAAAATACTATAAAACATATAGTATAGTAAATAAATTTATACTAGAAGTCTACTAGTTAATTATTTAATTTATGGTACATCTCTTACTTTTTCAAGTTATTGATTTAAAATAAAGTAAAGTTATTGAATTGTTTCGGGTTTAGATTAGTCGGATTTCGGGTTAGTGTTTTTTTTAGAAATTAGAAAACATTTCGATGGACTATAATTTACGATTTTCAAAAGATAATGACATAAATAATTATATTTATATAATATTTAAAAAATATATTTATATTATTTTGGGTTTTCGGACGGGCCAGGTAGTCAAAGATCAAACCCAACCCGAACCTAAGTATCCCACAAAAAGTCGCTATTCGATACGGGACTCGATACGGGACCGGTGATGGTGCGACGATTCTTAACTAGTTACGATTTTCATCACAAGGTCCGGCCCGAGACTGACTATATTTTTTATTTACAAAAGTTAATTTTTTTAATGCATTTTGAAGTTTATTTTTAAACAAATTTATAAAAAAAAACTTTGACCGTTTTCTCAAAACCACATATTAAAATAAATTAAAACATTAAAATTGAGATATATTGCGTTGAATTACGCGAGTAGTCTTGTAACTATATTATAAGTTTTTTATATTTATTTTCTTAGAAGTTCTTAAGTTTAAAAAATTTAAGTGTTTTGAATATTGTGTACAATTGTTACGCGATTAGACTTCTACCCCCTGCCAAATTGTATACCCCCTGCAACCCTGACAAATATTGTCTCTTCTCACAAACCAAACTTTTAATTTAAAATTATTTTAATTGGTTTTGAGAAAACGATCAAAGTTTTTTTTATAAAGTTGTTTAAAGAATGACGTTTTTTGAGGAGTTCGTGATTTGAGGATTTGAAAGTGGTTAGAGGTAAGGATTAATTAATAAGAGTTCACGATTTAAGGATTTAAAAGTTATAGTCGGTCAAAATGTTTTTAAAATTTTAAACTTATTTTCGGTTTCATCAGTCTCTCGTTTGATTGAATTCATCTTCAAAATCGATTGAATTTATAAATACTATTCGTATTATAATAATACCCGAATCCGACCAACATTAACCCGAAACTGATCATTCCGACCCGAAAATTAAAGGAGAAGGGATATAAAGTAAATTAAATAGCTAATTATAATTGAGAACCAAATGCACGGCTCCGCGATCACGGGTTAGATCGCGGGATCTTGGGGCATTTTTTCAAATCAGAAGAGGGATGAGGTATTTGTGTAAGTGAAAAATGAACTTGTGGCATTTAATTTAATTTTTGCAAAACTGTTGTAGATGCTGTGAGGACATAATGTGAGTGGTATGCATATGTGTACAAAATAAGAAGGTATCGACGAATAACAATATAAAAAAATAACGTAAACGTATGACGTATAATAATATAATTAAATCAAAAAATATTCATTATTAGCCTCATTTAGAAAAGCCATTTGGCAAGGGGTGTGTACTTTGGGGAGAGGGAATGGAACCTACTCTACACAGGGCTTTCAATCTTTTGAAACAATATACGCAAGAAAGAGTTCATTTTCAAATTTTATGTTTAATGAGTTGTACTTGATGCATTATTAGTTGTTTTTAAGATTTTAGACTTTATGTTTTAACAAAGATTTTAGACTTTATGTTTTAACAATTTGTACTACATGCTTCATTAGTTGTTTTTAAGACTTTTAAGATTTTTGTCAAACATGCTTTATAAGATAGTATAGATATAGATATAGAGTAGTTGTTTTTAAGATTTTAAGACTTTATGCTTTAACAATTTGTACTACATGCTTCATTAGTTGTTTTAAGACTTTTAAGATTTTTGTCAAACATGCTTTATAAGATAGTATAGATATAAGGTTGTGCGTACCGCTCTCGGGTACCACGACGGGTTCGAGAAGCGGGTAGGGCGGTACGGGGGGTATCGGGTAGGGTTGGGTTCGGGAACCCGGCTAAACCCGGGCAAATTTTTTTTTAAATATAACCGTTTATCAACGGCTATTTTTTTTTATTTTCAAATTACACACTATATATATTAACCTCTACCACCTTCATTTTTTCACACCAAAAAATATCTCAAATTCAATACTTTCAATAATTTCTTCCATCATGAATTCAAACACCACACCTACATCCCGTCGTAACCGATCGAGGAGTTCGGATACACTGCAACAAGACCCGGACCATGGCTTCCAAGCATTTTTAATATTAGTTTTTAGTGTTTTGTATTTTTTAATTTTTAATTTTTTAATGAATGTGATGAATTTTTATTTTTATTATTCATCTTATTTTTATTTATTAAAAAATATATGAATATTTTTATTTTGTTAAATAATTAAATGTATAAATAAAAGAATTAAAAAAGCTGATGTGGCATCAGGGTTCAGTGGGTTCGTGGGTTGGCGGTACTCCACTTTAGGGTAAAGAGAGTAGGAAAGAGAAAAACCGATGTGGCGCTGATGTGGCATCAGGGTTCAGTGGGTTCGTGGGTTGGCGGTACTCATGGTCTTATAAGTATAGATTATCTTATTAAAATATTCAATTTATTTAATTATATTATTAAAATATTCAATATATGAAAAATTGGGAGAAGAAAAGTTTGTTTTTTTGGTGGTAATGATTAGTTTTGAAGAAAAACCATCTATTTAGAGATTTGTCTAAATTTAGAGATATTTACAACTCTTCTTCTCTTTTCTCTATTTTAACATAGAGGATAACATAACTGTTGAAGCAATAAAAATGTTAAAATTTAACTTTTTATTTTAATTTTAGCATAGCCGTTGAAGATGCTCTAATATCTTAATTCAATAATTGAAGGAAAATGAAAGAGACGGTGCATTTCTATTCATCCAAAAACTTACGTATAAAAAGAAGGAATTAAAACGAATATATATATATATATATATATATATATATATATATATATATATATATATATATATATATATATATAGAGGAAGACTATTTTGCAACCCACAAAAAGGTTACAACCCGTGCAACCTTCATCTAAACCGTCCATTGCATTTGAATTTTCATTGATTCTCTAAATGAATTTACCTGATTTTGTCGAATTTCATTAAATTTCTGCAAAATATGTTGATGCACATAACGGTTCATGCGATGTATGGATGAAGGTGATACTTTCATGAATAAGTATGCATTTCATGACATTTAATGAAATACTATGCATTGCATGAAAGATTATTGCATGAAACCATTAATCATTGATGCAATTCAGTTATCAATCAAGTGTCTACATGATGAATGAGGCTAAATGAATGGTTTGGATGAGGGTTGCACGGGTTGTAACCTTTTTGTGTGTTGCAAAATAGTCTTCCTCTATATATATATATATATATATATATATATATATATATATATATATATATATATTGAAGGATATGTGTCATCATTAAAAGGAAGTGATTGAAATAATATTTTTCTACTATTAGATATTACCATAATTAATGTTTTCTTTTCGTTGTAAACTCCTCCCTATATAAAGGGCTTATGATTAATGAGAATTACGATTCCTTCTCTCCATTCTATTGTGTTCTGTTTCGTTTTTCCTTTAACACGTTATCAGCACGAACTCTCTATAAAACTCTTGGAACATTGAAGAAGCGAAGTTTTCTTATTGCAAAATTTAAAGGTCAGATACGATTCAATTCTCCTTTCTCTCTAGATTTATTTTAACAATAATCAAAGTATGATTCATGTTGATATTATTATCTTGCTTATTAATGTTGCTCCTTTGGTATATAAATATGTGCTTGTAATTTGTTTTAATTGTTATTTCATTTATTCATCCATGCATTCTATTTATTTTATTGTTGACGGCTTATAATAGTTGTTTTCAATTTGTTGAAGAAGGTCAAGAAAAGTTAATTTTTCTTTTCTTTTATCTCTATCTTTCTCTCACAAAAAAATAAAAACAAAAACTAATTTAACTTATGTTTTAGATTTTTTTTTCTCTTAATTTAATTCAACTATTGATATTGATTATGCCACTATATATAATTGTATATTGCAATAATTTTAAACTAGATGAATCAACTTAGTATTATGCGTTTGACAAATGTAGTTTATTTTTTCTTTAACTTTTATTGTTATTTAATTATTATAGCTTTATTTAATATGTGAGTTTTATTTATAACGGTGATTAAAAAGGAAATCTCATTGTTAATTAATGATAATCATTATCGTTTAAGTTTTTTTACAATAAACCATCTTTTAAAAGGTGTTATTGACAACATTTGTTGTTAGTTTGATAAGGTTTTTAAACTTTTGATACAAGTCTTGCATTTTGGTGTTAAATTATTTTTATTTATTTATTAAGTTTATGGATATTAATCGATTATTTATTTTTCTGTTACTTATTCATTAATATTTATATTTTACTATGATTTATTTTATTAATATAGTTGTTTAAGTTTTATGACGTTGATTTTCTTTCCATAACGACGATACCATAATTATCTTATATCTTAATTATAATTGTAAGAAACATTGGACATATTCATATTGGTTAGTTTGTTAATGTAATTATATTAAAAATACTATTTACTTATTTAAATTATTAATTTAATATAGACCATATAAGTTAGGGGGTGTTTGAGAGTGCTTATATTTTTTACTTATGCTTATTTGCTTATGTGGGGAGGAAAAACAGTTTTTAAAAAGTGTTTGTAAAAAATTGAGGGTAAAAAGGTAATTTTGATAGATAAGAAAATAAGGAGAAGTAAATAAGTAGGTATGGATTGACTTATCAAAAACAATTTATTTGTGGTGAGGAGAAGCAAATAAGCACTTTTGATTTTTCTATCCAAACACTCCAAACTGCTTATTTGCGGTGGGGAGAAGCTATAAGCAAATAAGTAAAAAATATAAGCACTCCCAAACACCCCCTTAGACTAATATGTTGTCCGTGAGATATAATAATTTATTATTATTATTATTATTTAAATGTGTCACTTAATTTATTTATTTGTATTTGCTGTTTTGTTTAACTAGCCAGTTGATTATAAAAAAATTAATTTAGTTACGGATGTACTATTTGATTGAATTTACCGCATAATATTTAAATGTTTATCTTATTCTAATGTTTATCTTGATTGTGAGTTCCTACTCATAATTTTTCAAATTTACAATTAATTTTTGAAAGTTACACTTCCAACCCCCATACATTTTGGTCTCTTACCAAAAGTTCCTAAAATACTATGAAATGTTAAAAGTTTGAATTTGACTTTATGTCAAAACTCAAAACTAATATTGATTTGTCTAATGGCAAAATCTCTTAAAATACTATTAAGGTATTGAAACACTGGATTGGCTTCATAAGCCAAACTCATATTCATTTTGGCCTCATGCCAAAATTTCTATAATTAACAATGTTATCTTCAAATTAAATAAATCGCAATATATCAATTGGATTTTGCCAAACGGGTGTAAATAACCCTAAGGTTTGTAGGGACTTAAGAACTCCACGTGATTCCCCTACTACCTGGAGATCTAATAGATTGAGTGGTTTTTATTAGCAAATTGAAATATTGATGAAGCATTATCAACAAAATGTAAGGATACAAAAATCCAATACTATTATGATAATGAAATTTCATGCATAACATAATAAGTATAAACCATAATTCACTATTTTAGAAAATAATATGTTCTCCATTTTCTACGACATCTTTGAATCAAAAGTACTTGATTACCATAAGATAGGTTCGGAAAAACACAAGAAAATACGCAAAAGTCATCGAACCATTTTGACCAAAAAAAAACACTAGATGTTAAGATACAATTAAATACTTTAAATTTTTTGAGACGATACATCAGTCACAACCTTCAGATAAAATAACTAGAAACCCCCAAGAACCGTGGGTAGTCCCAATAAGGAAATATGAGAATATTCAGTACCATATATTTCTCAAACTAATCATACAGTGGAAAGAAACCTACTTACTTGATTACAAGAAGGTAACTGATTTTGACAAAGAAATGTCATGTCTCAAAATGCATCTTAATCTTTGTGGCAAAGAACTCACAAAAGATTATTTGAATTATAACATCTTTTCATCTTTCCTATACCACCAATCATACTAATGAAACAGTATAAATTGCAATATAACCGTTAACAAGCTCATTAACGTAATGCAAGTGGCTAAGAGATGTAACAATGTTTTTTTAACAACGCTAGACGTACCCGGATAAAGAAAATTCTCGAGGTTAATAAAGCAAGCATTGGAGGTGGAAAGAACTCTAAAGGATAGTGAATTAAACATATTGATCCACACACACATATGCTAAATATGTACCATATGGACAAGGTTATGGAAATGGTCAATTTAATGGAAGAGTCGGGAACGAACTCCTAATAGAAAATGGAGCAAGTTATAAATGAATTATGTCATATCTAAGATTGGTTAAGTATAAGTTTATCTGAATATACTTTAACTATCAAATTAATTGCATTTGCGTATATATACACCTGAGTTTATAGCCACTATAAATGTAAATAAACACATAAAAAAAACAAATGCAAAACTCTCAACGTTCTTCGTTCCATGTAGGAATGTATCGAGGAGAACTTGATTGTTTTTGTGGCATCTCATACAATCCTAAGAAATAGATTATTTTCATTGAATTAATTATTTTAATTCCTTCAAACACTTAGACGATGGACTGTCACTTGTTGCTTAATGACACAAGATCAATCACTAAAACACTATATTAATAGGAACCTTGTTAAGATATTCGTATCAATGAGAAGTCATATTATAAGAATGGAAATGGGTATATGTACATCAACTCTAATGATATGAAAGCAACATACATTAGAGAAATTAATGTATCAAATTAATGGATTATCTATGTCATTAAATCATATTTTGTCACCAATAAAGAACTTTGGGACAATGACACATATATGTTTCTGCATTACCACGTGGGACACCATGGTCATGACATAGTGATCTATGTATTGGAAAATTCACATAGACACACTCTCTTTCGAGTGAAAGACAAAACGAGGGAATTAACCAAATTGCAATTGTTGACTTCTATTGCACAAGAAGCAACACCACCATCATAATATGCCCTCTCCAATACCTCGAACTTTTGTATACCCTGATTCTTAGCCAAGACAGGAATGAGATCATCCTAAAACTAAGAACATAATATAAAAAGATTTCATTCTTACAACGAATACAATGTGATATTTATGGACATAAACATCCAAAATGCGGACCATTAAAGTACTTTATGGTTCTGGTTTTGACACGATGAACACGTGTAATATTATTGTCCACATGAAATGTTGCACTCCTAGTACTAGTTATACGTTTAAGGACTAACCACCCTGATTTCCTCATCAAGTCTGCATGACTTGGAATGCTGGATAATTTACATCATAAGGATTTGATGATTATTGCATATGTATAGAGATTAATGTAAAGTTTACTATACCCCTTGTGTATATATAAAATGGTCTCGTAGAATGATAAAAGTTGTCATCAAAAGAATATAGATGGTAGCTAGAGCATTGGTTATGCGCACCAATTTATCCAGATCTAAATGGGTTATGCAATATTACATGCAACTTTACTTATTCGTGTTTAGACCCACAACCAGGCAACCAATCTTATGCGTACCAGTTGGTAACTGGATATAAGCCTGATGTTTTACATTTACGTATGTTTGGTTGTGTTGTATATGTGCCAATTACGCCCTCACAGCGTACCAAAATGGGTCTTAAAGATGATTAATCAAATGTTGGATATGAATCCCCAACTATTATCCGCTAATTAGAACCCTTGACGAGTGATCCCTTTACCGCTAGATTTGTCGGTTGTCACTTTGATGAGACAACCTTCCTGTCGTTAGGGGGAGATAGGAAAAAGGATTTTCCATGGGAACGACAGGAAGTGTCGTTGAATATTTCAACTGTGTCTCATTTTGATCCCCAAAAACTTCACAACGTAAAGTTGAAGTAAAACGAATCAGACTCGATACCTGATACGTTTAATACTATCTAGAGTGACAAGATCACATATACGAGCTGCAAATATACTCGCAAGGTCAAAAGTCCCCAAACAAGGGCACACCGTCGCTGGAAGTACGTTGCAATCACACATGGTGGAGGTGTGGTTGAGGTCGTAGCTCCCAAAAAGAAATGGGGGAAGCTACTTGGTTTGATAGATACTTGTTGTAAGATTTATGCAACCCTAGAGATTCACTTAGAATAGAACTCAGTGCAAGTATACACCTTGAACTACTATCGTCTCGTAACAAGTAATAATGGTAAAAGTACCAGATATCGATCCATAGGGAAAACTTGTGAAAGCTTTTCAAAAGTTCAGTCTTTAAAAACCGATTTCAGATGGCGATTTCGAAAACAGATTGTTTGATTGGTTGGTTTGAGTTATCAGCTAAAAATCAATTCTAGAGAAGAAGCACAGGGTGCAAAACGCCATAAAGATGAAAACAAATGATCCAG
Source organism: Saussurea involucrata (assembly GCA_033807775.1). NCBI lineage: Eukaryota > Viridiplantae > Streptophyta > Magnoliopsida > Asterales > Asteraceae > Saussurea > Saussurea involucrata. The sequence continues at coordinate 5,637,625 of CM066325.1, read as the reverse complement.
TAAAGAGATATTATAACATCCAGCCAGTCCTCCAGCACAAGTGCTATAGGACTGCCACAACACCAACTATCGGTTCAAACGGTCTCCCAAGAGTACACACTGGTCCACGTGCTATCGATATGATATCATTTATGTTAGACTTCGTGAATCCTAGCACAACACAGTGTTACCATCCTACACCGTAAGAGTATAATACTTGTCAGGTATTAAAACTATTTAGTAGTCTTCTCTTATCATTTCAGTTAATTAAACTTAACCTTAACACTTGATGTTAATGCATTTTTCATACATAAAATTAGTTGTCAATTAATTAAATGCAATCTTCAATGTAAGATTAATCACCTGAAACGAATAGTTAGATACAATGTTATATTCAATACGCCTCTTCACTTTAACACAGATTTTACATCTAAACTTTGCTTTACACCCCAAGCTCAGGCGATTAGCCCATCATGGCTTGATTTCTTCTTTCGAAAGGTGTAAGAAATGTAAATGACATAAATGGAAAATACTGAAAAGAAATTGCAAGAAAGGAAATTACGGAAATGTAAAGACAGAAATTAAAATGCAGGAATTTCAACAACAAGAAAATAAAGACAGAAATAAGAACTAAGAATGTATGGAAACAAGAATTACCAACTAACGTGGTAACTTGGTCGCCAAGTTATGGAAACTTGTCGTACAAGTTACGTCACAAAACTACTACTTGCCTTGAAAACGTTGGAACTTTGAAACACTAACTTAAATAACCCAAGATTACGGTTTTTAGAAGGAAGGAACTCTAAATTAAAAATCACGAATCTTTGAGAATTTAAGTAAGCAAATAAAACAATATCGAGAACTTGGAAGCTTGCAAGAATCGGAAAGTAAAACACAAAAAATTAACTTCAAACCACTTGGATTAAAACTTGAAACCGAGAGCCTTAGTACACACTGGAATCGTAACCACAGATCTGAATATTAAGAGGTATCTAGACAGTAATTAAGAGGTAAATAAAACTAGAGAGAAAAGCTAAGCATTTGTGGAGAATCTAAGTGTTTTTAGCTCCAAAAGCATGTCAATAACAAGTAAACAAACCATCTATTTATAGGGGAGTTGAGTGGAGACAAAGCAATCAAAAGCTGATTAAGACTGATGTCCCAATGTACTTCATGTCCCCTCCAAAAGTCAACTCCAGCCTTGTCATCAAAAGAGGCTTCGGCCATAAGATACTCAAAAATGGCCCAGCTGTTCGATCCTCTGGTACTCCTATAGCATTCCTTCCGCGTTCAATTCCTATAGCATTGCCGTAGTAGTGCCCAGCCAAAATCTGAAATCAAAACAGGCCCAATAAGATCCAAAAGACAGAGATTATACCATTAAATCATGCTTGACACTTAAAACATAGAAAATGCTAAAAAGCTACTAAAGAGGACTTAATTACAGACTTTGGGCAAATAAAACAGACTTAAAACCTATAAAAATTGACTAAAATAGGGTTAATAAAACCTAAATTAACCCTATCACAACCTCAAACTTAAAACGTTGTTTGTCCCCAAACAACAAAAATAGATAGAAAATAAAGACTCAAGTTTACTGAGAGACTTAGAACCTAAAAAACAATTATCCCCTGTTTTATCCATAATCATAATGCGAACCACTGTTTAAACACAAACTTGTTCACAACATTCATAGCATGCAACCAATAGCCCTTCATAAACTGAACTTATTCATCTAAGCATGTAAACACACCTTCATAACTAACCTGAACTTCCCTAGTGTTAACAAAAATCATCAAGGCATACACTGTTTGGAATTGGGGTATGCATTCAACTTTTCCTTTGCTTTTGATGCTTTGCCTTTTTCCACACACTCACATTATCACTCAATGGCACAATTTTCCTGCCATTCATCTCATATTGAGGTATAATGTGGACTCTTTGGTCTCTTTTAACATTTAGGTGTCTTTGACACACTATTAAGCACAAAAAGAGCACTTTTGCTCATGCAAGATTTGTAAGGCATCATGAGAGAATTGTGAGGTTTGCCTTAATGTGTGTGAGGCAAATCTTACCCCACCTCAAACTTGAAATGGACAATGTCCCCATTGTCAAGGAAAATAGGATCAGAAGAGGTCTGTTTGGTGTTTTTATGTATGGCTTAATGAGGAGACATACCCTTGATGATTAACTCTTAACAGGTTGGAAAGCTGTGAGTAAGCTATGCTGGCAGTTTACACTTATACAAACATCATATCAGATTATTGTGGCTATAAGTACACACCAATCATGTTGAAACAGCAGGGAAAACAGTGGTGCATGCATACAGATTATGAGTGAAACAAAGACATGAAAATCAGTTCCCAATAAAAACATTGAAGCAGAAAAGCAAAGATGAGAATGGGAAGCTCCCACCTCAAACTTGCTTTCTACACATGACTTAATGGTTTAGACACGACAGACTAAGCAACATTTTCACACAAATCAGCAACTGATCCCAACAAGTCAAGCTTATTCAGCAGTGACCACGAATTAAGACAACACAATAACAAAGACTCAGACTGGACTCTAAAGATGAAACTTCAAAATATAAAATAAAACATAACACTATTTTACAACTACAAAGGAGAGAATGGCAGAACCTGTCCTACTCAGGCTGAGTAGGAGTTGAATGGATCTGCAACATGGACTTTGGGGGTGGTGGTACTGTCATGGGCTGCTGAGAACTTCCTCTTGCATATGCCTCCTTCACCTGAGCTTTGTGCTGTTTGTATGCGGCCCACTGCAACCTGTCCTTCTTGATCGCCTCCACTTCCTTTCCAATATGTTCAACCTTTCCCGTCAACTTCTTCACCTTCTTCTTAACCATCTTTCTCATGGATTGCTCATGCTTCTCCATTTCTTTCACCAATTCTTCTTGGAGCTTTTCTATTGCAGCAGCCACAGGATCCACAACTAGAGCATCAACATCATGGTTTTCACTGTATCTCATCAGCCTTTGATGAGTTGTCTTTTCTATTACTGTTCTTTCCCTTGAGAAGGTATCAGTATCCAAAACAGGTGCCTTTGCATTGTTCATGAGTGTGTGAATGATCGCAGGGTAAGGCAGTCTATTATTAGATCTATCCAAGCTAGTTTTCATGCACTCACAAATAAGCTTACCCACATCAATAGGGTGACACTCCATGATACAGTACAACAAGATCACTCTATTCATACATAGGTTTGTGTCGTGACTGGTTGGGTTCAGAGTGTGTCTGATAAAGTAGAACCAGACATTGGCTTCTGCTTTCAGAAAGCATGTTTTGAGTGTTCTACATCTGCCTTTTAAGGTCCATGAAGCCCCAAGATTGGCTAGGGTGTTTAGTATATCTTCTAATTCCTCATCAGTTACCCCAGCCTTCAACCTATCATACTCAGATTCTAGAGGAGGTGTCAATCCTATCAACTCATTTAAAGCTTCAGGGGAGTATGAAACAGGGGTCTGCCTAACTAGGAGATCTACACCAGGGGTCACTGCCATCTCAGTATAAAATTCTCTTACCCAGTCCTCATTAAAGTGATTAGGTACAATACATAACTTTTCCCACCCAAATTCCTCAATTATGGCTTTAATTTGAGGACTTGCCAAAACAATGTGAGGAGCAAATCCATTAGGTGTCTGGCCAAGTCTACCAGCAAACATCGGGTATTTTTTAGTGCTGCAGGTGTGCTTAACAGTTCAGTAGGAGAGGATGAAGAGGATACCTTCTTGGTTCTTTTTGATCCTGCAGCACTACTGGAAGAGTGCTGTAGGACTGCAGTGTTTGGGCTATCCTGCTGAATACTTCTGGCCCTCTGTCTGGTGATCCTCTGAGGAGTGCTAGAGGTATCTCCCATACTGTGTTCATCAAACTCTGCCCTTTTTCTTTTCTTTTGTTTCTTTTCAACCACATCATTTTCCTGTTCTTTTGTGACCTTAGCAGCAACAGCCTCTGCTTTCTTCCCTTTGCCCTTGGATTCTTTACCTTTCCCCTTCTGTATTTTCTTTGTGGGTGCGGATTTGGAGATGTTCCTTAACCCGATTTTAAGAGATGTAGGGGTTGTCTTTCTCTGCACAGCTTTCTCAGCTTTCCTCTTAATCTGCTTCATTGGTGAAGACACTTTGGGAGTTTGTTCCTGCATTTCAAGGTTAGAAGGAGGAGGAGATGCATCTCTAGTGTGAGTGATGACTATCTCTTCTTCCACCGCATCATCTCCCCAGGCATCCACTTGAGGATTCTCATCATCAGACCAATCTATATGGGGCTGTTCCATTGGTTTGTCAAGAGGATCCAGTGTTTCCATGGAGAATGGAATATCACTGGTGGCTTCCCCAAAAGGGACTCGGATCAAAGGGATTTTGTCTGATGCAGCTGTAAAAATAGGGGCTTTCACAGAAACAGTCTCTGTTACAGGCTGTTCGTCTACCAAGGTCTCAGAGGGATTGGTTGAGCTTTCTTTTGCAGTTTCTTTTTCAGGTTCTTTGCTCACATGGTCCTCAACAGACATGGGGATAGGCTGCTCATCTACAGCACTTTGTGGAAATTGAGTTTCCACAATAACATGGGTGTTTTCAGAGGGATGAGTAGTCACTCGAATCTCAACAGGGGAGGAGTTTTGTTGCTCAATCACAGGGATGGGATTAAAATGATGCATTCTAGCTTGGTAAGCTTGGGTAATTCGAGCTAATAAGGCATCCAATCGTGGAAGGGTCATGGTAGCAGATTGTACAGGGGGTCGTGTGAAGGTTTTTCCATCTGGTTGGACAGTGAGCTCAGGGATTCTAATGGATGATATAACAGGTAGTTTAGGCAGAGGAGGAAAATTCTTAGGCTTTCCTGTGTGCAACAAGGATACGAATCCAACAGGGATTTGGTTTAAGTTTGACAGGGACCTTGGTTTGGAGAATGGGGTAATCAACATTAGAGGTCTCTGGGAGAAAGATGAGGAATCCTGAACCTCCCTGTGTGGACCTAAAGTCTGGTTTAGCACAACACCCATAGAGGATTGTGGGTGTGAAGGGAAGGTGGTCACTTGGTTCACAGAATATGGTCTGGGTAAAGTGGTCATACCATAATTACGAGATTGAGATAGAAGGGTTTTACCATAGTTGTGGCTGCGAAGTTCCTCAGAAATTGGTCGAACCATGGCTTGGATCGCATTCGCCAGAGCATCCAGTGGATTTGAACTTCCCACCTCAAATTTGGCCTCATGTACTGGTGGTGCGTCTTCCTCAGAATCGGAATCGTCAGAAAGTGGAATGGCAGGCCTTTCTTCTGGTGTCATTGGCTTCGTCTTCAGGAAACCACTGATTCGAGTCACTCTGCGAATGGGTCTAAATGGTGGAACAGGGGGTAGAATCCGGGTTGGTGGTGCTTGGTTAATGGGAATGGCATCAATGGGGTTCTCTCCATGTGTATCGGGGTTTTCAAAAGGGAACTCTCTTCTTCTCGCTTTGGATTTGGTTTTCGCCATGAGAAAAAAATGGTGAAACAGGGGGTAGCAAGATTTTTGAAGAAAGGATGGGAAATCGAGAGAGAGATGGTGGGTTTTAGGGGTTATCGATGGCTTATTAGAGAAGGGATGATGCGTGGAGAAGAGGAGTTCAACCGAGGATGGGGAGAGTACGAGGTATCACTCGTACTTGAGATGGGTTTGAAGAAGGTAGTACAATGGGGTGTACTATTGGAACAAGGAAGATGGTGAACAGCGGTGCTATTGTACCGTTCCTAGGTTTAGAAACAACAAATTAGTACCCGAATGTACTTGGTGGAGACGAAGGTGAAGGTGAACGGTGGCTATGGTGGTTTCCGATGAAGCTTCTGGTCAAATGAGGTGATGGTGTTTTCAGAAAAGGCGATGATGATTTTAGACTGACAGCTCAGCTCCTTTTGATCGTTTGAAATGACCCCAAGAGTCATCTAAACGACTCGGATCATGGGCTTACTTCGTTGGGCCTTCTTTTCTCTCATGTTTTCTGCAAAACATACACCACACGGGCCCAAGTTGCTTCTAACATGGGCTGGATTAAATCAGCAAAATTGGGCAAGGCCCAAAAAAAATTAGAACTAGAAAGCAATCCTAAAATCAAATTCTAAAGATTAAAATCAGAAAATATTTTTGTTGTTTTTATTTTTATTTGAATGTTTTTGTATTTTATTATTTTATGCAAATATATACAGACATAATTAAGAAAAACTTGTTTATTACTCATCAGGCTCGACAACCGTATAAGGTTGCGGTGGTGCTTATGTGGGTTCGAAAAATGGTTTTACTCTATGACCATTGACTTTGAAAGTAGTACCCTTCTCTGGATCGATAAGTTCAATTGTACCGTAAGGGTATACTTTGGCAATCCGATAAGGCCCAGTCCATCTGGAGTTCAGTTTTCCAGGAAAAAGTTTTAATCTTGAATTGAACAGAAGGACTTTTTGGCCCTCGTAGAGCTCTTTTGGAATAATCTTTTTGTCATGCCATTTTTTTGTGTTTTCTTTATATAACTTGGCATTTTCATAGGAAAAATTCCTATGTTCTTCCATTTCACAGAGTTGAAAAGTTCTTTTCTTACCAGCCTCATCCAGATTCATGTTGAGCTCTTTTATGGCCCAATAAGCTTTATGTTCTAACTCAACTGGCAAATGATACGCCTTTCCATAAACCAATTTGTAAGGGGACATTCCAATAGGGGTTTTGAAAGCAGTCCGGTGGACCCATAGGGCATCATCCAATTTGGAGGCCCAATCCTTCCGGTGTGGTTTAACCACTTTTGCTAAAATTCCTTTTATCTCCCTATTTAACAACTCAGCCAAACCATTGGTTTGAGGGTGATAAGCAGTTGCCACCCTATGCTGAATGTTGTATTTTTCAAGAACTTCCTCTAACAACTTGTTTATGAAATGGGTGCCTTCCTCACCTATCAAAGCTCTGGGTGTACCAAATCTTGTAAAAATCTGTTTTTGCAAAAAATTGACAACTGTCCGGGCATCATTGGAATGGCAAGTCAAAGCTTCCACCCATTTGGACACATAGTCTATAGCAAGTAAAATGTAGGCACAATTATTGGAGATTGGAAAAGGTCCCATAAAGTCTATGCCCCAAACATCAAATAATTCTACTTCTAGAATTCCATTTAGGGGCATTTCATTTCTTTGAGAGATATTCCCACTTCTTTGACACTCATCACAACTTTTTACAAAGTTATGAGCATCATTGTACAAAGTAGGCCTGAACAACCCAGATTGTAAAACCTTTGCTGCTGTCCTACTTCCTCCAAAATGTCCTCCACAAGGTCCTGTATGGCAGTGTTGTAAAACTGATGTCATTTCTTCTTGTGGTATGCATCTTCTGATCATCTGATCTGCACAAATTTTAAACAGAAATGGGTCATCCCACAAATATTTCTTAGAATCATAGATGAGCTTTTTCTTGTGGTGTTTAGTAAACTCGTTGGGAATGACTCCACAAGCCAAATAATTTACAATGTCAGCAAACCAAGGAGCTTTGGTATGTTGTATAGCCAGAATCCTCTCATCAGGGAATGTTTCACAAATCCCACCACTAAAAACAGGTTTGTCTTGTTTTTCCAATCTAGACAAATGGTCAGCCACTTGATTATCCACACCCTTCCTATCAATGATTTCCAAATCAAACTCTTGTAACAATAAGACCCACCTTATTAGCCTAGGTTTTGCATCCTTTTTAGAAATCAAATATTTGATTGCAGCATGATCTGTGTGTACAATTACTTTAGTGCCAATCAAGTATGATCTGAATTTTTCAAAAGCAAAAACCACAGCTAATAATTCCTTTTCAGTAGTGGTGTAATTGATTTGAGCATCATTGAGAGTTTTACTAGAATAGTAAACAGGATGGAATATTTTATTTTTCTTTTGACCCAAAACTGCTCCAACTGCCCAATCACTGGCATCACACATAATTTCAAAAGGTTGAGACCACCGGAGCAGTGACCAATGCTTCTTTCAAAGCGTTAAAAGCTTTTCTGCAATTTTCATTAAAATCAAACACTTGGTCATTTTGTAGTAGTAGACAAAGAGGTTTTGAAATTTTAGAAAAATCTTTTATGAACCTCCTGTAAAAACCAGCATGTCCCAAAAAACTTCTGATACCTTTGACTGTTGTTGGTTCAGGAAAATTTGAAATGACTTCTAATTTGGCCTTATCAACTTCTATGCCTCTTTTGGAGATGAGATGTCCCAACACAATGCCTTCTTTTACCATAAAATGACACTTTTCTCAGTTTAAAACCAAGTCTGTTTCTTCACATCTTGTGAGACTCTTTTCCAGGTTTTGTAAACATAGGTCATATGATGTCCCATAAACTGAAAAGTCATCCATGAAGACTTCCATGGAGGTTTCTAACATGTCAGAGAAAATGGACATCATACATCTTTGAAAAGTAGCTGGGGCATTACAAAGTCCAAAAGGCATTCTTCTAAATGCAAAGGTTCTAAATGGACAGGTGAAAATGGTCTTTTCCTGATCTTCAGGTGCAATGGTGATTTGATTGTAACTTGAGTAACCATCTAAGAAACAATAAAACTCTTTTCCTGCCAGTCTGTCTAGCATTTGGTCAACAAAGGGTAATGGAAAATGGTCTTTTTGAGTAGCTTTGTTAAGCTTCCTATAGTCCATGCATATCCTCCAACCGGACACCACCCTAGTAGGTATGAGTTCATTTTTCTCATTTGGTACAACAGTTACCCCACCCTTCTTGGGTACACATTGCACAGGACTGACACACGTACTACTAGCAATAGGATAGATTATGCCTGCATCAAGCCATTTTAAAATCTCCTTTTTGACAACTTCCTTCATCACAGGATTGAGTCTTCTTTGAGGCTCAACTGATGAGTAGTCTTTTTCTTCCAAAATGATTTTGTGTTGACAAATGGTTGGGCTTATGCCCTTGAGATCAGCAATGGTCCATCCTATGGATTTTGTGTGAAGTTTTAGCATTTTGACCAATCTTTCCTCTTATTCTAGATCTAGTGAGGATGAAATAATAACAGGCAACTTCCCTGGGTCCTCTAAAAAGACATATTTTAAATGTGAGGGAAGTTGTTTCAATTCTAAGTCTGGTGCAACTTCTAAGGATGGGACAAGAGTTTTCCTATCCTTATGATCTAGGGTCTCAAAAGCAGCAACTTCCTGTGGTGGTTGCAAGTCTTCACAGTCTTCCTTATCACTGTCAGAGTCTTCCATTCCCAGCATTTCTCCCAAGCTTTTGTCTTGACACCAAGTCTCTATCATGCTCAAAGTGGAACATTCCTCAACTTCTTCAGGGTACCTGAGAGAATCAAAAACATTAAAAGTAACTTCTTGGTCATGCACTCTCATAGTCAACTCTCCTTTCTGGACATCAATCAAGGTTCTTCCAGTTGCTAGGAAAGGTCTTCCTAAAAGAATGGGGATATCTTTGCCAGCTTCAAAGTCTAGGATGATAAAGTCAGCTGAAAAAATAAACTTATCAACTTGGACTAGGACATCCTCAATTTTTCCTTTTGGCCAAGCTATGGTCTTATCAGCCAATTGTAGGGAAACAGTGGTAGGTCTAGCTTCACCTATGCCTAAGGTATTAAAAATGGATAAAGGCATCAGGTTTACACTAGCACCTAGGTCACAAAGTGCTTTACCTACTTTCTTTCCTCCTATAGAACAAGGAATTGTGAAACATCCAGGATCTTTCAGTTTAAGGGGAATCTTACTGGACAACAAAACGCTACATCCTTCAGTCAGAGCTACTGTCTCATATTCAGTCAACTTTTTCTTTTTGCTCAAAATGTCTTTTAGAAATTTTGCATAATTTGGCATTTGCTCAATAGCTTCAACCAAAGGTATATTTATGTGCAATTGCTTAAAAACATCAAGAAACTTTTTAAATTGAACTTGTTCCTTATTATTCCTCATCCTTTGGGGGTAAGGAATGTAAGGAGTGACTGGACTAGAGGGGTCAATCTTATGAAGGAGAGGTGCTCGTGTGGGTTTCACAGTTGGAATCGCTTCAGTCCTGCAGGGTGCTATAGGACTGGGCTGAAGGGGTACTGTAGGACTGCCACCAGAGTGTGACACATCAACTACTGTACTTTCTTTGGTATTATGGACTTTCTTAGGCTCATCAGGGAATAGCAAGGGGTAGGCTGATTTAGTAGGAATGACTTGAATATTAACAGGCTTATCGCTAGCTTTGGTTCCACTAGTGCTACAGGACTGGTCTATAGGTATTGTAGCAGCAGAATCTGGTTTTGCCTTTTTCTTATCTGGCTCTGCTTTGTGTGTTTGTTCTTTTCTGGGATTTTCCTCTAAAGGCCTTCCATTTCTTAAAGTCACAACCTTAACCTGCTCTTTTCCATCTCGTCGTGGAATTTCAGTATCACTAGGAAGAGTTCCTACTGGTCTTTTCTTCATTTCCAAAGCCATTTGCCCCATTTGAGTTTCAAGGTTTTTAATTGAGGCCTGAGTTTGGGTCATGAACCCTTTTATCATTGATTCCAAAGAAGTAGATGACTCAGCCTGCTGATTGGGCTTGTTGTTTTGGAAAGAAGATGGTCTATTTTGAAAATTGGGCTGTTGGTTGTTGTGATTTCTTTGTTGAAAATTGAACTGTCCTTGAAAGTTGGAGTGTCCTTGAGAGTTGGACTGTCCTTGAAAGTTGGACTGTCCTTGTGGTCTTTGCGATGGTTGATTGAGAGAATGACTATGCCATGAAAAGTTTGGATGATTCCTCCACTCAAAATTGTAAGTCTGAGAAAAGGGTCCTCCTTTTTGGTTGTTTTGCACATAGTTTACTTGCTCTGGATTGCTTGGACAATTTTCAAAAGAATGTCCATCTCCACAAAAGGTACACTGTACTGGCAAAACACCAGGGATAGCAGTAGCAGCATTAGCCTGCACAGGTGTGGCTAGATTTTGAATTAGAGTAGCCATATTTGCCAACTGTGCAGTTAATGTTGAGTAAGCATCAGAATCTGGTGTCCCTGTTGTTCTTTTAGGTGGCAGTACACGTGGATCATACCATTGTCCGTTATTGTCAGAAATCTTTTCAAGGACTTCATACCCTTCATTGTAGGTACAAGCTGTGAAAGATCCGTTTGCAGTAGCATCAAGCATTTGTTTAGCATTGATATCTAGACTACTGTAAAATGTCTCTAGCTGAATGCAGTACGAAATGCCATGGTGAGGGCATTTTCTCAACAGTTCTTTAAACCTATCCCATGCATCAGAGACTGCTTCATTGTCCATTTGTTTAAAAGTGCAGATTTCATTTCTGGACTTAGCATTCCTGGTGGGTGGAAAATATTTTTTTAAAATTTTTTCTGCCATTTGGTTCCATGTAATTATAGAATCTGGCTGCAACGAGTTGTACCAGGATCTTGCTTTATCTCTTAGAGAGTATGGAAAAAGTTTTAGCTTTAAAGCATCATCCTGTACACCTGGCAGTTTAAAAGAATCTGTAATCTCCATGAAAGACCTGAGATGAAAATGAGGATCTTCATGCGCCAAACCAGCGTACTGGCCGTTGATTTGGAACATATGAAACATTATCGGCTTGGGTTCAAAATGATGTGTTTCGAGGGTAGGCTTTAGTATCCCTGAATGTAATTGATTTAAAACAGGAACAACATACGCCATAATACCTCCATTTTAGAGTTTGCAAGCCTGAAAATGTTTTGTTCCTCATCTTCAAGATATTATGAATTGGCCTATTTTCAGGAATCTGACGAGGAATTTGGCGAGGGATTTGCCTAGGAATAGGCCCATTTTTAGGAATTGGCCCATTTCTAGGATTTCCATTGCCAAGATTTCCATTATCGGGATTTTCAAGATTTTTCGAAATTTTCCCAATTCATGTCAGGGTTTCCATCATTATTGGGTGGTCTATTAACAGGTTGTCCATTCGGCCCAAAATCGAAGTTATTTTCACCTTCATCCGATGTGTACTCATTTTCAGACATCATTGGAGAGTTGCGAGCTAAAGCAGCTCTTTGTGCTTTCCTTCTTTGTCTAAAAGTGCGTTCAATCTCAGGATCAATTTGAAAAAGTTCTCCGTGTAATATTCTGGGCATGCACTGTTTTTCAAAAAGGTGGTAGAAAAATCAGAGCTTAAAAACTTTACTTTAAAATGAAATTCTTTCAGCGAAGTTATCCCCGGCAACGACGCCAAAAACTTGTTGTAAGATTTATGCAACCTTAGAGATTCACTTAGAATAGAACTCAGTGCAAGTATACACCTTGAACTACTATCGTCTCGTAACAAGTAATAATGGTAAAAGTACCAGATATCGATCCACAGGGAAAACGTGTGAAAGCTTTTCAAAAGTTCAGTCTTTAAAAACCGATTTCAGATGGTGATACGAGGTTTTCACACCTCGAGAATCTAACCGCAAGTGTACGGTGTCGAATCAAGTAATAACGTACGGCAAGTACGAGTATCGAATCCACGGGAACTAGGAACTAAGTATCACAATTACTATAAGCTCTATTAACTGAACTATCGATAATTGAACGGTTGGTATTAAACTACTTAAATGCGAGAATTAAATCAAACACAAGACAAAACATTAAACAGCTTTGGAAAATCAGATAGAGAAAACAGTTGAGGGTTAGAAATCCAATGGTTCTCGCATACAAACGTCTGACTCAATTCAAATACCAGTTATTCCTATCAATTAATACCCAATCTTTATCTAATCATTGTTCTTTCTCAAGCTACAACGATTTTATGTGCAAAGCATGGTTCGTTTTCAAGCAACCGTGATTTCTATTTTGAAAACATAAGTTTTATCTTTCGATCTCAACATATAGGGTTCAAAACGCATTAAGCTTAAGATTCAAACGGGACTAAGATTTACTCGGTATATCTCTATCCTTTCTTAACTTAGACATGCAATTCCTAACTCTACTTCTCAATTACTTCTCTCGAACATAAATTGAAAACAATAAAACAATTGTAAGGTAGCTAATCTCACAAAAGCATTAAACACCAAATTGCATTCATTCATTAAAATAGGAAAACTGATAAAGGTCTTAGGTCATCTGTTTACAAGCTTAAACCACATTCATTCCAACCCCCAACATGAACCGGTTAGTTCATGTCGGTGGTGGATTCAAACACAATAGAAAAAGATGGAAACAAGTATGTAGACATGATAATCGTGGCAACTGTAAATGGAATGGTTACTCCCTTCTATCGTGCTCGTCTCTACTTTGCGTGATGAGCGTGTATCTGATCCTCCCTCTATCGTGGCTCCAACGGGTGTCACTCGGCTCTGAAAATCGCCCCCGGAACTGCTCTGGCCGTCGTGTGTAAGTTGCGTCCTACCGAATGACCTAAAAACTGAAAATTATATCTGAAATTCGCGAAACAGAGCCTTACGCGACTTGCTGCGCGGCTTGCAAGTCGCGTGGCAGGTCGCGCGTATCCTTTTGGCTGCGTAGGTCGTCGTTTGGTTCGCGGTTCGGGTCCTGGTTCGGTCGTGGGTCTTGGGCTTGGGCTTGGGCTCTTGGGCTTTCGTTGGCTTCGTTTTGGACTCGATTTGGGCTCTTTTTAGCTTCTTTTCTCGATGATTGCCGTCTCTTAGATAACCTGTATAATTCACTAGATAGACCGTAAAATACACGCCTTTTTACTTGAACACAAGCCAATCTCATTGGTTTGAGAACCGAAAATAACGCCAAAAAGTGGCGTTATCAACAACCCCAAACTGAGCGTTGCTTGTCCCCAAGCAAATTAGCGATAAAAACAGCATAAAAGCATATATCTGTGAAAAAATAATAACTGCACAATTCCCAATCGGTACCAAGTGATGCAACGGTGATTTCTTATACCCGTGAATATCTATCCCACTCTCTCCTCATCCTTATTTAGTCCGATCTATGACCTTCTATTGAGAGTTGAACTCGTGACTTTTCCGATTACATTAAGGTTAGACTAAGGCCGAACATACTAGGGAAAACATTTTGCCTCGACCCTACCTCACGGGATACTCTCATTTCGCTCAAACCTAGGTTATCGCTCGTGTTGTCATGTGTAAGGAATTTATGTACAATAATACGCAAAATATTACATGACAACTCTCTAAAAAGACGCACAAATGTCCAAAAAGTTGATCTCAGAAGGAATCAAGTAGCAAGACAGGGAATATCGGTAAAGGTAGTCGTAAACCGTAATCACATCTTCCAAAAGATCATCCAGGTCTTTACAAGGGTTGTAATGGGGCTGAGGTTAAGGCTATGAAACGAAGGGTAAGAGGATCAAAAATCCTTGGCGTGTCAATCATTGGCAGTTCTGAACTTTTCTACTTCAACCTCTATCATTTGGCCCTCTTTGTCACTATTGGAGTCGCTTTGACTCTCTTATTCAGCTGCTGTAAACACTAACAAACTGTACTTATTTTTTTTTCTTTTTTTTCAGTTGGGACTTCATTGGTCCTCTTTATTTGTTTGGGGTATCATTGGCCCTCTTTTCTATTTCTCGGGTTACATTGACCCGTTTTATTTTTATAACTGGCCTGTTCTATTCTTTTCTGCTCTATCTCTCGTAGTTCATTACCACTTCTAATTTACACGCTTTCGGATGAGGGTTGGCTAAGGTTTATGGCTAAAGGTGTACTGGTGGGTTTAGAAACGAATAAGGTGCGTGTTTGGATGCAAAAGGGCTATGGATACACACAAAAGGGTGAAAGGGAACGATAGTTAAAAATGGTTAAAAATAAAACACATAATACCTGGAATCATATCTTAAGGTCCACACGATATGGTCTACTATACCCTTACCTAATATCCCGATGTTCGTCTTTGCTACTCAATGCAATAATGTAGCGAGATCATTCTACATTCACGACAAGGAATTCGGAAAAGTGTATATGACTTAAGTGTATGAATCCCTCGAAATGAAAAACGTCTTTAGGCTCAAAACTCACTATCGGGTGGTCTCCACTAATGTCCCTAGTCATGTCCTTTCCCGGTCTTTCCCTAACGGTCACGTCACTATCACAAGATTCTTCCCACAATGGTTGGTCTCAATCATTCAAAACAAAAATTTTAGCTACTATGATCTAGACACTCAGAGGTGCAGGAAATCTACGTGCATAACTTGGGCCCGATTGGGCAACCCCAAACCTTACCCACACATTGTCCCCAATGTGCAAGTAAAGTCGTAGGTGATGCGACTCGAATCATTGTGCAGTTATTACAGTTATCAAAAGGACGGGCAAGGCATTACAAAACATCAAAAAGAAATCCCAAAGTTTCTAATATGGGCACCCCAAACCTAGGCCGTGGCCTAGGTTTGCCAAATAAAAGCCAACCCCAAACCTCAGTGGAACCGAGGTTTGCACCGGGTAAAAAAAAATTGAGTGTGTGTAGATGTTTTAAAAACAAATTTTGGGCACCCCAAACCTAAGTGAAACTTAGGTTTGTTGTGTCTTGATTACTAATAAAAGCCTACACATCGTACACCACTCGTTAACTAGAGGGTTTAGAACGTACCTGTTGCCCTGAGCGATTCCCTTAAAAGATGGAGTTGACAACGACGCACCGGAGAAAGGGAGGGAGAAAACAAAAACAAACAAAACAGAAACAGAACGAACAAATAAAGCAGGAAAAGAAAGCATCAAAAGAGAAAGGAATTCCACAACAGGGCTCCCCGCGACTTGGAACGCGGTTTATAAACCGCGGCACAAGCCGCGTAAGATACTGTTTCAGAATCCAACAGAAGGCCCCGCGGTTTGGCGCGCGGCTTGTAGGCCGCGGCACAAGCCGCGTAAGCCTCTGTTCAGCTATTTTTTGGCTTTTTTCGTTTTTCGATTTTTATAGGTTTTTATGCTAAAACACACTAAAAATAGAAAAATTAAAACACGACAACTAACCTTGGTGGGTTGCCTCCCACCCAACGCCGTATTTAAAGTCGTGGCACGACTATGTGGGACTCAGCTAGGCTTGTTGTCCGCGGGATGAAATTGCCCACATTCGCGATTGTCCGCGGACTTCTCTACTCCTTCCTCTCTTTCACCACTTCCTCTTTCAAGCATCTTGAACCTTACGTTCTCACCGCCGACTCTGAACGTGATCTCACCCTCTTCCATGTCAATCAAAGCTCTCCCGGTGGCTAGGAACGATCGTCCCAAGATCATCGGGACCTCTTCATCCTCATATATGTCTATCACCACAAAGTCTACCGGGAAGTAGAACTTACCAACCTTAATTAGCACGTCCTCAATCACGCCGTACGGGTATCTTATTGACCGATCAGCAAGCTTGAGCGTCATGAACGTTGGACTCACCTCGCCCAATCCAAGTTTCCTGAAAATAGAAAGGGGCATAAAATTAATACTAGCCCCTAAATCACACAAAACTTTATTGAAAGAAAACTTCCCGATTTGGATAGGGATAGAAAAACTCCCTGGATCATTGAGCTTCTGGGGAAGCTTGTTCTGAAAGATTGCGCTACACTCTTCAGTGAGTGCAACGGTGGATTGGTGATCAATTGCCCTCTTTTTGGAAAGGATCTCTTTCATGAATTTCATGTAAGAGGGCATTTGGGCGAGAGCATCTGCAAAAGGAATATTGATCGTTAGCTTTTTAAATACTTCAATAAATTTTGAAAAATTGACCTCATCCTTATTTGCTTTCAGCCTGCTCGGGTAAGGTACTCTCGGTACCACCGGCTTGACCGGTGGTTGCTTCAGCTTGGGCTCTTCACCCTTCTCGACCTCTTTCATCACGACTTCTTCTTCAATCTCTCTAGGCTCTTCTAGATCATCCGTTGTCTCGACCTCTTTCTCCTTGGGCTCGGTCCTCTTTCCGCTTGTCAAATATATCGCGTTGCATTCTTCTCTATTCTTCTTCTCCGCCATACTTGGAAAAGTACCGGGAGGCCGGTTTTGTAGGGCTTTAGAGATTTGCCCCACTTGCCTCTCTAGGATCTTAATTGAAGCCGTGTTCTGGTCGGTTGCGGCTTTGACGGTATTGATCGCGCCCGCTAATCCCTCAACCGTATTGGCCAATCCTCCGACCGTGCTCTCCATTTTAGACATGAACTTCACCACCATGTCTTCTAGCCCCGGCTTTTTCTCTCACGATGGTCCTTCGTGTCTTTGGTTGAAACCTGGAGGATGATAAGCATTATTAGTATTAGAAAAAGTATGAAAGTTAGGAGAGTTACCTGGTTGCTGTTGAGGTTGACTCCATGACAGATTAGGGTGCTTTTTCCACCCCTCATTATATGTGTTGGAGAATGGGTCATTCCTCGGTTGGCTCCGGTTTTGTACGAATTGAGCTTGTTCCGGTTCTTGAGGATTGCCCCCTTTCAGGTGATTTGTGATGAAGGCTAGTTGAGCTTTTAGCTCCTTCAGCTCATCTGATTCCCGAACACTCGCAACTCTTCTAACATCGGCTCTTGGAGTAGAAAAACTGTGCTCGGCCAGGTTCTCGATCAGCTCGCATGCTTCTTCATAAGACTTGTCCATCAGTGCTCCACCCGATGCGGCAGTGATATCGTTTTTGAACTGCGGGTGGAGTCCACTATAGAAGGTCTGGATAATTACCCAGCCGTGTAACCCGTGGTGTGGACACTTCTTCAACATGTCTTTATACCGCTCCCAAGCCTCATATAACGTCTATTGGTCCCATTGAGCGAAATGGGTGATCTCGGCCATTAACTGTGCGGTTCTTCCCGGTGGAAAGAATTTCTGAAGGAAGGATGCCTTCAGTTGCGCCCAAGTGGTGATCGAGTCTGGTTGGATGCTCTCGGTCCATGTCTCGGCTCGGCCTTTGAGAGAGAAACCAAATAATCTCAGCTTTATGGCATCCTCGTTCATGCCATTGATCTTAAAAGTATTGCAAATCCTCTCGAATGCACGAAGATGTGCATGAGGATCTTCCGTCGGCGTTCCTCCGTATTGGTTCTGTTGCACCATCACGATGGTGCTCGGTTTAAGCTCAAAATAGTTTGCTCCGGTCGTGGGAGGTTGGATCCCTATACGTGCGGCTGCCACATTTGGGTTGGCAAAAGACCGCATAGGTACCCTTTCCGGAGGTGGTGGTGGTGGATTGTTGCGAGGTGGTCTCTCGTCGTCTGACATCTCGATCTTGATATTTTTCTTGGCTTTAGCTTCTTTGCGTAAACAACAGGCAGTTCGTTCAATCTCCGGATCAAATTTCTCGAGCTCTTCCCCTCGGGTCTTCCTTGGCATCAACCAATTAGTACCTGAAATGAAAAGTGAACAAAATCAGCAACCCAAAAATTGAACGTGACAAAATAAAATAACAAGAAAAAATATGCTCAATCTAATAGCGCGTATAGCTGGTAGTGCTATTAGTTGCAACTAGTTCCCCGGCAATGGCGCCAAACTTGATACGAGGTTTTCACACCCCGAGAATCTAACCGCAAGTGTACGGTGTCGAATCAAGTAATAACGTACGGCAAGTACGAGTATCGAATCCACGGGAACTAGGAACTAAGTATCACAATTACTATAAGCTCTATTAACTGAACTATCGATAATTGAACGGTTGGTATTAAACTACTTAAATGCGAGAATTAAATCAAACACAAGACAAAACAGTAAACAACTTTGGAAAATCAGATAGAGAAAACAGTTGAGGGTTGGAAATCCAATGGTTCTCGCATACAAACGTCTGACTCAATTCAAATACCAGTTATTCCTATCAATGAATACCCAATCTTTATCTAATCATTGTTCTTTCTCAAGCTACAATGATTTTATGTGCAAAGCATGGTTCGTTTTCAAGCAACCGTGATTTCTATTTTGAAAACATAAGTTTTATCTTTCGATCTCAACATATAGGGTTCAAAACGCATTAAGCTTAAGATTCAAACGGGACTAAAATTTACTCCGTATATATCTATCCTTTCTTAATGTAGACATGCAATTCCTAATTCTACTTCTCAATTACTTCTCTCGAACATAAATTGAAAACAATAAAACAATTGTAAGGTAGCTAATCTCACAAAAGCATTAAACACCAAATTGCATTCACTCATTAAAATAGGAAAACTGATAAAGGTCTCAGGTCATCTGTTTACAAGCTTAAACCACATTCATTCCAACCCCCAACATGAACCGGTTAGTTCATGTCGGTGGTGGATTCAAACACAATAGAAAAAGATGGAAACAAGTATGTAGACATGATAATCGTGGCAACTGTAAATGGAATGGTTACTCCCTTCTATCGTGCTCGTCTCTACTTCGCGTGATGAACGTGTATCTGATCCTCCCTCTATCGTGGCTCCAACGGGTGTCACTCGGCTCTGAAAATCGCCCCCGAAACTGCTCTGGCCGTCGTGTGTAAGTTGCGTCCTACCGAATGACCTAAAAACTGAAAATTATATCTGAAATTCGCGAAACAGAGCCTTACGCGACTTGCTGCGCGGCTTGCAAGTCGCGTGGCAGGTCGCGCGTATCCTTTTGGCTGTGTGGGTCGTCGTTTGGTTCGCGGTTCGGGTCCTGGTTCGGTCGTGGGTCTTGGGCTTGGGCTCTTGGGCTTTCGTTGGCTTCGTTTTGGACTCGATTTGGGCTCTGTTTAGCTTCTTTTCTCGATGATTGCCGCCTCTTAGATAACCTGTATAATTCACTAGATAGACTGTAAAATACACGCCTTTTTACTTGAACACAAGCAATTCTCATTGGTTTGAGAACCGAAAATAACGCCAAAAAGTGGCGTTATCAGATGGCGATTTCGAAAACAGATTGTTTGATTGGTTGGTTTGAGTTATCAGCTAAAAATCAATTCTAGAGAAGAAGCACAGGGTGCAAAACGCCATAAAGATGAAAACAAATGATCCAGTAAATAGATATTATAACATCCAGCCAGTCCTCCAGCACAAGTGCTATAGGACTGCCACAGCACCGACTATCGGTTCAAACGGTCTCCCAAGAGTACACACTGGTCCACGTGCTATCGATACGATATCATTTATGTTAGACTTCGTGAATCCTAGCACAACACAATGTTACCATCCTACACCGTAAGAGTATAATACTTGTCAGGTATTAAAACTATTTAGTAGTCTTCTCTTATCATTTCAGTTAATTAAACTTAACCTTAACACTTGATGTTAATGCATTTTCATACATAAAATTAGTTGTCAATTAATTAAATGCAATCTTAAATGTAAGATTAATCACCTGAAACGAATAGTTAGATACAATGTTATATTCAATACACCTCTTCACTTTAACACAGATTTTACATCTAAACTTTGTTTTACACCCCAAGCTCAGGCGATTAGCCCATCATGGCTTGATTTCTTCTTTCGAAAGGTGTAAGAAATGTAAATGACATAAATGGAAAATACTGAAAGGAAATTGCAAGAAAGGAAATTACGGAAATGTAAAGACAAAAATTAAAATGCAGGAATTTCAACAACAAGAAAATAAAGACAAAAATAAGAACTAAGAATGTAAGGAAACAAGAATTACCAACTAACGTGGTAATTTTTTTTTGGAAAGGGTATCCCAGGCACAGCCCGGACTAATCCCTGACAATTTTGAAACTTAAAGATGTCTTATCAATGTCGAGGACGTTTGGAATCGAACCGTGGGTAGATGGGATATTCCACCACATCACCCAGGGCGATCAACCACTGCGCTACAACCTGATTGACACTAACGTGGTAACTTGGTCGCCAAGTTATGGAAACTTGTCGTACAAGTTACGTCACAAAACTACTACTTGCCTTGAAAACGTTGGAACTTTGAAACACTAACTTAAATAAACCAAGATTACGGTTTTTAGAAGGAAGGAACTCTAAATTAAAAATCACGAATCTTTGAGAATTTAAGTAAGCAAATAAAACAATATCGAGAACTTGGAAGCTTGCAAGAATCGGAAAGTAAAACACAAAAAATTAACTTCGAACCACTTGGATTAAAACTTGAAACCGAGAGCCTTAGTACACACTGGAATCGTAACCACAGATCTGAATATTATAAGGTATCTAGACAGTAATTAAGAGGTAAATAAAACTAGAGAGAAAAGCTAAGCATTTGTGGAGAATCTAAGTGTTTTTATCTCCAAAAGCATGTCAATAACAAGTAAACAAGCCATCTATTTATAGGGGAGTTGAGTGGAGACAAAGCAATCAAAAGCTGATTAAGACTGATGTCCCAATGTACTTCATGTCCCCTCCAAAAGTCAACTCCAGCCTTGTCATCAAAAGAGGCTTCGGCCATAAGATACTCAAAAATGGCCCAGCTGTTCGATCCTCTGGTACTCCTACAGCATTCCTTCCGCGTTCAATTCCTATAGCATTGCCGTAGTAGTGCCCAGCCAAAATCTGAAATCAAAACAGGCCCAATAAGATCCAAAAGACAGAGATTATACCATTAAATCATGTTTGACACTTAAAACATAGAAAATGCTAAAAAGCTACTAAAGAGGACTTAATTACAGACTTTGGGCAAATAAAACAGACTTAAAACCTATAAAAATTGACTAAAATAGGGTTAATAAATTAACCCTATCAATACTCATCTAAAGGAAGAGAAGAGTAAGGCACAACTATATATCATCAATACATGAGATCATCTCTGATTAAATCTATGTCTATGATTCAGTACTGGAGGACGCTCCGAAGTTAATATTGATTCCAGAGATCAAAGAAATCTCAAATGAATATGAGTCGATGGACAGATCATACATACTCAATGATGGTATATTTACATATACCGTTGCTTATGAGATAACAGAGCACGATGTCATCGAACCATGCTCAGTTGAAGAATGTGAACAAAGAGCAAATTGGCCTAAATGAAAAGAAGCAATCCAGGATAATTATTTGACAAATGAACAGGTATTTGGTTCGGTAGTGCTAACCGACCAAGTGTAAAGCCTGTAGGACATAGATAATCATTTGTCAGGGAAGCGTAATGAGAATAATTATATATAATGCTCTCCTTTGGCGCAAGGTTTCTCACAACGCACTGGATTGACCATAATAAGACTTATTTTCTCGTGATGGACAACGTTCTGCTAATTAAATTAGCCAAGTAGTTTCCGAAGGACTGGAAATTGTAGCTCAACGATGCAGTTACTACATATCTCTATGGGGATATAAATTCAGAGATATAAAAGTGCTTGATGGCATTATACCAATATCAAGTAACTTTAAACTATGAAATGCGTTTACAATAAAATTGAAACACTCGCTTTATAGATTAAAGCAATCTATGGGGATGTGGTATACCCGCCTGAGTGAATACTTGATTGGGAAATGATATATAAGAACGATGAACTGTGCCCTTGCGTATTTGTTTAGAAAAACAAGTTCTAGACTTTCGAAGTAGCTCTATATGTCAATGTTATGAACATAATAGACACTCTTGATGAAATAAGAGAAACCACAAGCTACTTGAATTCTGATTTTGAGATGAAAGATCTTGGGAAAACTTGGTTGTGTCTAGATACTTGAACTAGGACACTGAGTTTGTGGAATATTAATCCACCGATCCGCATATGTCCAGAAAATGACCAGGCGACTTAATATGGACAAAACGCATCCGACTAGCACTCCCATGATCGGTCAAAGTGTTGGATATAAGGAAATATCCATTTCGTCTAAAGGATGATGACGAAGAGGTGTTGGGAGCTGGAATTCCATACCTAAGTACAATAGGCGCATTATTGTACTTAACATAATACACTTGACCGTATATTGTACTTCTAATTGAACTTGTCAGCTAGATTTAGCTCAGCGCCAACGCAACGTCATTGGAATGATTTCAAATTAATCTTTTGGCACCATTGACGTGGGACAATACTTTCCCTATGGAGAAAATTGAATTGATAATGGAACTTCAATACCTACTTAGATTGTAAGTGGCAAAAGTACTGGCCCTTATAGAAAAACACCAAACAATGTCTTGGAATATAATTGTTGATATTAGGTTTATGTTCAACTCATATACAGATTGTTCCCAAATTGACTAAGGAATTATCATATGGAACATACCAATTGCTTGGAAGTAAACTAAGAAACCCCTTAAGAGCTACATTCTTAAATTATCAAGAATATTACTCTACATTATTCAAGAGAGTATATGGTTAAGGATCATCATTATACATATTAGAGGAGCTAGTGGTTTGAGTTCAACCACTATCCTACCTGCATATATGGAAATAATGCATCATGTATCAAATAAATGAAAGTAAGATACATCAAGGGTTAAAACATAAATCATATTTCGCTTAAGTTTCTATAAAACCAGCAACAATAAACTCTCCTCAAGATTCAAGTGAATCAAGTAAGGTATGAGGAAAATGTGGAAGATTTGCTTCCCAAATGGTTGCCTAAGGTTACATTTGAGAAACATGTGGAAAGCATTAAGATGTGGATATTTTTTCTAAGCTCTCTTGATTGATGTACGAATCACGGGGAGTAATAGACAAAAGGAGGTGTCTACTAAACATGTACTATTAGTGGGTTGTGCTCTTTCCTTCTCCCAAGGTTTTATTTTTCCCACTGGGTTTTGTTCCTTGGTGCAAGGTTTTAGTGAGGCAACATTTTATACATCATTTTGATTTCTATACTTCTTGATTGATGCACAAATCAAGAAAAATGGTAAACTAAAGGAATTGTTTATTGGTGTCTTGTACTATTTCCTTCGCCTAGAGTTTTTATTTTTCCCACTAGGTTTTGTTTCTTTGGCGTAAGGTTTTAATGAGTCAAGAACTATGCACCGTCACTCATTTGATTCGGCACAAGGGAGAGTGTTGAAGGATATGTGCCATCATCAAAAGGAAGTGATTGAAAGAATATTTTCCTACTATTAGATATTACCATAATTAATGTTTCATTTTCGTTGTAAACTCCTCCCTATATAAATGGCTTATGATTAATGAGAATTACGATTCATTCTCTCCATTCTATTGTGTTCTGTTTCGTTTTTCCTTTAACAATATATACATTATTGAGGCTTTTAGGGGAAAATACTGTTTTCCGATATTAATATAAGATTTATTTTTAATTTAATCACTTATTAAATATTTTTGATAAATAAATTAATTAACATAAGAAAATTAAATTAATAAAATCAAGGTTTACCAAATAAAAAAGGCCTCATAGTAGTGTCCATATACATTGTAAAAAAGTGAATAAGGAAACAATAAAGAGATAAGATTGTATTAAGAAGCTAATAAAACATGAGTTTATCTTTTGGCCACTAACGCTCTATTCACGAGTTTTGGGAGAAAAGAAAAGAAAAGAACGAGAAGAAAAAGAAGATAAAAGAAAGGAAATGAAAAGAAAGAGGTATTTATTTTTGTGTTCTTGAGATTGAAGGAAAAGGAAGAAAAGAAAATAATTTTTCATGTTCTTGAATATGAGAGAAAAGAAAGAAAAGTTATCACTTTTACCAATATACCCTTATTTATTTTACTGTGACGTGTAATTAATGGGTATATGTGTAATTTTAAAAATAATTTCGATAAGTTTTAAATTCCTTTCTTTTTTTCCTTCCGTTTCCTCCCATTTTTGGGCGGAAAGTTTGGGAGGAAAATCAGCAATATTTTTCATTTTCCTTCCCTCCTTAAAAACCTCGAGAACACAACATTTTTTTATTTTTCTCCTACTTTACTTTCTTTTCCATTCCTTTCCTTCATAAAAAAACTCGAGAACACAGCGTAAGAGGATAGTAAAAAAATTTAAGCCCTTTTGACGAAAAGAAAAAAACAGTATTAGTCTAACCTCTTGTCACGTAACAGATAAATGGTGAATAAGAAGTTTAAAAAACAAACAAACGACGTCTTAGGGGCCGTTTACCTAATCACTTACCCGGGTAAGTGTTTATCAGTAAAATTCAACACTATCACTTACTTCCCGGATAAAATTTTAGTCCACCAAAATGACATCGTATGCAACAATTTAGCTGGTAAGCGTTAACCGTGGTAAGAGTCGTCGCACTTACTTACCGGGTAAGACTTTCGGTCCTTGCTTTCAACTCTCGGTCCTTCCTTCCGCTCTTACCGGGTAAGATTCTTGGTTCTTGCCATATTCATCCGGTAAGCTAATGTGACTTGGTAAGTACTTACTCGGGTAAGTGTTTCGTAAACGGCCCCTTAGTGTGATTGGCTTAAAATTTAATCGGATAATAATATATCAAAATTATATTTGAGTTTAGAAAATTACAGACGTGTTTTCGTGAAATAATTTTGGCTTATAAAATTTAGGAGCTGTTTACTTGCTCTTTCCGGGTAAGAGTGCTGTCTAGGGTAAGGTAAGAGTGTTTACCAAGTGGTTTTTGGTACCGACAAAAATGACCATTTTAACCCTTATGTAATTATATGCTAAATTAAATGTAATTATTTTTATTATAAATCATTTAATGGAAGAAAAAAAAACTTCATACTTTAAATAATTGTTTACCAACAATATACTCTTTTTCTATATAATTAACTGGCAAATTAGACAACAAAATATAACATTCATATTTCCTTTCCTACATCTCAATTTAAGGGCAAAAAGGGTTGTTTTAATAAATGCATCTGGTTTGTGAAAGCTTCAATCTATGGTGTACCCAGAATGTTTATATGATTTTGCGCTGTAACAAAACACCATATCATATGTAAAACACATTCATGCATTAATAAATTCTAAAAAGACTTTCTTTTTTGCACAAAATTTTGTCAGCAAATATGTTCATCCAATACTTAAAAATAGATGAATTCCCAATTTAATCCGACATTTAAACAGTCACATTTTCTTTGATATTTTTATGTTTTAATCAAAGGAACTTAATACAAAACGAAGCATAAACTAACTAGTGCTATACCCGTCCGGTGGCCGGGTATACAACGTGACTTTATTTAATTGGAGACCCATTATAAAATAACACCTCATCTCTTCTCTGAGTTTAGTCTAAGTAGGATTACATGCATCTGATTCGGTAAGTCATAAATAGTGATCGATTGAAGTTGAATTCAGCACAGCCTTGATGGTCAATTGGCGTCTTCGTTGCCGACGACCGGTGTCAATTTCCGGTGATCCGAACCATGTTTACCATCGTTAACCGCCCTCTTTATCACCTCCTTCACCTCTGGTGAATGCCCTGCGTTCTTCTCGAATTCCTTGGTTTGAACATCCCTCAAATTATTCCACACCCCTTGATTGTTTACATTTTGTAACCTCAAACTTATTTTCGTTATCCGAATTATGGATCATGAATTTCGTCTGCCCGCTGGATGCCGTGCCATAGTTGTCGTCACTGGTATGGCCTTTGTCTTCTGAAGGCGTTCTTTGTCAGCCCTGTCGGCCGGCCGATAAACCGGCAACGGCATCGAAAATCCGAATGATGTTCGAGAAAGGGGTTGCAGCAGCTCCCAACTACAAAAGCTTGAAGGATGACCATGTAAGATGCATGAAGAAATTCAAAATGCTTATTATAGAAAACTTATAAAGAAAAACTTAAATCACTTATTACGAACCTCATGGCCAAGAAACTGAAGTGTTGAGAAAATCTTTACCTTAAAAATCAAATTCCTAAACAAAAGTCACGTAATTTATGAAGATAATGACACAAAATACGATGGGTATGTGTACACATGATGAATCTTGGCAAAAACAAACCTTCAAAATGTACCTTTGAAAAAAAATCAAAATATACATACCTCAAAAAGTTGTTTATAAATATTTTCTTATTACGTATGTAGATCTGATAAAATGTGTGGCGCCACGTACATCTTTATTACGAATCCAATATACTTTCCTATTTGCTTGTGCTCGTGCAGCAATTGCCTCACGTAGTTGTTGAGATCTTCGACCATTATCTTCTAACATTACACAATATCGCAAAGTAAATAGAGTGAGTTTCATGTATACTGCATGCACATCTAGGAGACTCAGTTAGAACCCAAAGTACCAACAACATGTTCTTGAACAATCTTTCACTGGATGATATATGTATTAATCATCAATGTTGGACACACGTAACTAATCATAGTGCATATAATTGAAAACTGAAAAAGATGCAGTAGCTTACATATTCATTAAATTAAGAATTTCCAAGATATTATTGGTGGACAGCAGCCTAATCTACCGGAGAAAACTCATTGATACACCTAAAGAAACACACACACATTACACATCTATGGCCTTGATCGACATTTTCCACAAATATATCTTAGCAACTGGAAGTTTTAATTGGAACCAACGCCATGCTTGACACATATTTGGGAAGATTACCCTTGATAATAGACGACATGAATTTACACTAATAAGATTATTTCAAAGAAACACATTATAAACGACATGAATTACATGGAGATCTTGAACTTCTTACCAAAATTTCTCAAATAGATGAGATCGTCAGTGGATCCTATTGGGTTTCAGTAAAGATTAGGCAAACGCAGATTTGGTTCTTCAATTTTCGCATATGACACTTTTTGGATTTGGCTCCATTTTCTTGCTTCCTATAAGAGAGATGCAGAGCGATTTGAGAATTGCAGAAGGAAAAAGACAGAACATCAATTAGATTATGTATACATATATTATATATAGATCGATTTATACCTTTCCATAATCACTATCAACATAAAATGAACTCAGAGATCGTCAGTGGATCACTATTGGGTTTCAGCAAAGATTAGGCAAACGCAGATTTGGTTCTTCAATTTTCGCATATGACACTTTTTGGATTTGGCTCCATTTTCTTGCTTCCTATAAGAGAGATGCAGAGCGATTTGTGAACTGCAGAAGGAAAAAGACAGAACATCAATTAGATTATGTATACATATATTTTATATAGATCGATTTATACCTTTCCATAATCACTATCAGCATAAAATGAACTCTTAAGTTGCATAATTAACTCGTGAATGTAAAAATCGTTAGATCTTCAACGTTAATTTACTGAGAAATATCGATCTTATACCATTATAACACAAACATCGAGCAGACAACTAATCTACATATAAAACAATAATTCAAACGAATCAGAAAGTAAAACAAAGCCAAAAAACATAAATAGCAACAAAAACCAGGTTCTTGAGGACAAAGTCATGAAGAGTAACAAAAATATAACAATGTACAAAGGAAAATGAGTTATACCTTGCAAGAACGCATCTTCACGTGCCACAATCAATCTGGGAAATTAAACACTAATAATTCCCAAATACATCTTTAAAATTGATAAGCTCAATTGAACATCTGAATGCTTAAATCCCCAAATTGATGATAATTTGAGATTAAAGATTCAAGCTTGAGGCAATGAAGAACAGAAAAAACTCAAGAAACCCACTTCAAGAAACTGATTATACTGAAAATCTGAATACTTAAGATTCAATCTTGAGGCACTCACGTGGCTATCAGCAGAATTTGGATGATGCAGATGAGTATTGACGAAGATATGCAGATAGAGCTGCAAGAACTCAAGAAACCCACTTCAAGAAACTCGTTTCTTGGACATTAAAATCTCTAAAAATTCCCAAATTAATGATGAATCGAACTTAAAGATTCAAGAAAACCAACTGAATCATGGTTGTATCACCTTAAGACCCTGTCATCTTCAAAACTCATCATGGTTGTATCACCTTAAGACCCTGTCATCTTCAAAACTCATCATGGTTGTATCATCAAAATGTTAGAAATTCTAAAGGAAAAAACATCAAACATATAAAAGTTTAACAATTCAACCCAAATTCAAAGTAACACACTGTTTGAACACAAAATTCAAACAAATCAAAATCCATTAACTGAGTAGTTGAAGCTAAATACCTGAAAACTTCGACAGAAAGCGTGGACCAGGGGTTGGGAGGGAGAAATCGAAATTTATAGGAGACTCCATGACAGTTTTAGGTTGAAATCGTGGCTGAGGAAGTTGAAGACCACCTGCAACGGTTGTGAGGAACACCTGCAACTGTTTTTGGTATCGAGACAGGATATTAGGGTTAGGGTTTAAATTGGTGATCGATTTTTGTGGCACGTCGGAGAGAGAGAGAGGGATTGAGAGAGTGAGTGAGGAAGTGAGAAATCTGCAGAACGTGGAGAGGGAGGAAGAGAGAAATCGTGGAGGGAGGAAGAAGGGAGGAAGAGAGAAACGTGGATGGTTTGTTTTGAGAGAGAGAGAGAGAGGGAGTGAGAGAAATCAGGGATTGAGGGGGGAGTTGGCCGGAGGGAGAGAGCTGAGTGAATAGCTTAATCGTGCTGGATGGATGGCTTATTGATTTTAAACGGCCAGGATCAAAAATTAGGGGGAGTTTATACGGTCCAGATTGATCCAAAGGTGGTTGGACTCAACTGGGTCCATAGTATAGGTAATTGCCCAAAATAGATCTTCTTTCTGGTATCCCATTTGCAGAAACGAGGGAGAAGAGAGGACTACCGAGCGACAAGGGAGAAGCGAGGGCTGAGCGACGAGGGAGAAGCGAGGCTGACGATTGTGATGGGAGCGTGTGAAGCTTTGATGATGATGACGATGGAGGAGAAATGACAGCCAACAGAGAAAACCCTAATCGCAAAAAAGGGGTAACTGTGGAATAATAAAATCTGACCCGGGTAAGCAACATTTTCGTGCTGACTCAGAAAGATCTCGATCAGATCGCGGTCAGATAACGGTCAGATCTCGGTCAGATTTACAGTTTGGTAAACAATCTGACTAATGACCAAGTCAGCATTGCTGACCGATCAGCGCGTAGTAAACAACCCCTTAATTTTAAATATTGGTTTATACTCTTAGGTTAAAAATTGGAATCTTGCTCCAATCAAATAAAAGGGGAAATGTTGAATTTAATATCATGTTTGATGAAATTTGAAGAATGTCAAGATTCGTGTTTGTTTTTCTCGTTAAGATTGATGTGTTTAACTATGTCACATTCGGTTGGGATGGTTTTTCTTTTAATAATCGTGGGGGTCCATATCACTACATTCACTTAGGCCATCCGTAGCCCATTCGGGATGGGCAGCGGGATGGGCTACGGCCCTTGCGGGGTTGGCGGGGCGGGATGGATTCCGAGGATGGGATCCCGATTCATCCCGAAGGGTTTTTAAAAAAAAAATTTAATTTAATTTTTAAAAATCATGCCGTTGAACGGCTCTTTGTAAAAAAAAATATTTTTCTCAATTTAATCCCACTATATATTTAACCCTCAACCTCTTATTTCTCACACCTCTCAACCTCTTATTTCTCACACCTCTCAAATTCTCTCAACCTCTTATTTCTCACACCTCTCAAACTCTCTCAAATTCTCTCAACCTCTTATTTTTCACACCTCTCTCATCATGAATTCAAACAGAACACCTACATCCCGTCGTAACCGACCGAATACACCACAATCGCAAGAAGATCAAGAGCTTGGTTTCCAAGCGTTTACACAACAAGGTTATCGTCCGCAATGGTCGCAACAAATTCCGCCACAATGGTCGCAATCAATCTCCGGCCAAATTGAACAAGGTTTTACTCCGACCAACTACAATCTTCCTTCACCCGCAATCAATCTCGACGACGACATTGTTCCGGAAACCCAACCTTCTACCCCGAACACACCACAATCTATCCCGACACAACATTATTTTTATTTATTAAAAAATATATAAATATTTTTATTTTGTTAAATAATTAAATGTATAAATAAAAGAATTAAAATAAATGAGGTGGCAAAAGGGTTTGAGGGAATGGGGTAAGGGTGTTTAGGGATTGTTAGGGATTGAGTGAGGGATGGAAGAAAAGCTGATGTGGCGCTGATGTGGAGCTGGAATCTTTAAAAGATTCTCTCATGGGGTACTGATGGCCTTAGGCCATCCGTACCCATACCCTCAAACCCTCTTGCCACCTCAGCGCCACATCAGCTTTTCTCCTAACCCTCTCCTTACCCTAAAGTGGAGTATCCATACCCTCAAACCCTCTTGCCACCTCATTTTTTTAATTCTTTTATTTATACATTTAATTATTTAACAAAATAAAAATATTTATATATTTTTTAATAAATAAAAATAAGATAAATAAAAATAATAAAAATAAAAATTCATATCATTCATTAAAAATAAAAATAAAAATAAAAATTACAAAATTCAAAACGCTAAAAAAATAAAAATTACAAAATACAAAACGCTAAAAATCATGAAATTTTTTAATAATTTCTTTTCTCGCTAAAGTAGTCCTCAAAACTTCTCCCGAAAGGTGATCATGCGGGGATATGTAGAACTCGAAGTCTTCTTTAAAGCATTTTTGTCGTTCGAGTGCCAACTTCTCTCGTTCGAGGTCGAGTTTTTTCATTTTATACTCCATCGTACCATCAAGACGCTCGTTGAACGAGTTTATGGTCGTCAAGAGTTTTGAAACATTTTCGCCCGAATTCGACTCGGCCCGGTTGGCCGTATTACTCGATGACGTTTTTTTGCCTTATTTCTCCCGATGGGTCGTTGAAGTTGCTCGACCTCGACCTCGTTGACGTCTTCATCGTCATCATCGGAAGGTTTGGTACGTTTTGAACCCCGCGATGAAGTTGTCGTCATCGTTGGAACGGTTCCCCATTTTGGACATTTTTTGAGGACTTCCCAAGCTTGTTCGTGAGTGAAAGCAACCCCAAGTTCCGCTCGGTCCCGTTCGTGTGTCGTTCGTGAAATGTCGGCCTCACTCATTCCGCTTGATCTATTATTGACCAAGCTGTGGTAGATGCCGCCAAAACAATTTATTTTTTATTGAGGTCGTTGAACTTGGTGTTGAGTTGATGAAGTGATCGA
Source organism: Saussurea involucrata (assembly GCA_033807775.1). NCBI lineage: Eukaryota > Viridiplantae > Streptophyta > Magnoliopsida > Asterales > Asteraceae > Saussurea > Saussurea involucrata. Next base: position 5,605,911 of record CM066325.1, on the reverse strand, counting down.
TAATTTCCGCGACCCATAAAATTAAAGAACACTTGCCCGATTCGGGTCTAAAAACTGTCTATATTTATGTAAATTCAAGTATAAGAATATTAACAAGAATAATAATAATATTAATAATAATAATAATAACAATAATAATAATAATAACAATAAAAATATTACCACCGGTTTGTGCGTTACCGACAACGGGGTCCTCCGAAACGTCAACCCTCGCCGACACTAACGCGAGTTCCTCGTCTTTTACTCCACATCTGTTTGGCGGCTCTATTTTCATATTTTTTGTTTTTTCCTTTTCTCGTTGGTGTCGGGTTTGATGGTTCCGGGATAGATTGTTGTGTGGAGATGGATTGTGGTGTGTGCGGGATAGAATGTTGGGTTTCCGGAACAATGTCGTCGTCGATATTGATTGCGGGTGAAAGAAGATGGTAGTTGGTCGGAGTAAAACATTGTTGAATCAAACCGGGACGTGTAAATTGGTAAGGAATTTGTGGCGGAAATTGTTGGGGAAATTGTTGCAAAAATTGTTGCGAAAATTGTTGCGGATGATAACCTTGTTGTGAAAACGCTTGGAAACCAAGCGCCGGGTCTTGTTGCGGTTGCGGTGTATCCGATCGCTTACGACGGGATGTAGGTGTTTTGTTTGGATTCATGATGAAATTTTAGATAAATGAAAGAAGGTATTGAATTTGAGAGATTTTGGTGTGAAAAAATAAGAGGTTTGGATTAATATATATGGTGTGATTAAATTGAAAAAAAAATATAAACAAAGAGCCGTTGAACAACGTTTATATTTTCAAAATTTTATAAAAAAAATTAAAAAAAAAGAATTGATCGGGATCAATCGGGTTGGAGAACCCGGGGCCTGGAACCCGCCCTAAAGCCCGAGCCCCCCGTACCCGTTCCCGCTTGAACCCGCACGAACCCTGGCGTGAGCCCGAGCTCCGCTACGGATGGTCTTATACGTATCTTGGTTAATCAATAGGTCTTGAAAATAACAGGAAAAATTCTCAGTGATACTGCAAAATTGCATTGATGACCTTTGAGGAGGACTCCTGAAGACCCAAATTTCAAATTTTACTGGCAATTGAACTAATTCCACAATATTTTGTTGGAATGTTTGTATATTTGAAATACGTTCTTCGTACTTTTTAAAAAGTTGGTTTATGAAAAAAATCGCTCCCATGTCCCATCTCTTTATTGAAGGCGATTGGAAAAGAGTTTGGAAAGCGAACATCCCAAACAAAGTTAAAGTGTTTATTTGGCGTGTCGTGCAGAACATTATCCCTACTCGTAATGCCCTCCAATCTAGAGGAATCCGGGTCCCGCCCCTTTGCCCCCTTTGCAACCATAATATGGAAAATACGTGGCACGCGCTTATCGATTGTCCATTGGTGAGGCCGGTTTGGATAGAAGCGGGCTTGTGGCCGGAGATCGATGCACGTGCTCCCGATGCCTTCTCCTTTGCAGACCTTCTCTTCAAGCTCCTTGAGATACATCCGGGGGAGAAGGGAGATAGCATGCTTTTAATCATGTGGAGTATATGGTACCGCCGTAACGACATTATTTGGAATAATGGCCCCCGAGACCCGTCTACAACTGTTCGTCACGCCTTAAGTATTCAATCGGAATGGAAACTCTCGAGAAGCTTGACACCGACGGATCTCAACTCCACCATGCACACCCGATCTTCTGCATGGATTCCGTCAAGGAGAGACTACCTGAAGTGTAATGTTGATGCTTCGGTTTCGTCTTTTGCGGCAGGTTACGGTGCGGTTCTTCGGAACCATAATGGTACTTTCATCTCGGCAAAAGCTACTTCTATTAGCTTCCTTCCGACTGTTCGCGAGTGTGAAGCACTTGCCATTCGTGACGCCCTTATTTGGGTCTCCAACCGGGGCGCCCATAATGTTATTTTCGAGTCCGATGCTAAGGTTGCGGTCGATGCCATCTACGAATTTTCCACGGACGACTCCGAGTTCGGAGACATCATTAAAGACATTCGAAATATCCTCAACTCGAACCGGAACTTCTCGGTCCATGCCGTTAATCGCCAAGCGAACGAGTCGGCCCACTTGACGGCGCAACACTCCCGTTCTTTAACTTGTTCTATTACTTTTAATGTTATTCCTGATTTCCTTAAGACATGTATGAGCACCAATTGTATTTCATCTTCTTTTAATGGAACGAATGACACTCGTGTGGGTGATGGCAATGCCGAAGCTCACTAGGGTCCTCATTCCTTTATTTCAAAAAAAAAAAGTTGGTTTATGGATAAACCTTAATATTGTACGGAGCATATAACGACATTGCCAAGTATTGCTTTATAGGGGTGTCAATTATGTACCAAGATAAACCAACCAATTCATGTACCAACCGTACCAATTTAATTGGTACCAATTTAGTTGGTACCAATCGAATTGGTTGGTATTACCGTACCAACTATCTAGAGTTGGTTGGTACATGGTATTAAAAGTCATGTACCACGGTAATACCGTACCGTACCGACTTATTTTTTAATTATTTATTAATTAATAATACAACATATTTTGATTTATAAGTTATTAAACTACATTGTTTTACATTTTGTTAAATTGTAATACGAATTGATACATAGAACGTGATTGAAGTAGAGTATTAGTAATGTTTGTTATATGAAGATTATTTGAATGTTTGTATATGTAGGGATAAGTGGTACACATATCAACATGCTATTAATGATTGACGTTTTTAGTATATCCAGATCTAGTTTGTAAAGTTGTCAATTTAATTAATTTGTACTTCAAATTTGCGATGTTGGTACAAAACCGTACCAACATGTACCAACCGAAAAATGTTGGTACCAATTTAGTTGGTACCAAGTATAATTGGTTGGTACATGGTATAAAATTTTGTGTACCAATTATAATTGGTTGGTACACGGTATATATAAATAAAACATGGTACCATATAATTGCTTTATGTATTTGAGGGCGTGTGAAAAGATCTAGGATACCAAGTTCTTATTCTAAATACTTGGAAGAATAATTATTTATATCTATATGCATAGTGGGTATAATATCGAAGTACCAAAAACGTTTTTACTTCCATGTACATTGTTATATTTGAGTATCTATGTGGTTATCTTTTGCATGTAGATCTAGGGATTTGACTTTCGGCTACGAATTTACTACTGTTTCGCCTGTTGTTGTACATAAATTGCAAAATAAGATGTATTATCAACAATAAATAAATGATAAACCTTGTAAATATACTGGAAAAGTGTAACACTGTTATGTTGTCATGAAAGTGTCACTAATTTTCTCCATCAAACTATACATTTATGGTGAAACTCCTTAACACAACCCATCAAGCTCCATGGCAAACCGATATATAACTCATGCAATGGAAGTTTTAACATGATAAAACTCCAAACATTAGGTTTTCTCATTCTAAACGAATACATAAACCAAATTACAATCATAACGATAGTTCATTACATAACAACTAACTGATAACTCTAACATAATAAACCTTGCTTTATCCTTTTATCCAATGTTAAATAGAGTACGTAAACCAAATTACTAAACCAAGTACCAACGAGTCGGTATGTAAACCTCCAACTTCTCAAGAGGTGAGGGGTTCAAACCGACGAAACGGCTATAACCGACGAAATCAGTTATGAGCATCTAAACTCACATTGAAGACGACGACCGTTACAACAATCATCAAAGATCTTGATGATTCAATTAAAGTCATCCGAAGACTATAAAATCCCAGCTCAATCATCAGTTCAAGGGACCTGATCAACACCGAATAACACAGAAAGAGAGATAGAACAAGAGCATCGAACAACAGAAGCAAACACAAACACTCGAAGAATATTCATTCGAAGCAAAGAGATCATTCATAGAAGATCATTCTCGACGCAAGACTCTCGCTCTCGACCAACAGTTTATACATAGTTTTCACACACGACGCACACTGTTTTTACATTCTAAACATTTGTACTTTACATTTCGAAGTCTTTCCTTCATTTGTATTGTAATCTCTGTACGATCGACACCCGGAACACCAAGGACATCGCCCCTGATTGGCGACCATAGTGCAGCGACGACATCCACTGTCTATATTCGACGTTATTCCCAGGATCCATCTGGCGACATCGTCTATCGAGAACATTGACGTCGTCCAGATCGAAGAAGAAGAAGATAATTGGTCGTGCGACATCCGAAATTTCCTTATGCACGACCAACTCCCAGAAGACAAGATGGAAGCCCGGAAGATCAGATTCAAAGCATCTAAATACACCATAATTGGAGATAAGATCTATCGACGATCATCGACAGGATTAAATCTAAGATGCGTCATTATCAAGAGTCAGGTCCAAAAAATTCTTTAGGAGATGCACGACGGCGAATGTGGCAATCATTCCAGTGGTCGCATTTTGGCTAATCGTATCTCTCGACAAGGGTATTTTTGGCCAACATTGTGACAAGACGCCGTCAAGTACGTCAAGAACTGTGACCCTTGTTAGCGACATGCAGGTATGTCACATAAACCCTCTGAACCTTTGCACTCGAAACTTATCCCCTGGCCCTTCATGAGGTGGGGAATGGATATTGTCGGCAAGCTACCCTCGGCCCCGGGGCAAAAGGTATTCCTCCTTGTACTCACCGATTATTTTTCCAAGTGGGTTGAGGCGGCTGCTTTTTCCCAAATCAGGGACAAGGAAGTCATCTCTTTTATCCACACTAACATCATATGCAGATTTGGGATTCCATCCGAAATCGTCTGTGACAACGGGTCCCAATTCATAAGCGACAGGACCCGACAATTTTGCGAAGACAGGAGTATCAAGTTAACAACCTCGACTCCCAGATACCCTCAGGCGAACGGACTTGCTGAATCAAGTAATAAGACCATTATAGCTTCGATCAAGAAAAGGTTAAAAGCTGTAAAAGGAAGATGGGTCGAAGAACTCCCTTCAGTCCTATGGGCAAATCGCACGACACCGCGCACGTCCACAGGACAAACCCATTTCTCTCTCGTCTACGGTTGCGAAGCAGTCCTGCCAATCGAAGTCCAGCTCCCAACTTCGAGGCATACTTCCGTCGACCACAACATGATTGATTTAAATTATGATATCGACGCCCTCGAAGAGCTTAGAGAGTCAGCCTTGATCAGAATGGCATCTCAGAAGCAAGCAGTCAAGCGACATTTCAACAAACACGTCAAAGTCAAAGTCTTTCAAGAAGGCGATTACGTCCTCCGTCGAGTGTTCCAAAACACTCAAGAGCTCAATGTCGGTAAACTTTCCATTAAATGGGAAGGTCCTTACCGCATCTCCGAAGTCGTTGGTAAAGGAGCCTATCGACTCCAGACTCTCGACAATCAAGAAATCCCACGCAGTTGGAATGCGACGCACTTGAAAAAGTATTTTTTCTAGAATCATTTTCCTCTCATGCAACATAATTGATTTACCACAGGGGCACATGATTCAAATTTCATCATGAAATTTGGTTACACGATCATAAGGTTTGAGCGACCTCTCGATCTGAGTTTCTGAATTCAGAAAAAATTTGTACGTTCTAACACGTCAATAATTGAGCCTATCATTACAAGTCAAACGTATGATATTTCAATCGTTATATTGCTATGAATGCCTAAGTCGCACGATTCTTCGCTCATTCTATACTTAACAAAGTTACACAGTTGATATTACATCTATCTACGACATATATAAATCGAAATAAAAATTCGACAGAAGGATGAAATTCATTTACGAAACGTACGATTACATAGGAGCGACCGACGGTCGAGTATACAAAGTTAAAATGGTTCGACCACCAACGGTCGAGACATGAAAAGACATAGCATTTCCTAAATCTAGAGAGAAGCGTCGATCGTATGCTCAGTCTCGACCATCGAATCCTCGTCACACCTGAAAACGCGCTAAGAAGCTAATGCAAGGATCAAACGAGTATGTTAGGTGACACCCTACGCCGCGACATTTCAGAATGCGTCCCTTAAGATTAATGTTAAGGTTAGAGGAAGGAATATGATCTTCTCGACGGTCGACTTCCAGTCCAACATCTCCTCTATCTTCGCGTATCTAACAAAAGGAGATTGAAACATCTGCAAAAAGCAAAAAAGGTATGTCAAGCAAACATTCGGAGGAAACATTGGGAACACGAGTTTTGGAAGAAAAACTCACAAAGAACGCTAGTCCAGCTAAACGCGGTCCCGTCTCTTCGATGGAGATCTTTTGAAAACGCTCTTTGAAAGATAAGAGCTGATATTTCCCCAGATGCGGAAATGACTTCGTCCCGTCAAGGACACAATCAGTCAAGAGGATCGACGACAACGTAAAGTTGATCGTCATGACTTCCTCCTCACTCTCTCCCGTCATTACACCCTCGCCCATGTCGGCTGATGAAAGGGTCGACGCGGCAGCAGAAGACATCGTCGCCAGATGCGCAAGATCCACGAACATCGCGTCTATCGCAATCAAAGTCTTCTCGGACATAATCATTCTCAAAAAGCCTCCAATATTGGAAGGCCTGAGAGGAATCGAGAAGCTATACCTCGTATGAACACTCGAAAATTTCGAAAAGTATTGAGCAAAGAACAACAAGGGATCAAAGAAAAATCCTACACTAAGAAACTTTTCAAGATGATATAAAAGGAAATAATCCATTATGATCCCTATTTATGCAAACGATCGGATCCCTTAGATGATCGCCACGTGCCCTCGTCCCTTCGTATGACCGCAGGGATCGTCGACACCTGTCAAAGACAGCTGGTAAGCACAATCGTACGTCAGTATGACGTCACGACCTCGTTCTCTCTTCGACTTCTCGTTCGGTTAGAATTAAACCAATTTGGTTCCGAAACAACCAATGTATTTTTAACGCAGAACCCTAAGCACCCGACGAGCAAAATTTAAAATTCGAATTTGCCATTCTACTTTCAAATTTTGGGGGCAAACTGTTTGGGCAAAATTTCATAGGTCTCGACCACGACCAGAAAAGGTAAGACGCATGTCATGAGTTATACCTTGTATTAAGATAAGGTCCCGACAAAGACCCAATGAACCTCCGCCATCCCTCCTAAAATGTAAGTCGAGAGTTCCTCACGACACTCGACCTCGACGTCGCCCGTTCCGCACGACCGTCGCATAAAACCGTACGACCTCGACTGATTGACGCGTTATACAACTGTTATATTTGTTTAAGTGTTTAATGCAGGAGTCAAAGTCATTTATGGACAAACGGCTATAACCGACGAAATCAGTTATGAGCATCTAAACTCACATTGAAGACGACGACTGTTACAACAATCATCAAAGATCTTGATGATTCAATTAAAGTCATCCAAAGACTATAAAATCTCAGCTCAATCATCAGTTCAAGGGACCTGATCAACACCGAATAACACAGAAAGAGAGATAGAACAAGAGCATCGAACAACAGAAGCAAACACAAACACTCGAAGAATATTCATTCGAAGCAAAAAGATCATTCATAGAAGATCATTCTCGACGCAAGACTCTCGCTCTCGACCAACAGTTTATACATAGTTTTCACACACGACGCACACTGTTTTTACATTCTAAACATTTGTACTTTACATTTCGAAGTCTTTCCTTCATTTGTATTGTAATCTCTGTACGATCGACACCCGGAACACCAATGACATCGCCCCTGATTGGCGACCATAGTGCAGCGACGACATCCACTGTCGTCCGCAGGTTTTTTCCTCGTTGAGGTTTTTCCTGCGTCATCAAATCCTTTGTCTCATTTACATTTTTGTCTTTGTCGCACGCCTTTGTCGAAAGATTCCTTTCTTTAGTTGTTAAAGTCCACATCGACCTTAAGTTGTCCCTTTGGTGCGATTTTTGGCATTAACAATTATATACTTAAAACACCGAATAAAAGATATAAAACCAAATTACTATCATCAATATTGCAGCAACCACTCTCCTTCCAAGGCCGTTTCTTAAACATTTTTATTTGTTTCTTTTGAGTCTACACAACATCTTCATGTTTAATAATTCCTAGTTAAATATCACATATATACCAAATTATGCTCCAATTTCATGATTTTCATTATACACCATTCATATAGCTCTTATTTGCTTTCAGCTTGTCAAGTTCTTACCCGTTTTATAGGTCATCAAGTTCTTACCCATTTCACGAATAACACTACTACTTTATTAAAATAATGCATAGAAACCAATTAGGGCGCGTTTGGTTTGCGGGAATGGATTGGATTTCATATAAGGATTTGGATTTGGATTGCGCCAAATCCTTATATGAAATCCAATCCATTCCCACAAACCAAACGCGCCCTTAGAGTATGCAAATGAGTTATTATCTTGAATTAGTGAACTCTTTGACCAAATTTTTGTAGTGATTCCTTTCACACTATCACCTTGTTCATTCTTTATCTGTATTTTGTTGTTGTTGCAAATGACATTAATATAGATAACATGACCATATGTGACCCCCTTGCCCGCCATTTTCGATCTCGACCTTTAGTTTAGGCAAAACTGTCGCCTTCAAAATCTTCCAACTCTTTGATTTCAAATGTATCAAATACCAACTCCAACTTTATTCATATTTTTTTAGCTGCAACTAGCCATTTTAAGTCTTCTCTTTTCGATAGTTACTTAACCAACCTTTTAATATTTATTTTCCTAAAATTTAGGTTGTTACAAAAGAGTACGAGCATAAAAATAAAAGCTAAAAATTTCCTTATTTTTGAGTGAATTACGCTTCTGGTCCCTTGTCGTATGTCAAAAATCATGAATAACATCTCTATAATCCATTAATTATGAATATGGTCCGTGTGGTTTTCAATTTCTTATTATCGTGATTACTCTTTCTAACAAAAATCTATTAATCCAATTAAGAAAAAGGACCATTGTTATGAGAAATTAAATACCATATCTATACTATATTATAAAGCATCTATGAACACTCTTAAAAACAACTCTAAAGCTTCATTGCTGCTATTTAATGATAATTACTTAAAATCTCTTAAAAACAACTAATGAAGCTTTATATACCGCTTTTTAGGGCTGTAAACGAACCGAACGTTCAGCGAACCGTTCGTGAACCGTTCGGCGGGAAGTTCGTTTATGTTCGTTCATTTATTAAATGAACGAACATGAACACATTTTTTTGTTCGTTTAGTTAAACGAACGAACATGAACAAAGGTCCCGTTCGTTCATTTACGTTCGTGAACGTTCGTTTATTTATGTTCGTTTACGTTCGTTCATTTATGTTCGTTTACGTTCGTTTGCGTTCGTTTATGTTCGTTTATATTTTATATTATAACATTTATATATAAATATTTATATGTATAATTAAAATAAAACAAATATATAAATGTTGGGCCTTCTTAATTTTACACCCCTAAGTCATGTGGACTTTAACTGATTTTGGGCTTTTTATTTGACAAACCTAATACCCAACAACTAATAAGTAACAAAGATTAGGTTACTTGTCACTTTTATCAGCCGACCTCTTCCCCCAATTTTTTCGTCCTGTGGAATTTGGTCTGCAAACAGAAGAAGACAAGTGAGCCTTGAAGACCGAAGAAAACCCTAAATTGTCGCTTCATATAGGTTCGATCATTTCACACTCTTCAATCTTCATCTTCTACCTTCTTCTAACCTTCTTAGCTAATTATTTGCATCTGCTCTTGTTGCTTGTTAATGTCATTTTTAAACAATAGCCCACAGGTTCAACTCTTTATACTCTCTGTATGAATCTTTGGCTAAAAAAAAACTCATAATGCAAAAAAAAACATCTAAGTTTGTTTGGCTCTGAATGAAGCCATATAGAGGCCATCTATGAGGGAGACCTATTTGTTTGATTAAAGATAGTGCTTTTTGATTAATGATAGTGCTTTTTGATTTGTAGTAGTTGGCACATGGGGTTCATTGTAAACACCTTCTTGATGAATTATTTGTGTGCAATTTGATGTACGATCGATGAAGGCTTACTTTACAAGGCTTACAATTTAGAATTTTAAATAGTATTAAAGAGGTTATTGCTTTTCCAATATTGCGACTCATAAGGATAAACGAACTTCCAATGTTATGTTTGCTGTTCTTTTTTTGTTCGTGGGCCACTAAATTGGCTAAACTTGTTTGTTGTTCCAATGTTATGTTTAGTTCAAAAAAATAGTATTAAAGAGGTTACTGTGTTTGACTAACTTGAACCATTATTTACTGTTAAAAGTGTTACTGTGTCTGTGTTTGCACCATTATTTGCTGTTAATTTGTTTGTTTTTTTAGGAAATTGATGATATGATATATGTTCATCTTCCATGAGGATTGAAAATAGATGGCGTTTTTGTTACCAAGGTAATTTCTTAATATGATCGATTCTAATACTTTTTTTTACAATAAGTCAATTACTAATAATTATTTTGTTTGTTTTTTTGTAGGAAATTGATGATATGAAGATAGATGACGTTTTTGTTACGTTTTCCTCGTGTAGTCGTGTAATGAAGATAGACAAATTGATGATGTTTTTTTTATTCAAAATGGTTGATGAATAGTGATTGTTTTGTGTACGTTTAAACTATGGATAATTGGTGTGTAAATAGTTAACGGAATGACAACTAATGGTGTTAGTTTATGTTCGTTCGTTTATGTTCGTTCGTTTATGTTCATTTAGGGTTGTTCGTTTATGTTCGTTTAGGGCTGTTCGTTTATGTTCGTTCGTTTATGTTCATTTAGGGCTGTTCGTTTATGTTCATTTAGGGCTGTTCGTTTATGTTCGTTTACTTGTTCGTTTACTTGTTCGTTTATGTTCATTTAGTCTGTTCGTTTGCGTTCGTTCGTTTGCGTTCGTTCGTTTATGTTCGTTTAACTCTTAAGCGAACGAACATGAACGAACACGAACACACCTGATTTCTAAACGAACGAACACGAACACAAAAAAATTTGTTCGTTTACTGTTCGTGTTCGTTCGTTTGTTCGGTTAACTTAAACGAACGAACATGAACAGACCTCCGTTCGTGTTCGTTCGGTTCGTTTACAGCCCTACCGCTTTTAATGCTAACTACTTGATTAATACTTATCTCTAACAACCTTCAAATCTTTAAATCGTGGACTCTTATTAATTAATCATTATCTCTAACCACTTTCAAATTCTCAAATCATGAACTCTTTAAAAAACGTATTATTTAAACAAATTTATAAAAAACATGACCGTTTTCTCAAAACCACACAGTAAAATAAATTAAAACATTAAAATCGAGATATATCGAACTGCATTGCACGAGTAGACTTCTTGTATATTATTAATAAAATATAATACGTTAGTCATAATTTCTAACATTACAGTTAAAAACATAATTAACTTTAACTTAAGAAAGAAAAAAATTATCAAATGTTTCCACGGGATGACGGGACACTGGTGATCTATCGTGGGGTCCACACATTAAAAGCCTGTTTATACTAACGGACCCGTCATATGGCGTGACGTTTCTGCCCTCGCAAAGTTACGTCTGAATTCCGGTATAGTTAACGGTTCTTCAAACGATCCTTCCCCTCAAACTTAACGTCGTCTCCGACTTTCACTGCCAACCCTAACCCTAACCCTAACCCTAACGTCCCTCCGATGGCATCTTCCGATGACTTCCCGCTGATCGGAGACACCACTACCAACACCAGTTCCAGCCACCAAACAAATCCTAATTTCCACCACCAACTATCTGCAACTGCTCACTTATTAGCCTCGCAGGCGACTCCGATTAATACACCACCACCTCCGCGGCCAACACAGGAAGCCAATGGAGAAGGTTACAGCGACGGGGCGTTCTGTTCACAGCCTATGGTGGTCGTTCCCTACGATAACGAGTCCGATCCGAACAGATCTAGGATTAACGGTGCACGAAGCGAGAAGTGGAGCGATCGAGAAGAGCTTAGCGACGGGGGAACACCGTATAATTATAGTAAGAAAGTAAAACTCGCGGCTTCGTCTTCAGGTGGAGAGTATAGGAAGGATAGAGAAGAATGGAGTGACACTGCCATTGCGTGTCTGTTAGATGCGTATTTAGATAAGTTTATGCAATTGAATCGTGGAAATTTGAGAGGGAGGGACTGGGAAGAGGTGGCGGCGATCGTTAGCGAGAGGTGCGAGAAGCAAAGGAAGAGCGTGGAGCAGTGTAAAAACAAGGTGGATAATTTGAAGAAAAGGTATAAGTTGGAGAGACACCGGATGATGAATACAAATGGCGGAAACGCCATAAGTCATTGGCCTTGGTTTAAAAAGATGGAGCAGATCGTCGGAAACTCATTGCCGCTGAAGGCTGTGCTAGGCGAGGAGAATTCCGGCGGCGGAATGAGTAGTCCTGTTAGACAGTCTAAGAGGTATGCATCCTTCTTGATTCAGTTGTCATTCTTCCAAATTTTGAGCAACGGAATTGTGTTCAGGATTGTGAAATTATCTTAAAACGAAGATCACTTGCTGAACTACTGAACTGAACATGTTTAAGCTTGCATGAAGAGACAAATATATGATATTGACTTGGATTCTCTTCATATTTCAACCCGTGCGACTTTATAAATCATTGAACTTACTTTTTTTTGTTGCAAACTAATACTGTTCTCGTGAAAATAAAAACAGGAACACTAAAGAATCAGCTGATTTGGATAAGTTTTCGAAATGTAAATGCAAAAGAAACCACTTAAGTGACATTTTTCATACAAAATCTCCCATTTTTGCAAAGTATATTGAGAACTAAATACCATTCTTGCAGAAATGGGAAAAAGAAGAGAAAGAATGATAGTAAATGGAAAGAAACCATCGAAGAGGAACTTTTAAATCCAAAATCGCTCATTTTTTGCAACGCATAGTATTCTTTTAAACATTTTGGTAAGAATGATAGTTTGTTTGCAACAATAATCGAGTACTGTAGCTCCAAAGTCAATTGCTCTATTTTGAAAGGTACTATTTTTTTGACTGTGAATCTTAGTTTAGTGATCTATGATTTTTAGTTTGCTAACTTCATTTCTATAACCATGAATTCCAGATTCTAGTTTTGAATACTTTTAACTTTTCGTTACTATAATTCTGATCGTTTCGTTGGTTGATGATATTTATCTGCAGATATGGAACAGCAACATCTAGCCCAAGCTGCCAGATCACTACTATAAAGCCAAAACCAATAACAAATGCTAGATGGAGAAGAGTTGTTTTTAAAATTAGCGGTGCTTCTCTAGCTGGAACCAGTTCTCACAGCGTTGATCCAAAGGTACATTTAATTCCATGTAACTGATATAGATGGTTTACTTACATACCAAAAAATTCTTTTGGGGTAACATTTTAAAGTTTTTCCTTGGTTTCTTTTATTCTGTAGGTGGCAATGCTGATCGCTAGAGAAGTATCAATGGCTTGCAATGTTGGTGTTGAGGTGTTCATTTTTTTTAAAAATCAGATGTCACTTCTATCACAATTCACATGTGAATATTCTGAATTTGATCTATGACATTGCAAGCCTGTCTTTCAGGTGGCAATAGTCGTTGGTGGGCGCAATTTCTTTTGTGGAGACACATGGGTTTCAGCTACTGGTATGGACCGAAGTACTGCTTATCAGATTGGGTAATGTTATTATTTCCTCATATTTGTTTGATATAAAATATTTATATCTCATATTGGTTGTCAGTCTTATAAAAATCATTAAATGGAGCTATGTGGTTGAATGAGCTTCTAATGTGTAATTGCATAATCAGGGATTAAGCAGATGCATTTAAACATATAAAAATATAAACGTTTGCATTATTTAAGCATATGAAAAGTTAAATATTGGTATTGATATTTATCCAGTTGTACATGTTGATGATGAACCATGGGTTTGATATGTTACCAGTATGATGGCAACTGTGATGAATTCGATATTAATCCAGTCAGCGCTGGAGAAGTTGGGTGTTCAGGCTCGTTTGCAATCTTCTTTTTCTATGCCGGAGGTCTTTGAACCATACAGTAAGCATCGAGCAATCCGGCATCTAGAAAAAGGGAGGGTGGTAATATTTGGCGGCATTGGTGCTGGCACCGGAAACCCACTCTTCTCTACCGACACAGCCGCTGCTCTTAGAGCCTCAGAGAGTATGGTCAACTTCTATTATATTAAATAATTAATCATGCTAAAAAAGCTTTAATATTTTTCTTTAATGGTTTGTTGTTCTCGTGCAGTTCATGCCGATGCATTTGTCAAAGGTACTAATGCGGATGGTGTATATGAATGTGACTCCATCAGCAGTGTTGCATTTGAGCATATTTCTTTTAGGGAGTTGGCTTCTAGAGGCGCATCACCAATGGACATGATGGCTGCAACATTCTGTGAAGAGAATGGGATTCCTGGTTGGTCTTTTTTACCCCTGCTTTTCTCTATGGGTTCTATCCAACCAGTGATCTTGCTTCCATCAACAGATTAACACAGCGTTGCAGTAGTATAACTAATTTGCAGTTTACAAGTTTATTTTATTTAATATGGCCAAAGGGTAAAATTTTGGTTAAACTCTGGATAGTATATGTTTTGCCGGTTCCCAATACCAGGTGGGATATACTGGGTTCGTTTGATTTGGTCTTTTTTTCGGGTTATGTGGGTCCATGATCTCAATTTATTGTCTGCATCATGGCCTCATGGGAATGGAAAATGTAATATGAACCTGTCTTTTAATTTTTTTTATTCCTTTTGTTGCAGTTGTGATATTTAATCTTCATGAGCCTGGAAATATATCAAGAGCGTTATCTGGGGAACATGTTGGGACGCTAATTGATCAGACGGGAAGGGTTGGTTGAATCCTGATAGTGTATCAGGTACCCTTGTTACATTTGGTTTAGTTGCTATAGATGGCTGGCTTTCTGCTAAAATGCAAACAGCATACGAAAGCAGGGGGGGGATTGTTTATGGTTATCTAGTTAATATCTAATAGTCGTTAAAATGGGTTTAACCGTGTGTGTGTGTGTGTGTGTCAGGCGGTCTGATCTTAGTAGCCTGGTGTGTGTAAATTATAGATATGTGAGGTAGAATGAGTGTTGTAATGTGTGTAGTTTAAGTGTTGCCTATTATAATGAAAGGTCTTGTATGTGGAACTAAATACATAGTAAAGATAGATGTGGTTCGCGTTGCGGAAATCACCCATATTTTCTGCTTTTTTCCGTCTGGTCGAATACTGATGTTTATGGTGCATTGGAAACAGACTTTAACGGTTGACGTAAGGTCTGCTTACAGAGTGAGATATACTAGAGGTTCCTTTGGTATGGTTGTCTGTGCTGGTGTATTGTTGTGTCGTAAGAAAATTGTTCCAAACAAAAATCTTTTCAATATATGAAGACAACTTTATTCGTATAAGACTTAAAAACCAACTAAATAGATTTGGATAAATAAACTCAAATGAATTTTCAATTTGGAACATGATGGGTGGGTAAATAATTTGTCATGTATACATTTATTGTGTTAATTATTTTTAGCAAAATAATATATTTATCAAATTAGCTAGAAATGTAATAAAACCAACCACTTTTCTTCTTGTGGTTGAGTTGACCTCATGTCTCACGTGTTAAGTTTTTTTTTTGTTTTTTTTTCCCGTTTCTTATTTCCCCATTCAAAGTTTAGAATCGTGTAAAATGGGCAATTTATATATTTTTCAAATACAATAACGAGTACAAAGGGGGTGTTTGGGATTGCTTATTTAAAACAACTTATGTTTATTTTTAAAAGTTTTTATCAACTTATGTGGTGCTAAAAAGAAGTTGGGAGTAAAAATATAATTTAGACAAATAAGTTATAAGCAGTTTCAAATAAGTTAAAATGGATTAACTTATCAAAAACAGCTATTTGTAGTAGGAAAAAGTCATAAGCATTTTTTTTTCCAATCAAAACACTAAAAATAGCTTATTTACGATGAGGAAAACAATAACCAAATAAGTAAAAAAAATAAGCAATCCCAAACACCCACAAAGTCTACTAACCAATCACACTTAAACAATTTAATTTAATTTAGAGTAAACTACAATTTTGGTCCCTGATGTATACCAAAAACCATGAAAGTGGTCTCTAAACTTCAAAAAGTGCAAGAATAGTCCCTGGTGTTCTTATTTTGCTATGAAAATGGTCCCTTGCTACAGTAACTCCATTAAAAACCCAGTTAAGTCAGGGGTAAAATGGTCTTTTTACATTTTTTTTTGTCTTTTTCGATTAAAATAAAATAAAAATAAAACATTTTATATTTAATATATTTATATTATATATATATATATATATATATGCACACGACACAGCACACAGGCACACCATCACGGTACCCTTCTCCGGCGACCACACCGTCACCGGTACCCTCCTGCGACGACAACACCAACACCGACTCTCTTCTTTCTCTCTCTAAACACACACACACACACTTCCACTTGTGTTCAAAGTCTCTGAATTCCCCGTCGAACCAAACACCGACTCTCTTCTTTCTCTCTCTAAAACTCTCTCTCTCTCCACTCGGTTCTTATTGCAGGTGCTGACCCGCCCAGCGTCATGAAAATCGGAGAAGGTGGTTTGGTGGTGGCAGTGGAAGCTGGTGTTTCCGATGGGGGTTTTTGGGTCGTATAAGAGGTCTTTGATGGGGAGGGTAAAACTGTCAATTGAGTTTGTGGAGGAGCGAGGGGAGAGAGGGAGGAGGTGGCCGTGGAGGAAGATATCATCCGCCGGAGATAAGTCAATGGCGGTCAATGGTGGTGGTGGTGGTAAAAGAGTATTGGTTTTATGATTGTTAATATTATTATTAGTAGTAGTATTGGAATTAGGATTTTGAGGTGGAGTTGGTGGTGATGGTGGGTGTGGTTGGAGAGAGATGGTGAAGGAGAACTCATGGGTAGGAGATGGTGGTGATGCGATGGTTTGTGGTGGCGGAGATGATGGGTTGTGGCTACTTTCTTGGAATAGCATTGCTTCTTGTTTTTTGAAGTATTCTACTTTTATCCCTCTTGTGGTTACCCGATTCGTGATAACCACCAACACCAAACTGGATAACAACAATTATGAAGCCCAGAGAGATTGAGAGAGAGAGTTAACATGATTAGGGTCGTGAATTGGGGAATCCATTCTTAAATTGTGAGATTCAAATCGGATGAAGAACTAATTGATTTTGTTATGTACATCAAAATATCTGTTGTTAACCATCTTGGTCCTTGGAAATAGTTGTTGGACCAAGTTAGCAGGAGTCATTCAATCTCCAACTAATGGCAGCAGCTAACTCTCCATAAATTGATGTAGTACTGCTTGTATCAATAAATTGGTGTGTGCATCCATCACAAACAACAAACAAAGAAATTAACTAAAGTCTCTTTGATACCCACCATTTTCAAACAGTCAAAGATGGGTCAGAGATGGTGGTGGTGGCCGGACCATCGCCGGAGATGGTGACCGGAAGGGAGGTCGGAAGTTGGTCGGAGGTGGTGGTGGTTGTCGTGGAGATGGTCTGTGTATATATATATATATATAATATAAAATATATTCTTATTTTATTTTATTTTAATAAAAAAATAAATAAATAAAGTAAAAAGACCATTTTACCCCTGACTTAACTGGGTTTTTAACGGAGTTACTGTAGCAAGGGACCATTTTCATAGCAAAATAAGGACACCATAGACTATTCTTGCACTTTTTGAAGTTTAGGGACAACTTTCATAGTTTTTGGTATACACCAGGGACCAAAATTGTAGTTTACTCTTTAATTTAATTATAAAGTTTGCGAGGGATCTAAAATAACTTTTGATAAAAAAAGCAATAAAGAATTAATCAATGGAAATCAATGTTTCTTGTAATCATTAGTTACAAGTAAAGGTAAATCATATGAACGTTATGAATTATTTAGATAAGTATTAACAATTATTAATTCAACTTTATGTAATTAATAATCGTTAATAATCTTAATCGTTCATCCATCAGTTTTGTTATCTTATTTTTATTTAAATGTAAAATTATTAAATTAAAATTTCAAATATTTTTCTTCAAGACAAAATAGAATATATATTTTTTGCTTTGAGTGAAAATGAAGTCATAGATGTAAAAGCACTAAAAAGCAAAGAAATGGAAGGGCTTTAGTTGATCCCTGGGACACCATCATATCAAGCATGAGATTGCCATCCTCCCACCTCCACTTTAATAACACCATCATACATTTAAGAGTAAATTACGTTTTTCGTCCCTGTGGTTTGCTAAAAATTGCGGATTTCATACCTATGGTTTTAAAATTTCGCTTTTCGTCCCTATGGTTTGCAATTCATTTCTATTTTGGTCCCTAAGTCCAAAATACTACTTTTAAGTATGAAGGACTAAAATAGAAAAGTATTACAAACCATAGGGATGAAAATAGCAATAAAATTTAAACCATAAGGACAAAAAAGGTGATGAATTACAAACCATAGGATGAAAATCACAATTTTAAAAGCATAAGGATGAAAATAGAAATTTTCAACAAACCACAGGGACTAAAAATGTAATTTACTCTACATTAAAGTTTAAATCCCAAATTTCTAAATTTTAAACCCTCTCCAAATACAAAAAAAACACCAAAAAGAAATATTTCATTTTTTCCTTTTGAACAGAAGCACGATATTATATATACGTTTATATGTAGGGTGAGGTTCAGGAAAAAAATTCTTCAAAGAAAATGAAAAACTGAAGAACACCTTAATAACTGTTAATCTGTACGAT
This sequence comes from Saussurea involucrata, assembly GCA_033807775.1. Taxonomy (NCBI): domain Eukaryota; kingdom Viridiplantae; phylum Streptophyta; class Magnoliopsida; order Asterales; family Asteraceae; genus Saussurea; species Saussurea involucrata. The sequence goes on along the minus strand of CM066325.1, from coordinate 5,587,202 downwards.
ATGTACATGTGTATACAAGTAATTGAAAATGTTTCCTAGTTTTTATGCACGTGTACATACTAAAAAACTTACTTATATGCACATATACCTACTGTCAAATAAATAATTACTAGTGTATTTATCAAATTTTCATTTTTACAGTTTTCTCCTAAATTTGATCCTACATGTATAAATGATCTTTGATTTGTTTCTCTCTCATCTACCAATACAGTTCTTTTTGACACTAATTAGAGCTTGCACTCTAATTGGTGGCAAAAAGAACTGTATAAAAATATGTTATACATCCAACAACATCATATCCTCAAATTGATTCTGAATTACATTACGAATACTAATAATCACAAATACATAACAAATACTGCAAACCAACCACAAAATGGAAGAAAAAACACATCATATCAAACACTTGATAAGCTAGATGGAAGAACCATCCCTACCATCAATCAATCTTCAACAGAAGGCGACATCGAATTACGCGACTCATCATAATCCTCCCTTAACGGCGACTGCTCCACCCTCATCTCCTCAATCATCTTCACCACTTCCGCCATCGTTGGCCGCTTATCAGGATGTGCCGCCACACACGTCATCGCAACATGAAGCATCGAAACCAACTCCTCCTCAATGTTCTTGTACCTCAGTAGTTCTTGATCAAACACTTCCGCCGTCCACTCGTCCCTCACCACCGACCGGACCCATTTCGGTAAATCCACCGTTTGTTCCTCTTCCTCGACACCCGCACGAGAAGGCGACGGGTATTGCGACGGAGCTCGCCCCGTCAGCATTTCCAGTAGCAAAATCCCGAAACTGTAAACATCGGCCTTTTGAGATAGTCTCTTGGTTTCGAATTGTTCGGGTGCCTTGTATCCTCCTAATCTAGCGGTGGCGTGGGCCGGGTTCAAAAGCAACGATAACCCGAAATCAGAAATGCAAGCGATTCCGTTCTTGTCAAGTAACACGTTTGATGATTTCACGTTTCCGTGAGGAATTCTTGAAGTTTTGTATTGTTCGTGGATCCGGGCTAGCCCCCGTGCCGCCCCTAACACTAGGCTGATTCGTGTCGTCCAGTCTAACGGAATTCTTCCTGGACCCCTATTTCCTGTAACAATAAACAAAATTGGGTTATTCAGGGTGTGTTTGGTATCCACATAGGTAGAACATGACACCAGAGAGAAAATGACAAGACAAAACAGTTGTTTAACGTTTAATAAAATAGAACTTTACAAGAAACAATAAATAAAATGACTAATTTGCCCCTAATTAGTTGTTTGAATATTTGATTTATTTTGATTAATTATGTAATTGATTAACATCTTATAACAAAATATAACATGAGAAGTTTTTGTTAAGACCATTAAAATGACACCAAAATAAAAGGTTTAACTAGTTTCTAATTTTAGTTTTTATTTTTTCTATATATTTTTATTATTAACATTTAATAAATTACATAAATAAATAAATAAATAAAAATATAAAAATAATATTATTAAAACAGTAACGTAAAAGTTTCAATACATACAATAAATAAATATTAAAGAATAAATAAAATATTATTTAATATTTTAGAAGATAATTACGTTTAATTTTGAAATTATATAGATAAAACATACCAAAGTTACTACCTGATTTACCCAAATAAATAAATAAATAAACCAAACGGCATCCAATCTTAGGCATTATTTGGCAAAAAAAAGCTAGTTTTTTGTTTCTGGGTACATGTTTGGATGACCATAAGCGAGCTTTTTGAAACGCTACTTGAAGTAGTTTTTTATGAATATTCCAATATTACCCTTATTAATATCAGTTATTATTTATTAACTATTAATATAAATAAATATTAATTTTTTAAATTTAATTATTATTAATTAATAAATATTAACTGAAAATTATTAAACTAAATTTTAATTATATATTAATATTAATTTTAATTTATTTAGAATTATTGTTAATCCTAAATTATTTTTATTTATTTTTTAATATCAATCAATATATTTTAATTATCGGTTACTATTTACTTTTCAATTATTATTTGATTATTTTTTTTCATATCGTATGTAGCGGTTATTTAAAATCATAAAATAATATATATTTTTTATAAAACTTGTTTTAACAAATTCAAAATTTAGAGTATATATGTAGCAATAAACTTTTAATTCATTTAATTAACATGTTATTTAATTTTTTTACTACATTGGTTGTATTAATTAACGTATTATATTGCTATAAATTTGTTTTAATTATATAATTAAATACTGTAATTGATAATTTATTGAAGATGTCATTTTTGGTCATTTTACATGTTTATAAGCTAGTTTTGTCAAACGTGACTTTTTCATCTGCTAGCTTATCAGTCAATAGCTAGCTTATCAGTTAGTTTGCCAAACATAGCCTTAAACGAAAAAGAGGATTTGAACACATAGCTTCCATGGTCTTATTAATATTCATACTAGACATTGGGTACCAAATTGTTATGAAAATCAAATAATAAGGTGAATAATTAAGGGTTTGGAAGATGAACAAGGAATTGGATGATTAATTATCGAATTCAAGAAGGGAATTGAGAATTACCATGAAGGAGTAAATGCAGGCTTCCATTAGGGAGATAATCGTAGACAAGAAGCTTTTCTTCTTTGGCATAATAATAAGCTCTCAATTTCACTACATTTGGGTGTTTAACCTTCCCAATCACATCCATATACTGCTCAAATTCCTTCCTCCCACAAGGATTTGCATCCTTCAGCCGCTTCACCGCCACCACCGTGCAACCGTCGTCCAGCACCGCCCTATACACCGTCCCCAAACCCCCTTTCCCAAGCATTTCCGCCGACGCTCGCAATAAATCCTCCAATTCGAACTTCTTCTTCTTATCGAAGAACACCAGTTTGTTGTTCCCATCAGTGTCTCCACCACCACCGCCGCCATTGTTGGCATATACTCTGCTTTCGCTGCCGTAGCTGCTCCTGCTCTTTCCGATCTCAGAACCTATTTTTGAGTTTGAGCTCGTAGATCTGTTTCCACAGTAATACGCTATTAGGAACGAAGCGATCACAAGTAGAAGTACTGAATTTGCGATCACGATCGCTACGATGATTCCTGGATGTAGTCCTTTATGTGTTGGTTTCTTCGTCTCATCGATAATTGTTGTAGTAGTAGGTAACGAGCTAGGGTTTGATTCTACCGTCGGCGGAGGCGTAGCGGCCGAACAAGCAGGCAACGGACTTGATCCGCAGAGTCCTTTGTTGCCGGAAAAACTCTTGTCGCCGAACTTTTGAGCAATATTTTCCGGCAAATGACCGTACAACTCATTATTCGACAGATTTAATTGTTTGATTTGCGAAAGCGAAGAGAGAGACTGGGGGATTTCACCGGAAATCTCGTTGTTCTCGAGGCGGAGTGTGAGAAGACGAGTTAAATTTGAGATTCCATCGGGAATCGGACCTCTGAGGTTGTTATCGGAGAGATCTACCCGTAGAAGCCGATCGAGAGACGAAAATTCCGCCGGTATCGAACCGGATAAGTCGTTGCCGGAGAGATAAAGGAGTTTGAGATTGGTGCAATTGGCGAGGGGTAAAAGAGTGCCGTTAAGGCGGTTATGGCGAAGATCGAGGATGCGGAGTTGGTCGAGAGAAGAGAGAGAATCAAGAGGGCCACGGAGGTCGAGGGAAGGGAGGAAGACGGCGGTGACGCGGTTGTTGGTGCATTGAACGCCGGTCCAGGAAGCAGAGCAGGCGGTGGAGTGAGTGATGGAAGAGAGAGTCCAGTTGGAAAGGAGGATGCCGTGGGTGTCGGTTTGTGATCGGAAAAGAGATAATGCGGCGGTGTCACCGTCGACGTCGGCATCGGTGGAGAGAGAAAGTGGGAGGAGCGGAAGAAGAAGAAGAAGAAACCGGAAAATCTCCATCATGGGATTCAGAGAGCGTACGCGGGAAACAAGTGTGACAGAAGTTGTGTTTTTAAAAGTGAAAAGCAAAAATCAGGCTGCAAATTTTTATATATTTTTAGATTTTTATTCAATAATTATGTTGATTTTCTTTAAAGAAGTATCAAGGGGGTGTTTGAGACTCCTTATTTAAAGTTTGTGTTTATTTTTAAAAGTGTTTATCAACTTATGTCGTGATAAAAAAAAGTTGTGAGTAAAAATGTAATATGGACAAATAAGTTATAAGCAGTTTCAAACAAGTTATAATGGTTTAACTTATCAAAAACAATTTATTTGTGGTGGAAAAAAGTCATACACATTTTTCTTTATTTCAATCCAAACACTAAAAATAGCTTATTTACGCTGAGGAAAAACAATAAATCAAAAAAAAATAAGCAATCCCAAACACCCCCTAAAGTTAAAATCTTTATAAAAATTACATATAATTCTAATAATTATTCTATTTTAGTGATTTTATTATTAAAGATATTATTAAATTTCCAATACATTTTATAAAATATTATTTATCTCTTATAAATACTAAGAATTAAATATTATTTATCTTTATTAAATATAGAGTTTTACAGTTTTTCTCCAAATGTTAAAATTTCTACTCTCCTTCTCTTCTTTTCTTTTAGCAATATGGCATAAGATAGTGGGAACAAAAATATATCCTATTCATTTTAGCATAGTTGTTGCAGACACTCTTATATTATTAAGGGGTTGTTTATCAAATGTTTATCCGGGTAAACGTTTACCATTCAAATTTAACACTATTACTTACTTATCGGGTAAGATTTTAGTCCGCCAATCGGTTTTGTATGCAACAATTCATCCGGTAAGCGCTAATCGTGGTAAGAGTCGTCGACATCACTTACCGGGGTAAGACTCACGGTCTTTCCATTCGTTCTTACCGGATAATGTAACATCCCAAATTTCATATCAAGCAACAACCATAAATAAGCATTCAAATTACATGAAACCTTGCCTTTACATCATCAAAAATTCATACTAAACACAATTGACAGCGGAAGTCTCTAAATTCCACAGCCGAGAGCTATTCTACAGTCAACGTAGCCAAAACCTGAAGTTACTCTATGCTTCAAGTTCTTCCTATCGCCTCCTAGTTCTTACTTGAAGAACCATTAACATGTTTACCTGAAAATGGTTTTGTTTTGAAAGCGAGGGTCAGACCAAAAGGTCTAGTGAATTCCCTTCGGAAACAACATGTACACAGTATAAAATCGTTTATAGAAAAATATCATCGTAAACCTTAACATAACATCAGGCATGGTACTACACTGTGTATGGATCACATATCATCTTACGATCAGGGTTCCATTAGGTTCCCCTCTCGTCCTCTTTGGAGCCCCCACGGACTCCCCTCTACCGAATAGGAGGGAAACAAATTCCAACCTACCAGTCTGTCTTACATATCCAAGGGACCCTCAGATCCCGAGGATCCATCTTTGATCCCACAGTGCAGACCGACTCCACATAGCACGTCATTCATTTCACAAACATGCATCTTTAAAACCCTTGTAAATCGTCATTCTCAGTTCGTCAAGTACAATACATTTTCCTCAAGTAAAATAGGTATTTCATGGAAAACATGCGTAACAGTTATAAATATTTCATGTTCGTAAATGAAACCATAATCAGTCAAAATCATTCAACACTTTAAGTCGTAAAAGGTTTAGGGAACTCACCTTGATTGACGTACAATGCACTTCTTAAACACCTTCAAGCTACACCCACAGAACACCTAAGGCAATAGATCCACATCAGATAAATAGCTCAAACCTGCTGTCCGGATACCCCTTCCCGGACACCATACTTTTTCGGACACATAATTTTCCGGACACCTTACTTATCCGGACACATTACTTATCCGGACACACTACTTATCCGGACACACTACTTATCCGGACACATTACTTATCCGGACACAAAGCTTATCCGGAGACTTCAACCACCCGGACACCCGCAACCCATCCGGACACTGGTGTCCGGAAAACGCGGCTGTTCGAACCCATACTTATTAAAAGTGATCATTAACCCAATTTTTGTCATTAGTTTGATTAGATATCTACAAGGGTTCATCCACTAACTCCAAATACCCAGTTTAAACCATAATTACTCCATTAAATCGATTCCAAAGCCAAAAACCCTTAAAACCCACTTTTAAGAAAAATGGATGATAACTCAATGAATCAACCAATTCAGGCTTATGAATCCAGACCAAATAGAAAGGAATACTACAAACAACAAGAAGAACGAATTTAGGATGAATTACCTGGTTGATTTCTTCTCTCTTTGATTTCTTCTCCAAAAACCCCTTTCTCCTTCTCTTTTCTTCCCTAGCCACCAACACCACCAAGAATAGCTGAAAATCAGCTAACCCTAAGGAGTTGTGCCCTTAAATACCCTCTCTCAAATTTCCATTTTGATCCTCCAAGAACACTTCCATTCTTTAGACAAATGGCACTAAACTTTCACATTTTCTACAAAAGAACCGGTTGTTACAGATAAGAATTTTGGTTTTGCCATATCAATCCAGTAGGTAATGTAACTTAATAAGCGCTTACCCGAACAAGTGTTTGGTAAACGACCCCTAAGTCGACAACTATTTTTTAGCTACCTATTAGTTTATTACCTAGTTTATCATATATAACCCAAAATAACTTAAATCAATATTAAATCAAATTGAAGTCCGTATAGTTTATGGTTCAAAGAGCATCTCCAACAACTTATAATAGAAATTTTGGTGATTTAAGAGAGTTTGTGTTCCATCAGCTATACTATATTGTATTGTAAAAATATGAAAATGTCTAAATTTAGACAATCTCTAAAACGCTGTATGGGAAAGAATAACATTTTGATTATTTCCCACCAATAAGAAGTATTGAAAATAAATGTTTAGGAATGAGAAATAATATTTTATTAAAGGTATAAAATATTTTAATAATATAATTAATGATAGAACTGTTAAAATAGTGTGACTGTTGGAGTTTTTTTTATAGAGATTTTGACTTCTATTTTAGAAAAATTATAGCGTTGTCCAAAGGAAACGAGAATGAGAATTAAAATCGGAATGAGACTAGTTATTGTATTGGTGTTGTTTGGTTAACTCAACGACAATAGACTAAAAGGTTCAAGACACCGTTTGATTCACGAGTGGTAGAACCATTGACACCAGATGCTTAGGCTTCGACCTGTACACCAGAATTTAGCTGAAGTTTGTCATGGATTATCGAGCCATCTCTTATACCAGAAGATCATTATGACATTATCATTACTATAAATGCTATTTAAAAGAAGGTTGAATCTATACAGTCAATAAAAATCTTATTCTGTATAATATATTTAATTCGTTTTGGATGAAAACTAACAAAACCATTTATAAAAATTTATATGTTTCATCTTAATTAAAAAGTGTTCTGAATATTAAATTACATTATTACATGATATTTTAGTCAAATTAAACAAATAATCTATAAATAAACCCTGGATGGCAGCACACAAAGGACTACTTACATGATTTTTCTTTCTTTCCTTCAAAAGACAAATACTTATAGATTACAAGTTAGAAACAATCATTTTAATGCATGTGTGGTGTTTTTTACATTATAATTATAAAAATCATTTTACATTTGACTTTTCCGATAACGATAACAACTTTTTTATTAATAGTTATTAGTTATCGAATTCACATGAATCAGCTAAATTTAGATCTTTCGATTATCAAACAATATTATAACGAATCTTAAAACTCGAAACGTATGAATCAGATAAACTTAGATCTTTGATTATCTAACATAACATCGTTAAAATTTAACGAATCTAAAAAGTCGAAACATTCACCAACCACTTTTTTAAAGGGTAAAAAGAAGACAATATATTGATGAGAAGATGGTAATTGATGATAGAAAAGGGGAAAGGTGGTTGAAGGTATGATTGGTGTTTATAAATCCCCCCACATGTGATGGAATCAAGTAAAAAGCATGCTTCCTCTTCTTCTTTTGCCACTTTTAAAATGTTTTATTTTAGGTAAAACATTATAAAAGAAGAACAAATTCAAACAATAATTTTGATGATGGAAGGAAATGCATGTTATCGAAAACATCGAAGGCGAGAAAGCCTTAATGCTCGCTTATGTCATGTTTGGAAACGTAAAAAGAAATGTGTTTTGAACCCACAACCGATTATTAGAATTATCGAAAACTCTATCTATATCAGTTAGTCAAAAGTCATTTGATAGATATTTAACGATATAAATAAACACATACTTCCAAACGAATGCACACTAATAATCTTGTAATATAGTAGACATATGACATATATGTAGAGAAAAACGGATCACATTCGACAAAAAAAATAGACACAAATCTCTATAAAGCTTTAGAATGACCACTACAGTATCCTTAGGTTCGTCAGGGTTTTTTATTTCCATAGGTTGTCAATTTGAATCTCCTCAGATCCACCGGGATCTTTCTTCCTATACACCAGTGATTTCAAGACGCTTCGAGACCACTGAAAATTTTCGAGGTTGTTATTTTCAGAACTCCATGAAATTAATTAAGTAATGCTTGTTTGATGGAGTTTGGACATATTCTGCATAAGATATAAAGCAAACATATTCACAAATGAAGTAAAAAGTATTTTAAAGGTTGGTAGCATAAAAGGATCAAGCCTAGAAAGCCTATACAATCACAAATTAAATAAATCGAACCATAAATATCCAATTAAAATATTTTTATTATTTACTCATATTAAAATGGGAAATTAATTAAAATACTCAAAGTTTGACTTTGACTTACCAAAATACCCAAAATCTCTTTGGTTTTACTAAAATACCCATTTTTCCGCGATCTAAGACCAGGGGGTATTTTGAAAAAAAATTCGCGAAGAAGAGTCCGCGGTGCATGTGATTTTTGATTGTTTTGATTTCATATTTATACTTTCAACCCCTATAATTATTTACTTACTTTACTTTATACCTTTTACTTTCCTAATTTTAATTTTATATCTTCATCATATTAATACATATAATCGTTTATTAACTAAAATACGTTAAAAAATACGTTTTAATTTTAACAAGTTACACCATTATAATCGTCTCTTCGATACCTTCGAAATGAGTCTAATATTGAATATTTTATGATTTAATTATTTTATTATATATCATATATACTACATAAAAATATTTTTAATATTTACAATTCATAACATTATAGTTAATTATTTAATTTATGGTACATCTCTTATTTTTTTCAATTTTGTTTTACACTCCTATCGCATTAACATAATAATCATATATTAACTAATTCATTAAACCGTTTTAAATTATTATTATTTTGTATGTGTTTATAGATATCGTGAATGGCAATAGGACAAGGATTCACGAGAAGAATATGAAATGGGGTTTTGACAAGTTGATATCACTTGACTCATTTAAGAATTGTGAAAATGGATATTTGGCGAATGATGATTCATGTGTGTTTGGAGCTGAAGTATTTGCAGTTACAGAGTATGCACAAAAGGATCGATGTATGTCCATCACAAAGCCTCCGCCAATTTTTAATACTTACACTTGGACCATCGATAATAAAATAAAAAAATCAATATTGTGCTCATTTCGAAGGTATCGAAGAGACGAGTACAATGGTGTAACTTGTTAAAATTAAAACGTATTTTAGTTAATAATACGATTATATGTGTTAATATGATGAAGGTGTAAAATTAAAATTAGGAAAGTAAAAGGTATAAAGTAAAGTAAGTAAATAAATATAGGAGTTGAAAGTGTAACATTGAATTATAAATCACAAATTGATTTTATTTACACTTTCAACCCCTATAATTATTTACTTAGTTTACTTTATACCTTTTACTTTCCTAATTTTAATTTTACACCTTCATCATATTAACACATATAATCGTTTATTAACTAAAATACGTTAAAAAATACGTTTTAATTTTAACAAGTTACACCATTATAATCGTCTCTTCGATACCTTCGAAATGAGCCCAATATTGAATATTTTTTGATTTAATTATTTTATTATATATCATATATACTACATAAAAATATTTTTTATATTTAAAATTCATATTCTTATAGCAAGAGGAGTCCCCGCGGTGCATTCAAATAGTCAAATTTGCAGCGGGTAAATAACTAGTATATATATATATATATATATATATATATATATATATATATATATATATATATATATATATATATATATATATATATATTATCGAACCCCTTAACAGATTTTATGTATGTTAATGTGATATGTTAAAACGTATTTTTTGAACATATTTTGGTTAATATATGATTATTATTTTAATGCGATAAGAGTGTAAAACGAAAATTGAAAAAGTAAAAAATGTACCATAAATTAAATAATTAACTATAATGTTATGAATTGTAAATATAAAAAATATTTTTATGTAGTATATATGATATATAATAAAATAATTAAATTAAAACATATTCAATATTATGCTCATTTCGAACGTATCGAAGAGACGGTTATAATGATGTAATTTGTTAAAACTAAAACGTATTTTTTAACGTATTTTAACTATAAAAGATGTACCATAAATTAAATAATTAACTATAAGAATATGAATTTTAAATATAAAAAATATTTTTATGTAGTATATATGATATATAATAAAATAATTAAATCAAAAAATATTCAATATTGGACTAATTTCGAAGGTATCGAAGAGACGATTATAATGGTGTAACTTGTTAAAATTAAAACGTATTTTTTTAACGTATTTTAGTTAATAAACGATTATATGTGTTAATATGATGAAGGTGTAAAATTAAAATTAAGAAAGTAAAAGGTATAAAGTAAAGTAAGTAAATAATTAGAGAGGTTGAAAGTGTAAATATGAATCAAAAAGTCACAAAATCACATGACCGCTCAAAAGTGGTCCCTGTCCGCGATCGCAAAAAAATGGGTATTTTGGTAAAACCAAAGAGATTTTGGGTATTTTGGTAAGTCAAAGTCAAACTTTGAGTATTTTAATTAATTTCCCTATTAAAATGAAACAATTATTTTTTTACATTTACCAAGAAATGAAGGGAATGAGTCTTGCCAGAAACATCTAATCCAACTCCAATCAAGCAACAAATTAATTCCTAATTTTTGTCCTTTTATCCAAAATAATATCACCTCTTCCTATTCTTTTACTCTTTCCTTTTTTGTAAATATTTTCTTTCTATTTTGTATATAATAAATATAAAGTTTGATTTATCAAGTAATTGGAATATGAGCACTGGTTGACAAAATTAAGAAAAAAAATATTGTATTTTTCTAAAAGAACCCAAGAAGGAAACTTATAATAACCTTTTGTTTTTCAAAGATGGCATAATATTTAATTTGATGTGACCCTCACCCATTATAGGATTGATGAAAAATAGTGTGGAATAGGCAAAGGTCCTAAATGTAGAAGGCTAAATGAGACCTCTCTCTTGGTTACATCAATAATTTTTATATGTTCTATGGGCTGTTTGGTTGGTTTTCCATCAAATTCTATATAGATAAGTTTGAGAGGGGTTTTTCATAGATGGAATGGATGGAATGTGTTTTTTATTTGGAAGGGTTAGATTTGGGTAAAAAAACTTGGCTTTCTACGTAAAGCTCTCGATAGAAGCTTACTGAATAAGCCACTTTGCACATCATTAAGCCACTATAAAACAATCATGTATAAGCTAGCAAATAAACTGTGAGTCCAACTAAGCTCACTAAATTGCTAACAAACAGGCCCTAAGTCAAACATTTTCAAGAATGTTCACTTTTTTACCTGTGCTAGACCAGTAGTACTTGGCAAGATTAAGTCTAACTCTTTATAACCAGAGATTTATGCCAACTTGGCTCATGAAGGCTATGGATTCATACCTTGTGATGATATGGATTCATAACAGGATAACTGCATTTCACCTTTTATCAATGAGGGTATTTGTTGGTTTCCTGCAGTTAAGAGCAAAACACAACAAAAAATGGTCATTTTCTTGAAAGTCAAAACAACATATTACCAACTGCTAGTCTTTTCCTCTAATAATGCTTATATCAAGTGTTCAAAATCAGGTGATCCATGTGAATGGTAATGATTTATCATAGTCCAATTGATGCTACTTAGGGTGCGTTTGGTATGTGTGTGTGAGAGAGAGAGATGTAGAAAGATTTTGGGTATTAATTTGGCATGGATAGTTTAGTAATTTACCAAACTTATCCCATTTCCCTGATTTCTGTTCCCCCTATTTTGGTGGGACAAAAAAATGCATTTTGTCCCACTATGTCCTATCCAATCCCAGTCTAATTGTTCTGCACCAACGTGGTACAAGTTTTTGTTCTGTCTTGTCCTCCACATCCCATGTAAACACATATGGACTTGTTATATGCTATGTTGTTACAGCAGTCAAAATACTATATTGGAAATAGCGGTCATCGCGATGGTATAGCGGTCCAAAAATAGCGGTTCATATAATATTTCTTAGAATTATATATATAATATATATAGGGTTGGGTTCCGGTGAGAAGTTGAGGTTAACGTGATAAGTGGTTATCAACCGTTGAACGAGAAATGAATGCACATTAGGATGAGATGCACCAAAATAAGATGCACCGACATGCACCGGATCAATTTCCTTTTAAAGCGCAATTCATGGGAGGGCATGAGATTAAAAGTGATCAACGACTTAGATCCACTTCTCACGCTTCTCACGTAAACCTCAACTTCTCACACGATCCTTCGCCTATGTATGCATACATAACTTAACATATTATAAGGGCCCAAAGCAAAATAGAAAGTCAAGTCAAAATAAAAGCCCAGTAAAGGACAAAAATGTAAGCATTAGATTCAAAAGAGGCTCAACTGAGAATATCGGTATTGCGGACCGCTATTTTACCCAACATCGGTGAAATGGCGCTAAATTGCGCCGCTATTATTGAAACCGCAATTTCCACCGCTACTTTGCTTATGACCGATAACCGCTATCGCACCGCAATTAACAGCATAGATTATATATTTATTTATGATAAAACAGAAGTACCTCATGTGACATACAAATATGTGCATGTTTTAATATTCCAAGCAAAGTCATCGCGATCAGAAGCATGCCATTGTGCAACCTCGGTTCAACATCCATCTTCCTGCACTTTTCTGAAGATATGGAGTTGCAAAAGGGTCCAAACATTTTCAACAACGCCACTAGACAGAGCATGAAATGCCTGTTTTGCAGCAGTGCGCCGTGCTTCCAGAATTTCCGGATCACTCACGAGTGTGTCTAGAATTTCTTCTAGTTCCATGCCTCCACCTACCTGTAGGATCCATTATGTCATAATACTCTAAACTCTAAAACTTCAGAAAAGTTTTACTAGCCAACTTTTCATTAATACCAACAAAAAAACCGAGCTTTTTCCTTCCATTTTCGTTCTTATCTTAACAAAGCTAATAACATCCATCTGTACATGTGAGCTGGATAATTATACTTATACCAAGGTTATACTAATCATTAATTTGCTAATTACTCTAAAAGGCAAGTACGGTTACATCATATGCATCTTAAGTTGAACTAATTAAGAAGTTTAAGTAATTAAATGTGTTTCCAACCTGCGTTACTGATAAAGGATTCAACTGCTGCATTGCCAAGGCCATATGTGAGAAGTGACCAACATGTTGACCTAAATCAGTAAACCAAGGAAAGCTCAAGTATAGAGAGAGGTCCAAAAACAAGAATGAAAACAAGAATGAAAACAAGAAATAAAACAATTTTAAAATCTATGACATAAACTACCAGTTAAAACAGCACAGCCAGCAGCAGCAGCCTCAGAAAAATTGTGGCCAGTTAAACCAGGCAAGAAAGAACCTCCAATTACAGCAATAGGGGTCAATCCGTAAAATTGCCTCAGTTCGCCTACATGATCAATTAAATAATATATTACTTTTTAAGTATGCAACTGCCATATTTTCACAAATAGAGGTGTAAGTGTGCAGTTGCCACCTAACGTGTCCACCACGTATACGCTTGTTTCAGAAGTAAGCGAGTCATCGTAAGATCGAAGCGCCACATTCACCCCTTCTTTTTGCAAGTCCTGCATGCATTATCAACCGACTATATAATTCACATGTTATGTGAGGCCCCCTATAAATAGATTATTAAGGCATGTTTTGGAAAAAAGAAAGACATCGTTATGTATGACAGATGGCATTTCCTCCCTCTTCTTTTGTTTACCTCTTCTCAAAATAGTCAACTTTTTAGAGCCAAATAACATGTATTTTATTTTCTGATGCTAAAAATAGATCTGTTGTCTGCTCTTGTATCTATAGTGCTTTATTCTCTATGCAATGTTTTTATATCCTGAAATTGTTGAACTTATCTAAGCAATTTGAAGTTGCTAGAATATATATATATATATATATATATATATATATATATTCTCTCTCTCTCTCTCTCTCTCTCTATATATATATATATATATATATATATAGGCGTGGGATCATGTGAGAAGTGCCATTTTTGGTGAAAAGTGTGAGAAGTACTTTTAAACCGTTGATCACTTTTAATCAAATACCCTCTCATGAATTGCGGCTAAAAGGAAATTGATCTGGTGCATCTCGGTGGATCTTATCCGGATGCATCTCATCCTAATGTGCGTCCATTTCTCATCCAACGGTTGATAACCACTTTTCACCAAATTTGGTACTCCTCACCAAATTAGAAGTACTAAACGTATGAGAAGTAAAGAAGTGATCTTAGCCCTTCATCTGGTCAATATTTGCGGCTTTGACTGTGAAGCACCAGATAATTCCTCGCATGGTCTGCAGAAGATAAAGGGGTAGTTTTGTAACTTTTACAAATAGACGACAAACAAGTTCATATGTGAATCCATGTGATTCACATATGAACTACATGTTCATATGTGAACCCGTTGATTAGTTCACATGTGAACTAATTAACCGATCACATATGATGTAACACCCCGAAATTTCGAAAAGCAAAGTTTGGGCTTGGCGGACGTCCGCATGGTACAGTCGGACGTCCGTGCCATGCGGAAGTCCGCATGGTGTCCGCAGAAGCAACAGGGGTTTTGGAGGATAACATTTCGGCTGAGGCCGGACGTCCGTGAAGGGGCCATGCGGACGTCCGCGATGTGTCTGATGGTATTTTTGTTTTAAGAGAGACCCTTTTTCCCTCTCTCTTCCCCCATTTCATTTCTCTTAACCACAACTCAGTTTCTCTCTCTCTCTTGAACGGTTTCTCTCAAAGAAGAACCCTAAACTCTTACTCTCTTCTTCATCTTCTCCACTCAAACTAAACCCCTTTCCACCATTGTTGAAGATATGGAAGCTTGGAGCTTTTGTGGGTGATTAGGAGCTTTTGCTTGGAGATTCAAGTGATAAAGGTAATATCTCTACCCAAAAGCTAGGGTTTTATGGTTTTCATCTTCTCTTCCATTATGAGTTTCATTGGTGTGATTTTGGTGGTGATTGGTTAAGGAAAACCTTATTTTCTTCATCTATAAGAACTAGGGTTTTGGTATAAGTTGGGTTTTGATGTATTATGTTTGGGGAATGATTCTACATGGTTAGATCTGGATATTTATGGTTGGAAACTTATGAATCTAGGTTTTGGAAGATTTGGACTTGAAGATTCGGGTTTCTTCAAAGGAGCTTACGTTTGGGAAAATCTAGATTTAGCCTAATCTAGCAAGGTGAGTTCAAGTTGATTTGTGAAAACGTTGTACATGCCAAAATGTTTATTTTAAAGTATTTGTGTGTTTTATATGAAATTATCTCTTGTTGAGTTATTTAGTGGGTTCCGATTTAATCAAAGTGTTGAGCTTTACAAATCTTGTAAAACACACACATTTGGGGATTTTGAGTGATTGATGAATAAATCACGAGCGAAAGTGGTTTTGTTAATTTATTGTATAAGTGAAGGTTATTTGGTCAAAATACACTTAGTGTTTTTGTGATTATGCGATAACTGTGATATGTTACATTCTGAAAATGTAACCGTGTGAGTTGGGGATTTTGGTCAATCTTGACTGTATGAATATTTTGAGAATTTGTAAACCTTTTATTTTGGGGCCGATGGCCAATTGAGAAATTAAAAGGGTAAAGACTTTGAGTAACGATGTATTTTGGTTTACGTAACCGTGTGAGCGACATGTATTTAGCCAAACGTTTATTTTGGCCTTTAAAGGCTTGATTTATACTCAAATGAGTCTTTTGAGTGTTTGCCGGTTTTAGTAGCTCGAGGTGGAGCCGTGGATGTGTTATATGCTTAATTGCGTTTTATTCGAGTATGTGCCGGTTTGGGTGCTTGGTCTTATGTGTAAAGACCGTTTGATGATTTTGTATTCTTAGTACCTTTGGGACTAATGAACTTTGGTGGGTTATATGCATTGTTGAGTTATAAAAGATTTGCGTATACGTATACACACACATATAGATGCATATATAATTTAACTTCATTGGGAAGGTGGCAATGAAGGGGTTGTGAGATTATCATGCCTCGAAGCATGTGTTTGCATGATGTGGGTTAGATGCACTTCATTTGCACGTGTTGATGTTGATAAACGGTCATTAGATTTTTTGAGCAGAAGGCTCGGTTTTGGACTAGGTTGAGTCTTGAGGGCATTCGCCCGGTTTTGATGAGCTCGACGTGGGCTTGGGGTTTGATTTGCATGAAATGCATTATATTTGAGGTTTACATGATTTGAATGCATTGGTTATTCTTTTGAGGTCATGTATTAGTTTCTATTTTAAGTAAGCTCGTTTTGGATGGTGGGATTCCAAGGTAAAGACCCGGTCGGGTTGAACTTGGTGGTTTATGGACTAAAGACCTAGTTTGGTTGATGTCTCCGAGGACTAAAGACCCGGTTTGGGTTGATGTCACACTAGGCTAGAGACCGGTTTGGGTTGATGCCTCAATAGACTAAAGACCCGGTTTGGGTTGATGTCTAAAACTGAATAGAGACCGAGGGATGGTTGATGTCATGTGTTTCCCATCCATGAAGTTTACTTGTGTTTATTAATTGTGGTTTAATTTGTGTGTTCGCCACATTCGATGAAATCGGGTCTCCCCCGTCACCGAAGGGTGTTGTTTTCGGGTATTTTGTTTATCCGCGTTGTCGATGTCATATTATATGCGTATGGATTGTTTTCCATGATTGATGGACGGATTTTATGTTTCATCCTTGTTGGATGTTTTCGACTATTGGAGTATTATTCGCATTGGCGATTATTTGAGGAATTATTATTTATTTACCTCTTGAGTGAGTTTTGGATTTGAGTCCATTGCGGAGAAATGGTTTTCATTGGAAGCTTTCCTCACAGGAATTGTGTGCGTTTGGAAATTGGGTTGTCGGTGTATTTTATACAAACCCCTTTTTGGAAATCATAAATTAAGTTGAATCTTTTGGTCTATCAAATGATTTGCTCATGATGTAAACTCTTGAACTCACTAGGCGTTAGCCTAACCTTTTTTATTTGTCGGCATGTGCAACAGGTTCAGGTTGGGAATAGCTTTAGCTACACTGTGAAGTGATGAGTGCTAGTAGAGTGCACGAGAAGTGAAATGCTTAGCGAAGTCTTCCGCACTTATTTGGGATTAGCAACTTGTAATTGGGTTAAGTAACACCCGCCTTGAAATATTAGTTGTGGAAATTGTGATGTTTAAACTTTGAGGTATTTTCAAGGATGATTTGTAGAAAGGATTTTATCCTCTTTTGTTTGTTTTATCGAAATTAAAGATAGTTGCTCGTTCCAATTTTGAGGGTGTTACATATGAACCTTGAATCGGTTAATTAGTTCATATGAGAATCAGTTAATTAGTTCATATGTGAATCTGTTAATTAGTTCATATGATTCACATACGGGTTCATATGTGAATCGGGTTAATTAGTTCATATGTGAATCACGCGGGTTCACATATGAACATATAGCTTGCCGCCTATTTGTAAAAGTTACAAAACTACCCCTCTAGTTTAGCATTGCCGCAAATTTTGACTAGTCAAAGTCACAGTAAAAAATTGTGACTTTGACCGTATGAATGGCTAGGATTACTTCTCATATATTTAACACTTCTCATTTGAACCTATAGCTATATATATATATATATATTTTTTTTTGAGAAAGTTGCAATGTACTCGTACAAGAGCAATCTTCTGCGCCAGATGTGGATGGCGAGGAACAATGATAGTGAGTATATTTGGGTGCTTCTGCATTAAGCCTCTGTGAACGCTTAGCATCACTGTAGAAAAAATCATCAGCATCATGAAGAAAACTAAAACGGCCAATCATAAATGCGAAAGTTTCAGCACATCACCTTCTTCTTCACCTCTATGTATTGATGAAGCCATCCAAACACATCTACCTGCAACCTTTCCCTGTAGATCTTCCATATTTCTCATGTCTTTGCTGTTGCTCACCAACTCTTCAATTCCTGAGCAAAGCAAATATCGAATCCATAATTGGTGCATTAAATCAACTATGGCAGATGATGGTCAATATGCGCTTCCAAGAAAGACATATATATGTTCAATGAATAACTGTTATAAAAGAGAGTACAAGTCAATGGGCATACCAAGTTTTAAGTCACCAGAAAAGTTAATGATAAAAGGTGGCGCTTGCAGCAACTGAAAACGAATCGCCTGAATATTGCTCTGCAACAGAACAAATATACAAACAGCATAACAGACAGATGAAATCCAATGATGAACTAAGGGTGCGTTTGGTACACTGGACAGGACAGGACATAACACAACAGGGATCACTCTCCCACATTTGGCAGGACTTTTATGTGGAACAAACAGGAACATAATCATGCCTGTTCCACCCCCACCCCATGGAACAAGTTGGAACAAGGTGAAACAGTTTTATGTTTTACCATTATAACCTCAAAATAAAATCTAATTCTCTTCTAAAACATCAAATACGCCTTCTATTTTATATTTTATTCATTCTTTAAAAAAATTTATTGTATTTTATGCTCTTTAAACTTTCACTTCACTTTCCTCAAAATATTATTTTTATATGGTTACTATGTTTTGATTAATTTATGTAATTATTAAATACTAATAGTAAAAAAATATAGAAACGGTTAGAAAATAAAAAATTGGAAACTACATAATTTTTTTATTTTGGTGTCACTTTAATCGTCTTGAAGAAAACTTTCTAATAATTTATTTTGTTATAAAAAATATGTATTTCATTATAATTTAATAAATTACATAATTAATCAAAATATATAAACAACTTATTAAAGATAAATTGGTCAATGTTATCTATTCTTGTCCGGTCCTGTCTAACCAAACGCTGAACAACTCCTGTTCTGTCCTGTCTGCATACCAAACGCACCCATGATGAACTAAAGGAGGTCATACCAATGGAATGATTAATGAAAATTTGGACAGCATCAGTGAAGTAAGTAGACGAACTACTGGTCTTGACCAATTGTTGAAGGACTTTGTTGACATTCGAGCATTTAGTATGGCTAACATAACCTGCACACAGGATTTTATTTTCTGATTCGACAAATGTCATTTTTACGTGCTAATTTGACATTGTTTTTTTTTTTGAAGAAAATTTGACTTTGTTACTTATTGCATTAAATCAAAAGATAGATATACTTACACCATTTGCTGAGGCACCAAAAACAAGATTTGGCCATAGTTCATTCTCAACTAGCACAAGAGCATATGGCTTCCAATATCCAAGAAAAGCATTTACAGAAGCAGGTGTATCAACTGGAGCAAACTGAGATAGTTGAAAAGATAACAATGTATCAGCATACCTTCCATAATTTCACATGTGAAATGCAATCATTGGCCTAAGAATGCAGCCAAGAACCCACAACATTTCATTTCAGCGGCATGGTAATTACTTGGACTCATTGGTAAGATATAGGAACGTTAGAGTCGATATCTACTTATCAGGTTTTACTTTTGTTGTTTATCTTCATCTCTTTCATGTTTATGCCTTTTGCATGATGTAGCCTATACATATGGGAAGAATACCGTTTAATTAAGATTTGTTTTTCCCAAAGAATGCCGTTTAATTTTAATATAGAAAAATTGGAAATGGAATTTATTCTGAGATACAAGAATGTATACCTGATATATGACATCACTGGGAAGCAAACTCTTTAGTACTTCACTGTAGCAACGAGAGAAAGATATTATTCAGTGGAAACAAGTAAACTAGATCAGGGAATAATGTCTTCCTCGGATTCTTTTACATTCAAAGAACTATATTAATAAGCAAATACACAATTAATTCTTACAACGCAGATGCTGTAGTTGTCGTCATCAAAACAGTTACATCCGATCTTCGTTCAACACAGCGTTTAATGACAGGAACCACACACATTCCTTCACCTGTTCGCCACTCGCATAATCTAATAAACTTACAAACAGTTTTTCAAATTATCGAAGAAAAGTAATGACAATCATACAAATATCAAAATCCTATAAGACCATCTCCAATGGGGTCACTAAATCTTACACTAAACACTAAATTTGGTGTAAATCTCACTATTCACATCTCCAATGGGGTCACTATTTTTCACACTAAATTTAGTGTGATGAATAGTATTACACTATATTTGGTGTAACACTATTCATTTACACTACTTTTTATACCACTTTTTCAATTACATTTTTGGTCCCTCAATTTTGAGATTTATTATTTTTGTCTTTTAAAGTGTTATAGTTTTAATAGGTTTATGATATATATATATATATTCTTTATATTAATTTTGTATTTATGTTTTAATTAAATAAATAATATACAACATGATAAAATATTCGATGAAAATAAGCTAATATTAAAAGATGAAAACATAATCAACGGAAATTTAAAAATACATAATAACACCGAAATGAAATTACTAGAAATCTAATAATCTAGTAATCCGCTTCCAGATCCTCCAAGATTATTAAAGATCGGTCCAAACGAAGTCGATGTAGGTGGGGTCTATTGATGTTGTTGTTGAGTCCTTTTTTCTCTAAAATTCGTGCTTGTTCGGTCTCGACATATGCTCGTATGTTGGGATCATGTATTGAATTCACATCCCTAAACAGTATTTTATTTTCTTTTTTGGTTTGTTGCATTTCCAAAAGGAGTTCCCTTTGTCTCGGTGCCTTTTTCAATTGCTCTAAAAGTTGTCTATTTCCTTCTTCAATGTTATTGACGAGCTATATCCTTCTTCTATTTCATTCTCCTTTTTATTTGTTTTAATGTAACTTTTATTGTTTAATAAAAAGTTTTGTTTTATGCATTAAAATAATTTAGTTCATAATTAATAAAAAAATAAAAAATATTAAGTTATGATCTAAATAAAAAATATGGGTATAAATTGTAAAGTTAATAAATATAAGAATATTATTGAAAGTTTAATAAATTAATATAAAAATGATTTGGCGTAAAAAATAGTGTAGAAAATTTACTATTAACAATAAATTTTACACTATTTTTTACACTACTTATAATATTTGGTGTAAAATATAGTGTGAACCATTGGAGATGCCCTAAACATACACACAAATTTCGCTTAATAAGCATGTGATTAGAGGTGAACATGGTACGGTACCGTGTTTTTTTCTCATATACCATGTACCAACCAATTATAATTGGTACGTAAAATTTTATACCATGTACCAACCAACTATACTTGGTACCAACTAGATTGGTACCAACTTTTTTTGGTTGGTACACGTTGGTACGGTATTGTACCAACATTACAAATGGTGAAGTTAGATTTTTCTTTTAAATTGACATGTTTACCAACTAGGTCTAGATATACTAAAACTATCCTCGAACATTCACGTTACATGTTGATATATGTTGTAACACTTGTCCTAACAATACAATCATTCAAATAACATTCTTATAATACAAACATTCACTAAAGTCTACTACAAGCGGCCATTGAGAAACGTCGATAGACCATAGAGGTGTTGACAAATTACTACGGTTGTTACTTGTTAGGGTTAGGCGACAAATTCAATCTATATGTATATGTATTATAGTTTTTGCATAACTTATAACAAGAAAATTCTAAATTTAAAACCAAAATATGTTGTATTATAATTAATCTCTAATAAATAAATAAATAAGTCGGTACGGTACGGTACGGTATTACCGTGGTACACGACTTCTAATACCATTAACCAACCAAGTTTAGATAGTTGGTACGGATTGGTACAAAATTGACACCATACATGTGATATTCATAAATGGAGCGAGTAACAAGATTTGTAGATAGAAATAGTAAAACCTAGGGAAACGGCGTGGAACCAGATTAGGGGGCCAGGAGGCCTAGTGAGAGACGGTCGACCGAGACGTTCCGGCCACCGGAGAGGATGTTCGAGGCCTCGAAACTTGCGCCACCGAATATGAAGATTTATCAGCGGTGTGAGACCATACGTCACAACTCTGTAGATCATGTAAACCAGTTCACCGCCTTTAGTCGCCCTCATTTCCGAATTCTTTTCCAGTTCAAAGCTTCTGCGACTGAAGTCGACCTCTCTAATTCTTCCCCCAAAAAGAACACATTTTTATAAACTTGGTCCTTCTGGTTTACATAATATAAAAGAAAGGTCCCTTAAAAGAAATTTTAACGAAAAACACCCCTACTATTTTATTTTTATCACGGATATGGTCCGTCATTTCCTCCTAATAAGTAATAACACTGTAAATTAAGGGGACACGGTTTGCTGCCTTGCTGGTGGTCGGTGGTGGTTCACATTAGTGGTTGTTTGTGGTGGTGGTTCAGATCGGTGGTGGTTGATGGTGTTTCAGGTTGGTGGTGGTTCAGATTCGCTGTGATCGGCATGGTTCAGACTGGTGGTGATCGGCAGTGGTTCAGAACGGTGGTGGTCGGCGGTTTTCCTTCTTAATAGTGATGAAATGACCAAATCCTTGAACGGTGAAATGTCTGGATTCCATTCCATAGGTAAACCAAACGTCTAATCGATGTTTGGTCAATGAAACTCATCATTCCAATTTCTTCAAATTCTGTCGGAATCATGCGAACCAAATGTCCTCTAAAATTATAGCCTTGTTGAGGGGTAGTTTTGTCAATTAAAAAAGAGCATGTGTTGAGTAGTTGGATATTTGACGTCAATTAGACCATCTACATCACTACAATTACACCTTCAGTGTCTTAAAGTGTCACATAAGCTTACACCTCCAGATTCTTAAAGTTGGCGTTTGTTTTTTAAGAGGTGCTGAAGTCTGAAATCTGATTTCACTTCTGATTTTTAAGAGATGGTGTTGAAGTCTAAAATCTGAATCAATATGACTGTTTGTTTTTGTAAACTGACAATCGTTTGAATATGTGTAATAGTCTATTTTATCCATCATTCAATTTTAAATACATTCAAATCTCACTAAAGTACATTCGATTGATCCAAAACACTACATAAAATATGAAACAAGTTTCATGACAATTAAATCCAATATTTATTTATATTCACATCCTAGCATCAACGGGGTAAGATGATGTTCTGTGAAGGAAATTGAGGATTTGACCAGTGTTTCGAGATTAATAAAAAGAAGAAAAAAAAATCATGATAATATAATATCTTCATCTTCGTATGGAAGATCTCCATTTTCCATTTCACCTATAACATCCTCATCTTCATATATAGAACATCTGCATTTTCGTCTTCATATATAGAAGATCTTCATCTTCCATCTTCACCATAAACACAAAGTGGTGTCATCTCCAACATAGCTTCTTCATCTATTGATTTTACTCCAAACTACTTGTCGGTAAGAAGATAAGGAAACCCAGAATCGAAAAACAAAAGATGAAACTAACCCAAAATCGAAAAACATAAAATCAAATGAAAGAAAACCCGAAACTGACCCACTTCTTCTCCATCTCCACTGTTACCACCGTCCACCATTGACTGAAAACTCGGCATACCTAAAAAGAACAGAACATATGGCACTCTTGGTCAAAGTCGAAGAACAAGTCTAGGTCGAAGAACAGAACATAACAGATGGCACTCTCGGTCAAAGAACCACACGAAGACCATCACCACCATCGTTACTCCCTTCAATAAGACAAACCAATACAACAGCTTGTTTTGTTCTAAATCGTTCCAAGGGCTGATTACCAACTGGGGTTAAACTTTAGAGATCGAAAGCCAACAAGGACGGAAACCACAAAAATACCTTGAAGATTCACGGGGACAAAAACCCACAAGGACCGGTTTGCACTTGATTTGGAATCGATGTGGATCGATTTGAGAGAACTGGAGGCAAGGGTTCGATTTGGGTCGATTTCAGATTCAGGAAATAGACGAAAACCTTGAGGATTCACACAGAAAGTGAAGGAGATGGAGGCGATTACATACCTTAAAGGAGATGGAGGCAAATCGGAGATGTGTGGGTCGAGATATGATGCGATAGAGGTGAAGACGTCTAAGCGATTTAGAGGAAAATCAGAGATCAAGTTGTCACTTTTTAGTTTAGATGTATTTAAGAGTTTAGAGCCTCTAAAACCCTTGAAAAAACAAACAATCTGATCAGTGAAAGGTCTGACCGAATTAGAGGTCAAAGGTTATTAAGAGCTGAATATTAGAAAACAAACAGCCCCTAAAGTGTTACATCAGCTTTAACAATTACAGTAAGAAATAATATACACACGACCAAAACGTTGTCGTTTTAAACGAACCACAAGGATCTTGCCACGTGGTTTACAATATACAAGAGAGACCCACCTTTTTATCCATTTATGCATCTCGAAATAGAATCTATGTTATCGAACTAATTAGATTACAGATCGAATGGAAAAACAACCAGACAACCCCTTTTATAACGCGATCGAAACTATCTTACTCTTATGAACCAAATAATCATCACAATCCGTACCACATCCCGACCCCATAAAAGCTTTATCGTTAATTTCTCTACCAAATCTCGATATATAATGAAGACCCATAACAACCTCGGTAATCGCTTCTTCGCTCTTTTCTTGATCTGCATATCGTAACGTATTCACCAAAAGCACATTTCCTCCACAATCCATTCGTTGCTTCTCGAAATTTCTCTCAGAATGCCATTTTATCGTGTTATGAGCCAACGGAGCCAACCAATCGAGTATCTTTTGAACTGTTGAACTCCAATTGGATGCAAGATCGCGATCATAAGCATCGGTTTTAGCAAAAAGACTCAATTTTGATCTAAGTGAGTTCTTGATTTTTGTGGTCAACATATGATACAGATCTTCTCTTGCTTCAGGACTAATAAAGTGAGGCGAAAGAGCTAATCTTTCGATAAATATGATCACGTTTGCATAATGAAGCGCTAAAGCAGCATCACCAAGTGTCGGTTTTTCACCATTCAGCAATCTTTTCTTCGAAAAAGTAGCTTTTTGCTGTAAAAAGTAGACGGGAGAATCGAGTTCAGACATCATGCAGCTTTTCAGAGGTCCAATATGAGCAAAGCTTCTTGCTTTTAATGGTGGGTAGTTTCGAATTTGCGGTTTCTTGGTGGGTTTATCTCCAAGATTCAAAACCGACCTCTGAATAGAACTTTCAGAAGGATGGACTGAAGCTCGTACAAGGGCAGAAACGGAATTACCGCGCAAAAAACAACTACCATCTGGAACGTAGCTTACTCCAGGAGATCCCATTTGGGTTGTTATTCCGAAAACGACCTTCACTCGCTCGACTATCGTGAAAAGCGATCTGAGCAGTAGTCTGATAACGTAGTCATAAGTTCTGACCCAAACAGACATCTCACGCAGACCGCCAACCTCTTCTCGTTGCCACATAACTTTCTTCTGAAACTCTTGCAATTTCTCTTGATTCGCGTTATTTTCTTGAATTCGACTTAAACCGTTCTCGAGTTCAGATAATATTTCCAATTCTTCATACAACTGTGAAGTAACTGCAGCAAATCTTTTCATCTTTTTAACTCTTTTCTCCATCTTCTTGAATCTATACTCCCACCCACACCAATTAAAATCAATTTCAAGATTGTCGAAAATGTGATCAAGACTATTATAAACGGGATCCGTGCACTTTTTCCCGAGCCTAGCCACTTCTTTTGCCACAGACTTGATGTTATCAACGATCTCAATTAACGCAAGGTCCATGAGATCATCAAAATCGTCTGAAACAAGCTCTCGAGTGCCGAGTGAGTTAGTGAGTTCTTCTCTTAATCTTGACATTTGTTTATCGCTTAAAAACTGCCATAAATTGACTATTTTTGTCATCAATCTGGAGATTTCGAACGACATAATCCCAATAACGGGGTTTTCAGGCTCCAAAACTGTGGTTTTACGCGAAGACGACCTCTTAAAACTACCGAACCACGATGACCCTTTAACTGTCTCGATCCCCATTCTTCAAGATAATAAGTTTATGTAGAATTTGTAGATAAAGTTAAACAAAAACCTCGGTTTTATATCACTAATCCTGCTATAAAAACAATAGATAGAAATCAATTCATTGAATGCTATCAAGTATCAACAACAAGATTACCAACAAATCTAAATACCCTTTCCTATTTACATTGCTTTTCTGACTAATTTTGTGATTAGGGCATCATTAAACATAATCAATCCCTTTCCAAAAAAAGGGGGTAGAAACCCTAATTTCAACTAATCATAAGCTTCAAGATTGATCTCAGTTCTAAGGCTTTTCACTGAAAAAATATTGTTCTTCCCCAAAAAGAAGTAGATTTCAAAGATCTAAACCTAGAACTTTCTAAATTCGAATTTTACTTTACTATTTCAAGATTTTCCCCTAAAATTACCTAACATTGTAATACCCTTTTCTTGGATCAACCAATTTATTGATTCTTAAACTACAATTAATCTCATTAATTGGGAAATTGAAAAAATCAAGAGTCGAACTTCATAACACTCGAAACATACAAACGTGGGTATCAAAAGAAATTGATTTAATTCTGCATTGGAAGTAGCAGAAACTTAGCAATCGATCATCAAAACGTTTCTTTTATAAACACCCACATGAATATTCGAAACAAATCACAGATTTCAGTCGATAATTCGTAATATTATATGGTTTTAAAACAAGAAAAACTCACAAACAATCGAGAAGCAGGAATGGAGAAGTGTTAGTAGCAGCATTGACCGGCGAAGAAGAAGCATATAGAGACAGGTGGGATTGGGGTTTTTGTTGTTGTTGTGAGAGCCGCAACAGTCGAGAAGACTCGTAATAAATGCGCAGATAGTCGGCGAATCCGAGGGACCGATCTGTTTTGCGGATCTTTAGGGGGATAATGGGATATGATATGAAACGACGTCGTGGCGAGGGTGTTATTTAATAATTAATTATGACTTTCAACGTAAATGAGATTATGAGATATGCTAATGATTGTAAGATAAATCAAAATATAACCGATTTGGTATTGAACTAGTTGTGTACCCGCGCAATGCGGCGGGAGTCACAAATGTAAATGATTTTGAACATGGAAAGAGCCAAGAATGTTACTTGATAAATATGATGATAGTGATGCTCTTATCCAATAAGGAAGGATAACTACTCTTGCCATTTCCAAAAGTGAATTCCAAACATCAAACGATTTGATATCCAAAACTTGACTTCCAAAACTTGACCTCCTTATATGCCTAAAATCTTTTCCAAACCTGAATTCCAAACCCTAGTAGGGTACCCGTGCAATGCATCAGGATACTCAAATGGCAAAGGGGTAAAACAACATTACTCAAGTTCAAATCCTCCATACTTCTTAAACCCAATGTAACTTTGTATCATCAACTATCCATGGGATCCATTGTGATTATTTGACTAACTCAGAATTCTGCCTTCATACGTAGGTTGAACAAAATTACCAAGAAACAAACGGATGTTCATGTTGTAAAAAAAAACATATCAATTAAAGCTCATGATATAATAACATTACAATTTGAAAATGTCTAATAGACAACTTGAAAATGTCTTAAACCCAATTCTGACAACCGTGTGGATCCAGACCAGCGGGCTAACCCTGATATTTTCAGCCATTTGTATGTATAAGTTTTGCAACATTCTTCAAGATCCCTTCAGACACTTCTTCCAACCGGAAGTCAAAAATGAAGACAAAACCTTAGAAAACATATGCAGCCATTGCTAGATTGTTGTACAAAGAACATAAAAAAGGCCACCAGCTTTCTTGATCTTTAAACCAAATGGAACCATAAAGTTTGCATACAGTCGAACGATAAAAACATTGATACATAAATTAGTCCCAAACAGAATCAAGTTCGAAGTTCTGAATCACAACACAAGCTCTTAAGATGTTCTTGAAAAAATATAGCATCCCTTGATAAAGAAGATGTAATCCCAGTACAATTAAGAAATAAAAATCATTGCCCCTTAATTCAAAACCAAGAAAATCCCATGAATAATAACTTAGAAACTGAAAAGAAAAAAAATTAAGATTTAATTCAGCTTATATGGAAGATAACTTTGAGACATCTACAGAGACTGATCAATCTCACCGATCCAAGGGCTCTTCACTTTCGCTGGATTGACAGTCTTTAAAGCTTTCCAAACAGCACTGTTGCACTTAAATCCAGATCCAAAAGCTATTTGCCAAGCTCTATCTCCTTTCTTGATCCTCCCTTTTGCTTCCGAATAAGCCAATCCGTACCAAGGTGAACTACTTGAAGTGTTGTCAAATCGATTAAGTGTCATTCCTGATGGCTGCAAATTCTTCTCAATTTCATCCAAAACAGCTCTCCCACCGGCATGAATGCAAAAATGCTCAAAAGCTAGCTTAAAATATGGGATATACGGCTTAATTACATGTTTTGACAAAAACTACAGTAAGAAAGAAAGATATAAAAACTATAAAAACTATACATATATACTTTGGCAAGAAAGAACCTGGTAGAGCAAAAATAAACAACCCATACGCACTCTAAAAATACATGTATACTTTGACCCTCAAGCTTCCTGTTTCATTCCTGATACACAAAATATAAAGCTAAAACCGATTTGTTATGAGTATTTAGGAGAGGCTAGAGCCTTCCAGCTGAAAAATTAACTTTGGGTAAAAAAGTTTATAAAATGTCCCATCCAAACATGTTGAAACTCTTACCCAAACCCAATAAACTAATAAATACAAGTCTTGTTGATTATTTAATACCTGTAATAAAAATAAAGTTCACCACCAAGCAGAAGATGTCTATTTTGCAATGCATGCATTCTTGCCCAAAACAAATCAACCCTTTTAGAGTTTTAGGTAATGACTGGTTTTAGATGCAGCCAATATTTGGTAAAATAGATGTTTTATGTTTATATGTTTATTTTTCTATATGGCTGCAAGAAATCGATATCTTCTCATCCCATTTATCTTGAATTATCTTCTCATCACAAAAGGAAGGAAAAAAACGCTTGGAGGCCTGATTCTTCTTTTTAAAACCTTGGGTGTATAGTGATCAACTTATTCCAATAAACATTTACATTTAAGTCTTCATTGAAATTTCTTTTCTTATTGCTCATTGGACCGTTTTGCCATTATTTATTCCGGTTTTTTCTAACAAAATTTGGGTACTTTTTTTAGTCCTATATTTTCATATGCATGCCCAGATATGTACAGAGAGCGTTCATACATACATAGGTATTGCTCTGCTGAAAGTACAATTCGCTTTCCGTAGTTCATGTTAAAAAGATTCTTAAGACCTTTCATAGAGTGTGTTAAAAGGTACTTATAAAAT
Organism: Saussurea involucrata; assembly: GCA_033807775.1. Classification (NCBI taxonomy): domain Eukaryota; kingdom Viridiplantae; phylum Streptophyta; class Magnoliopsida; order Asterales; family Asteraceae; genus Saussurea; species Saussurea involucrata. Next base: position 5,557,551 of record CM066325.1, on the reverse strand, counting down.
AACAGCCGTGCATAGTGTGTATTAAGACAATGAGTGCAACACATGTAGTTGGCATATCTATCTATTACTGAAGTTGGACAATTTTTGACATCTTAAGACCCTTCATAAAAGCCTTAATGTGAAAGATAATTTGATGTGGTTGATGTATCTACCAATAATTGAAGTTGGACAATTTAACATCTTAAGACCCTTAATAAAATCCTTGATGTGAAAGATCTCACAAGCCAATTTGAATATGGAGGATAGGAAATTTGAAGTATTCATTTTATGATCATGAAATGATACGATATTTAACATTACCTGGTGAGCAAGAGCATATGCCATGGCTCTCTCACGTTTGGCAGCAGCCTCCTGCCTCTTTATCAACTTTGCTTGAATTTCTTCAACAGAACCAACACTGTCACACCATCCTTCCTGTCAAAGAAGAACGAATGAGAGGCAAAAACAAAACAAAAAAAGAAATAGAAGTTAGAAAACATAGATATTAGCACAATATAGATGTGTGTCGTTGGACTTATTCATAGAGAATGCAATATCCAGTTATACAACAAAGGCATTGCAATATTCAAAAAATTCACTCTTAACATGAAGCTAATACAGATCTATTTAGATGAGATGAGATGAGATTCAGTGGTACATAATCCAGAACACATTTGGATCTTGCTAATTTGATTGAAATCATCTTTTATATTGTATGATAACTATTGTCAATACTATATGCCGCCAAAAATCACATAGAAGCAATATTCAACAGTTTTTTTATCAGATTTTGGACAAAAGGATGTATGCATTATGTTTGTATCATCCAAGATTTCTTTCAAATGTCCAAGTTTTTTGTGATGTCATTAAAAGAAGCACATATGGTTGATTGAGATTGTAGATTTGCATGGTTACCTCTATTTCTCGAACACGAGCCTCATGTTGAAGCTGGTCTTGTTCGGATTGGCCTTGTTCAGATTGGCCTTCCAATGCTAAGCGAACACGCCTAGCTCTAACACGAGCCTGAACCCTCACTAATGCTTGCATACAACGAAGAGTTATTGCAGCCTGCTTTCTCACAGCATGTCCCCTAACAAGAGCTTGTAGTCTGACCAATCCTTTCAGAGCTCGTAGGGCCCGCCTAGCCTGAATATAACAATTAACAAGTATACTTTAAGGTTACCTATCATGTCAAGTAATGAACTAACCAAATGGTTGGTAGGAGGTGAATGCATGATGATGAAAAAGCATTTATAATGTGCCTCACTCAACCAATACTTCACAAAATAATATTTAAAACATATGAAATAAAAACAAGGGGAACATTTGACCAGTCTATCAATTTGTAGGATATAATTATCAGATTTACTTTAAGAGTATTCTCTTGTTGCACAAATCTTAGAGAAACGTCCCCCATTTTATTTAGCCTAACTAACAACTCAAGGATCATTTGTAATAAGAGGCTCTAACCAAATAAGATCTTATGTTATTAATAGCTCAACTAATAACAAAAAACAATGCCTAACTAACTTAACTAACAGATTTTGAAGCTAGAGACTTTTTTGTTTTCGTTAAAAACAACCAAGACATCTTTAATGAATGGTGTTTGAAAATAATTTGGGATAATAATACAGGAACATAAAAAGAACACTGCATAGCGGTTTAGCATTTGGTACCCTAGAACACTAAGCAGTATAAAAATGATCTTCCAAATAAACCTCCAAGTAAGCTAGAACACAAAAAAAAACCCATAAGAAACGGCACAAGATACCCAAAAAACGGTACTTTGGTCGTAAGATGAAGTTAGGAATGTCGTCCCAATCGTTCATGCATGGCCATCTTGGAGAATCTGGGTTTCCAAAAATTGGGGAACTTTGTCCACTGTATTGACGAGGTCGATCTTCTATTGTCGGAATGGGACTCTCCTCCATCCCAAAGAGCATGATGGGATCTTCATCCTGGGTTTATACATAAAAATAAGTCATTCACTCTGAATACACAAATTACTAAGGAAATATGTGATTTTGGAAACCATATCAGCAAGCTTACCATTGATTTTCTTGGTGAAGTATTGCATGCAGACATAGATTGACAAGAAACATCTATGGTTGAATAATAGAAATGGTTAAGTTATTTACAATCAAAGGAGTAAAAGATAACAATTAAATAAAAAAGATCGAATATGTTACCTTCATCTGACCCAGCGGTTTTTAAGAAGTGATGCAAAACCATTGAAGTCTTCTGTGATTTGATACATTCTTCATGATTGTGAAGGAAGCCGATATCGATTGAGAAACCCCCCAAAAAAATTGAAACCAAGAGGGTTCCTTAGTTATTCAACAAGGGATGGTTTTCATTGACGCATTTCATCGAACACATAATATGCACATGTTAAATCAAAACATAATATACACATCGCATATGAACGGTGATCTGAAAATACCCATAAAAGCAGGAAACATGAGAAGGAAATGCACTACCATAAGAAACGAAAATAAAAACTAACCATTGGAATGAAAAAACCCATTTAGATGGAACTGGTCGAGAGTCAGAGACACACCATTTACATAAACCAACACCAAACTGAACTTGAAATCGATGAACACAAACCGTGAAATCGAAAATTGAAATCGATGAACACAAACAAGACTTGAAATCGACGAGGGTAAACCGTGAAATAAAAATGTGTGCAAAGAACTTGAAATTGTGAACCCAAATCGATTTGGTATTGAATATTTATTTTCTTAATGAATAATGGTTGCAACAACATAAATATAGGGGATAGATCAAATGCAAACCACTTTTATTTTATAAACTGTGTAAACCGTCGATTTCATTGGTTATGTTAGTGAAATTGGTTAATGAAGTTGTTTAATTTGATAAAATTGTTTCATATAATTCTTTTCTTGATGAAATTATTTCATATATTTGTGTTTTTATGTAGTTTCATGTATTTTTCTCATTCTGGTGAAATTGTTTCATGTATTTTTCTCAGTCTGATGAAACTTCCTCATTTTTACACAAAAACACAACTATATGAAACAATTTCATCAGGAAAAGAATGATATGAAACAATTTTCATCAAATTAAACAATTTCATGAATCAATTTTATTAACTTATCCAATGAAATCGATGGTTTGCACGGTTTGCAAAATTATGATGTTTTGCAAATGAAACTACCCCCATAAATATATTCCTATTTTATTTTTATTTTATGCGATAAATAGGTTTTTTTGATTATGAGTGTTTGAATCAATTTACGTGTTGACTAGTCTCAGGGATCATAGAAAATATGCTGGAAGATTGCAGAACTTGAACCTGTGATTGAGAAGATCTTTTTGGTGTTCAAGAATGGCGATTGAATTTTTATTTCAAAATCTCATGACGATTATTGGTCCTCAGATAATGGTTTTCGTATTATTCACATATTGTGTTCCAATTTCACTTCTAACTAGTGTTTGACACCGCGCGTTAAGGGGTGACGATAATTTCTTTTGAAAAGATTGAAGTTATATAGGCGATAATCACATATCATATATTAAACTAATATGAATTGATAATACGTTTGATATGAAGTTGTTTCATCATTCTCGATTGTTTCTTTTGATATACATAATTAATTAATAATTTCTACATCATCAAACTTTGTAAGTGACTCAAAATGATCAAAGAAATGTGTGAGACCAATGATTATAATAATGAGGTATATGATATTGTTTTGTCATAACTCAAAATATATCGATTTATATCCCTACATATATTCCAACAAAATATTTGATTTACCATACAGATATAATGTTGTTTCCTAGTTTTGCATAATTGCGACACATTTTGATAATTTTCTTACACTTGTTGTAATGTACTCGTTTGCAACTGTTTGTCAAAAACCCTCTTCGAAACCCTTCCTTCACAAACCTACAATTGCACGAAGAGTAACATTAGTTGTTTGTATTGTCACGTACCGTTTCGATTCTAGGCAAGTCTAGTTGAGTTGTTAATTTTTCATTTCATTTGTTCGTGTTTTTCGATCTACTTGAGATATATTTATATATTATTTATTTTATGTATTGATGATTTTAAATATAATAAGCATTGTATTTATTAATGAGATGGTTAATAATAAGTATTGAATTACATATTAATTATAATTAGTGACGATAAATGTAATAAATATCGTATGTATTAATGAGGAGTTAATAATAAGTATTTAAATATATGTTTATTTTAATATAATATATATATATAGAGAGAGAGAGGGAGTCCTACTAAACTGTAACCGCTAAATGTGTGTAACCGTTGTAACCCGTCGATTTCATAAGTTTTTTTGATGAATTTTTTTATGGAATTGTTTATTTTGATGAAATTGTTTCATATCATTCATTTCTTGATGAAATTTTTTTATGAAATTTGTAGTTTCATAGGTTTTTTTCATTTTTATGAAACTTTTCATATATTTTCGTTTTCACCTATGAAACTACAAATTTCATAAAAAAATTCATCAAGAAATGAATGATATGAAATAATTTCATCAAAATAAACAATTTCATAAAAAAATCATCAAAAAACCTATGAAATCGACGGGTTACAACGATTACACACATTTAGCGGTTACATTTTATTATCTCTCTATATATATATTGGTTTCTAATTTCATTTATATATTAATTTTTTAAAATATTTTAAATGATGATACTATTTTAATGTTATATATTTACTTTAAAAAAATAATACAAATCAATATATATTGTATCAAAGAAAATGGCCGAGATTTTTGTGGACGGTCTTTTAGTATATATATAGTTTTTTAAATAATGTATATAAAGAATGTTGTGTAACTAATATAACCGACAATGATCATATAATATTATAAGCATCATGTTCATATTATTTATTCATTTTAGGTATAATCAAATTATTATCATGTAGATACATATGAAAATATACATACTATTATATTGAAGTATTATGTAAATTGAATTATAGATATTAACTGTAATTTCATTTATATAATGATTTTTTAAATATATTGATTATATGCATTCATTGATTGTTATATAAATAAACAACTTGAGTCATGAAAAATAAAAGAAATAAAGAAATTTGAGTGTAATTATAAAAAATAAATAGTCTAATTAATTTAACAGAAATTAAACGAAATGCCCCAAGTTCACATCGTTTTCATCCATTTGCCCTATCTTCCTCCCAATTTGCCAAAATACCCTAAAAATCCGTGGGCATACCCGTGGCCCACGGATTTGTGTCAAAAAATCTTGCCCACGGAATTTTTGTGAAGGCCCACGGATTTTTTGTCCGTGGCCTACGGATTTTTTTGCTTGCCCACGGATGCCCACGGATTTTCAGGGTATTTTGGTAAATTGGGAGAGAAAGAGGGCAAATGGATGAAAGGGTTGGTGAACTTGGGGCATTTTAATGAATCACTCTTAATTTAATGTTCCTAATAATTACATTAATAAAAAAGACAAAGATTAAGAAAAATGTAAATAATTATATAAGTATTATTATATTCAAGTCTAGCATAAATATGATATATTATAATATTCAACTATGTAAATAAAATATACATATATTGGTCGTAATTTCACTTATATAATGAGTTTATAAATATTTTGATTATATATATATATAGAGAGAGAGAGAGGTGGGTTCAAACGAGAATATAACCTATTTAAAAGAATAAATGAATAAATGTGAACCAATCATAATTATAAATTTAATATTTTTTTAATTTATTAGATTAAAAGGATAAAAATGTAAATTAACATCTAATTTAACTCAGGATAGTCTCTATCTAATTAATTGGACGTGATCTTCTCCATTGTTTTAGATTTCCCATATTTTTTTTGAGAGTCCATGTTCACGTCCATATCCAGATTGATTGAAACTCAATATATTCAAAAATCTCTCACTTCTTCATCGTCCATATGCAGACTGAAACTCAAGATATTTAACATATTTCAGAATCAACGAGAAGACCAAACATTAAATATATTCAAAATCATCAGTGATTAACATACTCAAGATATTCAATACATTCAAAATCAATAGTGATTAACATATCCAACGAAAAACCCACCATATTACCCTATTTAAAATCAACAGTGATTAACATGCTCAAGATATTCAATACATTCAAAATCAACAGTGATTAACATATCCAACGATTAGCAAATAAATTCAATACATATTTAAAATCAACAGTGATTGACATACTCAAGATTTTCAATACATTCAAAATCAATAGTGATTAACATACTTAAGATATTCAATATCTTCAAAATCAATAGTGATTAACATACTTAAGATATTCAATATCTTCAAAATCAATAGTGATTAACACATACTCAAGTTCCTGTGTTTTACTTGGTTCCTTCTTCAACCTTCGATTCTTCATCAGCGTCAGTTTAATAGGGAGAAAATGGATCTTTTACCGGAAAACGACTGCGAGGATGAAGGTAAAACCAGATCTTGCTTATGAGGATGAAGGTAAAACCAGGAACCAGATCTTGCTTATGAGGATGAAGGTAAACCCAGATCTTGCTTATGAGGATGAAGGAAAAACGAGATCATCGGCGGCAGCTGTAACATCCCAAAAAAATACAACAGGACATACATAGCATTACCTCATACAATTTACAAAACTGGGTCCCAAAACTTCATTACATCAATCTAAAACTTAGGTTGGCGAAAACAACCTATGCACAACTGAGAATAATCTAACTGCTATGAGTGGCACATGCACTGTCTCTAGCTGCATCTGTTCCCTATCTTGCTCTTGCTCACTTACCCGAGCCTTCTACTATTTGCTTACCTGAACAGGTTTTAGTTTTGAAAAGCGAGGGTTAGACCATGAGGTCTAGTGAGCTCCCTCCATAAACAGTGTACATCAACATTATAAAAATCATTTATAAAACAATTCACATTCTTCACATAAACATCATTCATGGTACTGCACTGTGTAATGGATCACATAAACATTCCGCGATCGGGGTCCCAGTAGGTTCCCTTCTCGCCTCTTCCGGAGCCTACGCAGACTCCCCTTCCCGGAGCCTACGCAGACTCCCCTTTCCGGAGCCCACACGGACTCCCCTCTACCGGATAGGAGGAAACAGATTCCAACCTACCAGTCTGTCATACATATCCAAGGGATCATCAGAACCCGAGGATCTATCTCTGATCCCACAGTGCAGACCGACTCCACATAGCATTCACATAAACCATCATAGTCATAAAACATGAGATTTATAATACACTTTACAATTCGTTTCATCTTGCTGAACAATCTTTTCAGTAGAACATACTTTTCATGGGAAATAAATCATGCTCATAAACATACCCTGATCAGTAAAATATTAAGCTTTCATTTACGTAAAAGTCATGTAAAATAACCGGCATTTCCACATAATCACTTTCTTTGGAAAACACGTAAGATCACGTATTTTAGTTAGAAAAACTCACCTGGTGCGCTTAAGATCTTTTCTTACTTTGCTTCTGGCTTCCAATCGGTCTACCTGAGAAATTGATGAAATACAACTGCTCAGATCCTAAACCAACTATTCCGGACACTAACTTACCGGATAACTCAACCTTACCGGATAACTCAACTTACCGGGTAACTCAACCTTACCGGATAACTCAACTCGTCCGGACACCTCACCTATCCGGACACCACTTGTCCGGACACCCCGAACATTCCGGATACTAACCTGGTGAGAAAGGTTTCCGGACGCGGCGACTTTCTATTAGTCGCAGAGGATTAACACATTTCGCCCCGAAACTCACCACTACTTCCAGATATTGAATACAGGTAGGCGATTAACACACTAACCCATTCTTAAACCTCTCTTAAACAATTTAATGGGGGAAACACGAAGGACTCCATAAAACTCAAGTTTCTCCCCACCAAAACCCAACACATTTCACAAACTTATAGGAGAGGAAGGATTAATAATTACGTGTACATTCTACTGGTTATCCCAACGGTTCAGCTGCCAAACTTCTTCCTCTTCATCAATTGCCAAAAACCTTCTCCTCTTGCATTCTCTCTTAGCCGCACCCTCACACAAACACACACATTGGAGTAATAGCTATAATGAAGAAGTTAGGGTTTCTCTAGCCCCTTTTATACTTTTTACAATAAACATCAAACTTCTATCTACTTCACACTTGGACTACAAACTTTCTTATTTCGAAATTCTTCCACAAATTCTAATTACCGACCAAGATTACAAATTTCGGTTATTACATCTTGAACTTTTAATTCTTTGACATCCACCATGTAACACCTCGAATTTCCGTTGTATTATTTTGTAAATTATAATTATGAACTTTGGGGGTTAAGTTTGTAATTTGGTTAAAGTGTAAAGTTAAATGTGAAATTTAACTTGAGGGGTTAAATGGTTATTGTTGGAAAGTTGAGTTTCTTAATACTGAGGTATCAAGAATAAGTCGGTCACTTTTAGAAAATCAGACAGAGAAATCGAGAGAGAAAGAGAGAACGAGAAGAAGATAAAGAAATAAAGAAATTGGCTTGAAATTGTGGTAAGGAACCTGATTTCTTTTACTGATTTCTTGTAAGGAAGGTAATTAATTGCATAATTATCTGTTTAGAACTGTTCTGGGAAGCTTATTTGAAGTTTTGAAGAACTGCGCAGTGTACAGAAATTGATCAGGTGAGTTTATTCAAACTCTCTTTAAAATTCAGCAATTAATGTTGAAATAGATGTGTATTATGTGTGTCTTAATGTGTTAGTAGAACTTAATTGATGAGTAGATTGAACTGATTTTATGTTTTAAATCGATTTGTGGACTTGTTGAAATAAACTGTACGTAGTCCCGGTACATGAAAGCCCGGTACTATTGAGTCTCGGTGCAGTCCCGGTAGTGGCAAGTCCCGGTAGTTGGAAGTCCCGGTAGAGGCAAATCCCGGTACTTATGAGTTCCGGTGAAGTCCCGGTACATGTGTTGAATACCGGGAGTTGAGGATACCGGGAGTTGGGAATACCGGGAGTTGGATAAAAAGAGTCAGTTTATAGATTTTGGTAATAGATCTTGGATATGAACTTAAGAATATGTTTTGGGATAAATATATGGTATGTTATGCACATACGATAGTAAGAGTATAATACTTATGTATTATGTTGTGATTGCTAAAAATAGGCATCCGGTTATCGGGGGCACCTTAGTACGGTAAAATGGGAACCGATTACTAGCCATTGACCAAAGGGATGTAATTTTTAGTGATTGAGTGTACCTTGAATCATCGGGGATCCCAGTTGTGTATCGCAAAATATTAATCCCATTGGGACCATTGATTCTGAGGTGGGAAGGATGTGAAATGTGGAATAGGCAGATTTTGATTTGTAATTCCCATTTCGAATGGAAGATCAGAGATTTCCATTTTTAGGGAAGATCGGAGATTTCCCAGTGGTGAAAGGAAGATTTGAGATAGGCATAAAGTAATTTGTAATCTCTACTTCCGGATTAAGAAATAGGCAGGTTTTGACTTGTAATTTATTGGATAAGAGTATTGACTCTAAATCTGGGATGATTTATGGTAAACTCTTAGTAGTATTATTATGGCTAGATGAATTAGTCATAAGTATGGGAGTGGGGTAGATTCCCAGTGTTGAAAGGAGTTGTTGTACAGTAAGATGGGCGAGAACAGGTTTGATTCATCTGTTGAGATTTTAATTGTTAATTTTTAATTTGATTTGAATATTCTCACTAGGCGAAAGCCTAATGTTTCAAGTTGAATTTTCTTACCAGGTACAAGCTCCGGGAAGTAAGCTGGGATGTGAGATGAGAAATTTTTGAAGGACTCAAACTTGGAGATGACAGAGGATCTAGTTATTCTTTTGTTATTTTGGGACAGATGATTAGATAACCTAGTTAATCTGATTATGATGTAATGATTTGATTAATAGGTTATTTGAGTAGATGTCTGTTGTATATAAAAACCTTACTGTTGATCCTCTTGTTATATAAGTTTGGCGTTATTTGATCATAACTTATGAAATTTTAAGGTTTAAATTAGCCCTGTTTTTAGGGTGTTACAATATGGTATCAGAGCAGTAGTTTAAGCGAACTAGGTATGATTTTGAGATACCTAGACTTAAGCTGTGATGAATTAAGTTATGATCTGTGAGATATGGGTAGAAGTACTAAGACTGGATAGTCTTAGAGTCGACGGAAATACGCGAAGTTAGTACTGTAACGATGGTAATAAGGATTCTCATGTATGATATGTTTGCAATTCCAATTAGCTACTGTTATTATGAATATATTATTACACAAGCATACTTGTTTCAAATTGTTACAGTGACTGATTAGCGGTAAAGTACGTATTGTATGTTTAGTTGTGTAGAAATCATTACTGATGAGTATTCTTTTGTGCTCAATCAGAACAATGGTGAATACACCTCCGAGGTCTCCAAATTCTTCTATGAATAGGACTTGGCTTGATGAGCCGGGAGAAAGACCATCTGGAGTAGGCGAAGTTCATGAGACGCCACCAGATTTTCTTTCCTTAGGAGGAGTGCGAAATCGGGTACATAGAGGGGGTACCAGTACTGCCGATCACACACCATCGGATTCGAGTATGGAAGGTCGTATAATGGACAATGTAACCAGATTGATGAATGCATCAATGGAAAGGCAAGTTGAAATGATGAACACCACTATGGGAAGACAAGCAGAGGTGTTTATGAAAATGTTTAATGATCGGAGTGCGGAACCGAGGCGAACAGGGATTGATACCAGTGTGATAAACCCAACTGGTAACACAGGTCCAGAGGTGGAAAGAAGGGTTGATAGGAATTGCTCCTATAAAACGTTTTTGAGCTGTAAGCCGTCTGAATTCAAAGGAGAAGATAGTCCTGTAGCCTGTATGAACTGGCTAAGAGAAATAGAACAAGCCTTTCGGGCTTGTGAGTGTAATGATGAAAAGTCGAAAGTTAGATTTGGGTCACAAATGTTACGCGGTAACGCATTATCTTGGTGGAATGTGCTGTCAACTTCTGTGTCAGCTACAGTTCTGAATGCCATGACTTGGAAAATGTTTAAAGCAAAGATTCTGGAGGAATATTGCAATGAAACCGAAATGGACCGAATCGAGGAAGAGTTCAGAAACCTCAAGAAAGGCAATATGACTGTGAGAAAGTATACCGAACCCTTCATGGAGAAACTGAATCTGGTGGGGCATGTGGCTCCAGCTGAGAAAGACAAAATTAAAGCTTATTTGAAGGGTTTCCCGGCGGATATGATGACCAGGGTCCGAAGTTCGAAAGCTGCTACTTTAAGGGAAACAATCGAAGAAGCGAAAGTAATAGAAGAGATGTACGCCAAGGATAAAGAAGAGGAAGCGCATGTGGGAGAAAAGAGAAAGTGGGAAGGTCGTTCGGAATCTTCTCAGAAAACCAAATTGTTTGGCAAGAATATTCGTTACGAATCTCGCCGGGAACCAAGCTGGTGTTCGAAATGTAAAAGCAAACATTTTGGTCAGTGTCGGGTGGTTGTAAATGAATGTTTCAAGTGCGGGAAGGCGGGGCATATAGCGGTGAACTGTCCAATGCCGGGATCAGTATGTTTTGAATGTAGGCAACCGGGTCATTTTCGGAGAGACTGTCCGAAGTTGAAGAAAGAAGGGGATCAGGGAAAGAAGTTGGTTATTCCTAAACCAACTGGCCGTGCATTTCAAATGACTGCCGAAGAAGCGAAAGGATCCAAAGATGTTGTCTAGGGTACTTTCTTTATAAATTCCATTCCTGCACATGTATTATTTGATTGTGGGGCGAATTATTCTTTTGTATCCAAGTTGTTCTATCGTAAGCTAGCTATGTCTGTCACTACTTTAGAAGAGGCCTTAGTAGTAGAGATAGCTAATGGAGTTCAGTCTTTGGTTAGTGAAAGACTCGTTGATTGTAAAATTTTGATAGAGGGAACATAATTTCCGATTGACTTGTTGTTAATGGAAATTGGGGGATTCGATATTATTGTTGGAATGGACTGGTTGAGCAATAACCAGACAGAAATAATGTGTGCAAAGAAGCTGATTCGAATTCCGATGGTTGATAAAGATGATGTGTTTATTTTTGGAGAAAAGCAGAAGGGAAATATTCCGTTGATTTCAGTGGCAAAGGCGCGTAAATGTTTAGTGAAGGGATGTTGGTCCTATCTAGCTTATGTTATAGATAAAGTTAGAAAAGAAACAAGTGCAAGATATCAAGGTGGTGCGTAAATTTTCGGATGTATTTCCGGATGATCTTCCAGGTCTACCAGCTGAAAGACAAGTAGAATTTCGCATCGATCTTATTCCTGGAGCAGCACCGATAGCTCGTGCACCTTATCGTCTTGCGCCAGCTGAAATGATAGAAGTGATGTCTCAACTGCAAGAGCTTTTAGATAAAGGTTTTGTTAGACCGAGTTCTTCGCCTTGGGGAGCTCCGGTATTGTTTGTCAAGAAGAAAGATGGCACTATGAGAATGTCCATAGATTATCGGGAGCTAAATAAGGTGACGATAAAGAATAAGTATCCGCTTCCAAGGATAGATGATTTGTTTGATCAACTCCATGGAGCGGGATGCTTTTCCAAATTTAATCTAAGGTCGGGGTATCACCAAGTACGGGTAAGAGAGGAGGATGTTCCAAAGACGGCGTTTAGAACTAGATACGGGCATTATGAATTTCTCGTGATGCCATTTGGGTTGACTAATGCTCCAGCTATATTCATGGATCTGATGAATAGAGTATGTCGACCGTTTTTAGACAAGTCTGTTATCGTTTTCATTGATGACATACTTGTTTATTCGAAGAATGAGAACGACCATGAATGCCATCTTCGGGAAATTTTAGAAGTGTTACGAAAAGAGAAATTGTATGCAAAATTCTCTAAATGTGAATTTTGGTTGAAAGAGGTACAATTTCTCGGGCATGTAATTTCTTCGGAAGGTGTGAAAGTAGATCCAGCAAAGATAGAAGCAATGATGAATTGGGAGACTCCGAAAAGTGCGTCGGAAATAAGAAGTTTCTTGGGTTTAGCAGGTTATTACCGGAGATTTATTAAAGACTTCTCAAAGATTGCTTCTACTTTGACTATGTTAACTCGTAAGAATGTGAAGTTTGTTTGGACCGAAAAACAAGAGACAGTTTTCAGAACCTTACGGCAGAAGTTGTGTGAAGCTCCTATTCTTGCACTGCCAGAAGGAACTGAAGATTTGGTAGTTTATAGTGACGCATCAAAGATGGGTTTAGGATGTGTATTGATGCAACGAGGCAAGGTGATTGCCTATGCATCAAGGCAACTGAAAGAGCATGAAAAGAACTATCCTACCCATGATTTGGAGTTAGCAGCAGTTGTGTTTGCTTTAAAGCTGTGGCGTCATTATCTCTATGGAACGAAGTGTACGCTCTTCACTGATCACAAGAGTTTGCAGCATGTTTTTTATCAGAAAGAGCTGAATATGAGGCAAAGGCGATGGGTTGAATTGTTGAAGGACTACGATTGTGAATTGCATTACCACCCGGGTAAAGCAAATGTTGTAGCCGATCCCTTGAGCAGAAAAGAGTATAGTGGGTGTTTAAAAACGACAAACGCCAGAATTGATGTAATGTCGAGTCTGATTGAAAGAATAAAAGCCGCTCAAGTGGAAGTTTTGTTAGAGAACAACTTGAAAGAATAAGTAATGAGCAAGCAACATCTTCAGCTGACTGAAGATAGCCGAGGGATTAAGTTATTCCAAGGCCGTGTTTGGGTACCAAAGATAGGTGGAAATCGGGAGTTGATTTTGGAAGATGCGCATAGATCTAAGTATTCTATACATCCGGTGAGTACTAAGATGTATAGAGATTTGGAGTTACAGTATTGGTGGCCAGCTATGAAAGTGGATGTGGCACGAATAGTAGAGAAATGCGGAACTTGTTCGTTAGTAAAAGCAGAACACCAAAGACCATACGGAAGTTTTCAATCTTTGGAAATCCCGGAGTGGAAATGGGATAAGATTACTATGGATTTTGTGACAAAGTTACCAAAGACGCAAAGAGGTAACGATACCATTTGGGTAATCGTCGATCGTTTGACGAAGAGTGCTCATTTCTTAGCTATGAAAGAAGCATCGCCAATAGATAAGTTAGCAAAGCTATACATTGATGAAGTAGTGTCACGACACGGTATACCGGTGTCTATTGTGTCTGATCGTGACAGTCGGTTTACTTCCAGGTTTTGGCAGTCGCTTCAAGAGGAATTGGGTACGAGGGTTAATCTAAGTACTGCTTATCACCCACAAACTGATGGCCAAAGTGAAAGAACAATATAGACTTTGGAAGATATGCTTAGATCATGTGTGCTAGATTTTGGGGGTAACTGGGATTCGCATTTGCCATTAGTAGAGTTTGCTTATAACAATAGTTACCATTCCAGTATTGGAAGAGCACATTTCGAGGCATTATATGGTAGGAAATGCAGAACTCCGGTGTGCTGGTTAGAAGCCGGAGAGAAACAGTTTGCTGGTCCGGAACTTGTGCAACAAACCGCGGACAAAGTGAAGGAAATTCGGCAACATATGAAAGCGGCTCAAGATAGACAGAAAAGCTATGCTGATCCGAAAAGAAGGCCAAAGGAATTTCAAGTTGGGGAGCGTGTAATGCTTAAAGTATACCCATGGAAAGGTGTGATTCGGTTTGGAAAGCGTGGGAAATTGAGTCCTCGTTTTCTAGGACCTTTCACTATCACCAAAAGAGTTGGTCTACAAGCGTATCAATTGGATCTTCCACCTGAGTTGGAAGGGATCCATAATACATTTCATGTGTGTTATCTTCAAAAATGCTTAGCCGAAGAACAAGATGTGATTCCCCTTACTGATGTTAGGGTGGATGAAGGAAACCGATGTGTTGAAGAACCAGAGGCAATCTTGGAAAAGTCGGTTAAGAAGTTGCGAAGTGGTAAAGAAGTGTCTATGTTAAAAGTGCAATGGAAACACCATCGAGGTGCTAACGTGACGTTAGAAACGGAGGAAGACATGAGGAATAGATATCCCCATTTGTTTGATTAGCTTTGATTTCGGGGACGAAATCCTTTTCAAGTTGGGGAGTATTGTAACACCTCGAATTTCCGTTGTATTATTTTGTAAATTATAATTATGAACTTTGGGGGTTAAGTTTGTAATTTGGTTAAAGTGTAAAGTTAAATGTGAAATTTAACTTGAGGGGTTAAATGGTTATTGTTGGAAAGTTGAGTTTCTTAATACTGAGGTATCAAGAATAAGTCGGTCACTTTTAGAAAATCAGACAGAGAAAGAGAGAGAGAAAGAGAGAACGAGAAGAAGATAAAGAAAGAAAGAAATTGGCTTGAAATTGTGGTAAGGAACCTGATTTCTTTTACTGATTTCTTGTAAGGAAGGTAATTAATTGCATAATTATCTGTTTAGAACTGTTATGGGAAGCTTATTTGAAGTTTTGAAGAACTGCGCAGTGTACAGAAATTGATCAGGTGAGTTTATTCAAACTCTCTTTAAAATTCAGCAATTAATGTTGAAATAGATGTGTATTATGTGTGTCTTAATGTGTTAGTAGAACTTAATTGATGAGTAGATTGAACTGATTTTATGTTTTAAATCGATTTGTGGACTTGTTGAAATAAACTATACGTAGTCCCGGTACATGAAAGCCCGGTACTATTGAGTCCCGGTGCAGTCCCGGTAGTGGCAAGTCCCGGTAGTAGCAAGTCCCGGTAGTGGCAAGTTCCGGTAGTTGGAAGTCCCGGTAGAGGCAAATCCCGGTACTTATGAGTTCCGGTGAAGTCCCGGTACATGTGTTGAATACCGGGAGTTGAGGATACCGGGAGTTGGGAATACCGGGAGTTGGATAAAAAGAGTCAGTTTACAGATTTTGGTAATAGATCTTGGATATGAACTTAAGAATATGTTTTGGGATAAATATATGGTATGTTATGCACATACGATAGTAAGAGTATAATACTTATGTATTATGTTGTGATTGCTAAAAATAGGCATCCGGTTATCGGGGGCACCTTAGTACGGTAAAATGGGAACCGATTACTAGCCATTGACCAAAGGGATGTAATTTTTAGTGATTGAGTGTACCTTGAATCATCGGGGGTCCCGGTTGTGTATCGCGAAATATTAATCCCATTGGGACCATTGATTCTGAGGTGGGAAGGATGTGAAATGTGGAATAGGCAGATTTTGATTTGTAGTTCCCATTTCGAATGGAAGATCGGAGATTTCCATTTTTAGGGAAGATCGGAGATTTCCCAGTGGTGAAAGGAAGATTTGAGATAGGCATAAAGTAATTTGTAATCTCTACTTCCGGATTAAGAAATAGGCAGGTTTTGACTTGTAATTTCTTGGATAAGAGTATTGACTCTAAATCTGGGATGATTTATGGTAAACTCTTAGTAGTATTATTATGGCTAGATGAATTAGTCATAAGTATGGGAGTGGGGTAGATTCCCAGTGTTGAAAGGAGTTGTTGTACGGTAAGATGGGCGAGAACAGGTTTGATTCATCTGTTGAGATTTTAATTGTTAATTTTTAATTTGATTTGAATATTCTCACTAGGCGAAAGCCTAATGTTTCAAGTTGAATTTTCTTACCAGGTACAAGCTCCGGGAAGTAAGCTGGGATGTGAGATGAGAAATTTTTGAAGGACTCAAACTTGGAGATGACAGAGGATCTAGTTATTCTTTTGTTATTTTGGGACAAATGATTAGATAACCTAGTTAATCTGATTATGATGTAATTATTAGATTAATAGGTTATTTGAGTAGATGTCTGTTGTATATAAAAACCTTACTGTTGATCCTCTTGTTATATAAGTTTGGCGTTATTTGATCATAACTTATGAAATTTTAAGGTTTAAATTAGCCCTGTTTTTAGGGTGTTACACACCACTAAGCTTCTCGAAGATTTGACTTTGGCTACCAAACTTTTAAATTTTGCTATATAAAATCCGGTTGTTACAACACTCCCCCCTTAAAAGAATTCCGTCCCCGGAATTCCTTATTAGGAAAAGAGGCGGGTATCCTGTCCACACCAAAGCTGACACTTTCCCAAGGAAATGCCACTTCTGACTCGGTCAACCACTTTATTAAAACGAGACATGGAACATTGGGTGCAATTCCTTCAGTTCTTACGGTACTCTAACTCGCAGGCTACTGTTCCTACTCGATCGATCTTGATAACCGAAGATTACTAAGGCTTCTCATGCATCTATACTTCCTTTAAGGAGGAACTCGGCTAAACCCTCCGCCACAACACGAGGTTCATTTACCAAGGGCCAAACACGCACTTGACATCTTGACACAAGGCCAACCTGTACGTTCCGACAGCTCACAACCCAGAGTTTCCTTCATCGCAATACAAGCACATTCTAGATCCCTTCTCCCAACCGACAATCGTCTAAGCAGAATGACATTTCCCTTTCTCGGACCACATCGACCCCAGATCGTCAACCATCTCTCATATCCTTACCACCTCACCACTCCATACTTATACGTAACTAAGGATAGGAACCTCCAAACCCATCGTTGAAGTGCTCACCTACTCGGATTAAGCTTATCCCGAAACACATCAATTCCTCGCTCCTTGCCACGTTCGCTCAGTCATAAAACAAACTCCGGTTATCCTCACTCGACTGGGAGGAGTAACCATACTATTTTCACTAGCTTAATCACCACACGACCAAATCGCTTAAACATTTCTCAGAAAGTCACTACCTTAACTCATTCAGTTGTCTCATCCACTTCTTTCCTGCACAAAATCCTACACCATCCCTTCCTCAATACTTGTTCCAAAAGTTCGCACACTTACCAGTGGCAATCTACACAACACTGCACCTTTCGGCATTACTGTCCAGCTTACTACTTCCAATTCACTCACTTATTCCGACATGCCATCTTCACCTCCCCACGTTAGTGTGGAGCACTGCCTACCAAGCCTTACTTGCCCCTCTCTCCCGACCTTTCCACATGCTGATAACACTTCCTCATTGCTTACATAACCAGACAATTGCACCAAGATCCTAGCTTAAGGCATTCCACCAAGTCGTCTTGAAACGACACTAGTGTTCGACGTCACTACACATTCTTTAGTCTCCAACTTTTACTTTCTCAGACAATTCTTTCACACAAAGCCACAGCTCACACTCCTTAAGGATTTCACATCTATTCCACCACATTTCGACTAACACACCCATCATCTCCTTTAAACTTCCAGTGATCCCAAAATATGCTTACTTAGCGACTCTTACAACTAAAAACACTTGGTTTCTCCTTTGGGTAACCACCCACCACCACTCCATCATTCTATCCCGGACATAATCATCCCACAACGTCCACTTACACCCTACGTGCTCCAACATTCTGGTTAACAAATCGCACACCTTATCCGAACCCCCAAAAAGGCTTCCATCTGATGTTTTCTCTCTCTCTAATCATCACATCACTACGACACTAGCTGGCACATTTAACTTGACAATTACTGTCATTACACCTCCGCATACTCTTTGCCCATAACGTCACACTGCAGACCAGATCTCTCATGATCATTCACACAATTAGAACTTACCTTCATATTTTCTCGCATACACGATCGAGTCTATCTCGCTACTTTGTCCTTTCTCACTCTAGCTGAACTATAACTCCCTAGTTCCCAATTAGCTCAAATGTAATCGTTCTTGCTCGCTCTTTACGATCCGAGACCTTACATAAGCTGGACACAGTCCCTCACTGGACGATAGAATCTACACACTTGCTTCGCTCGTGTTATATACCTCATCATTCTACGAACCCTCCATACTTCGTAAATAGAACGCTTAATCAAAACAATAACTTCTCATCCTCTTAGCACCCCTACAAGGTGTTCTATCAACTTTCAACCTTCTAGTTCAAGTCTTCGGCCTCGACCATCTTACACAACCGTCGACTTCCACATCAACTGACAACCTGTAACTACCTTCTTAACTTATTCTATAACAGGGGTTCCTTACGGAACCTAATCCTTTCAACATATCATAATCAACTTCATGATCTGCCTCCCTCTTTTCGAAACCTACTCATGTAACATCAACATTACAAGCTCACCTCGAAACTCATACTCCCACGCCATAGACATTTCATTCTTCCTCACCACAATACTCATAACGAGTTTCAAAAACCATCACCTTGAAGGCTTCAAGTCCTTCCTCCGGACACAACCGTCCCTTGACAACCGTACTTCCAGTTACCGAACAAGGGTGCAAACCCTCATACAACCGACACTATAATCCACTTCCGACTCTACCCCTGTTCACCTTTCCTCTTGAGCACAAATACTAAGGCTACAACATTCTTTCCTGATTTGTCTGACACTTCTCCATTCTTGAAGTTCTTCCTTAGCTTAACATGCAACATCCTACGACCTAGTGAGTTCATAGCCTTCATGCATGACAACGCAATAGATAAATCGTTTCGTACATTTTATCATTTTAAATAAACAACACTTGAGAACATTTTGGGTACACCCGACCTCATCACTCTTATAACTTCAATGCCCTGCACAACGATTCGAGAATCGCGTGCAAGCATCTTCCGTGAACCTTAATCTTACTTCATCCGAACGATGTTAGTACGCCAGTGATATATTACAGGAAGATCTTCTCATATGACACAATTTTGAAAGAATTACCGACACAAAGTAAACCAGTCGGTTCTCACACTCATTTGTATGATATCAACAGGTCAAGAAGCATTTTGGTTATAAAAGAATGCAGGTAACCATTTTCCTGACCTTTTTCAAAAGTTTAACTTATCAAGAAATGAAATACTTTGCAAATCGTTAAGCTCGAAATTCCTTTGTGCAATGTGAGCGAAATCACCTTTTCTTTAAACATACTTTTGCACATGCTGACTCATTTTGATCAAAATTTATATTTACACCTTTAACTTAATCGTGAAAATTTCATGTTACATAAATGGACACCATGCATGAGACTCTACTTGCAATTGAAGGCTACTCACTCAAACAGGGTCACCCGCTTTACTCACGCAGCTTACTCTTGACACTTTACCTACGACCAATGGTCGCCCTCTCGGTCATGCAACAACTTACTGAACACGCTTTCCACATCTCACTTACTCAACCCTTTCATATTATTTCGTTTTGAACAACTATCTCACTTCCCACTTCTACATGGTTTAATTTCACTATAGGCATCTTATTTCATTACCCTGCCATCGAAAAGCTCGATTAAGAAGTCAGAGCTCCATTGACACTTTCAAGATTTCGACACAATCTTTCCCTACCATCCTGACTGATCTATGCCATGATTTCTAGAACTAGGACTCTCCCGACACATGAGCCCTACTCAAACTCAAACATTCATCTTCCCCGAAACCACGAAGAGCTACCTCTAGACGACTCGTAACGTTCTTTACGACATTCCTTCTCTACGATGCATACATTCATCACCTCATAAGTGACCTCTCAAGAAACTTCCCTAACAAGGGGTCTCAGTCTACCCCTCAGGGATTTCGTTGACATTCTAACGTACTGGAACACGACATAAACACTAGGTAGGTTAATAAAGTAGGTTAAGCACATACATGTACCTGTAAGTTCGCAATTACACTGGCCAGGTGAAATCTCAAACTTACCTTACATGACAGTCCTCAGTACCCTATTAGTCCTATCTCTATAATAGTGTCCTCCTAACGCATTTCCTGTGTCTACATTAGTGCCCTCTTAACGCATTTCCTGATTCTCAGTTGTGATTTTCTAATCCCAAGTTTAAGTTTAGGCCCGTCCGGTCACCTAAATCCCTTAAACTATGGCTCTGATACCATTTGTAACATCCCAAAAAATACAACAGGACATACATAGCATTACCTCATACAATTTACAAAATGGGTCCCAAAACTTCATTACATCAATCTAAAACTTAGGTTGGCAGAAACAACCTATGCACAACAGAGAATAATCTAACTGCTATGAGTGGCACATGCACTGTCTCTAGCTGCATCTGTTCCCTATCTTGCTCTTGCTCACTTACCTGAGCCTTCTACTATTTGCTTACCTGAAAAGGTTTTAGTTTTGAAAAGCGAGGGTTAGACCATGAGGTCTAGTGAGCTCCCTCCATAAACAGTGTACATCAACATTATAAAAATCATTTATAAAACAATTCACATTCTTCACATAAACATCATTCATGGTACTGCACTGTGTAATGGATCACATAAACATTCCACGATCGGGGTCCCAGTAGGTTCCCTTCTCGCCTCTTCTGGAGCCTACGCAGACTCCCCTTCCCGGAGCCTACGCAGACTCCCCTTCCCGGAGCCTATGCAGACTCCCCTTTCCGGAGCCCACACGGACTCCCCTCTACCGGATAGGAGGAAACGAATTCCAACCTACCAGTCTGTCATACATATCCAAGGGATCATCAGAACCCGAGGATCTATCTCTGGTCCCACAGTGCAGACCGACTCCACATAGCATTCACATAAACCATCATAGTCATAAAACATGAGATTTATAATACACTTTACAATTCGTTTCATCTTGCTGAACAATCTTTTCAGTAGAACATACTTTTCATGGGAAATAAATCATGCTCATAAACATACCCTGATCAGTAAAATATTAAGCTTTCATTTACGTAAAAGTCATGTAAAATAACCGACATTTCCACATAATTACTTTCTTTGGAAAACACGTAAGATCACGTATTTTAGTTAGAAAAACTCACCTGGTGCGCTTAAGATCTTTTCTTACTTTGCTTCTGGCTTCCAATCGGTCTACCTGAGAAATTGATGAAATACAACTGCTCAGATCCTAAACCAACTATTCCAGACACTAACTTACCGGATAACTCAACCTTACCGGATAACTCAACTTACCGGGTAACTCAACCTTACCGGATAACTCAACTTACCGGGTAACTCAACCTTACCGGATAACTCAACTCGTCCGGACACCTCACCTATGTGTACTCGTCCGGATAATCACTTTCTGTGGACTCGACTTAAGTTCAGGTTTGGGGTAACATTTGAGGATAGAGATATCTAGAATTCTTAGCTTTAGTAAGTCCTATGTGTACTATTTGGTAAAAAAGATACTTGTATCTAATTGTTTCAGATATTGTGAATTTGGAGTGAAAGCTGAATCTTGTGGAAAAAATTTGGAAAGAGTTTTGATAAGCAAACAGGTGAGTTTTACTTTAAAATGTTTTCAAACTGGAATACATAAATGTGTGGGGTGGGAATATAATAGATGGTGTGATTATATGTTTATGTTTGAAATATAATATATTGAGATATTGTATTTACATGAGCATACTCTATATGAGAATACGTTGGCCGGGCTTAGGACCGGTGGTGTTGGCTGTAATACTCGTACATCGGTGTTGGCTGTAATTGTCGTACAACGGAGTTAATTTATTAGTTGGCTTGCAACCAACTAATATGACCATGGAAATGAGACAGGGAAGTACACAATGCATGAGTCCTATTTGGTATTTATACTTGTGATATATATATATATATATATATATATATATATATATATATATATATATATATATGATGGCTATGCAAATGGTTTTAAAACTAACAGGGATTTTCTCACTTAGACCTCTAGGTCTAACCCTCATTTTGTTTTAAAAATATGTATTCCAGGTCGTGGATTGGGTAAGAGCAAATGAGAAGAGTACTATGTGTTTAGCTTTTGGAAGAAGGATGTTATGAAGACTAAGACGTGTTTTGCTGTTCTAATTTCATAACTAGATATCATGTATGTAATTAGCAAAAAGTTTGTAACGAAATACCTTATTTTTGATGTAAAGACTAAGGGACCTTACTTGTTATATTATGAATCTTTTGGTTATGTAACGATGTTATGAAATATATGTTATTTGTTGTATGTTTGGGAACCGGGTTGTTACAGATGGGATTTAGGTATTTGTATCCGTACCTAGACTTAAACTGCATGTGAAGTAGGTTGTCCCTATTATTTTAGAACCTTGGGATGCTAAGTATAAAAGGTACAAGGAACATCATGTAAGGTAACTTCAAATTACACCTGGCCAGTGTAATCATGAACTTACAGGTACACGTTTGAACTGGAAAACCTTGTTATACGGGGTATGTGCTTATGTGTATATTAATCTTGTTTGAATCTACAGAATGGCAAGTGGTACTAGACAAACGAATCGGGAGGGAGGAGGAAATCCTAATAGAACGAATTCAACGGTCGGAACGGGGGGAAGAGGAGGAGAGCGTGGTGGAGGCAGAATTGGGGGCAGAAATGGGGGTAGAGCTCCGCCGCGAGGTAATGAATTTGTTACTAGGGACGATTTAACGGCCGAAATGGGAAGACTGCAAGCCAGTATACAAGCCATGTTTGACCGAACTCGTCACAATGAAGTTGATACACCAGATCCTGGTCAGGAGACGAGATGCCTATTACACCTACAATCATACCAGTACTAAGGAGGTGTGACTATAAAATGTTCCTAAATTGCAAACCTCCGACTTACTCAGGAGATAGAGACCCAGTGAAAGCTATGAGGTGGCTGAAGGAGATAGAAGCTATCTTCAAGACCAGTAAGTGTGCTGATGAAGATAGAGTGCTATACGGAATATCAATGTTGAAGGCTGATGCTCTATACTGGTGGGAAGCTTTTATTTCTTCTGGAGGATCTGACATATATTCTACTTTCTCTTGGGAATAATTCGTTATAGCTTTCAGGAAACAGTTTTGTCCCCAAGCAACAGTTAAACAACTGGAAGGGGAGTTTATGAACTTACAGCAAGGGAATTTATCAGTTCGGGACTACACCGCTCGTTTTCTTAAAAAGTCTCGTTTTGCGGAATACTACGTTGCCACAGAGGCAATGAAGATTGAAAGGTTTATCTTTGGGTTGAATTCAGAAGTCAGAAGTTTGGTGATTGCTAAAGGACCAGAAACTTTCTCAGCCACAGTAGACGCCGCGGAAACTGTGGAACAGGATAAAGAGAGAAACACTAGTGATAAAGGTATGGGAAAAAGAAAGTGGGAAGGACCACAGTATGATCCAAAGAAATCCAGATTTCAAAGGTTTGATAACCGTCCGCCTTTCCGACCAGCCACAGTACACCCCTACAAGGTGGTCCTTTAACTTTTAATCTTTCGATTCAAAGCTTAACATTTATACATGACCTCAAAGAATAACCAATGTATTCACATCATGAAAACTTCAGTTATAATACAATTCATGTAATTTCAACCCCAAGCCTACGTTGCTTATTAAACCGGGCGAATACCCTCAAGACTCAACCGACCGAGCCATCTGCTCAAAGGATCCAATGATCATTTATCAATATCAACTCATGCAATTTAAATACATCTAAATTACATTATGCAATACACGCTCCAAGGCATGATAATCTCACAATCTCTTCATTGCTACTTTCCCAATGAAGTCAATTCATATATGTATCTATATGTACAAGTATGTACAACTCTTTTATACTCAAATATATATATATATATATATATATATATATATATTTTTTATATCTTATCAAAGTTCATTAGTACCAAAGGTACTAAGAATACAAGATCATCAAACAGTCCTCACACATAAGACCAATACTTAAACAGGCACTTATTTTAAAGAAAATGCCATTAAGCACATTACACATCATAATTATTGCACAACCACAATAAACTCTAAAAGCGTATTTTGACCACATAGTTTTCACTGATGCAATAATTTAACCAAAACCTCTTTCACCCGTGATTTATTCGTCAATCACTCAAAATTCCCAAACGTTGGGTGTTTTGCAAGATATATACCATTCTATAATATCCCCAGTCCACCATACAAGATATTGTCCGCTTTACGGATACCTTCTGCATCAGCATACCGACACCGCTCACGGTTTCGTTTCTGGCCGCACAGGCATACCCTCTGCATAAGCATACCGGCACCCTGCGACGGGCAAAACACGTTTTGCAAGGAAGGTATCCATCCACCCTTATAAGGAGGACTTCGTACCCTTTTCTAGTCAATATGGGATGTAACAGTTCCTACCCGCACAGGCATACGCGAGACGCACTTAGAACGTACCATGTGACAGGCAAATTACCCCTTACACAACTGCCGACTTCAAAGTCAATAATCAACATGTCGATACTTCCTTAACCCATTCTTTAGCATGGGTCCTTAACTGAACCTAATCCTTCTAACATATCATAAGATCACCATAAATTCTTATTTGTCGTCGAGGATATTTCCTTTCTGTCTCACCACACTACTCATAGCGAGTTGCTAATTCCATCACCTTGATGACTACTAGTCCTTCCTCCGGACACAACCGTCCCTCGGCAACTATATTTCTAGTTTTCAAACAAGGGTATAGACCTTCGTACAACCGACACTAAAATCCACTTTCAACTTTCCCACTGTTCACCTCTCCTCTTGAACACAAATACTTAAACTACAAACATTCTCTCATGATTTTTCCAACACTTCTCCACTCTCGGAGTTCTTTCTCAGCTTATAGTGTAATATTCTACGACCTAGTGAGTTCATAGCCTTCATGCATGACAATGCGATAAATAAATCATTTCACATATTTTTCTTTTTAAAGAACAATACTGGGAACAACTTGGGTATACATGACCCCTAACATTCTCCTAACTCTAATGTACTGCACAACGATCTCGAGAACCGTTTGCATACTAATTTCCGTAAAACTTAATCTTTCTCAACCAAAATGATTTTGTTACGACAGTAATATATTAAAGGAAAATCTTTTCATACTACAAAAAGTTTAAAAGAATTTTCCAACACGAAGCAAGCTAGTCGGTTTTCACATGATATCATCAAGTTAATACTCTTGTTGGTTATAAAGGTTTTTGCTAGCCAACGTTTTCTTGACCGTTTCTACAATTAACTTTTCATGTAAAATACGAAATATTTTGCAAATTGCTAAACCCAAAATTTCATTGTGCATCAAAATGAAATTGTCGCTTTCTTTAAATACACATTTGTACATGCAACTCAGCCTCGACTAAAATTGTTATTTATGCATTTGTTTTAAAATCATAAAACTCATGTAGCACACTCACTAGGACACCATGCATAAAACCTTACTCGCAAATGAAGGCTACTCACTCAAACAAGGTCAATCGTTTTACTCACATCACTTATCATTGACATTCTACTTCCGACTAGTGGTCGTTCTACCGACCTTGTAGCACTTGCTATCCATGCATTCTACGACCCAATTACTCAACCATTTCATACTATTTCCGTTTTGACCAATAATCTTACATTCTATTTCCACACCTTTCAATCCACCTATTAAAGGTTGCCTCGGCGGACTTTCATGAGTCTCGCCAGTTCCAGGTTGTCCTTCCAACCCTCAATTATTTACTGATCTGTCCCCTAAAGAATTGAAGGACCTTGGTGGTATTTTCGCCATCATTCTACTATAACATACGAAACGTACTTTACCGATCATTAGTCACTGTAACAATTTAGAAACAAGCATGCTTGCGTAACAATATATTCATAATAACAGTAGCTAATTGCAATTGTGAATATATTATACATGAGAATCCTCGTTACCATTATCACAATACTAATTTCACGTATTTCCGTCGACTCTAAGACTATCCTGTCTTAGTACTTCTACCCAATCTCACAAATCTTATCTTAATTCATCTCAGCTTAAGTCTAAGTATCTCCTCAGCATACTTAGTTCACTTAATCTAATGCTCTGATACCATATTGTAACACCCTAAAAACAGGGCTAATTTAAACCTTAAAAATTACACAAGTTATGATCATAGAACTTCAAACTTTGATAACCTGAGGATCAAATGTAAATGTTTTATATATACAACACGTCTAACTCAAATAACCTATTAATCTAATCATACATCATAATCAGATTAACTAAGTTATCTAGTCCTTTGTCCCAAAAGCATCAAAAGGATAGCTAGATCCTCCGTCATCTCTAAGTTTGAATCTTTCCAAAAGTCCTCATCACACATCCCCGCTTACTTCCCGGAGCTTGTACCTGGTAAGAAGATTCAACTTGAACAATTAGGCTTTCGCCTAGTGAGGATATTCAAATCAAATTAAAATTAACAAATAAAATATCAACAGATAAGTCAAACCTGTTTTCACCCATCTTACCGTACAACAACTCCTTCCAACAATAGGAATCTACCCCACTCCCATACTTATGACTAATTCATCTAGCCATAATTTCGCTACCAAGAGTTTACCATGAATAATCCCATATTCAAGGTTAATACTCTTATTCAAGAAATTACAAGTCAAAACCTGCCTATTTCTTAATCCGGAAGTAGAGATTACAAATTACTTTATGCCTATCTCTAATCTTCCTTTCACAATTGGGAAATCTCTGATCTTCCCTGTAAAAATGGAAATCTCCGATCTTCCATTCGAAATGGGAATTACAAATCAAAATCTGCCTATTCCACATTTCACATCCTCCCCACCTCAGAATCAATGGCCCCAATGGGATTAATATATCGCGATACACAACCGGGACCCCCGATGATTCAAGGTACACTCAACCACTAAAAATTACATCCCTTTGGTCAATGGCTAGTAATCGGTTCCCATTATACCGTACTAAGGTGCCCCCGATGACCGGATGCCTATTTTTAGCAACCACGACATAATACATAAGTATTATTACTCTTACTATCGTAGGTGCATAACATACGATATATATATATATATATATATTACCTCTCCCAACATATTCTATATATATAAAGAATATAAATAGTTTATCGCCTCAACTTCTTAACTATCCCCGTTTTGCTAATTAGCATTGGGGATCTCAACATAGCATAACTCTTAAACATTTAATTGGACTCATACTGATTAAGACAAGTCCTTACAACTATCGACAATTATGGTAAAATCAGCTTTGTAACAGAGTGAGAATTGCGCAACCAATAGAAGCGAAATACTCACTTCTCGCAACCAACAATAGCGAGATACTCTACTTCTCGTAATAGTGCCTTGCGAATTATTCACTTTTCGCAAACATGGGTTGCGAGATTCTCACTTTGCGCAACCAAGGCTAGCGCAAAGTGAACATCTCGCTAGTACTGTTCATCGTCTTCTTCATTAAGTCAGTTTACAAAATCAACTTATTAAGCCTACTATTTTTCAATTAATTCATACCCAAGCATTTAGACATAGTTTAAAACATACCTGTATCAATTTCAATGGCTAATTTTAGAGTGAAGTGAATAAACTCATTGGTCAGTTTCTGAACGCTGTGTTCTTCACAAAACCCACTTCCTCAGCTTAATCAACAGCAAGATTTCTCCAAAATCAGCTTTCTTTCTTTTGTTTCTTTTTTCTTTCACGTACGCACTCTCTCTCTCTCGCTCTTTGTTTGATTTTACTCAAAATAATCTCACCTACACACAATTAGTCACTAAGGACTAATTGTGTTGACACCTCATGCTGATAACTTGATGAGTCAAAACTCATATTACCCAATACACCTCAAACTTTACTGAAATGACATATTAAACCCTCAAGTTAAGTTTTCGTATTAAACTTCAACTTGAACAAAAATACAATTAAAGTTTACCCCTTTAACTTATTACACTACAAAACCATTTACGTAACTTAATCGGGGATAAACTCTAAAATTAATCTATCACATGATAAATCATACCTTATCAAATAATTATACTCAAATTATTTAATAAACCCAAACATCATTTTTTTATATATATAAAAAAACGAGATGTTACAAAAACTTTCACATATCTTTTCGTAAAAACTTTCACGGATAAATCCGCTCTCGTAAATGGCACCCTGAAGTCACTCAAGACTCAAGAGTGACAACGAGTCAGTCTCACGCTGTCTTACTGGATACTCCCTTCCATGGCATAAACGGGTCACCCTCCCGGCATGAGCACTGACGGGTCTACCTCCCGACTTAGCCAGTTTACGTCTAACACAATGTATGCATACATCTCATATAACTTTACATAAAACTTTCATGCAATTAAATCATACAAATAAATCATGGCATTTCTCTTTATTTACTTACTTCAGAAAACACGTCAAAAGCACGTATTTTAGTTAGAAAACTCACCTGGTGCTCTTAACAATTCTTTCTTACTTTGCTTCCGACTTTCAATCGGTCTACCTGAGAATAGGATGAAATGTAAACTGTTCAGATCCTAAAACCAGCTGTCCGGGCACTACCCGGATTTGACTTACCGGATACCTGCAACTTACCGGGTCACACACTTACCGGAACTCTACACTTACCGGTCAAATTAAACTTATCGGATACGGCTAACTTACCGGGCGCACGAACTATCCGGGTACTTTCATACTTACCGGACAACTTACCGGATTCCCAAGCTATCCGGACCAACCCGTCCGGTAACTCACGCTATCCGGGACTCACCCGGTAACTACACAATCTGGACTACGCTATCCGGTAACCTGCGCAGGCATACTTACCGGACGCGAGTCTGAAGCGTGTGATAGGGTGCGAAATCCAAGGATAAACCCAACCCAACTTGATTTCTCAATAATGAACGCATTCAATACAACATTTAACTCTTCAATAACCGATCCATGGCTGATTAAACACATAGATGATGTATAATCCCCACTTAGTGTATCATTTTCAACCTTTTTAATCATAAACCCCAAGCAACCAATCTCAGCAGAAAATCTAAGAACAAGAATTGAAATAGAAGATTACCTGCTATGAATTCGTATAGAATCGAACCCCAATCCACTTCCTCTTCCAATTTGGTTGATGGATGATACTTTCTCTTCAAATGTTCTTGTACAAATTCTTCTCTTGCTTTCTCTTTCTCTCCAGCCGCTAAACACACACACAAGATAGGCTCCTAGGGTTTTAAGCCCAAAATTGGGGCTTTTATACCTTCTCCAACATTTACATTATACATCAGCGAGATTGTATCTAGGCACGGAGTGCTGCGATCCATCGTGTCTGACCGCGATAGTCGGTTCACGTCAGCATTTTGGAGAAGTCTTCAACGAGAGTTACGTTCGTAATTGAAGTTAAGCACGACTTATCATCCCCAAACGGATGGTCAGAGCGAGAGGACTATTCAGACTTTGGAGGATATGCTACGAGCGTGTGTAATCGATTTCAAGGGGTCGTGGGAAGTGCATTTACCGTTGATAGAGTTCTCATACAATAACAGTTATCATGCGAGTATCCACGCAGCACCATTCGAAGCATTGTACGGACGGAAATGTCGTACACCGTTATGTTGAAACGAGGTGGGAGAGAGACAGTTGGCAGGCCCGGAAATAGTGCAACTGACAGCGGACAAAATAGAATTGATCCGCGAGAAGATGAGAATCGCGCAAGATCGACAAAGAAAGTACACGAACAAAAGAAGGAAGCCCATTGAATTTCAGGTGGGTGACAAGGTAATGCTGAAAGTGTCGCCTTGGAAGGGAGTGGTGCATTTCGGAAAGAAAGGGAAGTTGAGGCCGAGATACGTGGGGCCATTTGTTATCATTGAACGAGTTGGCGCGGTAGCTTACAAGCTAGAGTTGCCAGAGGAACTGAGAGGAATTCACCCGACATTTCATGTGTCAAATCTTCAGAAATGTTTGGCCGAGACCGATGTGGCTATTCCGTTAGAAGACGTTAGCATTGACGAGAAATTGACTTACGAAGAAGAACCATTAGAGATCGTGGACAGTAAGGTTCGCAAAACGAAGAACAGAGAAGTTCGGCTAGTAAAAGTCCAGTGGAGGTATCATAAGGGACGAGAGGCAACTTGAGAAGTAGAAACGGATATGAGGTCCAGATACCCTCATCTTTTCAATGATGGAATTCCGGGGACGGAATTCTTTTGAGGGGGGAGTGTTGTAATAACCGAGATATTAGCTGTCAAGATTAAAGTGTCGTGGAGAATATTGTAAAATCAAAAGTTCGGGGATCGTTACCCTTCGGCGTCCTTGGTAACTTCGTAACGAAGTCCATGGTGATATTATCCCATTTCCACACTGGTATCACCGTAGACTGAAGTTCTCCGTACAGTCGTTGATGTTCTGATTTAACCTTCAAACACGTTACACACCGCTCCACAAAGTGAGCGATGTCCTTCTTCATCCCCGACCACCAGTAGAATTGTCTTAAGTCTCGATACATCTTATTCGCCCCCGGGTGCATAGAATACCACGACTTATGCGCTTCTTCCAAGATGCTTACTCTCAAGTTTCCCAACTTGGGAACCCACACCCGATCCTTCATACACTTTAATCCACCGCTGTTGACTTTGAACAAAGATGAAACTCCAACAACTCGCTCACTCTTTAGTAACGCCTCTTCTTGAAACTTCTTAACTTCATCTAGAAGGTTCGAAGTTGCCTAGACTCTGAAAGCCACCACTTTGGTCGACTCTCCTCATTCCTTCCGACTCAACGCATCAGCTACAACATTCGCTTTGCCCGGATGGTAAAGGATTTCACAGTCGTAGTCGTTTAGTAATTCCATCCATCTCCTCTGTATCATATTCAATTCCTTTTTATCAAACAGGTGCTTCAGACTCTTGTGGTCGGTGTAAATCTGACACTTCACTCCGTACAGGTAGTGTCGCCATATTTTCAAAGAGAACACCACCGCCGCTAGCTCCATGTCGTGCGTAGGGTAGTTCTTCTCGTGCTCTTTTAACTGCCGGGATGCGTAGGCAATAACCTTCCCATTTTGCATTAAAACACACCCTAGCCCGAGCTTAGAAGCATCGTTGTAGATTACAAAACCTTCTGGTCCGTCTGGTAACGACAAGATCGGAGCGCTGCTTAAACTCTCTTTCAGCTTCTCGAATGCGGCTTCTTGCGCTTCGGTCCATACGAACTTGACGTTCTTCCTTGTCAAAGCGGTCAACGGTGTGGCTATACGAGAGAAGTCCTGAATGAACTTCCTGTAATAGCCCGCTAACCCAAGAAAACTTCTCACTTCTGATGGCGACCTTGGAGGCTCCCAACTCTTAATAGCTTCAATCTTAGCGGGGTCCACCTTGATGCCATCCGCTGACACTACGTGACCCAAGAATTGAACTTCCCTCAACCAAAATTCGCACTTCGAAAACTTGGCGTACAGCTTCTCGCGTTTCAACAATTCTATGGGTAACCGAAAATATTTCTCATGATCCTCACGGGTACGTGAGTAAATCAGAATATCGTCAATGAAGACGATCACACACTTGTCCAACAACGAGCTACACACCATGTTCATCAAATCCATGAACACTGCTTGGGCGTTAGTCAAGCCAAAGAGCATGACTAGGAACTCGTAATGTCCGTATCTCGTATGAAAGGCTGTCTTCGACACGTCCTCCTCTCTCACTTTTAGCTGATGGTAGCCCGATCTCAAATCTATCTTCGAAAAGTAGCTCGCACCTTGCAACTGGTCGAAGAGGTCATCGATCCTCGGAAGCGGGTACTTGTTCTTCACTGTTACTTTGTTGAGTTCACGGTAATCTATGCACATCCGCATAGATCCGTCCTTCTTCTTTATAAAAAGTATCGGCGCTCCCCAAGGTGATGAGCTCGGACGAATGAAACGCTTGTCTAATAACTCTTGTAGTTGCGTCATCATCTCCTTCATTTCTGCCGGTGCCAGACGATAGGGCGCACGTGCAATCGGTGCCGCCCCGGGCATCAAATCTATTCTGAACTCTACTTGGTGATCTGGGGGTAGACTTGTCAAGTCATTCGGAAACACTTCCGGGTACTCACTGACTATCGGGACATCTCTTACTTCTTTCTTCTCTTTCTTAGCATCTAGCACATACGCTAAATACCCTAGACATCCCTTCCCCAGACACCGCCTAGCTTTCAACATAGAAATCATACACGACTTTTTATCTCGGCGATCCCCATAGATCACTACTTCCTTCTTATCATGCAAGGCGATACGGATCAACTTCTTATTACACACTATACTAGCGTCGTTCTCCGCTAACCAATCCATTCCTAGTACCACGTCAAACTCCCCCATCCCCATCGGGTACAAACGGAAAGATAACGAGTGACCATCTACGTCTATGCTACACCCCTCGTAGACCTCTTTCACCCAGACTCGACTATCATCAGCCACTTCTACCTCAAACCCAAAGTTCAACCTCTTGGGTTTCACTTGCAGTTTTCGAGTAAAGTTAGGCGACACAAATGAGCGATTGGCGCCCGAGTCAAACAATACTTTAGCATAAATCGAGTCAATTGGGAAAGTACCTGTCACCACATCAAGCGTATCTACCGCCTCCTCCGCCGACATGTGGAAAGCCCCCGCCCTCGCGCGAGCCGGCTCCACCTTTCTCTCCCCGCCTTTTCCTCCGCT
Source organism: Saussurea involucrata (assembly GCA_033807775.1). Classification (NCBI taxonomy): domain Eukaryota; kingdom Viridiplantae; phylum Streptophyta; class Magnoliopsida; order Asterales; family Asteraceae; genus Saussurea; species Saussurea involucrata. The sequence goes on along the minus strand of CM066325.1, from coordinate 5,524,165 downwards.
ACTACCGCCGTCACCTCCAGTATACCCTTTCTTTAACTGTGGGCAGTCCCACTTGACGTGATCTGGCGAACCACACTGATAACTTGTCTTCGAACCGCGACAGTCTCGAGCCATGTGCCCTATTTTCCTGCACTTGAAACATCCGCCCTTATCCGCCAAACACTCTCCCTTGTGCATCCGGTTGCACTTACCACATGGCTTCTCTCCTGCTCTAGGTCCCACCCGCAGCTCGGGTCTAGGCGCACTCGACCTCTTTCCATCCCTGGTTGGTCCTTCCCATTTCCGCTTGTCTCCGACCCTCTCTATCAACTGTCTGTTATTTTCCTTTTCAGTGAGTTTCGCAGTATCTACCGCAGCCTGAAAAGTAGACGGGTCTTTCACTTGCACCAACTCCCTTATGCTGCTCTTCAACCCATAAATGTATCTTTCTATGCGTCGCTCTTCCGTAGGCACATACAGTTCAGCAAATCTAGCCTTCTCGATAAACTTTGATGTATACTCCTGGACCGACATCGACCCCTGTTCCAATCCCAGAAATTCTTCTTCAAGTTTCTTAACCGCCGTCAACGAGCAAAACTGTGCTCTGAACCTCCTAACAAACGATTCCCACGACGTGCCCTTAGCTACCTCCGATCCCCTACCTCCGGTCTCAACATCCCACCAATAGATGGCCTCAGACTTCATCATTGACATTGCAAATAGTACCTTATCTTCCTCGGCGCACTTGCTAGTATCAAATGCTAACTCCATCTCACGAACCCATTTCAAAGCCAGAACGGGATTGTGCTCCCCGTTGAACGTCGGAGGCTTGCACGAAGCGAAGGTCTTAAACGAGCACCCTTTCATTGTCTTTGGTTCATTAACCACAATCGGAGTTGTCACCGAGTTGTTTCCTATCTCAGTCCGTGGTAGACTGTCTTCCTCGGTCTTCTTATCAGTACCACTCTTGGTTCCTTCCTCAGTAGTAGTCTTATTCAGGTTGTCTAGCATTGCTTGTAAATTCTTTTGCAGTTTACCCATCTCTGCTGTGAACTTCTTCTCCGTTACAAAAGCCGGTGCGGCGTCAGGATGATGTCCTTTCTTAGCTTTCATTTTCTTCGCAAGCGCTGAGCTCTCATGTTCAGATATCTCCTGTACTTCTGGTTCTTCCACGCTCTTTGCCTTGCGCCTAACCGACGCTTTCTTCTTCTTACCCTTGCCCTTAGTGGCTACCGCTCCCACCTCGGTAGCAGCCTTCCTTTGAACTGTTCCTCTGCCTCTCCCACGGCCTCTACCTCTCCCACGAGTGGCCGCTGATCTTGGGGGATTCACTGGTCCATCCTCCGCTAATTCCTCAACTCGCACCGCCTCTTCATGTGGCGTAGTGTCTTCATTCGATACTTCCTCTACGATGGGTATCGATCTACTTCTCAAGGATCTCGCAAACATTCTTGATTACTGATACACAACAAGTAAACTAACTTAATACTACCGCAACGAAATAATAAGGCAATTTAAGCACATACATGTACCTGTAAGTTCACAATTACACTGGCCAGGTGTAACCCCAAACTTACCTTACATGACCATCCTCGGTATCCTATTAGTCCTATTTCTACATTAGTGCCCTCCTAACGCATTTCCTGATTCTCAGTTGTGATTTCTACTCCCAAAGTTTAAGTCTAGGCCCGTCCGGTCACCTAAATCTCTTAAACTATGGCTCTGATACCAATTGTAACGACCCAGTCTAAAATAAAGCATGCAATTCATATAAATCAGAACATCCCAAAAATGGGTCCCAAGAATTTCTTACACAAGTCTCAAAATTTAGGTTGGCGGAAATAACCTATACACAATTGAGAAATACTAAAAACTAGAAATAATAGTGTCTCTGTCTCTACTGCATATATCCACTAACTGCCCTGCTCACCTGCCAGAGTCTTTCACTATCTGCTTACCTGAAAAGGATTTAGTTTGGAAAATGCGAGGGTTAGACCATGAGGTCTAGTGAGTCCCTCCTGACAGTTCTCAAAAATCATTTAAAAACGATTTATAACTTTCACATATAAAACTTTCACATATCTTTTCGTAAAAACTTTCACGGATAAATCCACTCTCGTAAATGGCACCCTGAACTCACTCAAGAGTGACAACGAGTCAGTCTCACGCTACCTTACTAGATACTACCTTCCATGGCATAAACGGGTCACCCTCCCGGCATGAGCACTGGCGGGTCTACCTCCCGACTTAGCCAGTTTACGTCTAACACAATGTATGCATACATCTCATATAACTTTACATAAAACTTTCATGCAATTAAATCATACAAATAAATCATGGCATTTCTATTTATTTACTTACTTCAGAAAACACGTCAAAAGCACGTATTTTAGTTAGAAAACTCACCTGGTGCTCTTAACAATTCTTTCTTACTTTGCTTCCGACTTTCAATCGGTCTACCTAAGAAATGGATGAAATGTAAACTGTTCAGATCCCAAAACCAGCTGTCCGGGCACTACCCGGATTTGACTTACCGGACGCGAGTCTGAAGCGTGATAGGGTGCAAAATCCAAGGATAAACCTAACCCAACTTGATTTCTCAACAATGAACGCATTCAATACAACATTTAACTCTTTAATAACCGATCCATGGCTGATTAAACACATAGATGATGTATAATCCCCACTTAGTGTATCATTTTCAACCTTTTTAATCATAAACCCCAAGCAACCAATCTCAGCAGAAAATCTAAGAACAAGAATTGAAATAGAAGATTACCTGCTATGAATTCGTATAGAATCGAACCCCAATCCACTTCCTCTTCCAATTTGGTTGATGGATGATACTTTATCTTCAAATGTTCTTGCACAAATTCTTCTCTTGCTTTCTCTTTCTCTCCAGCCGCTAAACACACACACAAGATAGGCTCCTAGGGTTTTTAGCCCAAAATTGGGGCTTTTATACCTTCTCCAACATTTACAGTTTTGGCCCCTGAACTTTTGATTTTACAATTTTATCCACGACACTTTAATCTTGACAACTAATATCTCGGTTATTACAACCTGAGCTTGTTGCACATGCCAACAAATAAAAAGGGTTAAGCAAACGCCTAGTGAGTTCAAGAGTTTTATCATGACCATATAAACTCATAAATCGAGAGGGATGTAATTTTAGTCATGATTTCAAAAGAGTTTACTTTAAATGCAAATCGCCCATTTTCCAACTCACACAAATCACATGCCGTAAACTTTAATATAACATGATTTCCAAATTGACTCATTCCCAAAACCAACGTGAAAGGTGAGATAGTATTTGATTCTCAAAATGATTGAGTTCATAAATAATTCGCCATTATTCCAAACATCCCAAAACATGGATGAAACATAACCCATAACTCATATAACGTGGAAAAGAAATTCTCATAAATATGATACGTCACTGAAAACATGGATAAACACAAATACCCAAAACAACACCTTTCGGTGACGGGGGAGGCCCGTATACATTGCACGTGACGGAGCACATAAGTGGGTCACCTACTATGCAATAAAACACCCACGTGGACTACTCTCGTAAACTGAGCTCAACCACTCCAGATCTATTGCCCGCGAGACTAGGGAGCCCCCAACTTCAACCACTCCAGGTCTATACATTGGGTCACTCCAAATCCACAACAGCACGTTTGGGATTCACCTTACTGCCCATGAGACGACGCCCGACCATATAGGTCCACGCCCAACTTATCATGGAACCCGATGCCTATCCCGTGCTACAAAAGAGAAACTAACGTCTCGTAAACTGAGCTCAATCAATCCCGATCTCTTGCCCGCGAGACTTGGAAAACTCAAATGCCTATGGATCCATAGCTAACATGGTCTAAAACATTACACGACCCCAAATGAATAAACAAGTGCATTCAAAACATGCAATTCCCCGATAACGTAAATCATGATCAAAACTCAACTTGAGCTATCAAAACTGGACAATTGTCCTCAAGAATTAACAAATCCCAATACCGAGCCATAAGCTCAACTGACTCAAAAGATAATTCATGAAAACTCATCAAACGAGATTAAACGTAGCAACACACACTTTTGCCAATAATATTTCAAATCCATGAAAACCCGAAATAGAACCTTGGTCGGGACAACCCTCTTTTCCAAAGGACTCACACCGTTCATTTCCAAAATGTCCCATAATTTACCAAATGCATGTTTCCAAAATATACACAAGATGCATTTTTATAACAAGTAGACTCCATTTATAACGTAATTCAACAACCCATTTTCATGTATTACTTATCTATCACATTTTCCCAAAAATTCCAAATGTAGTGTTTTACAATATTTACCACAATTAGTACCTCAAAAGGTAAGACCCACCAAATAACTCAACATTGATAATTTTCAGGTAAAACACATAATTACTTGGAAATATAACATTTTGGCATGTACAAAGTTTTCATAAAGCAACTTGAACTCACCTTGCTAGATTTAGACTAAATCTAGATTTTCCCCAAACGTAAGCTCCTTTGATGCAACCCGAATCCTTAGGCCAAACCTTCCAAAAAACCTAAATCCATAAATTTCTAACCATGAATATTCATATTCAACCACTTTAAAACCATTCCCCAAACATCTTATATAAAAATCTCCATTTTGACCAAAACCCCAATATTAACCTAACTTCTCCAAAATCATCCAAACCAAAATTGGAGAAACAAAACACTAGGAGATCATCAATGGAACATTTATAACTCATAATGAAGCTTGTAAATGGAGGAAATGAACTTACCACTTAGGTTTTGATGAAAACCTAGAAAACCCCAAAAATCTCTAGTGTTGTGGATGAAACTTGCTCTTGCATCAATAAATGAAATCACTAGCATAAAGTAGATAAGGAACACATTAATCTCCAAGAAAATCCCCAAAATCGGTTATGGTTTGTGAGGGAAAGAGGAAATGATTTTGGAGAGAAGAGATGGAGTTTGGGAGTGAGAAATGGGAAGCTTACCACCACCAAATGCTCTTGAATCCTCCAATAAACTTCCAAACTCTTTCTAGATCCTTGAAGAGCTCTCAAAAAACGGAACCATAGCAATTTGAATCACCAAAATCGGAGTTGAAATGAGAGAGATATGAGAAAATGAAGTTTAGGGCTAAAATCTCACATTTATGCTCATCAGACGCGATGCGGACGTCCGCGAGCACCATGCGGACGCCCACGAGAACCCGACCAACTTTCTGCTGCTTCCGCGGAAGCATATGCGGACGTCCACGAGACCCTGGTTTTCCGATTTATTTCTCGATCACTGTTTTGGTCATAACTTCTTCGTTTTAGCTTCGTTTTCGCTCCGGAAAGGCTCGTTGGTTTCGTATTTGAATTCTCCATCCAACAAGTCCATAAAATCTAGGATTCGATCCAAAATTCTATTTTCTTATTTTATCATAAAAGACCGATACCTTCCAAAAATCGGGGTATTACATATATGGATTCATATCCAACCCAATTTTCAAATCTATGATGAAAAAAAAAATTATTCACTTGTTCCTATATGTGGTTGTTGTAAAACCCACAAAGCCATTTGTTTCAGTTTACTCTTTATCTTTCTCAAATCCAAACTGGCATGCATCGAATGTTGCCAAACCTGAAAACCTAAACCCAATATAAATAACATGATTGCATGCTTTTAATTATAGAAATTCAACCTTATTTTTCAAGTTTGATAAAAACTATTAAAAAAAATCACCCCTTCTGTGTATCAAATTAAAGAAAACATTCTTTCAGCTTCCAATATAAAGAGGTAAATTAAGACATTAAAGATAAAAAGAGAGGGGGCTAACCTTCAATTAACATTGAGAAACGGAGACGAAGACGAAGTAGAAAAAGGAAACATTAATCATTCATCAAACCATATCGACAAATACGTTGATAAATGGACATAGAGAGATGTAGAAGAAAAGAGAAATACCATAAACAGAGGAGGATGTTCTAGGAGATGAAAGGTTTTGCAATTAAATGTAATTAATAAGTAGTTAATTAATATTCATCAATGAAAAAAAAAGCAAAAAAGCAAAAAAGAAAAATGTTTTTATTTAAAAGAAATTCAAAATTATGAGAAAAAAAGAAAAATGAGAATGTAGTGTTCTCATTGTGCCACCTAAGCAACTCTAGGTTTAAAATATTTGCTCAATTGATTCAAAATCGAAAAACTCCCTCGTACCTCATTAGACCATGAGTACCGCCTACCCAATGAACTCACTGAACCCAATTGCCACCTCAGCGCCACATCGGCTTTTCTCTATCCTACCCTCCTTACCCTAAAGTGGAGTACCGCCTACCCACCCTACCCGCTGAACCCACTACCCGCTAAATACATTCAGTTTCAATTAAAAAAAAATCTTCATCGGGTTCATGAACCCGCTCCCCCCCCCTACCCCCTTACCCGCTAACCCGATTGCCACCTCGGTCGAACCCGCCTGCATACCCGAGGGCGCTACGGGTGGCCTTATGAAAATTCAAGAATTACCGATAATATTGTAACGTTTAATGTTTGCTTTAATATATTTAAGTTTTAGTATATTTCAAATACAAATTACAACTATATTCTTCAACCGATTGATAACATGAGGTTCTCTTTTATTGAAAAATAATTAAATTTTCGGAAGCTCGGAATGAATCCACAATTGATCATAGGTTTCTACAGTTCTCAATTTCTTTTGACATATACTTGGCATCTTATATTGTATGCACCGCTAAACAAATTTTATTCGATTACATTTCAACAGCTCAAGTTCATTTTCATATATTTAAACCACATAAAATTATTATTTATAATAGAGTAAATTACATGAATGGTCCCTGTGGTATGGTCATATTTTGGATATGGTCCCTAATTCGCATTAATTACACTAGACGTCCCTGTGGTATGCATAAACGCACGCAGAAGGTCCCTCCGTCTAACGGAATCTGTTAACCCAGTTAACTCCAGGGGTATTTTTGTCTTTTTATCCTCTCTTTTGTCCTCTTCCTTATAAAAAACAATAAAAAATAACTTTTACTCTAACTCTAATAATAAAGACATCATACCCCCCTTCCTTCCTCACCTTTCTTCTTCCTTCCTCACCTTTCTTCTTCCTCACGCACCACCACCTCCGGCCACCACCTACAACCGCCTTTGTCTCCACCTCTCACCCACACCTACACCTTTCTTCATTCTCTGAAGCTCACCCAAACATCGTCCCTATCGTTTTCTCTCTCTCTCTCTCCATCTATCTTTCTCTCTCTCACCCACTAAACCCACCTGCAACCGCTCGTCACGTGAGTTCATGTCAAATCGTGTTCTATCATCTGAGCAAGGAGCTATGATCGGTAAGTTACTCATTTCTCACTTCTTTTTTCCATGTTCATGATTTTTCTTCTAAGATGAAATCGGATCCAACATCGAGAATTCTCATGCTGCTTGTGTATGGGTCTGAAGCAATGTGTTCCAAATATGTTTCTTTTGAGCATCTTGGGTTCTACTAAGATTGATTTCTCCTTTGTTTCATATTAATTGAAATTGAACGGACCTGCCATTGGAGATTTCGTTTTTGGCAATAAAGCCAAAGAAAGGGCCTCGATTAGCAGCAACTTCAAACTTCTTTTGCTTAAAGTACTCCTGAAGCTCCTTGGCCTTCTGTCTCTGAAACTCCATCGTCACTACATTCTGACCCACCACCACCGGTGGTGGTGATGATACAGAAGATGGTGGTGGGTTGGGTGGAGTTGGAGTTGCAGGTGCAGGTGCAGTAGGTCTTGCCGGTGGGGTAGCAATGGATGGTCTTCTCAAAGGACCATCAGCCTGAGAGCATCTTATGGTAAGTACAAATCGGTTGCTTGCAGTTGCACAACATCTTATGTATTGGATTGAAGCTACTTACATTTTTCCTTCCTAAATCTTCTTCTGTTTGTTTATTATCCGTTTTGATTATGAAAATGGATTGGATGAAATAGAGAGTTAATCAAGAGTGTGTGTGGATCAGGGGTGGCCAAGTCTTCAACAACTTTATCACTAAATAAATTATCTTGAAAACCAATATGGAGTATTTTTACAAATATAATATATTAATAATAAATACAGGAGTAATTTATAAACATCCAAATATTCATAATTATTCTTTATAAACTCAAAACTTAAAAAGAAAAATGTGATGACGTACTTGAAAAAAGCGAAGCTTGTGTGGGTTGCGAGTTGCCGGAGATGGACGAGGGAAGGTTGAGATATATATATGGAGTATGTATATATATATATATATGTATGGGTCTTAAAAACCCATGTTGCAGGTTCAATATAAGAGGAAGAAGAAGCGGGGATGGGATGGGATGGGATGGGATGGGATGGGGTGGGGTGGGGTGAGGGGGGGGGGGTGAAGGGGGTTGTACTAGGGGGTAATGGTGGGGTGGGATCCATTGATTTAAATTAGTTTATTTGTTTTTTTATTTTTTATTAGGAAAAAGACAAAAATAGGTATAGAAAGACAAAAATACCCCTTGAGTTAACTGGATTAACAGATTCCGTTAGACGGATGGACCTTCTGCGTACGATTATGCATACCACAGGGTCGTCCAGTGTAATTAATGCGAATTAGGGACCATATCCAAAATATGACCATACCACAGGGACCATTCATGTAATTTACTCTTTATAATAAGTTGGTCATGTCAAGTAGTGATGGCCAAATCGACCCGACCCGATCGGGCAACCCGAACCGGACCCGATCAAAAACCGGCCCCAGCCCGACCCGGTCAAAAACCGGTTTCCAGTCCGATGGCCGGGACCGGTTTGGGTTTTTATAGATTTCTCCGGCCCGACCGGGCCCGACCCGAAACCGGTTCGTGGCCCGGTTCTTGGCCCGACCCGGCCTGAAACCGATTTTTTCAAAAAAATATAGCCGTTAGAGAGCCGTTGGAACCCAATTTTGGCCTTTTTTTGGTCATTTTTCACCCTCCAACCCCATATAAATACTAGGGGTGTTATGGTTCATATCATCACCTTACAAAACGCAAAAAAACGCAAAAAACACATACAATTCTCATTTCTCGGCTCTCGCTATATTCGTTTCTCGCAAATTCTACTATACAATCTCTAGTTCTCTAGTCTCTACTCTCTAGTCTCTACTATCAAAAAATGGCCGAACAAAATTACAACGTTGTTGCCGAGCATGGACGAAAAGCACCGGTTTGAGAGCATTTCAACTTGGTGATGTTTTCCGACGGTACAAAAAAAGCGCAATGCAAACGGTGTGGAGATTTCCTTCAAGCCGCCTCAAATAGCACGTTAAAGCACCACTTCGAGGAGAGATGCAAGAGGTTGAAATCGGGTGACGATCCAAGTCAACCCATACTTGTAAAGCCCGTGTCCCGGTATGCTTTTTATTTAATTGTTTTAATGTTTTTTCCCTTAATGTTTATTAACGGGATTAGCGGGTTTGACCAAAACGTTAAATTATGGTAAGACTTTATTTCTTTTGCAAGGTGTTGGAAAGATTAAGGGCCAAACTTGTAATTATGGTAAACATGCATGGGATCGTCCCAATAGGAACCGACCCCCCCTCCTCCTTCTCGTTTATTTGGCTCACGCAAATAAGGACCACGAAAACCCTAAACACCTCCCCTCCATTCTCTTCTTGCTGCTGTCGTCGACCACCCCCGAAAACCACCAACACCGCCGCCGCTAGCGGCTGCCGGCGAGAGGGAGAAGAGCGAGAGAGCGAGAGAAGGAGAAGGAGCTGTCGTGTATTTTGTTGCTGTTGCGTTTCTGCCGAGAGGTAAGGTTCCTTCTCCTCTCCTTACGGTTTCTTTCGTGTACCGTTGTAAAAGCCACAAAACGACCACCGTCGTCGTGCGCCACCGCTCGGTGGCTGTTCCGTGCACGAGTGGGGCTGCTGAGTCGGGTGTGCGTGGGTAGAATCGGGTGGTATTGTTTGGATGTAGTGGTCTCGCCGGGTTTTTGTTATCAAACAACCACCACCGCCGGTGGTGGCTGTTGCCGCCGCTACCGCCGGCTACCGCTGCCGGAGGTGGCAGTGGGTGGTGATGGTAGTAGTCCAGCCCTTAGTAACCTAACACCCTAACCGTATTGGCCAAACTCTTAACCCGAACCGCATGAACCCGAATCGAAAGTTAAGTTATCATTTTATGTGAAAAACGCTCGTTTCATCCCTGTTTTGTAAAATCCGTAGTTTAATCTAGGAAGCTCGGATTGAGGTGAAACCAGTGCCAAAATCTTCCAATTTGAGTCTAGTATGTTTCTTATGTTTTGCAGAAAAATTAATAAGGCCTCTAGCTAGGGCCAAATTAGCATTTAGTACACACTGGTCCGGATTTCACTGTTCGGGTAGTCCGTTTTGTAAAATGCATATAAATTAGTAGGAACCTCGTATGAACGCGTGCGATATGTCCCTGGAAACCTAAGACATAGAACTTTATATTTATGGAGTAATATTTATGGTTTGATGGGTTTAAGGGGGGCTAAACAGGTCACGAACAGATCTGTAGTTTTAGACTAAAAACCGGAAAACGTACGTTTAGACTTGTAGTTGTAATTGGGGCTGCACTTTAACACTTGTTAACACTTCTTTAGGTGGAAAGGAGTGAGTTGGAGTTGACGGGATCGTATTGCTGGAGGCGGATGTCTGTTTTGCTTTTCGAGGTGAGTTCTTTCACTGCGTAGGATAGGGGTTATATGTGCATTACTATAGCTCGTGTGTTCTAGCTAATTTTGTTGTGTGTGGTACTAGGTTGTGTAGTGTCTAGTATGGACCTTGGGTGTTGTAATACCCCGGGTAAATCCGTTAATTAAATTCTAGTTCCGTTAAGTTTATTTTCTTTATAATTGATGTTAGGGTATATTTCTATAAACTCTATACGTGCTAAGGTGTTATCTGACTTCGGTGCAAAATGGTTATTGGTATTTCCGTGCTTTTGTTGCTTATCTGTGTTAGAGATATAGGTGGGTGTGGGGTGGCTATTCAGTTAGTTTCTATGGTTTTGATTGAGTTCGAAGTAGTAGTGATAAGTATTCATACCTTTTCGCTTAACCGAATTCTGGGACGGAATTCTTTTAAGGGGGAGATGATGTAATACCCCGGGTAAATCCGTTAATTAAATTCTAGTTCCGTTAAGTTTATTTTCTTTATAATTGATGTTAGGGTAAGTTTAGGAGGGTTTATAAGTTTAAAGGGTAAAAGTTTGACCAAATAATAAATTAAAGGTGTATTAGTTATTAGTGAGGAGTTTAGGGGTGGAAATGGTAAATATATTTAGATATTACCCTTTTAGTTTTCTGATATTTTCATATCAGCTAAAGATCAGATTTCAAGTGTGTGTATTGAGAGAAAAGAAAAAAGGGAAGAAAAGAAAGCAATAGGACATCATTTGGTGTACTTGGAAGAGATTAAGGTATGTTTTCTTTGTATTTTATGTTTGTAAGTGTTTATGGATGGTTGCTATCGGAGTAGAATCATCAAAGTCATATTTGAGGTCGATTCAGCCAATTTCTGGGTGAAAAATGGGTAAACCGACAGTGGTGTCCGGATAAAGTAGAAGGTGTCCGGGTAGTTTTGTTGATGGTGTCCGGATGACTTTCTGAAGGTGTCCGGACAGGGTTTTATCCGGGTAAGTTCCTCTTTTCTTATGTTTTCCGGATGAAATGAGATACCGGATAGTGTCCGGGTTACTTTGGTATCCGGATGTCGTCCGGATGGTTGTGGTGTCCGGAAAAGTCAAGTTGTCCGGATTCTTTGTGTTGTCCGGAAAGTTGTCCGGATACTTTGAGGTTTCCGGATAACTTGGTTGTTTGGGTAATTTTGAGGATAAGAGTTATGTAGATGTATCTAGAGTCCATAACCTGCTAGTAAGTCTTATACATAAGTCGGTAAGGAGATATTTGTATGTAAATGGTTTCAGATTCTGAGAATTTTGGATAAAGGATCGGATAGCTCGGAGAAAGGCTTGGAAGTGTATTTTTAAGCATTCAAAGTGAGTTTTACTTTAAAACGTTTTCAACTGGAATATATATATATATATATATATATATATATATATATATATATATATATATATATGTGTGTGTTTATATATATATGAGATGGATATGTGTGGAATGGATATACGATCAAGGTGTGAATATTTTGTGTTTATAATATAGTAAGATATTATATTTATTGGTGCATTACACTACACAAGTGCACAGTAGCCGGGTTCCGGTGAGCGGACCGGTGGGTAGCCGGGTTCCGGTGTGCGGACCGGTTGTTGATTTATTAGTTGGCTTGCTACCAACTAATATGGCCATTTGTGGAGGAATAAGGTGAATGAGATGTACACGATGCACGAGTCTGGATTGGTATTTAAATACGTGTGGTATGTTTATATTTTACGAAAGGATTACCAAAGGTTTATCTAAACTATTTTGATACAAAGGATTTACATAAAAGGTTTTATAATGATTTTGGAAAGGACCGGGATTAACTCACTAGACCCGTTTGGTCTAACCCTTATTTTGTTTTCAAAAATATGTTTTCCAAGTCGAGGAATTGATAGCGGCAAAGGAAAGAATAAGGTGTAGGCTGCCTCCGTTGATCGATGATGTTTAAGAAGCTTTTATATATTTTGTAGTGTCAAGACTAATGAGACCGTACTTGGTTTGTTATGTAACTTTTGTTGTAAATCAATGATATGTATGCATGTTATGTATTATGATGTATGTTCTGGGAACCGGGTTGTTACAGGTGTCGTATAAAACTCGGGGAGACCGAGAGCTCGGGGAGACCGGGAGATACGTACACGGGTGTCGCATAAGGAATTGAGTGTTGTATAAAACTCGGGGAGACCGAGGAATACGTACATGGTATTGTATGAACTCGGGGAGACCGATGGTTATGTACACAGTTGTTCTTGCATGAGTTTGCATGTTTAGGATATGTTCTCAAAATGGCATGTGTGGATTATTTGTATCTATCTGTGGATAGTGTAGGATAGAGATTGTACGTGCACTGCTATAGTTCGTGTGTGCTATCTGTGTTGTTTGTGTGTAATACTAGGCTGTATTAGTGTCTAGTATAAGATGTTGGGTGTCGTATAAATCTCGGGGAGACCGAGGACTCAGGGAGACCGAGGAGTACGTACACAGGTGTTGTGTGAACTCGGGGAGACCGAGGGATGCAAACACGAGTGTGGTGTGAATTCGGGGAGACCGAATGGTGCATGCATGGGTGTTCTTGCATGGGTTTGTTTGTATTGTTTAACTGCATGTGTTGGTTGTTATATCTATCTGTGGATAGGGGTAGTGTCTATATGATTGCTATCTTATGTTGGTGTTTGAATTCACTAAGCTTCGTGCTTACCCTCTCCGTATAAATCACTGTTTCAGGTACGAGTGGCAGCAAGGCGTGACGGTACACACTGGCGCGTTGAGGCTTTCGGCATTTTCACTTTGAGACATTATGTTTTAGTTTTCCGCTGTGTTAATTGATTGGTAATTTAACTTAACGAGTTTTGGGAAAACGTTTGATTGGATTTAAATACTTATGGTTTGTTTTAAATAAAATGGTGCTTTTAAAAAGTTCAAATTTATTGTAATTTTCGGGATGTTACAATACTTGACAATTCCGGTCAAGTATGGTCGTATAATGAGGATATCGCCCGACAATTGCAAATGAAATGTGTCATTCAAGTGGGGTTGTCGTTCGGACATTTCGACAATCGTCACATTACGAACATGATCAAACAAGGGTTCCAACCACGCTACAAGGGTTCGGTAAGTCGTCAAACTCTTCGGCGTGATGCTTTAAAACTTTGGAATACGGCTAAAAAAAATACGCGAGAAATGTTTTTAAACTTACCCAACAAAGTTTCTTTAACTTGTGATGTATGGAGCGCACCATTCGGATTGCCACAATCTTATATATGCATAACGGCACATTGGATTGTGCCGGGATTGTGGCAATTATGCAAAGGTGTAATCACGTTTGAGCACTTTGGTTCGCCACATTCGGGTGACCGTCAGTTTTCTATAATTATGAGATGTCTTCATTATTATAATTTAAAAAATAAAATTATTAGTATTTCGTTTGATAATGCTAGTAATAATACGGCATGCGTACAAAAATTAGGTTTGGCTTTATCCCCTATTTTAGAGGGAAAATTGTTTCATACACCAATTTAATAATGATTTTCATCAATTATTTGAGATTTATAGAGTTAATTATGGGGGAGGAAGCCAACAAACCCCTACATACTAATTATGGGGGAGGAAGCCGAAACCGACAAGACTTAATGTCAACTTTAATGCAGTCGGTTGCCATGGAATCTACTAAAAAAACTAGATATGATGGGGATAATTTGGGTGAATTCAATCAATACATACGTACTAATTTTATAACGGCATCCTCCCCAAACGTCGTAGATGTTGAATCACTAGATTTATTAGAATGGTGGAAAAATAAACAACCGAGTTTCCTGATTATGGCAACTATTGCCCTTGATATACTAACAATCCAAGCTAGTACCGTAGCTTCGGAGTCGGCTTTTTCTCTTAGTGGCAGGATCATATCGGAGCGTTGGACAAGATTAACCCCGCAATCGGTAGAGTGCTGCATATGTCTGAAGGATTACTTGGATGGAGAAGACCGCATTCAACATCAAACAAACCTGGAGAATGATCTAGACGGCGTGGAAGAAAACTTAGCCGAAAACGAAGCGGATGAACAACTAAGTACGCCGGGAACCGTACGCCGGGAACCGTAACCGACAATTCTGATGTTAGTAGTGTCGGTGACATCTCCCGATACGACGATGACGAAGAAGAACCAGACACCGACCGCCTTGACGATCGGACGGCTATTACACGACTGCAGAAGTACAATACTCTTGAAGACTACAATCCAGATCAGAATCCATACTACGCTCCATACAATCCATACAATTACAATCCATGGGGATGGGGTGATGGGGGTGGGAGTTCGGGAGCGGGACCATCGGGTGTTTAGAATTTATGTATTGTAACTTGTAAGTTTGTAACTTAAAATTATATATAAATTATAAAACGTAAAAGTGTATTTTAGTGATATATATTATAAATAAAACGTATTTTTAAAGTGTATTTAGTGATCCAATCCAATTTTTTAGTTTTTAAAGTTTAGTAATTAATTATTATACAAAGAAATTATTTTTTTTATAAAAAAAAATAAGAAAATACGCCGGCCCAATCAAGAACCGGTTTTGGGCCCGGCTCGGCCCGGTTTTATAAAAACCGGTTTTCCATACCAGTAAACGGGTCAGGGATTTTCGGGTTAAACCCGGCCCGACCCGGTTTTGGTCAGAACCGGTTTTAGCCGTTACTGTTTGGAACCGGTTTTTTCCTCGGCCCGGCCCGACCCGACCCGAACCCGGATTTTGGCCACCACTAATGTCAAGGGTTCTTAGATTGTCATTTTCAATTTTGTCATTTTGGTAAAAATAACACCTTCTCTTTCAACACGGTTTATGTTTTTTTTTTGAAAGGGTGTCCTATGCTATGCCTAGACTAGTCCCTTGGCAAATTATGATTGTAAGATATCAGCTCTGATTAAAGCTCAGTGGCCACAAGTTGTATACGTCAGGATTCGAACCCTGAATAGATGAGATATTTCACCACATCCCCACGACCTTAACCAGTATGTCACATTCCTTGTGGTTCAGTTTATGTTTTATTGTCCTCAAAGTTGTATATTATGGCCGACATAAAAGTTATAATACACAATGCTATGGATTCTAGAAATTTGGGTTTTCTATAGACCATTAATGTTCTCTCTTTTTTGTGTGTGCACTTTACCTCTTTTCGCATAGGAAAATTTAGCACACCATAAATAGATTGTTTGCCTTCCCAGAAAATATTATTAATATTTTTAGTATATGATATTTATTTGTTTACAACATTGTGTACTTTTTGTACCCATAAGCGTGTCTAGCTAGATGGTTGGTTATTAAGATGTCGTTTATTTTTTTAAGTCTGATTTCACTTCTGATTTTTAAAAGATAGTGCTGAAGTCTGAAATCTGAATTAATAAAACTGTTTGATTTTGTAAACTAACAAACGTCTGAATATGAATAATTTTCTATTTCATCCCTAAAAAATTCAACATAAATACGTCAATTAAAGTGGGCATTGATCATCGAAGGACAAAATCGGGAAAAAAAAGAAACAAAAGAAGCACGCTGATAGATTTGCGAGGTTGTGGAGTTTTAATCATATATCAAACATCGAAGAGCCGATTTAAGCGATTCAAGATGTTTTGGAAAGCCAACACACAAATCTACGATATTCGTGTTTTGTGTTTTCGCAAATTCGGGGAGCATTTGGGCTAAAACCGACTTTGAAATCGAAAAAATGATGTTGGATGGAAATAAGAGGTAATTAAGTGGCTAGGCTGTCACTTAATTAATTAGAGGACATTAGGAGTTAAGAGAATCTAAAAAAGACGAAAAAACAAACGGTCTGAATCATCTCACGTCTGACTGAATCAGACATAAATGGCATTTATGAGCTTATTTTGAAAAAAAACAAACACCACCTAAGAGTTCAATGTCCATGAGAGTCGAGAATCCTAAAAAAAATATCTATTACACTTAATGTGGCCAAACTAGAACCCTCACTTGTTTCACCTATTTGTGTAAACATATCACAATGGAACCATCTTTGTTCCCTGATGCCAATTTAATTAAGTTGGATTGTTAAATTTTAACTTGGCATTTTGATGATAACTTTGTGCCCAAAGACAATTTTTGCAATCAGTGCAACAAAATTATGTGGAAAATATTAGTGCCTTATATATAAAATCCATGGACATATTTTCAAGACTAAACAAAAAAAAAAGATGAAAATAAGATAATAGACCAGTTAAATCACCCAAAAAAAACAGATAAATTCTTGCGATCATTTAGTTTCTTTCTTGCCCAACGAACGAATAATGTTTTCGTAGTAGTCCCAATCAGAATGTGAAGGCGTAATAGGACGCTCGCCAAAAGGATGATCTTGTACATAAGTTGGCACATCTACGGCTTCAGCAAGTCCATTCAAACGAAAATGTGGTAAGTGCAAGAAGGCTAAATCACATGTGATTTTAGAGCAAAATCACATGTGAATACATACATGCTGACCAACCATTATGTGTTGTATGATCATGTACATGTGATTCTGCTGTAGATTATTCACATGTGATTTATCCTTCTAGCACTTCTTGTAAGTGAACGATTTTCTTGTATCAAGATCTCTATCAAGTAATGTATACAAACTATAAAGTAATTACAGGATTTAAAAGGGCCTTCACAGGAGTTGTAATCAAGAGAGTGTTAGACGATGAGTATTCTCCATCTCGCCACGGAAGACTCGAGTACTTTTTCTGCCATAGATATTTAAGTTCTTTCAAGAACAGTGGCTTGTTTTTGTTCTCCAAACACTTGAACCCAGTATCTGTGCACTCTTTTTGATCCTAACAAACATTAAATTACATAAACAAAATACATGACCATCTTCAATTCATAAACAAACTCAAAAAGATAGAAATGAAGAACAGAAAGAAAAAGGCTTTTAATCCTCGCTGTGAAAATATGAAATCAGTTTTTTTGGTCATTAATGATCTTAACATAATACTTCCAATCAGAATTAATGCGACGGTGTTATCGCAGGCTCCCCAAACGGATGGCTTTTAACATAAGTTGGCACATCGGCAGCTTCCACAACTCCATCCAAAAAAGCTCGTAACTCGCCATCCGGACCTAACCAACAATTGTTTTAATTAAAAGTAGATAAATATAGATCGAAAACCCTAAACCCTAGCTAAACATAGATGTAAATGAATAAATAAATATATACCTAAATAATCATCCTGCTTATTGTTAGGATCATAATCTTTAGGAGAAACCGCAGTATTGGACTGTAATAAAACTCCATTAATTAATTGTAATTATATAATTAAAGAAATCTTGATTGACTAGGAGAAGAAATTAGAGTAGTAATTATACAGGATTTAAAAGGGCATTAGCAGGAGTGGCAATCAAAAGGGTGTTAGATGATGAGTATTCTCCATCTTTCCATGGAAGATAAGAGTACTTCTTCTGCCATACATGCTTCAGTTCTTTTAAGAACAAAGGCTTCCTTTTGTTCTCCAAACACATGAAACCAGTATCTGTGCATTCTTCTTGATCCTAGCAAATTATATATATATATATATATATATATATATATATATATATATATATATATATATATATATATAACATTGGTCAAAACTCCTTGAATGTTATGCCTAAATGAAAGAAATTATATAAATGGAAAATCAGTAAATATATTCAAATTAAATTAAAGACATATAATATGATATACTAACTCCATAGCAGAAGACCACAGTCCCACTTCAAATCTTTCAAAGCAAAACTTCAAGAACTCATCACAAAAAGGCCTCTTGTAAACTATATATATATACATACACAGAGCCACAGGTTAATGACCAGATTTTGAATAATTTTTTATACAATTCAAAGTAAAAAACTTTTCAACTCACTCATAAAATTCCCTGAAGAGAAATCAGGTGTGGTGTTTTTTGAAAAATTGCATCCCGCGCTACAACCGACACACACTAAATTGTGAATTGAATTTGATATTTACACTTTCAATCCCTATACTTATTTACTTACTTTACTTTATACCTTTTATTTTCCTAATTTTAATTTTACATTTAACACATATAATCGTTTATTAACTAAAATACGTTAAAAAATACGTTTTAATTTTAACAAGTTACACCATTGTACTCGTCTCTTCGATACCTTCGAAATGAGCTCAATATTGAATAGTTTTGGATTTATTTGTTTTATTATATATCATATATACTACATAAAAATAATTTTAATATTTACAATTCATACCCTTATAGGTAACTATTTAATGGAAAAATTCAAATAAAACCCAACGGACTTTAACATTAAGAATAACGATTTTGGACAATTTTTTGGAACAAATAAACCGTTGCACTTTTCAGAATCTGTTAAATAAACCATTGGACTTTCTAAAACCTGTTACATACATCCTTATGACTTATAAAATTGGTTAATATGTTAAAAAATAATTGAAAAATACAATTTATTTCCGCCGTTGGTGAGGTTTGCATCATTTTACGCTTAAACCCTAACTACAACTTCTTTCAATCGTGTCTGCGAAATGGCGAGCTTTACAGCATCGCCACCGTTACACTTACAGCCCCATCATCTTCTCTCAATACTACAAACAAACCCTAGATAACTTCATCAATCTGGTCGCATCTTCTTAAGATCATGACAACGCATCTGCTCGCGTGTTCTACTCGCAACTCAACGAACTCATCTCCCTCAATTCAACTTACGCACAACTCAATCACTCTAAGAAGATCGCCAACGCTTTCACTGAATTGCTTAAAAACGGCAACGAAACCGTCGTTTCTCAAGCTTCCAGGTTCTATCTCGAGATCCTTTTCCTCGAAAACTCAATACCGTTACACCATATTCTCGTTTCGGTGCTTGCGAAAACGAGAGAATTTCAGTCTGTCATTGGTGATTGCTTTCGATCTCTATGCGAGGAGTACGTGGACGTTAACGGCGAGAGGCAGACCTGTCACAGTATTGTGTGCGGCGACCGGTGCGCCGACGAGAAGCAGCGGGGAATGTTGGTATAGCGACGGGGAATGTTGGAGGCCGGTGGTGGGATGGGCAGGCGACGGGAATTGGAGTGTGGGGGACGAAACGAGGTGATGAGAGAAAGTATTTAGGTTTTTTTTAATTTGTAGTTTACCTGCTATTAAATCACTAAGTTGATGTTCAAATATATGTGTGACTCCTTTTGTTGTTTCAGGCTAAAGGTTGAACACACATTTAACAGTTTAACAGTTAAGTTAAAATGGCTAGAATTACATCAATATTCACCATAAAGCTAATGCAGAAATAGAAAAATAGGGTAAAGCTTATATTTGGGGATGAGTAATATTATATCCTCCTAAAATTCCTCTCAAATGATACTTGGAAGAGCCATGGTGTTTAGACTTTTTGGGTTTACATTTCTTCATAATGTCTTGAATTGGTAGGATGGTATGGTATTCCAAATTTCATGCAATATTCACAAAAAAAATAGTTCATATTCTGCATCGTGCACCTTCCACATTATTCACATTTGCAGTTTCTTATGAACAATTGATTGTATCTAATAGAAGAGATGGTAAAGAAATTGGATGATTTTAATTGAATTTGATACTTAACTGTGTCGGTTAGGATAGTACCCGAAACCAAGCTTGAAAAACATAATTTCAAATGTAAAAATAAAAAACTAAGACTACTCAAAATTTAGCATCATTGTAATTATTAGAAAATCAACTTAGTTGATTAGATTCACGCTTTAACCTTGTGATTATAAAAAACAACTGGAGATAATAGATTTCAATGTGACAATACACAATACATAAATTTCTAATGACATATATTGATCTTTATACTTCCATAATATTCATTTGGAAATTATATAATCTTGAGTTGCTCTTTAATTCTAAGAATTTTAGCCTAATCAAGCGTCTCCCTCAATCCCATAAATTACAATGCCTACCAGGATGTATTAGCAAGAACAAACGGGAGGGATGAAGATGGATATGAAGAGATTGTAAGTAAAGAAGTAAGATGGAGGGTTAAGGAAGATGAATAGTTTGTCGGTTAAATGTAAGTAAAATTACCAAAAGGTTCAACTCATAATGGAACTACCATTTTTTGTACACTTTTTATAAAGAAAACAAAAAAATTAGAAATTTCTTTTGAGAATTGCTACTCAACGAAGCTGCCACCTCATGTCTTGAGGTTATTGCTTTTATCTATTCTACTATATTAAAAGAATAGTGGACGGTTATTTTCTAAACACTTTTAACTTTCTAAACAACAGTTTTTTTCTAAATTCAGTTTTTCTACATTCAATTATTTTCAAACACCACGATTTTTCAACACCACGAACCCCCGATCAATTCCAGCGTACGATTGAAATCAGTTTTGCACCAATCTCTCCTTTAAACAGGAATCCAACAATTTGGGTTCATAATTTCAGGCTTCTTCTCACGCTTCTTCTCAACGATTTCAGGTATGTTTCATCTCCGGCTTCTTCTCAACGATTTCATGTATGTTTCATGATTTCACATCGTTTTCACCATGATTTGGGTCAACGATTTCAAGTTCTTTGCACAGATTTTGATTTCACGGTTTACCCTAATCGATTTCACGGTTTCAATTTCTGTTCGTGTTTATCTGATTTCAAGGTTTGTGTTTGTAGATTTCATGTTTTGATTTCACGGTTTGTGTTCATCGATTTCAAGTTCAGATTGTTGAAACACACAGATTATTTCAAGTTATGTTTGTGTTCACGATTTCATGTTCTGTTTGTGTTTATCGATTTCAAGTTTTGTTGTGTTCATCGATTTCAAGTTTTGTTTTCTTAGTCATAAAATGATAAAATGTAATATTATAAAAATTGCTGCAATTTTGAAATTAAGAGCACAATCAAGACAACCTTGGATTAGAAAAATAACCCTTTTGACTGGAAAAGTCAAAATACATCTCAAAATTTTGGAACTGAGGTACTATGTGAGTAGCAGTCATCTGAAATAATGCCTGCTAACCAGATAGATTTTACAGGCATTTAAATTCTTTCTATTTTGATGAACAATTGGTGTTATTGCAGTAAAACATGCCAAACCTTGGGGATTTCGCGAATAAAATTGCTTCAAAATAGGCGACATATGCAGCTGAAGCTTATGCGCAAGGAAATAGCTCAGTTTCTTCAATATGGACAAGAATCGATTACTAGGATACGAGTATGTCTTTCATTTTTTTGTGGTTTTCTTGTTCACATTATTTGCTATTCAAACATCATAAGTGTTAGAGTATAATTGTCAATATGTATAGTTCAGGGTCCTTTATGTAATTACTTGTATCTTACCTTGTATAAATAGGTCTCTTAGGTTTTATTGTTTGGTTAATCAGTCTTATTGTAATCGTATTCAATATATGAAAAGTTGCTCTCGCTTCAGCCATATCTCTCTCCCTCGATTGCTGTAGATTGATTCCTACTACAATCCTAACATGGTATCAGAGCTGTAGGTAAGTATCTCATACTCGATTGTTTTGATTTCTGCTTTTCTGCCTTTCATATAGTCGTCTATTTGCCATTCGATTGTTTCGATTTCGTTTCGCTTTGAGCGTTGTCAGAAACCCTAGTCCCGGTACTTCACACCTTAGTCCCGGTACTGGTTTTCGATTTTACTTACTCCCGGTACTTCACACCTTAGTCTCGGTATTTGCTTCGATTTTCAAGTCCCGGTATTACTATTCAAGTCCCGGTATTACTATTCAAGTCCCGGTATTACTATTCATCTCCCATCAGAAACCTACAAGAATTTCATAATCAGTTCAAATGGCTCTCAACTCTGGTCACTCCAATCTCATCTCAGTTGTTCTCAATGGGAACAACTACGTTCTGTGGCATCATCACATGTCCATCCTCCTTAAGTCTCATGGACTTTATACCTATGTCACGGGTACGTCTACCATTCATGTTCAAGAGGAAATAGAAACTGCAGTCGACTGTGCAAAGCGTATGAATGATTGGGATATCGCGAATGCTCGTATTCTCGGTTTCATAAACGCTTCTACCACCACCGAGATCAATTAGCAATTCCTTTGCTATACTACAGCAAAAGGCCTATGGGATTTCCTCGCAAACAGGTACACTTCTACAGGTTTATCTCACCAATATCAGTTGTGGACTACCTTCCAGAACAAAAGGCAACTGCCTGATCAGTCCATCAACTCCTACATCTCTGAGATGCAAGCTCTTAGAGATCATCTGAGGCTGGGTGCACCTCAAGTCTTTGATGAAACTGCTCGAAAGTTTACTGCTTACTTCAGCCAATTGCACTTGATTACTATTCTCATGGGTCTCACTGATCGTTTTGAAAACGTTCGAGCCTCGCTTCTCCATAGACATCCCTTACCTACCCTTGAACAAGCGATCACTGAACTGCTAAGTGAAGAAACCCGTCTTCAACAGCGGTTCCCACTTCCATCCGATATTGTGCTCTACATTCCCAGCCCGGGGAAACCAAAAGGTAAATGGGGCAATCATGACCAGTCTAAATCTACGGGCAAGGGGAACAATAGTGAATGTACCTTTTGTCACTCTACTTCCCATCTTCTCCTCAACTGCCCAACTCGAAAATGTCGTTGGTGTGGGATCACACAACCACGTCACTATGCGTCTGACTGCCCAAAATGCCCATATCCAAAGAACTCTGGGAATCAAAGACAACAGTCCAGGCCTCAACAAATTGCTGGCTCCATCACTCAGGACTCCCCATCGCCAGCACCTACGGCACAACACAACAATCACTCAACGCCTGACCTCATGGAACTCATGCGCAAAAATCAAGAGCTCGTGGAGCAACTCATGACAAGTTCTATGGGTATGAATTCTCAATGAAATGCCACTACATCAGGTAACCCTTGGCTTTTTGACTCTGGATGTTTTAACCACATGACACCTAAGGCTGACGGGTTTGTCTCTAAACAAACTTCCAGCATGTTTTCATCAGTCCGTACTGCTGATGACACTCGTTTACCTGTATCCTTCAGTAGGAATGTCTCTACTCCCGACATTCAATTGCCTGATATGCTACATACACCTAACTTATCTCTGAGTCTGATTTCTATCACTCATCTTATGGAAGCCGGTCTAATCGTTTTATTTCACCCTTCTGGTTGTGTTGTGCAGGATCTAAAGACCAAGCAGATCCTTGGAGTAGGCCGTAAAGTGGGTCGGATGATTGAAGTGGTCTACCTCCGCCTTCCCTTACATTCATCAAATTTTGCTGCTTCAGTTTCTAGTACTCCTTCTTTTGAACTATGGCAATATGGCATGCGCGCTTAGGCCATTTATCTTTAGCTAGAATGAAAGTGTTAGCTAGTTCAGGATTGTTAGGAAACGCTTCCTCTGAAAATGTTTCCTGTTTATCTTGTCAACTTGGAAAACATCATGCTTTACCTTTTCAAATTAATGAATTTAAATTTGCTTATCCTTTTGATCTTATTCATTCTGATGTGTGGGGACCAGCACCACACCCATCTATGGGTGGTGCTCGATATTTTGTCATTTTTATTGATGACCACACACGGTTTACATGGATTTATCTCATGAAAAACCGCTCAGAGCTACCTAAAATCTATGTTACCTTCGCCCGTATGATTCAAACCCAGTTTTCCAAACCTATAAAGGTTCTTCGAGCCGATAATGCTATGGAATACAAAGAATCGTCTCTGCTCTCTTTTCTTCAATCTCAGGGTACTCTGTCTCAGTACTCCTGTCCTGGCACCTCTCCATAAAATGGTCGTGCAGAACGTAAACACCGTCACATCCTTGACACTGTCCGTACTCTGTTAATCTCAGCCAAGTGTCCATAACGCTTTTGGGGTGAAGCAGCCTTCACGGCTGTCTACACCATCAACAAACACCCGAATCCTATTCTCAATCAAAAGTCTCCGTATGAAGTACTCTATGGAGTCTCTTCTGCATATGAACTCCTCAAAGTGTGGGGTTGTGCTTGTTTTGTTCAACTACAATCTCATGAACACACCAAACTCGAACCTCGTTCTCGATTATGCTGCTTCCTTGGCTATGGAATTGAACATAAAGGTTATCGTTGTTGGGATCCAGTCTCTAAGAGACTTCGTATATCCCGTCATGTCACCTTTTGGGAACATCTTCCCTTCTCTACGGTGTCAAAATTTCAGGAAACACCTGCTCCTTCTACCTCTTTCTTCACCGACACGTCTATCTCTTTGGACTCACTCCAATTAGATCCAATAATCCCCTCACCATCTGTTCCACCTCCTTCTGCCTCTTCTCAATCTGGACTCTCATCTGTTCCATCTCCTTCCGCCTCTTCTCAATCTAAACCTTCACCTGGCCCATATGTACCATCTGACCATGATCAATCATCTGCACCATCTCCAAGGACTACTTCTGAGTCGTCTGCTGAGTCTATGGATCCTAGCTTCCCGCAACCTCAAGATGAAGTACGACGCTCTGATCGGGTAAGACAGGTCGTTCTCACCTTCGTGATTATCACTGTTATGCCACTTTGCTGTCAAATCATGAACCCACTTCCTACAAGGAAGTTGCGTCTAACCCTGTTTGGCAGCAAGCGAAGACTGAGGAACTTCAGGCTCTTGACAAAGCCAATACATGGGAGTTTGTACCTCTCCCACCGGGCAAGTCACCCATTGGCTGCAAATGGGTCTTCAAAATCAAAACGAAGTCTGATGGATCTATTGATCGTTACAAAGCACGTCTTGTGGCAAAGGGCTTCAATCAAGAATATGGTATTGACTACGAGGAAACGTTTGCTCATGTGGCTCGGGTCACCTCGGTTCGTAGTCTACTAGCCATCGCTGCCACCAAGAGTTGGCCACTCTATCAGATGGATGTCAAGAATGTCTTTCTAAATGGCGATCTCGAAGAGGAAGTCTACATGCGACTTCCTCCAGGTATGACCTCCTGTCAGGGCAATGTCTGTCGACTTCTGAAAGCTCTCTATGGACTCAAACAAGCTCCTCGTGCTTGGTTTGAAAAATTCAGCAATACTGTCATCTCATTGGGGTTCTCTCCGAGTAATTATAATTCTGGCCTGTTTACTCGGACTAATGTTGCAGGTACTATCTTACTCCTATTGTATGTTGATGATATGATCATTATCGGCAGTGACTCTACAGGTATCAACCATCTCAAACAGTCTCTAAGCTCTTGCTTTGAGATGAAAGATCTTGGTAAGCTACACTACTTCCTTGGCCTTGAAGTTCTATCAGACGCTTCTGGCATCTATCTCTG
Source organism: Saussurea involucrata (assembly GCA_033807775.1). NCBI lineage: Eukaryota > Viridiplantae > Streptophyta > Magnoliopsida > Asterales > Asteraceae > Saussurea > Saussurea involucrata. Next base: position 5,498,225 of record CM066325.1, on the reverse strand, counting down.
TCAAGCCAAGTACATTTCAGACCTGTTGTCCAAAGCTGGGATCACGGACAACAAAGTTGCATCTACACCCATTGAGCAAAATCTACACCTTGCTCCCAATGCCGGAACCTCGCTGTGGGATCCTACACGATATCGTCAATTAGTTGGTTCTCTGGTCTATCTGACTGTTACTCGACCGGATCTTGCTTATGCAGTTCATATAGTCAGCCAATTCATGGCTGCTCTGTGCTCGGATCACTATGCCGCGGTTCTTCGTATCCTTCGATACCTTAAAGGGACAATGTTTCATGGACTTCACTTCTCGTCCACATCGTCCTTAACTCTTCGTGCCTTTTCCGATGCTGACTGGGATGGAGACATAACTGATCGTCGCTCCACTACCGGATATTGTCTCTTCCTTGGAGACTCTCTTATTTCCTGGCGCAGCAAGAAACAATCTCTGACAGCTCGATCTAGTACTGAAGCTGAATATCGAGCCTTGGCTGACACCACTCAAGAACTTGTATGGCTACGCTGGTTACTATCTGATATGGGTGATCCTCAATTTTCCCCAACACCATTGTGGTGTGATAACAACAGTGCTATTCAGATTGCTCACAATGATGTTTTTCATGAGCGCACAAAGCACATCGAGATTGACTGTCATTTCACCTGCCAACATGTTCTTCGCAAAACCGTTCGACTTCTCCCAATTTCAACCATTGATCAGACAGCAGACATCTTTACCAAAGCTCATCTTCCGGGGGCCCTTGTTTCCAAACTCAACTTGGCTCATTCTTCCCCCACCTGAGTTTGAGGGGGTGTTAGAGTATAATTGTCAATATGTATAGTTCAGGGTCCTTTATGTAATTACTTGTATCTTACCTTGTATAAATAGGTCTCTTAGGTTTTATTGTTTGGTTAATCAGTCTTATTGTAATCGTATTCAATATATGAAAAACTGCTCTCGCTTCAGCCATATCTCTCTCTCTCTATTGCTGTAGATTGATTCCTACTACAATCCTAACAATAAGAATAAAATTTTATTTTTCAGGTGGAGCATATTATAAGAGAACAAAATATATGGGCTGCGTATGAGATCTTGGAGATGCATACACTCGTGATTCACTTAGTTGATGTGCTTATAGTTATAGATGCATAGAGTAGCATTACTTGTTAAATTTCATTAATAGTTAACTTGAATAATATGATAATTATTATAGATATAATGTTTTGAAATGATCGTGAAATGGGTATGTGACTGATTGTATTATTATTGCAGGCTATATTGGCGTCAAATTGGCAATGTAATCTCAATACAGCTAAGGCTGATGCTAGAGGAATGTACCATTCTAACTTTTTTGGATTTGATTAATAGGTTGTTGTTTGGTTATTCCATCGTATAATGCTCGTATGGTAGATTATTGTGTGTATTATGTACTCTGATGGATGAACACTATGTTGAATTAGACGCCATTCCTTCTAAAATCGTAAAAAACTCTGGACAACTTGAAGAGGTATGTGTATGTCATATTAAGTTTGTGTGGTTGAATTTTTTTCATCTTAAATTCCTATGGTAATACTTAGGGGCCATTTACCTGATCACTTACCCGGGTAAGTGCTTACCGGTAAAATTCAACACTATCACCTATTTCCCGGGTAAGATTTTAGTCCACCAAAACGACAATTTAGCCGGTAAGCGCTAATTGTGGTAAGAGTTGTCGCACTCACTTACCGGGTAAGCCTCTCGGTCCTTACTTCCGCTCTTACCGGGTAAGATTCTTGGTACTTGCCATATTCATCCGGTAAGCTAATATGACTTGGTAAGCACTTACCCTGGTAAGCGTTTGGTAAACCGCCCCTTAGTATTGAAAATTCTCCATCTTAAGCTCTCTAACATACACATAAGGTATTGGGTATTTTCTTTTCTAATTTTCTCAACAAGAAGATTTACCAAGGTAGCTGGAAACAGTTTCATGAGTTTATAGTAAAAAAATACGTATGAAATTATTATAAAAATGTCCCCTGTTTATTGAATTGATATATCATGGAATTAGAAAACTTGAACATGATAATAATCGAATGCATAATCGTTGTTTCCTCTGGTTGGCTATTAATCTCATAATTTCTAGCTTCTTATCCACGACAAAGTAACAATAGAGAAACCTCGTTAAAATCCTCCGTGCCTCTTGTGCAAGTGACCGAGTTCATTCTTTCATGCGTGCCCCTAACCTCGTTAAAATCACCGAACAACACCCACTTTACCTCCTCTTTGCTGCATAATTTGTCCAGTTTGTTCCAAACCTCGACCCTTTCTTTTTGCTCTTGTGGTCCATATACATTAACCACTCCTACGAGTCCCTCTATCCTATCCCACTTCCCAACCGCTGCCACAAAGTTATCTTTTTTCACAATGAAACGTGTTATTGTTCCAAATTAACAGTAAGCCTCCCGATCTCCCCGAAGCTTCCACCTGGACAAAGTCCCAATCATTTGTCCCCCATATCTTTGAAATAATCTGGTCTGAAATTTTCTTCAATTTTGTTTCCTGAACACCGATCATACACGGATTCTCTCTTTTACAGATTTCTTTTAGCCATTCTTTTTTATTTGTCGATCTTAGTCCTCTCACATTAATAGATACAATTTTCATGGTATTAAGATCAAAATCGACACTTACCAGCCCTACCTTTCAGGTATCACATTCTATCTGCTCGTGTCCAATTGCCGCATCTGATCCCCAATCGACTCCAATCGCCTTCCCAAAATTCTGCAGACCTTCTATCATATCCGTACTTTTTAGATCGCTCGAGATTGAGATTTGGTTCGACACTGCAACGGCTCCATCTCCTGCTTTCCCCCGATTCGAGATTGAGATTTGGGCCTGGAAGTTAACTTCTTTTTCTCCATTATTACTCCCAGTCCCACGCACGTGCCCCCTTGTTCACCTTTTGTGGTCGTCCCATGAGTCTCAGGCCCAGTGGAGAGGATTGGAATCCCACTTTCTTCTGGGCTGTTACACTTTTTCTCCAAATTAGGCCCACCACCCTTTAGCCCCTTGGGAGAATTCGGTGATCCAAGATCTGCTGAGGTGTCCGCCGCCGTATGATCGCCCACCTCCTTGGTTCCTGCAATTTCTTTCTCGGGAACAGATTTGTCTCCCATGCGATCAACTGATATCCCTTCCATTTGTTCTTCCACTCCTTTTCCTCCATATCTATCGATTTCATTTGGCTGGGTTTTTCCATCAAACACGCTCTCCTCTACCATCCAGTCTTCTTCGCTCCCCTCCCCCCCCCCCCTCCGACCATTCGGACGGGATCGAGGATTCTTCTCCATCATCCTCGTCTTCCCCCACTCTGTTAGACGAATCTTCTTCTACTTGGAACTCAATGAAGCTACTGTCTTCCTCTTCTATTTTTATTACATAGCACAAATTCCCTACCTTAATGCTTCTGATTTCACTAATTTTTTCTACCAGGCCCGAGCTGATCAACACCTTCCCCCACATCAGATTCGAGTTCTCCCTCATATGGCAATTCCTTGAATTCAACACCCTACCCCATTTACTAACGATTTCCTTAAATACCTCCTCCCTCCATGCGTGTAGTGGCACATCTTCGATCCTAAGCCAGATCAATCTTTCTGACGGCCTGAATCCCACTGTCCATTTTCTCATATTTTTTACCCAATGGTGCAAATCACTCATAAAATTCCCTGAAGAGAAATCAGGTGTGCGGTTTCTGGGAATGGTGGCGGGCCTACGACGATGGGAGCGGTGAACGATCATTCCACCGAGAGGAATAACGATGAGTTTCTTTTTGGGACCGAGATTTAGTTTATCCAAACAAATGCCTAAATCGATTCCAGTTTACTTTTCATCGTCTTCGTTGCTACTGCTGCTGCTGTCATGATCAGAAACAACAACAAGGTTCTTCAACTTTGAATCTTTAGATGCCATTTCAAACAATGGTTTTTGATTCAGGAATATAATTAGTGTTCATGTGATATATATGGTTTATATATAAGGGGTGGCATTTATAGAACTGGCAGGTTTTTTGGAATTTGAAGGAGGCATGCAACAAATGGAACGGTTGGTGTACGTCTTCTTGATAATTAACTGCACAAAAATGTAACAACTCAAATATTTAATATCATTTTCTTAAAAATAGAGAAAATGAAGAGATTGGGTCTTCAAAATAGAGAAAATAAGAAGAATTAATGTCCAAATTTGGAAAACTTCTCAAAAAAGATTACAAAGAGACATAAATATTTTTAATATATTTCCATCAATAGAAAACTTTGAAGAAATTTTGGATATTTACCTTTTTTTTTACGTTAAGTCCTGTATGAGCTAAGTTGTTTGTCGGTTTAAGGGACGATAGACCAATGAGTTTTGAAAGAGAGAGCAAATTAGCTTATTTATGGACATTTCTGATATTGATTTATTTGGGGTGGCTTAACGGGGACAAATGAAGGATCCTGGTTTATTTTATATAATCATTTAGCTTAATAGATTAAAAATTAAGCGCATATAGCTGAGCAAATAAACCATTCAAATCATTAAGCTCATCAAGTTGCAAATAAACGAGCCCTAATTGAATCATTAGGCAGCGGCTACCATGTGGACATGGCATGTCACTCGGTATTGTTGTAGGCACCACTAAAGCTACAAGGTTGTCTCCTCTCCCTAAACAAATTTTATTCGATTAACTTTCAATAGTTCAAGTTCACTTTCATATATTTAAAACAAATAAAATACCCTTATCGAATTACCGGTGAAATTGTATTTTTTATATGGGTATTGTGTTTATTAGAACAAATGGGAAGGGAAAAAGTATCAGGTGACGGTTTTCAATAAGCTTCTCTTTGAACAATGCACATCACAGCTTATGATTGGTGGTTTGATATCATCTGCTCCTACAGCCGATTCATCAGACGGCGAGTTCTTAACTCGAGACATTCTTGTTCTGTTTTTCTATCTCTACCAATGGGATCGTTATCTTGAGCAAGCCCTACAGGGAGAAAAAGGCATATTTGTGAACCCTGTATATACTTTTGAATCTTTGAAATGAACCCTGTATATTTTTGAATTAGTTTCCCATCTTTGAAATGAACCCTGTATATATTTTTAATTAATTCAACAATGATCTTTACATACTTTCATTTTGTTAGATGTTATCGTCCTTAAGGTTCCAATTAGAACAAAAAATGAAATATGATTGTCATTTTGAGTTCTCGGTTTCGATTTAGAGACGTTTAGCGTCGCATCGCGCGCGGGTATGTATAGCAATTAAGTTATCAAAAAAATTGAGGAAAGTGTTGCCATGATTTCAACTTTGATTATAACTACACTTGCCATTTCCACACAGACAGTTTGCTATCTATACCATATTATGAAACATTTAGATCGTATTCTTAAATCTTTTAAAATTCAAACATACAATGTATTAATGTAAATCTACAATCTCATAAAACCCGAAGTTTGAACTAATTTATTTATAAACATGTTCAAATATCGGATAAGTGTTGTGTGTTATTAATAAAACATGATAAACATCGAACCATAAAAATAAAATCAAGATGAACGAATAATAAAAAACAAGAAGTAAGATTGAGGATTAGCGTATAGAATTAAAATACATCCCGCTGCATCGCACGGGTACGATAACTAGTATATATAAAAGATCATTTTGGTAAAAACAACGCCTACCCTTTCAACACGGTTTGTGTTTATTATACTCAGTTGTATATTCTGCCGACACAAAAAACCATTGATGGTGGGTGTACACTTGACCTATTTACGAATAAAGAAACATAGCACTAATTTAGTTTATCTATTATTGCTTGCTTTCTAAGAAAATACAATTGATATTTTTAGTATATGATATCTATTTTTTACATTAAAAATCTACTGAGTATAGCAATGTCCAAATGCGCTTACTTTTGTACCCATAGTCATGTCTTGTTAAATTTTGACTTGGTTCTGCCCATTACTTGCAATCAATGCAACAAAAATATTAGTGCATTTTATATAAAATTCATGACCAATGTTTCAAGAACTAAAAAAGACATATAAAAGTAGACCCTTTAAATCCCGAAGAAGAAAAAACATACAAGTTCTTGAGATCATTTAGTTTCTTTCTTGCCCAACGAACGAATAACTTTATCATAGTAGTCCCAATCAGAATGTGAAGGCGTAATAGGAGGCTCGCCAAAAGGATGATCTTTTACATAAGTTGGCACATCTTCAGCTTCAACAAGTCCATCCAAGAACGCTCTTAACTTACCATCAGGACCTAGTACACAATTATTTTACAAGTTTTTTTAAATAAATGAATATCCATAAATAAATAAATAAAAGTAACAATAAATGTATCAATTTACCTAAGAAATCATCCTCTTTATCGTTTGGATCGTATTCATCAATAGAGATAGAAGTGTTGGGCTGCAAAAAAACTCCAACCATTATAAAAAATCACATACACAAATAAAAGTATAGGGACAAGCTCAAATAAAAATGTGGCAAGTGTAAAAAGGCTTAAATCACATGTGATTTTAGAGCATAATCACATATGAATACACACATGTTGACCAACCATTAAACGTGTTGTATGATCATGTACATGTGATTCTGCTGTAGATTATTCACATGTGATTTATCCTTCTAGCACTTCTATTAAGTTAAACGGTTCTTGTAATCACAATCTCCTGTCAAGTAATATATACAAACTATAAAGTAATTACAGGATTTAAAAGGGCCTTCGCAGGAGGTGTAATCAAGAGTGTGTTAGACGAAGAGTATTGTCCATCTCGCCATGGAAGACTTGAGTACTTTTTCTGCCATAGATATTTAAGTTCTTTCAAGAACAGTGGCTTGTTTTTGTTCTCCAAACACTTGAACCCAGTATCTGTGCACTCTTTTTGATCCTAACAAACATTAAATTACATAAACAACAAGACAATTAACAACAATATATATATATATATACAACATTAATGCAATTTGTAGAGCCAAATTAACAAAAAAAAAGTTAAAAGCCTAAATTACTCACCCAAGTGAATAAAAACTTGCTTTTCAGTTCTCCCATAACCTTGGTTAGAACTCCTTGTATGTTATGCCTGATACACACACACACACACACACACACATATATATATATATATATATATATATGGATGGAAATCAGTGAATATATTAGAATAAAATTTAGTAAAATTAAAGACATATATTATGATATACTAACTCCATAGCAGAAGACCACAGTCCCACTTCAAATCTTTCAAAGCAAAACTTCAAAAACTCTTGACAAAAAGGCCTCTTGTAAACTGTATATATACATACACAGAGCCACAGGTTAATGAGTGAATTTTGAAGGATATCTATATGACAAGAAATGTGATTTTGGTTCCAAGAAACAAAAAAAGATGAAAAGTATTGACTGACCAAGAAAGCTTCCGAAAGAGAAATCGGGACGGCGGTTTTTGGGAATGGTGGAGGGCCGAAGACGATGGGCTCGATGAACGATCATTCCACCGAGAGGAATCACGAGGAGTTTCTTTTTACGACCAAGATTTAGTTTATCGAAGGAGAGGCCGCCTATATCGATTCTTGTTTCTTTTTTATCATCTTCTTTTTCACTGCGACTGCTGTCATCATGATCAGAAGCAACAACAGGTTTCTTCAACTTTGAATCTTTAGATGCCATTTCAAACAATGGTTTTTGATGCAGGATGTAATTAAGTTTTCATGTGATATGGTTCATATATAAAGCCAAGGGTGGCATTTATGAAGCTGGCAGTTTTTTTGGAAATTGAAGGAAGAATGCAAGAAATGGAACGGTTTCCCTTCTCTTGAGTTTTCTTTTTTCTTATTAATAAATTTGATACTTAAAAAGAGCATATTTTCAAAATAGAGAAAACGAAGATTTTCAACCAAGTTTTTTATTTCAAGAGTTTATTCAAAAAAAATTCAAAAAGGGATACGTAAATTTCTACAAATTTGGAGAACTCTTTAAGAGAGAAATAATTTTTTATTATATTCCATCAATAAAAAAATCTTTAAAATAAATGTTTTAAAAGAAAATAATATTTTATTATGTAATATTTTAATAATTAATTTTCAAATTTGCAAACTTTTTATATTTTAAGAGATTTTGGACCTCCATTATTTATCTTGAAAAACTTTTGAAGCAAACTGTTGTTGGAGATATTGTAACTAACTGCACAAAAATTTAACAACTCAAATAAATATTTAGAAACATTACCAAAATGGAAAAATTAAAGATTTCAAAGATTTTGGGCATGTTTTATTTCTCCACCAAATTCTCCAAAACAGAGAGTAGTAAAGGAAAAAAATAAAAATTCCCAAATTTGAATGAACTCCCAAAAACAATTACAATAGAAGAAATATTTTTTAACACATTCTCATCAATATGAAACTTCAAACAAATTTTGTAGAACCCATTAATTAAAAATGCTCTAAATGCACGAGTAACCACCAATTTAAACATTAATCGGTTGTGCATCTCCAACAACTATGCTTAAATAAATAAATAAAAGTGAGAATTTAATATTTTTGTTGCTCCATCAATTATGTTATTCTCTATACTAAAATAGAAAAAAGAGAACATAGATCGTAAAAATCTCTAAATAGATGGTTTCTCCACAAAACTAATTATTATCTCAAAAAATAAACTTTTCTTCTAACAACTATCCATATATTGAATATTTAATAATATAATTAAATATTTTAATAAGATAATTAATACTAGAGTCGCTAAAATAGCATTGATGTTGGAGTTGGATGCAAAAAAAATAGAGATTTTGAAGTTTTTCTCTCTTTTAGAAAAAAGTTTAGCATAGCCATTGGAGATGCTCTAAATTGACATGGCATATCAGTCGATATTATTTACAACATGGCTAACGACAGTGGATTTTGCAAACAAAGGAGTAACACAGCTGATATTGAGCAGTGAATTTAATGAAATCATTCTTTACCATCACATACATATGAATTGCACAGAAAATTGGTGAAAATAGATGAAGCAAAAACATAAGTGTCTCCGAAAAAACATCAACAAAATATTCGCAATACGCTAAATTAAACTTTGCTGCTACACCACAAATGAAACCGTCGATCACTTCAACTCGTCCTCGAGATGGAATGGAGAAGACAACCTGTATAAAAATATAACGTAAACGGCAAAAAAAAATAAGGACCCATCCTTGACCTGAACCTGCAAAACTAGTAAAATTAAGTAAGATCACATTTCCAACTTATTTAAATAAAAGGGATGCCTGCACCTATTTGATTCCTCTAATAATTTACCATACTTTGTTCACAGCCCCCATCTGCTCTTAAATTACAAATATAACCTGGATAACTTGGCCTGCAAAAATTCAAAAACCTAGCTGCTGCTATCCATGCAAATAAAACACACCCAACATTTTCTTTCTTTTTTAAAAGCCAAAAGCATGAGCATATACAAGTGAAGGACCTTGTGAGAAGTTGAGGTTGACTTGAGAAGTGGATCTGAACCCATTGATCACTTTTAATCAAATGCCCTCCCATGAATTGCGCCCATAGAAGGGAATTGATCTGGTGCATCCATTTCTAATCCAACGGTTGATAACCACTTCTCACGCTTCTCACGTTAAACTCAACTTCTCACCGGAACCCAACCCTCTGTATATAGGATTGAGTTAACGTGAAAAGTGGTTATCAACCGTTCGATGCACATTAGGATGAGATGCACCGGATCAATCCTCGTATCAAGCACGATTCATGTATAGGCTTGAGATTAAAAGTGACCAAGGGTTCAGATCCACTTCTCACGTTTTTCACGCTAGATCAACTACATATATAAAGTTGCTTTCCGGGTAAGAAGGGATCTCCACCCTTGGATCAATCCTAATTGAAGATCAATTGAAAATTGCTCTCGAAGCTAATCCATGGGTTATTTTGATAATCTGAACCATTAGATAGCACTAATTAAAAGTGATCAAGGGTCCAAATCCCTTCTTAAACTTCTCACATTAACTTCTATTCTCACACGATCCTTCATCTATATATATATATATATATATATCCTGCAAGTGTATTATATAAAGAATGTTGTGGGCTTAATTAAAAGCATTTTGGTTTCATCAGTTCCAAAGGGAATCAAAGGTTGTTTATAAAAATCTGCAATGACATGTAGTTTAAGAAATCTGGTTAAATTGGGAGAAAGGGTTGTGAATTAAAACCGAAATACCATGGGAAAAGAGAAGGATGATGTATTATGCATTCAGGCAATAAGCAGCTAGTGATCTTTTCTCGGTCTTCCCCTGTAATCTTTATTCAATTTCCTTAAAAGGAAAGGGGGGTTACGACGAGAAAAGTAGAAATTAGATTTGGCCTGTCAACCTGTACCCTGTACTCCTGCACAGTGGAAAGCCGGCAGTAAGCCATATCTTTCAAGTGGGACTACTGTCTTATCTTTAAGGGTGCGTTTGGTACATTGGACAGGACAGAACAAGAATCACTGTTCCATGTTTGGAACTTTTATGTGGAACAGACAGGAACAAAGTGAAACAAGCCTGTTCCACCGGTGCCCCATGGAACAAGGAACAAGGTGGAACAACTTATGTTTTTACCAATATAACCTCAAAACGAAATCTAATTCTCTTCCAAAAAACAAATAAGCTTTCTTTTTTATATTTTATTCATTCTTTTTTTATTTATTGTTTATGTCCTTTAAACTTTTACTTTCCTGTATTTTATGTTCTTTAAATTTTCACTTTACTGTATTTTATGTTCTTTAAACTTTCACTTTACTGTCCTCAAAATATTATTTTTATATGGTTTCTATGTTCTGATTAATTTATGCAAATTATTAATTATTAATAGTAAAAAATTGGAAATAAAAATTGGAAATTACATAAACTATTTACTTTGGTGTCGTTTTGAAGAAAACTTCCTAATAAAATATTTTGTTATACAAAAGTTATTTCAATATAATTCAATAAATTACATAAATAATCAAAATATATAAACAACTTATTAGAGGTAAATTGGTCATGCTATCCGTCCTGTTCTATCCAGTTCTAACTTACCAAAGGTTGTTCTGTTGTTCTATCTTGTCTGCATGCCAAACGCACCCTAAATAAATTACTGCTTCTTGTTTTGCATTTTCATCTTCTCTATTTGTTGTATGTGTATTTTAACCTCTTAACATTATAACTCACACACACTTCTCACCTTTGAGAAGAGGCTTGAACCCTTGACCTCCACAGAGGTTGGGATTTACGGGTAACCCAAAATACCACTAAGCCAATGACCCTTCGGTAATTAACTCTCACATATATTAAGAAACACAATAAGCCAAGAACAGAGAACGGGAACAAACCAGACAAATCCGCTTTGATCAGTAATCATAACCTCCATCATCTTGCTGATGTGGCTGCTTCTCTTGAACGGGTTCATAGTAATGGTCTCCATTCGGTGGAGCCCCATCATCATTGATGCTATCATTATTATTCTCGTTACCGGTATCAGTTTTAGGACCAGATTTCGATTGTTCTTTTTCTCTGTTCCATTGCTCTATCTTTGCCCTTCTCTCGGCACTCCCTTCCCTAACTGGGCTTCGGTTTCTCTTCCCTCCAGGGCTTCTGCTACGCCCCCCTCCTCTTCGTCCCGGACTCCTACTTCTCGGCCTCCTGCCCCTGCTGTCATGGTTGCGATCAGAGTAACCGCCCCCTCTTCTCCCAGAACCACGCCCCCCACCTTGTGGACGCTCATCATAATTCCGATTTGAATTCCTTTGAGGACTACGGCTTCTGCTTCGACTTCTCCTACGTCTCCCAAATAACTGCCTCCTCAACTCCCTAAATGAAAATATGAATGGGTCAACAATTGGTGAAACAAAAGGTTGAGTTGAAAGAGGTAGATGATATAGAAAGCAACTCACTTGCTAATCTTTTTTAGATGCATGAAGTTGCAATAACCCCCTCGATTGCATACGTTTTCTTCATACTGCCGACACGTGGCTTCACGAAAATCTGTCACCGGAGAGAAGTCCACGATAATGGGGCGACCTGAAAGAATAAACAGATCTTATGTTAAGTGGCTGATTGTTTACCTCTTAATAGTTCCATTAAGATACAACCTCTGAATCCTTAAGAGGTGAATCTTGGTTGGCAAAAAAATGTCTGGCTCTTGATGGTGCTAAAACCCTCTTAATGATTTTGTATATTGGGCCTCCCTTAACCATACAGCACCCTAATCTCATTCTAAACAATTACCAAACAACCATATTTAATTTTGCACTATATCATAAGAGCCTCTTAATCATTCTGACCACTTAATCATCCTGCACCAAACCATTCAGCAAGACAGTCCCCTAATTACACTTGGTAATTCAAGTTTGGACATCTCAATGGACAATATATCAAGTACAAATTCTACCAAGATTCAAAATTAAGCTTGGTAATCACTTCGGGAGACTATGATGATCTAGGAAAAGGAACATCTTATGTTTGACCATCTCATATTTGTATATCTATTTATGTTCCAAATATTGTTTTTACAAGAAAGTTCCTTTTCCACCCCTAAAATGCAACTTATGTTAAAACATGGACATATACATTTTACTCCTTGGATTTATTGGTCTCTCACTTCACTCATATGAAATGACTACTTTTGGGGTGCACAACAGAACCCTAGTATCTCATTTTAGTGAACAAGGTTTTTCGTTCAACGGTTGAACAACCAAATGAAACAGGTGACAAGGAACAATTCTATACCTGCATAAAACCTTCCACTTAGATTCTGAAGAGCAGCTGCAGCATGTTCTTCTTCCCTAAACTGTGCGTACACATTCCCCACCTATATATAAAAAATAAACTTCATTGTACAGGCATTTTCAATTGCAAACAACCAACCAAATTGAAATGTTAAAACAAATATACCATATGGTCAGCCAAGTTATCACATATGTTTAGGCTTTCAATCTCTCCATATTTGCCCAGCTCTTCAAATAGATCTTCGTAAAAGTCCTGCATTTAGACGTGAATTTAGAGGTATAAAATAATATTTAAACGGTTGGTGAACAAAATCAAGTTTGCACTCTGCACAGCGATGTAGATAAACTTTAGTCCACTATTTCTAGTGGCTAGATGAAGACACATATTCTGCAAGATTTAGTATACATGAATAATTCATGCTTAAAACTGGAAAATATCATATTCTTTAGAATGCAATGGGATGAATATAGGAAAATATCATATTCTTTAAAACTGGAAAATATCATGTTGCCCTCACCACCACGTTAGTAACAGTTACCAATCTCTAAGAGACAACAATCAATGCTTATTCTGATCGATCAAATGTTCATCTTCGTAGAGTTTCATGAGATAAAATAGAAATCTTCAAAACGACAATTACGTATTCAAAAAAATGCTAGCCATCCGTAAGATCTAACTACAAAAACGTATACAAGGTAAAACCAGAGCACAAATTGAGACACACGAAAGCCAATCGGCAGTTCGGAACAACTTAATATACAAACATAACTAAATTACAACGAAACAATAAGGGAAATTTAATTAGGAATGAAAACCTCGAAGTGATCTTGGATTTTGCTAGGGTCAAGGGGCTGACCCTGAGGATCAACACCTGGAGTGATCATATCGGGCCGCTGGTACATGTTGGAGAGCAATAGGGTAGGGCTGATGCTTGGTTTGGTATGGAGCCTTGAGCATCGATCTCCATGCCGACAAGCTCCGATCTTGAAGTAGAAAGGACAGTTGACTCGATCTTTTTCCGTACCGAATATGGACGCCAAGTGCTCCGCCATTTTTCCTCTTCTATCAAGCCAGCGGCTAGGGTTAGGGTTTCTTTGATCTTTTGGGGGAGAAGGGACCAAAAGGGTAAAGGCTTCTGTTCTGTTCTTTATATAATTGAATTTTAAATGGCTTGAGACGAGTAAACCTCAATTTTGGTCCACTTGGTTTGACAAAAATAACGAAAATCGTCCCTACAACATTTATTACAAATTAGCCCATGTGGTTTACGTTTTTGTCCGTTTTTAGTCTCTCTCATTAACGGAGGCTAACATCAATCCATTTAATAAAGGGTATTTTGGTCTTTTTTATATATTTCTAATATAATATTAAATGTTTTGACTTTTTTGAGTCTTGTCTTTTTTTAATTGGTTTTTTCACTTTTTTTACTTTTATATTTTTTTCCACCAACCCCTACCCCACCCACCCCTACTTTCTCATCTATTCTTCTTTCCAATCACTTACCCATCACTTTCACACTTTTTTATTTAAACAACCCATCACCTGCACTTAAAAACCACATTTAAATTATACACACAAACATATATATATATACACACACATTAAATATAAACACACACACACATCCAAGAAGAATTCTAGAGTTTTAATAAGCAAAACTCAAAACCCACTTCTATGTTTAAAAGCCCTCATGGATTTTTGATAACATCTATGTGGGTTTCGTACTTCGACTGGAATAAAACACACACAAACATGTGTGTGTATATATATATATATATGTGCTTTCTTCTTCTTCCCCATCCATTCTCTGCAAAAAAAACACACACACACAGGCATATATATATATATATATATAAATAAATAAACACATAAACTGTAATAGAACACTCATACTATGTGTATATATATAATCATAATGTGTGTACATGTATATAATCGGATTATGTGTATACATAAAAACATACATATATATAAAAAACACACAGAGAGAAGAATCCAACCTGTGCCATGTCAAATGAGCACAAAAAAGTGAAACTTCGATGGTGATACGATTGGTTTACGATATGGACTTTGCATTTAACGATACCAACATAAGAACCCCAACCTGTGCTAGACACCATGAATCCCAACAAGACCCACCCATAAAGGTTCTACTTTTAATTCATACATTAATCATCTTCCATGGACTTCGAGATTGGGTTTTGTAACACCCTAAAAACAGGGCTAATTTAAACCTCAAATTATAACAAGATTTAAACATAAACTTTCTAAACTTTATACATAAGCAAAGATTCAACCTTGAGGATCATATTTACATATATAGAATTATTCAAATAACATATTAATCTAATCAGGTCACTATAATCAGATTAACTAGGTTATCTAAATGATCTATCCAAAACCTCAGTAATCCATAATCTTCTTTGCTAATCCAAACGCTCTCGTCCCACATCCCTTTATCTTCCCGAACTAGTACATGGTAAGAAAATATCATTTGAAACAATTAGGCTAATGCCTAGTGAGAACATTCAGTTTCAAAATAATATTTAAATCAAATTAATGTAAACAAGGCATAACCAACCTGGTTTACCCTTTTTCTTACCACCATGTGAAACCATCCTTTACCACGGGTTAAACCCGGTTCCATGACTACGATCTGACATTACATCAATCATTTCGCATGGTCCAGAGCCACACTACGAATCCTCACAGATTCTAGATAATTGCTCTAATCCAATAAATCTCAATAACACATGCCCATTTATTGAAAAGGAAGTAGAGATTACAAATTCTTATGTCAATCCCTTTTTCTTCCTTAGAAATCAGGAATTACGTTTATTCCGCGATCTCTCACACACATCAGAATAATGATTTAACTTCATCTATTCCACGTGTACATAACCACTAGTGCCTATGGATCCATATCACCTATTTATACTCATGCAGGTTCTCGTTTAACTAAACCATATTCAACAATGAGTTTAAGCAAAACCATAATTTAAAGAAATCAATTTTACTTTATAAAATCATTCCAAAACAGTTCATTTGTAAATATACCTTACCATACTTTAAAACATTTATAAAAGGGTAAGGTAAGAATGAACTCACCTGATAACAGAAATGCTACTTTTCCTTTCTCAAAGTCGTAGGAACTTCTGTCTCCAACTTCACAATTAAATGTAATACCCAAATACATAATGTACATGTATTAATCTACTATTTAGGATCCTTAAAGATTAAAATACTAAAATTCTCGTCTATTATCGCAACCAACTAACTACGATAATCTCCATCGCAACCCATAGTACCTATCGCAACCAACTGTTGCGATGTTACTCTTTATCGCAACCAACAGGTGCGATATTCCCCTTTATCGCAACCAACAGCTGCGATATTCCCCTTTATCGCAACCAACAGCTGCGATATTTCCCCTTTATCGCAACCAACAACTGCGATATTCTTCCCATCGCAACACACCATTGCGATTCTTATGAGTTTGTCGCAACTCAAGGTTGCGACACTTATGATTATTGCCAAAAACTCATAACTGTCTCAACCTACTAATTTCATACTTAACCCAGAAATTATCAGATTTAAGCCATGTTTGTTTCTACAAAATTGCAGATATGTTCACTACTACTATCATAACACATCTACTAACCCAGATTCATCATAATCATCAAAAATCATTAAAACCCATTTTCAATAACTCCATAGCAAAACTTTATCTATAACATAGAAATTTATACAATAAGATTACCTTGGTTTGATTTCCACAGATTAAGCTTAATTCCCAGCTGAATTAAATCTACTTCTTCTTCCTTTCTCATTTTATTTCTTTCCTTTCGGTTCTATCTCTCTCTCTCTTGTTCTCGTCGTACACCTCACCCACACACACACATAAGAATTGCTTAATATCTACAAAAGAGACACCTCATCTCAATTTACTGAAAATGGGACGGTGATTGCAAGTACTTTAAATCACAATTACCCAACCACCCCTCACACTTTCATCCATTGACAAGTTTAACCCCTCCACTTATAAATTAAAATTAAAGTTTACCCCTTGACTTATAACTCCATAAAATAAATAGCGAAACTTAATCGGGGATAAACTCTAAAATTAATCTATCAAATAATTATTCTCGAATTATTTAATAAACCAAACATAATTCTTTATACAAAAAATCGAGGTATTACAATACTCCCCAACTTGAAAATGATTTCGTCCTCGAAATCAAAGTTAGGTGAACAAGTGAGGATATCTAACCTTCATATCCTCTTCTGACTCTAAAGTCACATTAGAACCTCGATGATGCTTCCATTGTATTTTTAGCATAACCACTTCCTTACCGCTACGTAACTTTCTAATCGGCGATTCCAAAATTGCCTCCAGCTCTTCCACACAGCGGTTCTTTTCATCCACTATTACATCAGTTAATGGAATCACATCATTTTCTTCTGCTAAACATTTCCGAAGGTAACAAACATGGAACGTATTGTGAATTCCTTCCAATTCTGGTGGAAGATCTAACTGATATGCTTGTAGTCCAACTTTCTTAATAATGGTGAAATGTCCTAGAAAACGTGGACTCAACTTTCCGCGTTTGCCAAACCTTATCACGCCTTTCCACGGGGATACTTTAAGCATTACACGCTCCCCAACTTGGAATTCTTTTGGTCTTCTCTTCGGATCAGCATAACTCTTTTGTCTATCCTGAGCCGCTTTCATATGCTTCCGAATTTCCTTCACTTTGTCGGTTGTTTGTTGTACCAGGTCCGTACCAGCAAACTGCTTTTCTCCGGCTTCTAACCAACATACCGGAGTTCTACATTTACGACCATACAAAGCTTCAAAAGGAGCTCTTCCAATACTGGAATGATAACTATTGTTATACGCAAATTCTACTAATGGTAGATGCGTATCCCAATTACCTCCAAAATCTAATACACACGATCTGAGCATATCTTCTAAAGTTTGAATAGTTCTTTCGCTTTGCCCATCAGTTTGAGGATGATAAGCAGTGCTCAAGTTAACCCTTGTACCTAATTCATCTTGTAATGATTGCCAAAATCTTGAAGTAAACCGATTATCACGGTCTGACACTATAGATATCGGTATACCATGCCTTGACACCACTTCATCAATATACAGCTTGGCCAATTTCTCTATTGGTGATGCTTCTTTCATAGCTAGAAAATGAGCACTCTTGGTCAGTCTATCTACAATTACCCAAATAGTGTCGTTACCCTTTTGCGTTCTTGGTAACTTAGTCACGAAATCCATGGTAATCTTGTCCCATTTCCATTCCGGAATTTCCAAAGACTGAAAACTTCCGTATGGCCTTTGGTGTTCCGCTTTGACTAACGAACACGTCCCACACTTTTCTACAATTTGTGCCACATCTAATTTCATGGCTGGCCACCAATAATGTAGTTTCAAATCCCTATACATCTTAGTACTACCCGAATGTATAGAATATTTGGATTTGTGAGCATCTTCGAGAATTAACTCTCGATTTCCTCCAATCTTTGGTACCCAAACACGCCCTTGAAACAATTTAATCCCACGGTTATCTTCAGTCAATTGCAGACGTTGCTTGGTCATGACCTCTTCTTTTAGATTTTCTTCTAGTAATGCTTCCACTTGTGCCACTTTTATTCTTTCGATCAAACTTGACGTCACGTCAATTCTGGCATTAGTGGATTTCAAACACCCACTATATTCCTTTCTACTTAAAGCATCAGCTACAACGTTTGCTTTACCGGGATGGTAATGCAATTCACAGTCGTAATCTTTAAGTAACTCCAACCATCGTCGTTGCCTCATATTTAAATCTTTTTTATCAAAGACATGTTTCAAGCTCTTGTGATCAGTATAAAGAGTACACTTCGTTCCATATAAATAATGTCGCCATAGCTTCAAAGCAAATACAACTGCTAATTCCAAATCATGAGTAGGATAATTCTTTTCATGCTCTTTCAGTTGTCTTGATGCATAAGCAATTACTTTGCCTCTTTGCATCAACACACATCCCAAACCCATCTTTGATGCATCGCTATACACTACCAAATCCTCTGTTCCTTCCGGCAATGCTAAAACAGGAGCTTCACACAGTTTTTGGAGTAAAATTCTGAAAGCTGACTCTTGTTTCTCAGTCCAAACGAACTTCACATTCTTTCTAGTCAACGCAATCAACTCAGAACCAATCTTTGAGAAGTCTTTGATAAACCTCCGATAATAACCTGCCAAACCTAAGAAACTCCTGATTTCAGATGCGCTCTTTGGTGTCTCCCAGTTTGTCATTGCTTCGATCTTTGTTGGGTCTACTTTAACTCCTTCCGAAGTTATTACATGCCCTAAGAATTGTACTTCTTTTAACCAGAAATCACATTTCGAAAACTTAGCATACAATTTCTCTTTCCTTAATACTTCTAAAACTTCACGAAGATGGCATTCATGATCATCTTCATTCTTTGAATAAACAAGTATGTCATCAATAAATACAATGACAGACTTGTCTAAAAATGGTCGACATACTCTGTTCATCAGATCCATGAACACAGCTGGAGCTTTTGTCAACCCAAATGGCATTACAAGAAATTCATAATGTTCGTACCTTGTTCTGAATGCTGTCTTTGGAGTATCTTCATCTCTGACTCGAACCTGATGGTACCCCGACCTCAAATCAATCTTAGAAAAGCATCCCGCACCTTGGAGTTGATCAAACAAGTCATCAATCCTAGGAAGCGGATACTTGTTCTTAATCGTCACCTTATTCAACTCACGGTAATCGATGCACATCCTCATGGTGCCATCCTTCTTTTTAACAAATAAAACCGGAGCTCCCCAAGGTGAAGAACTCGGTCTAATAAAACCTTTATCCAACAGCTCCTGAAGTTGAGTCATCATTTCCTTCATTTCGGTCGGCGCTAGGCGATATGGTGCACGCACAATCGGTGCTGCTCCCGGAATGAGATCAATTCGGAATTCAACTTGTCGCTCAACCGGTAGACCTGGAAGATCATCAGGGAATACGTCCGGAAATTCACGTACCACTTTAATGTCTTCCATTTGCTTCTTTTCTGACTTCGTATCTAGTATATATGCTAGATAGGACGAACATCCTTTCATCAAGCATTTACGAGCTTTAACAACAGAAATTAACGGAATTTCTCCTTTCTGCTTTTCCCCAAAGATGAGTACATCATCCTTATCGGCCATTGGGATCCGGATTAATTTCTTTGCACAAAGTATCTCTGCCTGGTTGACTGACAGCCAATCCATACCCACAATCATATCGAATCCCCCAATTTCCATCAACAACAAGTCGATCGGAAATTGTGTTTCACCTACTGAAATTAAACAACCCTCAAGTCTTTCGCGAACTAAGGCTTGACCCCCGTTGGCTACCTCAACTACTAAAGCATCTTCTAAAGTAATTATAGGCATAGCTAACTTGGGAAAGAATGACTTGGACACAAACGATAAACTTGCACCACAGTCAAATAAAATACGCGCAGGAAGAGATTTAACAAGGAATGTACCCGAGACGACGTCTTTCGATTCTTTAGCCTCTTCAGCTGTCATTTGGAATGCTCGAGCCGTCGGCTTTGGAATATTTGGTTTCTTACTTTGATCTCCATCCTTCTTCCGCTTTGGGCAGTCCCGACGGAAGTGGCCTGGTTGTTTACACTCATAGCATAACGATCCTTGTACAGGACAATTACTCATAAGATGCCCACTTTTACCACACTTGTAACATTCTACCGCTGTCACCCGGCATGGTCCATAGTGTTTGATTCTACACTTCGAACACCAATTCGGCTCACGACGTGTTTCATAATGAGCACCTTTATCGACTGCCCTTGATTTCTGAGAAGACTCTAACCAACCTTCCCACTTTCGTTTTTCTCCAACCTAGGTCTTTTCTTCCTTGTCTTTAGCGTAGACTTCTTCCATCACTTTAGCTTCCTCAATGGTCTCTCTCAGCGTTGTTACCTTAGCATTTCGGACACGAGACATCATATCCGCGGGCAAACCCTTCAGGTACGCTTTAATTTTATCTTTTTCGTTTGGAGCCACATGCCCCACTAGATTCAGCTTCTCCATAAATATTTCAGTATACTTCCTGACAGTTGAATTGCCTTTCTTTAGATTTCTAAATTCTTCCTTTATTCAATCCATCTCATTTTCATTACAGTATTCTTCTAGGATCTTTTTCTTGAATGACTCCCAAGTCATGGCAGTCATGACTCCCAAGTCATGGCAATCATGACTGGAGCAGAGATTGTAGCCGTCACCACATTCCACCAAGTCAGCGCATTGCCTCTTAGCATTTGAGATGCAAATCTGACTTTTGACTTCTCATCACATTCACAAGCTCGAAAAGCTTGTTCCATTTCTCTGATCCAATTCATGCAAGCTACTGGATTATCTTCTCCTTTAAATTCTGGTGGTTTACAGCTTAGGAATGTTTTGTATGAACAAATTCTTTCAACTCTCCTTTCCGTCTCTGACCCCGGGTTACCAACTGGATTTATTACCCCAGTATCCGTTCCCGTTCGACGTAGCTCCGTACTTCGATCGTTCAGTGCCTTCATAAACATTTCGGTTTGTTGAGCCATTGCATTAGTCATCATTCTCGTCATGTTTTCCATCATTCGGACTTCCATAGTCGAACTTGGCGTTTCTTGTTCAACAGTACTGGTACTCGTTCGGTGTACCTGACTATCAACTCCTCCCGTAAAATGCAACCTCGGTGGACTTTCATGAGTTCCGCCCGCTCCAGGTTGTTCTCCCCAACCAGTTACTACTCTGT
Organism: Saussurea involucrata; assembly: GCA_033807775.1. NCBI lineage: Eukaryota > Viridiplantae > Streptophyta > Magnoliopsida > Asterales > Asteraceae > Saussurea > Saussurea involucrata. The sequence goes on along the minus strand of CM066325.1, from coordinate 5,476,638 downwards.
CCTCCGAAGAATTAGAGGACCTTGGTGGTGTATTCACCATTGTTCTGATACAACACAAGGAATAACCATCAGAAATGGTTATACATAACTTAGACATATGAAACGTACTTTACCGATCATTAGTTACTGTAACAATTTAGAAATAAGCATGCTTGCGTAACAATATATTCATAATAACAGTAGCTAAATGGAATTGTGAATATACTATACCTGAGAATCCTCATTACCATCGTTACAGTACTAACTTCACGTATTTCCGTTGACTCTAAGACTATCCCGTCTTAATATTTCTACCCATTTCTCACATATCATAACTTAATTCATCTCAGCTTAAGTCTAAGTATCTCCTCAGCATACTTAGTTCACTTAAACTAAAGCTCTGATACCAATTTATAACACCCTAAAAACAGGGCTAATTTAAACCTCAAATTATAACAAGATTTAAACATAAACTTTCTAAACTTTATACATAAGCAAAGATTCAACCTTGAGGATCATATTTACATATATAGAATTCTTCAAATAACCTATTAATCTAATCAGGTCACTATAATCAGATTAACTAGGTTATCTAAATGATCTATCCAAAACCTCAGTAATCCATAATCTTCTTTGCTAATCCAAACGCTCTCGTCCCACATCCCTTTATCTTCCCGAACTAGTACCTGGTAAGAAAATATCATTTGAAATAATTAGGCTAATGCCTAGTGAGAACATTCAGTTTCAAAATAATATTTAAATCAAATTAATGTAAACAAGGCATAACCAACCTGGTTTACCTTTTTTCTTACCACCATGTGAAACCATCCTTTACCACGGGTTAAACCCGGTTCCATGACTACGATCTGACATTACATCAATCATTTCGCATGGTCCAGAGCCACACTACGAATCCTCACAGATTCTAGATAATTGCTCTAATCCTATAAATCGCAATAACACATGCCCATGTATTGAAAAGGAAGTAGAGATTACAAATTCTTATGTCAATCCCTTTTTCTTCCTTAGAAATCAGGAATTACGTTTATTCCGCGATCTCTCACACACATCAGAATAATGATTTAACTTCATCTATTCCACGTGTACATAACCACTAGTGCCTATGGATCTATATCACATATTTATACTCATGCAGGTTCTCGCTTAACTAAACCATATTCAACAATGAGTTTAAGCAAAACCATAATTTAAAGAAATCAATTTTACTTTATAAAATCATTTCAAAACAGTTCATTTATAAATATACCTTACCATACTTTAAAACATTTATAAAAGGGTAAGGTAAGAATGAACTCACCTGATAGCAGAAATGCTACTTTTCCTTTCTCAAAGTTGTAGGAACTTCTGTCTCCAACTTCACAATTAACTGTAATACCCAAATACATAATGTACATGTATTAATCTACTATTTAGGATCCTTAAAGATTAAAATACTAAAATTCTCGTCTATTATCGCAACCAACTAACTACGATAATCTCCATCGCAACCCATAGTACCTATCGCAACCAACTGTTGCGATGTTACTCTTTATCGCAACCAACAACTGCGATATTTCCCTTTATCGCAACCAACAGCTGCGATATTTCCCCTTTATCGCAACCAACAGCTGCGATATTCTTCCCATCGCAACACACCATTGCGATTCTTATGACTTTGTCGCAACTCAAGGTTGCGACACTTATGATTATTGCCAAAAACTCATAATTGTCTCAACCTACTGATTTCATACTTAACCCAGAAATTATCAGATTTAAGCCATGTTTGTTTCTACAAAATTGCAGATATGTTCACTACTACTATCATAACACATCTACTAACCCAGATTCATCATAATCATCAAAAATCATTAAAACCCATTTTCTAAAACTCCATAGCAAAACTTTATCTATAACATAGAAATTTATACAAGAAGATTACCTTGGTTTGATTTCCACAGATTAAGCTTAATTCCCAGCTGAATTAAATCTACTTCTTCTTCCTTTCTCCTTTTCTTTCTTTCCTTTCGGTTCTATCTCTCTCTCTCTTGTTCTCGTCGTACACCTCACCCACACACACACATAAGAATTGCTTAATATCTACAAAAAAGACACCTCATCTCAATTTACTGAAAATGGGACGGTGATTGCAAGTACTTTAAATCACAATTACCCAACCACCCATCACACTTTCATCCATTGACAAGTTTAACCCCTCCACTTATAAATTAAAATTAAAGTTTACCCCTTGACTTATAACTCCATAAAATAAATAGCGAAACTTAATCGGGGATAAACTCTAAAATTAATCTATCAAATAATTATTCTCGAATTATTTAATAAACCAAACATAATTCTTTATACAAAAAATCGAGGTGTTACAGGTTTGCGATTAATAGAGATAACTAGATAAGGGACTTCGAGTTCAAGAAAGCTAGGTTGTGATTACTTGGTTTCAACCTCTGGAAGCTGAACCAACTTTCTTGATTTTGTCGATCGAACTTTAGTAAGTCGTTCTTAGGTCCATCTCAAGATCCTCAAAAAAACAAATCCCTAGTTTTTTTCCTTTTCCATTGGGAAATGAGTGAAGAGTTTATCGGTGAGGAACGGAAGAAGGAGAATGCGAGAGAAAGGGTGCCAAAACACGCTAAAGATAGAGGAGGTAGGCTCACCGGCAAGAAGGGTGTGGTGGTTCTGTGTGTATATACATATGTGTATATATATGTATGTATATGTATATGTGTGTGGGTCTGGGTGTTACGAGAAGAGAAAAAACAAAAAAATCAGAAAACAAAAAGTCAAAAAGTCAAAATAAGAAAAAGACATAATTACCCCTGTACTAACGATGTTATTTAACCTCTGTTAGTGAGAAGGACCAAAAACGGACAAAAACACAAACCACAGTGGCTAATTTGTAATAAATGAACTGTAGGAACGATTTTCATTACTTTTTGCAAACCACATGGACCAAAATTGAGGTTTACTCGCTTGAGACCTTAAGGATTTAAGGCGATGTGGTGATGAGGCCTTGGGTTTTTCCAATATGTGATTTACAAAGATGAATCACAATATCATGTCATATGCATAGTCTACATTTTATGTATAATATGTATTATTACTCAAGGCATGAGTTCATGTCAGAAGTATTATTTTTGATAAAAAGTGTGAAAAGTACTTTTAAATCGTTGATTATTTTAATCAAATACCCTTTCATGAATTGTGGCTTAAAAATTAATTGATCTGATGCATCTTATCTCGGATCTCATGTTAATGTTCGTGTAATTCTCATACAACGCTTGATAACTACTTCTCATGCTCCTCACCAAATTTTGCACTTTTTACCGGAACCCAACCATATTACTCAATTGGTTAATAATAATAAACAAGTTAGAAAAAGTTATATATTAAAACTATCAAATAAAACATTATAAACGTAAAATAAATAAATCAAATGTTACATTACAAAAACCGCATATTAAGGGGGTGTTTGGGATTGCTTATCTTTTTGACTTATTTGCTTATTGCTTTTCCTCACTGCAAATAAACTATTTTTAGTATTTGGACTGGAAAAAAGAAACGTGCTTATGACTTTTTCCCACAAAAAATGAATTGTTTTTGATAAGTTAATCCATTCTAACTTATTTGAAACTGCTTATAACTTATTTGTCCAAATTACATTTTTACCCCTAACTTCTTTTTAGCACGACATATGTTGATAAACATTTTAAAAAACAAGCATAAATTGTTTTAAATAAACAATCCCAAACACCCCCTCCATAGGCTTAATGGAACGTGAAACTCAAGCCTTGAGCCATGAGACGCGACAGTTGCGACGAGCCTTTTTAAACAATGGTAAATATCCCAACTTCTATCTTTCATTGCAACATAGAACAATATACGGAGCGTTTTGTTGGGGGTATTGAAAAGGGTAAAGTGAAATAATTGATAAAAAATATGGCTTGATTTAATATAGTAATATAATAAACACATTAGCCCATATTCATTAATTTCCCATATCTAACCAAGTTAGAGGGTAGAGAAATTTTATTCTTAATTTTATTTCCCTACTTTCTTATTTTCATGGGAAATTAATTAAAATACCCTAAGTTTGACCATCACTTACCAAAATGCCACAAATCTCTCACATCTTACAAAAATGTCTCAAAAATCCGCGATGGAGCCCGCGATCGCGGGCCCCAGGCCACGTGTCACCAAACTTTGCCCACTTTGCCCGCGTTGGTCCCTCAAGAATGCCCGCGGTCCAGATTTCCCCCCTCAAGAATGCCCGTGTTGGCAGTTTTGGTCCCTGCCCGCGTTTGACTTCCTTTGACCCCCACGATCGCGGGCTGACGTGGCACGAACTTTGGCCAAAAGTGCCCCGCGGAGCCCCTCAACTTTGGCCGCGGTGCACATTTGGCCCCTGCCAGCGATCGCAGCCCGCGATGGACCAAATTTTACAGTTTTGGTCCCTGGAAATTTACACTTTTGGTCCCTGAAAATTTACACTTTCAGCCCCTGTACTTAAACAAATTTTGCATGCTTTTACTGTTTTTTTCCACAATTATTGTACTTTGAAGACCGATTTGTGGTTGAAATTCATTTGCATGTTTGAATCGATGTTAAATCAGTGTTTTTGGAATACCAGTTTGTGGATGAAATGAGAGATTGGTTGTCATCAATGTTGGTTGTTTCATTGATAAATAGATGTAAAACGCAAGCCATAATCCACACACCGATTTCATACTTCTTTCTTGATTTCTTTCTGCAATATTTTGTGTTTGAGATACTACTGAAAAAATGAGTTCATCTGTTGCAAAAGCTAAGCTATATTTCTGTTTTGATGGTGAATGGGAGCAAGATAACAATGAGTGGAATTTTGCTTATAAATCTAAGCATGGTGTAAAATTGCCAGTAAACTATACTTATCAGAAATTTCTTGCATACGCCATGCAAAAATGTGGAATCAACTCTTCTGCTGTTTGCAAGTTAGTGTTTAAAAATGGCGATGGGTCATTTGTGGATTTATCCAACGATGGGGATATCTCTACTTTTCTGCACTTTGCAGTCGATTCAGAAAGACCCCCATTACTTTTTGTGTATCCCGGCGTATCCGACGGTGACAACGACGGTGACGACGACGAAGACCTCCAAATAGAGCAGCCTGATTCTCAACAACAACAACCACCACAACCACACGAAGGGCGTACTGCTGGAGTTGATGATGACGAAACCCACGTTTTCAGAACGGGTAATTCTGAAATAGACAGATCAGACACCGATAATGATGATCACGAAGAATATACCCCTAGTAAAAAATCATGTAGTCAGATAAACGACTTTTTTGATATGCCCCTATTCTTCCAGACTAGAGGTGGCAAAAAATCGGGTTCGGGTCGGGTCGGGGGACAAACCGGTTCCACACAGTAACCGTGAGAACCGGGTCAGGTGAGAACCGGGTCGGGTCGGGCCGGGTTTGAACCGAAATCCCCTGACCCGTTTAATGGTATGTAGAACCGGTTTTCATAAAACCGGGTCGGGCCGGGCCAAGAACCGGTTCGGAGTTGGGCCTGCGATTTTTTTTGTTTTTTAACTGCTTTCTTTGTATAATAATTAATTACTAAACTTTAACAAAGAAAAATTGGATTGGAATCATTGGATAAGTAAAATACACTTTAAAAATACGTTTTATTTATAATATATATCACTAAAATACACTTTTACGTTTTATAATTTATATATAATTTTAAGTTACAAACTTACAAGTTACAAGTTACAATACATAAATTCTAGAGAATTGTATGTGTTTTTTGCGAGAAACGAATATAACGAGAGCCGAGAAATGAGAATTGTAAGCGTTTTTTGCGTTTTGTAAGCAATTGTAAGGTGGTGATCACTCCATAACACCCCTAGTATTTATATGGGGTTGGAGGGGGTTATTTTGGGTGAAAAAACGGTCAAAAATGGGTTCCCAACGGTCACAAACGTCTATATAACGGCTATAATTTTTTGAAAAAAGACCGGGTCGGGCCACGAACCGGGTCACGAGCCGGTCCCGGGTCGGGCCAAGAAAATTCTTAAATACACGAACCGGTCCCGGCTCTCGGGCTTGAAACCGGTTCTTGACCGGGTCGGGCCAGAACCGGTTCTTGGCCGGTTTCGGGTCGGGTCAGCCCGTCAGGTCGGTTCGGTTCGGGTCAGTTTGGCCACCTCTATTCCAGACTCCCATACCCAGACACAAACCTACGAACCTACACCTTATATTCGCAGTGAAAGCTTAAAAGCAGGTCAGATATTCGATTCGAAGGATCTCTTGGCAAGTCAGATCGGACTCAAGTTCTTGGAAGAGGGTTTCCAAAGTCACGCGCGGTTGCCATGGACGGGGGATAACTCCATCGTTCCAGTAGCTTTCGGCGTAGGCAAGTCTGAAACCGGGGACGAGTGGACTTGGTTTATGTCCATGTTGAGACAAGCTATCGGAGACCCGCAAGGGTTGGTGTTTATGTCTGACAGGGCTCCTTCCATAAGCGCCGCAATCTCTGCCATGTACCCAAACGCCCCTCACGCCATATGCTGTCGACATTTGGAGATGAACGCCAAATCCAAGGACAAACGTATTACCACCTACAAGGATGTCTATTGGGCGGCATGCAGAGCATATATGGATCGAGAGTTTAACAAGTACATGAATATGCTACGATATAGTGCCGACGAAGCAGCCAAAGTCTTTGACGATGCTGGACCGGAGAGGTGGTCCGCGGCCCATTTTCCTGGACAACGGTATGACATTCTGACCTCGAATAGTGCAGAGTCTGTGAATGCACTCTCCCGTTTTGCGCGTAGATGTCCGATTGTTAATCTTATGGACTACTTTCGGGCCTTTCAACAAGAGTGGTACCAAGTTCGACGCCTAAAAAGAGCTGAGATGCAAAATGCACTCACACCAACGGCGGAGAATATCGTTCAGTACAGGGCGCGTCGTGCAGCGACATGGCCGGTAAGAGCAATCGGGTATGGGAAGTACGAGGTGCATGATGACTATATTCACGCGATTGTGAATATGGAAGACCACTTTTGTTCGTGTCGCGAATGGGATAAATCCGGGTTACCGTGCGACCATGCCATCGCTGCAGCAAGATATATGGGTCGTACAGATTGCAGCGACTTGGCTGTACCTTTCTTCACGTCCGAATATTACCAGAAAACATACGTGGAGGTAATAAACCCAGCTGGACCCCCTGCAGCATGGGTGTATCCACCCGACCCGCTTCCGCCATGCTATCCACCTTTAATGGATAAGACCAGAGCCGGAAGACCGAGAAAGAACGACCGACGTCCATCACGTGGTGAAAGTTCGATACAACGAAGATGTACTCGGTGCCAATGCGTAGGACACACTCGTGGAGAGTGTCCAAATCCCGCCCCTTCAACGTGCCAAGGAGACATTTAGTCAGTCACACCCCGGGCCCGTCACAGCTTGAACCATATGGAACAAACACATATGATACTGTTGATCTGAACGCTGATTTGTAATATATATATATATATATATATATATTCATATTATATATATATACACACATACATATGTTTCTAAATGAACATTGATAACACAACTAGTTTGTAAATGATATATATATATATATATATATATATATATATTCATATTATATATACACACATACATATGCTTTTAAATGAACATTGATAACACAGCTAGTTTGTAAATGATATATATATTCATATTATATATACACACACATACATATGCTTCTAAATGAACATTGATAACACAACTAGTTTGTAAATGATATATATATTCATATTATATATACACACATACATATGCTTTTAAATGAACATTGATAACACAGCTAGTTTGTATTTCATCCAACATGCTCTTCATCTTCAATCTTTCTGACCCTTCTTCAACGGCTTCTGCTTTTGCAACCACGTATGGCCATTGTGTACCACAACCCGGACACACTTTAGCAAATGAGTTGAGGGTTGTCATATATTCTACAAGAGGAGTAGGCCCACGTGGATAGAGTACGGCTACCAAAATCTAGCATCATTAACAAACAAAACCCCATGTTTGTTTATCCGAATGAGGTAACCTCTGACTTGACCTTGCATGATGTATCCAACCTAACCGTGGTTCAGCGGCTTAAAAACTACTTTTCAGAGAAATTAACAACAACAAAAAATACAAAACAACAACACAGTAAAAAAAATACAAACAACAACACAGTAAAAAAATACAAAACAACAAAAAAATACAAAACAACTAAAACAACCACCACCTACTTAAAAATTGATTTAGTTTCATCAATCCAAACTTGCTTCTCGTTTACCTTCGCTTGAATAATTGCGAAGTCTTGCAGAATATGGTGAATTGCTTCTTGTTCTCGACGAACACGAGCCTCCCGAGCTTTTATATCCCCTTTCATCCTTTTGATCTCCCTGTCTTCCTCTTCGATCTTTCTCAAATGGACTGCCTTCCTGTCCATATTTTTTTTCCACTCTTCTGTTAGTTCATCTATCTCCTTTTCCTTTTTTGCTATGGCAACCTCGATTTGAGGTGGCATTTTTTCAGGAGTAGACTTAGGGTTTGATGACGATGCCATTTGTGGATGAAATGAGAGAAGAGAAATCAAGAGAGAAAGCAATTCAAAGAAAGAAAGCAAGAGAGAAATCAAGAAAGAAAGCAATAAACAAGTGTGAATTGTGAATTGCATATTACTGATATTTATGGATGAAATCTCAAACATGCAAATGAATTTCAACCACAAATCGGTCTTCAAAGTACAATAATTGTGGAAAAAAACAGTAAAAGCATGCAAGATTCGTCTAAGTACAGGGACCAAAAGTGTAAATTTCCAGGGACCAAAACTGTAAAACTTGGTCCATCGCGGGCTGCGATCGCGGGCAGGGGCCAAATGTGCACCGCGGCCAAAGTTGAGGGGCTCCGCGGGGCACTTTTGGCTAAAGTTCGTGCCACGTCAGCCCGCGATCGCGGGGGTCAAAGAAAGTCAAACGCGGGCAGGGACCAAAACTGCCAACACGGGCATTCTTGAGGGGGGAAATCTGGACCGCGGGCATTCTTGAGGGACCAACGCGGGCAAAGTGGGCAAAGTTTGGTGACACGTGGCCTGGAACCCGCGATCGCGGGCTCCATCGCGGATTTTTGGGGCATTTTTGTAAGATGGGAAAGATTTGGGGCATTTTTGTAAGATGGGAAAGATTTGTGGCATTTTAATTAATTTCCCTATTTTCATTTCATTCCATTCGTGATGTCCATTTAGTTAGAACATATCTAATAAATTCTATAGTTTAGAGATATTAATTGATCATGTTATTAAAATATTATATGATTTTATCATTCTACTTTTTAAATTTTTACATATAATAATAATAATTCAATCTTCGTTTCGTTGATATAATGAAATAAAAAACTATTTCTTTTTTCTCATATCACGTTTTAGTGAGTTTTTAAATTTTTGAGTTTTGTTTTCTTTCTCTATATAGAACAATATATAGAATATGTCGAAGCAAAATAAAAAATCTCAAGATTCTCTATCTATCAGATATGTTTTTACAAGTATTGTGACACATTTATTTATTGGTATTACATATTCCAGCAAATTGAAGTATTGCAATATACATCTCAAAGGTATAATTTATTCATTATTATATCTAAAGACTTGCATAATATTTTTAAAATCTTGTTATGTAATGGTTACATAATATTTATGCAGTTTGTTAAAAAGACGAAGGATTGTGTAAGAAGAAGAGTTAAAATGAGAAGGTAAATACCCATCCCATGAATCGCGTTTGATAGGGAATTGATCTGTTACATCTCATCTCGATTAATGTGTATTCAAAAGTGGATCTTTCTTGATTCTCTTATTGCCCTTCTAACCATAACTTTCGTTTCACCAGAACCAAACTGAACCAAACTCTTGTTACAATTTGTTTTATGACTTCGCATATGATATGTTTGATAAAAAAAATGTTTCGAAATGACGAAGAATTTAGGAAAACTTTATAGTTGACATGTTTATGACGAAAGAATGTATAAAATCAGCTATATCCGTCTTTAAACTCACTCTGTTTTCCCTTATATATTTATATTTTATACTAATTTGGGGAGTTTGATTTTCTATTTATACTAAAATTTACAATCAAATTATATATAGTTTAATATTTATTTTTATGAATTTAACATGCTTATTTATGGTACTTTACATAAAAACCAAAAGTTTATTTCATCAATTTGTTTTTATTTGAATTTGTTTGACTTTGAGTATACTTTATGCCATTACATTTGATATGTTTTTCCTTTTCTATGCTTAAAACAAAATG